>OX421262.1:10095000-12743615 GCA_949125355.1 Agriopis leucophaearia
TTGCCATCACACCAGTTTTTAGATGCGGAACAGTAGTGAGCTGGATGTCGTTTTTAGGTTATACATCATAATACTGTAATTGAATAGTGACTCGTAATCCTACGATTCGTTTCGTCTGGTCGGGCGTGCAGTTGTCTAAACTTAATACCAAGTGTATGTGTGGTGATGTGAAAATTAAGTGACGCGCTATAACTTTTATTTGCAGTATCATTACTCAAGACATACGCGATTTCCGGAAAGACTATCGTTGTTAAAACACTCGGTTTGCGGAGACGTAGCACGATGGCAGTACCTAGTCGAGCTCGGGTATATGCCGATGTGAATTCACAGAACCCGAGAGAATATTGGGACTATGAGAGCTATGTGGTGGACTGGGGCAACCAAGAAGATTATCAGCTGGTACGCAAGCTCGGTCGTGGCAAATACAGTGAAGTATTTGAAGCAATAAATATTACAAATAATGAGAAATGTGTAGTCAAAATATTGAAGGTGAGTCGCTCAATGGTTCATATTACTGTTACATTGTGCATCTTTACAATTAAGTTTTGTATGGATTTATTTGTTGAACTTATTTAATTTTAATTTTATTTGTAGCCTGTCAAAAAGAAGAAGATAAAAAGAGAAATAAAAATATTAGAAAACTTAAGAGGAGGCACGAATATAATAACATTACAAGCTGTAGTCAAAGACCCTGTATCTCGCACTCCAGCCCTCATATTTGAACATGTGAATAATACAGATTTTAAACAACTTTATCAAACTCTGTCAGATTATGATATAAGGTAAGATTTAAATGTTACTGTACTATGAAAATGTAATGAAAAATTTTATTCCTATATTGTTGGTTGACAGGGTGTAACATTTTTGTCTTTCATGTATCGAGATACAATACTTATAGAGTCACAATCTCTAAGTGAAAACAGTCAAAAAACGTCCGAGCGTCGTTGTACATACATAGACATCAATTATATAGTTCACAATGCCTCATTTACTTTGATTTAGAAGTTATGTCACTTACAGTGTTTAACGTTGCTTGTCCGCTAGGGCATTGTAGCACTGGCATTGCGTGGCGTTGTAGTCAAATCGCGGTTGCCTTACAAGTAACCAAAAAGTCTGAGAGAGAGTTCAGAGTTTTGGTTCAGACATTAGGTATTTTATCTCGATGCTTTCATGGAAATAATTTCAGTATCAGTTCATTATAAGCCTGTTATACTCGAACAATAATGTATGATGTGCAATTCCGGCTTCGTATAATGGTTCTTAAATAATAATAAACTTATTATATGCAACTGTGCAGGATTTACCGATTAATCAGTTCTCTACAAATACCACATACAATCTGTGAAATGTAACATTTTTATACTAAAAGTGGTGCATGCTTGCTTATTGTAGGCTGAGAAGGTGTACATTGATAGCACTAGTATCTTGAGGCTGCCTGAAGCTTGAGACAATCGAAACCAATTCAATCAGCTATCATAACCATTCTACTGCTCAGTTGTAATTGCCACTCATTGGCATCATCAAACATCATCTGAAAACTGACTCTAGTAGGACAATGTGCTATTTCAGGTTGACTTGTTAGAACAGGTCACTAAAGCTGAGTTAAAGCTCTTATAAAAGTAAAAAAAAACTAATTTACACAATGTTTATGATTACAGATATTATTTGTATGAACTTTTGAAGGCATTAGATTACTGCCACAGTATGGGCATAATGCACAGAGATGTGAAACCCCACAATGTGATGATCGACCATGATCACAGAAAGTTGCGTCTCATCGATTGGGGTCTAGCAGAGTTCTACCACCCAGGGCAAGACTACAACGTCCGAGTTGCTTCTAGATACTTTAAGGTAATGTTGTTTTTAACATCTGTATGGTTACTTTATTTACTGTATTATTTCAAATGTCTTTGCACAATTTTATTTTTATGGAAACTCGCATAGTTTTCACACATTTTGTTTATAGTATACGGCAATAACTCTCAGCCTGCCATCTGTATCCACTGGATGCCTGCGATTCTCATGTCTTCAGTCCATGTAGTAGGAGGCCTTCTTACACTGTCTTCCGGTTTGTTGTCTCCACAAGAACCTTGCTACCACATCGGTTATGGGTTCTTCGAGCGATGTGGCCTACCTATTGCCACTTAAACTTGCTAATTTTAATAGCTATGTCAGTGACTCTGGTTTTTTGGTGAATATCATTGTTCTGGATTCTATCATGTAAATAAACTCTGAGCGTAGCTCTCCATTGCCGCTGTGTTGAGTTTTTTTCAAAAAGCCAGCAGTTAAGGACCACAATTCTGTACCATAATATGTTATCACTGGCAACACACAATGGTTAAAGACCCTTGTTGTTTGGGCAGTGGTATTTTTACAGAAGATGTCACTTTATTCCCGAACACAGTCTGTCCGAGTCAACTTTTTATTGATACCCTTAATTTTTCATCCCTGTTGTAAAAACCTTTATTAGTAAATTTCTATAAGACTACTTACCAAAATTCAGCTTTGTAAGTCTAGTCTTTTCTAGATTTACCTATCCACATAGTGAGTTAATGGTATTTTTGCCTGAGTGCCCAAGAACTAATATTTTTTGGGCATGTATATTATATAATGACATATTTGTGTATGTTTGTTTGTATTTATAATGTTTCAATTATTACCTTCTGTAATCTAAACGACTTGACTGATTTTGATGAGTTATCATTAGACTCTTCTTGATGTACAGAGTGTCATTAGCTAAATTTTGCTATTGGATTCTTGTTATTTCTTTTTAGTATGTACTTTTTTCATATACATAAACTATAGCTTAATATTATGATTGTCTATCTATAATTCTATATTATATAGTGTGATGTAAGACTGATTTTACTTATGAATTAATAATTCCATTACAGGGTCCTGAACTGCTGGTGGATTATCAAATGTATGACTACTCGCTGGATATGTGGTCGCTAGGGTGTATGTTAGCATCCATGATTTTCCGCAAGGAGCCATTCTTCCATGGCCATGACAATTACGATCAACTCGTGCGTATCGCAAAAGTGCTAGGCACTGAAGAGTTGTTTGAATATTTGGATAAATACCATATAGAATTGGATCCTAGATTTAATGATATACTTGGAAGGTAAGAATAATGACAGTTTCGATTTTTCATTTCAAAATGTAAAGTAGTTTCTTGTAACATATGGTTTTGATATTTTTCAGACATTCTCGTAAACGATGGGAACGATTCGTGCACTCTGAAAACCAACACTTGGTGTCACCCGAGGCACTAGACTTCCTAGATCGTCTGCTGCGCTATGATCATTATGAGCGCTACACTGCTCGTGAAGCCATGGATCACCCATACTTCTGTGAGTGCTATTTAGTTACCTTACTTATTCATATTATTTCCTTGTGCTCAGAGATGTCACCACATGTGTCAAACAGCATTATAACTTATCAGATCTAAAATAATTTTGTGGTATTGTTGCGGCTTTATTTCATAGCGTTCATAGATGGCGTCACGTGTCAAACTATAATCTATGAGATAGTTTGTGGTATTGTTGTGGCTTCCTAGCATTTATTTGTGTATTCTCAAAATATACATATAGATAACTAACCACTAGTGTTTGAGTACTTATATCTGCTGAAGCAATCTTATATATAAAAGGATGTTTGTATGTTCCCTATGGACTCCGAAACGGCTGGACTGATTTAGACGGGAGTTTCACCCGCACATGATAAAAGGTGTAATCCACACGGGGCGCAGCTAGTATTTTATACACGGTGACATGGAAGGTGTACTAAGCCCAAAAACTCATTTTATAACCATCATTATGAACAATACAACAAAAAATGAGCTGTTCCATACATTCTGTTTAGTGTGAATGACATTTTAAATTCTAGTCTATTTATATGTATATACAAATCGATGTATGTTCACTATGGACTCCGAAACGACTGGACCGATTTTGACGGGACTTTCACTAGCAGATAGCTGATCTTATAAGGAGTAATGTATGAGGTGAAACAGCTATTTTCTAATAAAACGCCATAATCATCACATCGGTTAAGCTAGATACAAAATATCGGCCATGTCAGACGACTGATGGGTGCACATGGTTATTTATACACGTCTTACGCGTTAGACTAGTAAAAACATCCAGCACGCCCGGTCTTCAGACAACCGATCGCTCAAGATTGGCCCAAGAGCTCTTCTGCTGCATATGACCGATAGTATGCACAGTTTAGTGTGACTTTATTATCTAAATCGTGTTCATAACTCGCGTCTATCAGATAATGCCTGTCCCATAGTTTGTTTTGCAACTCTAATGTCATTGATTTGCAAACATGTATGTTGGGGGTCTAGTAAAAAAATTACATACAAAAGATCCCTGAGAACTTAGTTATATATATATATATATATAACTATACAAATACATATATATAAATACTTTTTTTTGAAATAACAACATGGTTAACATGTCCAATTTGAAGCAACGTTTTCTTACATAGATTAAGGGCCTTACTTAAAAAAGTTACTCAAATTGATCTATGCTTAAAAATGCCCTCTCACTCAACTTCTCGCTGACGGCAATGGCCACACACAAAAATGAGACAGCGCAATTTTAAGCATAGATAAACTTGAGTAACGTTTTAAGGTAAGGCCATAAATGCACTTATTACCTAAATAGTATTACCCTAATAGTTGTGATATTTTTTAGCCCTCATCGGATATCCATTTAAAATCTTTGTTTAGTGCATCTAAAATGCATAATTTTACACTTATAGTTAAATTGTCGCATTATTATGATTGCAGATCCGATTGTAAAGGAGCAGGGCCGCATGGTGTCTTCTAACTCGCCGACTCCAAATGCATTGCAAGGACCAATAAATAATGCAGAATAATTGTTAGTGAAGAGTGAAACAGCTCTTTGTAATGCTATATATTGAGTATATACTTGTGAAAGATTCCCGAGGACAAACTCACACCATGGCACATGGGTGTTAGTGTAAATACAATACAAAGCAAAACAGTGAAGAACGCCGTCTCAGCACTACAGACCTCTACGACCTGATTGGTTCCACTGTTTTACAAATGGATATATAATTTGGAAAGACAATATAATTTAGTGTTTAAATAATAGTAAATCTTGTTTATTCATTGTTTTGAAAGTGTTTTTTCTCTGGCATAATTTGTCGTGAATTGGAAGTGCTAGATCACTCATTTTCTGAGTAATGATGGTGGGTGGGTAACGAATTTTCCAAATACCGTTTTTGTACATGAAATTCAATATTAATGAAATGATAAAAACCATGGAATTTCATTGCACTTGATCTTTTGCATTTATTAACCTATGGTATTGATATTGTAATTACTTGTATAATATGATATTGATAACACCTGCATACCATTTGCAAAATACTGGTTAGCAGCTTTTCGTTGGTACTCTACTTAATTAAAATTTTGTATTTATGTAATAGAAGTAAAATGTAGATATGTGTGATATAAATACAAAATTTTAAGATGATTAATTAATCGTTTTCTTTTATTACATATTTTATTAGAAAGGAGACCAGTAAATTTAATTATTCTAGACAAATGTCGAAGTAAAATATTGTTTCTATTACCTACTAGTATATTTTTAAGTTATGTTAGCTGTCCTTATAGTATAACCTAGCTAAATCAACCATCTTTTGAAAGGTGAGCCTCATGAGTTTAATTTATTTTTAGTGTGATAACTCCAAGTTGTTGCATAAAATTTTCTTAAATAAACAATACTAACTTTGCCTGGAAATGTTTTGGATTATTTATGTAAAAATTTCTAGAAAACCTCTATAAAGTTATAATCGTTATTAGCCAAAATTAATTAATAAACTAGGCATGTGGATAAAAATGGGCGCGGTCCGAATTACGTCAATATCGCCCAAAACGCTGTCAAGGCTAATGAACGATCCGATTTATTTGAGCACCACGCTCACGGCTCGTCTGTGGGTGTTGTCAATTCGGCCTGCTGTGGGCGCTATTAGCGCGGAGTGCTGACGGTGGGAAACGCGCAAGATCATGAATGCTGGCTGGATGATGGCATCATACTTCATCAGTGCCAATGGTAGCTGCTGCCGCACCCGCTGTGTACTACACTGTACTGTTGCAGTTTTTTTGTAGGAAGATACTTCTCGAGTATCCATCGGTTGTATAATAAATAATGTTCAAGAAAGGCTTCAATAAGTCAGCTACCTGTATAAATATAGCCGATTCAGCCTGTAAGTGTGAATCAAGCAGAGCCCCCTTCCTCTCCGCCTCTGGTAGGTCTACGTACCTGCTGTTTTAGAACCGGTGCTCGCAGACGGCGAGGCACGGTACAGCACGGCAAAGGATTTTTTTAGTTAACAAATTATTTTCAAGTTTATTTCAATGAATTAAGCGCTGACATTCCCCTATTTTAGTCTTGGAAAAACTCAGTCACACAACGGGCAATGGAGAGAGCTATGCTTGGAGTTTCTTTGCGCGATAGAATTCGGAACGTGGATATTCGTCAAAGAACCAGAGTCACAGACAGCTATTAAAATTTGGAAGTTGAAGGGCAGGCCACATCGCTCGAAGAACCGTTAACGATAGTTATGTCGGTGACTGGTTCTTTGGCGAATATCTACTTTGTTCTACGGCTAATCAAAATTCGAGAAAAAAAAAACATACTGTTTCATATATGTATTTTGTTGAAAGTGAATATATTTTTTTGGAACCTTTATGGGTCGGCTGATTTTTTGCTCGCAAATTTTGAAGTCTTCGAGAAAAAAAAAATTTTGAAGTACTGAGGCTGCCCTTAAGAGGATGCTAACTAATAACTAGTAACCCTGTAGACATAGTATTATAATGGAGGTCCGCACACGGTGCAACATGCTCACTCGTTACTACTACCACTGTATACATAATACCAAGGAAGATAGGACTAGTTTATGGATCCTTGCCTGTGGTGAATTGAAATTCGTCACCGACTCGCACTTGGCCAGTATTTATTTGTTTTACTTTAGTGTGTACTATAATCATGCCAAGTTTGACGCTTGTACGTATTACCGTTTTTACATTAAAGCAAATACAAAAATACGTTTGTTGTATGGGGAAATGTACCAAAGGGGGGTGCCCTTTGATTTTGACTTTTTTTAGTTCATCCGCAGTTATATTACATATTCTGTGAAAATTTCAACTGGCTATCAATTACGGTTCGAAAGATACAGCCGTTAAAAGGTAGGACGGACAGAAAGACAGCTGAGGCTTAGTAATAGGGTCCCGTTTATACCTATTGGGTACGGAAAACCCTAAAAAGCACTATACATCACCGTGGAAACGTGGATTACGTTAAAAAAAATACTAGCATGCTTTTTTTTGGAGTCTTAATAAATATTGCTATTCTATCTTTATCCCACCGATATACCTAGTGCAAGGGCCTAAGGGCTACCTGTTTAAAGCGATTGTTTATGTGATGCTAAAATTTGCGTGACCGCAAACCGCATCCCGACGAGGTGCACTTTCGCGTGATTTTCCGCACTGCGCTGTTTTGAGCCTGCGTTAGGAGGTAGCCGTAAGGCCCCCAAGTCTACAATGACGAATGGAATATTAAAAGTGGCTAAAAATAAAGCTACAAACCAAATTATCAAAAATATAATACAGATACTCAGTACTATATTTAACATCACATCTATTTATGCTCATATGTCCTGAATAATATTTTGTAAATGGTAAGTGTTGTTCATTTCTGAGTAATTTCTGCTGCAACTGTAGCAGAGACTTTCATTAATATAAGGAAACAATGTTTCATCTCTGTCACCATCTTCACGACGAAGGTTACCGCGTGAGACACTTCTTGAAAATATTGTGGCTTCCAGTGCTGACAAATTGTTGTTTATATTATTGAGGCGACTCTGTAAGCAAGTATTACACACAATTCATATTTTTACTTTTAAGTCGACTTCAAAAAAGGAGGAGGGTCTATGTTCCACTGTTTATTATATTTTATGCTATTGGAAATCAGAATCCGATACAAAAGAACAATTGTAAATGTTATACCTACAGTTTCCCCTTTAGCACTTACACCCTTCCTTGGTCTTCCATTTGATAACATTTTGATCATCTCCTATGCAGTTGTGTGCTGCTCAATATTGAAGTGTGCGTTTGTATAACTAGTAAGAATATGTCAGTGTATGCAAAAGGTGTTTACCTCGCTCCTTTCAGTTTTTGGAATACTTTTATCAGTACTAGCTCAAGTTTAAGGCAAATCCAAACTATATAATTATGATCAAAGGATATATCACAACACCAGTCATCATAAATATGTAACAAGCTCTGCAATGCTGATTCCAATACCTAAATAAAAATATTTTTTTTAACCTATACTGTCCCACAGTTGGTCAAGTCTCCCTGATTTCCTTCAGTTTCACTGGTGTGTTCGAGGTTTGCCAAAAAGCAGCCAGATGGGATTGGGCGGGACATGTGGCGCGTATGCATCCCGACCGATGGGCCAGGATCGTCACACAGTGGGTGCCTGATGGACGACGCGGTCCCTCATTCTGGAGAGTTTAGCAAGAGGTGACGGAGGACAGATTTATGGAAGTAAATCTATATTATCTAGAAAAATAAAGTACATACCTCACAAATAGCACATTTCTTCAATTCAATATCATCTTCTGCAACACCAATTTTATCTGCAGTCCTGCATATGGCTGATATAGTGGATTGAAAATTTTCCTGTAGATCAGTCACAAATGAACTTATTGCTGTTTGTAAGCTATTATTTTTTAAATCACCACTTGTTACTGGTATCAGGTCTTTTAGCCTTATGTAATGATCTAGCTCTTCCTTGCTTATATCTTTCATTGGCCGTAGAATTTTAACTTTTTGGTCACGGGAGTCAATGAATCCCTGAAACAGTAAAACATTGGCTCATTGAAGATTCTATGTCAATAATGGTGTTTTACCCAGTTTATTTATTAAAGGCTAACTCGGCCAGCACCCAATTTTCATATAATTTTTATCCACCAAAAATGTAAGAGTACATGTAGCATTTATTTTGTTATTGTACTAGTTTCACTAGTCGTTGTAGTGATGGTGGCCAAGCTAGAATAAGTGCTAATCCTCGGCCCTGCACCAATGACTTATTTCATGGCACAAAAATGGTGAAAGAAAACATTGTGAGGAAACCAAAATTCAAAGCCACCAACATGCACTGGGCCAGCATTGTAGATGAGAGGTCATCCACTACCTGAGAGAAGGCCTGTGTCCTAGCATTGGGAACATGAAAGGCTGATACTGGGTTCTCATAATTAAGGACAAGCCATAAAATAAAAAATAAAAAAAATTGATAATTTATTGTTCAGTACCTGGGCAACTATAGTAATCTAAATAAAACCGGCCTAGTGCGAGTAGGGCTCGCGCACTGAAGGGTTCCATACCACCATATAACTTGTTAACTACTAAAGTACATAAAAGTAGTACAAAAAGACAACATCCCATCAATGCCCAGGCGGTCACCCATCCAAGTACCAACCCGCCCGTCGTTGCCTAACTTCAATTTGTCACCGACTCGCACTTGGCCATTTATTATTATTTGTATTTATACTTGTGTACTATAATCGTGCCAAATTTGACGCTTGTACATAAATAAACATTTTTAAATTAGAGCAAATAGAAAAATGTTTGTCTGAGGATTAACAATGAAAGGGCTCTATTTACTTTTTTATTATTACTCAGTTAATCTACCATAACATTACATATTTTTTGAAAATTTCAAATGGCTATTTATTAAGTTTCGAAAGATAGCTAAGATCTGTTAAAAGGTAGGACGGACAGACAGCATAGGCTTAGTAATAGGGTTCCGTTTTTACCCTTTGGGTTTTATCCCTAAAAAACCTTATACAAAATTTCATTCAAACCGTTAAAACCATTTCCGAGATACGCAAAATAAATTTACTTAAGTACAAGAATTCTGCCATCATAAGCCCAAGAGCGGTATCTAATACCTAAGAGTATTTCGAGAAAATCGAGTTTTTGTGAATATTGATTTTTTGTTACCTTAATGACATATAATTTAATTTATTTTCAGTTATGTGCCTATCTTAGGATCAATATATTTCTTAAATATTATGTTAAAAATCCAATATTATTGTTTTTTGTGTTTTTATGAGATACCGTCATATCCTTTAGAATTAATAGTTTTAAACATGAAATTTAAAAGAAAAAAAATCTTTTTTGGGCGTTTTATTTCAATGTTCCAATGTAGATACGGTTATTTTGCTCAGTCCACCTGGTGCGAAATTTTTTAAGCTATTAAATGCGCAAAAAAACAGAAATCTCATATTTTTTGAGTTACCGCTCTTGGGCTTATGAGGACAGAATTGCTCATTTAAAGTTATTAGATTAGTTCTAAAGTTTTTGGAAATCAAGCGCGATTTGCCATGTGAGTTTTTTTTTCTTTTGCTATTACTATTAAAGAATGACCTTACAATATCATTCTCCACTTGGGACCCTCTTCCAATTGCAAGGTTTGAAAGCAAATTGACTGCCAAAGTGCTTGTTGTTTCTGCCGTGAACACATATTTACAATCCAAGTGTTGTGCATATCTGATGAACAGGCTCCTTTTCACTTTATTTAGAAAATCATTGCAAGCAGTAGAAGGCATGCTCTTCAAGATAGCCAGGAATTCCTCATTCATTTCAATATTCTCCTCTGAAGAGAGTTTTGAATCTTTCTGAAGGTAATCAGATATGTGGACAATGTGTACATTAAAACTGTATTTTTCACATTGTGCTTTTATTGCATTAGTAACACTGCGGGTTGCATCTGTAAATGGTAAGATTATTACCTAAGAGTCGTATTACAAATGCAATCGTAAAATTTTGAGAATACAAAACAGAGACTAATGTAAAACAAGTAAACCAAAACATTAAAATTGCTTATTTTATATCAATAATTTAACAAAATCCACTCTCAAATTTTCCCTCAGTGTTAACAAATAACTAATTTTGTAAATTAAAGGTAATATGTAAGTTATGTTGAGATGTTCAAAAAATTTTAGGCGTTTTTTTCAATAATAAATATAGATCTATTTATTACAGAAATTACATCTTTCTGTATGATAGAATCAGAATGCAAAAAATCCGGTTGACATTGCATTATTAATGATTCATCTCTCCAAAAATGTGAGAGAGCGCTTAATTCCACAATGGTTGTCCAGATTCAAATGATTGAAGCATTGTCCAAAAAAGGCCCTGGAAACGGCAAGTTCGGAAGCAAACAATTGAACTGATAGTATCCGTTCGCACTGGGCTGTTTGTCTGAATGTGCTGGGATATCTATAGAAGTAAACAGTGTCTTTTCACTTCACTTCCACTTTTGTCGCCATAATTTATGCAGATAGCTTATAGTCTGGAGAATAAGTACACCAAAAATGTAGGTACAGTTCCAGTATTACAACATAAATATGCACTTATAATGTGTCACTTACCTGTAATATGTAAAAAAATTGGTGTAATCCTCAACTTTTTGTGAATATCTAAGGACATTCCATAATGAATTAAATCAAGTAGTACAGTAGAACCTGGTCCACCAGATAAACATATCATTACTTTATCATTTTTTGCTAAAATCTTATTCTTTCCAATGCAGGCTCGAAACTTGTGATTTGTACTGGTTAGAAAGCATTTATCACAGTATAAATCCTTTTTTCTCAACAAGAGAGTACTGTCAGAGCCACATTTATTGCACTTCATGACTTTAAAAAAATTAAATCCACTGAGGAAATAGTGAAATCCAGACACATAGAACTACCACTATGATTGATTAGGTTAGATTTTGTTACTGAATTAATCAGAAATAAAATTTAAAGGTGGAAGTACCACCTATTTTAAATTTTCGAGAAAAAGAAATGCCATACAACTATGCAACATTCATTGGTGTTCGTTCGTGCGAGACAAGACAAATGACAGACCATGTTTTGTTTGTTTTTCGCCCTTTACAGAGCAGACTAAAGCCATTAAGGCCATACTACCTCATCTTCCGTATTTTATTATCAGTATTCCCTAGTAAAGTAATGGAGACTATGGAAGTAACTTTTAAACTTTTGCTATTTGAACACACGATATTCGGGTTTCAGACATTATTTTATAAATAAAATAATCAACAAAAAAGGATTAAAAATGCTACTTTTTACTCCTATAGAAATTGGAATCAACCTATAAATAAACGGTTCCTATTATATCTGTTTCCCACACTCAAGTATATTGACAAAAACTTACACAATTTTAGGAAAATAATACAACATGGTAACATGTTTTTTCCACGTCGCGTCGGCGCCAAAAACATGACAATGACACGAAACAAAGCCATTTTATCGTCGATACCTTGCCATTACTGGGCAGGGCAAAGTCATTGAGGCAATACTGCATAATTATATTTATTTACCGGGAACAATATCGCTTCGTCTTACATTATTAATACTGACGTAATAAAATAGTATGCCCAGTGCCTTCCATGGTAAATATCGTCAAACAAGTCACATTCGAGCAAAATAAGTCAAGCAAGTTTAAGCCAAGGTCCAGTAAAGTGGTGGAGACTACTAACGGCTATAAAGTAACACGAAAATACGTTTCACCTCTTTGTATCACTTATCTACATTCTACAACGAAATAGTAATCCACCTTAATCACTGTGTGCACTTAGAATATATAAATTACTAGCTGCGCCCCGCGGTTTCACCCGCGTGGTGATGAAAATCAGTCTGATGATGATGATGAAAAGTAGCCTATGTGTTAATCCAGGACATACAAGTAAGCAATGTATATTCCAAATTTCATCCAGCTGTTTCTGCATTATTGAGTAACAAACATCCATCCATCCAAACTTTCACATATATGATACTAGCTGCGCTCCGCGGTTTCACCCGCGTGGGGATGAAAATTTATAATGATGAAAAGTAGCCTATATGTTAATCCAGGACATAAGCAATGACAATTCCAAATTTCATCCGAATCCATCCAGCTTTTCTGCATTATTGAGTAACAAACATCCATCCAAACTTTCACATATATGATACTAGCTGCGCCCCGCGGTGTCACCCGCGTGGTGATGATGATAAGTAGCCTATGTGTTAATCCAGGACATAAGCAATGTACATTCCAAATTTCATCCGAATCCTTCAACTTTTCTGCATTATTGAGTAACAAACATACATCCAAACTTTCACATATATGATACTAGCTGCGCCCCGCGGTTTCACCCGCGTGGTGATGATGATAAGTAGCCTATGTGTTAATCCAGGACATAAGCAATGTGTATTCCAAATCCATCCAGTAGTTTCTGCGTGATTGAGTAACAATAATCCATCCAAACTTTCATATTTATAATATTAGTGTGATGTGATTATTACTCCAAAATACACAAGTCTATAAAAATAATACAAGGATATGACTAAAAAGTAACATTGTTTTTTTTTTACTTGGCTACTTACTTATAATAATATTACATCTCATTGAATGTCTGTGAAATGCATGGACGTACTAATACTTTAGGTCTGTCTGAGGAGTCTTGAGCTATAATAATTATATTACGTCCATGGTAAAATGTGACTAACAGATTTACTGAAAAGGAACTGTGCAGGCCACATCTAATGAATGAGCTGTGGGTAAAAACTTCAACGAATGGGCTACCACAAGTCACACAAACTTTAAAATATATAGTATTAATATTCAGGGCAAAATTAAGCGCATAGAACAAATTCACTTATTGAAGATTACTTCCCAGTAGCATTAACATTTTATAACAAACTCAATATTATAAAACAAAATGCAATTGACTTTAATATCAGTTTATTAATTCACTTTGTAAGAAACATTTTGAAAACATTATTTCAGCTAATAAAGAAATGAAAACAATCCTCTCTACTAGACCTTGTTGAAGGCAGCGATGTCAATGCTTTGGACCTGTAATAAATAAAAAATAATGTACCAAATCATTTAGCATGCCCAGTATGGTATGTTTGAAGTACATATCAACAAAAGCATTACTAGTAATACAAATTTATGACAAAATAAAATTATGACTTACAAAGTCTTCAACTTTTTCTATTTCTTCAGTTAGCCAATCAATAGAGACCTTGTCATCTTCAACAACACAAGAGATTTGTAGCTTATGGATGCCATAAGCCAAAGGCACAAGTTTAGCAGCTCCCCAGAGCAGACCATCGGTAGTGATTTTTCTTACAGCCTCCTCCATGGCTTTCATATCAGTCTCATCGTCCCATGGCTTCACATCCAATATGATATTCGACTTAGCAATGAGGACAGGCTCTGGAAAATTAAAATGGGGTTAGGTAATAAGTCTTTAAATGATGGCAACATGTCTGTGATTCTCCTGGTGTTACAGGCCCATAGGCGACAGTGATAGCGTACTATCAGGCCGGCTCGTTATCTATGTTCGCAATGGCAATTAAAAAAAATGTGCAAAAGGGCAACTGTGCACTTGCATGTGAGCAAAGCCTTGATCAGTATATTATAAATGTGAAAGCTGTGTTTATTTAAAGATGTTCAGAAGTCATACCCTCAACTCTGTAAAGGCTGAATATATTTTTATTAAATTTGGTATAAAGTTAGCTAAGTAATACTAAGCTATGCTAAGTAATATATGTTAGGAAAAAATACAGACTACATTTATTTTTATCTTGAAAAAAAAAAAAACATTTGTTTTTCTACAACTTTGCAAAATTGTAGGGCTTGGCATACTATACATACTCTTGGCTTTCTTTGCATTATAAGCTGCCAGGCGTTCTTCGCGTATTCTCGCAGCTTCCGCGCTTTCCTCCTCATCATCAGACCCAAAGAGGTCGACGCCATCATCTGAATCCTGAGAGGCGTCAGCAGCAGGTGCTGGTGGCGCCTAAAAATAAAAATCATGTTGAGAAGTCTGGGTTGCTGTCGTCCAACGAAGCGCAATTGCGTCAAGATGCGGAAATTTCTCATCAAACATTTTCTAGGCAACAATTTTTTTTTTTGACGAGCGAAGTCGCTCGCCTGATGGCTCTTCACGCTTGCCCATAACAGCACAACACCACTCAGAATTTTGAACTTCAGCAGTTCAAAACCCTGGATGGCAATGCACTGATCGTCACCCCCAGATATAAGATATCAAATCTCTGTGTGCCCTGCAATTTCACTGGAAACATTGCCCTTCAATCCGGAACACAGTAGTGTTTGTACACTACTGTTTGGCGGTAGAATAACTGGCAAAGCTGGTACTTCCCCAGGCGGACCCCTCTAAAAGAGTCTTACCACTACTTCTCATCAAACGTTTTCTATGCAACTAATATTCATTAGTACAGCAACAGTTTTTATTGAATTGTTAGTTTTATTGAACCTCTACATAGTATAAAGTCAGCTATCAGCTATTTCTTTTCAGCTATCAGTTAGAAAAAAAAAACACTGAAGATTTATAATAAAACCTAAACCGTGTGAAGCCAGGGCGGGTCACTAGTTATGTATATAAACATTCAGGATTTTCATTCTTTCTTGTTATTATATTGTGATTCATCTTTGGATTTGATGAAGAAAAATGATTGTGTAATTTTTTTATAATTTATGTTAAATCAAAAGAATACACACATCAAGGCAATTTTCGCCCTCCTCTTTATTGGGGTAACTGGTGGGTGAATTTCCTCAAGTATGTCATTTAGTGTGGTTGAGACATCAACTTACTTTAGTCACTTCTTTTTTCACACTGCCCCCAGTAGATTCAAGTGTTTCTACTCGGGCCTGCAGGCTTATGACCAGGTTGCGCAGGTCATCAATGGCTTTCTTCAGAGCACCATTCTCTTTCTCTAAACTGTTAATTTTACTTGTGACCTCAGTGTTTGGCACACCAGCTAAAGTAGCAACACTGTCCATCTGAAATTATAATGAAGCATAGATCAATTTCCAAAAGTCTCACCTCGGAATGTATCTACAGCAAAATTAGTTTATTTTTAGACATATAATAATATTGTAATTGATATATAAAGCACAGAATAAAGAGCATTGTTAAAGCACTACATTTTTCTGGTATACTAAGCGGCAATTGTGGCTTATTTAAGTGTAAAAATATTATGAAAACATGACAGAAACCAAAAATCTACAGAAGCAAAAACACACAATAGACTGCACAAAAGTTGCCTTGCCTTTATGCAATAACCTTTATTATAAATACATGTGTGATATAAACAGAATAATAAATTACTCACACATTCTAGAGAGTTTTTAATGTGCTGTCTAGCCTTTGCAACTTCATTGGCCAGAGATGACTTGGCCAAGGTAAGTGGTGAGTCTTGGACCTACAAGAATAACTAAGCTCTTTGAAACTGAACATAAATATTTTTACAAGAAAAACTGCTGATAAATAAACTTCTTTTTATGACTGTAAAAAGTAAACCAAGTATTATGGGCTTATCAGCCACTTTTTTAATTTGGCGAATATGACAATTCAATTATTGGATGCTGCAATACAATGAGATCATAATTTGCAAACTTTTTTCCCTACCTATGAAAATAATGATCTTATTTACTTTATTAACAGAAAGGGTTTGCGATCCACTGAGGTATTGGTAGAATAGGTTTGACACTGTTTTAAACTATCACAGTTGTTCACTACAGTTATATGATTATTAACGGGATATTTACCATGGTAAGGTTGTGGAAGGAGCTCCCGATATTTCGGAGCAGTTACATGCACCATGTTCACGGGAAGACGGGAGCTCCTTCGACAACCTTACCACGGTAAATATCCCGTAAATAATCATATAACTTTAGAATAGGTTTGGTAGTTATTTACATACCTTGTTTAGGGATTCATAGTAATTCTTTTCAGCTTCGGTGTAAATTGGTTTGTCTAGCCAAACCTTCTCGTAAATAAGAGCAGACATTTTCTGAAAATAAATAAACACAGTTTTAAACATTAACCTACAAAAATGAAATGTAGACTACCTACTAAAATTATTTTGTCTAACATATTTTAATTATTATAAACGTAGACGCATTTTTAGTGTTGTTAAATATTTTATATTAATACTACTAAAGCACCTTTCAAATTGTATTGCAACGTTTGAAAATCAAAAGTTCACCCATAGGTTCCAAACTTTCAAATGTTTTTGCCGCAGGAATGTAGTGTAGGTTATGAGTAGAATTACTATGGTTTCCAGTCTGGAACTCTTGTTTCTGATTTAAAATAATTGGTAGTATGTATGGAACAAAAAATAATGATGTTACTACTCACTTAATTATTTGTAGAGCTATTAAAAATTGCCACGAAATATTTCCCGCACAGACGGTTTTCAGCCAAGTTAAGAAAGGAAAGGACAGTCAAAATATATGAAAACGAAATGTCAACTATGTCAAGTCAAGATAACAACTTTTTTTTTTTACTGTCTATCAGTGCTGCCAGGTGATCGACTTTTGGAATAACCTCAACAAACAAAAATAACCAGTTCGGTCAATTTGTTCATGGAAAGAGGTAGCAAATGAGGCAACTATTTCCGAAGAGATGAATTTAGTTTAGATAATTAACTACATTACAGTACACACAGCAGCCTTTTTACTCATTTATAACTATTGAAAACTAACCGATACGTCAAAATCGACTATAAGAGATAGCCTAATCGGCGATATTTTGCATAATATGGTTGCACTGCTGACAATTTTTACCACTTCTTTATTGCCAACATAACAAATTTTGATTATGAAAATTCCACGTCGCTGACGTCGCAACACCAACGACGCACCCAATATGTTCGGATACTTTCATTAATGCAATCATAGTACCTAACTTAACTTCAGAAGTATCCGAACTTGAGCACAACTGGCATTATTTTTGTTTTTAACCTACTTCCAAAAAAGAGGAAGTTATCAATTCGACTGTTTTTAATTTTATTTTTTATGTTTGTTACCGCAAAACTTTTGACTGGGTGAACCTATTTTGATGATTCTTTTTTTATTTGAAAGCTGGTGCTTCCCATTTCAATTTGGTCCAGTTCTGATAAAGTCGGTTTTTTATATTAAGAATTATTGTTTTTAGTGCCAAAGATACAAAAAAAGATTTATGTAGTATATTATGTACCTTTGATTTTTGACTGAAGTTAGGTTTACTGAAGTTTAGTTAGGTACCCGTTCGTTCTAGAAATAAAACTTCTAATGTTGGACTTATTTTTATTTCATCATCATCAGCCACAAGAAGTCCACTGCTGAACATAGGCCTTCCCCTTTAAACTCCACACTGAACGACAACCTGCCATCTGCATCCACTGGATGCCCGCGAATCTCACGATGTCGTCGGTCCATCTAGTGGGAGGCCTACCTACGCTGCGTCTTCCGGTTTGTGGTCTCCACTCAAGAACCTTTCTTGCCCATGGGTTATCGGTTCTTTGAGCGATGTGGCCTGTCCATTGCCACTTCAACTTGCAAATTTTAATAGCTATGTCGATGACTCTGGTTCTTTGTCGAATATTTTTATTTATTTTGGTCATATTCATAATTCAGAATTTGTTGGTTTTAGAAAAATACGAACGAATGTAGGTGTTGTTACTACCGACTTACTTGTGTAGCGGGCGTATTCCCCAACCAGGCCATACATTGGCCCATTTTGCGTCACCCGGCTGCAGCTAGTTCAGCCAACTGGTCTCCTCCAGGAAGGCCAGCAGCTCGCTGATGCCTGTGCAGGAACGTCCTCGGTGATCCGAGGATAGTATTTCGTTCTTCTTCCACGCTGCTGCACTCCAGCACCAAATGCGCGGCTGTTTCTTTAGTCTCCATACACCCGCTATATAGGGGACTGTCTGTAACCCCAATTTTAAAACGGTGTTATAAAATAAAACCGGCCAAGTGCGAGTCGAACTCGCGCACGAAGGGTTCCCTACCATTATCTATAAAAACGGCATAAATAACACGTTTTTTGTATGGGAGCCCCCCTTAAATATTAATTTTATTTTAATTATTTATTTTTAAAGTCAATATATTACTAACTATTCTGTGAATATTTCAAGCGTCTACCTGTTGCCGTTATCAATATCGAGCAAAAATGAGCAAAAAAAATCACGTTTGTAGTATCGTAGCCCCCTTAAATATTTATTTTATTCTATTTTTTAGTATTTGTTGTTATGGCGGCAACAAAAATACATCATCTGTGAAAATTTCAACTGTCTAACTGTCACGGTTCATGAGATACAGCCTGGTGACAGACGGACGGATAGACGGACGGACAGCGGAGCCTTAGTAATAGGGTTCCGTTTTACCCTTTGGGTACGAAACCCTAAAAAAAAGATATATCTACACTTGGCCAACAACTCGCCTGATGGTAAGCGACGGTGTGGCCGAAGGTGGAGCATGTTGATATAGAAGAAATCAAAAACCTATATTCTAGCCTTATAAATACGTCATGACGAAAAATGTGAATATCAGATGTGAAAAATGACAAGACATGATGTTCTAAAGTTCTATTATGTTGACGCTACAAATATGAGCAAAAGGCAATCAATTACACCAATATAGTAAAATTAAGTTTTCTTGTAGACTGTACTTTTTCTGCAAATGGCGTTTAAAGAGCAATAGGTAAACTATCAGCAAAATATCAGCAGAATTTTAAAGAAAATTAAGTTTTTAAGTAGGACTTACTTACGAGTGAAAAGTAATGCCGTGGAGCTTGTTTTTTTGCTTTTGAAAGAACTGTTTGTGCACATCGTGAAAATGCAGGAATACATTTTTGCTGCTTTATTTAAACAATATTTTGACAAGTACTTCACGTGTATCACAAACGCCAGTTCGATTGTGACAGAAGTCGATTAGGCCCGTGAGCCTAATTTGTGCGATCCACGTCAAAGAGTTCGTCCCGTATCATCTCACTATTTGCTTAATGCTCCAAACCCAATGCATTTATGCATTCGGGTTAGGCAGCTTTCGAAACATTTAAAAAAAAATCTTGGAGAGATCGAAAAATAACCGCCGAAATTCTTCGACGGCCTCTTCTGCAGTGTAAAATTTTTGCCCACAAAGCATTTTTCTTACCGTGGGAAATATAAAAAATATCGCATGGAGTTCAATCTGGGCTGTACGGAGGATGGGGTAACATTTGTACCCCCGAAGAATTCAAATAGGTCCTACATCATCATTCCTTTCCTATTCATATCATAATTTCCATTCCGTTCCTACATCATGGTTCTAGCAGCTTTGTGAGCGGGCGCGTTATCTTGGTGAAAAAGAATGCCACGGACACCGCTCTTTGGTCGCTCGCTATTGAACTCCCCGAGCGTGGAAGAAAAACAGCTATTTTTTCACCCATTGTCCAATTACATATCATGCAACTTCAACGTAAAGTAAATCATTATTTCTTAAGGGATATAAAGTTGTAAACTCCCCAGGGAATAATGTGATTTGAATCTGGAACGTTAAATTCGTGTGGAAACTCGTGGAAAATTAAAAAAAATGCCCATATGGCATTTTAAAGAGGTTAGTTCGAAAATCAAAATGGCCACCATAAGCAGAACTCAAAAAAAAAAAAAGGTGCGATTACAAAGAATGTGAAACAAAAGACGGTATTTGATGTTGTGATTTTCAGTGAAACTTGATTTTTATTGTCTCGCAGAAGGTGTGAAAAGTAGAGTATGCTCCTCTGGAATAAAGCCTGTCTTCGTCTTGGGCAGCTTGAACCTCTCGCTTCATTCAGGACTCTATATAACTCTACAGTCCCTTGTTACCCTCAGAGCCCTTATTCCGCACGGGCAAAAACGGCTCTAGCGATTACTAGACTAAATTGGCATAGCAAACAGCTAAAATAGTTTTGTTTGAGCGACTTGTTCGGGTCAAAACAAGCAGGTATTAAATTTTTTATTACCTTTATCAAATGCATGCATGGATGTGTAATCATATATATATATAAATGAACCCCAATTGGGTAAGTGTGCATTATAATGAACCGAAAATGCAAGATGCTGTATCTCATGATCAACATTATCATCATCATCATCAGCCAGAAGACGGCCGTCACACTTTCGTTGATCCATCTAGTGAGAAGCTGATCTTCCAGTTCATGGTTTCCACTCGAGCACCTTATCTGTTATTATTGGTTCTTCGAGCGATGTGGCCTGCCTATTGCCACTTCACTTTCAAATCATATGCAAATATCATATGCATAGCATGTCGGTGAGTGTAGTTCTTCAGCGAATATCTTCGTTCCGAATTTTATCGCGCAAAGAAACTCCGAGCTTAAGTCTCTCCAATCACCCGCAAGGCAACTCTAAGTTTTTCCAAAAGGCCAACAGTTAAGAACCACGTCTCAGTACCATATGTCATCACTGGCAACACACACTGGTCAAAGACCCTTGTCTTTGGGCACTGTGTTATTTTGGACGAGAATATGTCATGTATTTTCCTGAACGCTGCCCATCCAAGTTGGATTCTTTGGGCAACCCTTTGCCTAAGTTGAGCCTACCTAAACTGAACAATCTGTCCAAGATAGGTGTGTCTTTTACCGCATTTACAACGGGGAATGTTCTGAAGAACTGTTCGATCTGATGCCGGCATCGCGGTTTTATCATCGCACCAGCCGCCACCGCCTGAAAGTTCATCCACATATCATAGATAAGTGGAAATCGCACACTGTGCGTTTTACGCGTTCTTTTTTGCCTTACACCTGCAATATGTGGAATGAGCTTCCTCCTACGGCATTTCCGAGTAGCTTTAATATGGGGTTCTTCAAAAGGGCTGTTAATAGAGTCTTTAAGGGTCGGCAACGTATCTGTGATGCCCCTGGTGTTGCAGGTATCCATAGGCGACGGTGATCGCTTACCATCAGGCGGCCCGTCTGCTTGTTTGCCACCTATGGCATAAAAAAAAAGGTGTAACGGTCAACAAAAAAAAAGGTATAACGGTGTTTGACTGCCCCGGTGGCTCAGTTGGTAGTGAACCTACTTTCTGTGCTTGGGGGCGTGGGTTCGATTCCCATCTAGGACAAACATTTGTGTGATGAATATTTGTGTTTGTTCTATGTGTGGGTGTTAATATCTATTTAAGTATGTATTTAAAAATATATATGTATGTATATCAGTCTCTGGCTGCCATATTACAAGCTTTGCTTAGTTTGGGGTCAGATTGACAATGGGGTGTGCAATAATGTCCCAGATATTTATTTAACAACTTCGAAAGTATTGTTCCCAACGACTACCCGCATGCGTACAACATGGACCATGGTTGATGTTGATGTTGATGGCTGATGATGAAGAAGTCCCCCCGTTATTGTTAACATCGGCTGGGATAACATTATTCTATAGATACGTGGTGCTTCGTTGATCTCGCCGATTGCTTACAGTTTTAATGCGTTGCTCACGAGACAACTATTCTATCATTTTATGAGCTGTATTCTTGAAATATTCTCACTGCAGTGCCATCCGCAAAATTGCTATTGAAACTGATGCGACTTTTTCGCATAGTAGATATAGGTATTTAAAACTGCGCTGTAGTTAGTTTCCGGAACCGTAAATTGATCAATAAATCAATAAAATCTGTCTGATCTTTGGCGCATAAATTTATTGACAGCTTGCAATAGGAAAATTAGCACCATAAATGTATCTCAGGTTTTAAGCATTCCACAATCTTAAGTTGTTCAATGTTTCACTACAAATTTTAAAATAAATTCTTTTTTAACCGATTTCTAAAAAGGAGGAGGTTATTTATCATCAATTCGACTGTTTTTATGTTTGTTATCGTGATTCTTTTTTTTGAATTCCGGTGCTTCCCGTGTGATCCCATTTAAATTTGGTTCAGTTCTGTCATTTTTATCAAGTCGGTTTTTTATATTGATAATTAAGTATAAAAACCCGACTTCAAAAAACCACATATTTAACACAAACATATATCGCTACAAAGAAGAAAAGTAATGTTTTATACACGGATTTTAAAGTCGGGCAAGAACTATTTTTAAATTTATATTTAAATTTTTCGAAATTTTGTTTGTTCCCCCCAGTCCGAGACAAAGCTCGATGGGATTATTATAAGAATGTTTTTGAGATTGTGGTAGCCCCCCTGTTGGAAGAGCTTTCACCGTGCGTTTCAATAATTCTTGGAAGTTAAATAATAACCGTGGTTATTCCGCATGTTACGATCTTACCATACCAACTTAATTATAATTTATACCTTATATGATACTTATTCGGCTCGAGTTTGCACTATTTTATATCCACCCTGCCAATCCTTCGGAAGATTTTTGTTAATCACTCTTTGTCACCATTTCACCGTAATTTTTTGTTGTCTTAAAAAGACAGAATGTTCGGTATTCTATAGACTAAGGGTCAGTATAGTCAAGTTTCAGGTTTAAAGACCACGCTTACCGCCACATCTACATCGCTCGCACAAAACCGGTCAAGTGCGAGCCGTCACATAAATTTTAACTACTAATTCATTTTAAAAGACCTTTCTAACAATACCCCACACGAGTAAGTGGAGTGAAAAAAAAATTTCATCCCCAATTCGCATGTAGGAATGCTCTACCCCTAAAATGCAATATAATATATTGTTTATACTTTTAAAATTGAGATCTATATTATTACTGTTTCAAAACCAATTTTCACATCTGTAACTTCAAAAACATTTTTTTAGGTTTTTACCCATTTTCACCCCCTTAGGGGTGGAATTTAGAAAAATCCTTTCTTAGTGGGTGCATACACTTCACAATAAATACACACTCCAAATTTCATGTCTCTAGGACCAGCGATTTAGGCTGTGCGTTGATATCTCAGTCAGGACTTTGAATTTTATATATACAGAAGATAATAAAAAATATCGTATTTAATATACAAAGTGTTTTTTTATTCATGCACGTTTTCCAGAAGAAATTATACTCATACCTAACTTATACCTATTAGGCATTATGTACTTTTCGAGAAGGGTAGGCACGAACAGACTGGCATATAATATGCCTTTAACATATGACATGAAAGTCCAATAAGGGAAATTGCGTAAAGTTGAGCAATCGCAGCGTCAGGTCGGCGATTTTGTAACGGCTGCCGGACCTCGCCCGAACGGCGAGCGCGCGTCGACGCCACCGCGCCGCAGCCTCGGGCGCCCGCGTCTATGGGTACACAATGAACGATGCCTGCTTGCTTGTCATGTTTACTTAATTAACCTACCCGTAACTAAGAATAATAAACCTAAAAGATTGACACTTAACATTTAACCAAAAATAATGTCCTAAAGCTCATGTCATTACTTGTAAAGTTCTGACTAAAGCTCATCTCATCAGTCAACCGACATTTATATCGATCAAGTTGCGTAAGATATCTAGTGGATGATTAAGAAAATGCTGCGTCGAGTGATAAAGCTTGTTTT
Organism: Agriopis leucophaearia; assembly: GCA_949125355.1. Taxonomy (NCBI): domain Eukaryota; kingdom Metazoa; phylum Arthropoda; class Insecta; order Lepidoptera; family Geometridae; genus Agriopis; species Agriopis leucophaearia. Next base: position 10,119,365 of record OX421262.1, read on the forward strand.
CTGGGGAGCAGGCAGGAGTTGGGCTTGCAGGCAGCATGCGCGGAAGATAAATTCGTCGTTTTGGTGCGTGCGAGAGCGGCGCGGGCGGCGCGCGGGGAGGCGCGGCGGGCGGCGGCGCCGGCGCGCGGAGGCTGCTGCGCTCAGAGCACCTGCGCCCGCGCTCCGTAGCGCCGTTCGCCGCGTGCTCGTTGTCCCGCGCCCGCGCACCGGCCCGCGCCTCGCTGAGGCGTCGTGACGCCGCCCACGGTACGTGAATCGCCGGTGGCGCGTCGGGGTCGGCCGGCAGCGCGCCCGCCACTGCGCCGCCGCCGCTGCCTGCGCCGCTTGCTGGCGCACTCGGCTGCGCCGCCGCCCGGCCGGTTTTGTAATTTCGCCGGGCGGGCTGTGACGTCACGAGACTAGTTTGACGTGAGTGCGTGACGGCTTGCGCCAGGACGCCCGCGCTGCCGCCGCCGCCGCCCCCGACCTTAGTACCAGTGCAATGACGTGATTGTCTCTTCTACACAACTATCAGTGATAATGATAACGACGCTTAATGCTGTCACAGCGGCTTACCTACGCCCAACCTACGCCTCATAACTTGAACGTCACCACCGGCTGTTTACTACATTAGTTGTCATTTGAAAACTTGTTCTGATTCTTGACCCAATACAAAAACATTGCATTATTTACCACCTATCGGCCTTCGTAATACTTAGTTTTTTACATTTGATTTAATTCTGTGTATTGGAGTACGCTTACACCTATACAGAAGTACATCTAAAGGTTCTAGGTAACCAATAACATCATCATCATTTTTTACTTTATTTTGTACATTTTCAATTTGTAACGGTTTGTGTTGCAGTTTATGTTGTTTCTTATGTAGGTACATAGGTATCTAGAACCGTACATGAGCAATTCTTTTCTGCGTGTGTGTCAATTATGCGCTCGTATCTCGTATCGACGTGGTCCACGAGAGCTGTGTCTGTGTGCGAGCGCACACAACCGGATCTGCGGCAGAGCCTTTTTGTAATTTTATTTTTCCTCCTTCAGTGCATCGAGCCATGGACGTAAAGGCGATTACTGACATGCCGCTTTTATCGAAATGATGTGGTCACTATTTTTTGATTGTGTATAAAACTTGTAAATAACAATTCCTTAGTACTAAAATTACTATAGGTTGTATTTACATATTTTTTAAAAATCTTGTTTACCGAATTTGGTTTCCTAGGTCTAGTTTATAATTATAGTTCCAATAGCAACTATTCGTTGAAATATTAATGAAATCAATCTAATAATTTCAGTGTACAAATACAATGTACCTAGTACCTAGACCGATGACGCAGCACTGAATCCAGCGCTGATCTTATGTAGAGTTTGACTCGAGTCTATCAAGAATTATTTTGTTGGAGACCCAACACAGGCTGTACTCGGACAAAGAGCATAGCTTTAAATCGTGAAATTCCTAAATGCACACACGGACAGAGTATCAGAGAAGTCTTAGCTGAGTTATAAATACACCTCTCTGTTTTGTACCAGTGTCAGGCATATATCTGTTCCTTTCACTCGGCCGAGATCACCTCGCAGCCTCCGTAGCCTCCTCGCTCGGTACCGCTTCTGAAGCATTAAATGCATTTTCTTTTTTTACTTTTTAGGCTTCTTCAAAAAAGGAAAGTCTATCGGTGATGTGAACTGATGTGCATTAGCCTCGTCCTTTGGTTTTTATAGTAGAATCTGTTTTTACGAGGATTTGACTATTTGATTTGTCAGTTTTGGGTACTTCGAGAACAAGCTTTTGGTTTTACATTTAGCAATGATTGCAGACCAACGTAAATTAGCAGAACAAATTACAAAATTTGTAAATTATTAGTACATAGGTACATACTTCTTCCTTTTTTAAAGGACCATGTTATCATTACTTTCTAACTCTTTTATGAGAAACATCTGGTGCGCTCGATATTGTGAAAACTCTGCAAATGAATATGCGTGATATGAATTACGATAATTGTTGATACGTAGGTTCGGAAGGTATTTGTTCAATTTAGAAATGGTACTGGTATTGTTGTTACTGCCATTTAGGCAGCGTTGGTTTGGTACACGTCTAGCTCTTGTTGTTTATTGACAAGTTTGGCAGGCACGTGGATACAATAGTTAGGTACCAGTTTGTACCGTTCTGTGGTGTTCCTGCGGCCGGCACCGGCGCCGGCGCAGGGGGCTGCTCGACGAGTTGGGCCGCTTCTCGCCGATCAGGTGCCAGCCACTTGATACTCGTTCTTTTCTAACTGGACTCAGATCAGCTGTTACCGACTCGCCCTTGGGCTCTTGTATTCGTGTGCCGTACTCGCGCGTATCTCAACGAACTGCCTTTTCTCGTTTAGGTGCTTAGTTTTGCGTCATACACTCGTGAATGAATACTGTGTTGTGAGTGAATGATAGTGGATCAGGTTTTAAATGGTAGACATCACTTGTTACTTCCAAGTGCAAGTTGTACAGTGCCAACAATTTATCTGTTAAGTTGAACCATCATCGTATGTTCTGAACGAAGTTGATAACCTGTCATAAATGTGAGTTCGTCATTTGCTCATATCTATACAAAGATATCGTGGTCAGCCTGTAAATATCAAAAACTAATGACTTCCGTAGAAGTTGTGCCATTACATTTTAATTTGATTGAATTGCAACGCGTTGACAAACATTTATGGTATTACAAATGTCAACAAGAGACAGACCTAGGTATCTGCCGTCGACTAATAGCTGGTCAGATGGTGAGCCACTGCTTACCACAGGTCGGTTTCAGTCGCTTCAGTTCTAAGTTTTTTTTATTGAACAAAAAATTTCGTTATGTCCCTATTACGTTGCAGTCTACATATCAAACAAGATTGTCAAGGTGGTGTTATAAAGATGTACAGATCTATCTAAAACTTGAGGCTGAAGGGCCTTAAAGTTAAATTAACTTTTGCCAGTTTTTGAGAATATATAGTCTCTCATTATAACAGGTCCTTCAGCTCCTTTCCTTGTTTACTTATCGCAGCTTTGGAGCCGAATCGAATTATGTGAGAGTTATAGAATTTAGGATTTGGGCCCACCACTGGTTTGAACGGTATCTCATATATTTATTGATAAAAAAGTTCATCTTCTATAGAAATAATAAAATTTTGCTTAAATTTTTATAGATTTTATTTCTCTTTGCATAGAAGCCTGTCATAAAAGATCATTAGAAAAAAAACGATAATAGCCATTGAGATTGAATAATGAGGACGTTCAGGTTAAAATACGTAAACAGACACGTCTTTGCACTGGTACACGTGCACCATCGGTTAAAAACAACGTAACATTAGTAAAAGAGGACGTATCGAAAACGATGTTCAGGTGACGTAATAATTTTCAGGAATTGAAGTCACGAAAGTGTAAAGCGGGGTGCTCCTGAGTGGAGCCTCCGCAAGCACGAAGACGTCGCCTTTTGCGCAAAAGCGGGACGTAATGTCCTCGTCGTCATCGCCGCCGCTCGGGCACGAGGAGCGCGCGCGCACGCCGCGCGGTGCTCCCTCACCCCTGTCCGCTCCGCGCTCACCGGCGCCCGCGCATGCAGTGCTCGCCACCATGACGCCCGTGCAGCCCGCGCACGATTACTACCCGCACAAGGTCGAGATGGACTCCGACGACGGCTACCCACCGGACGCGCACTCCTACCGCCACTCGCCCCACGGCCTAGCCGCCTACGCGACCGACGGAAAAGTGCATGGACAGCCCGAGGTATACGACCAGGGCATGGAATCGATAGACGAAAAGACTCCAATAGACTTAATATACGAGGATGACAAGCAGACGGTGATTTACACGACGACGCCGGATCAAAAGCGTGTGGAGATGATCAGCGGACAGCTGGACGAGGGGCACCTGGTCGGCAGCGGAGGGCAGCTAGTGGATGGCAGCGTGTCGGTGGTGGTGGGCGCGCCCGGACAGCCCACCGTGCTCGTGCTCGCAGACCACGTCGTCGACGAGCTTGGACAAGTCATCACCACGATACCCCGGTAAATATTTTACTAATCTCTAACATACGTCGCTAGACATTGTTGCTTCTTAGTTTAGATTCGAAGACCTTGTATGTATCATCACTATAATATGTTTTTATACTACAGTATATTAATGAATGCGTTCACAAACAAAGTTATATCGCGTCGTATTTTATTGCTTTGGATTTCTAAGATGATATGGAAATATCTCGGTGCCACTGTTGCCAGGTGTTCGCCATTCGTTAGTGGGAAATTCCATCTCGGCGGTCGGTGTGTCGAAATCGTATTACACTGATTAAAATAAAAATGTAACTTAGTCAAAATTTATAGAGGTATGTCGCAAACGACACAGGTATCGGATGTGGGCAGGTATTTACCTAACGATAATTTGTTTGGATGATGTTTTTCATTGAAACCTACTAATGTAATTATTTTTTAAATGTTAAGTCGCTCGGCAGTAAGATCATAATTGCTATTTTAATGGAATGTATTAAGATGCCTAACTGCCTCAGCGTCGAGGCAACCTCGGGTAATTAATTCATTTGCGTGTTGGCACCTCGTAGACTTGAAAATTTGTTTAGGTCGTTTGAAACAATCGGTTGTTTGAGCAAGCGAGTGGTGCGGTGCGACTCTGTGTGTGTATGTAGCATGTGAGGAATGAGACGTCGGCCAGCGGAGTCGCAGGTCCAGCGGCGAGGCTCGGAGTGTAACGGTTGTGCCGGGAGCGGCGCGCGGCGCGGCCGCGTGTGGGCGGAGCGACGCGCTCACCTTGAACTTGCCGCGAGAGCTGCCCGATCCCGGCCGCAGCCACCACTCCACACGACTTTACATTTCGACACTCTGATCTAGCCAACGGACAACCTGAACATTCGATAACCTCCCTGCTAGCTATTCACCGTAACTATCGAACAAATATGTTTATCATGATATTATTAGCATCTGAACGTCCTAAATTTTACCATGAGTACATTCACCTATTGATAAAAGATATTATCGCCAGTTTACTCAAATTTTCAGAGACATGTCAGATCTCATTCGAGTATCGTAACCGCCACAAAAAGCCAGTACTCACGTTACCATGTGCTTGCGCATGTCATTCAACAGTATGACGTTGATGCCTTCTAACTACGCGGAGCAGGCATGTGTAGTAAGATTAGTTACGTCTATTTGCTGCCCAGACGAGTTCCGTAGACGGATTAGTGTGTTTGTATAAACTGTTGTTCGTATAGAGAAATAACACGCGGTCAAGGCGGCAATATCAAATCATAACGGGATAGTTATCATACGAATAATTGAATGCAAGTTCGTATGTATATGAATGTTCTGTTGTACAAAGTTAAGTGAGTACATATAAGCAAGCCATGTCTGCCTACTTAATCATATTATTTGGTTAGTTTCTCGGCTTCACTTATGCGTTTATTTAGCTGCACTCATATCTAAGCCTACCACAGAGTAGATAATAGTACAAGTAGCCTTACTTGACATCTTTTTAACCTTCGAAGCAAAAAGAGGGGTGTTATAAGTTAAACGTGTGTGTCTGTGTGTGACATCGCAGCTTCCAAACAGCTGATTTTCATTTAGTTATTTTTTGTTTGAAAGGTGACTTGATCGAGAGTGTTCTTTTTGATTTAAAAAAATCTTTTCAGCCGTTTGAGGATATAAAATATAACACAATGTATACTTGTTACAATGAACTCTTTATCTCTTTACTTAGTTTATTTTCAGATTACTCGGTATTTATGGAATAATATGAAAGACCCAAATAAATAAATAATAACAAGAATTTTCAAACCTAAGTCACGTGCAGAGACATAATCAAATCTTTCTCTCACTTAACTATAATCAATAAATTATGATATCTTATCTCACGAAGACCAGTTTTTGAATGTGTACGTTAAATACGAAGCTAAAAACGTGGATGGACGTAGCTATTTCAAAGGAATTCTTTCTTGTATCGTGATTATTATGTACCATCAATATTTACCCGTATTTTTGTACTGTTTAATTATTAACCGCAGAGGATTACACAGTTATTAGCGGCTAATAAACACCAAAATTTGTTTCACATTCAATTTACACACATTTCAGTGTTTTTAGACAGGCACATCTCGTAATGGAGTTTATTAATTTACATCTTGTTTTCATTGTAATTAAAGTTTACACAAGAAGAGATTTCATTGACATATAAAAAATCTTATGTTATTGTATCTGGTATTGGAAATAAAGTAGTGTTTTTTATATATTAATAGTACAATACAATAACTCTTTATTATAAACCACAATAACAAGGATAACATTATAAACTAAAGTAATTATCTAGGCTTTTAACAGGCGGCCTTATCGCTTAAAGCGATCTCTTCCAGGCAACCGTGGCAATAGTAGGCTTGCCTTTGACTGCCAACTAGCCTGATGCTAAGCGATGATACGGTCTACGATGGAGCACGCTTGCCTAAAAGAAACCAAAGGGAGGATATAATCATTTGAATGTCTTGGTGGGCGAAGAGCGCACTATACATTCAAATGACGTCACTTGTCAAAAGTTTTATATATATCAAACTATTCGACCGCCCCGGCTTCGCACGGGTGTAAGCTCGGCCTTCGGCCTCGCTACTATGACCCGTTCCAGGAACACAAAATTTCATCAAAATCGGTCCAGCCGTTTTTAGAGTATTCTATGTCCATCTCCTGGTTCTAAGCTACCTCCCCACCAATTTTCAGCCAAATCGTTTCAGCCGTTCTTGAGTTATAAATAGTGTAACTAACACGACTTTCTTTTATATATATAGATATCGCCCATATATCGAAACTTTATAAGCTGATTTAAATGATTTTTTCAGTAAAAAGAAAGTATTTAATCATTTATTTCAATTATCCTAAGCATAAAAAAAAACTTTCTGGTAGCCTATTGTGTGTTGCTATCGGACCTAAACGCCGTTAATTTTTTCATCAGCCGTTAATTTTTTACTTTGATTTACATCCTGGTACAACCGCGAGTTGGGACTAACGCTCTAGTATAGACCCTATTATAATGCTAGAGTCTACAATTTCATGCCCTGCATATAATAAATGTTTTTTCTTTCTTTCTTTTCTTTCTTACTATTTATATCCTATTGACATTTAAAAAAATCAGGCTTCAATTAAAGGTTCTGTTATAATGCTTAAGGAAATATTAATTGTACAGGTAAACATTTTATTACAAAGTGGTAGCATAACACGAATACGAATGCAATGCAAAACTACCATGACACTAAACTAGGCAATAATAAGCTTTTATGTATTCTCGTGGAAGAGAAATATTCAAAGATATAACATTATACTAATTTATGCAAGAATTTTCTATCTTTACATCGATGTGAATAAAATCGTTATAGGTGTCGGAATACTGATTCTGTTTTTGGTTTAGTTTCTAGGAGTCGCGGAATACTGTGGATAAGAGAATTCAAAATGTAGTGAGTTCTTAGTAAAAATGTATAAATAAGCTCGATACGGATTGGTGAGTGATAAAAACTCGACTGAATCGTTTAGGACGCGGCGGCGAGAGGCTGCGCCCGCGCCGCGCTCCTCACCCGCCGTGCCTCCGAGCCTTTAATGATCACTTTTTGTTCTCCCCGGGTACACACCAAAAGCGGTGCGCGAATTTAAATACATCATCATGTTCAGTATTGCCATATATGTATGTAGAACCTGGGCGACCGAGCTTCGCTCAGTTTTTGTAAGAAATACAACTATGTATAATTAAGGTAAACTTAAAATGCAAAACCTTACCTAAATACAAATTTTCACCTAAATCAGAATTATTTTCGAAAAACGCTTAATGAATTTACATATAAACAGGAATTGCTTATTTAATATGTTCTCAGTAAAAAATATGCCCTTATTTTGTAAAGAATATACATATATGTATACAAAAAAATCTTTCAGATTATAATCGTAGATAAATAGAGATAGAGATTAGTTAGCTGGTGTTTTGTTCGAGAAGTTAAATACATCAAGGTGCCGTACATTTCTTCAAGTTAAAAAAAACTAATATAGTTTTGTAACTTTTATAACTACAAACAATTACTTGTCGTTTGTATGTTTTATACCGCAAACTAAACTAATCTGCTTTATTAGAACATGGAGCTTCACAAAGTATAATGTTGTAAAATCGCCGTTTCTTATGTTTTTGTACTGACGCTCGTATCGGCCGCGACCCCTCCCCCCGCCCTCCGCAGCCCCGCCAGAGCCTTATTTTATAGCGTCGGTTGCGCCCGCGCCGCGCCGGCCGTTGCGAGCCCTCCAGATGAGCTCGCCGTCGCCTCGCCTTCTCGCTCCGATCATTATTTTATGTAATTATTTGGCTGGTGAACTGCTTTTTTGGAAATCATAACAGTTATATATACTTTTTATCGGTCGGCGGGCTTTGCCTGTTTTCATGCGAGATGTCATATCTTTTGCGACTTGCATTCAGCGGCCTTCGGAACATAAAATTATTGTAGTTATAATAAAAATGCGTTTTTATGTTTTTTATATTGCTAAATCATATAAATTTTATAACACGTTTAATATTTCGTATTTGTCGTAGCGCTGTAACAGCTACCATGAGTACAAATCATTAAAAAGAGAATAATTGCTCTGTATCTACTGAATAATATTTTTTTAAATTTGTAGTGTTGTAATAAAGGTGTAAAAATTACGTAAGCAGTCCGTAATCGGCTCAAGAGGAGTCAACAAACTCGTGAAAGCGCGAGGCACCGAAGCTCTTAGCAAAAGACATCAACGGGGTCTTGCGTTACGACGCGTAGCCGCGCTGCGTAGCGCTCCGTCCGCGCGACCGCCGATCCCTTACGGTGACATCGAACCTTTCTTTGTTTATCTTATGTGTATTTTATATTACTTAAAAGCTGGTTCACTAATAAACACTATTAATAAAAGGTAATAAAATGTTCCGTATAGACTGTTGATTTTCTTGTTGTGAAATAGGAGTCGTATTCTTGTACCTATTGATATATTGTCATAAGTTTAACCTAGGCTTTAAAATATAGATACTTACTTAATTATCAATTGTAAATTTTACATTTTAGTGTAATAAGTAAGGTGTATGGACAATCAAGGCTAAGGAGCCTAAAAAGTTATATTACAGTGAGATTTACCTGCTATTTAGTAACAATTATATTTTTTCGGGATAAAAGTATTCCATGTGCCATGAGTTATTCCAATGTAAAAATTACCTTTATACCAAATTTCATTCAAATATGTTCAGCCGTTATGGAGTTAACACAGCTATCGCATTTATAACTAATATACTAATACTAATTTTATGACTAATACTACTAGAAATTAATAATTTTGTATGATCTATATTTATATACATCCGTTGAACTGAATTCAAAATGAGATCATCATTTAGAAGGAAGCTAGCTATCTACTTAGTTACAGTGTCAATAATTCCAAGCAAGTGTAAACTAAAAGTTCAATGTGTCCTTTAAAAATTAACGATCATCCTTTCTACCTGACGCTGGTGTCCGAGCGCAAATAAAAACTTAATAAAAAAACGGTTTCCCCACGTAAAGGGTTCACTTCCCATCACATGGAGGTTGAAGGTACTCACGCACACACTTACAGAGGATCACACATATGTCTTAAATTGGTATATAACTTTAGGCACCGAAGGGCCAGAGTCCGAAGAAATCTCTGCGGGGTATAAAATTTCTTATCGACGAAAGATTATTGTGGATGTGCCCGATCGATATTGGGTTTTATTTTGTTTTCAGTTTGAGATTGATAAGTAGTTGGGGCTAAACTTTGTATCTTATGTTTCTGGCATCGTTGTGAATTTCGTTTAATGTCTAAATGCTGAACCTGATACTCGGATAAAGTTTTTTTTAGTTCTGACAGGTAACATTGAAAAAAGCTGAATGAAAACTATTTATTTCAACATTTTACTGTAGAATATAGACTACCAGTTACATGTTATGTTCAAAAACCTAACAAAATCTATATTACATACAAGCGAAATAATACTCGTTCATTGACTCACTCATGCCGAAATCTCGGAAACTACTTGACCTACGAATCTGAAATTTGACAGGTAGATTTCTTATAAAGTGTAAAGGTGCGCTAAGAAAAGATTTTCCGAAAGGATTAAATCAAAGGGGTCAAAAAAGGGTTAAAGTTTATTGGGGTTTGTTAAATTACCGGTTCGGTACTACGCGTACGAAGTTACAGGCAACAACTAGTTAATAACAATTTACGGTTTTCATTCGGCATTTTACAATTTTCTGCAGCACGGTAGATATACGATGAATAGTTCCATACAAAAGCCAAAAAGATGTTTTCACTAACACAAACTAATATAGTCTAAATGCCGCGTTGCAACACCAAATTAGACCTGGATAGATAGATAGAATTTGGACAGTAGGTAAGATAGTTGATAAGTAGTATTTACATAAAGATATATTCAGTTAAATTAACAGAAATATAAAGCCAATACAATAATAGCCATATTACGATTATATTTGGCCTAAGGTGCAGTCATACTTTGATTGTTATTATTGTTTTTAGCAAATTTTATTTTTTGTTTTATATGTACAATTTAGGCCATTGCCTTTACGTTTTGCTGAAATATTACCTATATTATAAAATTTTTAGTTTACGTGTAAGGTTTAAATTTCACATCTTCGTGGTGTTTAATGATTGGATCTTACCATCTGAACTGAAACACATTTTGAGAATTTTACTTTAATTTGTATAATAAGAAGAAAAAAACAATAATCACAGATTAATTCCAGCCATGTCCATCCCTAGACGCTTAGCATTTCATTCTTTTTTTGTTTCTCGCAACCACAATCGTACAACAGCAAATCCATTATAGAGTTTAATTTCTTTACATCAAAGTGGCCCAAAGAACGGCGACCTTTTGATTTAAATTTGTTCTTACGCCATTGGAACATAGGATTGAAAATTAAACTATGGGCTAGACAAGTTAGAACTTAAAGAGGTACGTACGCTACTTTTTTGTAATTCTCGGGGATTCCTTTGATTGAGATCTCTTTAGAAATATCGAATGTGAAAACTTTGGCTTCTTTGTCTTCATTTAATTGTAGCTAATTTTCGTAAATGGATTTGAATTCGGTGAAAGAGAATCGCTAACAAGTTCCTCTAATATGCCATTTGTATGGATGGCTACGTTTTACGCGCAAGTTTAACTATTCATTGTTATTCTAAACTTATAATCTAGATTATATGATTTTTTTATCCTGACATATTTAAATCATTACACGTGACGAGGTTTGTAATATGTATAAGTAAGGACCTCGTTTCGTTATCATTTTCGCTCAGTCATTATTTTATTTAAAAGCTACGAAGCCGCGAGTGGCACGACCTCCCGTTGCGCAATTGCGCACAGTAGGTAAGTATTGGGTATATGTATATTTTGTATATTTGACATTGATTGCGATCAATCTGTGTTTCATGTTCTAGAATCAATGTTTGCCTATACAGATGAATTCAATTTACCTAGCATATATATCAATGGGCTATAAATTTAATTAATTTAATAAAGTGCATTGACAACGTTGTATCGAAAAAGCGTTGTAAAGAATCTCAGGTGGGCTACTAGAACCTCAAAAACATTCTTATTTTAATCTTACATTGACCTTTGTCTTGCTCTTTTACTAGCGCGAGAACAAGACAAAGTTTGATTGCGGTTCGGGCCCTAATTTGTAGTACGTACATAATCGTGCGATGTAGTTTCGTTCCAATATTTTATTTTTTGCTGTGAGTATATTGGCGCCAATAACACGCCATCTACCTAACCTCGGTACCTAACTCTTCTATCATGACATTCATTAAGACTTGTGCTCACTACAAGCAAATGTGTATATTACAGAAAATGTGTTATATACGTCATTTTATACGATTTCTAGGTACTGTATGCAATTCCAGCCTGTATTAGGCAACAACTAAAAAAATATTTTCATTTCATATTAACATGTATTGTGTTTACCATCGTCAACCAAACCGTCACTTAACATCAGGGGCTGTGGACAAACGCCTAGCCAGTCAAAAAACCTAAAAGAAAAAAATCCCTTAGACAATCCAACTGGTAGACTGTCCAACTGGTGCTAGAAAATACTTAAAATGCCCAACTGTTGTTAAGGAAGAAGAACTCAAATACATGTAGTTTAGACCTAAGACAATACGAATACGGTATAATATGATTATACCGGCTTGTTTGGTATTACAGATATTGTATAAAGAAATATGTGAAATAAGATCTTATTTATACACCGTAAATCGAACCGAAAACCGTATTTAAATCCGTCCAGTGGTTTAGGAGAATCAGATGTGCGTGGACAAACAAACAAACAAAAATTCTAAAAACTGTCTTGACGTGTTCAGCTGCTTATTTTAAGACGGATGTGTGATATTTTTTTTTGATATCTCGCAATTACGGTTTTTCTATCTACGTTTTTACTATATGTATTTATAGATAGATATAGAAGATATATGTATAGATATAGCCTGGTTATTTTGGGCATTGTTGACATTACTTAGGCATAATGTTTAAATAAACAATTTGCAACAATTTCTCGCAACACATACATGTCATACCTACCTATAATATCATATATATTTTTCTAAAACCAAACTAAATAATTCTATTTTGATCGCTTGCACAACTCCACGATGTTTCAAAAGCATTAGCTAACTTTGCATAGATAGGTATCTTTAATCATTGAGTCGTAAAATCGGAGAAACAGTTTATTCATCACATTGACAGAGTACGTCTTACACACAAAAATTGTGCATGTGTGCGTGCGATGATAGATTGGATAGTATGCATATACCTATATATTGTAGCTTATTAGTGTGATAAAGACAAGAATATGGCATCGATCTGTGCGATTGAGTAGAACGGTCGTCAACAAGGCTAGCTTTGCCTTATATGAATATGAATGTACGTTTTATTAACTTGATTCGTTATACTTATACGGTCTGCCATTATAATAATATATGAGTACATGTAATTACAATTCAGCGCAAATCGAAGATGACAGTTTATTAACAAAAAATAAGGTAAATATAAAGGCGGCATTTTGATTCGGGAGCAAAAAAAATTTGAAATTATAAAATTAGGTGTTGCTCTTTTTATTAAGAACCGGTACGTATTTTATTTTTTTCGATATATATTTTCTTAAATACTTTTAAATGTAAGATCTGTACTAAAACTGTAATTATTATCTTAACAGCTATAAAAGTTAGGTTCCAAAGAATTTCTACGGACTAACGGACAGACGGACGAACAGCATGAACTTACAAGGGTTCTTTTAGTATTATGGGAACCCTTAAAACATGATATTATCGGTTTCTTCTAGGCAAGCGTGATCCATCGTAGGCCGCATCATCGCTTAACATTAGGCGAGTTGGCGGCCAAGCGCAAGCCTATTTTACATTACTAAAATTGCATCTCAATTAACTACTTGACCCATGTGTAGGTACTTTTTATATGTGCTGCGGAAGTAAGAATCTTCGGCATAATTTAGAATATGGGCTCAGATCAGAAAAAATGGGAGATATACCTTAGTAAAATAATAATCGTTTGTGATCCATGAGTAGGTACTTTTTAGGTGTGCTGCGGAAGTAAGAATTTTCGGCATAATTTAGGATATGGGCTTAGATCAGAAAAACAAGGGAAATGCCTTAGTACAATTATCGTTTTTGTTCAAATTTCTACGTTTTTAATTTACTTTTTTTACCATACCGAGCAAAAACTGTAAGTACCTACGGCAAAAAAAAAACTGCGATACCAATGAACTATAACTAATACTTAGTCCACATGCAAAAAAGGGCGTTAAGGTCGTCTACTGTGTGAGGTCGACAAAATATATCACACCTGATTAAGGCCTGATGCGTTCGCACCCGTCTCATGCCGTCTTGCTTTATCTCCATTGTTTGTCTGATCTGAGGATAAAGAAACCAACTGAAATTAAAATCATTACTAGTCCACTGCTGTACATAAATATATTATCAAACAGACTTTCCTGTAGACATGGCTTTATTTCCTATTCCACAACTAGCCTACAATTTTAGCTGTAAATTGTCGACAATTCATTATCTGATGTCGATTCATAATTATTGCTCTGATATCTATTTTACATTGTGTTCGCCGGTTGACGTAAAATATTTCTTATCTCTATACTTGGAATTCGATAAAGTGTGATAATGATAAAATAAGGCGCGAAGTTAAGTTACAAATTGCCAGTAGAAGACATAAATGACTGTGGTTTGTACGCACCTATTAGATATTCAGTTTTACAGCTTTGAAGTAAAAGCTAGATCCGTATGATAATTTAATGGATTACTGGGCTAGTATACAGGGTTATTGATAAAACTGTTTCTTTCACGAATCTCTAGTGTATTTCCGCTTCAACGTCACATTAACTACTTTTTAGGGTTCCGCACCCAATGGGTAAAACGGGACCCTATTACTAAGACTCCGCTATCCATCCGTCGGTCTGTCTGTCAGTCTGTCCGTCCGTCAGTCACCAGGCTGTATCTCATGAACCGTGATAGTTAGACAGTTGAAATTTTTACAGATGATGTATTTCTGTTGCCGCTATAACAAAAAATACAAAAAAATAGAATAAAATAAATATTTAAGGGGGTCCCATACAACAAACGTGATTTTTTTGCTCGTTTTCGCTCGATATTGATAACGGCAACAGGTAGGTAGACGCTTGAAATATTCACAGAATATTTAGGTATATATTAACTTTAAAAATAAACAATTAAATTAAAATAAAACACATATTTTAGGGGGGCTCCCATACAACAAACATGTTTTTTTCCCCGTTTTTATAGATAATGGTACGGAACCCTTCGTGTGCGAGACCAACTCGCACTTGGCCGATATTTTTTTTGGTGTATGTTTGTTACGCGGTTACTCCGCCAATAATGAATTGATTTTGTTTTTGTTTGGTAGGTCATACTTCAGAGGTGGTCGCATATATAAATGATATCGAAATAGATTCAGCGCTTTTTGAAAAATCAGCAATAACAAAAAAAAACACCTTTTGTTCTTCTTCTGAGATATACACAGATAACGTTTAGGTTTGTGGTTCCCTTCAGCAAAAGTTTTTAATGAGGATTCTAGATCTCTGTTTTTTTTATCTGTCATCACAGAAACATTACCCAAAGAAGATGTATGTATTTGTAATAAGGAGGCGTCATAATAAATTAAACATTAATATATATTCTCTACTTAGTTGTTCGAAAGATTACGCTAGCGTGTCATTTCTGTTAAAGCTTTCTCATCATGGGGTTGATTAAAAAGCTTATTTACATTTTAGTTTAAGTTTTTACATGTATGTATATTTTTGAAGTCGGTTTTAGTTTTATTCTATAAAATAAATTTATTTCATAGTGAGGACTGGTGAGTGAAATAGGGTACTTTTTATCTCGGTAAAATATATGCTTCTTCAGAGAATATATACGTGGATGAAGCTGCGGGTCGCAGCTAGTTATAATATGTAATGACTTTTTTTTATAAATGTAATTGTTGAATATACTATTTTAAAACAAACTGAATAAATACCTAAACTAAAATAATCCGAACTAAAATGGACTATCTTCCAAATATAATAAAATCTATAAATAATAACTGTTAACCTTTTATTTTTATTAAAGAAAAATGTTAACAAACACATTTTAAATTGCATAATAAAGTTTTTAGACTACCTTAGCAGTACAAGGAACCTTTATATATCTATACAATAATAATCAATTTATATAAATTTGTCATAAATGTCGCAATGTCAGTACGAACATTATTTTGAAAACAACATTTTGTTGAGTATTGTAAAAGGGTGTTTAATATTTATCTACTTTTTCACCAAAGTTAAATTTATCTTTCAATAGCCGGAACTGTACAATAAATTAAATATTTCTCGTAAATAAAGCCATAAAAGGGATTTAAATGTAGACTTAAGGTTACCTACGTATGTTTTCCGTGAACGCACTGAAGTGATGGAGCAGGTAGGACCAGTGCGACCAACTTATAAAGAGGTGGCTAAACGAGGGTATTACATTATCCAGCAAATTTTTACAGAAAAACGATCGTGGCTCTCCTTTTAAACTGTACGGATAAATTGGTGCACTAGATGTTTGATGGCAGGCTCCTACGACATTGCACCGAGGTGGCGGCCGGCAACTGTCGCCTGCTGTGGCAAGGGCGCGCCTCTCACTCACGCAACTCACATGTTTTTCGGATGCAGAAATGATTATCGAAGTTATGATGCGAGATTTCTTCAATTACAAACTGAACCATATTGACGACCATATTTGAGTATGTTAATTACAGATAAAGTTACAGATAAAGAAAATTAAGAGCTAGTGCCACAAGTGGCAGGTTTATCGCTAAAAGCGATCTCTTCCTGGCAACCGTTTGATGGTTTGAATATGAGTTTAGGTGGTGAGCCTAAAATCATGACGTCAACACAACAGACCACTATCGAGTTAGTAAGTGAAAATTATCCATTCCCGCATAATTAAATAACTTTAGTCAAATATTTAAATTGTGTATTATAATAATAGGTAGAGTAAGCACAAGCTTGGAATGCTTAGTTTATGTCTGTTAAACAAAGAGTGAAGTGTGAAGCTTAAAGCACAAAGCGAAAGGCTTTGTACTTATAATAGTCATTATACATACCTACTTCAGTAGGTAGACAGGTACAACACGGTACTCGTAGGTATCTCGGTAATTACGTTCCACTTAATTGAGAGCAACGGGAGTTAACAGCAAAATAAATAATAATGTTATTTATGGGCAATTATTTGACTATGTACAAGGTACCTGCGTACATACTTTAACAGGATCTCTATTTATCAAAATAATAGTCAACATTTATACTTATCTCATGAGAACCTTCACTGCTGTCATTAATAGTTAGGTTATTTTATTAAACTGTTTTTGTAGGGACCCGGGTATGTCCTAAAACTGCGACCAGAACCACCGGAGGATGGGCAGCAGGGTCCTAATAGTACACGGTGAACGTACTGCGATCCCCAAGCCACCTGCCAAGCGTGGGGATTATGGCAACACCCCTCTGTATGAGGGAGGCCTTGTCCAACAGTGGACGTTAATTGGCTGATGATGTGTGTCTGTGTATGTGTTTTTGTAAGTAATTGCATATCTTCAGAGCTAGTCACTACTATATGGGTCGCAAGGATTGGGCGTGAGTTTTTGCCATACTTGACAAAGATAAACCTTCTTATCTTTTGAATTGAATGCAATCTATGGACGTTCGATCATTAAGCGAATACTTCGCGTGCATTAAAAAAGAAAGCCACAAGGAGCAATATGGAGGTTTTTTTAGGGCGCACAGTGGGTTCCTCGCGATCCTGCGCAGTACATACAAGGCGCTGCGATCCACCACGTCCGTCGCTCGCCGATGTAAATGATCCCCTTGAATAATGTATCCCATTCTTGGCTGCCACTTCTACCAACAGCGTATATGGCACTCGCGTTTCACCGTTACACCTAACTGCTCCTGGTATGTACGTCTTCTTGAAGAGAAACACAACAATAACGTTTGTACAATTAAATATTAAATTAATACATTTTGAAATCTCACTAAAAAGTTAGGTAATAATTTTGCACTTTTTTAAACTTCGCGGCTACGCACATCTATATTCTAAGTTACCTGAGAATATAGAGCTCCAATATTTGTGCGAAGTTACACAGTCTATGAAGAAGCGGTAAACTGATCTACCCTCGTTTGCATTTTTAATTTACCAAAACTGTGACGATTACGATGATTACGGTGATGATACATATAATAGGTATGTACTAATATTACTATCAAACGTTTATCACCCAAGAACGTACTTGCACTTATTAGGCAACCTTTATATTACCTATTCATATGCAATTATTTTAACATGTTCAAAACTATGCAAAGGCTTAGTTCATGGTCTTCAAATTGGCTTCATATTAGAATTGTTCTTCGCAACTCACGGCATTGTGTGTAATAGTTAACTATTCTTCCGGCTTTTTTGTTCCGGTAAGTATAGGTATATAATAATTGAGCATAATATATTATCTGAAATCTGTAATCAGTCATTTTGAGGCTGCTAGATGCTACGCAACTATGTCTGGATTTTATTGTTATAATACACTTTTTATATTACTTTATCATGTTACCTTCAATATAAAGTGATTTATAAATAGGTATCTCAGCTGTTAGTCTGCTTTTTTAGTCATTGTCTGTGGTGGTTGATAAATTGATTCATTTATCTACGATTGTAAGGAGAAATACAGGTTAAACTTTCGATTCACTTTCGATTACGCATGACCAAAAACACAAGCGTTACATAATCTAGCGTTTGTCGGTGTGGGTTGTAGAATACGTTGAGCTTTGTCCGTTTGAAAATTATGACTGAGACACATGACACTAAACAACCATTAAGCCGAAAATAAAAATGGAACAATAAAACAAAGATATGTCAAGATAATTGTGGACGCACCTTTGTAATTTACTAGCAAGAAACTCAGAAGTGCCATAAGAACCTGCCATGAAAATGCACGCTACATGGCCTCCGAGATCAATACATACTTCTATATTTCCTTTTCAGAACAATATATGCTTTTCATTTACTTCTCAACATAATAGAGATTTCAGAGAGTAAAGATACCTATATGAAATGAAACTTGCACAAATTTAGGAAAAAATAGATGCCCTAGACGGGCAAATACACGACACAGCACCAATGCTACGGCGTCGGTACAGCTAGACACTGTGGCCAAGTTAGAGAGGCAGATGATAATAAGCTCTATGCCTTCACAGTTGGCGTGATTGTGGAGTGCTACTTTGGCGGGTAAGGCCTACGAGCGGGTCACGACTGACGTGCACGCGCGTTCGTGACCTTGCGCGCGCGCCTCGCAGAGGTCACACTCTTGTGTTGATGCGCTCGCGCTACAGACCACGCTTTCCAAAGTTCAAGCGCGCCTATAACGACCGACCTCTATCGGCCAGCTGCATAGAAGGCTCTAACTAACCAAATTGCCAAGTAATTCGCTGAATTAGCACCAACTTGGTAAATAGGTAATATTATAACCGATGTACGTGCACCTAATAAAATACACTTTTATTATGATATGCCACGGCGGGTATAATAAAAAAATGAAGAAGCAGTTTAAATATATTATATGATATGTGCAACTTTTTGGAGTTACCGAAATGTTTAGGTGGCTATTTACTTGTATTACGTAGGTATTTTTATAAGTTCACTCTCCACGGGGTTCTGAATATTGTCAGATAGTAACAATTAATTAAATTAGACAGGTGTATATCTCAGGTTTATAAGTTCATTCAACCCGGAGATCGTAATAAACTAAGAGCGCTTTTTATTTTTCTATATGTCCCATTAACAAGAAGGTTTATAATAATCAGTAGAGACAAGAATGGGTTCATCAGAAAGATTAATAATAGTTTATTTTTAATTGTGAATGTTAGCAAAAAAAGGTTCGAGATTTTATAGTCTACTCTTAAGAGCTAAAGATTCTATTTATGCGGATAAATACATGGAAGAAAAGTAATCGAGGAATGAGAAACGTTGCCTTAACAGGGCTCGTTGCGTGCTTTAGCGTACTTTCTCCAGAGAGGCTCTCTCTCGGTGTGGCTGCACCCTATAAATGTGCAGTTAGGTATTTCCAATTTACTTTCTGAATTTAACCAAAACCAAGCGTATATTTAGGGGAGATTGTATTTTACGAAACACTGTTCTTATATAAGAAACCAAGATTGATACTTTTTATCTGTATTTTTTCTGGAAGTTTTGTAAAGGTAATTTTCGGCTTTAGGTAAGTAATAAGTTGACAAATGATTCATGGTTGACATCAACGTTTGTATACCTATTTAAAACAAACGAGCATGATTTTTTTATCGAAAGATAATAGCTTTTAATACGTCCATTCCTTACTCTGGCCAGTGTGGTAATATGCATCGCAAAAGGTATCCGGTCGTTATTACAACACCTAATGTGCCTCATTAAATGATGGATTAACAATTAGTATCAACAGACATGCTCAGTGAACCAACATACATTTTTATATCCTTACAATATTTGCAGACATCATTTAAACCTTATCAGATGATTTTATATTACCTGCTGACTTCATATTATGCAAATAAGTACATTATTATATAAATTTGATTGACGATTAAGGTAAAGATCAAGGGCATTGGTATCATGATATATTATAATTCGTTTTATGGTAATATAATTACTAACGATCGCTGGAAAACTTACAACCTAAAATATACAGATTTATCGAATGAAGTCATTCGATACATTTTATTATTCTATATTTTACCTTATCTCAATTAAATTAAAACTTGAACTGTGTGGCATGTTATTTAGTAGTGCTATGTTATGGGTATATGCTAATTATGTGATGTATTTATAGCGTGTTTTCTATAAGTACATGCACTTATAATTTTATTTTGCCATAGTATCTAGGTACAAATAGGTATATAACTGAAACAAATGCAGCAAAATATATTTAACTATTTGGATGCGCGAAGAAAGGAAAATTGTGAAAATTTGCCGCTGAACTAATAAGCAATTCATTTATAATTTTGAGATGCCCAAGAACATGTAGCAAAATGAATTATTTCTGGTCGGTTCGGTTATTTTATTTTAACAAAAAATGTTGTTTTATGGCGTGTGATTGATGAATGAGTTGTTGAGTGCCAGCGTAAAAAAATCAGATGTAATTAGACCTTAGGCAGATTTGAGTCTGATGCAATAATGACGTATTAAGGTACTCTACCTTATAAACATTTTTCTCTAAAGAATTTGCATTTTCAAGTAGTTAACTCTACGCGTCATCGAATAATACAAACAGGGAAATAAAATCGTTCGTCGGCTCATATATTATCAGATTTTTCCGTAGGAGGCTTCGCGTTCTGTGATTCTCTCGTTGCGAAGGAAGTTCTTTGGCCTTTGGATAGATGTCGTTAGCAGTAGCGTTATGGTGACAATGTAAATTTAAACGAAATATTGTTCTAAATTTGCAAGATGTCTGTTCGTCAAATAAATCAAGAAAATATGAGACAAAAATGTAAAATTAATCATGGCTGGTACTATTAATAATTATGAGCTCCAGTGTGATTAGTTATGTAAGTAAATACGAGTACTTAATTATAATAGCTATTCTATATCTACATCTACACTAATATTATAAAGAGGAAAGATTTGTACCTATTTTTGTATGTTTGTAATGAATAGGCTCCGAAACTACTGAACCGATTTGAAAAATTCTTTCACTGTTGGGAAGCTACACTATCCCCGGGTGACATAGGCTATATTATATTTTGTAGCGAGGCCGAAGGCCGAGCTTACACTCGTCTACGATAATTTCATTAACTAATATGAAAATTTAAATAGATAATAAGTAAAATAGGCTATAGATTCCATAAATACCATTATTGGCTTTCTCCGAACTAATATATAATCAAATCTGACATGTTGATGATCCGACCGTATACATGTCGGTAAGAAAATGCTTTATAAGGATAATGGATTCTAGCAAAATCTTGTCATTTCCTTAGCATAATGAACAATATTGAGAGGCCCGCTAAGTGTAATTGGGAGTTGAGCAGCAAAGTGCTCGGTTTATGCGGCCACATAATTACGTATAATAGGCAACTTTTGCAACGCACGCGCTCTGAGAATGTTTAACTCCTTCAGACGCTGAGAAAGAAATTTTGAAACAATCTGCAATTATGTATGAGGTGTATATTATACGATATGAACCTGCTCCCCGCCACAACTATCTCGATCGCATTTTTTTTTAAATATTTTTATAAATTAAGATACAAATTGACATAAGTAGTTGGAATTTAAATAAAGTGAATATCTTGTTATCTTGAGGATTGTTTTTTATTTGGCGAAGACGATACAAGCTCGAAAAAATACTAAGTTTAGTTGTATTAATTTGAAAATTACCATTCTGTCAATTTATATCTTAAACACGTAGAAAATGTGGGAAAGAGCTAATGAGAAAATGTGTAGAGTATGGGGTTTTCCTGTTATTGATGGAAAACATAAGGCTTGAAGTCAGAATGTACGTTATTTTTGAATTAAATAAATATCTACCTAAATATATACTTGCCTAAAATGCATTTATAAAAAAAAAGTTGCATAATAGGTAAGTAGCATTTTTTTTTGTCCGCGTCAAAATAGAAAAAAAAAAGTTAGTTAGTCTTTACGGGGAAAGAGTAGATATCTCTGTTATTTTTTAAATGCACAATTCTACCGAGAAGTGCACCAAATAATAAGATCTGGTAGGGTTTAAAATATGTAACGTATACAGGAATAAAAGCGAAGTTTTAGTAAAATTGAATCTACGGGGAAACTGTATCTCTGGGGAATTATTGATAGAGTTCGGTACATTACCATAAAAAGTTTGTGTTATACCACTTACCTACTTAATAAGTAAGTACCTACTTACTTAATAAGAAAGTAGCTGGGGCCTGGGCATTTATTACAGCGCGGAAATAGCGTCTTTTTACCTGCATAAGTAACTTATATTTTAAAGCGAGCGTTCTTGATTTATCGATCTCTGAGTTGTAACTTCACTGATGTTGAATGAATGACAGTATTCGAGGGTAACGAGATGGCACGTTCATGTCTCTTCGGCCCGTTTTTGTGTCCACCAAGAGATAGCATTTTAAAACAATAGTGGACGTGGCCGGCATACTCGCCGCGTTGCCAGCGACAGCCTTGTCTTCCACCAATCAGTAGCCAGAGGTATAATCCTGATTTATTTACATTTAGTTAGTATTTTTGTCATTGCTTTGTTGCAAAAGCTTAAAAAAATTAAGAAAATAGGTAGGAATTATCAAGTCATGTACAAAAGTGTGGGTAGAACATTAGGTACTACGTGATATTTCTTGTGCATGTTTTGGCCTGGGTTTGTCACAATGATAAGTTTTTAGTGTTTTTTTTTTTGCAAAAAAGCTTCCGGTAAAAGCTCAGCAGGTAGCTTTCTGTGGTGTGGTCCCGGCACTTTCTAAAAGATGGCGCCACTAGTGGCACAGACATGGTCTTGTATTATTGTTGGTACTAGTGATATTTGACATAAGTATACAATAAGCAACCTATACTTGGTCCGATGTTTTTTTTTTTAAATCACAATTGAGAGATTTTATTTTATTAATATTTCACCGCACTTATGTAGTACTTATATCGGCTACCAGCTTACCTACGTTTAAAAACCTAGCAAAAGTGATCAGAATTTATGGATTAAATTTAGCTTTTTGCATTTATTATAGCTGTAGGACCTAAAAAAACTTGGACTGAGTATGGCTTATCGACTATAGTAACTCAACTGTGTAACATTCACTTACTTATCAAAATGAAAACATACCATTTTATCTATTAGTACTTGTAATGCGTATAAAGTGAGTACCTATCTACTTATATCGGGTGTTGTTATTTAAAGCAAATTGAAATTGGCAAAGGTGGCTATTGAACAAAGCTGTGCTCTACGTTCTATGGCAGTTATCATATCCATCGCGTTATTGACCTTAATCTTTGCAATTTATGGTCATTCAGTGCATAGAACCATAACCGTTTTATTGACAGCCATTATTTGAACTCCGGGATAAGACGCCTTCACTGTGCCTTGCATTTCTTGTTTTATTCTCCAAGCAATCTCTTACTTTACACAAAAGATATTTCTGAAATAAAGCTTGAAAGCTGTTAAAATGAAAATTATGTAACAAGTTACAAATGGTCACAATTTATGGACGTAAAAATGAAGTATGCTAATAAAATAAACATAAAAATAAAAGAACGTTTCGACCGTGTAAAAGAATGCGGTCTTATTTTACAATCAAAACATTACATGTTACCTATACTGTGTCAGTTAGGTACCTACATGGCTAAAAACATTTCCTTGTAGTGCTTGCAAGTTTGTAACTGAAGCGATACATGAATTTTATTCAGGTTCATTTTTAATGTAACGGAGACCTCGCGCTGGCAACTTTCTTACACAATATTTAACAAATTTTGTTCCATGCAGACGATACGAGAAAAAATTTAAACTTAAACCCAGTAGTCCATTAAATGCTAGCTCACTCGCTCATTTCAACGTTTTTTTAGAAAAACAAATAAACGAGTGAGAATAAAAAAGTTACTGATTGGGCATTATATTAAGGAAAACATTCCAAATGGCCAGTTTTGTGTTGCTATCTTAGAAGATTACGGAGGAGATAGAAAACACAATTTTTGGACTTTTTTTTCACTCTGTATTTTTTATTAACAATTTTTTATGTTATTATAAAGATAATGCCCAATCGGTTTTTTTTATTCTCCCTTAGTAAGTTTTTTCTTTCAATAATTTAGAATGAGTGCGAGAGAGGAAGCTTTAGCCGTTCGAGCGTCTTAAATCTACAAGTCATGTGTATGTGCCTGAAACACAGGATTACCTAGTTCAGGGGCCTTACCCCTAGCTCGAAAAGTTGACCCGCATAGGTGTTATTTGTCTAAACGGTACCATCAACTACGATAAGCGGTAGTTATTTGATGGCCGCCAAGCTTTGCTATTTTCACGCACACACGCATAGTAAAACGGATTTTCGTTCATTCAAGTTAGACGCTTTTAAACGATGCAGCTTAAATGAGTTGGTTAATTTTAGGTACCTATCAGGTACCTACTAAAAGTTGGCTCGCAAAAGTGAAGCTAGCGGTAAGGCTACAAGCATATGTTTTAATATACCTATGTAAGACTGTATGTAATGTTAAGTTATCTTGTAAAGCAAATTTCTTGAATAAATTATTAAATTATTATTAAATTAATAGCAGTTGAGTGGGGAAATACTAGTCCCATTTTCTGTACGAATTAGACAATCCCTAGTAGAAAATTGTTAGTTATGTGATTTGGCCACCTCTGCAGATAAGTTGGTTGCACTGTAAACAAGTATATAGCTCTAAGTTATCTGCATCGATTGTTACAACAGGAGCGTGGTAATTTGTTACGATAACTGAGAGTCTATAAGGTACCCAGTCTGTACGTTTCGGCTCGAGATCGTTCCCAAAGTAACGACCGTTGTAAAGCAAGGCGTAAAGAGAAGTAATGCGACAGCCGACTTAGTGCCTCCTGCAATATTCTTGATAATTTTAGAAGTTTCCGCAACGGAGATCGTGTTTCGAGGCTTGTTTTTAAATAAGTAGGTATAGCTTCGGCATTTCCTTATCATGTTTATGTCAACAAAACGTAGGCAGTCATGCGAATGCGAGCATAAAATAAAAATAAGTATCAACCGAAGGCAGCAGCCAGTTCTTTACCTTGACAAAACGAGGTATGGTATTTTAGCACCAAAGTAAATTGCATCTACGTCAATAGCACCCAAGCTATCACACAAACAGAACCTTACCTACTGAATTGGAGTTCCGTCGACTTGTTTTTCCCGCTCCTATTACCGATCAGAGTGCCGGTCGGAGGAAAGGGCCATCAGCAAAATTAAAAACGTCTGGTCATATTTAATAGTTAGGTCAAACATATTTTAAAAGGTGCAAGTACACTGTTAAGGATAATAAGACAAGTAGATGTATATCAGATTACATCATCAAATAATTATATACTTACTCACTACAACCGTTTTACCTATACCTAACATAAAAATGTTTTATTTCGTTTAAAGTTGGGATGCATGGGTGATCATTTAATAGGCTTAAAACCCTAGCAGGCATAAGCAGAGTTAAGGTATTTCAAGTTGACTTTTTTGGGTTATATGCGAGTCCCGGTTGAAATTGAAATTTTAAGTGTAAAAACCTGGCGCGATTTCGCTAAAACATGACTACTATACTGTGCAGTGAAAGGGTGTCGCAATTCGTCAGTAATTCACAATAATTACGTACTTCATGAGGATTTTACATTTTAAGTAAAACATTTATCGAAATTGAAGAATAATTCGTATACTTAACAGACGTCATTACAATGAAAATTTTACTACAGGATAAATATTTTACCTCATTGTTATTTTTAATTATAGTACATACTTCTTTAAATTACAATTCAAATATAATTTGCAAAACATTATTGGGACTACAACTATGCATTGTATTTTTGTTTTATCGTTTTGCTGATTGTTCTAATATTTTGTTCATAGAATTAGCATAGAATTAAGAAAAAACCAGAAGGAGCCTTAAGTTGTGATTGCAAGCCGCACGCTGAAACCAAAAAACAAAACCCACGTCCCGCGCCTGCCTAGCCTCCACCCGCGTAATGTTGCTAGCTTAGACATTACTTGCCCGTTTTCGGTTAAATGTTTTACTTTAGTGAACAACCGTGATAGTTTAAAACAGTGTTTAAATGTTTTAGGTCAGATACTATTCACACACTTAATGAAATCAATATACTGGGCCTTACCCCTAGCTTCACTTTTGCGAGCCAACTTTTAGTAGGTACCTGATAGGTACCTAAAATTAACCAACTCATTTAAGCTGCATCGTTTAAAAGCGTCTAACTTGAATGAACGAAAATCCGCTTTACTATGCGTGTGTGCGTGAAAATAGCAAAGCTTGGCGGCTATCAAATAACTACCGCTTATCGTAGTTGATGGTACCGTTTAGACAAATAACACCTATGCGGGTCAACTTTTCGAGCTGTGGGTAAGGCCCCTGATCGGATTGACACAAAAACAAATATAAGTAAATAAAAATATAATTACTAGCTACTACTTTTTATTATGTCGAATCTTCAAACATCAGAGTAGTAGTAGGTAGGCCGATCCGCATTAGACATCATTGTTCTATGGCATGGGTATAGCGGGCGAGGAAATTAGACATCGCTCGTACAAATAACAGCTGTTATTCCATAACACTATGATCTTACAATGGAAAATTACTTGGGGACAAGGTATTCCGCTTAGTAAAGAATCGTTGCATCGTCAAATCAAAAAGTAAAGTGAGCTCGCCCGAGCCTTGCGTGTCCACGCGCTCTCAAGCACGCTAAGTGATTACCAGTAACCCTGTATAACTATTAGTAAGCTGTTAAGATTTTTTGAAAATAATTATTTAATATAGAACTACCAACCAATAAAAGTTTTCATTCTAGGGAAAATTGCAACTCTCGATATTTGGCAACACCGACAAAATGGAGGATCATTATTTACGACAACGAAAGACTGAACATTTTATTCAATTATCAAATAAAACAACATCTAAATGCGCTACTTACGTGTGGAATGTGATCCCATCTTGTTTTTTTTGTAGCCCAGTTGAATTTTTACACGTTGGGACGACACAGGAAGGCATAATTTAAATAATATTGCAGCGGTAAAACACGTCACGCGCGAGTATGGTCACAGAGTAATTAATCGCGTTCGCGTAAAACTGCGCTATATTAGGATAGTTTTTGTCGCTTCAGTATTGGGTGCTTTCACGGCTTCTGGTTTTTTCTTAATTCTATGATTTTGTTACGTGTTTATATTTATTATTTAGTAAACAATTTCAAATCTCGTATTTTTACATTTCCCAAAGATCTAACAAGGGTCGCTATTAGCTATAGTGAGAAGTCTAGCTAAATATGACATCGAAATTTTGCCACAGTTAGATGGTGGAAAAAATATGTGCATTCAGCTTTTAAAAAAAACTGAAGCAGTCAGATCACTTCCTAACATTGCTCGAGTATCAAATATAGAAAAAATCTGACATCTAAAATTATTACACAATTCTGAACACAAGTTTGAAGCCTTATGTACGACAAGATTGGCAAAACTGGATTATTAATTTTCCTACTTTTTGGAGAATCAGACTTTACTTACAACATAAATTCATGTTGTAATTTTTACTTATTTACTTACAACATAATTCGTGCGATTGTGTCTATGCCAAGCCAGCATACAATACAATACATTTATTTCCAAAAAACTTAAAAAACACTATATTTTGTAACCTATGTTATATACTAACTAATAATAATAATATTTACACGAGAATGTTATGAGATAAAAGAATAATAAAATAAAAAATAATATTTTTTTTAACAAATCTTCTGAGTCTAGTAGGTAGATCAAAAGCAGTTGTGCTAGGTAAAACCTGTGTTACAGCTGCTATGATTCGAACCTCCGGCGTCTGTCCTATATCAATTTGAAGGTACCCACATATCGCAAATCCAGCCAAAGAAAAAAGAAGTACCCACCTACATATACTACACAGGAATATACTACAAGATGCTAGCGAACGTATGCGCCATCATTGTTTGTTTTTTCAAAAAAATTGCGAGGTTTGTGGTTTTTCTGCTTCAATTGTGAACACAATTTTGAATGAAACTTTCATTCTGAGTAAACTTCCTCTAAGACTATGAGTTAAAGTCGGCTTACACATCTGAAAAAAAAAATTGAAGCTAAAGGGTTTCTTGAATTATAGATAAGTATAACCTAAAGATGTGTAAGTATATGTGAACCGAATATACATAGTAAAGGTATTATTTTAGTATCTGCGCAAACCATTTGTGGTGATGTGGTGGCACAGGAGAGCAAATGCAATAATAACACAGCGCAGGCAGCGCGCGGAGATCGGCAGTGCAGTCACGTTCCCATTGTTCGTGGGCGGCAGATAAAAAGTTCACAGAGAACTAATAATTAGTTTCAGGATCGGGAGAACGCCCAAGTAACAAGGAGCTTAATTAACACTCATAATTTCAAGGCACATAGAATTGTGAAGCAGTTTATATTCGTTTATTCATTTTTACAACTGAGAGAAAATATAGCACCAAGCGCATTCGTACCGTGCAAGTGTGTTCTGGTACACAATAAAAAATGTTTGGTGAACAATAGAACTTGAACCTGTCTGAATACGAGCACACGATCCGGAACCAAGTACAAAACTTACAAACTTATATATAAAGTTTTATGATTATTTACGAGATATTTACCGTGGTAAGGTTGTGGAAGGAGCTCCCGATATTTCGGCGCAGTTACATGCACCATGTTCACGGGAAGACTGAAGAACTTATACACTTCACTTCACTTCACTTCACTTATAGACTGAAACTTATATATTTTACAAAATATAACTTGGCACAATAAAATAATTGCCTAAATTAGGCCAAGCCTCTTTTTTGAGTTCGAAGAGGATTTACTTTACGAAAGCATCGCGCGCTAAACCTAAAATAGAGATAAAATAACAATCTTTACATGACGTTTTTGGCGTTAGGTACATTTATTTTAAAGAGCAGGTATTTGTGTTAGTATGATTAAAACAGTAACTTGTATTATTATCATTAATAATATGTTAATGTTTAATCTAAGCACTAATTTACATAGAAACAAAATGAACAAAAATAGAGTAAATCAAAATTAAAGGATTACATGAATTTCATACATATAAATACAAGATTATTATGAGAAACTAAGCATCTAATATAATGGAAACACTTAAAATAAAAATCAATTCCTATGTAAACAGGGTGTCCGCCAATCCAAAATCTCTGAACCCTGAAGTCTCAACCAGTAGTGAGTGGTTGATTTCGTGCTTCATATCGAAAAATGTTCTACTGGCGAACATCCCTTATAAGAAATAAATAAGTACCTAACGGCAAGTCAAGTCACTACAATTTTTATAGCGATTATGGGTTAAGCACTTATTAACTTAAATTTATTGCTAACAACTCATTCTCAATATCTGGCTGTTTAATGGAACCTTTATGTTAAGTATCAATAAGTTCTTTATCTTTATTAGAATGGCTGCATACTCTAATCAGATATAGATTTTGGTAAAGTTTAGGTTTTTGAGGTTTTTATAAAAAAAATATGAATTGTAACATTTCTCAATTATATTTTTTCTTATTATAGTTTTAATAAACTATGTAGTGTAGCTACGCCATTCGATCTCTATCGCAGCTACACACGACTTCGTTTCCAATTGTACGTCATTGTGGGAGGTGCCATTTGTAATGTCGAAGTGCATGCACATGAGCTTGTCTCGTATTAAGCTGATCGGGGCTAAGATAGGTCACAGTGAGCACGCAAGCAATCCTACCTACTTATATACTATACGATCTATAGTTACATATAAAGAAAGTGTCAAATACTGTACATTACATTCAGTACAGTACTGTGTCGGCATTCATCGCTGTCGTATCGTCCGACTGAAAAACGAACGTGATTCGGTTGTTAAAAACAACTAAACTGACCACTTAGATGGCTCATTATATAAATTTATTCTATTCGATAGTGATTCGATACGATTGCAAGTCTCTCATTGGCCGACATTTTATTGATGGGCATCGTGCCGTAGAGAATTTTTAAGTGTACGTGGTATTGGCACTTGAGTCTGAATGCAACTTTCCGGTGTGTTTGTAGGCGACAATTGATTTTATATGCAAATGTTCTGTTATAGGCTTAGTGAGATTCGTCGACCGCTGTCAGGTCTTCGGCCCGCCCGGAATAATTGCGTGACTAAACCCCGAGACGTAGGCTCTGTACCTGGCTCGCAATTCATTGGCGTCGCAGCAACGCTGTAATTAATGAGTCGATATATTAGGAATGAATTCGTTTTGGGTCAATAAGTAATACTCTCGATATAAATCTTGCAGATTTCTACGCATTATTTCTCAAGTGCGTCAATAAGAGCCTATATGACGTATGGAAATACCCAGTACGCGTCCAACGGTTACATTCTCTGGCAGTAATTTATAAAAACAATCAGCTTAGCTATAAATAACAATAATTTCATTGCCTGGCAATTTTCAGTGAATTTACTTGAATATTAACTGAGTGTTTTCTGAAGTTTAAATCAAGTTCAATTAGGCAGCGAGCTGTAAATTGTTTTTATGAATTTCCCCATTGACAGGCAGCAATAGCTACGAGTTGTTCATATAATAGTCGTATTTCACAGATCGTAACTTACAGCGTACACTAACTACCACGAATGGTTTCCGTGTGGTGTCCAAGATAAGCTGCTTGACCGTGCCGGGTCACCATAAATATAGCTGCGTGGCTGGGTCCCGTTGCATTCTGTATTGATTGGCCTTGTGACTCATTAATGATTGTCTTGGTGCCATCTCTTCATACAGGTAGGTACTAAGGTTATCTATACATTTATGACCTTGGAAAATTATAATATGTAGGTAGTAAAATCAGGTGAATGTACTTTTCCTACATGCTTATTCGTTCAAATTCTACATTCTATGTTAATATGTACTCGTAAATGATGTCATATAATTATAAACCATTTATGTAGTAGACACACTAATCATAATAATAGTGACTATGTATTTATTTTATCGTTTTATAGAATTATTTCAGTCGTATAAGGAATTATAAAAGTTTCTTAGTGGTGTTGATTTGATACCATGTGGGCAGAGACGTCGCCGTAATTTTGAAAGCAATATTATCAATTAAATTAAATCCCAAGCTTACATCTCATTTAAGGCATCGTGGATGCTAATTATAGTACAGTATAATACCTACGTCTCAAATTACCTCTCCAGAAGTTTTATCACTCTCTCACGATCGAAGTTTCTAACGGCAATCACAATTTTTTTAATTAGCTTCCAAAATAGAGCCCCCATAAATTTTATAGCAACATGGAGGTGCAATGTGAAGTCGGCGGCGGGCGCTGCGCCTGCGACTACTCGCCGCCGGCGTTCATTTGGGTATTACTCTTTTACGATAGTGTTTATGATTGATTAATCAGTGAGTCCAAAACTGATCGCTTCCGTTCTTATTCATCTGATTGCAAAACAATACAATTTAGATACTATGTATGCCTCATATGTTAGTCATGATATGACTAAATAACGTGTCTAAGAAAATCTTCACGTTTTCTTTTTTTCAGTCAACTACTAGGTTTGTTTTATCCAGTCTAGAAATATTTTGACAGATTTTCAAGCTGCAATAGCATTAAAAATATTGTATAGAATGATGATTAAAAACATTTTCTTTTGATATTTCACTGTAGTATTTCGTCTACCGTACCGAGCATACAATCTTACGTTAAAAAAAACTTAACAAAAGTGTTAAAAATTTACGGTTTTAATTCAGTATCTTACAATATATTAAATCAGTCAGCAAAAAAGAATATATGGACGGGATATGATAATATCGTATTACACCACCAACATTTCTTATCAATAACTTGATGAAAAATACCAAAGAAAGTATCTATTTCACAAAATATCATGTCAAGATTCATCTGGTACTTATCTGCCTATCCATTGGTAAATCCGCGATCAAAAGGTGAGTTGTATGAGATAAATGCCCGCGTAATGACTCACCATCAATTTGAAGAATTGCTATCTTTCAACTAAGGCTATACGTAGCAACGTTTGTGCTACTAGACATATTGATACTGATTCATAGATAATTGTGCTTACGGCACGATTCAAACTTTCATAATGCAACTGTCATGCGTGTAGGTTACTCATAAATAATTGAGTTCAAACATTACTTCCGAGATAAGGATCTTAGAGCGTAGAGTAGGTACAAGCGTGAGTTTTAATGTTCGTAGCTACAATGGCAGCTCTCGAGTGAGTAGCTACCGAAGAGCTCGACTGGATAGGGACACTCCGACGGACCCATCAATCTGATAATACATTCAGTAGAATAGACTTGTATTTTCACATGTCACGGCTGGTTTCACTCATACTTAACAGTAAATAACTGTGAAAATACAAACAACAATCTAAATGTACGAAATTTTGGAACGTTAACGGCATCTATCAACTATCACGGGTTTTTATGGGTTACGATAAACACTTAAATGACAAGATGTAAAAACGTCGGGCCTCGGCGGCGTATAATAACGTCCCTGTTTTCTAAGAAACCTTAGATGGTTGATACACGGCAAATGTTAGGCATCAAGCGATATGCCCTCTACAATTTTCTTTGACCCTGAGTCGCGGTATGTTCCATGGACAAAAATTATACGGTAGAGTACATGTTCATATCACTTGGAGATCAGACCGTATAATATTGCAATGGCCATTACGGCCACACCGTAGCATCTTCAAAGTGGCTCGTAAACGCGCTACACGGCTACTAGAAATGTAATTTAGCGGTACCGAGAAGGACATGATGCCTATCTGCAGATGAATGAGCGACTGTTTCTCTGTAAATGTACTGTCACCGTCACACTTCTTTCTGGTTAAGGTGTTCTGGTAACTTATCTCTCAATCACATCCCCGTAACTGCGTTGCGCTCGTAATTTCAGATCTGCCCGCCTTTTTCTCGCTTCGTACAACTTTCGCAACACACACGAATCACGAACGACTCATACGTTTTTGTTGTAAGCAGCCTTTTAACATGAAACAACAAAAATATCTCTCTGATGTAATCATATTCTTAGAAATGTTTAATTTAATTAATTCTTTACTATCTGCATTACAACTAGGTAGAAATATTAGCGTGTTATGCTACTGTACTGCAAAAATTTTGGTGGTGCTATATAAAACATAACAGACTCGTAAAAAATTGAAATAAAACAAAAACTTAGCAATGCTTTAATTTCATACGAGTAATGTTTTTAGTTTAATTGGTTCGGGCGAGAGTGACATTCGAGGCTGTCAGATTTAAGTCGTATTCAAGGTGACAGTCTCTCTCGCGCCGAACTAAAATGGCGACCGAGCTGGCATTTAAATGCCATGCATTTTTAAATTCATACGACGTACGCAATTAACAATTCGAGTTCGATTACTTTGTCATAAACGTGTGCGTGGTTATCGCCGACGCCCGTTAGGAAGCTGCTTAAGAATTCATGGCACTATTAGAGGGGAAATTAACTTTATGATTTCTCTGGATATCGCTAACATTAGCAACAAAGTTTATGTGAAAGATATTAGTCTTTTACATTCTTTGCGAATAATATTGCTTGCCTTAAGTAGCGTAAGTAGTGGGTACTTGCAAAACACTAAGTAGCCGTTTGCACAGATGATTCTTCGGCTATGTACACACCGAGGCCAAGTTGCTAAATTATTAAAATAATTTAACAGCTATATAGGTAAATCACAGCTAAACTAATAGCAGGATAAATAGTCTAACAGCTAGACAATTTGTTATCTCTTAAGTATAAATAAATGCTTGTAATAAAATTATTACCTCAGCAAACCCTTTCATTTGATACCTATATCATGATGGTAGATAAGAATATTTTGTCCGCCATCTTGGGGCGTCCACCATATTGACTTTAGGACCAAAGTGCTTGGGATGATAAATACAACGAACCCAAACTCGACGGGGTTACGTTGTCTCGTTTAGGATTTCCTATGGCCACCTTCTGTCTCCATCATCAGACGAGCTCAATACTACCATAACATTGCATTCTCACCAAACTCACATGAATATGCCAAATTACAGCTCAATCATTTGAGGATAACTGGTGTAAAATTCAGATTTGTCCCACATTCGTACGTACATAAGTACTAACAGGGCAAGTTGAATAAATGTTAAGCGATTATACGGTCGACTATGGAGCACGCTTGCCTAGAAGAAACCGATTCTTTCGCGACTTGGAGCCATCCAGATTGTAACTACCGGCAGTATTCAGGCAGTGCAGTCCAGTCTAGAGATTCGCACAATGAAATTGGAATCAAAGCGTTTCAACATCTAGGTGTGTACTAATTTTATATCGATATTTTTGACACTGCTATATCACTACTAGGACGAAAACATCATACCTACAAGTTTTCACATTATAAGGGAAGATTTGGATCAATCTAAATGAAAAAAAAAAAATGTAATAAAAAAGTTCTCTAATATAATATAGGCTAAGTGGCCAGCCATCACCGCAGAGTTCTAGGCCTCTAAAGGTCTGTGTCACGGCTAGAAATTGCTGTAATAGGATAAACAACTGGGACCTACAACTTAATTTGTCGTCCGACACACCGTAGCCCTATCTATACGGGATTTCTAGCAGTGGAATATGGAAGGTTGAAGATAAAATACAATACAATATCACTTTATGACACACCGAAAAATACAAAATAAACTTAAACTAGCATCAAAAATAAATATACGGCAGTATAATGGGCGGCCTTATCGCCTAGAGCGATCTCTTCCAGGCAACCTTTACCTAACAAGATAATGCTGATGATGAAGTTTAGAGTCCAAGGCCAACTTTTGTATCATATTTTTTGATAATATTATCGTCAGTTTCCTTAATGAAGTCGATTAGAGAGCTTATTTCAATAAATATTGCGCAGTGCCCGCACCCTTGCTTATCCAAATCAAGTGAAATAATCTTGTCTGTCATTTAGGCCATTTATATTTCATTGACAAGCTACAACATAGTTGTTAACAGAAACCTAATTGCATTAATTCAACATCAGTCAGGTCGAGACCCACTCACGGTTACAAGCCTTTGTTTCTCGTAAGCACTGTCTGCTGTGTTCTGAACCTAAACTTATGCCTTTGAAAGTCATTGTAGAGCACGTTTTTATAATATTACAAACAAAAAATTGAAGTTACAGGAACTATAAATGATCAAACGGTTAAAAAAACATTTTCGTATCGAAATTCATAGATTTTTTAATGTTCTAAATTCAAATTGGTATGAAATTCGATACGAATACTTTTTCGATAACCATTCGTATTTTTAGTTCAGTGCGTAAATTAGCATTGTAGCAACAAAATGTTTCTTACTTGAGATAATAATTTATTATGCAAAACTTACAAAACAGAAAATTAACGAAAATTCGTTATTTAAATATGACGGCAAAATTTTAAATTAATGACATGACTTATACGTCAATAACACTATCACCTTATTTACCAAAATAGGCGTTGCATTAATAATACAGTGTTGCCATAATAGGATGCCTCGCGAGCCGGAAGTTACCGTAAATGTGTGACTATTATCATATCATTGGCAACATTTTACTCAATTACACCAAGGATGTCGATTTACTTAGCACTTTATATGCCTACTAGTATAATTCTATATAGTAGTAACAGCTCTTTATAGCAAATTCAACATTATAGTAACGACATAAAACACATAATGGCTTTCAGGGGCCTTACCCCTAGCTTCACTTTTGCGAGCCAACTTTTAGTAGGTACCTGATAGGTACATAAAATTAACCAACTCATTTAAGCGGCATCGTTTAAAAGCGTCTAACTTGAATGAACGAAAGGCCCTTTTACTATGCGTGTGTGCGTGAAAATAGCAAAGCTTGGCGGCTATCATATAACTACCGCTTATCGTAGTTGATGGTACCGTTTAGACAAATACCGCCTATGCGGGTCAACTTTTCGAGCTAGGGGTAAGGCCCCAGGTCTCATACTAAAATCACACGTGTTTTTTTGTACCTACCTCTATTTTCGAGTACCTTATAAGGTTAAATTGATTTTCAAGAAAGATATCTCGAGTAATATGCCTTTAGAATTGTTGGTTTATTTTCTGCTTCACGGATATTGTTTTGAATGTTGGCAATCTACCCACTTTATAATTTTAAATGCTCGGTATATTTCGTTAATTGTACTAACATTTACTAATTAATTCTTCTGTCTCATTCAGTCGGGTCATTTAAAAAAATACTATAATTGTCAGAATTATCTTAAATGCATAAATAAACGTAAGCTTTCCTCGCCATTATAAAATACTTACTTCCTGTCAATAAATAGTTGCGAGTATATTATCAATAAACATTACCGTTCATCTCTGTGACTAATTCTGAAATAATTTCTTGTCTATTTATCATAAGTGCTTGAGTCACCAATTAGTTACCTTATATAGTAAACGCAATTTATTTAGTATTTTACAAATTAGATTGGTGCTACGACTAGCATTAATAGTAGTGAGTTATAACGCTGACAAGTACCATTTATTAGGATACGTGAATGTAGCGTATCAGATAGATTTTATTGTATTCATCGCTTGTGTTTTTCCAAATCATGCCTGATGCCAAACGCGGAATAGGATAGAGTAAAAGGAACCTGTTTACTCTTGATGTTAAAAAAAAAACTTATTGTAAACTATGACCAACAAAACATTCACGTATTATGTACATCGATCAAGACGAATAATAAATGTTCACGAGTTTTGAAAACAATTGTACTTATTGTGGAACACAAACCCCGGTAGAGAGAGTCATACTCTCGCTGTGAGTATAAAAAGTTAGAATCGTAGCACTTTGTGCGTACGTGGGGAAGTCCACCATGTACGGTTGGCGCAGTGGTCGTGTTTGTCATTGTAGGTACGAGTTAAACTTGAGCTGGACGATGGGTGTATGGATGTTGGAGGTTGTATCGTATGTGTGCAGTGACTCTCGTGAGTCAGTTGACGTTATTTAACACGGCAGGAGGAGGACCGCGACACATCCCGTCTCGGACAATCAATTTATCCACAATCCATAATCACGAGCAATTAATTTTTTCTCGAGGCAGTTAATAGGAGTGCGCTTTCGTCAGTTATTTTCTCGATAAGGGTCAAATTGAGCCGCCCGCGGCCTATCTGAACAAACGAGCAGTTTCGAGCACTCGATATATTAACGTTTTTATTGTTATTCTTCCATGTTGCATTATCTTATTACAGAGGATTTCTCTCTGTAATCATGAGAGGATAACTCTGTCTACCAATAACCTGAATTAAAAGTAAGCATTCGAAGAATTTGGTACAGGTAGGAATGTTTACTTTGGTGTCATTATTAATTGAACAACAAAATACAGACTAACTAACAATAACTAACAATACCTGGATTGTCAGTTAACTTACATATTTTACTATGGAAAGTACATATTTCGTACTTACTCGTAACAATGAATAGTCACTGTAGCTGATCTATTTAAATTGGTGTCCATATAGTAATTTGAACATCAACTTTTACTATTCATCACACTATTATAAAAAATGCGAAAGTTTGACAGCCCCGTTAGCTTAGTAGATAGTGAACCTGCCTTCTGCGCTTGGGGGCGTGGGTTCAATTCCCACCTAGGACAAAATTTGTGTGATGAACATTTGTGTTTGTTCTATGTCTGGCTGTTAATATCTATTTAAGTATGTATTTAAAAATATATTTGTATGTATATCAATCTTTGGCTACCATATTACAAGCTTTGTTTAGTTTGGGGTTAGATGACCATGTGTGCAATGTAATCCAAGATATTTATTTATTTATTGTGTGTAAGTGTGTATGTTTTTTTGCATTCAACTCCGTAATAGCTAAACGGGTTTGATTGAAATTTGGTACGGAGGTATTCCTTGAATAAACACATACGCTTTAGCTGTTTATAATTTTTTTTTATCTCTGAATGATTTTACATAAATCTTTAGTTCTATTATGAACGAAAGTAAAGAACCTGTACATTACAGTTACGCATAAGTTTCATTGATTCATAACGCGGGAACCACTGAACAATGGCAATAACCCGTGACCATTTGACCCGTCTATGACGTCGGCATAAAGGGGCTTTTTTGATAAATCGTCGAAAAGAAACAAAGGGCGCATAAATTTATCGGCGGCGAGCGCTTATCATGATCCAACTTTCTCCGAGTGGAGTCGCTGCGCACCGAGCAGCGGTGCAGGCTTCCAGCATCACACATGCGCCTGCGCCGCGCCCCGCCTTACCCAACTATAAAATCATCTTAGCAGTACCTGTCTTGTCGAACACACTTGATTGATATACCTACATCTTTTTGTTTTTCGTTATTGTCAGAACACATTGTCACATAATAAGAAAAAAATAACCAAAAGCTCAAAATCACAGAACTTAAACGCTCTGCTTGCGTTACATTACAGATTTATTAAAAACACGCGCTGTTTAAATAAAATATTTTTAAATAATGAGTCATTTAAATTAACATGTGCTAAGATAAGCTATAATGTTAATTTGAAGCATCAGGTGGATTACCCATACCTACCTATTTTGAAAGTTAGCAGACGAAGATTCGGTCGGTGATTAAATTGAGTTTCAGAGATAACGTCGCGAGTATCCGTTACCGACAACTCGCGCATCGTTCACAGGCTCGGCTCTCTCCTGCACATTATAATATAAACACACCCGTACCTGCACATCACACCATTCACCGCGTGATGAATAGCCACCTTTTGCACAATTCAACGGGTTCTGTACATCTATCCACTGTCTTTGAAGCTATTCAAAATCAAAGGGGTCGTTTTTTAGGCAGAGGATTTATAAACAATAATGATACCGATGACCACCGATGACCAGTACACCGTTAGCGAATGACCAGCGTGAGAAGGTCTATTCACGGCTTTATGTCAGCTTGACCCTTCTTTTGTAGTATTATAGACGATCTTTTCTGAAAGGGGTTTGAAGAATAAAAATTCAGTACATGGCGATTATTTATTTTTTGCGCGTTAAAAACGGTTAGGTCAAATGAGAAAGATAAAAAATATTCTTGTCGAAACTTCCCATGCGTTTATTTTTCCACCTATAATTACGTGCACTCGGCATGGACTCCTCGAGATATTTTCGTGCGCACGACGCAGACGTGAAGGGCTTGCACAAGAACTGTTCAGGCGTTTCTGAGAAACCGAATGTGATAAATCGGACCCTCCAATTATTGTTACATTCGGTATGAAAGTACTGACCATACTTAAAGCCGTTATTGGCCAAAATCGGTACCTGTGCTCGTTACTCCAATCATACGGTCGCGCACTCATCACTCTGGTTTTTGCATTTTCTTGATGAATGCGATACGATTTACTTCTTTTGATAAAAAAGCTGATATTTATAAGGACTTTTGAGTATGCTTAGTGAGTTCTCAGTTCGCTCGCGCTTTTTGAAGTCATAAAATGTGTTTTCTCGAAATCTAAGCCTAACGAATAAAGATATTATACAAATGTTCAGTAAAATTTTCAGTTTGATTCAAACCAGTTTACTAACTTAAAAACTAAATAGAAAAATATTTGTAGTAGGGTTCCGTAGCCTGACAAGGAACCCTTATAAATTCGTTCTGTCCGGCTGTCTGTCTCAGTCTGTGCCTGTCTGTCTGTCTGTTTCCGCCACACGAGGAGGTAAAGTGAAAAAATAAATTTCATCCCCAATTCACATGCACGAGAGCCACCCCTAAAATGCAATATTATGTATTTTTTTATACTTTAAAAATTTACATCTTTATTACAACTGTACCTAATTGTGCAAAGTTTCATGCACTTATTTTAATAATTATAAAAGTTAGAAGTATTCTAAAAAAATCGGATGGACAGGCAGACGGACAGACGGACGAACAGAACAAATTTATAAGGGTTCCTTGTCGTGCTACGGAACCCTAAAAACCAATTTCATTATTAAACGCTCGAACAAAATCATTGATATTGCCAAATCAACAGGCGTTCGATCAAAAATTTCTAATTATTATCGCTGGTTCAAAAACTAATAAGCCAAAGGAAATTAAATTTTTGTGGGACCACCTCGAAAGCTTTTACTGCATTAAAAAAAACCTAAAAAGGTCCACACATAACGGAGTAATCCATACACATAAATAAATAAAAAAATACAATACATATATAAAAAACGAGATACATACATAAAACAAGTCTGAATTTAGAACCTCTCCAGTAACCTGAAGTCAGTAAAAAAATAAGTAAATTATAGTATAAAAATGAATCGTCTATTTTTATATTGTGTCTACTAAACGTAGAGAGTTCTTAAAGACTAAAACACAATAACCTTTGTTTTCGTTCATAGAATCATATTGGACAGGCCATTAGCGATTCGCTCGGCTAGTTGGTGTTATTTAACTACTTAAAAATTTACATGACACATTATCTGCAGCAATCCATCTCGCGCGGCTCGTATAATTCTCTCACTAGTGTCGGCGTGGGTGCGCCGTCCGATTCCACACACTAGCATACTCGTAAATATAAAACATAATTTTGTAATTATGTAAAACGGTAAAAAAATATCAAGACTTAAATCGTTTGCTATGTGTAACGCGCCATAAATTAGTGGCCGTTATAATAAAAATCCGAGACGGCAAAATGTTTAAAGCTATTTTGGTTCCAATCAATTGACGTAAGTGTTCCACTTTTATCATTCAATTAAGCTTATATGATGTGGTTGTTAGATACACTAAGGTAATATTTTATTCTTGACAGGTATATATCAAGCGCTATAAGAATTGGAAAAGCATTATAAATTGATAAGCTATGCGTTTGTATTTGACCTATTTTGTAACAATTTACTACATCCGTTACAGCCAATGGGTTGAAAGTATCTTGTTGGAATTAATGCTGTCCAATTTTATTCCAAGTAGGGTAATAGGAAATCAGCAAAGCTTTAGTTTTGTTCGTTTATTACAGTAGACTAATTATTCTATTTTAGTCTATCAAGATCAGTCCAGTGGTGGGCCAGTATATTGGCTTTTTGCACTTTGTCTTATTGGCCATGCTACTAGGCTAAAGTTGGAATAAGTGGAATTTTACCTAGCATGATTGTTATAAAAATATTCAGTAGATTAATTGGAGACTTTGCTTAAGTATAATACTGGTCTGGTTGATGCATACTGTGACCAAAATGCAGGCCAAAAACCCTCGGCAACGCATCAGTATTGCAATCTAATGTGGGAATGCGGCCAGTATTTTAGGAACGATGCCTTCGGGTAGTGGTTTTATATATTGATTTTAGTTCGGATAAGTTCATTATGATTCTCAACATTTATAATTTTCTAATGTTCATTAATAAACTACATCAACTTGTAAACAAACAAAAATACTCAATAAGATTTGTTAACTTAAAATATCGGGTATTCCTCGTAAAATCTTTTAATTAAGTTTTATAGACTAAGTAAAAATGTGACGTAATGGGCGCTGACTTCCGCGTCCGTCTCCACGCCTCCCGAATCAACTCAGTTTTGAATTCTAATTACTACCACAGCCATTTTATGTTTCCTCTAGGCCATTATTTTAATTAATTTCAACATGGGCCTTTTCTCACGCTGTTTTATTGTAATTAAATATTAGGTGTTCGCATAACCTCTGTGTTGATTTTTCGGAACTTGATAGATATAAAGTAATCCAATGTTTTTGAGCGTCAGTCACGCATATATTCGTCACGTATATAAGTTATTAAGTATACTTACGCACAAGTACGGATTTATTGATGCGTAAGATTAAAATTTTGTAAGTTTTCGTACAGAGTAATTTATGTCCTAGTAAAAAATATATCGGCTGTTGACTGTGGGTTTGGCTGACCCCAAAAAACTGTCGGTTATCTACTTATATGCTACTATTATTTTTAGTATTATGGTATGTTTTCAACAAGTAATATTATTAAAAGAAAAAC
Source organism: Agriopis leucophaearia (assembly GCA_949125355.1). NCBI lineage: Eukaryota > Metazoa > Arthropoda > Insecta > Lepidoptera > Geometridae > Agriopis > Agriopis leucophaearia. The sequence continues at coordinate 10,161,600 of OX421262.1, forward strand.
ATTAACCCGACTGCAAAATGTTACCTATGACTTTTCGGACATTATAGAAATCAAAACGACACCTTACTTATCAAAATTGGTATGGCCGCTTTAGGCTATAGGAGGTAATATAATAATAGTAGAAAAAAAAAACATACATATAGACGCTCTAAAAATATTACCCCCCCCCCTTCCTGGGCAGTCGGATAAAACAGACAATATTTTTAGTACAGCACAAAAATCCAAATTTACACGTGCGCTCGTTGATGTCTTTTGTTCGAGAGCTTTGAAAACGTTTGATGTTTTCGTATAAACATGTAGGATTTCTGATTCCAAGTAACCTAACCATTTGGTATTTCTTTAAAACGTATAAAGCAGGTTCATAATGGGACCGTTGATGTCATAAAAAAGCTTTTGTTCGCCTGACCTCTTTGCACAAATAAAAGATAGTTAAAATGGCTCCCTGCATTTAACGCTCATCAACCCTTTATGGAAACGGACAAAGAGGAAGAGCGGCGATGTCACCCTTCTCCAAGCTCGAGTGAGCGTTCGCCAGCGCGGTGCGTGTGGGGCGGCTGCGAGCGCGGACAGCAGTAGCGAGCGACGCCGCACCCGGACCGCACCGCCGTCCGCCGCGCACTGAGCCTCCTCGACCAGCGCGCCACCACGCGAACCTGTTCCGGGTCCAACCCCGACACTCGGACCGTGGGGTGGCTAGACCGGACCTCGCATTGTGCTCGAGTGACCCCTATTGGACGAGCCCGTCAACTGACCGGTACCTGACTGCGTCATGCAAAACGCCCTCGGACGTTGATGCGGGGTTGCCCAGGTGCCCCCACCGCGACCAGTTTCCGACTCGTTCCACAGGTATTTTTGATTATTGTTATGACCCGTTCATCTTGACCACGAGCAGAACCACTATTGAATCATACCGATAGTATCGTTGCTCGTAATGAACCTGATACGGCAACGAAATAAAACAGATTAATTTTGTCGGTGCTCTGATTGTGGCTCTGGTCATAGACCGTTTAATGACTTAAGTGAAACCCCAATTACATCATGATCAACACTATCCAAACTGTAGCAATCACTGTCACGAGTACCTGGAACTTGCCTCATTATGGAGCATTTTCAATATTATCTTCTAAAATTAATGAAGTCAACAAAATGATTGGTGTTCTGAGTTTTCTGGATTCAATACTGTTAAAAACTATCATGGTTGTTCAACTACAGTTATATGGTTATTTACGGGATATTTACCGTGATTAGGTTGTGGATGTAGGTCCCGATATTTTGGCGCAGTTACATGGATCATGTGCACGGGCAGACTAATATCGGGAGCTCCATCCATAATCACAGTAAATATCCCGTAAATTATTGTCAAATATATAACTGGAGTTTCTTGATTTAAGTCTCTACTCGTAGTATATGTAAATCTTACTTTGTATAAAATAGTGTAGGTGTTAGCTATGTAGGTATTTATAGTTATAGATACATATATGTAAAATATATAATTTTGACATATTAATAAGTACAAAATTATTGTATGTCCGTTAAGGACGAAACTGTTGATACTGAACCTATTTTAATGAAATGAAATGAAAATATTTTATTCCAGATTTACATTTATATGAATACAAAATTAAAACTAAACACTAAAACAATAAATAAGATCTTACATGTACAGTGTGTCAATTTTTTTTTCTGATTCGTATTCTGAAGCTTTATAAGTTCTCAGATCGTCTACACTAGCCCTCGACTGAGCGATATACCGTGAATTTGTTGAATTTTTAAGCCTCTCAGCTGATGAGTGGTCGTAGATGGCACGCCTTCAAGAGGAAAACTTGTAGGTACTATTAAGAAACGGGCAGCTTCCCAGAAAAACGTGGCTTGTTTTTTGTGAAGATAGGAGGCTCACGCGAACCTTCAAATTGGCAGTGAATTCAAATATGAAACTGATATAGAATATTTTATAGTGCTATTAATTTTGTTATAGTTTTGATCAATTACACGTGCTTCACTGAACACACTGAGACAAATAAAATGTTGATTGCTAGTAAATAATTTGATCTCATGTATATGTAAATTATTTCAATTAAGTGGGGATTAGATATACACGTAAAAGATTTATAGACACTAATTTAAAACATATAATAATAAATGTGTAGATAATATAATTATATGTATCTGCGAAAATATTTACATACAACATTGTAAATCACTATCTGCGCCTGCGATTAACCCGCTATCTAAATAAACTATAAATTCTGAGTTTTTGTTAGATCCATACCGAAATTCATCCAAATCCGATCAGCCGTTACGGAGTTGAGTGCAGACAAACAAACACACAAACTTCAATGATAACATTATCTTAATCTCTGTAGCTATCAAAGTTATAGATATGTATATATTTATACGATACAAACTTAAGTTCGTACCTATACTCTAAACTTTAGAGTCTATATATAGGAATATAGGAGTACTAATAGTCTAAATATAGGAGATATGGTCCTTAATATGCAAAAATAAAGGATTTGATGAAAGTTGATTCTAAAATAGAATATATAACGCTGTCAAATATTCCTGTTCCTTCATATCAATATAGGGTTATTTTTAATGTGCTAGAGACCTCGCAGATGTCTTTTTTACATCATACAAACAAAAAAAGATTCACAAACTGTAATTACTGTCCATATTTTATTTTACATTCAAAAACAATAATGTTTATATTGGTGCTCTAAATCACAATAACTTTATCTGAAAAGTGAAGGAACGCGGAGGCTTAGGGGCCTCACCGCTACCTGTTATAAGCGATTCAGTTTAGGTGATTGCGAAAAGTTGCGCAACCGCAAACCGTATCTCAGCACGTTAAGGTTCGCGTTCGCGTGATTTTTCAAACTATGCGTATTCGAGCCCACGGTTAGAGTTAGCCTTAAGACCCCTGGTGAAGTTTAGTGGCACCCTTGTAACAAAATATGAGGTTAAATTTTGTTTTGTTTTGTTGGCGATAGTAATACGTTTTGTGAAGGTCATGGAACCAAAAGTGGTAAGTTTCATGTAGGAGTTCTGTTTGTTACAGGTCTCCCGTATATTAAAATTAACCCTGTATAATACTATATTAGTACTATACTATACTAATAATATAAAAAATGGCAAAGTGTGTTTGTTGGTTTTTGTTTGAGAATGACTTCTTCAACGTTGGAACAGAACTTTAAAATGACGTGATTTTTACATACAGACAGTTGGAGGGCCGGAGTTTGACATAGGATACTTTTTATCCCAAAAAAGTGTATGGTTCCTAAGAGGATATCAGCGCGTGGTAAAGCCAGTATTATATAGTAGTACGTAGAAGTACAACTAACAGCACACTCAACAGCAGCAATATAGGTGTCTTCAAACCGTGAGTGAATCGGTTTCTTCTAGTCAAGCGTGACTCATCGTAGACTGCATCATCCCTTAACATCAGGCGAGTTGGCGGTCAAATGCAAACCTATTTAATAATAAAAACTTTGAATTTTTATAATTGAGATAATAGATAAAGAACGATACAAGGTTTACAAAAAATAGTATTTATTATTATCTAGTATCTTACTCTATATGGTATTACAAAAAGTTAATTGATAATCACTGTTCTAAAGAACAAAAACGTTTATATACATAGTATGATACTGTATAAATTAGCTATTTGGTTTCTTGGTTATAGTCGATAATTAGGTGGTAATATCGCAGGCTACACATTTCCGCGTTCGGCGGTGGGAGGGGCGCGCGGGTGGAGGCAGCGCGGCGGCGCGGGCGCAGCTACGTTCGTCAACATATTTATAGCGAGATTGACCGTGAGACCTTAGCCGTAGCTGTTTTTTGCCTAATGCGTTATTTATTAAAATTTAATCATAAAACAACCCAAGCTGATTTTATAAACCGACTACAAGTCAAAACTTTAAACATAACGCATAAATACAAACTTCTATTGATAGCTTCATGAATATTTATCAAAATACAGTGTCCAATATATTTGTTTATTCATGACCAAAGACCTTAATTTAACTAATTACAGTATCAGGTTCCGATAAAAATATGAAGGTTGGTCGTAAACGTAATAAGTAAAAGTGCAAATAATATGTAGAGTTCAATCTAATACTCTTTACAATCACAGTAATATGTATGTACTTATTACTGTGATGAAGAAAAATAAAGTTGTACATAAATAATCCCAACGGGTTTTTAATTAGGTACATTTTTTACATGATATATTTTACAAAGTAAAAGTAAAGGTAAAGATAAAGATTTAAATTAATTTATTTGTTCTTTTGCTTCTTTTTTATGACTCCTGCATTTAAATTTGGTATATTATATTACCTACCTATCGTACTTACAGAAGAAAATAGTGACACCTTTTCTACAAGTCTATTCTTTTGCATAATTATTTCATAGTCCATCGTCGTTTAAGGTTAAAACGTCACGTAATATGGACAGAGACCAAAAGAGCCGCTAAAGTGCCAGATGCTTCGAGGGGCACCCATAGCCCGTGTACCGCGACATACATTAGAATAGTATTTTCGAATGTCAAATATTGATTTTGGCGGCGGTCGTTGTGCACACAATTAATGTTTATTTCTCTAAAACATCGGCGTGCGCCCGCTCACATTTTCGTTGAGATAATAATTGATTTTTTATTTACTCCATGAGTGTTGCCGTGCGAAGACAACGGCAAACACCGTCAATGACATTTTCTCACGACGCGCGTCGCCGGTGCCTATCCGTTATATTTTTCTTGCGAAAAGCTTTCAATCGAATAATGTTCTTGGTGTCATGTCAGCGAGCACGAACCCCTCCTCCCTCCACCCGCGCTCGCGCCACTCGTGTGTCACACGTCAGATCAAATACACGAGATTAAACTAAAACTAATGTACATTGAACTCAAAGCTTTTCACAATCACCGGTGAGGGCAATAAATAAAGCTTCGGCAAAGAACGAGAGCAATTAATATGGGCGCGCCCGTCTCGCGTGAAAGTAGCAGACACAGGCCTCGTACGAGTATGTGTAACGTCCATACCTATACGTATGTTTGTGCACTGGTTCCATAAATACTTATATATAACGACATTAAAACATCTGCACACATAGAGAATATCTTTTTATGTAATCGACGCAGGAAGTTGTAAAGAATATTTTGCGCAAGGCTAAATATCTGAGTCAAGTAATCTTATGAAAATAATTTCGACGGCCTATTTTATATGCAAAAGAGATAACCCTTGGAGATCAAGAGATCATCTCATTTTCGAAAATCGTTCAGAGCGTTTGGTTAATGCGACGCGTGACCAAAATTTTGAGGTGTTTAGGGCTCAACGCATAAACATTGCCATCCAGCGTGATAATGCTGCCAGCATGCTGGGTACGCTTCCAATTGAAAGTGGGCTTGAGCACTTCGATTGTCTTTTGACCTTCAACGGTCTATAGACAGTCCAAAAGTTTTTTAAAATAATAAACCAAGTTTTTGAGTATTAGATAGTTCGATTTTGTTTAGTTAAAAAAGGCACTTACCAATAAAAAAAGGGAAAAATACCGACACAGATATCTATGTACATATAAGTATACAAAAAACATTTATCTTACTAAATTGCGCTTTATAAAGAATAAATCAAAATCGTGTATCGTAATCACAGGCTTCGGTGTAGTAGAACATAAATGCCTCATAGGTGTACAATTACTTCCATATCCAATTATGTGGGTCTGAACTTATATTCGGCTGACCTACATTGAGATACGTTTCGCGATATACACCTACACGTGTGGACGACATGTCGATATTGCATGCGAGATTTGAATATGGCCACATCGGGCGATGGCTAACAGCGTGTATGCTAATTCGAGCCTGCGGCGAACTGCGCGGCCAGCAGGGCGCGTCTACACTGTATCAGTAGGTATGTGATTGCGTCGCTCACCGGTCTAATACTTTCGATATCATGCTCGTTAGATAGATAGAAAACTATTGCTTACACCTGAAAATACATACGGAGGACGAAAAAAATATTTATAACTAGCGTAATAGCGTGGCGGCTACTGGTGGTTGTATAGGTATACCTATTCAATTTTGCTATTCTGTAATAATGAGTAAAAGCTACTGTAATCGTAGGATTTATTGTTTTCAATACAACCGTAGCAAATAAAAAATTAACTAGAATATAAGGTTACACGGTACGGTAGTAATTATGTGGGTGTCCAATGCATTGCATCCCTGTCGGTTCCAACTGGCTCTTTTTGAAATCGATGAGTGAGGCCTATGTCCAGCAGTGGACGTCCTATGATGGCTGAAATGATGATGTGGTTGGTTTTGAGTTGTGTTTATTTTGCGTATTCCCAGTATCGGGACGCACATCGCGTATTTTTTTTAGGTAGAGTCGAACGTGAGCGGCTCTAATCTGCTGACTCTGAGGAGCATTTTAAAGATAATATTAACAAAGCGTACAGTATTTCTTTCCTAAAAAACAACAGGTGGCTAATCATAATAAGATAAAAATTTATGACAAATTATATCCATTTTATCCATCCCAACAATTTATCTAAAGATGAATAAGTAAAAACGTAGCCCAAGAGCGATACCTATTGATACTGAGCGCTTTGGCTACGGGCTATGAGCCGTAGATCATAATCGGACACGTATTTATTGGTGAGCTTTCTAGAGCCCTGCGCTTGCGCTTGCCATGCAAACCTAACGTTGAGCTAGGAATGCCAAGTGACACGCGATCTTCTTTATTGCTCTCTAGAATCATCAACATTACTATTCTCTCTCACAATATGAATAAAAGGCAGGTGAATCATAGATTTATTGCTAAGGCACCTGTTATAAAAGCCAGTTTTGACGTAATTGTTAAATATTGTTAAAATATTCTACATTCGACGACTATTGACTAAAAAGTCGTAAATATATTTAGACAAAATATATGTTAATGATAATATTTTATTCTAGGTAAGCGAATTTAAATTAATTAATGAAATCAGGCGTTACGTGCGAAATATCATCTTCTAATCTGGAAGATAAATGTGTACTTAGTATAATTCTGCAACATAGGCAATTTGAAGAAAAAAAGTTGCTATTAAGGTCTTAACTCAGAGCGTAATTTTCACACAGATTTGATCCGCTAAAACTTGAATACCCTTTGTGTTTTATTTAGTTATCTCATTGAAAATTATAAGCATTTTGGAGACTTTTTAATTATATGGCTTTGATTACGCAACCCTACCATATGCGTGTCTTGACATGTTCTTGGCCAGTTATTTAATATGACCCCTTTCTCCCCTGAAACATCTTAATGTACTATTTAGCCATAAAAAGTTAAATATTATAGACAAATAAAAAAAAAGTTGAATGTCAACAGCCGGCCGCAGCTTAGTGAATAAAGGGCTCGGGACGTATACCCGATGATTGCGCAGGTTCGAATCTAACCGATCGTAAATTTTTTGAGGTGTTTATAACATTTAAAAAGTAAATCCTTAAGTGTGGAACAACACTTTAAATATAAAAATTACATTTTCTTAGATGTAGGTATATCAAACACAACTAAAATGTGTGCATATCAGACATACATTTTTTAAATGAACTAGGTGTTAACCGTTAATCTCAAAGTATAGATAAGTTTAATCTCCCAGATGAAACCTCCGCTATAACGGAGTGGAATGTAAAATTTATTGCGTTCTTTTCCTAAATGACTTTCAATTCCGAAACACGACACGTCGGCTTAGAGCCAAAGCGATCACATGTTAAAACATTTTATGTCTTAAGCTCTACCTAGTTGAATAAAAGTTTGAGAGTAAAATGTTAGAACACAATTACCTTAGAGTCTAGAGAGAAAAAAAGTTTAGATATCAAAACACTTAGTATATTTTTAGACCACAGTGAACTATACACTCAATTTTATTTATTCAAATTTAATTAGGTAATCCGTCAAAAGAATTGGAGCAGTCGTAAATTCGCGTCGAAATAACAATACGTTTAACTAATAATAATTACAATTATTAGCAATCGCGATGTAAGCACAATGCTTCTAGCGCCCATCAAAGTAGTTGGAGAAACTGGTCTTGACACTTGGGATTCATGCTATTCTAATTTGATTTGACGTAACGAACTTAGAGACGATGCAAAGCGCGTTATGTACCGGTTTTGAAAAATAACTATGATTGATATTGATACTCAAGAATACACAAAAAAAAAATTACATGGCAAAAAAATATTTACTTGTGGTTTTAAGCCTGCACTAAAAAATGCACGTACCAGCAAGGTACGTGCATTTTTTAGGTCTAACAAATGTTTTTTTTTTATGTTAAGTTGGTTTTTTATTGCAATTACCATAGTTTTGTGTGTATAATTTATGTCTTGGTGTTACAAATTGATAATAAATTTACTAACTATATGCTTAAGACAATAGTTATTGTGTGATTCATATTTCCTCAATAATTCTTCAATCAGGTTTAGGTATTTATGTAAATTCACATTAATCAATAAGTCAACAGTGATTTATAAGCAACTTTTTTTATAGTTTATGTAATTGTGACTCTAATTTAATTATATTATGTCACCGTGAACATATTTTAAAATTTAGGTACTCAATGAATACTATTTTTTCACAACTTAAACAACTTGTTTAAAATTCTCCAATGTTGTGGAATGTGTATGTCTAAGGATCAAAATATGGGGGTCCCACTAGTGGTCGGGTATTTGCGTCTCGCGGCGCGGCGGTCGCAGGGCGAGCGGCCGGGGGTTGCAGGGTACCTGCCGAGAGCGTGTGAAGTCCGGCCCAGGCAGGGGGCCCGCTCACAAAGGAATATTCAAATGCGCTCCTGGACGCGACTCGCATGAATGTACTACCCTATGACCATATTATTTTTAACATGTAAAGATAATGGCTCATCGGGGCGATTCTTAATTTATTGTTGCTTTCTTACAAACTACCCTTTATTACGGCCCGCAACGCTTTAGGGTTTTTGTGCAACTGGCGTATTTGTCTTTATTCGAACGATAAATGAATATTTATTTTCACGATCTTGTAAATTTTTGTTTGATTTTAAATATGTATATCGATTTTAAATAATCAAATAGCACGATAAATTTTAATGACGTTATTTTTATCTACAAAAATAATATACGAAAACCTAACAAAAATAACGAAACTCTAAAACCTGAAGAGCAGACATTTATTTAATGGTTGTTAATGATGCTTATGGGGAAAAAAAGAAACATTATAATTATAAGACTAATCAATAGAATGAAATTAACCTGCGGTATAATTATCACCGCTTGCCTTCACCCAGTTTCCCACATATGTTTAGGGGATAAGAAGACCGAGAGTGAAGTGCGGTGACGAACAATAACAAATATGTAATGAATTAGCCGCGCGTTCTCTAACCGGTACTTAGAACACTACCCTGTAATTTGGGGATCAGAAGCACACCACCGCGGCACCGAGGTATTGTGCAGGAGAGAACCTGCTGGGATCGGATCCTGTAATTTTGCAGTTCTCCGCCGCTGCCGTCGCAGGTGTTTATTATTACATTACAGACTGACGTAAGCTCTAATAATATTGGGAATATGCGACAGGATGCGTCAATTAGGATTGTTATTTGCATGTTCGCTTCGCTTGCCTACTTAAAGAAATTAATTACAGTTTTCTTGGCGTCTTTATAAATAAACAAGTTTTAATAGTATTGAGTGTATCCGGTGTGAAGAACTCCATGATTTGTAAGGTTTAATTATCTATTAACTACTCGGTACTTAAGCTTTTGAAGTTATGTTAGAAACTAAAATTGATATGACTGTTACATTCCTGTTGATCAACATTTATTTACACAAGAAAATCGATGGGATTTTATTCAACACAACTTAAAAAGCAGAAAATTTACAAACACTTAAAATATTAATAAACACTAAAACATATTTTTTTTAACAGATATTTAAAACCTGAAACTATTACTACTTAATTATGAACATGGAACTACAAATAATTTTACAACAAAATTGTACGTATTTGGAATATTGAATAACTAAAAGGAAACACAAAACTTAGTTTAAAAAAATGTTTGTTTTTAATATACGAGTATGTATGTTACTTATTTCATATGAAGTTAATATTTAGAAAAATACAAAAACCGATTTCAAGACACAATATACTATATGTACAAATTAAACTAACAAGTTATATTGCTTTTTTAAACCAAGTTTTTATGAAATTAGTGATCGGAACGGTGTGCTGTTCAAAATGAGCCCAAACACTGCCAGTCTACTATTATCCATCGAGGAGTACATCGTCCACCGTCACCATCATCAAATCAGTTCGCTGTCTGCCATAATATTGTATTGACACCAGAACTTGACAAGTATACCAAATTTCAACTCAATCGAACAGCGGGAAGTAGGTCAAATTTAGCTTGCAAAATTTGATTACAGACAGACACCGGGAGAGGTAAAACTAAATAAATGCTTGTAAAAAGAAGTCAGCTTTTAGCTTTTAAATCGATCCCATGATGAGAAAACTTTAACAGTAATGACACGGTTAAATTTTTTCCAACAGCTAAGTCATATTTTTCTTTAATAATATGTATTAATGTCTAAATCACTGTTTTAAACTATCACGTGGTTCACCACCACGGTAAATATCCCGTAAATAATCATATACCTGTAATGTATAATTATTATGACGCCTCCTTACAAATACAGCAGTCAGCTAATGTTTCTGTGATGACAGTTAAAACAGAGATTGACAGTCCTGGGACATTTTTTTTTTGCGCACACGGTCATCTGACCCCAAACTAAGCAAAGCTTGTAATATGGCTGCCAGAGACTGATATACATACATATATATTTTTAAATACATACTTAAATAGATATTAACACCCAGACATAGAACAAACACAAATGTTCGTCACACTAATGTTTGTCCTACATGGGAATCGAACCCACGCCCCTAAGCGCAGAAAGCAGGTACACTACCAACTGAGCTAACGGGGCTGTCAGTCCTGATCAAAATCTTTGCTGAAGGGAACCACAAACCAAAACGTCATCTGTGTATTTTTTGTTTTTTGTTGATTTTTGGGGTTCCGTACCCAATGAGTAAAAACCCTGGACCCTATTACTGAGCCTACGCTGTCTGTCTGTCTGTCTGTCTGTCCATCCGTCCGTCCTACCTTTAAACGGCCACTTTTCATTTTCACGGATTATGGAATGTTACGGCGGATTAACTAAGAAATAATAAAAAGACAATAAGTAAAAACAAAAAGAGGGGGAGGTGACCCATACAGCAAACTTATTTTTTACGTAATTATGTAATTGCTCTAATGTTAACTTGGCATGATTATAGTACACACTCTAAAGTATAACAATAAATAATGGCCAATTGAGAGTTGGTGTAAAATTTTGGTTCATTACCAAGTTATAACTGGTAATTTAGTTACTTGGACGACATCATCATTCTTTCACCGAACCCCAAATGACACATTTTACTAATTTGGATGACGGTTTTTTAAATTGATAATCATTTTATTTTGTATGGAACCCTCAGTGCGCGAACCCGACTCGCACTTGGCCAGTTTTATGAAAAAAGCACTGAATCAATTTTGATAACATTTATATGGGACTACCTCTGAAGTATGACCTAGCAAACTAGAAAGAATCATCAAAATCAATTCATAATTGCCGGTGTAATCGCGTAACAAACATACCTACAAAAAAATCATACAGTAGAATATTAACCTTCTCGTTGGTTGAATAAGTCGATTTAAAAATTGGCTTGAGTCTGACCTACACCCCGCCTTAAAAATTAAGTAACACTATAATTTTAGCAATAGTGTCAGCTCAAAAGCGATTATTTTTTGTTGCTAGCTACTCATACTCATACAAGTCGATCGCGCATCCTAGTTGTCTTGGTTTCACACGGTGAGTGTTCACTGACCATTGTCTCGTAAATCACAAAAAAGAAATTGCGAACCATTTATTGTCTTGAACCCTTTTTTCGGCCTGTGTCCATGAGCGTTAAGGCCTACGGTATCTCACCGTTTCGACAATACACTGACGGGGGATCTTCATTGTTTCGCAGCATCCGAGGGTCCCGTCGAGAATTTATGCTCGCCTGTCATAACAGAATAAACTTACGCATTGTGAATCGATATAATGATTTCATCTATATTCTATACATACCTTTGTTTCTGGGTGTTGGCCTTACGTAATGTATTAGGATATGACATTAAACGGTTGCACGTAAGTGGATACTTTTAGTCGAGACAATGGACACTCATTTATATTGTGCCAATATGATAAAACATCCGGTTTGATTTTAATGCCACCGCGTTTCACTCTACTGAATACCTATAACTGTAATTTGGTCATTATTCATAAACGGACTTACTTAGAAGACTTTAGTAAAATTAATCTATGATTAAAAATGCAGTCTCTTTTTCGATTGTATTAGTTGTCGTCGGCGAAAAGTTGGTAAAGCCATTATAAGCATAAATAACTCAACTAAAGTTTTGAAGTATAGCCGTAAGATTGAAATTTTGTCTGCCAGTTTAATGAGTAAGTTTCAGATTTGTTTTTGTTTTTGACCACCGACGAAAAAAGAGCGTTGTTATAAGTTTAACGTGTGTATCTGTCTGTCTGTCTGTGGCATGGCAGCTCCCAAACGGCTGAACCCATTTATTTTTTGTTGTTGAATGGCTTGATCGAGAGTGTTCTTAGCTATGATTCATGATAATATGTTATGCCGTTTGAAGATTGTCAGCCGTTGTAACGTTTTTTTTTTAATTTTAAATTTATCCATGTATTGCGGTTGGATTAAAAACGATCTTTATTTTGTAAATGCAAATTTAATGCGTATAGACTGTAGACTGCGTTCATATTTTATTTAATATTGTAAGTTTACCTTCCAGCGTTGCATGTTTACACTCAATACTATAATTTCATAATTCAAGCGTTTAAATGCATAGCTTTTCGTGAGCGTACGCAAAAAGCGCAGCGGCTCGCTGGAACGCCGATTACCGTCCTTAAAATAACATCGTGCGTTTAAGTTAATGACAGACACACCGACAAAATGCACTTTAATTGCATATACAAAGAGTTTTCGTGAAAAATTATCATGCAGTATGGTATGACGGCGCTGGTCTCCCACGGCTTTAGGGATGCTCTAAGATTTTCACAACATAAAATTTGTTTTACCTATTAATAAACGCAAGTAGTATTTTAATACCTACGCTGTGTTTTGTCTTTCTTTCTCGTTGAAATTTAAGACTTGATCGAAAAAACAAAACACAGTGTAACAATACGTTTGTTAGTCAGTAGGTATAGTTGTTTTCAACACTCATGCACGTGTTCTACTTGAAAACCACTCTGAGTTTGTTTGTATTATTCACGACTTTATTTCAATGGCAAAAAGTGGCGCTTTCTAAAGCTTTTGGAAAAGCAAATTGCTAAAATTGGCACAGTACTGTCATAAAACGCAACATGCGAAAAAATAAAGGCTTGCCTTAAACCATTAAATAAGTTAGAGGGTGAGGGTGATTGAAACAAAAGCTAGAATGAATACTCGCTTGAATGGAACGCATCATCTTACGAACTAACTATACCTAGAGACGTTAGTTGCATTATAAATCATGATAGTTTTTTTTCGGATGTAATCATAGAAAAAACAAAAATTGCGTAATTATTTAGATGAAAAAACATATAGTTCGTGTACCTAACATTATAACTGACTGATACTTAGAAGATTTCTAATAAGTACGTATATTACCTATTGCTTGTATTTTTTTCGTTTACTCGTGCATCAAAGCATAATTTTCTTCAAGTTTGTGAAAGCATTTTACTGTTTATCAGATGAACGTCAGCAATTAGGAGTAGTTGAGGACATTAGATGTAGGTGTAGCTCCGAGCACTGCAGTAGCAGTGGGTAGGACGATAAATTCCCGACCGTACTCAGCAGTTACTCTACAATAATTGACGTTCCATATTTACATAATTGTACCCGCCAAGTGTCCGTATCTACATAAAATTGCGTATTTTTCATGACTCCTCTATATTTAGCTATGATGAAAATTGCTTCAATCAGACGTTTACTCGATATATTTATTGTTAATTAATACATATTTATATCTAATAAAAAGCATCTATTACTAAATGTGAAAATTATTCTAATGCGTTTATCTGAGAGTATAATGAGATGGTCTCGACTAGGTGAACCCCATTAGGGTTAGTCGGTAAAAAAATATTCACAGATGGTGCTATTAGTAGTTTTATTTTTTTTTCGAAGATTATTTTGTTTAGGAGATATTGGAATGTTAAAACGTAAGTGTTGGTAAACTCTGTCTAGTTTTCACATCATCTATACTACAGTGCTTCAACATTAGTGTTTAATCAGTGTGTTCTACTCACTATGATCTACAGTGCCGAGACGAGGATACACCACAAGTTCGAAGTCGCTCAGCGAGCTATGAAGCGCTATGCTCGGAGTTTCTATAAGGGACACAATTCGATATAAAGTGATCCGACATAGAACCAAAGTTACCGACATAGCTCGAATATTTAATAAACTTAAGTGGAAGTGAGACGGCTACATTGCCGGAAGAATCAATAATCGATGGGGAATAAGAGTTTTAGAGTGAAGACTCGTCTAGATAAACGTAGTGGCCAAAGATAACAGGCGGCCAGGTGGAGTGTCAGCCTGCGTGAAGCGGCGGGCGTAAATTCTGTTAACCGAGCTAAGTGGCTTGTATTAGGAGAGGCCTACTTCTAGCAGTGGTCAATAATAGGCTGATGACGAATGTCACATTTCATTATGACAAAAATTCCATACTTTTTTACGACAACGATAATTTATTCATAAATTAGAGTGTAGTTAAATGTATATCCGAGATCGATTTCCGTGTCTAGTTTATGGGAACGACAAATCCGCAATTAGCCATTGAAATATGTATGTTATACGTTCATAAAATCAGTAGTAATCATTTACTATATAAAAAATCTTTATACAGGGTTACGGGGAAAGTGTATAATTAATTTCACAAAATAAAGTTTGTCAATAATGAGGGGTATTATGGACGACTTTCGGCTTAGCATACCTTATCCGCATAAATATAAAAGCTATTACCACACATTCATTCAGTGACTGACTGACTCATCACGAAATCTTGAAGATACTTGACTTGCCAGGCTGAAATTTGGCAGGTATCATACTTTATGGGGTGTAGTAGAGCTTCTTCTGAGATCTGTAGAGTGTAGAGAGATAATAATTAAGTTTTTCTACTACAACTAGAATCCAACTTAAAAAATAAGAGTTAAGGTAAAAAATTTGCAGAGAAGCGAGATGTAAATTTAAAGCTAATATTTTCGTTGACGTTTAATAGTATAAAGAAAGCTTCAAAACGCATTTAAGTCGTTATTTTCACTGAGGTAGGTACCTCATTATGACCTCAAGTTTTTCTGTACTAGTTTCATCGTGATTTTTGGTGTTTTGTTTTGTAATTTTTAGCAACTTATTTATGTAAATTTGAACTGCCTATGCCAAATTGCGGTGCCCGCTTGCAACTGTACTTGCACACTTTCTGCTTAGTGGCTATGGCAGATGCTTAGTAGTCTCGCACTAAGCAAAAATTGCTGCAGTTCGCCCCAGGCGACGCGTAGCACTCGTGCGAGCACCAGCCACGCGAGTTTATGTGCATTTTGAAAAATTATACTTCGCATCGTCTGCAATGGGCTAAAGTCATCGTACGAAGTCGCGGGCAACAGCTTCTGAATAAATAAGTTTTTATACTCCAACTAGAGTCCAATTTAAAAATATTTACTAAAAGAGTTGAGGTACAATTTTAGTAGAGAAGCGAAATGTAAATTTATAGTTATTAAAACTTATATTTTCCTACTGTCGTTACGAGTACAAAACTGTATGTATTTTTGAATTGTGTATTGAATAATCTAATCATAGTTTTACATAGTTATTTTATAGAACCCCAACGATAGTTTAACGGTATACCTATAGGGTAGACCGTTATAGATATAAGATAAGGTAAGCCCTAGATGAATATTTATAAAGCAAAGATAGAGACATAATTTCATAAATGTATGTCTATTAACCGACACTATTTTGCAAAAGTGTTTGCTGCACGCAAATATGTAATTTAAATATTTGCCAGTCAAATGATTATTACGGGATATTTACCGTGATAAGGTTGGGGATGGAGCTCCCGATATTTCGGCACAGTTACATACACACACACACACACACACACACATCGTGATTCTTATAAATCTATTATTTTTTATTAACGTAAGGCTGGTAGCCGATAAAATACAAAAAGTATGAAAAGATAATATGTTAATTTTACTTTGTTATTGCAGCTGCCAAAATTAAATAAAAATTAGATTGAGTATAAATCAAAGGTTCACGACTTCGTTTTAAGTGGTATATGTAATTACTTTGGCTTTGCTAGTAACAGATTAGATTTGTGTTCAATGACATCATGAAAACGACATGCGGCAAATGAGAACGGAAGACAGAAAAAAAGTGTAGCAGAAAACCATTTTATTACAACGACATTTCCGTTCGATACGATTGGAGATAATTTTAATCTTGAGACCTGTGCATGGCTAATCTAATTAGATTCCGAAGTAGAGGAACTGGTCGATAAAAACTGTTATGAAGTTGGTACTGGCGTGGATGCGACTACCGCGCTGCGCGGCAATTAGGTACTTAGCTCTATTTGATTCGAACTCAACATATTTTACGATTGGACTCGATAACAACCACTCCAGTGGCCCATATATAATAAATATATTGTTAGTTGTTTGAGACAATTGTTGTGGTCAGAAACAAGTAGACATGGCAATTTGCAGTAAGGCACAGAGATATATTTACAGTACATAATCATATCAAAGATTTCATACTTATAGTATATATAATAATCTTAGAATCATATATACTGTAAAAATGATCTTATTTCCTTTCAGATTTCTGAGAGGAAATGATTACACTAAATAGTATAAGTTAAGATAGAATTCTACTTACAAAACTGATAATCTATTTAGGTCTTGTTTTAATGTAGGTACGAATAGCTATACTAAAGCAATGAGCACACGTAAACCTCGGTGGTATAGCAAGTCTTTGGAATGTATACATTATTCGTAAAAGTTATCGTAGGTAGTTACGGTAATGGATAACACCGAGTCTGGCGATGTCTGTCTGAGCATGTACAAAGCTAATGATAAATGATTTTATGTGTTGCGTTTCCTTAAGCACCTTTAGCATTTAGGTGTACTTGAGCTTTAAGAACAGCCATAAGTCTCTTGGTTCTCATTACTTTGGCTAATAAATCCGGGCGTAAACAGTATATTTAACAAAGATGCAATTTTTTCGAAAATCATGCGAATGGGGATGCCGTCAATTTGACTATGTGCAATAAAATTTGGTCTAACTTCCACCACCAACTACCTCTACTAGTCTACTATATCTGTGTCTTAAATGACGAGGATTCGATCCACTTACTAATGTAATGTCAATTCCATAACTTTTTTCATGATATTAGTTCAAAACGTTCTAGCTCAAAGGCCACTGTTTTTTTTAAAATAGTGGGTCTCTCTTAGGCTAAACCATCTCTAAAATTTGGGTAAGTCCACAGAGCTTCGCTCGAAACGCTATTACGAATAATTAAACTAAATTTTACTATCTTTATTCCGAGCATCAATAATTTTCTGTACTAGTTTCATTTCGAGTAATAGTATAAAGAAAACTTTATTACTTAAAACGTGTTATAAGTTATTACTTTCAGTGAGGAGGTACCTACTTATAACCTCAACCTCTTCTGTATTTTTCACCATGTTTGTTTTGTCATTTTTGGCAACGCATTATATTATGTCAATTTGAAATGCCAAATCAAGGATAAGGAGCACCACAGACTATATATCTGTGAGGAGCACAGACCTACTACCCCTATCTGTGTGGTTTTAAAGGTTGTTACGGTTAAGGTTAGTTGATACTAGGTGGCGCTAGTTAATTAAAACAAAATTCTGAATCTGTTGTCGGTAATTTTTCTCTAACCATCAATTTCTGAATTATTAATGTGACTGAAATTATATGCAAAACCCTGCCATAATAATGCGCATCTCGACACAGTCTTAATAAATTTAAACGATGGTTTTATTTAAATAAACTTTAGGGTGGAATCTTAGGGGATGAATCCAGTTTATGAATTTCACCCAGTTCCTGTGATATCAGATTTTTGTTGACGTTAGTTTATTATGATTTGTGAAATGCGTTATAAGTGTACCCGACCCGGGTGTCCGACCCGGGTATGTCCTAAAACTGCGACCAGAACCACCGGAGGATGGGCAGCAGCGTCCTAATAGTACACGGTGAACGTACTGCGATCCCCAAGCCGCCTGCCAAGCGTGGGGATTATGGCAACACCCCTCTCTACGAGGGAGGCCTTGTCCAACAGTGGACGTTAATTGGCTGATGACGATGATGTGTGTTATAAGTGTAAGCAAGTCGATAGCTTCATACTGTCGCGCCCTCGGGCGAGCAGTGCCGCGACTCCTGTAACGGCGCGGTTGCTGAGGCTGATTTATCGTGGACATCCACCGAACCTATCCGATTTGCATTTAGATAGCACGCCGGGACGGCGGCGGGCGCGGGCGGGCTGCTTCCATCCCACGACACCAGCCTTACTCTATCGCAAGTAAATTAACTATAAAATTATCCCCGCAAAAAAAACGAACTTCGCATCCCAATAATGAGAGATTTAATCGTCCAATCATGGGACCTTCTTCAGTTAACAACTTATACGCCGTGGCTTCCAATCGACAGAATTGTTTGATGATTAGAATGATGGAAGCTCATTATCGTATGGCCCATTTGGGCAATTTAGTCTTTGCTTTGCAAGACATGAGCACTTCATGAATTTAAATAAGAAATTATTTGTAATCACGTAAGCCTGTGAGTTTATAAGTAAGTGACAATGAATTATCTTTAAGTAGATAAATAACTATAGTTATTTTTTGTTAAGAAATAGCTTTTATATTATAAAGTCTTTTGCTAAAGTGGCGGGCTGCTGTTTACACTATTTCGTATATTATCGTATTAAAATTTGCTGTAGACAGGTGTTTATTTTGGCGTACATGGTTATTTACCCGTAATTTTGCAGTATGCACTCGGGGTTTGGTACTCATCTTAGTTGCAAAATGCAAAGTTATAAATAGCAGCACAGCCAAGTCGCATAAGCGTTGCAAATGTTCCTCGAGAGAACGTTTAATCTTTCCGTCAAACAGATGTTATCCAACGCAACGAAGGTAACCACTCTCAGGCGTAAAAGGAAGAAGCATACGCCCCTAATTGCGATATATCCGTGAGTATCTTATACAGTATGTAAATAGGCGTCCGCAGTAATTAATGCTTATCTCTCGCGCTGCCATCAGGGGCTCGCTGATTGGTTCGCGAAATGATTGACATGCTATTTTAACAGCGTACCGATAATGAAAACGTCCTGTGGGTTTAATTCATATTTTATTTATTGTTGACAATCACTATTTGCACGGGATAATTGATCGCGTTCTCACAATTGTCAGGCGGCTGACGAGTTGTTTGCGATTTTTTAAGAGGCCGCGTTGTCGAGAGGCGCCGCTGCCTGTCCACATACTAACTGCACTCGTCGCTTCACAACTACTTTTTGTGTTTTTTGCTGGAGAATTCCTGATAAATTATCTTAATACGACAAATATTTACATTTGTATTACAAAGCTTATTGACTTGTCTATTTGCGTAAGTATAGTAAGTACTTCTTAATCACTCTGTACACTTAAGGCGTTTTAAAACGGTTTTTAGTTTACAGGCAATCGATGCTATTTGAATAGCGGTAAACGCAGGATGGAATTATCTGAGGTCGAGTAGAAATTTTTCTTTAAAAAGTAGGTAGGTATAGGTACAAACGCTATGTGATATAGTTCAATAATATCTTTAACTTTTATTAGCCCGTTAGCATAGTTGGTAGTGAACCTGCCTTCTGCGCTTGGGGGCGTGAGTTCGGTTCCCACCTAAGACAAACATTAGTGTGATGAATATTTGTGTTTGTTCTATGTCTGGGTGTTAATATCTATTTAAGTATGTATTTAAAAATATATATGCATGTATATCAGTCACTGGCAGCCATATTACAAGCTTTGATTAGTTTGGGGTCAGATGATCATGTGTGCAATAATGTCCCAGTTATAATTTTTTTATTTTATTTTATCAATATCTACGAAGCACGATTCTCTTGAATAGTGTCGTGACAGAATTCATTTCTGTGGGTAGATTGGTGGTATGTTCGCTGTTATTTTGGGGATAATGGCTTCGCGGTTTAATTATAGTCTCAGGAGATAACATAATCGCACATAAATCACGATATATAGATACCTGACATCCACAACCTGTTTCAATTCGCGCGGCACAATGCGCGGCCAGGACGCGCGGTCCATTGTGCGCCCGCGCCGCTCGCCAACGACATCGCTACTAATTTATATCTTCATGGTCGTTTAACGACACCCGAATCCATAAAAATCTATTACGAATTAAAACTCTTATTAGTTCAGTTCAAAAGAACTACAAAATCATTTATGTTGTGGTTTGGACGTTTTTTTAGTGCTGCAATATTTATAGACATAATTTTCTTTGTTCAGAAATCCGTTCTGAGAGTATCTTCCAGTTTAGCACACAATTGAGAGTATATTATCATTTCCATTGAAACGTGCCTGCTATAATCAACCGATACGAGTCGCTCAACCCAAACATGACTTATCCACTGACAGCATTGCATTGCAGCGCTCTATTCAAAAACTTTTTATATTTTGTAAAACTGGTAACGTGCACACCCACCACCGATGTATTAGTTTACACCTATATATCTTTGTAATCTCGTGAAGTTCATTTCTGATTTATATAGAACGGTTTATTTTGTTACTATTAAGTAATGGTGGCTCGATGAATATGGACCACACACGGGCATTCAAATTAGAAAAGTCTGACAAAACGGAAATGATGCATTTATTTTTGTGATGCGAGCGGCGGACACCCCGCGGGCGTCCCTTTCATGCTCGTAACTCTTCTAATAAGACACTTAACGCGAGATTAACTAGTGCTTACGCGGCCCACTTCGGTTTGAATATTTCATTTTGATTTGTGATGAAACCAAAACATTTGTGTTTTGTTGGTCTCGAGTTTTCTCCACTAAGACGATTAGCGCTATATTTTTCCGTTGGCTACTTAATGCTCACAATTTTATTTATGTAAGCCATTCAAACATTTTGAACATGACATATTTTAAAGCTTGATATAGACTTTACAACGGAAATTTACATTTATTTATTATTAGTGGTCGTTAGAGATAATTTGTTCTATTAATGATAAAGTGCCAGTAAAAAAACTCTTCTATTATGTAGGTATCTACTGTACGTGTATAATTTGGCTAAGTACCGCACACTAGCAGGTAGTAATAGTGTTCATATTTTGCTTGTAGTAAGACAGTATCATTCAAAGCAACGGAAATTTTCTACTGTACCTATCGTTGTCAAATTCTGATTTGAGATGCACATAAATGTCTAATTGAATAACGTAGCTGTTATGGATACGAAGTGGCTCTATTCTATTCAGCTTTCAATCAGCTGGTCTGGACCTCTGACGTGTGCTGCTCAAAGCTCCATACTAAACCACGGCTGGCGCATAACACAAAGGACAATACTCATAAAGTTCATTGAGTCCGCGTCAAACCACCCAGTGGTGTCACTCAACGGCCATACAACGGCAACGGTTTTATTGAAATAAAAAATATGAATACGGATTTTACACAATCTTCGTAACTGTTACTGCCCTGGTAGATTTTGAATGATATATTGTGAAAAATATTCATTTATTTATCAACTTTAGAAAGCCGTTTTTTTGAAGTTGATAATAAATGTATATTTTCTGGATGTATGTTCATTATATATATGTATATATCTTGTGCTCAGACTCACTATTACCTAGCAATCATGTTACAAATAATGTAACCAGCCTTTGTCGCTCGTTGAATGTCGATACCTAATTGAAACTTTGGGATGGAAGCATAATTATTCTCTTACATAAAATTTCTAGATTACTTGAGAGCTACTAGTTACCCAGACAGGAGACATGACTTATTTAGTGCCCATGTAGCGTTTCCATCTTTAATCTGCGTGGGCGCATATTTCTGAGAAAACATTTCTTGTTGACCGTACATAATGCTGCCAAGAAAACAGAAGTAATAATGGTGGCCATACATGTACGATGAAGAACTCCGTAAATGAATCATCGCTTATGCGTTCCTCGTCAGGGCGCAAAAAGAGGTTTGTCGAAAATGCTCCTCCGACTTAGTCCGCTCAGTGCTCGGGTGCCCGCTCATCCCTTATTTATTTATACTGGTATGAAGAATGTTTATTTTTTGTGATACCATAACAGCGTGCGTCCAGCGCAGTCGCGATCCCAACTGCGAATTCTTTAATTGACAAAATGTAGAGATGCTGCATTCCGTTTCGAATCGTTAGCGATAATGTGGGAATACAAAACGAAATAGATAAGTAAAGGAATAGTACTTACCACATGTAGGTAGTTATTACTTATATTTCCAAAGTTTAATCCAATCCAAAAATCCAAAGTTTTTTTTTTAGTTTTTTAAAGTTTAGCGAAAAAGTGCTTTATAAATAAAAGTTAATAGAAGCTATCTCGGCTAAGCTTGTAACGATCATGTTCTTAAAATTTTCCAACTTTCCTTATATGCTTTAAAAATACTTGAAATATAATGAAAACAGTTTATACGCCATGTATGATAGCCTTAGTTTAATTATGAGTCGTTAGACAGTAGTTTCTCTTATCACCGATGATAAAACATGCGTATATTGGAGCCGCACCCTGCACTTTCCCTCGAAGGTCTGCGCACCTGCCGCCGGCCGTCGTCCCTCGGCGCGGTGCAGCCAGTTCCTTCGCTAATGCGTCATTCAGTATATGCCGCAATGCAACTCCAACGTTTATGGATATGTATCTACGTGAGGTTATTGCATGCGAGACAGGTTAAATAAGTCCGCGAGAAAGTTTCCCGTATAGGACCGAGTGAGTTCATTCGATTGATTAATAGCGAAACTTCATAAAAGTATTAGAGTTAACGACAATGTACAAATTCAGTGTCACAGTCAAAAAACTAGATATATTTAAAAACGATTAACATTTCATTTCAAAATAATTTTGCTACAATAACTTTTATAATTATTAAGTTTCTTAGTAGTTAGACTATTAATATGAAAATTCGGCTATCTCGGTGTCTCACGTATTTAATTAAGACATCAATAATGAAGAACAAGGCAACGACCGCGGCGGCGACTGCGGCCATGGCGGCGGCGGGCGGCGCGGGCGCACGCAACCCTGCGCGACATGCGTGCTGCTCCGTTACGACACCTACACCAAATTTTTCCACATGCCCGGGCAGGAGATAAGCGGAGAGCGACGCCGACGTGTTTATTTATTAACGAACCGAATGATCGATAGTTGGACGCGTCACCGGACGTGGACGTGGACGAGCGCCGCCTTTCGAAACTCGCCGCCGCCGTCGACTGATCACTTCACCGTACTCTTTGGACCTCCGATAAATCTATCCCGCAATGTCTTCGGCTCGATCGAGCACGAAATGCATATTCTTAGAATAACGTGCCTATACATAGCTTTCACTCATGCATCTCATTTAGTATGTAACGAAGGCGCTGTTCTTGTCACGGTCGATATAAGGTCTGCAAATGAGATTTATTAATGTGTTGCAACAGAATTAAGTACTTTAGTAACGTTACTCACTCGTGACATCTATTTGGTCGTCAAGGGTACCTACGTAATCTGTCTGAGAAACGTTCGTGCATGGAATGGCCGTGCCGAATGTGTTTGTTTGTGTAGCCGAGTCTTCTTCAACCCTTGCGCGGATCCATCCGTTCCGCTCTAGCATACGTCACGTCTCCTCGTGACAGCTGCGCGATACTTTCTAATCGCTCCATTCAATTCTTCGACAAACAAACACAAGGAGTGCGCGACTTGCGAAACTTTAAATGCCTCGAACAATTGACAGCGAAGAAAAGAACGATCGATTAATTATTTATAGAGGTGCCATTCGGCTTATTCAACGTCGTCGCAGTGATTGCGCAAAGTGATACACCTAATTCTTTAAGAACATAAGGTATTGAATCGGCTTTAATGTAAACAAGCTCATATGTTTACATGTATAGGTTCGAGGCGAACGTGATAGGAAACGGTCGGAAATTCGAGGTTCAGCTGTGCAAGGCAGGTTAGACCAGTCCCGGTGGCCTCGCAAGGACCCCAGCAAACCTGTTAGATTCGTTGCACGATTTTTACGTGCGCACCTACCGGAATCTCATTGACGTGGTGCACCCGCGACGCCCGCGCGCCCCGCGCTCCTCGACCTGCCAGTTAACTCGTCAAATGACTCATGCTACGCCTGGTTAAATGCCAGAAGCTGGCTTTTCCAGTTCTCTGATCCAATTCGCATATTCTATACTCACTTGACACTAGCACGACATTTTAGGAGACCTTATGTAATACATGGTTCGGTCGGTACACATTTACTAGGATTTTTTGCAACTATAATTTTAAATAAACGTGTTTATTAACATAATTTCAACCTCTAGAAACGCTAGATAGAGTGTACGTCACTTTATAGTATATGAGCATAAGTGCAGTTTTTGGGATGGAATTATCGGGGAAACAGGATTATGAGTTCAATTACATACTCTTTTCAGCTTAGATCCAATTTAGTGTTTAGTTCCTTCGTTACATACGAATATGAATAGGCAAAGTAAATTTGATGTATTTAAAGAAAAAACAAAGAACTCTAGATATATATTTTTTTACAAAATTTTGTCTTATGATAAGGCCAATTTAGCCGATAGGTACTCCATACACATTTTAGTTTTTAAGAAACTTGTAATCAGCCAGAAAAAAGAATAGATCGGTCTGGTAGTTAATTACGGTTTCTTGTTTTTGCGTTTATTTGGATCATCACAAATATGTTTTGCTCGACAAATAATAATGGCAAGATAGGTATCACACGACCAGGAACAGGAATCAGGTAGAACTACGATCCAGTCAAACCCGTCCGACGCGTGCTTCCAACATTTTTTATTTATTTGTCTGCATCGTCGGATACCGCTGGGCGTGACGTCAGACGACCTAAACTGGTTAGCGAGGGAGCAGGGATTTGCCTCGTATCCTTCCGGTTCTGCGAGTGGTTCAGACCTGTTCTACATCAGGTTGTACCGCACCACCCAGCCGAGACCGGCGCGCGGTGCGCCGGCGACCCAGCGCGTGACGTGGGCTGCAGCCTCCGTGACCGAACCGACCGAATCTGCCCATGTTCAATTCCATCCTCCCGTAAGCTTGTTCCGCCGGCTACCAGTTTCACTCTCGCACTGGACACTCGCTCCGCTGACTCATCTCAACAAGCGCAACAATTAGCGAACGTAGCGTCACAATACACGATGACCGTATGTTTGTACCATCAAAGGTCAGTATCCGTACCGAAATGGTCACGCCTAATAACTGGTTCGTAAGTTGTAGTAGACTTGTACGTAAAACCTGGCTGAGAGTACCAGACGTATTTTACGGTAGGTGCGTTTATACGAAAACAAGAAGAATCGAATGAAAACAAGTTGGCTGCTTACCTACATAACTTAATGATATAATTATAGGATGAATCAAAAATTACTAATACGATCTCAAGTTTAGGCGCCAAATATTGAACGGTTGTTTTTATAACAGTAGCGTAATCCGCCTCGATGGTTTATCATTTTCATTCTGAGTAATCCGTTTCAAGTTGTAAAGGTCTATCCATACATATATATTAATTTTTATAATAATTAAGTCTCTTCGAGCTGACCTGTGACCCCTGTGACATATCCGCAGTGATTTTAAAGGTGGGTGCAAACATGCAACAAATGTGCAAGCAAGCGAGAAAAATGTTGGCGTCGGGAATTAAACTTCCTCCCAGCCTTAAATAGAAATTTGTATTTTTGAGTGTTTTATGCTGGGCAATCAAACCACTACCAGTATATCTTTAAATTTGAATTTCTTTAAAATATTTCCACGGTCTCGTCTCTCGAGGCACAGAAATTCTCTTACATAATAAATAAACCACGAAAGAGAATTTATTTTCCGTGAAACTAGGAACCTCTGGCGTTTTTCTGACTCAACGCATAAGCATTGGCATTCAGCATGGTAATGCCGCACGTATGCTGGATCTGAGCTTAAGCATTTGGATTAACTCTAGACCCTCAATGGTGTATGGGTAATAAACAGTTTTTTTTAAATAATATAGGCTAAGTAGTATTAGTGGTATTTAGTGTTAGCTTGTATTTTGTTTAGTTAATAAATTTTCCTGCTTAAAAAAAGCAACCCCTAATGTAATGTAAATTATTTGTTGTTAACAGAAGACGCAAGGAGGTGATGGATGTGGGCGGAGAGCCTTGGCGTGCGTACTACTCCAGCGGCGGCGAGCATCCGCTGAGTGCCGCCACCTCCGCCGTGCTCGGCGTGTCCGATGACCACCAGCCGCTCGTCACTGAGTATTACAAGCTGCCGCCGCTCGGCCAGGACTCGCACCTCACTCTACACAAGGATGCCAAGCTCCTCGATGTCTGGCCGTAAGTATTACTATTATATCTCTGGTACAACCTTGCACTAAATATATCTAAACAATTAGTGAGTAATGAAGTGTCGCGCAGTTTTAGTTAGGAAGATTTCTATCTGTGAGTTTTCATGAGTTCAGATTGCTATTAAGCATGACGTGTCAGTCATGTTTAATAGCAATCGGTTCCGGAATCACTCAGATGGAGATAATCACTACATTTATAATGGCCGAATTGATTTTGTTAATGTATTGTGAAATAAATACGTCGACGTTTTTATGTGGAGGTAGGAAACCTCAGATAGACCAACAAGGGAGTTTGTTAAGGTGTAAGGCGAGGCGGGTGCGAACCTTCAGGCCTAAATCAAGCTTGAGGCCTGTAGACAAACTCACCCTGCAGACCCTTTTTTCCATGTGGACTATTAGTTAGTATATCGATGTAACTGCAAATTTCTTAGAATGCGTGAAAATATAGTACGAGGTGTGCCGTACCTACAGTTTTTGCGTTAAATTTCTCTAGAGTTATAGTAAAGAATATGGATGAAACATGGAGGCATTTAAACACGAACGATGATTGACCTATAGCATATTAAAATTTAAATATTTTTAACTGACTTCAAAAAGGAGGAGGGTGTTCCAGTGTATTTTTTTATGTATGGTCACCGATTTCTCCGCCAACTATTTATCGATTTCATACATTTTTCCTTTGTTCGGTAATATACTTCCAATTTGGTCCCATTCTCACCAAATCAGGATTTGATGATGGAATTTCAGGGAAATAGAGGGCAGCCCTCACATTTTATGGGCATTTATTAAGGTTTTCATATATTTTTGATCCACTTGTATATACTGTACTTATTTGTCTGATCTGTATTGGAGACAGGAAATATACAAAAAAAGTCAATGTTAACTGTTAAAAATCTCAATCGTGTATTATTTAATATATCTAAGTACTAGCGACCTTCCTCGGCTTCACACGGGTGTAAGTTTTATTAAATACCTATATAAATATTCCGTTAAAAATTATCTAACTAATGGTGAAAACCGTATTAAAATCCGTTGCGTGGTTTAGGAGGAGTTAGCGGATATACAGACAGACAGCCGCGGAAAGCGACTTTATTTTATACTATGTAGAGATGAATTTGCCAGGTAGAAACTTTTTATAGATGGTGCTAGCAGAGATGGTAACTTTTTACCCGACTGCGCAGGAATGAGATTATTTTTTAAGGCGTATGTATGTACGTATGTTTGTTTGTATTTTGGATGGGTTTACGTTACTTCCAATCTATCCTTCGGCTTTTCGGCTTGATCGAAGTTCATGTATTAGATGTCGTTAGATCAACTTTACGCCCGCACGGTGACATAATTTTGCAGCAGGGTTTTTCCTTTTCCCTTTAATAAACTACTTAATTATAAGGTTTTTTGGTGTTTGTAAAATGTCATCATGACAATATTCTTAATTAAAAATATGGAATAAATTGAGGACCTTCCTCCTTTTTTGAAGTCAGTTAAAAAGTACTAGTGGCGCATAAAGTGGCGCTAGCGTGCACCATTGACTGTGATCAACTCCATTATATATTCCATTATGGCCTCAAACAACGCCTTACCTCTAAAGTTAATAAGCTAATTTTACTAAATATTTAAATAGCACACCTATCTACTATGCGAAATATAATCGAATATGCAAATACAGTCTCAAATATCAATACCTAACAATCAAGTGGAATCAGTAAATGATCGCGGAAAATCAATCGTCGATTCTCACGGCCGTAGATCAAATCGAACATTCGTGTATCGGAGCAATTATCATTATAATCGAACAGTTTTGAGCCACGGTGAATACGGAATGAATTCGCGTAAAATTTATATGCAAACTATGATAATGTGCAATCTTTTTGTAGTGATGTTTTTGTATGATTTGGGAGTCGGGGCTGCTTGTATCGTTGGAGTCTCACGGCTGAACACACTGAGACAAGGCGCCGCGTGGCTTCCGGCCCCGGAGCAACGTGTAAGAATAACAAATAATAAAAATGTTAATGTTCCACTCAATAAATCATAAGCACTCATTTGAATACCTATGCCGGGATTAACGAACTATCAGTTCACGACTGCGAAAAAACAGACGCTCCCCTCGTACCTGCTGGTGTACACCCGTAAATATTACCATATTTCTAACATATGACAGTCACACAAAAACTCAAGTCGCAACATAACACTATCGGGCTACTAGTAATTTAGTGTTTATTTAATTTCATGTACCTACCTATGTTCTCTACGTGTCTAGATCACTAACCAAAATTCATTCGAAGAAGTACCTCTACATAGCTTAGTAGGTCTTATAAAAATAGCTAGCAAACAGATAAAACTTTCTAAGTATATCTGGGTTTCAAAATAAATTGTTCGGTTATACCTAGATATAAAAAAATACATATATCTTGTGTCTAATAAAATAACAGCATACTCAGTAAAGTTGATAAGGTCGGCGCATTCAACGCATTCCCATAGAAACGTGACCCCGATCAAATTATGCTCGCTCTTTCAAAGAGGTTGTTAACAGCATCCTTTCAATGGCGGCGCAAAAATGAGCAAACGCCGTGTCGCATTCTGTACAGGCAGTGCATAATGTTAACTTGACCCCATACAAACCATTTTAACTTTATGAATGTTTTATTATACTCCATAAATACTAGTTACGTAGAAAACTAGTTTATATCCATGAAAATGTAAATTTGATGAATTTATAAAAGCGAGTACAAAGGTATTGTTGTACTGTGTTAAATATTTTTCCTAAAATGGAACTGTTGTATTCAGCTGAATAGAAATGTGTAGGTATCGAGTCGTAGTAGAAATAAAAACAGCCACCTACGGGTGTACCGCACACGTCGCCGGTGCAGCCTCTAACGAAGCCGTGTTACACATAGAATGCTCCAGAATGTGTAGATGTACTCGCAGCGCGATGCATTTGGCTCGTCATCCTCTTCTTCTCTTACGGGAGTGCATAAATACAAATAATGACAATAGACGGATGTGGCTGGAAGCGGCTCACATTGACAAGGACGCCCAGCGGCCAGGACTTGTCTCGAGTCATTGTCGGCACGCGTCCCACGCTCGCGGTTCAACGCGCTGCTATTGCTCATTCATACATTCAAAATTATAACGAACACTTCGGCGCGCCCGCACCCATCACCGAGTTCTATGTCTCCGAGTGTGTTTGTATGCTAATCGCTCAGCGCCAGTGCATCGTCAGGTTTGAACGCTGTATTTGTTGTCTAAATCGCTCGTATTATTTGAATTGAATGCCCGATAGATGTAGAAATGAACTAGTTCCGTCTGTATTCCTCGGAGATCCGTGGACGTAGGCGTGAAAGCGTTTCGTAAGCGCATTGCGTTGTGCGCGGGCGCAGCGAATACGTTCTAGGTATAGGTAAAGTCGAGTCGGGAGCGCGGGTATTAAATGGAAACTGCAGCTATAACCATTAATAAGTTGTCGGAGGCTGTCGAATGCTAACGCTGATATTAGCATAGAAACGCGCAGCGGGATGCCTCCGGGGAGGGCCGCGCCCTCTTGACCCTGTCACTGCTCGCACTTGCCGCACTAACGGGAACTCAGTTTCTCTGCACTCACCCACCTCTAATTTATGACCTAATGATAGAAATTATCTAGATATTTCATTACTCTGTGGACACGTTAAGTACTTAGGTAAATGTAAAGTGGATAAATTTTCAGTCGTGTTTGATTATACTTGTACTTTTCTTTTATTGAATCTACAGCTATAAAAACATAAATACGATATTAGAATATGCGCCGTTGGTGTCACAGTACATTAATAAAAACTCAGGGACTTGGAACCGTGTGACCCATTTAAGACTGAAACCGGTTTCCTCTTGAAGATACACCGGTATTGTTAATAGCAGTACAGTTAAAACCATTCAACTCCCTTAGACACACCCGACCCCCTTACGAAGATAATACGTAAAAATACAGTAACATCGTTATATCCCTGATGGCCGTGGTCATCACGTAGCGAAATATGAAATCGGGACTTGACCATTCATTATTGACCACCCTTTAAGAACGTTTCCCTTTGAAACGGTCTACTGAAGAAACTCTATAATAGCGAACAAACGTCTTCTATAACTCAGCTGGCAGTTTCCTAACTGTTATTATTATCGAATGGCAATTAGGTTTAGGGAATACTTAGTCTAACGGGAAATTAATCACCTAGTGATAACCGAGCGTAATCGAACTACCAATTTTTAATGACATAGACAAATGGCGAAATCGTTTTCAATTAAAGTATTTGATAATGTATTAGTTCCGTGAGAAAAGCAGCAATAAACCTACATTTAGTCGGATGATATATTCAAATAGAATGGAATTGCGTTCGCATCCGTCGCATCGCCTCTCATTCCACGGCTTGCTTGATTCTTATCAGTTCGTCAAACGATGGATGGTATACTACTGTCGCCGCTTAAGATCTTGAAATCGATAGCAAACTTATTTGCCCTAACAAAAAGTTACAATAACGTAGGGTAACATACATTTGATAATATACAATACATATTTTTTAAAGAAAATTATAACGATAAAAATGTTCTCATATGCAAATGACGGCTACTGAAGAGTTAATTTAACCAGTTTTCTTACCAGCCGTGCATTTTTTTTTTGTTTTAACTTAAATTTTGCAATTAATTGATGGATATTTGTAAAGTTACTTTTTTCTTCTAAATACGAGATGTACAAAATATCTGCCTGTCTCCTACAAATCCAGAACCATACGAGACATGTAAATCATATTCAAACCATTGTAATATTGAAAAAAATAACTTCAATAAATGCATTGAATTGTACATATCGCTCGAGGGTTCATCACACCCCATGGGCTGCATTGTCGAAATCTCATCATGTGTGAAAGGGTGTTAAGTAAACATTGCAAATAATTATAATGGCAATTGCATCTCGCAGTTGCAGCGATGCAGCTTTGATAAGAAATCACATATTTGCATGTAAGAAATAACAACAGAAGCGAAGGAAGGTGATTATTCCTATCTTTTATTACAAGCACTGTTATGGTAATACGGTGCAACATGACACTGATATCAGATTAGGAACTTAAATATTTGAATTTTGGCTACCTGGGTGTTCTATCGAAACATCCGTTCACTGATTCGACGATGCAACGATCATGTAAACGTCAACGGTCATGTCTATGGAATTTGGGATTAAAATAGATAAAATGTGCAATGTTATAAAATGTAACTAAATATCTTATAACTAGTAGTGTGTGTCATGTTTCTTACCTAGTAGTTACCCATGTTATTGAAGAACCTCCTTGCTTTATTGCAAATGTCCGATCTCAGTTAAAAGATGACGGTAGATAATATGCCAAAGGGCTACGCAAAGTGGTTTTCCTTGCAAATAAGATGGCTATCTAAATTTTAATTTCAAGATGTGTCCTCTCCGCTAGAGTTTACTTGGAAATACAGAAATTAGTATTGCTATAAATAGTTTAGTATCCTGGAACGTATACATGTTTTAGGATTTGAACCTTCTTAGGCAGCTGTCAGCAGAGATCGCATTATGTTCATGGCTGGTTTTTGTGGGCGCCAACCTAACAATGAACGACAAGCAAACACTGCATTGTGACGGGAGCGCATGAATAACGATGTCTGCTGCACCTCGCCGGCGGCAAATCCACCCCAGATTAGCTTTCAATGCAATTTGCATGTTAAGTTAAACGTCGCGAACTTTTCTGTATCGACGATATCATTTCATCACCTAAAAATAAATAAAAAAATAGTTTTGCAACGTCTGAGTTAATTCTTTCTGACTTACTCCATGACACTTTATCCAAAAATTTACCTCATCGTATAAAGACTTTACACTCGCGTTTCTCGTGAATCGGTGTATAAATCGCGAGGAATGGGTGCGGTGTGAATTCCAATCGGACTAGAGTCGCGATGCGTCCTCCGCACGTGCAGCTCCTGCTAGGACCCTAGTTTCTACCAAATTGGACGCATGAAATAGTACCGCAACATCCTCTTATCTAAAATAAACATCTGAGCGCCAATGAAACATGCCTTCAATTATCATAAATCGGTGCGTTTTGACACCGACCGACGAAAGCCGCGGACCACGCTGGCGCGCGCCTTGCCTACGCTCACATGTAAACAAATCAACTGACTTTCGTTTTAATAATTTTGATGTGTGTTGACTTCCCACAACGTGTCATTGTGTGTTACCGACAAAATATTAAGATTTTATTCTTTACTAGCTGATACCCGCTACTTCGTATGCGTAGAACATGGCCTTCCGCCTCGCTACTACGACCCGCACCAGGCACACAAAATTTTATCCAAATCGGTCCAGCTGTTTACTCGCCGTTTAAACTTTCCCTGAATGTAATATTTCAAGGTCGAAATTAGCCAAATCGGTCCAACAACACAAGCGAGACAAACAACATAAATTGATTTATATATATATATATAGATTTACCTGTTTACATACATTATTTATTGGGGTTCCGTACCCAAAGAGTGGCCTTATTAATAAGCCTACTCTGTTTGTCTGTCTGTCCTATCTTTGACGGCTCTATATTTTGAACGTAATATATAGCCAGTTAAAATTTTCACAGAATAATTATGTAATGTTATTGCTAACTAAGAAATAATAAAAATTACAAGAAGTAATAAATAAAGGGGAGTATCCATAAAACAATCATTTTTTTACGTATTTCCTTTTTGCTGTAGTATAAAAAAAAAAATACGTACAAGTGTCAAACTTGAGATGATTATACACACTTTAAAGTAAAACAAACAAAAATAAACACTGGCCAAGCGCACGCTAAAAAAACTCGAACCAAATTAAAAGAAACACATTTTCAGGTGCGGAACCTTCGGTGCATAAGGCCGATTCGCAATTTGCACGGTCGGTGCTTATCATTACGGGCTATTTTCATAATATTTATTCCCTAATGGAAAAATAGACTGTCATACTAATATTAAAATTGCATAAGTGTGTTTGTTTGTTGGTTTGATTGTCCTTATTTTATGCAGCAACAGAGCAATGTATTGACGGAAAGTGAAATAGGATAGGTATTTTTTATCCCGAAAAAATTAACGGTTCCTGAAGAGATGTATATGCGAGTGAAGTCGCAGAGTGCAGCTAGTTACAAATAATATTTACCAAACTACAATGGTGTTCAACGTGTTGAATTTTTTTTTACGTCGTTACTTAAATTTGAATTTAAAGTTTTCAAATTAATTAAATACCTAAATTATTGGTTGGTAAAACAGTGAATTATTACCCTACTTTAGCACGATTCAAAGTTTCAATCATGGGAGAATTTGCGCGAGTTAAAAGTTTATATTTACTGGAGTCTAAAGGGAATCATGATTTGGAGGAAGCTGCCGCTTTCATAATGGGTTGTTTAGGCATCAACTAAAGAATTGTCTGTGACATACAAAAAGACAGACGTATACCGACGTCTCACCATAAGAGTAATTATTACCTATTTTACTACGGAACACTCAAAATCAAAATAATACGGAACCCTAACAAAAATACCAACTTACCTCTCCAAAAAAACTAAAATTTACACCGCAGCGTAGCGGTGCTACGATTCTTTACGAGGCGCTACGAGCCGTAGCACTTTACTACTATACGAACCAAAAATTTCAAAATTCAAAATCTAATTGTTTATCAATCATGTCATATTTTAGTAGGTAAATAACATTTGTTAAATTTATAATAATCATCCACATGATTGATCTATTTGTTGCTCATATACGCTGTTATTTTGTATACCCATTTTAAATGGCTACGAAGTACTGGTAACTTCTCACAGATGGCGCTATATGTAATTGTATGACAAATTATTTTTACGAGTATTCATTTCAAATTAGTAGATGGAGAGGACAGAAAGTAGTAAATGAAAATACATCCAACATATTGCATTATAACGTGTAATGTTTTTCACTATCATCTCGTAAAATGACCTAGAAAACGCAAAAAGTAACATCTAAAAACATCTCAGTAGAGTAATTTTTTGTGAGTATACATACATCTATACCTGTTTTAGTTCTTGGAAAACATTACCCACACTGGTACGATTTGTATGATAATTTTATTTATATAGTGAATGCTAGGAAAATAATATGAAACAATTTGACAGAATGTAGCTAGAGCGAGAATGATAGCACGACGACTTTGCGCGCGCACGACGAGGTCGGTCGCAGAGTAGCGGCGCGCGCGCATGGTCGCCAATCACGGCTGTCTCCCCTCCGCAGGGCCGGCACTACACTGAAGGCGGCCAATGGCGCGCACGGGGCGGAGCTGGGCGAGCTGTCGGGTCTGCTCCACGCGGGGCTCGTGAAGCGCGAGCCTGAGGACCTGAGCCGCAAGGTGGCCGAGGAGCCCGAGCCGCACGCGCTCAAGCCGCTGCGACACAAGGTGCGTCACACGTCCGTACGCCGCCGCCGCGCGCGCACGCACTCACACACTTACTTTACCGGTCACTCATGTTTTATTTACCGCGGTTAGCGTACGATGCGCCGAGCACGGCGCTCGCCACGCACTAGCCGCGCCCGCCCGCGCCCCCACAGGCCGGCCAGTGCTGCCCGCCCAGTGTGCCGAAACAGGCTCTTCCCGAGGAGCGCTCTGTTCTCCCGGGACACTCCTGACTATCTGCTCTGTGAACGTGTTTCCGTCGAACAAATCTAGTGTACGTGAAGCAGTGAACTGTGCATAGACGCGGCATGTACGCGTCGACGTTGCGAAGCGGACAATTGTCGTGGGAGAACGCGTGTAACAGGCGCGTGTGTCCGCAGGTGGCGGTCGGCGAGCCCGGCGAAGCGACGTCGCCATCTCCAGTACCATCGCGGGCCTCATCGGCCGGCTCGCTGTTGCCCGACGCCGCTATGTACGCGGCCCAGATGTTCGCGCCCCCAGGCACCCCCAGTCCCACTCCGTACGCGGATCAGTACTCCAGACAACCCGCGCCTTTCGCCGGCGAGCCCTACTATAGGGAGTACTTCGTCGGTGATGGATACCAGCAGCGGGCGGCGCCGCCATATGGAGATGCTGAACCGAGTTCAGCTTCCGCGTTTAGCGATCGATATGGGACCCCTCGCTACCACAGCAAAAGTGTAATTGCTGCCGCTGGCCTCACGGTGGACTTGCCTTCACCAGACAGTGGAATCGGCGCTGATGCCGTCACTCCTCGGGATCACACCACCGTTCAGCAGGTCGGTGTTTCAAGTTGGGCGCGGGCGGGCGGGCTTCATACAACACGAACAACCATACTCATACACGGCACCATTATCTCACTACACAACACAACATTTACCTTATAAAACTGTTTTAATTTAACTAACTACCATCTACGACCCTGCGGAAACACATGATCAGAAAAGCAGAAATACTATGCTTACATATAGCTAGGTACATTTATACATTTTGTATTACAAAGTTGTTAAGTCAGTAAATAGATGTTTACTAGCTTCAGCTCTGTCCTGAAACAGCAACTCTGTCGATTCTGTACAATTTCTGAAGCCCTCCCGCGCTCTTTACTTTTGTATTGTTTACATCG
Source organism: Agriopis leucophaearia (assembly GCA_949125355.1). Taxonomy (NCBI): domain Eukaryota; kingdom Metazoa; phylum Arthropoda; class Insecta; order Lepidoptera; family Geometridae; genus Agriopis; species Agriopis leucophaearia. The sequence goes on from OX421262.1 coordinate 10,197,854, forward strand.
TCAAGCTGTGCCTGATTACTTTGGTATCAGGCGTATGATACAAATTCAATTTAATACAGAACCTTATATTATATCATATTATTATATATTATTATAATCTTCAGCCACATGACATTGTGGTAATCATGCACAACTTATGATTTTTGTAACCAAATTAGTTTTATAATGGATTTTATAATGAGAGCCATGTTGTATTCGGATATTAAAAAATGCTGAGACAATGTCACTTTTGTAACCGTTAAAATATCATCTTAAATTTAGGATTGGTATGAATTGGTTTTTATGAATACCTAAATTTTAGTCATTACACTGACAGTTGTGAAATGAAAAATGAAATGAAAATATATTTAGTGTCTGCAAACGTTGTTGGTCATAAAAATTGTGAGTTTTTAATCTATACATTTAATAAAATCATATACAGTATAAAGAGAGTAGAGCAGCAGTAGATCTATGAAGAAAAAAAACCTAGCGGTTTATTCAGCAGTTATACTTCTTTAGTAAGTTCTGTTAAAAATACTGAAGGTGGCCAGTTCTTTCGTTATGACATCTAATATAGTTCTTTATGATCAAATCAAATATTGTTTTAAAAGAAGCGCGACGTATCGTGTATAGAGTTTTGCAAGTAAACGCTCGTTACTAACACGAATCTTATTAGAATAATATTAAGACAACAAGCCAGGCATAATAACTAGGTTCCACTAATTGCACTTCCATTGATGTGCAGACAATGGAGTCGACGCCACGCGAGACCTTCGCACTAATATACTGCCAACACCACGCATTTGACTGTTTATGAGTTTACATACCTAAATGACAAATGAACATGACTGACGTGACGATAATTGAGCTAAGAGCTTTATAAATAAGTGAGTTTTAAGACCTGCATAATCCAGGGTGTGGCAATCACGAACAATGTAACCAAACCCTACCAGCCTGCCCACCTATTAGCTGATCTAGATTGGGCGTTTAATAATTCGCCTTTTGTTATCTTGACGTAAAGGAACTCTGACTGACACCAAATAAATTCAAGCCGGTGTTTAGCTACTGGCTTTTCTTAATAGTGTGATCATAGATTCACAAGTATATGGATTCAAAATTCACCAAATAAAGTTTTTAGAGTTTAAGGTTTAAAGACATTTATTCTCATATAAGATGTTACATCACTTCCATGAGAACACTGCTAACAATAAATTTATACAGTTCCTATTACCTAGTTATATTTACATAAACATTGCAGATATACCGACTAATGAATTTAAATCCTAGGTATATCGTCAAGAAAATTTCTAATTTAGATTGCAACGATTGTAGTATAAATGCACAGATTACCAATAGTTACTATGGTTTAAGTCTACACTTGGTTCGGACATGAGATTCATCCGACATTTATTACTAACGATAAAATAGGCCGAAAAGATAATATTATCTTATTGGACTTTTTTTCTATTCACACTTACCAAGATATTTACAGATATGATTGACTTATCTGTCAATAGTCTAGGAATAAGACAGATATATTTTAATTCCTATCATATTTAATCGACTGTAGTCTTAGGTACGTTGTGACGTAATTACAATGATATTTTAATGTGTTACCATTATCATAAATTAGTTGCCAATGGACATAATTAGACGTAATTTATGGCATATTTCGAAATAAATATCTCTTTACAGTTCTGTTTTTACCATTTTATTAAAAAGGTGACTGACGGAAAAAATTTGGAAACATCATTTAATATAAATAAATTAATATGTATGTTAAGTACACAAATATGTTAACAAAATTCATTGTCATAAACTACAATTTCTCATCTTAGTGTGTGATCAATATATTATAGTGATTAGTTATTATACCGTTTGAACTTGGTACTGTTGAATATTAAAATTTTCTGCTTAACATCCGGAAATCAGTTTAAAATGTCAAAACACATTTGAATCAGGATGTTTGCAGTTAAATTGCTAGAATTTGCATAGACATCATATGACGCCTTATTATAATTTGTACGTTGCTCTGGATTTCAGAGAGAGAGAGAGTAACTCATAACAAGTGGTTTAATTAGGTTCTCAAAATGTTAAGGATTATTTACACCTGGTCGAGCCGTGCAGGGCCGTACCTTGTCTCACTAAATTTCTACTATTCTGAGCTAGCACTAGTTATCAACTGTTAGGCGATTGCCTGGTAAATCGATTCACATTACACCGTGCAGATCCTAGAAATCAATTGCAATCAACGTTTCTGCCACCTTACATCGTCCGATCCTGGCCTGGTCCAACATAACCGTGGCACGGAATGGGCATTAACTAATTTGAATCATCCGTTACTGATTTTGGAGTACAGATTATGCTGTGGGCAACCGCATGCGATAGATTTTTTGTCAGTAAAAAGTATTTCTTCTTATGCAGATTTTTTTCTCCCATCTCTCATACTCTATCAGCGTTTTTATGCGTCTGTTGACTTCGTCCACCGTGTGCGTTTGCCCTAAATGAGTGCTAGTATCTCTATTATAAGGTATTTTTGTTGTCCGTGCAGTCGTTCGACTACACGGTAATATGCCAGCAGCCGGGCAGTGTCGGTGATGACGGACGCGGGACGCCCTCGGCTCACCACTCGCCAACGCAGGCGCCGCGCACGCGCCCCTGGCATGACTTCGGCCGCCAAAACGACGCTGACAAGATACAAATCGCCAAACTGTAAGTAGATCTCATCACCATTTTATAAAGTTGTGTACCCAAGCCGTTTATACGCCGAACAGAGATAATTAGAACATGTTTATTACCGCAGTCGATCATTTAGCTTATGATGTATCATATAGAGTCGCATTTAGTAGAGCAAATATATGGCGCTAACGTCGGGTGAGTCGATTTTTCCATTTCGAGGTAGAAGATAATTAATTAATAAAGGTAGTATAAGTCGGTAATAAAAAATCAGAATCAACTCGGCTCCTACTTAAACATATTATACATACAGATTTGTATAATATTATTATAAAAAGCCGACTCCATTTAGGTTAGAAACTCGGACGGTTTTTTTCTACTGAGAAAATTTCTCGAAAACATTTTTAGGACTCGACTCGGTCCTCAGAAATATGATCAATATGAACATAATAGTTTTTCTCCTACAATAAACTTGGCAAAAAATACGTTTAAGTGATACGACAGTTTGGTTCTGATCAGCGTCTTAAATCTTGATACCTAGTTACTTCCCTAGTTACGTTGTTACCTATAATAGTGGCAGTACTACTTACATAGTTGTAGTACCAGCCTTTGCAAGAGTCCTCCCATAATATTCAAGTACAATATATTTGACTGATGTATTTGAATTGTATTGAACATCTCGGTTAATTAGTCAGATTTTTCTCAGATTAATTAATCAGTGTAATGTTATTTAAGTTTAATTTAATGCTATTTCAAATCAGCAAGTCTACTATATTCGTAAGTACCTCCGAATACGGTCCAATTTCAAACCAATCAATCATGTAACTTCAAACCTTACACTCTGGTACGAGATATTGCTATTGGGACATTGGATCACATTAATTGCATCTCTGTGTTTTAAGAGATAAGATTAATATGACATCGGAGTAATGCAATTGGTCTTACTAATATTTATAACAGCTATCGATATGCAAACACATGGAAGCTAGTTCTAGTATAAATTCACGAAAAAAGTGACCTGTCGAAACTGTTAAAATTAAGATACATTTTAAACACTGATACACTAATTTGAATCCTATGTCAACATTACAATGTCTAATGAAGCTTACAAAAATTGTAGCCTAAATGCGCAGATTATCTTAATAGTAACTATGGTCTTTGACTAACTTTGGTTCGGAAATTGTTAAGTGCTGTCCGATATTCATAACTTAACTTTTTTGTAACATAGACATTGTCTGAAATAAATGACTTAATAATTGAAATTAAGCACTTTTAACGGATTTTATCACGTCTAATGAACTTTTTTTATGCGTAATAGTCGCTAAAAGCTATAAAAATATTAAATTTCTTATTGTTATAGATTAAATATTTTTGTTTAGTTTTGGTTTAGTTAGACTAGATTTTTATAACTATGTATTTACTGCTAACATGAACATCTGATAGGTGATGTTCCTCAACTAGATTGAAAATAGGGTAAAACCAATTTTGGATAGATATGTTTGATTAAGATGCAGATATGTTAAATTTAGAGCCGAGTGTTTTGGCTCTAAATTTAACATTTTTGGAAGGTCTAATGCATCCGTTTGCTACAAATTGCATGCCACATACATTCTCGGCGCCATAATAGTTGCTGTAATTTCTAAATTTGCATCACATACACTTGCCAACGCCGTTCGTTAAATGCAACATATATTTTTTGCCTCGTAGTTATTTATAGTAGTTATCTATTCAATAGTTGATTTAATTGCGTGATCTGCATTTGCTAACTCGTGTAATAAATTTGATCATGTTGTTACCATTTCGCTATTCGTAAGTCAATTTGCAAATCAAACTTAATTTGGTATAATTTAAAGCACAATTTCATTTTTTTTTCTAGAGTGTGCTGATGTAATTTGCTTCTTAAACTGATATGGATATGCTTTTGGTTTGTTTTTTCACACTTAATCTCAACTCTCAGCTTATTTAGAGAAGACTCTTTTTATCCACTAAATCGTAACACAATATGTTGTTTTTGGTGTCAATCGCTTCATATTTTATCTAGGCTTATATGTTTATTATATGCCATTCAGCGTAGTAATGTCGCCAACATGCTAGAAATGCTGCCAACTAGTACTGGGCGTGAGCGTTTGGATTGTCTCTAGACCTTCAACGGTCCATGGACCAACCATGGACCAGTCCGTTTTTGTATAATAGGCCAAGTAGTTTAGTCTTTTAGTAGTGTTAGCTTGTATTTTGTTTTGTTTATATTATGTTGATTTAAAAAAAAAAAATAGGTAAAATATCAGTTTTTCTTAGCCATTGTTTCATCGCTTTTAACTCAAGGTAAATGCCATTAGGTGTCTATTTTGTGTGTACGTATTAACACAGGATTTTTGTTGGCCTTGATGAATAAAATTTGAATTCATCACTACGAAGTTATTAAAATATATTGAAAATGTGTATGTAAAGCTTCTTAAAATGTTGATCATAAAAAAAGTTTATGTATAGAAATACAATACAATGAAATATAGTTTTAACTCTCGGTCAATTCATGCGTAAAAACTGTTTTAATGATGAATTTCTAGTGTAATTCCGCTTCTACGTCGCTTCAAGTACAATAAGGAATTTGTGATAAAGTTAATTTTATTGAGTTAAATTTTGCCTAACCTGATATAAAATATTTATTACATAAATTGAAAATTAACGAACCTGAAACAAAAATTAATTAATTCTGACTCATGAAATATGATAATACTAAATCTGAAAACAAAAATGTATTAATTCTGAAACATAAAATATATATTAATTGAAATTACATGTATTTTAATTGAATTTAAAAAGTAATAAATTGTACCCGTTTCCTTAGTGCACTTTGTCTATTGGACATCTATTGGACAAAGTGCACTAAGGAAACGGGTACAATTTATTACTTTTTAAATTCAATTAAAATACATGTAATTTCAATTAATATATATTTTATGTTTCAGAATTAATACATTTTTGTTTTCAGATTTAGTATTATCATATTTCATGTGTCAGAATTAATTAATTTTTGTTTCAGATTACTTTAATAATTTTATAATTAAAATATTTCGGAATTAATAAATTTTGTTTCAGGTTCGTTAATTTTCAATTTATGTAATTAATATTTTATATCAGGTTAGGCAAAATTAAACTCAATAAAATTAACTTTATCACAAATTCCTTATTGTACTTGAAGCGACATAGAAGCGGAATTACACTAGAAATTCATCATTAAAACAGTTTTGAAAATGGATTTCCGCAAAGTAACGCCTGATTCAATCAACAATTCATGCGTGTTATAAGGGAGAAGAAGTAGGTATAGAATACCGGAATACTTTTAGTATAGTTAACACAATCTAGGAGGGCCAACTAACTGTGAAATAAAGCCAAATAAAGCGATAGTATAAATAGTAAACAATTTGATTAAAGCTTTTCCTCGCATGTAAATAATTTGTTGGTGCGAGGAGAGGCCAAGTGGTGTTGACTTACCACTTTGCACCTCCCAGCGTGGCACGTTACATGGCCCTTTCTAGGAAAAGCTTTTTGTACTTAATGTTTGGACACACGCAATGTTTTTGAGGCAAATATAAAACTATTAAATGGTATTTGTCGGTACGCCTGCACCAAACAAACTGATAGTCTGAAATAAGTTTACCCATACAAAAGACTTCAACGGGTTCGGAATAAATTTTATTTTTGAACAAAAGTATTACATTAATTCTTTATATTAAATACATAAAATAAGTCATATTTGATACGTTTTTTTGTTAATTATAATTTGATATTACAAACTCAATGAATAAAAAGTTACCCCTATACCGAACCTATTCGATAACTTACTTTTTAAATAAATAATATAATAGCTCATAAATTAGTAAGTGGGTACATCAAGTTAACATTCTTATGGTGTATTAGTGTGCACACACTCGCCTCGTAGACGTTACAACGCACTTCTTCAAAAGGTGCTAACTCGCGTTTCGTGATCTCAGAATACGCTGTAAAAGTGGACGTAAATTTGTAATTTCCTAAACAGACAACTTAATTGCATTCTAAAAGGCTAATAACCCTAATTATTTAACTAAATAGTTCAACGAAAACTAATTGATTCGACCAAGTAATAATCTGATTGCTGATTATTGCCTATTCTTGGTGCGCAACTTGAATAGTTAGAAACATTTTAATGTATTTCGTAATCTAGATTGTTTGAGCTTTAACTATAGTACCTTAAAACCTATTAACATAATGCAATTTACTTCGTAGTAAAAGATTAGGTAAGTAATTTATAATATAAAATTGTATGCAATTATGTAACGTATGCGTTCTTTTCATGCAAACGGTAAACGGATCCCAGGACCTTACGTAAGTTAACATTTGTTTCAGATGAATGTAGATTAATTTATATAATTGTATTATTACTATTCACAATATCTATGAACCACGTACCACACCAATTCACACTTCAATTTAATAATATTCAAAAGTAAGTAATGCAATTGAATGAATTTAAAGTAGAGTCAGGGTGAAGTTCTTATTTCATGCATTTTAAGTTAAATTCGTTTAAACCGAAAGCAAGCGACATCGCGGCGGAAGCACTCGTCGACATGATAAGTGCATTAGCATTATTATCTCGATAATTACTCGCGTGCATTTGGCCTAAATAGCTCGGTCGCTTCTACCGTCTTAAATTACCTTCGAAGGCGATACGAGCTGTTCACCGATTACCAGCTCTCGGCTTCAGCGCGTCTCGGCTTGTTCCGACGCCCTCTCAAATGTTTGAACTATTACTTACCGCCAGTTAAGCACTCCACAGATACTCTCCCGCTCGATGTCTCAAATAGCCACTTTGTTTGCTCCACCAATACACTCACACTCGCCACAGGAATGAGCTTAAAAGGAAAAACTTAATCAACCGTTTCGTGTGTGTTTCTGATTATCGAAGATGTTTTCATTTCGTATTCAATACGATAGGATTACGGTAATTTGATCGACGTTGTTGAAATTATTTTACAACATTTCACAACATTTTAAAACATTATTACTTGACGTTTCATAAAGTTTAAACAGTCGTAAACTTGAAATGGATACGAAACCGTTATATTTGTAATGTACCTTTAATTTACAAGTTCAGTATCAGCATTTATAAGCTCGCGAGCGATATTGCAGCAATGCTTCAGGATTGCGGTACATGCAAGCCTAACATCTGTCCACGTGAAGCAAAACGAATGTTCACTTAAAAGCGGCACTCGGATACCTCTGTTAAGAATTAAAGAGACATTTTTATTCCACCACTCGATTAGTCGGAGCTGGTGTATAGTTATCTAACTTATATAGTCCGTTAACCTTTTATCGTATTTTTTTGGCTTGTTTATGTGTGTGTGTGTGCAATGCGCACGTAGCGTGCTGAGCCTGCAAACAGTTAACAGTGGTCGTTTACTGGATTGGTGGCTGCTAGTGGTAGCGTAGCGATGAATGTTATGAGAAGCTGCGTGTCGGCCGTCACAGGCAGCGTACACCCAGTAATCTCCGCTGTGCTATTACCGCAGCTAAGCGTTCTCATTACCCGCGCCGTCCGATGCACCGGCGTACCTCTAACGTGCTATCCGCCCCTCGTGTATTAAAAGATACCATCTTTTAATTTCAATGAAGTTCCGCTAAACCTACTTTATTTTAATCTGAAACTAGTAAATTGCTTTTCTTGTAACATGATAGATAGAGCGATATTGGTAGAGATTAGGTTTTTTCCACATTTTTCCTCTTACTTTAGCTTACATTGAACTTTATACCAATAATTTATGGCATTTGATGTTGAATATAGGTAATTCCCATTATATGCTGGTATTTCCAGAGCATATTCATGTTTAAACAGATGTTGCTTAAGAAAAGATAAAAAAGGGTTTCTCAAGTTCTCATACTTATTTTTAATACCTATCTCGTGTGTAATCTTCAAAGTTAATTTATTTTCCCATCAATTATGCTACTACTAGTACATAACATTAGAAATATGTAATAAGTAAAAGTAATGTAATGATTGAAATACATTCCATCCCCTAAAAAAAATATGCTTTATCTTGGCGACCCCCTTTTTTGTGTTAAAAATAGCAACAACAAAAAAAACTAAATATATCTTTTTTATTTTCGTGTTTATGAAACTTACAAAATAAATTATACAATACAAAAATTTATAATTTTGAGTGTTGCCGGGTCAAATTTGTGTAAAAACTAGGCGCTGAGTTAAGCCGTTTAAAAAGCCGTTTGTTTATATTACGATGAAAACTGAGGCGCAACTTTGTCTTAAAATAATTTACAGCCTGAAGTTACTAAATTTCTTTGCTGCTTGTATGTTCTATTTTGGAGTAGAGGTAAAGACATAAAGGGTACGGCATTCGTATTTATGCGCATCTAATTTGGCGGTGGCGAGGCTTGTCTCCCTGCGGGACGCTCGCTTCGGCATCCGATCGTGGCGTGAGTTTTTACTGCCACCACTTTGTTGGCACTGCAATCCGAGCCTTTTTGCGCACTCATCAATTTCCGCGCCTCGACGATTGATTTATTCATGAAAGGCCGAGGCTCTTGTTCTGTACTCAGGAAGTGCCTTTTTTCGGCTGCAGTACCACGAAAATTTGTAATGAAGCCGATTCGAGAACAATGTGTTATTTATCACTGAATACGGAGAACCCATGTATAGTGCATGATGTGGCAGACTGCGTTTATGTTTTTTCAGTTTTAATTGGAAATTGTACAGAGTTAATAAGCGCTTCACTGAGTACTAGTCTTATATTCTTAGAAATTAGTAAACAAAGGATAAAGATTATCAAAATGACAATACAAAGCAACGTCGCAAATGTAAATTATGGTTGGAATCACTTAGAGAGCATCAGATAGGCGTGCGCCGCTGCGGCCGATCCGTCAATGTCGGCCTGCGTTTGCATTACACGGCTTTTATCTTCACGGGCTTAGTTTAAATCGCGAAACATCAGCGGGTCTGTTCACAAAATTGTTTTCAATAAGCCGAAGTAATGGTGCAACCGCAGAATGGAATCGACACAAACTACTCTACCGACATTCCACTAAGAGATTTATTAAAGGATTAAATGTTTCATAACGATTTATGGCTTTTTATCTAGTTACATAAGTTAATGCGGGGCACAATAGAGTGAGCTGATAATGACGTCGCCATTTCCTAGCGTAGCTGTCTCTGCAAGCAAGCGCTGGTGGAGTAGCGCGGGCGTGGGCCGTGCGATCGCCGCGCGACAAGAGGGCGCGTGCGGCGCGCGTCGCCGTGTCGCTAACGGCCCGCGGCACGCGATCGCAGCTAAATTAGCGGGGTTTTCCTTCCGTCACTCTGATGATCAAGAAATCGCGAGAAAACGTACTTTTTTATTGCGCACGACGAACTGGATCCGCACGCCTTTATGTAACGTCGTCGTTGACAAGCTTTACTGACGGTGCAATTAAGATTTCCACTTTTTGCACACCTTTATTGCTTCATTTCATGGAAACTTTATTGTCAAGAACGGGTATCCGTAGATAAGTATCTCAAAGAAGAAATCGCGCTTTTTCTAAATGTTTCAGAAACCAGATGTTATTGTGCTTTTTATATTCTAAACGGCCGTTTTACAACGTCTCGCCTACTGCGCTACTCCATAATACGCGAGTCGTAGCGCTTATCTGACATCTTAAAATGGCAGGTGTCGTATGTCATAGTCGTTTGCGAGCCCGTTGAGTACATGAGATGTTTGTTTGCATCAGGTTCTCCCAGTACGGGTTCAAGTACCACCTGGAGACGGCAAGCAGCAGCTCCCAGCGGCGCGAGGACGACCGCATCACCTACATCAACAAGGGCCAGTTCTACGGAATCACGCTCGAGTACCTTCACGATCCTGACAAACCGCTCAAGAACCAAACTGTCAAGGTAAGATCCCTAATGAATGGGTTAAATACATCATGCCTCAAACACTGTTTTAAACTATCACGGTTGTTCACTAAAGTTATATCAGTTAGTCAGTTGTGTCTTCCCGTGAACATGGTGCATGTAACTGCGCCGAAATATCGGAACCTCCTTCCACAACCTTACCATGGTAAATATCACGTAAATAATCATATAACTTTATCATGCCTCAAATCATTAAACTGTAGGAACTTTTAGGTGTATTTAAAGTAAAGTGCACAAAACTAGTTCTCTCGTAGGAGAAATCCTAGTAGAGTCATAAAATTGTAGTTCACTGTTACTTTAATTCTTACTAACTGTGCCCCGAGGTTTCGCCAGCGTGTATGTACCTATACTCAGAGAGCGTAAAAAATATATCGAGATATAAAGTACGCAAGACACTCGCTCGGATTACTCCTTATAACATCAGCTATCTGCCAGTGAAAGTCCCGTCAAAATCGGTCCAGCTGTTTCGGAGTCCATAGGGGACATAAACACATACATACATACATCATCATCAGCCAGAACACGTCCACTGCTGAACATAAGCCTCCCCTTTAACCTCCACACTGAACGACATTCTGCCATCTGCATCCACTAGATGCCCGTGACTCTCAATACCCATACATACATACCCAGATACATATACACATCGTTTTTTTATAATATATAGATTGTATGTCAGTCTCCGTCCCTCTAACTATATACAAAATAATAATTATTACGTCGTCCTGTTATTCTGTTACTGCGCGAAAGAGAAGCAAACAAACACACTTTCGCAATTATAATATTAGTATGTTGATTGTTACTTGCAAATTAAAATTTTAGTCTTTTCTTCATTAGTTACATTAACTTTGTTTTGTAAGATGTGTCAAATAATCTAACCACACTTGCTCTACATGTACTAAATATAGTTTTATAATTGAAGCAATGTTATGTATGTAATTATTATTAAGTCGAAAGTGTCGACGGTTACCTGCCGTGGCCGGATGTTTACTTCTAGTGGATCTTAGAAAGCTGCTTGGCGCAAGGGAATCGTAAAGCGAGCCCGTTCGATCGGCGAACGTCTCAATTTATCTGTTCTGTGCAACTATAAAAATAAAATGTACAAAATTATTGCTGCCGTGCGGAAACGTAATCGATGTTGTTTCAATATTTATGAGCAGAATGTAACGCGTATAATTTTATTGGGTAGCGGACGCCCACGTCTGATCACCCCGTTCACTCCTCGCATCTCGCCGTAAACTTAATACCGATGAAACGTTAGACAGGGGCCTTACCCTTAGCTTCACTTTTGCGAGCCAACTTTTAGTAGGTACCTGATAGGTACCTAAAATTAACCAACTCATTTAAGCTGCATCGTTTAAAAGCGTCTAACTTGAATGAACGAAAATCCGTTTTAATATGCGTGTGTGCGTGAAAATAGCAAAGCTTGGCGGCTATCAAATAACTACCGCTTATCGTAGTTGATGGTACCGTTTAGACAAATAACACCTATGCGGGTCAACTTTTCGAGCTAGAGGTAAGGCCCCAGGTCCCTAAAACTTAATTGTACAAATCGAATTGCCATAAATAAATGTGTTGTGAAATTAAAATAACATCAACGAACATTAATATGAGGGAAACTATAAAATCCTCTGGTCACCGTGAGCAACGACTGCGCAAATAGGGCACGTTTTGATAAAACCGGCCAAGTGCGAGTCGGGCTCAGACACTGAGGGTTCCGTACGACCACATAAAAAAACATAAACTTAATATAAAACTAGATTATCTACAATAAGAAGTATTTAATCAGATTGCCGCCTCCAGTAAAAATATAAATTATTATTTTACTAAAGGAAAAGGAATTATAAGAAAGTAAGAAAGAAATAAATCCACAGCACAAAGAGTCAAAGACACTCCAAAATTAACAATCAATATTTGTCCCAAGACCGAAGGAACTGTATAAGAGTACGACTTTCCCGATATATACTCTGATGTATGAGTACGAAATTACTTTAAATTGCTTTGATAAGGAAATTGCCTCAAAATAAGCTGTTTTTTCGCGAAACAAACGTTTGCGCGTTTTAAGGACGTACACCACCATCTATACGCAATAGGTGTAAACAAAGTCTTGAAGTTATTGTTAGGTTATGAATATTAATTTGTCACCGACTCGCACTTGGCCGGTGTTTATTGCGTTACCTTACAGTGTGTACTATAATTTATGTAATGTTTGTCGCTTGTACGTATTACCGTTGTTACATTAGAGCAAATACAAAAATACGTTAAAAAAGTTTGTTGTATTGGGGAAAAGGGTGATGTTGCCCTTGTTTTTACTTTTGACTTTATTATTATTTCATAGTTCGCTGTAACATTACATATTCTGTGAAAATTTTACTTGGCTATTACTATACTACTATTACGATTCGAGAGACACATACGTTAAAAGGTCAAGCCATACAGACAAACAGTATAGACTTAGTAATAAGGCCCCATTTACACTTTTAAATCATTGGCAGTACTTGTAAATAATTTCATAACATTTCTATAGTCATTCGTCATCTATTCTACCTGTGACAATGGATACTAGTGTCCAAAACATCAGGAATTAAAATAATGTAAAATACACGTGATAAATTCAGGACAAAAAAATTTACTACCAATGATTTTTGTATTTTTTTTTTGGGTAATGGATTTATTAAGTGGCTACCAAGGTACTTACCTAAAAGTGTATCACTGTTTATGTCATGTAACAATCATAAAATAATTTCGATAATTTTATTTCTACGTAACAATAAAAATATGTAGAGTTGGTGTTGGTTTACGATGTTTTTATCGACATGTTTACGATGTCTCGATGGCCATATCAATTTTACAATCAATTTCAATATTTTGATATTATAAAATAGAAATCAAGATTGAAAAAATCAGTAAATACTAAAATAAACTGTAATTTTGGAAGAATAAACACGCAACATTCCAGAGTAGTGAGCTAAGCTCGTTGCTAAGTTTATAGACATTGAATAGTTTGGTTATTTTAAAGTTTAACGAAAGAATTGTAGGTTTAAAAATTAAAGCATTTTTTTTTACTTAAATAACAAGTTGACTTGGATTACCGATATTTCTGCCAAATAACGGATTTTTAGGAAAGTATATTTATTCATATAAAATAGTATTAAATAATAAGAAAAGCATAACATACACCGTAGCATTACATGGTAAAATGCATGGTCATGAAGATGCAAAAAAAGAACATTTAGTAATCCTCAGATAAAATCTCCATAGAAAAGACTTCAACGAGATTCATGGTTTTTTTTATTGGTCTATAACAAATATGAAATCACGTGAATTAAGGAAACTGAGCCTAATACTAGTAGAAAAAAAAAAATGTATTACTAAATACTAAAGTGTATTTGTTTGTGTTAGTTTGTTGCTGTTTCGCGCTCCTGCAGATAATCAACGTGATTTTTTGCATATTTATAGTTGAAGATGGTACTAACATCATAGTATTATGATATTTTTTATCCCACAAAATGTGCTGTTCGTCAAGAAATCACCGTGCCGGTGAAACCGCGGGGTTCAGCAAGTATTTTAATAATTCTCAATAATTTTAAATCTCAGTGATCTTTTCATAATTTTAAAATCTATGAAGCGATCCGAAATATAATGTTTTAAGTACGTAAAGGCAAAGTCATAGGCAGTAGAAGCCAGGGGTAAAATAACATAATGACGGTATATGGAGTAGTAGATGTTGTTTTTATTTGTGAAGCTCGTCGTCGGGAGCTGCGCGCACGCAAGCCCCGGGGCCAGCGGCGCGCGGCGCGGGAAGCCAGACCGCAGGCATCCAGGCTCAGTTACCCCCGCTCCCGGTTACCGCATCTTGCTCACCTTCGATGTATTCACTTTCATGTTTTTTTTTATCTCGGTTAAACACTCAAATTACAAAAAAAAAATATAGTCGAACTCGGGTTACTTGATACGATATTGATTGGATGTACTTTTAAAAAGCAAGAATCATTTTGCTTTATATTAATCGTTAATCACTTCCTTTGTTTCACGATACTTTGAAAACAAATCAACTAGGCTTCAATTTTATTGCGATGCGAAAATAACCAGTAATCAACAATGACGCGACGTATAACTAGGTATTTCTAAGCTCTATTATCTTGTGGGAAAATCTTAATTAAACAAAAGATGTAACCTCACCAGTACCCACGTGCTAACGTGGAAATCGGAAATCCCCGCAATATTGTTTCCTGACACTTCCCTAGAAACGAAACTATAATTTACGTTTGATAGGATAACTACACAATGAAATTACGCTACAACAAATTACTGGATATTCTTGAAAAACGAGAAAATCCACTTTCGGTTAATCTGGTTAATCAGGTTTAGTTAGTATAATAATTATTGTAGTATTCGTAGTGTATGTGTATTTTTTTGATTGTATCATAAAACATTTGACGGAGCAAATGAAGCGTTTATAACAAAATAAAACCTACTTGTATTGTGATTCATATAATACCTAAAGTTTTATCATAAATTGAAGATTTAAAAGCAATGAATTGGCATTTGGTTTTATAGTGTTTTTAAACATAGATAACATATTCAAAAACGGTTTTATATCAATTCAATGCGCTTAGATCGGAATATTCAGACATACAATGAGACTCGGGTTTGAAATTATTATTAAGGCTGTAAGTGGACTGCGGCGTATCGGGCTCCGCGCATATCGCATTCAATGCGGAGGATAGAAGCCACAGCGCAGCGGTTCGCGAGCCTTATCGCATCGCAATCGAGTCCGCATTGTATAGCCGCACCCGATAATTAAGACGACGCTTTTGACATTCACCATATAGAAACACAATGACCGCCTCGGGAGTCCATGCCCGCCTCGGATAATATCGTCCCTTAAACAATAACCGTTCTGCATTATGATAAAACAATTTCAATGCGGCAAACATCGTGTTTTCTTAACGAGAATTCCATTATGTTTCGGACCATGGAACTAAAAGCAGCGAAGATTCCGATGTGTACCTATATAAGTCCATGCGAGTTGGCAATGCAAGGAAACAGCTACCGATATCAACTTATCTATAGTTCATTAACAACATGAGAAAATATTTGAACAACACTTCCCAATATAATCGGACCTATTGTTTTGTACAAATGTAATTACCTACGGCGACGCGCTAACGATTAATCAATTTTCCTATGGATATTTTTCTCGAAAACGCATTGATAAAAATAACACACTATTTAGTAACGATATTTATTCTATAAACTAGCGAAAAGTTTATAACCATACCTATCTTCGAACAATTTTCGTTATCAACCGTAACTGAAACATTGTTGTTCACACGCGAACGCGCCCAAATTTGCAGGTGAAGTTTCGCGTGTCGGAAAGCTATTAGGATCTCATAAGAATATTCCGTACACAGAGAGAAATGGCCGGCGATGTGAGTGTTCGGCGGATTGTAATTACAGCGGTACCGCCCCTGTTTCGGCGGAGCTTTGGCAGCGCGAGATAACATCGACGCCCTCGCCGCGCCGCTTCCGCGCCAGGAACACGCCTAACAGACACAACACGCCGCGAATTCGAGATCACCTAATTAAACACCGTCGCTTATTCTAAATACAGCCACAAAACAACACTCGATTGAAATACGAGTATCTTAGTAGCTGCATTCGCACGACAATATCGTATTTGCATATAAATGATAATGACAAATATAATCTTAAAATGTTTATGAAAAGACGTTACATTATTTGAATAAAACAAATATTCGCTTCAATGGGTTGGTTTTTTTTGAGAGAGTATGAAAAGAGTTCGATCAATCACGGCGTATGGCGGAGATTAATCATCGCGCTAGCATAGCGGCGCGGTGTCTCATACTTGTTGCTTAAAGGGTTGTGCGCTACACGCTGCCCTCTGTAATAAATATGAAAGATATTTTTAAATTAATAATGCATAGCGCATAAGTAGGTATGTATATGTATCTTCATTAATCATACCGGCTTTGCAAAATCTTTTAATATTAAGAATTCTATAAAACTGCACTCAAATAAAAAGTACCTACGAGTATACCTAATAGGAAACTCTATATATTGATTAATGAAACCAGAAAAACTTATTTGTTACAATTGTCCGTTTGATTTAATTATGTATTTATCAGTGAGACGAACATTGCGTGTCTTGGAAGCGCACCCACTCATTCAGATCATTTTTTATTAAAGTTTTTGCAGTAATACTGACATCATTGTGTTCACTTTCGTAGCAACGGAAACTCGCGTAACGAGACAAGTCGTCTCTTTTTTATTTTCTCCTTGCAATATTTTGCGAATTTAATGATTGCTCCAGTTCGCCTTTTTAAGGTAATGGTTAATGATACCTTTTACACTGAACGTATTACGCTTGATGAGGGATTATAACGGTCACATTCTGAGTGCAGTTCCTAGTGGCGCGCGCGCACCTTTCGGCCACCGCGCGAGTGAAGGGCTGTCATACGAGACACAAACACGAAATATTTCTCACAGCTGTAATTAAATTTTCATATACAGACGTTCGAAAAAGGTTTCGAAACTCCTTGAGCAAAAAACAAAAAAAAACATGATTTGCATTCTTGATGTTTGACGGTTGCGAATCTCGAGTTGCCAATCATGGCTGCAATCAATCATGTGTTGAGATGTCTCAATTAAGCTTGCACCCTCATCGTTTTACGTCGCTTCCCCTTCGCGTGGTCTCAGCCTGGATGCTCTACAAGCCCTGTCACACCAGAAAAACGCTAATGATTATAAATTGCAGAATTATACGACAGAAAGCTCTTAGTAACGGCATTTTATTTAATGAGTTGCGATTGATCTGTATTCAATCATTCAATGAGATAAAAATTCTACACAACTGACTGACACGGATGATAAAATTTGGTAACTAATGTAACAGTAAAATAAACGAAAATAAAGCTTACTTATAGTTTTATTTTCGATTATTTTACTTTTACATTTAAATTAGTGTAGGTAAGCTTATTCTTTTACAACTTCCTTAAATATACTAACGCAAACAAGTCATTTTGTAAATGTAAAAAAAATAAGTCTGGGATATTATTATGATTATTGCACACATGGTCATCTGACCCCAAACTAAGCAAAGCTTGTAATATGGCTGCCAGAGACTGATATCCATACATATATATTTTTTAATACATACATAGATATTAACACCCAGACATAGAACAAACACAAATGTTCATCACACAAAATGTTTGTCCAAGATGGGAATCGAACCCATGTATGCGTGAACTTTGATTATTGAGTTACTTTTGAGAAAAAAAAAAAACACTTTTGAGTGGGCGACATATACAAGCAAAGACGCGAGCAACTTGCAGCGCACTTTTGTTTCCTGAGTGATGTCATCAAAGCTCGGACTCAACCGCAGCTTTAACTTTACGTAATGATCTTTTTGCGAGTTTCTTATTTTTTGAGAATAATTTATGTGCTTTTGATGTTATAAAAAAATCGTGTTCGTTTTTGTTGTGAACCTAAATAACTAATTACGATTACCATTTTATTTTTAAAATTATAATTAGGTAGATCTGCTGTCTTCAATAGCTTCCGTAAACAGCGTTATAGTTGCTGTTGAATAATAGGTTTTTCCGACTAAAACTAAATATCCGCTATATGGTTAATATTCTGAAAACCTGTACGAAGCGCTTTGATTTAACTTTTATCTTGATAGTAATAATCTGGGTGTCTTCAAATCATGAGTGAATCGGTTTCTTATAGACCATCGTAGACTGCATCATCGCTTATAATCAGGCGGGTTGGCGGATAAACGCAAGCCTATTATTAAATATAAAAAATCTGCATAAATAGATAAAAACAAAACATAAAAAACAGTGTTTATGTTCTTGACGTCAATTCAAACTTTAATATTCCGAATAGGTACTATACTTACTACGAAACCTTATATGTGAACTTTTTTCCACGTCATCTATCTTTATCGTCGCAACAGCTTCTTGCAATCACTTTAAAAATAAATACTGTTTGCAACAAAAAAGAAGATGTAAAACTCGCATGGAAGCTAATTATAATGAAAACAAACAAATAGTCACATGATCGTGATCCGGCCGGCACGTAGCCTCTCTGGGGGGTACTACTGGTTGATACGAATTATTGTGGATTCGATTTCTGTTTGAAATATAACACACAAGCTACGTTTTACCTGCTATTAATAAAAAAAAAAAAAACTAAGGGATACGCAGGATAGCTTATAGGTTCATCTACTTAACTGTGTACCAAGTTTCATTCAAACCCATTCAAGCCGTTACGGTGTTGTAGTACAAACTAACACATTTACTTGCCTACCTACACAGTCACTTTGTGTACTTATAATCTTGAGTGAAAAAAATAAGATGATTCCATTTATTTTTTAACCACTTTTTTTTTTTTTTTTGACTTCGTATGCGTAGATTTTCATATAAACTTTCAACCCTTTTTTCCTCCTTTAATCCGGCCCTTGTACAAAATAACATAGCCTGTACTTAACTAAGTAAAAGAAAGACACTTTTTTATTTATAACATTAGTGTAATTCTCGCATGTGGTGAACCGATAGTAAAGTCCTAGATGCGAAGCGGCCGCGCCGCACCGTCGAGCGTGAATTTTCCACATTCGGTTTCGGGTTCGCGTAACGGCGCGGTAACGTATTACGCTTTCCAAATATTACGTAGCATTCGGTAATACAGCACGTAACTCCTGAAAATGCGTAACACACATAATTGCAGCCTGTAACCGACCACATGTAACGAGTTAATGCTAACGTAATTGATATGTACATAATTTGACTGATGACTGATTGACAAAAAAAAACTCGTGAAATTACTAAAACCGTGATAAAATGATATCGTTGCGTAAATATGTTGTTTCAATAAAATCTTTACTATTTAAATAAATGTCAACCTATCTGACCAAAGAGAACGAGAAACAATAGAAAGCGATTATTTTTATCTATCTAGGATAACGGCTTTCTCTTGCAAAAGCCTAGCTAAAGCTGGACGCAAGCTGCGTTACGTAATTGAAGTCCGTCATTGTCTCGATATTGGAGCTGTCACAGCGCACGCGTATTTAGCGTCAATCCTCGATACCATCTCGAGCCGACAACCGGCGCAATCAGCGACATTAGGGGATCAACACGCAATTATGCAACACCATGTGCAGCTGTTGTAAACTCGCTGATTTGAGACTGATGAAAAGGAAACTCGCCTCACTCAGAAGCACAGCTACCTGTTACTGATCGCATGACATTCATTACACGTTTTTTTATAATAAGTAGATATTTTGCTAAGTTATCGCGCTTCACCGTTTTCGTCGATTCGATACCACTAATTTGCCAATTACAGTTAAAATAAAATTCCATAAAGAATAGTCGGTACGCTCCGTATTGGGGATCAACTGTGTAATTAAGAATGCTTATGCAAGAGTAGGGCTCGCGCGTGATTAAAAGCATGGACTCAGCGGTAGGTAATGCTTAAGCCACACTGCGTCCAGACCCATGCACATTACAATCTGACATTTCCTTTCGACATTTGAGTAGATTAGTGTTACGAGACTTCGGATGTTAATCCGACGCTCAACGAGTCGCGGGAATATCTCCGATAATCGAGATTTAGCGTTCACCGAGAAACGCCCAACGGTTATTGCTATCATACGCTATAGGAAGTAAAAACCACACAAAAAAACCTCAAAATTTATTATCTGAGGTTCGAATAGTAGAAGTGTCAGAGTGCAAAATTCAGCAGTAAACGGAATAGAGTCGTGTTACAAGATACAGCGATGGAGTGTGTGAATACTCTTAGAGTTAAGCGTATGGTATCAATGTCAACATACAAAATGGCAACGTATCGATGGAACGATTTCACGCACGAATTGTTCCATCACGAGGTATTGGAACTAATTCGACGCTACGTGCTTAATATTCAATTATAGTCGTGCGCCGGATGCGGAGCCGGGGCAGGCAATTTGTCCGGCGGCGGAAGCTGCGCATCTCTAGCAATCTGCTGAGCTCGAGGCGCCTCGCCCGACACTATGCACGCACCATGCATAACGTGCTCTTTAAATGCTTCATCCGAGGCTATTGCCACGCAATACATTATACATGATATACGACACAGACTTTGTGGTATAGGCAAATATGTCTCCATAGATCAACGGCGTAAGTTAAGGAACGAGATACAATAATGTATGGGTTGGTGCACTAAATGGATATGCGCATTTGTTCTTATCACTTTGTTTACGAGACAAAAATAGGCATTGATATATTTCACATCAGGTGAAATAAATACGGACACGAAGGCAACTGCGCAGCAGTTACACCCACAGTTCCGCTCAGAATTTATGTCGAAATATACATTCACTGCTGAGAACACTCCAGCAAATAACCTAGGCGTTAAAACAACTGGCACGGACAACTAGCGCACTTAACAAACAGACGTATCCGTATCAGATATAGCGTATCAAGAAGGCAGGACATTACTTCTGCGCTATCGATAAAGCTCAACGGTGAGCGAAATAGTTTTGCCACGCAGTGAACATAAATAATTGTCATAAAACAGATAGCGGGTGATGGATGGCAGCGACTAACGAGGAAGCGTAGGCCTTGAGCAAAAAGATACACAGGACTATGCCCACTTTGCCACATCTCTGAACAAATGTGCAAAATCGTTATGTGTGCCTCGCATGCACCTCTCACATAAAATATACAAACATGTACGTGTAATATCTACCCAGCATGCACAAGTGCGTAACACTGGGTCGAACCGTAAACAGGTAATTGATACGATTATGTTTTAACGACGCCATTAAGTCAGAATTTATAGTAAACAATAAGATCGATATACAGAGCCAGCCGTCTTATGGTCTCGCCGACAACAACGCAGTCAAAATGAAAAATAGGTGACGATATAGCAGTAAAGTGCGTACATGTTCGAGCACTGTTCTTAATGGTGCTATTAATCTTAATTTCCACGTAATATTCTCAGAGGTAATTTTATAAAATACCTTACAACCATCCGGATGGTATGTAAGTGTTGTGTAGACAAGCATGAAAGTGTGAAACACTTCTTTTAATCCATATTGTGTTTCGTTGTTGCTACTCGTACTATTGCGACAAACTCAATAAATAAACTGTTTTTCTAATGAAAAACAGTAAAACAGTATTGAAAATGGACTTCCGCATAGTAGCGCCTGATTCCACTGAAGTGAGAATTTTTACCCTTCTCTTTTCTGTGCCTGATTCAATCAACTAAACTCAAATAAATGTCTAAGTTCTGTCAACTCCAACGACATTGTAAAAACAGAATGAATACCGTAAATTCTGATCTCTTTTGCTATTTTTTAACTGATTTTAGGAGGAAGTTCTCAATTTAGCCCGTATATTTTTTTGATAGTTTATTTTTTATTTTAAATAAAACTATTAATCCGCTATTTTTAAACTAATTTATGTATTTCTTTTTTTTTATTATGTAGAGAAAGCATTCGAGGTGATCTCAAATAAACTGTATTTTTGGCTTAGTAGTTTTAAACTAGACTAATAATACGAATAATTTTGTTTGAGTGGCTGTTGATATCGCAATGACAGCCGTACCATTTTCTACTAAATTTGACAGATCTAAAACTGTTGCTATCCTTTTCTGACGTATTGTAATGAAAAGAGATACTGACAATTTGAGTACTGTCAGATTAGTTAAGAGAATGGTACAATAAAATTAACGCCACTATCAATAACTTTGTTCGAACGCTTACTAATTAGGATTTTTTTGTATTGGTAATTATTGAACGTAAGATTGTAAATGCATGCATGGTGTTGCAGCCACATTGTCTGCTAGATTTTTACAATATTATTAAAAATAGAAAAAAACTTGGACCAAATTTTACAGACAACCAATTGCCTCTTTACTATTACGTTTTGCAACTTAGAATTTGTATACTTGTGATTTATCAGGCTGATCGTCACATCATACTACAACTACTGGATGACGCTGCGTTTTTCGGTTAGATTAATGAGTGTTCGCTAGCTGTCACACTCAAATTTTAGATACCGATCTCCGGGTTGCGTAGCGGCACACATGCGATATAAATAATATGCAATTGGTTATTTATTCAAATAGAGTGACGAAATTAATGCAGAGTGGTTGTCGGAATGAAGCCAGCGAATGACACACGGCACACCACTGTGTGCGTGTGGGACACGCCGCTCGAGAGAAAGCGTGCTTAATCAGATAACTCAGATTGTCAACCCAACCGAGCTCCTGAAATCGGGTCGAATGTCGATACACACGATTAATTAATTGACGGCCAGAAAAGTTGGAAGTAACTGGTTCATGTAGCCAAAACAGTGTGCCTTGTGAAACACGCACTTATGAAATAAGCCTTATCAAAAAGTTTTACCAGAGCTTTAGCAAAATGAGAACGCGTTTATTATAAAAATATAAAACAGAAAGGACTATGCCCGTAATTAATAACAATCAATGAAATAATCAAGTTTACAATTTAATCTGGTTTAAAATTTATATAACATAAACAATCTATTCATATTGCTAATGAAATCAAAACAGAGCCTGGCTTTGATAAATCGTAGAAATGAAACGTTTAAGATTGTCCGTTATTACAATGTATCTTTGTCGTGCAACAATAGCCTACATTGTTCAGTGCCAATTGCGGCTGCAAAATAGTCACTAAATTACGTAAACCATTACCAGTCGGACCTCTAAATTAGCTGGCAAGTGTTTATGAATCATTAGTTCAATACAATAAACTAGGCAGCCAGTTGAAACTACTACCCGTGATAAATTGCGAAACGGCTCTTATCTTCACAGAACAATAAATAAACGCGTTAAACGATATAAACTTTACTTTTTAATTCCTATCGTTCGGCTCTACTTTGTATGTCATTGACGCGATATATAGCTATTTCAATTTTACTGTTACCTGTGTATTATGTGTTTTCTCTAACGTTTGGGAGCGCGGAATTTTAATAAAGTAGTAAATGTTTATATTTATTTATGTTATAAGAAACGATACGGCTGGTTAGAGGTGGAGTGCACCGTTACAAATTTATACATGGGCTATATCTATTAGAATGCGCGGTTCCGTTCAGTTTACGCGCCGGGCCCGCCGATCTCCGGTGAAAGCCCATGTCCCGCTTATACAAATGCTTACCTATTAGCCGACACACTAGCGAAATGCATTGAATCACAGTAAAATTGTGTCATTATCATTTCTAGCTTACTCTGTAATCAATGTCCTTTCGATAGGTATATACTTAATATAGCAGTGCCAACGTAATTAGCCGATTCAGACGCCGAATACATACCTACCTCATTTCATTCCAGCTTATCGTCCCATGCATATTCATGACTTTATAATGACATCTAACTCTGAAGTTAAGTTGTAAGTAATTATTTGTGTTATGGCTAGTTATAAAGCCACTCCTTGAAGAGTCGTAACTAAGAGACACACTTTGCTTAACAGACAGAAGATTATTAAACTAGCTTTCGATTGAACTGAGACATCACGATTTGAGATACCATCTCAAGTTTATCTACTACCTAAGAGTACGTTATTTCGAAGTGTGCTAATAGTTATTAAAAGAAGTAGTTTTCTGAATTTGTAATCAATGGTACCTACCTACAAAGAAACATGTGCCAGTACGGCTCGCTGCCGCGACTCTGGCAGATCCATCAATCTGAAGCGTCGATCACAGGTGCTTTCTCGTCGTTAGCCCTACATGGCGCGGCTACACCACGCCTTGCGTATACCACTTCTTTTTCACTACATTTTCTAACTCGTCGATAGAAATCATCTTAACAGCATATTGCACTTTTTCAACGGGACGGATACTATCGAAAGATTTCACGCAACTTTTTAAATCCCTTTAAACGCGTATGAAATTAAGATGGCTGCAGTAACGACGTAATCGCTCTCGTTTAACGTAATAGCTGAGAAATGCGTGCCGGTGCATGGCGGTAATCGCGTTTCGCATATTCGCGAAATGCTCACGGCACTCTGTTGGTACTTTCGCCATTAAAACTTAGTAAGTAATAAATAATGTGGAAACATAGCTCTGCAATGTCAGGTGTGTCTTGTTTAATGACCACCCTGTGTGTCAATATATAGCCAGATATATCTCATCATCATCATCATCAGCCAGAAGACGTCCACGTCTGAACATAGGCCTTTAACCTCCACGCTGAACGACATCCTGCCATCTGCATCCACTGCATATAGCATATTTTTTCCCTTCGTACCTATAAAATATGTGTATTGAATACTGACGATCATGACTTCTACCTAAATAGAAGAAATATCTGATATTGGTTTCACGTATGTACAAAAAAAGCTGTTTTACGTGATTTAGATAAAGTGCCCTATATACTTTTATTAGAAGCTTTTTTGGATTCTCATTTCTGCATTTCCTAAGTGTATTTAGCTAGTGTGAATCAGCTTTTTTTATAACCGCTCGTCCGCTACTTACGTCCGTACGCGTAGGTACGTAAGTCGCGGGAATCAGCTAGTCGATGATATTAACATTTAACAGTGAACAATACTGAATTTTTAACTCCCGACCCAAAAAGAGGGGTAAACTAATAGCGGCACTATTAGTTTAACGTGTGTATCTGTATGTCTTCTGTGGCATCGTGACTCTCAAAGGGCTGAACCAATTTTGATTTAAAATTTTATTTGTTTGAAACGTTACTTTACAGAGTTTTATTAGGTATGATTAAAAACATCTGTTCAGCCGTTTGAAGAATATCAGCTCTTTTATCGTAATTTTTTATGTACTTTTTTAAGCATTATTTTTACCTCTTTGTTTCAGAGTGTAGTGATGCTTATGTTCCGGGAAGAAAAATCACCTGAAGATGAAATCAAAGCGTGGCAGTTTTGGCACGGCAGACAACATTCAGTCAAACAAAGGATATTAGATGCTGGTAAGTTATTTTAATGAGATTTTAATTTATTTACTATACTTTTAGTGCGTGTAACATATTTTAGTGTCGGTAATTTTTGTTTGCTACATACAAAGCTAGGTAATCTAAAAGTTGGGAGTACAACGTCTACACGATATTTACAGCAAAAAAAAATAGTCGTGCTCGAGGCGACACAGAAACGGTGTAGGTTGCGTTGCGTGCAGCGGTGACGGCGGCGCGGGCGGCGGGCGAGGGCGGGCGGCGCGGCCGGTAGCGGCGCGCACGCAGGACCTAATTACCGCGCTGCGGGCAGATAACCGCGGAGACGCACCGACCCTCCGCACCCCGGCACCCGCCATTGCATCTCGTTAGGACATTTGCATAAATAACGCGCACGACGTCCGCAGCCCACACTGCCCGGCAAACCTATCAATCGCTCGGCTAAAAATAAACACTCCCGGCGCCGCCGCCACAACCACCGCCACCGCACCGACTATACCTTCCTATTACACTGCTCATAATGACACATACCGACATTAACCAGATTGAAGATACGCGTTAAGTAAGCAATGCGTCGCTGCTTCTGTGATCCGAGTTTCACTGCGATATAATAAAGATATCCGAGACGATGTGCTCTCTGAACTCGAGGGCGAACTAACAGGAAATCGTTAAAACTCGTGAGAACTCTCCATCCCAGAGCCTGAGCACCTGCTGATGTAAATACATTGTGATATTTTCTAGGATTTAAGCGCGGACTCTTACGTGTTATAAACGCAGTGTTGTATAAAAACCTAAGAGGAGTTATAATTAAGCATACAATATAGTCTCGCGCGGACATAATTACTACGATGATATCGACCGCGCGCTCATTAGCATGTTAATTGCGCGATGAGCTCGGCGTGCGCCTGCGCACTGAGCAAATACAGCTAGTCCGCCGTTACAAATATGGGTATTGATTATTAATATTGACAATTTTGCAGTAGGTAATTATTAATGTTTGCTACATAACAAAATATACTACAGTTATTCGTAATGTTTGCTATATTACGAATTTCATTATAATAACAAAAACAAAGTTGATAAGTATTTTTAATGTAAATCTTATTCATTCAGCCGTCCTCATTAAGCTCGATAAAATTTTAATGTACGGTATTAAATCTTTACAAAAACATTCGGTAATTATCGGTATAATTTTAAATTTAGGTGTATTTTATTGGTGCGATGGATTAACCGAATGGGTTGCGTCATCGATGGAATGCCCACTTATTAATCGGGCGCGCGTAGTAAACAGCGCTGATATATGACAGTTTACACATTCTAACATTACAGCATCTGTAATGAGTGACGCCACGGCCACGAACACCGCTTATAAATTAAATCTCAAGGAAAATAAAAACGTGGAAGCTATTAATTCGCGCGCCGGGCCAAGTTTAATGTCAAGGTTTCTTAGCTTATCTCGATGTTAGTTAAGTTTTATTTTGTACGTTGTTAGCGTCATTATGTAGAGTTAAAAAACATTAGTATACTTAATAGAAATTAGGACAAACTTTTATTATTTTAACAGCCCTTGCCAGTTCGGTATACCTATCTAGCTCCTGCCAGTTCGGTATATCTACATTTCGGTTACTCAATTAATTGGACTAGTGCCTACGTTATCTGTAAGCAAGTACCTACCCAGCAAACAAAATAAATTGATTACACAAAAAAAAACATTTTATCCCACCGTAGTTAGGTCATTTCATTACAGGAAGTGTACTTATATACGTTTACCACGTAGCCAGGGTTTGCATTTTTATGAAATAATTAGATGATTGAAAATATGCATGAAACGAACTTGGGAGCTAGCGTCAAGGGCGACATCGGACACCTGTGCGCAGGCGTGTGAAAGCGCAGCGGGGGGTGGCGCGGGGGAAGGAGTCGCAACGCACTGCGCCTTTACACAATGCCTTCTCCGATTACCTTCACATCTTCGTGTACCTATCGCGTGTCCACTGCGCGCCGCCGCCTGCTCTTCGCTCGCCTCGCGCTCGCTGCAGCGAACCCTCCAGACTCTACGTTTATTTCTTTTGACAGTTTTCGCTTGTAACACGCCTCAATGATTCGAATTTTAATTATTTGTTTTGACTGTATTAAGTTTTGATCTCTGGCTGTGTTACCGGAGGCGGATAATTTTATGAAAACATCTCTGTAATTTAATAACAGTTTCTTACGTATTGCAATTTGGAATAATCTTGATTGATGATAGGAATTATGCGAATTCTCCAAGTATAAATTAAGTAACAAAAAATTATGACAGGTTTTAATATAACATTTTGATTTATTTTTGTGTAAATAACTACAATGCCATAAAAAGTGACATCAGAAAAGCCCGTTTGAAAACGAACTCGCTGGTTAGACAGTTTCTCGAGTTGGCGGTTGTCTGAGTAGGTGGATTTATTAGTAGCTGGAGGTCGGGTGAGCTCGTAAATTCGCGAGAAGCTGTTAAGACAATAAGCAGCGGAGGGCGGGCGGCGTCTCCATCGGACACATAAACACGTCAGCGGCGCAGGCGCAAGCGCGCGCTGCCCGCACAGATCGCACGCGCACCGATAGCCTGCGCCCACGCTCCACCACGCCACGCTCTCAGTGACAATACCCCGATTACTCACTAACAAATTCCTACATCATTTGCTATAATTACCAAATAGGTATGAACTTGATAATGACAAAAATATAATTTGTATTTCTTACTGGTCGCGTATTGTAATTAACCAGTAATTATAAATAGTTTATTTATTTCCATTTTGTCCTTAAAACTACCTGTAGAGACCACGAAAACAACTTAAGTATTTATTAAGCAATAATACTTTAAGTGATGCGGAAACTTCATAAAACGTAAGTAGACCGATCGGGAGGTGAATAAATTAGCCAGCTCGTTTATTATGTGAGTGAAGTTTTGCCGCTCACGATCAATGCAACTAGCTAATTGCTGAGTATAAGTTCCAATCTAGGAAGGGCAGGAGTGGAGACATTGCAATCGTCGTTAAATCGATACAATCGGGTGATTATTCACGCCCCGCAAATAAATTTCCGTCCCCGATGACGTATTGTGCGTTGATATCTTAATCGAAATCTGCGCCGCATAACTGCACCGAGTCGGCGGTAGAGTAATGAGGATTTGTGATGTTGTTGCAGACACGAAGAACAGCATCGGCCTCGCCGGTTGCATCGAGGAGGTCTCGCACAATGCCATCGCCGTCTACTGGAACCCGCTCGAGAGCGCTGCTAAGGTATGTGCTTATTCTCTTCTCTCGTTATGCTGAAATTGAAGGAAAATATCGCAAGGAAACCGCGATATTTTCCTCGCTGTAGGGTACTTTCTTTTATTTTTAGCATATATACCTATATACTCTGGTTATTTGGCGAATATCTATGTTCCGAACATAGATATGAACATAGACATGTTCCGATACATGTACTCCAAAACATTGCGAGATTCACGGGCATCCAGTGGATGCAGATGGCAGGTTGACGTTCAGTGTGGAGGTTAAAGAGGGAGGCCTATGTTCAGCAGTGGACGTCTTCTGGCTGATGATGGTGATGATGATGGAGTACACGTGTAATATATATATATATATACCTTGCGTAAGGGGTGCAGTAATAATTTATGCTGTTGGCTGGTTACAGACCAGATACTTCCTAGTATCCGCCTGCCTTGCTACCGTCATCAAGTACCAAATCAAGTTGAAAATCTATTCTATTGCCATGCTTCTAACTGTGTATTCCAGCAGCCTCGCATGAGAGCCAGGTCCCATTTGAAATTAGGCGTGTTTACGAAATTCGACGGATTTCAGAACATAAACTGTGGTTAAATGCCTATCAATTGTAAAAATTGTTGAGCCGAAATGTCATTTTAATGGGAATATCTACTATATTCCCATCAAAATGACATTACCAAAGCTGGATAAAATATAGTTAGAAAATTTTATCCAGGGACCTAGGTACCTCTACTCCTATTAAAATATCTTAAATTTCCTCGAATCACTAATTTAATCCAGCATAATTCTTTGAGTCAGTATCCTGGAAGTTGAATGAGTTTAATTCACCTCTATAATTGGAGTAATGTGTCTTTCTGTCAGTACTAAACGCACCATGTAACGACATGCCTCAGCGATGCAAATATATGTGCATATTAAGACAACACATTAATGGGCAGACAAAGAACATACCTACTATTTCTTATACAAAATTAAAAGTCTGATCATGATTTTATTACGTTTATTAAAGCGTAATTAAATTGAACCCCGCTACCTTATTTGGCTTCGGTAAATGGAACAAAAAACTGCAAATTGTCTACCGTTGCGTTCCGCCGCTCTGCCCGGGCGCGGGATGCGCTCGACGGATACCGCGCTCACAGAAAACGCTTATTACCTACCTATATTAAGTATTGAATAATGAACGTCTTTGTTTAATTGGGAACCTAACATTGTACAGAAACTACCAGCCATCACAAAAACTACATATATTTGTATATATTTCATTGATAACGCTATTTATTTTCGAAGTCGTTTAATATTCATCGAACAATTAAAAGTCCGCGTGAAGCAGCCTCAATTCTATGACAGTATGCAAAGCGAGTCAAGGGAGTAATTACCTTTAACGACGCCTACATCGAATCACAATTCGGAGCGTATCGTAAAATTGATAGTGGAAATTAAACTTACAGTTTTAATTTAAACCATTTCAAACATGGCGTTTTTTATTTATTTTATAGTTATAGAGCGGCCAGCTACTGGTTATCGATATCCGTAATTATTTATTGTTGGAGTGAAACCATAGCGGATGAGAGTTGTTTCGCGACAGATAATATGCGTACGGACATTGATCGGTGGGCGCGCGGTGGTCGGTAAAAACGCGAGGTGGTCATTTGCATAGACCGCGGTAATGAGCAGGCAGCCGCCCAGCGCCGCCGCCCTCCGTTGCCGCACTAAAAACACCCTTAAACCACCATGCTGGTGAGCCGTCAATGAGTCTCAATAGAACGCAAACCGTCGCATACAGCCTTGTGTAGCGATCCAGGCGTATTAGATTGAAAACATGTAGTCGTGCGTGTAGTATTCCTGACATATCCCTGGCGCCTGTCGCTGCGGTCAGGATGTGGAGATATTCTATTTTAAAACCTTTATGCTAATCTAATATCTGTATACTTTTTCCAGATAAATATCGCCGTGCAGTGCTTAAGTACGGACTTCAGCAGCCAAAAGGGTGTAAAGGTTCGTAGATTAAAATTGTTTATTTAATAATACACAGATACATTAAGATAACACGAAACACATAAATTACGTGTCTGCATGTAGCTTGCCTTAAAAGCGTGCTGAATTTAAGATTAAAAAAGTTAATTTTATGACTTAGGCAGGTTTTATTTATGTTGGCAGATATACCTCGTATTGAATTAATATATCATATGGTAGGTTAAAACCACATTTAATTTAGTATAAGTAGGTGTTAGATAATTGAGTTGAAGGTTTAGTTAAGATTATAATATTCCAAGCATGCCACGACATCCTAAAGTCTAATATATGCATGAAGTAGTCCATAAAATATGAACAAACGTAGTAATTAATACTTGTCGAAGCTAGCTAAGGAAAACTGCAACTAGGATTACCAATTAACATAAATATGTTCTTATTTAAATATTGTGATACGCTGCAAAACCATTAAAGACACAAAGTAGACGTCATACCTTTACTGAGGTAGGTACCTCTATAATCATGCATGTCATATGATATCGATGAAAAGAGCAAGAATCGACATGAGTAAGCGCTGAATATAAACAGTAAATGTGATGATAAGCCTGTGTAACTATACTGGGAAACTTAAATGAAGCTGAAATTATGTTGTATGTAAATGTCGATAGCGATAGTTGACGTAAAGTTACGGGGTCGGTAACCGCGCTGTCGCCAGAAATTATTCGAACACTGCGGCGCTGCGCATGAGCTCGAGCGGTCTGGAAAATGTAGTCGACCACACCAAAGAAAAATCTACTGCACGATTCCGTATCTCGTTTACCTCTATCCCTCGGTTCATAGTTACATTATCGACAAAAGATTAGATAATGAGGAGCTATCTCAGCAGGCTTGTCTGCGATTCCATTGCATAAAATGTTTTCGTTATCAGCCAGCAGCACCTGGCATGCGCTGGGCTAGACAGGACGGCTTGCGTCCCGTGATCGCGCCCGCTCTAGCCCGGCGCCGCACCGCCCGCTATCTCCCTCTCGATTACCTATCCGCCGCGACCTCGAACGATCGCAATTAAGACGTTTTAACGCGATTCGATTCAGACACGTGCATATTTTTTCCTTATTCGTGAATTTATCGCAATTATCCCTTATGAACGTTTATTAAAACTGTTTTTTGTTATAATTCCGAGATGAGCGTAGACTACAAGCGTGAAATCGATTGCCTCAAAATTTTGTGATTTGTTTGTAGAACCACATAATATATGTATAAAATCTCTATATGGATGCGGAAATAGCGTGATCTATGTAATTGACCAATTATTATTTTCCAAATTTTTGCCAAATATGATTGAAATTTGGATAAACTAAAAATGGCTAGAACCTAGATGAATGGAAAGGCGAATGAAATGGCAAAATAGAAAGTACCTGTCTAATGATTTTTTGATAGTTTATGGTTTTGCAGATATATTTAAATTCGATAAAATACAAAAATTTTATTCTGTGAGCATCATATTATTATGCATCGATCCGTCCTAACCTAATGTTTGAATTGTCAGTGTTAGAACTAGTATCACTTTAGTGTATGAAATAGGTATTTACCCAAATTTTTTTTTTATTTCATCTACCTAATGTTTGTTTCAGGGTTTACCGTTGCATATTCAGATCGACACCTTCGAGGACCCACGAGACACGCAAGTCTACCATAGAGGATATTGTCAAATAAAAGTGTTCTGCGATAAGGTAAGTTTCTAATAGAGCATTTTTCCACACGATTCAATCATTTTAAGATACATTTATGAAAGTTTAAACAATTTATTGCAATGAGAAATTTTGTTTATTGAAGGGTGCGGAAAGAAAAACCAGGGACGAAGAGAGACGAGCGGCCAAAAGGAAAATGTCCGCAACAAACAGGAAAAAGCTGGACGAGATCTATCATCCGGTGACGGAGCGGAGCGAATTCTACACGATGGCGGACCTGGGCAAGCCGCCCGTGCTGTTCAGCC
The DNA here is from genome assembly GCA_949125355.1 of Agriopis leucophaearia. Classification (NCBI taxonomy): domain Eukaryota; kingdom Metazoa; phylum Arthropoda; class Insecta; order Lepidoptera; family Geometridae; genus Agriopis; species Agriopis leucophaearia. The sequence continues at coordinate 10,230,603 of OX421262.1, forward strand.
CGGCGGAGGACATCGACAAGCTTGCCGGCATGGACATCCAGGGCTTCTACGGGCACGACGAGGCAGCGCTCGCAGAGGCGCATTTGAAAAACGCCTCTCCCTTCCTGCTCCACACAGCGAAACCTCAGGCGCCGGCCCTCAAGTTCCACAACCATTTCCCACCGGACGCGCCCGCGTAAGTAACACTTTTGTCTCACAAGTTCATAACAAACACTGCGATTTATCGCTAGTAATTTGAGTAGATCGTGGAACAAGGATTAATAAGTTTACGACAATCATAAATATTTGCAAAGCCAATTAGTAATGATGTCGTGCGGCGCACCTCTACATCATTTTCATCGTTCTTTATTATGTTGAGCTGCTGTATCGACGTGCTACAATTGATTGGTTCGACAAATGGTCATCAAAACTTTGTACTCTGTACCCACTCATTACTTAGTTGTAATTTGTAAGTAAGATATTTGAAGCCTCTAGTATTAGCGAAACAATTTGAATTGGTATCTTCTAATGCTGAATTTACCTATGTATAATCACAATGTAAAATTGTTAATATTTGAGTATTCTAGATGTAAGGAGGTATAGCTTCGATACCGTACCTAGATTCTTTGACACCGTTACATTTTGGATAAGAAAAACTTAGTATGAATATACAATGTGATGTATGTTATTGCAGGTACCGCGACGTGGGCGGTTTGTCCCCGTACAGTGACCGGAAGGACTCGCTGGAGCTGGAGGGCGTGGTGAGCAAGCGCGCGCGCGCCACCACGCCGCCGCTCAGCGAGCGCGTCATGCTGTACGTGCGCCAGGACTCGGAGGACGTGTATACCGCGCTGCATGTCGTGCCGCCCACCACCAGCGGCCTGCTGCATGCCGTGAGTACAGATTCCACCGCTCCAACCAATAACCATGGTGTCGTCGGCTAACCGCGGCCCCACGAGCGAGCCTCGCGCTCGCCTCGCTGCATTCTCGGTTTCTCGCCATTTCGATTGTCGTATCGGATGTTGTTATTGAATGGAATCGAGACGCTTCGTCCGGCGCGGGCGGCGGCTCGGTGCGACCCGCCACGCCGCCGCCCGCGCTCGTGTAACCGAGTTGGCGCTTCATAACCCCGTCTAATAAACACACACGATCATCATAACCGCATGTCGTAATTAACCCCGCGGACGCTGCGCTGGCGCGACACGAGTCTCCTTGCGAAACCACTGCACCGGTTACAGAACCTTCCGTTCCATTAGACGAGACGTCTCGGTTGCAAATGGCAAAAAGCCCATTGTAATTGTTTCTTTTTTGCTTATTTTCAGATTGAGAATAAGTACAAAATTTCAAGTTCGGCAATTAATAATCTTTATCGAAAGAACAAGAAAGGGTAAGTGGTTTTCATTGGCCTCAGTTAGTTCAGTTAGGGCTCTCGAACCGGCCGCCTCGCGCTAAAGGAGCACCGCTTGTCGAATGGCGCGCCACTAACTTACGCAACGCTTTGTTTGGATATGTCCCTGTGGTTACCGTTGTTGGTGAGCTTATAATTGGGACCCATCATTTAATCACTCTCCTTAATAAAATAAAAGCACCTTAACGGATCCCGTTTAACATAATTAGCATTTCGCCAAACACTAGCACTACATATAATATTAATGTGCACTTAACAAAAGGATATCAGTACAAAATTAATCAATTAAATGTGATTTATCAAATACTTAATTCCCGTTGCGTGTATTAGGAATCGCTAGAATCGTAGGTGCTGCGCAGTTAAACGGAGGCGGTGAATTAACATCTCCCGAAATTTATTTCAGGATTACGGCCAAAATTGATGATGAAATGTTGGCATACTACTGCAACGAGGACTTGTTCCTGCTGGAGGTGAGGCCAGCGGGGGACAATGGGGAAGAGCGGCTCTACGACATCACATTCGTAGAGCTGCCCATAGAGCACTAGCACCCGTGCTGCCCCCGTCGCCGCAACCCGGCGACAGTGTTTCTACATGGACTATACGCGTTGCGTGGCGCACACGATCGCACCCTAGTTTATACCTTCTTAAACATTCCCTTTGCACTCAAAAACGGGATAAGGTTGTCTTAAAAACGTCGATCTCAGATTGAAAATTACTTTTAAGCATTTCATCATCATAAAATGAATGTCACAAATTACTCTGGTCCGGATAGACCTTGTGTAAATATTTTAAATTTATTTTAGTGCCTTATGAAAATTACTTTGTAATGCGATGTTTGTTTGGTGATGGCAAAACGAATTTTATTTTACTCGAAATATCAGACTTAAATGAACGTAGATGTAGTACGTTTTTGTTTTATTGCTGAGTTTTATTATCGCGTACGTGCCATTCACTCGGATATCACACTAGGATCGTTAGATAACGTTTCAAACAGGTACCTTTTATCTTGCCATGATGATAAAGTAAGAAATTCTTGTCAAATATTTAGATTTTAAAAACTACATGGAATAAAACATAAAGTGCCTTTATCACAATAATTATGTTATTATTTCTTAGATTTGTAAGCGAGTTAAGTCACAATAAATGCCATCCAATTTGTTAAGTTTTATCGTAATAAGCATATTAATTTGCTGTACGTATAAGTTCGCTCAATTCATTCATTAAGTGAAGTTAAATTTAGTTTTAGGACCCAACTTGACGTTCATTGCTTCCTAGCCAATCTAAATATTTATTATTCATTTTAAATAGGAATATCATTTCATTTACATATTGTATGTATTTCAATTTACATAATGTCAAATTTTATTTTTGCTGTTAACGATTCGGTTCACTCGGAAATAAACATATCAGATATTCACGCATAATTAAATAATAGAAGATTATTAGTAATGCGGAGGCAATGGACAACCAATAATCATTTGAAACGAAACAAGTCATAATTTTGCATAATGTGCGATTTTTGTAATCTATCATTAATCATAGTCATTCTAGATAGTCACAAGTCTTAGATCCGAACAACATTTCATTTTATCATTGACGGGAGTGGTTTGAGTATTAATTATAAGATTTTATAGATTAGATTATTGTTATGAAAATCATTTGGACGTGTAGATTATATCCAGGCCATGACAGCTTAGCATCTCCTTAGCGTATGAAAAGTATTTGTGTCCAAGACTTATTTATATTTTAAGGATTCATGTGAATAGAACCGCAGTTTATGATAAAACAAATAAAATAAAAAATGTTATTATCTTCCTTCGGTAATGTTAATTTTTAAAATGCTTCAACCGATAAATCTGAATAAGAAGTTTAGAACCGAACTGTAAAAAATGTATTTTGTTTGATGTGAGTAAAATAGTGATGAATGTTTTCCACCGATTTATTTTCGAAATTCAGAACAAGGTTCTGTTTCCTTGAATGGATTGGTAGCTGGTAGTCGCGGACGGTCGCGAGAGATGGCCGTAGAGATGTGCCTTGTGCGGACGGTTGCATTAACTGCCATATTATGACATAATTTACTAGAGTTAGATACTTATTATTGTATTGATCTTAGATATAGAATCTCAAAAATTGTTCATTTTTACGTGTGACTTGCAGGTAGGCATCGAATTATAATTTAGATTAATGTTATTGAAATATTATGTATTTATACATGTTTTTTTTTGTTTTGTTTCTCTTTCATTTCTTAGCTGCGATTAGAAGACGTGACATTTCATGTTGCGCATATTTTTCTTCCATTGTTTGACTTGATTAAACTCGTTAATGTATCTTCACTACTTGAAATAATTATGTTCTATTTAGATATCTACTTATTATATTATTAAACACTATTACTAGTACTTCCATTGCTCAAAGACCGGAGCGTCTGTCGAGGGCGGTCGTTCGACGTTTACACATTGAGAGACGCCATGCGTGTGTGTCTATGTAATCATATTTATTTATGTAACTACTTATAAAATAAATTGTGCAGCTTTAATATTTACTTACAATGATGTTAGATCGTGATTCAGAATCTCGTCATAAGTCACAAATGTCAGTAGCAATAAATACTTAAATCAGTTGATTAGTAGAGGGATGGGGGCGCGGTGCGAGGCCGGCGCCTGCGCGGCCGCCGACCAAGTGCAATGTAGCGAGAGTATTAGTGTCGTTAGGGTAGAGCGGTGGCCGCAGGGCGGGCGGGAGCAGGTGGCGCGCAGGGCGGCGGCAGCGCGCCCTCACTACCACACTAGTTAAACTACACCCGAAAGTGGTATCACATTTTCGTTATAAAAATACTTAAGTTTTAATTTGAATAGATGTTACGTTATTCTTTTATAAAAATATTTGTAAGTTGGCATAAAATATTAATATAATTATTTTTATCAAAGTTTATAATCTAAATAAAAATGTTTTTCTTCAAAACGTAATGGTTGTTTTTGTTTAGCATACTATAAATATAATTTTTGGGGGAAATTTACTTTAAGCTCACAAGCACTTCTTATTTTGCCACCCCCGATGCAAACTGAGGGATGTAATAGGAGTAACATGTATATCTGTGTGTCTTGTCTGTAACATCGTAGCTTCCAACGGACTGAACAGATTTTTATTGTTTTTTTTTTGTTAATAACGTGAATTAATCGAGAGTGTTTTTTGTTATGATTCAAGAAAATATGTTTCTTTTTTTGAAAAAAAAAATGCTATTTATACAGGTTATTATAATATTAAATAAAACAAGTATAAATTGGGGGCTGAAGTCCCAAAAAAAAGTGAATCACGTAAACCGACTTCAAAAATATAAGAAAAACGTTAGTGTCTATAAAATTTGAGGGTTGCCCTCGATTTCCCTGGGATCCCATCATCAGATCTTGACTTGGTAACAATGGGACCAAATTAAAAGTATACCCTACCGAACAAATGTTTTTTTGTTTTTAAATCTGTCAACAGTTGGCGGAGAAATCGAACATACATTTAAAAAAATACAGAGGAACATAAAACTTCCGCATTTTTTGAAGTTGGTTAAAAAATAACATATCTCACAGCAAAATGTGCAGCAAAGTGCTTGGCGACAGATTTTCAACTTGAGGGAGGTAGCTAACCAGCTAAACATTAGATAGTGCCCTACCATCATATTTTGGTTTCCTCTCGATGTTTACCTTCGTCAAGCTCATTGTTAGGATTTTAGCCTACACCCTTCGAATTGGAATTCGAACGCGCCAACTACTTAAACTATCATCGCTAATTTATATGAATAAAAATGAAATGATGTTCGTTGGTAAGCGCGTCACTTGAGAGCGGCTGGACCGATTTGTAAATTTTTTGTTTTAAAATGATCGTAATAATCCAAAATAAGTTTTTATGGAAGGAAAAATTGGAAAAGTTTCGCGGAAAGAATCTAAATTCAGGAAAAAATGAACGTCCTTTTTTCTATAGAATTTTTGTATAAACTCAAAAGCACAACACATAATTATTTAACAAACATTAAAAAAAAACGCTGTGTTGAATGTTTTTTCGAAATTTATACTGGTCAACTTCGTTGGTACAGCTAGTACAAAATATCTATAAATTTAAAGGGCGATATGTTCCCTATGGACTCCGAAACGGCTGGACCGATTTTGACGGGACTTTTAACAGCTGATGTTATAAGGATGTAATTCACGCGGGTGAAACCGCGGGGCACAGCTAGTTATATGTTGAATGTATCTTGGCGTGGGCTATATGTGCATTGCATTTTAACATTATAATCATAGACAAACAGTATCAGTTCTAGTTTTATGAGATTTGATTTAAATAGTTTAAATAAGTAATTAGATTTATGGGATTGTCATGGTCGAATATCGACAAAACTCCTTTATTAAATAGAGAGAAAAAATTGTATCTTGATATATAGATTTCATAATTATTAGGGAAACCAGCGAGGTACATTTTACATTACAGCTATACTTTTCGAAAAATATGAGAAAAACCCCAAAAATAGAAGTAGCGAAACGCACGACTGTGTGCATGATTTTGCTCTGCTAAATGCGACTTTAATACAATAAACCAAGGATTATGGTCATCTATAGTAATAAGCGTTGCTTAAAGTGGGAATACCTCGCCTTGATGAGGGAATAGTTTACCTACAAATTAAAAAACTAATTTTAACTTTCATTTACTTTATTTCATTCTTAGCACATACAATTTTGACGGTATTTACAAACTACAATCAGAAAGCTTTTAAGTTTACGAAAGCTTATAGTGAAGGACTAGATCCATGTGATTCAGGAAATTGTTCAGTTTCAGGGTCATGAAAATTTAATCTTGAGAGTATTTGGTAGAAACTTAGTAGGTATAACTATGTACTTACCTTATTATACTGTTTTATATGTCAGGTAGGTATTTTGAAAACTTTTGAACAAACTCAGATCAAACGAACAAGGGGGATAATGGTATCGATTCTGTCATACCGCTCACTAAAATTATCTGCATTTCTTTTCATTTCAATATGTGACAGAAGGATGATAACCATTTTAGAGCTGTCAAATTTAAGTATAGAGAATGGCACATCAAAATCGGCGTCAATGTCTTACTACAATTATCGTTCGTGTTCCAATGTCTCCGTGTTAAATTCACTTTTTTTACAATGCCGCTTAATAATGCAAAAACTTTAAGTAACTAACACTTATCAATTTTTCACGCACACTAGAAAAATTGCGGCGATACCAATGAACTTACTAATAGTCTACATCAAAAACAAAACTGCCGAGGTCGTCTTCAGAGTGAGTTCGACTAAATTACCACCACCTTAGCATATCTCCCTTGTTTATCTGATCTGAACACAAACGACTAGCGAAAAATGTAGTTGATAATCGTATCTTATGGTACCTGGTAGATTCGTAATAGACACAGACGCGACATTCAATGCAGACAAGCACAGAGCAAGGTGATAGATAGAAAGACATCTAACTGGAAGATCAGTCATTTTTCACGTCAACATCATATTTTACGAGTACATATTACTTAAATTTAGTATTAAATTACATAGAGAATAAATAGTAGCCTCCATAAGCCAATCAAATGCTTGTGAATGCGTATCATCATCACTTTATAACAACAAATTTACACCAAAATAAGATTTAAAACGTTATTTTATTTTAGAAAATCAACTAGGATTAAAAGCTTCTCATTTGGTATAACAGGCACTTAGTGTGAATAAAAAAATGGGGTTTCCGCGATAGTTACAATCTGGGTGCCTTCAAATCAAGAGTGAATCGGTTTCTTCTAGGCAAGCGTGCACCATCGTAGCTCACATCAGGCGAGTTAGCGGTCAAATGCAAGTCTATTATTTAATAATAATAAAATATATATACATACATCATTCGGGTAAATTAATAAAAACAAATTCTGTCTAATTTACTTATTTGTGGTAATTTACGATTATCTAAAACATCTAAATAATTTCTTTCTATCTTGATACTTCTACGTCATATTTTCTTACCTCTAATAATAATATATTGCCTAATTTAAAAACGCAACGTCCAGAAAAAAAATTTGCCATTTTCACTAATTAACTACAAACAATTAACATAATACTTTTATATTTAATATATACCTACTTCAAATTGTTACCATGAAAAATAAGCTATTCTGAATGACATTTACGATAGGGATTTTTTGTCAAAGATAATTTACAATCACAATTATTTAAATAAGCGAATTATGTGGTCTGTGCCAAGCAATAATGATTCTAATGTCTATAAAATTAGGTACTAAAGTTACAATAGTAGCCTAGTAATTCTCTGCTAGTGCTAGTATTTTCTATCAAACAGAACAACGAATTTATAAACGTAGAACAATGATACAGAAAGTAAAGTTTGCAACTTGGCACAGACTACCAACATTGATTATTTTATTATAAAAAAGATTAATAAAAATGTATAAATAGTGAAAATTTTATCTAAAACACCAAGACGTTCCAAATATTATATAAGTGTTTTTCCGTCTAGCTAATTTATAGCAGCTATGCCGTAGATGACTAGTACGTATATTGTTTGAGTCATAAGTTCCAAGGCCGCGTATAATGGCTCAAAATTATTCTCTGTTATGGCTCCCACGCAGGTGATTAAGATAATGTAAATTCTGCGGAAAAATTGGCCATAAACTAAACACTCTGACCTTTATAGTCTTATGCTAATTTGTGTACCTTTTTAATTTTTAATGATGTTAATCCTAATGGTGGATGGACACTTGAAGGATTTATACTGTTAATGGGGCATTCAGCTTCCTGGGGCCTTACGGCTACTTGTTTTAAGCGATTCTGTTTAGGTGATTGAAGAAAAGTAGCGCGACACATATCTCGGTGCGTTAAGGTTCACGTTCACATGATTTACCGCACTGCGCTGTTTCGTAACCGTAAAGCCCCTGTGCCACTAGTTCGTTAGAGATTTTGTTAAGGCTCAGAAATAGCATTTTGAACTATTCTCAGTAAGTAGAACAATACATATTTTTCTAGCTTCCGATGTACAATCCGAAATTTAACAAACAGCGAAGCCGTCGCATTATCTCGCATGTATAGACGATTAAGAGCTCGCAGCATGTGTTTCGCTCGCGCATTTCAACATCTTTGAAAAGATTGAATATACTTATGTGAAATCTAATAAAGAAAATAACATTATAATGTTCAGCAATCATTCAAATAAGTTTTTAACAAGCATAAAGCATAGCATAATCAGCCTTTTAATAGTCCACTGCTGGGCTTAGGCCTACCCCCGTAAGAGCGATTGGGCCATATCCACTAAGGGCCCAGTTGCGAGTTGATGGATTCACATACGCCATTGAATTTCTTCTCCGTACGTATGCAGGTTTCTCATGATGTTTTCCTTCACCGAAAAGGCAGTGGTATGGAACACCATACATAAACTTTAAGAGCTCATTAGCACAGCAACCTCACGCTTTCAAGTCAAGCGGTCTCCCAAATAGGCTACCACTGCATTTTCAAACATAAAAAACCATAGTTTTTTTTTAATTAGAATTGATCTTACATGAGAACTCTTTTGGTTAAAATTGAAATTTTTACTGAACATTCATTATTTTCTGTATTCGTAAAACTTAGATTTTACCTACATTCTGTCCTTTCCATAAATCTTGAAAAGCGCGAGCAAGACATCACGAAACATTGGCAACAAGAAACAAGTTTTTATTTAAATGATGCTTTTAATTTTTTATTTAAAATTGTTCTTAATTCTATTTTGGCGTCCGTTTTGAAAATATTACATTATTGCATATTGTATTCTCACCAGAACTAAAGGTGTATGCAAAATAGACTTCCGGACAGTTGATTTATTTGCTTAAAATATTAGGTAGTGAAAAACATAATTAAATGTCAACTACTGAAGGAATTAGTTAAATCGGCTAATAGAGATCTGAGATATAACCGTTCAAGGTTTTTGTTCGGATTAGGAAGGGATGCTCTGTCCCTTTTCCGCAATGTGTGTGTTAGTATGAAGTTAGTATGGTATACTTAAGTGGCGTCATTAGTAACTACAGCCATCTGTCTAGCAAAACATTAAGATGCTTATGTCTTGTTTAATTTTGAACATATTATTTTGATTATGTTTTCGGTGGTCAGTTCTATTTATGATCTTTTTTATAAGACAATAAAAAAATCTCGGTATGGTAGCCTATTACAGCAAAATCGGTTAGGAGGACATTCTATCGTACTGTCTAACCACCTGTCAAGTGCCATGCTATTCGAAAAGGATTATAACATTGCAAGTTAAATAAATGCTTGTAAATAGAGTACCTCGTAGCTCCTTCAGATCCGTATATTGAACCGTTCCCCGTCGGAGCAGTTCACATACGACTGCTATTGTATGAGGGGCGAGCTTTGGCTGTCGCTGAAGTCGAGGGTGTAGTACATGTCGGTGGTGTCGAGCGGCGGGGCTGCGGGCGCCGCCGGCGGCGCGCGCTTGTCTGCCAGCCAGTGGTGCGCCGGACCTGGTGTGGCCACGCGAGACAAGCGGGACAGTAGGCGGGAGTATGTCTTGTTCACACGACAGTGGCACGCTGTCACCTGCAAATAACACATATAATAAATATAATATATATTATGAACAACTTTTAGTATGGAACCAACTTAGACTGCCTCGGTGGCTCAGTTGGTAGTGATCCTACTTTCTGTGCTTGGGGGCGTGGGTTCGATTCCCATCTAGGACAAACATTTGTGTGATGAACATTTGTGTTTGTTCTATGTCTGGGTGTTAATATCTATTTAAGTATGTATTTAAAAATATATATGTATGTATATCAGTCTCTGGCAGCCATATTACAAGCTTTGCTTAGTTTGGGGTCAGATGACCATGTGTGCAATAATGTCCCAGATATTTATTTATTTATTTAACTGCGAAAATTGAAATCGCGAAACAAATATCAGCTGTTTCATACATTTTGTCGAGCGCGAATGATCGTTTTCTATGAAACAGCCGATATTTTTCCCGTTTTCGGAGATACTCCAGTAGTAAAAGTTCTTAATGATGGGTAGGTACTACGGACCTCTTTCGGATTAGTACAGCCTTTCCACGTCACCCAGGATATAAATGAAGGAGGAGGATTGTACTCATCCTTATAAAACACTATGGGACCAATTAAAAATCGCGAAAAAGTCACCTGTTCCATAGAAAAATATCATTACACTTCACGAAATGTATGGAACAGCTGTTGTTGTTTTTTACGAGTCAGGGTTGTGTTTCAGGGTTAGTTCCTTGTTTTTAATGATATCCTCGGACATGTCCGTCGTCTAATCGAGTACCCGTATAATATATATTTCGGTGTGTAATAAAGTGATATTGTATTCTAAAATACAGAATGTAGAGTTTATTCATCTTTGCAGTTTGTTATAAGATGTTGTACACATTTACTCTATACAGATACTATCAGTTCAATGGTTCTGCTTGTTGGCATTTTCCTAAAAATGCCCAGCAATTAGTTTTTAAAAAATTTTTATTTTATTTTTGTGGCTTTGTCCTTGCAATGTTTTTATTATACTATACCATGGACTGGTAGCACCGAAAGACAATACCCATAGAGTCACCATCGTGCCAAAAAATGGCCAAACCAAAACTCGGCGCACGCTACGCATTGCTCAGACTTATTGGTTAGTTGTAAGGCAACCGCGATCCGACTACAACGCCGCGCGATGCCAGTGCTACGATGCCCTAGCAGGCAAGCGACGTTTAACACTACGCAAGCGACATAACGTCTAAATTGAAGTAAATGTGGCATTGTGAACTATATAATGAAGGATATGCTTGCATTGTTTCAATTCGATATGACAAAGAGAATTAGGTTAAAATCAGTTTCCAATTGTACTTTTGACAGGTTTTTGTAACATAGTTAAGAAGCCTGTCAAAAAGTAGAATATACTAGCTGCGCCCCGCGGTTGGACCCCCGAGTATTACTCCTTACAACATCAGCTATCTGCCAGTGAAAGTCCCATCAAAATCACTCCAGCCGTTTAGGAGTCCATAGGGAACATACATACACACATCGCATCTTATTTTTAACCGACTAACAAAAAGGAAGAGGTTATCAATTCGACTGTTTTTATATATATATTATACTAGCGGACCCCGCAGACGTCGTCCTGCCCGACCAGGTCCAATTGTGTTTTCAAACTATCCAGAAACCCATTGAAATATACATACAAATTTCACCCAAATCGGTTCAGCCGTTTCGGAGGAGGTGACAAACACACGTATAGAAGAATTATATATATATATATATAGGATAAGTCAGGTACCACGACACCGACGATAGCGATGGCAGCGCCAAGCGTGCCAGCCGCGATGTACACGTTGTGCAGCCGGTCGTGGTACAGGCCCAGCGGCAGCCGCACCTCGCGCACCGAGCCCGAGCCGCCGGCGCTGCCCTCGCCCGCTCCGCCCATCACCGGCTCCAGGATGAAGTCCTCTGCACAACGGACAACGTTTTTTGAAGTGAAAACTACTTTAGGCGCGTTGAGCACTTTTTGGGTGAACAAAATCATGGAACTCGCGTCATCGTCACGCTGTCACAGAATACGTAATACACAGTAGCGTGTATTAATTTTTAACGTTGGCAGTGACCAATAATTTAAAGTAATAAAACACCGCCATTCACTGCTTTCCTTTATCATATACTTTGCTCAAAATATACTCTGGTCAAATTTACTATAAAAATTATAGTCCAAAAGCTTCTTTTAAATAACCAAGTAAAATACTGTTGACCAGTAAATTTTTGGAAAAATTTAAATGTACCTATCTGTTTACCGTCAGTCGCAGTAGACAAAAAAAGGCTTTTGATGGAAGAAATGTCGGCACAGGCAAAAACGAGACACATACGACATGAGTCAATCAAAACCTAATTGCCACTAAGGCTTGCATATTGTTTTTCTCGAACATAGCGAGATTATTCACGAAAACACCACGACAGTAATGAACAAACCGATCAAATTAAGAAGATAATGGTACAAGCTGCAAAGCTCATGTTGAGGTTACCTTCGCAGAGTTTCCCGGTGTACCCGGGCCGGCACGAGCAGTAGAACGAGTCAATGTCGCTCCAGCAGGTGCCTCCGTGGGCGCACGGGTTGTTGTCGCACGCCTGGAATACACAACACACAATATTACATACAACACACCACACAACCAGTACAGTAGGATGAGTATCCGTGACATTTTGCAACAGGGACCAAAGCAGTTATATGATTATTATCGGGATATTTACCGTGGTATGGTTGTGGATGGAGCTCCAGATATTCTTTCCGTGCACATGGTGCATGTAACTGTGCCGAAATGTCGGAACTCTTTCCACAACTTTACCACTGTAAATATCCCGTAAATATTCATATAACTGTAGACAACCGTGATAGTTTAAAACAGTGTTTCAGGGACCAAAGCGTCATCATTCCTTGTAAAATATTCCTTTATTCCTTGTATTTACCCGACTACGGCAAAACCAAAAGAAAGGGCTTCGGAAGGGTCCGGTTGACAAAGACACATTTTACATGAGACAAAAATAACTCAACAAATACCTAGTGGGTGTTCCCCGATAGTTACAATCTGGGTGTCTTCAAATCACGAGAGAATCGGCTTCTTCTAGGCAAGCGTGCTCCATCGTAGACCGCATCATCGCTTAACATCAGGCGTGTTGGCGGTCAAACGCAAGCCTATTTACGCACAAAACAAAAAACCTTTTTTTTATTCGGTTGAAAATGGCTGCAAGTGAATTTTTGCCTATTCCTAATTTACTAACCCAAAGTGAGACGTGCGTGTAAGACTGACCCGGTGGCTCAGTTGGTACCTTCTGCGCTTGGGGGCGTGGGTTCGATTCCCACCTAGGGCAAACATTTATGTGATGAACATTTGTTTTTCTATGTCTCGGTGTTAATATCTATTGAAGTATGTATTTAATTAAAAATATATATGTACGAATATCAGTCTCTAGAAGCCATATTACAATATTTGCTTAGTTTGGGGTCAGGTGACCGTACGTGTTTGCAAAAATGTCCCATATATATATTTATTCGATTTCGATCCCCAAGCCACCTGCCAAGCGTGGGGATTATGGCAACACCCCTCTCTATGAGGGAGGCCTCTGTCCAACAGTGGACGTTAATTGGCTGATGATGTGTGTGATGTGATATATTTATTAATTTTATAAGGAAGTAGCATGATTTTATTTTTTTGTTCCACAGCTGGTTTTGTAGACGATCGAAGGGACATAATTTTAGTAAGATATAGAAACCAGTTACGTTCGAGTAAAAATAATTACCTACTTCATCGTAACCAAATATGTAGGAACGAGTAAGAATAATAACTACATTGAGTTACGAAACTCCGGTTACGTCGACTGCCGAAGAGAATTATTATCCTGCCCGTAGCAGTGAATACAACCTGATGGTAAGCAATAACCGCCGCCGACGGTCGCCAACACTAATGGTGTATGTTGACGCATTACCAGTAAATCGCTTGTTCTTTTATACATTACTAGCTGTTGACCGCGATTTCGTAAGACCGATGAGTCAGTCAGTTAGTCAGTCAGTAGAATTGCACTTTTATGTATACTGGATTACGCGAAACACTTTTATTATGGGAGCAACTGTGAAATACTTTTATTCCATAGAAAACGGTCATTCACACTCGATAAAATGTATGTAGGAGCTGATATTTTTCTCACGATTTCAGGGTTGGTGCCAAAGTAAAAGTTGTTTATAATGGATACTATGGACCCCTTTCGGCTTAGTACAACCTTTTTTCAACCGTAGCCCTGTATAGATAATTTTCTCAGAGCTGATGTAAAATGTATGTCGTAAGACAATTCCTGATAATAAGATAATGAACGTACAGATCTGGTGGGTATATGGCACTCGTCACCGACGAAGCCGCGCGGGCACTCGCAGGAGTAGCTGTTCCCGTGGTCCACGCAGTACCGGCGCACCGGGCACGGACTCGGCGTGCACAGGTCCACCTGGAACATTCACATCATCATATCAGCCTTAGAACGTCCACTGGTGGACATAGGCCTCCTCCATCGATTTCCAAAAGGCCTGGTCGGAAGCGGCCTGCATCCAGCGTTTTCCTGTGGCCTCTTTTTGATCGTCTGTCCATCTTGTGGGTGGACGTCCTACGCTGCGGTTACCGGTCCGTGGTCTCCATTTGAAAACAGATGCGGGAACATCATCATCAGCCAGAAGACGTCCACTGCTGAACATAAGAGGGAGGCCCTTTTAACCTTCACACTGAACGACATCCTGCCATCTGTATTTACTAGATGCCCTCGAATCTCACAATGTCGTCGGACCTTTCTTCCCCATCGGTTAACGGTTCTTGAAACAATGTGGCCTGCCCATTGCCAATTTAACTTGCAAATGTTATTAGCTATATCGGTGACTCTGGTTCTTTGGTGAATATCCACGTTACGGATTTTATCGCGCAAAGAAACTCCGAACATAGTCATCTCCGTTGCCCTTTGTGCGCCTCTGAGTTTTTCCAAAAAGCCAACAGTTAAGGACGTGCTATACTTATTACTAGGTAATAATTAATGTACAAATTTATTTACAATGATAACAACAGCAAAGAAAAACACTAGGAAATAAATTTGGAATAAATCAAAAATGGGCCATGGAAAGGTGGCGTTTAAGGTTCACGTTTGGCGGCAAATTCTGTCATATATAATTGAAAATAAGCAGCTGAACATGTTAAGGCAGTTTTTAGAATTTTTTTTTGTTTGTTCACGCTTATCTCCTAAACCCCTGGAAGAAAATGCGGACGGACCAGATTGAAGTATAGCTATGTTATTAGCGCAAGGGCCAGATTAAGGGAAGAAAAAAGGATTGAAGGTTTATATGAAAATCTACGCGTACGAGGTCGTGGGCAAAAAAACTAGTTATCATATATAGCTACTAGCCGTCCGCCCCGGCTTCGCACGAGTGTAAGCTCGGCCTTCGGCCTCGCTACAAAATATAATATAGCCTATGTCACCCGGGGATAGTGTAGCTTCCCAACAGTGAAAGAATTTTTCAAATCGGTTCAGTAGTTTCTGAGCCTATTCATTACAAACATACAAACATACAAAAATAGGTACAAATCTTTCCTCTTTATAATATTAGTGTAGATAGTGTAGATTAATCAGTAACTCGCCCTATTACTTACATTTGTCCATAAACCGTTTGAAACGGCAAAAATTTGTTTATTGACAAATGTAAGTAATAATGTGCATGTAAAGCTATTTATTTCTAAATAGCTTAACATGAGTGAAGAAATTTGAAATTTAGAAATTGTAAAGAATAATAATCAATTTGCGCAAACATCATGCTCGTTTACAATAATTACCCGGCCTAGATACAAGAACAAAACAACTGTTTGAAATTTGAATTTCCCGCCTTACGTGAAACGTATCACCTTAACTATACCGCTTTTCGTTGTCATTGGTTTTGGTCGTCATACCTTCAACTGGCAAGAGTTCCCGGCGTACCCGCGGCCGCATGAGCAAGTGAACCCGCCGACGCGGTCAGTGCAGGTGCCTCCGTTGGCGCAGGGGGAAGACATGCACTCGTTGTATTCGAGCTCACACTGCTTCCCGGTATACCCTGGGAAAAATTGCTATGCATACCTCGGGAAAACTCAAACACCTCTAGAAATTTATATTTATATATTATTAATTTTTTTCTCTTTGGCATCCTTTAACATAATTATAAGTAGAAAAAACATGATAAAAAGTCTTGTTTTTTTAACCGATGTAAAAAGGAGCTGGTTTCAAGATTATGCATATTGTTTCTTCAACACTTAATTTGTGATCTACGTACCCGTTGGTCTCGACTCAATCATACTTTTACTTGTAGGGCCCTAATTCTGTATGAAACCACATAACATGTCTATTGACGTGTTATGTGGTTATAAAACGTATAACAAGGGAAAAATGGTTACAAATAACGCGTTAACCATGGTAACAAAATTCATATGTGTCAAACTAATTAAAAGCGTCTTCTGATTAGATACCTACTACATTATCTTGATTAAAGTGCACGAAACGCGCTAGCTTGCGCTTCGTTATCCTAACAGTTCAAAAGGAGCGCGTTACGCACCACGTCGCATTAACAAACTTGTTATTATCAATTTCATGCAAATAACGAAACGCGGCCGCGTTACAAGTTAATGTGGTCATAGAGACTAAGAGCCCAGAGTCCATTTTTCAACTACATTTTCATGTTATAACGTCACGTTTTTACGGCAAGGAACCTCATGTGAAATAAATAATTGCCCTGAAGTATTTTGGGTAGACATACATTCAGGGCCCTTATTTATTTATCTCACGCGTGGTTCTGAAATAATGTCCAAAAAGCCTTAAGTATATACCTATACCTCGTACCTATACCTATTCTATTCTTCAGCGTATTCAGGACTAAAAACATCTATGTTTTCAGTGTATCCGGAAACCACTCATGTGCACAGTCACGCCTCGACCCTTCACTAACGTTTCAGTATAAGGGCCGTCTAAAAACTTGAGTTGTAAAAGTCCTACAAGCCCTAGGTATACTGGATATACATATCAAAATTCCACGTCAAAGATACGTCTGATTAAGCACGTTAATCAACTTCAGGTTTATTCAGTAGCCCGGGTCCGATGAACAAGACATAATCCAAATTCTGTAGAGATAGCTTTGTTAACGCACGATCGACCTCACTGGTTCGGAATACAAAATAGCCTCAACTAAAGCCTTATAATACAGTAGCAATTTAAAATAATACGATCAACCGAAGTTAAATCGAAATATTATTTTATTACGCTTGGACCTTGACTGTGGTAATTATAATTCCCTGATACTTTACATAAGATACAATCGACAGCGAGGCCGTTTTCGAGCAAAACATTTTCTGACGTTATTTTATTATGCTAAACTCTGTAATAAACAAGAACTGTTGGACATTATTAAAATTAAAACTTCAATGTTAGTAAATACTTTACAAAAATTAAAACAATAAAGTTATCTTTCTGCGATGAGATTACTTTTAAACTTGATCTTCAAAGGAATAGATTAAAAAAATCTTTTCGGGAACATAGGGTTTGATCACAGTTATTTGCAAACTTCGGACTGTTTAATCGAGGTTTTATGTTCAGCGAAGAAACATTTATTTCACTTATTGTCGAGCTCTAGGAAGGTAAGTAGCCCTGTGGGTGGGTAAAGCAGACCGCGCGTCACGACGCAAAGTTTCAAATTCCTTATGGCGAAACACAATCCGCCCCGAGGGGCTGTTTGTTTGCATCCGTTCCAAATTCGCTCCCGACTGTCGGGAAAACAAGGCACTTGATTAATTCGCCGCGATTTATTCCAGCATTGGAAAAAACCCTTCTCGCCTTTGTATTTCCGAAGTGTCCTACCTATTTCTTTAATGCAAAAAAAAGAAATGAGCTAAAGTCCGCGCGCTACATCTAAATTGGAAATTGATCGTATTGAGAAAAAATCTTTTGTTGAGGCTGAAATAAATCGCCCGTTCGAAATGAACATTACGGAAATAAATTCGACTTTGTTTATTACTAACGCAATATTTAAGACGGTATACCTGGCATTGCCTATATATTATTTATACAAAACATGCTTAGGTAAAACTGCTCATAATCTTATGTAGGAATAGCACATTTTCAAATCAATAAATATAGGTGGTAAACATTTAGATGGGATAGCTGGGCAAATTACTCCCTGTTCAGTTATGCAGATGTAGGCAGAAACGTTATATCGAAGTTAAATCATAAATAAGCATCATAACCGCTCAACATTAGCATTTCTCAGAGCGATAAGGGTGCGTCTTGCTGGCCGGGTGCCGGGCGGGACACGAGCGAAGCGAACGCAGCAAGGCCGCACGTAACGCGGCCTGCGGACAACCTTCCAACTCCGCTTTAAATAAATCACCTACAGAAATACCCGCGCCCCAAACATTTGCAAACAAGATTAAGAATTATTGAATTGACTAAGTTCGGACGATTTATTATGTAGACACCTTAGTAACTTCAGTGCTAACTTCGACCGAGTAAAGCTTAATTATTGAAAGTCTTTGGCTAGGTAAGTATTCATTTGCATGCGTCTTTTGTAGACCAGCTTAGTTTCTATATCTAACATGGAATCTAGACCAATTCTGAATTATTACATCCTATAGAAATAAGTACATTGAAATGAACAAAATGACCTTTTTAAGTCCTAACAAGTCACTGCCATTTTTGCACAAGTTTAGTCGTAGTAAAAGATGCTTGTTTTAGAATACAACAAAAAGTTGTGGATAAGTACGTACCAAAGTCCCAAAAACCTTACAGGAAGGTCATACCAATTCAATCATTATTAGGGTTCTTCTTTCAATTATCATAATGGTCTCTTTATTACTTGGAGATCAAAATTTCACTCATTCACCTTATCATACTACTGCCGTCATCTGCATCAACGTTATCAAACGAAACCCCAGGGTTTTCAAGGGGTCTTATAAGTACTAACTGTGCTCACCGGTTTCATCTTTAAGAACCGTATCTTTTTTGGGACTTGAACTACATCCATGTAAAAATCACTACGATCTGTTGCTTTGTTGCTGCGTGAAGGAAGGACAAACACACTTTCGCATTAATATAGTGAGTAATGAGTATAATCACCAGGCTGGCAGAAACAGCGGTACTCGCCCTCTTCGTCAGTGTCGAGCTGCTCGATGCAGATGCCCTTGAGGCAGGGGCTGGAGGCGCACGCGCCGCCCGTGACTGAGAGCTCGCAGCGCGCGCCCGCCCAGCCGTCCGCGCACGCGCAGTGGAACGTCGTCGAGCCGTTCATCGCCATCGTCAGACATGAGCCGCCATTCAGGCACGGTGACGAGAAACACGGGTCCAGTTCGCAGTTGGTGCCCGAGATGCCTGCGACGACGGACGAAACCATATCATTAGAATTAGTTATACATACTGGGACTGAACACTTGCGTCATTAATGTCATCTCAGGCTTTCTAATGACCCAAGCAATAGTAACATTTTCTCATTGAAGCTTTTAGAAAATAAGTTATATCAGCACGATGCATGGGTCCAGGTTGAGTTGGTGTTGGTAATGCCTTAGACATAACACTTTCGTCTTCAATATTATCACAATAATTCAACCTTAAAAAAAATTGCTCTATCATTGTGGTATGAACCGTGTCGATCATAGTTTGACTCATTTCTCATTACATTTTATGGTAGATTACCTTTCAAATGACCATGTATTATTTAACCCGGCGAGCATGAGCCAGGGTATCTTACACCCTGGTCATTTTTTTAAGTTGTGTATTTTTTTAAACCTTCGTCTGACAACACTAGCTCGCTCAGTAGCTGGAGGCAGGGGCGTGCGGGAGAGAATAGTGGCGTGATCGCAGTGTGGCATGGGACATCGTATGGGATATTCATGTGCAAACCTGTTTCGAGTATGTTATACCATGCCTCATTTTTGACGTATTTTTTTAATGTAATTTTCCAATTATTAATTTTAACTGTTTTATTAGTTTTTTTTGTATTATCCATTGTTCTTTTTTTATGATTTACTATATCGGTTGTCTTTCATTCCTTTAGTTGAGTATTTTGTTATATTATATTCAGTTTTAGCTAAAATGGATATTGAAAGACAAGAAAAGCGAATCCGTGCCATGTTAGAGGAAGAACTAAGTGATTATTCTGATGAATCCAGTTCAGAAGGTGAAACCGATCCCTGTAGTGAGCACGAAGTGAATTATGACACAGAAGAGCCCCGTTGTAGAAAAACCAAGCATTCCTGCAATGCTTGTACCAAGTCCATATGTATGAAGCACGCAAAATTTGTTTGCGAAAATTGTGCTAAACTCGACATTAGTCTTTAGTCTCGTTTTTAGTTTAAAAAAATACAAATAAGTTTATTAACGAAAAGAACCTTAATATATTTCGGTATTAAGTTGATTTACATTCCAAAGAATGATATTTTTGCTAAATTATTGATTTTTGTAAACCACTAAACTTTTATTCCTATAATTATAGAGTATAAGAAAATCATTAAAAAATTATCATTATTTCATAATTAAAACCTTCTTTCATTGAATTCTATTAAATAATTTATGATTATACAAAATTAGATCAACACAATTAAGAAAATAATAATAAGAACTGTATTATGGTACATCAAATTATGGGTATGTCGTACCCTACCACATTCTTGATGTAACTTTTTTTCACCTCATGCCCGCCGGGAATAATTTTTAAAACGAAAGATTTTTATAAATACGAGTATATATAATCTTTTCGCGTTTGACCACTACGTGCCTGACATAATGGGCAAAGATTCGACTGAATTACACTGTCGAGGCGAGATTTTATGATTTAAGTAAATAAACATTAACATTTAAATAATTAAAATAATTATTTAAATAATTAACATTTCGAGCGTTTCTTGTTCCGTAGTCTGGATATAAACTCTTCCAGGACTAAACTAGCGTCTTCTACAGGTGCCTCTCCACTGCTGGGGGTTGGCAGTTAGCGCAACGAACTTCTTTCTATCTTACCAAGCTCAACCACAACATTTTTCTTCTTCCAGCGCTTTGATGCCTTCTAGACTAAACTGTGATTTTTTTTATTGCCGAACCGAAAACAAGGCAGAGTGCGCACGGCCGACCATTTGTTATGCCCTTAACATCTTGATAAGGATGTTTCTGACTGACTTAAGCGGATTCCGCAGCGAAATATAGGATCTCTCATAGAAAACAAGGTTATACCCAGCAAAGATCGATAAAGCTTTCTCTTGCATGCTACTCTTTCCGACCCTGCGCCAATCTTTCCAATTCCTACTTTTGACTGACCTCAATTTATCTAAGTATCTAAGTAGTCAGTGGTCTGCCTAAACGACACATAAATAGTAACTGCAATAAAATAAATCTATATTATTAGCATACAGATATGGACTGGCAAGATTTTCCTAAGCTCGTTAACGGTTGAGGAAAATGTTTAAGGAGATGTTTACATACTTACTTAGTACTTCTCTTGAATAACTTTCAATACGTAGATAACTTGTAACGATAAAGTTATTATGAACATGCAAATTTATATATTTATGAAATCAAAGTGTATTGAAAGCATAACAGATAAAAGAGAAATATTCGCACGAGTTAATCTGGCAGAGTAACAAATCGAAAATCTTGATTTCGCATGAATTTTGGAAGGCAAAGCGACGGGTTGCGTAATAACTCGCGCCACGTGAGCTCGCGCCAGATTGCGTCACATCGATGTTTAATTGACCAAAAAATACAATTTATCGCTTGATCTCTATTAAATTAAATCGCTTTTTCAACATATATTTTTTCCAATTCGAGATAAAATGCTCGTAATGTTTAACGGCTTTCTTCGATTGGATTAAACGAATGAAATAAACGTTATCCTCCATCTCCGTAGCTCATAATGATAAGACTAATGTTTCCGATTACATTTCGATTTGATAAATGAGTGTCATTATTCATTTGGGGCTTAGAGAAGTTTCTTCGTGCCCCTTTGTCCATTAGAATTATTACCAGAAACAATTTCGAAGGAATTTTCATTAAAATTCGCTTCTCTGTGTCAATTTTAATTAAAGGAAAACCATATTAAACAATGGATAAATAAGAAACATACATACAAATGTAAAGAATAAAATGTTATTCCCGGAAAAAAGGCCTTCTCTGTCGGGAGAACAAACAAGCAACATTTTTCATTTCAATTTTGAACCAATTTGTCAGATCTCGTCCTCCTGTTGAAGCTTCCATAGAAAGTGCTTGCATTTCCCTAATGCGCATACATATATGTAACATATGTATGTATGCATGAACGTGTATGTTGTGACAAACACATCAGGGCTCTCGGAGCCACGGTGATGGATTAGGGCCGTCCTTGTGCCTACCTCTCCTATTAAATCATGCACGAGTCCGGGATGTCCACTTCTGATGATAGGTACAACTAGTTATTGTGCCAAAATAGAAAATGCCTTTTCTATTGTGTGATCGAGTCAGAACTAGAATTTTTATTTTGTTAGAATATAATACAGGGTCATAACAATTAGCTAACAACCTCTCGCATGCACGTTCCCTGCATGATATGAACTTTTGTTCCATGGTTTTTTCTATTATATAGTTTCCTTTTAGTAATTTGTCTTGTTTCTTCCAGACAAAAATAAATATTTTTAAATTAGCGCTTTAAATGGCAATAACGTTTCGCAGACTCAAATGAGAAGGAACGCGGGAGCTCAGACAAAGCTTATGAGGCCATTTTTAAACTTACGTTTGAGGTATACTTTTTTGAGTTAGTAAACCTAATAAACATTTTGTTATTTGGTCATAGAACATTTTTTTAAGGATGATCGTTAATATAGGGAAGCTGCCCGCGAGAGGTTAGGTAGAGGTAGTCAGCTAATAATTAATAACCACGTATACATACAAAGTAGCATACAGTATGATAAGTACAACATTGTAGTAGTTCGTATGATGCAAGTCCGTTAAATCTTTTTGTTTATCGTCTGTCAGAAGTTCCATAGAACTTCGACTGACTGAGCGACGATATAACTAAAAAGAATGGATGGCGTGTGCGAAACAAGGTATGATTGTGAGCAGAGTGAACATAAAAATGCCGACTGATAGAGAAAAATTGAGACGAAATACGCGCTCTACCAGCCCGGCTTATTGAGAACATAGTAATAAAATGATGATAAAGTTCTGTTTAGAGTCCTTGTAAACTTTTATCAACGTTGTGCTGTACAATTAACTACGCATCATTTAAATGCCAATAAAGTGAACCAAATCATTCGTACCGTAAGGACAGACACAGGAGTAGTTAAGTGCGCTGGGAGACGAAGTGAGGTCGACACAGACGCCGTTGTTCAGACAAGGCGAGGGGCTGCACACATCCCTGTCCTCGCAGCGCGAGCCGGTGTATCCGCCGCAGCACTGGCACTCGTACCCTTCCTGCACAATAATCGTAAATACAACCCTCGTCACCGCACCGCAGAGGTACACCAACATTAATGCCTTAATAAAAGCCCTAACTGTTCGCTCGTTTGTTCTAAGGTCCTGAAGTTAACGACGGTCTTTAAAATCAAGCAATTTATTTATAACTAGCCGCCCGCCCCAGCTTCGCACGGGTGTAAGCTCGGCTTTCGGCCTCGCTACAAAATATAATATAGAATTAGAATTTATCAAATCGGTTCAGTAGTTTTGGAGCCTATTCAATGCAAACAAACAAACAATCAAATGTTTCCTCTTTATATGTTGGTATAGATATAAGTGTTTACTTAATAAATTTACATATTTTGCAATTATTGGCGATTAAGTTTTGAATAACGAACCGGAGCAGAGTAAGCATTAAGTAGCGACTGTGTTGTTCTTTTTATTCACTATCGTCACACACTTCGATAGATGTAGGTAGATCAAACGAGATCTTCAGATAATCTTGGTTACGTACCATTGATACGTTAGTATAGCAGATGCCCTTTCCCGAACAATCTTGTGCATCACCACAGCTGTCCGATTTTACGGTCACCTTCAGTCGTACGCATTGTGATTTCCAATTTTCCGAGACCACTACAAGAAAATATTTTAAATTTAAGTATGGCATAAATAATCCAAATGTAACGTAGGTATGTAGGTACTATTTGCTGTTAATTTGTGATAATGACCACGCCAACGCGTTTTTACCATGGACTGCGGCATTCATACAGTAAGGAGAAAATTCCTTACATAAGCATAGTACGACGACGGTAGAATAAAGAGACGTTGACTTCGTCACCGTCCGATTTTCCTGAGTAGGTATAGGTAAGTATAAACAAACTGAGGTCTACAGAATTTCTAGACACTCGTAGTTTAGTCACTTGTATAGAAATATAATGAACTATACTAGTATATAAACTATAGCTAGTCACCTATAAGTAAATTAACGCCTTCGGTAAGATCTTTCTCGTAAAGCGTAAATATTTTAGCTCCGTGTTCGTCGAGCGGCGTAATGTCTAACAGCGTGCCTTCAGAGTCATCGCAGTGCTCGTGGCCCTGCCTCGTCACCTGGTACACCGCGGGCTGCAGTAGCGTGTGATGTTCCCTAGAAATATTATTACTTAATTCAGCCCAACACCAAAACACACAACATCACACATGCGTAATTTAAACATAAAACAAACGCGCCATGCAAACACTGGAACGGCAAATGTAACAAAACAACTCTACCGCCCGCGTCGCTCTTCTCTCAAGGGATGCAAATACGGCGTACCTTTTTACCAAAATAGGTACCTCGTGTTTCGTTACGAACGAATGAAATAAAATATATTAAAACTCAAATCCACATATTTGTTCGTATAGTTATGTGAAATTTTTCTATTTCATAGGGTCTGTTATTTGGATGTTTCCATGAAAAATGTTATATGTAGTTTTTATTTGTTCGTATTTAGAAGGTTATAGCATCCGAACACGCAACCTCAGCAAAGTAGAGTTTGTTTCAATGTGGCGTGTTTGCATGGCTTTATCTCAAGGTGTAGGTATATTCCGATGCATATCTTGGTGACGACAAATATGCCGAGCGAGAATATATAATCTGCTGTGTCTGTGTGAACCGAGTAGCGTGAAAGCTTGTGTCTATTTATGCCGCAAATGCGAAAAGTAGATGTTCCGGTCAGTGCACCGAGAGATCAATAATGTTCATCCTAGCGGCATACGTGTCGTGTCCCAGGCCAAGGCTGTATCTATAATAATAATAGAGATACCCACCTGTCGGCGAGCACGCGTGTATGGTTCACAGAGGAAGAAGGCGCGGCAGCCGAACCGTTCCTCGGGTCGAAGGTGTCTAGCAGCAGCGAGTCTGCGATGCGCACGATGAGGATGTCTCCGCTCTGTATGTCTGCGGCGCCCTCCCAGGACACGACGACCGGCGGGCACTCCTCGTCCGGCGCCGCGCCCCCTACACACTCCTCCACCACCCGCACACCAAAGTCACACATTAATTCATTGCAAAGTCAACCTTTGTGAATGCTAATTGAAATTCTCCCCCTTTCGTTTGCAGTGCCGTTTTATTGGCGTCGGATCAATGTGGGTTATGAAGACATTATCTAACTCCACCTACGTAAATACAGTGGTAAAATGAAATTGCTCGGCTTTGGTTTATTTGGCTTCCGCGACATACAATGACTAATTTAATTTTTGTCAACTATAGTAAATCTACGCGTACCTATATCATAAATATTGATTTTATTTGTCTTTCTTCCACGCTAAATAAACTTTGTTATGTATCATAAAATACCTTAGTAGATACCAGCACAAAAAATACCAGCAATCATCACAGGCCACAGCCCTCAGTCAACCCTTTACGAAGGTATTTTTCGACACCCTTTCGGCTTCATAATCTAAACTGAACGCCGTTGTTTTAAATTTCTACCATGATCACTAATAATACATAAGAAACATTTCACCTAAACTGTAATGGGTAATGGTGACGCTTACCATCGAGCGAGCAACTTGAGAGATAGGTATTTAAAAAGCGAAATAAAAGTAATTCCACTTGAAAGCGGCTCAGTATTGAAATCTTTAATTCGAACTCTAACCCCGAGTGGCTCACTGCAATCTGAAAGCAATCAAATTTTTTAAAACAACTCGACCGACCTTTTCCGCTACAAAAAATAATGAATGGGAAGAACTCAACCGCTCAAGCAAAAAAAAGCTTTCCCCTTATTTCTCCTCCACTAAGACGATTTATGGTTTATGTATTTGACCTCGCAGTGCTCGCTACTGTCGCGATGAAAGTTGTACGAACAAGAATATAATGCTCAGAAATAAGGGAGCGGAAAAAAACACATTGTATAAATTGCCTGAAAACATTAAGTTTAATATTCTCACATCTTGGATCGTATTTACTGATGTAAAATATTCACTTTAGCGTAGACCTTAATAATTTACTAAAGCAATATTCATTTGTACCTCTTTAAACCGACTTCAAAAAGGAGGACGGTTCTATGTTCCACTGTTTTTTTTAAATGTATGTTCACCGATTTCACTACCAACTATTGACCGATTAAAAAAAAAAAACTTTTGTTTGGTAAGGTATACTTCCAATATGGTCCTATTGTTACCAAGTCAGGATCTGATGATGGGATCCCAGGGAAATCGAGGGCAACCCTCAAAGTAAGGCACTTAATTACGTTTTTCATATTTTTGAAGCCGGTTTTTAATGTGATCCACGTGTATATTCTTAGAAACTAACCTAACCTACCTATTCCACAACATCGATATAACAATGACAGATATGGATTACATAGTAACATACCCATATCAAAAGCTTATTTATAAGGCTAATAGATACTGAAATATTAAGGGAACAACCAAAATGGGTTCGTCATCATTTGACAGGATCTATCTACTCATGAAAAGCTTTTCTGAAAATGGCCTGTCTTTCATTCTGTCACTCATCATATGACGAGTGAACTAAAAGGAACGATGTTGATAAACTTACTTGTCAGAAACATATCAGTATGACAAGTTTTCCAAGAGCTTTCGTCCCAATTTTGTCGTGTCAATACTTAGGTAACTTGAATATGTAAGGACTTAGCAACATATCTTTTCGTTAAACTTTGAGCATTAGGTACACAAGGTTACTTTGTGACACGGAGTGGACCCAAAAAGAATAAGTTCAATATTTATCTAAATCACAAAGTTTTGCTCTCAAGAGTTGTTCGCAAAAGCTTTGTAACACTAACACCATCTCATGCAAGACTTGAATGAAAAAGGTGTTATGACGGCAGTTTAGTACTGTAGGTAAATTTTAAGTTAAGCTGCTCTTGTAAGTTATTGACTTATGCTTAGTGTAAGCATATCCCTAAGTACAATTATGTGTATAGAAGTATTAATTAAGGTGATACGTTTCATGTTTCGCGGGAAATTCAAATTTCAAACAGTTTTTTTGCCCGTGTAGCTAGGCCAGGTAATTATTGTGAAATGACACAGTGTTTGCGAAAATTGTTGGTTGTTCTTTACATTATCATGTACCTTAATATAAAGGCTCACCGTGACTGGCAGATTGAGCTCGTGCGTCTCGTTGCCGCGCCACACTCGTGACTCCCGCGGCAGCACGGGCAGATCGCAATCTATAACCGCGAGGCGCTCTTGAAGCCTCGCCGGGGAGTGCGCCGCTACGCTGGAACTACTATTTAACTTTTGCCTTCTTGCACTTTTCACTATTCCTTTTGTGCTCGTGTGCACTATGGTTGAATGGCGCTCGGTGGTCGTCGGGCTCTCGGTCGCCTCGAATGCTTTTGTTGTCATAAAGCTTCTCTTTGTAAACTGAGATGCAGTCGTCAGCGTTACTGTGCTCTCTAATGGCTTTGTACTCGGCTTTAAAGTAGTAGTCGGCACTTGGGAACTGGATACGCCTTTAATCTGGTCTTTAGAAGAAGCTATCTCGCACAGACCGGCGCCAACTAATGAGAGGATTAACGCCAACGCCATTAGCAAAAAATACGGAGTCGGTGTGAGTCGGACGAGATTCATATTGCTTTGATTTCTATATATCGTTCTTCAAATAGGTATATAGCACCAACAGTGCTACCTGTGTAGCTTTTTGGCACTTGTTAATTAAGGGACCTGTCAAGAAGAAAATTACAATGATACTAACAAAACTAACAACAACGAACAACGATTATTTTATTGGTAGAGGTTTGTTAGCCCACCCGGCGTCCGTAAGTCCAATAAGTACCTACTTAGGTATCTATACGTAAATATGCAATTGGAATTGACGTGTACGATTAAAATAGGGGCCAATATAGAAACGAGTTTTCACGAGTTTCATGTGTGAAGTTATAATTGAGGCCTAGTGGTATACTTATATGTTAATATTAATGAGTAGTTAGGCATGCATGTATTTTATAGATGTTTAACTGCTTGTTGAAGTAAAGGAAGTAACATTTCAAGCCAAACATAAATCCAACAAAACATAAAGAGGCCTACATTGAATCAAAAGGATCAAACCGGAATACATCACAAATACAACAACGGCTCCAAAAGAAAACAAAAAAACTCTCAGTATGTATGCCAATTATTATGTTATTGGGAACAAGCGGATACAAGAAAGGGTCGCGATCCTCTCATTGCCATAATATAAAAGCGAACACCTCTCAGTGAAAACACCTATAATTGGACAAGCTGTAGAGCACTCAGGTGGAGTGGTGACCCTCTTTAGAACGAGTGCAGCCCTCGGGTGTGCTCTACGTGGATAGCTTATTTCCATTTAAAATATCTGATAAAGTAAGGATATTTTATCTAGAGGTTTATCCCCTAGGATAATGTAATTCGTAGCCTTTCAAACAGCAAATAATTTTACAATTTTATGGTTAAAGTCGTCCCGAACTTACTTCGTTTAATCTAAGTAGGTGCGTAGTAATATAAAGAGTAATAAAAAGTTTCTATATATTTAATATTATTTGTATTTTGATTTAGGTATATCCATTGTCATATCTTCCGATTAGTTATTCTGTTAGACCTGTACCGAAATGTCTTGGACAATTACGAGTAAACATGGTGAAATAGCGAAGTGCTTGTAGTAGAAGATTTTGTTTGCAACAAAGTAATGTTAAAAAACTATGGCGACATTTTTGTTATATTCTCTAGGTGCATATATAATAGTTACTAGGTACAAGACAGTATTTTCTGCATACGGTCGGTCAATATTGTGCCACATTAGAGACACTACTAGAATCAGAACTAAATAACAGAGACAAAAGGTGTGGAGGCTGTTACAGTGTTAGTAAAGTAGCGACTGCATCATATTTATTTAGCTATTCAAGAGTATACAATCACTCGGTACCAATACCATTAAATTAGCTACCGCATTCAGCGAAAAATAGGGTTTTCGATTTATAATAGATACGTCCAGTAGACCTTCGCGTCTGCAATGGGTGCGTGCGTCCTGAAATGGCAGTCTCGTATTGTGTCCTAATATATAGTGCGGTCCGTCTGTCGTAGCATTTGGTTTTACGTATTCATAAAGCATCCTTTTTAATGGTAGGCGCCGGGACATAAAAATAAAATAAATATCTTGGACATTATTGCACACATGGTCATCTGACCCCAAACTAAGCAAAGCTTGTAATATGGCTGCCAGAAACTAATATACATACATATATATTTTTAAATACATACTTAAATAGATATTAACACCCAGACATAGAACAAACACAAATGTTCATCACACAAATGTTTGTCCTAGATGGGAATCGAACCCGCGCCCCCAAGCACAGAAAGTAGGATCACTACCAACTGAGCCACCGAGGCAGTCATACATTGGTTCATCTACGTTACAGCAACTTACGGACTTACTTACGTATATAATATTACCTGACTTTATAACGTAACTAGCTGCGGCCTACGGTTTCACCAGCTATCCTAGAAGAACCATGATTTTATCTGGGATAACTACCTCTATACTAAATTTCATTTCAATCCGTTCGACTGTTACATAGTTAAGTGCGGACAAACAAATACACTCTTACACCCTAACTTTCGTATTTACGAGTATAATATTACTAGTTGCGCCCGCGGTTTCACCCGCGTAGTGATGAAAATCGGTGATGATGATGAAAAAAAAATAGCCTATGTCCGTCCTCATGATACATACTATTACCTCGCAAAATTTTATCGAGATCGGTTAAGCCGTTTAGCCGTGATTACGTAGCAAACAGACAGAGTTACTTTCGCATTTATAATATTAGTATGGATATGGATAGCCTGATGTTATTAGTAAAAGCTTACAATTTAGTGCTCATAGTAACATCAAGTTTATCAGTTTTTTTTTACATACAATGTTTTACCCTATTTTTTCTTTTAAATCGACCAATCTATAATTAGATAGAAACTCTTTATTGTGTACACCAGAAATAAAAGTACCTACAACAATAATTAATACTTAAAATAATCACCAACTTATTATGTACTAAACATTGAAGAGTGAATAATAAAACTGTCCCAAGTAAAACCTTGAATACTTTAAACTATTTCTATTGGTATAACTAAGTACATACTAACATTATCATATATATTCAATTTTAAAATTAATCATAATAGGTAATTACTTCATATTTTTAAATCAAAATAGTATACTATGTCTACATCTTCATGTAGTTAAAAAGTTACTTAAAGGTCACATCTAATCTATGTTACCTAAAAATAGAACAACCATTCTTACGTTACAATAGAAATAAAGTACTTACGTAATATAGCAGGAAATGGGTAACTTTGTTCGTGGACCCTCTACGAATAGTTCACAACAAAGGTAAACAGACTAATCGCAACTGACACTGTCACTCAGATGAAAATGATGATATTAACATAATCTTCTACTCATTTTACTAAAATAGTTCATCATAACCATTTTCTTTTGCAATATAAATTAGATGAAATACAATTGAAGAGTACAAGAGAAATGTATCAGTAAGTAGTAAAACAATTAAATTATAAGTATGTTAAATGCAATGTTTTGGCTGTGGGGCGAAGCAGCGCAGGGCGGGCGGCCGAGTCTGCCGCAGCCTCCGCGATACTGAGGGCGCGAGGGCGGCCCGCCCGCCCGCTCCCCAGCCGCGCACCCTGCACGCGCCTGTATCTTTACTTAATTTTCTCCACGCCTGTAACGCCAACGATTTCCTTAACGTGACGGGACTAGAAGCTACGAGGCATTCTATTTTGGGTGGATCTGCGTTTCAGCAATAATACTGATCCCAGTTTTTGCGAAATATTTTTGCGGTAAAATTTTATGAGGGCTGGAGAGCGTGTCCCGCCGGGTCGGATTGTAAACATCATGTATAGCGCCGCACGCCCTCCGCTAGCTGCCACTGCGGCGCCCACCGGCTGATATTTATTGCATTACATTCCAAGGAATCTTCAATATCACGATCCAATAACATCTTGGAGATTGAAAATATTTTTCTTCGAATTTGAAAAATTATGATTTATAGTTTCACCTATTTCATACGTATTTTGAAAAATAGGCACTATGTAATACTTGCTTTTATTTATATAACTAGCTGTAACCCGCGACTTTTTACGTGTATATTTTCATATTCACTATCAATTCCTTCTTGCCTTTCTTAATTCAGCCTTACGCAAAATCATTTCTTAGCACATACCTACACCCCGTGTGGAATCAATGGAAAAGCTTCGTAGGTCAAGTAGTTTCGAGAGTTCGTGATGAGTCAGTCAGTCAGTGAGTAAATGATATTTCGGTTTTATATATATTGCAATTAACTAGGTATTTTGTGGTAGATGTAAAAACCGCAGTAGGCGTATATCAGTCATCTACCTGATGTTAGGTTTCGCTGGTGCACGAAAAGTTGTTTTGATAATTTTGCTCTAACATTATTTCATATCCACTTTCGTAAATGTTGGCAGGTGGCGCGGCTCAGGAAATGTATTCATTAGCGAGGCGAACGTTTAGCAACGCGAAGTAATAGCGAGTTAGGATAAACACGACAAAATGTTATTAAGCGACTACGACATGAACTCACGAAATTTTACGTAGGTAGGTTTGTATTTCTACCAAGCTTACGTGTGCTTACATTACATTATTAATGTGCGAAGTAAATTAAAATACACGTGTTTGTTTCATTATTAATTAAGTGCATTATTAATTCCATTCACATTAATACTAAATAGCAAAAAAATATACGAACTCATTCATATTATAATTAAGCGTCGACAAAAATCTGAGCTTATTTTATAAGTTTATTTTGCAACATTCTCGGGTCTAGCCCCGGGCTGGCATTTGATATAAACTGGTGAAGCCGAAGCCAACACCAATAAGCCCTGTTGAATACAAAAATACAAATATGGAGTGTGTAAAAATGGCTTAAGGTGTCTAGAGGTATGCTGCACTTTCACTAAGAGCTACTCGCAGCGTTATACCCTTTAACACTTCCACCCTAAAGCTTAGGTTCTTAGCTCTTGCGGTTGCCCAGACGGCCGTTTAGGGCAAACCAAGGGTCGGGGTCTCAGTCAGCCCCATGGAATCGGGGTACACGGTGTCGCCTCTCACCTCTCGCCACAAAGTTTATTATTATAAATAACTTGTTTAATTTTACTTGGACAGTCAACAGCCTTCATACATGTAAATTTAGTAATAAGTATGAAGAAGGGGACGTACTTAGGTTGTTACCTGAAAACATTAATTAAGCATGTGTTAATTTTAATTAGCTTTGTCTTGGTTTCGCGCGTGACAATCTCCTTCCGCGATGTTGACAGAGCAATTCAAAGCATAAATTTTAGTTAGACCACGCTCACCAGCCATAGTTATCTCTTTGACACGGTTTTTATATTTTTGAAGCACTGAGTGATAATTAAAAAGAACCAATTGGGTATTATCTTTAGAATGACAGTTGCGAACAGTTTTCTTGTTGATATTTTATAGGATGTAGAGGAGAAAAACTCGATCTTTTTTTTTCTTTCTATCCCTTTTGCCATTCTTTAAAATATCAACACAAAAATTATTTTACATTATTTGCTATGTTATTCTAAACATAATGCCCAATGAGTTATGGAGTACTTCCTACGAATCAGATAAAGAAGGCAAACTTGAAAACTGTTCTACGAAAATAAATCAAAGAAGCAGAATAACATGACACGACTGTTGCAATAACTTGTCGGGTCTTTATAAAAAACTGTCATAAAACGCAAGCCACTCTGTAAGAGACTATATATTAATACTTGATTACTACCCATCTATTTTAACACTCTCCTACCTAAAGTGTCACTTATCTTTGATAGGTTTATCTATATAAACGTAGGTATTAAGGAGCTAAATTAATGAACCTATTAGCTATGGAAGCACGTACGTAATCTATAACGGCTCCAATGAAAAGGCAAACATATAATACTTGTACATCTAAAGAGATTCCCTTTGCTCTATCTACGTAGAAATAATAGTTCTCTGGATCGTACCACACTAATGAGAGCCAATTAATTACTGAGCGAGCCTTGTCGGAGTCTTGCTCATCGAATTACTTACAAGGTTACACAGCGAAAGTGATTGATGGCGATCGATTTTAAAAGGCGATAATAATAAGGGTTCTCTTTTTGCGCTTCTTTAAGCATCCAATTACATACATCTGCCGAGGCACATATTTTGAAAAGGTACGCTAAAATCTGATTTTTATTTAGGGTTCCATACCCAAAGGGTCAAAACGGGACCCTATTATTAAGCCTACGCAGTCTGTCTGTCTATCCGTCCGTCTGTCCGTCCTATCTTTAAAGGGCTGTATCTTCCGCACCGTAATATATAGCCAGTTGAAATTTTCACAAATATGTAATGTTCAGTGAATTAACTAAGAAATAATAAAATAATTAAAATGAAAGGAGATCCCTGTACAACAAACGTATTTTGAATTTGCTGTAGTGTAAAAACGGTAATACGTAAAATCGTCAAACTTGGCATGATTACCGGGTGTCAATTCTGCTATTTGTCAAACGTTTCAAACGAGTGTCGGTAGTGTGTCGTCGGAATTATTTTTGACATTTGGTATTCTGCTAGTTATTTAAGAACAGTTGCTTTCCAATGGCTTGCCATCGAACTGCCTGACAGTTATTATTGAAATATTTGGTATTCTGTACGGTAATGGCGTGCCAGTGTCATCACAATTGTTGATAATTTGGTATTCTACTAGTTATTTGACATTTGCATCAATGGATTGTTTTTTCCTTAAATTACATTTTAAAATTATGTTTGGTGTATTATATTGACGAGGAAGATATGTACAATCAATACAATCAATAATATAATCATTTAAGTAACAAAAAAACAATGATAGTTTGGTATAAAATAATACAATTCGTGGTAGATTTTGACAGGCAACATCGAACGCAGTTCCAACACGATTCCCTTGACACACCACTGAAACGACATTGAAGATTTAGCAGAATACCCTTTTGGCCACTTTCGTAAGTGAGAGTCGGTGGAGAGTCGTGGGAGTGGTAAAACAATGTGATTTTACTTTAATTAGCAACATTGACACCCTGTACAATAATATAACAAAAATAAATAAATAAAGGCCAAGTGCGAGTCAGTGACATATTTCTGTTTATTACCAAGTTAAGCAACGTATTCGGTTATTTGGATGACCGATATCGTATCTTTCACCGAATCGATATTGCATATTTTACTAATTTTGAAGCCGGATTTTTAAATTGATAACTATTGTATTTTTTGGTGGTACGGAGCCCTCAATGCGCTAGCCCGACTCGCACTTGACCGGTTTTATTTTACTAACTTAACTAAATACAATTCACACACTAAAACACCTAAACTAAGTAGCCATATTTTGAGCCCAAACTCAAAAGGGTTTTACTGGTAGCTATTAAGGAGTTCCACTATCTTGGCTCCATCATCAGATACCTCGTCACCAAGAGTAATGTATGGAACTCGTTAAACTAAACCACACGAACACATACTCGAGAAATTTACTCGTAGCCGTTCCACTATCTACCTCTTAGCTCCATCATCAGATCATTTCGATGGTATTTACTTAAATTATTGTATTGTCATCCGGGTTACATTTACTTGCAATGTTTCTGATCTGATGATCAAATCTAGTCTCTGCAGAACAGGGAATCCTAGAGTAGAGGCCAGGGTTTTAAGTAGAACTAAATTAATTATATTATTGGATATCAAAGTAGTTTAAAAGCCATGTATTACTTTCTTTATTTAGATAACTAGTGCTGTTGCCCGCGACTTCGTACGCGTAGATTTTCATATAAACGTTCAGCCCTTTTTTGCTCCCTTAATTCGGCCCTTGCGCAAAATAACATAGCCTATACTTTAATCTGGTCATAGCTTAGCATATTCGTGAAAACCGCATTTAAATCCGTCCAGTGGTTTAGGAGATGTGCGTGGACAAATAAACAAACAGACAAAAATTCTAAAATTTGTCTTAACGTTTTCCGTTGCTTATTTTAAGACGCCCAATGTATTTTTTTTATATCTCGCAGTTACAGATTTTTTTTATCTCTAAGTTTTTATTATTATGTATAGTTAAGAACTTAGTTTAATTCTAGTTTACTTTGTCAGCAACATACCTTATGGAAATAAATAAATGTATTGTACCCATTGTTAATTAGAAGTAAGTTAAATTCGACTTGGATTAATAATAATAATTTAAAAAAAAAACTTTATTTGACCAAAGTTTCATTATCATCATTTGTAAATTTTAATCGAATATGTTACCTTACTTCATATTTTAAAGGATATGTAGTGTAGGTAAATGTCAATTTCTATTAGACAAGTACTTTTTTTATCGCGAATAAGTGTTCGCGTTTGGCCACCACTCGCCTGCGACGATGTGGTCGAAGATGAAGCATCTTTTTAAGTGTATATTCTTAAAGCTTCATCGGTTTCTTGATCTGACGATTACTTATAGCCTGGGCAGCATGAAGTCGATAACGGTCGTTAACCACCTATCTAATCTAAGTGATTATCTTAAATGAGTTTTCCTAAGTCATGACCTAGCTAAATTGCTTATTTGCACCCGCGATTGAGCTCTACAATAAAACTTGTTTTCCCATTTTAAGGTTTGCGGGAAGATAAAGAAAGAGTAGTAAATTTAACATAAGAAAACTCAATTCTAGTAACGACAGCCACGCCTTTTCAGCGCCTGTATAGTTTGAGACGCAAATATAACTATACCTTTATAACTGCAACACTCTCATGCACAAAATTCAGACAATATTAACGCGTACATTGATATCGTTGTTATCAATTCTATATAAGTAAGGTATATTTTGTGTTTAGCTCAGTGTTTTTTCTAACAGATTGCAATTAAAGAGAAAGCGTATTATAATTATTTAAGGTAATCTAGTTCTGTCAATTCAAGCCTTCCAAATTAAGATAACTAGCCTTATAAATGTTCCAAATAATGGTTTCCCAGAAACATCCAACAAGCTAGCGAGGCTAGTAAACTTTTGCAGCGTTGCGTAATATGGCGCGTGGTGGCCTGGGCGGACGAATACTACCGGAGTTGGCGCACCGCCAGCCGCGTCGCTGACACGACCTTATCGGATAGTTCGCGTTGCCGGCTAGGTACTTACGGATTTAATTTTCTAGTTTTGATGGTCCAGAGCCTTTGAATTTGCACCATCACCGCCTACACTAGTCTACTGTTGGACATATATGATATGCCTTTATTCAGGCACGGCACTTAGCTCGATTTTAACTTATCCTCTACACTTTTAACCGATTTTAACGCGTACACACATTTCGGTGAGTGTGCGCTTGAGCTACACGACCTAATCTCTCTTTCCCCCTTCAACAACAGGACAAGTCGGAAAACACTTAAATACCATGCATCCTTACATAGGTGACATGGCACCGGCTCGAACTAGCCTGTTTGCTTCCACCTTCGCATGCTTTGCCACCCGCTCTTGTTTCCTGAAAACTGTGACCTTCATAGGCCAGAGTGAATAAGTAGGTACCTTCTAGGTCTACGTGCTCCATCTTCGGTCACACCATAGCTTTTCATCCGGTGATTTGAGGGCCAAACTCTATACTAAAAAAACACATCGCGTAGTTGCGTATCGCGTGCCCATTTCTAAAGACATCTAGTGTACCTGACACACAACA
The DNA here is from genome assembly GCA_949125355.1 of Agriopis leucophaearia. Taxonomy (NCBI): domain Eukaryota; kingdom Metazoa; phylum Arthropoda; class Insecta; order Lepidoptera; family Geometridae; genus Agriopis; species Agriopis leucophaearia. The sequence continues at coordinate 10,267,646 of OX421262.1, forward strand.
AGTAGTAGCTTGTAGTGTACAAGCAAAGTCTGCAAAGTGTTCGAAAAGTCAGTATTTATGAAAATAAATATGTAAAACACAAACGATAAAATCCGTTTTAAGTGTTAATTCCAATCGCGAAAACCTAAGAAATCATTATTTTCTCTAGTCACGTTCAATATCAAAGACTCCATCGAACTTTAGAGCGTTTACTACGCTGACTTGTATGATAATCTCCTAAAATAAAGTGAGAGTTTTAAATGAGTAGGTATGCTGCTGACTGAACCAAACTGATCTGCGCTAGTGAAAAATCAGGAGCTATTGTTTGAAACTTAATACTAATATCAATCCCTAAGATTGAGCAGACGCTAACCTGAGTAGGTATACGTAGTGACCCTATTTGATAACCGAATATATAGCAAACGTCTATTGTCAACGTTTGGATCAATGAAAACAGAACTGTCTCATTAGTCCAGTCGGGGCAGACATAAAACTAGCCTGAAATAGAAAAAAATCCGGGGACCGTTTTTTTTATACTTCGGGGAGGGGCGGAGGGGGGTTTGGTTGGAAGTATAAATCTCGATTTTCTAACTAATTCCGGTAGAGGACGAGTAACTTGATAGTAGAAACTCTGCAAATATTGATCCTAGCGTAAAAATTATTATGACCAAACTTGTGAGAAATTTAATTTCCAACAACTTTGGATACTGCCATTTTTGCTCTAAAGTTGAAAATTAAAAAGTTATTTCAGAAAAACGAAAAAATTGAACTTTAAAACAATGACGCAAAATCTCAGATAGAAAACAATGGATAGTCCTTTTATTAGATGTTTAGATTCTCTTTAGATTATTTAGAGATAATGGGTACGGGTGGATCTGTGGGTACGACACTTATTGCCGAAGCTAGATTTTTTAGGGGTGGCCCAAAACGTTTATTTTTCTGTTTGTTAAATTGAGTCTGGAAAGGCATTGGATTTTCTCGGGTAGGCCATACTTAGCCATGTCCTTTCCTCGCTATGCCAGAGACGATACTCCAAAGATAAATAACGCGAAGGAATTACATGAGAAATGTTTTGTGTAGGTAGTCTTTTAATCTTGTGAAAATCATGCGGTATTATGGGAACACTTACTTGGCGATTTTGTAATTTTTATACATTTAGAAAACTTTCTTTACAAGAAAAGATAATAGAAACCCAAAAAAAGGAAGCCAAGGAAGAAGATGAAAGAGACCCGAAAAGTAACTATGAAGAGTTTCCGTTATTTTTAGTAAAATTGATCAAGAAAACGTCCTCTTCGGTACATTTTGTTAGATACTTAAAGTATAGTGTATAGCCAACTTTAATACCCATTGCTTGAAGGTGTACACTATAGCAAGCCAAGCCAACCCGCCTGCCAAGCGTGGAGATTATAGCAACACCCCTCTCTATGAGGGAGGCCTTGTCCAACAGTGGACGTTAATTGGCTGATGATGTGATGTGTGTGTGTACACTATAGATATCTCTTTCTACATTGGAGTCTTTCAAATAGATGTTACTTTACTGAAGCGCAGGGTGAAAAGGTTGAATAGCAAAGCAAATACCGTAAAACGATAAAAAGAAAACCACTGAATTGGGTTCTCCCTTGCATAATTCATAAGTTCATCTCATTTTCGACTGAAAGAAAATCTATTCCGAAGTTTGAGAGATGCATTTAGATTGGATTTGGATACCTTCATCCCGGGGATTTATATACTGTGGAAAATATATTCTTTGGAATTATGTGAATATAGGGGGAAATTCAGTGCATTTAAAATTGTGTCATAGGTAATTTTTTTCCCAATTGCCGTTTTCTATGGAACAGCTGATTAGTGTTCGCGATTTTATTTTTATTTTCATTGTATAATGAGTACAATGACCTTCTTTTGGCTTAGTACAGGGTAAGCAGTGGGGAAGCTATCGAAGGGGCTAGGCGGTGCCGTGAACCGGGCCCTCAAGCTCAGAGGGCCCTCGGACCCTGACCAACAAACCTCAAACTTAATTAGTTATTATTTTCCCTTCATACACATACATGTAGTAAGTAGCATTGAGCACAATAAAGAGCTGATAATAAACTAGCTTTGCAAGTTTAAAGTATTTATATTTTTACTTGATAAAACCTAACTCAGTTTATATAGGGCCCCATTTTTTATGCACCAGGGCCTTTGATTACCTAGCTACGCTACTGAGGGTATGTGTGTATCCATTATTATCATTATCATGTATATGACACGGGGAATATTAAGACGTGTCGATAGACACCTCATTGGTCAAAATATGTATATAACGTATCGCTAAAACCAATCTGAAGAATTTTATGATCTAATTTAGCACGTCGAAAAATATATTTACATCGGGATAAATATATCTTGTTTGTTATCAAAGGAAATGGCTTAATCTGAAAATTACAAATGTGTATGTACAATTTTCTTGTTTATTTGAATGTGACACGAATGGGAAGTCTATGCATGAATATGTGTGTAAATTTTCATGATTCATGTGTTTCCCTCATTGCTCTAAAACCACTTATCAGATTTAAAAAAAAAATGTTTCGTGATTCGTCTGAACACCCCGGGTGGTAAATGATATTAATGATGTCACATAATATCCAATATGGCGGCTAATATGACCTTATTTTGTATGACGAAAAATTTCATACTTTGTTTATTTTATCTTTTTATCCTTTATAGTATTTTTATTTTTCGAAGTCGGTTTTAGTGTTTTAACCTTTATCTTGTTTGAGATAAAAAGTAGTCCATGTGACTTCTCAGTCTTTTACGGAGGTTATACCAAATTTGACAGTTTCTCAATAAATTTTAAATAGTTAAATAACAATATTTGAGCCGGAAAAAAATACATGTCATAGATACATCTGTGTATGAGATAAAACCGTGGTTCGAAACACAATAGGGCAAAATTTTCTCGATAAAAATGTACGTAACAAAGTCGATTTTGTAGAATTTAAGTTTTTTTCCGTTTTATGCTCTAATGAAAGCTCGTAACAGCCTGGAAATTGCATATACTGAAAGGTAATTGTATTCATCATTTTTTCCCTGGATAGTTTTTTGATAGTTTGTTCGTTCGTTTTTTATTGAAATTAATAACGCAAAAAGGTCGCGAAAATATGCGCACACTGCGCTCAGACCGCTGCCAGGCGTCATCGAGGTCGGACCTGTGTTTGTTTTTGTCATTGCATTGGCCCCGCTAATTGTTCGCAATGGGACGAATAGCAAAATACATCGTCGCTCTATCTTGGCAGGGGCAGAGGAAGCGTTTTGTTACCTACGCGACTTGGATAACCCTCCGTTAAACTATACCCAGTGGCGTATTTTAAGATTCAGCGCCCTGGACCTGTAATGTTTGCCGCCCTATAAATAAACGGGAAGGAGAAAAAACTTAGTTAGGAATAAAATTAAGTCCAGTACCTAGTGTGTTAATGTGAGCTGAGATCTGAGATGAAAATGAATGAAAATACTTTTAAAGTCCTAACTGGTCAAAGACCCTTGTCTCTAAGGACTGTGGTTTCTTGGACGAAAAGATGTCGGCTGAGATGACGGCTTGCGCCGCCCCGGGCCATGGCCCTTTTGGCCCTAGGGTAAATACGCCCCTGACTATACCTATGCAAAAATCACACCAATTCATGCTCATTCATATATCATCAATAGCTCTGTTGCTGTGAAAGAGGAACTAACATGACAACAAACAAAAGTAAAAAAAAACACGAGTGAAATGTATCTTGGTGTTTAATCACTTATTACTAATAATAATATAAGTAGGTATAGATACTGTTTTGTAATTCATTGATGAAATATAACAACTAAAATATATAAAATTCGTAAGACATTTTCTATACAATTATTGATCTAATAGCTACCAATACTATACCAGTAAAGTGTCGATTGAAATAAAACGTAATTCATTTGTATTATATAGTTCTAAACGCTAATAGAGGCTTATGCTTCCACTACACTACATAGCTTCAACCTCGTTTTTAGCTACCGGCACACTTACTGCTACAGCATCGTTCTTGATGTAGTTCTGAAAAAAAAAAAATACTTTGCTGTAGTACTTACTAATGTTTTTATAGCTAAGGTGGGTTTGCTGACAAGCAGCTAGCTCCACTTTATTTCTAACTAGCCGTCCGCCCCGGCTTCGCACGAGTGTAAGCTCGGCCTTCGGCCTCGCTACAAAATATAATATAGCCTATGTCACCCGGGGATAGTGTAGCTTCCCAACAGTGAAAGAATTTTTCAAATCGGTTCAGTAGTTTCGGAGCCTATTCATTACAAACATACAAAAATAGGTACAAATCTTTCCTCTTTATAATATTAGTGTAGATAAAAAACGTACTTGAGTCCTCTAATAGCGACAGAGTAGCACGTGAGTGTATACAGAGGTGTCAGACTGGATTTTCTATAGAGCCATGTACTACATTTTGTGAGTATTAGCGGACCAGGCTCAAAATAACTAAACATATTACTAACAGAGAGCATCATTATGAACTGAGGATCGCATGTGGCCTGCTGGTCGTATTTTTGACAGCATAACACACATCACATCATCAGCCAGAAAGCCAGAAGCCCTTTTAGAGAGGGATGCTGTCTTTATCCCCACGCTTGGGAGGCGGCTTGGGGATCGCAGTACGTTCACCGTGTACTAATAGGACGCTGCTGCCCATCCTCCGGTGGTTCTGGTCGCAGTTTTAGGACATACCCGGTTGTTTGACAGCAAAGACGGGTAATTTAACTCACCTGTTGCATGGTGGCGTGTTCTCCGTAGGGCTGGTAGTGCGCTGCGTGCGCGGCGTGCGCCTGCGCCGCCATCTTGTCGGGGTGGCAGCGCAGCCGGTGGGAACGAAGCGTCGACGCGTATGCGAAACGCTCCTCGCACCACTTGCACGTCAACGGCTTGTCGCCCGTGTGCGTGTACATGTGGACCTGTTGGAAACAAGAACATTCGTAAAGCGAAAGATCTTGGGAAATGGCATTCCCTAGATCGAGATCCCTATGTACGTTCAAAAATGGACAAATGTTACACAGGTACCTGGTACATGTATATTTAATGACATTGCAACCTTGCAACCGCTACGCTTACCTTGAGCGTCTGCCGCCGCTTGAAGGCCTTGTTGCAGTAGGAGCAGACGTGGCGGCACTTATCCTCGTGGACGAGCAGGTGCTTGCGCAGCGTACGCCGGCTGTTCAGCACGCGCCGGCAGATGTAGCACTCGTATGATGTGTCCTCGTGCGTGTCCATGTGGGTTTTCAGGTTCGAGTATGTTTTGAATCTATAACCAGGATGGGATGTACATATAATTTCATGAGACGGTACGGCTGACTATGCATTGAAATGGATTTACACATTTCAATGATCAGTGTAATTCATGCATAACGCTACACGCACATGGATGCACACCCAAGACGCGGTAGACTAACACCCAGACCCAGAGCAGATATTTGAATTTATTATTAAAACATCTGCCTGGCCGGGCATTGAACCCGAAACCTCCTGCAAATTAAGAGACATGCTAAAACAGCGTTAGCAACACTGTTTTAAACCAGTGTTCTCTTTAAATAGAGCGCGCTGGGTCAAATCCTGAAAAGGGGTAAATTGGAATGTTTTCCAAAAAAAAGCGCTAATTCATAGATAATTAGAAAATTGTATACGCTGAAAAGTGTTGTATAATTTTTTGCGGATGCTTGTTCTCTAGCAGTTTCTTTCCGTTACTCGTGTTATTTTTTAAAGAATATATTAAAAAGACGCTAAGCGCTAAGACATGAAAAACTATTATATAGTGCCGAACACGCTAACTAACTGGTCGTCGTTGTTGATGTCAACTTTAGAACTAATTTGCGTTAGATGTTGATTACAACAAGACATACTAGTTCTAATCAAGATCAAAGATTTGTGAGTTTACCATTTTATTTATAACTCACGTAAGATTAGGCCGGTTACTCCGACTATAGTTTCAACCGCATTCGGCGGTCTTAATCAAGGTGAATGCGCGCACGCGGCTGCGTCTCGCTTTCACTTTGATAAAGACCGCCGAATGCGGTTGAAACTATAGTCGGAGTAACCGGCATAAAGGTGAAGGTGAGGTGGCTCAAGGTGAATGCGCGCGCGGCTGCGTCTCGCTTTCACCTTGATAAAGACCGCCGAATGCGGGTGAAACTATAGCCGGAGTAAACGGCCTAATCTTACGTGAGTAATTCCCGTGTAATATAAATAAAATGTGTGAAAACTACGTCAGTTTCCATAATAGAGTTTACTATATCAATTTCACAACGTTTCAACGGTGGGTACGTACGATTTAGAACATTTCCTGCAGCAGAAGGGCTTGTCCTCGCTGTGTATGGCGCGGTGCTGGCGCAGCTCGCCGCCCGTGCCGCACGCATACCCGCACAGGTCGCACACGTACCCCTTGATCTTGTCGTGCACCACGCGCTTGTGCGATGCCGCCGATGACCGCGTCGTGAACCTGCGTCGTGGGGGCATCACTTTATACTGAGGCTTTATTATATCGCAGTGATATTCCGGATACTGGAATATTCACGTGTTATTGAAGCGAAAACTTCTTTAGGCGTGTTGAGCACTTTCGTGATAAACAAAAATCATGGAACTCGCGTCATTGTCACGCTGTCACAGAATACATAATACACAGTACCGTGTATTTTAAAACAGCGCTATTTGTTGTAGACGTATCAAAGGTGATTTACTACTTAAGTTTTCACTTTTGACGTGCAGTCCTATGACTGATGTGTTTTTTTTTCGTTTACCTAAATTTCTGTGCCGGATTCGAATCCTGCCGGTTGTAATTTTTTTAATTTTTAAATTGTCTACATCATTTAAATAAAATGTTAGCAGTTACGAGATGCCCGGCATATGTTAAGCATGACGGCATAAGAGAGCGTCATGTCGTTTGCCGGTACGCCATACGAGTCGGTTTTATTGCTAAGGCGCGCCAATACAAATCACATCAAAAACAACTATCTTACTAATAATAGAACATTTCTAATACCTAGGTACTTACTTGAGATTACAAACTTCGCAATGGTATATCTTCCTATCTTCTATAGGAATATGAGATCTTTCATGAGATTTTAAAGCGTCTTTCGTTGTAAATATTTTATCGCATGATTCGCAGGTGTATTTCCGCTCAGACTTCGGAACATGTCTCATTTTATGTTTATCCAAAGCCGCCATGGTCTTCGTTATTCTTGGACATTTGTCACACCTGTAATATTACACGAGTTTTTTTAGGCTCTACTCATGCTCTACTACATTATGACTGCTGGCAATTTTTTTCTTTTAATAGTCTTGACAACCACTACTCCAGCGAGTTGTGGTCTAAAAAGGTAGCCAAGCAAGGGCTAGGTCAAAGGGTCTATGTGACTATGTTAAATGACAGTGTGGTTAAAGTTGGTAAGCACGCCTAGCCTGGATTGGAGACTAGATTTCAAGTGATGCTGCCGAAGCACAGCGTTGAAGTAGGCTTCCGTGCATCGCGGCCAATCGCAGCCGCGCGCGTCTGACGTGCACGTCACGCACGCGGCTGATGCGAAGTGTACCTTTAAGACACAGACTAAGTAAAGCTACTACGTATCCCAGACTTCTCGTTACGATTATTTCCAATGGAAACAATTCAGTCAAATACCTGAAGGGCGGAGTGAGGGGTCACTGAATGCGAATTGGCACATTCAATGTCACTTCAAAACGTTGACGAATCGCAGGCTTGGTCAGTACTGACGTGACATTCAATGTCTTTAGTGGGCGTGTCAATACATCAGACGTTTTCATCTAATGTAGTGCATCATGTTCGCCCTGCATTAAATGTCTAGTTCTAGAAAGTCTTTGCTTTAAGTGCATGACAGATTTTCAACTAGAGGGTGGTAGTTATCCAGTCAAGTGCTAGAAATTATCTTATCACCATGCTACGGTTTCCTCACGATGTTTTCCTTCACCAGAAGCTCAAGCAGATTATCAGAACTTGAACTCACATCTGCGGCGCGTAAGTCGTACGCGCCTACCACTATCACCGAATGACTTTATGGCAGTGTTACTAAATGGTTTCATCATACTTACGCCAATACATTAGGACTTTTATGATCTTGTATGTGCTTGTACATGACGGATTTAGACTTGAGAGTAATGCCACAGCTGCACTGTACAATGGGGAGGGTGTTGTGCCTCTCTTGACAGTGACTTTTCAGGCTGTACCAGCTTGAACATTCTTTTTCACATTCTTGACATATAAACCTAAAAATTATTATGTAATTTAAAAATTCATTCAGGACCGTCTTTAAACTATTGGAGGCCCTGGGCACATTAGGATAATGAGGCCCTGGGCACATTAGGATAATGAGGCCCCTCTGACCTTTACAGATCACTTTTGCGGGCGAGAGTAGAGTAGCTTCGCGCATGAAAAAGCTAACAAGCAAGTAGGTATTGTAGTCCGTCATTATCCATTGTTTTTTTCGAAATAAATAAGATTTTCAGTAATATCGGTTATTGTTTGGTGGTCTGGCGGGATTTTGAGAGCCCCATCGATGGCGGGGCCCTGAGCAAGTGCCCAGCGTGCCCAGTGTGAAAGAGGGGCCTGAATACATTTGATAGAAATATGATTTGGTATTGGTTATTTGTTTATCAGTTATTATATTTTCGTGATGAACTCGTTATGCTGTGTACATGTACAGATCTAATGAAAGAACGCAAACAAATGCATATGGGTAGGTTCATGTGCTGCTAGATACCACGCGCTTGTTCGCCGTCGCTATTGTTTCCACAAGTTGCCGATCGCCTTTTTAATTATGGCCTGCATACCAATATTTGGCAAACATTACAGCACGCGACCGACGCCTTTGTTCGCATGTGCTCGCTCGCGATAGTGTATGTCGCGTGCGAACAAAAAGTACCGCGGTCTGCTATATACGAGAAATAGTAAATTACAACCCTTATTTTTTTTATTGTAAAATAGTCTTGCGCTTGGCCACCAACTCGCCTGATGTTAAGCGATGATGCGGCCTACCGTGGATCACGCTTGTCTAGAAGAAACCGATTCACTCTTGACTTGAAGACACCCAGATTGTAACTATCGGGACCCTTGGAGGTAATAGGCGTTGATAGACTCACATTATATGTATCTTCGTCTCAGCCTATATGTCAGACATTCTTCCATCTATTGCCTTTTTGCCTGCCTCGGCAGTCATTTAGGTACTATACGAATTAATGACATTCTCTTATTCTTTCCAAGGCATGGACAGAAATTATACTTGAGTGATGTGATGAAACATCAATTTCAATACATTCAGGCACTGAAGTGGTTGTCAACTACTAAAGCAACCTACACTTAATTTATCATTTAATATTTTGATGTGTGAGCTTACTACGTGCAAGTAAATAAATGGTATAATAACCAATAAATGTGTTGGTTATTATACTATATTCAAATCAAATCATTTATTCGGGCTTAACCTACACTTTCATAAAAGGTATCAACCATATTGACGTCAATTCTGTTACACCATTTTAAACTTAACTATATTACTTACAGGTCTAAAGTTGTTGCCATCCTTCTTACACATATTGAAACATAATTATCAATATGAAAAAACTACTTCATAAAAATGACAGAACTGGGTCAAATTAAAGTGGGACCACACGGGAAGAACCAGCTTTGAAATAAAAAAAGAATCATCAAAATCGGTTCACCCAGTCGAAAGTTCTGAGGTAAAAAACGAAAAATAAACAATCAAATTGAGAACCTCCTTTTTGAAAGTAAGTTAAAAAGATACTCAGATATTTTTAATCATGTCAAATTGGTTTAGTTTAGCGAGTGCAACAACAGAATCGATGCCATTGTGTGTTTCTAAGTATTAGTATCTTATACTCTTTGTAATAAATAATAAGGTATGTACCTATTCCTAATCTATGTCACAATTCATTAATTATCAGCCTATCATGCCATCTATCATGTTCCCACTGCTGGGACGCAGGCCTTCTCTCAGAGAGAGGAGTGGGCCGAGGATGGAACCGGGGGTCGTCAGATTGTTACCCATAGCATTGTAGCCACCATCAAGCTTTCTAACTGTATAGCTATATTTTACCTGGCACTTACCTAACAAAATCTTTAACATTTAACTTGGAATATTTTTCATCAATTTGCTCTGACTTTTCATCTTCACTATCAACAATATTGTTAATCTTTTTGCTCTCCAGTTTGTGATCAGATACATGTTTGTAGAGAATACTTTTAGATTTTATTTCATATCCACAGAGACATAAAACAACTGGTTCACTTTTATGGTCTTTTGCATAGTGCAGTCTTAAATTGGCCCAACTTTTTAATCTCTCCGAACATAGTACACATTCAAATCTGTAAAAGAAACACAAAATATATTTTTACCACATCCAGCCAAAAATAGGTTCATTCTCTCTTCAAAATGTACGAACAAAGCTATTCATTATCCAACGCATGATTTGGAGGGGAAAAAAATGTGGTTTGAATTAAAAGAAAGAGTATCTAATGAATAAAAAACATAGAGGTATGTTTCACCTATGGTGGGAAATTCAAATTTCAAGCAGTTTTTTGTCCTTGTAGTTAGGCCTGGTAATTATTGTAAATGATCACGGTGTTTGTGACAATCCATGATTATTCTTCACATTATCGTGTAAAACTATTTATCAGTAATGCACCTTTTTACTTACATTTGTCAATAAACTGTTACATGTTATGTTAAACAGAAATAATAAAAATTTGTTTATTCATTATATATAATGAAAATCGCATTTAGCAACATACAGGGTGTAAGGGAAACACTCCCGAAGCCAAAACACTAATAATAAACTATCTAAAAACAATTGAATACTAATAACTTTTTGCCTTATACTTGTTGTTTTAGTACCTATTGTTTTTTTTTTTTGTTTAGAATGTTGCTAATCAGAAATGTAACGTACAAGCGTGTGTATGGCGCAGCTCATTTGTTAACCTCTAGCGTCAGCTGATATTTTATTTGCATTAAATTCAAAACATTAAAAAAACAGCATTTTTTGTTGTATCGTTTCGACAATCATCTGCACTATCATCAGTTTTCATTTTTGGGAGCGTAACCATTACAACCGGTATAAAATTAAGTTTGTTTGTACTTACTTAACAAGATCTTTTACTTTAAAATTAGATGTTTTTAGAATATTGTTAAGTTTTTCAGGGTCAATTTTGCTTTCGACTTTTCGCTTGATTTGTTTCTTTTTTATTTGTTTGAGAGTGGCGATGGCCACATTATCCAAATAATCATCATCTTCATCATTTTGGTGGTCATCGTTTTGGTGGTCATCATCATCATCTTCGTACAAACTAATCTCTGTCAATGAGCTTTCATTCTTCAGTGCAGCTGCAAGAGACCATAATTATGTATTTGAAACATCACATCATACACACAAAAAAAATTACATTGAACATGTAATTATAAATTATATTTTTTTTATACCTCCTATAAAAGAGCTGAGAATCTTTAATGGCTGAACAGATTTTTATGAATCAGAAATCTCTCGATCATGTCACCTAAAAAAACTAAACCAAAAATCGGTTCAGCCGTTTGCGAGCTACATGCCACAGACAGACACATACATACACACGTTAAAATTATAAATATAATTATACAGGCCTATTTCCAGAAACAGCCTGCTCTACAAAGTAGCAAAGCATGTGTCTGATACAATGGTCTGACCAGCGCCGGCCCTGGGGTAGAGCGAGGACCAAGAGCGGTTGCTCCAGGCGCCAGATAACAAGGGGCGCCAAAATGCCAAAAGCGAAAAAACCTAGTGAAAAATAAAAACTTTATGGCGGCTCGCGCCTCGGGGCGGCGGGGCACAATTGCATTGTTTGGAACCAGCATAAAATTATGATGTGGAAATAGTTTACATCCTGGATTAGCACAGGGGCGGGCTGGTCTGATAAGCTTTGTTAGGTAAAATGAGCAGTCTGGTATTCAAATATAACACATTGTATGTGACACTCCTCATCAGTAAGAAACTGACAATATACTTTTTAACATTTTATCAAATGTTCAAATAACTGGGTAAAAATTTACTTACTGACAATATCTTCAGGTGTCATTTCTACTTTTACCTGAAAGAAAAGCATAAAGTCGATTTAACAATTTATTATGTATCACTATATTCAATTCATTGGACATTCAGACAACAATGCAAAAATTTGGTGACATCGAATGGAGCCAGGGAGTGAATAGTGGAACTCTTCAATGACTACTACCTCTCGAGTTTGGGTTTCTTCTTCATTCCCATTACAACCTTATTACGACTATTACCATCATTAAAATAAGCGAAATCGGTCCAGCCATTTCTCAAGTGAGACACTTATCAATGTACAGCATTCATTTTATATCTCGGACTAGGTCTTCCACCACATAGTGTATGCCAGGAGTGACTGGGAACAGATTGTCTGTCTAGTAGTAAGTAAAAGAAATGACTCTTCATCTTTGAATGAATGTGATGATATTGATTGACTGATAGCGCGAGCCAGACATGACTACAAGCACACTTCATCTGCCTGAGAGTATGACGAAAGTGGCCCGTGAGGAGACCCGCGTGGAGACTGGTGGCGAAGTTTCACTCAAACGTGTTGAAAGGTGAAAAATAATTATCAGGGTTATAAGGAAAGGGTATGCTAAGATAAAGGGGTTTATTATACTCAACATCATGAACAACTTTAACTATGGGCCAACCCTGAAAATGTTAAAAAGAACAGCTGTTCTGAGGAAAGTTTCATACTGCAGAAATTATTTAAGCCGGCTAGAAAATTCTGAGATATAAGTGTTCAAAGTTTTTTAGTGGGGATGCTCTTGTCTTTTTCTGCAAAGCAAGTGGATTCTGCAGTCTTGATGTCATGTAGTGTGCTCCCCCCTGTCTAGCTTGAAATTGAAAAGCTTTAAATTTCTTAATTTCTTTAACAGATTTTTTTTTAATTGACTCTTAGTTATAGTTAGATTTTAATGAGGCAATAAAAAACTACCAGTCAACATGGCTGTTGAACAATGCAAATTAAGGTTTAATAGAAATTGGATGAGCTTATATGTTCGTAATGGTAAACTTACCTCATGCTTTATATCGGAACTGTTTTCTGCCTCCAATCCCTGCTGTTGCTCAAGTTTAATTTGCAGGTCACACAAGTCATCCACATATATTTTACGCAGTGTGTCTTGAACCTTGTAGCACTCCAAAACAAACAATTGAAATGAGACCATTTTGTCTTCACAGTTCAAACATATTCTTGTAGGAAGGGTGTCATTTTCATATATCTATAAAAAATACAGTGTGTAAATATAGTGTGTAACATGCTTTAAATCAGTAACAATAAAGGAATATTACTATCTAAGAATGGACTAAACTGCATATGTAGGTACTTATTACTTGAAATATTTACTTCTGGACAAGTTTCTTGCTGCTATGTTCGTCTATTCTAACTATACGTAAATTGCCTTTAAATGAAGTTTACAACCCTTATTTCGTATAGTATTATATTACTCACAAAAATCTGTATGATATCTTGAATCATTTTCAATACGCTCTTGTTACTTTCATCTAAAAGATCCTTTGAAGATTCATCCTTTGCTGCACATAATCTACACAAGTCCTTTATGTTCATAGCCATTTTGTTAGGGTAGCGTAGTTTCACGTAAATAGAGTAATAGTTAAGCTACCGATAGATTCATTTCTATTGAATATTTACAAGAAACCTTAGGATAAATAAGTTATTTAATTAAAGTAAAAAAATAATGCAAATTGTAAAATAGTTCCACAAAACAAAATCCAATTCTGTAGAAATAATTTACCAAGACAGTGACAGTGATAGAATGTAGCTCAATGACAATAATAATGACATTAAGATCGTTGCTTTTTTCACACACTGGGCAGACTACAGTCATAATGCCATAGCGCCTCGGTTTTCTTAATACATATTAAATACATGCTCCTCAGTAACATAAAATAAATGGAAGCGCTTTGATAATAATTATATAGTTTGGATCTGCCTTTTAAGTCGAGCTAGTACTGACAAAAGTCTGTCAAAAGCAGAAGATGGCAAGTTAACACACCGACATATTCTTACTAGTTCTACAATACTATGGTGGCCCCAGTGTTCAAAATGGTTTATTTGAGCTTGTGCTGCGAATCTGGGATACAGGCGAAATTCCTCAAGCCTGGAGGGACGCCACTATCTGCAAATTATATAAAGGGAAAGGTGATACCTCTGACTGTGGGTCATATAGGGGTATTTCGTTACTCAGCGCGGCTGGTAAAGTACTGGCCCATATTATCAATCGTCGGTTGGGGAAGTTGGCTGAGCGCATCTTGCCTGAGAGCCAGTGTGGGTTCCGTCCGGGCAGAGGTACGGTCGATGCTATCTTCATCGTCAAACAGCTACAGGAAAAGTCTCTTGAACAACATCGTCCACTTAATATGTGCTTTATCGACTTGGAGAAAGCTTTCGACCGCGTACCGAGATCTGCTCTCTGGATCATTCTCACTAAGGCTGGTTGTCCTGAGAAGTTTGTTAACTTAGTGCGCCAATTTCACGATGGCATGGTGGCCAGGGTGCAGCACGAAAACGACTTCACAGACCAATTTTCAGTAACCAGTGGCGTTAAACGGGGTTGTGTGATGGCTCCATCTCTCTTTGCCCTTTATTTTGCTACTGTACTGAGGGATGCCTATGGCGACTCTACTGGACAGATATGCCTTAACGTTAGGACTGATAAAGGCGTTTTTGACCTGGGTCGATTTAGAGCTAAAAGATCGGTGCAAGAGTTCTCGATTGTGGACGCTCTTTATGCTGATGACGTATGTTTGATGGCCAGTGATGTCAACAGCTTGCAGGTTTTCTTGAATCGACTAAACGAGGCTTGTCAGCGGTTTGGGTTGATCATAAGTGTTTCCAAGACCCAGGTGCTTAAGCAACCTGCACGTGGTATGACATCAGATCCAACGCCGGTATCTTTAGATGGTAAAGCGCTCGAGGAAGTAGCATCTGTTCGGTATCTTGGGAGTTTTATACGTAACGACAACCGCCTTGAAACCGAAATATCCTCACGCATTGCTAAGGCTGCGGCAACTTTCGGAATGTTACGCAAAAGAGTTTGGGACTCGCATGATCTGCGGTTGCACACAAAGATTGATGTGTACAAGGCAATCATTCTACCCATAATGCTGTATGCCACCGAAACTTGGTGTCTTTACAAGGGTGATGTCAAACGCCTTGACATTTTCCACATGAAATGCTTAAGATCAATTCTTCGTGTAAGGTGGCAAGACCGAGTTCCAAACTCCGAAGTTTTGAGAAGAACAGAGCTATGTGGCATAGAGTCCTTGCTAATTAAGGGTCAACTGAGATGGTGTGGACATCTTGTACGTATGGATGACTCTAGGTTGCCTAAAGCTGTCTTTTACTCGCAGCTGAAGGAGGGAAAGCGTACACCTGGGAGCCAGTACTTGCGTTACAGGGATGTCCTGAAGCGCCATCTCACCGCATGTGACATCCCGTGCGAGGGTTGGGAAGAGCTCGCGCAACAGAGGCGAGAGTGGCGCAGCTCTGTTCATAAGGCTGTTAATAATTTCGAAGAGAAGCGAATACAAGACCTAGATGCTAAACGCCTTATCATTAAAACCCGTCCGAAGTTGCAGTTGCATTGTGCGCCTTGCAACAGGACCTTTAAAACTAAGTTTGGTTTTGCCAGCCATATACGCGCTCATAACCGGCGCTAGTCAGGTTCGCCGTTGACGGACACGTCAAGGAGGCCGATATATATATATAGTTCTACAAACGTGTAGGTACACTTCTATTTAAGTAAAGTCAGGCGCGGCGGTCCGGGGCGTACATTTGGGTGTACTAAATCAACACGCAATGAGAATGTAACGCTACGCTTCAACGCGTATATCAGCCGCTGCCAAAAAGAACACTGGCCGGTGCAACAAAAAATCTAAAGTACTCTGTGGTACTTTGTGTTGTGATTTGTGATGGTGGTATGGCAACATTAGTCAACGTTGTTTGTGGTGGTTGTCGGTTTTGCGCTAGCTTTTATTGTAAAAAATTGTAAAATAATGGCCTATAAACTTGCCATTGAGAATTCATCGTGTTTTATTTCCATATAGTAAAGCAATATATACGATTTCAAGTCTAAAAGTACATAATCTTTGTCATTTAAAAACGCGTCAACCGACGATGAAGCACAAGTAAAATTCCCACAAAGATGGAAATCCATTCGGAATACGTTGAGCCCGCTGCGTCGACTCTATCTTATGAGAATGTTAGCTTCAGCAAAGGAGAAGATAGTGGATATCACACGTTTACGCCAGGATCTCTTGAATGCGACGAAATATCCCGTGAATACCTGGATCAGTCGGTCAGTAAAACTATTACAGGCATTACTGGTCAAATACAGTTCGGTTACTTTCAAGTTACACCTGAGGTAAACATTCACTTGAGCCGGCGATATACTCATTCAACGGCAAACAATGAGAGCCTGTCGGAAACGCCGCCGTATAGGCGGGGTTGTAAACGGCCTCATTCCTCTACTACTGAGAAAAAAGACAGTAACTCTGTGCCTACTCCTACCAGTTTCATCGCAGGAAAGATAAAGAGCCTTGATGTAAACGAAAATAAAGAAAATGCAGAAATATTTTCACCAGTAAGTTCCCAGTGCTCTGAAAAGTTTAAGAGACACCTGTACCAACATGATCTTGAACAAATATTGTCGTATCCAACAACACCAGTGAAGAAAAACTGCAAGAGAAGTCCATGTCGAAGATCTGGAAGACATCCCAACTTTATAATACATTCTCTTTCCTGTGAAACAAATGGATTGCAGAGCAAAAATAATCAAAGGACCTCATGTAAGGCAGTAAGAACTATTAATTTCTGGCCGGACCAAAAAGTAGATATCATTAAGAAACTGTACCATGATGCTGTTGCCTTGCCGCCAGTTATGCAAATTTTAAGCTACCTGTCTAATGAAGACATTCGTAACTTCACCTTAGTGAGTGGAGTATGGAACGACATATGGAAATTTGTCAGTGACAATAATAGAAAAAAGAAAGAATATGAAGGTTATCTAAAAACTGCAAAGGAAAATCAGGAGAATAAGGATAAAGGTGTCACATTAAAAGCGACTAATGTTAAACTAGCAAGACATTTAAGAGAAATACATAATGAAGTTCATGACAACTCATTGAAGATCACTTCTAGACCTAGTCCACCAGTATCACCAAGAACAAATAGGTTCAGGAAGTTTACCAAGGTAATATTATATTCATATTGATCTTATTGTTATTCTTAGCACCTCTTCCAGAAGGCATAGCACAGGCCGTTGGCCTTTTTGTCTTTTCGATGTTATTATCTACGCATAGATGTGACATAGCTAAAATGTGGACATGTTTCTTATTTAATAATAAGCTTGCGTTTGTCTGCCAACACACCTGATGTTAAGCGATGGTGCGGTCTACGAAGGAGGACACTTGACTAGAAGAAACCGATATAATCACGATTTGAAGATACCCAGATTGTAACTATCGGTAAACACCTATTCAGGCAGCGCATTCAGTTAAAAACCTTCATATGGCTTTTCGGAATATCAACCATAAAGCGGTGTCGACGTTTGTCTCTATCTTGGATTATAAAAACTGCAGAAAGACAATTTGTCCCCGGCCTGTGTTACGAATGCCGAAGTTCATCATTATCATCAGCCAGAAGACGTCCACTGCTAAACATAGGCCTCCCCCTTTAACCTCCACACTGAACGACAGCCTTCCATCTGCATTCACTGGATGCCTGCGACTCACAATGTCGTTGATCCATCTAGTGGGAGGAGTACCTACACCGAAGTGGCTTTATCTCATTTATAATGTTGTTGTATTTCAGTCAGCATCGTTAGATTCACGCAGCCAGATGCCCTGTGTGCGGTGCTGTCTGCCTGCCAAAGTAACTGAAGAACCATCTGGCGAGGTATGGGTGGACTGCATCAGCAACTATTGTCTGTATCAATTTTGCAAATTCTGTAAATGTCCCAGACACCCTGGTAAGTCCTGTTTCCAGTATGATCTTAATGGCCCCAGCCCCTCTAAACGTAAAAAAAGTCAATATGCCATCGGTACAAAGAAAAGTAGAAGGAACTTGCTGCGGCTATGAAATATAGAATTGATTTTAAGTATGTACCAGTGTTAATATTAAGTTACTGTACTGCATTCCATTTCCAAAGATTGTTGCATTTTTGGAAAGGCTTTACTTTGAGATTAAGGGGATTATTCCTCTAGATGCAGTGCCATTATTTAGTGTATTACCTCTAGATAGAAACCAAAATTTTATCTAGTGATCAAGCTAATACCTACCTCAATTTTTTTTGTATTAAGGCAAATTAAGTAGGTTCAGCTAGAAGTTTAATTTTAAGGCAGGGAGGTCCAAATGACATTTAAAAATAATTATTACATTTTAAAATTTATGTGTTTGTAAAGAGTGAGTGATTATTTTATTACACCAGTGTTTTTAATCTCATGACATTTATTTTTACAATTTTGAATATCTTTGTTTGCCATAGTTATAATATTCAAATAGACTGAATTATTAGGCCATCATGACAAAGTCTGTATTAAGTTTTAGTGCTGTAAATATTTTATATTATTAGGAATTTTTTAACATCATTAAGTAATTTGTATTTTAACTGTGAGTCAGGTTAATTTAATTCATTTCTTTGTATGTAAATAATTTCATTTAAACATATGGCTACAACCTCTGTAAATATGACGCAGGTATATGTAATATTATAAAACACATCCAGCTATTATCGATTGGGTCCAATTAAAAGAATGGAGTAATTCTGGCTGCTTAGAGATACCTATGCAGGGTGGACACTTTATCAGAGACAATCAACAAACAGAAGGGACAGAAATGGTCTTGTAAGACATTTAATGGATATTTGTGATCTGATTGGTGTTTAAATAGGTTAGGTACAGATTTTGAAAACTAAGTATCATACATATCATGCATTCAGAGGGAAAAAAATGTGTTTTTGAAGAAGACAATTGATACTGTTCAATCCTGCTCGAGCCCTTATTGTCGCTAGTGAAGTTTCCAGTTCGTGAAGTTTGGCTGCTTTTGAGTATGGATCAATAATTGAGATTGAAAATAGTGTATATGTTAAATTTGAGTATGATACATGAATCACTATTAATGCTAACGGAACCATAAATAAAGGGACTATCTTACTCTTTAGGACTCCTAGGTATCATATTGGAATTTTACTCTTAAGCTAACAATACATGTTGATGGTTTCTAGCCAAGCAAAGGGGAGTACCTATGTGTAGACAGCCAATTTGCTATTGCTCGTTGTAACTTCTATACCTAGCTGAGTGCAGGCCAACACCAATGTGTATATGGTTCGTATGGGGAGCATTGTTACCATTCGAAATTGCTCGCCGAAACTTCGTCTCACTTAAGATCAGTGTCGGTTTTTCTGCACAAATCAAAGGACTCGCCTGTACTCAGCAAGCCATGTCCACAATTTGGTTGGCATTGTCTTGATCGAACTTGACCAACGTGTAGAATAGCATTCGCCTTGCCTACACTTGCGTTGGCTGAGGCTTGGCGAGCTATGGCCAATAAGTATTGTTGGCAACAATAGGAAAAGTGAACTCGTTTACTTTAAATCTTCCCCACAAACCTCCATAGTTGACGGTTCCCAAATCACATTAGAATAATAATAATCTTGGTGGTTGTTGTAATCAACATCCCTGTTATTTTCCTGTTTTTCTTACAGTCATAAACTTTTTACCAGTATCAATGTAAATACAATGCTACTTACAAGACAGCTAATCTGTACTTTATATTCAAGTAAACTATGCTTTATTTTATTCATGTTTATTTTGTATTGGACAGGAAAGTTCTTCAGATATTAATCAAGAGATTTAGGTAACAGTCTAATATAAGTTTTGTACAAATTCAACAAAATTAGTATTTGTAGATTGCCATGATACAAAAAAAACCTGCCTTAGGATAATGCTGCCCAGTTAAAACACTGTTTTAAACTACCACGGTTGTTCACTACAGTTATATGATTATTTACGGGAAAGAGGGTAGATCGTTTTGTCTGTACCTAACTTTAAACTTTTTCACCAACCACCTGCATTCTTCAGTCTTCCTGTGAACATGGTGCATGTAACTGCGCCGAAATATCGGGAGCTCCTTCCACAACCTTACCACGGTAAATATACCGTAAATAATCATATAACTTTAGTGCCCAGTTAAAGACTATAATTTACATCACTATTATAATGAACACATACACTAACAGGCTGTAATGGTTTTAACTAGTCTGTTTCTTTTTAGATGTCCAACTATGTAAACAAATATGGCTAATTGCTATAAACATTGTTAAAAATGTAAATTCGTTATAGCCAACTGTGCAACAGACCACCTAAAAGAGACCGCAGGAAAATGCTGGATGCAGGCCGCTTCCAACCGGTCCCTTTGGAAATCGATGGGGAAGGCCTATGTCCAGCAGTGGACATCCTATGGCTGAAATGATGATGATGATGAACCGTGCAGTGGATTTTTAGTTGGTGGGTGCATAAAAACTGTGCGAGTTGTGGAATGGGACCAAAAAATCTGCACAAGTTAGAGGGAATGATGCGGTGGGTTTTGCTGATGGTCATACTCACATCAAAGCATCGTTTTGAGCAGTCTGTATTACTCAGGGATAGTGTAGCTTTAAACCATTGAAATATTGTAAAGTCAGATCAATAGTTTTTCGATTACATTGAACATACGTAAAAACGAACTTTACCCTTGCATAATA
Source organism: Agriopis leucophaearia (assembly GCA_949125355.1). Classification (NCBI taxonomy): domain Eukaryota; kingdom Metazoa; phylum Arthropoda; class Insecta; order Lepidoptera; family Geometridae; genus Agriopis; species Agriopis leucophaearia. The sequence goes on from OX421262.1 coordinate 10,288,490, forward strand.
TTAGTAGATTGATGAAGCCATCAGACATGCAGAAAAAGAGCAGTCTATACATAAATATTTCATTCCATTTGTTTCCTAATAGTCAATTTACAAATGTGACATTTTTTTGTTACAACATTAATGATTTTGATTTTTGTTAATTTAATTCGAAAATGTAGATCAACACAACTGCTTGTAACTGCGTTTTCATTTACGAAGGCGATGGAATGTACTCTTAAGACAATTTTATGTTCCACCATAATACTCATCTATATAAGCTTCAATTAGTTGGAAAAGCTTCTACTATAATTTTGATAACCGGCAATCTAATAAATCTCAAGATAGCACCCACGTTAATGAAGGTTGAACTTTTAACGATAGTAATTAAATACTCCTAGTCCTAATTTTAATTATACCTACTCATGGAAATGTCATAATGCTGATATTTTAACCCTTACAATTTTCTCTCTACTTCTTGTTAAATAATTATTGTATTATTTTAATTTTACTACATACTTGTGATTTTAAATAATTCTATACTTAGGTAGCCATTTTAAAAGTTAATTAAAATAAGTTTGTGCTACTTGTAAGTAATTTTAATGTAAATACATAATTATGTATTGTAAGGCGGGACCAAGAATGCTCGAATATTTTTTACTATGCTCAAATTCAAATAAGAATTTCTACGACAGTTTAAACATTTGCTCATATATTATCATAGCATCTTAGAGTGGCTTTCGAGTTTCATTTACTCTAAGACAATTTGTAATCGGGATATTTACCAACGTTATATTTAAAGACAATAAGTTCAAAACGAGCTTTCTAGCTATTTCTGTCTTGCCTCTCTTACAGATTGTTGCAAGGTATATGCTAATCTGACAATGGGAAATGCAGAAACATGAATTATGGAGAAAAAATAATTATCAATACAAAAACCGACTTCATAAAAATGTCAGAACTGGAACAAATTAAAATGGGACCACACGGGAAGCACCAGTTTTCAAATAAAAAAAAAAACATCAAAATCGGTTCACCCAGGCGAAAGTTCTGAGGTAACAAACCATTAAAAAAATTCAGTTGAATTGAGAACCTCCTCCTTTTTGGAAGTCGGTTAAAAATTACATTAACTTCTAATGGTATTACATAATTATTTTTGCCCATTATGTAACTAGAGAGGCTAATTTATACTTAGTACGGTCACTGTCGCCAAATCTGCCACTGCCAAAGACTGCACTACCATGCCAGCACCTGTCGCTAGAGCTGCTTGGATGACAGCTACTGTTCGCATATAAATTAGTCTTAATTCCCTGTCCAATTACCTCTCGTTGGATTATCATTCACTATAGCGACACATTGTGTGACTGAAGTATTCACGTGAAATATCCCGTTTACACCTGCAGTGCCGTAAATAGGGCTGTGCCAGCGGTGCCCAGGCACAGGGCGCAGACTCTGGAGGGGCGCATAAATGACCACACCACGATCAAGTTTTGTTTTCAAGGGCGCAGTTATATAAGCTCGCACAGGGCGCATAACAGGCTAGTTACGGCACTGTACACTTGGAAATACAACTTACTCTTGCTATGTGTTATATTGTGGCTCAATATTTTCATTGTTTGGTGTGAACTGTATTTTAACCCAATGTATTCCACCAAAAGCTTGAAAAGCTTTGTTTTATAAGTCTTAGTAATAAAAGTTTTGATTAAACTTTTTTATTTTATTTCTCCCATTTAATTGGAATTAATTTGGTCTGTTCAACGTTGATACCAATGTTATTGTTCATGTATGTATTTTACCTCCTTTAATATAAATAAAGCTATAACAATAAAAAACACCAATAAAAACAACGAAACCAGTATTAAAATATTTTAATGTATATTTATTTGGAATATATTTACAAAATAGATTTCTTATACCTACATAAAATGTATTCTACAATTTGCATACCTAATTTATTCCACCGAAGTTTTTTTCTATAAATCTATTGATCTAGCTGGAAGTCACTCTAATAATTTCTGTGCAGATTTTTTTTATTTGTCCTTACATTTAATTTGTATTCCTGTACATAATTTACTATAAAAATATTTCAAAAATAATTTATAATATAAATAGTTTATGTTTCACGATTAGTGGACATAGTAGCCGACCTAGCCTGCGCGTAGTGACAATTATTTTCTACTAATTTTACTGTCAGAAAACGAGACAAGACTACGAATAGGTAGGTCTGCCTCGTTTTACAATACAAAATGAGTAAACAAATGTCTCGGACGCTAGGTCTAAAGTTAGAGTATTTATGTCATGACTAAGTCCGGTGGTATACACATCTTTTCACTTATTCACTAACGTTGCAGCTAATCAGCCGAGTCCCATCACGTACTTTGGTATTTGATAAGCCACTTGAGGTATTTGCTTGAGCATTGACAACCTGAAATCAATACAATGTTAAATGCTGTAGAGATCTTTGGTTTGAATGCTAGTAAGTACTCTAATACTTACATGAAAGTCTTGAGTTGATAATATGATTAAAAGTAGGCGCGAAGTGCCGTCAGCTCTTCATAATCATCTATCAATACTCAAGACTTCACATGAGTAAAAACAACAGTGGTCGTCGAGATGGTATAAACAAAAATTGCGTGGTCCTGTATTAAGGGTTCTAACACGGAGCTTTATTTTCACCCATTATTTGGAAAACTTGAAAGTACTTACATCTCATTTGTGTTTTTTTAAAACTCTTATTTGTACATAATCAAGAGCATGCTGCCAACAATGATAAAATGCTATTTTTTCTTATTTCTTATATTTTCTTTTAAACTTTTTTTTTACTTAACTTTTCCTTCTTTTTTTATTCTTATTATTTTCAGTTGGCGACATAGTCTTTGCTTATGTGAAATTAAAAAGATGACAATATAGAAAAAAATTAAACATACTTTCAAGCTTTGGTAAAAATCCGTCCAAGTATTTATTTGCTCTGACAGCCGCAATAACATTGTAAAAAGCTGAAGGAAAACCACGAATTCTAATAACTTTCGTTAGGTTTTTGAACGTAAGACTGTAACAGGTACTGATACAATTTAGTGAAATATTAAAATAAAATATTTTTATTCTGCTTTTTTTACAATGTTTTCCAGTTGTCAGAGAGAACAAATACACGAATGGAAATAGTGTAGAGTTATGTGAAAATTTGGTGCCTTACATAGGGAATAGAGGGCATTTTAGTTTAGTGCATTACTAAACCGACATTTTGTAAAGGCCGGCGCACACAGACGGCGAGGCGCGGGACTGCGCGCTTCGGCATGTCTATGAATGCCAATGGATGCCGAAAAATCCTGTGTAATTCTAAATATGTGTGAGCGCCGACCCTAAATGTGTACATACTGTTAGAAACCTTCACCAGTTATTTGCAGTGCTCAAAGTAAGTTTATGTTATTTTTACTATTACAACATATAATACTTAGCATAACATTATACTAAACTACTGAAATATTATTTACAGAAAGAAGTGTACCACACCAACCTGTTTGACTGCGCTGAAAATCTGTAAGTATTTCCACCACCTCTATACTTGCTGTACACTAGGTTCATTATCTCTGTACAAAGAAAACAATATAAACAGTTATGCAATAATGGTCATTATTCTGTGAGACCTGCCAGGCTAGCATGCGAGCCGCGACACAATTATGTCGACTCTTTTTATCGTGCCAAAGCGAGACAGGAGTATATGAAACCGTAGGCACCTTGTCACGTTCTCGCTTTACAAAGTGACAACAAGATTTTGTCGCGGTGCGCATGTTAGCCCGGCTGGAAGCGTTGATTACATCATGCAATTATGTACATTGTCTAACAGTGCAACACTAAACTTATACTCGATCCAAGTTTTTGGCAACTCTGACAACTGCAGTAGATTGTAATAAGCTGAAACACTGATCACTTTTGCTAGGTGTTTAACGTTAGATCGTAGCTGGTAGTTGATGTATCTATATACTATAGAAAGTAATATTAAAGAAAATTGTTTCAATCGGCTTTTTATACTGTAATTGCAGCTGTTAGAGTTTTGACTGAGTATAATGGTGTTTTGCATGGTTTGCAAAATGCACTCCTTCAAATGCTTTTTGTTTGTTGAGGTGTTGATGACTATATACATGCAATTTTTCCGTAACCACATAGAGGAAACGCGCAGGTATATAAAAGCAGATTCATCGTCAGTTACTGAATATAAAAATATATTAGTTATGATAGGGGCAATCAGTCCCATGGGATATGGCGGCTCCAGTAGACTTTCCTCCGACGATTACGACTTGTTATCTCTTTATTTGTGACTCATCAGTATAATTGAGGGAATGAGGAGAATTGGTGTGAGAATTTTTATCAGCAATAATAGCTTTTGATTGCTCGTTCGCATCAAAAATCTATCAGCCACAAGGCCGCGAGAAATATTGACTTCTCAGAATGGTATTTAATTACAAAGGTAGGTGACTCGCTAAATCGAGTTGAGATGTCAATGGAAATATAATTTACGGTATAACTCGTCTATACAAAGAAAAGATGGAAACGGAACTCACGAGACAGTAATGCCGTTGTAAAACCACGAACGCCATGTTTGAGGCGCGGGCGCAGAGCCGTCGATGCGCGCCTCGATGTGCCCGCAGAGCGCGCGCCGGTCGTGCGAGCGGCCCGACCGCGCGTCACAGATCAGTCGCTTGCGACACTCGCCGTCGCATGTGCCTCGTCGGGGACTGTTCTTCCAGTAATGCCTGGAAATTCAAATATCGTCTCAGGATAGTAATGTAGCCGTGGTGCCAAAGGACCTTGGCAGTTAAACAGACTCGTATGCCGTGACAACAAATGACGCTATGACGCTTTCTTATTTCGTCATGTTTCACATCAGCCGGGCATACTGTGACGTAATTGTATAACGCATCACACTACCTACTAAGATTACATATAATGAGATACAATAGATCCAATACAAAGACACGGACATCTACCTTACATCCACACCCTGAAATTCATCATTCAAACATCTGCCTGACCGGGAATCGAGCCTCCTGTGCATGAGGTAGACGAGCTACCACACCACGATTTTAAATGTTCTTCTGTAAATCTAGTCGATCGTTATTTTAACTAATCTAGTCGATAGCGGAACTACGCAAATATCCTTTGAATTTTTAATTTAACGATGCAACTTCCGCAAAGTAACGCCTGTTTTAATGGCAATTTCTATATCCACCTTGGTTTGTCCAAGGAAAGATAGATATAAAATAATACAAGAAGAAGCAACATTCCAAAAGCAAATTTCTGTCTTTCAAAGATTTCGAAATTCAAAAGACACTATCAAGGAAAAAGTGATAAATTAAGTACTTGAAATATAAATAGAAGACGTCCTCCTTGGCGGTCATGTCGTCGATGAACTTGTCCCAGTCCTGGGGGCGCAGTGCCGGCATCATGTAGGAGGATCGCGCGGAGTACAGTTTGTACCAGATCGGGTATCCGTACAGGTTTGCCTCTTTCAGGTTCATGATCCACGTCTCGTGGTCTACGACTTGCTGGAATTTAAGAATTTCCCCAGCCCATTAGAGTTGAGCATTACAGATTTAATACAATACAGAGAGTCTAGAGTTGACCTAGCGTTATGACCACAGAAAATAAAAAGTGCCGGTTTTTCCTATTTGAGCAAAAATTAACGGCCGCTATTGAACCGGTTTCAGGGAGATTGATAAAAACATCAGATATAGCAAAAAAGTTTGCATGATCGGTCATTTTTGTACAAACGATCATCTGACTCCAAACTAAGCGTAGTTTATACTCATAAAAATATATATATTTTTAAATACAAACTTAAATAGATTTATTACCCAGACATAGAGCAAACAGATGTTCATCACATGAATGTTTGCCCAAGGTGGGAATCGAACCCACGCCCCGAAGCGCAGAAGGCAGGTTCACTACCAACTGGGCCAACCAGGGCTATCATTACAGTTAGAGTTATTACCACAGAAAAAAAGAGTTGGTTTGTCCTTTTAAGAAAAAATATGAGCTAGGATTAATTTATACCAAAACCCCCTACCCCTATTATTTTAAGCCAATGTCACTTTTTTATGCGATAGGTGGCATTAAAGCAGACGGGCTGCCTGATTGTAAGCAGTCACCGTCGCCCTTGGATATCTGTAACACCAGAGGCATCACTAATACGTTGCCGACCTTTTAGAACAATATTAACTCTCTTTTTGAAGAACTCCATGTTGTAGGGTAAAAGTTGGGCACATTTCGATGTTCTCTTTATTATCACAGGATTGATGAGTTAGTAAAAATACATGCCATTTTGTAGCAAATTGTTAACAATCAAACCTAAATTGGAAACGGATTGGTTTTGTAGTGGTAGGACTCTTTTGCAGGGGTCCGCCTGGGGAAGTACCACACCTTTCCCAGTTATTCAACCGTCAAGCAGTAGTGTGCAAACACTACTGTGTTCCGGATTGAAGAGCAATGTTTCCAGCAAAATTACAGGGCACACAGAGATTTGACATCTTATATCTCGGGGTGACGAGCGCAATGCATTGCCATTCAGGGTTTTGAACTGCTGTAGTTTAAATTCTGAGTGGCGTTGAGCTGTTATGGCCAAGCGTGAAGAGCCATCAGGCGAGCGACTTCGCTCGGCTCGTCACTCAGTATCAATAAAAAAAAACGGACCCGTATATAGTAACATAACATAATAAACATACTCGTAACTGATGTGGTGCTAGCGCCGCTTTGCTACCTTTATTTGAGTACAACTGAGTTTAATTAAATAAGTGAACTGGTTTATTGTCGACTTACTCGTGTAGTCGCCTCATGGTCCCCGTCCACGTAGTATATTCTATAGCCAAGATTCAAGTCATAGTACGGCGATACCGACGGCCCGACATACGCTATACTCGTAGCTCGACCTGTAAACAATTTTTAATTTGTCATGTTCTGGAAGTTATTCATATTACCGCGAAAACCTTGTTTGAAAGTGGCCCTTTTCAATAGAGGTTTCAAAACCTATATTGAAAAGTACTTTGAATAATAAACAAGGAAACCACAAAGCAAATGATACCAAAAAATATTTTAAGTACAATTACATTTCTCATTCCGCGAGTTGTCTTAAAATTTTGTCTCTATAAGATTTCTTATCGTGTACTGCAGTGCTATTGTCAAGTAAAATAAATATGTTTTTGTGAATGCGAAATGAAAAGCAGATTTATTTAACTCGGGAAGAGCCATCTATTTCATGCCTAGGTAAACAATATACTATTGTTACATATATGATTGGCGAGATTTAAAAATGGTATCATTGTTGAATACAAATATCATTACGATGCGGTTCACTTACCAAGGTCATTGTGGTCATAAAATACTTCGAACTCATCAAAATGTGTATGTCCAAAGAATTGCGCTGTTATCGTCGATTCATATCGGTTGATGATCGCGTAGTAATTGCGGCTCCACACTTTCAAACAATCGGAATGTCCCGGGGGTATGTGTCCAATTATATGGACCTTCTCTCCGCTGAACTCTGCTGACTGCAGCTCGTAGATCAACCATTGCAGCTCCGTCGCTGGGTCTGTGCTGTTCATCAGCAACCACCTATAACCATAGATAAATTTAGATATTATTGCGGCCTAGTTTGAGACTCAGTTCTATAGATTTGTTTCAAATGTTTAGGAAGCTAAATAAATAGGACTATTTCGAGTAGGTAAGTACGGGATCATCATCATTTTAACTTTCTCCCCATCTTCATATTTTTATGTGGGGTTGATACATAGCGTATACTCTTTTTCTGCCTACTCGATATGTTTAACACCAGCCTTTCATATCGCCTTACTTATCCGGTGAAAATCCATTGCCCGTGGTCCTACGCCGTATTTTAAGTACATATAATGAAATCCTTTGTTCGACTTTCATGGAAATATTCAAATATTTATTTATTCACTAAAACTATACCTACTTATAATGGCATCACTATCATAGTAATAGGAAAACTTCTCATTATACTAACTCTATTTCGATCACTAATTAAAAAGCAATGCATGCAATCATCCAACCATGTAACATTGTTCTAGGTGTAATGATTAAACAACGTCAATCACAGTTAAGTCTTAGAACGAACCAGTGCTCGCACCTAGTAAGGTTTTCCAAGAAGTTGGAGCTTTCCAAAACAGAGTCAAGCCTGGGTAGTCAAGTTGTTGTGAGCCAGATCGTCTCGTGTAATTGTAAAAATCTAACTTATACAAAAATCAACAATGCGAAGTTCGTGACTGTTTGGTAATCCGACATAATCCACTGGTAAGGCTAGGCTGGGTTGAAATGTCAAATTTTGCCAACAAAACACGAACTAATCAAAACGAAAAAAAAATGTTTCAACCCAGACTACACAGCTCTACACCGCTTAGATGAATTTCCTCTCTAAAGCGCCGTTCAAAATCACACTCACCAGTTCTTATTATTGCAGTAGTTCATGTTGAGGGAGATGATGCGGAAGCCAGGGCGCACCAGTACAGAATAGAAGGCACCGCGGCGAACCGTGTGCGAGACGCCGGCTGGCAGCCAGCGTCGCCACTGCGCGTCCAGCTCGTCGTACAGCCACGCTATGTTCAGCTCCGGAGATGAGATGTACGGCGGGGGAAAACTAGAAAACGGTCAGTGAACATTTAATTTTTTCACTGACTTATAAAAATTGCACGCAATTGGCCAGAAGAAAAAAGTTCTAACGGGTGTCGGGCGGTTTTGTCCTCCGCTAGGAGAAGTTTTGCTATGAGTTTTGTTGAGAAAATACAATGGTAACTGATAATATACTCTTACGATTATGATGATGTTGAGGCGTATAAGCAATCAATCTAAAGGTCTACATTTGATCGTTGTAGCACTCTATAATAATGGCAGAATAGGGTTACGCGACGGTTACAAAAGTTTTGGAGTGCCTTGCTGTATACGAATGGGCTCGTTTTAAATCTTTATTATGGCGCATAATTACGATGATGTAGGTCAGTTGAACACCTCAAAAGATCACTTTACAATGAACTGACCAAGTTTAAACTCATTTTGATAGTGGTTAGTGTTTATTTATTTTACCTATTGACTGGAGAAGACTCGTGGTTTCCGAGTGCTGGGAAAATGGGAACGCCAGGGAACATGTCCGACATTTGGGCGACTGTTTCTTGCAAAACTTTTAAGTTCTCCTCTTTAGTTTGATTCCACACATCATGCGGAGGCAAATCTCCCGTCCATAAGATATAGTCGATATCCTGAAATTTCATCAAAATTACTACATTAAAAAGTACTTCATTAGCAAACTCATTAACAAGGAACAAAGTCGTGCACGAAAATTTTCCATTTTTTTTTTTGTGAAATGCTTTTTTAAGTCTACATACAGCGTGTGTGTCAGCAATGTGCTTTAACATGTGGTCAATGGTCCGTTTCGGAGTATCGCACTTGCGATAGTCACCCCATCTCCCAGCACCACCACCTGGTGTTGTGACGGGTCCACTAGACGCTCTACAACATAGTGGTTCGTTGCATTCCGCATTTGCACCTGCGAATTAATAAATTATTATAAAAATAAAACGCTTATGTAATTCGTTTAATAGCTAAACAAATGAAAGAGCCGAGCGGAAAGAATCCAAACGTGCAATTTTTTTAGTTAGTTATAAGTGAAGTTAATATAATGCTTGGAAATTAGTTAGAAGAATATTAACGGTAAATTAACAAATGAATGAATAACAAATTGATAGAGTGTAATGCGTACCTTCAGAATAATAGGGATCGAAATGTGTATCGGATATCTGTAAAACTTTAAAAGTCGGTGCCTTATCAATAGGGGCTGCCAGTTCTTGTACCGCGGGCTTGGGTACTGGTGGGAAAGCCACTTCCCATTCGTGATAAGGGTTGTACACATCACCACATGCGTCTCCAATGACGAAACTGCAAATCTCATCGGGACCAATGGTTATCCTTTTCAGTACATACACCACCTCACTCTGAAATTTCACAAAAAAATATATGCAAATATAGATGATTCTAAAATGTAAGGTGTTTATGTCAACGCTTAGATTAGTTGCAAAGACTACTCAAGAATTTGAAGGCCGACTGGAAAGCGACCGTAGCCTAGCGGAAAGAGCGCTCGGGGCGTACCCGAAATAGCAGGTCACAATTCTACTGGTCGACAAATTTTTGAATCGTCTATAACATTTAAATATGCTTGCATCTTGTTCTTACCCCAAACAATCTAGTGATACCTTCGCAAACTCTAGCCGACTGTATTTTCAAAGAGACGCAGAACTGGTATATCATCTTTTTGATTTCTTCTTTACTCTTACCGAGCCTAATATAATGTTGCAGTAGTCCTGCTCCGGCTTTACAAGCTGTGCATGACACTTTAGACATGACCGAGTGTTCGACTTCGTAGTAAACTTGCTTCAAGTTTAATAGTTTTAAGGCTTTTTCGACAAATATTGGTAAGCTGCTGCTCTTATCGCTATCCCAGAGAAGTCGGGAGTAGTTCCGCTTCAGGGCAACTATGTGCGCTATCAACTCTGTCTCGTTTGCCGATGGTGGCAGTTTGTGAGAAAAGTTCGAAGGTACGAAGAACGGCTCTTCGTTTCTCGGTGTTAAAGTCCAATTCCAGGTATCCATTGGTGGATTCCATCTTATCACAGGTTTGTTCTGTCTTCCAGATTGTTGCAGAAATATGGGGTTACCTTAAATGAAAATATACATTTCTATAAGAAATATCACAGCACCAGAAATAACTACACTTCGTAGGGTTTCGTACCCAAAGGGTAAAAACGGGACCCTATTACTGAGCCTACGCTGTCTGTCTGTCTGACCGTCCGTCCGTCCTTCCTTTAAACGGCTTTATCTTTGGAACCGTAACAGATAGTTAGTTGAAATTTTCCCAGAATATGTAATGTAATGGCGGATTAACTAAGAAATAATAAAAAAGTCAAAAAGTAAAAACAAAAGGGGGTCCCCATACAAATAACGTATTTTTGTGGTTGCTCTCATGTAAAAACGGTAATAAGTACAAGCGTCAAACATGGCAAGATTAGTACACAAAACTAAAGTATAACAACAAATAATAAATAATGGCCAAGTGTGAGTGCCTAAAGACAAAGTGTGTGTTTCCAGTGATGACATATGGTACTGATACGTGGTCCTTAACTGTTGGCCTTTTGGAAAAACTCAGAGTCACACAACGGGCAATGGAGAGAGCTATGCTCGGAGTTTCTTTGCGCGATAAAATCCGAAACGTGGATATTCGGCAAAGAACCAGAGTCATCGACATAGCTATTAAAATCTGCAAGTTGAAGTGGCAATAGGCAGGCCACATCGCTCGAAGAACTGTTAACCGATGGGGAAGAAAGGTTCTTGAGTGGAGACCGCGAACCGGAAGACGCAGCGTAGGTAGGCCTCCCACTAGATGGACCGTCGACATTGTGAGAGTCGCGGGCATCCAGTGGATGCAGATGGCAGGATGTCGTTCAGTGTGGAGGTTAAAGGGGGAGGAGGGGGAGGCCTATGTTCAGCCGTGGACATCTTCTGGCTGATGATGATGATGATGAATTGTGAGTCGGTGACAAATTTCTGTTTATTACCAAGTTATAACTGGTGTAATTTCGTTACTTGGATGACTTTATCATTTCTTTCACCGAATCCAAATGACACATTTTACTAATTTTGAAGTTGTTTTTTTATTGATAACTATTGTATTTTGTGGTGGTACATGGTTCAGTGCGCGAGCCCGACTCGCACTTGGCTGGTTTATTTTTGTTCGGTTCGTCTCGTCCCACTGCTAGACATAAGCCTCCCCATTTCCTTCCACACATCTCTATCCTCGGCCAAGTTCGGCTCATTCGGAAAAGTTGTAAAGATCGTTATGCCACCTCATTCGAAGCTGATCGAATCGATCGTCGGCCATCTATAGGCTATTTGAGCGACGATCTTCGCCCATCTTGCAATTACATTTACCTACAAAAAAAAAAAGAATGTACAAACCTGATATCGTAATGATGGCAGTGATAAGAACTAGAACTTGAAACAGCCATGGTATTCTTATAATCATAACTGAGAAGTAGAAGAGGAAGAATGCTGTAACAAAAAGAAAAACATAAATGAGATTATAGAACTAGATACAGTAATAAACTTCGATGAAGAATACAAAACGAAGGTTTTAATTTTATAATTTGGTGATGAACACTCTAAAATATAAGATTTGTCGTAAGTCGTTCTTAAATATGGATGCAGAAAAAATCCACCTATTATGTTTATTTTTTTATTTCATATCGTTACAGCCTATAAAAAGCTCTCTTCTCTAAAATGTTATTATATTCTGTAAAAGAAAATCTATCGCCTATAGGATTAAATCCTACAAAGTAGCCTGAGTAGCTTAATCCTACAGGAAATCAATAAAAATATCTCGTAAACGCTCATTTGTTATTCATGATTACGGGTACAGAAGAAATTGTAGTGAAAGTGGGTCAGCGGATGATCCACACATGACCTATTTATACACTTATGGAGATTACCATAAATAAACGAATAGCCTTATTAAATTACATAACTCGTAAAGTCCGGCTTGAATCCAGAGCATTATGTCAGTACTTACGATGAGGCTATAAGATACCTCTACAGTAAGATACCATATAGAAATATACACCAGACACCACATTTTACGCCGGGTTTTACGTAATAAATGCAAACTTTTGTGTCCATTTCGAATTTGGACGGCAGTTTCTCTTTGCTTTAAGGAGAAAGGGTGTTTGGTTAAGCCTGGGTGCTTCATTTATCATTAAATGGTTTTATATAATTTGTTTTGAGAGAGAAAGTGAGGCCTATATTAGATTGTGGGAGTCCTTATAAATAGTGTTATAAATCATACAGAATTTTACGTTCTCTGAATACTGCTTCTCACGTGTGCTTACACGTAATCTGTTAACATTTCGAAAAAAGCAGAGTTGTTTGTCCAAAATAAGTAACAAAACTGTTAAGAAATAAAACTACATCATCATAAGATATTAATATAAATGCGAAAAAAATTGTTATCAAATAATTATAGGTACATTTATTTGATACAAACTAGATTCTCCCTCACAGATTGAAAATATTACATTTTCATTGCACGCGCACTCGTCATTACATAAACTACCCATGTAAATTACAGTGCTTCCCTTCCTCGATTAGTGGGTATGGTTACATTAATATCATGGTTTCTTTATTCAGTTCATAAAACGGCTAAACACCAGATATGTATTATGTGAGCATGTGAGTCAGCGGATTTTACAAACTTGGCAGAACACGGACGTGGGGTCGGCACTTTCTCCGCGCTTCATTGACTTTGTTGGAAAGTGACTGCGGTGCACGCTGCGCTTGCCGGCTATTGTAAACGCGCCTTCAGTAATGCTGTTGCCTAACACACATACTAATACTGATCAGCACGGAGGCTCCGAAATTCCTCATAGATCTGAACAGTTGTTTTGTGTTTGTGGACCATTTATTATTCTAATTCTTACGCGATGTAAGTTCAACGTCGATATGGGAATTCATATATTAAGTGGAATTTTACAAATACTCTTAGTATGCAGGTTCATGTTTTATTTAGGTACGCAATCAAATAAATCTGATAGTCGTATACTGAGCAAATAAATAATGTATATTTCTTAAAGGGCACTTGCCTTTATTAGCTAAACAAAATACAAGCTAAAGCTAACATTACAAAAACAGTCCCTGCGTCTATAGACCGTCAAAGGTCTAAAGATAATTCAAATTATATGTAATATGTGCACAAAAAAATTATTTTATAACAAAATTTGAAGACAGAGTACAGAGCGCCACGTCCTAACCTGCAATGTAGCTAGGCTTACAACAACGCTAGTTAAATTATGAAAATTGCGGCTCACTTTCTTGAGGCTTCATGTCGATACATGCTTATATTTTGTATCATCATCACCATCAGCCATTAAATGTCCACTGCAGAACAAAGGCTTCCCTCTTAGAGCCCGGAGGCTTCCTTTTTGTATATCATAGAAAAGTTGACAATTTAGGAAGATTAAGTTGTTGCTACCATTTTTATTGAATTTTTGTAGGTATGCAACTCATGTTCGTCTCAATTTTAGACTCCTTAATAAAATGCTATGTCCTACATGGATTGAAATTAAATATTTCATTCAACATGCATTGTAACGCTGGTTTCGCTAAGAACAATAAACCATTGAAGGGCTGATTGTTATCTATCAAGTTTTGCACAAATGCACTGTACGCTGCAGGTTATCATTTATCACAAGATGGTATTGTTCTAGCTAGGTTCTATCCGACCGATCGTGGCTCTTAATTCTCTTTATTGCTCACTAGTCAGCCGTTAATTTATTGTTCTTCAGTTTTGGTCCAATAATCTTGTCGTTGTTGTTCTAATAATAAAATACAAGTGTTAGAACAAAAAATATTGAAAAACATGGTCGTTCGTTTCTGTTTTGTTATTACGTATTTATTCGTTGTAGCCTTGCAAATAGATACGTAATTCCATCTATGTTGTACATAGTATATAAAAGGCAATGTATGTATGATCCCTATGGACTCCAAAACGGCTGGCCCGATTTTGACGGGACTTTCACTGACAGATAGCTGATGTTATAAGGAGTAATCCCCGCGGGTGAAACCGCGAGTAGCTTATAATAATAGTTTGTATAAGCAGCTTCTTTAGAAATAATGCAGTTAAGGAAACGTGCATGAGGATCAATATCAAAGCAATAAAATAGGGTACTTAAAACCTCAATCTAACTGTGATTACTTATATAGAGTGTAAAAATTGTTTTATGGAAATGATCAAGAACCGTTTTCGCAGCAATGTATGTGAAATATTTTCGGGGTGTTTTACGGTCTCATAAAGGGATAGGTTATCAAGTCTGTTGATGGCTCATGTAGAGAATTTTCCCCATAAACTCGAACACCAGCGCACGCAGGGGACGAGGTAATACATGCTTGTGATTCGCCAATAGTGGTGCGATACGACGATAAATAGCTGCCAGTGCATTTATATGAGGGGAAGATATATAATTAGTAAACAGACTTCACAGTCTTTGCATAAATGTAACGCTCATTATTTCTCCCTTTCTTAAACGAGGTTTGCGACTTATAAAAAAGCGAATCTTTCGATCAGATTACGTAATTTGCGTTATGTTTAGGCTAGTTAAATTTCCTTTTTATTGTTTTCTTAGATCTACGAGTAAATCTCGGACGCTGGTATTCGCAAAAACCAGTTTGCTTGCTGATTATTATATGGGTGCGCAGCGGCAGGGAGAGAAGTCGTAGTCGTTTACACAAGTGGGTGGATATTATGGTCTGCCATTCTACCGCTATCCATGTCCGGTGGTAACAGTCGCTAGAATGTTTACTTGCGTAATGCTTACGTGGAAGTTAAACTGACGCATAATTTGTTCTGCGACTAATTTCTTTGTTATTGAAATGTTTGCTATGTTATCCTGGCTGTATACATAACATAATAGCTATGCAATGAATTTCTAAGACCAATTAATATCTCTTGCCAGACTAGAGAGGTGAAGGTGATTGAGCATTCACTTTCATTCATTCACTGACAGATAACGCTAAGCCTAAACCGCTAGGTCTAGAAGCATGAAATTATGCACAAATGTTCCATAGATAAGTAACGTAGGAGATTAATAAGAAAGAATTCAAAAAACATTGTAATATATTGGCGAGGCCGAAGGCCCTACTCTTATAAAGTTGCGGGCATTTAGCTATTACCTAAAAAAAATGATCTTTTTGCCGCACATTTTTTGTAGCTAAGTATTTATATCTCATACTCTACTTCTCCGTTGAAGCGTTCTTAAACTACTTGATAAATAAATTTAGACCAACTTAGACTGATTAAACTATACGAATTGGTGACAACAGTATACTGTTATTACCATACATATATTGTTTTGTTGTTTATGCGCTTTGAGGTTATATTTTATAGATTGATAAGATAAACGAATTCAGGTCACGAACACGGATGTTTTGAAATTTTTTGATCGTTAACTATTCATACTTGACTCTTGGATTTTTATATTTCCCGTTGAATATACCGAGTTTACCGGGTGACTGTACTATATCATCTATCTATTAAGTATATAAAAAAGTATTATGTATATCAATTACGGCTACAAGCTACTAGTCTTTCTTTAGTACTTAGGATGCAGGTGCAACACATGATTTGCATTTGACTTACATCCGCTTGTTGGATGATAGTGTGTATAGTTACCTACTAGAATGTACGATATCTATAGCCAGAACCAAGGCTTAGTGTATATGTTTGTTTTTATTATTACTTTAATAAGTCATCATATCTGTATATGTAAATGGCGTCCTCACATGTTCTCGAACTTTCAGTGGTAAAATTGTTTATATCAGGTTTATTATACTGTTATATTGGTTAAATAACCTAGTTTATTTGCTGTAAGCTGCTTCAGAGTAATGTCATAAGACTGAAAGTTGAAATATACGAAAATAAAAGATTATCTTTTTTCTTCTTAAGGTGAAACGTTTCACTTTGGCGGGAAATTTAAATTTCAAACAGTTTTTTTTTGTTCTTGTAGCTAGGCCAGGTAATCATTGTAAACGATAATGATGTTCGCGAAAATTGATTATTATTCTTTACAAACTCGCGTAAAGTTATTTATCTCCAATGCACATTATTACATACATTTGTCAATAAACAAATGTATGCTGCTTCAAACGGTTTATTGCCAAATGTAAGTAATATGGTGAGTAACTGATTAATAGCTGTACATGATAATGTAAAGAACGACCAACAATTTTCGCAAACACTGTGTCATTTCACAATAATTACACGGCCTAGCTACAAACACAAAAAAACTGTTTGAAATTTGAATTTCCCGCCAAACATGAAACGTATAACCTTAAATACTTTAATTTAACAAATAATTTTGGTCATTATAGTGGCGAGACAAATGTTCAAAGGGAGTATCACTTGCGCAAGTGTTTGATATTTTTAACCGGCTTCCAAAAAGAGGTGGTTCTCAATTCGACTGGTTATTTTTTTATTATGTTTGTTACCTCATTACTTTCGACTGGGTAAACCGATTTTGATGGTTTGGTCTACAAATTTGGTCCAGTTCTGACGTTTTTATGAAGTCGGTTTTTTGTTTTGATAATTATTTGTATATTGATCATATTACGAGTACATGCGAAAGCAGATTTGCTAGATTTATACATTTACTAGCTGCGCCCCGCGGTTTCACCCGCGTGGTGATGAAAATCGGTGATGATGATGATGATGAAAAGTAGCCTATGTTTTAATCCAGGACATAAGCTATCTCTATTCTAAATTTCATCCAAATCCGTCCAGCCCTTTTAACGTGAAGGAGTAACAAACATACACACTCTCACACACACACTCACAAACTTTCGCAATTATAATATTAGTGTGATAAAACAAAGACTAATTATTAGACTTTAAACTGATGTTGATAAATGAGAGTAGTAAGTAGAGGTATCTACATATATATTTTCCAAGTATTTTTTTTTTAAATCAAATATGAAACGATACAAATATACCTACTGTATTTTCCTATCTTTTCGTATAAAAATCATTGTGGTTACTCTCACTTTTACTGTAAATAGATCATTGTAAATTTAGATAAAATTTAATAACAAAATGACTGCTTGTAATGTAATCATACCTTTTACTTTCTAGAGGGCAGTTACTCCTCATCCAGAATCCCTTTTGTAAAAACTTTCATTTCGTTCATCGAACTTACATACTTTCACCTATTGTAAGCACATGCTCTCTACGGAATGCATTTCAAATTCATTTGTTTGCGCCTCCCACATGTTGGTAATAATATATAACTTCTATTGTGTAAGGACATTCCCCTCTGCTGCATGTCTATTCACATTGATGGGTTCTAGAGGATTTTGTATAATAGACTCGATCCCTACAGCAACCTCAAAGTTATGATCATTCTATAAAATTCACAGACGACAGTCAAAATCGCAATCGCGAGCTACGTTTGCATTTTCAAGTTAAATGAGAATAATTTACAGGCGCACTATCTGACATTGCCTGTGTAAAATTTCAATGCCGTACATGCGATAATTCGCAATTAAATAATGGATAAAAAATCTAACTATTCACGTGAGCGATGCGCTTGGCTGATCGTGTCCAGTGAACAAGTGACTTGTACAATTGAACGAGTAATAACTGCATTAGATTATCGTGGAATAGCTATTTATCTACAACGCTAATGCTTTCCCATTACGCAATATTGATAATTAAAACTAGATTAAAACTACAAACATTATATCAAATTTATTATACTTGCGTAATTGATAGCCCTTCTCTTTAAAACATATATTCGTCATTGCTCTAACCCGACGAGGGAAATAATAACATATGGTAGGATTCCGCAGCCAAAGCCAGATAATTGTGGTCACACTAATAGGTCAGAAATTAAACGAAGAGATGTATCATCCCGACATAACGTACACGTTTTATGGTCTAGTCAAAGATAAAACTAGAAGGAAAACATACATTTCAGTTTTTTTTTTAACTTGAATTCAGCAAACTTGTGTTCGACAAGTTGTCCACTTTGATGGGTAGATCAACACCCTTAAGTATTGTCACACGTTGTATAACTATTTTTTCTAATTTATTTTAAATCAGTATTTAACGTTATATTATTGATATTCCTCTTAATGTAAACGTTAATATGCGGGGTTGAGGTCGCGACGGAGGATGGAGATCATTGGTTTTTCTCATTTGCTATTCAGTGTCTCAGACGCACTGCTCAGCTATCTATAAGTGGCGTATTAATAGTGTAGCCGGCCTGGACGCCGGGAAACGTGTGCTGAGATATAACAAGTGATAAACATCAATCATTATTTAATCAAGAGTTAAAGTGCTAAAACAAAATTGTAGAGGTAAGAAATGAGATTATCGAGATATTAAGAGAAACTTGCACAATAACAGCGCGTAACGGGAAACGCCGTTTTTTAATCAAGATACAACAATGCTTCCACTTTCGCATGTTCACATACCTACACACACTGCGGTTAGATTGGTAGCTACATTCAACTTCCAACAAGGAAAACATACAATAACTGCGCATAGAACATATTCTGTATATAATTTGATAAAAACTGTCTCTTTAGTCTATATTTGTGTTAGCAAATGAATTCAGATTTTTTAACTGTTACAATTGCTTTCTGTACAAAGCTGTGCAAGCTATACATTAAGCTTAAAATCACCTTTTTGCTAATACA
Source organism: Agriopis leucophaearia (assembly GCA_949125355.1). Taxonomy (NCBI): domain Eukaryota; kingdom Metazoa; phylum Arthropoda; class Insecta; order Lepidoptera; family Geometridae; genus Agriopis; species Agriopis leucophaearia. The sequence goes on from OX421262.1 coordinate 10,307,762, forward strand.
GCTTTCGGTAAACGCTCACTGAGTGGAAATTTCATAAACGTACCGGAAAAAACGCCTACTTGGCCTGCTCAATCTTTAAGAACGGACTAGTCAACTATTGAACGATTCACAAAAAACATTTCAGAACTAGAATAATAACTGGATAACCAAGTTAATCGGACACTTATTGAAATGTCTATTGACCTGACTGGCCCCACTGTTCTGATAAAAAGTCTGACCTCTACTGGACGCCGCTCGTACGACTATGTTTACGTATTAATCTAATAGTGCGTAGTCGTTTGTTGTCATAAATAAACACTGTTTTTAACTAGGATAATCGATTAGATAATTTTGTTTCAATCGACCTATTTTATGACTAGATTTCATTTAATATTCTTTGTTAATTAAATAACGAGGTCAAAAAATAAAGCCCTAATATAAATCGATAGGTGTGGTAAACATAGAAGTGTTTAAGAATATATTTCGTTGAATGTTCGGTTCATTAGTTATGTGAATACCTGCCTATCTAGTTACTTAGACAACCTTGCAGATATAATGCACGAGGTCCCCTTTACCAAGGTAATTAAACCTATGTTCATACGATAGATTGGCTAGATTCTTAAATTGATAGTAAGTAGGTAGGCTTCAATTGGTTTGAGCTTGAGCTAGACATATTTGGCGACGTTTATTTTAGGTTTTTTTTGTTGTTTAAATATAACTTATAACAGTGAAATATAAATCAAAGAGATTGGTAATTTTTTTTGTGTCTGTTTAACTAATCTTCTGCTAAATACGCTAAGGAATAAGACACAGGATAGTTCTAAACAATAAGCTTCAAACAATAGCTTATTCTACGAGTATTTCCACACAAAAATTAAATAGAAACTCAAATAAATTAACAAATAACATATTTTGTTTATAAACTACCATTAGGTAAGTGTTTGCTTAGTCTACTCATCCGGTCATCGCTTTATGGTTGATATTCCGAAAACCCGTACGAAGCGCTTCAATTCCACTTTTTTGTGCGAACTGCTAGTCTTTGGAATGCGCTGCCTGAATGGGGGTTCCCCAGTAGATACAATCTAGGTGTCTTCAAAACACGAGTGAACGGTTTCTTCTAGGCAAGCGTGCTCCATCGAAGACCGCATCATCGCTTAACATCAGGCGAGTTGGCGGTCCAACGCAAGCCTAAAATAAAAACTCAAACCTATTATACGAAAACAAAAAAGTTTACCAACATCAGAGCATCAATTGAACCTTTGTTTCCGCCGATACAGAATCCATTGTCCTTTGTGTACACCTACCAAGATGTAGGTTGGTAGGTACTTTATCTAATTATAAAAAACACGTGATGTTACAGGAAACTTCAACAAAGAATTGTATGTTTTTTTTATTATTAAGTATAGACTTTTGAGAACTTTATATAGAGTTGTCAGAATTTTCAGAGCTTGCTCCTGTTCTTCAGGAACTCCTGTCCCTACTTACCTTTTGTACCTACCTAAATCTATGACTATTAGATAGATAGATAAATCGATAGAAAATCTTTATTGTGTACAACAGAAATAAAAATTAAAAACACTTACGAGCTAGTGTCACAAGTGGCGGTCTTATCGCTAAAAGCGATCTCTCCCAGGCAACCATTGGATGGAAAGAATTTACATAGCAGGACTACTGTAACTATTGCCGATCTTTATCGCTACATGTACATGTTCCCAGAAAGTGGCAGATGTTTTATATTATGAACTAGCTGACCCGCCAAACGTTGTCCTGTCCAAATGGTTCATACAAAAATCTCATAGAAAGAAGCACCTTCAATTTATCCCGAATTTTCTAATTTGCCGAAAAAATACTCCAATATTTTTTTCTTCTAAACCTCCCCTGTATTTAGGGGAACAAAAAAAAACAAACCTGCAAGCCGTTTTTGAGTTTTAGCGAGACTAACGAACAACAATAGTTTTTATATAGGTACATATTATGTAGAAGAAGAAATTAGAAGATATAGATAGATAGATAGATAGATAATATGCAAGATTTGTTCACTGAGGTATTATAAATTTGGACAGTTGCTCTTCCCGGTTGACACAAATAATAAATGGTCCAGCTATACAGGGTAACGCGGAAAGGGTTTACTAATCCAAAAGGGGTGCATTATTACCATCATTATGAACTATTTTTACTGTAGGACCAACATTGAAATCGTGAAAAAATATCAGCTGTTCCATAGTAAACGATCATTTACACTCGACAAATGTATGAAACAACAGATTTTTTTTGCGATTTTAGAGCTGATCCCATAATAAAAGTTTTCCATAATGATGGGAATAATGGATCCTTTTCGGCAAAGTGCACCCTTTACCAGGAACCCCGAATTTCATTTGTATGTAAACGTCTGGTATATTTTCAGTTCATTATCGTCATAAGAAAAGGGAAACATATTTATCATGGCGTCATACAAATTTTGTTTGTATAGGCTGGCCTGCACCCTGTTATAGTTATTTATTTAATGAACACCAACATGATGTACGTCATTACATTGCATAGGAGAGGCAGGTCACAATAATTTGGCTAAACATCATCACAATTATAGGTGCAGAATACATGCGTTTAGAAAAACTAGAGTTAAAGTTTTGTTATTAATAAATCAGTACTTGTATTGTACATTAAAAATCCAAAGATATTTTTTACTGAGATGAAATCAAAGTAAAAACACATTACTTATTAGGTACAAGAGTTTGATAGTTTGCTACGAATAGATAATTTGAACATATCTACGCCACCAGCGAATAAGTCTACTGCATAGTTTTACATATTGCCCGGATGACTGACATGGTTTAACAATTATTGTTATAGAACAAACAACTGAGATAAAAGTACTCAGTTATAAATTTCACTCGCGGTCACTAATCTGTAGATTCACCAGATCGTCTGCTCCTTAACTTTGGTGATCTTATAGGAACACATAGTGGGGCTACACCACGAGATTAAGATCAACAAAGTCGTAAATCGGTTGCATCACGACAAGCCCTTACAGTGCATATAAGTGTTTCTATTATCGGCCGAGTGACCTCTGGCACACTTTCTTTTCGCCATGTGACGCGTGTCGTAACACATCTTATTCTGTTACATTATCATTTTATAACAGGGGTCCAATCACTGTTAATTATTTATATGTAAAGTTCGTTTAATGAATCTATTCGTTAACATCGATTATTTAGCTATTGAGCACAATTCCGGTTTATAGCCCATCTGTAGTTGCGAAAGTTTTAAACTCCTAGTCTACGATTTAAAAATGTCCTTAGTCTGCTAAGAGTGAATTCAAATAGCTTATAACAACTTCTCTTCTTGTTGACTGATTCACTTGCCTGAATAATTCATGTCCTATGAAATAAAACAACCAGCTGGCTCTATTTGTATGCGATGTCAGTAGATAAAGGTTCACGGTACTTTGCGATTCTGCCCGCATCGAAATTCGCCGTTAGCCTACTTTAGTTTGCCAGAAAGAAAGTAGCCACGATCGAACTTTGGTGTCGGTATGATGACATGACATGATTTAATATGAGACAGAAAAAATAAATCTTGCGTTTAAAAACGAAAGTTACATCGAAAGCATCACAGCAATTTGTATTGTTTAATTTGTTCGTTACTTCTATTGTAAAATGCAAGTTTTAACTTATTTTATGATAATCTGGAAGAACAGATAAAACTTATAGATGGCTCTGAAGATATTTGAAAACAGCATCGGTAGACAAACTACGAATAATACATTAAATATACATAAATGTGACTTGTGAAAGCAGTCAATTAAAAATGTTATCACATTCGCTGATGACTCTACCTACAGGCTGCACTCTTCAATTCTTGAGTATTTTAATCCCCAACGCAAACAGAGGGGCGCGGGTGTATTCTGTGTATCTGTCTGTGACATCGTAGCACCCTAACGGCTGAACTGATTTTGATTTAGTTTTTTTTTGTTTTGTTTGACAGTTAACTTGATTGAGAGTGTTCTTAGCTATGATTTAAGAAAATCTGATGATCCGTTTTATGATTATCAGCTCTTAGTAAAAAAAATATTCAATTCATACTTGTTCTTCAAAGTGTTAAATAACGCATCGGAACGCTTAATTAATAATTGGCATATTTATTGAATTATTGGATTACGCATATAGGTATCTACTATAAACAAAAAAGAGACACAACATAGTAATATAAACAGTCACTAATTGGTACGTATCTATGGCCGTTGGCAGCACAGAAAAGAGAAGGGTATAGAACGGAAGAGAGATGGAACATTTGTTACGAGGCATACGAGTGAACATTAGTATCCACGTCAACGCGTCAAACTCCGCATCGTAGTTGCTAACTGAATTCGAATTCGTATGCTGCTCCATCGGATTTATCCACAATGCCGTCTTGCGCTGTAATTACGTGTGGTAGAGCTAGAATGGATTTTAATTTTTAAAAAAGGAGGAATTTCCTATCTCCCGTATAGTCTAAATTGTTGATAATTTTGTGATTTCACCGTGTTTTAATTATAAGCCCTTGACAAGCCGTTGACAATAATAGTGGTTACCATAATTTTATCGATATCGATAATTTTTGATTTTTCTTACAACATTTCCTACAATAAGTACCTATTTTAGGAGTATTTTTTGAAGATTAAACTTTATTGTGTTATTATTCATTTGTCTTATTATGTAGATGTAGACAACAACATTATCACACTATTATTATAAATAAGAAAGTCTGCGTATTAATATGTTTGTTTTCACTGAATTCTGTAATAAGTGAATGGATTAAAATAAAATTTGGTATGAAGGTAGCTTATATTCTGGATTGACTTATAGTTTTTACCCTGAAAAAATAGCAGTTCCTATAGGATAGCGGGTGAAACCACGGGGCGCTGCAAGTCATCAGTAAATCTATGAATTATTAGACAGATAATAAATATTGTTTTGGACCCGGGTATGTCCAAAACTGCGACCAGGACCACCGGAAGATGGGCAGCAGCGTCCTAATAGTACACGGTGAACGTACTGCGATCCCCAAGCCGCCTGCCAAGCGTGGGGATTATGGAAACACCCCTCTCTATGAGGGAGGCCTTGTCCAACAGTGGACGTTAATTGGCTGATGATGTGATGTGAAATATTGTTTTTGTCTTTTTGGTCTAATAGTCCTTATCAAAATGAATTCAACGAGTCCAAACACGACGGAGTAATAAGTAAAAGTATGTAGTAGAGAGGTTACTAGGGCCTACCTTTCTGGCTCCATCATCAGGCCAGTTAAGTACCACCATATTATTTTACAAACATCAAATTTACTTAGTGCAACTGAAACGTGCTTAGAAAAATGGATTACAAATTTTGAATCGGGAAGCTGACAGACATACCAACGATGCAAGTTAAATAAGAGTTTGTATTTTTTTTTAACGACTAGGGCAAGTTTTACCATAATATATTTTATAAAGTTTACAATAAACAGGTTATCGATAAAATCAAAACTGCACACAAAACTGTCCCATCACTAGCTGTGATACCACATTCTAAATTTTATAATATCTTTTTATTTTCAATGGCTTCGCATGGAAATTGCATTTAACCTTATCAAATAATATTTATTTTTCTACCCATTTAAAGTCACATAAAACGAGCTCTAAACATAGCCTAAATCGATATCATGGTCAAAGCATGATCTATGAAGGTCATGAAAACTTATCTAGCTAAGTTTGTGCGGAGTTTTGGGGCAAAACCGAAAATATATTTTTTTACTTCCTATTGTTTGCCCACACTCATGCAAACCTACGAACTTACCTTAATAGTATTTAAAGGATAATAATTCACTAGTATAACACAATCACATGCGTTAAAACACAATTTTTGTTAATTAAAATAAACGAAATTGTTGAAAAACTCTTTAACTCAAATTTTTTACCAACCACTTTTCGTGCAGTTTAAGGTAGAACTGTTTTAATAATGACGTACGTTAATTTTCGATAGGGTCTATATTTCTCTACTAGTTTTATAAACCGCACAATAATCGTGCAGTTTTTTTGCACTAGCAACATTTACCAAAATAATTGCACAAAATTCAAGGGGAACTGAACCGTATTGCACGACGAGAAGGTCAATTTTAAACTTTATCAAAATGGCGTTCATAACCTTTTGAAATAATACTAATCTTGACGAATTATGCATTCCTTCCTATGTAGTTATATTTTGACGTATTGTTTGCATGTGTTCAACTGGCTACAACGGTATTCTTACAAAAATGCCTTGACAGCCCTTCTAATCTAAACGAAAAAAATTCTCACTTCAGTGGTTGGCAGCCTATTCTATGCCGTAGGCAGCCTAATACTGCGCTATATATTTTTTTATTTTATTTTAAGTTTTATTTGTATTTTCGATGTGTAATTAAGAGATATTGTATCGTATTGTATTGTTTGTATCTGGAGAGCAACCGGAGGACAAGTCAATCAGTATATAGAAACAATTTGCTTTTTATACCACGTCAATAGTCTAGCCATGATATATTGCTAGTTTCCAAAGAAACTAACTGTTTTCATAATGTCGCTGCGGGAAAGTCGGCTCGTAGCCAATCACAACAGTGAGAAGTTGATGGTTAAGGAAAACCAGGTTTTTAAACTTGTATTAAGTACCTATTTATTTATTCTGTAGAAATTACTTGATTCATTACAATAACATGGATATTCTTACTATGTAAGCACTGTATACCTTAAATACAAGTCCGTTATAAACAGAATATCTTTACAATTGTAACTGTATCCCATTGCTGTATCTAAAAGAAAGATTTCAAAAACACACCATATACACATTTAAATGTAAAATAAAAATGTGATCTCGTAATGTCATTGGATTCGGAGGGAGCCTTGACCGCATTGGAACTGATTACTAATATTTACCCACTTTGGTAACGCCTGCGTTAATTGAAGAATCACTCCTTATGATGAAATTACATGAGCAAGCTCTGATTTTTTTAGAAAGAACCCTGGTTTGCGCGCGTAGCAACGCATGATTGACATAATAACTCTTATAAACTCCTTAAATTTAAAATACCTAGGTAAACCAAAAATTCAAGAAGTATGAACTAGTTTTGACTCGCCTGCACGGGACCTGACGCACTTTTCTTAATAATATTCATAACTAGATGATTTGAATGTCTGCGTGCTAGTTTGCTGAATAAGTTTAGCGTCTAAAATTGATACAAATAAGCGGACAGAATAACAGTCCGCAGCTCGGCCACCTACTACTCGCCGGTTGCTATGAGAAGTGGGGCATCTGACATTGTGACCTACACAGGCTTTCCTCGAGGTTCGGATATCAAAATAATTGCGGTATCTAACAAAGAAGTGCTAACGCTGTGCCTATTTTGAGTGAAATCTCTTAAGATCTTCACTGACGATTTCTAAAGTGAAACGCTGCCTTCTTATGTTTTAACTTGACTGAAAACATGATACAAATTAAAATGTGAAACCGGTACACTCAACTCACCTAAAATAGAAGTGTCAGCTCCTCATGGAGTGAGTCCTGTCAAGAGATGAAGTGAACGCGCGCTGATCAGCGAGCGAACAACATTTCACTCGTTTCGTGTTGAACAAAAAAAAACTCCACATTCACATACTTACTAAGTAATTAATTTTCGAGAGAAATTGCGCGATGTACGGTAAAACGCGCAAACAGATACCAGTGTGACAGAACACTGAGGTGTGTGTCGGAATCACAGCAAGTCCGAGCGAACGAAGCGAGGAGGTGGGCGACTGACCACAACCGCACGCGGCGCGCGCAGTGAGAGTTGTGCCTTCCGCGGGTTGCGTGTCGCGAGCCCACGCGGCGGCGAAGGGCACGGCTGCATCCGCGAGATGCTGCCCGTTGCACATGCAACTGATTCGCGTCGGTTGGAGTCCGAGCACCGCTGTCTTACGGCGGGCCAGCTCTCAGCCGCGCCATCGCCATCGGCAATAGCGCTCGGACGACGACGCGCAGCGCTACGTACCGCAGTCTGCAACGCGCCAAAACCTGCAGAGAAAATTGCGGGTGCCATTTATCTCGCTCAATGACCAATAACAATAACAATTATCTGCTTGTATTCGTTATTTGTTTATCGTACTTAAATAATAGGTAGGTACACGCATTATTTCAGATCATAGCATCAATAAAACTGTAACAAGCCCGATTTGTTGGTTCAATTCTAGAGTTTTAAAGTCATCCGTCGAACTCTACCTAAAAGCTGTTATAAATAATATTAACATTTGATTATCTATCCTCACTTCTCCCGTATGTAAGATACGACACTGAACGGGGCAAAGAAGAAGCATTTCAAAGTGTTGGATATAGAAAAAAAATATTGCAATGTGCCTATGATGTTTCTAGTACACTTTCCTTAGTAGTCTCATTGGGTTTTTCTAACAGACAGGAAGAAGGAAAGATTTTACTACTGTGTCAATCGATAAGTCTGAAATCCATTTAACCCGAATAAACTCTGGTAAGAAAGAATGAATTACTGTTTAAGTTACCCATATCGTGGATAACACCACGTAGAGTTCGTACAAGGGTAATGAGCTATTAAAGGAACAGCTGTTCATTCAGTTGCATGCGAACATAAAACCGTTCCACGTGTCACTCTTGACTGAGCACGGAGCTTAGTAGCTGGTACACCATACACCACCAACCCCTATATGCATCCTTCACTTACTTGGGAAATTTGTGCTCTGCATCTCTTTCGGCTAGAAGGTAAGGGGTGATGGTGGAGTTGTTACAGAGGTTGTCATAGGCAACGGTAGACGGATACACGACCGCCTTCGCAGTGACCTGACGTGCACGATAGCTTCCACTCGACAATATCGTAGATTAGTGTTAAAATAGTGTTAAATCATTTTGTCCATGAATCAAGTCATGTTGGTAAGTCCTATGCGAATATTTCATAAGACATCTCCATTGCGCAATTCCCATACTAAAATATATTATAGAAATTTAAATTATTTAATAGGTACCCGCATAGGTACGCACTGAATGAAATTAAATTTCAAACTCATAATTTGAATATTTTTGGATCACAGGAATTTATTTATCAAATAAACAACAGTGGTGTGCAAATTATTTGTAATGCAAAGCTAAGCTGATAAAATTCAAAATTTCTAGCCTTTTTTAAATATCTATGTACATATTTTATAACTATAAAAGCACGTCTGGAAATTTGCTAACACAAGTAATTAAACAAAACTGTTAGTTAAATACTTACAACATACGCTACGTTCCACGTGTCACTTACGTAATGTAGCATCGTATCGTATGCTTGTATTTTGTAAACCCTCATCAAAGGAAATTCGAAAGTTCTTATTTTCAATTCCTAAAATTAGACTAGTTTTTATGAAAAGTGATAAAATGACCTGATGGCGATGACAACGTTAACACCCTGTTAATGGTGTCATCGCGGGTCAATTTCAGATGTCTTTCAAGGCTGTGTAGTAGGACTAGTACATTTGAGTATTGTAGGCGCACGGTAAGTGTTACCATTTTCCGTGGGCCGTGGGCATTTTACTTGAATGTTTAAATTCTTCGTATTGTAGAGCAGTTCAGTATTTAGTATACTTAGTCGACTGCGTACGTGAGGCGCACTAAATGTTTCCGGAATGAATTAGACACAAGTGGATCACATTAAAAACAGACTTCAAAAATATATGAAAAACGTAATAAGTGCCTATAAAATTTTTGGGGTTGCCCTCGTTTTCCCTGGGATCCCATCATCAGATCCTGACTTGGTGACAATGGGACCAAATTGGAAGCATACCCTACCAAACAAAAAAAAAAACGTACAACAGCTGGCGAAGAAATCGGTAAACATTCACAAAAAAAAAATCATACAGTGGAACATAGAGCCGTCCTCCTTTTTTTATGTCGGTAAAAGTTACTATAAATGGTCAGAAATGAATTGATTGTTTCGTAAAACATTCTCCGTTAGCGTAAATGCACTTTTTCATACGAATAAACCAATTTTGAAAACATTTATGAAATCCTCCGTTATGACCTCAGAAACATGTTTTTCGTACTCTTCGATTGTTGACCGCCTAAATGGTTCTTAATTTTTGGGAACAAAAAAAGTCACAAGTTGCCAGGTCGGGACTGTATACAGGATGGCTCATGAGGTCAACTTTTTTACCTTCAAAAATACATATGTCAGTCTGGCCGTGCGAGAATTGGATTATCGTGGTGCAAGATAATACGGCGCTTACGGTTATTTTTATGGTCGTGTACCAATCACTATTCACGGTACGACGATTCTCCAAAGCATCAGTAGCCACGTGTCTAGTTTTATTAAAAAAAGACACAATCATCCGCTTTGAGGCACTTTGCACGCGCGCCAATTTGGTTAGTTTCAGCTCATCTTGAAAGACCCATACGCTCGATTGCTGCTTTGTTTTGGGACCGTAGCAATAAATCCATGTTTCTTCACCTGATACTATGTCCTTCACCAAATTTGACGCCCGTTCGTTGAATCTGCTGACATGCTTACATGTCAATTGGCATTGCTCCAAGTGACGCGGTTCGTTTTTTGAGCTTTAGTCAAATTTGACTCATGCCTATGCCTAAAGATGCCCAAATCTCATGGTAGGTCACAGGCCTGTCTGTTTCGATCGTACTGCACACAGCACCGATGTTTTTGTTGTTCACAGCGGTGGACGGGCGACCATCACGAAATTCGTCACAGATTGACACGACCGCGTTTGAATTCTGCAAATCAGCTATAAATAGTCGTCTTGCATGGTGCTTCTTCACCAAAAGCTGTTTTGCTGAGCTGTCAAATTACACTTAAAATAGTAGAAAATCATACTACGAAAATTGTCATGAGTTAGGTCCATGGTGATGTAGACACGCAATTTCTAAAATGACGCCACAATGTAAAAACGTGTACGACAACGTGATCCATCCTCGGCAACAACGTCGCTTATCATCAGGCGAGTTGCTGGCCAAATGTAGATCTAGTCTAGATATATATAAGGTCGGGGAAAAAGTTTCTTCGTATTTTATATACAAATTCAAGACATATTTTTTTCAAGTTTAATTACATTTCATTATAATATATATGTACCATTTTGTTCGATAACTGTTGCCATCTTTTAGGTAGTGACATGACCCCGTTGCTGTAGAAATTTTGGGAATTCTGATCAATAAAATGCAACAAGTAGTTTTGACAGTCCTTTCTTGATGTTAATCTAACACTACCCAAAGAATTCTGAAGAGATCGAAACAGGTGGAAATCTGAGGGTGCAAGGTCAGGGCTATGTGGTGGATGCATTAACACTTCCTAACCAAGCTCTCTAAATTTTTGCTGAGTGGCCAAAGATGTGTGCGGTCTGGCGTTATCATGATGAAAGATCACACTCTTTATGTTGATCAATTCCGGCCGTTTTTTCTCAATTTCTTGTTTGAGTCTCATCTGCTGTTGGCAGTAGAGATCCGAATCGATGGTTTTGCCCGGCGGTAAATGCTCATAATGAACGATGCCCTTCCAATCCCATCATACACACAGCATCACCTTATTACGTGTTAATCTGGGTTTCGCTACAGTCTGTGGTGCTTCACTGCCCTTTGACCATGATCGTTTGCGCACATTCTTGTCGTAGGTGATCCATTTTGCATCACCAGTGATCAATCTTTTCAAAAACGGTTCGGTTTCTTTACGTTTCAATAGAGAATCGCAAATGAGAACACGATTCATTTGGTTTCTTTCAGTGAGCTGGTGTGGCACCCAAATATCGAGTTTTTTTGTATACCCAGTTATTTTCAAATGGGTCAAAACTGTTTTGTGGTCAATCCCCAGGTCTTCAGCTACGTCGTAACTACTAATATGCCGATCTTGGTCCACTTTTTCAGAAATGGCATCGACTTTATCCGTAACAGGGCGACCAGAGCGAGCTGCATCTTTGACATCAAAATTCCTGGACTGAAAATGCTTGAACCAACATTGTGCTACTCTTGATGACACTGCATTAGGTCCATAAATGTCACAAATTTTATTCGCGGCTTGTGTCGCATTTTTCAGTTTTTTGTAATAAAATTTCACAATATATCGAATTTCTTCGTTAGATTCACTCATTTTATCGAACAAAAAAACAATTGAAAAATGGCGGGAAATTGCTTTTTACTTTTTGTATTCCTCTTTTCAAATGTCATATTTTTAATGGTATCAAAACCAGCCAGATACAAACAGTACAACCGATGAGATTTTTACTACAACTTCATACATACAAAATACGAAAAGACTTTTTCCCCGACCTATTATATAAATATAAAAAACAAGTGACAGTCAGATGAAACAAACTACAGCCAAAGAGTTCTATTTAAAAATTTTGGTATTAATTTTTAAATAAGTATTGTTTATGGGAGTGGCTAGTTCTGGAAACATAGTGCGCCCTATGTATACCTAAGTAATATTAATTAGAGACACATACTACTTTACCTACCTACCTAACATACTCCTTAGCTTCGGCAGATGCAATAGGCTCTACATATCAAAAGCGTTCGAAATTACTAACATTCAGACCTTATAATAATACTAGCTTATACCCGCGTCTTCGTATAGGTACACGAAAATCACAATAATATGAATCCGAATGTTTGTACGTTTATCCGCACTCAGCTCCGTATCAGCTAAATGGATTTGAATTAAATTTAGCATGGATTTATAGTGTATCTACTTATACCCTGGATTATCACATAGGCTACTTTTTATCACCGAAAAAAAATCGGGTGAAACCGTAGGGCGCTGCTAGTTTTCCATTAACCTTTCAACCTTCTTTTGAGCTTCTTAATTCGTACCTGTCATAAAACTCTTTCTTAGCGATTGTCTACACCCTTTAAAAAATCTATACCTGCCTAATTTTAGCTTCGTAGGTAGAGTATAATAGTTTGATTCTACGCTTCTAATCTGTACAGCCAAGGAATAGAACAATCAGCTGGCTTCCTTGTTTCCTGATAGATACAATCTAGGTCTTTTCATGTTCAGTGTGGATAGTATCTTCTAACTCCGCGTGTTCCATCTTTGACTATATAGTTGTTTACCAACAGGCGGGTTGGTTGTAAAACGAGAACTTAAAATAATTATCAATATAAAAAACCGACTTCATAAAAATGTCAGAACTGGACCAAATTTAAATGGGACCACACGGAAAGCACCAGCTTTCAAATAAAAAAAGAATCGTCAAAATCGGTTTACCCAGTCTGAGAGTTCAGAGAGTAAACAAACATATAAAAAATGCAGTCTAATTGATAACCTCCTCCTTTTTGGAAGTCGGTTAAAAAGTAGTTAGCTTGTGTCTGCCTTTACAGCTTTCTTTCCTATTCTTTTCGTCAATTTGAAGGGGATGTCAGCACAATATCGTTTACAGAGTTAATTAAGTTGAAAACTGGTAGGGTTGGATATCGAATAACCTTTTGTTGCAACGTCGTGGATTACATTAAGGCGGTCTTACAGTCAAAAAGGCTTCACAGAACATTTTTTTAAGATAATGTATTCATTTTGAAGCAGTAAAAAAATTATGTGTTAATCTTGATTATATTTCTGAGTGGACCATTGGATCCAAAACACGATTCCGATAAATTTTCTCGATAGAAAAAAATCATGAAATAACCTCTAAGCTTGAAATTTGCCTAAACGCATACAATTTTATCTCGATAATTTATAAACAAATCTTGACAAAATTTACAAGAATGATGGTAAATATTGTGACAAATAGCATCATTGTTTTTGTTTATCGATAAAAATTCGATTTTTTTAACTATTATTTAATTTAATCATAACTTTGCTCGAACGCGTCGAACGAAACGTCGTGCCACCGCAGCGTCTTTTCACTTCTCTTTTATTTTTACGCGATGTGACAGAGACCGCTGAGGCGCGCTGCTAGACGGACGTGTGTCGCTTTGTTCCGCTGACCGCTCAAAAATATAATCTCAACTTTATGACACAAAAACACCTTGATGGAAGTTGTAAAGTAAGTAACTACCTTATCTGCAACGTTTTCTTGGATTATAAGTACTAAAAGGCAGGTGAATGAAAATTACATTTTGTAACGATTTGTTTGTATATATTATTTTATGAAGCATAATTTCACCACAATCGTCATAGTCCAGTTGGCCGAACGGTTCGACGTATTGGATAAGTTCTTTGTGACTGAGTAAGCGCCGGGTTCAAATCTCACGTTTACTATTTTCTTTTTGTTATTTTTCTAATGTTTTTGAAATAATTCGTGTAATGTTCTTTATAACTCGAAAACCGCAGGACTTATTTTGATGGGATTTTCACTTTCAGATAGCTGATGTTATGACGAGAATTTTTTTGGTAACTTTTCATCATCATCATCATCATCATCATCACATTTTTTTCATTACTACGCAGGTGAACGCGCGGGGCACAATTAGTCTACTATAGAGGTTAGGAAGTTCTAAATAGCTTGGGATGGACAGACAGACAGACGGATGGACGAACGAACTTATATGGGTCCCGGTTTAACCCTTTGGGTACGGAACCCTAAAAAATAGGTACAGTTCACGCAAAACTTTATGAGCTCTCGGAACACGCACGCTAGTGGCTGCGCAGTACGCATATTAATAGGTATCCGAGGAACGGGACAGGGCGTCGGGGAGGGCACCGGCCCCCGCGCCCCGCGCCGTATCACCGTGCGCCGTGCCTTAGAGTGAGTGCTACGTTCGTACACAACACTTGCGCGCGTTGTAGACGAAAGTACAGTCGAGTGCAACAATTCATTTTCATTGCTATTGTAAATTTTTGTTACTGTTATTTGTTTTCGTTATTTTTATTTGTTTCTGTTATTGTTGTTGTTAAGTTTTGTCACCGTTATATTGTATTTGTTATTTGTTTGTTCTATTACTGTGGTTTCTTACTGTTATTGAACTTTTTGGTTTAATTAAATATGCCTCGCGGACGCTTTAATGTGCTACGTCACCAAACACGTAAAATGGTGTTTGATGTTTTCAACTTTATGAAAAAGGAAGCTGAAGACGGTCTACAGTATGACCTGAAAATGGTGCAAAAGCGAACTGCGGCAGCTACAGGTGTCTCTTTAAGTACAATAAAGAGAATTTTAGCGGCTGCAAGAGACCCAAACATGCCAAGTGTCAGTATGGCACCAGTTTTTCGTACGCCAGGCAAGAAAAGATCAGGGCAAAGGAAAATCACCGGGATCGATAGCTTTGACCTCAGTGTTATAAAAAGGTGCGTACACAACTTTCATAAAACTGAGAAAGAATTGCCAACAGTAAAATTACTTTTAAATAAACTAAGACAGGATATAAATTTCAAAGGCTCCGCCTCAAGTTTAAGAAGTATTTTGAAAGGACTTGGTTTTAAATGGAAAAGGACCGAAAATAACAGAAAACTTTTATGATAGAGCACACAAACATAAGATTAAAAAGAATTGAATATTTGAGAAAACTTTCAAAATATCGTGAAGAAGGACGACCTATCATCTATACTGATGAATCATATGTAGATTCTTCACACACAAAACCAAAAGCCTGGAGTGACGGTACCACAGAGGGTCTGAAAAGAAATATATCAAAAGGCCAACGCATCGTTATTGTGCACGCCGGTTCAGAAACCGGTTTTGTGCCAAATGCTCTTTTATTATTTAAAGCAGGCACTAAAACGGGTGATTTTCATAATAATATGAATTTCGAAAATTATTTAAAATGGGTTGATACTAAATTGATACCCAATCTCCCGCAAAAGTCAGTTGTGGTAGTCGACAATGCGTCCTACCATAATAAACTCGATGACGCAGCACCGATATCCAGTTATCGGAAGTCAGAAATGGAGGCTTGGCTGCGAGATAAGAATATAACTTTTAGCCCCTCAATGCTGAAACCTGAGCTATATAAATTAATTTGTGCAAATAAAGAAAACCACAAAAAGTATGTTGTTGACAACATATTACGCGCCCACAATCATACTGTATTACGACCCCTATCGAAATGGCTTGGGCGGCAATTAAAGGATACGTAGCACAGAAAAATGTTACGTGGAACATTAATAATATAATGAAATTAGTTGAAGAAAAAGTGAACGCGATGGGTGAGCCGGAATGGAGCGCACTATGTATTAAAGTTAGAGGTATAGAAGAAGAATATAAAAAAAGTGACGTAGTCATCGACCAGATGACCGAACAGTTTGTGATTCACGTCAGTGAAAATGAATCTGACAGTTCAGAGACAGGGACTGAAGATTCCGATTTAGATGAGAGCTATGATAACGCTTCTTCAGATGAAGATATCTTTTCTACTAGCCGGGAAGAAATGTATATGGAAGGTGTAGCTCCGTTATAAATAAATAAACGCACAAGTTTTATATTAAAGTTTTTAATTTACTTAAATAAATACCTACCTGTTTGTTCTAATATCTTACTGCACGTAAAAAATACCTAAAATCTAAATACTTTTTGATAGGCATAAATGTACTATGTTTTTTTTTTAAATCTTACAATAATGATTGTGCGCTCAACTGTACCACGCGCGGTTACGTACTCGGGCCTAACTTCAGAGGGCTCATAAAGTTTTGCGCGAACTGTACTTTTCATCATTATCTTCGTCCTCACCATTTTTCATCACTACGTGGGTGAAAGTTCAAATAAATCAATAAATTGGGACGGACAGACAGACAGACGGATATACAGAACGAATTTATATGGGTTCTTTTTATTTCTACGGAACCATAAAAAAGTGTTACAGTCTCTAAAAGGAGATTCGTGTGTGTGTGTGTGTGTGTGTGTGTAAAAGGTGATGATTGCGTGTATGTTTGTACGAATGAAACCTACGGAAAAAAAACGGTATTATCGCAAAATGACAAAGCCGGACCAGGGTTAAACGCAAAATGACAAATAAATGACCCGAGTCATTTTTATAAGTGATCATTTTAAGAAATAGTACTTTTTGCTCCACAAACAGAGGGATAAACTGAAAAGATACATATTTTTTTAGACTAGTAAACTAGCTAATCTTTTCAAAGTTATATAAGCAAAACAAGAAGTATAATTATCTGTCTACTTTATTATCTATCTGCTATAAAAATTAGAATCCAAAAATATCTACACCCGATCAGATTTGAACCGTAGGCCCACGGCTCGCTAGCGCAGTGTTGAACCGCTGGGCCAACAGAGCTTTGCACTAAGGTGACGAAATTACATGTGTATAAGTAAAAAACGTCGCGCATCTGCCAGATTCACGCGGTGCGTCCCGCAGTAGGTGGGACTAGTCGGCCGCCACTTCATCTGCTTCACCCCCTCAAAAGCATAAAAGTCAGCCAGTCACAGCGCCTTAATGTCACACATGACTAACGCTACCATGTACCCATTACCACAGAAAATAATAACAGCTATTACTACTCGGGTTGTTTTTATTTTCATCATCTATTGAGTACAAACAAGCCTATATCACCACAAAGTTTCATTAAAATGTAGACAAGATTTTAATGAAACTTTGTGGTGATATAGGCTTGTTTGTTTGTTAACTGGGAACAAACACACTCATATGTACTCATATATTTGTTTTAGTACTAGGTTTTGCCCCGCGACTTCGTACGCGTATAGACTTTCATATAAACATTCAACCCCCATTTGCCCCTCTTAACTCGGACATTTCACAAAATCATTCTTTAGCGGACCTCTACCTACACCCCATAAGGAATCTACCTATATGCCAGCTTTCAGCTTTCAATGAGTGTGGTATGTGTGGTATTTCGCTTTTAAATTATATATTAAATAGAGTGTTCTTAAATTATATATACTTACATAGATATAATATATATATATAATTATATCAGAATATATAATTATGTATTAGGTTGATGTCTTTAACAGAGAAACACTGATGCGCAAAGATTGTGATGTCTCACCCACGTCGTCTTTTCGTGATTGTACCCACGTAATTTTTTTTGTTTGTTTTTCTTTCCTGTGGATTTTTATAGTTGACAGGCTAAGCGTTTGCTCGACTGAAATGAAAAACATTTATGTAACACTGGCTGACCCGATGTTGTCCAGTCTAAATTTAAATGGCCTTGATCGAATTCATATAAAAATTCCATTGAAAATTCGGGAAATATGACAGTGCTTTTAACTCTCATTTTTCCATAATTTTCTACTTTTTCGGGCATCTTTTTTTTGTTTTCTTTAACACCATTTTTTGGTCTGTTACGAATATTAGCTAGGTACTCCAGCCGTTCTCAAGTGATGCGTTTACCAACGAACACCATTTATGTTTTATTTATATAGTTGACTGTTCAACTGAACTGAATAATAATAATTATAACTAGATTTTGTTTTTACAGGTATACAAATAATTAGGTATATTTTTGTAATGTTGGAAATACAGAATGACTCTTTCCGGTATTATCTTCGAAGATCATTTACCAACAACAAGTAGGAAAGATGTCTCTACCAATTTGGATTCGCTTTACTGTTCACACTTATGGTCAAATAGCTGCCTACGAAATGCGATTATTACTGCACCTGATAAACCAGGACAAATGATTCAAAGCTGTTATACATGTAAAGGAAAAATAAGAAAATATGAACTGGCGCCGTTACATAACTTTTCGCCTAACGATCATTCCACTCCAAACGGAAAACATGAACCTGAAACCGAGGAGACTGCAATAAATGAACTACAAGAAAACTCCATAAATGATAGCTGTGAAGCTATTCGCTCATACAATAGTTGTGCAAGAGACTTGAATACCATGGGTGACAAACAATGCATTCCCTCCATATCGCGTCAAGTAGAAACTAGTTTTCGACATAAATATTTTTCTTATGAAACACAACACGATCGATCCAACCAGCAACGAAGACTGAGGAAAACTCTCAAAGGAATGGGGTGCTTTGTAAATTTTAGTTTGACTGAAAGTCCTGTAAAGAAACGTACTCAGATACAGGCCTGCTCAATAAGTGTAATGATAATAGCAATAGTAGTTATAAGTTTTGTTTTAGTCAACTTTACTTCGCCTAATTTTATACGTCCGACTAATGCCAGTAACACGAATATAGTGCCAACAGAAAACGATGTAAACCAAACATCATCAGCAATAACCAACATTTATACAGATTTACCTTCAGCCACAGAAATCGACACAACTACTACAGTTACGACGTCTTCTACTGACTTAATAATGACCTTGAGCACTGAAAGTAGCTCAGAAAATTTATCCAGTTCTCTATTAAAAGTAAGAAAGAATATTAGAACATATCCTAAGCCCAAGATTCATGGTAGCCCTAAACCTAAGGATATTATTAACAGAGATATATCGCAACAATTTTGCTCGTGCCAAAGAAATGAGATTTGTATGTTAAACGAGAGCAGTGGAACTTCTGTGTGTCGAATACCAATAGACGAAGACGACCCTACAGGTTTGTCGATACTCAAATTTGTAGGCCAATTGTCTAGATATTTCTTAGTTCGTACTTATTATTGTTTTTGCTCTAGGATGTGGTGGTCTCTGTGCGTTAGAAACGGAGGCTTGTCAGCTGGTAGACAAGGCCCGGGGGGTGCGGGTGTGTCGCCTTCTAGTGATGGCCAATTGCTCGCCGCACGAATGGCGCTGTCGCAACGGACTGTGCGTGCCTTCGGAGGCGCGCTGCGACGGCGTTATTCAATGCTACGACCGATCCGATGAGATGCACTGTGGTAAGAGATACCTACTATTTAGTAGTTATATTAGGTCCAAGTCTTTTCAGTCTGACAGCTGCAATCTATACTTATAACATATAAAAAAATTATGAACTCATATTATGTTTTTTTTAAGGTATTTGTTTTAAATATTTTTCTGTAAGTATATCGGCTACCAGTTACGTTCAAAAACAGTTATCTTACGTTCAAAAACCTGGCTAATGTGTTTTAATAATCTGCTTTGGGTTAGCTGTCTTTGTCCTTGCGCGTTCCATATATATGGCATACTCGACCAGTGCGATGTACCCCTGCTCAATGTTATCGACACAGGGAATATTATGAGTCTGAAACGTCATTTTTAACCGTTCAAAAAAAAAGAGGAGCTTCTCTATTCGACGCAGTTATTTTATTATTATTTTAATACTAGATTTATTCTGCGAGTAAGTTACATTATTACAAACGAATTAATTATATTATCTAAGTATAAATCAATAACAAGTAAATATTTGGACTATGATGGGTTATGGTTTTGGGCACATTCGCACTACGATAAATTGGCATATTGGTGAGCGTTTAGAACTCAGATAAACAAGGGAGATATGCCTTAGTACAGATATCGTTCGTGTTCAATGTCTCCCTCTCCATGGACTCCAATGTTTCTCCCACTTTTTTCAGTACCTACCTACGGCACACATACAAATTTTTTCATGCACTATAAGATACTTGCAGCGACACTAATAAACAAATAGTTCACATCCACATGCAAAAAAGGGCGGCAAGGCCATCTGCAGGGTGATTTCGCCTAAAGGCAGCAAGCCTAGATGCGTTAGATAGGCTAGATGCGTTCGCACCCGCCACGCTACCTTTCCATATCTCCCTTGTTTATCTGATCAGAAGAATAGAAGAATGGGTATGACGCGTGCTATTCATAGATACCAAAACAAAAGAGCTTTGTTTTTTGGTAATAAGATGTGCTTCTGTTTGTCAGCAAATCAATAAAGTGAAGGAGAAAGTTAAATGCCTTTGGCAATTGTACAAGTAGGCTAAGAATCTGGTTCACTACCTATTGTATAATATGCAAGGACCGGATATAAGCCTGGCCCAACGCCCCTTTAACAAATAAGGACCTAATTATTATTTTTCAGATTGTGATATAACGAAGGAGTTCCGATGTGGTCATTCCATTTCATGTTTTCCTAATACCAAGCTCTGTGACGGCACCATCGATTGCTGGGATGGATACGATGAGCTTAATTGCACTGCGGGTAATCATTCAGCTTTTTTTTCTTTATTAAATAAACAAAGTACAAGTAATCTAATACTAACGATCCAATCGAATTAGCCCAATATAAAAAACAGTTGGATTTCCTATACTGTTGATTCAACAGTCTTAGGTAATCCAACATCTTTAGACCTTCAACAGTGTTGAAGGTCTAATCCAAATGGTCAAACTCACTGCCAGCTTGGCAGCGTACCCAGCAGGCTGGCGGCATTACCACGCTGAATGGCAATGTATACGTTAAGCCAGATAAACGCGAATTTTATTATTTATCGCGCTTTGACAGGTTTTAACCCCCGATGCAAAAAGATGGGTGATATAAGTTTAACGTGTGTAGCTATGTGTCTGTCTGTGGCATCGTACCTCCCAAACGGCTGAATCGATTTTGATTTAGTTTTTATTTTATGGTGATTTGAGTGTTCTTATCTTAGGTATGATTCAAGTAAATCTGTACAGCTGATTAAAAATTATGAGGTTTTTTTTTAACCGACTTTTGGAAGTCGGTATCAACTTTTCTGACTGTTTTTTTTATGTTTGTTACCTCAGAACTTTCGACTGGGTGAACCGATTTTGATGATTCTTTTTTTTATTTGAAAGCTGGTGCTTCCTATGTGGTCCCATTTTAATTTGGTTCATTTATGACATTTTTATGAAGTCGGTTTTTTGTATTGCTAATTATTTTATAATTGTTTAAAATGATATGAAGTAGCCAAGGACCCAATAATTCCCTACTGTTCCGTAACCTCTACTATACTATCCTTAAAGTTACTAGTTACCAGTAACGTAATAGAAGTAGGTACATATAATATATTAACAATGTTAAGATGACATACAAAATGAGTCGTTCTTACCGTTCAGTGGCTCACGAAAGTAGGTTATTGATGTGTTCACACAACATAACGGGACTCCCTATAGCGAACTTCATCATTATTGAAAACCGTGCAAATATAAAAACCTAAACCCAACCGCAATAATTATCAATATTTAAAAAAAAAACAACTTCATAAAAATGACAGAACTGGTTGAATTGAAATGGGACCACACGGAAAGCACCAGCTTTCAAATAAAAAAATAATCATTAAATTCCAAAGTTCTTTGGTAACAAACATAAAAAATGTCGAATTGAGAACCTCCTTTTTGGAAGTCGGTTAAAAAGAGTGACGAAAAGGGCTTCATTCTGCGTCGTCTAAACCCTTTTCGCTTCGTCAGCTTAAATATTTAATAATTTCAAAATGCCTTATTTGACTCTAGTCTACTGCACATAGATCTCTATCATGGATTACTTAAACTTTAGTTCCGGTACTCTGTTATGCAAAGGTTTGAAGCACTGTTTGTTTATTTAGTTAACTGTTATTTATTTCTATTTTATAATTCATATACATATACCTAACCGAAATTGGTTTATTTGTGACAGTTCCTTAGTTTATCCCACTATGTTCTGGTTTTCTGGGATAAAAGTCCTACGATATACAATGTACACTAGGTATGTATTAGGTACTACCTGCTTGCCGCGGTTTCACCCGCTTGGATTACTCCTTATGTCATCAGCCATCTGCCAGTGAAAGTCCCGCCAAAATCTGTCCAGCCGTTTTGGAGTCCATATTCGGGAACATATATACATAAATACACATCGCCTATTATATATAAGAAAACGTACCTGTCCTATCTCTATTACATATAAACTTCATTCGTTTAGCTATTTAATCATGTAAAGCAGAGTTTCTTAAAGTGGGGTCCATGGACCCTTATGGGGTCCATGACGCGAGTGCTAGGGGTCCACATTCCCGAGGTTTATTTACTAGAATTCGTTTGAAGTATGCAGTTCTGTTATTTAAATAAACAAAACCAATAATCAAGTAATTGTCAAGTAACACTGTTTACTTATTTTAAAATTCTCTTCGCAAGGGGTCCGTAGTGTTACTGAAACATTGAAAGTGGTCCGTGGCTACAAAAAGTTTTCAAAATCTAAAAATGTACAATGTGTTCCAGAATGCCCCAAGGAGCAGTTTACGTGCACGGACAGCCAGTGCATCGCATCGATGAGGTTTTGTGACGGGTTGGCGGACTGCCCCGACGGCAGCGACGAGCCGGCCGGCTGCGACGGCGAGTGCGGCACGCACGAGATCCGCTGCGCCAACCGGCGCTGCATCGCGCGTGCGCTGCTCTGCGACGGGCTAGACCACTGCGGGGACTCTACCGACGAACATAATTGTCCACCAACTGCGATGCAGTAAATTGAATAAAATCTACGTTTATAAACAAAATGTGTTTTTTTATCTGTACTCTGGACATGCTTGAAAAGTGTATTATCAAAGGCAGTAGGCAGAGTAGGTAACTAATCACTCGAAAGGCTCGAAACGCCTGGCTGAGGAAGCGCCGGCGAGGGCGCTGCTCTGCGACGAACATTACCACAAAGCATTCAAAGCAAAATTCTCAAACCCAACGCTTATCGACGCCAAAATGCTAACATTAATAAGCTATCCGAACGAACAATTGATAGAACCATGGAACTGCAATGTGTGCATGGAACGTCACTCGACTGTAATATTCCTAGTGTCCTTCAATCGAAATAATAATAAAGTTTATAAGATACTAGCTGCGCCCCGCGGTTTCACCTGCGTGGTGATAAAAAGTAGCCTATGAGTTAATCCAGGACATAAGCAATGTATATTCCAAATTTCATCCAAGTCCATCCAGCAGTTTCTGCGTGATATAGAGTACCAAACATCCATCCATCCATCCAAACTTTCACATAATATCACATAGTGTGATTAAATAACGTCAAACAAATCATAGTCACGGTCAGAGTAAAGTAAATTGAAAGTAAAGTCAGTCATGTGGTCAAGTCTAAATCATGCCCCAGTAAATAGTCTGTGGAGTTCCACAAAATTCTTGTTTCATCTCCTTTTCTCTCTTTCCCATACTCAAGCACATCCCAGAACACTTAATAAACAATAATCCATAATTATTACACATTAACACTATAATAACACAAATTTTGGAAAATGATGCAATGAATGAGACATGCAATGACATGTTTTTTGTTCGCGCCAAAAAAAGCTTAGGGTTACCAGTAGGTTCGTCAGTATTGCGACACTAGCGCTTTGCGGATACATTGGAATTAACTGCTGACCATAGAGTCGACGTCGTTAAAAATGACATGAGAGCCAATAAACTCACCAAGGATGATGCTAGACCGTGCGAAATGGAAGAACCATAGTAGGAAAGCGGACTCCGGCCCGTGCCGGGACACACGTTAAGCAGAAGAAGAAGATAGAGTAGAGCTGTCCTATGTGATGTGGCTCCGACTAGTGTAATCTCAGAAAAAAATAAAGATATATTTTATCTGTGACTGACAGTGACTGTCTGTGTCTGGCTGTCTAGTTAGTGTCTCTGTCTACGTCACTGACTAGACTAACTTCCCCCCAGCCAGTCCCGCTCATATTTTTTGTCAAGAAGTTCTATAATCAGCTTTACGCTGTTAAATTTAATTAAATTTGCGTTTAAACTTAGACATCAGCAAGTAATGGCAGACAGTGACGATGAATATGATCGTAAACGACGCGATAAGTTTCGTGGCGAGAGAACCGCTGAAGGCAGCAGCTACCGAAGCAGCGATCGACGCGAGGAGAGGAGTCGCGGACGCGAAGATTGGCCTGAAAGGTATACATGCATCAAATCTATAGTCCCTCTAGCTACATCATTACATCTCTTACTTCTCTTTGCAGATCCCAACCTCAACCTCCTGAACCTAAAAATCCTCCCTACTACACTCCAAAACCCACCAAGCGTTCTGTAGCTATATTAATCAGGTATTTTAATTCACCTTGTCTATTACCAAGTTAATCAAATGTGTAAGTAAAACTTACATAATCATAGTAAACA
The DNA here is from genome assembly GCA_949125355.1 of Agriopis leucophaearia. Classification (NCBI taxonomy): domain Eukaryota; kingdom Metazoa; phylum Arthropoda; class Insecta; order Lepidoptera; family Geometridae; genus Agriopis; species Agriopis leucophaearia. The sequence goes on from OX421262.1 coordinate 10,332,590, forward strand.
AGTCTTCACTACCATGGGGGCAGAGCTGACCTCCTAACTGCTAACTGTATTCTAACCCAAATTTCCATTGAATGTAATTATTCTCTCTGATTGCTATCAACAGCTTAACAGTAGTAATTTTTGATAGAAGCAGATTATTTTAGTTACCAATTTGTTGTAGACCTCGTGGGGGTCGCTCTGGTCCTGACTACAGAGACTATCGCGGAGGGGGCAGTGCTTCTCGTGGGTACTCTCCGGTCCGAGGCGAGGGTCCTCCAAATAAACGCATTAGGCCGGACTGGCCTATTGATGACAGGAGATATGGAGGGATGCCTCATGACTCTTATGTGTCATACGGGTGGGCTCATGATCACTTCGGGCCTCATCCAGCACATCAAGGCTATGGGCAGCCCATGCCACCAATTCCTGCAAGGTTGGTGTCAAATCTATTTCTATTTAATCAAGTCATCTCATTCTTATCTTGTGCATGTAGTTATCTTATACTTACTGATAAAATTCTCATCTTTGATATTTAGATAACTTAGTTATAGAGGAATATAATTACTGATGTATCTTTACTATTTCCAGTTTTTTTTTTATGATGAAATGGGCTAGTGTTTGACCACAACTCACCTGATGGTAAGCGACGATGCGGTCTAAGATGGGGCACGCTTGCCCATGAGGTTTTCCAGGATTCACTCTTGCCTTGAAGCGACCCAGGTTGTAATTTATTGGGAACACCGAGGCAGGGAGTGCATTCCATTCCTGTGCAGTTTGTATTAAGAAGGAATTTGTTTTAACAGCTGCAATAACATTGTAAATTTGAATAGTAAATATTCCTTTTAATATTCCACTGAAGTCTAATGATAAATCTAATATTAATTAGACATATAATCCCTATAATCCTATTATGATCCCAGGGACAGTGGACCCGTGAACCCAACAGATGGGCCCCCATCTATGATGTCCTTCAAAGCATTCCTGGCCGCCCAAGATGACTCCATCACTGTAGATGATGCTATTGTCAAGTACAATGAATACAAGCTCGAGTTCAGGAGACAACAGCTCAATGAGTTTTTCGTTGCTCATAAAGATGAAGAATGGTATGTAACTTTTATTGTACTCTTGCACCCAGTTGAAGAGCTAGCTTTGTTTCAATGTAAAGAAATCCATAAAGACTGATTATAACAAACGTATGTATCAGATCAGCATCTTTTAAATTCCAAGTTTATTGCAAATACACTGTTTTATTGCTCGTGTAGTCATTTGCTGGTAGTAAAAAATTCTAAGCATTCTAATTTTCATAAATAACCCAATAATGGTTTATTGTTGACTGTGGAGTTGGGTCGGTTGTAGTGCTTAGAATTTTTTACACACGCTATGCAAATCTTAACAGAGAACTTTTTTCCCTACAGTCTACAGCGTTATCACGTGGAAATGGCGGACATCGTAAAGAAACATTTCATGAAAATTATACAAATGATTAAAATAAATGTGTGTAGCTAGCTTATATCGCGTTGACCAGTAGCGCGCAATGCTACAGGTTTCGTTACTGTTAGGGGTAGGGTAATGATATTCCACATGTGTGGAACAGGTGAGATTATGAAGATTTTTTTAAGTATGTTATATGCCATATTAGTTTCTGTAACTTGATGTTCACCATACTACATACTGGTTTATGAACAAAAGGTGGTTCATTTACTTTTTGGTTTCCTTTTTAAAGACCAGTTTTCTAAAATTGTGTTTTCATTCATTTGTAGCAATTATAGTAATTTATTATTGTCATGTCATTACCTAAATTGTTGGAAAACCAACATTGGCCTACCTTACCATGTATAATCTTGAATTAAAATCTGGCAATACAGAAAATACAAAAATGCTTTTTTGTTAATTCTATGTTTGTATATAAAAAAGATAAATGCTTAGGTTCTTTGAAAACTGGTCTATTGTGAACATTTTGAGTATACTGCACTTTTCTGTGTTATCTCAAAAGAAGGAAGACAATTGACACAATAACTGTTTTTGATCTTTAGGTTCAAGATCAAGTACCATCCTGAAGAGTCTGTGAAACGAAAGGAAGAACAATTTGCAGCTCTAAAGGTAACATAGAAATAACTACTTTAATTTTACAAAATAAATATAACACTGGCTATCACTCCGTGCCACCCAGCTTGCACGTATGGTGGGAATAATTTAGCATGACTGTTGAGCATATACTACTGCATTGCAAGCCCACAGAACACATACTATTAAGGTCGGGAATCCTTAAAGAAATTCCACAACAATTCTCTAATACCACAACAACTGCCGAAATAGGAGTAGAACAGTTTAGTCAGCAACCCAAGGTTGTGCTCCGTTATTTTAATGAGCTCGGCTGGTTAGGGTTGGGTGGCTAGGGCAAATACACAATACTCCCCAAACTGGACGTCAGTGTAGATTTTGTCCCCATTTTAAATTAGAATTAGAAATATGCATGAGAAGGATGACACAATAGCAATAGTGAGTGTCAGCTTATATAATAACACCAAAGATCACACTAATCACACTAATCTACACTAATATTATAAAGAGGAAAGATGTGTACCTATTTTTGTATGTTTGTAATGAATAGGCTCCGAAACTACTGAACCGATTTGAAAAATTCTTTCACTGTTGGGAAGCTACACTATCCCCGGGTGACATAGGCTATATTATATTTTGTAGCGAGGCCGAAGGCCGAGCTTACACTCGTGCGAAGCCGGGGCGGACGGCTAGTATCATATATATATGAAAGTTTGGATGGATGGATGAATATAGGGATGGATGTTTGTTACTCAATCACACAGAAACGGCTGGATGGATTTGGATGAAATTTGGAATATACATCGCTTATGTCCTGGATTAACACATAGGCTATTTTTCATCACCGATTTTCATCACCATGCGGGTGAAACCGCGGGGCGCAGTTAGTATCAAATATGTGAAAGTTTGGATGGATGGATGTTTGTTACTCAATAATGCAGAAACGGATGGATGGATTTGGATAAAATTTTGAATATACATTGCTTATGTCCTGGATTAACACATAGGCTACTTTTCATCACCACGTGAGTGAAACCGTGGGCGTAGCTAGTTTTAAATAAAGAAAATTAACCTTTTTCATGTCTCCCTATTCCTCAACTTTCTCGACACTCACATTCCATATTTAGTAAAACTACTATTTATCAAATGCTATCTGCACTCTAGGATTATCCAGATTTCTCACATGTCCCTGTATTTTTTTATACAAATTCGGTTTCCATGACTCATTTCACTTTAACTCTAACATTTGTAATGAAAACATAATAAATAGAGACAGGGAAGGGAGGGAGAATAGAGAGACAGTTATTTTTGCGTTTATAATATTAGTGTGAATTTACAAGCTATTATGATTGCAGACTCGTCTTAATGTGTTCCTCGGGTTGCTAGAATCCGGAGAGCTTGATAAAGTGACAGTGGATGTGGACAAGTCTGACAAACTCATACGTCTCCTTGACACGGTTGTCATCAAGCTCGAGGGAGGCACTGAAGAGGACTTGAAGGAACTTGACGAGCCTACACCAGCAGAGAATAACAAAGAAAAACCTGGTGAGCATTTGTTTATTTCTAAACAAAGGAAATGGTTTTTTAACCGACTTCCAAAAAGGAGGAGGTTATCAATTCGATTCTATATACTTTTTTTTAAATGTTTGTTACCTCAGAATTTTGGACTGGGTGAACTGATTTTTATGATTCTTTTTTTATTTGAATGCTGGTCCCATTTGGTCCCATTTCAATTTGGTCCAGTTCTGATGAAGTCAGTTTTTTTATATTGATAATTATTTAATGTCCTCTCATTATCAACCGTTTATTAATTAGTCACTTCGAGCTACCAAACTTTCTCATAAAATATACCCCCACTAATTGTAGCGAGAGGTAGCAGGTGTGTGACAACTTACAGGAGAATAAAGTAAAGATTTTTTATGAATTCTGCAAAGAATGGCAGGACGTAGTGCAGCCTAAAGGAGAGGGCGAAATGAAAGATGGCAGAGCTATTGCCCAGCAGAGGGACAATATAGGCTAGTTTTTTTTTAAACTAAGTCATAATCAAAATAATAACTATATTTTTATTATAATGCATATTTTTCAGAAAAAATTGACCCCGACAAACCTATTGTCATAGAAGACGACACAATCAAAATAAAAGAAGAGAAGGAAGACACTAAGGATAAGGTTTGTTTTGTTAATGTCATACCCGCTCTACTCATCTGCTTTAGGAGGGCATTCTTCTGACGTTTTCTGTTGCGGCATAATATTTTTCAGCTGACTGCACTAACACACGCACAAAATTGGCATTATCTTCGTCATTACTGTGTATTGATTGTACTGTGTGTGTTCAGGATAAAAAGGCTGAATCTCCAAAGCCGTCTGCCCCTTTGACGATGGAGATCGACAACCATTTGCGTCAATTGCAGGAACAAGCGAAGTTGTTTTCGCGGTTCAACTCTAATGGGACTGAGCAGGAGCCGGAACCCGAACCTGAACCGGAACCGGAACCTGAAAAGGAGCCTCGTAAGTGTACGCCCTGTCTGTATATGACTAGCTACGCCCTGTGGGCTTACTCTCGAATCCAGTTCCAATCTCAATCCAATTTTCAATCCGAATCATTTTCAATCCCAATTGACAGTTATTTGGCACTCTTGAACAAAATCGAGATTGAAATTGAAATCGAGAACGCGATCGACTTAGCATTATGACTCAAAAAGAACAACACTATGTAGGTGTGGCCATACACAACGCAACAAAAAATAATAATTTGAAATTACCCTAAATGTCCTTATTATTTCAACATTTTTGACTAATGATTATTATTTTCCATATTTCTATCATGTGTTATGATTTTTAGTCATTAAAGGTAATTAAAAGCGTTAGTAAAATACAGAAGACGAGACAGTATGGTCTTAATGGCTTTAGCCTGCTCAGCAACGGGCGAAAAACAAAAAAAATGCTTAGGAGTAATAAAAAAACTTTTTTTTGTTTTTCGCCGGTTGCTGAGCAGGCTAAAGCCATTAAGACCATACTGTCTCGTCTTCTGTATTTTCAGTTAGATAATTTTTCATCTTACTTATATTCTCTTTGATTTTTCACGGAAGCTTTGTATAATATACTTACACCCACCAACTGTACAAAACCGTACAATAAAAATTGAGTTTGCTTACTTACTTACACCCGTGCGGTAAAGATCAAGATCAAGGTAAATTTGTAACTTTTCTATATTTTGAGAATCCCAGTAAATGTTTAATAAATGTTTCATCTTTATTATCAGGGTATATAAATAATGAGTAGGCCAACCTACCACCAGCTGGAGGCTCTTGCCGATTTCCTGGTGGAAAATCCGGGGATAGCCAAAGGTCTCTTGCGTTCTGCCCACGGAAAGCAAGAGACCAAAAGGAAATGGGAAGAATTTGCCGTTTGTGTAAATGCGCTAGGCGGTGCACAAAAAGATGGGAAAGGTTGGGCAAAGGTATCGTCGATGATAATAATTTCGTAAGAATATCTTTTAATAAAAGCAAAGTTTATATAAAAGTTCTTTTTTTTAGTACTGGGCTGACAAGAAATGCGCCCTCAAAAATTCGCCATTCTTCTCATGTTTCGCCTTTGCCTTAGGTTTACTCCAGGAGCATTGTCCAAAATACGAAACATTAGAGCCAAACGTGCCATTTTTTCTTTGATAATCACTTTAAACAACAAACTCGAACGCAAAAAAGTTAACCTATGAAAACTGTGTAGCTTCTATCGCAAACTCTATTCCAATTCAATCTTGTAACGTCAAAATCGTGTCAAGAGTACTGAAAATTATGACAGCATCGAGTTGAGTCGATTTTATTTAGTTCCATAAAATTCCACCATTATCGGTTCCAATCGTGCGCTAGTTTAGAATTCAAGAGTACCAAATGACACAATTTCGATCCCAATCCCAAATTACGATTGAAATCGAGTGTCAAGGGTAAGCCCGCTGGGGTTCCAAACACTATCCAACAAAATCTGTTAATTTTTGTCTTCAAAAAAGGAGGTGGTTCTATGTGCCACTATATATATATTTTTAATGTATGTTCACCGACAATTAAGATTGATTTTGTTTGGTAGGCCATACTTCAGAGGTGGTCCCAATTTTTTTAAATCAAAATCGGTTTAGTAGTTTGGTTATAATAATCACTGAAAAAAATATGTCATCGAAGCAACGAAATTGTGTATTTACTAACTTTGAAGTCGGTTTATTAAAATGATAATTTTTCTAGTATAAAATATAAGCTGGTATCTATCTTAATATATATAATTTTCCTCCTAAACGGCTGGACCGATTTGGATGAAATTTTGTATATATATTTCAATGAGTTCTTGGATGGTTTGAAAACACGTCTTTCGGGTTCGCTAGTTTTATATATAATCCAAGGTATATAAATTATCTCATACTAAATTTAATCTAAACCCATTTAGCTGTGTTGAGTAGAAGTAAACATCTTTAAACGCATAAACTTTTGAATTTTAAACATTAGTATGTTTAAAATAATATGTTTGTATGAAATATAGTATACTACAGTAAAGTTAAATGATTATTTACGGTATATTTACCGTGGTAAGGTTGTGGAAGGAGCTCCCGATATTTCGGCGCAGTTACATGCACCATGTTCACGGGAAGACTGGTGCATGTAACTGCGCCGAAATATCGGGAGCTCCTTCCACAACCTTACCACGGTAAATATCCCGTAAATAATCATTTAACTTTAGTGAACAACCGTGATAGTTTAAAACAGAGTATACTACAGGTTTTAGTATATATACTAGCACTTCAGGTTTGTATGTTTTACTCAAACTATCAGAGACACATATGTTATGCACAATATTTTTATTTATAGAAAAAAAACATCTTAAAGTAAGTTAACAGTGTTCACTTTTCTATCGCAGCGCCTCCTGGCTCGTCTTCCAGTTCGTCTTCATCGAGTTCATCGTCGTCCAGTTCCGAAGACGAGGGCGAAGCGACCACCCGCCGGAAGTCCAAGTCCAAGTCGAAAACCCCGGATAAATCGCCGAAACCGAAAGAAGAATCACCCAGTGTTGAGAAAACTGAAACAAATGATACAGAAAAGGAAAAAGAAAAGACCGAAGAGGAGACAGCGCCTGCAAATGATGCCGCTGTTGTTGTTGAGAAAAAAGAACCGCGCGCGTTGCACAAAACGACGTCCATATTCCTGAGAAATTTAGCGCCGACTATTACTAAGGCCGAAGTTGAAGCTGTGAGTATATATAGTATATTTATGTTTGCTAGCTAGGAATGGTAGATTGTTTACCTAGGGAGCAAACAACTATTTTAAAGTCGAGAGTGTTTCTTTGAATCCAGAGCGGAGCAAAGGATTCTATAGTAGAATCACGAGCGTAGTGAGGGATTCTAAAGTAAAATCCTGAGTGCAGGGAGGGATTCAAAGTTACTCGAGCTTAAAATAGTTGTTTGTTCCTGAGGCGGACAATCTACTTTTTATCACCCTCTATGAGAAAATAAGTGCAACTTATGAATAAGAATAGTATGTTTATCTATTTCATTCTCACTATTGGAAGACACACAATTTTTTTGTAAAACTAAGTAAACTTCGAATGTGATGTGATTGTGAGTGTGTTACGAACGAAGGTGGAATGCATTTCCCGCGTTTTGTCACAAACTTTTTTTTATTTGGCTCGCGCGGTTTGCCTTCTTTCAGCCGCGCATACAAACTGCCTGTAACTTGTTCATACAATGTTTGTGATTGATGTCTTTGGTGATTGGAACTTTTACTAACAATATCTACATTCTAAATTCAAATCACTTAGTCACTAGGGATTAAAAAGCTATTTACGAAGTTCCTGTTTACGAAGAATATACTAGCTCTTTTCGAATAGATATGATAAAAAAGTCTTTACATGGCCCTTGTCGAAGTTCATAGACTTCAAGAAATCTGGGTGACTGTTGTTGAGTTGTTAAGGGTCTGGTATAATTTCCCAAAGAACTAACTATTGGGTTGATAAGTTCGAGTTGATACCATGGTTAGGTGAACAGTAATGAAGCCCTGTGCCAGGTGGAGTGACAACTCAGATCCGACAAACAAGAGAGATGTGGTAATGTGGCGGGTGTTGTGGTGGGTGCTAACGCATCTAACCTAAGTCAGATTTGTTGGTTTTAGTCGAACTCTGCCTTGCAGACGACTTTGCCGCCCTTTTTTATGTGGACTATTAGTTGATTGGTGACTACAAGTATCTCAGTGTGCGTGAAAAATTCGTAAGTGAGCCGTACGTACAGTTTATGCGTTAAGCGGTAAAGTGAAAAAAGAATTAGAGACCCAGAGACATTTCAACATGAACGATTTTGTACTGAGGCATACTCGTATCTCTCTTGTCTGTCTGAGAAGCTTTATAACAACTATGTCAGCAGGAAAAAAATATACCTACATTCTGATGTTGATAATTGTTGCAGATGTGCAAGCGCTACGGCGGGTTCCTGCGCGTGGCGCTGGCCGACCCGCTGCCGGAGCGGCGCTGGTTCCGCCGCGGTTGGGTCACCTTCCGCCGCGAGGTCAACATCAAAGACATCTGTTGGAACCTTAATAATATACGGGTCAGTTTCTAAGTATAGAAAACTATACACGTATGGAGTCGCAGGCATTAGCTCTGCTCGCGAATCCATACGCGTAGACTTTCAACCCCAAAAGGACAACCCAAAGACACCAGGAAAAATCAAGGAATTTAAGGAATCTATCTAAGGAAGGTGGGTGAGCGAGCGACGGTGGCTGAATGAATGAGTGATCGTGGCCGAGCGAATGGTGGTGGCTGAGCAATTGATGGTGACCGAGCGAGCAATTGTTGGCCGATTGATCGAGCTATGATAGCCGATCGAGCGATGGTGTACGAGCAATTTGGTTTAATTAAATGTGTCGATCGTCTAAAATCAAGCAAATATTTAGGCACCTTCAGTCAAAACTCTTCACCTAAATTGAGTGTACTCTGTGTGACAGCTGCGCGAGTGCGAGCTGGGTGCGATCGTGAACCGTGACCTGCAGCGTCGCATTCGGCCCGTGGCTGGCGTGACGCTGGAGCGGCCCGTGCTGCGCGCAGACGCACGTCTCGCCGCGCGCCTTGCACATCTACTCGACACGCGCACCAAGCTCTGGCAGACCGAACAGGAGAAACAAGGAGACGGCGACTCATCAGATGTAAGTAACTGCCAGTTGTACTGTTGTCTCACTCTATCCCACAATCATCTACAGATCAGTTTGAAATTTGGTGGCTTTCTTTTCGTAGTGAATTTTCGCTACCCCTACTAGAACAGCCTTAGTGAACATTATGACATCTTGTTCAAATATCGCCCCTTCGGATCACATTTAAATTTGTCAGATCACTGAAATTTTGTGGCTGTCTCGAACTTGCCAAGATTTTTGTTACCAACTCAGTAGTCCGTGTTCTTCTATGACACAAACACCCCACCCTAACAGTTGAACAATAATGATTGTTTACATTTTGTGTGGTAGTCATAAAAACAGTGAACGTAGACATGTGTTCATTGTTTTTATCCTGCGGGAAAGCGACATACGTATACATATTCTAGCTTTGTCGCAACTACGCGCGGATAAAAACGGTGAAAAGATAATTTGTCCACGGCCTGTGCTAGACCAGCTGTGATAAAATGTTATCCACTTATTTTTACCGCGAGAAAAAGGCACAAGTATCCATATTTTAGCTTTGTCCCGTTTACGCACTTATTAAAAGATTCAGACATTTAAAAAACCCCCGTAAAGCTTTTTTATTAACCCATTACATAATTACTTCTGATAATCACATTGCTGAATTTTCAGATAAAGAAAAACAAGACTGAAGAGGGAGAGAAAGCACAACAACAATTAGATGTAAGTAACTGCAAATTGTACTCTAACTCACTATATCCTAGTCTAGGAAACCATACAATAAATTCTAACTGACTGGACAAGACCAACGGTAGCCCTATGTATGAAGCCAAACCCAGGGCCTTGATTCCATGAATAAAACACGTACGTAACACGGCGTGTTAGTAACCTCTAAAAATTTGGCCTCTATTCCATAGGAAATAAAGGCCAACTTTTTGAATTAACTTAACGCGCCGCGTTACGAGCGTGTTTGTACTTATGGAATCAGGACCCAGTTTTAGTTTTTTAAGGCGATGGCCATTACTTGAATAGTTACGCAATAAGAGTGCAGGAGGGAGGGGGGGGGGGGGCGGGGGAGAGAGAGAAAATAACAATACGAATTAAGGGAGCACAATTGGTGCTATCGTGCTATATACAATGGCATATAAATATAATGAAAAGTCCATCACAAATATCAGTCTTACATTATGGAATTTCATAAAAGAATCTACGTTTTATTCATTTCTTGATAAAGACTGGGTATGCACATACATTACTCTCTTTTTGGAAGCAAATTACAGACACGCATTTATATTCCAGAACTTCAGCCTGAACTCTCCAAACCCCGTGTTGCACAAGATCACAGAGCACTTGATCGAAGAAGCTTCCACTGAAGAAGAGGAGTTGCTAGGCTTGGAGGCTTCCTCAGAGACCACTACCTCTGAAGAACCGGATCCAGAACTGATGCGTGTGCTCGATCGCCTCGTTATGTACCTACGTATTGTGCACTCGGTGGATTATTATAACCACTGCGAGTATCCATATGAAGACGAGATGCCGAATCGTTGTGGTATCATGCACGCACGCTCCGGACCTCAACCTAACAAAGTAAGCATACTAAACATATTTTTAACCGGATTCCAAAAAGGAGGAGTTTATCAATTCAATGTTTTTTTAACTTTTGACTGGGTGAACCTATTTTGATCTACCTAGCCGTTTAGTCGTAAAAAGCGAACAAACAGCGGAAAAAAAAACAGACAGAAAACAGAGTTATGTTCAGTTTTATAATATTAGTGTACGAGACCAAAATTCTTGTACATGTCCGCGATGCGCGGAGGCCGTATTAAATAAAGAAGAAATACCTACCAGAGGACAGCTGACGATCCTGTCACCTGTCTGGGCCCAGAATTCAGCCTTCTGCATCCAGCGGCCGTCCTCGGAATCCTCAACACTTCACAAATAATGTCCAAAGTGTCCTAACACTGAAGTTAACACTCGCGGGCTATACGAAACACACCCGATCTCGTTCAGGTAGGCCCAAATAGACGTCAAGTCACGCCGAGTCAAAATGGGTCCCCGCCGCGCGTCCCAAAAAACGGACTACCGGTCTCGCGGAAGCAAACTGGGGGCTGACGCGCGTCGGCAAATACCCGACGTTCGTTCGCGCCAAGCCATAGTGAGCGGCGTCCGCGCTTCCCGGGCCAGTCACCACTGGCCCGGGAAGCGCGGACGCCGCTCACTGCGGCCGCCCGCCCCAACCCCGTGCCTCATGCACTTCCCGCGGCCTCCGAGCCGGGCGTCAAACCGGTTTTGGAAGTAAACAGTTAGGATAGACAAAAAGCGACGGCCCATCCGATGGTAAGTGGATATCGTGGTGGAGTGGAGAGATTATAATCATGTTACCACTATTTAGTTCACACTAGTGTAGCACTGGTATTCTGAATAAGAAAGTCTCTTTTATACCTTTTCATGACTAATTAGCCAAATCATGCAAATGGCAAGGAAATAGTTTGCTTACTGGGAACAGTCGTACAACACTTTTTGACCGTATTTCTTACTATGTACCCCACAATTTGTATTCTCTACTACTTGTAGTATTGAAACGTATGAACCTAGATTAAATAGTCTGAAGGTATAGGTAACACACTACCTATACTCCGGGTATTATAGGTATCCATAGGCGGGGAGGACTACTTACCATCAGGTGGTCCATTGCTTGTTTGTCTACTATTGCATTAAAAAAAACGAATTGAAAAACACTGGTATAAGTAAGGGTGTTCGACACGATTCGAAAGGGTAAGCACTATATCAAACAATGTATACAGGTTGGGAACGTCAGTCTTTAGTTAACACACTTAAAACTAAAGTTTTTGCGACGCGCGGAACGGCGGGCGGTTCTCCCGAACCGCGGTTTCTGTTACTCGCGCGCCGACGGTCATTGGCGGGGCGACCCGTACGTTGCTAGGCAACGTTCAGCCTTAGCTTACGGGTGCGTTCGAGTACCGGTTAAGCCCGCGTTATACTAGTCCTTATATATTGGACCATACAACTTTGTAGGTAGTCTATAATTATGTCATAACTGTCTTTCCATTTCTAAATTGCATGGTTATTTAATGGTCTAAGGTGATAAACAGCCAATTGAACGCTGAGTACAATAGTTTGATATAACAATTCATAATAACACTCGTAGCTCTGCACTATGACTCACTATCGGAGATGACAATGAAACACACACAAAGAAACTTGTGTATTTGTTTCTGTCACAAATAAACGATCTCTATGTCTACAAAGACACAGGTAACAAACCCCCCCAGACAAATAAAATCAATAAACAATATATATAAATGAACCCCTGTTTCTCGCCATGTTTAATCAAAATCCGTTGAGCCGTTTTTCTTTTCTGTTTTTTTTTAAATGATAATTTATACCTGTAGTTCATTGTGTATTATTTTTTACAGCCAAGCCAACAAGAAGTCCAAGACTACATCAAGACATTCGAAGGGAAAATGTCTGCTTTCCTACAGGATGTCAAGCCGCTTTCTGATGAGGAGTTGCAGAAACTAGGCATCAAGGTACATCCCGAGTTGAACTGGTTGAATTATGCTTGTCTTTGTTGATCTTTACCACAAAGCATCGTTTCTGGAGCCGTTACACCAGCCACAGTTTTTTTTTTAAATTTAATGGCTGTTAAGGAATTTTTGTAAGAAATTTGTTGTAGCCTCTGGCACCCATATGAACTCATAGCAACTGTGACGCGGAGTTCGACGCGTTGACATAAATAAGAATGTTCAATCAAGTATCTGTCACAATACCTGGCGACAGAGTTTCCTTCTCATTTCCGTTCTGTTTTCTGTGGTATCAAACGTTCCATAGAAAACGTGACGTGACGTTAGACGTGTGTTTCGACTGCCCCGGTGGCTCAGTTGGTAAGTAATCTACCTTCTGCTCTTGGGGGTGTGAGTTCGATTCCCACCTAGGACAAACATTCATGTGATTAGTAATTGAATAAATAAATAAAAATAAAAAAAATCAGTGTCTGGCAGCCATATTACAAGCTTTGCTTAGTTTGGAGTCAGATGACCGTGTGCGCAAAATGTCCCAGATATTTATTTATTCTAAATCCAATATGGCGGAAGCCTAAAAGCTTGTCTTTAAAAAGTTTTCTTACATTATTTTATTTTACTCTTACTTAAACTTATATGAGTACATATTCTATTTAAAAAACTAAGAATGTGTCCAATAAGATGTTTCTTATTGTCTTCTACTAAGGGAAAGAGACTTTCATTAGAATTACGTGAAATAACTCCAGAACTCTCATTCCCACACGCTTTATGTTAACTTCACTTGTAACTAGCACTGTTATCAAATTTTGGAAGTCTGTTTTAACCTATCCTATTAGTCAGCACGTGAACACGGCCATTGTAACATGGTCGAAACGTCAAGCTAAAGGTACCTATTTTTACCTATTTAAAATATTACGCGGTAAGTCCCGATAAACATTAAAACATATTCTAACCTACTTCTAATAAATTGTCGCATCGATTTGAAACTTTGCATGTATATGTAATTTGAATGACAATACAATTTGTTACCATCGAATTGATTTTAAGATCTGGTGATGGATAGTGGAACTCTTCAATGGTGAATCACACTTACAACCATCTAGAACAGAGGTTCCCAGACTTTTTTTTTCTCATAGAGCACTTCTAAAATTTAGCTGGTTCCGGTGGACCACCTGCAGCATTTTTCCACCATATTCCCAAAACTCGACAAAAATAATTACGCCTACGTAGACCCCTGTCGAGTCTTCTGTAGACCCCTGGGGGTCCACCTGGACCACTTTGGGAACCTATGATCTAGAAGGATAGACACCATCATGCCGCATCAGCCGAGCGACGTGGTATCAACCCCACCTCCCTTTTCAGACTCTTCTCACCTCGCCGTGTGCGCGCGCGTGGATACTCTGTTTCGCTATCTAACGAGTCACAATGTTTTTTTTTTTTTAACCAATTATATTATTCCTCAGGACCCTGTAGCGGAAGTAGAGAAATTCATACAATCAAACACTCAAGAGCTGGCGAAAGACAAGTGGTTGTGCCCCTTGAGCGGTAAAAAGTTCAAAGGCCCCGATTTCATCAGAAAACATATCTTCAACAAGCACGGCGAAAAGGTAATTGAATAAACGTCATACATTACACATTAACTAATTGGTTTATTTTATTATATCGCACTTGTAATTCAATTCATGTAGGTAAATTTGTAAAACCGCGTAACCAACAAGCTTTGTGAATGGATGGCGAAATTTTTCATGTCACTTTTAATTTATTTTGTGAATTATGTGGCAGTATGTCGTGGGAGCATTTGTTCAGTGTTCCCACGCCATAGATTTTTGTAGACATTGACCACCAAATGTGTGTGTGAACTTGGGAAAATAATTTGGGCATTACTATTGTGATTGACTTCCACATTACTCAAACACTGGTCAAAGTAAAACGGATGTGCGTCGGCGCAACTTGCGTGCATGTTTACAGACACATGATTAGTGATAAAGCAGTGTTCTGTTTTTCACTGTACTATATAGGATACCGCTATATAATTTAAGGTTGTAATTACCAGTTTTTCAGAGATCATTCTATTCTAAATCTTCATGGGAGCTAAGATATGGCTCACACACATACATTTTAAATTGTAATTTAATTTATTGATTTCTTAATCTTTTGAGATTATTGAAACAATCAAAAATAAACATCAGTATCTGTTTTAAAATCATATAGCCGACTTGAGAAATAGCCGAGAGCCGGTAGATGCAAGGCAATTGAAATATAAATAACTGGCCAAGTGCGAGACGGACTCGCGCACGAAGGTTTCCGTACCATTTTCTATAAAAACGGCAAAAAAATCACGTTTTTTGTATGGAAGCCCCCCTTAAATATAATTTTATTTTAATTTAATAATTTATTTTTAAAGTGAATATATATAACTAAATATTCTGTGAATATTTCAAGCGTTTATCTCTTGCCCTTTATCAATATCGAGTGAAAACGAGCAAAAAAATCACGTTTGTTGTATGGGAGGCCCCCTTAAATATTTATTTTATAAAAAAAAATAGTATTTGTTGTTATAGCGGCAACAGAAATACATCATCTGTGAAAATTTCAACTGTCTAACTGTAACGGTTCATGAGATCAGCCTGGTGACAGACGGACGGACGGACAGCGGAGCCTTAGTAATAGGCTCCCATTTTACCCTTTGGGTACGGAACCCTAAAAAGAACATTCACATTTTAATATAAAGGATGGTTGGCACATACCTATCATCTACTTGGGATCCAGTCATCAAATTAATAAAATCTAAAGTATATGGTGCAGAACTGCAAGACCTCTTGATTGTCATGATCAACTTCTGAGTACACATAGAATGTTTTGATTTATGAACCGCCAAGTGTGAGTCGGGTTCCGATTTCAAAATTAGTAAAATGTGGCATTTGGACTCTGAAAAAAATGATAAAGTCGTCCATTAACGAAATTTCCAGTTATTACTTGGTAATTTCAATCAACATGGCGGACAAAATGTCATGATACCATCAAATGAAAGGGTTTGCTGAAAAGAACACGAAAAAGCTTGTTTTTAAAAAGTATTTTTTAATTATTTATTTTATTGGTCTGTGATGTAACCCTTCCGGACAGCATTAGGTCTCTTTAGGACAGCAGTAATTGAGATATTTGTCGTAGGTTGATGAGGTGCGTCGTGAGGTAGCGTACTTCAACGCGTATGTGCGCGACGTGCGCCGCCCGCAGCAGCCCGAGCCAGCCTCGCGCGCTGCGCCCGCTCCGCACCACCAGCCACTGCCCGCGTGAGTACACCACACCACATTGCACTACATCATACTACTGCACAAAACTACATAACACTAGTACAATACAGGTTTATGCGGAAAGGGTGTACTAAGCCGAGAGGGGTCCGTTATACACATCATTATGGAAACTTTTACTATGGGACCAAACCAGAAATCGCGAAAAAAAAATCAGCTGTTTCATACATTTTGTCGAGTGTCAATGACCGTTTTCTATGGAACGGCTGATAATTATTTTGCTATTTCAGAGTTGCTCCCATTGTTAAAGTTGTTCATAATGATTGGTACTGTGGACCTTTTTAGGCTTAGTACACCTTTTCCGCGTAATCCAGTATACACAACACTACACTACTCTTCTAAATTATTCGGTACTATCGGCCTAAGCCAGGGGTCTCCAAACTACGGCCCGCGGGCCAAATCCGGCCCGCCACTGCCATCAATCCGGCCCGCGACAGGAATTGAAACTCGCGGAATTGTCGCTGATTCAGCCCTGTGGATCTGATAAAATTAACAACTGATATGACTGGTCTTAGAAAATCAGACAATTCCAAACATTTTCCGCACAAGGACTGAAGACTGTAGCTGAAATAGATAGTACCTAGAACAGTTCATAGTATCACTACTCGACACTAGATGTAGTTACGTGTCACAATACACAATCAATAGTAATTGAAATGCAATAAAGCCTATGTTTGCTTAGGTGGGCAGAAAAATTAAAATTGTTACGGCCCTTGCAACATAGCGAAAAAAATATTATGGCCCCAAGGCTTCAAAGTTTGGAGACCCCTGGCCTAATCATACACAATGCTAAGCCTTACATAATAGGCATGTTTATGAACAACTTTTATTATGAGAAAAACTACTCCAAAAACGTTAAAAACTGCTGTTCTACTGATAAGGCCATTCACACATAACAAAATGTATGGTATACCCATTGATTTGAAAACACATGGATCCTACCTGGGTTTAGTACAGAATTCACAAAAAGTTTACTTATGAAGGGTTTTGAAGATTTTGGCCCGACATTTTGTTTTTGTTTTTTCAAAATGTGTACACAATAAAAGTTATATATTTGGATACGACACTTGTACTAACCAAAAATGTCTTGAACATAATGTCCAAAGCGTCCCTCCATATAGAAATCTTTAAAGCCCTTAATAAGTTTCAGAAGTATCGATATCATATATTAAGTCAGGTGATGATAACTGAATTAGCTAATATAGGACACGCCACCCAGCACCATTTTATATTCTGCGATTTCGATCTCCGCGGGCAACGGAGCGAGAGCGGTAGCGGGATGGTGGTGAGAGCATCGCGGTGATTTAATACGCATGTAAATAAAACAATTACGTTTGTCAATTACGTGTAAGTAATTTCGTTTGTATCCAACTACACTACGACAGTGGAGCGGTGTCATGACGATTTCTAACTAAAGAAACCGTCGCCGCTCTCGCCAAATTTGCCACCAGTCGATGTCGAAAACGTGGCCATAGTAACCGACGGGTACTCTGGTTTTCATTTCACACTTATAGCCCGTTTGCTGCACCTTAAAAAAAGTTAAAAGGTAGACTGTTATAATAAAAGGATTGCAGTAAAATACCCCAGTAGAGTCAATTAATTTTTTATCTCATGTTAAATTGAATCCAAACTGCCTCAATTTATCCTACCACGACCTTCCTTACTCATAAAAAACTAATAACCATTATTCATCCTCTAATAATTTATTACTATAAAATATTGTCGTTGGGTTACTAATACCTCAAGTTCATCGTTTTAATGAGATCATAGCTCCACTTACTATTCCAAATAATAAATAACCCTTTTTATGAAACAGCTGTGACAGTAATGGCTTCAAAAGATACCAAACGCTTTTACAGTCACGAAATAAAGCGGTAAAGAGGTTTATTGTTAGCAAGTCAGCATGGTGACTTAATTGAAAGCATTGCACGCTATACATTTGTAACTAGCAATATCACTGGGGTATACTGAAGATTTATTTAAACTACAGTTTACCACGCCATAGAAGTTACGCTAATTCATTTCCAGTCGTAACATCATAGCCATAATTTTGTGTTTTTTGCTTAGCGCGTATAATATTCGTTTAAGTTTGCTGAATGGTGTCCAAACTGTGTCCAAGCATTTTTTTAAATAATAATTTTGAGTATGACCGGCAACTTGCCTTATGTCAAGTAATCGCTGCAGATGATGATGATGTTCATCATCAACAAGCTTTGCTTAGTTTGGGGTCAGATGACCGTGTGTACCAGATATTTATTATTATTTTATTATTTCAAAATTTAGTGTTACGAAATGAATTATTTTTGGTACCAATCTTCTAAGCGTCTATTTTATAAAGCAAATACACCAATCTTTTACAATGCTGGTAGTTCTAACAATATCTATTTTATTGTTTACAAGCGACCCGGCCCGGCTTTGCGCGGGTGTAAAATTTGTTATATACATAAACCTTCAATGAAAAATTATCTAACTGATGGTGAAAAGTAGTAGTAGTTTAGGAGTTAGCAGATATACAGACAAACAGACGCGGAAAGGGACTGCATTTTAGAATATGTAGAGAAGAGATAATCACATCACACTAATATATATGTGAAAGTTTGGATGGATGGATGTTTGTTACTCAATCACGCACAAACGGCTGGATGGATTTAGATGAAATTTTTAATATACATTGCTTATGTCCTGGATAGACACATTGGCTATTTTTCATCATCATCATCACTGATTTTCATCACCACGCGGGTGAAACCGCGGGGCGCTAGTGTGCAATAAATGATTTGACTTTGACTTGGATGCTTACTGAAGTTGGTATTGTATGTCAGGTACGGCGGCGGTCCGGGCGGCGGCGGGCCCCCCGCGAGCCGCGGCTGGGGGTGGGGCGGGTGGGCGCCGCCCGCGCCTTACGCCCCGCGACACCCGCGCTTCACGCGCCCCAGGTAATCATGCTCATCATAATATGCATGCTATTCCGTATCCGAACTAACTTCACATTCAAACTAAACTACCTAAAGACCTTTTCACCCTGGAAGTTTCTGGAAACATTTGTTTCCATAGCATATTATATAGAGCTACTGGTAAGTTAGCATCCTCTTAAGAAGCCACTTATCAAAATTCGAAAAAAAAAAAAACAGTTGTTTCATACATTTTGAATGTTTTTTGTATGGAACGGCTGATATTTTGTTCGCTAATTTCGATAAGTCCTAGGACAAAAGATGCTTGTTTTGATGTACTGAGACCTTAAGAGGATGCTAATTGATTACCAGCAACCCTGTATATGTATTAGAACTACACCAATAAATACTTGTTTATGAACATACGTATCTATATGACTGCCCCGGTGGCCCAGTTGGTAGTGAACCTGCCTTCTGCTCTTGGGGGCGTGGGTTCGATTCCCACCTAGGACAAATATTCATGAAATGAACATTTGTTTTTGTTCTATATCTGGGTATTAATTAATATCTATTTAAGTATATATTTTCTTTTAAATGTTTGTATATCCATTTCTGGCAGCCATAGTGCAAGCTGTGCTATGTTTGGGGTCAGATGACCGTGTGTGCAAAAATGTCCCGAATATTTATTTTATTTATACCTAGTACTGCTTTGAATGTGAAATTAGAACGAAACTGGCGCGAATTCTGTTGTACCATTCTCTAAACTAATTTGACAGGACTAAAATTATCAGCGTCTCTTTTCATTTCAATACGCCGGAAAAGGATGGCGACAATTTCTGAGGTATAAAATTTAGTTTAGAGAATGGTACAACAGAATCGACGTCAATTTTCGCCGAGTCCGCCCAAGTTGGTCATAGTTGAATTCAAATGTGAATTCTTTGTTAGATGTAAAAACAGCAATACAATTGTTCATCGTAAATGAATTCACCACTAAATTCAACTTTTGCGGATTCATTCTGCAGGACTTACTGATGTTTCCATTCTGCTTCAAATAAAATAGCAACAGCTTAGTAATTTAGTCACGTTTTTAACATTTTAAGGGCCGATATTCCTTTTACTTGAAAATTTACGCTTTTACTCAAAATACTTGAATGTCACAGTAGTGAACTTTGGAAATCACTCGATTTGTTAATACAACACAAAACATAAAAACTGAATAAATTAATTGTAATGTTTTTTTATGTTATTTCAAAGATTACTGCTCGAATAACTGCAACTATGATTGAGTTTAACACCTAACAACATGTTGTATTTGTTCTATAGCCGCCTCAGTTATTTTAAAAACATCAAATGCATCAAAATAATAATATGCATAAAAGAAATAATAATGGAGTCGCAAAAAAAACCTGCGGTGACTATAGAAAAATTGTCTGCTTGTCTGTTTTAACAAACGCATGGGTTGTAAAGCATTTTCTTTTAAAATTTCTTAACATTCTACAAAAAATCATAAACAATTAACATATTGCGTGCTAACAAATATGGTGAAGGTTTTTTACATCTTTGGCCGTATCTGATACATTGTTTTTGTCATGGTGCCGTCATACAAGGTTGTAAGGTTTTTGTTGGACTTTCCGTGATAGTAACTCAGGTATTTCCGGGGGTTTTCACTCATCATCATCAGCCAGAAGACGTTCACTGCTGAACATAGGGCTCCCCCTTTAACACGCTGAACGACAGCCTGCCATCTGCATCTACTGGATGCTCGCGACTCTCACAATGTTCTCGGTCTACCTACCTACGCTGCGTTTTCCGGTTCGTGGTCTTCCACTCAAGAACCTTTCTTCCCCATCGGTTATCGGTTCTTCGAGCGATGTGACCTGCCCATTGCCACTTCAACTTGCAAATTTTAATAGCTATGTCCGTGACTCTGGTTCTTTGTAGAATATCCTCGTCCCGGATTCTATGGCGCAAAGAAACTCCGAGCATAGCTTTCTCCATTGCCCGTTGTTTAACTCTGAGTTTTCCCAAAAGGCTAATAGTTAAGGACCACGTCTAGTACCATACACACTTGTCTTTAGGCACAAAAACCTATCTATTAGAAATGCCTAAGTAATTAAATAATGGAAGCAAAGAGTGATACCTGTTCACTTTATGCGTTTTAAAATTCATTTGCCATACAGTCGAAGAGTGACATACACATTGTCTGTGGAATACCAATTACAAATTACGTCATATTGAGAACATATGATGCTTATAGTGTCACAAATCGAGATTTATTAACATACCATTTTTATAAGCTTCATAGAAGCACGAGTTTTATTTCTCTGAATTGTCGCACGATTGTTTGGCGAACATTGTATTTGAAACGCACCATCGTACTTACACGTATTTACATAACAGTCATGTCATGGGTATAATACTTATATCCAGAACTGCATATTAAGTTCGGGTGACCTAGCTAAGGCAGCTTGTTTGTGACTGAATTGTTTTATTTTTTGCACGACCTTAACATTTGATTTATTCATCCGCTTGCTCCGAGGTATTTATCATGGCTTGTTTATAACTAATGTCGCCATTGGCTTTGGAATGGTAATTGCACTTTTCTTTCATTTTGGGGATAAAAAGCTCATTTTCTTATTAATTTCTAAATTCCGACATGTTTTTGAGTAAAAAGGAAATGATTTGCAGGGAAAATGTGGATCGGTCGCGGCCTATAATTGCATACAACGATCTTGACTTCCCGGACAGTGGTGACATATTCTAACAATGTGTGAACAAAATTCATGACAAGACAAACTATTCAGTAGTGGTTACCTAAATCGTAATTATAAGCATTCCGTTAAGACGATACTGCCACTATAGATAAATACATTTATAAACAATTTTATACATTATATACCTTATATGTATTTTTAAGATCACATCGATTTGTATTGTTTAGATAATATCTGAGTATATCGAATTCCTTGTGTACTGTAACAGTATTGTCATTTGTATGTAAAATAACTGTATTAAACTCCTTCGATGTTCCTCAACTTGCATTACACACACATATATACGAATAGAAATCTCGTACAATTATTAAAATTGAAGTAAGTACATAAATATAATAATTTTCTTAGAATAGCATAGTTAATAATGATGTACCTAATTTAATATTTATGGTAAATTATTGGACAGAACCTACCTATACTAGATATTTTAGTAATAACTGCAGTTACTCAGTATTTTGAAATAAATCATTTATCGCATGTTTTTTTTTCGAGGAACTTACATTGTGTAACATTTTATTATAATACATTTATCTTTTACATATTTTATGTACTTATGTTGCGTCATGCATAATCCATAATGTTGTACGATTGTTTTTATTTTAATAAACTGTCTAAAACTCTTGATACCTTAATTTTTTGATCTACTCCTTTCTGTACCTTGTTACGTGGATATGAAAGTCAGGCGACTCCCGGGAAGCTAAGATTTCGCACTGGTTTAGGTTATAGGTAGATGAGCACCTAGTGTGAAGTATTTGTGTGTTGTGCCGTGTTGAGTTGCTCCTAATCCAGTATGTGGTTGTTGTTAAAGGGGCGGCGGCGCAGATTTCCGCCCGGTCATACACTACCGCGACTTGGATGCGCCGCGAGAACCCGACGAGTTCATATAGCGCCGCTCGCTGCGCCCGCGCCGACTTGCCAAAGGAACTTGTTACGCACGCACCATCACTCTTACTATACGACACGTAGATGATGCGAATCATTGTAACATTACTAGACTTGTTAGATATTTAGCTTATTTCATTCAACACTATGCGTATGAATTCAGTAGATGATAGTTACCTAATTTTTCTGTAAAATTATTTAAGTTACAAAAGTGGTTATGGAAGTACGTAAATGTATTTTAGAAATATAGAGCTGAATTGAAATTTCGTTTATTACTTAATATTTTATAATAATAAAAACTCGTTAAAACGTTGTTGCAAGAATTGATCAATAAATTGTTAATAAGGATCGCGAATGAGCGAATGATATTCTGCGGTTAGCGGTGGGACAATACCTACGAAGCCTGCAACATAAGGTCCGTGACTGAGGACTATTAATTTGCCATGTTTATTTTAATGGAATCTTTTTTTTAATAATTAATTTGCAAATACAACAAAAGTATGACTTACTGATAGGGTATTTCCAAAGGCCATAAGCTAACATTCAATTTAACCTCTGTCTGTCCGTATTAACGTTCGAAGGAGTGTCTGAATAATAATCGTAATTGTCATGGTGACAACGCTGCACGTTTATACACTGTATAACAACAATAGGATCTACAAGTAATAATTTAAGTTACAAGGAATTTTGAATCATATTATAATGATTATAAAAACTGTCGATAAGAACCTTTCAATAACTCACTTCCTAATAATAAACACGGAACCCAAAGCATAAACGAGATTTAAGTTTAAACCGCACATAAGGATGCTGACCTAACATCGTCCTTTCTAATAGTTAACATCGTCGGTATTCGATTAAGCATACATAACGACCTTCTCCTTGAAAGGTTCTTCGAAATCTTTATAGAGATGAGGAGGAAAATGCAACTATATTCTCTACGATTACATTAAAAAACTTGAATAACCAAGACAACGTACCATAAAGTTAAATAACCGTCACATAAATACGTCATATATGATGTCTCGCTCTGTACTATACGAGACAGCCTTTCAAACCTTGACCTCTAAAATTACCGTCGTCGGTCAAACGTTTTGTTCCTCTAGAAACATTTATACAGAAATATTATATTTCTGTATATTACACAGAATACAGCATAGAGTTGAACACGACTTTTCCATCTTCACCGCTCCGTTAGTGGACTTTCAATTACGATGCGGGTTGGATTTTTCTTGCCTTTAAAGCCAATGTCAAGTTCATGACATGAGCATTTATTAGATAGTTGTGATCTGTGCAGACAAAAAGAATGGAATGTGGCAGGTTTATGGGTAAGTATGGATATCGGAGTTAAGATCTCAAGTGTATGATGAGTACATGCGTGGGAGGCAATCAGGTATAGTCACTTGTTACCCGGATCTTCGTTGCATGTACGCTGCGCCGGAGCATCTCGGCAAGTGTCGTCTGACGGTCGGCGGGTTCGTCACGCGCCATTGCCGTCGATTACTACGGCTTCCATTAACATATGCCTGTGAGAAGTACACAGTAGGTACACACACTACTGACTACCATGATTGCCTCTAAGTTTTTCAATACCTATGACAAACACACGATTGGTATGCTTAACATATGGAAATGTGAAGTAGGCGGGTTTCTTGAAAAATAAGTAAAGAACATTTTGCATAGAATATTTTGAAATCACATGCTAACATATAACATAGATCATATTCTCAGAAGGTATAAACATCCTCGAAGCGGCCCGTGCTATTAGGTGCGTGCCCGTTATCTATTAGGTTTAGTACATATATGAAGTTGAATACCAAAAGGAAAATGGGAAAATGGTGGCGCCACTTCAGCGGCTAGGTACATTTATTAAATATTTCGTCGCATAATATTTGCTTAGTAACTAAAAGTACATAGACGTCATTGATAGACAAAAAAACACGCATCCTTAAAAATAACGTCTGTTAAAATGTTAACTATCAGTATAGATTTGTATTTCTGTCACATGCCAAAAATAACCACGGTAATAAAATGAAAAAATCGGAGCCAGAGACAAGCTTCGGTAGTGTCAGCGTGTTTTCCCGCGGCCCGGTGTCTAATGTTAGATTTAATATTATGAATTAAGACGCGTGAATAATACATTCTTGTAGAGTGCCCACTTGTGGCAATTACAATGCGTTGCAGAGCGCTACTAGTCATGAACTCGGGGAACAATACCGGCTGCCTACGCGAATACAACCTGCGAATCTTAGTTCGCAGTAAACGCCGACTGGTTTTTTGCTGGAAACATAAATGGAGCCTATTTGTGTATTGCTTTATAAAAGCAAGCGACTGTGGAGGATTAGCATTGTAGTTAGGAAGCTTCACAACGATGGAGCTCGCGTGTGCTTTAGTGTTTTTGATTGTAGGGTCAGTGACAGCTGGCCCTCACGGATATGGTACGAAAGGAGGAGTCGCGGCCAAAGGTCAGTATTGTGTATCAGCGTCATAGTTTTTGCCCAACTCTAATTACCTTACATAAACATAAAGAATTATTATAATGTTATGTTAAGACTTACCTTGTTTACACATATATTTTTTCTTAATAGTCGGTAATTTTTTACTAAAGTGGTAAACTTTATTAATTACATAGTAATGCGGAAAAAATAATAATCAGCATTTTGTTATTTTGTTTTGTTTGTTGGGCTATGGGATTATGGCACACTAAAATTAATTGTTTTTCAAATAGCGGACGCGCGTGCTGTAGCTGGGGCATACACGGGCGCTGGGAGCGTACCATTAAGCATCCCTAGTGGTGCTAGCTACTCAGGAAGCTTCTCCCAGGCGTCTTCCTCCAGTTCCTCTTCATCGAGTGCCAGTTCAAATTCATTTAGCTACAGTGGATCGGGAGCAATCGATGGCGTGCTCGGTGGCAAAAGATGCGATTCTGGAAACTGCAATACCGGTGGCGCAACTGGCTCTCAAGGATCAGCGGCTGCGGGATCGCAAGCATATAGTGGCGGCAATGCTGGATCATTAGCCGGAGGATATGGAGGCAAAATAGCAGTTGGTAGCTACGGCCATAAGAGTGGTAACGACAAAGGCCAGGATTGTGGATCTGAAAGCTGCCAGGGAACAAGTGATTTAAGTTCTTCAAATGCTGGAATCGGATCTCAATCTAACAGCGATGCTAAAGTCGCAGCGTCTGCCGGAGGTGGATATACAGTGGGTTCTAACTGTGGTGGCTCAGATTGTAATAATGCACCTGGAGCTGATAATATGTGTGTCTCTGGACAATGTGGTTCAAAAGCGAAATGCTCATCAGGAGACTGCGGGACGGCGTCTCACGTAGGAGGCACTACATCACATTACGATGACTCAAATGAGTGTTCATCTGGCCAGTGTGGACTGAACCAAAATACAGATGGAAGCTCTTCAATCGACAGTGAAACTGATGACATTAATGTCCATACAACTGGATCTGCAAATGCAAAATCAAACTATGGCTCAAATAAACCTGGTTGCCCTGGTGGAAATTGTGCTTCATCACCTGCGTCTGGATCTCTACCAACATCTGGTTACAATAAACCTGCTCTAGACCTAACAGCTCCTAAATTAGAACCATCGTGTTCTGGTTCCAACTGTCAAATTTCAACCTATGGTTATATTTCTTCCAGTCCAACGAAAGCTCCCTATTTTTCGACAAGTTATCAAAACGAAAATCAGTTCGGGCATGTGTCTTCTGGTTATGAAAGCCTTTCGAAGCCTTCTTACGGTCATGGCTCTTCACTTGGTTATTCTTCAGTTAAGACACCGGGAGAAGCAAGTTGCGCTCCTGGTTCTCCAGGTTGTGGCTCATCTGCACCAGGGTACGATAGCTCTTCAAGTGGCAAGCCAAGTTATTCTCACCCAGCTTGTGTTCCTGGAACCCCTGGTTGCATACCGACTTCATCGCCTAGCGCTCCCTCTGATTGTGCATCAGGATTGTGTGGTACACACCTTTCGGTACCAAGTGTTGTTGGGACTAAGCCCAGTTACGCTTATGGAAGCTCCCCTTCATCTTCCTCAGTAAATCCTTTGGGTTCCGCTTGTGCTCCCGGTACACTAGGTTGCAGCACATCTTCTGATTGTGAATCAGGAAATTGTGGGGCATACCCCTCAGGATATGTTAGCTCTATGGGTATCAAGCCTAGTAATTACCATGAAAGTTCGCCATCATATTCTTCTGTAAACCCTGTGAGTTCGCCATGCACTCCAGGTTCTCCTGGTTGTGCCACGTCTACGTCACCTATTGGACCTTCAGGTTGTGCATCAGGAAGCTGTGGTGGATACCCAACATCGACAGGCTATAGTGATTTTAGCAACAAACCCACTTATTCCCAAGGAAGTTCGCCATCATATTCTTCTGGAAACCCCTCGAGTCTTGCTTGCACTCCAGGTTCTCCTGGTTGCGCTACACCTACATCACCCATCGGACCTTTAGGTTGTGCATCAGGAAACTGTGGTGGATCCCCATCTTTAACAGGCTACAGCGATTTTAGCAACAAGCCTAGTTATTCCCATAGTGGTTCGCCGTCGTATTTTCCATCTAAGCCTTCAGGGCTAGGCTGTACGCCAGGCACGCCAGGTTGTGGTTTAGCCCCAGCGACAACGACTGGATGTGCATCTGGGAAGTGCAGCGGAAATCCCACAGGGTCAGGGTATGACAGCTCTTTCAACGTTAAGCCCAGTTATTCTCATGGAAATTCGCCTTCTTATACCCCGGTAAAGCCTGTAGGACTACCTTGTACGCCTGGCACCCCAGAATGCAGTACAGTGCAGCCGTCGAGTGGACCTTTTGATTGTATATCAGGAAATTGTGGAGTGCACCCCTCAGCTCCAGGATATGCCGGTTCTTCCAATATCAAACCCAATTATTCTCAAGGTTTGCCTTCATTTTCGACATTAGTTCCTTTAGATCCAGCTTGTGCCCCTGGTTCTCCAGGCTGCGCTCTTTCTCCTGCAGCCAGTGGTCCATCTGGTTGCGCATCAGGAAATTGTGGTACATACCCTACATCAGCTGGTAGCTCTACAGGTATCAAATCTAGTTATTCATATGGAAGTATCTCTGCTCACGCCCAAATAAAACCTTCAGGGCCAGCCTGTGTGCCTGGAACTCCCGGTTGTGCACTTCCTTCAGCTCCTAGCGGTCCATCGAGTTGCACATCAGGCAATTGCGATGAATTCCCACCAATAGGTGGACAAGGTGGCTTCCCAAGCATTAAACCTAGTTATTCCCAAGGAAGCTCTTCGTATTACCCAGTAAAACCTTCAGGTTCAGTTTGTACGCCAGGAGCTCCAGGTTGCGCTATAACATCATCTCTAAGTAGTTCGTCTGGTTGCGCATCAGGAAATTGCGGTACAAATCTATCACCTCAAGGTTGTGCTCCAGGAACCCCAGGATGCTCCGGATCTGGTATATACTCAGGAGCTTCAGGATTCCCATCAGGCCATCCAACTGCTGGCACTTCATTTCCAGTTTCCGGATCGCCATCCTACGGGACATCATCCTTGCCTAGCGGTCAGGCTAATACTGGAATCTCTGCTCCTACCTATGGTGCGTCAGATGTTGGATCCTCTTCACATCAAGCTGCTTACGGAACTCATGGCACTGGATCCCTACAGACATCTTTTAACAAACCACCTACTGGAGTCCAGGCCGGAATTAGTGGCAGTGGAGCTTACACGCCTGGCATTGGATCTTCACCACAGTTGGGAATTGTTGGCGTCGCAGCTGGAGCCAGTGGTCAACATGGTGCAAAAGAAAATCTTCCAGCCTATACCGGGGGCTTCGGTGGACCTGCTGGAATTTTGAAACCGAATGAATACAATGCTGCTCTTTCATCAAGCTATGGTAACAAACCAACAGTATCAACTGGTCCAACAACCGTCAAACCCAGCTGTGTTTCTGGCATTTGTGACGCGCATGCGTCTCCTTCACTCGGAATTAGTGGCAGTGGAGCTTACACGCCTGGCATTGGATCTTCACCACAGTTGGGAATTGTTGGCGTCGCAGCTGGAGCCAGTGGCCAACATGGTGCAAAAGAAAATCTTCCAGCCTATACCGGGGGCTTCGGTGGGCCTGCTGGAGTTTTGAAACCGAATGAATACAATGCTGCTCTTTCATCAAGCTATGGTAACAAACCAACAGTATCAACTGGTCCAACAACCGCCAAACCCAGCTGTGTTTCTGGAATTTGTGACGCGCATGCGTCTCCTTCACTCGGAATTAGTGGCAGTGGAGCTTACACGCCTGGCATTGGATCTTCAGCACAGTTGGGCATTGTTAGCGCCGCAGCTGGAGCCAGTGGCCAACATGGTGCAAAAGAAAATCTTCCTGCTTATACCGGTGGCTTCGGTGGGCCTTCTGGAATTTTGAAACCGAATGAAAACAGTGCTGCTGCTTCATTAAGCTATGGTAACAAACCAACAGTATCAACTGGTCCAACTACCGTCAAACCCAGCTGTGTTTCTGGAGTTTGTGATGCGCATGCGTCACCTTCATTTGATCATACTGGAACTGCTTCAGGCGCTCACGCTACTGCAGGAGCATCAGCGAGTGCTGACGCAGTGGCATACACTGGTGGGTTTGGAGGTCCTCCAGGATTATTAAAACCTTACGACAATGGCAAAGCTGACATTAAAAGTGCGACTGGTCTAACTACTTCGCTTGATTTTAATCAAGGAAGCGGTGGAAGCGGCTATTTAAACGTTGGATCCCAAGTCAGTGGAAGCGCAATCGCCCAAGCGAATGCGGCAGCTGTTAGCTCGGCGGGAGCTAGCAGTGGAGACTACAAACCCCACAGTGGAAACAACGGTGGCTACAGTCACGGACACGGCCATGGTGGTGCTGGTGGTTGTGGAGGTGGATGTGGTGGAAGTGGAAGTCTTGGATACAGTGGATCACTTGGTCTTTCAAAAACTGGAATTTTGGAAGACTCTGGCAACGGGCTGGCCGCAGCGGGTGCTGTTGCAAAGAGTGTTGCCAATGCATCCAGCGGCGCTAGAGCTTACGGGGGCAGCTACTCTAGCAGCTCAGCTACTGCTCACGCCGGAGCTTCAGTCAAAGGAGGTAAGGATCGAACATGATAATCCTAGCCCTTATTATAACCCCTTATATAAATTTCGAACTTGTTACTCCCCATCGAGTTGGCATTTACGAAATAATCTTAATTTTGACTACCTACCTGCCTTGTTTGAGTGTGGTGTTTTTGTGTAAAATTTCATCTCAAGTAATGAATGATATGAATACCTATCACTTACAACATACCTACAAGAACAAAGTACCTTACTCCTAATGAAAACAAGCCAAATACATACAGCGCGGTGACGCATTGTGGTTACAAAAAACTTCAAAACATTTTTTAATGAAGTTATTACTACTTTCAAATATACTACTTTGGTCCGTATAATTCTCAAATTTTATTGGATTGAATATCATTGACTGAACCTATGGCTGGTCTATTACAAAAATACAATAACTGGCCAAGAGCGTGTCGAGACACGCATATGGTAGGGTTCCGTAACCAGTCATATAATTGTAATCATAGTTCAGAAATTGGTAGTTGTAGAAAAATTCGAACGAACGAAGCTCTGTGGACTACGCCAAATTTCAGAGATGTATCATCCCGACATAGCATACTTTTTTTGGTTTAACCATAGAAAAAAATTATTGGGAAACATTCTTTGTTAAGATCATTTTACAACGCCTTGAAGTTTTTACAGTTTTATTGCTGCTTCTCAAAAACTCATAATTAGATAATGTTCGAACTAATTTTGAATTGACCTATCCGTATTGTAAGTTACAAGTTTATATGTCTTATAGTTTAGAAATGCAGAAAGGGGACCAACTTTTTGCCACTTTGGCGGGCCATATTTCGCAAAGTATAGATTTTATAAAAAAAAAGTGATGTATCAAGCCTTACTTTCTTTTTAAAAGACTTTTTCAACGATACACGAGGAGTTACAGTGAAAAAAGAACATCCCCATTTCACATGTACCAGAGCCACCCCTAAAATGCAATATTATATATATTTTATACTTTTAAAAATTAGATCTATATTACAACTATAATTATGCAAAGTTTCATGCAGTTATCTAGAATTATAGAAGTTAGAAGGTTCTAAAAAAAATCGAACAGACGGTCAGACAGACAGATGAACGGACAGAACGAATTTATAAAAGTTCCTTTTTGGGCTACAGAGCCTAAAAAGAGATTACAAAGGAATATGTACAAGTTTCTTTTACATTTTCAGGGTTGCGTAGTACAATAATGAAACCTTATAAGACCGTTGATTCCACTGAAGTGAGTTTTTTTTTCGTTCGTGCGGATGTCATGACAAAGTATACTAAAGCCGGGTCCGCTGCGGCATGTTTTCGTGTTAGCTAACACACTAACTGTTAGCTAACACCAAAGTCTCACCCGCTTTTTGTGTCAGTAACATGTTAGTGTGTTAGCTAACACGAAAACATGCTGCAGCGAACCCGGCTTTATAATTATAGTTATAGAAACATAATTTTCCAAGTTGTTAGATCGTAATAATAAGTCTTGCTTAAAATTATTTCGATCACATTAGAGTTTAAACTTTTATGTGCAATTCAGAGTTCATTGACAATAGAAAAAATATCCTAACAATGTCCTACTAAGTGGTAGCTTTCTATCTAATGACATCATAATTATAAAGTAGGTGATGATGCAACCCTAAAGTTAAGTTTAAGTCTAATGAACTTTATTTAAACATTAGCTGCGCTCTCCTGTTTTACCTGCTATCCTATAGGGATAGTATTATTTTATCAGGATAAAAAGCCAAATATATATTTTTGAGGAAGAATTCATCGGATATAATTATGGATGTCTTGACATGCTCTTGAACTTATTATAGAATTAATAAAATGTTAACTGAAAACGAATAAATAGAAAAAGAACTTAGAGGAATAACTTATTCTTAAATATACCTACATATTTATAATTTATTTTTATTGTTTCAGGTTATGGAAGACGATAATCAGAAATGCTCTAGATTTAGAGAAGAAACGCAAGACTTATTAAAGATTACGATTTAAGGAAATGTAGGGAAGGATTCATAGACTTACTCAGTGTGAAAGAAATAGAATCTCATATCGCGATTTCTTTCATTCCAACACTTGCAAATGTCTCGGCTGCTGACGAGATTATGTTGTGATGTAACGGAACTGAAACACTAGTTTTCTGTTTTTTCCACTTAAATCCCTTATTAACTTGTCTCATTTACGACCGTAGTTTGCTCAGATCAAACTCGGTTGCTGTTTATGAATCTTCCTCGGTAATTTGTAAGACAATTTGTGATACCTTTATATGAGAATTAACACACGTTGTATTCTTATTAAAATATTTTTAAACATAAGGATTCTTTTTTTACTCTCCACCATATCATTTATTTACTGAATAATTAAAGGCAATTAATTATTGTATTTAACTACTGTAAGGTATGGTTAAATTTTACTTCTTATCAATGGTCTCAGAGGAAATAGAATTAGATTATTGGTGTACATTCTGTCATGCTGAAACTGCGCACCACTCCTCTAAATATATGCAATAAATATTGTACTTGTTTATTGAATATCGTATGCTTTAAGAAAGGCAAACGCGTCAAGGGCGTGCAGTTTTAGCTTTGATGATACCTACCAAGGCGAACTCGTTAAGGGCGCGTAGTCAAGAACGTGCAGTTTTACCTTTGGAGATACTTACGTACCATTTTCTAAACTACTAATATGAAAGAAAGAATAACACATTTAAGAGTTTCACATAGGTATATCTACCTAACTAAGAAAATGGTACATCAGGACCGTCTCCATTCCAAGAAACTGGGTAGAAACTTTTTGCACTATACAGGGTTAATGGTAATCATTTAGCATCCTCTTGAGGAACCGCCCTTAAGGTCAATACGTCAATAACACTTATTTTCAACGACTTCGCAACAAAAATAACCCCGGCCAAGTACGAGTCGGACTCGCGCACTAAGGGTTCCGTACCATTATCTATAAAAAATTGCAAAAAAGTCACGTTTGTTGTATGAGAGCCCCCTTAAATATTTATTTTATTCTGTTTTTTTTTTTTGTATTTGTTGTTATAGCGGCAACAAAAATACATCATCTGTGAAAATTTGAACTGACTATCACGGTTCATGAGATACAGCCTGGTGACAGACGGACAGACAGCGGAGTCTTAGTAATAGGGTCCCGTTTTAACCTTTTGGGTACGGAACCCTAAAAAACAGCTGTTTCATAAATTTTTGTCGCGACTTAATTTTTTTTATGGGACAGCAGATTTTTTGAAAAGTGAGTTTCGAAAAGTTGTTGAACAAAAGTTAGATTTTTATTTACTGAGGCCACCCTTAAGAGGTCTGATACCTTCACCCTATCTGATTACCTGGGCCCTGATTCACTAACTAAAACACGCACGTTTAAGAGGTTAGGTTACTAAACGCACCGCGTTATAAGCCTGTTTGTAGTTAGTGAATCAATGCCCAGTAGCCCCTGTATAGTATGCTATACAACCATTTTTCACGCATGCTTGTAGGTATCTTTTTTCGTAATATTTTCTCCTGATTTATACGGATTTTGACGTCGCGTGGTTTGTGCATTTGCTAGTGTCAAGTATTTTAATTTAACCAAGCTTAAAAATTAATGTGTCAATTACAAGTCATATAGTCAATTTGTTATGTTTTTATATTTGGTAAATGTCATAACAAAATTCCTACTACAGGTATTAAATGTACTTGCAATGCAAGCTATGCAAACGCTCTACCCTTAGAGCTGGATAACATAAGTAAATTTAGCTTAAACATCTAAATAGACTACGTTTGTAATTTGTAGCAGCACCAGAAGTAATATAAATCTACTGGTACCTAGAGTACCAAAGAGGTTCGTATTACAACGGATAAAGAATAATATCCATAGCACTACCAACATTAATTCAGTTAATCTAAATATAAATAAATGTGTGCCTAATGTGCCTGTCTGGTAGTACCACGGATGATAAATCTCTACTGGTGTTATTAGACAAGTTAGTGGTACTATGGGCAAAAAATAAAACCCGTGGTACTACCACGGATACCACGAGTAAAAAGGGAAATTAATAATGAATCGGGTGATTGCAAGCGTTATATACTGACGTCGTAAAGTTCTGACTGAGAAGACGGCCTTGCGGGAGTGGCAGCTATGACAATTCATAGGCAACCATTCGCTGGTTTATTCAAAACCAAAGTAAGTACTGCCATTATAAACGAACTTTATATGATCTTGATTTTTTGTTTTTTACGGCCTGCCCCCTCGTTTTGTACCCATGAGGGGACAAACAGGAATAAAAAGTACTGCCTGTCATTCTGCCTGCCGAATTTGAATCCGGGGACAAACAGTAATAAATATTTTCTGACTGTCCCCGAACTTGAATCTAGGGATAAACAAGTATATATAATATTTTTGACTGCCTCGAATTTTAATTAGGCGACGAATCGAACTACTCCGAAAATAGAAAATTCGCACTACTATTTATACTTTAGTAGTTAACAATTTATGTGGTTGTACTGAACCCTCAGTGCGCGAGCCCGACTTTCACTTGGTCGGTGTTTATTATTGAGTGCTATAAATTCTCATTACAGTCTTTAACATAATACACGTAAATTATAATGATTACATGTATTATTTACCTCGGAAGCCTTCTAAGGAGCGGTTGTGCTTAACGATAATAAATCAGCAACTAGGTATCGGTGATCCAATCGTTCAGTTCTCTCATCCATTGTTCACGATCGGCATAATGCGGACATCGCGGATGTTAAATAAATTATTCATAAATATATCTTAACAGCTTAGTACTTCGAAGGTTGCCGGGGTTACGATGGGATCTACTTATCTGTGGAGTTAAAATGGGGGGAGCCACTAGTGAATTTTCGTAACACAAGTGGATTACATTAAAAACCGTCTTCAAAAGTATATGAAATACGTAATAAGTGCCTATAAAATCTGAGGGTTGCCCTCGATTTCCCTCCCATCATAAAATCCTGACTTGGTGACAATGAGCCCAAATTGGAAGTATATAACCATACCGAACAAAAGTTTTTTTGTCGGTGAACAATTGGCGGTGAAATCGGTGAACATACATAAAAAAATACAGTGGAACAGAACCGTCCTCCTTTTTTGAAGTCGGTTAATAATTTGTTCTCTGGTTTTTTATTTTATTTATTTATTTGTCCAACAACCTCTGTACATACTATGATGCTGGTGTATTTATTTTTGAATGAGTTGTTATATTTATACATATAATAAAAACGTAGAGATAAAAAATCTGTATTTGCGAGATAACAAAAAAAAAACACAGGGCGTCTTAAAATAATCAGCTGAACACGTTAAGGCAGTTTTTAGAATTTTTGTTTGTTTGTTTTCATATTTATCGGGACTTATCGCGCACTATTAACGTCGAGCGAAAGCTATCTATTTTTACCACTGAAGTGAGAATTTTTTTCATTTAGATTTTTACCTATATTTAATAGTGCGCGATAAGTCCCGATAAATATGAAAACATGTGTTCAAATCGCGAAAGTTTAAAAATTACTTTTGTTTGTTTGTTCACGCACATCTCCTAAACCCCTGGAAGAAAATGCGGTTTTCACGAATATGCTTGGCTATGACCAGATTGAAGTAGGCTATGTTATTTTGCGCAAGGGACGGATTAAGGGAAGAAAAAAGGATTGAAGGTTTATATGAAAATCTACGCGTACGAAGTCGCGGGCAAAAAACTAGTTATTATAAATATAGACTAAGTTTGTAAATTTTTAAAGTTTTTTATTCACATATAAATTTCGCGTTATAGATTTTGAATTTTAACATGTGACGTCTCAAAGCTTTTGACCCCCCCCCCCCCCCCCTGCCCATTGTCACACTATGTAACATTCCAGTGATAGTCCCATTAACGTTCTCCCCCTCATTAAAGTGTGACGTAATTTATGGATGATCCCTAACCTAGGATATAAACAATTTCCACATCAATAACCTGGGTGATGTCACCTGAGTAATCATAGCCGACTCCATTCAAATTATTATTATCTTATACATCTGCTCGGCCGGGAGTCGAACCAGGGCTCGGCTCATGAGACAGACCTCAGATTAGACAAACAAGAGAGATATGGTAAGGTGGCGTGGCGGGTGCGAACGCATCTGGCCTAAATCAGGCTTGATGCCTTTAGTCAAACTCACCCAGCAGACGACCTTGTCGCCCTTTTTTGCATATGGACTATTCAGTTCATTGGTGCCACACCTACCTAATAACTTGTAGCGACATTAACGGTGGTGTCGCTAAAAGTTTCTTAGTGAGCGTAAAATGTGTAAGTGAGCCGTAATAGCACCGTGGTGGTTTAGCGGTACAGTGTTTTTTTAATGTTAAAATGAAGACATCAGCTCTCGAAAAATAACATAAGTCATGATGACTAATATTTTTTTATTATTTCATAAAAAAGCTAATCATAAATAGAGCCCATCAACGAAAACAAAATTAAATGTGTTCAGAAATAAATAATGAATGTGTTTAATTTGACTGCCCCGGTGGCTCAGTTGGTAGTGAACCTACCTTCTGCGCTTGAGGGCGTGGGTTCGATTCCCACCTAGGACAAACATTCATGTGATGAACGTTTGTTCTATGTCTGGGTGTTAATATCTATTTAAGTATGTATTTAAAAATATATATGTATGTATATCAGTCTCTGGCTGCCATATTACAAGCTTTGCTTAGTTTGGGGTCAGATGACCATGTGTGCAATAATGTCCCAGATATTTATTTATTTAAATAAGTTACAAGTATTATAATTTCATGCTAGACAGAGATCACACTATAGCGAGCTATGACGTCAAGCCTCAGGCACGCTATTCAAATGCTATTCTAACACACGCTTTGCGAGAAGGGATAGAGCATCCCCTCTCTATCCCCACCTAAAACTTTAAACGCTTATATCTCAGAGATTTATCAGCCAATTCAATTTATTTTTTCAGTGTGTATTATTATTTAGTTACATTCATCGGTAAGCCTGTTATTTGTAATAAATTAAACATTAAGACACATGCCTATTCGTGTTGTTAATATCTAAATTTTCTCCTTTGTTTGTCTGATCTACGAAGCATACTACCACTGAGCCAAACCAAGTCGTCAGTTTCAGTAGGTATAGATATAAGTAGGTAACCTACCTACAATCAAGGATTCATATATCATCCTTGCTACAATATACTGAACAGTAAACAATGATATCCTTAAAGTCCAACAAAATACTTATGAAAGAACTGTCACGTTCATAACATTGTATATTTATGTTAATATTTTGTCCAAGGAAGTTTTCGCACATGCCCATTACTTGCCACATGCTATAAAGGAAACAATAGAATTCCATTGTGACTGGTCCTATAGATTATGTAGGTACCTACCAGTAAGTTCTATAAGTTTACTAAGGGCACACAAAGGTTGGTCAGTTAAAATGTAAAGATAATTATTACTTATACTGGCGACTACATTGTAATTCAACGGGTTATTCATGTCTGTCAGTAGTGGGAAAGTAGGTACCTAAAAGGTAGGTAGTAGGTACCTGTTATTACCGATTTCGCGGTATTTTAATAAATTGATTTTTAATCTCAGATCGACGGCGCGATGAGTTTGGGATGTTTATTCCGTTTTTTTTACAATTTTATTGCAGCAGAGCAAATAAACGAATGGAAATAGTAATAAATATTGATCGTTGCTGGATCAAGACAGACAAGTGATGACCGAAGACCTTCCCCTAGCAGTAGTAATTCAGGTTAACATAAAAAAATCTCGGATCGTTTAACGATAAAATGTGAAAATGGTTGTTAATTTCATGTAGTAAAAAGACGAGACAAGTCAGCTATAGTGCGGCGGATGAAAGAATGCGTCTGATAGAACAAAAACCTTGAACGGAAACAGTAAATTCTGTTCTCTCTTATTCATTCTATTAATTAGGTAATCAAATTATGATCTTAGTTCTGAGCTTTTTGAATAAGCTTGTAGCTGGTAGCTAATGTTCTACAGTAAAATATTATGAAAGCTATATATTTTTTTTATGTTATTGCAGCTGTCTGACTCATTCTCTCAAGGCCGGACTGTAGATAGGTTAGCGATGTAGGTACCTAGATATAGATATGTTATAATTATCAAGTTAAAAAAACGATTTCACAAAATTTGTATAAAATGGACAAATTCGGTTACTTGGATGACCATAATTTTTTTCATCTATGTAACAAAATTTTCCAGTTCAAAAGTTTTCCATTTTTTTTACAGATTGAACCAATACACTAATTGTAAAAGTAGGTATATTTTGATTTGCCACCTCTTAAAGAAATCGACTAATTCAATTGCGAAAACTACCGTGGCTTAGTAACGGTGAAGCTAGTCTCTAAGACCTCTAAACAGTTTTAAACTATCACGGTTGTTCACTAAAGTTATATGTTATCTTCTACTCTACCTCTACATGAAGTACTAGAACCTAAAAAACTATAAATAATTATACATAACTTTTTTTTTAAATCCTGTTTTCACGAATATGCAAACAAATTGATGTGTAGGTAAAATAATTGCTGTGCGCGTTGCAGTAATCATTCCCCCAGCGGCATCTTGAATATATTCGAAGTATTTTGGCACATAAATTTCATTTACCTAAGCACACGCATATTTAACTCCCATATTGTACATTAATCATTGGTATTTTTATTTTCTTGTGCGTAATTGGCGAAGAGCGTGTCGAGACACGCATATGGTAGGGTTCCGTAATCAGAGCCATATAATTGTAGGCGTAGTTTAGAAAATTATGGTTATAGAAAAATTCTAACGAACGAAGCTCTGTGGACTTAGCCAAATTTCAGAGATGTACCATCCCGACATAGCATATACTTTTTATGGTTTAAACATTAAAACTGATTAAGAAACATTATTAGTTAAGACTATTTTACAGAATGGCAAATGACCTTTTACTGTACTGTTGCTCAAAAATTCATCATCAGATAATGTTCGAAATAATTTTGAATGAAGGTTTTAAATATGACCTATCTGTTTGTAAGATTCAAGTTTCTATGTCTTATAGTTTAGAAATGCAGGGGGGACGAACTTTTTGCCACTTTGGCGGGCCATATTTCGCAAAGTATAGACTTTATAAAAAAAGTGATGTATTAAACCTTACCTTTATTTTAAAAGACCTTTTCAACGATACCTCACACGAGTAGTAGGAGTGACAAAAAAATTTCATCTCCATTTCACATGTACCAGAGCTACCCCTAAAATACAATATTATATATTTTTTATACTTTTAAAATTGAGATCTACCTATATTACAACTGTCATTATGCAAAGTTTCATTCACTTATCTAAATAATTATAAAAAAATGGACGGACGGACAGACAGACAGACAGCCAGATAGACAGATGGACGGACAGAACGAATTTATAAGGGTTCCTTGTCGGGCTACGGAACCCTAAAAAGGAGAACCAGTGGTAAGTTGGAAACATATATCCTCCAAAACGCTGAAAAATCATCGGATCTTGGCCTTAAAGAGAAGGCAAATGTCATGCATACAGACATGGAGGTGAAACGCTGGCAGAAGACCAAGCGTGGATATTACTTCATGGACAAGAACTGCGCTCATATGAAGTTACCTACGCTTAGGTAGATACATTCGACAATAACTTTAAAAATATCTGGAATTTCTTTCAGAACGTAAAAGACGTCTCAAATTCGAATTCCAGACGAATAAATATCATTTGTCAGTTTTAGCACCCATTTGTATGCGTCTGGGATGCGTGTTGTACCTATTTCATGTCTGCATGCAGTTTAATCGGTTGCACGTTTGCAATGCTCTGTCGATAGTCTGGCATGGTTAAACACCCGAAAACAAATATTACGTGCCACCAGTCTAGGCATTACACTACCGTGTAAAGATAAATAGGTATGCTAAATATTTACTAGGTGAAATGAAGTGGCAGAATTCACGGGCTATAGCGGAATATTTGTAGACATGTTGTAGTTGTTTGTCCCACTGTTGGGCAAAGGCCTTCACCCGATTTTTTCAGTTTTGATTGACTCTTGCCATTTTGTAAATAGGTATATCGTTAAAATATTTCTTTGTGACAGTTAATTCTGTTGGTAAGGCAGTCTGGCATAGTCGTTACTTTATCGTTGTATTCCAAATATCAGATTTCTCTCCGGTCAACTTTGTCCACTTCTTAATTTGCAGTTATTTTTTTCCAAAAATTGTCAAATCATATTTATTTATAATCTTTTTGGTAATCTAAGTATTGGTCTCGTTCGTTGATTAAAAATTGAAATTGAGGGTCGTTCCGGAGCTCTCTGTCTGTTGAGTAACGATTCGGTAACCTATATATATATATACAAAACCAATATTTATAAGATGGATGCAAAAAATCCAAACATTACATTGTACATAAACAATAATTAAAGACACACTACATTGTAATTTTTGCATCAAAGTGCATTCTCGAACGCAGGTAAGCTTACTGTTCTTGAT
Source organism: Agriopis leucophaearia (assembly GCA_949125355.1). Lineage (NCBI taxonomy): Eukaryota > Metazoa > Arthropoda > Insecta > Lepidoptera > Geometridae > Agriopis > Agriopis leucophaearia. The sequence continues at coordinate 10,372,737 of OX421262.1, forward strand.
TGCTTTGAATACAGATAGGTACGTTTCCATTAAAAGATCACATTTTTTTCATCAACGTCAACAGAATCTGTGCTTTATTGCCCTTTGAAATGATTAATAGTGTATAGAGATTAACCTAATAAAGAAGCTAGGTGTCAACATAAACCACACACGCCGCGGCTTGACACTTGACCCTTGCTGGAGTAAAAGACCACTTTCCGTCCTCATCCATTAGAAGCTAGACAATAATACGATTACATTAAAATCGGACGATGCCCATCGAATGTGATAGAATAGACCACTTTAGATATTATCGGCCAATGCATTTTTGTTAATAATATTATATTGCCATTTTTTTGTTATATTTTATTACCAAATTTTCGCGTCTTCATCACATTGATAAATAATAATTATCAATATAAAAAACCGATATCATAAAAAACAGAACTGGATCAGATTGAAATGGAACCACACGGGAAGCACCAGCTTTCCAATAAAAAAAGAATCATCAAAATCAGTTCACCCAGTCGAAAGTTCTGAGGTAACAAACATAAAAAATAAAAATAGTCGAATTGAGAACCTCTTCCTTTTTGGAAGTCGGTTAAAAACGAATGTTGTTAATTTGTTTGTTTAATATTTAAAAAAAATGCGGATTGAATTGATAATCTCCACCTTTTTTGAAGTCAATTGACTTATTACATATGGATAATTTATAGTCATAGTGTTATATGGGCGCAATTTAAGATTTAGTTCTAACTGGAAAGCCATCTACCTACTTATAAAAATATATTCCTAAAAATAACGACTTTAGTGCTATCTCTTGACAACCAGCTTTGTGTTAAGCCTTATTTTGCGGAGCAGTTTATGGAGCTTGATGGGCTGGTTTCCTTATCAAATGACTATAGGCACCTACCAACGTTGATTCATTCATTGATGAATAGCCAAATATAAGGGTTCGGTCATTCATTAATGTACCTATATATACTACTTACACCAAGGTAACTGATAAGTTTGGACTTGTTCTTAATCATCTATAGATAGTTATATGAATGTGTAATGTGGGGTTTACTTACTCATTATTTGCAGACAAATGAGTCGTAAAAATACAGGCTCGGCTAAACAAACGTTCTTATCTATGCCATACTCAGTCTATATTCCGTTAGTATGTGAAGCTCGTATTGAGCAACATTTCGCAAAACGCCTGCAGAAGCGACAATACCGTGACAAGCGGCGAAGACAAATACCACCTTGTTATCTTATGAATAATGCCGATTATGTTGGGTAAACACGCGCACACGCAGTCGAGTGCATTTTTCACCAAACTTTATCATATACAGGGTGTATAAAATATGCATCGTGACCATTGTATTCCCTGCGGCGACATGAAAAAATGAGAGAAAGCTTACGACGAGTTTTATACGATGCGCCATCGATTAATTATTTTTGCGAGATCTGACATAAAGTAGGTAATGTTTACTCGCGGTGTATTGAACAATAAATCATCGGTTATGTAAGAGTTGCATCAATCTGTCCCTATACCGGTCCAGCTCAAGTTAATAATGAAAAATGAGTAAAAATTCACAAGAATTTTTGACACGATAAAGATTATCTGTATTCTTTCATTGCATCAATATCAGAGACCCTGGTCGTGATGTAATAGGTTAGTAGTCGATAAATCTTTTACCAAAAGTCCATTGTTTTCAATCTCTCTCAGCACCTCTAAACCTACTTTAGTATTCATATTTTCAGTGAAATGCTGTGTGCATTACCATTGTTACGAAGCGATGGATGTGTGTCTAATACATGTGATTGACAACAGCCTGTGCGCGGCATCGGCGGGTGGCAGCGCACGAGTCACCTAGATGTCGCACCTATTGTCCAAGCCGTCCACTGGGTGAGCCACTACCACGCCATTACCTCACACTTTCAATATTGGGTTACGAGAATTTTACTTCAAGGCCCTCTTTTAGGAGCAAATAGAGGAGGTATAAATGTAAAGACGAGCAACAATGACACGCAGTTCTGGTTCAGCAACTCGTGCGAAAATGAATGCGTCCCTCGCGCTTTTGGTGTGCTGTGTCGTCGGTATGTGAAGTGAAATTTTGTAAAGCTATTATTCTGTGTTGGGTGTATAATTTTAGTTATGGTTTGATTTGTTTTTGTAGGTAGTGCGGTAGCCTACAACGTGCGGAGAGAAGCGCCGTACAACATCGGCCCCAATGACCCATATTCGGTCGCAGTGAGCCCTAACTACAGCCAGGAGCCTTCACAGCGGCTATTCTGGGGTGCTCAGGGTACCAATCAAGTCGGCGGAACAGGATTGTGGGCGACGCTGACCAACAAATTTCCTATTCTAGGAAATATGTTTGGTCGCATGGAACTGCCGACGGAATATGGTGTTCCGAATCAGTACGATATACCTCAACAGTTTGCCGGTCCCAATCAATTCGGAGCTACGCAGTTCGGTTCTCCGAACCGATACGAACTGTCTCAGCAGTACGGCACCCCAGGATACCAGCAGCCCCAGTTCAACCAGGTTCCACAATTCTACCAGCAGGTTCCTCAACAGGCTCAGCGATTTGGACAGCGCTTTACTTCTTCTGGTCGCGATATAGGGCTCACCGATGACGCTGTGATAGTGACGCCCCCTTTCGTCCCGATTGCTCAGCCAGCCCCTGCTCCCGCACCCCTCCCTGTAGCCCCTGCACCTGCACCCGAACCCAGTCCTGGATACAAATACAACAAACCTCAATTCAGGCTGGAGTACCCTCATAAATAGATTAGCTACGAATAACTACAGACTGACGAATGGTTTCTAGGTAAAGCCATATCCATTTAAGAGTTGCTGGCCACCCTATTCTTATAACTGTGTTTGTTACAGAGCAACTCCTCAATAGTGATAATAATAGATTGCAAAAGTGCCAGTACCATTGCCATTTCCATGACTTTAACGGGTATTTATTATGATTTAATTAAGGGGGTAACTCAACCTCTATGTTCTACACTGCTTTGAGGAGCCAAACCTTGCAAAATGTACCTTTATGTGCTTATATTATACTATTAGTTTCATATAATCAAGGACGTGTCGCCATAAAAAGTTAAGTTAGTTTTTTCGTAACTTTTAAATATATTTTTTAAATATATGGTATGTCCTTGATTATGTGAAACAGAGAGTAAAACAAAATAAATCAAAAAGGTAGTACCCATTTAGAATTTTGGCTCATCAAAGATGTAGAAAAATTAGGTGCTAGGTTAAGCCCTTAAATAAATTTCATTGTGCAATATGCAAAGAGGCTCTCTTAAATACTTACTGTTCGTCGATTTATTTACTACACAAAATTATTTAAACATGTTAAATTAAAGTTTTATTCAATTAGTTTTTATGCCAAATTAAAATGTTGTGTTAAAATTTAGAGAAATAATAAAAATGTTGTAGAAAACATTTGCTTTTATTTATCGTCCTCCTCAAAACAGGCTAAGCTTTGCCAACTTGAGAAAGTAATATTAAATTGTAGACTTTAGTTAAGTTTCTGTTTGGTGCATTTTTTATGGTTGATTGGGTAGGCGTTGAGCTCTCCCGATGTTAAGTGATGATGTGGTCGAAGATGGTAAATACAGCTAGCCTGGAATGGGAACTGGCTCTCAAGTGAGGCTGTCGGAACTCATCACTATGTACTTGATGACCATGAGGTGCTTAAAGGTACCAAGAGGTAGTGGTAGGACTCTTGCAGGGTCCGCCTGGGGAAGAGCCAGAATTTTACCAGTTAACAGCGTTCAGTTGTTTTAGTAGGGGGTTATTATTAATCAAGCGAATAAAAAATAACCTTGCGACTTAAAATGGGAGAATGTAATATAACTTGGGCTGTATTTTATTATTATTGTGAAAAGTTGAATAAACAGTCGACTAATATTGATTCTCCACTCGCTTTGCCTCCGCCTTAGCCTTCGTGGTTATTTTCTTTATAACAACACAAAATCTTCCCTCCCGACCACTCCATATGGGCAGATACGAATTCTGTTAGTTAAATTACCTCGATTAGGATATAAAGCAGCATTCTTGAAAACAATATATGCAAAATGGTGAATATGTGACTGGTGGTGTGAATGGTGTGTGAGCCATTTTCAATATTTCTTCGTGTTTTTTTATGACAACGCAAAATCTTTCCTCCCAACCCCTCCATCAGGGCAGATTAGAATTCTGTCAGTGGAAATTTGGACTCAATCTGGACTTAACCACATTTCAGAGATGTATCATCCCGATTTAACATATACTTTTTATGTTACTACTTGAGAAACATTATTTGTCATGATCATTTTACGATAAGGTTAATGACTTTTTAGCAAAGCTTTTTAGCTAGAACGTCTTGAATTTATTACAGTTTTATCGCTAAACTCAAAAAGGTTTAATCATAAAATGTGCCAAATAATGTTTAAATGAAGGTTTTAATAAGAACTATCACTATCAGCTATATCACTAGCTCTAAGTGTTTACAGTTTAGAAATGCAGGGGGGAGGGCACTTGGTAATTAAACGCGGAATTATTAGCGATTAAAAAAAACTTGGCACTTTGGCAGGCCATATTTCGCAAAGGATACACTTAATTAAAGTGATGTATGAAACCTTACTTTCATTTTAAAATACCAACTCAACGATATACACACGAGGAAGTGTGGTGAAAAAAAATAGCTATTCCCATTTTACCTGTATCAGAGCCCTATATGACACAAAGACAATAAGGCTTTGAACATAGCGCTTGTACCACGGGTCGGGAGCGTTAGTAATAGGGTCCCGTTAACATCCTTAGGATACGGAACCTTAAAAAGTATGTAAAGTTCCTAGTACCTACGGTACTACGGTAGGTACAGTTAATGGTAGACACCTAAGGTTTTTATGAAAACAGTTTTCTTACTAATATTGTAAATGAATGTAATTTTAATATTATAAGTTTGTTTCTCTATCACGCTCTACAGAGCAAAGAAACGACGTGATTCTTTACATAGAGATGTTTGGAAGACCGGAGAGTGACATTTCTTCAGGAAATGCCCACACGGATGAAACCGCGGGGCGCAGCTAGTAGTGTTATGAATAGAGGAGAGGCCAACCGTACCTGTCAGAAGGTAAATTAAACGTGTACTACAACTTCCTATAACCACTAGGAAAATGAGTCATCCACGTGCAAAAACTTGGCGTCAAATGATCTTGAGGTGCGTAGTAGGTACGGCTTGTCTGATTTTACATATACGAGTACCTATACTTAGGTAAGTATCAAGAATTTAATTTTCTTAAACGTGCTACTTAAAATGTGTGTAGGAAGTGTGTGTACTTAATTATTTTATGTCTATTGTTTATCTAATATACTTCGACGAAGACTAGACTAAAGATTAAATTATTATATTAAAGATTGGCTTATTTTTGATTCTTTAATAATTTTAACTGCTATACAGGATTATAAAGAAAGGGTATGCTAAGCCGAAAGGGGTTTTTTATACTCATCAATATGAACAAATTTTACTATGTCACCCTGAAATCGCGATAAAAGTAGCAGTTCCATGGAAAACGGTAATTTTCAGGTCCGGTTTGGTTTCAGAGTAAAAGTTGTATATTAGTAGTGCTGTAGTTGTTTTGTTTGTTTTAATGGGTATAACGAACCCCTTTCGGCTTAGCATATCCTTTCCTTATAGCCCTGTAGGCAAAAGACGACGTGAATGGCAATGGCAGTGAAAATGGTGATGGCTAGAGCTATTCGGAGAAACTCCGAATAGCTCTGAGTCTGGAATCTGGATTAATGCACTGAGGCTATGTTCGAATTACAGACAAAAATAATATTTTCTTGATGGCGATGGCTGGTATGTGGAGCGATGGAGGCCGAGCGGTAGCATGTGTGCTTTACAATCTGACGGCACTCGTTTCGATCCTCGGCCCTGCACTAATTACTTATTTAGTACTTATAAATTATATGCATTTTCGATGCCATCTCTCAACAACGTTGAAGGAAACAACCTGAGGAAACCAGTATGTCCCAGAAGGTGTGAGGACGGCCTGCCGGCCCGAGCCATGGCCCTTTTGGCCCTAAGGTAAAAAAAACCTGCCTACAGTCGAACCTGCCTTTTAGTTTATTGACGTTGCTGCAAGTTATCTTACTGTGTGAGATAAACGTGTGTCGTAATTGCCGTTTTTGCGTTTGTACCTAATAGGGAAAAAGTAAAAGAGACACCTCTGTGTTCCTTATTATAGTTCGTGTTCAAATCTCTCCACATTCGATCACGAACAATAATTTTACTAAGGCATTATTTACCTTGTTCGTCTGATCTAAGCATCCAACCCTCGGTTCTGCCATGTACCGGTATTAAAACGCCTTAATACTCTACTGCCGCTGCTACTAGTACTTTTGCTAGCAGTCATTATTGAGGCTTTTTTTTCAATGTAACCTATGTAGGCCAACTGCTGGGAAAAGATTTATCTCAACTACTTCCACTTGTTTCTGCTCTGGGCCAGCACCGTCCAATCTTTTCTAAACCTTCCGAGCTCATCGCCTCATCGTGTCGGGAGATGATCTAGGGGCCAACTTTATGGTGGCACCGAAGAAAAGAAGAAGAAAAAGATTTTTTTGTTTAAATTATAACGGCTGTCAAGGTGTTTTTGTAAGAAATTTGTTGTAGCCACTTGCGCCCATATAAACCCATTGCAACTGTGTTAGCAACTGTGACGCAGAGTTCGACGCGTTGATATAAATAAGAATGTTCAATCACATATCTGTCACAATACCTGGCGACAGAGTTTCCTTCTCATTTCTGTTCTATTTATTTCTAATTTCTGTGGTGACACCCTCCGCGGAGAATTTTACCCACCGTAGGTAAACGTGGTTATGCGGGTGCATACTTTGCTGATGCAGGTGATGTACGTTGCCTACTGCACCAACAACGAACGTTTTAATGGAATATAAAAACTACCACAAAATATGAGTACTTAGATATGTACAGTTTGTATTTACGTAATCATCCACGCAATGCTTGAGAGCATTTGCATTTATTGTCAAGCGATACCCGTAGGGGTGTGGTTGCCAAAAATAATTTGTTGACGACACCAATGATGAATAGTGTTGTTACCTTACTATGAATAATTTATCTTCTTAACGTCATAAATCTTATCAGCCAGTGCGATAGCCAGACAGATAAAAAGATCAAATGTTTACCTCTTTATATTATACTAGCCGTCCGCCCCGGCTTCGCACGAGTGTAAGCTCGGCCTTCGGCCTCGCTACAAAATATAATATAGCCTATGTCACCCGGGGATAGTGTAGCTTCCCAACAGTGAAAGAATTTTTCAAATCTGTTCAGTAGTTTCGGAGCCTATTCATTACAAACATACAAACATACAAAAATAGGTACAAATCTTTCCTCTTTATATTATTAGTGTAGACTAGCCGTCCGCCCCGGCTTCGCACGAGTGTAAGCTCGGCCTTCGGCCTCGCTACAAAATATAATATAGCCTATGTCACTCGGGGATAGTGTAGCTTCCCAACAGTGAAAGAATTTTTCAAATCGGTTCAGTAGTTTCGGAGCCTATTCATTACAAACATACAAACATACAAAAATAGGTACAAATCTTTCCTCTTTATAATATTATTATTAGTGTAGAAATATATATAGTATTATAGAGGTAAACTAATTCGATATTATACTCTTCTAATTGTGTTATCCCAACACTACGGCGATGTCGTAAAAAAAATACTGAGTAAAAGACATCAACGTGCTTCCTCTGTTTTAACTAGAACAAAAGACATCAACGCGCTTACTCTGACTAGAGCAAAATACATCAACGCGCTTCCTCTGTTTTAACTAAAGCAAAAGACATCAACGCGCTTCCTCTGTTTTAACTAGAGCAAAAGACATCAACGCGCTTCGTCTGTTTTAACTAGAGCAAAAGACATCAACGCGCTTACTCTGTTTTAACTAGAGCAAAATACATCAACGCACTTCCTCTGTTTCAACTAGAGCAAAATACATCAACGCGCTTACACTGTTTTAACTAGAGCAAAATACATCAACGCGCTTGCTCTGTTTTAACTAGAGCAAAATACATCAACGCGCTTACTCTGTTTTAACTAGAGCAAAAGACATCAACGCGCTTACTCTAATAGTGCTAACAGACGTGTCGAATGTGGATTTGGTTGACCGGACCGCCGTCTGACTAACGGGAGAGAAAGAGTGAGAATATTATATTTTTCTCTTTCTCTCCCGTTGGTCAGACGGCAATCCAGCGTATGTACTAAATCCACACGTCCATGTCTGTTAGGGCTTTAAGGTTTAACTAGTTACTAGAGCAAAAGACATCAACGCGAGTCCATAACCCTATAACACTTCAAACATTATCGATCGTGTTGCTCAAATTTATTAAAAGATTAAAATTTATGTTCTCCGGTTTATTATTGTTATTTATTTGAATTCTATGGCTCTTCCCGTCTGCAGTTCTCATAAGAAAAAAATCACTTGTTAGTATTTTACTCCGTCAAATTAAAAGATATCGAAACAACGTCAATAATGTAAAAATGCGCAAGCGAGAGAACTGCAGATGGGAATTGCCCCCTTAAATCATGCGGGTGCGTTGATGTTTTATGTTTAGCATATTTGAACAAGGTAGCGATTATGACTATATCTTTCGACCGAATTCAAAAAAGGAGAGAGTTCTCAATTAGGGTCTATTTTCTAACCGACTTAAAAAAATAAGGAAGTTCTCAATTCGACTGTATGTTTTTTTTGTATGTTTCTTACGCGATTCCTCCGCCAATTATGAATTGATTTTGATAATTCTTTTTAGTTTGGTAGGCCATACTTCAGAGGTGGTTCCATATAAGTTTTATCGAAATTGACTGACAGGTTTTTGAAAAAATAAAAATAAAATAATACACAGATAACATTTTGGCTTGTGGTTCCCTTCAGAAAAAGTTTTGATGAGGACTTTCAATCTCTATTTTATTTTAACTGTCATTTTTCTACTTTTTAGTTTAATTGTACATTTATAGGTTGTCTTGAAGTCGGTTTTGTTTTTTTCTTCTTCTAACGATTAACTTTATTTATTTTCATATCTACTGTTACCTCAGAACTCCGTCATTTATAAACCGATTTGGAAAATTATATTTTATTTTTGTAAGGATATACTTTCAGATTGGTCCCCAATTTCATCTTAATTAATTCAGTAGTTTGGTTTTTAAATCTAAATAACTGGAAAAATATGTCACCCAACTAAACGAAATTGCATATTTACTAAATTTGAAATCGGTTTTTAAATTGATCATTATTTATAAAATTGTGTCGTAAGCGTCGAAGAAGACAAAGCTCTTTGTCATGACGGCTTTTGACAGCTTTACCATACAAATCTGCCATAATTAGTAATTTATCAAAGTTAAAACGTTCTTACGAAAAATGTTAATACCCTTACTAGACGAAAACAAAATGTAACTTTTTTAAACAACAAAACTTAAAATCACTACATATAAAGACTAGATAAAACTAATGTAACATTTTAAAATAACAAACCGAAAAAAAGTATGTATTTATTTTGTTTTGGCACTCTGTTAGAAATGAAAAGCTGCATTTATCGCCTAGTTGATCTTATCCCGTAGATGACCTTTTCTACCTTAAACATATTTTACTGTTCGCCTTGTATTCTTAAAATTACATTTATTGGAAAGGTACTTGTGTTTAGATTAGGTAGGTACTTTTTACTGTTTGTATATTGAAGATAATAAAACAAATAATTGTAAAATCTTTATTACTTAGCTCAAATTAACTGTAAAAAATCAATAAATATAATCTTCCGGCAGTTGCACTACAGTTGCGCTTGCACAGAGTGAGAGAAACTGCGTGGTAGCAGTGTCTCCATATGAAAATATATACGGTGCTAGGACAAAAATACGGTGTTTCTACACTACATAATTTACAGTATATGAGTGTGTTTCTGTTAAAAATATAGCGTGTAAATTACTGTGTTTTGTATGTATTGCATGTTTGCCGTTGACGGTAGATTATACAAGATTACGGTGTATCTACCGTAATTGCCGTGTTCATGGAGACACTGGTTGGACGCGGGGTGCAACTGGTGGAAAATTCGCTCCCTGGGTGGATGGCCGACACCTTGCTATGTTATGTTAGCCTAGTCTATATACGTTTTGCTTCAATCGATTTAGGGTTTCCTGAAACAAAAACAGAATATTAGAAACCGGCAGCGTCCCGCGGTTTCACTCGCGACCCTACAGAAACTGTGTTGTGGTAGGACTCTTTGGAGGGGTCCGCCTGTGTGGGGGAAGTACCACACCTTTGCCAGTTATTCAACCGCCAAGCCAGTAGTGTGCAGACACTACTGTGTTCCGGATTGAAGGGCAATGTTTCCAGCGAAATTACAGGGCACACAGAGATTTGACATCTTATATCTCGGGGTGACCAGCGCAGTGCATTGCCATCTAGGGTTTCGAACTGTTGAAATTCAAAATTCTCAGTGGCGTGGAGCTGTTATGGGCAAGCGTGAAGAGCCATCAGGCGAACGACTTCGCTCGTCTCGTCACTCAGTATCAAAATATATTTTTTCGAAAAGAAAAGTTGCATAATTATGTGTTATTACAGGGAATAAACTACGTCCATACCAAATTTCATCCAAATCTATTTACAAAGTTATGTGCGGACTTATGTGTAAGAGTATGTTACTCTTAACACATAACTTTCGCTCTTTTAATATTTGTGAGATAGAAGGTGATAGACAGTAGATAGGTGGAATAATATACCAGCAAGACATGTCAAGAAAATGTTGTCCACCCCTTTATTACCGTGCGTCAACGCGACAAAGGTGGAAAACAGATTAGTCGACCTCATTCTGGTGGAAGAGAAAGAGTGGACAAAATTTTATTGCAGCTCACGCCGTGCTAGGTCTGCAGAATAGGTATAATGATTTTGACACTATAAAAACAACGAAAAAATCTCTTTTCAGTGATAAAAACTAATCAAGTAAGACCGAGTTACAAAAAGAGCTTCATTAGTAGTCCAGGGAGCTACAACAATCTCAAAAACATTTATGTTTTAATCTTACATCGAATTTTGTCTGGCTCTCTCTCTCTTTTGTCTAACTGAAAGAGTGAGCTAAAGCTCAATATAGGTAAGATTAATTTAAAATAGGTACTTCTAAGATTGTGGTAGGTACGCTCCCTGAGAAAAACTATAGATTCAACCTCGATATGTCAAAAACTGCAACAAAATACAATGTTCGTTCATTAGGCGGCAAGGAGACAATACGGAACGGTATAGCAACAGTCATTTAAATGTCTGTTCCCAATTGCACAGTTTTATTGGTAATGTTAATTGTTGTTTGTTCCCAAGCCGCCTGCCAAGCGTGGGTATTATGGCAACACCCCTCTCTATGAGGGAGGCCTTGTCCAACAGTGGACGTTAATTGGCTGATGATGTGATGTGTGTGATTGGTAATGTTGAATCCACAGACCAAAATTTTTTTTTTGCTACGTCCTAAATCTATGGTTGAATCTATAATTTTTAATATCACAATATCGCTAGTTAAAGGGTGAAAGCATGCAAAAGAATATTGACGAAAGATGTCGTATCGAATTTTATATAAACAGTATTGAACTGGCGAAATTGTGGTGGCTCCGCTCCACAAGAGAGTTGAAGTTGAACAGTATTGAAATTGAAAATTTATATTAAATTTATTTATCTATGTACATCAGAATTAAGCCACCATACCTTCAGCCGGTTCTAACAGTTAAGCATTGAACTAGTTCAGTTATTTTTCAAAATCTTACGGAAAACATACCTCGCGGAATTGTCATGGAGAGTCCTCCAGCCTCCGTGCGCAGTCAAATGGCGTCCGTTGCCCAGCCGAACGTGCGCACTGTCTTCTGAAATATTTATACATAATTCATTAGTAGGCAATGCGTTTGATACTATCGTGGTAAAGGCATACATATAAAGGGTAATTTTTAATTCACTTAAAACATCTCGCAGTCAACTTGCCTACATTATACCTGACGACTTTTATTCCATGGCTATTCACAAAACTTAACTAGTTCCAAAAAAAAAACGTATTTTTTTATGCGCTTTGCGGCTCTCAATGTTTGCTTAGGCCTCCACATTCATTCTCATAGGCCTCGTAATTTAGGTGAATTAAATAAATTCTGTTTTTTTTCGGAAAAAAGCTCACTATCGAAAGGGGGTTAAAAGTTTATATGTAAATCGGCGCGTACGAAGTCACGGGGAACAACTGGTATCATATAATTATGGGGGTGAAGTGAACTCAAATATGATTTGATAGGAGGCAATGAAAGAATCATTGGTAGCACGTAATATTTTGTGTTGGTAGGTATCTAGACTACATGCGGTATACTACAACAAAATTGTCTATATTAAACCAAAATTTTAATAAACGTAGAGTCTGTGACTGAGGATAGATCAATATGTTAATCTTAAACCAGTATAAACACATAATTTATTACATTTTTAACCATCGAGACACATGACACAAAAAAATCGCCAATCAAATCTACCGCAAGTAACTTTACTACATATAAACGATTGTACATAGATGTTTAGCTGTAATAACTCTACTGCTCTAGATATTTCAATCACAGTGAAATACATCGATCATTTTTTGTCGACTTCGACCGCTTGACCGAAAGCTTCGGGAATGCGAAACCGTTAGCCGGCGAGACGCCTAGAAAGGCTTTTAAGCTTGCTACGCGCGTTTGTAACCGATGCTCTACTTTATGTGTGCAGTCGACGAGAAAAGTGTTTGAAAAATACTTAGGTATACGTTTTTGGACTGTATTAACCAATATAAGTAAATTTATCGTTCGTGCTTATGACTCGTTTCCGCGTATGATACTTTTCAAGAAAGAATAGTCTGTTCACATGGCATTTACTAGCATAACTTTTTATAAAGTTTTTAATTATGATTTATGAAGCAAACTGTGTTGTCTGAAATCTTAATCATGTTTTGGTGTTAGAACTTTACTGCTGGGTAAACGTTTTTATTTTATCGTCTTGTTCCTGATTTACTGCTATTACAACCAAAAAGGCCGTGGTGCAAAAAATATTGGGGCCCTATCTAAACAGGTTAGGTTTTATCAAGTGCAAATATAAATACTTTAAAGCTACTTTATCATCAGCTACTAATTGTGTTCAAAGCTAATTACTACATGTATGTGCATGAGTCTCATGTGTGATTATTCTTGGGGTACTGAAGGTGAGATTTTTTACGCAATTCAATTTGAGGTTCACTTGTCAGGGTCCGGGGCCCCCTGAGCTTGAGGGCCCCGGTGCACGGCACCGCCTAGTCCTCCGATAGCTACGCTACTGAATGTTACACTAGATTTCATGTTTCTAACTGATTTTTAATGAAGGTTTAAAGGTGTATGTATAGTATAGTAGAAGATCAGTGTTTATCTTCTTGCTTCTTCTTATGTATTCATCAACTTTTGTCCTAGTATGTACTGAAAAATCGTGTTTGTAGGGCATAGAATAGGTAATTCAGTATACATCTGTAAAGCGTATTTTAACAATAAACAAACGGTAAAATTGATATGTATTCCTTTAACGCTTAGATATCCTAGATGATCAAAATAGGATGCATTCCTGCTTTCCCATAATATAGTCAAGGTAACAATATAGGTCTGACTGAGAAATCACCAATCTCCGTACCAACTAAAATAAAATTCGGTAACTAATCAGGTAACTTCCTAATCAGGAACCGATTCGAGTAAATATAGATGTGGACTTGTATTTCATTTTCTGAATAAACTTCTGTTGATTTAGATCATGACCGAACCTTGCATTGCAGCTATGCAAACATTACCTACATAATAACGCCTGTAGGTTTTTTTCTTCTGTTGAACGTTTAAACGTTGATCTCACTGTATTGTTACCATAATATATTATTCATCTAATAGGTTATGTACGCTGGTTAGCATCTCAGATCGGACAAAATATGGAGATATGGTAAGGTGGCGTGGCGAGTTTAGTTCGACTCAAGGCATCAAGCCTGATTTAGGCCTGATGCCTAGTAAAATAAACAATACAAAATACAAATGTAGTCAAACTCGCCTTGCCGCCCTTTTTTGCGTGTGGTCTCTTAAATAGTTCGTCTCGTTGTATGCGTCAAAAAATGAGTAGGTAAGTATGCCGTAATTAGGTAGATATAGTTTTAGCGTTAAGCGATTTATCGGTATAGTGAAAAAAGGTGAATGAAACATGGAGAAATTTGAACACGAACGATAATTAATTTGTACTAAGGCATATCTTCCTCGTTTGTCTGATCTGAGGTTGGATCATACCTTCGTCGATTTACATATTGTAACTGAATACAAATTAAAAGATGATGGATGGATGACTCTTTATAAAGAAATTCGTGACTGCACCACAGCTTGATTCAAGGATTTCCGCAAACAATATAATATGATTAAATCTGACATGTTTCTGAATAGGAACTCGTAATTTTGCTTAAATGGCACATTTTAATTAAATACTATAGTTAAGAATATCTTAATACATTAAGGTCATACATATACTATGGACCACGTAGGTAGTAGGTACGCAAATTTCCATAGAAAACATCAAACTAATAAAACACTTATCCACGTGGGGAAAGTAGAAAATAAGAGATAAATTCGTCACGAGAGATTGCTTCCTCTCTCGTCCCAGGGGAGGAGGTAGTAGACCGCAATTGTTGAAGGTAGGTACCTAAAATACAACACCTTTATTTTCTAATTTGAGAAGGTCTACGTTTGAAGTGCTACACCAGTTAGACAGTTAGGTAGATAACCTTCCTTTTTAAAGTCTAACTAAACAAAATAAAGCGGGACCTATCTGATGACAATTTTACTGGCGCGTAAAGTAGAGTAAGATGTGATATGTATGTTAATAATGAAGTAAAAGTCTATTGGATAGTCACTTTACAATTTTGTATCTAGTGTTCAAAAAGTGCTACTCTAAAAACTAAATCTGTATAATGAAAAACGTAAAACTTACCATGCAACCGACCGTGGTTGGCCGAGCGGGCCTCCCTGCGGTTGATATACGGATAGGGGTCCAGAGAGCGGCGCAAACGCCGCAGTGGCACCGGATCCGACTCATGCCCGTCCGAGTCGATTACGTAGTACGACCGGGGCACGTAGTACTGACCCGCTGGAAATGTACAAGCAAGTCAATGGATGAGTCGAAAATTCGTGACCATTTGAGTGCAAAGCTCCAACCGAATCTTACAAATTTTTAAGGCTCATGTTCATAAAAAAAAAATAAGACGAAAACTATCAGTTAGTTAATTCAAACAACATTTTGGACGTTTGTTGTCTTTGAAAAAAACTGTCGCTGGAAGACAGGCTATATATTGATACAAATGGGTTTAAGCAAGGCATCAAGGTTTAAGTGACTTATTCAGCTTTTACAATGTTATTAGAGCTGTCAAAGCAAATAAACAAATGAAAATCTCACGAAAAAATATTAAAGAATGTAGAGAATATTCCTTACAATCTCGCAAGCCCCCTTTCCCATGGCATTAAGTGCAGAGTCACGTCACGTGGTCACAATGGTTAACTAGAATCTACAATGGGGATTCATGAATGCACCCGGCACGCATGCTGCTCGCATGAGCAGAAGCGCCATAGTACGGTGCAGTGTTGCATAAATGCATGAGTCTTGGCTTTATGACCATGCAGCTTATTTTAGGAAGCGACCAGGCCCCAAGTGAGATGAATTGCTAATTTTCTTCATTGAATTTATATAGTAAGGACGGGGTAAATAAAATTTTCCAATGGTAACTCTGTGGTGCTAACAATTATACTGCGCACCAGTACGAAGTCAGTCGCTCATCGACTTCATTGGTGCACGGTCGCTGTACGTCGCGGCACGTCAGAGCTATCTCTTATGAACACAAAAAATGCTTAGTATGGACGAAACATAAACAATTTGCCATTTTTTTGAATAACATTGCAAACGTTTTAAAATAATATTATTACGGTGGAGAGTTCGAAAAACATTTTTTTCTGAATACTTCGCTATCTTTTAAAATAGCAACACGAATATAGCTCTTTATTGTATTTTTTATACAGTGGAACATAGAACCGTCCTCCTTTTCCGTCGGTTAAAAAACATTCTAATTGGAAATCTCCTTTTTTAAAGTCGGTTGAGCATGTGATGTACCATCATCATAATCATCATCATCAGCCCTGAATAACAACTGCTGGGTATAGGCCTCTCTTTGTTTTTGCCACTCTACGCGGTCTCTTGCTAGTCTCATCCACTCGTTTCCGACAGTTGTTGTAATGTATTATACCTAACTACTTAAAATTAATCAATTTATATATTTGACACAGAATAGGTACACGTTCCTTACTCATACGAATATCATGCCAATCAAATAAGATTTGCTACACTCACGTACAATACATACCTGCCTAATGATCGCAGTCACGACTTACGGAGGTTGAAGTAAAAACCTTCACCGGCAATTTGTTAGAACTGAGGATGATGTCAAAGATGAATCATCTTCCTTAAAAAAACTTACGATCGATAGCCACTTAGCTTAGGTAAGTTTTTTTAGTCGGTCTGTAAATCTTTAACTTTCCAGTAGACTGAGTAATACGGAAATACCTAAGTATAAATGTATATTTCTTTTAAACCTTAAATTAATGAGCTGATAGTCTTCAATCGGTTGCACTGCATGATTCATATCAAAGAACACTCTAGATCAAGTCACCTTTCAAATAAAAAAATACTAAATCAAAATCGGTTCAGCTGTTAGGGAGCTACGATGCCACAGACAGACACAGACACACGTTAAACTTATAACACCCCTCTTTTTGCGTCGGGGATCAAAAAGACCTCGTCTGGTACCTACCAGTCTTAATTGGCTACCTAGTATGTGCCTTGTAAAGTAGTCCTACTGCGAGAGAATTAGAATAAAATCAATTATTGTTCAATTTTACACATGAAACTATATAAAAAGTAGCACACTTTATAGACGATAAGCATTACTTGTGTACTTATACCTACTTGTAGATATTTTACTAGCTGCTTTAAAGTTACTGGTAACGTAACTTGTTTAACCTCACTTTTATGTACAAATAAACAAAGTTGTAATCTGTTTGTGTATACATATGTATGTTACAGCACCCAAGCAAAAAGTAAACATCGCATGGATATATTCTGCAACTAAATTAGTCATTTACTGTTTGCAAAAACGACCATAGAGTCGTCAAGGCATTACCTCGCAGGACCAATCGGAAATTACTCAGACAAATGACCAACAGAAAAGGAAAAACCTAAGATGCTGCGCCGTTCAACGGCAAAAAGCAGGGGCACTAACCTGCGTAAGCCGCGGTGACCATCACTGCAAGAAGAAGTAAAGTCGCGGGCTGCATTTTCAACGTGCGCTCGTCACTACTGTAAGCTAAGAACTGGTTGCTGCGCGCACGTTGAACCTTTTATAAGGCTTTTACATCGCATTGTAAGTCTCGACTGAAATAAGCGCGTCGCTGCCGCAGCGGTGTAACATGCCCGCTATAACGGTCGCTCTGCAAAAAGGCTTAGTCACTTGAATGGGAACTTAAAAATATACAGTTCACACAAAAAGTGCGTTTATTAATACGAAAGTAGAACTACTTAGAACTTTTTTACTCAAAAAAGTTCTAAGTAGTTCTAGTAGTCTAGATGAAGCTATAGGTATTCTTTTATAAATAAATATTCACGGTGTCTGTCTACTTTGAGTTCGTATCTAGGTGCTTTGCTCTATCCGGAGTAATGGAGCTCTACGTTGTTACAGTCTACTTATTTAGTACAACAGAATTGGAAGATGTTGAGTGTATCAAAAAATTAGTATAATTATAGGTACCCCAGAACTGTAGGCGATGCCTTTCAGTTTACTCAGGAGTAAATACGCAAGGGCCCGTTTTTTGTCTTATTAAAAAAAACTGACCGATCAGTCCGATCCGATCACCAAAACTAAATAAAAATATGTTCAAAATAAAGGAATATATGATGTCTTGTTGGACAGAGAGCGCACTATACTGACTAATGACATCACTTGTAAGTACGCCATACAAATTGCGTTCTGACACTTTGTGGGAAAGGGATAGATTTCTCTTCCTAATCCAACGAAAAACATAAAAGGCTTACTTGTCGATTTTTTTAAACTGATTTTTGTTACCGATTTAGTAGGGCGAGGTTTTTTTTCAGATTGCATGAATTTAGGAACTGAAATTAGCAAAAGGATCTATGTACCAACTGAATAATGATTTTAAATTTATCTGCGCTATATAGCGAGTATAAATTATTAAAAAACTTTTTTTTAAACAAGCTGTTGCATTGTTCTAAGCAAACCCTTTCCTTCGATTTGATTCTATTTGATACCCATGGTAGATTTAAAAAAATGTCCTCCATATTGAATTTTTTTGTGACGTAATTTTTTTCGTATTCTTTTCAGCAAACCCTTTCATTTAATAGCCGTATCATGGGGTTGCATTAAAAATAACTGGTCGGCCATCTTTGGGAGAACGCCATATTGGATTTAGAATGACGTACTTAGTTAACCATGCATTGACGTGAATTCTGTTGTACCATTCTCTAAACTAATTTGACAGGACTAAAATTATCGGCGTTTCTTTTCATTTCAATACGTCAGAAAAGGATGGCAACAATATCTGAGATGTCAAGTTTAGATTAGTTTAGAGAATGATACACCAGAATCGACGTCTTTGTCATCCAAACTAAACGTGTATGCCAAATTTCAGCTATATCGGTTGAGGTATTGAGGATAACTGGGCAAAAATTCAGTTGAAAGGTTTATCCCACACACAGAAAAGATATATTTTTTTACTTCTCTTTCCTGTGGTCCCACACATACTAATAGGGCAAGTTAAATAAAAACTTGTAAAAAGACAACATAGTCATATTATTACAAAATTTATTTCGAAATAAAAATATGTAACATCAAGCTTTATAAATTGACAATCCTTGTGAAAATAATATAATAATTTATGAGCACATTTCACATTGGGAAGAATAATTTCATTACCTACTTCACATTAAAGTACATTTAACAATTACCGTGAATTAATCTCGTGATACACGAACTAGTCAAAATATTCATTTTAAATGAAAATTTTAGGAAGAGCATTAGACAAATGATATAATAAAGAGTTCAAAGATTGTTCAGTAACATGCCACATGACAGCATCTTACGGAAGTATTAAAATATACAGCATATAAAAATAATTTCATCTATTCCGGAATCCATTAACATTAAAAATAAAAGCATCATAATACTCAAATGCAAGAATTAAAATGGAATTTTAAACATTTACAAAGTACGGTAGTAAACACCTGTGCTTTGCAATCCTTATCAATATTATATTCATATAAACCACGTTATAGCCTAAACATCCGTTTTACATTTTAGTAGATATTTTAACAACCCTGTATCCACTATGCTTTTAATGACAATAATCTCCACAACGTTCCACGATAAATTTTATTAAAACAATAGTCATGATAAATACTTGTCACATAGTGCTTGATATCGTTTAAAAGGACAGACAACATCGATTCTCTACATACAACACAATGGTACAAATCGTTCCATTCGCAGTCAGTCTGATAAGTTTGTGCTTAGAATAGTTCGTAAGAAGATGGAAGATGAAGGTTTTTGTTAAACAATAGTGGAAAGACTCAGTTATGGATGACGACTACCTAAGAAGTACGTACAGTTATCGCCGCCTTCAGACGCTCATGAGAAACACCAAAAAACATTTTCTCGCCTTCTCTTACTTCGTGGCCGACTATGTTGAAACTTGGCTTCTCTCTGCTTAGCCTTAATAAATATTATTAATTTAAAAAATACTTTTAAAAAACAAGCTTTTATTCGTCGGCCATATTGAACGGTGACGTCATTTTATTTTTCGTATTCTCAGTAAACCCTTTCATTTGATACCCTTATTATGGGATAGCACAAAAAATAACTGAACCGCCATCCCCGGAGTCCACCATATTAGATTTAGAATGACGTCACATAGCTAAACATGCATTTTCATCCAAACTAAACGTGTGTGCTAAATTTTAGCTCAATCAGTTGACTGGTCTAAAATTCAGATGCAAGATTTGTCCCACACATACTAACAAGTTAAATAAAAGCTTGTAAAAATAAGGTTCCAAGATATAGGCGAATCTAGAGCTTCTCAGGAAAGTCAGTAGGGGGCTTATTATAAGTTAATGTCATTGATTGTGTTCACTTCGCCTTGGCGGCTGCGGCGCGCTGTCGCAGCGTCTTGTTTGTATTCTGGTCCACTTCGGGCAAATCGGACTCGTCGACGACGGCCGGTTTCTTCACTATAACACAAATGCGAGCATTGAAAATCAAAACAGAGGAACAAATGCTTGTTAAAGATTTACTAAAGATTGAAGGTAAGAAATAATAATTTATTATATTTTTTATTTAAGATTTATTTGTTAATAAAGTCATATTAAGTTTTACTTAACATCAGGTGAATTGGCGGTCAAACGCAAGCCTATAGATTTAAAAAAATGTTACTACTTATTAACAAAAAGATGTATAAATATATAAAGTTTATAAAATGGAATAATGGAATCGTGGAAACATTGTCTGTAAGATTTGTTTGACGACTGAATGCTGTGATTTCTAGACAAATTCAGAAGTGGGATTTGTTTTTGAATTTTACCTTTTTCTTTCTTGGGTTTTTCTTTCTTCTCCTTCTTGGTCTTGATTTGAGCTTGCACACGCGCTTCTTGTCTCTGCTTCATTGCCTCAGATATGAAGTTGAACATGAGGTACACCTGCGGGGTAAAGGATGCAATTTTAACTTCAATCAAACACTTTGCCTAAACTCGATTTTATGATGATACGTATATATGCTTTGCAAAAGCTACCAATAAAATGGCAACGGAATAAAAATGGCATAAGTCATTCATCGATGAAATGAGATGACATTAATCATATTTTTAACATCCAACACATACATCATAAATTCAATACCACTGTATCATGTTTTTCAACCAGGACTGCGTACTCCTGCCGACGCTATTTTTTTAAATTTCATTTGTGGTAAACGAGCAGACGGTCTGCCTGATGGTAAGCTGTAACTGTCGCCTATGGATACTTGTAACACCAGAAGCATCACGACTACGTTGCCGACCCCTTAAAACCGCAACGCCGGCATCAGTTCTTCAGAACAATCTCCGTTGTACGATACCCAGAGAGACCCAACATCTCCGCGCATGTTGAGCGGCTCTAGGTGTTCGGTGAGCTTGGGAACTAAAATAACTAAAGAGATTGAAGTTTTGTTTTAAGATGTTATGTTACCTGGAAGGAGACGAGCACAGAGAGCGCAGCGACGCGCACGGGCAGCTGCGCGGCGCCCGCCAGCCCGAAGTAGAATGTCAGCACGCCCAGCACCAGCGAGCACAGCCTCACGCCCACGAACACTGACGCGTTCGTCACGCCCAACACTGCAACAATACACACACAAACATTAGGAACACGGCAAAATATCGCCTGCTCAAAACTGTTTCTACGACGAATCTCTAGTGCAGGGATGGCGAAACATGAAATATAAACAAAAAAATTATGTGGCCAAGATGTGAATCAAAGAATCTGTGCTTAGTAATAGACTAAAGAAGAAAGAGTAAAACTGGATGCTCGTAATTTAGAACTCTTCATTTGAAACTCGAATTAAGCATTTTGTACAGCAGTTATAATATTTATATGTTAATTTTAATAAAAAATATTTTTTTGTGATTTCTTCTGTTTTAAATAACTTATATTAGGCTCATACTTTTGTTATTTTTAGGCACTACTGGTAGCTCCGTACGCAAAGAAGTATTGTTGCCTACATGACGTCAAATGTAGACGATATTTTTTCCGATCTGGTAGAGAACTTTCATTCTAAATATGCACGTCCCTCCGCCACACTACGCATACAAAATACTACAAAAAATATAGTGGAGGGGCGTGCACATTTAGAGTGAAAGATCTCTACCTACTTACATTTCTTAATTATTGTCGTGCCCGAATTATTTTGTCCATGCACCATTGGTTCGCCATCTCTTCAGGTGTATTTTCGCTTCAATATACATTCCTGTTTCGTCAAAGAAACAGTTTTGAAGACGAACTTCCGTAGTAACGCCTGATTTAATCAACAGCCTGCTAAATTTTAAGTGATAACTACTATTTCTTCTGAAATGCTAGGCTGGCTGCAGGATAGGCGCTGCGCTGTCACGAAGACTTCTATGGAAGTAGAAGAATCACAAGGAATCTTAGTGACGAGCTATGAGTGTGAAACATTATTTATTTATTCCAGCGTTCTTGTTTATGAATCCTCCGCATGCGTAAAGTAAAAAGAAAGTTTCAGTCAGTCAAAGTACCTACATATGTGACGCAAAACATTCATTGCAAAGAGAAAGTTTTACTACATAAATTTTACGTTTTAAATAATGCAAATTGCCACTGTGTGTCCATTTAGTTTCATGTGTTAATGAATGTTAAGTGATCACCTTTGTCTATGAAGTCTTCTCGCTCGCCTCTGAGGATATTGTTGAGACGGTTGCTGTGAGCCACAAACTCCGCCAACGAGTGAAGCACGATCAGGCACACTCCTACGCGTTGGAATCTAGGAAATTGAATGCAAGGTTTAGCATAATAGGTTTATATAGTGACCAGCCGATTACCAGAGTTTTTTAGGATTAGGCTTGCGTTTGACCGCAACCTCGCCTGATGTTATGCGATGATGCAGTCTACGATGGAGCACGCTTGTCTAGAAGAAACTGATTCACTCGGATTGTAACATCAGGGAAGACCAAATCAGATAGTGCATTCTAAAGACTAAGAGTTCGTACAGTAAAAGTAAAAAGTAGGAATCATAGCGCTTCATACAATACCCAGATTCAACTGTAATCATTATTTTTATTTTACACTCACTTGAATCCATAGGAAGCTGCGACAAAAGCGAAACCAACAACAGCCTGCTTGATGCGTCCGGACCACTCGTCCTTCTTTATACGTTGGAAGTAGAGCTCAGGGATAGCGTGGATCCAGTATGCAGCCTGCACTACCCACCACAGCTTTAGGAGGAAGCTCATCGGGTGGTTGGGGTAACCTGGTAAACAAACAAATGGTTTTTTTTAGATCGGCGAGTCTGTTGGTTGTCTTCTGGCAAGATCCAGTATAGGACAGCGACAACTGGCGTACTTTAATATCAGACGCCTTAGCAGCTCATAAATGAGCCTGGTGCGATAAGTTCATTGCCCATAAGTGAATAGTTTTAATGTTTCATAATTAAACCTCGGTTTTTAAAAGACTAACAGTGGTGTTGCTAGCCTGATAAGGTAATTTATACAATATCAGTGTATACAATCTCTTGGACTGTCTAGTTTGTAACTTGTAAAATCAAATCAATCAGTATCAGAGGTATTATCTCTCTCACTCATACTGGGTATTACAGCAACTATCAGTAACGCACTTGTCCTTCCACCATGCTTTGATGGCGTATTTTGACGCGGCTAAAAGAGATGAGAGGAGAGAAATGAGATTGCCAGTCTTGGTTTTTGTTACTCCTCTTATAATATTTTGTATGTTGTTGTAATAACGCATGTTTTAAATTAGATAAGATTGTATTATCATTTAGTGTTGACTTATTGTATCTAGACATTTTTTGGTGCATTATTAATGCTGTTTTCAATTAAAATTATGCATTCAACAATTGATCTTTAATGTATGTAGATTCAACATAAAAACAACTCCAAAATGCAGTGCTTATGTAGGTGGGGAGGACCCGATTATACAGTTACGCATTTGAGAAAATGAGTGGTAAAAGTGTATGATTATGTTGCATAATATTATTTTTGTGAATGGTTGTTAATTTGAAATTGGCCACAATTTTAATAGATACTTTTTAACAATTTTGAATAATGTATTTTAATCAATTTCAGTTAGTTTCTACTTTAGTCTAAGTACATACCTATGTATAATTAAATCTTTTATACAGGATTGTAGAATGCTTAAATTTTCCTAGAAAATTAAGGGACCCCAAAATACAGGCTCGGCCTAGGTTGGGGCCCATAGTTAACCATTAAATATCTAACTTAATTTAAATAAGTTTAATAAATTTTCTAATAATTCGGATACTATTATTAGAAAAATAAATTATATGATTTGAATGGCTTAAAATCATTGCAGTCAACAAATAAAATTTAAGATTATTACAACCTTGGTTATGAAAGAAAGACCTTATATGTATTTGTAAAAGCATACCTCATCACTAGCAGAATGCTTGTAACCTTGTAGCTTTGTAATCAATTGAAAAGCTGTCTACTACATTATTTAATTTAACAGCTTTGTGTACAAAACATACTTATCAATAATGTAGGCTGTGAAAGTAAAGACATTTACTGAATGCCCTTCATATTATACTAGATTTTACCCCTGGCTACGCACAGACAAGCACCTTTTCTCTGCCTGAACTTATTGCAACAAAGAGTCAAGTCAATTCTAAAAACTGTCTAATACTTATTCAGCTGCTTATATTAAGATGCCCTGTATCTTTTTCTGATATCTCGCAATACAGATAGTTTTTTTTTATCTCTACATTTTTATTATATGTATAGATATAGATAAATAACGTTCGAGGAAAATTAAATACCATAATACTATAAATGCAAGTAAATTTGTAAGTGTATTATGTTAACTCAACTCTAAAAAAAAGCTTAGACCTTGGATTAACTGAAACTAATTTTATCCTGAAAATAAAAAATTACGGTGTCTGGAGGATAGCGTGAGAATCCGCGGGACACAGTTGGTAATATAATTTTTGTTATTTTTTAACAAGAATTTTTCACTTGCTATTCATCGGGAACCATGAATGTTTCCAGCATAAAAAGCAACTTTTATGATAATCCAGGATAAAATCTGCTTCTGTACCTAATTTCATTTAAATTCATGCAGATGTTACAAAGTTGACTGCAGTGCAGACAAACATACACAATTACACACAAACAATCGCATTTAATATATTAATGTATTATGGAAATATTATACATATTAGTCCGTAAGCATATTATAAGTATAATATAAATAGTTTCAATTTATTTTGATTGTATTTGTGCAAAAGTTTATACATGCCATGACCAATCAATCAAGATTTTTTATTACTTGACTCCTGTGCGATTATTATGTATTGTAGATTTCATAACAGATAACAGTTGTTTATTATGTAAGCTTATTACACAAATGTTAATGACTGATTAGAAGATTGTTGAAATAAATGATAAGATTTTAGTAACTCACAAATAGGTATGTATGTAACTTATAGTTTAAATAGTTTTTATAATAAATGCTTTAAAAAAGGTTTTATCTTTGTAACCATCTTTTGAAGTTTACTTCATCGAATATGCTCTATTTAATTACAGATTTTATTTTATTTTATACAACATTCCTTTGAATTACGGCAAAACCTGAAAATGGTTTGTTGAGAATTGGGTGTCCAATCGATATCACTATTAATACAGGGTTATGCGGAAAGGGTATACGAAAGGTGTCCATAATACGCAACATTATGAATAACTTTTACTATGAAAAATCAGCTGTTCCATAGAAAACTATCATTCACTCTCGACAAAATGTATTGAGCCGCTGATATTTTTTTGCATATCAGCGCCATATATATATTTTACGGGCAAGTGCCTTTATTAACTAAATAAAATACAAGCTAACACTAACACTACATAAGCAGTTAGACTGTCTACAGATCGTTGAAGGTCTAAAGACAATCCAAATGCTGCAATAATTCGTATCATATATAATTTGTATCATATATAATTTGTATCTATTCTGTTATTTTATGTCGGTGGAAATAAAATAGTATAGTTCTATTTATTTTCTTCATCATCATCATCGTCAGCCATAAGACGTCCACTGCTGAACATAGGCCTCCCTCTTTAATTAATTTTCTTGCAGTCACATAACTCGTAAAAAAGAAAACATCTCAGTCCTTGTATCCTTCGCTCAGGATTCTCCTCTAGAATCCTTCGCTGCTTACAGGATCCAACTTAGTCCCTTGAATTAAATTTTCTTTTTTTGCACTCATATAATCTACCATTTTTTATTTAAAAATAATAGGTTCTACTTTACTGTAATAGGATTATAACATACCTTCCCAAAGTTTTGTAATGTTTGCGACAAAGCCTTCACGCATGATAGCATCACCTCCCCAAAGAACAGTCAATAGGTGGAACACCACAAGTTGGCCGGATTCATTCAATGCGCTCAGCCTGGATTTTGATAAATGGAACTTTTTTGATATTTTCTGAAATATGAAACCTTTTATTAAACACCTGCTTGTAAATTTTGCAGTTTGTGTTGCAAAGATGAAACAGTTTTAATAAAGTAAGATATGATTTACTTACGTCCAAAAAGTACTCCTGCAATATGGCATGCATCACAATGCAAACTAGGGAGTAAAAGAACACGGCACAGGCATCTTTCCAGCCAGCTTCATATGTAAAGGGTTCTCCTTTGGGTTCTTCTCTTGTTGGTTCATTTCCAGACACATTATGGTGCAGACTGATGAATAAAGTGGCAATGGGACTTGTCGCCTGAAATTTAGTTGCACAATAAGTTATGAATTGAGCTTAATACGTGTAAAACTGTATACCATAGCAAAATTGTCGGCATACGTGGCAGTATTTCCTTACGTACCTGTACCATCAGCCCGACCAAGAAAACCATAACAACACATGACACAATATCGGCATGATTCTGGATAACAAACTCGTGGCTAAATATAGGTGGACTCTTGTTAGGTTTCCTTCCAATTGCAGGTTTTACACCCATCTTTCCCGGCTATAACCTGTACTTAAAAAAATACCTTATATTAAAATTATATTCTATAGGATAGTAAGTTTAATCAATTAAAAGCAAAACGCGATAATATTTCATGTAGTAAACAATGTAATTAACTTTACTTACCTCCAAACAGATGAGAATTTAGCCAGACAAAAATATTTCTGACAAGAAAAGATTCAATCGACGTGACACTTTCACTTGCTACGCGGTGAAACGTCAAGACGTCAACGTCGTTTGTTGATTACGGAAGTTGTGTTGGAACTGGAATAGTCAACTAACCTTATAATAATTTCAATTTCCATCTGTTGTTAAGAATATAAGTTAATTACTTATTTAAAACATGTTTAATAAATTGAGTATCATTAATTTAGCTTATCTATATAACCAGTGGTAACTTGTCCTCATTTTAAAATTATAAGTAATAAAAATGTTATGAAATTAAAAATCATAGACAACAATTTTAGAATTTTAGTTATTATTCGCATAAAGTACTGATTAAGGGTCCCCGAGACAGTCAAAAAAGTAGTTCACACCTATCATGTGCTGCTCTGTCGTAACATCTTTGTCATCGAGGAAAAGTAAGGGGCTTAACCATTGATCCTATATTATAGGATCACGTCTGTACTCTGTTATCTACTTAACTTTTAAACCTTCGAGGAGTTAAAGGACCTTTCTTTTATTATTATATCAATGTGAGTGTGTTTGAATGTTTCGGATCAACTCACAAGAGGGACAGCAAATAGCGTACCTATCTGCATTGCATTCTTGAAGCACTGTCTCAAGTATCTTTCGTATTATATTTGTCGGAGAGATCGCGCCTTAATTATCGATGAGATCAGTCATAGTTATTTCAGGCGTTCTCATCCTAAAGCTGGTGTGCTATACAACTACCTCAAAAATATTATATTTAATCTTAAATAATAATCTTACATCAAATGTAATCTTGATCTCTCATTAACCGAGAGTGCGAGACAAAGCTCAATGTTATATTATTATAAGAATGTTTTTGAGGTTGCGGTAGCCCCCCCCCCCCCCCCCCCACCGCATGCGGTGCTTGCATAATCTCACAAAATAACGCTGACTAATAAAGTTCAACATTGGTGGTGAACTTACAGAATGGGCTAATGAAAAACTAATTCTTTTATGTATAGACATTTATTCCGAATAGGCATAAATAAGTTCACTTTTGATAGTAATATAATATTCTTAATTTTCTAGGTACCTACAATTGATTAGTAAAAATAATAAAATTTGGGTAGATACTTATCTCAGTAAATTAACTTGATTTTGTTGATGCAATACTGATTTATTAATCATAAACTAATCTCAAACAATAAAATATTATTTATAAAAATATAATTAATTATCTAAATCTATACAATCAACATAGAACCATTAAATTATCTTACAAAAAAGTACATACATAATTATGTATTATAATCTCGACAAAATAATGTTATCTCAAAACACTGTAGAATATTGTTTTAAACTATCACGGTTGTTCACTAAAGTTATATGATTATTTACCACGGTAAATATCCCGTAATTAATCATATAACTTTACTGTAAAATATAACCATAAACACTCCTCACAGTCAGTACTCCACAGCCATGGTTTTACTAATAGTTAAATAATTGTAAAAATAAATACTACAAGGTATTTGACCATAGCTGCAGCCCGATTACTTTCATTGTCACTCACATGAGAGAATTTCTGAGATATGATTTGACAAAATAATGTTTCTGCTCACTCAATAGATGGCGATACCACCGCAACTGTATCTAAGGTACAGTTGAAAAGGAAATTAGAGCTAGTTTTCTTTTGGATTTTACTCAGTTGAGTTATTAGCGCCACCTAGTGAAGGTCACCAGAAGAGAGGACCTGTAAAGTTCTCCATGTGCTATCCCGCTTGTGAGATAGCACGATTTAAATGACAGCTAACGTAATCAGGCCGCAGGTCTGTGCGAGTGAAAAAACTGCTTAACCTTTGTAAAAACCCACTGTTTGGAACTTTCCACTAGTTCCAAAGATATTGTTGATGCTTTTATTCGAGCAAATCATGGCATTCATAGTCTGCTCTTCAATTTTGTCATTGCTTGCAATAGTTACACATTTTGTCAATGTAATATAAAATGCTACCCAATTTCAGCGTACAATTTAGTTTTAACCATAGATAATAATCATCTATAAATTAAAAATGGCAATAATAATAGCCAGCCGGGTATTATCAGTGGAGCACAAAAACGTTTTTTTTTTTAACATACAGAGATTGTCTTTGTATTAAACTAAACTCTATAATTAGGGCCGTTTCATACCGTGATAACAACGCTCATGGCCGCGAGCTCTTAACAGGATTTTAAACTTTATTTGCATTTTTATTGCACTATTTACTTACATAAAGCTCCGGTTACATTGGCGGTGTTGGGTGCCGTATGAATTGGCCTTTAGAATCTAAACATTGCAGTCACAAATTTTGCAAAGGTGCGACTGGACTGCATAACCATTAACTAATTATTAAATAGCTCTTTTTATATAGGAGTGATCTGAGAGCATTTTAATATCCGTGATGGTCAAATCAACTCAACATTTGCATTTTGAATTTTGACGAGAGCAGGAGAGCATGATCGCTCTATCCCGCTTGCACTTCCTTTGCATATTCAGGTAAATAAAGAAGAGTATTGTGTGGGCATTTATCATCAATCAAATCACTTTTAATCACCAAAATAAGCCTAATATGAATATTTCTGTCAATTCACACAGAGACTCAAAACAGCAGGAACTGTTTTGCCTCATTTAAGTTGATTTGACCATTTACTCAAACCTAATAACACATTTAGATGACATTTTCAGAGTCAATCTCTCCTTGTTCAACGGTCATGTACATGCCTTCCTCTTCGTAGGTGGAGTCGTGCTTCGCGAGGATACGCAGCAGCGGACGCATCTTCATCCACCATTGCTGCTTTGGTATTCTTTGACTGGGAAAAAATACAACTTTTTAACAAAATTAGGACAAAAACAAGCTCACCGACATAACCCACCGGATTAGCAAGTTGAAGTGGCAGTGGGCAGGGCACATAGTATTCAGAACAGATGGCCGATGGGTCCGAAAGGTTTCGAATGGAGACCACGAACCGAACAGCGTAGGTAGGACGTTCACCAACAAGATGAATGGACGACGTAAAAGAGACCGAAGGGAAACACTGGATGCAGACGACTTTCAACCGACCGAAAATTGTGAACTTGTAAGCATCGGCTTAAAAGCTCAGCAGTTCGATTAATTGTGACACAGGACTACTGATCAGAAAGTCTCATTAGTCTAGATACTAGGCCGTGTACTACACCTCATATTTCACATGCGTGAAACCTTCATATCACCTCTGTGAACCTGTTGTGTTGGCCGAGTCACGTTGTTGCGCGTCCAGTGTAGACACTTAATAATTGAGGCCATAATGTTGGTGCTCAGGTTGGAATAAATTACAGAAAATAGCAATGTTAGAATAAACGAACCGCGCGCTTAACTTTACGAATAACTTACGCAAAGTTGGTCTGCGCCTTGAGATCCTCAAATGGCGTAAATTTGTATTGTCTCTTGACTACTCCGAGCAGACAGGCCGAGTGGGGCGTGTTGGCAGGGCCTGCCTGGATGGCCTCCACTAGCCAGTGAAGACACTTGGCAGCCATCTTAGTGCCCATGTTGCGGTCGAATGGAGTAGGGGAACCACCTTGTTGCATGTGACCTGAAGCATTAAACACAATCAATTAGCGATAGGCACATAGACATATCGAATGCATGCACCAGTTGAACACAAATCCAATCTCTGAGAAAGGCCAAAGATGCATGGGCTTGTCCCTTAAAGCAGTCTTCGATTGGGGCGATGTCACGCTTATATATTTTAATGCAGATAAAACCCAGGTGGGTCTGTTCTAGAATAGGGTATTCTTTACTTTCTAGGATATATCTCTACTGATAACTGACCAGCTTGAGCTCTTGGCCATTATTCTGACGTCGGTTTTTTTCACTTTGATCACCTGGGTGATCAAAGGCGACTTTTTAGTGTCTTTTGATGACCTGCGAATATAATCACATAAGCGACTCGATTCAATTTATTATTTGGGTATCCTTTGATCACCAACCCTCAACTTCGGCCTAATTTTTTTTCGTCGCGGGCATCCAGTAGATGCAGATGTCAGGCTGTCGTTCAGTGTCGGGTCAAACGAGGAGGCCTATGTTCAGCTGTGGACGGCTTCTGGATAACGATGATGACGATGATGATTTCGACTGACTAATAAATAGATACTGGCCTGGTGTAACAATGTTGACTTCGGCGCGGATCATTGCGTATTCAGTTTTCCAACTTACCCAGCACATTCGACCTAGCAGTAAACAGTCCCTTCCCCTCCTCCGAGTACAAGCGGTAAATGAACTCGGTATTGTAGTTATCATTGGCTTTCTCGTTACGCAGGATAAGGCCTCGTTGAATGCCGCCCGTCATCTTAGAAGCCATGTGGTACACGTCCTGCTGAAGATCTTTGATTGAAAACTTCTCTTCGTAGATGTACGCGGCGTCGGCACCGCCGGCGAGACCTGGGGAGATTTTGAGCAGTCATTAATCGGAAACTTAAGTTGATTAAAAACAAAAAATACCTATTAATAAAGGTAATGAAGCAATATAGTTATATGATTATTTACGGGATATTACTGTAAGACTTCCCGTAAACATGGTGCATGTAACTGCGCCAAAATATCGGGAGCTCCTTCCACAACCTTACCACGGTAAATATCCCGTAAATAATCATATAACTGTATTGAAAAACCGTGATAGTAATGAAGCAAATTTCGCATAGTATACAATAAAGTGGGTTTCCGCGTGGCTGTATATCCGCTAACTCCACCTAAACCACGCAACGGATTTTGATGCGGTTTTCACAGCCAGTTAGATAATTTTTCACGGAAAGTATATAATAAAACTTACACCCGTGCGAAGCCGGGGTCGGTTGCTAGTAAAATATAAGCTAGATGTCAACAAACGACCTGCGCCGCGCACACGCTTTACATTGCCGGTTTGCAGCATTCTAAACCACAAAATTATAAATTTCAAAAACCGGCCAAGTGCAAGTCGGACTCACGCACGAAGGGTTCCATACCATTATCTATAAAAACAGCATGAAAATCACGTTTATTGTATGGGAGCCCCCTTAAATATTTCTTTTATTCTGTTTTTTAGTATTTGTTGTTATAGCGGCAACAGAAATACATCATCTGTGAAAATTTCAACTGTCAACTATCACGGTTCATGAGATACAACCTGGTGACAGACGAACGGATAACGGAGTCTTAGTAATAGGGTCCCGTTTTACCCTCTGGGTATGGAACCCTAAAAACGACTAATAGGATCGCTTCATTCTGTCTCGCCTCGCCTTTTAATGGTTGGTTTTTTTCTCGCGCACAGCTCATCTGTCTGGCACATCTCTTAAAAAAGCACCCTTACTCGAGGCAGAATTGGGTATAAGTACCTAGAGTTTTATTTACTGCATTATCCAATGCTGCCTATGGTCAATACTCAATAGCGATACTAACCAGCCAATGTCGCTAAATAACCGCAATAACCTCCCATGGTTTCGATAACGAACACGCGGCGTTTTGTACCCTGCAATACAAAAACATTACAACAATTCAGTTTACAGTTGTATATAAGTTTCAAGCCGTTGTCGCTCTATGTATTTTAAAAAGCTTTTATTTAACTTGCTATGTTTGAAAGACTTTATCGATATATCGCCAACCTGGGCCGAAATATCAGGAGCTTCATTAAACCTTACCGCAGTAAATATCCTATCAATAATAATCATATAAATGAACGATAATGATGTTCGCGAAAATTGATTGTTATTCTTTACAAACTCGTGTAAAGATATTTATCTCCAATGCATATTATTACATACATTTGTCAATAAACAAATTTATGCTGTTTCAAACGGTTTATTGCCAAATGTAATTAATATGGTGAGTAACTGATTAATAGCTGTACATGATAATGTAAAGAACGACCAACAATTTTCGCGAACACTATGCCATTTCACAATAATTACCCGGCCTAGCTACAAGGACAAAAAAAAACTGTTTGAATTTTGATTTTCCCGCCAAAGTGAAACGTTTCACCTTAAATAAAAATTAAAAGAATCATTTAAATATGAGCTTGTTTTTAATATAGGCTTTTTTATTTATAGTCTGGTGAATTGGAATCTTAGTAGTAAAGTACCTGTGCGGACTGTCGAATTCGGTCGCAAATCTCGGTAATCTCATTGAGCGCCGTATCAGCGCCCAGAGAGAAGTCAGTTCCGGGCACGTTGTTACTGATTGTTGAAGGTATCACCACCAGTGGGATGCAGAACTCAGGGAACTGAGCGCGAGCGTCGAATAACTCTAGACCAGCTTGGTATGCCTGAAAAACCATAACAATAAATTTTTGGCTGTTGTGTGCTGTTAAGTATGTAATCGTTAGGTGGAGGTATTTTTGAACGTCGAAAAGGAAGAAAGTTCTTTTTAAACAGCAGTTCAATTGAAATAATGTTTAACAAATAAGAGACTTTAACACGCTTCTATTAGCTTGGTATGTATATATAAGGTCGGGGAAAAAGTTTCTTCGTATTTTATAAACAAATTCAAGACATATTTTTTCAAGTTTAATTACATTTAATTATAATATATATGTGCCATTTTGTTCGATAACTTGTTGCCATCTTGTAGGTAGTGACATGATCCCGTTGCTGTAAAAATTTTGGGACTTCTGATCAAAAAAATGCAACAAGTAGTTTTGACAGTCCTCTCTTGATGTTAATTTAACACTACCCAAAGAATTCTGAAGAGATCGAAACAGGTGGATGCATTAACACTTCCCAACCAAGCTTTCTAAATTTTTGCTGAGTGGCCAAAGATGTGTGCGGTCTGGCGTTATCATGATGAAAGACCACACTCTTTCTGTTGATTAATTCCGGCCGTTTTTTCTCAATTTCTTGTTTGAGTCTCATCAGCTGTTGGCAGTAGAGATCCGAATCGATGGTTTTGCCCGGCGGTAAAAGCTCATAATGAACGATGCCCTTCCAATCCCACCATACACACAGGATCACCTTATTACGTGTTGATCAGGGTTTCGCTACAGTCTGTGGTGCTTCACTGCCCTTTGACCATGATCGTTTGCGCACATTCTTGTCGTAGGTGATCCATTTTTCATCACCAGTGATCAATCTTTTCAAAAACCGTTCGGTTTCGTTACGTTTCAATAGACAATCGCAAATGAGTACACGATTCATTTGGTTTCTTTCAGTGAGCTCGTGTGGCACCCAAATATCGAGTTTTTTTGTATACCCAGTTTTTTTCAAATGGGTCAAAACTGTTCTGTGGTAAATCCCCAGTTCTTCAGCTACGTCGTAACTACTAATATGTCGATCTTGGTCCACTTTTTCAGAAATGGCATCGACTTTATCCGTAACAGGGCGACCAGAGCGAGCTGCATCTTTGACATCAAAATTCCCGGACTGAAAACGCTTGAACCAACATTGGTACTCTGCTACTCTTGATGACACTGCATTAGGTCCATAAACGTTACAAATTTTATTCGCGGCTTGTCGCATTTTTCCCTTTTTCATTAAATTTCACAATATATCGAATTTCTTCGCTAGATTCACTCATTTTATCGAAAAACAAACAATTGAAAAATGGCGGGAAATCGCTTTTTACTTTTTGTATTCCTTTTTTAAAATGTCATATTTTTAATGGTATCAAAACCAGCCAGATACAAACAGTACAACGGATGAGATTTTTACTACAACTTTATACATACAAAATACGAAAAGAATTTTTCCCCGACCTATTATGTAGCGGAATCTTTGAACTTAATCATCAACTACTTGAATTAAATTAAAATTTTGCACATGTATCAAGGACCAATGACAATGCAATAATTTAAATCGTTTGTTCCATTATCCTTAGCAGGATCTTCAGGATTAGCAATTTTAAAGCGTGTTTTTGAATTTTTATATGAGAGATTTATTTTTTTCGCTAATAAGTCCTCGTTTGACCACCAACTCACTCGTTGGTAAGCGAAAATGCGGTCGAAGATGAAGCACGTAGACCTAGAAGATGGGTATCTTGACTCTAGCCTTGAAAAGGCCCAGATTATACATCTCTCAGGAAACAAGGAAGCCGGCAGGTTGTCCTAATCCTTGGTCGTACGGATTAAAAAAGTAGAATCCAAACGTTAAACGAAGACTAAAAAACTTTCTTCTAGTCGTGGTAATGACTAGAATTTCAAATTAAAAAAAAAAACTCCTGGGCCTTTTTCACTAACTGCAAAGACGCTCGTAACGCAGCACGTTAAGTTAACCTCTTAAAGTTGTTCTTTATTCCCTAGGGAATAGAGGCCAAATTTTTTGACGTTAACACGCCGAGGTACGTGCGTGTTTTGGTTAGTGAATAAGGGCCCTGGAGTTGAAAATTTATATGGAAGTCTATGCGTACGAAATCGTATTGTAAAACACCTAGTATTGTGAAACATTGTGTAATTGAACTTACCTCAAATCCTCCGATGATCAACAGGCCTTGAATGTTGAACTGCTTGATCCTCGCCGCAATCTCGCCCTTCTTATCACCGGGGAGTGTGCGCTTGGTGCCGAGGAAAGCACCACCTTGCGCCACCCAACCGGTCACGTCAGACCTGGAGATTTATAAAGGTCGTGAAACAAGCGGTCTTTTATAGTTACATTATTGAATTTGCAGTATTGTTTCGACGCTTTTTATAACTAGTCATTTATAAAATTGTTTTAATTGTTGTTCGTTGACTCTTACCAGTCCATCTTGACGATGTTCCCGCTAATGAAGCCCTCGACCCCGTCGTGTATCCCGAGCACAGTGTCCCCGCGGTAGATACAGTTGCGCACGAACGAGCGCACCGCCGCGTTCATACCGCACGCCGGCGCACCCACGTGCATCACTGCCAGCGTGTACCCCTCCTACAAACAAT
The DNA here is from genome assembly GCA_949125355.1 of Agriopis leucophaearia. Taxonomy (NCBI): domain Eukaryota; kingdom Metazoa; phylum Arthropoda; class Insecta; order Lepidoptera; family Geometridae; genus Agriopis; species Agriopis leucophaearia. Next base: position 10,408,635 of record OX421262.1, read on the forward strand.
CACCATCATTAGGTGTGTTTCAGAGCAGCATGGAGAGCTGTCCTGAGAGGAGCTGAAACGTAGTGCTGAGCACCCCGGTGCGTTTCTCTGGACATTTTGGAGCCTCCGTAAACCAACAAGCCAAGTCACCACGGGGGTTTTAGTAGATAGTTCATAGTTTTTTTTATTAATACCAGAAAGATACATTTCAAATGCAGGAAATTAAAAATTTACTTATTAATACATTTTCTTTAGGAGTAACAAGTCTTTTAAGTCTGTACTGGCTCAAGACCGTGGCGGTATGCAATTTAGTCAGCAGAACAAAAGGGAAGGGCCCAATCTATGGAACACCTAATGAAGTCCGTTTTTGCTGATGCGCTTTTCCCATAAGATTCAGATTCAGTACTATTTCATTTGCGGATGCATCCGGCTCGGCAGTTTGGATTCGGTTTGTATTTAGTAGGTTACGGCTCGTAAAAAATAGAACTTACAGAGGGTTTGCCAGCCGCGTCAAACGCTTCCTTGGGCGGCTTTAGGCGAGTAAGCATTTTGTACGTCTCCAGATTGCGCGCGAAGCTGCGCCCGCGCAGCTGCACCGCCAGATCCCAGTTTTTGTCAGCCATAGCCTAAAAACTCAAAGAGATAATACAACTGTAATTTAGGAAGATATGATACTATAGTATAGGAGCGATGGTGGCCGAACGACAGCATACAATCTGACGGCACCCGGTTCATATCTCGGCCCTGCACCAATCACTTATTTAGTACTTAGGTAAATTATACAAAATATTTGCTAACCTGAGATACAGCTTTGGTCCTTCTCACGCACTCCATAAGAGGCAGACGGACGGCCTGGTTTCCATCCAGGGTCACCACGCAAGATTCTGTTTCTGGGGTGGCTTCCATTAGAGCCATTACTGCTTCTGCACCCATGCGGCATCCCTAAAATCAAAATATACAAGATTAAAAGTGCAAAAAAATTATAAGTCATATCATTTCGTATTAGCTTAACATTAGGCTAGATTGTAACTAAATTAAGGCTAAATTTATTATTAGCACAACTTATACATGATAAAATTAAATAAAAAATGTCTTGGTAAGGTAAAATTTTGCATTCTGACCAGGATCCTGTCGAAGGCCGAAGGCGAGCCTCCTCTTTGTACGTGACCGAGCACAGTAATGCGGGTGTCTTGCTGAAGGTTCTCCACCACCACGTTCTTCACCAGCTCGGCGGTGATTGGTTTACCTTCGCGGTCGATAGCGCCCTCAGCTACGATGATGATATTCAGACGCTGACCCGATTTTCTTTCCTACATTGAGAAATATATTCATTAGTTTCTTATAGGATATTATAGGAAACTTCTAAGAACTTATTAGAGCAATTATTTCATAGTAAGAGAAGAGTTATAGCAACAGTTGTGAAACATGTGAGTCATGCTTGTGTCAACAGGTTTTTGTTCAATTTGCAAATGTGGAATGTACTTGCACAGCAAAATAGAAACACTTTACTTAAATGGGAATATCTAACTGAGTACACTGTACTTACTGAAGGTCATTTACCTCTCATATTGAGGCATTGAGACAGTATTCCATTTAAGGCATATACATCAAGTTCCAATGATCTTGAGGGTTATCAAGTATTCAAGTTATGACAGATAAAAATGTATGATAGGATTGATAGGTACATCATAGACAAAGAAATGAATTATCTAGAAATCATTATCATATTACCCACTCCAGTAATTTAAGTGTGAATATCATGCAAGGAAATATCATTTAGTGTTTAAAAAAGGAAGACAAAAAGGCAGTTATTGGTTTATGCAAGTAGTATGAGTAAAAGTTGTAATAAGTAATGTACTATAAAGATTTAAAAGTTAAAAGCGAATCATAACAACACACAATCAAAATCGAAGTACAATAATAAGAACAAGCTACATTTATATGCAGACAAAAATAATTGTACTCTGTTATTAAGCCAATTGATGTTGACAACTGTTATCATTTCTATTGAGTCAATTTGAATAATGACTATTAGGTATTTCCAATTAACCTTCCACACACTTCATGATAAACGCGACATACTTATGAATGAAGAAGTTTAATTGTAAAAAATAATTTAAATAAGCGTTATTTTGATTCAAATAAGATTGTGTGTTATAAAATTGCAGTGCCACTCAATCAAGCCTGCGTACCTGTGCCAATCTTTTGCAAAGCTTTTCTACCCAATTATTGGGAACAGGGTCCTCGGGAATGAACACTTGGTCTGCCTCGCTCGCCAGAGCGGCCACCAAGGCCAGGTAACTGCAACAAGCAGCGCCCGCGCGTGATGGCTCATGCCATGGACAATGGACATGAACCCACCGACATGAAGCGACATTGATCGCCTCACACGCCAACAAGGAAAGACGGAAACCAAGATTGCAAAACTGAAGCTCGTTTTCGTAAAGGTAAATTTCTAAATAGCAGACTTGAAATACTAGCATATAGCAATAGAGTTTACAAAAGTAATGTTCTATTCAAGTTCTATTCACACTTTACTATTAACTATTTAAATGTTATTATACTAATGTTAATATATTAATTCAAAAATTCGACGACATGCACGGCATAGCATAGAGTTTATCCAGATCATGAGCAATGGTGGTCGGGCGGTAGTATGTGCGCTTTCACAATCTGACGGCACCCAGTTCGATCCTCGGCCCCGCACCAATGAATTATTTAGTACTTAAATAAATGATGTGCAGTTTTGATTAAATAACAGTGAAGGAAAACATTGTAAGGAAACTGTTATGTCCATATGTCCAAGAACAAGTTCAGACAGAATTGTCATTATGACATCCTTTCTCTCTGAGAGAAGACCTGTGTCCCAACAGTGGGAACATGATAGGCTTATAATGATGATGAATGATGACCCAGATCGTTGCGCTGGTACGAATCCTACCGGTCATCGAATTTTTGAATTATCTATAACCTTTATATATACACAAAAGCTCCAATTTTGTTGATTAATTTGCATGCATTGTACCGTCTTTCCTTTTTCAAGTCTGAAGGTATGACAACCAATTTCGTACTTTAGATTTCACGTAAAGGAACGCCAATAGAATCTGCCAATTCAAATACATGATTGAGAAGTATAGAAGAGATCCTGCTCCCACATTTAAAATAAAAAATTGATCCTTGCCTCGGCTATTTTCGTACACAACTTATATTCCCAATTGGGGGGCGCTGGGTCTTCGCAAATAAAGCTATATGTAGCATCCGTACATAGAGCGGTGTAAACTGCAAGAAAACTAAAAAGGAAATTTGAGTCAAAGGATAAAAAACAGATATGTATTTAAGGTGTACTAGCATTCAACACAGGGGTTACATAAAATAAAAGGGATGACGTAAAGGCTTGCCTGTTCTAACTTATCGCACAGTTTTTCTCTCCAGCCTACTGAAGGTGGTGCTTCAGGTATAAATACAAAGTCCGCTTCAGATGCCAGACCAGTGACCACAGCAAGATATCTAAATGAGTAAACATCTATTACTTTGTGTACTGAAACCGAATTGGCATGCATCCATTTTCTGCTGTTTAGTTTAGATATTTTTAAATCTAAAACAATATTACAGAATATCTAATAGACAATGTGAGAAACTGTAAATTTTTGTTTGTTTTATTGAACAACTAGCTGCATCCCACAGTTTCATCAGCGTGGTGATGAAAAATGGACATGATTATGATGATGGAAAGTAGCCTATGTGTTAACATAGGGTATAAGCTGTATCTATTCCAAATTTCATCTAAATCCATCTAGTCATTACAGCGTGAAGGAGTAAAAAACATCCACACACAAACATTCGCATTTATAATATTAGTGTGAAGTGTGATAGTGTGATTACAATACAGAAAGAACTTAGCGATTAATGTTTAACCAGTTAATAAACAGTCTTGAGTTTTTTTTCAAGCTGTAGTAAACTGGTAATGCTTTCATTACTTGCAAGAACAAAATGTAATCAAATTATATGTAGCTGGTTGGGGTTAGGTAGGTAAAAGGAAAATGTTTTCATTCAGGTTTTTACAATAAATAAAATTGTTTTATTCTTTTTTGCTATCAGAGCGAAAAAAAAAACTTGAACCAGGTATCAGTGAGACATACGAGGTAGAACGTGGTAGAACAGGTGATTATTATTTTTAATAAGCTTCTTACCCACAATGCCTTCCCATAACCTCCATGATGAATGTCCTTTGATGCGAGTAAGCCGTGCTGACTATAGCATCAATAGCTTCAATGATGCGGTGCAATGCTGAGTCTGTGCCTATTGTCATGTCTGTACCACAAAAGTCATTGTCAATGGAACCCACCTACAAACAAGTAAATAACCGTCGCTATAGATTATATTAATTAATCATCACCAAGAAAGATATTTAACACATTGACTCTCCAGGCTTTTTTTGGTTCAGCATGTGGTAATTTTTTTTGCAATAAATTGTAGTTTTTTACATAAATAACTTGATTACATGCCCAAAAAAATCCTGAATATCAGCAGTTAACATAATGCATGTACATAATGTACATATTGTATTGTACATCTTAGCACAATTTTTGTTTTATTTACACTTTTGTGCACAGACTTAAAACTTAATTTATTTTTTAAATTTATTTGCTGGTTTCTGTTTATTTAGACATATACTAAAACAAAAAATGGCTGCACAGGTTTTAACTGAATGTTTTCCGTGTAAAAAGTATTTTTGCATAGAACAGCGTGGGTAAACTGTTTCGATGAATCTCATTTGAGATTTTTTGTTGCACCCTATGTACGTCCATAAAAACAATGTTCCAAATCCTTTCAGCTATTACAGAATATACATCAGTCCAAAACTTTTGCATTTATAACAAAGTGTGATTCCATCATATTTTTATAAGACAGAAACACATTTTAACCCATAAAGAATTTGCGTATTGAGTATACAGGCTGCCCGATATTGAAAATTTTGTTTTAACTACCCTCCAATGTACGACGTCAACAATATTCTTTTATACAATTAAGTTACATTCTCATGTAAGTGAATTTTCTTTAAGAGTTATTATAAAATATCTCTAACCTCAAGAATTTGAAAATAGAAAAGGGTTGAGGATTTTATTATTTTAGGTCATTAAAGGTAGATTGATGTCCATTATTTAAAACAATAATGCAATGAGTAAACTTTAGAGGAAATTTGAAGCATAGATGTGTTTTGACATAAATATATTTACCATTCCAGCAATATGAAGGTACTTAAATTTCTCTCTCTGGTCTTTGGTAATCTTGTTATTTTCCAGCAACTCGTCGAGAAGGCTAGACCACTCCTGGCGGAACAGGTTGGCACCAGTCAGGGAACCATCTCCACCAATCACTACTAGGTTGGTGATACCACGGTTCACCAGGTTGAAAGCAGCCTTCAAACGACCCTCCCTCTTGCTGCATTCAACAATTAATTGAAAATAAATACTTATATGAGAAGAATAAAAAAAAAACAATGTTACAATTAATAAATCTCAGTAGTTAATTTGTGATTTACTTACTTCTGTAGTCAAACAATTGAGTAACAATTGATCTATTTATTTGTTTATTTACAGCAGCAATAATATAACACAATCTGACTTACATAAAGTCCATGCATCTTGCTGAACCAATTATGGTACCTCCTTTATGAATGATAGAGCTGACAGAAGACCAATTTGCCTCCTCAATATTGTCTCCTCCGTCAACCATCCCCTGATAGCCTTCCCGAATGAAATAAACCTTGCAGCCAAGGTAGATGCCCATTCGCACCACAGAGCGCACGGCAGCGTTCATACCCTGGGAGTCACCTCCACTTGTAAACACGGCTAGGCCCTTCCCTTTGTGGGAGCCGCGTCCGATAAACCTCTGTGTGCCCTCCATCCTAGAGGTTTACAGATCCCCAACACCTAGCAAATAGTTATGGTTGTTTATCACTGATATTATGTAACAAAACACTGATCATCAAATATAATTCAAATCGTTGTAACGCACAGAATACAAGAGAAGATGATTCAATTCGTTTATGGATTATTTACGTACCGAAATAAATATTTAAATTCAGAAACAATTCAAATCTTGGAACTCGCCAAGGTGACCTTTAATTTACTTTGTAATAGGGAATGTCAAATTCGACACTTGACATCATGAAATTTGACATTAACAACTAATTTTCTCTCCATTTACAGGGTAGGGCAGAATCAAGCTAAAGCTATTAAGGCCATACCGCCTCATCTTACGTATTTTACTAACTTAAGTTGGCGGTCGAACGCAAACCTAATAGATAATAAAAAAATACACCATTGATGAAATGCTATCGATGGTGTACTTAGTGGTGCTAATGCATTGTTGTGCAATTATTTTTTTAAACAGTTGTTTTGCTGCATGTTCAGAAAAAATAAAAACAGTTTTTTAAACATTCACATCTCTAGAAAGTTACGGGCAAGCAAATTATCAAGCAAAATCGACTAAAAGCATCCAACTTCAACTTGATTTGCCTTGCCATAATCATGCTTCATGCATGTTAACTCGTTTGTTTTGCAAGCAAAAGCAAAGCAAGCACGCCTCGTCACTTCAATCAAATCAAAATCAAATTAAAAAAAAAACCTAGTAAATAACTAAATAAGTTTCTGTTTTTTCTTTTCATTGTGTTTTTAATTGCATTTATTTAGCTAAACTAGTACGTTTTTCTCCTTATAAAATCATTACAATAAAATTGGTGTGTGATTCTCGATTAATATTTTAGATAATTTTTCAGTGCATTTCCTCGTCTAGATCTTGGAAGTGCAGTGACCAACAAGCATCAAAATGTCTGCTGATTCTGATATGGAATATTCAGACAACGATGTAGACGACTACGACTATTACGGAGAGCAGGATGACTGCGACATGGAGACAATCGATCGCACCAAAGCTGATCCAGAATATTTCTTGTATAGTTGTTTGAAGGTCGAGGAAGTCGAGAAGTTGCTAAACGAATCCATCGAACTGCTCAGCAATAGCCTTCAAATCACGCCTTCACTAGCCAAGGTTTGTTATTTACTAAATATTTTTTTGTTTAATTACACCAATGCATTTATAACAAACATCTAAGTTTTTAGGTTACTCTTCATGCATATGAATGGAACGCACAGGAAATAATAAATAAGTATAAGGAGAATGCGAATGAAGTGCTGGTATACAGTCACGTGAAACCTGGAGTGCCTTCAGTACATGCCACCTCCAGCCGGATTTGCTGTGGTGTATGCGCCAATACTCCTCCACTAATTAAATATAGTGCTCTGGCTTGTGGACATTACTTTTGCAATGATTGCTGGGCCAGGCATTTTGAAGTACAAATTATGCAAGGTAAACTATTTTTTTTGTGTTAAATTATATTTTAAATCCTCTATGTTTGTAATTGTGTGTGTGTTCGTTATTTCCCAACAGTAAAAATTTGTGGAGAGGTAATTGTATAATTTGGATTTATGTGTTAATCCAGAGTACTTTTTTACACTATTAATGTATCTTCCCTTTATGATAAGGATTAAACCGCTAAAGGGACTGCTTTTACAAATTATAACAAAAAAAAAACAAATAGACAACCACAAAACCTGTAAATAACCTTGTATTTTCAAGGTCAGAGGGTCAATAGCTTCAAGTATGTCATTGAAAATTTTTTACTCTGCATAAACAGGGTTGCTATAGATTTCTAAATCATCCTAAGCTTTAGAGAAACTTATTATTGTTAATTTTAACAGACTTCATTGTGTTTAATTGATTTACTAACCTCAATTTAAATGTGTTTTACATACCAAAGCAAATTTTGACGTGTCTAGGGTTGCCATTTTATTAATCTATACTAATATTATAAAGAGGAAGGATTTAATTTTTTGTTTGTTTGCATTGAATAGGCTCCGAAGCTACTGAACCGATTTGAAAAATTATTTCACTGTTGGTAAACTATACACTATCTCCGGGTGACATAGGCTATATCATAATTATGTAGCGAGGCTGAAGGCCAAGCTTACACCTGTGCGAAGCCAGGACGGTCGACTAGTCTATATATATATATATATATATATATATATATATATAAAAGGGTGATGTGTGAGTGTATGTATGTATGTTCTCTATGGAATCTGAAACGGCTGGACTGATTTTCGACGGGACTTTCACTGGCAGATAGATTTTTTTGTTTTGTATTCTTATCATGCGATCAGTCTTATGACAATAAGCAGATCAGGTGAAGGCTTCTTCACTGGCAGATAGTGATCAAACGCAAGCCTTCAAAAAAATAACTAGCCAAGAGCGTGTCGACACACGCATATGGTAGGGTTCCATAACCAAAGCTATATAATTGTAATATAAAAGACAAGTGGTGGAACAAAGAACTAACAAAGCTTAGGAAGAAGGTCAGGCACCACTTCAACAGAGCCATGAACACTGATGCACTAGTGGACTGGCTAGAATACAAAAAGATGCGACACCTGTTCAAAGTAGAAGTCAAAAAGAGCCAGAACAGTTTGTGGAGAAAGTACAGCAGCTTTATCCAATCTGAAAGCGAGACAGCTTGACTCAGGAAAGTCTTAACTAACGACACGCAAGTAAAGTTAGGAACTCTGAAGAAGGCCGATGGGACCTACACGAGTTCGGAACACGAACAGTTTGAAGTGCTCCTACGGACACACTTCCTGGATTGTCAACTAGATGACAAAGAGGGATGGGAACTTCATATCCAGCACAGACCTGACAATGAAGACTGGGTTTTTGCAGACTCTATTGTCACAGAGGAGGCCCTGCTCTGGGCCATAAGCACCTTTCAACCACACAAGGCTCCTGGACTGGACGGTATATTTCCAGCTCTTCTCCAGTGGGGCCTAAACAAGATAAAAATGCATCTTACTGTTATATTTAGATCATGTTTAGCGTGGAAGTACATACCTAAAGCATGGAGAGAAGTAAAGGTGGTCTTTCTACCAAAGCCAGGAAAGGCCGATTACACCAACCCAAAGTCTTTTAGGCCGATAAGCCTTAGCTCGTTTTAGTTAAAAACACTGGAAAGACTCTGCGACAAATACATTAGAGGTGGACCGTTGGTAGACAATCCCGTCCACAAAAATCAACACGCATACCAATCAGCTAAATCAACAGAGACTGCTCTCCACCAGGTGGTCTATAAGATCGAATCGGCACTGGAGAGCAAACAATCTTGCTTGGCCACTTTCATCGACATTGAGGGGGCTTTTGATAAAACCACTTTCCCTAGTATCGAAGAAGGTCTTAAAAAACAGGGAGTAGACAACAGAGTGGGTGCCTGGGTCACGTCAATGCTCTCTAACAGAGTTGCTAGCATTGAAACGGCAGGTACGACGCGGTGCCGTGTCACGAGAGGCTGCCCGCAAGGAGGAGTGATGTCTCCACTACTCTGGGTGGTGGTAGTCAATGAACTCATCGAACTCCTCAACAAGGAAGGCATTGTTACTGTAGGATACGCGGATGACCTGGCAATCATGGTCTCCGGACTCTTTTAGGTGACTTTATGTGAAAAGATGCAAAAGGCACTTAAAGGTGTTGAGAAATGGTGTGAGCGACACAGCCTTTCTGTAAACCCACAAAAGACGGAGATGGTGCTATTTACTAGGAAAACGAAGACCATGAATCTCACAACTCCGTCATTGTTTGGCACTAAGCTAACACTTAGCAAGGAAGTTAAGTACTTAGGCATTTGGCTAGACAGTAAACTCCTTTGGGGAAAACACCTGGATTATATCACCACGAAGGCAACCAACATACTATGGCAATGCACCAGAGCGGTAGGAAAGGACTGGGGCCTGAAACCGAAGCTCTGCCATTGGTTATACACAGTGATAGTGCGACCGGTTCTCACCTACGGTTGCGTAGTGTGGTGGACTCGCACAAATCTGGCAACCGTCATCGCGAAATTGCAACAGAAGCAAAGACTTGCATGCTCTCTAATCAGCGGATGCATGAAAAAGACACCTTCGGCTGCCCTAGAGATCATCCTAGGTCTGTCTCCACTACACCTGCATATACAACAGGAAGCGATGGCGTCAGCACTAAGGATCAAATCCACGAACCAGTGGAAAAGCACTGGTCCGATTACTAACCACTGTAGAATAATCGATCGAGCGACTAGGATTATTCCTGAAGCAATCCTAGGTACCGATAAGATAGCCAACACACATCTTGATAACAAAAAGTAAGAGTTGATAACAGACGACAACGTCCTGGACGGGGTATTGCCCTCGTGGAATATATACACAGATGGTTCAAAAAAGAAGGAGGGAGCTGGCTGCGGCTACTACTCACGCGAGCTCCGACTCAAGGAGTCCATGGCCTTAAACATAACAACGACGGCTCTGCAGGCGGAGGCCATGGGCCTACTACTGGCAGCAAGAGCAGTCTGGCCTTTAAATGAGTTTCTCACGGCCCCCAAAGATCGGGACGGCAGAGGAATCCTTATGTTTACAACTGACAGTGCGGCTACCATCTACGCACTCAGAAGACCCGTAACAAGATCAAGAGTTACTGCTGAGTGCCATACAGCCTTACAAACACTCGCGAGCAAGTACAGAACGATAGTGAGATGGACGAATGGCCACGGATCCTGCGTGGGTAATATAACGGCGGGACACCCTTGCCAAGGAAGGCGCTAGGAAACAGGTAAGTGATGACGCAGTGGGCCTCTGCAAACCATCGGCAATGGGAGTGCGAGAACTACTGCGTCGTTACACCGAAAAAGAATCTGTGGGACAAGAAAGATGACTGCAAGCATGCTAAAGCTGCTTTCCCAATTCTTGACAGGAAGATCACGAACAATCTATAGAAGTTGCAACGACAGGACCTTCGCCTGATTGTAGGCCTCATAACCGGTCATTGCTACTTGAATAGCCACTTGTATAAACTGGGAGCCACGGACAGTCCACTGTGTCGTGGCTGCATGAAGGAGAAAGAAACTGTAGAGCATGTGCTGTGGCATTGTGAAGCCACAGAGGAAACTAGAATCGCTACCGGGTTGCATGAGGCTTCGCTACCTTCATCATCCACGTCACCACATCACTAGCTAGACTGCTTTTCATCGTCATCATCATTATGCACAATTCCATCTAAGCCACTGGAGCAACTGTGCCAGCGCCCCAGAGCCTCACTCCGATATTTCAAAGAGTTGGGTTGGCTCGGGTAACTGCTGGTAGGGGGAAATGCACAATACACCCCTAGCGGGACGTCAGTGCAGGACTTATCGCCCCCATCTCGAATAAGAATAAGAATATATAATTGTAGTCACATTCATAGTTGAGAAATTGGTATTTTTATTTATAAAAAAAACGGTATTGGGCCTTAAGATATTAAAACCAAGCAATTCCAATTGTTTATTTGATGGCAAAGCTGATGTCTGGCTGTCTGCCTTCTTGTGTGTAACTGTTGAAATATAATATTTTGACCATAATATTTATTTATTTTTCTATTTTTTTTTATCCAGAAACAGGCTTGCGTTTGACTGCCAACTTGCCTGATGTTAAGCGCGATGCGGTCTACGATGGAGCATGCTTGCCCAGTAAAAACCGATTTAATAAAATAAAACAGATCTTCTGTTTTATATCCATCTGTCAAGTTAATTTTGTAGATTTCAATTAGGCCTCTATCCTCGGGCTGTTCCAATTGTGAACGACTCTGTTGCTGATGATGAAATATGTTGAACTCCGATGGTGCAGGGTTTTGTGGTGTCTGCTGTCTCATCTGTAGACCAAATTACTTATTGACTTTTTTGTTCACTGTTCTTAATATTTGTTTTACAGGTGTTTCTAACACAATTCAATGTATGGCTCAAGATTGTGAAGTTATAGCTCCAGAAGATTTTGTTTTATCACATGTAACTAACCCAAATATGCGTGAGAGATACCAACAGTTCATGTTCAAAGACCATGTAAAGTCTCATCCCCAGCTGAGATTTTGTCCAGGGCCTAACTGTCAGGTAATTGTCCTATATTTGTACTTTGACTATAACTATCTTTTTCTTCTTATATATTAAAGGCGATGTGTATGTTCTTTATGGATTCCAAAAAGGCAGGACCGATTTTGACGGCACTTTCACAGATAGCTGATGTTATTTGAAGTAATCCCCACGGGTGAAACCGCGGGGCACAGCTAGTACTTAATAATGGAGTGGGCCGAAATACACCACAGTGCCCACAACAACAATTAATATATTCTTTTTATTTATATTACACGGGAATGGACGTCCTATGTCCCGGCTAAAACTGCGACCAGAACCACCGGAGGGTGGGCAGCAGCGTCCTTATAGTACACGGTGAACGTACTGCGATCACCAAGCCGCCTGCCAAGCGTGGGGATTATGGCAATACCCCTCTCTATGAGGGAGGCCTTGTCCAAGAGTGGACGTTAATTGGCTGATGATGTGTATAAATAAAATGTGTGAAAACCACGTCAGTTTCCATAATAATAGGTCGGGGAAAAAGTCTTTTCGTATTTTGTATGTATAAAGTTGTAGTAAAAATCTCATCGGTTGTACTGTTTGTATCTGGCTGGTTTTGATACCATTAAAAATATGATATTTTAAAAAAGGAATACAAAAAGTAAAAAGCATTTTCCCGCCATTTTTCAATTGTTTTTTTGTTTGATAAAATGAGTGAATCTAACGAAGAAATTCGATATATTGTGAAATTTTATTACAAAAAAGGGGAAAATGCGACACAAGCCGCGAATAAAATTTGTGACGTTTATGGACCTAATGCAGTGTCATCAAGAGTAGCACAATGTTGGTTCAAGCGTTTTCAGTCCGGGAATTTTGATGTCAAAGATGCAGCTCGCTCTGGTCGCCCTGTTACGGATAAAGTAGATGCTATTTCTGAAAAAGTGGACCAAGATCGGCATATTAGTAGTTACGACGTAGCTGAAGAACTGGGGATTGACCACAAATCAGTTTTGACCCATTTGAAAAAAACTGGGTATACAAAAAACTCGATATTTGGGTGCCACACAAGCTCACTGAAAGAAACCAAATGAATCGTGTACTCATTTGCGACTCTCTATTGAAACGTAACGAAACCGAACCGTTTTTGAAAAGATTGATCACTGGTGATGAAAAATGCATCACCTACGACAAGAATGTGCGCAAACGATCATGGTCAAAGGGCAGTGAAGCACCACAGACTGTAGCGAAACCCGGATTAACACGTAATAAGGTGATGCTGTGTGTATGGTGGGATTGGCAGGGCATCGTTCATTATGAGCTTTTACCGCCGGGCAAAACCATCGATTCGGATCTCTACTGCCAACAGCAGATGAGACTCAAACAAGAAATTGAGAAAAAACGGCCGGAATTGATCAACAGAAAGAGTGTGGTCTTTCATCATGATAACGCCAGACCGCACACATCTTTGGCCACTCAGCAAAAATTTAGAGAGCTTGGTTGGGAAGTGTTAATGCATCCACCATATAGCCCTGACCTTGCACCCTCAGATTTCCACCTGTTTCGATCTCTTCAGAATTCTTTGGGTAGTGTTAGATTAACATCAAGAGAGGACTGTCAAAACTACTTGTTGCATTTTTTTGATCAGAAGTCCCAAAAATTCTACAGCAACGGGATCATGTCACTACCTACAAGATGGCAACAAGTTATCGAACAAAATGGCACATATATATTATAATTAAATGTAATTAAACTTGAAAAAAATATGTCTTGAATTTGTTTAAAAAATACGAAGAAACTTTTTCCCCGACCTTATATATTCTTATATAAATAAAAATGAATCGCCGAAATGTATGTACGCGCATAACTTCTGAATGACTGCACCAAATTGTTTTTTTTTGTGTTATTGTGAGGACAGGGTTTGTATAAAACAAAAAAAAAACTAACAGACTTTTTTATACTATACTACGCGAGCGAAGCCGCGGGCAGCAGCTAGTAGTTAATTTATGACAGTCTGATTTATTTTAGCACGCTTACTAACAGTTATTGGTGTTTTATCAATTCAAACTGCTAATTTAAGTGCCATCAGCAAGGAGAGCTGACGGGACGGTGCCAACCCATAGGACTGTTAGCACTGACGTGTACCTCGTTATGCCAACTGTAGCTGCTGTTAATATTTTAGATCTGGCAGGAGCGTGCTACTGCTAACATTGATGTTGATGTACTTCAGAAAGCACCAGCCATTTTTTTAATGTTTGTTTGATCCCGTTTTAAAGCAATCTGCCTTTTGAAGACCATAAGCTTAATTTTGAACTGTTGTCTTAAGTATCGCGTCTTGTTTGGAATGCGCCCATTGACGCATCCAGCCTTGTAATTTTTCAAAATCTGGGGGTTTCTCTCTTTTAACGAATTTTTCTTATAAAAGTAACATTACAGATTTAACCAATATGTTACATTTATGACTTAAGTATTATAATGCAAACTAATAAGTAATTTATTATTATTTATATACATACTAACATTTACATTAACTACAAACTTATAAATATAACAAAAATAATTTGAAAAATGTCTTTAAAACAACAGAAATATAATATCTTTGGCAATAAAATAATAATCAATGATACACCCCATTTCTAGTTTGGCTAAACGCCCGCGAAAATGGCAAAATCCTCGTCTCAAGAGTGAACAATAGTAAAACATATAAAATAATAATAACTTGTTATCTATAAGGACGTTACTTCCTCGGAATATTCAAGGCAGTTCTTTTGCACCTTCGGCCGTCTGTCTGACAATACATCCAAATATGGGTGCGACACTAAGCAATTTAAGCCTTTTGTACTAGATGTAAGCACTAAATCGCTATTAAATAATGCACGCCTTCTACCTCCTTTATGAATCCTCTCCATCCTAAGGTTGCCTGGAAGAGGTCGCTCTTAGCTATAAGGCCGCCGATTGTTGCACTAGTTTTAAGCTGTTTTATCATGTCTTGTGTATGAAATTTGTATTGTGAACAATAAAGAGTTTATCTATCTATCTTAATCATCAAATTTTTCAGTGGTTGTTTCGCGCTTGGACCCGCGAAGGTGCGCGTCGAGTGGAGTGCCGTGGCTGTGAGCTGATCACTTGCTTCTCGTGCGGGGCTCCGCATCATGCGCCCACTGACTGCTCCACCATCCGTCGCTGGCTCACCAAGTGTGCTGATGACTCGGAGACTGCCAACTACATCAGCGCTCATACCAAGGTATTATTCAAGCTGGTTATCTTCTGAGGCCACTTATCATATTAATATTTGCTAGGTTAGCTAAGGTCCGGGCGATATATTTATTGCATCCTCAGTCCTCCTCCAATCGGATGGACCGACTTTCAACGATCTTTGATTTGTTGGATTCCTCTTAAAGATATGTTTTTTTTTTAATTCGCTATACATTTCGTATAGAACGGCAAGAATTGTTACATCATAGAAAAAAATAAGATATTGTCATTTAATTTAAAGGAGGTTGCTTTGGCTACCATGGAGGTCGCTTCAAAGAGGTGTATAACTCGGGTTGCTGCGCAGGGCGCAGCTAGTAGTTAAATAAAAAAATCATTAAAAAAAAGTTGTTTCAATGTACATTATTATGACTTTTAACAAAAAAAAATGTGTTTCAGGACTGTCCAAAATGCCAGATTTGCATAGAAAAGAATGGCGGTTGCAATCATATGCAATGCGGCTCCTGTAGACACGACTTCTGCTGGGTTTGTCTCGGTGACTGGAAGAGCCATGGCTCTGAGTATTATGAATGCAGCCGATATAAAGAGGACCCTAATCTGACCACTGACAGCCAACACGCTCAAGTAAGTACCTAACCTAACTAGTAAAACTAAAAAATCATACAACCAAATCTGAAATAACCTCATAACTTTAAAACCACTGGATAAATTTAGTTAAGAAACACGCAATGAAACCGGCTTTTAAATAAGATGAAACGCATTCAAATCGATCCAACCGTTTTTAGACAAATAGTAACAGACGTGATACGCCAACACATGATCTTGTACCTCAATACATATACATTTTCCATTCCATCATGGGTAAAAAAGAATTGCAAGATTATGTGTCTTATTTGCAGAATGTTATGTTATGTTTTTGCTTGCAAACGGTTTGTAAAACTAACCCCTTATTTCTAAAATGTTTGATAAGTTAAAGCCTGCACCTAAAATTTATCAACACAAATAAACAAATTGAATGATTTTTAATTACCTCCTGCCCATTTTTCTATCGGACTGCAGCGGGCACGAAAAATCTACACCGCTTTATGGTTGACATTCCGAAAACCCGTACGAAGCGCTTTGATTCCACTTTATTGTGCGAACTGCTAGTCTGTGGAATGCACTTCCTGAATGGGTGTTCCCCGATAGTTACAATTTGGGTGTCTGCAAGTCAAGAGTGAATTGGTTTCTTCTAGGCAAGCCTGATCAATCGTAGGCCGCATCATCGCTTAACATCAGGCGAGTTGGCGGCCACGCGCAAGCCTATTTAATAAAAAAAAAATAGGTTAAGCTTACATCGGAGTTATATAGATAGAATTCTTTATTTGTGTAAGTACACCAGAAATATAAATTACAAACAATTATAAAACACATACGAGCTAGTGCCACAAGTGGCGGCCTTATCGCTAAAAGCGGTCTCTTCCAGGCAACTATTGGGTTATTGCAGTTTGGCAGAGTTGTGTTTACATAGCATGTACGTTATTCACTGAGATAAATAAAAAAATATGGAGTCTGTTCATTATTCGGATTGTGATTACGATCTCATGCCATCCCGTTTCATTTGCTTACGCGCACTATGCGCGTGAGCGAGATGACACGCGATTGCGATCACAATCCAAATCATGAATGGACATCCATAGTAATCCCATGTTAGCTAAACATGATTTGGTTTGTTAGAATTTTGAGCGCAGCAGACCCGTTTATCTGTGCTTTGTCTGACTTGCTAACAATTAGTGTCATTAAAGTTAAATGATTATTTACGGGATATTTACCGTGGTAAGGTTGTGGAAGGAGCTCCCGATATTTCGGTCTTCCCGTGAACATGGTGCATGTAACTGCGCCGAAATATCGGGAGCTCATTCCACAACCTTACCACGGTAAATATCCCGTAAATAATCATTTAACTTTAGTGAACAACCGTGATAGTTTAAAACAGTGTTTAATTAGTGTCATGCTGTTGCGTTCAAGTCTTCTTAATGTTTTAGGCACGAGAAGCACTGAAAAA
This sequence comes from Agriopis leucophaearia, assembly GCA_949125355.1. Taxonomy (NCBI): domain Eukaryota; kingdom Metazoa; phylum Arthropoda; class Insecta; order Lepidoptera; family Geometridae; genus Agriopis; species Agriopis leucophaearia. The sequence goes on from OX421262.1 coordinate 10,425,827, forward strand.
GTACCTGCATTACTATGAAAGATGGGAAAACCATGCTAGATCTCTGAAGTTGGAGGAACAAACATTAGCTAATTTGAAGAGCCGTATAAATCAAAAGGTAAAAAATGCTTAATTAAATCAACTGAAAAAAAGTATAGTGCAGAAAGCTAACTTTTAACTTTTGTGGCATACTTACAATCCCGCCATTTTGATAAATTCTTATAATCACAATAGACAAAAATGTTTAGAAACTTTTGCCTAGCAAGTGCAGTGGCTAGCAGTGGGTCAGTTCATAGATAAGAAACAGCAGCATCGAAAATGATTATCAATTTCTATAACCGACTTCAAAATGTGTAAATATGCAATTTTGTTTATTTGGTTGACATTTTTTTTTTCAGTTATTATGATTTAAAAACGAAGCTACTAAACCGATATTGATGAAATTTATATGGGACCACCTCAAAGTATGGCCTACCAAACAAAAACCGATTAACCAATTTCTCCGCCAATTACGAATTGATTTTGATGTTGTTTTTTTTTGGTAGGCCATACTTCAGAGGTGGTATAAATTTCATCTTCCTGTTCCAATCGGTTTAGTTCTGAAAAAAATATGTCATCAAAGTAAACGAAATTGCGTATTTACTATTTTTAAGTCGGTTTTTAATGTGATCCACTTGTTGCCTGGGCAGGTTATGGCCGGTGCAGGAACTTGGATCGACTGGCAGTATCTCTGGGACGCAGCGAGGTTACTGAAGCGGTGTAGATATACTCTGCAATACACCTACCCTTTCGCTTATTACATGGAAATTGGACCTAGAAAAGAGCTGTTTGAATATCAACAGGTAACATTAAATTTCACTATAGAAAATAAATTTATGGCTTTGATAATGTTTGACATTGCTGCATTATAGACGAAAAATTAATAAATTACAAAAATCATTGTCATGGCGGCTCCACATTAGTGCCGTGAAGCTCCGAGAACAAGCGTGAACGTGATGTGGAGGGTTTTCGCGGGGTTCACGCGCGTTCACGCCTGTTCCCCGATCAGAGTCGGTATTTTGTCCCGCGACAAAGGGTTCGCGCCCCTTCGCGCGGCGTTCACGCGTACACATCCTCATTCACGGCCCCGCGCCAGTTTACTCCTTGTTTACTCCGGACTGTAAAGGCGTACGGACTTCATCCACCATCTTCTTTTTTTCTAACGCTTTTTAATAACTTTCTTGTTTTGGACGTCTAAATAATAATATGTTGCCACAGCAAACAAAGTTATTGCAGCAGCAGCTTCTACGTCCATTTCGCGGCGGGTTTCACGAACGACTGTGAACATCCCGTGAATGTGGAGGGCACGACTTGTGCCGTGAATTCGCGCGTGAATTCACGGCACTAATGTGGAGCCGCCATTAGGCATATCATTGGCCAAATATTTTTCTCATGATGCTGTACAATATTGCATCTACTCATATCTGTCAAATGATTACTTCTTTGGATGGACCTTTATAGACAAAAAAGATCCTTTAACTTCGACTGCCCTGGTGGCTCAGTTGATAGTGAACCTACCTTCTGCGCTTGAGGGCATGGATTCGATTCCCACCTAGGACAAACATTCATGTGATGAACGTTTGTTCTATGTCTGGATGTTAATATCTATTTAAGTATGTATTTAAAAATATATATGTACGTATATCAGTCTCTGGCAGCCATATTACAAGGTTTGCTTAGTTTAGGGTCAGATGACAGTGTGTACAATAATGTCCCAGATATTTATTTATTTATTATTATTTAATAGTTGAAATCTTGTTGTAGGCCCAACTAGAAGCAGAAATAGAAAACTTGTCTTGGAAAGTAGAAAGAGCAGAAACAACAGATAGAGGCGATCTAGAAAATCAAATGGACATAGCTGAGAAAAGACGAACTACGCTGCTGAAAGATTTTTTAGAGTTTAATACCACTATCGCTAGTAGCAGTAAAGTTTAAGTGAACCTCATGCGCATTTTTATCATAAATTATCACAAATATGTCAGCAAATTTTTGTAATAAGTACTTGTGAATGCTAGAATCTTTTTGTTCTGCCAAAGTATATTTATTATCATAAATACATAATAAACTGCAATAAATTAGTTCTACTTCAAGTTTTATTTATTTATATCATATCAAGTCCCTAATTTATGTTATTCGAATACTGTAATCCACTAAGGGCCGGCGCTCACAGACGGCGAGGCACAGTACAGCACGGCAAAGAATTTATCGTTGACAAATGATTTTCAATTAATTAAGCACTGATACCTCTATTTCAACACGAGGAGGCCGAAACGTCTCGGGTGATGCCGCGGCACGTCGCTTCATTCCCAGGGATGCATGTGCTTGAATAATACCTTGGTAATACATTGCGGGTCCAGGCGCGAAACAACCACTGAAAAATTTGATGATTTAGTGCTTACATCAAGTATAACAAAGCTTAAGTCACACCCTTATTTGGATGTATTGACAGACAGATGGCCGAAGGTACAAAAGAACTGCCTTGAATATTCCGAGGAAGTAACGTCCTTGTAAAATAAAGAACAAGTTATTGCGTCATTCCCAGGGATGCATTTGCACGATGCGTCATTCCCAGGGATGCATTTGCACGATGCGTCATTCCCAGGGATGCATTTGCATGTCGCAACATTGCATGGGATGCCGCGGCACGCCGCTGCATCACGTGAGACGAACAGGTAACTTCATGTCGTTAAAGGTGTGTACGTATTTCAGAATAAGAAAGTTTAATACAATGAATTAAATGTTGAATACATAATAATTATCAATATGCAAAACTGACTTCATAAAAATGACAGAACTGGACCAAATTGAAATGGGATCACACGGGAAGCACCAGCTTTCAAATAAAAAAATAAACATCAAAATCAGTTCTTCCAGTCGAAAGTTATGAGGTAACAAACATTTAAAAAAAAACAGTCGAATTGAGAACCTCCTCCTTTTTGGAAGTCGGTTAAAAAAGCTTTAGCTCTAGCGTTACCAACTTTTTTTAGGGATCGTACCTACTAGATCTTCATAAATGTCGATAATTTTTTATTCGTTTCCATGTCTAACGCAGTGGGTTCAAAGGTAAATACGAATTACCCCTACACCCACTAGTGGATGAAGCCGGTGGATGGACGAGTCATGCATGACCCATAAAAACCCTGCTTTGCTTCTGTCTATTTGGAATTAGATAGAATCTTAGTTTTGTTTACAAGTTTATATTTCGAATAGTTTAAAAACCCAATGAACAAGTAGTGCAAACAATTTCTTATAATGTTCAAAACAAAAGTAATTTAATTAATTAAGTTACTCTAATCTAATCATAGAGATTTGGTTCCAACTAACGTAACTAACAAATCACCTATTATAAGTATAATTTTCCAATACATTTCAGCACAAAAACATTCTGGAAAAAGCGCTCTTCCTAATTGAATTAGTTCCTTAAAAACCTCTGATTAAATCTACGAAAATAGATTATAGTTATGGTATTCTATTGGGTAAGTTAGAACTGTGTATACCTTATATACATAATCATCCTGCTTGATATAGCTTTTTGTACAGCATTGCTTGTACCTCCCCACTTTGTGACGCCCTTGACTCCGCCCCCTGTTAAAACTTCTCAAAAGTTCAGAACAATATTATCAATAGTCAGAACGATGAGTCAGTATATCATAGATAGCACACTAGACGCTACGTCAGTATCGAGGCTACTTCGCGATGCGAATGTCGCTACTTACCTACATAATTATTTATATGACCGGAGTTGGGGAAAACCCAGGGGTTTTTCGGGTGTGGCCCACAAGTCACAACCCACAACTTGTGGGTATATAAATGACGTCTAGTTACCGAAATTCTTAGTTTGAAGAACGCGTAACTACAGGACGTTAGTGTGTGACCTCTGAAGATAGTGCGACTCCTAAAGTTGTGTGTATTTTTATTGACTATCCGAAAATTATAGTGCGTTTCCACTATTTTCTAAGAAAGTACATACAGTGACACATCGAGTATCAAAATGTCTGATGAATCTGATATGGAATATTCAGACTATGATGGAGCCGACTGCGGCTATGGAGAACAGGATGACCTCGACATGGAGACAATTGATGACACCAAAGATGATCCAGAATATTTCTCATATTCCTGTTTGAAGGTTGAGGAAGTGGAGAAATTTCTTAATCAATCTGTTGAGCTGCTCAGTAATACTCTTCAGGTTACACCTTCACTAGCTAAGGTTTGTACAACTAATACTCAAACATGCACCTGCATATTTTTAGTTCTAATAAAGTATTCATTTATATTATCATCGGTAATTCATAAGCCCATGTTCCCACTGCTGGGACACATGCCTTCTCTCAGAGTGAGAGGATTGGCCCTTAATCGCCATGCTGACCCAGTGTATAATGGTGAATATCATGTCTAAACTTTTGAGTTTCTTGGACATACTGGTTTCCTCACAATTTATTCCTTCGCCATGTTTTGAGCGATGGCGTTAATAAATACCTAAATGTTTAAGGTCTTTCTTCATGCATACAAATGGGACGAACAGGAAATAATAAATAAGTATATTGAGAATGCGAATGAAGTGCTGGTATACAGTCACGTGAAACCTGGAGTGCCTTCAGTACATGCTACTTCTAACCTGACTTGCTGTGGCGTATGCGCCGATACTTCTCCACTAATTAAATATAGTGCTCTGGTATGTGGACATTACTTCTGCAATGATTGCTGGGCTGAGCATTTTGAAGTACAAATTAAGCAAGGTAAATTATTTACTATTTTTAAGCCAGTGCCGAAAGCGCTAAAACTAATAGAAAGATTCTTGGATTTTTTAAATTAGAAGCTACTTAGTGCTGTAAGGGCTCCATTACTTCATCAAAGCTACAAAACCCTCGATCAGCAACTTTTTACTTTGTAATTATATTTTTGTGGAGAACATTTGTGACGGATTTATCTATTTATTAGCTAGATGTGATGATTGTGATTTATATAACAAGTCTGTAAATAAGTCTGCAAACAAATATAATTATGCCTACCTTATTACATCCAGCTTTATCCTCTCAAAACACCGGACGTTTAAAACAATACATTTGATAAAAATTCCCAATGTGACTAAGCAGGGCCCTGATAACACAGTGTGTTACTTTTATGTATTCTGATTTTAAGTAAACTTGTGTATTATGTATTCTGTGGCAATGGCTAAGGCTGCAATATATTGCTATTGCCAATCGTTCCGTATTTCCCAGAGCGTTAATTAAAATATATTGTAAAAAAATGCCATGCCAATTAAAATGTCTCACTGGGACATGCTGCATCTCGTATTTCGGTCAAATCAACCAATTCTAAGGGTTGCCGCTGATTGGCAACTCTGCTACTAACTATTCCTTTCTGAGAGAAGGAGACTTGAGGTGGCTTACAATCTGAACAGACTAGATGTGAGTCGGTTTAACAGGCTACTGTCTGAACCCAACTCGGACGCAGCCAGGGATCTGTTCGGATATGTGAGTCACCTCAAGTGACCACCGACTCTGTGTGTTTACTGTACTAATTTGAGTATATACATATTTTTTATTAATTTGAGTGTCCTAGATTAGTTTATACAATGGGACTGCCATGTACATTAACTATAAAAGTCCCAAAAAAAAAAAATTATAAAAAAAAAAAATCCTTTCTTCTTGTTTATAGGTGTGTCCAACAGTATTCAATGCATGGGCCATGATTGCGAAGTGATTGCACTAGAAGATTTTGTTTTATCACATGTAACTAAACCGTATGTGCGTGAGAGGTATCAACAGTTCATGTTCAAAGACCATGTGAAGTGTCATCCTCAACTGAGATTTTGTCCAGGAACTAACTGTCAGGTAATAAAATAAATATGCTATTGTATTAAATAATTATCAATACAAAAAACAGACTTCAAAAAAAATTCAGAGCTGGACCAAATTAAAATAGGACCTCTCGGGAAGCTCCAGCTTTCAAATAAAAAAAGACTCATCAAAATCGGTTCACCCAGTCGAAAGTTCTGAGGTAACAAAAATTAAAAAAAAACAGTCGAATTGAGAACCTCCTCTTTTTTGGAACTCGGTCAAAAATGGAAAAACCCAAACCAATAAGTAATATTTAATTTTTATTTCTCTGAATCATGTTTGTTATCTTTGTACGATAACCTATTGATAATGTCTTATTACAATAGACATGAACTTAAGTTATATAATTATTTACGGTATATTTACCGTGGTAAGGTTGTGGAAGGAGCTCCCGATATTTCGGCGCAGTTACATGCACCATGTTCACGGGAAGACACGTCATGAACTCATGAACTTGTTTTTAGCTCAAAAATATCATTGAACTTCGGTATGTAGGTATGGAAAAGTATCTTTGTCGGTCCAGCTCGATGGGTCCACAATATCTTATTTTTATTTATTTATTTATATACACAAAACAGATTACACTAACTAAAATCTGAACTGGATTGTAACCCAAAACATGTGTATACAAAAAAATATAATTAAGGAATTCGGAATAGACGAACGTGATGAAAGTACAGAAACCGGAAAATGCAGCTTAGGTAGGCCTCCCACTTGAGGGACCGACGACATTGTGAGAATCGCGGGCATCCAGTGGATGCAGATGGCAGGATGTCGATCAGTGTGGAGGTTAAAGGGGGAGGCCTATGTTCAGCAGTGGACGTCTTCTGGCTGATGATGATGATAAAGAGCTTGCTGATGGGCACTTCCAAGACGGCATATTTTTTTTCCAAAAACTAAACTTTATAAACTAACTGTGAGATGGACTATTCAGACGCAGCACAGTTGCTGTACTGTATATATTATAATTTACCATAATTTATTTACACAGAAATGTAAATAATTACCGATATAAAAAACCGACTTCATAAAAATGTCAGAACTGGACAAAATTATAACAGGATACACACGGGAAGCACCAAATTTCAAATAAAAAAATATCATCTAAATCGGTTTTCCCAGTCGAAAGTTCTGCATGAGGTAACAAATATACTTAAAAACAGTCGAATTGAAAACCACCTCCTTTTTAGAAATCGGTTAAAAATAGTCGAATTGATAACTTCTGCCTTTTTAGAAGTCGTTAAAGAATTATACAGTACTAGTCAATCAATATACAAAGTAATAATCTTTACAGTGGTTATTTTGCGCGTGGCCCCGCGAAGGAGCGCGGCGCGTCGAGTGCCGTGGCTGTGAGATGATCTCTTGCTTCTCGTGCGGCGGGCCGCATCACGCGCCCACTGACTGCGCCACCATCCGCCGCTGGCTCATCAAGTGTGCTGACGACTCAGAGACCGCAAACTACATTGTAGCTTATACCAAGGTATTTCCATAGTTTATTTTATTTAATTAAATACAAATCACACCCAATAACATAATAAGACTAGACAGATGACTCCTTGATACAAAATATGGTCATATCTAAACTGAAACCGAGAACAACAAATGACGGTAGGATAACAATTGAACCGCTATCTTTGTAATTTTCAAATCCAATTCATGAGTCAATATTGTTAAAATTTTAATAGCTATGTCGGTGACTCTGGTTCTTTGGCGAATATCGACGTTCCGGATTCTATCACGTAAAGAAACTCCAAGCATAGCTCTCTCCATTGCCCGTTGTGACTGAGTTTTTGCAAAAGGCCAACAGTTAAGGACCACGTCTCAGTACCATATATCATCACTGGCAACACACACTGGTCAAAGACCCTTGTTTTTAGGCAATTGAAGTAGCAATGGGCAGGCCACATCGCTCAAAGAACCGACAACCGATGGGGAAGAAAGGTTCTTGAGTTGAGACCATGAACCGGAAGACGCAGCGTAGGTAGACCTCCCACTAGATGGACCGACGACATTGTGAGAGACACGGGCATTAAGTGGATGCAGATGGCAGGATGTGTTCCAGTGTTGATGTTAAAGGGGGAGGCCCATGTTCAGCAGTGGACGTCTTCTGGATGATGATGATTGTTCAAATATGTCTAAAGACTAACCAAATTTTAATTTAAATAGATCGAACCTCCGGCTTATGATAGGTACCATCAAAGGTCACTGTGAGCTAAAAAATCACTTGTGCAAAATTGGGGCTACAGATAAGCCTCTTTGCCGAGGCTGTCTATAGGAAAACGATAACGTGATGTATGTACTTCTGCACTGCGAGGCTACAGATGACATACGATAGGTCGAGACTCCTAGAAGAAACTTCAAAACAGGTCTCCAATATCACAACACCAGCAGGCCTAGCACGGGCTGTGGACAGATTGTCTTTCCACCGTTTTTATCCCTCTAGAAAGAGACAAACGTATCCATATTCTAGATCGGTCGCGTCTACGCGTGGATAAAAACGGTGGAAAGACAATTTTTCTATGGCCCATGCTAGGCCTGCTGGCGAAATAAGGGTAGAAAAGTTTAGTCTGCGACCCAAAGCCGTGCTCCGTTATTTTAAGGAGCACAGGTGCAAATGAAAAATACACCCCAAGCGGGATGTCAATGCAGGTCTTATCACCCCCTCTTTAAATTCGAATTAGATGTCTTTGGAGTTTTTGATCTAGTTGTCCATGGTCACATCTAAAAACATGATTAAACTATGTGTTTCAGAGCTGTCCAAAATGCCATATAAGCATTGAAAAAAAACGGTGGGTGCAATCATATGCGTTGCTGTTCCTGCAAATATGACTTCTGCTGGATTTGTCTTGGCGAATTTAACCATGATCGCTGCAACCGATACATTGAAAATCCTGACAATCACCATCCTGTATGTACCTAGCGTAAATACCTACTAGTTTGCTCTGATCTCTTATCTCGGTATATCTTCATTTCTTTATTACCTTTATCGATTTTGCTCATATTCAAACGTAAAAATTGTGATTGCGTGAACTACTTGCCTACAAAATTTCATGAAGATCGGATCTTCAAGGCAAGTCATCAATTATCATCTAACATAATTTTATTTTTTTATTATACTTATATATATTACGCTTGGCCGTCAACTCGCCCGATGTTAAGCGATGATGCGGTCTAAGATAGAGCACGCTTGCCTATAAGAAACCGATTCACTCTTGATTTGAAGACACCCAGATTGTAACTATCGGGGAACACTCATTCAGGCAGCGCATTCCACAGGCTAGCCGTTCGCATATTAAAAGTGGAATCAAAGCGCTTCGTACGGGTTTTCGGAGTATCAATCATAAAGCGGTGTCGATTTTTCGTGCCCGCTGTAACAGTCCAGTAGAAAAATGGGCAGGAGATAATTAATTCATACAGATCTGATGCGAATATCGCGTGTTTATTGGCGCACCAATGGCTTTGCTCACTATTTGAGACTTTCGCTTCACTAAATAAAATAAATGAAACCAACTCCTTGTGGAGTTGTATTTGCAAATAAATATTTACTGAACACCCTACATAGGTACCTTAAATAAGTAATTTTGTATAGTTTTAAATTGGATGAGGTTAAAACTTTTTTTTTATTCAGGCACGAAAAGCACTGGAAAAGTACTTACATTACTATGTAAGATGGGAAAACCACGCTAGATCTTTAAAGTTGGAAGAAGTAACATTGGCTAATTTGGAGAAACATATTGATTATAAGGTAATTTTTTCAAATTGTTTGTCACATCATCAAAAACAAAACCTGTTATGAAAAGAAACACATAAGAACCGACAGCAAAATGTAGCAGTAGGTGTATGTCTATGACATTCCGGACGTAAAGACGAATTTAATGACTCGTCACCCACACAAACAATCTTTGGAAGAGCGTGAGATTGGATAAAGGTGCTCTGAGATTGGCTCACAGTATCAGTCATAGCTATCTGCAAATATAAACGTTTCGTATAAGTTCGCGTTTTACCATTAACTAGCTTGTTGGTTAAAGAGGATGTGGTCGATGATGATGCTCTCAGAAATAATAAATAAAAATAATAAATAACGTTTCACACTCATAGCTGTCGACTATGGTTCCCTGTGTAGAGGATGCCATGGAAGTCTAGGGTTGCCAGATGGCCCAGGCCCACCGGCATTGTCTCGGAAAGCGAGCCTGTCCCCGGTCCCGGAATTTTCAAAAATCTCACAGAAAGGGGTTCGAAGATAAGTGGCCTAATGGTCCAACCGCCATCTTGAATTTTTACGAAAATGCCGCAGTCTGAAACCTATGTACATTGATAAAGGTTAACTAGTTAATTGAAAATTTAATATATCTTAACTCCCATACTAAAATCTTCGAACCCCTTTAAAAATCGCATCGAAAATATAACTTGCGATAGAAAAAAAAGTTTAAATTTCGCCTGTCTTAATTACCCGCACCGCGTCAATGTCAAGTACTATTATATTTCTCATACCCAAGGCACCTCTGGGAATGCCACGGAAACTTGGATTCGGAAGCGTGGCACCCCCAGGTCCTCCAATCGATACTACGGTGTACCAGTGGTATCACGGGTTATATTTACTAGTTCCCATGAATCCACCAATCGAATAACGATGGGACAAATGGAAACCAAGACAAAATGACTTCAATAGTCTAATTTTTCTAATGTTTCCCTGAACAGGTTATGGCCGGTGAAGGAACTTGGATCGACTGGCAGTACCTCTGGGACGCAGCGAGGTTACTGAAGCGGTGTAGATATACTCTGCAATACACCTACCCTTTCGCTTATTACATGGACGGACCTACGAAAGAACTGTTCGAGTATCAGCAGGTAATTACGCAACAAGAATAATATTATAATTCTATTCAGATCATCATAATATCACGAAAATGTATAAACCGGTGAAATCAAATGCGAGTGATCCTGATTTTGCCGTTTGCTTATTTTTGAATAATTTAAATTCTGGGTCACCTTTTTTTTAACCAAACCATTCAAAAATTTCAATTTCACGCAGCAACCGTAAGCCAATAACTTTCCTAACGTCGAAAGGAACGTTGATTAAAAATAAAACAAACTTTAGTATCATAAGCTTATCTGTCAGATTTTTCATTGATAGGGACTGAACGAAGACGAGAGACAAAATTGAAAGGTTTAAACCTACATTGAAACCACTCGTGCTAGCGAATAATAGTGATATTATATCTGAAATACGAGTTATTTTGATTACTCTCCATAGTCGGTTTTTGGCAGGAAATTAGTGAGGCGTGGAGCCCCTGGTCATACCAATTGGCCTTCCTTAGTGAGCTGCGCTCGGCTATGTGTGAATATATGTGCTTGCCAATTGTTTCACTAGTTGCAAGTTGTTTTTGTCTTATGTATGTAATTTCTGATGTTAACAATAAAGAGTTATTTATTTATCTATGTTTATTAACTGTGCCCAACACGGGCTGTCATACATATCAACACAGCTGAACACGATGTGTGGATATGTGACGAGAAATGCACATGCGTGAATATTCCTATTACGACAAACGCACGTGCGTGGATATATTACGACAAATGCACTTGCTTGGATATATTACGACAAACGCACATGCGTAAATGAGTAACGAAATATGTAAATGTGTGGATATGTTACGACAAACGCACATGTGTGGATATGTTACGACAAATGCACATGTGTGGATGAGTAACGAAAAATGCAAATGCGGCGATATGTTACGACAAACGCACATGTATAGATATTTTACGACAAAGGAATACTCACGGATATGTTACGACAAATGTACAGAGTGAATGGTCACAGTTGCGTTGGCCATGTGAATTTCACGGCCACGCAAGCCAAGTTTCCTCGTTTGTTTATCCACCCTCTCGTTAGCGTAGCGCAGCACAGCGTAGGTCAGCTAGCACAGTGTGGCCACCTAGAGCTTTGTCGCTCTCTTCCTACTTTTAAGAACCTTGTTTATAACTATTATCTGTTTTAAAAAAAAGTATGCATGTATATGTAGTTATATGTAGGTATTTGTTAGTATTTTATGTGCACTACCGAATATATCCCAATCTTGTAATCCTGTGAATACAAAGGTTGCTTGATATAAATCCCTTTAGGCGACAAGGCTGCCAATTATATTATCGTTTGGTGATTGCTATTAGTTTAAGTCTAATTGATTTTTGGAGTCTAATAAAGGAATATTGGTTTGAAGCTTTCGTGTTAATCGTGAGCGTGTATTGTCTTGCGCAGCTGTCTCTAGCAGGCTTTGGACAACAATGAATTTTAATAAATAAAAACTTTGTTGCAGGCACGACTAGAATCGGAAATAGAACATTTGTCGTGGAAAATTGAAAGAGCACAAACAACAGATAGCAGCGATTTAAAAAATCAAATGAACATAGCTGAGAAAAGACGAACCACACTGCTGAATAACGCTGCTTTTTTAAAGTTTAATAATACCACTGAAGGCTAGTAGGTAGCGGTGAAGTGTATTCAAAGAAGTTATTTTTGTAAATAATATTGTTTTAATTATATAAATCTTTATTGAAACCAACACAAAAAACGAATGTGATAAAATATATGTATTATATAATTCATAATAAATGTGGTTTTTATTATAGTTGCAGTGGCCGATTTACACATTTGCCGCCAGTAGGCTATTCAAATTTTGCCGCCCCTACCGATCTCTACAATTCGATACCCTAGTTCACAATCACATTAGTTACATATTTTGTGCAAGAAATCGTTACTTTATGATTTTGAGCACTATCGTCCTAATTATGTTAACTTTTTGCCGTAATTAATAGATACCTATGATTGTAAACTATAGGGAATCGATGTGTCAGTTCCTATATTATTTTTACAACCCATTGATTCAGTTTGTATAAGAAATAGTTTTGGTTAGGTATAATAGTCTAGTCTACTTACATAATAAAGATTAGAAAGTATTATCTAAGTATTGAAACATAATTATTAAATGTTGAATGTTTTGTGAACCTAATAACATTTTGGTATATAAATATGAATCTTTTAATTTCAGTAAGATAAAAAATAACTGTGGCCCCAAATTTGCGCCCCTAAAATCTGCCGCCCTAGGCTCCAGCCTACTCAGCCTGCTGGTAAATCCGCCACTGTACAGTTGCAGGATATTTCAGTTGGAAGTAGAATTTCGCACTACATCACTGATTTTAGGTTGAGTGAGTTGGTAGGTTAGGTAGACATATTAGAATTCAAGTACATATATAACCTTTAATGTTATTGTGTAACAAACATTATAGTATTTTTTTTTTTATATATATAGGTACCAGCTGTTGTTCTATATATTTTATTGAGAAAACTTAAAAAAGTATATTAGAAAAAGCCTATTCCTAACCTATTACACCTATCTTGGACAGATTGTTCAGTTAGGTAAGTCCAACTTAGGCAAAGAGGTCGCCCGAAGAATCCAACTCGGATGGGCAGCGTTCGGGAAATTGCGTGACATCTCGTCCAAGATACCACAGTGCCTAAAGACAAAGGTATTTGATCAGTGTGTGTTGCCAGTGATTACATAATTATGGTACTGAGACGTGGTCCTTAACTGTTGGCCTTTTGGAAAAACTCAGAGTCACACAACGGGCAATGGAGAGAGCTATGCTCGGAGTTTCTTTGCGCGATAAAATCCGAAACGTAGATATTCGCCAAAGAACCAGAGTCACCGACATAGCTATTAAAATCTGCAAGTTGAAGTGGCAATGGGCAGGCCACATCGCTCGAAGAACTGTTAACCGATGGGGAAGAAAGGTTCTTGAGTGGAGACCGCGAACCGGAAGAAGCAGCGTAGGTATGCCTCCCACTATATGGACCGACGACATTGTGAGAGTCGCGGGCATCCAGTGGATGAAGATGGCAGGATGTCGTTCAGTGTGGAGGTTAAAGGGGAAGGCCTATGTTCAGCAGTGGACGTCTTCTGGCTGATGATGATGATGAACCTTACATTGACTTTTGTCTTGCTCTCTCATTAGCCAAGAGAGCGAGCCGAAATTCAATGTAAAGTTTTATATGAAAAACATGATTTAGGCAACTAATAACTAGTTTTGTTTGCTCAAGAAACAACTATTACACATGTTTGCATCATTACAAGCCGTAACAGACACGTCAACTTGGCGTCAACCAACAAGAGAAAAAGAGAGGGAAATTATATTCTCATTCTTTCTCTCCCGTTGGTCAGACGGCGCACGAAGGTTCGTCAGCCAAGTTTGACAAGCCATATGATATCAGCATCGATTTAATCTCAGATTATACGAAGTATAAGTATGAAATCTTTGGATTTTATTCTAGAACTCACTAAACTACACCAGTCTGACAGAACCAAAAATATCTGCGCCTCTTTTTATTTGATTATGTGAAAAAAGGATGGCAACAATTTTAGAGTGTCTTTAATTTAGTTTAGAAAATGGTATTACGGAATTGACGTCATTATGATTCACGTTGGCGGACTTGGCGGGACGGGAACTACCCATCGGGAAGGTTGGCGGCCGCAACCAATATTTTTTTAATTCTTTCCTCTATGAGGTTTTGGCGTCGCACTTCTTGTGCATTTGCCATTGTCATATATGAAAATATTGTTAAGTTTGATAAAATGTCGTCAAACAAGTCACAGTCAGAGTCAAGCAAGTCATGACCTAGTGAAGTAGTGGAGTCTTTACATTACAAGATGCTTCTGTGGAGCTGAGGAATCAACACGAAAATACGTGTTTAACCGCGTTATATCTCTTTCCCACAATCAAACACTATAAATAAAACATTATTAAATAATAATCCACCATTATTAAGCATTTACACTCGAAAATACACAAGTTTAGTAAAATTATACAATGAGACCACGTTTTTCTCACGTTAGCGCTATTTTTGCGCCAACGCCGCCTAAACGTAGTGTTCATTAGCGTGAGCGTAATTTCATCAATCGATCGAGGCAAAAATTTCAAAATTCTATTTTAAGATATTGAAATTGTATCGTAACTTGAATCGACTAATTATGAGTCGATTCAAGTTACGGATACAAATTCCAATCCCTATCGATCAAACTTGAATCAAACAATCATAATAGAAATAATAATTTATTGTCTATGTCAATTCAATTGTCATGTCATTTCATTAGTCGCCAAAATGGCGACGACGAATGATTCGAAGGCGCCTGTGCGCCAAGTAAAAAGAGTGCAGTTTGGTATAATATCACCAGATGAGATCGTAAGTTGTGAATTTTGTTAGGAATTTACAACAGTTATAAAATAAGTTGAAAATATTGTGTCCATACAAAGTCTAATGAGTCATATTGCGCAAGGAGAACACACACGCACTTGTGCTTGTGATGAAATGTTTCCTTGAATTGTTATCAGTTTACTCAATGCTCTTCTAAATAACACTTTATTTATTATTTTAATTAAACAGCGTATTATTAACAAGGTGACTTTGGTCACCCTAACTTACCCGTAGTGAAATGTGATTTGGAGAAGGTACATTTAAAAATGTTTTTAGCGACGTATGTCAGTTACCGAAGGGGGCATCCGCTATCCCGAGACCATGGAAGGCGGAAGGCCCAAGCTGGGTGGTCTCATGGACCCGCGGCAAGGCGTCATCGACAGAAGCTCCAGATGTCAGACTTGTGCTGGGAACATGACGGAGTGTCCAGGTCACTTTGGACACATCGATTTGGCAAAACCAGTTTTTCACATTGGTTTCATAACAAAAACTATAAAGATCCTTAGATGCGTCTGTTTCTATTGTTCAAAGTTGCTAGTCAGTCCGGTAAGTCAATGATGGTTATATTTGTATTTTTTTATGTATTGTCTGTACAGCTGGAAAAACAATATTTAAGCATAATGTAGGGATCAAATGAGTGAAATGTTAAAATGCATTAACTTGTACAAACCCTCATAAGTAGTTGTGAAATACTGAAAAAAAACTACCTAAGAAATGCATCATAATACTGAATATCATTAAAGACGAATTTTTGAACTTGCTTTTTTGTTTTTAGACCAATCCAAAGATAAAAGAAGTTGTTATGAAGTCAAAAGGGCAGCCTCGTAAAAGGTTGACATATGTGTATGATTTATGCAAAGGCAAAAACATTTGCGAGGGTGGCGAAGACATGGATATAGGAAAGGAGGGAGAAGAGCCCAAGAAGGGATCTGGTCATGGTGGCTGTGGTCACTACCAGCCATCCATCCGACGGCAGGGCTTGGACTTGACAGCAGAATGGAAACATGCCAATGAGGACACACAGGAAAAGAAAATTATCATCACTGCAGAAAGAGTGTGGGAGATATTGAAACATATAACAGGTAAGCACAGTTATGTTGGTGTTGTTTTCTTTATATAGTATGTAAAGTATATGAAACTGAAATGTGGAAAGTGCCTCCTTCCGTGTTATTTCTGAGAAGCTACAATCAAACATGGGGTTTTTCAAAAGGAGAGTTAACAGTCTTGAAGGTTGGCACCATATGTAGTTACAGGTATCTATTAGGTGACAATTAATGCGACGATCAGGGCCTCTATTCCCTCAACACAAACACGCCCGCAACACAACCAGCCATACTACCTTTTAACCCCTGTATCTTTCGAGTAGTAATAGAAAGCCAGTTGAAATTTCCACAGAATATGTAATGTTACAGAGGGTTAACTAAGAAATAATAATAAAGTAAAAAAAAGTAAGTACAGGGGTTCCTGTACATTAAACATTTTTTAAAACAGCTTTGTATATACAAATGTGTTTTAAAAAACATTTTTAAACTGTAATATGTAAAAGCGTAAAACTTGGCATGATTATAGTACACACTCTAAAGTAAACAACAAATAATGAATAATGGCCAAGTTCGAGTCCGTGACAAATTTTTGTTCACCACTAAGTTAAGCAACGTTGGACGTGGTCGGTACTTGGATGGGTGATCGTCTTGGTGTGATGTTGTCTTTATGCACATCTATTTGTATTTTGTGGTGGTATGGAACACTCGGTGCGCGATCCGGACTTGCACTTGGTTGGTTTATTTCAGTATTATTTTCCATTAAATATGCTGTTTATTGTTATTTCCTACTATAATAACATTTTCAGATGAGGAATCATTCATATTGGGTATGGATCCAAAGTTTGCACGACCAGATTGGATGATTGTGACAGTACTTCCTGTCCCGCCGCTGTCTGTACGCCCTGCCGTGGTCATGTTTGGCTCGGCCAAGAACCAGGACGACTTGACTCATAAACTGGCTGACATCATCAAGTCAAACAATGAACTGATGAGGAATGAACAGTCTGGTGCAGCAGCTCATGTGCTCGCTGAAAACATCAGAATGCTACAATTTCATGTTGCTACATTTGTGGATAATGACATGCCTGGCATGCCAAAGTAAGTTTTCTCATTACAGTTAAGAATCTAGCAAATGGCGCATCTAACGTAAACACTCCTACAACACATACAACAGTGTGGGCCAGTTATACTGTGCTACTTGGAGTTCAAGACGAAATTTGGATTTAGCAGCCACATACTTGTATGAGCACAAGCCAAGAACTAGCCTACACAGCTAAATAAAGATGTACATAATATCTAGCTTCCAACAATCAGTTATTGAAGTATCTTAAATCAGTGTTTTTATTTAGCAGTTCACAAGTTCCCTAGAATTGCACACTTGAATTCCCCCCACTCCTGTTTGATTAGACACCCAGAACGCGACCACCGGGTCTCTGTACGTGATGGACATTCCCCACGTATGCACTAAGCGCTTTGATACCAAATTTTTTATATGCACAGAGAGGGCGTGGTACTCTGCCTTAATTTGCTTTACCCGAAAAGTTGGTGTCGTATTTATTTAAATTGAATAACAGGCTTGCATTACACAGAATCTCACCTGATGTTAAGCAATGTTGCGGTCTGTGACCGAGTGTGCTAGCCTAGAAGTAGCAGATTCACTCGCAACTTGAAGAGACCCAGATTTTAACTATCGGGGAACATCCATTCAGGCACAGCGGACATTTCATGGAATTCTGTTCATTCAGTCATGGAAGTCCAATCCACAATGAATTCCACAGTCTAGCGGTTCTCACTATAAAAGAGCAATCTCAGTGTTGCCATTTCGTGTCTGCCCTGGCTGTTAGATAGAAAAATAGGCAGGAGGGACCATGCAGGTCATACACACACAAAACACACGTACTCCGAGAAATGTATGTGATAAAAACAGATAGTTTGCAACTTTACGCCGAAGGCTTTGTAGCTTAACCTGTGTCCCAGATATTTATTTAATGATTTTGTTGCTGATCAGCTTCTTGGTAAATTTCTCAATGGACTTCAATGCCTCAAGCTGGTACTTGGCGGATCTATCCCACAGGTCATTAAACTCTTGTGACTCGTTTTGAAGTCACCCATATTGGTGTTTTGGTAAACAGGCTTTTAATGTTTATGTTACAGGGCTATGCAAAAATCCGGAAAACCTCTCAAAGCTATCAAGGCACGTCTAAAAGGGAAAGAAGGGAGAATTCGTGGAAACCTTATGGGTAAACGAGTTGACTTCTCGGCGCGTACTGTCATCACACCTGACCCTAACTTGCGTATTGACCAAGTAGGAGTTCCCAGATCTATTGCACAAAACTTAACATTCCCTGAGTTAGTGACACCTTTCAACATTGACAGAATGCAAGAGCTTGTCCGAAGAGGAAATGCTCAGTATCCTGGTGCAAAGTATATTGTTCGCGAAAACGGTGAAAGGATAGACTTGCGGTTCCATCCTAAATCATCTGATCTGCATTTACAATATGGGTACAAAGTAGAGCGTCACTTGAGAGATGACGACTTGGTTATTTTCAACCGACAACCAACACTCCACAAAATGAGTATGATGGGCCACAGGGTAAAGGTTCTTCCGTGGTCGACATTCCGTATGAACCTGAGCTGCACATCTCCATACAATGCTGATTTTGATGGTGATGAAATGAATTTGCATGTGCCACAATCTATGGAAACACGAGCCGAAGTAGAAAACATTCACATAACTCCTCGCCAAATTATTACACCGCAAGCGAACAAGCCCGTAATGGGTATTGTACAAGACACATTGACTGCTGTTAGGAAAATGACAAAACGAGACGTGTTCCTCACAAAAGAACAGGTGATGAACCTTCTCATGTTCTTACCGACTTGGGACGGTAAAATTCCACAGCCTTGCATTTTGAAACCACAACCACTTTGGACTGGCAAACAAATATTTACTCTAATCATACCTGGACACGTCAACATGATTCGAACTCATTCCACACATCCAGATGAAGAAGACGATGGACCTTACAAATGGATTTCGCCCGGAGACACGAAAGTCGTCGTGGAGCATGGAGAGCTGCTCATGGGCATTTTGTGTAAGAAATCACTTGGTGCTTCAGCCGGTTCTCTACTGCATATTTGCATGTTGGAGTTGGGCCATGAAACTGCCGGTCGGTTCTATGGTAACATCCAGACTGTAATCAACAACTGGTTGCTATTTGAAGGCCACTCGATCGGTATCGGCGACACCATTGCCGATCCGCAGACATATCAGGAAATCCAGCGCGCCATCGTAAAAGCTAAAGACGATGTAATAGAGGTCATTCAAAAGGCTCACAACATGGAGTTGGAGCCTACTCCTGGTAACACCCTCAGGCAAACTTTCGAAAATCAAGTGAACCGTATTTTAAACGACGCTCGTGACAAAACTGGTGGCTCTGCTAAGAAGTCTCTCACTGAGTACAACAATCTCAAGGCTATGGTGGTCGCGGGTTCTAAGGGTTCCAACATTAACATCTCTCAGGTTATTGCCTGTGTGGGTCAACAGAACGTTGAAGGTAAACGAATTCCATTCGGCTTCCGCAAGCGCACATTGCCGCACTTCATCAAAGACGACTACGGTCCTGAGTCCAGAGGCTTTGTAGAAAACTCGTACCTTGCCGGATTGACGCCTTCCGAGTTCTATTTCCACGCTATGGGAGGTCGTGAGGGTCTTATCGATACCGCCGTAAAAACAGCCGAAACTGGTTACATTCAGCGTCGTTTGATAAAGGCTATGGAGTCTGTAATGGTGCATTATGACGGCACTGTCCGTAATTCAGTCGGACAGCTTATCCAGTTAAGATATGGCGAGGACGGCCTAGCTGGGGAGACTGTGGAGTTCCAGAACATGCCTACCGTTAAGCTTTCTAACAAGGCTTTCGAAAAGAAATTCAAATTTGATCCATCAAATGAGAGATATCTAAAGAGAATTTTCAATGAAGATATCATCAAAGAGCTGACGGAATCTGGCTACGTAATTGCTGATCTTGAAAGCGAATGGGAACAGCTATCTAAAGATCGCGAGGTTTTGCGTCAAATCTTCCCCAGTGGTGAATCCAAAGTTGTACTTCCTTGCAATTTCAAGAGAATGATCTGGAATGCTCAAAAGACATTCCATATCAATAAAAGAATGCCAACAGACTTGAGTCCCATAAAAGTAATTCAAGGCGTCAAAGAACTTCTGAAGAAGTGTATCATCGTAGTAGGAGACGACCGATTATCCAGACAAGCCAATGAAAACGCAACGCTGCTCTTCCAGTGTTTGGTGAGATCGACTCTGTGCACTAAATTCGTGTCTGAAGAATACAGATTGTCCAGTGAAGCTTTTGAGTGGTTAATTGGTGAAATCGAAGCTAGATTCCAGCAAGCACAAGTAAATCCCGGTGAAATGGTCGGCGCCTTGGCCGCCCAGTCTCTCGGTGAACCCGCTACTCAGATGACACTGAACACTTTCCATTTCGCCGGTGTGTCGTCGAAGAACGTAACCCTCGGTGTGCCGCGTCTGAAGGAAATCATCAACATTTCAAAGAAACCCAAAGCGCCTTCTCTAACAGTATTCTTGACGGGCGGTGCAGCCAGAGACGCAGAAAAAGCGAAGAATGTGCTCTGCCGTCTGGAACACACCACGCTCCGGAAAGTCACTGCAAACACGGCCATTTACTACGATCCTGACCCACAAAACACAGTTATCGCTGAAGATCAAGAATTCGTCAATGTTTACTACGAAATGCCTGATTTCGACCCCACCAAGATCTCCCCGTGGCTGTTGCGCATTGAGTTGGATCGCAAGAGGATGACTGATAAAAAATTGACTATGGAACAGATCGCGGAAAAAATAAACGCCGGCTTCGGAGATGACTTGAACTGCATTTTCAATGACGATAACGCCGAAAAGCTGGTTCTGCGTATCAGGATCATGAACAACGAAGAAAGCAAATTCCAAGATAATGACGAGGAGACTGTCGACAAAATGGAAGATGACATGTTCTTGCGATGTATCGAAGCTAACATGTTGTCCGACATGACGCTCCAGGGTATCGAGGCTATCGCCAAAGTGTACATGCATTTACCTCAGACTGAAGCCAAGAAACGCATCATAATCACTGAACAAGGAGAGTTCAAAGCCATTGCCGAGTGGCTCCTGGAAACTGACGGTACTTCCCTGATGAAAGTGTTGTCAGAACGTGACGTTGATCCGATAAGAACATTTAGTAACGACATTTGCGAGATCTTTGCTGTATTGGGAATTGAGGCTGTGCGTAAATCAGTGGAGAAAGAAATGAACGCTGTATTGCAGTTCTACGGTCTTTACGTGAACTACCGTCATCTTGCGTTGCTTTGCGACGTCATGACGGCTAAAGGACATCTCATGGCTATTACTCGCCACGGTATCAACAGACAGGACACAGGTGCGCTCATGAGATGCTCGTTCGAGGAAACTGTTGACGTATTGTTGGATGCTGCCAGTCACGCAGAAGTAGACCCTATGAGAGGCGTGTCTGAGAACATTATCATGGGACAACTGCCGCGAATGGGAACTGGTAAGTTGAAAAACTACAGAACTCTAAATAATGTGTTTGTCTCAGAGAATCATCTTTTCACTATAATTGTTTTTGTAGGTTGCTTCGATTTGCTCCTCGACGCCGAGAAGTGTAAGAATGGCATGGAAATGGGTGGTCTTGGCGTCGGCATGGGCGTTGGAGGTGGCATGTACTTCGGAGTCGGCACACCGTCCATGACTCCGCTCATGACACCCTGGTCTACACAGAATACTCCTGGGTACAGCAGCAGTGTCTGGTCACCGGGTCAAGGTAAAAAAAAAGTACAAAAAGGTTAAGGTCAGCTTCACCGGCACCTAATTGTCATATACCTGGTCCACTACTACTAGTTTTTGTCGACGCAGTTCAAGTATTTGTTCACGCGGGGCGTCCCCGGCGGGTAGGGGTGATCCCTTGGAGTCCATGGGGTATATTCATGAATCCAGCCTATTCAGGTGCAATCGGTCTCGATTGATGTGCCAGGTTGGCTTGGCTACCATAATCTCAATAACATTCTTATAATATTTTATCTTGCTCTCTCATTAGCCGAGAGAGTGAGACTAAGCTGATTGTTTAGTATTATGCAGGTTTACTTTACCAGTGTATGGGATTATCAGTATAGAAATTAGGTGCTGGCCTCTCCCTTAATATTACATCTTTAAATATAAAAATCTCGAATCACGGTGTTTGTGGTCGCACTCTTCCGAAACGGCTCGACCAAATTTTGTGAATTTTTTTATGTACTTATATTTGGTATGTATGAGAATAGGTCGTAAAGTATTTTTCATCACCACGGGTAAAACTGCGGGGCGCAGCTAATATTTATATATTTAACTTGAAGTACCACTGGACATATTTAAAAACGTTTCTTTCTTCTGTTATAGTGGGAAGCAGCATGACTCCTGGTGGTCCGTCGTTCTCACCGTCCGGTGCTTCAGACGCATCAGGTCTGTCCCCGGCGTACAGCGCGTGGTCGCCGCAGCCCGGCTCGCCCGGCTCCCCTGGACCCCCGATGTCTCCGTACGCATCTCCCGCGGGCGCATCTCCATCGTATTCCCCCACAAGCCCAGTATACGCTCCAGCGTCACCCAGCCTCACTCCCACATCTCCACACTACTCGCCCACTAGTCCATCGTACTCGCCTACTTCACCTAACTACTCCCCAACATCTCCGATTTATTCCCCGACTTCGCCGAGCTACTCGCCTACTTCGCCCGGCTACTCGCCCACTTCACCCTCGTACTCACCGACATCTCCCAGTTATTCGCCGACATCACCGAGCTACTCCCCGACAAGTCCCGCGTATTCGCCCACTTCTCCCAGCTATTCGCCGACCTCACCTAGCTACTCGCCGACGAGTCCGTCATATTCGCCGACTAGTCCGTCGTACTCGCCTACTAGTCCGGCGTACTCGCCGACTTCGCCAGGCTACTCGCCGTCTTCGCCCAGCTATTCTCCTACCAGTCCCGTGTACAGTCCGGCGTCGCCGAGTTATTCACCGTCGTCGCCTAATTACACTCCAACATCACCGGCATACTCGCCAACGAGCCCGTCGTACTCTCCGACGTCGCCTGCGTATTCGCCGACTTCTCCAAGCTACTCGCCGTCTTCGCCGAAATATTCTCCTACGTCGCCGAACTATTCGCCTACTTCGCCGTCGGTTGCGGGCGGTAGTCCTACCTACTCCCCGACGAGTCCTCAATACTCGCCGCCGAGTCCACAATACTCGCCGACGAGCCCCGCCTACTCGCCGTCGTCGCCGCAGCACCCGGCCAGTACGCGTTACTCTCCGTCTTCACCCAACTACTCGCCTTCTTCTCCAAACTACTCGCCGTCTTCGCCCGGTTACTCGCCGATGTCCACCAAGTACTCGCCGACATCGCCCACATACACTCCAACGTCGCCCAACTATTCTCCCTCGTCCCCTGCATATTCCCCGTCATCTTCAGCTGGGCCCTCGACTTATTCCCCCACTTCCCCGACCTACTCGCCGACATCTCCCCAATATGACGAAGGTGATGATTAAATTCTTTATTCATATGCACATTTTGTTTGTGCTTACATTGAATAATTTGATTAGACTGTTACAATATCCACTGATGAAATATTATTTTAATTACTGTATTCTCTACTATGTTTATGTTCCGGGTACTTTAAAAAAACTGTTTATTAATTAATGTACAATTTCAAATGAAATAAAACCTAAAACTGCTTAAAAATAAATGTAGCCTAAATGAAACTTAAAAAAAAAAAAACGAATCTAAAAGCATTGCCACGTTGAATGGCATGCTCATTTTTTGGCCTCCACCAAACGTTTAGCCAGTTCGAAAGCGGCCAGTCTCCACGGTCCTTAAGTTATGTGTATTATATTAGTACCTACTTTAAATAAGAATTAAATTCATAAGCATTAATTATGTGTGTTTGAATATTATATTAAGGGAAATGTTTCTACAGTAATTACTGGGGATAAAAAGATTTAACATCTTATATCTCAGCAGGCCTAGCACGGGCCGTGGACAGATTGTCTTTCCACCGTTTTTATCCCGCTAGAAAGAGACAAACTATATATTCTAGCTCTGTCACGTCTACGCGTGGATAAAAACGGTGGAAAGACAATTTTTCCATGGCCCGTCCTAGGCCTGCAGGTGATGAGCGCAGTACATTGTAGCGTTTTGACTTATCGGTTGTTCTAAATTTTGCGTGGCATTGAACTGGGCAAGTGTGGCGCTTACCATCAGACAAACGACTATCGTCTCGTTACTTGGTAGCATAAAAAATATACTGGGTTACGCGGGATTTTAGAGCTGGTCCCATAGTAAAAGTTGTTCATAATGATGGATGGATGGATCCCTTTCGGCTTAGTACAACTTTTCCGCGTAACCCTGTATAGGTATTCTGATTGTTGAGCTCTCCCATCAAAATTGGGATCAGTGATACAGTAAACTAGTTAAGTACATTATATCTTTAATATCTCAAGGAGATTTCATAATTGTTAATTACCTAGTTTTAAATATACGTCAAACATGCGGGATATTTTGTCAAAAAAGGCGTGTTTGACTTACCACGTTTGTTATGTGAAAACGGACCAATCTATGGAAAGAGTTTTGTATCGATGCACTAGATTAGTAACTTTCCTTATATTGACGACACATTATTTTAAGGTAATAAATGGAAATAAAATATATCTAAAAACCCTATTTTTTTTGTAGCGATAGTGGAGTGTCTACTTCTGCTAGAAAACATCAACACCCTACAGGTAGGTACTAGGTATATATACGTTTATTTTAAGGTAAAATTACACCAGTCTACGGCACAAAGTTTTCAATTAAAACACTAATAAAATGCGCACATTTTGTTAGTGTTTTAGTTGAAAACATTCTGCCTGCTACATACAGCTTTGTCGGGGGATATTAGAGTACACAGTACACACACTGTGTGTTCTGCACTATAACTGCTGCACACTATTCCGGTAGAATTTCTTTTTAGGTAATATGATGGCTTCGAAGTAATATAAATACGTAAGCAATAAAATCTCCACATCGTTACATATTATTTAATTCTTAACATGATTACAAAATACAAACTTACATGACTACCTATTGTGCTTTATAACATCGAACACAGCCATTTTAGATACTAGACATTACGTTGTATCGACTAAAACCTATAGGAATGGTAATGATAGCAAAACAAATCGACAATCAGCTCTAGTGTAATGATGACTCGAATGAGTCGATAGCATTACAGTTATCTAGATTTACCCACAATTTTAATACTTTATATTATAACCTAGCTTTTGGAAGAAAATGCTGACGTGGAAGCAATAATTAAATTACCCAATACTAAGATAACGGGAATTATTTTCCTCGATATATTTCTATGATGCGGTCCTGATCGACGTATTCGAAGATGTGAGGCGCATCCATGAGAATGCCCACCGTCCCCGCTGTGGTGACTATGAAGAAAATGTAGAGCTGGAGTCTGTCAATCACCATAGCCACGTACTTCCAGTCTTCGCGAGTCTGAAATATTCGCGTATTGTAAAGGTTATTCTTCCGAACTACCGAGAAATTTAAATTAAGATACGCATGCAATTTTACCTGGATGTAAAGATCTTCGTTACGCAAATGCTCAGCGATAAACTCCACAGCTTCCGTAGCTTTAGCTGCTTCCGGGGACAGAAGTACGGAGTCGGAGCTTTCAGATTCTCTGCGTTCTCCCCCCAGCCCCAGACCGCCCAGCGCTCCGAGACCACCTAGGGCCCCAACATCTCCACCCCCCTGCGTGCGGTTGATCTTGCAGTTGGGATGATGCAGATCAGACAATTCCATAGCCTCCATTTTGCTTTGTTTCGCGCCAATTGCACTGTCAATAAAACTAATATCAAAAACGACGGATAATGGTACAAGAATCGAATGAATGTTTACAAGACTACCTGATGTGTTTCGGTAGTTCGTGAGGGGCCGCAGCATGTGGTGGCCCGCTCATGCCGGGCATCTCCATCATCCATCGCAGCCTCGTCTTGCGAGGCCGGCGCATCAGCAGCATCGCGGGCAAATAGTGAAGGAAGACGCTTCGAATCCACAACGGCATTCTGTACAAAAGAAATGAAGTGCGTACTGAGCTTTAAAAAGTACCTACTGGGATTTTAACCGGATCATCGCAAATTGAAAAAGTCATTTTACCTGTGTGTTCTTGGTCCTCTAAAGTTCCAGTTAATGATAATCACTGTAACTAGGATACTGACAGTGTTCATGATGAATGTAAACAGCAGATACTTGGCTATGAGAGGTAGTACGAGCGAAGTCGGTGGCAAAATTTTCGATACGAGCAGCAAAAACACAACCAGTGACAGCAAAATGCTGATACCCAGTGTGACCTGCAATCCAAACGACCATAATAAATATTTTACTTAAAATGTAGTCATAATTTAAAAAAAAACTTTGAGCAATGTCAACCTTTCCGTGCTACTCGAATAGGAGTCAGCAAAGTGTTTGCTGGTTTGGCTTTATTTAAATTACTCGCACTGGTTGTTTGAGTAAAGCAATATACCTACAAGCTTTGGTTCGCACTGACTACCCTGGTGGCCACGCTATGATGGCCTTGAGCTAAGCTTGGCTACGCTCTCGGATTTCAAGCTTGGTCATCATTGCAACCCTTGCTGTCCGCGTGCAACGCTGACTGCGCTGTGATGACCTGCGTTACGCTGCGCTTTCGGCCATCATCATCGCTGCCAGCAACGCACTAATTACAGATCGCGACAATAATGCACCTATTGAATTTGATTATTAAAAGTAATTTCTTTTTTTTTTCGTAGATATATTAATGTATTTTTACTTATGAAAAATCTCTCGTAGGCAACTTCTCTATTCTTTATTACAAATTAAGCATTATAATTAACAGAAAACCCAAAACATTACCTACATGCTGCAGCTTAGATGGGCAAGGATCTTCTATATTTAAGACCTTTTTAAAATAAATAAAAGATAATAACAAAAACAACAATATTTAAATCGCACCTCTAAATGGCAATAACTTTACACAGTGACAAATGAGAAGGAATGCAAGGACCCGGGCGATACGATTCTTGCACCTACTTAGTACAATATACAAAACTAAAAAATAACTACAAAGTTTTTATTTTTGGTAATTCGGTTTCAGGCCTTAGACCCACAGAAAAAGAAACATCTTTTCTGTGCTTAGACCAAAAAAGGGGCCGGTAAATTTTTACAAAAAAAAGTTTTTTGTAAGTCATAGAACAAAGAGAATACAATAGAAGATCATAGAATAGAAGTTCAGTATGATGTAAGTTGTCTACGAGAGCTTTTTAGTAAGTACATAATTGTAAAAAATCCCCTGTAGATTTTAAATTACCTTTTCACCAGCTTCGGCAGGCAAGTAAAAAACGAGTACGCAGAGGAATGAGATCAGCACAGTTGGCAAAATCAAGTTGACGGTATAGAACAATGTCTTCCTTCTTATGATAATGTAAAACGTGATGTCAGTTTCAGTCGGATGGTTTCCTTCATAGATGTTAAGGTATGCGGGTACTTCGATAATGTCCCATGTTCCTGACTTCCAGTAATCTGACAGGTCCACGAAGTTCTTGTTGTTGTACAAGGCAAGGGATACTTGGTCGCCATTGAACGTCCACGAACCAAATTTCATGATGCAGGTTTGCTGATCAAATGGGAAATATGTGACATCAATCGTGCATGAACTCTGTAATAAACAAAATTAATTTTATTGAAAGTTGGAGAATAATAATTATTTTAGTAAAAACTAAAAAACATGTTTATGTATTTTGTTAAACAGCTAAATAAGTGACAGAGCCATCTAGCAGAAAGACGCCAAACACGCGCCGCTGCCGTGCCGTGCATGATGTTTGACGTCTTTACCGCTAGATGGCTCTGCCAGTATTATTAGCACCATTGAAGTTCCACTTCCCACGTACTTATTAGATCAGTTCGACGGTACCAAATTATTGTATTATCATAAGAGTTACAAAATGGGTTAAGCGGAAAGGTTATGTACTAAGATGAAAGTGGTTCATAGTATCTATCATTATGAACAACTTTTACAATGGGACTAACACTGGAATCGCAGAAAAATATCAGTGGGGTTAGTATGAGAACTTGCGAAAAAGTTATCGTTACGTAAAGGATAGCAAATGTATGAAAAATTCATTTTCTATCACGTCCGATAGAGGCGCTGTTAAATTTTTCATACATTTTGCTATCGTTTACGTAACGATAACTTTTTCGCAAGTGCTCGTACTAAGGCCACAGCTGTTTTATAGAAAACAGTCATTCAAACTCGACACAATGTATGGAACAGCAGATTTTTTTTCGCGATTTCAGGGTTGGTCTCATAGTATACCTAAATTTGTTCAAAATGATGGGTACTAAGGACCCCAAAGAGTACTTTTTAATATAGAAAAAAGGACCCCTTTCGGCTTAATACATCCATTAACTCTGTATACTTGCAAATATAAGTTTCAAATTGATACGACAATAAGTATAGGTTAAAATCGCCTTCCAAGATTTGATCATATTGTTATATTAACGCTTTCTAGTAAAGTTATAAAGCGTTATAAATAATTTTGAGAATAGCGCGCATTTCTACGTTTTATACTTACCTGGTAGATAGCTGGTGGCACCCACAGAACTTCTCCGTTTGGGTAGATTAGAACGTTGGATTTATATCGGACCTCATAGTTGCCGTCGGCACTGGAAATAAAAGAGGAAAAATAAAACGTCAAGCCTTAAATAAGCATAGTATCAGCATAATATATCTTTCATCATCACTATGGTCCTTACTTGTTAAAAAGCACGATATCTGGTTTCCAGACCTTGTCTGGTGGTAGTCGCAGTACGCCTATGCCACCGTAATCAGCTTCATCCCACATCAGCTGGTAATCCATCCACACAAGTCGGAGCCAAACGTTTGATTTCATGATCTGGTTCTTTTCGTTCTGGAATAAATATGCGAAATAAGTACGAACTCTTCTTCAGTTTTTCTTGTGGTTGCATGAGAGTTGTAATATGTAAGACCAGTAGCATTGACAGTTTTAATTCAAAGTTTCTCGTGATCGCTTAACCAGGAGCACCTTGCACTGCGTCTGATAAAGTGTATCATACCTTGGTACTTTGTACGGATGAAACAACCCCCCCATTCGCACCACCCGTGTGATTAAATGTGACAGGTAAGCACCGTGATGTCAGCGTCCTTTTGGCTGTCAAATTGAGTTACAAAGCATGTATTATGTATTGGGGAAAGCGCATTTTTCTTTCCCTGCTCCCTAGTGCCTGTATAATATATATGCACTTGCGTAAGCTCGCCTTATTAATCCGCCACCAGGTTATGTATGATAGTAGGTAGTTAATACATACAACATTGATGAGCTGCACGAAAGCCAGCCCGAAACGGACGTCCACCTTCTGCGTCATGTTCTGCACTGGTCGGATTAGCTTGTTGTATCCTCGGAAGAGGTCGCGCACCAGCCGCTCCTCGTCTTCGGAACACCATCCTGGAACAGTTCCCGGTTAGCGACACTTGACCATTCGAGAGTGGGTCTATTTTATACCTAGACGCTTGTCTAGACTAGACTGCATCAATTTACGAGTATTGAATTGTAAAAGTTGAAAAAAACAAACAGTTGTATCCTATTTACACTGTACAATTTAATTCCCATATAAGTACGTATACCCTTTGAATTTCATACTGTGTACACAGTAAACAAATTGTTGATAAAATAAAATATGCAAAAGATCTAAGATGAGAAAGATGCTGCGGCACGTCAGATCAATAAACATCAAGTAAGATAAACTTACAGTGAAACATTCGCTTGTCAGATTAGCGAATAGAGCGTTATTCTGGTTCTTACTATGGTTAAATCATAATCGAAATCAATTTATAATGTATAATAAGTATATATAAGATAATTATTATAATTCATACTTGAAACTAAGCCGGTAACGCGTTGATGTCTAATCTATAATTTATAAAAAAGCACGGCGCGCGTTTATGTCTTTACTTGTATTCTACGTAATTGTTAAACATAACTGTAATAATAAGTAATTTGTTATTTTCCAGACGATCAAGATAGTTTTATACGTTCCAGTATGGTAAAAGGATATGTTCCCGTGGGACTAATCAACTACTAATAACGAGTGATTTATTAAGAAAGTTTGTTATTCAGAAGTGTGTCGGAGGTTTATAGATAAATTGCTTACCTGAATAGAGGACGGTGAAAAGTGCGAATGTGAGAAGAAAGGCGCGAGTCCCGGCCGACATGGCGGCGGGTAAACGGGCACTGCCGCACACAGCCGCCCGCCCAGGCGACCCGCGCCCGCAGCCTGCACTCCCGCCCTATATAACCCGTACCGATAACGGCGGGTTGGTATAGCGTAGCCAGGCGATCGTGCCCCTTAGCGGGCTATGGACGTACAATCTCCCCGATTTATTATCAGTACGTGCAATAGAATAACTTTTTGTTAATATATAATAAATAAACATGCTTATTAGTAGAATAAAAAAAAAAACTTGTGGGCTTCTCCTATATTGGTGTTAGGTATATGATTATAGTGTTTGCTTTGCAAAAACAAGTAATTTATTGAGGATTAAGTCTTTAAGTTTGAAGTTCTCGTTGATAAGTAGTCTTCTAAGCATTCTACGTTACCTAGTCATATTCGTTTAAGCCATTATATTCTCTATCATAATTTAGCTAGTTTGCCTCCGGCTTAATTCTAATTGCGAACCGCTAGAGATTGGAATGCCTAATCATCAACTTTGTTTCGTGAAATCTATCTATCTATCTAGTCTGGGTGTATTCCAGGCCAGACTGAATAAGTCCCTTCTAGGCCTTCATGCTCAATCTTCAGCCACAACGTCGCTTTACTTTAGGCGAGTTGGAGGCTAAACGTTTATTCCTACCTACAGGTAATTTACGAAATATTTTTAGGTATTTACTTGTACATTTTACTACGAATATAAAGAATACATTCCTATTCTCAGATTATTAAAAATATTTGTTTTAGTGAATCAGTAATATGAAATAAAGCATAAGCTCTTTGTCTAGTTAACCATAATACCAGTTTTTAATTGTTAAGTTATTTGAGGTCGGCTTTGTTGGAAAGTGGATGTGTAGTGCGCATGTGCGCCATCCCACGGGAGAGCATCGATTGTCTCCTGGAGGGCGCTACCCGCCACCTCCGCCAATGTAATATAGGTCAGGAATGTGCACAATTTACGACTCACTTAAGCACCCGTTAAACGGTACCTACACTTTTCAGACTCGTTCTAACCAGGAGACATAACGGCTTCTGCAGGTGTAAATAAAATATTTGTTTGTTTCATTCATTTATATTTAATAAACAAAGTTACAGTTCAGAGATTAACCCTAACAATTGAACATATCTCAAGGACATCTGATTGTCCCGATGGGGACGCATGGAAGCCGCCCGCGGCTGCTGGCTCCCCGGTCATCGGGAGAGCGCTGCGTGGAGCGACGCGCGGCACCCACCGTCCCGGTCATACAACCGCTAACGACTGGTTGAAGACGAGATTAAATAACGGTACATAATTATACAAACACATTGCCGAGTAATAATGACAGTCGGTCCGCAACTTCCATAATAGACCCCCTGCGATTATTAACACCTCGAAAAAGGAAAACATGGGTAGAGCTTAGCGGGGTACGTAGACGTTAGTTAGGTACCCGCGCTTTCGCTCGGCTTATGGACGTTTTCCTTTTGGGAGATTTACAATGTCTTGTAGAAATGATAAATTAAAAAACGAAGTATTCGTTAGTACGGTTAACATGACGTAGTCGAATAGAAATGAACTTGAGATGAGAGTCGTTGGATGTGGCAGACGAGCGGTGTAAATTGCCGGTCGAGGTGCTTGTCGACTAGTTATCGATTCGAAGTCGCCGTCGGAACAACTGGGTACTGTTGCTCTCGTAGTTATCATGATAAACGCAAAATGTGACGCGCAAGTTGGTGTATGTGTCGCTTAACAATGTATAAATTCCGACAGAGATTTAATGTAGAAGAAAATTGAAGCTGACATTATTTCCAGCTTACGAATTTCTGTAACCATATCGAAAGAAGTACAAATTTGATACTATTACGTAATTTAATTAATTATTATTTGTATAAGTCGTTCCGAAAGTCTCAGGTATGACTTTATTAAAATAATATTTCGTTTAACTACAACTTTTAACGAACGTTTTATTAAGCTATAGCCATGGATATTTTACCATTATAACAATATCGACCCGTTCACAACGAGGCATATCACAACCTGTACCAATTGAATCAACATTGTTTGTAAAGTTCTATACTAGCTACTGACACAAATACATCCGAAAATAAACTTAGGGTCATAACCACGATTCATGGAATCGAACAAGAAGGAAACGAAGGGCACTTAACCGCCCAAAGTCTATCTGTACAATAGATTTCAAGAGTCGAAGAAGTTCTAACAAAGTTTTAATTTAAATGCGAATCAGGTCGTTAAACGGTATGAAGGAAGACGTTTTTGTGCTACAATTTTTATAATGATCACCAGCGTCATCGGTGCCCGTGGCCGCAAGAGACGGCCACTAGCGCTGACCTCCAGTCTGCCAGTACAGGGGCGCTGCAGTGCGGCGCGTCTACTTACTGAGCACGTACTGCCACGTTTCAATATCGACAGCTCCGTTGGAACTTGCCATAGGAACCGCTCA
This sequence comes from Agriopis leucophaearia, assembly GCA_949125355.1. Taxonomy (NCBI): domain Eukaryota; kingdom Metazoa; phylum Arthropoda; class Insecta; order Lepidoptera; family Geometridae; genus Agriopis; species Agriopis leucophaearia. The sequence goes on from OX421262.1 coordinate 10,458,790, forward strand.
TCGTTCAACATTTCAAATATATTACTAGTGCTTTTTGTGGGGCTCGTCAATGAATTCCTTTGTGTAGGTAAAACGTACGTCTTTGTGATTTCGGAAGAAATAGTCGTTAAGGTCATCAGAGGAATCAAGGACATCGAAGGATAGGCAGTCATCGGTTGAGCGTAGGGGATGGCAGTCAGCGGTAACTTATGTCTAGAGGGGGGCGCGGGCGACGAGGCAGCGGCGGCAACTTCCCGAGCGACGCAGCGTCAGCGCCCGCGCCAGTTCGCACATCACAACTTAACAAGTATTCGCGGTATCACAGAACGTTACGCATGCGCAGCCGCAAGCGGGCGGGTCGCTACGACACCATGATGTGTGGTGCAGACAGCAGCACGGCTAGCGTGGCGATGATTGTGAACAGGGTAAAGATAATAAGGCACAGTCTGTCCACGACCATGGCGGCGAACTTCCAGTCGCGCGAAATGTCCGCATCTTCGTCATCCTTGCGCATCTGTAAAAATTACCTCCGTTATCAAAGACATCTGCGCTCTAATTGATCCGGGAGAGGCAGGCCGCGTAAGAGATTTTGACTATTACCTGATCTGTGATGACTCGGAGCTCTTTCAGTATGAGCGAGAGCTCGTAGTCGACACCGAAACAGCTGTGCGCTGCGCCGAGCCCCGCGCCGTTCCCCTCGCCCTCCCTGCAACAATAAATACGGCTCTGTAGTCACTGGCCAGCCCTGCGCTCTACACTACGGGTGGAGCCGAGGATCGAAGGGAGCTACTGGAGTTATGCTATGCTGATTGATCAGATGTAACAATAGTCATAGACCCGAGATAGAAAGTTGAGAGTTGAAAGAATGACTCTACTAATGATGTGATGTCTTTAAGCTGTTAAGGTCGGGTTGACTGCGGAACGTTCGAGGCTGGGGAGAATTATTGTAACCGTGCTATTTACGGCGAGTAGTGTTCGTGTAGATCGTCGAGGGACCTGTAGTATCGACAGCAGGGGGGCTGCTGTGATTGCGCGTGCCGGAAGTCGTCGTCGATATCAAGCACGTTAGCCAGGAGTGACTTGGAGGAGCGTTCGCGTAGCTCCAGATCTGGAGGAGGTGGGGCGCGCGCGGGCGGCGGCGTCGTCGCCGGTCCCGGCCGCGACATGCGCAACACCCACGGCAGCCAGTAGAGGAATACGCAACGTATCTGTGTAACACAAAATCATTATTAGCTGTATAGCTTATAACTTATGCAATATAATAATATAATATTTAACGTAAAGACGATATACATACCCAGTCACTCATTTCGTGCGTGTCTGAGTGCCGATGGTGGTAGTTCAGGATGAGAATTGTAGAAACAACGGACGAGGCCACCATAAACATGATGCAGTTGAAGTATGTGCCCAATAATGGCACTGCATCCGACGTCGCCGGCATCGTCTCCGCCACCATGTTCAGGAACACCGTCAGTGAGAGCAGAATCGTAACGCCTGGTCACAAACAATCTTTTATTAGTAATCAAAGTTATCAGAAAATGCCTTCAGAAAACTGATAGTAAGAGAAGTGATATTATGAATTACCCAATGATAATTTTTCGCCAGAGTCCGGCGGCAAGGTGAAACCCAGAAGTGCCATCGAGGCAATCAGGACGCAGGGCACGATTAGGTTGAAGAAATAGTACAGCGTTTTCCGACGGATCACCACCGCGAACGTGATGTCAATGTACGGCTCTGGACAGCAGTTGTAGTAGATTTCGTTGCGCTTCCCCGGCACTCCTGATAAATAAACATTATTAACTCAAATCCTAAATCTAGTCTTCACAGTTCAAGAAACGGTATTCAGTGTGGAGTTTACCTATAAGTTCCCATTCACCATTTGTTACAAAACTGCTAATATCTCCACCGCCTTCGTCTTGTAGTTGAAGATCCAGCTGTCAAGGAAATCACACGTAAATTGAATGTTCAACAGCTGAAGTTATTTAGAAATGAAAATGCTTAAATATTACTGACTTGATAACCATCATAAGTCCAGCTACCGAACTTCATCTCGCATCGCTGGTCGTCAAAAGGAAACCAAGTGATGTCGATCTTGCAGGTACTCTTGAAGATGCCAGGAGGTACGTAAAGACATGACCCATTGTTTCTCACTACCACGTTGGTTGGATATGTGCTGTCGAATCCCTCGTCCGCGCTAAAACATGAAAAAATATTAATACTTACTCCTAAGAGAGGTAGAGTAGGTACTTCTACACAGGGTTAAGCATATACCCTGTACTAATCTGTAAAGTTTCATAGAAAACGGTCACTCACAAAATGTATGGAACAGCAGATATACTTTTCATGTTTCTAGGGTTCATCCCATAGTAAAAGTTGTTCATAATGATGAGTACAATGACCTCCTTTCGTCTTAGTACAGGGTAAATGCGTAACCCTGTATGTGGGCTGTATGTAAAGACTACATTTGGTCGCCGTACGCCGTTTTGGTCTTTCCTTTTTGATAATAAGTTACAAAAGTTAAGTCGAACGTATGAAAAACAAAATTCCCAGATCGGTCATCAAAACAAAAAGTAAACGTCAAGAATTCAACTGACCTGTTGTACATAAGGACGTCTGGTTTCCATATCCGGTGCGGCGGCACTCTCAAGTCTTTAACTCCACCAAAATCTGAAGTATTCCACCTCAAGTTCATATCATTCCATTCCTGCAGAGACAAATAGAATTAAAGCTCCTACAAACTGACAAAACTGATTAATAAATCATGTTACAAAAACTTAATACTTACTAATTTAAGCCAGATGTTTGTTATTAGTAGCTGATTCTTTTCATCCTGTAAAAAATATTATGATGTATTAAGTGATAGTAATTGATTATCATAATTTAAGACAATGAATAACAAGGAAATCTCGTGAAATTGGGTTCTCTTATTATTTTGACATTAGTAAACTTATGTCCTTACGATTGCCTGAGCGGGAACTTCTAGAAGGTGTCTTGAAATCGTGAGTGAATCGGTTTCTTCTGGGCAAACGTGCTCTATCGTAAACCTCATCACCGCTTAACATAATATGCATGGCTTTTAAAAGCAAACAAAATATTTTAGAAATTTAGAGTGATGGTGGCATGTGCCCTTTAAAATCTGACGGCACTTGGTTCGATTTGAAGCCCTGAGCAATGACATATTTAGTACACAAATCAATTTCACGAAGTTTTGATGATATCCTCCAACAATAGTGACGGAAAACATCGCGTAGAAAACCGGAATGTCCTAGAACCTCAAAACTTCAACGATAGATATTATCGAAAAAAATATGTTTTTGATGTAGGTGTAGTAAATTTTTCCCTTAATTTGTTAAACTTAAAATGAATATTTTACCCAGAATATAACCGATAGTATAAACTTGTACAAAACTTTTTTTTTTTCATGAGCCTCTTTGAACTGCCAAACGTCTCTCTACCTAAAAATATGGACATTGGAGTGTCGTGTTAAAAAAAATTAAGCCTGAAGAAGGATTAAGCGAACTGCGACCTCGCAACTTCTATTTTTTCGCAACCCCTGAACCAATTTTAGTTATATTAGAACTTGAAAGTTTTTGTTGCATGTCTACTTACCTACACTATTTCGTAAAGATCTGATCAACGATACGCAACATCGTCTAATAAACATATATAGAAACACTGAATTATTCCGTTAGAATCTGAGACCTCTCTTCGCTAAGTCAATAAAGAGAGAATTGGAAGTAGTACCACGTCAATGATCTGCATCAGCGTGAGGCCGAAGGAGAGCTGCAGCGGGTCGCTCTCGTTGACCACGGGCCGCTCCAGCACGTTGTAGTGGTCCAGCAGGTGGTGCAGCAGCCGCTTTTCGTGGTACCCGCCGCTTGCTCCTAAGAACGAGGACAATTACAAAGTTTAGTTAAACCTAGCACCAAATTTTCATACATAATCATTATTTGATAGTTAAGGGGGTTCTTCCAGTCTTCAATGCTCTTGCTTGCCCATTATCATGTTATTGAAGACTAGCCGCTTGCCTCGGCTTCGCACGGGTGTAAGCTCATCCTTCGGCCTCGCTACAAAATATAATATACCCTATGTCACCCGGGGATAGTGTAGCTTCCCAACAGTGAAAGAATTTTTTAAATCGGTTCAGTAGTTTCGGAGCCTATTCAATGCAAACAAACAATCAAATCTTTCCTCTTTATAATATTAGTAGATAGATAGATATAAAATCATTGAGTGTGAATTTTCAAAGAGTGACAGAATCATGTTTTATTGTCTATCATAACATGCCAAACAAAAAAATATTAAAACTGTTTTAACAAACATTAATTTAACGGAGTACAATTTCAGTTGTTATTGTTACCATTTTACTTTAAAAATATGTAGTAACAAGTAAACATTTCGGTTGTGCCATTTTACTTTGTCAGCATAAAAGATATTATAAAAAAAAACTTTTTATCGATATGACACGACAACAAAACAGATTTGTCACTTTTGAAAATTCACTGTCGGTAATTTTATTTCGTCATTAATGTGACAATGTGCGAACGAGAGAGACGCAGACGGGCAGAGCACCCTTAATAATTTTTTACATAACAATAACAACTGATTTCATAAGAAGTTCAATAAACGGGATTCATTCATTCTACTTAAATATTTACGGGTGGAATCTACACTTATTAATATATTTATATTATAAAGAGGAAAGATTTGTATTTTTGTATGTTTGTAACGAATTAACTCAAAAACTAGTAGACCGGTAAAAAAAATCTTTCACGATTAGAATGCTACATAATCCCTGAGTAACATTGTCTATATTTTAGTGTGTAAAGATAAGCAGATGTATAACCGTACGCTTCTATTTTATATTATACTGTGTGGCTCTTTTTCTGTGGATTTGTATATTTTTTTTTTTTTTATAGGGCAAGTGTGCCTTTACTGTCTAAATAAAATATACAAGATAACACTAATACTACAACAACCATAGAAAAAAAACAAAGCAGTTAGACTGCCCATAGACCTTTAAATGTATAAAGACAATCCAAATGCAAATACTATAATTGTGCCTAAGTAATGAATTTTTGGCTCAATAATTCGTTTCGTTTTTTACCCAAAAACGCATAAAAAACAAAAGACGAACAGTTTTCTTCTAATAGTATTAAAAATTCTTGGTGGCATGTGGCCGGTACACCACACTAAGAAAATTCTACCAGGTAAGCGACATCTACAATTAATATTATAGCAGGTACGTTACACCTATTTTGCGAGTTCAATTATTCATTGAATATATTTTTTCTTGGTTGACTATTGTCTCTCCACTTTTCCATTGTCTTATTTGTGTGATAAAACTTGGATATTTTCTTGTCTTGGTTATTTTCGTTGGGTAAGTTATCCCCAAAGTAAAAATTTTGAGGATAGTATTGATACATTAGTGTTATTTTATTAGACATCCATGAAAACACCAATGTAAAATAATTCCGCATATATAGAATACTAGCTGCGCCCTGCGGTTTCACCCGCGTGGTGATGATGATGAAAAGTAGCCTATGTGCTAATCCAGGACATAAGCAATGTATATTTCAAATTTCATCCAAATCCATTTAGCCATTTCTGCGTGATTGAGTAACAAACATCCATCCATCCAAACTTTCACATAATATATGATATTAGCTGTACCCGCAAATTCGTCCGCAACTTCTTCAGAAAAAAATAGCCTATGTCCGTCCTCATGATACATACTATTACCTCGCAAAATTTTATTGCGATCGGTTAAGCCGTTTAGCCGTGATTATGTAACAAACAGACAGAGTTACTTTCGCATTTATAATATTAGTATGGATTACGAGTAGCTCCGTTTGCAATATTCCGATTCTGCTAATGAAACATTACCAAAACCTAAGTACAGAAATAAAAAATAATATTAAAGAATGGAATGAACACGTTAGTAAATTTTTTTTTTTTCTGTGACCTTATTTAATCTAACTGTATATTTTATTTCTTTGTATTTTTAATTTTGTCAATTTATAGATATAAATAGATTATAATATGGGTGTTATAATAACCTGAAATAAATTAATTTACACTTGATATTCTAGTAATTCAAAAAGAGATTTTCAGTAATTTTTATAATTTCTTAGATAGTCTGTGCAAAAAGAGACGCGTCATAAGCTGAGGTCGCGCGTGTGCTAACTTACTGTTTTTAGTTCACCGTTATGCCACGATGATTGTCTTTTTGCATATACTCTATCAACACAACACAAATTGATTTTCATTTTTTTAATATAAAATGTCATTCTAATTTTAATTTAGCAATTTAATCCAGTTTTGGAATGAATTCCTAGCTATACGGCGCCATATCAGTAAGAAAAACCTTAAGCTTATTTTTGAATCAACGCTTAACTTTGGAACTTTGAACTACAAAAATTTCCCATTTTTTTTATTTTTTTTTTAATATATATTTTTTATGTTAAATAAAGTTTAATAATTAACCCAAGTAAGTATATAAACATATTAGAAAGTGATAAAATTAAAGAAACAGTTTTAACTTAAAAAATTGTATTTGTTTTATAACGAAACTAATGATCCTAAATTGAAAGGTCTATAATTTGTTCATTAGAAAGTACCAGTGTCAATTTTTTTGGGCTTCATCGTCAGACTCTCAGGCGTGTACTCAAAAATGTGCATGAGTAATTATCATGTGACACATTTTTTTGGTGCTATCTCATTCAGCGTCCTGTTGTTTTTTCCTGTTTTTTTTTTTTACAGTGAATCAACACGAAAATTGCTTCAAACTATTTGCTATGTTATTATTAGGTAAAATAATGCCCAATCAGTTTCTAAAATTCTCATTCAGTGGTATTTTTTCTTCAAAAATGATGAAACAGTGTGAATGAAATCTATGGATTTTGAGCGTGCCCTTGTTTAATCCTAATATTATAAGTAATCGTTGTGGGAATAAATTGATACTTGAGAAGGACAACATACCAGGGGCGGCTGATATAAAATCTTCTTAGAAGGGGCAACGTTAGCAAATTGATTTTGCAAGACAATGCGCAGGTACACATGAAAAACGGCTTCACAGAGATCAACAATCCGTCTCATAGTCCAGCCCTGGCCCCTGTAACTGTTTCTTGTTCAAAAATTTTAAGAAACATTTGAAGGGACGCCGATTTTCATCAGACCAAGAGATGAAGGAACGACAAAATAAAAAAAAATATTTTAATGGTTTAATGTCACTCATTGACAAAAAACGTCATAAATGTATTTCAGTTGCAGGGGACTACATAGAAAAAAAAACATCCACTCACGTATAGGCACTCACGGCAGAAAGACCTTAAGTTTAAATAAATAAAGTGACTTGGCGTTCCTTAAGGATTTCGGCAAGGCATTAAATAGTTTTATGCCAAATATTCATATTTGGAAACATTATAAAGTTACCTAAATTAAAATAAAGAATCAAAGTTAAACTAAAATAACAAAAAATAACTTAATTAAAATATATGTATTAAACTACAATAATCTAACAAACCGCTGCCAGTAGGCAACGTTCCCAAAATGCTAGCCGCGTTGCTGCGTTGGATTGCAATGCTAACACGTAATTTGGGTACATTTATGAGACAATGTTATGGTGAGTTGAAGCAGTGAAAATGTGTGTGTCTTACTTTATCCGACGATTGAGTATAGATCTGAAAAAATTATCTACCTATTTTATTGGGTCTCTTCTAGGTTCATTACGAGTGCAGACTAAAAAAAATTTTTTTCTTACGTATAGTACTTGCTTGTAGAGTTAGGTGACAAAGCAGCAGCGTGAGTCATAGTCATAAAAATATTGTATGCTGTCGGTTCTTGAACTGTGACATACTACATTGCCATCAAGCTCAAAAGCATCTTTATAACAATGCCTATTTTTTTCTTAAACGTTACATGTACATTCACGCAATGATAAAAATGAGCTATTTGAAACATGTAAAAAAAGAATGAGTAACAACAGCTTTACACAGATAAAGATAAGGTTAACTATACATAGGTACCTAGTAAGGCACGACGTTGAAATGTTTCTTTCTAATTTTGTAGATAAATACTTGTACATCTGGCCCAAGGCAGAGCTATGTACCTAATGTATTGTAAGAAAAGATACCTCGGTGTTACTGAAAATCATTTTGGGATAATTCTACTAAGTTTTTGTGCTCATACATCCAAGGTTTTCAGTTACTGATGTTCATCTTTTGAGTGGTGAATTGTTTACATCGTACATGGATGTTGTACTTCGTTGTGTAGGGTTGGATAAGGTGCATGATAACCAGGTATAAGAGGGGTCTCGCTTACCCCCCGGCCAAAGCAGGGCCAGCAGTAGCAGCAGCAGGCCCGCGGGCGCCGCCAACAGCGAGCGGCGCGCCCGCCCGCCCATGTCAGCGCCGCGAGGCCGCCGCGCCGCGCGCCGCCGCCGCCGCCGCCGCCCCGCCGCGCCGCGCCATGGCCCGCCCGCGCGCGCGACACCGACCCCCGCTTCCCCGAGCCGCACTCCCGACTCTATTCGGATCTATCGAACACGATCGGTATTAAATTCAATTCTTTTACGGTTTTCATAAATCGAACTATTTAGGACCGCTCGCCGACGGCCACGCGTGCCGTCCGGTGCTGGAGCATTGCCGACACGCCGCGGGTGGTGTGCTCGAGTCACGATGTGTTTTTGAGCATTGTTGTTCAGCGGAGTGCGGCCGACCGTGGGGCAGCGGAGCCGCCGGTGTGCGGACTGGCGGAGGGCGCGTGTCGCGCAGCCGCCCCGGCAGTCGCCCGCCCGCCGCCCGCGCGCCGCACCGCCGCCCATTCAAGCCGCGCCGTGCCGCCGCGCTGCGCCGCGCTCGGTTCCGACCTTGTCTCCTTCAGGAGAATCCTGCTCGAGCTCCTTACCGCTCTACTCTCCCGCCCCGAGCCCGCTCGGCTCGGCTCGGGAGAGCTTGAGGTGAGACGCAAACGACGAGCCCTCGCACCGTCACCGCGCCACGTTGCCGAATGTTATGTTAATTTATGGAACCATTAAGTACCAAAAATTTACATTTATTTGTAACATTACAAACGTAATTAACTGTTTCGCAAAGTAGACATTACGTTAAAAATAGTTATTAGTTATTGATCGAAGAAAAGAAATAGCAAAAGTTGACGTATCGAGACATTTTTAATATTTATGTAAAACGTAGGTACTCAATGATTACCTACTATAAAACATAGCTAGTTGCCAGAATTTTTCATAATGACTTCAATATGCGTAATTAATTAAATCTAACTGTATTACAATGGTGTTAAATAAAAAATAATACGCATTTGATTTTCAATTAATGTTATGGGCATAATTATGTTTAACTTGTCTTCTTTCGTTCAGAATATAAATAGTACCTACATCTGCCTTATTTATCGCTAACATGTCAAGGCAGAAATATCTCATTCACACATATTCAGAATTTTTGCAGAAAAAAATTACTGATTATTAAAAAAAACTGATTGCTCATGCTCATTATCTTTCACTATATTCTAAAGTAACTAAATAAATACCTAACTAAATTTCTCAAAAATTAAAACTATTTTTTGAGATTTTTAGATTTCCTCCGCCACTGATAAAATCTCAACACGAAAATTGCTTTTTATCATTTGAAATGATATTCTAAAAATAATATCCAATAGTTTTTTTTCTATAGTGGGCTGTTCTAAAAATTTTTGGAATATGAAAAAAATATATTAATACCTTTTCCAAATATTCTCCTCCAATTCCAATGCATTTATACATTCGGTGGGCCAGCTTTTGAAACATAACAAAAAATCGCCAAAATTCTTAGACGGCCTCTTCTGCAGTGTTAAATTTTCGCCCACGAAGCATTTTTCTTACGGTGAGAAAAAAAAACCTAAACGACAAAAATCTCACTTCAGTGTAGAAAACGCTCGGAGCTCTGTATGTCATAACATAGCTCTGTGTGTCATAACAACAATAATGGCGTCCGAAACAGAAAATTATTAGCCAAGATTAACAAATAAAACAAGTAATAGGTATGAGTGAAATTACGGCAAAATTATTTATTATAAATATTGGGCGACCCATAGTACAACCGTTTGGTGTAGGACCTACAACATATTATTATGCTTATTGTAACTACTAATAAGCCATTCTGCCAAAGATTTCATACTTATACTTCGTATGTCAATCTTAGCATTCTGCATTACATCTAAACTTGGGTAGCAGTTTTGTTAAACGTAGCGTAATGTCAATCCAGCTGAACGATGTTCAGCTATTTTACATAACGGAGCTATTTTGTAAAATAGCTAGTGGTTTTGTCAAAAGCTGATTCGCCAATCCATCTGCGACATATGCATAATCAAAGAGCATGACAAGCTTCACGCGAGACTTCCATTGTTGCAAACAAAAAAAGAGTGACAGGTAATCTTTAAAAATATTTGAATAAAGAACTATAACATAGGTGGCCAATTATTTTAACCAAAGAGATTGTATTGAAATTAGCCGTCAATTCAAAATAGTTTCAAGAAAAAAACCACTTTATTTATTCTGTGGCTAACAAATTTCAGAACAACCTACCAAAGAGAATGTATGCAACCTACGTACATACCTTTTAGCAAACGTTTGTATTTTAAAATGTGCGAAATAGTATATAGCTTTGGAGATTTGCCTTGGCCGGTGAGTGCGGAGTTAATTTTTCGAAGTACCTATTCATTTGCATGCATCATCGCAGTAGTGAAAAGAGGCTACCAAAGGAGCATTTATTAATGATGGGTTGGCGCGGCGACGATCAAAGATTCGAGTGTTGTGGTCGTGTCGCGGATCGCGGAGGCTGCGGAGGGATGCAGGCGCGGGCGAAGGGCGGGGGAGGGGTTGCCGTACCGCGATCAATGACGCCGCCCGCCCAAGCCCGCGCGCTCGTCCCGCCCGCCGCGCAACGCGCTTCTACATTAGGGATATCAACACATTCAATATATATTTTTTATATTAACCCTTACTCACCTTACCAGATCACACAAATCTATATATGTATAAAAGTGAAATACCATTCATTTCCTCATTCACTCACTCACTGCGTCATCACAAAATCTCAAAAACTATTTAACCCACAAAGGTGAAAAAGTTTTTCACAAAGGTGAAGTAATCGGCAGATAGATTCTTCCTCATTGGGAACTCTTCCTTCTCTTTCCTCATTGGGTGTAGAGATTCGCTAAGACAGGATTGTACGAAAGGCCCGAATTAAAGGGGGGAAATGGAGGTTGAAAGTTTATATGAAAGTACGCGTACAAAGTCGCGGGCAACAGCTAATATATTTTAAATGCAAAAATGTGTGAGTAATAAAATAAGTGAGTATAGAAATATTTGTCACCACAAAGGCTACTTTTTTAATACGGAAAATACAGTTCTTGTAGAATAGCGGGTAAAACCGCAGGGCGCAATAAGTATATCTTACTAGTATAACTAGTTTTATAAATGCGAAAGTACATTTCTAAATTATTTGTAAGTGTGCAACAATATATAAAAAAAAAAGTTTGTGTGTTTGTTTCTATTTCACGCAATAATAGAACAACGGAATGAAATTTTGGGCCTTACTTAAAAACGTTACTCAAGTTGACATACGCTTAAATATGCTCCGTCTTGTTTTCGCGTGTGACGATTGCCGTCAGCGAGAAGTTGAAAGAGCATTTTAAAGCATAGATCAACTTGAGTAACGTTTTTAAGTAAGGTCCTTTTTATATAACAATAGTAGGGAGGCCGGAGTAAGGGACATAGGATATTTTTGTCCCGAAAAAAAAACTACGATACCAGTCCCTCAGGGGGAATATTCCATGCACTCTCGAATATGTATATAAACTGTGTACATAATTATTTATACACGTATGTAGGTGAAATTGGATTGCATTTTATTTTAGAATATATAACATCATTATTATTACAATACTAGTGACCCACCCCGGCTTCGCACGGGTGTTATTGTTATTATATTTTTATAGTATGATATAACATAGCCTGTGAGTATACATGTTCATAGCTAAGCATATTCGTGAAAACCACATTTAAATCAGTTTAATGGTATAGGAGATGTGCACAAACAAACAAACAGGCAAACATTCTAAAAACTGCCTTAACATGTTCAGCTGCTTATTTTAAGACGCCCTGTGTGTTTTTTGATATCTCGCAATTACAGATTTTTTTATCTCTACGTTTTTATTATATGTATATAGATAGATTGATAGGTTGTATCAGTAATCTAGGCATTTATCACTGTATGTTTTCCAAATAAAATGCGTGTGCATGTTGTGTTTGCGCTTAAAAGGATGTTCAGCCTATCATGTATTCTTTTCGTATGCTGTTGTTCACATGTAAATGCTGTATTATCCAGTTTGCAAACCATATTAAATATATATATATATATATATATTTATATTATATGTATAGATGATGTATATTTTATTTTATATGATATATGATGATGTCTTTTCAGTTTAAAAAAAGTTTTGCACATGTATGAAATATTTCCAATAAAAATGAATGTGTAGAGATGAGTGCCAACCCTACTCCTGTATGATCACTACACTACCAAACTCACTACTCGTGCCATAACTTTGAAATATCGGTTGATGTTCCCTTTGAAACCAAGATATGCGATATTGAGAGCAGTTCACTAACTCTCCTGCGGAGTACTTTTAATGTTATAAAAGTATTTTTGTTACCATCTTAAAGATTTTCGTATGTTCTGTAAATATTTCTGTTTAATTTTACGCTCACTGTAGTTTGTTTTACATCGTACTTATATAGCTGACCCGATAGACGTTGTCCTGTCTTAGCTATGAATATTCAATTTGAACTCTTCGACCAAAATAAAATGAATGGACGGGCTCATTAGAAGCGCATTTTTGAAGATTACAAAATGAGCGCCAGTGCTCACTTCGTTTCAGTCGGTCTCTAGGCGTAGGAAGTGAAACACGAGTCTATTTTTACGCGATAACGAAACATCTGACAAAATTATGAATTCGTATGCTTAACCGAAGTGTAAATACACAAATAAAACCGATATCTATTTTTTTAACAAATATACTGTACATTTTTATAATTAGGTGTTGAAGTATATGTTCGACGGTTTTAACTCTTTTTTACTGATCAAGTTCAATGGTTAGGGCCCGTCCATTCATTTTATTTTGGTCGAAGTTTGAACTGGATAAAAAAAACAGTGTTTATTGTCATGCTTTTAATCACCAAACGCACGAAGTAAAAAAAATCTTCGTTATGTTTTTTGAACCTTTCCTATTTTCTGCGCAATTTTATTAATTAGAAAGTTTAAAAAAAAAGACGAATGAAATAGGTAAAATCGTTCTTAAGTTATGGCATGACCAAGATAAATAGGGATTAATTTTAATTTATTTAATATATATCTAGATTATAGGAAACTGTAAAAAATAGCAGCACCCCGCGGTTTCACTCACTATTCTGCAGAAACTGTTTTTTCGGGGTAAAAAGAAAATAGAAGAAAATTTAGAGAGAAAATTTTTTCGGGGTAGAAAATTTGTCAATCTAGAGTGTAAGCTACCTCTATTTCAGATTTCATGTTAATCCATTTAGCTGTTACGGAGTAGCGACATACAAACATATAAACGTATACATTTACACACAAACTTCCGCATTTATAGTAGTAGCTGTACCATTATGTATTCTGTGGTATTAGTATGAAATTTTAATATAAACTCAAACAATCTTAATTAAAATTTGCTTCAACTAACCTACGCAAATCCAAACTGTGCGATAGAAAAAGCAAAATTGCAAAGTCTATTAAGCCTACGCTTGTCCCATAGTCCCAGAGAGTTGTTGAGGCATGTCTGCGCTTAATCTGCCGCGGCCTGATAATGAAGGGTGTTCGGTCATTACCGACGGTAATTCACGCTTCTACGCTATTACCACATAATAGAACGAGGCTGAATTCGCTAAAAGTGCCACAGAGACAGTTTGCTATAGCTTGTTTAATTAAGCTGTATTAAAGCAACCGTTGGACTATAAAGCTATTTACGAACACTTACATATACTTGTTCCTAACTGCACTTCCAATGAACTGCACTTTCATTCTGCTTAACCTCAGCCCGTCCTGGTTGTTATCAGTTAACAGCCTAGCAGTACACGGCAGGCAATTAATTCTTAACAGGGGGAAGGAATGGAACAAAGCCATTCTCAGAGTTCACGATCTAGTTCCAAGTCTTTATTGGGCATTGGATATGTTCAGTAAATGGCAAATGTTCTCTCGACTAGGAAGTTTACGAAACTCGGAGAAAGCGACGAAGGAGTAGGGTAGAGTATTGAATAGCGCACGAACAAAAGCGGTTCATTTGCTGGAAACTGGGTGAAATAATGACCGTCCTACACCCGAGTCAAATGTCAAAAGTAAAGGTTAAATGTTACGAATGCATCTAGGTGCAGTTTCTAAGTCTCTATAGAGACTTGTTCTGATTGGAGTTCCTTCATTATGTTATTTTTTTGTAAAATGATGTTAAAAACTAAGATTTGGAACTAAGCTTATAATTATGTTAATCCCGTGTCAATGCTATTACCAATTATTTTATTTTATTTTGCTTTACCTTTTCTTAGTTAACCCTTAAAAATACTATGGTTTGATCATGATTTGAGCTCATTCAAGAGTGATTATAGCGCTCGTGTACCTAAGTACCTAATGTGCGTAGTGTTACCTTTAGTCCTCACAAAATGTGTAAAAACTAATCAACATTAAGTACTTACACGAGCGCATATCAAGTACTTTTTACACACCTTTTGTTTATACAAAAGAAGTATAAATGGTGCTCAACATTAAGTACTCACAGCAAAAATCTAAGTTTCACTCCAAGCTCATTAGTAACGCAGTCAAGCTCATCTAAATTTAAATGCAAAACCCAGATGCAGTTCCGAAAGAGATATATTTTTATTGCAAAGTGTAGTGATTATTACAACATTGCTGCGCATTCTGTCTTGAGATATTAATCGAAACCAGCTGTAGCGAACCCACCACGAAATTATTGTAATCGGCACAGCAGATTTCACCGTCCGCTTTAAATAAAAAAGATTAGATTGCCCGGGGAGAAAATTGCTGCAAAGTTTTTTTCCTTTTTATATCTCTTTGGAATGTTTAATTTCATAAATTAAAACGAAAAACATTTGGTTAACATGAGCGGCAGCCGAGAGCGGGTAATCTTTTGCTTGGCTAAGGGAAAGATGGTAGGGTATTATTTAGGTACCTACGTATTTGCTACCAGTATATTAGGTAGGGCGGTTTAAGAATATTACATTAACTTTTCTCATTATTTTAGTAGATAAAGTTCAAATTGTTCATTAACTAAATTGTTTATTAGATTATAAAGAACCGCCTTTTTATATCCGTGACAGCATGACCCGAACAAAGTTTGAACATGATAAAAGTTCAATATATTTTTATGCCGCAATCATTAACTTTCAAATGGTGTCGGTAGCAAGTTTGAAGCTAATAAATATTGGAAAATAACGCAACTACAGCCAGTACCGTTACTTATAAAAGTGAGGTAAGTAACCGTGTTTAAAAAAAACGTGTTCCTGTTTATTGTTTTTCCTTCCAGTAACGGGGAGATTGTTGATCAATCTGACTTCTGAAGGTTTGCTGGTTATCGGTGTTTCTTTTTGCAGATATCCATGGAGCTGTTTCCGCCTTCTATAAAACCTAAGGATTTATGACGACAATTTGCGACAATATCTCAATGTAAGCTACTTGGAAGACACAAGAGCTTTTATTATTGTTATACTTGCATTTACGCTAGACGGTAACTTTTTCGGTACGGTTTTTACTTGGTTTTATTTATTATATTTACTTATTTTATATAATATTTCTTTTATACAAATACATGTAAAATTAAGTTGTTTTTTTTTTCGCTTCTCCTTTACCTTCCTTACCTATCGGGTATTGACCTTTTCGTAAAAATATGTTCTTGGCAACAAAAAAACCCAAGCAGTTTTTTCATTGGCTAAACCACAAAAAGTATATATTATGTTATGTCGACATCGTTAGTTCGATTTTTTCTATAACCACCAATTTCTGAACTATGAATGAGACTACAATTATATGGATGCAGAACCCAACCACATGCGTGTCTCGACACGTTCTTGGCCAGTTGTTAAGTATAGGTAACCCAAAGTGCTACACCCCTGTCTCGGAGGGAGGCCTTTGTTCAGTAGTGGACATTTAATACCTGATGAAACAATGAAACAACCCAGAGTAAACAATTTCGGTATAGGTAGATTAAATATCTAAGTACATACTAATACTTACGTAAGTAGGTTTATAATACTCGTATTCAGTTGCACTAAATGACAAGAATAACACAGGTGCGCATAAAAAATAGAGCAAATAAGGGCATGGACGACTTTTCCACAGTGTAAAATGTAATTATAAATTTTTTTTTAATACATTGCTGACCTTATACAGTGCGATTCTTTTCACATTGCACATCCGCTAGGGAAACTGAAAAAAAATTGTCACAAAAAAATACTAAGTACGTTTTTTACAAAATAAATATGGCAAATAGCCATTTAAACTGCATGGTCACTCACAACATGATGCCCAGATGGGGTCATTGACTGCGGGGTGAGCTAGGGTACAAATTAATGGTCGTATGTTCTTTGCGTGAAGTCCTCTATTTCAAAGCCTAGCTTTGAAATAACCTAGCTCTACTTACCCCACGGTCAATGATCTCATGAAATCTCATTTGAACATCATTCAGTGGGCTTTAAAAGTTATTAAAGAGCATGTGTTTTTGACTTTCAGTGAATAAAGTATAATAATAATAGATGTCACGATGTGGGCCTGGGAACCGCATAATTTTAAGATAATTGAAAAATTTGCATTAAAATTGGGTTCTGTTCAGCAAACTTAGCTTGCCCATGATAGCTATATTTTTCGAGCATGTTTTTATTTTATTTTGACGGCAAGCTTTCTGGCTTTTTCTTTAATTTTTATACTTATTTCAAGTAAATCGGCAAATTATTTCGAACAAATAAAATATTTTGTATAAAGAAAAAAAAATACATTCATCTAGTATTTGAATAAAAAAATATATTCCTGTTTAAATATTTATAGCAATAATATTTGTAGCAATATTTTTCTACTAACTTTCTTTCACCCGTGGAAAAGCTAGGCAAGGCTAGTGAAATACCATAGAGGCGTCACTCCGTCGCGTGACAGTCACTGGGCGCCTGCAAATTGTACATTACACGGTGCTCGCCGCAACCGGCCATTAGTGCATTCCCGCTGATTACTTCATAGCGAAACCGACCATGGAAACTGTTACACTTTTTTGCAGCCTGGCGAAATTTCCCTACTTAGTTTTCGCTTGAAGACAATAAATATGGCGTTGCTTTTGTAACTTATTTCTTTTCTTTTGGCTTCAGACCTACTTTCCGAGTATGAGTAATGAAAAAGTATTTTTCACTCGCTACGCTCGTGATTAAATTTTAGAATCCTTCGCTTGCTCGATTATCAAAATTGAGCACGCGGTTAAAACTATTTTGCACTAGTGCATAAAACTAAATTTAACTAGTTTAAGACATAACTTTTATCGAAATAAAAGAGGTTTTGGCGCCAACGTGAATAAAACATGTCACGTCATTGTATTATTTTCCTAAACTGGTGTTATTTAAAGTGTTAATTCTGGGACATCTCGAAAATAGAGTACTTATTTAAAATTTGTTAACATCACAATTTATTGTTATACCTATTTGGCAATGAATTATTATTATAATATAAAGTCGCTTTTCGCGTCTGTCTGTCAGTTTGTACATCCGGTAACTCCTCCTAAACCACGCAATGGATTTTGATGGAGTTTTCACCATCAGTTCGATCATTTTTCATGGAAGGTTTATTTATGTATTATACCTAATAAAATTTACACCGTGCGAAGCCGGGGCGGGTCGCTAGTTTGATATAAATTTCAACTTGATACCTCTACGCGTTCCTGAGAAAAAGGGTCTTGATAGATGGACAGACGGACAAACGAACAACAAAGTGATCCTATAAGGGTTTCTTTTTTCCGTTTGAGGTAGGTATAACCTTAAAGAGGGACAGGTATCTACAGGTATATAATTACATTAGAACTTATAATAGTAATAAGTAGTTAGCTTCAAGTGAAATAAGATTGAAGTAGACTTATTTAAATCTACGAACGCATAAACTTACGTTAAACATGGATAGTAGGTAAGTACTTCAGATCACACAAACAAAAGAGATATGCCTTAGTACAATTTTCTTTCTTGTTAAAATGTCTCCGTTTTCACCAATTTTTATCGCAAAATGTGTAAGTAGGTATAGCACACTTACAAATTTTTACGAACACTATAAGAAACTTGTACCAACACCAATAAACTAATAGTCCACATGCAAAATAGGGCGGCAAGGCCGTCTGCAGGTTGAGTTCGACTAAATGCATCAAGCCTGATTTGAGCCTGATGTGTTCGCACCCATTGAGATGTAAAAATATCTTAGTTTGCACCCCCCACGCCACCTTACCGTATCTCCCTTATTTTTCTGATCTGAGGTAGGTACATAATAATATAGCTACCTACCTACGGTGCATCGTTTTATTTATAATATCATCAAGATTCTCGTCTGACAAACGGTCCCTCGATTAACATATTCTTCTTCAAACAAGCCGCTCCTTATTTGAACAAAGCGAAAGCATTTTGCACAAATCAAGGATTTAATGTTTAAACAACTTGGAGGCTTTGCTTGAAATAAGCTCTACTCTAAATTCTGACAAAATACGTGGGCCAAGATGTGCCTACGCATAAAAGTTGCGAGGTTGTTGGCTGCCATGTTATCTCCCTATTCCCTACCTCTTTGAGAATGCTAATGACAATGTGAACCTCTGCCTGTCGTATACATGTTCATTTGCAGTTGTGTACAGTACAGTCAACACAATGTCTACCTATATTAGCATAGCTACTGGTAAAAGTAAATCCCACATAGTACTTTATTCCTTTTCAGTTAGCGCGCTCAGGTATCCGTATTTTTGCGATATCGGCCAGAGCAGGCAGGAGGGGGCAACGGCTGGTCACACTGATTACTTATTAATGACTGCGGAGCGGAGCGCCACCCCGCACCCAGGCCCCGACCTATGATAAATCGAGCCAAAAACAAATTGAATCATCGATCTAAAAGATACGCTCGCGAATCGCTGACGAGAAAAGTGGAAAGCAAAAAAAGGTTTTATTAAAAAAGTTTTTTTATCATTTTGATCTTCGGCTGGAAATCATATCTACTATGATTGGTTAAAGATACTCTCTGTGATGGATGGATGTTTTATCTACCGGGATTAGTTTTCCATTTATAAGACGTAGGTCTCTTCGACTCGTTTCGCCACTAAAATGCTTATTTAATAGGGACTATCGATATCTTATCCGCAAGATACAGTTACAAACTTACATCATTAAAGTTAATACAAGGCAGCACAGCTATGCATACGGGCCGGGACCGGTTTTTCCGGATGAAATTTGGACGTCTTCCGATCGCGTCGTAAGTTCAAGAGCTTACAAATATGAATGGGGCTATAAATAAAACAATGCATGCCTCGCATATTTCTATATACCTGTCCCTTGCAATAATATCTAAAAGAAAGTTCTGTTTTTCGTATTGATAAAAATTAATGACTTTATTTTTTTATTTTTTTATCGCTGATAAGTCCGCGTTTGACCACCAACTCGCCTGTTGGTAAGCGACGATGTGGTCGAAGATGAAGCACGCAGACCTAGAAGATACCTATTCACTCTTGCCTTGAAAAGGCCTGGATTATACATTACATTTGATAGTTTATATAAACAACATTTATTTTTGGCTATTAGAAATATAAGAAAACAAGGTAAGCTAAAACTAATTTTATATGTAGGTGAAACGTAGATACAGTCATCACATCATAGCCTCCAAATATCGATTTAAAATGCGTTGTCTCCAAAGGACTGACTGAACACAGTACCTATAGCACAAGTAAGTAGGTAGGTAAAGAAAGTGTACTAATGGCCAGTAATTAAATCAGTAAGGCGTGCATCTGCTGACTTTACGAGAAGGTACGCACATTATCCTTGGTAGGCGTGCTTTACGAGTCTGGTGTTTAATTACAGGTAAATTCACCCTTTCGTAGAGAAAGCTGAGTTTGTCAACACTTGGATAGCTCTAAAATTTTTATCTATACTTCCCTAACCATAGGTATGTGACTGCTGCTGAGATTTATTTTGTGGGTATTACACTAGCTACTACTCGCAACTTCGTTTGCGTGAACTTTAAATAGTCCAATAGATGGAGGCACCGGAAATTTCGAACAATCATACTAAATTTAATATTATAGTTGTGAAACAGTGCTTATTGGTTTGTTTGTTCTTATTTCACGCAGCGACAGAGCAATGGATCGACGTGATTTTTTGCATAGAGATAAAGGTTCAGACAGATATTTTATATCCCGGAAAAATTCCAGTTCCTATAAGGAAATTCTGGTCAAACAAAACCAAATCTAGTCAAAAATAATTATTGAATTATAGCTTTACTGACTGAAATTAACATATATAGTATCTATTCACCCACAATAATTCTGCGTCAATTAATTGAGATTTCATTGTAAAAATTTACCGTTCGTAGCAAGATGTACCTAGTAAACGCAATGTTATCTCGTTCGACCGGGCGTCATTATCGAACGCAAAAACTTTCATCAACGAAATTGATACTAACTCTGATTAAAATTTATTTTATACGAAGTTTTTAATAACTAATTGACATCTTTATACTTCTCAGACCTAGAATTTGTTATCTGCAATCGTTTTTAATTAGTGGACAGGTAAGAAAATGTTACAGTTTTATAGTCATTAAGAGAAATAAATCACTGTCCATATTACTTGATTTTAAAAATGAAACTAGTGGTATTACCGACGACGTTTGAAATAAATTGGAAGACCGTGCAAAATTACCCACCTACGCTCAAATATGCTGTTAGTAGGTAATATTTCATGAGGTGAACCCAGTGTGGTTGGCATGTGTGTACTTTGTGACTCCGAGGTTCGAGTAAGGGGCCAGTTCAAGCCATGTTGGGTTAAACGGGGTGAGCTTGTAGCCTGCTATGGTAGACGTCGCGTCGTTCGTCTCGTCGCGATTTTCATTAGCCTGAATGAGAAAAATGCTGTTGACGGCAAATTCGTTATCTGTGCAGAGCCTCGCTGATAAAAGAGTTATTGATGTGCAATTTTCGATTTTTTTATACTAGACACCTGTTAGTGACCATAACTCTTCTGATGTTAAGTAACGGTGTGGTCGAAGAAGGTTAACACGTCTAGCCTGGAATGGGAACTGGCTCTCAAGCGTTGATATGTAAGTGACAATTACTGTGAAAAACCCATAAACACGTTTTTCCCTAATTGAAACCCACGGGATATTAAATAACAAGGCTGTAACATACAAATATATAGGTTATTCGTGTACCAACGTATTGAGAAAGTTTTTGATGAATAACGGTAAGCTGGGTTGCTTAGAATGTTTTATTCTAGGTTTTGTGATTCGCAAAATCTTGCATGCGTAGGCATGTCTAGAATGTATGAGTAAACATGTGGAACGCTATAAAAATTGGAACGAGATGCCGTTTACATGGCTTAAGTTAACTTGGCTTACCTAACCACAGAAGGAGAAGGCAGCTTCATTAGCATTTATTTATATTTTTATGGCCACAGAATATATTGAGCTAATTAGTTACATGGAGCTATCGATTTCGTACTCTTTTTCTAATTTACATTTAACATCTACTGTTGGTAAGTAAGTATGTAAATCCAAATAGAAGTAGAGGTTTAATTACGAGCGTTTTGATAAAAGTTTAATTAACGTCTAATAATGCGTGGTCACGATTATTATGATTATGTATTGGCCAGTTAAGCTTGAAGATTTCTAAATGACACGATTGAAAGTTGTTGTAACATCGTTCTTTGTTTTGTTTTAATGATAGACGAGGGTTTTTGTTTTATTACGGGAATCAGCACTTAGAGCGTTGAATAATTGAATTAGTGGTTGATTGTCTGTCTGACAAGAAGGAAAAGTGGCAGCGAACTTATCGTTCGTGTTATCTTGCCGGAGAGAATTGGCAATTACTTTCACTGTCTTTCGGTTCGTCAAAACCCCTGCTACGGTGGCGAGAAGACGGGTAGACATGGTGTTAAAGAAAATTTCCTTATTGCACGATTATGCAAATTGAGCATAGGCTTATTTTATTGATTGTGTTTATTTGGTCGGCACCTGTAAGATTTCATAGTTTATATCTGTCTATAAAGTGAAGCCTCTACAAGTGCTTACATCCTTTGTTGTAAGATTGTTATTGAAATTATAATTCTATTTTAGGACCTAAGGTCAGCAGGATGTCAGCGTAACGTCAGTAATGTGAGTGCGGTCGTGATGATAACAAATGTAAAAAAAAGAATCGGAAAAGCGGCAGAGACGATGCGACTTTCCTCGAATAGGTGACATAGAAATGTGAAACTTTCTTGTGGATCGAACTCAGTACGGTGTCAAGTGCGATTATAGCGTATGATGCGGTACGGCAGGGCCGGCGGCGGCGGCGGGCGCGCGGTGAGAGCGCGGCCCGGTTGCGACCGGTCGGCCCCACCGCCACGGCCGGCGCCCGCGCACACGCCGCTTTGCGCCGCCGACGTCGCGACGCGCCCGTGTGCGCTACACATCCGAATCGCACTAACACGAAGGAATTTATACGTAAAATCGCGAAACCCACGCACTCGAAGGACTGCAATGTTTTGAACGTTGATAAGTGCCGTGGGTCGTTATCGGTGGTTGTGGGTTGCAAATAATTCGTGACTGAAGATTTTACGTTCAACTGGCTCGGTGAGTATTTATATTTAAATTCTTTATGCAAGAAAACTATTGGGAGTTTAGAATATATTTAATGGCTTTTGGGAAATGGTTAGTGGGACGTACGTGGGCCGGTAATAAGATAGGGCGTGTGGCGGTAGCTCCTCGGTGGGTTCCCGTCGCGGTGGGGCGGCAGGTGCGCCGCGTCCTGCGCCCGGCCGCG
Source organism: Agriopis leucophaearia (assembly GCA_949125355.1). Taxonomy (NCBI): domain Eukaryota; kingdom Metazoa; phylum Arthropoda; class Insecta; order Lepidoptera; family Geometridae; genus Agriopis; species Agriopis leucophaearia. Next base: position 10,481,860 of record OX421262.1, read on the forward strand.
CTTCGTTCCCGAGTACGATCCTGTCGCGCCCCAGCAATCCTGATTTTCATTTCGTCGCCCGCCCTTTCAGCTGAAGCACCGCCGCTGCGGGCGTACCAAGCAAGCTGATTGAATGACGATACGTTTTTATTTTTACTTAATACAATTTGATTTGTATCTTACTAGGTCCCTTAAAATATATTGGTCAGTTTACTTGACAGCGCACGTACTTATTAAACATTGTAGGTGCCGTTTTTGATGTAAGTGCTCATACTTATAATGATCTTTAGTGCTCATGATTAAACTTTTCATTGTTAATGATATTTTCATTGTTATTGTGTTAGTTCTTCTAAAGAAATTGTAGGTATTTTCTTTCAGAAGACGAATCATTTCATTATTGTAAACAGACCTCTCGAGGAATGCATAAATAAACGCACATGAATGTTTTTTACAATGTATATGAAAATAAGAGGTTGGATATCGATAAACAAAGTTATATGTATAGGTGTATAGGTTTCTTTTCAAGACCATACTTAGGTACATATCTATTTTGAGCAAATTCTTATAAACATTTTTGAAATGAAGTCACCTATTAGTAAATATTTATTGTATTGACCGTTTGTTTTCAACGTGCATCTTTGTTTAGTCACAGCCGATGTGGATGCACGTATTATCTCTACATCTCATTGGAAACATACAGTAAAAAATTTAACAATAGAAGTGTCATACGACAATTTGTTACATTTATCGAGTGGTCAATCGCATTTGCATGAATGGTTGAGGAGAAAGCAGCGATGCCAGAGATATTGAAAGCTTATGAATTGTTACCTCAATTCATACTTTAAAATAAGACTATATAATTGTATTGTTATTGTAGAAAGTTATCTTTGTTTTAGCCGTTTGGTTAACTATGGCAATAAAAAATAACAGAAACAGCCTTCACTTGGTTTAGATGTTTTGTTCTTTGTTTTATTACTGTATTGTAGAGCCAACCAGGAGGGTTATTAAAAAATTTCGTAATGACAATTTAATAACTAATTTTGACAGATTTGGTATCGAAAAAATGTCAAGAGACCTTAAAGAAGTTGTGAATAAAGAGCCTTGTGTAACCAGTGAACAAACTTGCACAAATTGAAAACCTTACTTACTCGTACTAACTGCGGAAAAATACAATACCTAATTACTATAGTCGATAATAAGGTAATTACGTTTTGATTTCGCACACGTATTCTAATAGTGTAGGCACCTAGTGTGCATGTAAGTCTGTTAAAGCTTTAGCCAGACATAATTTCGTGTTTCAATATGAGCAAGACATCATAAAACGGTTATAATTCCGTGTCGAACAGGCTTTCGAGAGAATTATTTGATCGAGAGCGAGCTTATTGGCTGATCGGCTAGGCACGAACGCACACAGGATGTTCACCTCGACCGGAGAACTGATACACGACCGCGAAATACCTGATGTCACGGTGGCGACACTTACCACCACTGCTGCGACCTTCTCACTCATAAATGGTTGGACAATACCAGCAATATAGACAATTTGATTTTGGAACGTAGATATTATTCACATCCAAAACAGAACCTCTTTGCAGGAGGAATGATCAAAGAGCAATCGTCCTCCTATAGATCCAGTGACTCAATTTATCCACGGTTTTATTTTACATCTTTCGAGGTTTTGACGTTTAAAATTTTCTGTTCAGTAAAAGACAACTAACCTTTAGTGCACGACTTAATTGCTTTTGGTTTCAGTTAAAGCATTTTAACTGCAACCAAAAGCATCATCATATCTTACACTAAGGCCACTTTTCATCACAAATTTTTAGTTATTTATTAGTGCTTTTATTTCATTTATAAATCACTACCTACTCCGGGTTAGGTGCGTAGGTGCATGTTAATAGTTTTCGGAAGAAGCGTCGTTTTAATTCTATACGAATATGAATTAATTCATACTAAAATTATAGCTATTTTTTTATCAATTCAGCAGCACTGTGGGCGATGTTATATCGAAGGAACCTGTACCGATAGATTCTGGTTTTGCATCTGGCCAAAACAGCTCATTCACCTTTGAGTTTCAAAATAATTCGCACATTAAGATAGCATCTATTAAGTAGCTATTTCTTTTATTCCCAAGAATTATAAAAAATCTTTTACAAAAGACTTTATGAGCATCTGATATAAAATTCCTTTTCGGCTATCAGAGATCAGGTAGGGAGCGGCGTGCGGCGTTTGTTACGCCTCTCCGCGCGCTGTTTTTGGCGACACGTATCTAGATAATGTCTAGACCACTCGCCTTTTGCGGGCCGATGCTCCTCAAAGAGAAGATTTTATCAAACTTATTTCAATTTCGTGCGCGATAAGAGCGGAGGAGGGCGCCGCGTGATAGACTACGCAAGACAGTTTAAATTATATGCCAAGTCAAGCTACTTTTAAACAGGAATAAAATAAAGGCACGGCTCGTTTGGAACCATGGCACTGACTGGAAGCAAAGAGCCTAAGATCGGGGTGTCTCTTGTACTTTGAGTGATGCTTGTGTCCTGTAGTGGGCTGATTCGAACTATTGATGATGATGAAGTATCGAGAAAGAGTAATATTTTAATGGAAAGGTATTATTGAAGTGTGCAATAAAGTAAATTATCATATTGTAACAAGGCATCAAAACGTTGCCTAGAGATTGTTGAGCCATTCGTGAGTTGTTGTTAAGACGCAAAGGTTTACCGCGAGACTATGTAAATGTCGCGTGCCGATGGAGTCATAGGTTCGAAAGCCAATAAATAAATTGCAAAATAACTTGAAAACGGTACTTTTACATAACGGATTTTAATTTGGCAATTTATTGAGTACGATAGGCATATTTTTTAGGCACAAACATTTTGTAGTTTTTCAAAATGTATGTAACTACATACTTGAAATAATAGGGTATCTTCAAATCACGAGTGAATCGATTTCTTCTAGGCAAGCGTGCTCCATCGGAGACCACATCATCGCTTAACATCAGACGAGTTGGCAGTCAATTGCAAGCCTAATATTAAACAAAATTAAAAAAACAAACTTTTGAATGTAATAATATAAATATCTAAAAATTATAAAAAACATAATTATGTGACCAGTGATAAATATTTAATTTGTTATGTATTGAATATTATTAAAGGAAACCCTTACAGCTGGCCCTGTTTGACCCCGGTGGCGCAGTTGGTTCTGAGGCGTGGGTTTGATTCCCACCTAGGGCAAACATTCGTTTGATGAACATTTGTGTATGTCCTATGTCTGGGTGTTAATATCTATTTAAATATGTATAAATAAATAAATCAATATCTGGGACATTGTTGCACACATGGTCATCTGACCCCAAACTAAGCAAAGCTTGTAATATGGCTGCCAGATTTTTAAATACATGCTTAAATAGATATTAACACCCAGAGATAGAACAAACACAAATGTTCATCGCACAAATGAACGTCCTAGGTGGGAATTGAACCCACGCCCCAAGCACAGAAGACAGGTTCACTACCAACTAAGCTAGTTAGCTATTAAGTACTTATATTAGTCTCTAGCAGCCATATTACAAGTTTTGCTTTTATTTTAACCAGCATTAAAATGGTTTGAAATCGGTCCTTTTGCTTATTTTGGGGTCAGATGATCGTGTGCAAAAATTTCCCAAGTATTTATTTATCGTAACAGTTACCGTACCTGTATCAAGCTATGTTGGCTACGCTAGAATGTTTGGCATTGCAGCAAATTAGCACGAACCAGTGCAATAAATAAATTCGTGCAATGAATTGGTATCAGTACACGTTCCGCCAGCTATTGCATGGCGCCGTGAACGTAGCCAGGGAAAGAGTTTGGGGGTACAGCAAGGCTTCAACGCTGTATAAAAATACAACGAGTGCAGTCAAAAATAAAAGCCGGCCAAGTGCCGGCTTGAGTCAGGCTCGATATTTCACCTATAAGAGTGGAAAATCAGGGAATGAATCCCGTTTATTGAATTTAACCTCTTCCCATGAAGTCAAGCTTTTATTTTTTATAAAGTAGAAGAAGAAGATTTATTTCGGTAACTTTAATAACAATGTTTCTTATATACATAATAGTAACGACCAATTTATAAATTTTTAAAGCCCCCAGTCCAATTCCTTGCTACATTCATGCACGCCTTCCATAAAGCATTGCACAAGTTGGGATCCTCAACTAATTAGATGAACGACTGCGATTGCAATGTGTTGCTAATAAATATATTGCGTAGAGTACTTTGACTTCTGTGCCGTTTGTTACAGTGGAAAGGTCAGATTTTTTACAGTTAATTAGTTGTATATAAACATTTTCAGAATTTACTTTGAGCATCTGATATTTTGCTATTGTCTTTGTCGCATCTGAAGATACATCTACTAGCACTGTCTCTGATTTATTACAAGTACCTTTTATAAATATAAATAACCCATAGCACCAATTCGGAAAAGAAATCATTTTGAGCTATACAGATTTTGATCGAACATGGACTAGCAATGAAATGAAAAAAACTGCTCAACCAATAGGTCTAACCGTATTGGAGAAAAATGGTAAAAGACGTAATTTTTTTTCTTTTTTTACAATGGACTTGGCATGCGTTTGACCACAATCTCACCTGGTGAACCAATGATGTGGTCAAACATTATAGCACGCTTGCCTAGGAAATACCTAATCACTTTTTTTCTAAAAACAACCCCGGATTGTACCTGTCGTTAAAACGAACAAAAGTATCCTAAACTCGAGGGGTCATTACACTTAGTGACGAGGTTCTAATGATGAAGCCAGGAAGGAGGTGGATAGACAAACTCTTGGTGTGTAATTGTGAAAAAAAAACTCAAGGGGTCATTACACTTGGTGACGAAGGTCTGATGACGGAGCTGGGAGGTGAATGAATAGTAGAATTCGTAGTAAGGAAATCGTTTAAACAAACCAAATGATGCCAAACTTGAGGGGCTTACCATAGTAAAGATTTCCACTATCCACCTCCTGGCTCCATCATCAGATCATTTCGATGGTACCAAATTATTGGTTTATCACCCGAATTACATATATAATTTTTATATTTATTTCAGTTAATATATTTCAGCTTATCATTATCCCACTGCTGGGACAGAGGCCTTTTCTCAGAGAGAGAGAGAGAGAGAGAGAGGATGGGCTCTAATCCACCATGCTGGCCGAGTGCTTGTTGAATGTCATATGTCTTTGAACTTAGTTAAAATATTTAATTTCTAGTGTGAACGCGAGTTAACGTATATTTTTTTGTACCCCAAACCTAAATTTTGTAATTTTAGGTAAACTACTAACACGTCTAGTTTATATGAATTTTATAAACAAATATTGTTTCGTTAGTTATATTTTGGAGTTAATCAACAAAAAAATTGTTTATCCTGTTACGTTCGAAAAAATGGCAAAGATTATAATCAAATGTAGAGCAGTAGTAGATCCATTATACACGTATAGCAACGCTTTTGTCTTAGTCATTGCTAATGAGAGCGTTCTTAGTGCTAATTTCAGCTCAATTGTATGATAATGAGACTGTGCAGTGATAACAACGTATGCTTGCCCGATAATAGCTGATAAGTAGTACATTTACCTGCATGTTGAACTGCAGTTTCGAATGTTGCTTCCGACCTTCATTTAATTTTGTTTAATCATCGCTATGTTGACCCTGATTTTTTGTGGCAATTTGTTGCAACGTTTAAAAAAATAATCGTCACCGTGTATCGAGAGGTGTAAGACTGTGTTCACAATTATGTCAGCAATGCTAACTTATTATTTAACTTGCAATGTTTGTACGTTCTTTTGTTTAGGTCAAATCTTGCATGCTGAATAAAAACCACTTTCTACTAACCGATATTGCTGAAATATTTCATACTTATACCTTTAGTTGCACCATGTGTGCAATTATGTCCCAGATATTTATTTTATTTTTATTTAGTTCTGGTGACATTACAATTATATGCTATAGCCAATATTGTAATATTTTAAAAGTGCCCACCGCCAAAAGATGGCGGGTGGTGTATATTTTTTGTCAACCCTGTTAATAAAATGAATGAAAAAGTTAGATCAAATGAAAAAGTTAGAAATGTATCAAATGAAAAAGTTAGAAAACGACAAAGTGATAGTGACATCACACTAAATTAAATATGGCCGCCGCTCCAAGATGGTGGATAACATTTTGATTGCTTAAGCAAAAAGCTTGTAATTTTTTGTTTTTTTTTTGGATTATCTTATATTACATATATTACGTTACGTTTCATGTTAGTAAGAAAAGTAATTCGTCTTAAAACCTATGTTAGATTTATCTAGCAAACTATTTCTCGATAAGTATAATTATGATGGATTTCTGAGTATTACGAGCATCCCCATGCATCGTCTAATGTCTCCTTTTCATAACATGAATGGACAGGGCGCTTATTTTCTATCTCACATGAGATACCATGCCGTAAATGAGTGACGTCATAACATGCGAATGTATTAAAATAACGTTATCTGCGTGGATTTTGCAATGTCAAGTTTGCTAACGCGTGCGTAACGTGCTAGTTTTGAACTGTCAAAATAACGTAGAGCAAGCAGGGGAATTACGTGCCCGTTTGTCAAGAAAATGTATCCTATTAGCAAACGCGTTTGATTTGTTTACCGTGTTATTTGTAACCATGGTTACAGTACAACACATTTACGGCGTGTTATTGACATGTTTTGTGGTTTCTTATAGAATTAAGGCCTAGCTCCTCATGCTGTGTACAGAGACAGACCTAACGAACCCACGGGAACGAACGCGAGCGAACGTGAGCGAGTGCATTCCGGCGAACATATTAGTCAGGTGTCTACGCTTGCACCCACAGAAGCACCGGTAGACATCTCAAACTCGTTCGTCATCGTCGTGTCAGTACACATCCGATTGTCTTCTTGCTCGCTACGTACCGACATTTGACGAGTATATTTGCGCATGCGAGCCCTTACGCTGATACCTCCTTATACCAATTTGCCACCGGACAGATTATTTTTTTGTATCTGATTGAAAAAATGGAGCTGATCACCGAAAATTAAATTAAAATGTGTGTTAAGGAAAACATACCTAACCATTTTAATGTCTTGTTAGATTGAGAACGCACTATACTTATAAATGACGTCACTTGTTAGTACACTATGCACTCCATACCAGGGTCAAAGTAATTCTTCATGCATCCGCAAAGGCAGTGTCACACTTTGCGGAAAAAGAACAGACTTGAAACGCTTATTTCTCAGAACTTTATAAGCCGAGTTTAATAATTGCTTCAGTATATATATGTCATTTAGTTATAGCTTTATTACAGGCTAAGTGAGAGCCTGTAATATTTTTAACAATGTTCGCTAGCGTTCGGTAGTGTTCGCTTGCGTTTTTTTGTTAGGCGGGTTTAAAATATTAGTCTGTTGCTTTTAGTCTGTTGTTGGCTTTCTAGTAAAGTTCAAACAATTACGTATCACTTAAAACTTTCAAAAATATTGATGTCGTGAACATTTTTAAAGCAATTTAAGTTTGTGTCAAGTGACTCGCACAGAGGGACATCCAATTTTTATAGGGAAAACAACTGCGTTGCTTAAAAAAACAACTAAGTTACCGTAATTTGCAAATAAATATAGTATTTAACATTAATTCATATGTTTTTCTGGTACAGGTATTTTAATTGGTAGCTACTAATAGTTGTTTTATTTTTGTATTTACCTATTTTTTTTTTAAAAATCGGTTTTGTTCGATGAGGACCAATTTTTGTACCCTAAATAAAATAATGGCCCACAAGTGTATTTCATTAAAAACCGACATCAAAATTAGTAAATACGCAATTTTGTTTACTTGGATGTCATGTTTTAATCAGTTATTTTGATTTAAAAACCAAAGTCTACTAAACCTATTTTGATGAAATTTACATGGGACCATCTCTAAAGTATGGCCTACCAAAACAAAAAAAGAATTATTAAAATCAATTCGTAATTGGCGGTGAAATCAGTGAACATACATTAAAAAAAATATACAGTGGAACATAGAACCTCCACCTTTTTTGAAGTCGTTTAATTATGATTATCACCTACTAAAATAAGTCAATTCATATAGGCCGAATGGCTTTGATGTCAGAGTTTTCATCACCTATTATACATATATAGCTGGTGTTTATTTGTTTTTAAAAAGCAATTACCTACGCCAAGACACTGCGCTGCGGCGGGTCCGCCGCGTCAAAAACATGAATATTATGAATATTCATAATAACATTAGTACATTATCATGAATGGGTTTGTTAGTCAGGTAGGCGTAGAGAATATTGGATCGTAACGGGATTACCATTCCACGCCGATGACGGATAAGGTTTCGCCTTCTTGTATTAGAAGAATAGACAGTTATTATTTTCGGACGTTAAATTCAAAGCCGCGCATCTTCAGCATTGTAGGTTACGATGTAGAGATTCAATTATGAGATATCTTGAACAATACCATATGCGATGCAGCAATGTTTCTTTGTTTACCCGACAACAACATGAAAATGCAGACTATAGCATGAACGTAGGTATGTATCTCGTGTCCTCATTTGATTACATCTCGGAAACCGAAGTCACGTACGAATTTGTGTAAAGGTACCGACATAATCAGTAACTTTGGGTGAAAGATAAACGTGTTTGACTGTTCATGTTTATTTGGAGATGACCAATCAACTTCAACATGCAACAAGATAAAGATGATAAAATCTTCATGAAAATGTCGAGAGAAACGTAAATATCCAAGAAATGTATCCCTAATCGGATCGTGGAAGCAATCATCGGTGAAAATTGCGGAGCCGTGAGAATGAGCGGCCCTTCGGAACGGGACCCGGGAGTAACGGGCCGCTGCCCCGGGCAATATGCTAATGCGCAGATCTCCGCAAACGACGGCAACGCAGCGCCTGCGCCGCCTCCGGCTTCGGCACGGTGCCACTAACCCACATCTTGCCCAATGATGCGACTCTTTGTGGTCAGCGTGGTCCCAAACACGCTCGTTACACTTTCGACCGATCAACGAAAGTTTCAATCGTGACAGAGATGTAGGTGTCCATGTAGGTACGGCCATTAAAGAGTGATGGTTATTGGAGTATTTATTTATCATGATTGGATATTTCGACGACCATTAACTCGGTTAAAGTGAACAGTTGGATCGAATGTTTTGCTGGACGCTATTTGTAAACGTATTATTAAATTGTTTATTTAGAAAATGAGACTCTCAAATAAGTAAAATTATTTATTTGTCCAGGGTTCTGTAGGTGCTCTTGAAACCAATTAGTAAATGTATATGTATAACGGAGAGTGACGCTTCCGTTGTTAGCTCATCTCGGAGCGTTTAAGTGCAGTGCGGTGGCGGTGAAAGAGGGAGGCCGCACAGTTCTTGCGTGCCGGCCGTCGCGCGCGCAACTCCATTGCATACCATTACGCAAGCTTATGAATATTTTTTGTCGACAGATTCAACAGAACGCGGAGTTTGAATCTGCGCGGGTGCGCGATTACCGCGGCATGGCGACAGACACGGCTGGAGAGGAGTTCGTTACCATTGTCCCGGTCGGAGAGGGCCAAACGTCAACCAAGGATCCCTCTTTCGTCACCGTGCTGACGGTTGGTGCCGCGGCAGGTGCCGCTGAAGTGGTGGTGTGCAGGCCTAGAGGGGAACGGCTTGGACTAGGTCTCAAATTCGAGGGAGGATCTGCTGCAGCCGAGAAAGTAAGAAGACTACTGGTGCAATCATGTGCAGAAGATAGCCCAGCGGCCAACGCTTGTGCTCCTTGGGGTCATCTCATACCAGGAGATGAAATATTAGCCATTGATGGCGTATCAGTGTCAGAATTAACGCGGATAGACTGCGTTCGAAGACTTAAAGATTCTGACGAATCACTGACACTTTTAGTACGGCACTTTGAATCAGATAACAATACGGAACAGTCCCAAAAAATGTCCGACTCGGTGGTTACCCCTGATTCTGTAATTACTAAGCAAGAAATTTTGAGACCTACAACATTACCACCCCCGGTTCCACCGAGAAAACTTGGGAAGAAAAACTCTTTCAAAGAAAAATCTTCTTTCCAACCTTTTGGCGAACAAATAAATAATGACGGCATACAACAATGTGATTTGGAAAGTTTTATGAATGGAAAACACAACGGTACTTTAACGAAATTATCAAGAAAATCTTCTTTTGACAGTCATTTGCTACGACAAAACAAAGAAAGCATTGCTTACCTGAAGAAAGGGTCGCCAGAAGAAGTAAGACGCCTTGTTCGTCGGCTTTCAGATGGGAAAGCTATGCCGCCCGAAGCTGAAGTATACATAGATTTGCTATCGTCAGAATGGGAACGTTGCCTCGTTCTAGCAGATGCAGAGTCAGATGACACCGGCAGCTCTATATCAACAGTCGTAGACCGACTAGGTTCAATGGCTAGCTCGGTAGAGAATAGCATTCCATCAACTCCGATTATGCAGCAAAAAACGATTGACATACAAAAAGTTCTCAATTGTATTGAAAATATTGATACGGATATTTTGAGAGACATGACTACGAAAAGATCTCTACATCGACAAGTAGAATCAAAAACCGTCGATAAGATCACAAATACAACTACGAACGGCTCAAACATGAATTCAAACTTATTCCGTTCTTTCACTACAGAAGAAATTGTGCAGTCAAAAAAACTTGTTCAAAACGATAAGAATAATAATAGTACAGTAATGTCTAACAAGATTAATAACTTAATTACACACGATAAAATGCTTAAAAAAAGTGACAATAAAGTAGAAGATGCCACAGAAAAACCTAAGCCGATGCCCAGGAGCACAAGAGTCGAGCGTTCTGCTAGCGAGCGCAAACCTAGATCTATTCCTATTCCAGAAATGCCACCACCACCAATTCCGGAATCATTACTAACACCGACTAAAAAAAATTGTATTGAAACTTGGTTACAACGATCAGAAGCCGAGATGAACCATAAGACGATTGAGAAATTAGAGGACGGCTCAATGCCAGAGGTGCTACCGCGACTAATTGATTTCGTGCCGAAGCCTCAATTCAAGGAGAGCGTCCATGAAGCGCCTCTAACGCGACCTACCACTGCGCCTCCGCCGCCTCCACCTGCTGAGACCAGAGAAGACGGTTCTGGTGCTTCCCTTGACACTATCGGAGAAATGGATGAAAGCAGCGACGTCACTGACAATGCGTAAGTGATAATCTTATTATTTTTTACTATATGGTCCTTACTTACCTAAAAAAGTCAATAGTTAAGCATTTTTTTAACTAAGCGTCTTACTGAAAATTTGCTTTGTCTCGTTTTCGTGTGTGACAATTTACGACAGAAAAAAGTTGACCGACCAGTTTTATGCATGCATAGGTCGATTTAACTAATGTTTCTAAGTAAGGCTTAACAATAGGCAATGAAACTTGTGAGTTTTCAAGTATAGTTCCTGATATTTCAGGCAGATCTGCATACATAATTTCATTAAATTGAATACATTCATTAGGAAATAATAACCTTTTGTCGCGCGTCGAATGCACCATCAGAGGATTAACTATGCGTATTTGTCTTTTTGATTAGCCATAAACCCACCTAAATTAATCCAAGCATATATTCGCTCTGACAGCTGCAATAACATTATAAAAACCCGAAATAAAACCACGAATTCTGATCACTTTCGTTATACAATACTTTATTAATAACTCCACAGCTAGTCTTTAGGTTTTTGAACGGAAGACTGTAGCAAGGGTCCGATCTACTTCAGTGCAATATTATAAGAATATGTTTTTGTGAAAACCGCACACAGGTTTAATAATAAAATTAAAGACAAGTGGATCACATTAAAATATATGAGAAACGTAATAAGTGCCTATAAAATTTGAGGGTTGCCCTCGATTTCCCTGGGATCCCATCATCAGATACTGACTTGGTGTCAATGGGGCCAAATTGGAAATATACCCTACCGACAAAAGATGTTTTTTTTATCGGTTAACAGTTGGCGAAGATATGTGTCATCGAAACTGTGCATAATTTATTTCATCTACATGCATTGGGCCAGCATGTTGGATTAGGGCCTATCTTCTCTTTCTCTGGGAAAAAGCTGTGTCCCAGCAGTAGGAACATGATACGCTGATAATGATGATAATGATTCTAACATATTTTCCTTCTAATAACTGTCCAAATCCATTAAGATGATTGAACTTTACTAACAAGTTTACTATGTTTAAACAACACAGTTACCCTACATCTATTTTAGTAAGCGATTACTGGAAAAGCATTACCGAGCGGCGAGCTACGAACTAATTTCTTCTCGTCTTTCCTCGCTTTCCACTAATTATACATACTATAGTGAGCAAAGCGGTTGCCAGGTCGATGCTTTTATGACTTGCCACCCTAAATTACATAGTTGCTGGGTGAGAGATTTTACCGCTAAAAGTCTTGTTCACTTAAGCGTCCCTACCTCTTCATGAATGAATAGGCAAGTTCATCATAACGTCATGTTTCGCACACAGAAAAAATATGCAAACAAAAACCTAGAAAACGGTCATTTCACTCGACAAAATGTATGGAACTGGAAATAGCAGATATTTTTTTTCGTGATTTCAGAGTTGCTCCCTTAGCAAAAGTTGTTCATAATGGTAGGTACTGTGGACCAACTTCTCTGCTTAACCCAGTATACCGGGTTACGCATATAGACTGTACTAAACCGAAAAGAGGTCATTGTACTCATCATTATGAACAATTTTCATAGTAAAGTAGTAAATAGCACAGAATACATAATAGTACCTGTGGGACCAACCCTGATATGCGAAAAACATAACAGCTGCATATTATAAACTACGAATATAGACTGTACTAACCCAAAAGGAGGTCAATGTACTCATCTTATGAACAACTTTTACTATGGGACCAACCCAGAAATCGCGAAAAAAATACAGGTGTTCCATTCATTTTGTCGAGTGTAAATAACCGCTTTCTATGGAACAACTGATATTTTTTCCTATATTCACGAAAAAAAAAAAATATAAGTTCGCCTGGGCGAACCTCATTTGATTTGTTTGAACTAATATGAACATTTGTAATGTATTTTTTTATTCGTTCTGCTTAGAACTCACCTAAATACACTAAATCATTTTATATGGTGCGCGAGCGAGAACGCACGAAGCATAAACACCTAAGTTGTTGCCATTCGTATCCTAGTTTAAATATTTTTGTACTTTTGAAGAAAAAAAGCCATGGATGCGGTGAGGCCTATATCCAGCAGTATACACTGCTGAATATAGGCCTTCTGGCTCACAGAAAAGAGAAAATTCTCACTTCAGTGTTCTGGCTGATGATAATGAAACTATTTTTTTAAGGTATAATATGAGATAGAATTCATCTATATGATAATTTTCGTGTATTAAAAATAACCCCTGTAAAACACTTTAGCATTACGTTTTTAAAATTGTATCTGTTATTTAGATCCAGTTCTCAGGGCAGTTTTCTTGTTAAATTACTACAGAAAAAAAGGAAAAAAAAAGCGCCTACTGGCAGCTACCATTAAAAAATGAAATCTCTTTTTAACCAGAAAGTCAGTCATCGATGAAGGAAAGCAAGGAAAGTTAATTTCCCCGAGAGGAAGTACCTAATCATCGCTAGCAAACATCCATTTAAAGTGACGACGACTTGACGTTACAAATTAACCTTTCCACGAAGCCTCGTCGATAATTTCATGTATTCTCGAATTTGCTCGACATTTTCACCACTTCGAATTTCGAATACTTTATATAAACATAAACATAATTTTATTGATAAACACTTAGGTACAAAAAAAAATGTGGTTCTGCCTTTGCTTTAGTGAAAACACTGTGTTGCAAAGGCAGCATCTTCCAAAGGTACAATTATATAGTTTACAAAAGTGTCTTATTATTCAAAAAATTTAATAAATATCAATAGTACTGCAAGGAAATGCTTAAAATATATATATATATATTATTACTAAAAAAAAAAAAAAAATGAAAAAAAAAATATGATGCTTTCATTATAGGACCTTGTGAAATAGTTTTTCAGTGTCTACATAGTCGAAGTTATACAGCCAATTGTGGATTTTAGTTTTCAATTTATGTACTAACATATTACTAATTTTAACTGTAACACTAATTTTATTATATGGTGGTAGTGTCTCCAAGCAAGTTCACTATTAAATGATGGAACGGGATATTTGAAGACCCTTTTTCCAGTAGTTGGTAGATTTGGTACAGTATCTATCGCATCCATATTGACCGTGTTTTCTCCAAGATCGTTTTCATGCATATAAAAAAAAAACGGTTTGCTACCTATGTTAGGTACTAGTATAATGACTGACTTATGCTCCAGATATACTGGAATTAAATTTGAAGTTTAAAGTTTTATTTTTAGAACGTTAGTAGTCTGTAGTAGTTGTACTAGCTACGCTCCGCGGTTTCACCCGGGTTATCCGTGATAAAATTAGCCTATGTTACTCCTTATAACATCAGCTATCTGCCAGTGAAAGTCTCGTTAAAATCAGTCCAGCCATTTTGGAGTCCATAGGGAACATACACACATCTATTTATATATATCTTAATATATATAATTCTTCTGTAAGTGTGTTTGTCACCTAACTCCTCTTAAATGGCTGGACCGATTTGAATGTTTTTTTTTGTGTATATTGCAATGGGTTCCTGGATGGTAAGAAAACATAATTGGACCCCGCCGGGTATATATATATATATACCAGTGGACCCGGCAGACGTCATCCTGCCCGGCCGGGTCCAATTATCCAATTATCATCCAGGAACCCATTGCAATATACATATATAATATAAAATATATAATATAAAATATATATTTTGTGTATATTGCAATACGGGAAAAGCCGACTTTTTCCGTCCTCATTGCTCTCGCTTACGCATTTTAACATTAAAAATTTAAATAAAATCACTGATTGTGAATTCGTAGAAGGTACTCGTAACAAACCAAGTTTTGCTGACTGTCATAACTTTACAAAGAAACATTTTTTGTTTTAATAAATATCTCTTAATTTGACGTATTAAAATAAAATGGTAACAAGCTAAATTGTCACTTTTTTATTGATTGTTGTTATTAGGGTTCCGTACCCAAAGGGTAAAAACAGGACCATATTACTGAGCCTACGCTGTCTGTCTATTTGTCTGTAAAACAAACTGTTTGAACGGCTGTATCTTTGGAACAGTAATAGATAGCCAGTTGAAATTTTCACAGAATATGTAATGTAGGATTAACTAACAAATAATAAAACAGTCAAAAAGTAATAACAAAACAGGGGAACCCATATAAAAAACGTATTTTTCTAATTTCTCTAATGTAATACGTGAAAGCCTCAAACATGGCATGATTATAGTCACACTCTAAAGTTTAACAACAAATAATAAATAATGGCCAAGTATGAGTCAGTAACAAATTTCTGTTCATTACCAAGCTAGAACTGGTAATTTTGTTACTTGACGACCTTATCATTTCTTTCGCCTAATCGAAATGCCACATTTTACTAATTTTGAAGTCGGATTTTTTATTAGATAATTAATTATTGTATTTTGTGGTAGTACGGAACCCTTAGTGTGCGAGTCTGACTCGCATTTGGCCGGTTTTATTTACCATTTTACGACAAACCAAATTAATAGGGTATTTAACTGTATTAAAAATATAACTCAGGCTGGTGTGACCCTAGAAGATAATTATTTTTCAAAATGATTTAATTACTAAAAACTAAAAAATAAAGGTCCCGATTTTCAGCAAAATACAAATATTTTTTTCGTGACTCGACAGCAAACACTCAAACAATAGACAACAATTGTATCGCGAGAAGAATTAGTTTGCTTATATGAGACGTCACTAATATCACGTGGCCTCATATGTGGAGTGGGGGAAATGGGGAGAAACATTTCTATGAAAGTCCACCCATACGAAGTCGCGGGCAACAGCTAGCTCAAGAAATATGCCCAAGAACAATCTTGTAGCAATCACGACCAATATGTAGACGCGGTAATATAAATACTTGCTTTCGATATGAAGATTTCTTTGACAGATGTGCCATTGTATGACGCTGTATTGTTTTATTGACAGTTTCTCCATTTTCTTGACCCAGAGATAATATCTCATTTAAACCTCTAATATAACCACAGAAAAGAGACTAAACGAAAAAATTCTCACTTCAGTGAATATAACGTTCTTGTATGAAACTATCTAGGAAGGTTGGCTTGGCACGAGTTTCTATATAATTTGCGGCTTTGCACGGTTTGTACATTTTTGTCCTAACAATGAAAATAAAAATAAAATAAATGTTTTTTATATGTGAAATGTTTCCCCAATTACAACCAAAAAAGTAATACCTATAAAAACATCATTCATTTTGTTCATCCATCTTTATTTTAGACTAGTTTTTTGCCCGCGACTTCGTACGCGTAGATTTTCATATAAACCTTCAATCCTTTTTTCTTCCCTTAACCCGGCCCTTGCGCAAAATAACATAGCCTATACTTCAATCTAGTCATAGCTAAGCATATTCGTGAAAACCGCATTTAAATCCGTCCGCATTTTCTTCCAGGGGTTTAGGCGATGTGCGTGAACAAACAAACAAAAAATTTAAAAACTGCCTTAACATGTTCCGCTGCTTATTTTAAGTCGCCCTGTGTGAAGTATTGATAGAAGCATAACAGTAAAAACACCGTCAACAGTTTTCAAATCAAAAAGACAAATCAAACAAACAAACAAAAATTCTAAAAACTGTCCTATCCTGTTCAGCTGCTTATTTTATGACGCCCTGTGTGATTATTTTTTTGTTATCTCGCAATTACAGATTTTTTTATCTCTACGTTTTTATTATATGTATAGATAGATACTTATTTTTAAAAGATTTTTTTTATCTTAAAATATTAAGAACCTTTTTAGGTCAAGCGCTTTCATTTCGATAAAGTTTGCGTATGCCATCTAGAGTTTGTAGGCATTCTTTGCCACCAAATCATGTGTTGGATATAAATACTGTACAGCCTTTGTTCTCACTTTTCGAAGATTTAATGAACATATTACCAAGCGGATATGGTAAAAATGATTTTATTCTGAATGACATTTGGGGATACAATTTAGCACTAAGCAAAAATTTGAAAAAGGAAATGTTTCAATTTGTGTAAGGTATCTGCAACTTGAAACACGGGTGTGGTGTGCATACGAGAAATACCTATGCACGTATGCACGCATTTCTCGCACCGAGTCAGAGTCTCAAGTCTGCACATGCATATCACTATAAACACCGCCGCAAAAACCTCTAAATCGCGCAAAATAATTAATCACTGGTTAAATGGATAAGATAGCCTAGAGCTAAAACTTAAAAGAAGAAAAAAAAACTACATAAAGTTTCATAACAACTCTCTATAGATAGTTATAATTACACTGCAGATCGTTAGAATGATTATTTTATTAGCTAACATACTACTAAAATAATCACTGACTTCTGTGCTCTGAATAACTGAAAACAAGCTAGCGGGTTAGTCAAGTTTGTAATAAATAAAGGTGAGTTAACGAAGCAGTCTTCTGCTGTTCACTACCACTTGAACCTTGCGCGTGCGTGATTGAATCACCCGCATTGCCAGCATAGATTGGTGATTACTTTAATTACGCATTTCAGTAGTTTTTATGACGTTGTCCAATCTTAGCTGATAGTTTCAACATTCTCTAGATTGTGAGGCAAATTAACAGCTTTTAAAACCAACAAAGTCGCCCACTTATCGCAGTGGTTATACAAATTGCGTGAGAGCTTTAATAACTTTTTGTTTTGTTATTTACATAACTCGCAAATCATTCTGCTGTGGTTCATTACAAGTTAGAATAACTTCATTGTTACCATCGCAAACAATACTTTACCAGTAGCACAGGAATAACGGCTGTAGACAAAGAAAAGAATATTTTATTCGGAACGGCGACACACATGGCGAGTTTTCTCTATTTTCATGCAAACTAGCGGGTAACAATAGCAGGGTGGCAGTGGCCGCGGGGGTGGCAGGGGTGGAAGGGAAGAGGTACCTTCTGAGCCCTCGCCCTCCTGGTGCACTCTGAAAATGTACCCAGCCAGCCCATTATACTAACATATACATTATGTACTTATATGTACATGCATCTATGAAAGGATCTATCAAGTGTAGAGGATATTGTAATACTTATAGTACTTTTTGTAGCTAAAGTACTATAGATGGAGGTGGAGGGTGGTGTCGGTGGTAAGTAAGGTATTTAAGTTTTTTCTGAAGGATACATGGTGTTGCACAACTCGTGTCCGAGGGTGTTTTTGGTATTCTATTTATATTATTCTTTGTATGACACTAATATGAAGAAAAAAAAATGTTTTTCGTGGTTTTTGTGGTTCCGAGTCCAAAATGTTTCAATGGATCTTGACTGTCTTACCGTGTAACGGCTGTATCTTTTAAACCGTAGGTAAGTATCGTACGTGGGCAACCGAGCCTCGCTCGGTATTTAAAATCTTATCTAATTACAAAATTACATCCAAGCCGTTTTACCCAAAATTAATTTATAGGTATAATACATTTACACAAAATATGTATATTACGGCAAATTAACTAATAAATAATAATAAAATCACAAAATAAAAAATTTATGGGGTTATACCTACTTAAAAAAAAAAAGTTTTATTATATTTTGTCTTTACTCTATCTAAAGTCTTTAGTCTAAAAACGGTAATAGGTATATACGTGCAAGCATCAAGCATACTGTAAAAATTAAGTTTTATCAACTTATATAGGTAATTGTTTCTAAAAGTTCGTTTTTAACATGCTTATGGCATTCCATGCATTCAATTATTATTATGCATAATGAAAGTAATCAGTAGGTAAGTCTAGGTCCCAGGGAGGCAGTTATATTGTAGAGTTCTATGCACTCGTAAATTGCATATATAAAGTAGTAATGATGTGCTATTTCGATAATAATACTGACATTAATCGTTATTAATAACATATTGCGCTTTAACAATAAACAGGCGCAAAGTATCGACTAGTATTGGACCTTCACCCAAATAGTACCAATCATCTTTTTGCTGATTATGAATGTTGAAATACCTAATTAAACTTATTATTTTGGCAACTCACTCTAACTTTGCATTTTACAGAAAAAAAGCAAAAAAATCAATAACGACAGTTATTTACGGGATATATGATTATTAACGGGATATTTATCGTGATAAGATTTTGGATGGAGCTTCCGATATTTCGACGCAGTTATACATGCACCATGTTCACGGGAAGAATGCCCCGGTGGCTCAGTTGGTAGTGAACCTACTTTCTGCGCTTGGGGGCGTGGGTTCGATTCCCATGTAGGACAAACATTTGTGTGATGAACATTTGTGTTTGTTCTATGTCTGGGTGTTAATATCTATTTAAGTATGTATTTAAAAATATATACGTATGTATATCAGTCTCTGGCAGCCATATTACAAGCTTTGCTTAGTTTGGGGTCAGATGACCGTGTGTGCAATAATGTCCCACATATTTATTATTTATTATTATTAAAAGAATCTTACTCATATAACTCTAAAAAAATTACGAGTTAATAAAAACACGACTACGGTCTTCTTAGCAGAACATGTAAGTTATATTAATATTTTAAATTGAATTAATTATTATTTTATCTGATGTACCTAAATATTATTTAAAAAAAGTTTATATAGATTGTTGTAGAAAAGTGTACTAGTTTGGTTCTTGTAATCATGGAGTTATCAATAAAGTATTATATTGTATACTAGCTATGTACACGCGGCTTCGTCCGCGATTTCTTCAGAAAAAATAGCCTATGTTCGTCCTCATGATACGTACTATTACCTCGCAAAATTTTATCGCGTTCGGTTAAGCCGTTTAGCCGTGATTATGTAGCAAACAGACAGTTACTTTCGCATTTATAATATTAGTATGGATTTGATGTATAGTAGGTATTAAACCTCGAATCGGTAAACGTAGCATAGGACGCCCTGAGATTCGCTTGGATGAAGATATACATACACGTAAGGCAGTGTGCAGTAGTTGGAAGAGAAAAGTAAAAAATCGGGCTGAGTGACTTACCTTGGTAGACGCCTATGTCCAGCAGTGGATTAGTATAACCTGATTGTGATGATACAAACTCATTTTAATTTCAATAGATCCTATTTGCAGCATATTTTTTCATCCCAACTTTATATAGGTAAAACATCACACATAATCAGATCATCAGGCTGTAAACGTCCACTGCTAAACAAAGGCCTCCCTCTTAGGGAGGGGTGTTGCCATTATCCCCATCCTATAACCACAGACACTGCAAAGTGTTCGAAATGTCAGGAATTAAAATAATTTAAAATAATTGTTTTTTAATTGTATATCTTAGTGTAAAAAGCTGTTGGCTTTCCTATCAATAAATAAATAAATAAATACATGCCATAAATTTCAGTGTAAAATAGGAAAGGTAGAGCAAGAACTCTTTTGAATGAAACATTTGAACACATATAAGTAGGATAGTTCTTAGATTTCTCTTATTGAAAATGTTCGCAAAACTTTAAAAACATGTGAAATACTTGGTTCAAAATTGAAGATGTAGCTATTTCCCGGCAGATGTTGAAAGTTGTTCCGCAGCACCTTGCAGAGTTCGCGCTTCTTATTTTGATTTAAAGTGTTGGGAGAGAATAAGGAAGCAAGCAAGTAGAGCAAGATAACAAGCCAAATCTTACAAATGTGAATACAGTAGAACCGGTTATAAAGATGTGAATGCGAGATTAGTTTTCATGCTCTAAAGAATGCGTTTCATACTATCTATGTACTATAGTATATATATAAATTATACTAATATTAAAAAAAACACGGGAAATTTAATAAACGGGATTCATCCCCTAATTTTCCACTCTTAGAGGTGGGATCTTTCCTTCTTATTTTTATGGGACCACTTGCGAGATATAGCCTAATCAAAAATACTCGTAAGTAAACACAAGCCAAGTGCGAGTTGGATTCACTCAACAAAATAGAAAAGCCCTACTCAAAAAAATGTGTTTTCTTTTATTGAGTTCGGGATCTTTAGCGCACGCCCGACTCGCACTTGGCCAGTTGTTGTGTTATTTGTTACATTACTTAAGAGTATGTACTAAAATCATGCCAAGTTTGACTTTTTATGCAATTATTATTCAGTTTTTACACCCAAAGAGCAAATATAAAAACACGTTAAAACTTACGTTTGTTATATACCTCTATACCTCTTATTTTTTTTTTTTTGTTATTATTCTGTGAAAACGTCAACTAACTATCTAGGTATTACGGTTCAAAAGATACATCCGTTAAATAGTAGGCTAGAAAGACAGCGTAAGCGCTTCGATGACACTCTTTAGGTACGGAACCCTAAAAAAGAATAATTAATATGGTTCAAAATCGGGAAAGATATTACATGAAATATATGCAATAAAATATTAGTCAAATTGTGAATTTTTCGAAAGTCAGTTGAAAATCACAGGTTGTGGAACTCCCATTGTGGAATATTTTGATTATGTAAAATGTTTTCTTCATATTCAAACAATCGGATAGTGGCCTGTTAAAATTGATTCATTGTTAAGCTTATTCATTAAAGCTGAAGATAATGCGTAACATCTACAAAAATATAGTCAAATTGACAACCTACTTTTTAGAAGTCGGTTAAAAATCATTCAGTTGTTTTAAAGTCACACATGATACGAGTACATTTAACATGTAATCAGTTACGCAACTGATAGTTTTTAATGAAAGATATAATGGTAGCCCAAAGCCACGGCTATGGAGCATGAAATAGAAAGTCGATTGCATTGTCTGTCAGCCTGACCGCTTGATGACTCGCGCGTTCGTCAATCAGTATCAATATGATATCAACTACCAAGCTTGCCTTACAGCTTAATGACAATAAATAGTACGCAGCGCAATGGATTCCAATGAAGACACATTTTTTTTTTTTTTTTTATGATGAGGCTGTTTTTTATACCTGAAATGTTTCTCTTATCCTCACCCTGTCACTAAAATCTCAGCGGAGTAATGTTTTATGTTTAAAAGCGACTCGACGTTTGGATGACTTTCGTTAACTAAATTACGTCATTCTAAATCTAATATGGCCAATGACGAAGAAGTACCAGTCCTAAACTCTTTGAATATAAGAGACTCCCAAAATATTCCGCCATCTTTTGGGAGTCTGAGATTTTGAAACTAATAACTAACAGGTCCGCACCAGTTAGTTATGTACACCCATTATATCAAATGAAAGGGTTCGCTGAGTAGAATACGACAAATTTAATGACGTCACACTTAATGCAATATGGCGGACGTCCTGATGGCGGACAAAATTTTCTTATCAAATGAAATGATTTACTGAGATGAATAGGAAAAAGATTGTATTTAAAAAGCATTTTTTTAACTAACCATTTTATTTATGTCATTCCTATAGACTCAGTTTTAGACACGAGTGAAATGACCATGAAAAACTATCTTCCAAATTACATCATACAATATCATCATACTAATATTTTAAATGCTAAAGTGTGTTTGTTTGTTCCTTTTTCGCGAAACAACAGGGGTGTGTTAGGTTTCACGTGTGTATCCGTGTATCTTTTAACTGTTATTATTCTGAATTAAAATTAAGTACAAATTTGTAATTCGTTACTTAACTATGTTACCACATAGTCAACGCAGATAAAAAAAAAAATATTCTATGCTCCAGGCCTAGCCTAGTTTGGGGCCCTTCGATATTTTTTGGGTTTTTCATTTTGAGTACATTTATTGTTAATTTGTAAATGTTTTTTTTTATTATATATAATTTTTATTCTTACATTTTACTTTTATCTGTCTGTGGCATCATAGCTTCCAGATGGTTTTTTTTTTTGTTTATAAGGTGACTTGACCGAGAGTATTCTTAGCTATGATTCAAGAAAATATGTTCAGTCGTTTGAAGGTCATCAGAGCCCCCCCCGATTCTACTAAACCAATTAATTGTTTTTAAATTGTTAATGAATTGCCTCAAAAATTGCCCTTTTGACACTTTTGGTATATGGATAAACTGTCAAAAGAAAAAAAAAATGAGGCAATTCATTAAGTAACAATTTAAAAACAATTGGTTAAGTAGAATCGTGGCCCTGCAGCCGTATTATGGAATCTTTGATCGGGATCGCGAGTGTCAACATTTTGACACTTAAAAGGGGTTATGACGCAAAAAAAGCGTTGTCTATTTCCAATTTCGTAGTACGAAACACTTTTTTTTCGACAATATTTTGACACTCGCGATCCCGATCAAAGATTCATAATACGGCTGCTGGTCTTATGTCGGTTGTTTTAATTCTTTAATTTTCAACTGTTTGCATAGATATATTTGGGGTCCGGAAAGTGATATAGCATATTTTTTACTTCGGTAAATATACTGTTCCCGAGGAAATTTCCACGCGAGTGAAACCACGGGTGCAGCCTAGTTATTTTAAGCCGCAGTTTTAAAAATCACTGTATTCCTAGTAAATGTTGTAAATAGCTTTTGAGGCAAGTTTTGTGATAAGAAGTGGCGGGCTGGTGAGTGGCACTAGATAATTTATCAAGTCACTGCAATAGATGGTCCATTGTTTGCGATAATTAACGCAAGTGTGAGTACCTACACTATACGTACTTAATTATCAATTAATGGTCATTTGAAAGATGTGATATTTCATCTGTAGGTACTTATCTTTGTTTACTTTTTGCGCCAATGTTATAAATAAGAAAGTTTGTTATGTTATTATATAAGTGTTTTTGTTGAACTCAACGTTTCTGAACGGAATTGAATTAAATTTGAATGAAGGTAGTTTATACCCTGGATTTACGCATAAGACGTTTTCTGTTCCGGAATATTGTAAATTTTCTGAACTTCGAATGAAAGCGCAGCTAGTACGACATCTTTAATAATCAGTTATAAATAACAGATTATTAAAGAGCCGTATTACAAAATACAATAGTTCAATTTTAATTATTTCAGGCATAAAACGAAAAAAAAAACAAGACGTAATTGTCAACACGAATTTAAAACAACTAAACCATTATATTACAATAGTTTATTATATGAATTCACTGGCGTACTTTTGCCACTTTAAAGTTTTCACATGTAGGTCTTATACGTAACATGATGTAGGTATAGACATGAAGAAGGTTTTTTTTTCTCTAATAATTTACTTTATTATATTTATTAAATGCTAGTGTTTAGTACGACCATATTTGGAGACATCTATCAAGTTTTAGGAAAGATAGAAGAAATATTATATTGATCATGATTTAAACTTAACTATTCTATGAACTAAGTAAATATTTCAAATCCAGCAAAATGCAAACAAAAATATATAAACAAGTCATGACTATAGTTAAACATGAATCTGTTTAAAGTTTGTAAATCATTGTTTTGATGTAGAGATTCTCAAGTTGGGAATTAAAGTGAGTCATAGATATGTTCTCATGGTCATTATTGTGTACCCATTATGTGTCTTACGGTGATGTGACATCATGTCTGAGTTAATACCCAAGTAAATGTTAAATGACAAGTTTTTTGAAGATTGATTAACTTCAGTTGACGCGAAGGACAATTTACAAACCGATCTTTTTGTTTAGTTAATAAATCATCACGTCCTTATTCTAAACTAATGCCTACACCACCAATCAAATCTATTGTTTGTCCATTCACTGTCCATTAGATGCCAAAAAGGTACTACGTAGATACTGGGTTACACGGAAAGAGTGTAATAAGTCGAAAGAGGTCTATAGAACCCATCATTATGAACAATTTTGACTATGACTGCAACTCTGAAATCACAAAAAAAATATTAGCTGTTCCATAGAATTACTGTCACTGACACTCGACAAAATGGAATTAGATGTTTTTTATCGCGATTTCAAAGTTAAACCCTTAGTAAATTTGTTATAATTATGAGTATAACTAACCCTTTTCGGCTTAGTACACCTTTTCCTCGTAATCCTGTATATATGGCTCAGGAAATGTTAATTAAATACCTATGGGTAAAGAACTAAATAAAATACAATATGGGTTTTACCAAGTCAACAGCAAACTGGGTCTTTTTAGGCAAGCGTCCATCATGATTTAGACAAAAACAAGCCTCTTAAGAGAAAAAAAAAACTAACAAAATGTAATGGATTATGGAACATGAAACAATGAAAAAATGAATAATGGAACTTTCAACAACCTAGTTTTTGCTTTATGGCAGATTTATTTTTATTCATGTTTGTTTTTGAAGGTGCCACCAATTCTGTTTTATCATTCTCTAAGCTAAACTATTTTGACAGGACTGAAATTATCGGCGTCACTTTTCATTTCAATACTTCAGACATGGATGACAACAATTTTAGAGCAGTCAAATTTGGTTTAGAGAATGGTACACGAGAATCGTCTTCATTACCTATTATACATTTCATCAATTAGTAAATCAAATGACCGAAAATTCATTGCACCACGCCACTGCAACGCGTATTTGTCTAAAAATAGACATGTCCAGGTTGTGCAGATAAATCACAAACTTCATTTCAACCTCACACTGCATTCATTACCGCATTGCGTCTATTTTATATGTATTGCTTGGTACATATAGGTATTAAAAGCACTGGAAATTTAACTGAATAAATATACAATAGACGTTTCTGTGTAACTACTAATGTGTGTATGTTTGTATGTTTGTTCGACAATAACTTGTCTACCGTTGAATTGATCTTCATGACATTTTGTAAGCAAGAATTTAGTTTAAGAATTTATTCTATTTCAAATTCGAGTATAGGAAAAAAATCGGTCGAGAGGTCGCGAGGTCACAATCTAGACAACTGGCAACTGCAAACAGTTACTCTAGATAATATTAGAAAATACGTTCAAATTCACAATGTTACTATCGACACCGCCTTATGGTTGATATTCTGAAAACCTGTACGAAGCGCATTGATTCCACTTTTATTGTGCGAACTGTTAGTCTGTGGAATGCGCTGCCTGAAGTAGTTCCCCGGTAGTTATAATCTGGGTGTCTTCAAATCGCGAGTGAATCGGTTTTTTCTAGGCAAGCGTGCTCCATCGTAGACCGCATCATAGCTTAACATCCGACGAGTTGGAGGTCAAACGCAAGCCTATTCCTAAAAAAATAATACAATTACCTGAATGCCTAGTTTACAACAAACTCTCGTTCCCGTTTTTGTAAAATTCCATTCCCTGGATGTTTTAGATGCGCGGTGCTCATAATAGTTACAAAAAAAGATGAAGATTTTTCACAAACACAATGTACCTATAGTTATTGAAAGTTCTTATTATTGCCTATAATAAGATTATTAAAGAAAACTTTTGAATTAAATATTCGTAACTAAGAAAATGATAACGGGAATCACCAACCAAGCTAGAGAAAAGAGAAATTTGAAATGCTGTCCGAAACAGTGCCTAATGGTTATGTTCTGTAGAAGACGAGATACTATATGGTTTATGGACACTAATCATAAAGATGCTGGCAGTAAGATTTTGTAGGCCATGATTGCCATGAAGCTGATACTTTTATAGTGAGGCTGAACAATTTCTAGTTCATCACTAAGCGTTTTCTGAATTAACGATCGACAGACAATACTTTTGCCATCACCATAAAAAGAAACTAAAGCTGGTACTGAAAACTATTGATAGACATATGACGTATAATTTGACAAGAAAAAGCGCGTTTACTAAGCAGATTTTTTAATCGACAAAGAACCTTATTGCTTGCTTGTCCTTAAAATTATAATGACATCAATGGAATTAGGTAGAAACTTTTTACAGGTGGCGCTAGTTTACATAAAAATACTACAATTCAAGAAGGTTTCTTGTATTTGAAGACTGGGGTTTGCAACGACCTAAAAAAATATTTGGGTATGTCGTTAAGAACAAAAATGTGACAAAAACTATGCTATGCTTTGACAGTAATGCCCAGTAATGCCAAACTTACTCTGTCCACTAATGAAATACTAATCGTATCGGTAATACGTATCAGTATGATAGATAGATGGATAAATACTCTTATGTATGTATGGATGGATGGTATGGTATCTAGTAAGAAAATTATTTTCGAGCTTTCGATCAGTCTTCGTAACGGATAACTTTAATCGCTTTGATGATCGCTGTGGTACACAATACAAAATATTGACTTGTCCTAGAATGCGGCTCTCGGGAGTGGTCATTGCATATATCCATTATTAGACTGCCGTTTTGATTTATTTCAGAGTGCAAGTCATATTAGACGGCGCGCCATGGTATACGAGGTCACTCTCGCATGGATGTGGTCTGTGTATACTAAGACTAACGGCCCATCTTCTCGTAAACAGTGTTATGTATTCAGAAGGCGTGTGTACATGTAACACTTATTAGTGGCAAATGTTGGCCACTGTTCCGCGACGCCATTCGAATGGTACCTAATGGTTACTGTTCATTTCGCAAACCAGCGTAGGCTATTGTCCGTATAAATGTTAAAGTAACTTTTATGAATCGTTCGATTTTTATTTCTTTTCTGACATCAGTTATTAGGTAACACAGTTGAACATGAAAAGTTAAAAAATAATTAATGATTTTAAACAAATAGTATTCGATTTTGATTCGATCTATAGTGGAGTGTCAGCTATCGATATTGGATCGATTTTTCGCGAAGATGATTTTTGTAAATTCAGGCCTGTTTAAAAATAAATATTATAATGTGCGATAAGTTCACACGATTGGCACGTTATCTGTTTTAAGTACGCTGAGATGTCTGTAGAGCTGGCCGGCCGCGACCGCTAACGGTACCCTCACCGGCCGCACTGATTGGCCCTGCAACTCTCTGATGTTGTCTCTGCAATCCAATACATCTAATACTGTTATTAAATTTATGTTTGTATCTCTCCATACTTTCTCTCGTGTATGATGATAATCACCGGCATCGATCACGGCGGACCTATCGAGATTCTCATTCTTATCCGCTTAACATATTTCAACACCCACGTTAAAAGCACCTTTATGGTTTTGCAATCAATGCAACTGGTACAAATATATACAAGTATATAACAGCAGGCAATAAGTAGGTTTTATATGAATGCATTTCGTTCACGTCCATGTAGGTAGGTTAGTTACTTGGGTAAGATTATTTTAAATGACTGGGTAAGTAGGTATCTAATCTCGTTGCAAGTAATTTTTCCCTGAGATATACCTATGATTCTAAAGTCACATAGGTACCTAGTTAGGTATAGTATCGTGTAATAGGTAAATAAACATTTACGATATATGAGCGAGAACATAAACTAATTAGAAACGAATGCTTCACTACACAGTTGCCTTGCCACTAACCGACTTACAGTATTTTCACACAATGTTTAACATGAATAAAACTTCGTTTTAAACTTGGCAATGCGGTAGTGGATATCAGCGAATTCTTTCTCTACTTTTTACTCGTATTTAACTAACTGGCGTGCAGTCGTTTAAATATATGGCATTCCAAAGTTGAGTGGCGGAAGCGGTGAGTGTGGTGCCTTGATCTTGTTTAATTATACCCTACATACAGAGAGAAGGTAGGACACGTGTTTGTGTAGAGAATATCACGGAGTGACGTTGCCTGACGTTGGGTGACAATGCCTCGTTCGACTCTGTTCGCACGCTCGTCCTACTCTCTCCATTTATCGACTTGTCCGCGCCGTTTGTATGCAGTGTATAGGTACCAAAAAGATAAGCAAATACACTGACAGATAATTGCTAGAGTTATTGCAAAAAAATTGGTGTTATAAAAACAATTTTTTGGTCCAGAACACAAACCGCAAATAAAATTGGAATATGAGGATCAAGAACCTTACTTACCCTGAGGCAGAGAAAACATTATTTTTTGCAAAGATGGCACACTTACTAGAACAAGTTGTATCGTAGCATATTCTCATTATTATTTATGATCTGAGAACAAAATGTTATATCCAATTAGCGCATGACTGATATCGTAAACGTGTTTTGCAAAAGAAATAAACTAAATCACTTTACGGCGTTATCATAAACGAAAGCGAAAATCGCGGAGCGGTGGGAAACAACAAAAAGAGTTGGCGAAAAACATTTTATGATGTCAATTTTCTTTGAAATCTCTGGCAGTAGAACTTGTCTGATATTTCAAACGTGTTAAAGGCGTGGCTTAGCTCATGGGCTGGTTGGAATCTAGGTCTTACTGAAAATTCCAACACCTTATTTGTCGGTCAGAGACTTGTATTTCGTTCGCATATTTATTCAGACATGTGTGGAAATCCATCAATAAAACTCGGTCCAAACATTTATTTGCTCTGACACCTGCAATAACTTTGTAAAAAGCTGAATGAAAACCACGAATTCTGATCACTTTCGCTAGGTTTTTATAACTGTAGCAGGTACCCGATGTACTTCAGTGCAATATTAAAATGTTTTATTCAGTTTTTTACATTGTATTTCAACTCACAGATCAAATAAATGCTTCGACCGAGTATAGGGTCGGTCATTTTGACACTCTCTACTGGGTTTATAAATACAGAAGAATAAAAGAATAAAGTTTATAAGTCTCTCTTTCAAATCTAGAGATTATTCTATCTTTTTAAAATAGGTGAATATACCTAGCATAGGTAGATTAGGTAGGTACCTTGCCCATAATTACTTAAACACCTTTATACCAACTAAGTGCCAACCAACGATGTTATAACCTCGTAATTGTGACATTAGAAAATTAAACTGAAAGTGCGATACGTCTAAAACTTGTTATAAAGTACATAATGTAGACGGCCAGTATTAAAAAAAATTAGAGTACGCGACTTTCAGCCGACTTATTACTCGAGAGCATTTACCCCAATGCTTATCGATTTTGTATAACGTGACCCATTTAGCACTTCAAATTGGGAGATGGAATTGCGATAGAATCTGCTCAAAATGTATTAAAATTTTAACCAGCCAACTGAATTGAAATGAAAATATTTACTGTAGTGACGTTGGAAAATTTAGAATAGTCATGATCAAGAAAAGTAGCTAGGTATAGTAAGTAAATTATAACGTAGAGTAGCAAATATAATAATTAACAGTTTGTGTCTCTAGTCAAGAGACACACCGTAGGTACTTGAAATAATTTATTTATAATGTGGCTAAACAACCTTTAAGTTTTATATCAAATGCTATGTATAATTCGGTATCCAAGTAAACTATCTGAGCTTTTCATTCATAACCTACAAAATATATGTTGCGGTATTTTAATTATTAAAGAAATTGAAAAAACAGGGTTTCGAAAAGTGTTATAGTAGTTATGGTTTGTTTTACCGAGTTTTTTGAAATGAAACCAAATACATAATGTACTTACTTATAGCGTAGAGTATAGCATCTACCACTAGCATATTGTAAAAGCTGGCTGATGCAGTGCAGTTTCTATGAAGTGCTGACGAAGCGTCTGGTAACGGTTCGGACCCTCGGCAAAGCCTGATCCCCACTTAACAGCCACTTCTGCGGTCCACGATAGCCCTTTACTAACCTTTTATACGTACTTACTTGACGTTGAGAGGACGGTCTTCTACGAGGCTTTAGAATTTATCTCTCTGCTTATCTGGTTAAAATACAACTTAAACGTTATAACATATACGATTTTAACAATATTTAGTTACATACCTACGAATTAATAATATACTACGTCCATAAACAAGTATGTACTTACATTGAAAAACAGGTAAATCCTCCATGAGTCTAATCAACCTAAGTATATTTTTTTTGTAACGTAAAATAGCGTTTTATTTTTTACACTAACACTGAATGGTTAGTAGTACCTAAGGTGTTTTGGCGCCAATGTGAAAAAAACATGTCGCATTATTTTTTAATGTTTACAGGACTTTAAAAGAATTGTATTATTTTCCTAAATTTGTGTTATTTCGAGTGTTAATGCTAATAATTGTGGATTATTGTTTATTAAGTGTTTTTAATCGTGCTCGAGTGTAGACAAGTGATGTACCTAATGAGGTGAAACATATATTTTCATAATGTTTCCAAAACTCCACAGAAGCTTCTAAACACTCCACCACTTCAAAACTGTTTTTCTAATGAATCTCTAGTGTAATTCCGCTTCACACTTCAACTTCACTTAAACAAGGAATTTGGGATACATTTTACTAGATAGATATTTGTCAATGAAGTTAATTTTAATTAAGCCTACCCTGAAATAAATATTAATAACTTAAAAGAGAAGATAAACCTAACCTGAAACATAAATTAAAACAATTTTGACACTTGGTTGACGCAGCAACTGAGCAAAAATGTAGGTACGATTCCTGAAGGAAAGTCTACGCGTGTGAAACCACAGGCCATATATCATCAATACATCAATCAATCTATACATATAATAAAAACGTAGAGATAAAAAAATCTGTAATTGCGAGATATAAAAAAACACACAGGACGTCTTAAAATAAGCAGCTGAACACGTTAAGATAGTTTTTATAATTTTTGTCTGTTTGTTTGTTCGTCCACGCACATTTCCTAAACCACTGTACAGATTTAAATGCAGTTTTCACGAATATGCTTAGCTATGACAAGATTGAAGTATATGTTATGTTATTTTGCGCAAGGGCCGGATTAAGGGAAGAAAAAAGCGTTGAAAGTTTAAATGAAAATCAACGCATACGAAGTCGCGGGAAAAAGCACTAGTTTACAATAAATGTGCCCATTTTAAGTAAATCCCTTGTGCCATAATAATTACTGTTTTGACATTGATATGTAATAGTGCTACGTATTTTACATTGATACGTACAATTAACCATGTTTTGGTGATAGCATCTTTTTGCATCTGCTCTCAAGCTTTAAGCTGCAATAAAAGGTAATTAAGAACATACGACAAAATGATTTATAAAGCTCGATGATGATTGATTTAGCTCCTTATTACAGCTGTGTGACTGTTTTGAAATGTTGTTTGTAAATAAATAAAACATCTCTAGCTGGTTTGTGGGAGGCAAAAAATGAATTTACCCACAGTTCCACGCTGTCATCTATTCTTAACACAAAACTAGTCTCGTAATAAGGGTTGGTGCTCGAATAATTATTGTTATAGCCCCATCCACGCAATTATACGACCATATTAGGAGTGTGTAGTGGTAAGTAGGCAGTTGACTGGATTGACGCAGACGTGGTTACGTATCTAGTAAAAATAGTTTTCTCACAACTAATATTAACTCGTCTGCATTCTTGTTGTTTTTGTACCTACCAGCATAAGGAACGCGACCCGTTCTACTTGCAGCTTTGACCTTAGCTAATGTGACGAACAAAACATGTAGAAGTCGGCGCGACATTATGTGCATTAAATACCGGTTTAGCTAAAGAAGGTTTAGGTGATCGAGTGGTTCGATGTGAGAATGTAACTCGATAATAACGTGAAGGCTTTCCGGTGAGTGGTCCGCAGGCTGCGCGGGCGCAGCGTCGCGAGACTTTGCGCGCGGTGACGAGGGGGGTGACCCCTCTCAGGTGGAGGGGGCCTGCAGTGCAGAGTCACGACGTGGTTTGCCTAGACTAGGTTTGCTTTGACTCGTTGCCTTTCTCGGCACAGCATTTTCACTTCTAAGGAATTCGCTCTCGTATGTTCGAATGGGAGCGTAATAGTTCGTTGTTCTTAAAATGTACTAGGTTATAACACTTGAGCCTTATAAGCAATAAACTTTTATGGATATTACAAATCATCCTATAAATATAAGCCAATGAGACATAAAGGTTCATTTATTCACACCAAGCGCTTGCCTCCTCTTTACTAATTAGATCAGCAAAACCATGGAACACCTTCGTCTGTTCCGGAGAATTACAATCTCAAAGTACTCAACCTCGGGTTAAAGGTTATTACTAGGCAACGTGCTTCATCTTCGATCGCATCATCACTTCCCATCAGATGATATCGCGGCAAAACGTTAACCTTGCCCGATGTAAAAAAGTTAAACTTTTATTCTACAAGTAAGTATCATTAGTACAGAACAACAGAAAAATTGAACAAATAATAGATTTTCATCAAAATCATTTTAAATAATCATCAACATCATCTTCATTTTAAATCATCTACTTAATAAGAATCTTAAATTCATTCATCATTCTTCACTGATAGACAACGCAAAGCCTAAACCGCTGTGGGCCTAGAAGCATGAAATTTGCACAAGTTTTCTTTGTACATATAACGTAAATGTATAGCAATAAAAGTATTTTTGAAAAGTATATCTATTGGCGAGACCAAAGGCTCTACGCGTACAAAGTCGCGGGCATTTAGCTAGTTTAATTAAAAAGGTCAATTAAAAAACCGTGATCTGTGCTCTGGTTTTAAATATCGGCGCGTCTGGCAGGTTCGCCGTCGTAGTCGCAAGCAGACCCTGACATTTAGATGAAGGCAGCCGCTGACCTGTTTTAGAAGATATTTTGACAAAATAAGCTTTTGAATAAATTCCTATAGTTGGTAAAATACTGCCAATTAGAATGGTAGTTTGTGAACTAAATGCTAATTGGTTTTGGTATTGGCTAGTTCTAGTGCACATTAATTATTATTGTAAGTGGTATTTCGCATGCAACTTAGTGTCCGTGTAGCTATTTTAGCTAAGTGGAATTGTGTAATTGAAAGTGATTTAAAAAAAAACCCGTCGACGATGATACAGATCAAAGGTATCTGTTTTGGTAAACTGAAGTTCTCGTAATTTTTTTAAGGTTACTTCGTGTTTTTTACTATCGTTTTTTCTTAATGATAACGATTTCCGAAACAACGGTCCACCCAGAAATATTATCAAGATTATCACATCTTGTGAAGTCTTTTTTGACTCTGTATATCACCTTAAGGAGATTTAAACCTCCTCCAAGGTAGTTTTGGCGTACCATAATATATCGCAAACAATACACTTAAACGAATAATTATGTACCAAACCTCATTTTTAGGGTTCCGTAGCCCGACAAGGAACCCTTATAAATTCGTTCTGTCCGTCCGTCTGTCTGTCTGTTCGTCTGTCTGTACGTCCGTCCGAATTTTTTAGAACCTTCTTACTTTTATAACTATTAAGATAACTGCATGAAACTTTGCATAATGATAGTTGTAATATAGATCTCAATTTTGAGAGTATAAAAAGTATATAATGCATATTGGATTTTAGGGTTAGGCTCTGGTACATGTGAAATGGGGATGAAAATATTTTTTTCATTCCACCTACTCGTGTGGGGTATCGTTGAAAAGGACTTTTAAAATGAAGGTAAAGTTTGTTACATTACTTTTTTATAAAGTCTATACTTTGCGAAATAGGGCCCGCCAAAGTGGCAAAAAGTTGGCCCCCCCTGCATTTCTAAACTATAAGACATAAAAACTTGTAACTTACAGTACGGACACCGTGCCGTTTGCGAATTTTCATTAAAGGGGTTTAAATTTTATAGACATCTGTATATCACCTTAAATAAAAAGTTCAGAGCCTTATTTCATCAACAGATAACAATCAGTTTGTAGTGATTTTGGTATTTATATGGCTGCTTAACGTAATTCAAAAATACATCCAGATAAAGACGCACGACTATACACATCTCATACCTGTAACGTCGTTAGCTTTTTTGTACAGTATTTAAGTATAATTCGTGTATAATAACTATCTACTAACGTTTCAAAGACTAAAGTGAAGAGGCTATTTGGCTAATTAAGCACAAATCGTTTGGAACCGTTTAACGAGCTCTCTTGTCTCTTGTAAAGTTTATTGATATTGTAAACGCATAGTTAATATCTAAGCACCTAACTGTTTAAAGTAACTGTAGAATTTATTTGCCTCATAAGTGCCAATGGTATTAGATGAAATAATAACGTTGGAAGAAAA
This sequence comes from Agriopis leucophaearia, assembly GCA_949125355.1. Lineage (NCBI taxonomy): Eukaryota > Metazoa > Arthropoda > Insecta > Lepidoptera > Geometridae > Agriopis > Agriopis leucophaearia. The sequence continues at coordinate 10,516,678 of OX421262.1, forward strand.
TAAAATGAGTCGGCTTGCAAACCTCCTCATTTTTTTCGTCGTTTCGGAAATGCTATCAAATTCCACTGCATTTCTTTAGCCTATATATTAATTACAAATATAAGTTATTAGATTAGATCTATCGTTATTATTTATTATTATATCACTTTATTTAATTACATTCTCGGGTCTAGCCCGGACATTTGGTAGGCATTGGTGGAGCCGAAGCCAACACCAAGAGGCCCTGTTGAATATAAAAAATACAATTATGGAATATGTATAAAAAGGAATATGAAACTATTATTATTATTATTATTTATTTAATGAGATTCTCGGGTCTAGCCCGGACATTTGGTAGGCATTGGTGGAGCCGAAGCCAACACCAAGAGGCCCTTTTGAATATAAAAAATACAATTATGGAATATGTATAAAAAGGAATATGAAACTATTGTACAGTATAGGATTAAAAAAGTCTGGGCTATTGAGGTGAACAACTTGTGGATGGAATAACAGATCTATAGAATGAGAAACGGCACCTGCCTTATCCTGTCTCATCTCAAAATATATTTAGGCAGGTGATGACTAGCCACCCACTGAATGGGCCCCCCATAAAGGCTGCCGTATCTTGGCACCGGAGGGGCAACATCGGCGTGGGTGGCTTAGGGTGTAGAGAGGTGTGCTGCACTTTCACTAAGAGCTACTCGCGGCGTTATGCCCTTTAACACTTCCACCCTGGAGCTTAGATTCTTAGCTCTTGCGGTTTCCACCCCTGGACGGCCGGTTAAGGCAAGCCAGGGGTCAGGGGTCTCATTTAGCCCCATGGAATCGGGGTACGCGGTGTCGCCACTCACCGACGGCTCGCCATAAAGCCGCCCCTGCGTTATTATTATTATTATTTATCGGCAATCCAAAATATTTTTTGTATAATTACTAGGTACAATTTAGTTTAAGGTTATTATTACAAGTTTTTATTTAACTTGCAATGTTTGTTATTTTGCTTAGGCTTGTTTAGGTCATATCTTACAAGTTCAATTAGAACCAGATCCTTCTATCCGATTTTGCTGAAATTTATCATACACCTTTAGTTCTGATGAAAATACAATATTATGAAATACCCAAAATCGTTATATTTTTAAAATGCCCGCCTAAATAAAAATATTATAAGCATTGAAATAAAAAGCATCACTTATATAAAAACTTGTTTTAAAAATAACAAATTTCATTGAAATCCGTTCAGCCATTACGGAGAAAATTAGGAACAACACACAATCTTTTGCATTTAGGATAATAATTAGTCCAGTATTCAAAGTCCAACTTCCTCTGTTGTATTTTTCTCGTAGCTTAATAAGAATATAAACATGTTATTTTATTTTTCCTAGAACGTTACTCGGCAAATGCTAAAGCTCGGCTGTTCCAATATATTCAGACTTCATAACTCACGTTCAGCTATCGAAATGTTATAAGTTATAACATTTAAGTTATGGCAAAACATTTCTCATTACTTGGCATTTCAATAGCTTGTTCTTGGAATTAAGCTGTTAACTTTGACATGGGCAGCCATAACATTGATTGTGAAGCTGTAATAGGTGTGTTTAATGTAAACCGTGGCACAGGAGGAAGTTTAATGGCAGGTTGTTGAGCCAGGAGCTACTATTAGCTCACAATGAGAAATTATTCTCGATAAGCTCGACTGGAAGTCGAAAGTATATATTATATTTAGCTATAAAACAATAAGAAAGCCTTTATTTTATCCATATCCATAATTTACATTTCAAATGTTGTTAGTAGTTGCTTCTTAGTAATTTACCCATAATTTAGATGTTATTATAGGTTTTTTACTGGCAAGTGCCTTTATTAAATAAACAAAATACTAGCTAAAACTAACACTAATTAAACAGTTAGACTGTCCATAGACCGTTGAAGATCTAAAGACAATCCAAATGCTCAAACCCACTATCAGTTGGCAGCGTACCCAGCATGCTGGCGGGTAACCATATTATAGGTTAGTTCATATGTTGCATATGGACTCCTCCTTGGGTGAAGGTTTTCCTCCAGTTTTTTCCACTCGTCTCTGTCTTTACCAATAGCTTGCCAGTCCAAGATACAACAACACAAGAAACACATCTTCCAAGCTGGCTGGTCACCGTGGAAGAGTATGACCACAATCCTCCCCCCCTACTCCTCTTATGTAGAGACAAATATCAGACAAAAATAACTGTAACATAAAACTGCTCAGAAAATAAACAACAAAATGTGACCTATGTCACTGGGCATTAAGGTGAATCTAACGACACCTCAGACATCAAAATCAATTGAGGCTATAGCAGGTAATATAGAAAAATACCACCAAAAAACATTACCTTTCTTCTTGGACAGTCGGGTAAAAATGTAGAGGCTAATGCGTCATACACATAGTGCCAGTTATTCCTAACCTGCGTAAGTTAGAACAAAAGCGCGCGTCCTCGAGAAGGATGCACGTATGTAATGCTCTTACTTTATCCCCGCAACTTAGGAGAGTTGAGCATTTTGGTCGTAGAATAATTTCATCAAAACCCTAACAGCAATGTTGCCGATATGAGTAGCAATTGGGTAACGTGGCCATATCCAACACGTTTTGAAAGTTCGTCATTTCCCAGTAGAGTAAAGTAAAAATGCGCAGATTACTAAGTAGTTTGTGCGTCAAGGGGCGGCTTGGCATCACCCGTCGGCCACTAATTGTTACTATTACACAAATTGGTCACTTACTCTGAATTGGTATAAATCACTACCTTGCTCCGCCGTACCCTGCCATTGCTGGCGCAAGCGCGCGCCCAGACGTTTACATAGTTGCACAAATGTACACTTGTTTTGTAAATAAAGAAATAACATATTTCACATGAGCATGACTTGCTACGACTGTTTTTTTCTTTTTACGCACTCCGTGCTACTAGTCTTTGTGTACTAACCTTGAAGATCATTGTCGATCTCGGAGCTTTAGTTTACTGAGCTTAAAATCACGAGATTTTGTTTAACCTCTTTTTAGTTTTAAATATATTTTTTGTTGCAGGAAACCTGTAACGAAAACTGAAACGAAAGAGAGAAAACGGTCGTTTGAAAGAAACTTTTGGGAAGGTATGTATTCGGAATAATTTTGTACTAAATTTTTTCATAGTTATTTTTGTCAACTACTCGTATGTGTTTATCTGTACTTATATGCATTAATATATTATTCATAGGAAAACACATAATATGCAGGGTTTTACGGAACGCTGGTACTAAGCTGACAGGAGGCCTCTGTACTCATCAATATGAACAACTTTTCCTATAAGACCGACCCTAAAATCGCAAGAAAATATTAGATCTTCCATACATTTCGTTGAGTGTGAATGCAATTTTTCTATAGCACATCTGAATTTTTCGCAATTTCGTCGCGTAGCAAAAATTGTGCATAACGAACTTCTTTCGATTTAATACACCGTTTCGTGCATCCCTGTATACAATAGTATAAAAAATATTGAATTTTGCAAGTAGAAACGTTGTCACACCTCCATCCGAAAATATGAGCATAAGGTATTCCTATGCTCATATTTGAATGGACCAAAATAAGAGTATTGGTGCTAACGTTAAAAATAATAAATGTATTAATGGTGGATTATTATACATTAAGTGTTCGTGGGTTGCAAAGAATGGAAAAAGATATAACGCGGTGAAACATGTATAATTGGGTTGTTTCCAAAACTCCATATGAGCCTCTTGTAGCCTCCACCATTTTACTGGGCATGACTTTGACTTGAACGTGACTTACTTTGCTTGACTATGACTGTGATTATGACTCATTTAATAACTGATTTTGATTTTGACGATATTCAATAACTTGATAAAGTTTTAATACTTAACTTTGGCGAATGCTTAAGAAGCGCAACGCCAAAATCCTCACAGAGGAAAGAATAATAGTAAGAACTTCTAAATAAGTATACATACCTATAAAAAGATTATGTTAGCTTAACTTGGAATTAATTTTCACTTGATTTCGTCAGCTTATATTTATTTAGTTAAGTGTTTTAGATACCAGTTAGTGGGTAAGTAGGTTGCTTAATTATTATGCCAAGCTGATGCCAAGTTATTTTGGCTCGTGGCCAATAGCATCTTTTCCATTTACCTGCATCACTAAGCTTTATGCTTTTGCCAACCTCTAAACGAAAACGTAACAAAATAGGCTTTTTAATTACTCAGTAATAAAGTGTTTTCAACTAGTGATGGTGAAACTGGTTGTTAGTTGGTCCTATCCTATAGTAAAAGTTGTTTATAATGATGGGTAAGTATACCTACTATAACTAACTATGGACCCTTTCAGCTTACTAGGTACACCAATTCCGTGTAACCCAGTATATCTACCTATCAATTATATATTTTTTAATTTAAATCGGCTCAAGTACGATTATTCGATACGTAAAACACGTATCGAAATTAATACAAATTTTAAATTTCGAAATTTAAATTTCTGTGGATTACTCGTACTACTTCGCCCAGAGACCATTTAGAATTTCGTACCCACCTTAAACATGACATCAAGTTTGAGGCGAGATTTAGAAAAAAATACAGGCTGGTTATGTTTGAATTTCGTTACAACTCATGACACGAGCTTTATTTTACCTGAGTAGTGAAATAACAGCGAAAAAAATATTGCTATAGAGTTCTGGCTAGGCGCTTTTATGCAAGCCTTGCGTGTTGATTTTAATTATTTTTTCCACTCTAAAAATTTAATTGATTATTAGATAAGAATATAATCATTTAATGGCCTCATGACAAACTTCTTTGCATTGGAAAAGTAACATTTTCTTCCTGTCTATTCGAAAAACGATGATTAGTTTTTTTAATAAGTGCGAGCAAAGTTTTCTCTAAGAGACTTTAAATGACCCTGGTCAAGTAGTGGTCATTTCAAGAAGTGGTCATTTCAAGAAGTGGTCATTTCTAGAAGTGGTCATTTCAAGAAGTGGTCATTTCAAGAAGTAGTCATTATTAGATGTCATTTTTAATTGTGGTCCTAAACCGCCGAAACGTTTCGCAGATAGGGCTATAATGAGTTTTGAACTATGAAAATAAATATTTTTCCTTAGTATTGCGCGACCAAAGAGATCAAACGAATATAATTATCTCGTTGGTATTGTTTGTTACTGGCCGGTTAAATTGGCGGCACTGGCTGTTTAAAAAAACATAAGTTTTATCATCGACAAGTACCATCCATCCTTGGTTTTATATACTCGTAAAAGCGCCTCTTAGTTATTATTCTCATAGAGTGGAATTAAAATAAAACTGTATTACTCAGCCGCAAAATTATATTTTCTTGGACGACGTATATTGAATTCGTTCAGGATCCTACTCTGAACCCTTCACTCTGCTATGGATTCAAAATAGTGCCTTCGCCTTAAAAAAAAAAAATTGTTCCCATGTAACATAATCTACTATCACAATAGGATTTAATTTAGGGTTTAATATAAAGTCATCATAATCAGCCAGAAAACGTCCACTGCTGAACATAGGCCTCCCTCTTTAACCTCCATACTGAACGACTGCCTGCCATTAATGTATAGTAGGTAAGTATAATGGAAAAATATCGATTCAATAAACCTAGTTTAAGCAATACCCATATTTGCCATTTCATATTTCGATAACTATTTGAAATTGTGTTACCCAAAACAGTAAGTTATTGGAGGTGAAAAATATACCGTATAAGCTGGGTCTCATCTGTGCAGGAATATTAGTTTTATGCATAAGCTGGGCTCGGCCGTGTAGGTAGGCTATCGTATTAATATCTCAAACTAAATTTTAAGCAGGTTAAAAATAATTAAGGCGACAACCAAGCGCCTACATTTTACATTTTGCAAGTAGTACATTCATATATCAAGATATATGTATCTACTACTACATATATATAGAAAGGTTCTTGAGTGGAGACCACGAACCGGAAGACGCAGCGTAGGTAGGCCTCCCACTAGATGGACCGACGACATCGTGAGAGTCGCGGGCATCCAGTGGATGCAGATGGCAGGTTGTCGTTCAGTGTGGAGGTTAAAGCGGGAGGCCTTTGTTCAGCAGTGGACGTCTTATGGCCGATGATGATGACATACATATATCTTTTTTTTACTTTTTCCTTACAATTTTTACATAATTAAATATGTGTCACCGACGAATACAGATCTAAAAATTAAAAAAGTATCAGTTTTTTTTTGAGTAATTTATGTCCGTGATTATGTGATACTAGTAGGGTTACATTGACTACTCCGGTGGCTCAGTTGGTAGTGAACCTACCTTCTGCGCTTAGGGTCGTGGGTTCGATTCACACCTAAGGCAAACATTCATGTGATGAACATTTGTGTTTGTTCTATATCTGGGTGTTAATATCTATTTCAGTATGTATTTCAAAATATAAATGCACATATATTATTATATCAGTATCTAGCAGTCATATTACAAGCTTTGCTTAGTTGGGGTCAGATGACCGTGTGTTCAAAAAATAAAAATGTCCCAGATATTTAAAACTCTATAAATGAATGTAGTAATGCGAGCTCGTATTGCATTTTCAGTATGGTAAAGCGGGACGAATGAAAAACGACAGCGACTATGGATAAAACTAAGTTTACAAAATGCAAAAACTTCTTAGGTATTTATTAATTTATCTTAGATATTTATTTAACATAATAAAACAAAAAAAATGTATACTTCGTAAGTTTTGTATCTACAAAGTTGTGCAAAATTTAGGCTGTTTTGGCACCTTAATTAGGTTTGAAAAATATTTGAATTCAAGGTGTTATTTCGCAGTTTTCTGCGGTTTCTGCAATAATATTAAATCATAATAGATATAATATCCTTCTGATATGCATTAGGCATAATCTATATGTTGTAAGTTTCCAAATTCACAACACGTTCTAAACTCGTTTCGCGCCATTATAAAATACCTATTTGTTGCTCAATCCAGTTTATGTAAATTTCCTAATTTTGTTGATATTGACAAAGTTTTTGAACTTTAGAGATAATCTTATTAAGTGTATCTCTTTTTAATATTCATTTATTCCGAGATTTATAAATTAGTAATGCTAATTTAAATTTTTATGGCCTTAGAGACAATAGAATGCTTTTGTTGTATGCTTTACATATATAAGCAATTATACAAATATGCCAATTGCAAAAAGACTGAAACATAATAGTGATTAAGTTTTCTTGGTAGTTCCCTCCTACAGTTCCTATCTGCATTAATAACCGACTTCAAAAAAGGAAGGGTTCTCAATTTGGTTGTATATATATAATTCTTCTGTACGTATGTTTGTCACCAAACTCCTCCGAAACGGCTGGACCGATTTGGATGAAATGTTGTATGTATATTTCAATGGGTTCCTGGTTGGTTTGAAAACACAATTGGATCCGCTAGTATATAACTAGCAGACCCGGCAGACGTCGTCCTGCCCGTATATATATATATATATGTTTGTTACCTCGGAACTCCGTCATTTATAAACCGATTAGGATTTTTTTAATATTATTTTAATAACATTCTCGGGTCTAGCCAAGACATTTGGTAGGCATTGGTGTGGCCGAAGCCAGGCCCAAGACGCCCTGTTGTATATAAAAATACAATTATGGAATTTGTATAAAATGGAATATGAAACTATTGTACAGGATTAAAAATAGTCTGGGCTATTGAGCTGAACAACTCGTGGATAAGAGAACAGATCTATATGATGAGAAACGGCATCATTATTTTTATTATTACTTTTCGATTGGACCCATAGAAAGTTTATCAAAATCGGATCAGTAGTTTGGTTTTTAAATCAAAATAACTGGAAAAAAAATCATCCAAATAAACTAAATTGCGTATCTATTAATTTTGAAGCCGGTTTTTTTTATTGAATCACGTAATTTACTGATAGCAATGTTAGCAATGGTAAGAAACTTAAAAAGGATAAAAGTTATTTAAGAATCGTTGCATGTTACTGGTCGTGAAAGTGCACCTTGCTCCTGCGCCGGCCACACCTGCCCATTCCTTGCACATGGCGTAACGATTCACAAAGCTTGGACCACATTGCGTGAATTGTAATAAATACAAAGCTTTAACAATGCAAAAAATGTCCGTCCTACGAAAGTGAACAATGAACCGATAAATACGTTTCTGAAATTCAGTAAGGTTCTATTAATACATTAGGGTTGCCAGTTTGAACTTGATATTATCGATTACTACATTAATTATTGTATTGACTATTACTATTAATGTCTTGTCAACATCGATATGAAAAGATAATAGTTTCTGAGGCTTCCGCGTGATGTTCACGCGATAATATGATGTGATGATCATAGCTAACACACTCTTGATAAAGTAACCTGTAACCACTCAAAAACGAATCATAATGGGTTCAGCTATTTGAAAGCTACGATGCCAAAGCAGACACACATATACGCAAATACACATCGCAATTTATCGCTATAACTTTGTATTTGCGTCGGAGGTTAAAATAAATCTCTCAAACGGTATCTAAATCTTGAAAAAAACTCATCCCAATCCCGACCGAAAGGGGGATAGAAACATAAAAAAAAAATAGATCTTATCCGCCAAAATATAACACGACATTTTTCACAAGTGTTCCTATAACGAAAATAACTAAACAAGAATTTTTTTTATTTATCCCCTAAGGGCAGATTTTTCAATCCGCAGTTAAACGGTCAGATAGTTCCAACGGTCCAATAAATGTACAGGTTTTACTCCACAGATAACCTCTAACTGACCATTGAAAAAGACGAAATCATGATATCAATTGAATAAATCGTATCTGATTCTTTAACTGAAGATTGAAAAATCGGTTAAAGGGGTAGGTGATGAAAGATTATATAACAGTTCGTACAATTTGAAAGTGTAAAAAACGAAAATTTTATTATAAGGTTTGCGATGTAATTCTTAAGATAATTGTTTAGTAATTAATTCAATGGTTTTTTTTTCTGCAAACATATAAAAAATTTGGGAGTGAGATATTTGCGGCGGGGAGTGAGCATAGGAATCCACAACAAGTCCCAGTAAAGCCTTTCAAAAGATGACACATGATCCATTAAAAAACACGCACGTGCAGTTTGACTGGTATCAAATGACACCGAAATAGTTGAAGCATAAAACTGCATCTATAACAGCACCGTCCATGTCGCAATGCATGTATTACGTAAATGGTGAGTCAAAGCATTTTTCGGAATTGTAAACAAAGTGTGACTGCGTAAAGGATATATCGGATGGCGATTGAAAGTCGTAGCATTGTTAGTCATCATGTCAAGGCCTACGGAACCAAAGAGTGAGTTGATTTGTCTAACTTATTTATTTACAACATAAACAGGGAAATAAAAACTCACATGCACCAATATAGAACATTGGTGAACAATTTGGAATGATGTTTTCTATAATACTAGTTGCGCCCCGAGGTTTCACCCGCATGGAAATTCTCTCAGGAACCATAAAAAAATCGGGGTAAAAAGTATGTCACTCGACTTCCCTCTAACTATCTTTGCAAAATCACGTCGATTCGTTTTTCTACAAATAAACAATCTTCCGCATATGTAGCATTAGTATAATTTTACACCTTGGCGTAAAAGTCTGGTAGAGAACAATTTCAATGATTAATATCATTAGGTTCTAGTAGTTGTTTTGGATAAGTACTATATTTTTGTCTTCGATAAAATAGTCATTGGCAGTTCCATTAAAATATTGAACAATTCACCCCACCTATTTAAGTATTTCAGCATTTGGGATTATTTAATAACATCCGTAATAAAACGCGCTTTCAAGCGAATTCCTTCGATGAAAGTAATGCTGGCTGGAATCTCGCTGCGGTCGTAAAACACAAGCTCCGACCTGCGCCTGCGCCGCCTCTCATTGTTCCACAAGCTCTGCATACCGGTCCAGCCAATAAACAATCGCCTTAACACTGAAAGTTATTGCCAATACTGCAGATTTGTTACACACACATCAATCTCAAAGCTTTAATATTTTATCTGTCTGCAGATTTTTTGTCTTAAGATTTCAAGAAACTATTAAATAATTTTCAATTCTGTTTGGGTTGTAATTAAACTTCTTTCACATGATTGTATACATTGGAAGTCGCGGCATTTCCTCCCGGGAAGCGACAAAAAGAGTTATTCGCAGCTGGCGGTTTCGATGCTTGAAGACGAATATCACAGAATTAAAGTCGTTATCCAGTGAGTTGTTGGGAGAAAAGAGTCGCAATATTTAGCTGGTCGTTTTGTTCAACTTGACCATTGGCATGCCGACTCACAAATATTTTTATTGGTATCGCTGTGTGCTGCTTGCTATATGAGATATGAGAGATTGCAAATCATTCAAAGTACAGGAACTCCAAAGTAGTCAGTTAACTTATGCTTTAACGTATACGTTTTTCGTCCTTCAAAATTACATTCAAAGAAAAACACAATTGTTTGAATTACTAGCAATGAATACAAGCAAGCCGTTTTAATTCACTTTGAATAAGACAATATAATAACTCATACAATATGCGCCAATTTCTATCTATATTATGAGTAAATGCTGACCACCGACCTTTGCCGATAAATGTTACGGCTACGGCCGTCTTGTTTTGTTCAGATTACGTAATACATGTCATTGGAGAAAGTTAATTTAGTTTTGAAAGTGAAATCTATTGCACTTTCTTTCACTTATCCATTTCATAGTTTCGCTGTTCGATCATTGAAAGAATCCATCGAGCTCTAACAGTCAGATATAAAGTTTCCCAAATACGCCTCGTCATAACTCGAATCGAATTGGGGTTATTGGTGTCATCGTTTGTCGGACGTTGTACGGTGGAGTAGCAGTTTGTTTCATAAAGAAATTGTTTCAGATCACTTCGTTTAAATTGTATTCCGCAACCAATAACACCTATAGGAATGAGTCGGTGTATACAGAGGCTAAGCATTACTGAAGGGTTTAATAAAAGACCGGGAATGTAAAAAAATGTGCAAACAACTCTGCAAACACGTCGGAGCGGTTTAAAGGCTGCGTCCGGATTGCGAGGGGCGGGCGGCGAGGGCAGCATTCCAGCCTGCGAGCCCATGCCGCTGCCGCCCGCGCGCCGCTGCTCTATACTGCAAAGCGCCGCACCACAGAGCGCCGCCACCGCCGACCCTACTGGCACAAAGCACATTCCTATATTACTTTTTCAGAAGCACAAATATGTTCCTATGATCTTTTGACCATTCTTAGCATTCTTTCTTACTCTTTCCTACATTTGATGTTGGAAAATTTGAGTGTGATTGTCGGTAGATCTATATACATACCCAATACCCATGTTACAAAGTATAAACAGTCTTAGTAAAGTCATTTAACACCTGGCATGACTAGTGCTCAGACTAGGTATTGCATCTAATATCGGAAGTAATGAGTCGTCGATACAAGACCCTGACATCTGTGGGTGCGCGGACACCGTCTGCTGTGCTCTAGAGCTCAGGGTCGCCGCCCTCGTACGCTCAGTGCTAAAAATAGCTCACGGAGCCGATTGACGCCTGTGCTTTGTTTAATAACATCGAACTTAGCTCAAAATCAGTGCTCTCGATTCATGGGTTTTTCTCGTTTTTATTATGTGTCCGCGTCCACATGTTGCGGTCGGTCGAGTCGGGACAGCCGTTAATAATCGTCGGTGTCGGCGGATGGCAGCGGCCTTCAGTGGCGCGAGGGCCGGACCGCGGGGGAGCGTCGCGTGCGCTGGCATCGTCCCTGACTCGGAGCAACGCCCCCGTCAAGGGCGGCGACGCTGCAAATTTCTGCAAGTCCACGGCGAGTCAGTGCATCGCGCCCCGCCGCGGCGGCCCCGCGCTCGCTGTCGACCTGCCGCTCGCCGCTCGCTCGCCGCCGCACGCGCACGTCGCGCACGCAGCGCCCTATGAAAAATAACTGTTATTTCGGTCGTTAATGGACACGTTCCGCATTCTTAACCCGATCCTCCTTCTCTCCGTATCGTTGTCTCGCTACCGGATACGCGAGTGTATGACTTTTTTTATTCTCGTGAAATGTGCATGCAAAAAAATTATTCATTCTGAAACTGCTCACTCTCATAGTACGCCAAACTCATAATGAAAGTAAACATTTTCAGAATGAACAGGATCCGGAAACTGGTTTCATAAATGAAAGTGTTGTGTAACGAATTGGATCAAATGACTGTTGGTTCAGGAGTTGAGTTAAATCTTCACTATAATGGAGATGAGGAAATATTCGCGACTATCGCAGTCGCATCATGGTTAGTATTGTTTTCCTATTAGGAATGCGCATCTAATGTTATGCTTATCATCTGCTTCTCCATTAGCATTTGATCTGGTTTTCTAATGACTCATATAATTTTTGTCATTGATAAATTATAGAGTTTATACGTCATTATAATGTATTCGGCAGTTAACAGGAACAAAATCATAAAGTTTGATTGACAATCGTCTTTAGACAATGATGTTAAATATGTTCGTATATATGTATGTTGTCATGTTAGTGCACCTATATATGGCTGTCCACCTTTTCCATGTAGACAGTACCTCCCAGCCAGTTCAGTTTGCTTCCTAGTATGTGGCCTCCATTCGAGAACCCGTTCTCATCCCAGCGGTTTTGTATTTTTGCGACGATTTTATGCGGTTTGTTCACCGATGCACTTTTAAACTCGGAATCTTTTGGATGTGGTCAGTTAACGCCAATGTAGTTTGTCTTTTTAAATTGTGAATTGTGGCCGGCTTTACGTTTTTATTTTCTAGGCTGCACTGTTATTTAAATGAAATGCATGTGTAGGAATTTACAGTCTCTTTGAGTTTGTGGTTTTATGCAACGGTACCTAAAGGTTGAAAGAATTTGTATACTACTATTTTTTACATTTGCATACACTGAATACTTAACAGGAGAGGCCAAACACTTGTAAATTAAGATAAATCAGACAAATAAAGAAATTTGAATTTGGAATTTGACTGAACAAGAAATTTTTATAGATAAAGTTCATTCAATTTTAGATATACTACCTATAGGCAAATTTGAAAATTGCTGCGCAACAAAAAAAACTAAGACATTGCCTCAATAACTTTCAGCCTGAAGGCTCTACCAGCATGTTTATTGCCACCTTGCCGCATATCATATGATGTGTGTTATAGGTATAAATATGTAGACATACTTAACTATTACCTATTTTTTATATGTATTAAGCTTGCATGGATTTAAAGTTTTCGTTATATCAGTACGTAAGGATTTATTATACCTACGCGATTATGCATATTTCTCGTTCAGGTTTAGTTAAAATTACAACTAATCAATTGTAATTAAGATATATAAATAAATAAATGTACTAAGGACCTACAGACGTGTGTATTGCAGATAATACATACATAAATATATAATCTATACATAATATCTATATATAATCTACATAAATTCTTACACCTAAAACAGTTAGATTGGCAAATTAATCACGTTTAGGCATAGTGCGAAAACACTAAATGAAACATGAATGAACGCATGCACAGAATTGTCGTACATACATACTTATGATATTTGATACATCTGATAAGTAGGTAAATTCTTGAGCATTGTGAAATATTTTTACATGTTTTGTATGTAGGTAAATTTTAATCTGAATTGGCGAAACCTACTACACCATGTTTCAACGTAAGCTAAATTTGAAATACCTAAACCCGATCGACATAAACAGCTCGATCGTTAAAGGAAGTGCTAAAGTTGCTTCCTGTTACAAACTGAAACTAAGCTTAGGATTTTGTAATTTAAAATTGACGTAATGCGTAGTTACGAAATAACTATACAACGAAATTAAGTCACTGTTATAAATGAATGAAAAACCTATATACTCGTATATTAATACTGAGGAACTGATATGACAATTGTGTATCAGTTATAGTTTGTAAAAGTAACGAAATAAATAAATGGTGGCTGGTGACTGCCCCGGTGGCTCAGTTGGTAGTGAACCTAACTTCTGTGCTTGGGGGCGTGGGTTCGATTCCCATCTAGGACAAACATTTGTGTGATGAACATTTGTGTTTGTTCTATGTCTGGGTGTTAATATCTATTTAAGTATGTATTTAAAAATATATATGTACGTATATCAGTCTCTGGCAGCCATATTACAAGCTTTGCTTAGTTTGGGGTCAGATGACCATGTGTGCAATAATGTCCCAGATATTTATTTTATTTTTTAAATTTGGGTCATTTTTGCACACACGGTCATCTGACCCCAATCTAAGCAAAGCTTGTCATTTGTTGTAATTTTGTAGTTATTATGTTGGAAAAAAAAATTAAAGTTGATTAGGCCAAAACAAATTATTTTATTAGTAGTTTTAGTTAAAAGTTATTGTAAGGTTAACCTTAATTTTCGATGTATAATTTTAAAATTGTATTGTGCTGTCCATCAATTAACTATTATCTATTTGTATTTGGATACGTTGATGCAAATCTGAACAATAAACTATTTCATTTCTAGTTCATATTATGTTAATTTGTACGTGTATAGTAGCCACTGAATAGTTACGAGTTTTGTATTTTGGCTTTTTTAAATTTTAAACTTATTCCAAAAAGACAAAAGACAGATTAATAATGCCGAGGCTTAATAAAGGGAAATTTTTTAATGTGATGTTTTTTAGGTAAATGACGTGGCGTTGAAAAATATTGTCATTGTCCAGCCTTGAATTGACTCGCGAGTTTTCCAATCGTGAATTAAGTTGCTTCCTTATTAAATGTAAATATTATTTTGGTACCACCAAAAAAACTGAAAGTAAAATCGTATTAATAAGGCAGTAGATATGACGCAGAGCATACGTGTTGGCAATTCTGTAAATTAATTAAACGAGCGTTTCTCTGTACCTTGGACACGGCGTACAGTTTGCGCAACTGTATAAATCGATTGTCTTTGTTCTAGTTTGTGACGAAATACGGTTCGAAACCTTTCAGGCTGCTCGTACGAGAGCTGAATTTCAGCGACACCTGTCCAAATACCAAAGCGTGCTATTATCGTAGAATGGAGCCGTCATAACAGCTTCAGTCACCGCACGAACAAAATGTTTTTGCCCGAATTGTTTCTGAATTTTTAACTATCAAGTATTCACATTATGTACACTCGGAATATAATAGTTTTGGATACACATTCATATAGTGTTGTTAAAATACGCCATTCTCGCTGCTTGCACCCAATAGAGGAAGAAAGAGAAGGTAATTTTACCTACGGCTTCTGCCTTAATTTAAGAAGAAAACAACTGATATCTCTTATGGAGACAAATATCAAGTACCTACCAAAAATAGTCATTACAACTTTAAAAGCGTATTGAAAAGTTAATTTTATCCTGGGATGGTAAAGTGTGATTATAGGTAAAATAACATAATTACTAAAAATCAATAAAAAAAACGTTTATTTATAGCATGCCACTCTCGTCTTAAAAAAAATATTATTTACTGATAAGATAATTGATTGAAATTATATAAAATTTTGTTGACAAACGTCTTCGTATTAAGTTGTAATACATGATGCTATCAGGTATTTACATTCCTGATGGAAGTATGTTGGTACCCAAACTAGGAAAACCTGTGAGATGGTATACCAACACCTGCTTCCGAACAAAGTTGATCGGTCGTTTGACGTTTAAACTTTTAGGGAAAGGACATGAAAAAACTAGTGGATGATGAGTGTATGGGTAGGACACTACCACGCAGTGTCCAATTAGAAGTTCGGCTGTCGCGACATAGCCTAGAAATTAATGTTTGTGTGTCTGTTTTAAATAAGTTTCCGGCGAGTGTTTGTATATTTGTATACCCGTTATTCAAGTTATATTAGTGGTAAATAAGAACACTATCTGGAAATGTAACGTTTTTCCTCCACTTCAATGCCGCGTCCTTGCAGGGTCTATTTATTTATGTATTTTATTTAGCATTTTAGGGAAACTTACAGCCGGTAGTATAAACCAAAAAATAAATTTGGTGACTGGGCCGATTACAAGTTTCCGCCTATAGACCGCCTATGTACTGAGTTAGGTACTAGCCTTAGTTTTAATAACTATATTCATGTACCGCACCTTGCAGCAAAAAAATAAAATTAAAATATATAAAACAATTAAAATCCTTCTGGAATTATTCGGGGATGTCAGATCAATGTAATTTTATATTTGTAAAGATCGTTATACACGAAAGCATTACCAAAGTAAGACAACCTTCTATCAAAAGCTTTGAAAGCTTGCAAACAATATTTTTTTATTTGTACCTACATTTTGCTTATTTTTATTGTATTAATGAGTATCGCTCACTTATTATTAAAAATACAAATGATTAAGTGTTACAGACAAGGATTTATCATTTGGTGAGATGTTATGTATCCTACCTTCAATAAATTTACAGCTGACGTTTTAAATGTCAAGAGCTCTACCTACCTATTTGCATTTGTATTATAATTAAATTAATTTATAAACAACGAGAAGCATTAATTCGGTAGATAATATTAACATTGAAAATTTAAACTAAAAACTAAGATTTAAAACCAGACGATTTTGGCTTCGCACTACAGCTATCTTTCGGATCAGCTGATTTTTTTCGCGACCTCTTTTCGTATATATTTCATATTCATATAGCTATTATACTCTTTAGTTTTGCATCAAAGTATCAAAGTAGTGACTGTACTAAGAAGGCCCTGATGGAAGGAGATGACGCATCATCTTGGCTCATGTCTTGGCTAATATAAAGTTGGTCAACAGTTGGTAATAGGACACCACAAGTGATTCATAGGACTTTTAGATATGATATACTTCAATCTTTCTTTAATTTTCATAGTAATAGTAACTTAGGCACGTATAATGCTACGTGTATTAGAGCGAGTAGTTATTATGTCTGTTTTATAACTATTACATAATGTGTTATATGCTCAAGATTCGTGACTTTCTTTTAGAATCTAAGAAATCTATTTATTACTTGCTTTACCACGTCAGCCTCTTGGTATGAGTGAGCGTTTGTAGTACACAATTAATTGACGGGATATTCAATTATACATTTCAGTTTAACTTGAAAGTGTTACGGTACGATAAAAAATATTCTTAAAACATAATCATAACTACGTTTACCTACTTAACATGTATATTTTTAAATTGTATAATTGTTTGTTGTTGATGTTTTTGTAATAGAAACATTTTACTTCCAGATCGCATCAACAAAAGCGACACAGAAGACAAAAGCCTTTCAAATGACGAGACCCCGCTGCCGTCGTGTCCAAGGCAGCCCCCTGACGGAGTGGAGACACCTAGTGACGTAGTGGAGAAGATCCCTGACCCCCCGACTCGACTGCCTCCACTACACTTCCTCCGACCTCGGTACTCATACATCTCGAGGACACAAGATGCAAGAAGTGAAGCTAGTGTCAAAGACAAAATTGCCATGTTTTCAAATGATCACGCGGTATCCACTGATCGTATTGACAAATGTGGGACTCTACCTACCCGCAGTGCTGTTAATACGAGAAAAAGTACGAGTACAACTGTTTACAATTACACGGAAGCATCAACTTTAGACAGACGCCTGACAAAGTCGCAGGACAATCTCGATGAACTGCCACGATACACTAAAAAGCCCATCGAAAGTAGACCGGAAGTATCAGGAGGCTTCGGAAGTACAATAGCTTCTACTAATTATGGAGTAACTAAAATGAATAGACCTCTTAATTCTGAAAACAAACCTCTGTTCTATGGAAGTACGACTGTTTTACCTTCGAGTATAGAGTCTTCTCTCAGTCAACCCCCTATATACCATATGCGAAGTAACAGTGATGATAGTGGTAGTAAAAATATTTCAAAACATAAGTCGAACTTGGAGCACCTCATTGAACAAAGAAAGAAATCTATGTCAAAGTTGAGAGGACTGGTAATACCAGAAATCCAAGGTCCAGTTGTGGGATTACCAGAAATCAAAGTTCAAGATAGTGTTTCAAAATCATTCCTACTTAAAACAAGTGATACCAATAACAGTAAATTGAACACTAGTAAACCAAACAATGTTAAACCTGTTATTCTAAATGAAACAAAGTGGAAAACTAATTTCTCAAACAATATACCTAAATACTCCCCTGCGTTCAAAAGAAAGTCCCTACAAGTGTACACACCTACTTCCATGTCTAAAGAATCAACGCCGGAGCGCAATTTCAATGAAAGGATAGAGACGCTTAATAAAATGAACCATAAATCTATCCTAAATAAATCTACTTCGAAAATATTAGATTTGAATGATACTCCGAGACAGTTGTCTACATCAATCCTGCCATCAAAGGGTTATTTATCGAACACTACGTATATGACGAAAAAAGAATTAAACAATAATTTAAATCATGCACGTGACTATAAAAACTTGGATATAAAAATTTGTACCGTAACTGACATCGTAGACAGCGACAACGATTCTGCAATGAGCTCGACTCAATCAAGCTATCGTTCATCAGCTTCATCACCAATGCACACTTTAGATACCATCGAGTCTGACAGCTCGCGGCTTTCACCAAGGATATCAAATTACACATATTCAATCGTTAAATCAGAGATACCTTCTAAATCACCAACAGAGAAGAGTTACGAAGAGTACATCAAACGTAGCGTTTGTCGATCGATGTCGTCTGATACGAACGTCTCGCTTAGCTCGTCGGCCGGATCAGCTGCCACATCTGGATCTCAAGCGAGTTGCAGTTCGCTTGAAAGTTCTGTCGCTGACTCCGATAAGAAAAAAGTTTCAAAAACTTCCAGTGTCGATACATTAAACAGAAGAAATATTTTGGCGTCAGCGAAATGTAGAAGTGGTAGAGATGCTAACCTTACTTCACCTGTTATTGAAGCTAAATTTCCCCACGAGTCTTGTGACAGGTCTCCTAGTCCAGTACTGAAAGCGCCTGAACGCCTTTCTACGCTCACGCCATCGGTGAGCGCTGTGTCGAATAAAGGTGAAAACAGACGACGGAATAAAATAATTGCCAAATCCGATTCAGACAGCGATAGCGACGTCAATATTCGACAAAGAAAGGCAGATTTCAAAAACTCTAGATTAAAACGAAACTCAAGTACTGTGAACAAAAATAAACAAACCGAAAATACATCTGAAAGCCCTAAAGCCGAGGATGCTCCGAGGGTGATATCTGAAAAAATTATCAAGGAAATTAAGAAAGCTGGTTTAGAGAACTTTACCTCTTCTAAAGGACCGATTGTGTTGGATAAACATAGCTTCGACGTCATCAAAAGCGACAACATAACCTTGAGTAAAGAGGAAAAGAGTATCAAAAATAATATTTCAACGAAACCAAAAGAGAGTAAAGTCTGTGATTTACAATATAAACAAATACCTACAACGAAAGTAATACCTATTAACAGTGTTATCGATACTAAGACTGATATGAATGGTAGTTCTATCAAAGGTGCTAAGATTTCCACTCGGATCATTCGCCTCAAGCGAGGAGCGGGCACTGGCGTGGGTGTTATTTTAGCAGGAGGTATTGACTGTGAAGCTAAAGACGTTACGGTACGTATAATAGCCTCATACGGTACGTATTCGTTTAGTAGCTTTCAATCACCGAACAGATAGTAATGTGTGGTATTTTTAACTTCAGGTCCATCGAGTGTTGGCAGACAGTGTCGCGGCCAGAGCAGGGCTGAAGCGAAGTGTGAAAGTTCGCAGCATTAATGGTTGCGCCATGGCTGGGCTGACCCACGCACAATCTGTTTCTATTCTAAAGGTGTGTATTTCATTACAGTTAGATAGGTAAAATCAGCAACACCATGAAGTTTTACCCGCTATTCTGCAGGAATCGATTTTTTTGCTAACATTAAAAAACTTTATGGATGTCTAATTGTATCGGGAATCGTCACCTTTTCTTATCTTTGTGGACTTAAAGATAAAATGTAACAAATTATTACCGAAGTATTATAATATAAAAATAAATATTTTAATGATGAAAATATAAATATAATTAGTACCAATACCATTACTCTTCTACAATTAAAGTTATTGTAACTGCTACAGATATTTTTTATGTAAATGATACAAACAAACACAACTGTGTTAAACAAAAAAACTATAGAATAAATGGTGAACAAAATATTGCATAGCTTAACAAAATATATGGATAAACTTGTGTTTGTATCTACTGCTGAAAGTGCTGAAAAACAATAACGATATCAAATTTTTTATCGTTTCAGGAACAAAGATCTGAAGTAGTGATTGAAGTAGAGAACGAATCATCAGAAAACGCAAGTGTTAATAGGGGCGGCTCTGACAAAGGTAATGAAATAAACTGTTGATTTATGCCCGATTCATCCATCATTTGGTTTAGTAGAATCGAGGCCCATGTTTCGGCCTCAAGTTTAAAATGATTGTTTTGTCCCTCATGTCTAAACTTGGTTAAAGTAAAGTTAGCAACAAAATTATGAAAGTTATTGGTAGAGTATAATTACGTTTTTTTTTTAATACAAATGATAGATAGAAGTATTTATCCCTAGTGTTGATGTTGAACACGTTAAACCAAGCAAAGATTATATTACTCACAACCGCGATTGCGGTGGTGAATACTTGGGTCATATTACTAACTTTATTATATATAATTTGTACATTAAACACAGTAAATCACAGGAAAAGTTGTGATAATAAAAGGTAATTAGTATTTCACTGTGTATATAACGTAAACTACTTATTTAACAACATAGTAACAGAGTAAAAATAATCGACATTACACGAGTCAATCAAAAAGTTTCCGTCAAAAACCATAGTCCCTATGCTTTTTTTTAATAATGTTAATCAAATAGATCCAACGAAGTTTCATGAATACTACTTCACAACTCTTCAGTTGTGTTAGAGAAGGATCTAATTCATATAAAGTTAACATAGGCATCGTGGTCTGGTTCCCGTTTGGTTGATAAAGGCAAAACTCCCAAACTTTACTGCGAGGCGAAGTTCCCAACTAGAAGCAATTACTTTAATGATTCTCGAATTTCAGCAATATTGTTCTCTAGATAACTTTATAACATAACGATCATTTTGTTTACACACAAATGTAAATCCATGGAAGAAGAAAAAAACAGCGTTCAATTTGTGAAGTAAAAGTAATAAGCTGTACCTTTTCTTAAAAACTTGTTTATTAACCGACTTTAAATAAAAAAGGTTCTCAGTTCAAGTTTTTTTTATGTTACGGGGTATCTTCGCCGATTATGAACCGATTGCCGATTGTGATTTTAACGATATTATTTTACTGAGAAGGCTATATTTTTAGGGTGGTCCTATTTAAATCGACATATTTCACCTTAGGGGTGAGAATTAGAAGATGTGTTTCATATATTGAATTTCATCCACTTTTCGTTAAGTCAGTTTTTTTGTTGTAAAAAGTTTATATTATTCATATGCCATTTCATGAGGCAATTAACTACACTGAACTACACTGTTTAAAGTCTAATAAGATTGAAGAATTAGAGTTAGAATTGAAGAACTGCAGTTCTTCAATTCTAACTCTAATTCTTCAATCTTCGAACATGTTCGATCTTATGCATCAGCATCGCACTAGCCGCCACCACCTGTAAGCTCATCCATATAATATATGGATGAGAATTCAGGTGGTGGCGATTACCACTTATTATGTGATTCTGTTCTGTTTCTGTACGTCTGTCGTTCTGTCACTGTTCGTTTTACGTTATCTTTTGTGCCTCACATCTGCAATTTGTGGAATTCCCCTTCTTGCGGCATAACTATAACATGCATGGGGTTCTTCAAAAGGGCTATTTATAGTCTTTAAAGGTCGGCAACATACTATATGTGATGCCAATGGTGTTACAGGTATATCCATAAGCGTCGGTGATCGCTTACTATCAAGCGGCCCGTTAGGTTGTTTGCCAAGTGTGGCATAAAAATATTATAAGCCATCGTTAATTGTCAGTGTTTTCTAAAACTTTCTTGTTTTTATTTCCAGCGGAGTCGAAGGCACGTCATGGGGTAGAGGGTGCCGTAGACGGCAGCAAGGCGGGTTCCGTGGTGACAGTCCTGCTTGATAAGGCTGGCGGAGGAGCAGGGCTAGGCTTCGGCCTGGATGGAGGTCGAGACTCACCACGCGGTGATTGCCCGCTCACCATAAAGAAACTTTTTGCAGGTATGTATGTTACTAACTTCTAGGTCAAAACCGTTGTGAATAAGAATCTTGTTATCAAACAAAATGAAGTTACTGGATAGTTGGTATTATTTCAGTAAAGTATTTTGAATGGAATGGTGGAACTGGACCTTTTTATATCTTCTCTCTCTCTGTGCCTCTCCAATAATGAAAATCGGCAGTCAGCTTATTAAAAATTTCCTTGTCCAGCGCAACTCTGAACAGTTGTTCTTCCGTCTTTTTTTCTTGTCTACCTAGTACATACAGCGGCATAGGTAGCACACGACCGAATCAACCATTAAGTTCCAGCTTTATTTAATCCATCATAATGTTGTTTTTGCAGGAGGTTCCGCAGCACAAAGCGGTTTAGTTCTAGTCGGAGCGGAGCTCCTTTCGGCAGGAGGGCAGTCTATGGAAGGCTTCACCCGCACTCAAGCATGGGCAGCTCTCAAATCCTTACCAGCGGGACCCGTTGCACTCGTTCTAAGGAACCCTAAGGAACCTTGAGAACAACGAATTGTTATTACACCGTATGTTACTTGTAAATAGTTTTTTAATAAATTAATACTAAGATTAATTAAGGTACGACGAATTTTTGATACATAATCGATATTTACTCATATTTTTTTACAGAACGATTGTAATGTGACTACATCTGAACTGAGGAGTTATCTGTTTACAGGTATAAATTATATTTGATACACACATTGAAACATTACAACATACAGCTGAAATTGGATATTATTTATAATCGCTTACATTTGCTGTGCTTTTCACGTTGCAAAGTTTTAATATGGATTTATGTATGTATCACTTCTATTTAATTGGTGTTTAGAGGCGGGTATAGAGGTGAGGTCATTTTTATAATTTTGGCACAAACGTTACCAAAATTTGTGTGAAAATAGTTACATTTTTGTAAACAAACTTTTATGTAGGTATGTAGGTATTTATAAAAACTAAGATTGTGTCCACACATTACTTGTTCACGTGTGTTTTATATTTTATATCACTTATTAGCTGAATATTAGGCTACATTGTAATTAAATTACGGGGCAGTTTGGCAACGCGCCTTAAGAAAAAAAAAATACAAACGTATTATGCCAATTTAAGTATATTTACTAAGTTTTATTGTAATCAGAGTTTTATACTGCGTCAATAATGTAACTATAGTGCGTTTGTGTGAAAAGTATGAAAATATCCCGATGGCGCCGTTAACTCTGCTGCTTTTCTTATTCATTTACGTGAATAAAAAAGATGAGCAGGATTGTAATTTATGAAGACTGCCTTATTTACTTGCTAACATTGTTAGGTTATTCATCATTATTTCTTTTAATTAACTGCTAGTCTGCAAAGCTAAGTGCGATGGAGTTTGAGTCCATATTCTTGACTCGGTTGTTATGGCACACTCAAGAAAATAAATTAAACATGAAAGCATAATATCTCACCGCAGAAAAATACGTTGAAGTTTCTTTGAATTGTAAAGAAAGATGTCAGAATATTGAATGCAGTGAGATACCTACTTAAGAGTTTATGTTTCGTGCGTCCATAACTCGCTGGCAAATTACAAAATTTTTGGAGTATAAGATGATTGAATAAGTGTGAGACATATATGCAGAACGGATAAAGTAAATAACATGTCATTTCCAATCGACATAAATTTCGAACATATATAAAAACTGAATACATAAATAATTGAACTAGAATTTATTTTTAAGTTGTAAATTTGTTTTAATAAAAAAAATACTGAAGATATGTATTGTTATTCTCTTTAATCGTTCAGCTTAGATTTCACTTAAGTACATTCTAAACATTGTATGTTTACAGAAATGTTGAAATGCGCGACCGATATACGGGACGCATGAAGCATAGATTCTAAGGCCCAGAGTATGGCGCCGCTATCTCACTTAGATATTTGATGTGTTTTTATGATATAAAATGACTTTTGTAAAACGCACTTCGGTATTTTTTTATTAAGACCAGAATAAATGGGAAAAACTGTTTATTCCAATTTTTTGGTGAAAATAAAAAATATTAAACAAAATTTGTTCGAATATTTCGAAATATCAACGTCGTGAAATGACCGAAGCATATTTTTCAAAAGTAAGATATTTTGTATCTTAATAAAACGTCAAATGTGCAAGCGAGATCGCTGCATCCGGTATTCTAGGCCTTAAGATTTAATATTATTTATGGAGGAGCTAGTTGAATCTATCGAAATTGCGTGCCATTTTTTAGGTCAGGTATGTCACCGTTGTGAACATCGCACACATAATTGTGTAGTTATATAAGGTTTGTTATGTTAAGTAACTATTATGCTGTATCGTAGATATATGTATGTAATTTGCTTTTGAAGCGATGTTATTTATCATAAATATTGTCATATCATTTGGAGATCTGAAAGTGTCAGAGGCTATAGTTATGTTAATCACAGGAAGGTAGTCTCTGGTCGTGACGAGGGAATGAAATGTTATGCTTTCTTTATTGTTATACAACCATAACCTAAAGCAAAAGTAAAATGCCATAAAATTTGTGGGTGATCGCTGAAGGCTGAGTATAAATACAAATAATATATTACACCTCATTGTATAACATAATAAAACATAATATTTCTAAAGCTAGTAATGAACTTCTTATATCCAGCAAATTTTATTTTTTGGAGTCGAATTGAATCCGCATTTTGCCTGCATGGTTAATAAGTCAGCACAGTCGGTACCTAGAAAACTTAATAAAAAATAGGTTACACGATTATCTACCTATATACTTGCTAAACAATTAAATGACGAACTTTAATTAGTATCGTACATAAGTTTCTAGAAAAGCTTAACTGTGTCAATGTATCTACAAAAATATTACATCAAAATTACTACATACCTAAAACAATTTCAGAAGCAAACTTGTAAATTGATTTTTTTGTAGTAGGTAAGTATCCGAAAACAGATGAAAAGAAACGACGATCGTGAATAAAAACAAAACTTACATTTACAAAAAAAAAAAGTACATTTTCTAGATCTAAGAAATGCAAAATGTACCAAGTTCTAGTTACATAAAATAACAAAAATTTGATACATTTTAATATTTCGAAGGTGATTTTTAGACCTTGTAGCCTTTTTATCACATAAAAGAGAAGTTTTTTTTTTCTTTTCTGTGGTTCGTACCATACAAATGATACAAAAACTTTCTTAGTTTTATCCTTAGTCGCTGTCGTTTTTCATTCGTCCCGCTTTACCATACTGAAAATGCAATACGAGTTCGCATTACTACATTCATTTATAGAGTTTTAAATATCTGGGAAATTTTTATTTTTTGCACACACGGTCATCTGACCCCAAACTAAGCAAAGCTTGTAATATGGCTGCCAGAGACTGATATACGTATATAATTTTAAATACATACTCAAATAGATATCAACACCCAGACATAGAACAAACACAAATGTTCATGTGATGACTTTTTCCTTGCCACGCCTTTAAAAAGCCTGATCTTACCATTATTTCTAATTAACTTGAAAAGTATGTAAATATATCTAAAATTTATTTCTGGTATGTATAAGTTGTTCTGAATAATATTTATAACAGTCTAGTTATATGATTATAAAATTATGTTACTCCTTTTAATTTTAGATTATACCTTCCTTCAAAATGGTTACAAAATATACCTTTAAATCTATATTTGTTCTTTTATTTACGCTTTATCAATCATAATCACACAAATATTATAAATGCGAAAGTTTGGAAATACAGTGTAAACTCTATATTATAACGACATTTTAAGGGACTGCGCATTTTATGGCGTTATTGAGAGTTGTAGTTAAATGAAGAGAAGAAAAATCAATATTATTTTTCCACTATAATATCTAGTAAAGTATAAAACTTACAAACAACACACATTAAGCCGATATACCATGGCCAAGAAATTTGATGAATAGGTATTTAGCAACTCTATTGCTGTCTCGCTGCGCCCTGACGAGCGAGCTATATACGTGTGCGTGACGAAGAGACTGTGCGTGTGTGCGTGCCCGCCCGTGCTCCCGCACTGAATGCCTAGTTGCCTACAAATTCATTTCGCCTCGCAGTCTACTCGGCTAGTTGATATCGGCGTTTACCGAATGTCGAGTGATTTTTGTTATTTTGCGATCTGCTCATATTTTACTAACCGACTACGCCAAATAGACCAGGGTCGATAATTTTTGAAACCAAAAAAAATCACAGTAGTATGAAACCCATTATTATGATAAAAATGAAAGGAAAAATAAATTACGGGCGATCTGAGTTCGGGAAGTTGGTGGGTTTAAGGGTAAAAAATGGTTCAACTCGATTTCCAGCATAACTATAAATCCTATGGATTTATAGTTTTGCAATATAGTTTTTGAAAAGTTTAATGGCAAAGTTGTAGGTAATAAAAATATATACAACTTTGGTCCCAATAATTTTTTCACATAACCTCAAAATTTATGTGAAAAATTCAAATAACGAAGTTTTTAGTTAAAATAATATACATAAATAAATAAAAATATTAAATTCATACATACTTATAAACTTAAAGCGAGATAATAACGATACAGTAGCTACTCCAAGAAATAATACAGTTTTACACGACGCTTGAAAACTTCCTGTGAGGGTGCTGGTCTATAATGTGATGATAGTTACGGAAAGGATTACCATGTACAATTCCTGTGATAACTTTAACTATAATCTAATAATCTAAAGTAGAGGTGTTGTATGAGGACTTGAGGAGATATCCGAGACCATAGATACCTCCGTAACATACTTCACCGTTGTTATGGGTGACTTCAACGCAAAGATGGAACGCGGAATGTTGATGAGCTAAGAGTCGGGTCATATGGGTATGGACAGCGGAATTCGAGGGGCCAGTGGCTGGTTGACTTCATGGAGAAGGAGGAACTCTATTTGATGAACTCCTTCTTTCAGAAGTGACCATGCAGGAAGTAGACGTGGATGAGCCCCGATGGTTCGACCAAAAATGAGATCAACTTCATCATGACGACCAAGAAGCGAATATTCAATGTCTCCGTGATTAGCAAGGTGAAAACCGGTAGCGATCACCGTTTTGTCAGAGGCACATTGAATATCAACAAGCTTGAGAGGTCGCGTCTGGTGAAGTCCACGCTCCATTCTGGTCATACTCAAATCCAAAACTCCAAAGACTTCCAACTCGAATTGCATAATCGCTTCCAGAGCCGAAAGCGGAACTGTTCGTACTAAACAATGGGCTGGTGGAAACTGTCCAAGCAGTGTGGTCCAAGTTCTTTAAGACCCCACGCCGGAAAAGACCTCAGAAGCTCTCAGATGAAACCATTAAGCTAATGAAAGACCTGACTGAGATGAGACTGCAAACATCAGCTGATATGTCGCAATATGGCCAACTTAACAGACGAATCTTAAAATCGGTGCGACACGATCTGCGTTCCTATAATAAAAGATGTATTAGGGACGCAATCGAGTGGAACCAGGGCTGGATAGTGTTCGCAAAGAATTCGTCTATTGGGAAGAGCCAAGTGATGAAGCTGAAGATCGAGGATGGTAGTATCATTTCATCAAAGCCGAAGATTCTGAGAGAACTCGAGAGGTTTTACGGACAGTTGTACACATTGACGCGACAGCCTAATTATCGGTACAGCTCTGGACAAGAGAGCTAAACTGACCCAACACTACACTGAGGACATCCTAGACATCAGCTTGTACGAGATAAGAATGGCTCTGAAAAGCTTAAGAACAACAAGATCGCCGGGTGATGACAGAATAACGACAGAACTACTGAGAGCGGATGGAAAACCGGTACTTTTAGTCCTCCAGAAGTTATTTAATTCCGTCATACTCGAAGGTACTACGCATGAAGCATGGACTAGTAGGGTGGTAGTGCTCTCCTTCAAAAAAGGTGATAACACCTTATTGAATAATTATAAACCCATCTCACTCCTGAGCCATGTGTACAAGTTGTTCTCCAGAGTCATTACGAACCGTCTCGAAAGCAGGTTTGATTACTTCCAGCCTCCCGAACAAGCCGGTTTCTGTAAAGGCAGGAGCACCACAGACCACATACACACGCTCCACCAGATTATACAGAAGACTGCGGAGTATAATCGGCCATTATGTCTAGCGTTTGTAGACTATGAAAAAGCCTTGGATTCAATCGAGACCTGGGCAGTATTGCAGTCCCTCCAGCGTTGTCATATCGACTATAAGTATATCGAAGTGCTGAAGTGTTTGTATAGAAACGCCAACATGTCGATCCGATTACAGGACGAGAGCACGGAACCAATCCTATTGCAGAAAGCCGTGAGACAGAGAGATGTTATTTCTCCGAAACTGTTCACGAACGCAGTGAAGGACGTTTTCAAGCTCTTGGACTGGAACGGATTCGGCATCAACATCAATGGTGAATAAATCACTCATTTTCGTTTTGCTGATGATATAGTCATCATGGCAGAGTTGCTGGAGGACCTCAATGCGATGCTCAGCGATCTCAGTAGCCTTTCTCAACAGGTGGGTCTTAAAATAAACATAGACAAGACAAAAATCATGTCCAATGTCCATGTTGTACCCGTGCCGGTAATCGTTGGGAACGATACTCTTGAAGTTGTTGACCATTACACCTCTCTTGGACAGATTGTTCATTTAGGTCAGTCCAACCAAAAACGATCAGTACCATCATTCTTGGTCCAACTTGGGCAAAGAGGTCG
Source organism: Agriopis leucophaearia (assembly GCA_949125355.1). Lineage (NCBI taxonomy): Eukaryota > Metazoa > Arthropoda > Insecta > Lepidoptera > Geometridae > Agriopis > Agriopis leucophaearia. Next base: position 10,545,487 of record OX421262.1, read on the forward strand.
CCCGAAGAATCCAACTCGGATGGGCAGCGTTTGGGAAATTGCGTGACATCTCGTCCGAGATACTACAGTGCTTAAAGACAAGGGTCTTTGACCAGTGTGTTTTGCCAGTGATAACATATGGTACTGAGACGTGGTCCTTAACTGTTGGCCTTTTGGAAATACTCAGAGTCACACAATGGGCAATGGAGAGAGCTATGCTCGGAGTTTCTTTGCGCGATAAAATCCGAAACGTGAATATCCGCCAAAGAGCCAGAGTCATCGACATAGATATTCAAATTTGCAAGTTGAAGTGGCAATTGGGCAGGCCACATCGCTCGAAGTACCGATAACCGATGGGGAAGAAAGGTCCTTGAGTGGAGACCAAGAACCGGAAGACGCAGCGTAGGTAGGCCTCCCACTAGATGGACCGACGACATTGTGAGAGTCGCGGGCATCCAGTGGATGCAGATGACAGGATGTCGATCACTATCAGTATAGAGGTTAAAGGGGGAGGCCCATGTTCAGCAGTGGACGTCTTCTGGCTGATGATGATAAGCTATAATCTAATCACTTAGCAACGTAATAACCTAATGTATTTGAATAAAATTTTGAAAAAATAGTTCAACAAAATTAACTAATATTAAGAGAATTATTTATTTATAAATTTTTCCACTTGTTACGATCCTGATATTCCTGATACACAAGTTACAATATTTTTTTAAATTCTTTCTTTTCGTACTTAAATGTGTTATGTGCGAAAACCACGTCAGTTTCCATAGTAAAAATAAATCATGTTGTGCGTCAACAATTTTGTCCAAATCCTAACTTGCCGACCGTTGCAGTAATGTGCTAAATTCACTTCACGCACAAAACACTAACTAAAGACGAGAACCGTTACATATCGATATCGATGGACAGCACTAATGTGTCGATACAATTATCGACTACATGTCTCTTCTCTAACTGTATACGGATTAGACCGACCCTCCCCTGACCTCGAGCCTCTGCCCGCAGAGCGCAATAAGGACAACTGCAGCTCGGATCGATTTATACCTACGAAAAGTAGACAAAATTATCGTCTCGGATTCTTCTGTTTCCTCATTCAAAAATAGGCCGATTTCATTATTTTTTTCAATTAATTGTTTAAAAAGGTTTGCTCTCGGCTTCTGTCATTTATTTTTGTTTTACAAACTCATAAATTTTGTTTGAGAGACGTCTGAACACGGAGGTAAAAATTTGATATTTTTTGGGATTTTTAAAGGCTCATATTTCTTATAGTACTTAACTTACGAGAAAAAATAAATGACACAAGCCTGGCCATAAAGGAGATAAATTTTATAAAAAATAATAATATGGCTCTAGCGGTATTATCCAGGGAGGAAACAGGAGAATAAGTTTGTATGGACTAAACGCTGCCCAAATTGAGCCTTAATATTCATACAAATAACAACGCTTTTAATTGCTACAAACAAAAGAACGAGTTTCTTCAATTTTCGGTACGTATGATGCCGACAGTCGAGGCATTTTTTTTTAGAAAGTACTATTTGATGACGTATTGTTGTCGTTATTTAGAGCGGGTGTGATGCTACATAGAGTCTAGTATTGTATGGACAACAAAGTGATCTAACCAAAGTCAAATAATTTCGACTTTTAGAGAGTTTGTCGTTAAATTGAGTGTCGGTATATAACGCTTACACTCAATTTGTATGTATGTGTGTTGGTATGTTTGTTACCACGCAACGGCTGACGAATTTGAACGAAATTTGGTAAGTATAGAGATAATATGTAGGCAATAGCGCTACAATATTATTGCTAAGTACTTTTTGTAGTGAAAACAATTGAGAATTTGAATTTTGACTATAATATACACTAATATTTTAAACAGGTTAAGTTTGTATGCTTGTGACTTTGTATGATGGTAAGAGGTAATATCTGGAACCCGAACCGAAACTAAAAAGTCTTTTGCTGTAAATAGAAAGTTAAACTATCCCTGAAGTGGCAAACGCAAAGTGGGGATGTTTAGATTGTTTGGCAAAGATGAGATATAGGTAAACAAAGAAACAACGGCTTGGCTTAATGTTAAATATTAATATATTTTATTTCTCACTTACAGTACAAAAAATGCAAAAATATCTACAAAATATAGTTTTTATGTTTCACAATAAGTTTGTCTAAGACTAAAGTTTATACCATTTCAAGGTCCTTGGTTTAGGCATTGCATTAGTAACTAAGTACATAAACACTTTCATACTCATAATTATATAAGAAACGGCAATTACCGAAATAAACATATGTGGGTACATAAAAAAAACATTGTTCATCGAATTACTTAAATCTTTGATCTCTAGTCATAACCAGCAGAAATATTTAGTGGTTGCTAAATTTCGTAAAAAAATAAAACATTTCAGAATTTTAATATAAACTTATTTTGTAACAAAGATGTAAAGAAATATGTATTAGACACTTATGTACTATTTTGTAATAACTTGTTCAATAGTGTTTTTTACTTCCACGATTAAACAGTAGGTACGCACAACGTGCCATCGAAATAAAGCGAAACCTCAGACACCCCAATTAATTTTCCAATTGTTTTCTATTAATTTTCTAATTCTTGTTTTTGTCGTTTTTGGAGGGAGTCACAGAATATTATAGGCTATTTACATATTTACAAACTTGAAATTGATATTAAAAAAATATGACGAGTCCACGTAGAAGTGTTGAAATAGTAATATTTTATATTTTGTAAAATTTCTGTTAATGCAACTACGTGATAATAAATTATATTCTATTCTAATGTAAAATTAATATATATATTAGTTTTGGGGAAGTATTCAACAAGGTATTACATTAGTGATTTTATATTTCCTTAGAAAATGTTTTTCAGATGCTGTTGTTTTTTTTTACGCATCCTCTTAGGTCAGGTTTTCCCACTTTTAAGCATCGCTTGTTACTACAGATGACCATTAGGCTTAATATTAAGTGGAGCGTCATTTCAAAAGGTTAATAAAGAAAAAACTAACACAAAATGCTTACTATATGAGTGCAATCAATATGTCAGCGATAAAAAAGCTTGGCTATAATTTGACTCTGCTCATTCTGTTCACGTTATCTAGCCTAGTAGTCTTAGTTATAATCTCTGACAAAGCCCCTATACAGCTGCAACTTACCTGATTATTTATAATATGTTAGTCATAATCATTTTGTACTGGACCTACAAAGCCGTTTTATAGCGGCATAGTTAATTGTAACAAAATATAATATAAAAAAGCCATGGCGCTTACAGACAGGCCTGCGTTTCGCTTCTTAAATTTTTGAGGTTTTCTCATATTTTTCGAAAAGTATAGTTGTAATGTAAAATGTATCTTTACGGTTTTCTCCATAATTATGAAATCTGTATACCTAATAAGGGGCCTTACCCCTAGCTCGAAAAGTTGACCCGCATAGGTGTTATTTGTCTAAACGGTACCATCAACTACGATAAGCGGTAGTTATTTGATAGCCGCCAAGTTTTGTTATTTTCACGCACATACGCATAGTAAAACGGATTTTCGTTCATTCAAGTTAGACGCTTTTAAACGATGCAGCTTAAATGAGTTGGTTAATTTAGGTACCTATCAGGTACCTACTAAAAGTTGGCTCGCAAAAGTGAAGCTAGGGGTAAGGCCCAAGATATCGTGGACACTATTTAGTAAATAGGTATTTGAATGATTGCAATCCAATTAATCGAGCAAAATGTCCTTAATCGTGTTTCGGTCTTTACGTTATCCTAGATAAAACATTCAATTTTGATATGACACCATTTTTATAATTTTAAGCTTACCATGGAAATATACAAACTAAAACAAGAATGCCCAAAATTGCTAAATAAGGGAGAAGAGGGGCTTATAATGAAGTTGCGTAGGAAGTAGGAGTAGGAGGTAGGTTCAAAATTTACGTCAACGCTTCTTATGATTTTTTTGAACATAATTATATGAATTATTATATCGATTGTACTCCGATGATTCTAAACAATTTTTAGGTTGGGCGTACTTTCAATGGCACCTTGTATACATGAGTAATAAAATAGTCGCTAGTAATGTCAAATTTTTTCAAAGAAATTTCAAAATAAACAAAACTAAAGAAACATTTCTTTGTCATGTTCCTCTCACAATATCTATGGATTTCCACCCATATAAAACGTAATTTTGTTGGAGCTTTATTAAGCTCCAACAAAATTACGTTTTATATGGTACTATTGTACGAAATATACCTATATTGTCACTGTGTTGGTAGACACCATTAGAAAAGTTAAATTTCCATGTAAGTAAAAGTCAATGAAATGAGTACAAATAGTTTTTCTTATAGGTCATTATTTATAATTTTATTACTCAATTTTATAAGTTTATATGATTGAGTAGGTATGTATGATAGATCAATAGTCATTGATGACAAATACAGAATTTATAATTGCTTGCCAGACAAGCTGGCGTAAGCTAAGTATTTCTACATAATTACGTTTTAGTGATGAATAGTAAATGTTTTAGATTATAAAAATAAGTTACTATTCTACCCTTATAAGTCTACATTATAATATTATTCATTATATTACAAAAATACATGTTAATATTATGTTATACATTGTGCTACTCAGCTTTGAATTTCAATATCACAGTCAATTCTATCGAGTCTCGTCAAAATGGACGAGACATCACTGGACTTATTATATGCTGTTAATATTGTCATTATTTAAAACAGTATGTGTTTTCTATTTATCTATGATAGCAAAATTAACATATTTAAGCTGAAAATCCGACTACTGATCAGATTAATAAGTAAACACCGATTCGTTAGTTGCTTCGTAAGACACTTATTTCCGACCAATAAATATATCTAGCCATGTCAGAGATCTTTAAGCGGCTTAAGGGCCGGTCACTCAGCCTTATCATCATCATCATTTTAGCCTATCATGTTCCCACTGCTTTTACACAAGCCTTCTCTCAGAGAGATGATGGGCTCTTATCCACCATGCTGGCCCAGCGCATGTTGGTGAATGTCATAATATATGTTTTAAGCTTTTGAGGTTCTTGGAGGTACCGGCTTCCGCACGATGTTTTGCTTCATCGTTTTTGAGCGACGGCTTCGAATCTGAACATAATTTATTTAAATACTAAACAAGTCATTGGTGCAGGGCCGATGATCAAACCGGGTGCCGTCAGATTCTACCGTCAGACGCACATGCTACCGTCCGGCCATTATCGCTCTAACATTATCTCCATCGGCCACTTAGTCTATATGAGCTAAATTTTTAATATAAATAGCGCTTGTATTCGTCTATTAATCTGTACAATTTCATTTTTGTGTATAATTTTTATAGTACAGAAGACACGCCCCGCGATTTCACCCGCGTGGACATTCCTTCATTTATGTTTCGGGGATAAAATTACTCTGTATTATTCTCAGGCCCCCCAACTATATTTAAGCAAAAGTCACATCGTTAAAATCTAGTACTGTGTAGTATTTAGGCTACGTTTTGTCATGAGACTTAAAACAGCCAGTACTTTCATAACTCAGGTCTAGAACGAATTATTGTAATAAAAGCTGCCTGTACATTGTCTGTTTTCCTATAAATGTTGTAAATCTGTCTGTGTTCTCTTCTAACCATTTTAAGTAGCGTGAAATAGTTAGAAAGCTACCTTTATAATGTAGAATAAGCATTATTAAATTAGCGCCCGATATAAGTTTATTTTCAGACTATCCGATCATATTCCTATCTATGGGACTGGGATGATCTCCACTAGCCGTTGGAGCTGTTTCTAATTTGCTTCCACCTTTTTAATGCAAACCGCTAGGGAATGGAATGCTATGTCACCGTCCTTGTTTCTTGAAAACTATAACCTGGGTATCTTCAAATGTGTGTTTCAGAGTGAATAAGTACCTTCTAGGTCTACATACTCCATCTGCGGCTACAACATCGCTTTCCATCCGATGAGTAAGTGGCCAGATATATGTTAGACCTATTCTATAAAAAAAGACGTTTGGCATTGTTAACCAACAGTAACATAGAGTTGCCTCTACAGCGTAGAATAAGAGTCAGGGTAGAAAGCTTGCGCCTGGTGCGACGTGTGCTCGCAGCAGGCGCATGGCAGTCAACGGGTCGGCGCTCGTCTCGCCACGCGCAGCAGCACGGGCCCAGCGCGGACGTCCTTGAACAGCCTGATGGCCTCGCCATGGGTCAGCCCTGCGGTACCTCGGCCATTCACGGAGACAATCTCATCACCTGCAAACATAAAACAAAAAAACGGTCAAAAAACTAATTAAATTATTGTCTGGCCCAACGTCGACATTCAGCGTGGGAATGTCACAAGCTAAGTAAGGTAGGTACTCGGTATTCGCCACAGAAAAGAGAAATAAATAGAACGGAAATAAGAAGGTAAATCTGTCGCCAGGCATTATGACAGAACCATGATTAAAATATCTTATTTATGTCAATGCGTCGAACTCCGCATCACAGTTGGTAACTGATTTCGAATGACTGACGTTTCGTTTATATGGGTGCAACTGGCTACTACAAATTCCTTACAAAAATGCCTTTACAGCCGTTCTAATTTAAACAAAAACAAATTATCTTTTCTGTGGTATTCGCCAACGCCAATGGGTAGTGCGAGTAGTAGCGATGGTGGCTGGGCGGTAGCATGTGCGTTTGACATTTTGACGGCACCCGGTTCGATTCACGGCCCTGCACCAATGACTTATTCAGTACTAATATAAATTATGTGCTGTTCCGATGCCATCGCTCAAAAAAGCTGAAGGAAAACATCATGAGGAAACAGGTATGTCCAAGAACATAAAAAATAATTTGACATTCATCAACATGCACTGGGCCAGCATGTTGGATTAGGGTTCATCCTCTCTCTGAGAGAAGGCCTGTGTCCCAGCAGTGGGAACATGATAGGCTGACAATGATTAATCGGTAGTGGGCATTTGGATTATCTCTAAAACTTGAATAGTTAAGTTGAATATTCAACTGATTTTATGTTGATGGTTAGGTAATATTTAGATTAGATTTTTTGAAACTACTTTGTTCATAAACTGAGAGGGGTTAACACATCAGGCGAGTTGGTGGCCAAGCGCAAGCCTATTTTGCAATAAAAAAAATACCATTGGCATTCTAGTTATTATTGTAGAATACCTACATGTCGATGATGTTGGCCGGTACTTATGTTTGTATTTAATTGGTTGGCGGTCAAGCAACCACGCAAGCCTATAACATTTTTTTTGGTAACTGATATTATGCCTATTTATTTCATCCATAATAGCCCGGCGGTCCAATTATAATCGAAGTAACACTGCACTCTACGTGTTTACGTTTATTAGATCTAATTGATCCACTTCGCTGGCCTTTAATTTAACGTAGGTAGGTTACAGAAAATTTGACAAGGGCGATCTAATTTACCTTCAGGCAATTAACTTCGTTATGTGTTCGGTAACAAACTGCAGCATATTTAATGGCTTTCGTTCCCTATAGGCAGATGTAGGTACGAGTATTGCTAGCAGCTGTCTGTAACCGATTCACGGGAATGCGTTGCACCTTTTCGTATAAACGTAAGAGCTTCAGCGCAATTTACTTTTTAACACGAATATATTTCGATGCAGAAAACCGAATCATATTTATAGTCTGGTTATATACTCTGGGTGCTAGTTGTCAATGCGTTACTAGAGTTTCACAAAAAAAACAGGGGAGCCTGGTTTTGCATGAAGAGCTTTGTTTATAGTCAGTACCTATAAGATAAACATATATCTATCACTATCATATTTTTAGGGTTCTTGAATATAATTATGTAGACATTAAAATGTCATACATTAAGTAACTATTTTATGTTTAAGTACCTAACTATATACGTTAATTAGTATTACGTGAAAAATGGCTGATGATCAACCATTTATCATTGGCTACCCTTTCGGTCCGCCAGTTGGCCAGTCTCATCTACATAATTCAATTGCTAAAGAAATTAGGATCTTATATATCAGAGTGAGAAGGGAGGGTAAGCGGATGGTCGTCCATCTGCAAGATGGGTCGACGATATTGTCATCATCGCGGGTCGAACCTGGACTCGATTAGAACAGGAGACAGATATGGCATAGTAAGTAAGAGAGAGGGTTAGGTTAGGCAGTGAGATAAAGAAGGCTGTCGATGATGATGATGAATGATGATGATAATGATGATATCAGGGTGACCAGCATTGCAGAACTACCCTACACACTAATATAAAGGTACGGAAAAATTGATAATTGTGAAATTAAAATTAAGTATGTAAATATGACCTAAAAGAGACCGCAGGGAAACGCTGGATGCAGGGCGCTTCCAACCAGCCCTTTTGTAGATCGATGGGGGAGGTCTATGTTCAGAAGTGGATATGGCTGAAATGATGATGCTGATGATGATGAAGTAAATAATGATTACTATATGATTTCATACGCATTTCATCTGCTCTATTGTTTTAATTCTGTTCACGAGAGTAATTAATAAGCCAAAGTTTACCTTCTCTAAGCACAGATTCTGCCGCTTGCCCGTTGTTAAAAATGGTTTTTACAAAAATGCCCATGTCTCCTCTTGGCGAGTCTTTACCGCCAACTATGCTGAACCCAAGCCCCTTTCCTCCGGCTGACTTTGTGAAACGAACCTGAAAAGTAATAAAAAACCATTGTTAATCTGAAAACTTTTCATAAAGTACTTTTAAAGTTTTTATTTTTAACGCTTTTAGCTTACATTATATTAACTTGTGTATATTGTGTATACTTCAGGTAAAAAAAATATTTAAAGTAAATTTTAACCTACTTCTAATATTGTCTTATCAATTTGAAACTGCATAGTTTCCTTGCAAAAATTTGGTACCAACTATTCTGATGAATGAATGAGTCAAGACGTGGATAGTGGAAGTCTTCAATGGATACTAGTAAACCTCTAGAGCTTTTGTTCATTTGGTTTGCTTTAAAAAGTGTCATACATTTGATAACATGAGTCTGATGAAGTCGGATGTGGGTAGTGAAACTCTTCAATAGCTAACAGTCAACCTAGCTTGCTAGCCGTCGAGTTTAGGCTAAGCTAGCCAGCTAGCTATCGAGTTTAGGCTGAAAAAGTGTTTTTTTAGTGTTGTAAACTAACATAATTGATGTAGTAAGTAACGTACCTCAAATGAATGAGGGTCTTTACAATCAGTAGTAGGTGGCCTTTTAGTATTTTGCTGAACTGATGGCGGTGGTGCAACAGGAGGTCTTGCCGATCTCGGTGTAGAACTCACGCGTAGCTCAGCTACTCCATTTCTCAGCTGGTTCATCGTGTCGTGCCGAGATTGCACACGTGGTAGTTTATAAGGCTCTTCCCACAACCTCTGTGCCGCCTCTGGGGGAAGACGACTATAACCGTTTCGGTAAGAAATATCCAATTCCACGTTTTCACTATAAGGCCGCCGATTTCGGCTTTCAGGGGTGTTCTTTCTCCTTTCTGGGATATATTTGTAATCGACAACATCTCTACTCTCATCGTCAAGTTGGATAAGAGGTGCACGATCTCGGGTCGCTTGGCCGTTTTTATTAGCTCTGTACACGTTCGGTGAACTACACCGTCTTCGTAATGCAGCTGAAGATTGTCTAGGTGGCGAAGGTGACGGATGCTGTCGGACTGCCGTTGGACTCGGGACGTAGAAAGTGGACGGTTGCTGTGGAGGTGGCGCTAGGACATCATGTGCAGATAAAGCTCGTCTTCGAAGCCCGCCTCCTAGTTTACCCAGCGCTCGAAGTATGTCTGGAGCTCCACTGGTGACGCGAAGAGAAGCCGTCGTGTAGACCTTGCCTCGATGTCTGAATGACAGTTTGGACGGTGGAGGCGGAGAGCATTGCGTTGGAGGCCTCGGTGGTGATGGGGAACATCTGACTGGACTAGGTTCACGGTTCCCAGTGCCAGGTCGTAATCGTGAACACCGACGTCGCAATTTTCTCCATCTTTGTGATAAATTGGCGTTCCAGCCTTCCTCTGAAAAAATAAATTATTAATGTTATCAAACTTGCAGGTAACTTTTGAAGACCAGTGTATTAATACTGAGTATTACAAAATCCCCAGACTTGTGGTAAGATACTTAATAATAAACTCTGTTTATTAGCTGTGCTCACACAACGGGCAATGGAGAGAGCTATGCTCGGAGTTTCTTTGCGCGATAAAATCCGAAACGTAGATATTCGCCAAAGAACCAGAGTCACTGACATAGCTATTAAAATCTGCAAGTTGAAGTGGCAATGGGCAGGCCACATCGCTCGAAGAACTGTTAACCGATGGGGAAGAAAGGTTCTTGAGTAGAGACCGCAAACCGCAAGACGCAGCGTAGGTAGGCCTCCCACTAGATGGACCGACGACATTGTGAGAGTCGCGGGCATCCAGTGGATGCAGATGGCAGGATGTCGTTCAGTGTGGAGGTTAAAGGGGGAGGCCTATGTTTAGCAGTGGACGTCTTCTGGCTGATGATGATGATGATTAGCTGTGCTCACGGTTTTACCCGCTATCCTACAGGACACCTTCGTATTCCGGAATAATCTTAACGCACAGGTTATTTCGGAATATCCGAAATTAACTCTATACCATATTTCATCAAAATCCATTCGCCGTTACGGTGTCGAATGGGAAAAAACACACAAACTTTTATATTAATCTAATATTAACTGTAACTTTAATATTAGGTAAGTTATATTTGTGTGACGAACATTTGTGTTTGTTCTATGTCTGGGTGTTAATATCTATTTAAGTATGTATTTAAACATATATAATTATGTATAGTATATTAGTCTCTGGCGGCCATATTACACGCTTTACTTAGTTTGGGGACAGATGACCATGTGTGCAATAATGTCCTAGATAATTATTTATTTAATTTATATTGGATGGGTGAAAGTAGTAGGCTTAATACTAAGTTTCAAAGATCTCGTATCTCTAATCTTAGATTCTACAAACAAGGGAGATATGGTAAGGAGGCGTGGCGGGCGTGAACGCATCTGGCCTAAATCAGGCTTGATGCCTTTAGACGAACTCACCCAGCAAACGTTTTATTGCATGTGGACTACTAGTTAGTTCGTTAGTGCCGCTACAAGTTTCTTAGTGTGCACAAAAAATTTGTAAGTTATTCGTATGTACGTTAAGCTGTTTAGCGGTATAGTGTTTATTATTAAAAAAATGGAGACATCTGAACATGAAAGATAATTGTACTAAGTTGCATATCTCCCTTGTATATCTGATCTGCGTTCTGAGTGTATCACACGCTTCACACTTATAGGTCGTCAATTGCATTCCCTGTGTCGAGGATGCCATGGTGGAACACACAAAAAGGCACGGATAACTAACATCCAGACCCAAAGCAGATATATAAATTCATCATTCAAACAGGCATGTCAGGAATCGAACCCGACATTCGGCTCATGAGGTAGACATACTACCATTGAGCTGAACCGGTCGTCAATTGAAATGGTAATGGTGTCTGTAAATGAAAAGATGTTCAAATAGTACATGTACAAGGTTGACTTAGCAAAGCTTACATGTATGGTGAACAAGGATATGTAGAGTTTACATTTTTAGTTAGCGAGGTACGAGTAGTATAGGCACATTCAAATTTGTGCTTTACAACATTTGAAATTTCCACCGTCTTTACATATTTTTAATGGTTGACCGGCTAGGCGTTTGTCCACAGTTCACCTGATGTTAAGTGGAAGTGTGGTCGAAGATGGTAAACACGTCTAGTCTGGAATGGAAACTGGCTCTCAAGTGATGATGCTGGAACACACCGTTAGGTGCTTTTTGATAGATTTTGAACTTGAGGGTAGTACGATAGGTAGCCAGCCGGGCATTAGAAAGTGCCCTACCTGCACCATACTATGATTTTCTCACGATGTTTTCTCACACCGGCAGCTTAAGCTCATTGCTGGGATTTGAATTCACACCCTGCGGATTGGAATTTGAACGCACCACCCACTGAGTTATCAACGGTGCGGTTACATATGGTTTTATGTTTTGATTGGCGATGAAATCGGATGAGGATTTGTCTAAACCATATTGGTGTGCTTAATGAACGGATGTGACCAAAATAAACAAAAAGATATACCTTTTTTGTTAGTATCGGCATCTGAAGCATAGTCGTGAGAGCGTGGAGGGGGCTGGGCTGGCGGAGAAGCGGGTGCCGCGAAGCTGTGCCGTAGCGGCGTCATGCGTAGCAGCCGCGGTCGGTCACCGCCGCCGCGGCTTCCCCACGCCGGGGCACCCATAGCTGGATATAATCTGAAATATTACAATCTGAATTCAATACGTGAGCTACCATTATCTGCACTACCTGAAGGTACTTTATGTGCACTACCTGAAGGTAGCGCAGATAATGTATTGAATGACGTATTGATCATCAACATTACGTCACTGAAAGCCGGAACAGATAGCGGACACCGTATGGAAGAAGCTTAAACCCTGGTGGGGGTACGACCGATGGGGAAAACGGTGCAAGGAGGAGCACGACTTGTTTACATTATTTAGCAGTAAACTTTTAGACTCAGGTCTACTGGGACAAATCGGCGTTTGTATATTTGTTCGATGATACCATGCGTAACTAGAACACCAGACCTAAATAATTAGAAACTGACTTCCCGAAAAGATTAATAAGGAATTCACCTCCTAATTAATCCCACCCCGATCCCAATTTATACATCATATCTCCCCATAATGTTTATGTATGTTTTGTTTTTGTCACAACTAAATAATTTTCTTTCTGTCTTTCTTCCTTTAATTTACTAAACTTGACTATTTTCTTCAAATTAAAAATGAGACCAAAAATCCTCGAAAAAATAGGTCTTTAAAATCGGTTCACAATCGTCGACAATATAACTTAGAACCTCCTTTTTTGGAAGTCGGTGAAAAGAATGAATCACTATCGAAATAAATCAAAATATCATCCTCGTTTTGGTTGGGTTGTTCCAGTTTTCTCAACAACTGCCTTAATTATTTCGTAAAATGATGGTGCAAAACTCTAACCCATATTTCTAAATAAACAGTCATTCAAACAGTTTTAAGATTAAAACTCTATGATTCAGAACCATAAAACGAGGTTAATTATCGAGATAGTGCGTGGCTCGACTCGCGAGATGAAACGAATTTCACCAATGTAACACATATGAAGATATAACATATTTTACGCTTATTAATGTTTGAGCTTCCTTTCAGAGTACTGTGGCCCTAGTACGACCACTTGCGAAAAAGTATACGTTCCATAAACGATAGCAAAATGTATGAAAAATTTGACAGCGCCTCTATCGGACGTAAAGGGAAACTGAATTTTTCATACATAAATGCTATCGTTTACGGAACGAATACTATAATAAGTTCTCGTACTAGCCCCACTGAACTATCATAAAGCCCTACAAATGCAAATGATTGCGATCCAACCCATGTTGTCCCAGACGTCTCGACTGGAGTCAGACAGACATAATGCAATCATAACAGTTACATACGAACAAAACGTTACTCGTAAACATAGTTACTCGTATAAAATTATACATATGAATAGTACATATAGTACACGTGTATAACGTTGAAGTTATACGCGTAAGGTTTACTGCCTTTATGAGAATGATGTGAAATACTCGTACCATACTCAATTCAGGTTTTTTAGGTAGTTTACGTAGAAAGTACATTGTGGTTATTTATTTACATACCTGAGTTGTACCTACTTAATTAGTCTTATCACACATATATACAGCCAACCCAGTTAGTACCTTCTTATTGGTTGCTTCTTATAATGTTAGGTATGTAATATACCTTTTTGATTTGTCAATAAATAAATAAAAAAAATTAATTTTATTTAAATTTTTTAATTGCTTGGTGCCCTTCACCAATCAGTCCGAAACGTCCTTGTCGTTTCGTGTATGTAAAAATCATGGAATGCATACTGCCTTTATATAGGTATACTACGTCCAAGGTGCAAATATTGAAGATGCCAAAATAAATAAAGAGCCTCACAAATTTCGTCATGACGCTTTTTGATAGCTTTACCCACAGGCTTTACCATACCAAATCTATCAAAATTCGTAATTTACTAAAGTCAAACCGTCCTTACGAAAAATGTGAAAATGTAACAAGGTTCAAGTTCTTTTCAAGATACTCCTTATATATAAACTAGACGCTATTTTGTCACTCTACATTAACAAAAAGGTTTCTTATGTACTTATGGATAGATAAATTTAATTTTTAAAGAAAATTCCCCCCTATGATCGTATTTCTACTCGTTTGTACATTTCTCTGAAAGAATCTCTGTGACTAAAGTTCATTTCATCAAAAGGTACACCAATTGCGTTTATTTTTAGCTGACTGCATAAACCGAGACGTAAAGAAACTACCGAGTCAATACACTTAATATCACGCATCGCTAAATATAGTAGGCACTTGTGCTTATTAGAAGCTGGATGTTATAATTAGACATGACTTTATAACCACTTATAATGAAAGCAGCCACTTAATAGCGTGAGATCTAAGTACCTAACGTCCACGAGTAAACGAGCAATGGAACCTCTTCTAACTACTGTTAGAAGGAATACCACAATATTTATGCTTTTAACTACTGTTAAAAGCATAAATATTATGGTATTCCTTCACCGCCAATATGAATCATATTTGGGTGAATAGCACTAAAAATACTCCACTCGCTTTTAATATAAGGCGGCATGTAAACTTATTTGCCACATATGGCTTAATTTTTCTTATATCAATACCTATATTTTTTGGCTTGGTGCTATTTCCACCCAATTTCCCGAGAAGGTAGAGCGGTATTACTTCTCAATATCCGGAGTTTGTGATGAAGTGAAATAGGCTATTTTTAATAATGCATGGCTTACAAAAAACACTACTTTTATTAGTCACCATTTGAGGACGAACGAAACCCGAGGACCAATATTAGCCCTGGGAGTAAGAGTGCAAACAATACACGAAGCTCAGCTTAACTGGACGGTTTCATAAATAATTTCTGCTCTTTTACATGCTATTGTTTTTTTGTGTACTTATTCGTCAAAGATTGAAAAAGCTAAGTATATCTTGTTATCTCTTGATATCTTGTTTTGTTGTTTGTTCCGTCAGTTATGCTAATTTCTTTGGATAATTAGATACCTACTTGTACTTAGGCTATTTTTATTATTCCAAAGGTAGAGCTATTGCAGAAATGGTTATGATTATATGATAAATGTATTCATGACTGTCATGTTTAGACAATGATTAGTAGACATAACATTAGTTATTGAATTGATATTGTAAAACATGCAAATTGATATCGTTAGGCATCTTTCCCTTTCAAAATACTAAGGTTCTATGACGTCGTCCTGGATGTTAGTGATAAAATAAAATGGTGTTTTTAATTGAATTGCATACCTTACCAGTTTATGTTAGTTAACTCTATTCATTGCGTGATTAGTTCAATAAAATCAGCTTTGTTCTCCATAAGACTGAATTCCTCGGTCTGAGAAAAATACCTCAGTATATGGGAATCTAATGATCTAATTGTATTGATTAAGCCTCATAAATGATCTTAAGCTGTGCAATACCAGAAACAGTTGAGCGTGTTAAGAATTATCGCCATCTGGTTCAGTTTCTTGTTTATATTTTTTTATGAAATCCGAAAGGGCCATACATTTATAGCCGTTAGGATTGTTATAATATCATGTCATATCATATCATGTTTCTCATGACGCCTGTGACATTATTTCATAGTATTTGAAAATCATAGCATTTTGATGTGAGGACTGGTGTTGGATGTACGTACAGGGCCCGTATTTACTAACTACAAACACGGTCATAACGCGGACGCGTTAAATTAACCTCTAAAAGTTAACTTAACGCGACCGCGTAACGAGCGTGTTTGTTAGTGAATACGGGCCCAGGCAAACCGATAAATAGGTCGCGCTACTGTCAGCCTTACCTTACCATGTGTACCTTATTTTCAGGTATCTAAGGTCGATATTGGCGAGTAGCGCGAGCACAGAACCATGATTAAATATACATTAATGGCGTCTTTAGGTATAAGAACAATAAAAAAAGTAAACCAAAGTAATGGATTTTTGGAGATTTACCTATGAAAAATAGTTAATGAAAATAGGTATCACACAATTATAGTCAAAAGTTTTTAAATGTGACTCGCCATTTGCTCGTATGATGTAGATCACAAACCCTGACCATATAGAAGTAAACACCCACACTCTGAATGCATTCATTTGTACATACGTTATTATAGGTAGGTTTGGTACAAGATTACACCAGTATTCAAGCTAGAACTAAAACGGAAGCTCGAAGATCTTGCTCAGGTTTATGGTAAAACCTTTTTTTCCCCTACGCATAAGTATTGATAGCAAAAAAGTTTGCAATCAAATTCAGCTGTATATATTTAACAAATTTTAAATTGTTTGTTTTTTTAAACCCCGATAAAAGTACCGATAATCTACAAACAGCTGATCATATTTTTTTGAATCATAGCTAAGAAAAATCTCAAACAAGTCCGTTTAAAAAAAAACTAAACCGAAATCGGTTCACCCGTTTGGGAGCTGCGATGCTACCGACAGACACTCAGATACACACGTTAAACTTATAATACTCCTCTTTTTGCGTCAGGGGTTAAAAACAAAACACGTCTACTTTGTATGGATGTTTTAACCAAGAGCCAATTCAATTCTTTTCATCTCTTGTTTTAATTTTAATTTTAAGGGAGCTTCACGTAAAGGTAGAAACATCAAAAACTTCATTATTCTTACCGATTGTAGTTTTATCGTTAAGTGTCGATACTAATTAGTCGAGTCTAATCCATGTTTTGCTTTGAGTGAAACAATGACAAATAAATGTACGCAACCTACGCATGCAGGAAGATAAAGGCACAAGTCAGCGCCCGCCTAGGATCTAAATAACATATATATTTTTATGATACTGGGTGACGAGACGAGTGAAGTCGCTCGTCGTGGCTCTTCACGCTCGCCCATAATAGCTCAACGCCACTCAGAATTTTGAACTTGAACAGTTCAAACCCCTGGATGGCAATGCACTGCGCTCGTCACCCCGAGATATCAGATGTCAAATCTCTGTGTGCCCTGTAATTTCGCTGGAAACATTGCCCTTCAATCCGGAACACAGTAGTGTCTGCACACTACTGCTTGGCGGTTGAATAACTGGCAAAGGTGTGGTACTTCCCCAGGCGGACCCCTGCAAAAGAGTCCTACCACTACAAAATACGAAACTACATAAGACATAACACTACATAAGCGACAAATGACGAAACTCCAGATATTAATTTAAATTAAAAAAAATTACATTAAATACGAACATTACATCTATATACTATAATAATATAAAGGGCAAAGATTTGATTGTTTGTTTGTTTGTTTGCATTGAATAGGCTCCGAAACTACTGAACCGATTTGAGAAATTCGTTCACTGTTTCAGCTACACTATCTCCGGGTGACATAGGCTATATTATATTTTGTAGCGAGGCCGAAGGCCGAGCTTACACCCGTGCGAAGCCGGGACGGTCGACTAGAACATTATATAAATGGTAATTAGAATAAAAAATAAATTGTCAAAAATATCTAGATTCGGAGAAAAAACTAAAAATGGAATTAATCTATCAAGAAAAGATTCAACAATCGTGTTACTAAAATTAATTAAACTTAATCGAAATCGGTCCATTTATAACCAAAATATGAATTTGATATATTTTTGGGTCATAACCGCGTAAATTGATGCAACGCAACCCGTTGTTGTTGACGACATATAAACTCTTAATAAAGCTGCCCTTACCGTCCCTAATAAAGTTTCTGCCCTGTTTAGCTCAGCAGACAAACGAGTGTTGTTAATTCTTGAAGCTTTAGCACTGTTTTCCACCGTGCTGTGTGGGTTATGGTCGGCAAAGGCAAACAACGATCAACGACGTCCGGTGACCGAAGCCCTGCGTTCTTACAACTATGGCTAGTTCTGACCTAGATAGAAGAAGACGTTGTGTTGGAATCTATTAACGTTACGACTTTACTGCTATATACCTACCTACTGTCTTAGAACATTTCACGCCCTAGCCCAGTAACTACTGTTCTACTTAGGATACGCGTAGGTGTGTGTCAGTTTTCTTCAATATGTAAAAAATATAGGAGCATTTTCTTTAATCCTTATTTTGGAACAAGAAAAGCTCGAATATTATACAGGGTTACACGAGACGATGGTTCTAAGCCGAAAGAAGGATTGTACTCATAATTATGATTAACTTGTACTATAGGACCTACCCTAAAATATATTGCTATTCCATATATTTCGTTAACATAATTATTACTATGAAGCAGGTGGTTTTTCCGCGATTTCAGGGTTGGTTCCATAGTAAAACTTGTTTATAATGACGAGTACAGTAACCTTCTTTTGGATTATTGCACCCTCCCTTGTAATCCTGTACTTCAGTAACAGATTAGGTACGTATCTATTGCCATCTTCTTTTGATGATGCCATGTATATTACATAGCTCCCCAAATCCGTTTTGTCACGAACTGGAACTTTTTTATCGTCCGCAAATGAAGTCGCGGTGCAAAATAATATAACCTGCCATGGAATAAAATACTTGTACTACAAATACTTTTACTGTGATTATCTTTAAATCATTGCTATTACTTATTAAGGTACAAACACAAATGGAAGACTTGAATCATAATACAACAGCTTGAATTGAATTGTGGTCGAGCTAAAAATAGTAATGGCGTCTCTGAATAGACGAGGTAATTTACAAAGAGTGAAAGTTTAACTGTTCCTATTTGCCTCAGTAAAATATTTAGAGTTAGCTGCACTCTGCGGTTTCACCCACTATCCTACAGGAACCGTTATTTTTTCGACATAAAAAATGCTATGTGTTAGTCCAGAAAATTATCTACCCCCATATTAAATTTCAACCAAATCTATTCAACCATCACGGAGTTGAAACTGGAGAAACATACATATTGACTTACACACGATCTTTCGCATTTATAAGATTAGTGAAATTTTGCATTAATAGTCTAGAATCTAGACTTTCGGCCAATTAATCTAGAGCCTAAATTAATTAGCCAAGCCAAGGTACAAGAGAATATGGAAACAACCCGCAGCGTTTGTTGTTAGTGTGAAGTGTTTTGTGGAACAAATCGGCGTTTATATACTATGTGTAGCAACGCAAAGAATTTATAAAAATTCTATATTTAAGATGAAATATAAGAAACATCGGTAGAGGGGTTGTAAATTTATGGGGTGCAATGTCAGTGCGAACAAATTTTTAAGTTTAGGTTTAGATGGCACTTAACGCACAAATAATAATCTCGGTCCACATATTTATTTTGATTGTTTTACTGTTTGAGCTGTTGCTCCTAATGAGATATTTAAAGTATGTTATTTTAATTATATCCTTATACGAAACAACCGGTGCGTATCCGAATGCGCTTGCGCAGGCACCAGAACCGTCCCGGATATCCGCTAAAGCAGACTTGCTTACTCCTCATCCATACTAAACAGCACATGCAGTAGGACAAACTTTTAATCTGAGATCAGAAATACAAAGAAGATATGCCTTAGTTGTTCAAATGTTTCCGCGTAATTTTTTATATTTTTTTACTTTACTATTCTGCTAAACCACTAAACGCAACTGCACACTTATTAATTTTTCACGCACACTAAGAAACTTATAGCGTCACTAATGAACTAACTTATAGCTCACATACAAAAAAAAGGCGGCAAGGTCCTCTGCTGGGTGAGTTTGACTAAAGGCATCAAGTCTGGTTGAGGCCCAATGCTTTCGTACCCGCCATGCGCCCTTACCATATCTCCCTTGTTTGTCTGATCTGAGGTTTTTACCAACAGCTTGTACTCAAGCCTCCTCGAACGTATACGTATTGTTATTTTATTTTGTGGATGAGGTTCAATTTAGTTAAAAAAACTCGCTACGGTTAGAGCCTTCTTTTCCCACTTTTATTAGCAATTTTGGTCATCCTAATTTAAGTTTGTCTACTTCCATGTTTATATTAAAATAAAATAAAATATATTTTAAAATTATTTAGGAAACCGTAAAGACCGAAACACGATTAAAGACATTTCGCTCGATAATAAAAGAAAAAAGAAAAAGTAATAGTGATTTGCGCTTTTCTCTCTCGATTTCTGGAGGGAACCGTAAAGGAACATTTTAAATTACACCTACACGTACTTAACTCATGGAAATATATGGACACAAACAAAAAGAATTAAGTAGCGAAACGCACGACTGTGTTCAAACGCCATCGTTTGCTCCACTATATGCGACTTTAATACAATATATTTAGCCTTATGGTCATCTGTAGTAACAAGCGTTACTTAAAAGTGGGAACACTACCGAGAGGTTGTAACAGCATATTTACAATTCTTATCAGCGCTTTTCATCAACCGTAAAATGAATTTTCCTCGCACATTTGTATTTTGTGCGTAGGCTCTAATGCGACGTTGAGAATTGCCCAAGCATGACCGCTCACGTGCCATATGTTTCTTCAATGTCATGAGAAGGATACGAGGGCTAGTTTTGTATAATGAAACATAACAAAAAGAAACTGTTTTAGCATGACAAATAATAGAAACTAACTACCAAGACGCGGGTTTGTGACACCCGATTGGGCGGTTTGAGCCTGTAACAATATTTATATAAAAAAAGTTTACATACTATTCTAAAATAACCTAAGTTTATCATCATCATTATGAGCCTGCCATATTCCTACTTCTCACAGACCTTCTCTCAGAGAGTGAGAGAGAGATAGAGAAGATGGGCCCGAATCCACCATGCTGGCCCAGTGCATGTTAGTGTATGTCATATTATGTCTTTGAACTTTTGAGGTTCTTGGACATACCGGCTTCCTCACAATGTTTTCCATCACCGTAGTTGAGCGATGAAATTCACATTGAAACTGTGCATAATTTATTTATTTACTTAAAAAGGCCATTGATGCAGGGCCGAGGATCGAACCGAGTGCCGTCAGATTGTAAAACACACATACTACCGCTCGGCCACCATGCTCTTATTAAAATAATCTAAGGTAAATAACATAAAAAACAGGTGTTGATAACAACGCATTCGTATTTGTAAGAACTTGGGTAAATTTTGCTGAAGCGAACCTACATCAAGTTTTTATCAGAAAGATTCCGGTGAAATGCACTCTGGAGAAATTAATGTGGCTGATTAACCAGCTAATGCACCATTTGCTGACTCTCGCGGTAATCAAACAAGGATACATAATGGCTCACATTATTTCACCCCAAAATGACCATCCTCCATGGATTAACGAGTCCTCGGGGTTCCATCTGTGGACATTGGCGAGTAATTAAATTCTGAGTTTCGGAACAAACCCTAGGGGCAATCTTTTTTGCCGATAACGATAACCCTGTCTGCGGTACTACAAAAACAAGGGGAGCCCAAAGTCTCCTACGTATAAATTGCAACGTCTGTAAATGATAATTGTACGTTTTGCCTTATTCATAGCCGAATTCAATTAAATACGACTTTTATTTTAGGCACAAACCTACATGTACGAGGAAAAAATTAATAATCTATCTATCTATATCTATCTATCTATCTATATCTATCTATCTATACATATAATAAAAACGTAGAGATAAAAAAATCTGTAATTGCGAGATAACAAAAAAATAATCACACAGGTCGTCTTAAAATAAGCAGCTGAACACGATAGGACAGTTTTTAGAATTTTTGTCTGTTTGTTTGTTTGTTTGTTTGTCCGCGCACATCTCCTAAACCACTGGACGGATTTAAATGCGGTTTTCACGAATATGCTTAGAAATTACCAGATTAAAACATAGGCTATCTTATATCATTTATTTTAATTCTTTATTTTTACATAAACGAAAATAAAAATCAATGATTTATTTCTTCGTTACCTGAAACGTAATATGAGGATCGTCACATAGCCTCAAGCAAGGAGATCAAAAGTAAAGAGAATGTTATTGACATAGCCGTTAAAATTTTGAAACTGTCAACTGTCATTCGGTTAATCAGTTTAAATTTAAAGAAGGTTCCTTAACCTTCTTAGATGAATGAACGTGTAGATCAAGCATGTTATAGGCCTTACAACCTCTTTGGTGATTCATTCCAGTGCATGGAGTAGGAGTATTACATTCTCTTGGTTTTATTCTATGTTAGCATTTAAAACACAAAATATACCGCATCCTATTTTAATTCAGTCCCGCGAATAGAAATATTCAAAAAAAGCCCTTTGTACATGAAAATAAACCTATACAACAAAATTCCGGACGCAATAAAGAAAGAAAGAAATAATAACATTTTTCCAGAACCAACTTCGTAAGTTTCTAACCCAAAAATGTTATTATGAGATAAAAGATTTGAACGACGATAAATTTTAGAAAATTATAATTAGAAAATAAATATCGATATATAAATAGTTAAGAAAGTAGCGTCATAAGTTTTGTATCATCTCATATATAATTAAGTAAACGTATGTACTAAGTATGTTTTTTTTTTGTTTTGTAAAATTACTTCACCCTAGGTTAAGTTTGAATAGTATATATAATATTTATGTAATAGATTTAACTATACTTAAATTTATATGTTTATGTCTGTGGTCTGGTTTTGTGAACAGCCACTACATAAGTCATTGCTGCACCCTTTATGCAGGGTATATAAACTTAGCTTTTAGCAGAATACAGTGTATATTTGCAATAAGAATAAGAATATAGAAATAATTTTATTTTATTGTGATATTTTAACAGATAAATAGAGTAGTTCCATTTCATGGTTTTTTAATCAAGGTATACATACAAATGCACGCGAAATAAGAAATAACTAGCCAAGAGCGTGTTAAGACAAGCATTATGTCAGGGTTCCGTGGCCAGCGAAACTGGACAGTCAAATTTCAGAGATGTATATCATCCCGATATGACATGATATACTTTTAATGGATTAGACAAAAAGAAAATTTCAAAACATGCTCTGCACTGTGGTCACATTATCTTTTTGATTTGAAAACTGTTGACGGTGTTATTTATTACTTTTATGCTTCTATCAATACTTCACACAGGGCGACTTAAAATAAGCAGCTGAACATGTTAAGGCAGTTTTTAGAATTTTTGTTTGTTTGTTCACGCACATACACCCCTGGAAGAAAATGCGGACGGATTTAAATGCGGTTTTCACGAATATGCTTAGCTATGACCAGATTGAAGTATAGGCTATGTTATTTTGCGCAAGGGCCGAATTAAGGAAAGAAAAAAAGATTGAAGGTTTATATGAAAATTTACGCGTACGAAGTCGCGGGCAAAAAAACTAGTAGCCAAATAAAATGTCAACATTTAAATTGGGAGATAAAAAAGCAGTATACAGGGTGTGTAACCCTGCATATAACGCTATATTACGCTAGACATGTAATCGGTGGCACTAAACTGAAAAGAGGTCATTGTACTCATCATTATGTACTTTTTTCCGCGATTCGCGACTTCATCCGCGATTTCTTCAGAAAAAAATAGCTTATGTCCGTCCTCATGATACATATCGCAAAATGTTATCGAGATCGGTTAAGCCGTTTAGCCGTGATTTTGAAGCAAACAGACAGAGTTACTTTCGCATTTATAATATTAGTGTGGATAGTGTTTGAATGAAAATTTTCTGGTATTTTTTTCAATATTGGTGCCATTATAAAAAAAAACAATCATGAGCACAATGACCTTTCGCCTTAGTACCAGCGTTCCATGTAACCCTGTATAAACAATTGGATTGTATTAGGAACTGAACAATTAGTAGGATGATTATCCCATTAGTAGGATATATTCACCACTAAATAGAGAGGCTAATTTGTAATTGGTTGATTAGTTTAGGTGTCGGAAACTGGCAATAATTTCGCCGGGCAGTCCCGTTGTGAACCGAATTTGGCTGCGGCGACTGGTCGATGATCTTCCGGTGGCCCGGGTCGGTGCTTTGCAGGCTTGACTAATTCAACAACTACACCTGATGGGAACGACAACTTTGTAAACGGAACGGATATGCGAAGTGATCAGGCTTGTTATAACGGTATCGATGCATACGACTATCGATGTAGTATATGGCTAGATGGAGGGTCACAGAGTCACACCAATAAAACGGCCACAAATATTTGCCCTCTAATGAAAATGTGGGTCTATTTCCAACGAGCTCTGATCAAATAAAGTTAAATGAAAGTGGTCATAGCGGGGCCGAATTAGTTCCAAATATTGTAACGGACTTTTTGACGCCAATGTAAAAAAAACGCATCATTGTATGTATTGTTTTCCTAAACTTGTGTATTTTCGAGTAGGTATGTGTAATAATTGTGGATTTATTATCTACTTATTTCTTACTTATTCTTTATTTTCTTCTTTCTTCGTCTTCCCGTGAACATGGTGTATGTAACTGCGCCGCAATATCGGAAGGTCCTTCCACAACCTTACCACGATAAATATCCCGTAAATAATCATATAACTGTAGTGAACAATCGTGATAGTTTAAAACAGTGCTCTATAGAAGCCTCTATAGTAATGCCTCCACCACTTTACTGTGGCATGACTTTGACTTGAGCGTGACTTACTTTGTTTGACTCTAACTGTGACTATGACTTGTTTGACGGTATCTAATGTACAAAAACTTGAAAATATTTATAAGATTTGACACTGACTAATGCAAATGACGTGACGACGTCAGCCGTGGAACGCCAACATCCTCTTAAAAGAAGAGAAAAATATATGACAACATTTTATTCGTGGCCATACATACTTTTCTAGTATATTAATTTATATCTGGACATCTAAATCCATTAAGCTAACACAAAAAAAAAACTAATGTACATAAAAATACTAGCAATAACTGTATAACAGTAACAATAGCTGTAACGGGTGGTCACTAGGTAGTCTATCCAGATCCTAAAAGTATTAAGTACATCAATGCATAGGACGCATGTGTAGACAGAAGGCTTGTTTTCAACTGTCTTCAAAAAAGGGGTTCTTAATTCGCTTTTTTATTGTGTGTAGGTTATGTTAGGCTATATTTTCGCCGATTGTGAAGAAGGGATTCCATTAAATTTTTTAGAAAATATTCCACCGCTGAAGTTGAAAATTTTGGGGATGAATCTGTTTATTGAACTGTCCTCGTTTTTTTTTTTAATGTATTAATTATGACGTTTTATAATTACCAAATGGCTGATGCAAAGATCACGACAAGCTTATAGAGTGGATTGGATCTATTCAAATGTCAACAGAATGATATGAAAATTTCTAAGTTCTATATTTTGACGTATTGAGTCTACTCCCACGCTCCTCTTACTATGAACGAGTGCTAGTATTATTTTTTGTAACTGATTAACAACTTGTTAGACAACAATGGATAGAGATAATAAGAATGCTTTAATGGTGTCTGTCTTCGAAGCTATTAAATTCTGATCGAAGATATTTTATCATGTCTTCTGTGGTGAAATCTTGGTGATTTTAGGCCAGCAACGTTTTTTGATGTCTCTGGTGTTATAAAAGGCATCCATAGGCGACGGTGACTGCTTACCACTAGGCAGTCTGTCCGCTTGTTTGCCACCTATGGCATAAGATAAACAAACAATCGAAAAAAAATATAAGAAAACAATTTTTTTTTAAATTAAGCGAAAAGAAAAAAATTAATGAAACTATGATCAATATTTTTTTACCTATTTGCATGGAGGGGATTTTATTATACAATGCAAATTTTTGGTTTCCACATACGAACAGATAAAAATACCTTTTCAGTCAACTGTAAATTAATTACATCATGATTCAATCAAACCAATGATTGGCAATAGTAAGTCATACTTGACTCGAATATTTTGTGTGTGTAAGTGTGTTTTCCTACGTAAGGGCTATATCGGTTTGGATGAAATTTAATAAGGAAGTAGCTAATACCTTGGATTTCCTAACACATAAGTTACTTTCAATCCCGAGTAATTATACCTTTCCAGCAGGATAGCAGGTGAAACGCCTAAGCGCTGTTATAGTCAAAAACGTATTAACAATAATATATCACGGGTCTAAATCTAATTTAAAAACCATTATGGCATGATGTGCCCTACATCCAACTGCAATTTTGTAACACATGTGCCCCAAAACGTGCGGTTATCTAAAACAGATATCAAAGCTAGGAAAGGGGCCGTTCGCCGTATTGTTAGCCCTGCGGTGCTTTCAACTCAAGTGGACTCCTAATAAAGCTGGGCTCCATTAATTGTTCATTCCACATTTCAAGTGGCTCAGCGACCATCAAAGGAGTTTGGGAGCAAAAAAGCCATAAAGCGTATCCGTTTACAAAGAAAGACACGTTGACTTCATTTCTACAAAAATACGTTTGTTAGAACGATACTTCGTTCTAACAAACATATACCGCTTAAAGCAGATGTGACAAAGGTGTATTTAGATTAGGCTTTGGAACTTTGCAAGCTTCGCACGGGTGTAAGCTCGGCCTTCGGCCTCGCTACAAAATATAATATAGCCTGTGCCACCCGGGGATAGTGTAGCTTCCCAACAGTGAAATAATTTTTCAAATCGGTTCAGTAGTTTCTGAGCCTATTCGATGCAAACAAACAAATGTTTCCTCTTTATATATTGGTATAGATAATAAGGCTTGCGTTTGACCGCCATCTCGACTGATACAGTCTATACGAAGGAGCTAATCGATTGCCTAGAGCAAAACGATTCACTTGCGATTTGAAGACACCCAGATTGTAACTATCGGAGAACAGGTACTAGCAGGAACTGGTGCACTGTGAACATTGCACTTTATAAGTATGTTCCAGATCTAGTTCAACCAATTTCCTAGCATTGAAAAGTCGCATACGTAGGTACACATTATATATACTGCATATTGTTTATAAGAATTTACGACGCATATAACATAACGGCTCCGGGGCCGTGTTCGCCCACACTGATTAACTAAACTCAGATTTATGCGTAACTTAAGAGAGCTATAGTGGCACAATAGGGCCGTGGAATGTGACCCGGGCTTGTTTGCTTATAAACTATAGCCGTGACTTCGGTATTAGCATATCGATGGTACTCAAATTCATTTCATTAGTAGTTTGGTGAAAGAAATATCTAATAACTAGCTCTGCTGTTTTAAGCGCTTGACTTCAGGAACCGTACATTTTCCGGGATAAACAGTAGCTATGGATCTCATCTATAATATGTAGGTGTTTAATATATATAAAAGCAAAATACCACAACAAAAAATCTCATAACCTAGGTGACCTGATATACGAAGCTGAAAATTGGCAGGTGGAATCTTTATGGGGTGTAGAGATCCACTAAGAAAGCTTTTGGCGTAAAGGCTGAATTGCGTGGTGCAAATAATTATAAGTTCGTCAGTTGTTACACTTAGCTTTTACTTTATCCTATGTATTTCTTTCTGGTGTAAACATTAACGATTTTGATGTTGAAATCTCTAATTGTTTGATAAAACCATGTTGTGTACACATATTTAGGAATATAGTTTCGTATGTAGGAAATTGGATACGCTGCTTATAAACTAAATAAATAAATAACCTAGGTAAGTGGGTATTTATTGTTTGTTTCTAAACATCAATTACGCCATGTTATTGTAGTGAACGGTAGTTTGACTGCAATATTCTGTAAACATCTTTCCTATAGCGTTATTCGTAATTTTTATGAACAAGTAGGGCGAGTACGGTATTGCGATTGCAGATCTCTTCATAATAACATTGTTCGTCTGAATTAACAAACAGTTGCTCCAGATCGAACGATGCTGGGAAATGGCTTCGCACTCTTCCTATTATGGCGCTGTATTGTTATGTCGTGTACAGACCTAGCGAACGCACGAGAGGAACTCTAGCAAAGTATACGGGCAAACGTACAAGCGCTGCTAGACATTGCATGTTCGTTCGCCGTCAATGCTAATGTCAACACAGCCGATCGCATTCTTGCTCGCAACGTAACACATTTTTTCACATGCTCGTAACATTCGGCGAGCACTGGATGCTTGCGAGCGAATCTTTCGTTCGACTTGCTTTCGGTTGTTCAGATTTAGATAATTTTTTGCTTTCAAACAATACAAGGTGGTAAAATATTAAAATTAGCAAATAATATCTTATATTATGGACCTCGTCGGGCAAAGCATACTCGTAGTAAGAGTGAGCAGGAAAGTTATATCAAAATTTACAATGTCACGATATTAGGTACTTATTGCATTTGAATTTATTTAAAATGTTAGTATGGATTAAATTTATAACTAAAAAAATAAAAAAATATAAGTAATCAGTTTAATTAGGCACTTGTACGTTATAAAAAATATAATAATAGTGTGTTCGTTCGCATTCGTTTGATAGGTTTGTATAGAGCATTACATGGTAGGTAATAATAATTATTTTCTCAGTATTAATCTAAGTGATCTTTATTTGTGTATTGTGTACAGTAACGGCTTATTATTTTATGTAATTAGTACCAGAGACTAGGACAGGTAAAATTAGAAGGTACCTGCGTAGTTAAATTGGTAGTGTAATTACGGATACAACAAAGGATTGATTGTCATCTTACGAATATAGTACGGCTTTTGTTTATGTAAGAGATATTCACAACACGACTACCAAATATGAAGTAATCGTATCGTAATGTCGAATCGTAATTCATTAGAAGTTATAAATAAATTTCTCTTATAAACGTTAGGTAATTAGGCAGTAGCAGGTCATAAGTAATATAGAGAGAACAATGGAAGTGGAAGCTGGAGTGAAACCACATCCGAAAGGATGATGTCATGCCACTATTGATGTCATATTCCTAGTTTGTTTAATAGCATTGTTACTTAAGCTTTTTTGGAAATACCTATACAGGGTTACTCGGAACGGTAGTCCTAAGCCAAAAGGAAGTGATTATTATTATCATTATTATGAACACATATTACTACAAAAATACAAAAATTACAAAAATAACATTCACGCTCAAGGGAAATTTATGAAATCACTGATTTTTTTTTCGCGATTTCAAGTTTGGTCTCATAGTAAAAGTGGTTCATGACGATGCGTACAATGGCCTTCTTTCGGCTTATATAGTTCGGTAGTACTGAATAACCTTATATATATTTATTGATTGATAGGTACTTGTAGCTATTAGCTCTTCATTCAAGTTGATTAAACCGATTGCATCAGTAATTTGTACACTTTCGCGATTTGAACACATGTTTTTAATGTTTATCCGGACTTATCCCCCTTTACGATAATTCGAAAGATACGGCCGTTAACAGGTAGGACAGACAGACAGCAAAAGCTTAGTAATAGAGTCCCGTTTACACCCTTTGGGTAAGGAACCTTAAAACATCGTTAGCTCTCGAATTTGCTTCATACATATGCTATTGAAACAAAAGATGATAATAATGATGTATTTACCACAGAAGATATAGGTCTATGGTATTTACACTTAGTTGTATTCCTTTTCTTTTATTGAGACAGATGGACGAGTTTATGTGAGTACCAAAATACCCACTAGAGACTGTGTTTGCCATGGATTGCACGGCTACGATGATAAATGACTGGTGATAATCGCAAATTTCTCACGAAACCCGTATGTGGGACGAGGCTTGCAAGGTAAAAGCCCAGTTGATGAAAGTGGGTATTTCGCCACACCTCGCATGCATTTTCAAAAAGTTCACGCGCATATTGATAAAAAAATAAAAACTAGCGAAATGTTCGCCAGTTTACTAATTCCTGAAATACTTATATTGAATCTTATTTTGTTCGGGATTTGGTCCATCACAATTAAGTATGCTTTTTGATCTCAATAAATAAACACCAATTTGAAAAAAATGCGGTGGTGGTATCGGCAAACGTAGTGTAGGACGCCCTGAGACTCGTTGGAGTGACGATATACGTAAGATGGCTGGCAGTAGCTGGAAGAGAAAAGCCGAAGAGCGTGCCTTGGGAGAGGCCTATGTCCAGCAGTGGACTAATATAGGCTGATTATGACGATGATGATAAATTTGAAAAAAATGTGGTATGAAATAACTATGTAGGTACAATAATTTTGTTGGACCCAATGTTATAGATAATTTTCTTTTAATATTAAGTTATGGATTATCATTAAATTCAAAGCGTCTTTATGATTGTACTTTGAGATAAAACAATAGAGTTAATTGGAGCTAATTATGACGATTGAGTACAGGAGCCATGTTGTTGTGGAACTCAAGATGACGCGTGGGAGATCCGGAACTGTTAGGTCTGTAAGTGTAGTGACGATTTGTTTGGTATACCTTACTCAGTTGGTTGTTTACTTCCTTGTTTACGTAGGTACTACTTCTAAATAGTATATAATGTTTTTTTTATTTATTTATTTCAGCCGTGGTCGTCCCATTGCAGGGCAAAGGCCTCCCTCCCTTTTATAGAATGGTTGCCTAGAAAAAAATATTGCCCGAAAAAGATCGCTTTTAGCTATAGGGCCGTCACTTGTGGCATTATAATTATAGCTCTTATTTTTTTTCCTGTAACTTTTATATCTGGTGTATACAATAAATAGTTTCTATCTATCTAATGATTTGTTCCCAAAACTTTCTTGCATCAACTAAACGAAATGCCAAAGACCAGGCTGAGTCGCTTGTTTAAGAAGAGGCCTATATCCGTATATATAGAGCAGTGAAATAAGATAGACTGATTAGATTAATATAGTGAAGTAGAGATATTTTTAAATATTCTTAAGTATAATGGAATATGATTTTATGTTATGTATTCTTATTCTGACTTTTGAGTCTAGCCCGGGTGGGGCTAAAATCAAACTAAGAGGCCTGTTGAATTTAATTTATCATTGAGTGTGGGTGAATGGGATTAGGGAACTATTATACAGAATGTATTCGATGATACATTCGGGGCTCTTGTGATGAACTTTTAATGGATTTAAAGACTGCTTATGGAATGAGAAAATGCCACCAGCCAATTTTGTCTCATTATATAAAATGTAGAGGCAGGTGATGATTTGCTACCCACTACGATTAAATATTGATAATTATAGTTGATTTACGAGAATGAAACAATAGTTTAAAAATCTCTTACGTATAAATTTCTTATTCATTATGTTTAAGGAAAGTAGCGAAACTTAATACATTGTAATCCGATGCAACGAGACCGAGTAAAAGTGCGAATATAAAACGTAGGTATATACATGTAAAGTGTTGAATGCCAAGAACTTGAGGTACGTGGATCTGAAATAGCATCTCTGTTTGCGTGCCGAAACATAAAAGGTCAGATAGGCCCTCTTATAAACTATAGATCAAGGACTTATAGCTGCCAAATGCAGGTGCTGTTATAACATTTTCTCAAACATAGTGGTATTTAATGTGTCCATTCTTTGTAGAACACACTTGAACACCAAACTAGACTACTTTTAGTTTATCTTAACGAAAGCAGCTATTTTTTTTCGAACTTTGTTGGAAACAAACAAGGTGACGTTTTATTGAAATTTAAAAATTACCCCAAAATATTTAATGTATTATTGTTACATGAACATCCACATAATGTTTGACAAAAATACTAAACAAGCTTTGGTGACAATCGGAAATTTTTAGACTCAAGTATGTTGGCCTCAACTTCACCTCTGTACACATTATTTTTTTTACATAAATGCTTCTGCTGCCTGCCAGCAGCGTAGTCGCATAAATATTTAGCGCATAACTCATTATGTCACAATATTATTTCGAGATATTCACCTATTATGAATTGGTTTAATGTAAAACCTACATGACTATAAAGATATCCGATCGGTTTTAAAGTAGGTTTATTGAATTTTTACACCTACTTATACCCAGAAGTTACTAATCTCTCAACCTACACAAGTAGACCATAATTGGCACCACGATTGACTCTTCGATAATGAGCCCAGTTTCCGTTTTAGGAGAGAGCAAGGAGAACCCCAAAACGAGTTGCTTCGATTTAAATATCATCGCGAATTCACTTGAAATCATTCATGTGAACGATCAAAAATCTCTGCGCCATCGGCCATTGTTAACATTTATCCGTTTTTTATAACGGTTTTTTATGATTGCAATTTTAATTTCGCACGCCGAAAAAGCGGTTGTACAATTTGGACGGATTAATCCATTTCGGAATTTGCACGACAATGCATTTAATAACAATATGAGTAATCGTCTAATGGATTGATGCAAGTCACAATAGAACCGCAACATGCATACGGTATAGGTAATAAACGGGGGTGTGGGATGAATGCACGCACTGACGAAGCTTACTAACATTATGATCGGGCAAGACACGATAAAACAGACTTTAACAATACATTGTTAAGGGTGGAAGAGGTGCAAGTGAATGTTGGTGCGGTTGTCTGCTGGAGTGTGGCAACCGAGGGTTCAAAGTATGAGGGGACGTAGAGCCGTCGAATGTCGCTCTGATGCTTTTTCTGCAAATATTGTTATTCGAACGTTTATCAGTTTCCAGCTGACTGGCTCCCCTTTGAAGATGGAAAACGAAATGCAAGATTTAGAGTCACAAAAATAGCAGCTTAGTAAATAAAACGAGGACATGCAACAGACTTGTTCATGTCCATAGTCCTCTTGCTCGCACATTTTAACATTACTGAAGGTATATAAGCACAGAGTGTGAATTTACGAAAAGTGACAAACAAAAGTTTTGCTGACTAAAATAACATTACAAACAAAGACATTTCTGCGGCAAAAATTTTTTTTAGGTCTGTGCATATCTGACTATTTTTAATTGGACAGATAGTAATATAGTAATAAACAAAGAATTCACTTGTTATTTATATACTCCGTCCAATTAAAATATGACAAATTAAATATTTTTTTGTAATTTTATGATAGACAGCAAAAATGGTTTTGTGACTTATGGGAAATTAATATTCAGTGATTCTATATCTTCAATAATGTGAAAATATGCAAATGAGTGAGCTGCGGACTGAAAGAGGTATTATTTCAATAAAAAAGGAAATTTCACCTATACCTCTGATATGGTGAAACATACAAATGCTTAAAACTCACAACTACCAATAACAGAGTAAAGTTACTATATTTTTCAAACATTTTTAAATAGTATTTTTTATTATTCTTTTACAATTTATTTTAACAATGCAATGCTGCAATGCAATATGTATATGCTCTACGGCCTATGCAGACAGAGACCTTTAAAATAGTAGGTATAAGTACTACTTACCTTCTGTAGTTATATAAACAATAGGCACATTTTTTAAATACAACCGTTAATTTAAAACAACAACAATGGCTTATCGTGTTGACACACTTACCTCACAGACTTAATTCATCCAACTCATTAACGAACTATGAATTCGAGAGGTTAATACAAATAAATTATTCATTTTAATTTTGGCTTCAACTAAAAAGGTTTAAGGACGCTCAACAATCACTTGTGATGCACTGGATTAAACTAAACTATCGATCGTGACGTAACGAATGCACGCACGATCGTAGCCGGCTGCGGGCGCAACGCGGCACGTACGTCTCAACTGAACG
Source organism: Agriopis leucophaearia (assembly GCA_949125355.1). Classification (NCBI taxonomy): domain Eukaryota; kingdom Metazoa; phylum Arthropoda; class Insecta; order Lepidoptera; family Geometridae; genus Agriopis; species Agriopis leucophaearia. The sequence goes on from OX421262.1 coordinate 10,578,996, forward strand.
TCGAATTAATACTACCATAACCTCAAATTTACGCGCGCGACACGAGAAATTGTTTATGCTGTCTGTACACCCATAAATGGGGTACAGTTGTGAAGAGGAAAGCAATACATGATAGCTCTATGATAGAAAAAGATGAAGCATCTGTCAAAGGTGTCTGATAGGGGCTAAGTACAGTAAGCAAGCATTAAGCTTAAATGATATAAATCCTAAGTAATAACCATAATTGCGTCAGCCTTGTTGTTAAAGATCAACAAACAAATCTTTAAAAACGTTGTATGAATATTATATACATATATGTACTATATATGTACAATTTTATAATAGTACTTATAGTAACTATTTTTGGTGCTAAAAGTGACAAAATAGCATTTAGCGAGAAACACGGACCCGAAAAGAATCTAAAAGTAAACATTGATAAGATATCCACACCTAAATAAACACTACCGAAACTTCATGAAATTGTAAGTAAAATACTCGCCGATAGTAATAATTCTTATAGTTTTTTTAGGTAAGTATCCAATAAGTCCGAAAAAAATACTGATAAAGCAGCTGTTGTGCAAACTGAGCCATCGAGACGATCTTCACAGAATTATCGCTGGCACCTCACACTTGAACTTGTAGACAGGTTGAAAAAAAAATGTTTACCACGACATGCAGTTTGTATACCTGCGCAGCGTCTCCCTCGGGTCCCATTCCCATCCTATAGAAACCATTCAACCGTGAGGAATGAATGATTTTAAACAGCCGCAAACAAGTGCCTGCTTTAAATTCTTCCCACTTAGTATTCTCTGCCTTTTTACCTTATTGTTTGATGTTTATAGAACAAACCTTGAGGATGCGTGTTGACGAAGGCATAGATTTTGAGGAAAGATATATGTTCATGAGTAATTTTAGTAGTTTTGAGCGGGTGTTATTGTTTTAAGGATGAACAACGAAGGTTAAGGTTGATTGAACAGTGGGAGAGCCCACATATTTTGCGGCTGCGAAGAGGTTGCAAGGCTGTCGCCATGTAGTCTAAAGGTGATAATGGATTTATCATCTTTACAACTTTTATTGATAGACTGCTTCTAAATTACAGGTAGATAAATTAAAGGCTAACTGTTCATAATATCAATCAACTAGGTGGCAAAAAACGTGTTGACTATTTACCTACTTAATTGCAGCAGAAAACAATGAATTTTCCTAAAAATATAAGTTAACTAAGACATAATATGATTGTCGTCGTAATTACCTTCTATACAACTTTATTTTAATTACAGGTCTAGGAATATAATGATTCCTTGTAAAACTGTTTGTCGAATAGTCATTCAGAAATTAGCAGTAACATTTGAACATGTTGTTGAATGCCTTGACCCGACTGAACTATAGAAGGCATTTGTCAAGATATAAGGTGAAGTAGGGTGTCAATGTCATCTTTATTTCTCGAGTTATTTGGATAGGACTCTCTCTATCTTTTCAGAAAAACACACGGAATTAATTATATGGATAGTATAAAACAGAGGAAATTTATGTGAATCAATGTTGTTGCAAAGAAGCGATCAGAAATATTAACAATCTTTGTCCGGCTTGAGGACTACTTGGGAATATGGGGTCACTATAATATATGAGTTTTGAGATACTCGTTTTTCATGACACCTGTCATCAAAAATATAGGAATATTTATAGCAAAAACGAAAATATAAAGAATAATAATGCTTAATAGCTCTTCTTCCAGATCTTTTAATGAGGAAAGTGTGTATTATGGAACTTATCGTAGGAAATAAAAAAGCGCGAAGTGATGACAATTAATATATACCAAAAACGCACTTATCGTTCTATTTAAACAGAAAATTACAAAACAGTAAAGTAATTAGTTGTCTTAGTTATTTTTTCATTTATAAATTTCTATCATCAAGTTTGAAATTTTTGTAATTTGTATTTTTTTTAGAATTTTTATGTAATTCACGGCAGAGTTTGTTAAACAGGAAATGATTTTTATCAAAATGAGTCAGCTGTAACATTGGAAATAAAAATTAAAGTAAAGTAAAGTTTATTTCCAAAAAGGTTTACAGGTTAACGTAGAGAATGCCAAGAGTTATTTAAATTATAATGCGTGAGTACATTGTATTACCAGTGGACCCCAAACTCGGCTAGGCCAGTCTCTTGGTGGCCCTGGGTAAATTACCCATACACTGCTGTTAGTAAAGGCTGGTAGTAACACGGGGAACGAATAATCTTAAATGTCGAATATAGGCATCATCTTAGTTGATGCGTATTATGTAGAATGTAGTATATAACTGACAAAATTCAAGTCCAGTCCTAGCTATAAGGGACAGTGATGGAACCCTACAGTAACGATCGTATAGTGGGCGAGTTTCCTGCGCGCGCGCTGCTTTGGAAGGGGCACGCGCACGACTCCCCAATGCGTGTCGTAAAATGTTGTTACGTTAGTTTTGACATACAGTGTGATAACTGTGGCAAGTACGATAGACTACTATCTCATTTACCTTTAACTCTTTTTTATTTACCAAAAGTTGGTTCAAGTGCCTAAAATTGCCATGTCAACTCTATTGTTGACATGCAAAGGGTTGGTAACTGCCATAATGACGTTAGTTACATAACCTTTATTTCTATTGTGGAATTTTCGTCAATGACATTTGGGATTTGATTTAATAGTAATTTTTAAACTTTCGCGATTTGAAATTAATATTGCGCGATGAGTCCCGATAAATATAAAAAAACCATAATGTAAAAAATAATGCAAATAATGTTAAAAAATATTCTCAAAAAATTTACGCTCTCTGCGTGTGGTGTTTTGTTTGTTTAAAACCTTGGTCGTCAGATTTCAACACCCTGTATAGTGTTGTGGTTTGTGAGCACGATTCTTGGGTGTGGGCACACGGTTTATTTTCTTTGAACCCTTTTCGAACGGCCACGGCTGGCGTTTACACCTAATCAATATGGGTTTATTAGTCCCGACTTAGTATAATATAAATTTTCACTAACCAAAAGAGTGTAACAAATCTTTTAGATCTAGCTGGCATGATATCCTGATGATCCGACTTTAAATTTAACGATAATTCGTTTTACTCAAAGGCATTTTGATTCTGCAGGCTTAGTAGGTATACATATATTAATAAGTTTAATCTAGGCTAGCCAATGAAAATCAAGGGGTCTACCAAAGACAGAAGGGTCTAAGAGTTAAAAAGTTTGGGGACCTCTAACTTTAACGAATTATTTACTGGAAACATTGGCCTTCAATCCGGAACACAGTAATGTTTTAACACTACTGCTTGGCAGTTGAGTAACTTGCAAAGGTCCAGAGCCAGAGAAGTGGTACTTCTACAGGCGGGCTCTGAAAGAGAGTGTTACCAGTACAAACATTTACCTACGAGTAAATATCTACCAAGAATGCATAAACTATAGAAAAACTCAAATTAGGAATCACTTGAAGTTTCAATGCAGTATGCAGAGAGCATACACATATAATGCAGAGTTCCAAATATGTCTCTACATATGAGTAAATGAGTATACTCGCATGTATTACCTACTCTATCAGGTGCACATGAGACTATATTGGTCTCCCTACACGTGCAGGGTCCACAATTGATCTAATCTGCAGCTGAATTCTGCATTCCATTTATGCATGTCTAGACGGAAGAGACAAAAAATGAAGGCTATTATTATAAAGATTAGGAAATAATAAAAAAGTAGAGTAGAAATAATTTACAAAGTAGTTTTTTGCAATGTATCTACTATTAGATATTTTTCGTGTTACTTCAACAAAACACAGACAACATTTTCCGAAAACAAAAAAGACATAAACTTAAGAAAAAGATATCGAAAGCGTCGCCATCCGTACAAATTCTTGATTCGTATAATTCTCTATTTACACAAATTATAAGGTCGTACATTTCTACGATTGGCATAATTCTGTCATCGGTACAATTTAGCGATTCGTACAAGTTGTGTTTTTTTAGCAGTTTGTACAAAGTTTTGTTTGTCTTGTTAGCAATTCGTAAAACGAAGTGCATCATACTCCGTATACAAATGCTTAAATCGTACAATATTTGTTTCTTGGAAATATGCATATACCTATAAAATTATGAAATGAAAACGAAGAAATCGGCAATAAAAAACAACAAAATTTAAACAGTCTATTACCTACTCTAGCGCCATATGTAGGTCTAAAAATTTTGCGTTGAGTGCATTGACTGCGTTGTCTGCGTTGAGTGTCGAATTACATAAAAATACTTTATTAATTTGTAGGCGCTGTCATGCTATGTTGAAATTTTGATTGTCTTTTTTTTGTGATGAGACCGTTTGTTTCTATAGAAATTCAAAACCAAACGAAACAATAATAACGTGGTATTTTGTAATATGTGTTGTTTAGCCTTTTGTGCTAGCCGAAGAGTTATATGTACAAAAACAAAATGAATAAACAATCTTCAAAAGATGTAAGTAGTAAGTACATGTGATTTATCGAGCTGTATTCAGCGCAGTAGAACAGACAAGAAAAGTATGGTGCCCAGTAGCCCTTTGAAACACTTGAAAGCCCACAACACACTCCACAAACCTCAGCGGAACAAAAGATAGAGATGCGAACATCAATAAACACTTTTTGACTGAAGCAGTTCCGAGAATTCGCGTAAGTCCCTGCTCTTTGGTGTGCCCGAATAGTATTGACCTAAATAATTATAATATAAACAATGCCTACGTGTGATAAACAAAATAGACATTGGACACCAGGCAAAGACTGCAATAACACTTATTGCAGTCTTTGCCTGGTGTAATTAACCGAAACGCTCCTAAAGTTTGATTTCATTCACTAATACATTTCGTTGTTAATATTGTAGTTTATACTAAGGTTTGCTGTTTTCTATCTTAAATGACGAAGACAATATCCTGGAAAAATCCTGTTCCGATACTGTTTTCCAATGTGTGCCTATTTAGATGTCAACTTTCTATGTTATTTTACATCGAGCACTGACAGCTGCTTAGTAAAAGTTCAGTTAAGCAGGATTATCATTACTAGATATACAAGCTTATAGGAATATAGGATATCATTCAGTGCCTAATTTTTACACAACTTTCATCAGAGCCAAAATCACTTAAAAAGTACCTAGTAGGTGAAGTAGGCATTCAGTGGATGCAGATGGCAGGATGTCGTTCAGTGTGGAGGTTAAAGGGGGAGACCTATGTTCAGCAGTGGGCGTCTTCTGGCTGATGATGATGAGGTAAAGTAGGCACCTTTTTCTAGTTTAGTACACAAAACAATGAATGACATGCCATAAAAAAAAACTGGACATATATACATGGACTATTACGTCCATGAGATTTAATTTGCAAACCAAATGGGTTTGTTTTGTCCACGCTGAAACTATAGTAGGTATGAGATAATATAATAAAAACGTAGAGCTAAAAAATCTGTAATTGCGAAAAATAAAAAATAAATTAAAAATGGCGTCTAAAAATAAAAAACTGAACACGTTATGAAAGTTTTTGAAAATTTTGTCTGTTTGATTGTTTGTTTGTCCAAGCACATCTCCTAAACCACTGGACGGATTCACGAATATGCTTAGCTATGACCAGATTGAAGTATAGGCTATGTTATTTTGCGCAAGGACCGGATTAAGGGAGGAAAAAAGAGTTGAAAGTTTATATGAAAATCTACGCGTAGGTACGTAATCGCGGGCAACAGCACTATACCTAGATAATATAACAATAAAATAAAACAAAGTTTTCAATATATGACTGATCAATGTCAAGTGAAAATAGGAGTGTTAGGTTAAGTCCTTAGACAGTTCCTAAAAAAATATTTACGACACAAATGCGTAACATCGTGTCTAAATTTAGTAAACCGACTAAGTACTTACATATATTTAGGTAATCTACTAATTTATCTATGTACATATTTAGGCATTTAAATGTAGCAGACGAGGTGCGCCGGAGTCCCAAGGTTACTCTTTGTTGTACTTATTTATCGACCTTTACAGAGTTCACCTACACTACACTAAAGAGCAATTGGTAGGTACGGTACGTATGATCTAATGTCAGTTGGTTTTTGCTAGATTTTTTTATTCTTTACAAATACATAAGCAAATCTCATAGTCAATTGGAAGTAACATAAGCTTGATTTTAAATACCAAGTTCTTCACTGTGTAAACTTTGCTACAGATACACATTGGACTAGTAGGTACCTTTTCTCAAATTATTTGATCTGTAAAGTCAAGTATTCATATTAATTATTAGCTTCCACGACATTAAAGTTAAAATTTGTGGTATGAACAATCGTCGGTCGGACACAGCTATCTAGGCTAAACAAAGGTTTGTTAGATAGGGCTTACGAATATATAATTACTTTTTCCTATATGAAATATACGTATATTGCGATAAAAGCTACGCAGAAGTATGTTTTGTTCTTAGCTTGAAACTAATAGAACATCAAGTCAAAACCAATGAATACCGAAAAATAATACAGATGTCAGTGAAATGTATGTTAAGGCACCTACAATATTTCTACAATGTCTACAATATTTTGAGTACTGTTTTCAACTATCATGGTTGTTCACTACAGTTATATGATTATTTACGGGATATTTACCGTGGTAAGGTTGTGGAAGGAGCTCCCGATATTTCAGCGCAGTTACATGCACCATGTTCATGGGAACTCCTTCCACAACCTTTCCACGGTAAATATCCCGTAAATAATCATATAACTGTAATATTTTGAGAATTCTGTGAGATTTGAAATTAAACATATATTTTAACAATTAACTCAAGCTGCATTAAAGCTTCCTGTTCAGGCTTTTAATTTGTTCTTTAACAGTTCCTAACACTTTAGGAAACAACTGGGAACCAAACGGAATCCCACGGTCACGCAATTGAATGCAAATGTCCATAATCAGCGAACCAGATCTGGGTGATATCATAGCTCCTGATCCGGTTCTGCTAAGCGCCAAATTAGCGTAAGACATTGCACGACTCGTTCATTTACTGCTATTCGTTTAATATAATTAAGTGCTGCTTTATGCTATACTAATATAATTAAAAATTATTTTAATTTAGCTAAGTCTGATTATTTATTTTAATTTAGGTAAGATTATTAAGTTTCCAAATATGTATAGTTTTCTGAAATAAATAATAGTTTGGTTATAAAAAATATATTGTCAATAAAAAATACCGACTTCACAAAATTATTATAAAATAAGAAATTTTGTTACTTGGATATTCATAAATTGTCATCCAAGTTCTTTTTTACGAAGTCCAAGTTACAAAATTTTCCAGTTATTTTGATTTAAAAGCTAAACTATTAAACCAATTTTGATGAAATTTCTACGCGACTGATCTGAAAGTATATCCTTTCAATAAAAATATAATCTTCCAAGTCGGTTCAGAAATGACGGAGCTCTTAGGTAACAAACATAACAAAAAACGAAATGAGAACCCGCTCCTTTTTGGAGTCGGTTAAAAATTGAAAATTTTATTTGATATTCAATAGTATTTTATGTTTTTAACTAACTTTGAAAAGGAGCGGGTTCTCATTTCGGTTATTTCTATAGAAAAAGTTGTGGATTTTCACAGTACCTAGTAGTTAAGTATTAATGTAGAACTCAACGTGGATGTTTTTTATCTCCTCTGTTAATTTTTCGTTACCATGATCACACATACAACTAATAATAATAAACTGAATAGCTGGATTAAACATATGAATTGTCTGAAGCTAGACCTTCAATGGTCTATCCTTCGACCAAAATAAAATGAATGGACGGGCCCAGTAGAAGAGCATTTTTGAAGATTACAAAATGAGCGCCAGCTCTCATTTCGTTTCAGTCGGTCTCTAACCGTAGGAAGTGAAACACGAGTCTATTGTTACGCGATAACGAAACATCTGACAAAATTATGAATTCGTATGCTTTACCGAAGTGTAAATACACAAATAAAACCGATATCTATTTTTTGTAACATATATACTGTACATTTTTATAATTAGGTGTTGAAGTATATGTCCGACAGTTTTGACTCGTTTTTACTGATCAAGTTCAATGGTTAGGGCCCGTCCATTCTTTTATTTTGGTCGAAGGGTCTATCATGGGCAATACAACGGTTTTTAAGGTTCCATATTTTATAGCTTAGTAGTTTAGGTATTTAGTTTAAGTTAGCTTCTATTTTGTTTAGTTAATAATGCTACCTAAAAAACGGAAAGCTAATATTAAATGTGGCAAGAAGAATTACGTACTTTTTCACATGACTCACAATACCTAAATGCTACATGCTGGCCAAAGATATATCTACCGTCATTGATGCTTATCGTACTTGCTACCCTAGCTAAGTACATACGACAAAATCTATAGAACTGTTTCTTATCAACCTACGTAGGTACTTAGCAGGTAAACATGCAAACAATTAGGAGTAGGTTGCAGTATTTTTTTGTAAAACGACAGTATTCCATTACAGCGACATAGCCGTTACGGTGACTGATTCTATACGAAATGGCCTCTGTACCTACCGCGGAGAACCATCCGTCTGACAAGTACAATCACCTTTTAGAACCTTAAGGCTTGATTTCCTCCTACGCTGACGACGGGCGCTGACGTCGGTCTTTGAAAATATTCGCACGTACCATGATTATTGTAAACCCGCGTCGCTAATCATTAGCGTCGATGCTGTGCTTGAATAACGCAATGTATAGGTATTTGTACGCGCAAACAATATCAGGGACATACGTCAGCGTAAGAGGAAATTAATATACCTACTGCAAACCTATCTGGCTTTACTTTGCGTCACCATAAAATAGTTTATTTATGTAATTGTGATATGGTGCTGTTTTCCTAGTTTTGGTTCGCTCGAAAAACCGATAACCGATGGGGAAGAAAGGTTCTTGGAAGAAAGAGTGGAGACCACGAACCGGAAGACGCAGTATAGGTAGGCCTCCCATTGGTTGGACCGACAACATAGTGAGAGTTGCGGGCATCCAGTAGATGGGGAAGGCGAGCTGTCGTTTAGTGTGGAGGTCTATGGAAGTGCCTATGTTCGGCAGTGGATGTCTTCAGGCTGATGGTGATGACTTTTTTCCTGTTTTATTTTTATGTGCAGTTGCAGTCTAGTTATATATAAGGATCTTGTGCTCAGGTTGAACTACGTCCGGAGATTTTTAAGCCACGTAGTACCTCTTTAGTATACCTGTACCTCTGTAGGATTTTCCTCTGTATATTCTAGCCGCCCGCCCCGGCTTCGCACGGGTCAAAATATAATATACCTAGCCTATGTCACCCGGGGATAGTATAGCTTGCCAACAGTGAAAGAATTTCTCAAATCGGTTCAGCCGTTTCGGAGCCTATTCAATGCAAACAAACAATCAAATGTTTCCTCTTTATATATTGGTATAGATGAGTTCGTGATTTTCGTTACGCATAATTTGTCCCAAATATTGTAGTTAACTTTTTTGATAGTAAGTATTTAAAATCTCCACTTTCTTGTTCATTCTTTGCAATACTCTTTCGCTAGATACTCGCTATTGTTAACTCTCTAGCTACAACTACTAGAATTTCGTGAGAATCATCAAAATATTTTAATAAGATTTGATCCCACGGTTTACCGTTTGTTTTTTAACGATTTAATTTACAAGTATAAATGAAAATTGCATATACCTACTAATCATGAGAAACTTTTTAGTTGAAACTCTACAATTAGATGATGACTTACTGACGTTACTTGACCTTACTTGTGAAGGGTAAACTCTGTGGGCACAGACCTACTACCTACCTACCTCTGTGGGTAAACCCATACACGGTTCAAGTTTTTTTTTAAATCTGACAGCTGGGATAACATTGTATAAGCGGAATGAAAATATTACAGTACTTCAAAAATATATACTGAAACAGATGTCCAAATAGAATACGATAGAAGATGTCATTATTGACAGATTTTTTAAGTGGTCTCGACATGATTCCCTAAATTTACTTTTGGTAAGCAATCTGATGGCTCGTTTTTGAATTTTTAGCACCCGTCCATAGAGCTGTTTGAGTTGTTTGAGAGCATAAATTCCTTTCGACACCTTTTTGCAAGTAACATTTATATGCTCTTTCCACGTGAGTGCTGAATCTAACTCAAAACCTCAAAGTTTTGCTGCATTGACACTTTGAAAATTATCCCCAGAGCTAGTGGAAATTGGTACAGTCTTTTGTAATGGAGAAACTGCATTGAAGCATATCACGCTAGTCTTAGTAGTGTTTAGTTTAAAACCATTCATTAACAATATGAAGTGTTTCACTGATATTATGCAGTAAATTTTCGACAGTCTCCCCTGCGATCACGACTGTGGTATCGTCAGCATACTGTATATGTCTCCATGATGAGCCAAGTCATTCAAAAATGTTATAAACAGTACGTTTCCGAAGGAAGAGCCTTGAGGGACGCCAATTTTAATATTCTGTGCTGCAGATCTCATTGCTTTGCCGTCTATTTTAACTTCGACGGTCTGTTATCTTAGGCGGTCATAGGCGGACACTGATCGCTTACCATCAGGCGGCCAGTTAGCTTATTTCCCACGTATGGCATAAAAAAGTACGATTCTGAGTAATGTAGTTTGTGGTAAATTTTTCATAGCTTTTTTTATTAGGCGCTTATATTTAATTTTAAAAAATAAGTAAAGTTAGTGCGCACTGCTTGATTATGTTACAAACTGTTATTTTAACGGCAGAAATAAGACTAAGTAGAAACTCCGTACAAAACCGGTATATCTTCTGTGGTGATTCCTCATCACCAAGTCAAGGTTTGGGCACTTGCGGGAATAAAGTCACTAGAAACCGACGAATACCTCGGTAATTTTGCATCATTTACGTAGTTAGTTCTCATGTAGATAACGGTAGTAGTCCGCCGCGGTACGAGTGCGCGGGCGCCGTCAAGTGGAACCGACTGTTTTCCATGCTGAAACCGAATAATGTTGTCGAGGCTACGCCGCGTCTTCTCACATACGGTTTCGGTTACTTTGTATGTCTAGCGATGATCTTTTAGAAAACATTACCTAATAATTGCTGTCGGTTGAGTACTAATGAATAGAAATCGATTGAGATAGGGGGAAAAAATTGTAGAATGAGACGTCATATGATGAATATTTGGCAGCTTAGCTAGGTTAAGTAAGGAATACTCAATGAATAAATTAAGAATATCGAAGCTGACATAGTCGCAAAATGTTCTCTATGGTCGCAATGCGACTAAAGCACAGATATAAATTTAGATAAAAAAAAAGACGTGTGGCACTCTTGGACTGCCGCGGTAAAGCTATTGCATAGCATTTTTTATCAACTTATGCAATTATAATTATTTATTTACTTGTAACAAATAAAATTATGTAGGTTTTACAACTCTATGTATGTCGTTCTTTTATCAAACATATTTTACAACGCCATCTAGAGGTGAGAGGTCGGAGTGGGGGTGTTAGGTTATTTTCGTTACGGAATTTCTGGATTCGGTATCCAGTCTCCACGCTCAAGGCCCGCGATAGAAGCTATGCAATAGCTTAAAAAGAATAATATTTTTTTTTGTATCTAAATTTATATCTGTGCTCAACCGACAGCGATTTCGTGATATTATTTTGATATTATCAAATCACGAAATCGCTGTCGTTTGGGTAAAAAACAGAAATCGATTGAGTTAGGAAAAAAAACATAGATGAGACGTCATAGGATGAATATGGAACAACCCCTTTGATTCATCATCGATATTTTTGTTCCTACATAATAACTGATTACAATAAATGATTATAACCGACATGACCGACAAATATATTTGTTTAGTTTGAAAAATATGGGTAGGTGATATGAAATTATTTTTAACACGCTTTTAATATCTTAGTATTTATTTATTTATGTAGGTATATATGTAACGGAATCTTTGAACGTGATTTTCACCCCTTACAAAATGACGAATTAATTTGAAACTTTGCACACTTATCAAATGACAATGCAACAATTTAAATAGTTTTTCCCATTATCCTAACCAGGATCTTCAGGATTAGCGGCTTTAAAGCGTGTTTTTTTTTCCTTTTTTTTTTACTTTTACGACTAACATAAAACACAATTAACAGTCAGAGCAAATAAACGAATGGAAATAGTGTAGTATCTATGTATATTCAGTTTCATTGACAGCTATCACAAAACTCACAACAACACAATCTCGGTATGTCCCTACGAGCACCACCACTTTCACTGGCTCCAACCACGCACATCTAGGCCGGACGCAGTTTCTGGACCATAAAGGATGTTGCCTATTCATTGTTCTCTTACACACTCAACGTATATTGCGCTCATTTCTTACGTAAAATACATAGTTAGTTGTGCTCGCGGCAGTCGTACTCTCTAATTATCTTAACTGTTGGCTTAGCTTAGATGGTTGCAAGGAAGGTGACAAGATTATAAAACATCCCTTCTTTTCTTTTTACGTCATTCGCATTTGCCAGTGTCAAGTATTGAAAATATTTTCAAAGTAAGTCACATTCAAGTCAAAGTTGTGCCCTAGTAAAGTGGTGAAGACTACTAGAGAATTATACGGAATTTTGGAGACATCATGAAAAGACTCGTGTTTTACCTCGTTATATCACTTGCCTACATACTACTACTACTAATTATACTACTTAAGCTCATTCACGAACATTTAATTAATAATAATCCATCATTATTAGATACACATTAACATTTGAAAATCAATGATTGTTTTAAAAAGGCATCAATGTTGAAAATACTTAAGGTAAAAAATATATATAAGGTCGGGGAAAAAGTTTCTTCGTATTTTTTAAACAAATTCAAGACATATTTTTTTCAAGTTTAATTACATTTAATTATAATATATATGTGCCATTTTGTTCGATAACTTGTTGCCATCTTGTAGGTAGTGACATGATCCCGTTGCTGTAGAAATTTTGGGACTTCTGATCAAAAAAATGCAACAAGTAGTTTTGACAGTCCTCTCTTGATGTTAATCTAACACTACCCAAAGAATTCTGAAGAGATCGAAACAGGTGGAAATCTGAGGGTGCAAGGTCAGGGCTATATGGTGGATGCATTAACACTTCCCAACCAAGCTCTCTAAATTTTTGCTGAGTGGCCAAAGATGTGTGCGGTCTGGCGTTATCATGATGAAAGACCACACTCTTTCTGTTGATCAATTCCGGCCGTTTTTTCTCAATTTCTTGTTTGAGTCTCATCTGCTGTTGGCAGTAGAGATCCGAATCGATGGTTTTGCCCGGCGGTAAAAGCTCATAATGAACGATGCCCTGCCAATCCCACCATACACACAGCATCACCTTATTACGTGTTAATCCGGGTTTCGCTACAGTCTGTGGTGCTTCACTGCCCTTTGACCATGATCGTTTGCGCACATTCTTGTCGTAGGTGATCCATTTTTCATCACCAGTGATCAATCTTTTCAAAAACGGTTCAGTTTCGTCACGTTTCAATAGAGAGTCGCAAATGAGTACACGATTCATTTGGTTTCTTTCAGTGAGCTTGTGTGGCACCCAAATATCGAGTTTTTTTGTATACCCAGTTTTTTTCAAATGGGTCAAAACTGTTTTGTCAATCCCCAGTTCTTCAGCTACGTCGTAACTATTAATATGCCGATCTTGGTCCACTTTTTCAGAAATGGCATCTACTTTATCCGTAACAGGGCGACCAGAGCGAGCTGCATCTTTGACATCAAAATTCCCGGACTGAAAACGCTTGAACCAACATTGTGCTACTCTTGATGACACTGCATTAGGTCCATAAACGTCACAAATTTTTTTCGCGGCTTGTGTCGCAGTTTTCCCTTTTTTGTAATAAAATTTCACAATATATCGAATTTCTTCGTTAGATTCACTCATTTTATCAAACAAAAAAACAATTGAAAAATGGCGGGAAATTGCTTTTTACTTTTTGTATTCCTTTTTTAAAATGTCATATTTTTAATGGTATCAAAACCAGCCAGATACAAACAGTACAACGGATGAGATTTTTACTACAACCTTATACATACAAAATACGAAAAGACTTTTTCCCCGACCTATTATAATGAAGCGATATACGAAGCCTTTGATTATTGGCGAGGTGTCAATGAAATGATACTAAAATTCTATCACGTTAGGTTGACATACACATTTGTGAGTCATAATGGCAGCACGGCACAGAATATTAAAGTTATCGTTTGACTCACCCATGCGGTCTGAGTTTGAATTAAACAAATAAACACCATGGATTGAGGACTCATTGATGCTTCTAATTATTTGTCATTGTTCTATTGATTTACTAAAATAGCAATAAAGCTGTGTGAATCATTCGCGTTTACCACAACAAAAACTCTTAAATTTGTTCATTAAAGGATAATTAATTAGTTTTTATTCTGATTCTTGCTTAATAGTTATGGAATTAAATATAATCAAGGATGATTTTAACTAGAAGATTTGACTAGACTATATTTATTTTTTTAGGATGATTTTCTATATGATCGTCCTTGATATAATTTATTTCCTATTATTCCAATGACTTCGATTTTTTACATCACTTCGTAGAATAAAAGTCTTTGTATACTACTATGTACACCTACTATAATAATTATATTCATATACTCTGTTTTATTGCGATTAGACCACTTCTCTTGTATCCTCTATAATAATCTATATCAAAATATTATAGATGTATGTATCTAAGTACCTATATATAAACAAAAAAGATTTGCCAGTAAATTTTATGGAAATATTTTTATGGTATTAGTGCATTTTCTTCTGCTTGTTTTTTCATTTCCTATTCGATGTTTCGTCGTTATATTTTTTAACTCTTCAATGACTAATTTTGTTTGTTGGTTCATTAGCGTGTCCATCTATGTGTAGTTGATTACATTTCTTGTAGGATACCCAAGTTTACTAAGTATTTGTTAAGTTGAGTCCCTCAGTAACTTAAGAGTTCAACTTAGTTGAAGAAGGTTCTGGTAGATGGCGTTGAATTAATTCCATGTCTCTGCTGGAGATGGCGCCTTCTTTCCAACTTCACAAGCATGAACCAAATTGGTCTATAGCGGGTGAGCTTTTTCCTCCCACGCTGAACTCGTCACCGCTTCCTATACGTTAATATCGAAGGAATGTTTTACATTGCGCGAAGAGTCCATGTTATTGAGCTTCAATGTGAAAAGTATGTAGCAATGTGTTTTATATAACTGAGATTTTCGAGGAAATTGTGAGGTAGTGAGCTGGCATGTGAGCGCGGGACCGGCAGCCTCTACCTCTAGCTGCCGGTGGCAGTAGAGTCGGGTTCGCTATAGTGGCAGGTGGCACGTCGTCCCTACCAAGCACACAACTTGCGCTCGCGAAACCATCCTTTTGTTTATAACACTTGTTGTCTCCTCGTTCAGTGCTAATGTTAATATTGCGCGAGTTCGAGGAATTTAGCCAAAATATGTAAGTGAACAAATCAAAAGTGAGGTGAAGTGTTACGAAGAAATACCGGGTTTGTCAGTCATGTCATCAAGTACAATTTAAGTGCAAAAATTGTCTTCAATACTCAAAACTACCGTATGAGCTGTATTGTTGTGAAACTGTCCGATACTGGTATACCGATAAATTAGTTATCAAGTAAGTAACGCTACATAAAGTTTGATCTAATTTTATTACCTATTTTTAAATCTTAGTTATTTTAAGTGTTTATTGGAGATGAAAGATATCTGTCATCTGTGTTATGAAACTTGCTGAGAGGTTCATAATTTATATTTAACTACACATGTGTTGCATTCACAATAAACGTGACATTATAATAATAATTTATAGTGCGTGCCATGTATGTTGTCTTGCGTGTCGCTAATTGGTCCCGCTTGGAATGATGATTCAAATGGGACCAATATGGAGTGATAGTTGGGTTGTTGCTTCTGGTATTGTTGGTTGTTGGACCCTGGATGGTGTAGTGGAGCATGGCGGGTGTCGGTGGGCAAGTGCCAGGCCGCGGCGAGTTGAATGGCCTAGCAGTGGTCTGGCCACGGTCACCGTACATCCAAACACCCGCACTTAGGCACCTCACTTACCTCACCTCGGTCATAATCTCATTTGTTTCTTAGCGGAACTGATTTGATATTCAGCCGGCTCGCGCACTTTGGAGTTTTTACATTAAAAACTTCTTTTGGTCATAATAAACAACTCGTTCCTTGGAATGTTTTCAAAAGCTTCCAAGCTTTGATTGAGTGCGTGATAATATTTTGATATTGATTTAGTATCTCGTAGATCAATTTATTATTTTTATGGTATAGGTATACAGACATGGAGAACCTAGATTTTTCATAAAATTGTACGTTTAGAGCAAACAAAATCTTTTCTGATCTTCTAAGGTACGCCTATTTATACATTTTTTATATCCAATATCCCGAATTTAAAGACTTCCTTTCCTGATCCCCGAACACCTGTACCTACGATATTTTTCTCACAAGAGATTCAAAGGGTTAAATCTCAAATTGGAATCCTTTTGGTAAAGACAGTCTCTAGGGAGAGTCTCTACATCTTCTCATCTTGCTCTTACATTGTATTGAAAACCAAGTTTATGTTGATTTTGGATGTGTAGAGTTGACTAAATATATATATTCTTATTAAAAACAAAATAAGCTAATTTATACAATGATATGTCAACTTCTTGCTAACCAGGAATTTCACGCCTACCAATGAGACAAATATTTTTGTATACCTATTTGATGGACGAGCGTTCATGAAAAAGAGGGATAAAATTGGTAGATAACGGTAAACTTACATAGCTTTATTGTTTCGAAATAACGTTTTCAGATAACTCGAAAAGATAAAGTTAATAGAACAGAAGTAAACTTACAAAATAATTTTTGATCGAGCATATAATCAGGAACAAATTTGAGTTTGTATATTTGGTGTACCATTGAGCTGATCTTTATGAGCAAATAGTTCGTACAAATAAAAAATTTGAGTCCGAAAAAAGGCAAAATCGGTCAAGGGGTCGTGAAGATATAGGAGACGCGAGGTTCGGGGAAAAAACTTATGATTTTCTGCCACAAAAAAAGGTATTCCAAAGTTATAACGAACATTATACATATTACAATGCCAACATTCTTGAAAGTCTAGACTAGACTTTCGTTTCTAATAAAATAATATCCTAAATCCATATTTAATCAGCTTAGAAATTTGGAAGGCGGTCGGTCGTCTTAAGTGACTTGATTTAAGTCAAAATGCAAAAGTAATATGTTAATAGTGTAAGTACCTCATAAGCAAAGATTAAATATTATGCATATGCATCAGATAAATATGCGAACATAAATTCGAAATTTTTGTAAAAGTACCTAACGAAAATAATCTTCATTCAGACGCAGAAACGAGTTAAACGCGAACAAAACGTCTTACAAAATATTGATCCCTCTCAATTCTGACTTCTGATAAATTCATAATAATCAGTAAATCGGTAGGCTCGGCCAATACCTCTTGTGAGGGTCAAGAGTCCTCTTGTCCTCGATAGAGATTTGTAAGTCGCGGTCCTCTCGGACCATCCACTTGAGATACCGAGTCTTGGGACAATTGTTCAAAGGTTTTGAAGGTTTTAGAATTGAATTGAATGTGCTGAATGTTTAATATTTTTGATACTAACATCATAGAGATGATGATTTTGATTTTAAACGAATACTAACACTAATCAAAAGAATAACTTTTTTTTAAGGTTAATGTGTAGTAAAATACTTTTTATGTTTATGTATTTATATATATACTAGCTGACCTGACAAACTTTGTTCTGTCCAAAATAGTTCATAAAAAATGCCATAGAACAAAACACTTTACATTTTCTCAACATATCTAGACCATCCCAGGCGAACAAAACAAAAAAAAACATATCGGTCAAGTCATTCTCGAGTTTTTGTGAGAAGGCATCGGCACGGCAATAGATTTTATAATATAGATAAACACATAAACATTATCATCAACATTATTATCAGCCTATAATGTTCCTACTATTATCATGAGCTCGCGGGCCGCGTCCTTGGTGCGCAGAGTTGGGGCCAGCTCTAACCTTCGACCAAAATAAAAGAATGGACGGGCCCTAACCATTGAACTTGATCAGTAAAAACGAGTCAAAACCGTCGGACATATACTTCAACACCTAATTATAAAAATGTACAGTATATATGTTACAAAAAATAGATATCGGTTTTATTTGTGTATTTACACTTCGGTAAAGCATACGAATTCATAATTTTGTCAGATGTTTCGTTATCGCGTAACAATAGACTCGTGTTTCACTTCCTACGGCTAGAGACCGACTGAAACGAAATGAGAGCTGGCGCTCATTTTGTAATCTTCAAAAATGCTCTTCTACTGGGCCCGTCCATTCATTTTATTTTGGTCGAAGGCTCTAACACCATCCTGAGAATGATTGCGGCCAGGTTAGACTGTACTTTCCTCCGGCATTGTTGTGAGAGACATGTACCGGTACTGATGCCGGAGATAAGGTACTAGTGATTCTACCTGACATTATTATTGATTTGTTTTGTGTATTTCATTTTTATTTAATTTGACATGTTGATAATTTCTTTTTTAATAAATATTTTTTTGTGACATAATTTCATTTTGTATTTTAATTTTATATTTTATTTGTGATCTGTTAATGTATGGCATAACTATGGGTATTTTAGCCTGATATAAATGAATTTGAATTGAATTGAATTGAATTATAGGACACGGGCCTTCTCTCAGAGAAAAACAAACAATTAAAAAGTAAAAATTAGATTACTTATGTAGTAGATATTCGTTAGACAAAAATACATATTAGGAGGTGTTAGTCTATAAAGCATTTATGATATGAAACCTGAACTGATTTTATTTGAATTCATTGAGATTCAAAATAATAAATAATCTTTGCCACTTGAAAGGTTACATTAAGTTACATTTTGATAAATTTTATCCATAATGTCCATAGATTATATGCATAATGTAGATTAAAGATTTCCTGGGCATTCACTTCGTTAAGGTTTTATGGCCTTTGATGATAGCAGTTAGATGATTACCTGCCCGGTACATCCGCTTTTACACGACAGAGTTGTTATCGAACGATGTGCTTCTGAGCTAATGAATACTATAGAATACTGGGTTACGCAGAAAGGGTGTAATAAACCGAAAGGGTTCATAGTAGGAATTATTATGAACAACTTTTACTACGGGAGCAACATTGAAATCGCGAAAAAATATATCTGTTGTTCCATAGAAAATGGTCATCCATACTCGACAAAATGTATGGAACAATTCCCTATCCGCGTAACCCTGTATAGATAGAATAACGTACGTCTAAGGTTCCAGCGCCGGCCCTAGGAAGAGCGAGATTGACTTTCGGCGAGTTTTATTTTTGAATTGATAATATAATTTTTCAGGAATAAAGTATAAAGGAATAAATATAATAAAGTAGTCCGTGTGCTAATCCAGAAGTGCAAGTGTGCGCCGCCTCCCCCGCTCTAGCTTTTGTCATTTTGGCGCCCCTTGCTATCTGGCACCTATAGTACGAGATCCGGCTGCAGAATTAGTGCGGTCAACGAGTTTTTGCTTAAAACCAAATTTATACGCATATTTATGATTAGGAGAATATATATCGACCAGGGTGCCAATCAAAATGTGAATTGATTGAATATAGACGAATCTTTGCGAAAACAAGTCTCCTAGTTTGAATCTTATAAGAGTCTCCAGTTAGTGTAATTACAAACCAATATTATTACAACTAGAATTAGGATAAAGCTATTAAATTTTAAGAAGAGTCAAAGAAGAAGAGTTAAGAAGAGCCTTTAATATTTTAAAAAGTTTTACAATATGTATTGTAAATAAATTTAATATCTGGTTCGCGAATACTACACAAAACCAATACACAAAATTCTGAAAACACGCAAAAATGGAGCAAAATAAATTTTGTCGAGTGTGAAACACTGTGGACCCTTTGCACTGTGGGACAGATGACTCTTTTTTTCGAGTTCCAGAGTTAGCCCCATAGTAAAAGTCATTCGCATTTACAAGTAAAATTCCTCCCTTCCTCCTTTCGGTTTAATACCACCGTTACATTATAACCCTGTGTATATAAATGCATGCGTACGTAACATACATGTGTAGCTTTATGGACATGAATGTGAATATTCGCGGGCAGTGGCGCGGCACGGCCGTCCTCTCGGTGGACAATAGAACCTTTGTTGCACAATGTCCATTTCCGATTACCAGATTGAATCGTGTCAGTCAAAGCGCCCGTGCCAATAATCGTGCGCACAGATCTGGGGGCACTCTTTCTGCGCTTCAATATTTCCATATTTTCTAGGGTAGAAGGTACTTCCAGGTTTTGCGGACAACGCATAATAATTTTAGAGGCGTTCATTCGAATCAAAGGGCTCTTTTCTATGTTACGTATATTCAAAAGCTTTAAATAATATAATGTTAATCTCCAATTAGGTAGGTAACATACCTAATACATCATTTTTTTAAATCAAATATATTGATCATGCCGAAACAAAACACTTGCGTGTGATAATTCGATGCCAGCGACATCTACTTTTTATGATTATTAACCACCTTCAGGAGGTATACGCGCCATGCCAAGATCGTTTGGAACAAAAACTGAACGAGGCAGCATCGCAGCTCGCTGACTGGTTCAGCTCTAATGGATTAGCTCTGAACCTCAAAAAGACCCACTACCTCCATATCAGTTTGTCAGGTCATGAAACCAGGCCTCTAACAGTCTTGGTCGGAGCTACGGTCTTGAAACAGGTGAACACAACCACGTTTCTCGGCTTTGAGGTCGATTCAGGCCTAATGTGGGAGAACCATTTCGACAGGTTACGAGGAAAGATCGGAAGTGCATGCTTTGCATTGTGGCGATTAGCTCGAGTCGTATCAGTGGACGTGGCCCGCACCTGCTACTTCGCCACAGTGCACTCACTCATACAGTACGTTGCGGAGCTGTGGGGATGATGTGAAGAGTGGGAGAAGGTATTCCGACTGCAGAAACGCGCCGTACGAGCAATTGTGGGAGTAGACCAGGAGACCCACGCAAAACCATATTTCAAGAGTTTAAGAATTCTTACGCTGCCATCAATAATTATATTGCAGGTGGCAACTTATGTAAGAATAAACCTAGGCTCTTACGAATTGCGTGGTAAGTACCCCACACGCACAGCAGGTCATCTCGCCAGCATCAAGCGAACGCTGACCAAGTCGGCAAAACTTACTAATGTCATGGGCCCCACCGTGTACAACCACCTCCCAGAAATAGTCACTGCAGCTCCTAGCCTGCATTGTTTTAAATCACGCTTACAACGTTGGCTTGTTGAGCAAGCATTCTACAGTTACGATGAGTTCTATAAATTTGTATGCTAATTTTACCTGCTTAGTAGTATTTTTAGATTGATTTATTATTACTATTATTTATTACTATTATTAAATTTGACATGTAAAATGGCTTTATGAATAAAATGACTATGACTATATCTACAAGCTGTATTCTGTACTAATTCTGCTGCGTTAACTAGCAATACACTTAACGCTATAACTACCTCCGAATAACCACACATCGAGTTTAGAATTAGTTATGCTGAAGTTAATATCTTGCGAAACTAGAACGTTGTGGTAGTTAAGTCGTATCTGGACATCGTAGAGCTGTTTGTGGCCGCAAACTTCCACTGGAAATCGAACTAATAATATAGCACCATCGATTGCGATGCGAGGCTATCTTAGAACCGGGACGTTCAAGAATTTAAACTCCAACTTTGGTTGTTATTTAATTTAACCTCTCGTTATGCGGGCGGCTGGGTAACGCGCCGTCTGCGAAACGAGACGCTTGTCGTACCCATTGTTGCGGAAATTTAGACGAATTTGTGATCATCGCGTTTCATTAAGGCGTGTTTAGTGCAAAAGGAGCGCAGCTTTTAATTCACAAAGCGGGTGCGGTGCGAACGTAAAACAAAGTTTGTGAGGGTTCTTCGTTACTTGCTCACTCGTACAAGATTGGATAGTTTAGTTTGGGAGTGAACGTGGAAGTATCAGCACCTGTATGTTTATCGAGTTTCATTTCACTATTCCGTCTTTATAATGAGTAATTTGCTTTAACTAGACATAAACTTTATAGAACTTAAATAAGCTAGACGCCATTAAGTTTTATAGTTTGACAAATGTTACGGATAGGTATCGATGTAGGAGTACATCCAATCCGTATAATCACTCTGTTTATGATACTTAAAAATGAAAGTGAAACAAATACGTAATGAAAGATCCTTGAAAATTTTCAGCACTAAAAAGTTTAACCCATCTGCAGTAATCCACAAAACCGTTAGCAGCTCAGTGAAGGCTTTGAAATGAGGGTTATCGTGTAGTGTAAAATGATGGCAAAAAGGCCGCGGTTTACCACGACAGTACCGCGCGGGGATCGAGCTGAGAATCCTAACTGCAGTTTTTAATTAACGCTCGCTTTTATTGCGTCACAAAAAATAACGGCGCACAGTTTCCTCGTTCATACGGTTTCCGAGTTTAAGAGGAAGCTGCGATGCTTCACTTTGTTAATACTTTTATGACGTGTAGAACGCTTATTTTACACGTTATGCGTTGTTATGCACGTTCCTGACTTCTCATAATCTACTTAATTAGATCTCAATATTCTCAGTAGGTATCTTAAAGGAGGTTGAGATCGAGCAAAAAGTTTGATATATGAAGATTTAATAACATGACCGTGGCGTTGACCCTTCCCGGTTAATGCATACAGATCGGTTCGGATAAGTAGAAAACAATAATGACACTATAATTACGGTGCTCTATAATAAACAATACAATGAACTAGCGGGTTTAATTCCCAGGCTAGTGAGAGGAAAAAATGTTAAACTGTAGGCGGGGCTGAAGGTACGAGAGGTGAGCCTTGCTCCGGTGATCGTGCCCCAGAGCTCGCCGGAGGCTACCTGCCGTAATTTGAGAGCAACAAATTACTCATAATAATAAATGTAACCTACTAATTTCGAAAAACAAAACAACTTAAACTTCGGTGAGACGGCGGAGAACACCGAACTTGGAATATTATCTATGAGTCAGAAGTTAAAATACCCGGAGCTTTTGCGGTATGCTTGATAAATTTTGTTCTCTTCGCTGGGTATTTTTTGATGAACAAGGAAAAATGTATCTTTTTTCTTCGTACTTAGGTACTTATATTTACATAGTTGACTATTGTGTTCTAATCAAACTCTAAGAATATTGTATAAGTTTGCTACAATTTATTTAACGTATTTGGAGGTAATAGGCGCAATATGCAGTAAAGTCACAAGAATTACAATGTTTTTAACCCCCGACGCAAAAAGAGGGATTTTATAAGTTTAACGTGTGTATAGGTCGGGGAAAAGTTTCTTCGTATTTTATAAACAAATTCAAGACATATTTTTTTTTCAAGTTTAATTACATTTAATTATAATATATATGTGCCATTTTGTTCGATAACTTGTTGCCATCTTGTAGGTAGTGACATGATCCCGTTGCTGTAGAAATTTTGGGACTTCTGGTCAAAAAATGCAACAAGTAGTTTTGACAGTTATCTCTTGATGTTAATCTAACACTACCCAAAGAATTCTGAAGAGATTGAAACAGGTGGAAATCTGAGGGTGCAAGGTCAGGGCTATATGGTGGATGCATTAACACTTCCCAACCAAGCTCTGTAATTTTTGCTGAGTGGCCAAAGATGTGTGCGGTCTGGCGTTATCATGATGAAAGACCACACTCTTTCTGTTGATCAATTCCGGCCGTTTTTTCTCAATTTCTTGTTTGAGTCTCATCTGCTGTTGGCAGTAGAGATCCGAATCGATGGTTTTGCCCAGCGGTAAAAGCTCATAATGAACGATGCCCTGCCAATCCCACCATACACACAGCATCACCTTATTACGTGTTAATCCGGGTTTCGCTACAGTCTGTGGTGCTTCACTGCCCTTTGACCATGATCGTTTGTGCACATTCTTGACGTAGGTGATCCATTTTTCATCACCAGTGATCAATCTTTTCAAAAACGGTTCGGTTTCGTTACGTTTCAATAGAGAATCGCAAATGAGTACACGATTCATTTGGTTTCTTTCAGTGAGCTCGTGTGGCACCCAAATATCGAGTTTTTTTGTACACCCAGTTTTTTTCAAATGGGTCAAAACTGTTTTGTGGTCAATCCCCAGTTCTTCAGCTACGTCGTAACTACTAATATGCCGATCTTGGTCCACTTTTTCAGAAATGGCATCTACTTTATCCGTAACAGGGCGACCAGAGCGAGCTGCATCTTTGACATCAAAATTCCCGGACTGAAAACGCTTGAACCAACATTGTGCTACTCTTGATGACACTGCATTAGGTCACAAATTTTATTCGCGGCTTGTGTCGCATTTTTCCCTTTTTTGTAATAAAATTTCACAATATATCGAATTTCTTCGTTAGATTCACTCATTTTATCAAACAAAAAAACAATTGAAAAATGGCGGGAAAATGCTTTTTACTTTTTGTATTCCTTTTTTAAAATATCATATTTTTAATGGTATCAAAACCAGCCAGATACAAACAGTACAACCGATGAGATTTTTACTACAACTTTATACATACAAAATACGAAAAGACTTTTTCCCCGACCTATTATGTGTATCATCGTAGCTATATTTGATTTGTCTTTTTCATTGTTGTTTGAAAGGTGACTTGATCGTCAATCTTAGCTATGATTCACGAAAATTTGTTTAGCCTTATTAAGATTATTAGCACTTTTGTCGGGAGTTTAAAAAAATATGAATTTATGCTTGTTTATTTGAACTGTACCTAATTATTTACGAGGTTTCGTTTGCCTTTCTTTGAGTTGCTTATCAATCTAAAACATTTTGCTCTAAAAAGCTGATCAAGGACCAAATTCGCTGCGATATCGCTCTCGCGTTTCCTCTCAGGTGTTGATGGCAGTATCTCTTGGGACGAGATAAGCTTATATCGAGGTGATTCGCCAATCGTAAGGTTTATCGGCGAAGCGCGCAAAGTGCGGCATGCCTTGCACAGTTTACGACGTCCGCCGCGCTATGGCCTCTGATCACTTTACTCCCTTTTACCTTTAACGTTTTCCACCACACGTAGCTACGTTCAGAGTATATTCGACTCACGAGTACTGCGTGCGAGTTATTGCCGTATAAAATTCGAGTTGGGCCATTTGACTTAATAGAAAAGCGTGTAACGGATCTCGTTCAATTTTGTTATTGTAGACAGTAATAAAGAAGTTCGTGCCTTAAACCGATTTATGATAGGATATAATATAATGGTATGGGTTGTATCTATTAAGTATGTATACAGTTCTTTGTTAACTAAACTAAATACAAGCAAACTAACACTAAATAACTAAAACTACAAAAAACCTATATAATAAAGTAAATATTTATATGAAATAAAATAATTATTTTAATTTTATTCTATATAAAATTTAAAATAAAATTATATTAATAAATAAAAAGTTTATTCCTTCAAGATAACTTAGTGTCTAAATACATGACACCGAATTAACAAAGGAAGCTAAAGTAGGTAACAAAATTAACCTTTACTAACAGTGTTTCGTCGGTGTGCACTGAAACCCACACTAGGGTGACCTGTGTTGTGAGATTCAGGCTCTTCCTTTGGCAATATATTAAATTTTTTGTTTTGGTTGTTAGTTTCAAAACGTGCCGAATCAATTTCAATAAAATTCATATGGTGGTACATTCATACCACCAAACATCATTTCAAATCGAATACGACAATTAGAAGTTAGTAAAAATCGACTTCTAAGATTTATTCACATAGTTAGTTGGTTAGTAACATGTGAAGAAATTATAAGTGGATCACATTAAAAACCGACTTCAAAATCAGTAATTACGCATGTGAAATTTCCTTTACTTGGATGACATGTTATTTTTTAAAGTTATTTTGATACTAATGAACCGATTTTGATGAAATTTACTTTTGCACCTCTGAACTATGACTTACCAAACAAAAAAGTATCATCAAAATCAATTCATAATTGGCGGAGTAATCGGTTAAAAAACATACAAACAAAATATACAGTTGAATTTAGAACCTCCTTTTTTGAAGGCGTTTGAAATTTGATCAGTTGCCATAGACCGTTGAATGTCTAAAGAGAATCAAAATGTGCATACCCAGTGGTCATTTGTTTGGTTAGGTAAGTCATCATTAATATCATCTTCACATCCTATTGAATAGGTATGTTAATATGAATGAGGTTTGGTACCAACACAATTTTTTTTGCAGGTGTACCGTTTGCGAAATATGATCCACCATAATACCGTTGTAGTAGATACTCTTCTATCATAAAACCCTGTTTTAAACTATCACGGTTGTTCACTACAGTTATATGTCTTCCCGTGAACATTGTACATGTAACTGTGCCGAAATATCGGGAGCTCCTTCCACAACCTTACCACGGTTAATATTCATATAACTCTTCTATCATTTTGATAAGCATTTGGATTGTCTTAAGAAATAAATATCTGGGACATTATTGCACACCAGGGCTGCGATTTTTGAATCGCTCGTAGGACTTTTTTCATGCGATGTGATCAACTTACGAATGAAATCCAGAAAAGTCGTATTTTTGAACTAGTCATATCACTCGTAACTGTACGAGTGGTTTATATCATGCGAATAGCTTTCTATCGATAGAAAATCTGACAGATGTGAAAAAAAATGGCGGATACACAGAACATATGATCACACCTCATCAAAATAATGAAAATAACTTTGTGAAAATGTGGAAAACAGTGATAAATTGAACGACATGGCAAGCTTGGACGGGTATACCCTGTTAAATATTGATGTCAAGAAGCGACCAACTTATTTAAACAGTTGGTCAAATGTTGGAACTATAACCATTCTACGGATAGCTGTCAGTTTGGTTACGAGAATACGACTGTAGCGCCTCTACTCAAATGTACAGATAAATTGTTCATACTGTACACAGACTACAAATAATCAACCGTTTTTTTTTTTAAATTGACGTTTCTTTACTTTGCGGAAGTTACCGGTTTGCCGGTTATTGTACAAATCTGTAAGGTGCTGCGTGAAATGGAAAAATATTAGTGTTTTGTAAAAACACGGCAACCCAGAAGTCGAGCGATTCAAAAATACCAAAAAACTGGATCACTCGCTTTTGAAGTCACCGGTGATTAGTTGCGTATGCGAATAGAAAAAGTCCTACGAGCGATTCAAAAATCGCACTCATGGTCATCTGACCTCAAACTAAGCAAAGCTTGTAATATGGCAGCCAGAGACTGATATACATGATTATATATTTTTAAATACATACTTAAATATATATTATTATATATTGATGATATATAGATATATTGTACACACCGGAAATTACACACAACTAGGATAAAATGGCGTATAAACAATTTCAATATCTGATGGTTTTATCTCTAAAAGCAATATATTACCAGGTATGTAACTTTAGGCTGGATAGGATTCATAGAAGTGGTTGAATACTGGATATTTTATTTTGAAGTGTTCCACGCTTTAGGATTACTCATTACCGGTCGTTAAATTTGAGAATTGTCTATACATTAAAATTGACGGGTATTGTCTCTATGTTGTATTACTATCACTACTGGCTACTTGTAGTTTAATAAAGTATCCATAAGATATATAGAACACAACATCATTGTATTGGAATTCACAAAACGTAATAGCTTCAATGTCATTAACCAGTAGCTACGAGTCAAAGCCAGTCATTCATGATGTGGAACCGCCCGAAATGTTCTCGTTCGGTTTGTTATATGTGGGAGATACGTATACACGTGTTTTAAATAAAATAAATGCCTATTCTTTTTGTTCTCTGTAGTTCCATTAAGTTTATTATTTTGCGTATCATGTATATGAATAAAGTAAACTGGTGCTTTCAGATGCTATACATTCCTTTCTCGGTGGTCAATTTGTACTGTATCTCCACAAACAGTTGAACCTTTATAAAGTACACGTTTTATGCGTGTCTATTGACTGTGAATGTATTTATTTACTAGTATCGGAGAGTCGCGCAGGCGAGCGACGCTATGGGGCGACTTTAGGGCGATAGATATAATTATCTCCTGTCATGCTTTAGGAGGTGGGCATGAGACCGACAGGGATAGCAATAATGTCCAGCAAGTCAGAATTGGTGCGCAGGATTCACGGGCGGCATCAGTATGCGCGGGTGGTGCGTGTCGGCATGCGTCGGCGTCCGCTCACTCCGATACCTCTGTTTATATCGCCATACGAACAACTACCAAACACCTTATTGACTATCTAATACTACTACTACTCTAGAGATATACGAGTGGATGAAATCTTTATTTATTTTAGTTAGTTACAGCTTTACAACATTCAGAAGAAGAAGAAAAAACTTATTTAATATTAGTTTATGGTTGGAATTTGTTTTTTTCGCTATTATTTTAAAGTTTCAACCTTTTTCTAATGATAGGTGAATATAATTATCTCCAAGAAACCTCCAAGAAGAAGCAAGAACTAGGAAATAGTCCGTATTGTAAATCTCAAAATAACTAAGTTTGAGATACAAAACCACAAGTAGCATTGCCCTCAATGATTTTAGAAGAAAAACTTAGCTCGCTCTACACAATTTGTTGTTTGTGTCTGTCTGATTGTGACCATTTTACCAACTGTGAATTGATTCACTCTACCTACCATGTTTCTGCTTAGAAATAATTTTTAGAAAATATAGGGAGTACAAGTAATAATAAAAAACACTATATTTCGTACCTACATCAAACGAAACTCTTTTTAGGAATTTCGGTGGAAGGAAAACTTATTTCCTTTGTCTCATAAAGCCATTCTTAGAAAGTCTGCCTTTAACTCGTTTTTTATTCGCAACAACTATATTCTGAACTAAAAGCTCAATCAAAAGAAAAATGTGGATAGACCATTATTTAGCATTTTCCATTTTCGTTTTTCCAATAACGTCACATCACTTGAATGCACATGGGAAATTGCGAATACGTGAGAATATGAGTGATTATTTGTGAAATGGCTTTGCGGTGCGAGAACCGCTGCATCCAGTCTTCGATGTATTGAGCGGAGATTATATCTCGTGTGCTCTCTGAGAAACAAAAGGTAGAAATAGCAAAAGATTGAAAGTACTAGTACAGTCGCGGGGCGATATTCGCTTGATGGGGCGCGCAGTCCCGGCCGCGAGCGGGCGCAGCCACGATGTCAATCGCAACTCCTCTTTTTGCTTCCTGCTTGGTGAGACAATGGAGGGAAAATGTTTTCTACGTGTGGGGACGGTGGGGTGTGGGGTCAACAGCGGGAGCACTAATCTCTGTCGGGATCGCTCGGATTAATGGCTCGTATTGCCGTACCCGTTGTTTGTTTCACAGTTCTTGGTTTGTCTACTTGTTACAAGTTTCTTGATACGGTTTGTGGTGTTGCGATGCGTTTCCTTTTCACGGCACAGGTGTTGTTTGTTTTGTTGTTTATGTTCCTACTTGATGCTTTGTAATCGTATTCTCATTTATTTATAGGAATTAAAGAAACAAGTACTTAAATGTTGGGCGTTGAGGTATTTTTACCTTAATTTAAACTTGACAAAAAATTTAATGCAACGCAAAAGTTTTCATGTAATTCATGATATCTCCTACACAAAATTTCCACCTCAGCCCACTTCACCTCAAAATAATTCATCATTAATTCAAATTAATCTAAATGTAGAGGTTTAACTCGTTCATTCCGCGGCTAAGTTTCTATAAACAATGAAAATGAAAAGGCATCAAGCCGTCCGAGTGCTCTTGACCGACTTGAGTGAACGCAGCAGGCTCCGGGAATTTATCCTGCAGTGAAAGTTTCCACCAAGGGGAAAGCATGAAAACATTTTTGTACCTGTTTCTATTGCCTGGGAAGTATTAAATAATTTTTGACCCCCCGATGCAAAAAGATGGGTGTTACGAGTTTAATGTGTGTAGTGTGTGTGTGTGTGCATCGTAGAAAGGTTACCTGATTTAAAGTGTTTTTAGCTATGATTCGTGAAAGTAGTTTGTCATGTCTTTTATGACTTTTATCAATGGTTTTTGATTTATTTCAATTTCTAAGTACTTGTATACTTGTGTTAGAATTTTTTTATTCTTCCTACTAAGTAGTTCCTAAGTGGAATAGGATCATATCATATTGAGAATCATTTGTCAACCTATCTTAAAATATATTTTTCCAAGTAATTAACATATAAGTAGGTATGTATTTTCATCGACAAATTATAGTGAGACTATTAATAGCGGTTCATTATGGCGTAGATCGGAAATATGCCAAAATAACGGATTAAACTTAGATGGCGCTACAATTTGATCGTGTTATAGGTTGTCTCGAACTTCCGTAAGCGCTACAGTCAGCTAGCGTACTAAAAGGTTCAACTAGTATTAGCAGACAAGTTTTGCAGCATTTCAAGAGAAGCGCAACGAAACCAGTAGATGGCGCTATTATTAGTTGATTGAATCAGGCGTTACTTTGCGGAAGCCCATTTTCAAAACTGTTTTATCACAAATTCCTTATTGTACTTGAAGTGACGTAGAAGCGGAATTACACTAGAAATTCATCATTAAAACAGTTTTGGCGCTATTATTATTTTTTTACTTCGGATGCCGCGACCAGCCTCGATATGTTTTCATAAAACCATAAAACTAAATTTATATTATATACATACAGTAAGTACTTGTGCAAAAGCATTGTATTTTTGTATTTTTTAGAAATGTTTCATTAACGTGACCTTTAAACATGCTCGTTCGCCATTCGGGGCCGAAGTCTACCTGTTATAAACGATTCAGTTTGAACCTTAATGCGCCGAGATATGGATTGCTTTTGCGCAACTTTTAGCAATCATCTAAAATTTGCCTAAACACGTGACGGTACGCGGCCCTCAGATCAGACAAACAAAGGAGATATGCTTTACTACAATAATTATATTTATTATTGTTAGTTTATTAGTTCATGTTTCTGAAACTACCTAGTTATTATAATAAAGATTAGCCTGTTTTTCTAATAATTCCGGTTTTCTTCTGAGTATGCCAATTCTCAGATGGTCACTGTTGAAATTTCGAGGTAGTATTAAATTAATCCTACTAATCAATTTTGGTGCAACAAATACCTACCTACATTCCGTGTGGATTCGGTTGACCTCAACCGCCGTCTGACCGACAGGAGAGAGGGAAATATGTTATTCTCACTCTTTCTCTCCCGTAAGTTGGAAGGGGCGGCGATCTGTTCCACACGTTTTGTTACTTTATTTGTTACTTTAGGACCTAGGGCCTTACGTCCAACTCTAAACGCGGGCCCGAATAGTTGCAGTTTTCAAAATCACGCGAAACTTACCGCGCCGAGATACGGTTTGCGGTCGCGTGATTTTGCAAACTGCACTTATTTAGGCCCGTGCTTAGAGTTGGGCGTAAGGCCCTTGTTCTGTTGTGAAGGTACTAACTGCTAGTACCTATACCTAGTTGCCTCTACCAGACCTGAGGCCTGGCGCACTCCGCACTTTAGGTATGAAGCTACAAGTAGTCGTCTGCCAGGCTAGCAAGCGCGCTGTGACAAAATGTTGACGACTCTTTTTATCGTTCCAAAGCGAGACAGGCTATATGAAACCGTAAGCACAAATAGGCTAGGCACCTTGTTACATTCTTGCTCTACGAGGTGACGACAAGATTTTGTTGCGGTGCGCATGCTAGCCCGGCTTGTCGGACTTGTGCCGCTGCCGCGCGATAGACAGAGATAACGCGACAAGAGTTACGCGATAGACAGAGAGGAAACTTCTAGGTTAATATAGAAGTAGGTAGCGCTCGCACGTCCTGAATTACGCTAAATTGTGTAGTAACAGTCCTACTTATTTAAATGATTTTGTCCGGAATGAATTCTAAATAAATTTTAAAGCGTCCAGAATTCGAGAAATGAAATAAAAATATTTTAAAACAATCAATATATTTTTCGTACATTATACATAACATAAGTATGTGCTTCGTAATCTATATCTATATTTATTTACATTAATATCTAAGCCTTACTCACTTTTAAGCATTGCTTGTTACTACAGATAACCATAAGGCTTAAAATGTTGTATTAAAGTCGCATTTAGTGGAGCAAGACCATGGCGCTTACACACAGTCGTGCGTTTTGCTACTTTTATTTTTAGGGTTCCGTACCCGAAGGGTTATGATAATCCACCATTATTATAAATTTCGGGCCTTACTTAAAAACGTTACTCAAGTTGACTTACGCTTAAATATGCTCCGTCTTGTTTTCGCGTGTGACGATTGCCGTCAACTAGAAGTTGAGAGAGCATTTTAAAACATAGATCAACTTGAGTAACGTTTTTAAGCCGGTATACCACGGCCAAGAAATTTGATGAATAGGTATTTAGCAACTCTATTGCTGTCGCGCTGCGCCCTGACCAGCGAGCTATCGACGTGTGCGTGTCGAACAGACTGTGCGTGTGTGCGTGCCCGCCCGTGCTCCCGCACTGAATGCCTAGTTGCCTACAAATTCATTTCGCCTCGCAGTCTACTCGGCTAGTTGATATCGGGGTTTGCCGAATGTCGAGTGATTTTTGTTATTTTGCAATCTGCTCATATTTTACTAACCGACTACGCCAAATAGACCAGGGTCGATAATTTTTGAAACCAAAAAAAAACACAGTAGTATGAAACCCATTATTATGATAAAAATGAAAGGAAAAATAAATTATGGGCGATTTGAGTTCGGGAAGTGGGAGGGGGGGGGGGGGGGGTTTAAGGGTAAAAATGGTTCAACTTGATTTCCAGTAGTTAATATAGTAGTAGTTAGTCAATATAGTTTTTGAAAAGTTTAATGGGAAAGTTGTAGGTAATAAAAATATCTATAACTTTTGTCACAATAATTTTTACACATAACCTCAAAATTTATGTGAAAAATTCAAATAACCAAGTTTTTAGTTAAAATAATATACATACATAAATAAAAATATTAAATACATACATACTTATAAACTTAAAGCGAGATAATAACGATACAGTAGCTACTCCAAGATATAGTGCAGTTTCACACGACGCTTGAAAACTTCCTGTGAGGGTGCCGGTCTATAATGTGATGATAGTTACGGATAGGATTACCATGTACAATTCCTATGTGATAACTTTAACTATAATCTAATAATCTAAAGTAAAGTAGAGGTGTTGTATGAGGACTTGAGGAGATATCCGAGACCATAGATACCTCCGTAACATACTTCACCGTTGTTATGGGTGACTTCAACGCAAAGGTGGGACGCGGAATGTTGATGAGTTAAGAGTCGGGTCATATGGGTATGGACAGCGGAATTCGAGGGGCCAGTGGCTGGTTGACTTCATGGAGAAGGAGGAACTCTATTTGATGAACTCCTTCTTTCAGAAGTGACCATGCAGGAAGTAGACGTGAATGAGCCCCGATGGTTCGACCAAAAATGAGATCAACTTCATCATGACGACCAAGAAGCGAATATTCAATGTCTCCGTGATTAGCAAGGTGAAAACCGGTAGCGATCACCGTTTTGTCAGAGGCACATTGAATATCAACAAGCTTGAGAGGTCGCTTCTGGTGAAGTCCACGCTCCATTCTGGTCATACTCAAATCCAAAACTCCAAAGACTTCCAACTCGAATTGCATAATCGCTTCCAGAGCCGAAAGCGGAACTGTTCGTACTAAACAATAGGCTGGTGGAAACTGTCCAAGCAGTGTGGTCTAAGTTCTTTAAGACCCCACGCCGGAAAAGACCTCAGAAGCTCTCAGATGAAACCATTAAGCTAATGAAAGACCTGACTGAGATGAGACTGCAAACATCAGCTGATATGTCGCAATATGGCGAACTTAATTGACGAATCTCAAAATCGGTGCAACACGATCTGCGTTCCTATAATACAAGATGTATTAGGGACGCATTCGAGTGGAACCAGGGCTGGATAGTGTTCACAAAGAATTCGTCTATTGGGAAGAGCCAAATGATGAAGCTGAAGATCGAGGATGGTAGTATCATTTCATCCTCACATTTAGTAATCTCATATTCTAGTATTATATAATTAGTTTTTTTTTTTGTCTAATAACATCATGTTATTAAATCATGATTGTATTTGTATATTGTCCGGTGGAGGGTATTGTTACGCCATAACACAGGTTAATTTCTAGCTTGGGTAACAAGGCGTGGAGTATTGTTTTTGTAAAAACAAACTTTTGTAAAATTATGACCGACAACGTTTGTAGACACCAAATATATTTTCATTTCATTTTCATTTCATTTCATTTTCATTTCATTTTCATTTCATTTTCATTTCATTTTCATTTCATTTTCATTTCATTTTCATTTCATTTTCATTTCATTTTCATTTCATTTTCATTTCATTTTCATTTCATTTTCATTTCATTTTCATTTCATTTTCATTTCATTTCCATTTCATTTTCATTTCATTTTCATTTCATTTTCATTTCATTTTCATTTCATTTTCATTTCATTTTCATTTCATTTTCATTTCATTTTCATTTCATTTTCATTTCATTTTCATTTCATTTTCATTTCATTTTCATTTCATTTTCATTTCATTTCATTTTCATTTCATTTTCATTTCATTTTCATTTCATTTTCATTTCATTTTCATTTCATTTTCATTTCATTTTCATTTCATTTTCATTTCATTTTCATTTCATTTTCATTTCATTTTCATTTCATTTTCATTTCATTTTCATTTCATTTTCATTTCATTTTCATTTCATTTTCATTTCATTTTCATTTCATTTTCATTTCATTTTCATTTCATTTCATTTTCATTTCATTTTCATTTCATTTTCATTTCATTTTCATTTCATTTTCATTTCATTTTCATTTCATTTCATTTTCATTTCATTTTCATTTCATTTTCATTTCATTTTCATTTCATTTTCATTTCATTTCATTTTCATTTCATTTTCATTTCATTTTCATTTCATTTTCATTTCATTTTCATTTCATTTTCATTTCATTTTCATTTCATTTTCATTTCATTTTCATTTCATTTTCATTTCATTTCATTTTTTCATTTCATTTCATCAAAGCCGAAGATTCTGAGAGAACTCGAGAGGTTTTACGGACAGTCGTACACATTGACGCGACAGCCTAATTATCGGTACAGTTCTGGACAAGAGAGCTAAACTGACCCGACACTACACTGAGGACATCCTAGACATCAGCTTGTACGAGATAAGAATGGCTCTGAAAAGCTTAAGAACAACAAGATCGCCGGGTGATGACGGAATCACGACAGAACTACTGAGAGCGGATGGAAAACCGGTACTTTAAGTCCTCCAGAAGTTATTTAATTCCGTCATACTCGAAGGTACTACGCATGAAGCATGGACTAGTAAGGTGGTGGTGCTCTTCTTCAAAAAAGGTGATAACACCTTATTGAATAAACCCATCTCACTCCTGAGCCATGTGTACAAGTTGTTCTTCAGAGTCATTACGAACCGTCTCGAAAGCAGGTTTGATTACTTCCAGCCTCCCGAACAAGCCGGTTTCTGTAAAGGCAGGAGCACCACAGACCACATACACACGTTCCACCAGATTATACAGAAGACTGAGGAGTATAATCGGCCATTATGTCTAGCGTTTGTGGACTATGAAAAAGCCTTGGATTCAATCGAGACCTGGGCAGTATTGCAGTCCCTCCAGCGTTGTCATATCGACTATAAGTATATCGAAGTGCTGAAGTGTTTGTATAGAAACGCCAACATGTCGATCCGATTACAGGACGAGAGCACGGAACCAATCCAATTGCAGAAAGCCGTGAGACAGAGAGATGTTATTTCTCCGAAACTGTTCACGAACTAGGGCATGCAAAACTCGGGTAATTGAAAAAACCCGGTTTTTTCGAGTTTTCAATTTCAAAAACCGTTTTTTTTGAGTTTTTCGGGTTTTTCGAGTTTTCTTTATTTAAACCTTAAAAATATTGTATTAGTGTGTGCAAGTAAAGAAAATGCTGAAATTTAGTTATATATGTACCTATTTGCACTTGCGTATTTTTATTGTTTAGCTTTAACAAGAGATTAATCAAGTAACATTTGGTATAATGTTGAGACTTCCAGCGTCCTGAACAAGCCAGTTTCCTTAAAGGCTGGAGCACCATAAACCACATACACACGCTCCGCCACATTATACAGATGACTGAGGAGTGTAATCGGCCATTATGCCTAGCGTTCGTGGACTATGAAAAAGCCTTTGATTCAATCGACACCTGGGTAGTATTGCAGTCCCTCCAGCGTTGTCGTATCGACTATAGATATATCGAAGTGCTGAAGTGTTTGTATAGAAACGCCACCATGTCGATCAGATAAAAGGAGAGCACGGAACCAATCCAATTGCAGAAAGGCGTGAGACAGGGAGATGTTATCTCTCCAAAACTGTTCACGAACGCGTTGGAGGAAGTTTTCAAGCTTAGACTGGAACAGATTCAGCATCAACATCAATGGCGAATACATCACTCACCTTCGTTTTGCCGATGATATAGTTATCATGACAGAGTCACTGGAGAACCTCAATACAATGCTCAGCGACCTCAATAGCCTTTCCCAACAGGTGGGTCTTAAAATGAAAATGGACAAGACAAAAATCATGTTCAATGTCAATGTTGTACCCGTGCCGGTAATTATAGGGAGCGATACTCTCGAAGTTGTTGACTATTACATTACATGTATCTTGGTCAGATTGTTCAGTTAGGTAAGTCCAACTTAGGCAAAGAGGTCACCCAAAAAATCCAACTCGGATGGGCAGCGTTCGAGAAATTGCGTGAAATCTTCTCGTCAAAGATACCACAGTGCATAAAAACAAGGGTCTTTGATCAATGTGTGTTGCCGGTGATGACATATGGTACTGAGACGTGGTCCTTAATTGTTGGCCTTTTGTAGAAACTCTGAGTCACACAACAGGCAATGGAGAGAGCTGTGCTCGGAGTTTCTTTGGGCGATAGAATCCTGAACGTGGATATTCGCCAAAGAACCAGAGCCACCGACATAGGTATTAAAATTTGCAAGTTGAAGACGCAGCCTAGGTAGGCCCCTACTAGATGGAACGACGACATCGTGAGAGTCGTGGGCATCCAGTCGATGCAGATGGCAGGGTGTCGTACAGGGTGGAGGTTAAAGGGGGAGGCCTATTTTAAGCAGTGGACATCTTCCGGCTAATGATGATGACGATAGACAACGGGAGTCACTAATTAGTCTATGTTGGGGCATGTTAAACTCCTTAGTGTGAAAAGCCGCGACGGAATCTTCAATAGAACTGCCTGACATATTCAGCATTTTATTACATTCTTTACCCTTGGAGCTGTTTCCATCCGTGGCATGCAATGATTAAAACCATGCTGATAATTTATCGCAAGCAGATTTTTTATATTCTATATATTTTAATGTTGTTGAATCGGCACTGGCAGTCCTCCTATTTTTTTCTCTCTGTTGATATGAAGAACTAGTATAGCGTACGTTTATCAAAATATTGAAAATAATAATATGGGATGATGATGGTTATTGATTTAGCTATGTTAACACAAAAACATGAAAATTGAGAAACAAAAAGACTATACATTAAAATACATAGTAGTAGAAATATTGTCAAAAAATCATAGAGATATCATACCTAAACGTGCCAAAAAATATATATGTCTGAACCAAAACTTGGCGCACGCTACACATTGCGCCAACTTTATGGTTAGTTGTAAGGCAATCGCGTTCCGACTACAATGCCCCGCGATGCCAGTGCTGTAATTCCATAGCTGACAAGCGACGTTGAACACTATGCAAGCGACATAACGTCTAAATTAGAAAGTGTCATTGTGATGTCTAGGTATTTACATCGACGCTCGGACGTTTTTTACTACTTTTACTTGGTGATTGTGAGTCTATAGGTATTGTATCTCGATAGAAAGAGTAAGTTTTTATGAAGTTTCATTGTTTATTAATGTTCTGGTGGTAGTATTTTACATAAACCATCGTGAATAAAAAAAACTCTAAAAACCCGAAAAACCCGGTTTTTCAATCCTAAAAACCCGGTTTTCAAATCAGTCGGTTAATCGGGTTTTTCGGGTACTCGGGTACCCGGTTTGCATGCCCTATCACGAACGCAGTGAAGGATGTTTTCAAGCTCTTGGACTGGAACGGATTCGGCATCAACATCAATGGTGAATAAATCACTCATCTTCGTTTTGCCGATGATATAGTCATCATGGCAGAGTCGCTGGAGGACCTCAATGCGATGCTCAGCGATTTCAGTAGCCTTTCTCAACAGGTGGGTCTTAAAATAAACATAGACAAGACAAAAATCATGTCCAATGTCCATGTTGTACCCGTGCCGGTAATCGTTGGGAACGATACTCTTGAAGTTGTTGACCATTACACCTCTCTTGGACAGATTGTTCATTTAGGTCAGTCCAACTTAGGCAAAGAGGTCGCCCAAAGAATCCAACTCGGATGAGCAGCGTTTGGGAAATTGCGTGACATCTCGTCCAAGATACTACAGTGCTTAAAGACAAGGGTCTTTGACCAGTGTGTGTTGCCAGTGATAACATATGGTACTGAGACGTGGTCCTTAACTGTTGGCCTTTTAGAAAAACTCAAGAGTCACTCAACGGGCAATGGAGAGGGCTATGCTCGGAGTTACTTTGCGCGATAAAAACCGAAACGTGAATATCCGCCAAAGAGCCAGAGTCATCGACATAGCTATTCAAATTTGCAAGTTGAAGTGGCAATTAGGCAGGCCACATCGCTCGAAGTACCGATAACCGATGGGGAAGAAAGGTCCTTGAGTGGAGACCACGAACCGGAAGACGCAGCGTAGGTAGGCCTCCCACTAGATGGACCGACGACATTGTGAGAGTCGCGGGCATCCAGTGGATGCAGATGACAGGATGTCGATCACTATCAGTATAGAGGTTAAAGGGGGAGGCCCATGTTCAGCAGTGGACGTCTTCTGGCTGATGATGATAAGCTATAACTAATCACTTAGCAACGTAATAACCTAATGTATTTAAATAAAATTTTGAAAAAATATCTCAACAAAATTAACTAATATTAAGAGAATTATTTATTTATAAATTTTTCCACTTGTTACGATCCTGATATTCCAGATACACAAGTCACAATATATTTTTTAATTCTTTCTTTTCGTACTTAAATGTGTTATGTGTGAAAACCACGTCAGTTTCTATAGTAAAAATAAATCATGTTGTGCGTCAACAATTTTGTCCAAATCCTAACTTGCCGGCCGTTGCAGTAATGTGCTAAATTCACTTCACGCATAAAACACTAACTAAAGACGAGAACCGTTACATATCGATATCGATGGACAGCACTAATGTGTCGATACAATTATCGACTACATGTCTCTTCTCTAACTGTATACGTATTAGACCGACCCTCCCCTGACCTCGAGCCTCTGCCCGTAGAGCGCAATAAGGACAACTGCAGCTCGGATCGATTTATACCTACGAAAAGTAGACAAAATCATCGTCTCTGATTCTTCTGTTTCCTCACTCAAAAATAGGCCGATTTCATTATTTTTTTCAATTAATTGTTTAAAAAGGATTGATCTCGGCTTCTGTCATTTATTTTTGTTTTACAAACTCATAAATTTTGTTTGAGAGACGTCTGAACACGGAGGTAAAAATTTGATATTTTTTGGGATTTTTAAAGGCTCATATTTCTTATAGTACTTAACTTACGAGAAAAAATAAATGACACAAGCCTGACCATAAAGGAGATAAATTTTATAAAAAAATAATATATTGCTCTAGCGGTATTATCCAGGGAGGAAACAGGAGAATAAGTTTGTATGGACTAAACGCTGTCCAAATTGCCCCTTAAGTAAGGCCCTAAGGTGATACGTTTCTTGTTTAGCGGGAAATTCAAATTTCAAACAGTTTTTTTTGTGTTTGTAGCTAGGCCTGGTAATTATTGTGAAATGACACAGTGTTTGCGAAAATTGTTGGTCGTCATGTACAGTTATTAATCAGTTACTCACCGTATTACTTACATTTGGCAATAAACCGTTTATAACAGAAAAAAATTGTTTATTGACAAATGTAAGTAGTAATGTGCATTGGAGATACGCGATACGAGATTTTACGCGAGTTTGTTAAGAATAATAATCAATTTTCACAAACATCATGATCGTTTACAATAATTACCCGGCCTAGCAACAAGAACAAAAAAACTGTTTGAAATTTGAATTTCCCGCCAAACGTGAAACGTTCACTCCAAAATACTCAGTTTAGGGAAGTAAAACAATGTTTAAATAAAAAACACAACAGTTCGTTTTATTAATAACAAAACAACATATAATTATATTAATTATTAAAGTACTTTTCAAGAAAAAAAAAACTAAATCAATTCATAGATAGATAGGTGACTAACTTCTGCCACAGTTATGGTTTTCATTGTTACAAAATGTGATTAATGGCAGCTGAATTGATATACCAATAATAATCATACATTTATAATTCGATTCGTCACCTTCGACAAATATAAAGTAAATGGACATGCCATAACCATTAAACTTTCACAGTAAAAACAAGTCAAAACCGTCGGACATATACTGCAATACCTAATTGTAACCATGTACAGTAAATTTGTTGCAAAAAATAGATAGCTAATATAATAACTACGTGAGTAAAAGAGAACACCTGTGTTTGTCTATTGCTCTTGAACCGTTTGACATTCACAGGCACCAGGCGGCTAGACATGTTGAGTAGCGTTAGCAAAACCGATCGCTTATTCACTGCGTCTCGCCGTGGATGGACGTGACTGGTCACGTGACTAATAAATCAGTGTTTACTTCGCTACTTGAAAAACATCTTTTACTAAAGAAGGTGTAATAAGCGTAGG
This sequence comes from Agriopis leucophaearia, assembly GCA_949125355.1. Classification (NCBI taxonomy): domain Eukaryota; kingdom Metazoa; phylum Arthropoda; class Insecta; order Lepidoptera; family Geometridae; genus Agriopis; species Agriopis leucophaearia. The sequence continues at coordinate 10,619,872 of OX421262.1, forward strand.
GGGGAAAGACATGTTGGTAAATAAGTTGGTAATATTATTATTATTCTGTTATTTTAGAGGGATGGGTACAGGGGTAAGCACAAAAAAAATTGTTTTAAAATCTACCGGCTGTGCCTATACATGTCAGCTGAGGATTAATTTACGCAAAACTTATTATAACTTAACCCTCCAAGTGTGTTACGGACCGCTTGTCGGCGTAAGAGAAAAGTGCCCGACGCGCGTTAGGCATGCGGTGCGTATGGGAATTGCTGCTATTCGTCAATTTATTTTCGATCGAATGAACGTTCCAACGACAACTTAAGTTCACTGACCTGTAGCTTATTTCAATCAGTACAGAATAAATACATCTTTGCTGGTTATGAAACTTATGAAGCTAAGTTTGTCTTTAAATATTTCAACTTCAGTTAGTTGTTTTTTTGGACTCGCGCTCTGAGGGTTCCTTCCACCGGAACCCTCAGAGCACGAGTCCTACTCCTACTCGTCCGGTTTTTTGTATTCGTAGTGTCTTATAAAACGGGTCAGACAAATAGACAGACCTGGCGAAACTATAAGATTTCTTTGTTGGACTACAGAATCAAGAACAAAAGAATATTTATCATAACTATTACCTGATGAAGTATAGCAGTTTTATTTAAGTATTTTTCGTCTTCCTATTTTCGTCATGTACATTTCATCGGGTGTAAAGTGGTTAGAACATACACGGGTGTATTTATTTGAAGTCCACTCTTCATCTCGTCTCACTGCCCGTATTTTTTCCAACCATTTCTTGTGCATGGCAACATCACTAGGAAATCTACAATAAATTATATTAAAAGTAAAAATAAAACAGTTTGAAAATAACATTTAACCGAAGTATAATTTGATAATTTACGAAATTAGTTTGCTGTCGGTACATTCGCCTCAAGTTCGGCATGTCCGATGTGCGGTGAAGATTGTCGAACATAGTGATGCTTTCCTTGTCTCACTAAGTATATGCGTATATTTCTATCCCGCAACGATGGAATAAAACAAAATGGGGACTAATTAGCGATGTTTGATGAAATTAATTTACATTTTATGACAAAATAGAATGATCAATAAATACTCACGAGTGAAAAGTGACACCTGAACTTTTATTTTGTGTTTTTACACTTCCGGAAAACACACGAAGGCATATTTTTGTCAGATGTTTCGTTATCATGTAACAATAATCTTGTGTTGCACTTCCCACGGCTAGAGACCGACTGAAACTTGTGATCTTCAAAAATGTTCTTCTTCTGGGCATGTCCATTTACTTTATATTTGTCGAAGTTCGTCACCTGTTATTTTCACATAAACCCATTGCAATCAAGAAAACATAGCTACGTACCTACCTACGTTCGATTGTTATCCATGAAAAAAAAAACAGTGGTGATGTGGAAAATCCTGGTATTATTTTAATTAAATGTTATTTACTTCTATTCTAAATTATTTCACTAAAACAACGGATTGTTAGGCATTTTAAAGTGAAATACAAAATCATTGCATACTATTATTTATAGTAAAGCGCCATCTATTTTATTTGACTTGTATTACTAAAGGCGCTAGCAACGTCGATTATCTTTAAATGCGAGGTAAGGTAAAGTTTTCGGTGCCATAATACTAACTATTACTGTATTCTGTGTATTAGTTCATTTTAATGTCTAATTGGACACTACTATCGCCATCTCAACGATCACTTTGGAGCTATCGAGAGCGTCTACGCAGTTTTCTCAGTGAATATTTATCCTCTCTAAGTACGTTACATCCATGGTATTTTACAGAAAATGCAAATCATTTCATGCTACAGCTGCGGCGTATATCTAAAGGTACGCCGTAGCAAATAGCTATATCAGCGAATATTCCCCAGGAATTATATAAGTATGTATATATACGCACTATGTATATAATTATGTCTATATTTGCATTTAAAGCCTAACCATAATAAAACTGCACAAAAAATATTTCGGACGCTGAACCACTTTTGATTGCCTCCAATGTATCCCGAAAAACCCTGTCGAATCAAATACGGATATTAGAGAGGGCTGCTACTAATTAAAATAAAATTGTTGAAACACAGCTCACGGCGCGCTCGCCGGTCCGGGTTAACTTTTAACGAGGATATATTCGGTTTCAAACAACCCTTTGGTGATTTTAAGCATTGAAACTGACTGCAAATAACTCCATAATTGACTTAAAACAACTTCTGGCTTTTGGTGGCGAATTCCGAGGTTCCTAAGTCAGGCCACGGGGGATACCTGGGGCCTGTTAGTGGGATTACACTTCCAAACTAGGTGATTGTTATACACCAAGATAACTAGGTACCTACCCAACAAGCAACTATTGCACTTACCTTGATTAATGAAACCATGGTTATTGTTTGGTGGTTTCTAACCGAACGTAAATGCAAAATTGTGGTTGACGGTTTATGATTGAAGCGGTAGGTACTTACCGATAACAATATCTACAAAGATCTGGTACTCAGAAGAACTCAGAAGACTCTTATTCTGTAATCAGGTGTGACTAGATCTCTTCTTATTGTTGGTTAATGTGTTCCGTGGTTATTAAGGTTAAGCTCGCCAGGTAAAAATATTTTTGAACACATTTGCATGTTTTTTTTTTCTTTTGTGAGGATTTTCGTCGCACATTTTCGCCGAGGAGTTTCGTTGCGTTGCATGTCTTGTGCATTAGTCAGTGTCAATGAGATTAAGGTTTTATTAAGTAAATAAATACATAAACAATTTCCGGGCCATTTTTGCACGCACAGTCATCTGACTCCAAACCAAGCAAAGCTTGTAATATGGCTGCCAGAGCTGATATACGTACATATTTTTTTATACATACCTAAATAGATATTAACACCCAAACGTAAAACAAGCACAAATGTTCTCATCACATAAATGTTTATCCTAGATAGGAACCGACCCACGCCCCAAGCGCAGAAGGTAAGTTCACTATCAACTGAGCCACCGGGGAAATCGATTAAATATCGTCAGTAGTCCCCGGTATATTAATTTACTCTATGCAGTAGTCACAGTCAGAGTCAAGCAAAGTAAGTCACGGTACAGTCATGAGATAGTAAAATGGTGGTGACTTTACTAGATACTTCTGTGGAGTTTGGGAAACATCATGAAAATATATTATTTGCCTTTTTATATTACTTGCCTACACTTGAGCCCATTCATGAACACCGAATTAACAAAAATCCATCATTATTACAAATTAACACTCGAAATTATACAAGTTTAGGAAAATAATACAAGGTGACATTTTTTTTAGGTTGGTGAGTACCTAGTACTTTTCTGTAACACTTCCTAGCAAGGAGTTTTATAATGTGACAAGAAAAATATGATGTCGATAAGCGTAGAAAGCACAAACCTAAAAAAATGTCATCCTAAATATAAATTCATTAATTAATTTTACATGATACTTATATATCACATCCACTTATATACATGATAATCTTACCTATGTTTATACGGAACCCTCGGTGCGCGTCCAAATCATACATAGCTATTATTGTTTTGTAATTTTTAGACATAAAGGTACCCAATAATAACAGATTTTACGAAAGTGACTTCGAAAATAAAAAAGTTTTGAAACAAACCTTCCTCCCCATTTTCACCCCTTAAAATCAACACTGGCAAAAAATTAATGGTGGTATGATTTTGTTTTAATAAAACCGGCCAAGTGCGAGTCAGACTCGCTCATCGAGGGTTCCGTACCACTATACGAGTACCTTTGTGTTAAAACTAAAAACTCTGCAGCAAAAGCGTTGTATGTTACCCAACACGTTTCTTGTATCACACCCTTTAATTTTCAACTTAATTTTATTTTTAGTATTTCGGCTATAGAAATACATATTTCAAGGACGATTTCAAGTGACTACCTATTATGGTTCCAGAGATACAGCCCTGTGACAGACAGACGGACGGATAGCAAACTCTTAGTAATAGGGTCCCGTTAGCACCTTTTGGTGCGGGACCCTAAAAAGTATATTCAGATACAAATTTTCATCACTATAACTTTCAAATTTCAAATTCAAATTTCAAATTTATTTATTTCACATTTAGGTACATCAATATAGATTAAGCGGCCCTAGTCACCAAACTGAGCGCTAGCCCGTATCTTGGTGGATAGTCCCTTCCGAGTTGACTTAGGTCAGAATATTGTACAAGTGTTACATTTTGGTTAAGATCAGATTTAATATAATTAAAATGTTCTAAATTGAAATATTAGATTACAATAAAATTATTATTTGATTTAGCTTGTTAGAAATTGAAATTTAATTGAACAATAATTATTTAAGTAACTTAAATAATTGGCCAAGAGCGTGTCGAGACACGCATATGGTAGGGTTCCGTAATCAAAGCCATATAATTGTAGTCTTAGTACAGAAAATTATGGTTATAGAAAAATTCGAATGAACGAAGCTCTGTGGGCTTAGCCAAATTTCAAAGATGTACCATCCCGACATAGCATATACTTTTATGGTTTAAACATAGAGAAAACTGAGAAACATTATTTGTTAAGACCATTTCACAAAAAGGTTAACGACCTTTGAGCTAGAACGCTTTGAATTTATTACAGTTTTATCGCTGTTACTCAAAAAGTCATCATCAGATAATGTTCGAAATAATTTTGAATGAAGGTTTTAAATATGACCTATCTGTATATCTTCTATCTCTCTTCTCTATCATCATCTGTATGGTAAGACTCAAGTTTCTATGTCTTATAGTTTAGAAATGCAGGGGCGGGGGGCAACTTTTTGCCACTTTGGCGGGCCATATTTCGCAAAGTATAGACTTTATAAAAAAGTGATGTATGTAACCATACCTTCATTTTAAAAGACCTTTCTAACGATACACCACACGAGTAAGTGGAGTGAAAAATAAATTCATCCCCAATTCACATGCCACCCCTAAAATGCAATGTAATATATTTTTTATACTTTTAAAATTGAGATCTATATTATAACTGTTCCAATACCAATTTTCACATCTGTAACTTCAAAAACGAATTTTAAGGTTTTTACCCTTTTTCACCCCCTTAGGGGTGGAATTTCGAAAAATTATTTCTTAGTGGGTGCATACACTTCACAACAAATACACCCTCCAAATTTCATGTCTCTAGGACCAGCGGTTTAGGCTGTGCGTTGATATCTCAGTCAGGACTTAGAATTTTATATATACAGATTTTATATATACAGATAAAGAATAAATTACGGAAACTAAACAAATTTTGATAGATTGTGTGCAAAACAAGATGAGTCCAAGTGTGAGAGTACGTATTCTTTTTCATGTTATCAAAAAAAAATATGTGAAAATTAGTGCAAAAAATGGTTCCACACCTTTTTACCGCAGTTATTTCTAATATTTTATTCTTTGAAGGTTTTATTCAGCTAATGCGACATGCCCTTGACTATGTGAACTTAGTAAATAATTAGATTTAGTCTCACCAAGTCAAAATTTCGTTAAATTTAGACGTTCTAGTTAAGCCCTTATATTCTAAGAAATAGGACACTAATCTCAATTTATTCATCCCGAGGAGAACATTTACAAAGTAAGAAATGTGGTGCACCTCGTAGGTTAAACTAATTTCTTTTTTTGTAAAATTGAATAATTATCCTGTACTTAAAAAAATAGTAACAAATAGCCCACATTTCAGATCACGCTTACCAACAAGCTCAACAGAAGAAACCTAGAGGTTTTACGCCATTTTTGTACTTCCATCCACAAAAATTACCAGAATTATTGCGTAAGAACATCTCATCCCATAACAGCACAACGCTACTCAGAATTTTGAACTCCAACAGTTCAAAACCCTGGAAGGCAATGCACTGCGCTCGTCACCCCGAGATATAAGATGTCAAATCTCTGTGTGCCCTGTTATTTCGCTCGAAACATTGCCCTTCAATCCGGAACACAGTAGTGTTTGCACACTACTGCTTGGCGGTTGAATAACTGGCAAAGGTGTGGTACTTCCCCAGGTGGACCCCTGCAAAAGAGTCCTACAACTACAGTCGTACCAATGCCATATTTTAAATTTTAATTAATATTGGTTTTTATTATTTTACATAATCTCAGTGTATTTTTTGATCAGCCTGTGTATATTAATGAAATTCTCACACAATCTCGCTCTCACATTGAATTATTTTATGAATTGTCATTTTATGATTGTTTTTGTTTGTTCAAGATAGAGTAGGAGAGGGGCGGCGCCGGCGGCGGGCGGCGGCATCATGATGGACTGCCTGTGCCCCGCGCCGCGCACGCTGGCCTGCCGAGTGGTCCTGCTGGACGAGAGAGAGCTTCTCCATGAGATACAGGTATATTCCACGCTACAAAGTATACTGAAATCTGCTGCATGATGTACCATCGCTGAGTCGAGCTGTAATTTCGCAGAACATTAACATTACTTCAGTGATCGTCAACAGAAGCATTTATGGCTCAACGATTAAATTTACGGACGGCGTAGCCGACGTCGACATACGTGAGTTCATAAATGCTCAGTAGCCACCAAGGCTTGCATAGTACTTTTGTCAAACATTGCGTGGATATGCATGTAAAAATATACGTAACTATTTTGAGTATTTTTTTTTGCATTTAATTAAAATGTCGGTTGGAAACCAAACTTCGAAAGAGACTTCCTTTCGAGACGGCAATGGCGTCGTATGAATTAATCACAGGATACCATCGGGTAATGATTATTATTTTTATTTTTTGTCAGTAAATTCTAACCTAACCTCTTTGTATTCGTCTTTTTAGTGGAAAAACATAATCAAATATTTTTGCACATTGGAATATTGTACGCACATACAAATTTATTAAAGGAGACAAAAATTGGCCACCAGTTTAGTAACGGTCATGGGCTTCATTTTGGTAGAAGCGTGTTCACCAATTAATAGACACATGAAATGCCCTGTTTGAAAAAAGTATTAGGTTTATAAGCCAAACGATGTATTAGTATTGGCACCTATAATTAAAAACAACTTTCACTATGGAACCAACCTAATAAAAAAATTATGGAATGAAGCGCTTTGATTTTGATTACACCTTTACTGTGCGAAAGCTAGACTGTGAAATGCGCTGACCGAATAGTAACACCCAGGTGTTTGAGTGGCTGGTCTTTGGTAAACCCAGAATCGCACACATAGCAGGCAAAGGAGAAACTATATGCTCGGAGATTTTTTGCGTGATAAAATTTGAAACGAGGATTTTCCGAAAAACCAGAGTCACCGACATAGCGGCTAAGATTGACAAGTTGAAGTGGAAATCGGCAGACCACATAGCTCGAAGAAGAACCGACGGGGAAGTAAAGTTATTGAATGGAGACAATGAACCGGAAAACGCAGCGTACTCGTAGGTAGGCCTCCCAGTAGATAGACCACCGACATCGTAAGTTTCGCGGCACATCCAGTGGATGCGGAAGGCAGGCTGTCGTTCAAGGTGGCGTACTAAGTGGGAGGCCTATGTTCAGCAGTGGACGTCTTCTGGCTGATGATGATGATGAGTGTTTTCAAGTCACGATTCAATCTGTTTTTAATAGGCGAGCGTGCCCCAACTGCTCCATTGTAGACAGCATCATCGCTTAACATAAGGCATTTTAAAAAAATAGTGTGAAAATTACGGTAAAACAAGGTGTGAAATTTGATCCCAAGGTACAAGTTGAATGATAAGACAAGTGTTATGCCCTTATCGGTGTTTGGTAACCTTACCGAATAACCAGGTAAAATAAAATTATATCAGAATCGCTAAAAACGTGATAAAATATTAAAAAGCATCGTTGAAACTAGTAGAAATATATCAAAGTAATTCTAGTTTCAACTAAACATACTCGTATATGAGACGTTCCTAATGGATTTTCTAAAGGCAACCTTACTACGGACATTTCCCGAAGGGCTCTGATGGCATTTTTCAATTTTCCCTGTATCTATGAAACAACGCGTAGATTTCTCCGTATCTCTCGACCCCTCACTTTTGAAGTGCAGCTATTCCGAGGCGAATTATTTGAAGTACACCCAGGGGCTCAAGGAAGGTCTTTTATATGCGGAATACGGGTCTAAGGTGCGGACGATGAATTCACTGAATCGTACGTCGGCTGTATGAATATTAAATTCTATTTTGTACACATTGTCGCTGCACGGTGAATGTGGGAACGAATCGCGGTTTGAAGCTCCTATGTTCTATTGATATTACTTTTTACAATTTTGAAAGAATATTTGGACGTACTTCTGCAAAAAGGGACCAACCCACACACATGCAAATTTTGAGTTAAGTATGCAGAGAGCTTTCAAAATGCATTTTCTACCAACCCTACAAAGATCATAATGATCTGTAAATTTTTACTAATCCAAACATTACGTCGACAAAGTTAACAACCCACATAACAACAGTTTTAGTATATACTAATAAGATCCGTGCTCTATAGTAACCTGAAAATATACAAAACCTTAATTTTTTTATTATTTTCTATAGATCTAGTTCACATGGTTCCATGTAATATTAAATTCTATTTTGTACACATTTTCGCTGCACGGTGAATGTGGGAACGAATCGCGGTTTGAAGCCCCTATGTTTTACTGATATTACTTTGTACTATTTTGAAAGAATATTTTACTGATGAGTACAATTTCAACATTCGAATATAGGTACAGGGTTATTTTTAGAACTACACTTAAAACTCCCTCAAAAATCTTCTCTACACAACAAAGTACTTAACAACTTGCCCCAAGTATTTTCAAAAGTACCAATAAGAATCAGTACTACATACCAAAAAAGTTGCTATGGATTCTTTTAACTTTGTATTTTGTAGCGTAGGTTAATGCAAAGGTTTTTGGCGTATTAAAAATAATTCTGTTTTGACTGTCCTGTTTTATTTAGGTGTTTGATCACCTTCTTTAGCTCACCAACTGGCTGTTTTTTTTTTTTGAATCGATCTTCGTTTGTCCACCAACTCTCTTGATGGTAAGCGATGTGTCCGCGGATTCCACGTGGTTGCCCTTTTTACCTCTAGGTATCTCCTTGTGAAACTGCGATCAAACTCAATAATACTAAGCATTGTCAAATCCGATAGAAAAACCTTGTACACAATATACAAAGGCTGAGATTGCAGAGTAGTTCGAAACAAAATGAACCACAGCCCTTTGAATCCAATTTCACTTCAGCGTTTGCGTCGACCCCGGTTACGGCCTCAAATCTTTATTATCTTGAAAACTTTCACAAACCCAAAACATATAAGACTCTGGCTTTAGACGAATTCCATTCCTACACCAAGATAATACTTTCATAAGTCTGCGTCATAACCGTAAACAAGAGAAGAATTTATGGCAGATATGCCTTTGTTCAGGCTGCACGAGCCGCCAAACTTGTTCATCAAACAAATTCTGAAAATATATGGGGCTAGAATGGTCCAATTTGGGTAAAGTGGATGCGACAAGAGTTCGACATTTCTCGCCGAATTGTATGGATATTTTAGATAAATCACCGGCCTCCACAGCTATTTCCCTATCTGCAAAGGGACATTTGTCTTGAGCGAACCTTGCAATCGGAAACTTTTCCCTTTCCTGAAACATCCATTGATTTCTATTAGTTCGAGTTGTATAAAGTTATTGTAATCATCGGTGAATTTTTCGGTATAATCTGATTATGTTTTACGTTTAGGTACTACAAATAGTTCTACTGATTTCGATACTCTACCAAAATATATACTTACAACGGATCTTAGTGTATCGCTATTACCGACATAAAATCCTTGGATTTATTTCACGGAATGTCTGAGTATGTAATTGATTGAGCTGCCTGAGCTTGCGTTGATTATAGAAAATTATGGGTGGAGCCGTTCATTTGTTGAAATTATCTCATAACACGAGACGGCAAGCTGAAATGTGGGAATAAACGATATATGTACCTACCTCGGTAATACGGAGACGTATTTTGAATTAAAATATTCTTTGTTTACGAGTAGTAAACCGAAGCAGTCATTTGATGTAGTTGTAAAAAGTACAAAAGAAGGGCTTGTTTTTACTTCTTCCACAAAGATTTTATAAATCCTAAAACCTTAATATTTTTCCCTGAAAAACAGTTGGCTGCCTTATTTGTTAGGTTGCTCAAAGTAGGAAGGCGGGAGACGAGATTTGGGTACGCAATAAAGCAAACATAGTATGAAGAATAAGAAAGTATTATATATTTTATTTTGTGTGTAAAGTCAATGTCGGAGCAAATCCCGGTCATCATTTCCCGGTCTGATGCGCCGATGCAGTTCATTCCCGTTCGGTTTATCGGTGACGCCTCCATTGATTACATATTGGTAGTTTCAACAGAGATAAACTGAAAGAAAAGGAGCTGTAAGTTAGCCGCTTGCTTGAAACTACAGAGTAATTTTCTACAGATCAAGCAAATGTAACCTAAATACTACTCGTAGACATTATTAAACAAAATTGGATAACATTTGCAAAATGAAATTTCAAAATCCTGCTACAGAAATAAACTAAAACGCTAGTTGATTGAATCGCGTTACTTTGCAGAAATGTTCATCTTCATAAAAAACTGATAAATTATACTTATTTAAACATTTTAAGTACTAATAATCTTTATTATGTTGTTTTGAAGCGATTTGTCCAATTGTCAAACGAAAAACTAGCCAGTAGAAAATTAGTTCTGGAAAAGTAAGAGTGCTACACCAATCGTTTCCAGCAGGCAGGGCGTTGTAGAGCAAAGCAAAGTGTCTCGATCTTAATAATTACCGCTCGTAAATTCTGTGCCGTCTTTACATAGTATATCTGAGAGAATAGGTACAATCATTATGCACATGATCTTAACGACGCATTGAAAAATGTCATAGCAACAACAGCCAATAAAATATCTCAATGAAAAAAGCCAAATACACAGTTAAATTTAAAACAACCATTCCAATTCATGCGTTATTTAATTATTTAGGGCAATAAAACAGCGATGTCACAGGTAGACAGTAACTGGATAAACAGAATGTTTTCCAATTGGAATTGTACTGTCGATGCCCCTGGCCCTCGGATCGCGTGCGTCCCCGGGCTCTTACATACCTCTACCAACGAGGGCCGCCAGATTTTGAAATCGTTTGTTGTTTTTCGAGCTCCCCGTGCGAGTAGAACGCTACGGGGAGCAAACGCGCTCTGTTATTAAATCATTTATTATTCAGCCCAACGAATTGTTTCGCAATTTTCCCACAAGCTGGATGCTTCCAGAGTGTGGTGTTTATAGTGATGTGTTCTGTTCACCCGTCCTTTAATTAACACCTTATATCAGGAGTCGGATATTTTGTCACCTTGTACCATACCGTCCCCACTTACCAATTCGAATTATTTGGTCGTAGTTCGATCGCTAAATTCCAGCCGCGTTATTTGCGGCTTAATTATATTATGCTATTTGTAGTTGTAGTTGTATATAGTCGTATATTTGTATTAGGTGCGGCAGTTAGATGATTAAGAAATAATGGTTGCTTTAAAAAACAAACAATCTGCGTATGTAGTATTGTTAAAATAATCCTAAGGTGAAGTTTAGATAGTTGTAATTGGCTTGTAATTGGCCCAGTCACCAATTTTTTTTTTAATTTTGCATCTACTATTAAGATGTAAGTTTCCCAAAAAAAATAAAAAAAATTGAGTATAGTAGCGAAATACGGTTGCTGTAATAATGACGTTTACAAATTAAACAAATTGTTTAAAAATGGAAAGCAGAACTCTCAACGGTTATCTCATCACGAGAAGCTTTGAGCACGCAAGTTCCATGTTCCAGACACCACCGCCACATACAAATGGAATAATAAATTGGACGTTTGAACTTTATGGCATCGTCTTAAGGTGCACACTGCACACTTCGAATGGTAAGCAAAGCCACAAAGTCATGCAGTTATTTCACGGGGAAAAGACAAGGCGTGAGAGCCTTGTCTGCGATGCAAGCAGTTTCCACTAAAGCTGTTCATTATACTGCCAATATGATATCACCAGCGGACTACTGGTTTTACTGGTACCCGCCCATGGCGTGCAAGTTAGCCTAATTGTGGAAAGCCGAGCATCGAGAAATGCTAATTAGGCAGTCGCACTGAATTACCGCGGCTCCGTGGGAGATTTCGTTGTGGCTGCAATTTTGTTCGTTCGAAAACGAATTAACTGCAACAGATTCAGTTTAACTTGGTATCTACATTTGCGTTTAGCATTTTGTGCTTTTGTTTTTCAACTGAATTCAAAAGAAGAGGTTCTCAATTACTGTGATTACTACTGTGTTTTCAATGTGTATTTTAGTGCTTCTGTTTGCCCGCCATTGCAGTCTACGATGGAGTACGCTTGCTTAGAAGAAACCGATATACTCGAGATTTGAGGACGCCCAGATTATAACTACTCGTATCAGGAATAAAACCCATTCAGGCAGCTCAAAAATTTACAAGTTACATTAGTGCTTCATGAAACGATATATCACTCTAGTTAGGTGCAAATAGAGTTGAAAAAAGAGTGAGTGAATGCATAACAATACATAATTCTATTACCGAAAAGCATCTCGGTATAATAAACATTTTCCAATATTCTCCTCCAGTGAAAATTGATACCAAGTTATGCTCGGTGTAAGCATTTATTTGCTTTGACAATAACATTAAATTAAAACCACGAATTCTGATCACTAATGCTAGGTTTTTGAACGTAATACTGTAGCAGGTATATCTGGAAGACTAGGTACGGCAGGACTGTGGGTGGAAGTATATCAGTTCAGTGAAATCACAGACCATAGGTGAAATATTATAAGAAAATGTTTTTATTCATAATTAATTATTATGTTTATAATTTATGTTTTATTTAATGTTTTTGTATTCTAATTTTTAGAATATTATTGCAGCTGTCAGAGCAAATAAATGCTTGTACCGAATAGTAAATAAAAAAATATTTCTGGAACGTATAGTATAGATTGCCAGGAAGAGATCGCTCTTAGCGATAAGGCTGCCGATTGTTGCACTAGTTTTTTTTAATCTGTTTTATCGTGTGTATGTTATTTGGGGTATGAACAATAAAGAGTTTATCTATCTACAGGTGTTTACCTGACTACTCCAGAAAAAAAAAACTATACCTATAGCACACTAAGTAGTAATTATTTTCAAAAAGTGGATGGAATTAGTACAATAATTACTTAAATAACATCATGGTATAATAATAATAATATATGAATAACAGTAACATACATTTACAAATAGCATTTTTTTATACGCGGTCATCTGATCCCAATCTAAGCAAAGCTTATATCTCTGTATCAGTCTGTATCAGTCTCTGGTAGCCATATATTCCAATATGGCTACCAGAGACTGACATACGTACATATATATTTTTAAATACATACTTAAATAGACGTAAAACAAACATAAATGTTCATCACATGAATGTTCGTTCTGGGTGGGAATCAAACCCACGCCTCCAAAGCGCAGAAGGTAGGTTCACTACCAACTGAGCCACCCGGGCAGGCACCGACGCGATTCTAATTGAAAAACCTATTCAGATTCAATTTTCAGAGTCTTCTATTATTTCACCGCAAAAACCTAGACAAAATAAACACTGAAATAATTAGTCTCTGTTGAGATATATTTTTAATAACTTTACTGGATAACATAATATTAGAATATTTGATTTGTCTGTATGAATTCATATCGCTGCGCAATATAATTTTATGAAATTACAAATATCTCAGTAATATTTTACGTCTTCGTGCAAATATTAGGTATTTACTTACAATATTGTTGGAAGTCATGAATGGCGGACTGAAACGCATGTTTGTTTACAGGATAACAACACGGGGCAGGCACTGCTGGATGTGGTGTTCAGGCATCTAGACTTGTTGGAGACTGCCTACTTCGGTCTCAGATACGTTGATCAAGACAGTCAAACGGTAAGTGATTTTGAAATAATTCAGATTAATGACCACGATTGGACAGATGGTGGCCGAGCGGTAGCATGTGCGCTTTACAACCTGACGGCACCCGGTTCGTTCTTCGGCCTTGCACTTATTTAGTACCTAAGTAAATTATGTGCAGTTTCGATACCATCGCTCAAAAACGGCGAAGGAAAACATTGTGACTAAATCGGTGTGGGACATTATTGCACACATGGTCATCTGACCCCAAACTAAGCAAGGCTGTAATATGGAAGTTAGAACCCAAGAACCTCACAAGTTCAAAGACAATGTCATTCACCAACATGCACTGGGCCAGCATGATGGATTTAGGGCCCATCTTCTCTCTCTGAGAGACGGCCTGAGTCTCGGCAGTGGGAACAGGATAGGATAGGCTATAATAATGATGAAAAATAACCCTGAGCTGAGAAATATCACTTACTCATTGACTCATTACGAAATCTCGAAAACTACTTCACTACGAAGCTGAAATTTGGCAAGTAGATTTATTGTGGGGTATAGAGATCCGCTAGAAAGGATTTTGCGATAGGGCCAAATTAAAGGGACCAAAAAGGGATTGAAATTGTATATGAAAATCTACGCGTATGAAGTCGCGGGTGGCAGCTAGCAGTATGATGACGCCTTACAGTAACTTTAAAAGCCGTTTATTAAGCTGAGTGCCATCGTCTCAAGAGGGGCCTATGTTCTATATTAGACGGATATAACAATACAATACACGTAACAAAACACACTAACACTACAATACACTAACATACACTCATCCACAGACAGACTGTTTGTACTAATGTGGGTGATGATGCTGGATGAATAGGTATCAAAACAGGTGTAATTTTAACCTAGTAGGTACTTTAACATAATTAATCACTAGTAAATTTTATCATGGACAGCATTGGCTGGACGCTGGGAAACGCTTGCGACGTCAGCTCCGTGGCTCCGATCCTCACACTTTTTACTTCGGGGTGAAGTTCTACGCAGCGGATCCTTGCAAGCTACTGGAAGAAATAACCCGGTAAGCATTCCAGTTACTTGCCCCAAACTATGACCTCTGGCCCCCCGCCCTCCCCCTATCTCTTACCTACCCCTATATCTTCACAATCCCTGGATCAACATGTCTCATACTGGAATTTTAAAATTGTATCGAAATTAGCTACTTGCCTGCAAAATTTCATGAAGTTCGTATATTTATCGCTTAAACCTTATCACTTAAATTGTTTTTTTGTTTGCATTGAATAGGCTCCGAAACTACTGAACCGATTTGAAAAACTCTTTCACTGTTGGGTAGCTACACTATCCCCGGGTGACATAGGCTATATTATATTTTGTAGCGAGGCCGAAAGCCGAGCTTACACCCGTGCGAAGCCGGGGTGGGTGGCTAGTTTATCTATAAATTAAGCTATTTTGACAACGTCATTCCTACATTGACAATTAATTAACAACACAATTTTTCCCTTCACATCATAGATCAGAGTATATATCGGCTTCACATTTGTATGCCGCACCTGGCAGGGACATGAGACAACATTTTAATTTGTACTACCCTGTATGCTACTTTGTATGTATGTATACCTACTGTGTTCTAACAAATGATTTGATATTTTTTTCCATTAAGATAAGCATTAATCTTTAAGTGTAAAGAAAATTCGATAGTCACGCAACTGTATATAAAGTGCGTTTTATCAGATTTGAAATATAGTAACAAGATATCAATTAAAATGCAAACCAAATGCAAAATAATTAACCAAATTTTTATTTTTTATCAATGAATTTTTATCAGTTCTTCACCAAGTCGATTTTAACTCTCACTGTCCCACTAAGTACTGGTATGCATTTGCAAAATAAGTTTCCGTTATTTGTTCTGATAAAACGATATTACCCTGATCTGCCTCAATTTAATAAAGTGTAATGTTGAAAACGTCCCCGTTTTGGCCTCGAAAGACGTTTGCAATAAAATTTTATTGCAAAGTTCTGCATTAAGCTTCTGGCTTGGTAAGAGACTTCCGCAATGTTGTTGATTTTTTGTTTGCATTCCGCTATTTTCTCTTGAATGGGCCTCGATAAAGCAAACTGATGCATAAGATCCATTATAAATTTTATAATATTTAACCTACTTATGAATATTATCAGCCATACCTGTACAGGGTTACGCAGAAAGAATGTACTGAGCCGAAAGGGGTACGTTATACTCATCATTATGTCTAATTATAAAAACTTTTACTATGAGACCAAGTCTAAAATCGCGAAAATAACCAGCCAAGTGCGAGTCGGACTCGCGCACGAAGGGTTCCGTACCATTATCTATATAAAAGGCAAAAAATCACGTTAGTTGTATGGGAGCCCCCCCTTAAATATTTATTTTATTCTGTTTTTTAGTATTTGTTGTTATAGCGGCAACAGAATTACATCATCTGTGAAAATTTCAACTGTATAACTATCACGGTTCATGAGACCTGGTGACAGACGAACGGACCTATCAGCTGTTCCATACATTTTGTCGAGTGTCATTGACCATTTTCTATAAAACAGATGATATTTTTTTCGTGATTTTGGTGTTACTCCCATAGTTAAAGTTGTTAATAATGATGGGTACTAGGGACCCCTTTCGGCGTAGTACTCTTTCCACGTAACCCAGTATAAAATGTGTTATGCGAAGTCTGTCTTAATTTTTTTAAGTTGTTTATCAACCAAGCTTACCGGACCTTCGGACATAAAGTCACCGCAATGGGCGCATTTCAAAATCATTACGAGTTCCAGCAGGACCATTAACTGCATGTGAAAATTATATTAATGGTTAACCATTAACAAATATACCAAGCGATATTTATTAAGTGTGGTTTTCCGTCAAAGCGTTCCCGAATGTTTATGTGAGCACATGTTGGGGAAATGCTGTCTATAGGCACATTCGTATGTAAAACTTTTATAACATCACTCGTATAGTCAGAACGTTAATTCGGAATTGTGGTGAGCTGTAATAAAACACATCTGTGCTATGATGTACGGTTTCAAATCAAGTAGCGAATCATAGCTTCCCCAGTCGTCATCTAAAAAGTATGTTTTTAGGTACTATGTGTAGATAATATCAAGGCATAAGACCTTAGGTGAAGTTTGGTGCCAACATGAGAAAATTTCCCTAAACTTGTGTATTTTCGAGTGATAATGGTGGATTATTATTTATTAAGTGTTCTTGAAGAATCCAGCTCGGATGGGCAGCGTTCGGAAAATTGCGTGACATCTTCTCGTCCAAGATACCACAGTGCCTGAAGACAAAGGTCTTTGACCAGTGTGTGTTACCAGTGATGACGTCATATGGTACTGAGACGTGGTCCTTAACTGTTGGCCTTTAGGAAAAACTCAGAGTTACACAACGAGCAATGGAGAGAGTTTTGCTGCAAGGTGCTCAGAGGATCGGTTGATTCCTTGCATCTGCACAATTTATTGTGCACTTTGTTTGTGCCAGATAAACCCGGGGTTCCGGCTAATAGGCGTGGAAAATTGCCCAATTTTTTTCACGTGGCTCACAGCCGCACCGTGACGCGCTCCATGTCTCCGCTGATTCGCGCCCGCCGCCACTTCAATGCACTCCTTGCTACCAACACTGATTGTGATATTATTTGTGACAGTTGGAAAAATGTAACGACAGTTTTATTGACTTATTGTGAAAATTTAACTGATCAATGGGACAGGGGCAAAAAAGCCATTGACTATAATGACAACTTGTATGACATACTAATTTTATGTTGACATATTTTTACAGCAATTTGTTGTATTTATTATATTAGTAATTTTATAATATTATTCTTATTTTTACTAGAAAATCTATTTTAGTTTAACAATATGTGAGATAAATGTTAGTGGAACTTGTCTGTTTTTATTCTCAATAAATAATTTGAATTTGCTCGGAGTTTCTTTGCGCGATAAAATCCGAAACGTAGATATTCGCCAAAGAACCAGAGTCACCGTCATAGCTATTAAAATCTGCAAGTTGAAGTGGCAATGGGCAGGCCACATCACTCGAAGAACTGATAACCGATGGGGAAGAAAGGTTCTTGAGTGGAGACCACGAATTGTAAGACGCAGCGTAGGTAGGCCTCCCACTAGATGGACCGACGACATTGTGAGAGTCGCGGGCATTCAGATGATGATGATGACGCCACGTATATACATCTCTATATCTCTCATCTTTTTGAATCGTTATATCTCAAAAACGGTGGCTCGTAGAAAAAAAAGTATTGATACATTTTTTGTAGATAATTTTATGATCTACAATTTTTTTGAAGTATTTTTATGATAAAACTTACCGTTTTGGTGAAAATCGTGAAAGACTATTTTTTTACCTTTAACCTTGAATTAAAAAAAAAACGATACAGGGGAATGATGGGGATCTTTCAAATTTTATTTTTAATCATATTTTAAACAATCTTACTGATTTTCAGCTTGGTGGGAATTTATATAGCTTCAAATGTCTTAATTGACTGGACTATCAATGCTTGACACTGGAAAATGCACAAACCGTACGACATCATAATCCTCTCAAGAGGAAAGAAAAAAAATGTACTTAGGTACAAGACATATAGGTATATAATATACTAAAATGTGTAATATGCTAATAATAATTAATGGATGGTGTCATTATTTTTATTACCAGATCGATTAGATTTTGATGACCGGTATGCCTCTTGGTACCCTAGACGACTTGCTTATAGAAACGAGGTATAGGATTCGATTGGCGGCAAGGCAGATGTTAGATAGATTTAAATATCGACACCGGGATCCTAATGGGGCGAGCTATGATTTTGAAGCGTTATTGTATATTTATTTATAAGAGATATCTAAACGAGTTCTTTTTGACGTTGAATCTAAATCCACTTAATGTATTGCAGACTTAGATAATTATGATATTAGCGGCAAACGAAAGCTCACTAACTGAATTCCCACACATTACAAGATAAAGGAAACAGCTAGAGGGACACATAATTACATTAAAGAAGAAACCTCTCATGCGATAGTCTGTAGTCATCCATATAGAAATGTTATGTCATGGGAACCGGCTGTACGTAATGGGAACGACACTTTCCGTGACAAATAATGAACACTTGTTTGTAACTCAAACTGCGACGTAATGACATACTGGGAATCTATCCGAGCGCCGTGATATCTCGTTTCCGTGCCTTAAAAGCTAATATTCACACATCTTTTTACTTTTATTACGGACTGTTAAAATTTTCATGGCCATGCATAAAACGAAGTGAAGTAAGAAAACAAAACGAAGTGTAGTGCTCTCGCAGTAAAGCCTGGTGAGCTCGTAAACTGGCGTAGCGCTGATGGTATGAAATTGGGCTTGGCTTCGAATGCACCTCGTAAGCTCTGCTGTCAATGCAATAAACGCGTACCTACAGTTGTGACATGATACTTATATTTAAATTACATAGCTTTCAAAGTAGACTCGTCATTTCTATTCATTCAGTAATTAATTAATGTTATTTGAGTTTAAAACCCTCAGATCAGACAAAAAGGGAGATATGCTTTATCGTTCGTTTTTATGTTCAATTGTCTCCGTGTAGCATACATGTTTTTTTTCACTATACCGCTAAACCGCTGTAAGTAAAGCTCACTTAGTAATTTTTCACGCACTCTAAGAAACTTGTAGTGAAACCCATGAACTAACTAATAGTCCACATACAAAAAGAGGACGGCTGCTGGGTGAGTTCAACTAAAAGCATCAAGACTGATTTAGGCCTAATGCGTTCGCATCTGCTACGCCACCTTAGCATTTCTTCCTTGTTTGTCTGATCTGAGTTAAAAACCCCTCAAAAAGTGCGACTTGAAAAGTTATAAAATGTTCTTTTACCTTTATTTTGTTCTTGCTTAACTTTGTAACAATGACCACATTTAAGTAGAATTTTCGTAAAGTTTCAGTTTATTTTTAATTTTATTCCCTTCTGTTGTGTCGGGTAGGGAGAGGGATGTTTTATTAAAATTGCGTTATTACGGTGTTGACGCAGCACCCCATGACCGGCGGTGCGATGTCGTCAAAAACGGTTTCTTTTAGATGAGAGGCGCGGTTTAATACCGTTCTTTGGGAACATTTACGAGGATAGACTTTTAATATTTAATTTCCTTTTAAAGGCTATCTCTTGTAATGTTTTAGGAGTTTTATTATGTAGGACGGACTTAAGTACATCGCTATACTCGTATATGTACTACGGACTAGTAAACGCTTGTTTAAAATAGTTCAGCGCTACGAATTTAGGACTTCAAATAGTTCATAATGCGTGTGCGTGGCGTGGATACACTACGCTTGATCGAAGACTGCCACAGAAGATTTTTTTTTTCGTTTAGAAGACTGCGGCAGTCTCTTGCTTATTTCGTTACAGCTGAACTGGTTTTAATCTATTTTGTAACAGACGTAGCTTATAATAATTATATTAAAATTTAGGCTACCTCTATCTCGCACGGTGTATCAAAGCAGTCACAGAATGGTGGCCGTAGAAAGGAAAGAAAACACTAACAGACCGCTAGCGCGCTAGTCAGACGACACTTCTAAGACAGACCGGAAAAGATGCCGCGCTAAAGAAGGGTATACTCACACCTATACTCAGCAGTGGTAGAAAATTGTTGATAATGATGAAGATGAAGTGTGATTCTAACCTATTCGCCTGTCCTTAGGTACCAGTTGTTCTTGCAGTTGAAGCAAGATGTGCTTCGTGGTCGTCTACCAGTCAGCTTCGATCTCGCCGCTGAACTTGCTGCTTTCGTCTTACAATGTAAGTAATATTTAATACTTCTTCGGGCACTCCTACAGTAGTGGTTCGTGGTGGATAAGACAGTTAAATTTCTATTCACCACAGGTTGTTCTACGATCACCGAAGTTAAGCAACGACGGGCGCGGTTGGTACTTGGATGAGTGACCGCCTGGGCATAATGTTTTTTGCACTCCTTTTTTGTACTGTAGTAGTTAACAATTTATGTGGTGGTACAGAACCCTCAGTGAGCGAGCCCAACTCACACTTGGCCGCTTTTATTCTGATTTTACTCAGAGCATTTAAACTGTAACTTTTCTCTAACAACTTCTAAAACAAGTAACACCAATATGCCGGGAAATCATGTTTGCGAAACTGTAATACACGCAGGGAAACATTACGCGAGCAACTTTCAATATCACGAAGCAACTTCCACCTTCTAAATGTATTTGCACGATAACTCGGTAAGTCGTAGGTACATTAAAGAGAACGACTGCGAACTTCGATGCTTGAAGCCCATAATATAGCAACGCAAAAACAAGTTTAATCCCTACTCGGTCTTTGAAACATACGTGTGTTGTCGCCTCGTTTTTTACCTACGTATATTTAAGTCGGAACTACATTAGCGCCACCTATATCATCATTGGTGATTTGTATAATTTGCATTGATTTGACTTCAACACGTTATTTGAATTAAGTTTAACATAGAGGGCGCTGGCGTAGCACCATCGACCAATCAAGGACCGTTACTAACGACCTGAAAGATGGCTTGGAGGATGGTTGGTCGTGGGATGGTGCTGAGACTGCTGAGCCGGCGACTGACATGACTTTGCATTCTACATTTGAACAAATAAGACGATTTTAGTAACTGCTAATATAATATAAATATAATTTCTGTAAAAGTGATTCGTAATACTCATAGACCTGCTTTATACACTCGAGTTAAATATTGGATATATAGGGTATCCTTACACTTGTTTATTTGTTGTAAACATCGTAGTTACGGGTTTCTTAATACTTACTGCACTAAAGGTAAGTTAATATTGTGGTTACATTTGTTCCGTAACCTGGGTTACGCGGAAGGGGTGTATCTACTAGGCCAAAAGGGTCCATAGTACCCATCATTATGAACATCATCTACTATGAGCGTAACACTAAAATCGCAAAAAAACGCTGTTTCATAGAAAACGGTCATTGACACTCGACAAAATGTATGGAACAGCTAATATTTTTTTCACAATGTCACAGTTGGTATCATAGTAAAAGTTGTTGTTAATGATGAGTAAAACGAACCCCTTTCCGCTTAGTACACACTATCCGCGTAACCCTGAATAGCTTGGGTTTCAATGTCCTATCAAAGCAAGTTCATTAATAATACCCGTGATTGTTGAGAGTAGGTCATTATTGCTTATTCAATGAAAAAAAAAATTGGTAGACATTTACTAATTATGTAAGATATTTACAAGTACCGCCAATTATTTTTATTTTTGGCGGTACTTAAAAAATAATTTCATAACATTTCTAATAGACATCAGTCATCTATAGTCCAACTGTGACCACGAACACTGCAGTATATGAAACGTCAGGATTGAAAATAATGTATAAAATACACGCGATAAAATACAATAAAAGTGTTTAATTTCAATGTGTTATAATCACGAAAACCTAAGAAATCACAATTTTAGTTTTATTCGTTACTTCATTATACTCTTATTACGTAACTTTTCTTCCTTCGCCTATCAACCTATCATGTAGGCTAGTGTGGATTTCATGAAGTCCAGTCTATAGGTTTCCAAAACGTGAAACCCATCAGAAGAGTTACACAATAAGGGTGTGAAAGACTACGCTTAAATCTCAGAAATGAAACCAGGATTATTAAGATATTTGAGGATTTATTATAATATCACAATAATGTCCTATTTGCTTTACAGCTCGATATCAAGTGCCAGTCTTAAATTCAACTGACAATTATCTATTGGTGACGAGTATCTGTTAAATTCAATGTTACCGTTTGAAACGTCATTACTATTGTATCTGTCAACAGTCAACAGATGCTCGTCACCACAGAGCATAAATACTTTTACATTATAGTTCATATTAATATTAGATACAAATGATTATATACTCGTAATTATGGTAATAGTATTACAGCTGTAACAATGTATTTTGCTGATTGGTGACATTATTATTATTTTGACAATAATTCTAAACATTGCATAAAATAATAACGCTGTAATAAATTAATTATATTATTACAGCATTATTTACATGTACTACTGTTCTAGTAATTGCCTACCTTTAGTCAGAGCTAGACTGGGCCTTCATGAAGGCAGTCTGGGTTTCATGAATCTCAGCCTAATTTTCATCAAGACTGGGCATCAGACCATTACCAGAAAAGATACAAAATAGGGGTGCAGGTTTATATAAGGTAAACTCAATACCTACCTGTGTCTCCGGAAGCGCACTTTAGTGAAGCCTTTGTGAAATCTGATATTATGGCATGGAGAATTCCACTTTTTTCTATAATTTTTTTTTGTTGGAAATCATGACAGCGTTGTTAAAAACTTTACAAACCTTTATAAAGAGTTTCATAAAATTCGATCTACTGAACTGTGTTATACGAACATAACAAGTAGATAAGTATAACAAAAACAACCGATACAATAGACGAAAATAATCTTCAAACGGCTCACCCAGACTCAATGTATCTTGAATCATAGCTAAGAACACTCTTTTCTTTCAAACAAACAAAAATTTTAAATCAAAGTTGGTTCAGCCGGTTGGGGAGCTGCGATTCCAGTTTCCACATAATATACACAGATACACACGGTAAAATTATAACACCCATTGGTTTTCGTCTTGGGTTATAAATAAAACAAATAAATGAGGAGCTTATAAAGTTTTTGTTAGGTAAAATAAAGATCTACTTTTAGAATTATTTACCATTGAAGCTTCAAAATCAATATTCTATTCAAATTTACACAAAAATTGAAAAATTTAAAGTTAACGCGTGGAGTGGCATACACAATGATTTCCAATTTAGCTGTGCGTACACAGATCTATATCAGCATAGATTCCGTGAGAACGTCACTGGACCACGCTGGGTTGAATAAAAACCCAGTGTGTTGCATTTTTGTACGTACTATGCCCTCACGAAAGCAATTTATTAGTAGTTAAACAAGTTGAAGTTGAACTTAAACAACTTCATTCGAAAAAAAAACAGTTTACTATGGCGCAATTCGATATTATTGTATTCAAAATCAAATAAAAGATTTGTATTTATGGTCCTTAACTTATTATAAATCTTAAACTATAAACTAAAAAAAAACAACATTTTTTAAACTATGCTAGTAATAAAATTATTATTGATTTCTGACGTGCTACTGCCAAGACAACGGCGGTTGAACTAAATTATACATGCGGCGTAGTAGTTGGAGCATTGATCCAAATTATGACAAGCCACAGACACGCAAAATAGGTGAACTCGCGATGTCTATCCTAATAAAAGCCCGCGTGTGTATAGCTAAGCATTTTATTGCATTTTTCGCCGAATCGAATTTATTTAGTCGTTTAAGCCTCGTACAGAATAATTTACTTGTGAATTCTTTATGTTACAGCATGTACATTTAAGTACTTGCTGACAATAGAAGTCTATTTGAAAGACAACTTATGTACAAGACAGTTTTCACAGCGTTCTTTTCTCGTTCGTTCAATTGCTCCCACAGCTCTGAATGGGTTTGAATCTGGCTCAATAGGTACTGATAGTTAGAACTATTCTTCTCGGAAATTCAGCAAACGACGAGCGGGTGCTGTCGCGCCGCAAGCACAGTAAAATTTATCAGGCATTCTACGTCGCTAGTTCTGCTCATTCAAATAAAGCATCTGAGTACTCGAGTTCATAATCTATTAGGACCTCTCGTAAGCTCGGGATTACAAAATAAAGAAAAAAATACTGTTCTTAGCAACTTTGAGCAGTCCTGTGTAATAAGAAGAATTCTAAGCTTTGAGATCGGGGCTCACCTGCCCCAAAAATCGCTTAGTCTAAATTTTAAACAACCGATTAGGCATTATCTTTAGAATAACATAGCGAATGTTTTAAAGCATTTTTTTTGTTACACACATATTTTCGCGGAGAACATCGAAAAGAAAACTCGTAACAATAGTTTTTTTCGCTTATTATCCTCGTAAAGTTCTTGTTTTGCCTATGGTGTTAGCAGACTAATAATGCTTTATATTCTCTATAAAGTCTGCTTTGTATGACCTAGTAACAAAAAAAGAATGCGAGAGAAATAGACCAGGCCGTAGAGCGCGCTCTAAATCAAAGTAATGACATGGGAGAATAACTTAGTAATAATTATTTCCATCGCCATCAGCCCTGGGTTACCCGATGTACCCTGTAATAAATAATTAGGGCTCCCTTTGTACCATTCCTCGCGGTCTAGTTATACGTACCTATAATATTCGCGTATAGTAATATTTAGTTCTAACTTAACCTAAACTTGTATTTTGTGAAAACTGCTCCAAGAACTTCAATAGTTCAAAGACATGACATTCTCCAACATACACTGGGCCAGCATGGTGGATTAGGGCTCATCCTCTCTCTCTCTCTCTCTGAGAGAAGGCGAAGAAGAAGAATGTCTTAGCAGTGGGAACTTGATAGGCTTAATTGATGGTAATAAATACCTATATATACTATTATGTATTCTGTGGTAGGTAATACTACAATTTCATGTGGATACTAGCTGCGCCCGCGGTTCCACCCACGTGAATAGTTGGACATTCGCTCAGGAACTGGATATAAAGTATACTTGGCCTATATCACTTTCCGGCCAACCAAAAATCTCTGCTCTAACAAGTATATATTGTTTTTTTTCAACCCATGATAAAAGGGTTGATAATCTTCAAACGTCGGAACATATTTTGTAGCTAAGCACAATCTCAATCACGTCACCTTTCAAATTAATAATTATCAATATTAAAAACTGACTTCATTAGAATATCAGAACTGGACCAAATTGAAATGGGACCACACGGGAAGCACCAACATTCAAATAAAAAAAGAATCATCAAAATCGGTTCACCCATTCGAAAGTACTGAATTAACGAACATAAAAAAAACAGTCGAATTAATAACCTCCTCCTTTTTGGAAGTCGGTTAAAAATAATCTAAATTGCGACGATGCCACAGACAGACACAAATACACAAATACACAGGTACACACGTTAAACTTATAACACCCCTCTGTTTGCATCGGGGGTTAAAAAAACGTCGATCTGCTGCTATGTTGCTACGTTAAATAAGGAACAAACAAGAAACACAATTTCACGTTCATAATAATAGTATGATTTAGTCGTTACATTTCATCGCATTATTTGTAATTAATTTTAAATTTACGTATAAAAGCATAAATTTTTGTTAGACAAGATAATTAAAACCTCTCCCTTCCTTTGAAGTATAACGAAGTTAATCAATTACACGCCCGGGCTTATTAAGTTATATTTAATTTACATTATGTAGGTATATCTACGTTTCCTTACCTATTCATGGAATACAAATATTCTCTTTTTGATTAATAACTTTCATTACTAAGTATCACACTATTCACTATTTCACGTGCCGCCTTCTATCTCCTATATGAATTCTCTCCGTCCCAAGGTGCTGTCCGTGCCTGGAAGAGATCGCTCTTTTTGATAAGGCCGCCGATTGTGGTACTAGTTTTTAAGCTGTTTTATCGCGTGTATGCAATTTGTATTTTGTAAAATATCTGGGCTAGACTTTAGGCATTCAACACAATGAAACGTATTAATCACACATCTTAACTAATAATATAAAAGCGAAAGTAACTCTGTATCTCTGTCTGTTCACTTGTTTTTTACGACTTCGACTAATCTTAACGGATTTTGGCAGTAAGATTGTATGCATCAGGAGGACGGACATACTCTTAGGGTACTGGTTCTCCCCGAAATGCGGAAAAATTTAATATTGCGGGGAGCACAGCGGGAGTCGGCTAGTAATATTATAACTGCGAACGGTTGTGTGTGTAAGTGTGCCGGTTCCCCGTCAATCTCATAAGAACTGATCTGATTTGGATGAAATTTAGTATGGACTTAGCTTATAACCTGGTCATAGGCTACTTTTAATTTCGGAAAAATACGGTTTCTGTAGGATAGCGGGTAAAACAGTGGCGCACTGCTAGTCAACAATGAAATAGGTAGGCTAGATTCTATATAGATACAAACTTTTAACGACATTCACTGGAAGGTCATACAAAAGAAAATCCCTACTATAATATTATAAATGCGAAAGTAACTCTGTCTGTCTGTCTGTCTGTCTGTTACCTTTTCACGCCTAAACCGCTGAACCGATTTTGATGAATTTTGGTATAGAGATAGATGGAACCTTGGGAAAGGACATAGGGTACTTTTTATCCAGATCCCGATCCCGATCCCGGAATTATACGGGTGGAAACGCAGAGTGCAGTTGTGTATCGTATATCCCTACTAAATGAATTTTGGTATAGAGATAGATGGAACCTTGGAAAAGGACAAAGGCAACCTTTTATCCCGATCCCGATCCCGATCCCGTAATTATCTGAGCAAGTGACATCGTTCCCTGTAGAATTTCTTAACTCCTTAGAATTATCGGGGGTGCCTTCCCATAAGTTGAGGCTAAAAGTAGGTGTCCCGGTCCTGTTGATGCGAAATCTTGACGCACCAAGAATGTGTAATGGCACACGTCTACAAATTACACACCTGGGACGCAATATTGTGAGAGCAATAATTATGACAGGAACAGCAAAGGGAGAAGAAGTGTTAATTCCCCGTATTCCAATAATCCCTACCGATTTGCCATTCCAATTCAAAAGAGTACAATTTCCCCTGAAAGCAGCATTCGCTATGACGATAAACAAAGCTCAAGGACAGACACTCAAAGTAGCTGGTGTTCATTTAGAAAAAAACTGTTTCTCCCATGGGCAACTGTATGTGGCGTGCTCACGAGTATCGAGTCCACAAAACCTACATGTTTTGACCAAAGAAGGAAAAACAAAAAATGTCGTATACAAAAACGTATTAAACTAAGTTAAGTCAGGGATCAGGGTCAGGAAAAGTCTACCTATGTTAATCTCAATAATTCAATGTGCCGGCTTCATTAGAATCGTTTCATTATAGTTTCAGAGCCTATTCAGTCCAAACAAATTTACACGAAGTAGTAGTTCTACGCAGACGAAGTCGCGGGTAACAGCTAGTTTTAAATATTGTACTTATAGAACGCAATCAAACTATGTTGTTGCAATTAATATTATCTATTACACGAAAAGGTGGCACTTAGTCAAAAGGAGTTCACTTTACATAATGTACAACCTGTGAACAACTTTATACGAAGAAAAGAAAATATCGATAAATGTGAACGTTATTTTATGGAACAGGTTCTGATTTGCGATTACTAAATTATATATTAAAAGTTACTTATAATGAATGATGAAGTCAATGACCTATTTTTCACTTTGTTCCAACGTTCCGCGTAGCCCTGTATTATACAGAAGACCCAAATGTTCTTTTTTTCCTATGAGTAATTATAAAACTTGAAACTAACAAAGATGAGGCATTTCATTTTTCTTGTTCCATTAAGGTAAAAAAGCATCAACGTTAGAGACGCAATCGCAAAAGTAAGTAGGGCCGGGGGTGTTATATCGATGCGTTATTCAAGAGGTAAATGAGCCATCAGCGGCGAGGCATCGTTTGCATCTAATCTTGCTACATCAGCTCTCGTAGCGATCCTCGCGGTAGCCTCACGGGACTCATGCAGACGTGCGACCCCTGCTTACTTACCGTCCACTTTCCATTCCATTCTTTGCTGAGGATTTTGTGCTGATGAGATGCAATTACCTCACGGAAATTCGATCCGATTTATTGGCAATATATCTTATCGAATTACCTATACAGGGTTAAACTGAAAGGGTATAACTAAGCCGAAAGGAAGCCATTATATTCAACAAAAGAAACAACTTTTACTATGAGACTGACCTTAAAATCGCGAAAGAAAAACGGTTGTTCCATAGAAAAATTTCAGTCACACTCAGCAAAATGTATGGAACAGCGCTTTTTTTCGCGATTTCAGGGTCGGCCCTATGAGTATAATGGCTTCCTTTCGGCTTAGTACACCCTTTCTGCATAACCCTGTATAAGTATTCGATTCGAGAAGTAATTCGATTATATTTATTGCCAATAATTAATTGCCAACTTTGCATGGTAGTTTATTGTGAAGTTGTACATCATCGCAAATAAAATCAAGCCCAAAAGCTATTCAGGCACAATATTATCCCTTATCCTGCCACGGCCTTTAGGTCTACGACAACGAAATGTATGTTGATATTTGCAAAAACTAAGATACTTATTTCGTGCTGTATTACAGCGTTTCCTAAAAACAAAACGTTCTAACGTCCAACGTCCACGTTTAACGTTCAATTTACCTTTTTCCGTTTTGTTTACGATACTGCTAATAAGATCTTTATGGCAAAAAGCGCTCGTCTATGCCACAATGAAACAATTACCTTGGTACAGTGAAATATTCGAGTTTTTCCGCTCTTTAGCACCCGAAATTATCCGGCCCCTTTCACCGTTTTACGAGCGGTATCAACATCCACATTTATTTTTGCCCAAAATTATTTTTTGTAGTTATCTATTATATGCGTATTATTTTGGTTTCTTTTTGCAACGTTTTCCTCAAGTCTATAAAAATAGCCCTTTCATCTACTTACCTAAGATTATTATCTGTTCATGTCTCTTTTTACGGAAACTGCCGTGATAAATAATATAATGTAACAATCGTCTCACGAAGAGCCTCTCAAAGCAACTAGCAAAAAGTTTTCTCGAAATCGATTCAGAGTAACGGATGGACATCTACTATTAATCACAGCGGGTTCTATTTTTAGCTGGGCACTCGGTAGATATGCCTGTTGGAACGGGAGGACCGGGATGCCGTCCTTCGCAACAAGTTAACGGACTCAGCCAACGCGTCTTACATTTATCAACAACACGGGTAATCGCTCAGGCGCCATGCCAGATGAATCCCAACCGAACCACTTACGGCATCGTTTACTCATCTAAATGATAGTTTCATAACTCAGAAAAATAATCATGATGTCATACATCTAATGCTGATGATGATGTTATCCAAGTTGATTTCGATGAAATAGCAAAAATTAAGCGTTAACAGAACTTGCGAGTCAAGCCCTAAAAGCAATGTCCCGATGTGTACGATGTGGCATGTAAAGATCTAGAAAACGACGATCAACCGATAACGTAATGCAAGTGCATGTCGACTAATATTTGAAACGTTTAAATTGCTCAACACTATTTCAAAACTATGGCGACACGGTTTTCCACGCCGAATGAAAGATGCTTCACGGATCATTCGCATTTGCCGATGCAAAACAGAATCGACTCCTAACTCGTGTCTTTCAGTCCGTGAGCGAAACCAACCCACAGGGACTTTGATGTTTCACACCGAGCGTAAACTCTATATTGCTGTTCTGATTTTCATATATACTTAGTACCTAATTCTATAAAAAAGAAAATATAAGCCTATTAAGCTACTAGAAAAGTCAGGTATCTAATATAATTTTTTACTTTCCGTTTTCTAGTAACTCTATTTGCATCCAACGAGACACTTCAAAGAACTCGTAAACTGGTAGAGGGTTTAAAAATAATCATATTTATAGCTACCCCGGTTACTTGCTTTAAATTAAACGACAACTTGAAGTACGTAACTGCTTTAATAAATGTAATAGGCTGCTTGGCGTTTACTTTTTGAAGATGAAAGCGTAATTATTACACCATAAAATTACGGGGGTTCTATGATATAATATCAAGAAATATGAATCACGCCAAGGGCACTCAAAGCTACCGTCAGTCATTTCAAAATTAAGCTTGTAAAAGAGCCCGTCTCAAATAAGCTCACCACGGGATCAATAAACTGTTGAATTTTATGCTATAAAAACAAGCCCATGTGCCAAGAAGATACTAGGCGTGTGAATCTACTTCCATGGCCACTTTTATGCTTCAGGCAAGCATGAACGTAATGGATGAAAGGTCCAAACTTCTCTATGTATATATATATGTTAGCGCGTACCAGATGTTGCGATTTCCGAGGAAAAAAGATGTACGACGGGAAATGACTGTCAGCCTCGTTCACTAGGCATAGTTTTTGTAAGCTCGACCCTATGTGGAGATACTTCATTCTCTCCCAAGTGGTAGTTCAAAAGAAAGCACACAATGTTACCGTAAATAGGTAAACGGAATGTAGCACAACTTCTCTCTAAACTCTCGAAATACATGTTCTTTGAGAGGGCTTCTTGAGAAATTATAACAAGACCTCAATTTTGCAATCAACGTGCAAATACTTTGAGTAGGTACACGCTCTTTGTGTTTATTTTGAGATGTACGTTGTATTTGGTTAGGATATGAACCCATCACTTTAAGGGAAGTTAATTGAGTCAATTAAAGAGTTGACATTATATTATACGGTGCCTTATTATTAACACCGAGATTTTGTTATCTGAATACATTGTTTCGGTCTCCTACGCGCTCCTAAACACAGCATTTCTTCCAAAAATGGAGCATACGAGTATGTACGCTCCCGCGCGTTCTCGGTTTATTTCTATACCGTTTGAAGTGCCATCAACTAAATGACTTTACCGCGACAAAACGTTCCCTGTGTGTCGTTTCTCAGTTTTATGGCCGCATCTTATTTTTTACTATGCTTTGTTTAAGCAATTTGCGTTTAGCTACTTTTTGATCGTCGTCGCCATAAACCAGACTCTCATAAACTGTTCAATAACATTGGCACACATTTTACGTATCCTATATGAGGAGATACCGCCAACGGGAGCACATATTGTTGTTTATTTCATTCTGTGGGAATATTTTACGTCGTCTGCTAAGAGATATGCGGGTTTCCTTTTAGTCCTATTTCCCATTTGCTAGATATGTCAGTCCTACATTTGCGAGATATGTTACACTGAGTTTTTTGTTTAAAAAAGAGTTGGTGTTACTTGGAATTAACGGAGGGTGGGATGTATTTTTGCGTTGTTTTTGTAGCATTTGGTGATATGAGTGTTGTTTGTACAGCTGAGCTGGGTGACTACGACTCGCGGCGGCACGCGCCCGGCTACGTCTCTGAGTTTAGACTGCTCGCGCACCAAACACCGGAGCTCGAAACACGTGCTGCTGAAATACACCGCACACTCACGTGAGTTCAGTCATTCTAATCACTTTAAACTTGGTCCATGCATTTATTTGCTCTGACAGCTGCAATAACATGAAAAAAACTCTACGAGAACCATCAATTCTGAATACTTTATGGTTTTTTAACGTAAGGCTGTGGCAGTTACCCAATATACTTCAGTGAAATTTTAATAAAATGTTATTATTAAGCTTTTTACAATGATTTGCAGCTGTCATTGCAAATATATGCTTTGACCGAATTTAGTTTCTAACTATAGGTTCTAAGAATCAATAAAAAAATAGCATAAGTACTAAAACACCACATTTTTCACGATACAAAGTTAACACGACGCCAACATTACAACATGCGAAATACTAAACTAGTTTCAAAAGTCTAGAAGTGCCATCTAGACATATCTTACAGCTTTCTTTCACGCCTTCATAAAGCTGCAAGTAGGTAAAAATTTATTTCTCCGAGTATGAGTAATGTTTTGTAATACAATAAAACTTTTGTGCACAAGATACTTGAGAGAGTCGAGGTTTGCACAAAGCAAGTTTCTGGAGATTAAGATTTCAGAAGGAGCAGCTTCGCGCTAAAAGCGCCGGGTGCCCGGAAATTAAACTTCGTCGCCATTCTCGCCTAATTGAATGAATTTTTAACTGTGAAAAGATGCAGTCTGTGGCTCGCGCTGGCGTCACAAAGCCGCAATTACATGCAAATTATGTGTACCTACTCAGTACCAGAGCTGAGTATCAGCGCACGAGCGCACCTCCACGCGCCAAGATTATTCATCGTTACTTGGCATTTTGTTGCCACCCTGCATACAAGCTGCCTTTAATTACGGGTAACAGTTTAATTGACTCTTCAACTTCTGTTTCTTTTGTTACAGAGGCGTATCGCCGGCGCAAGCCGAGCTCAGCTACCTCGATAAAGTGAAATGGCTCGACATGTACGGCGTAGATTTACACCCCGTTTTGGTATGCTCCTTGACTACGCTCGCTACTCTGATTCGTGTAATTAATTGAAGTTTATGAATAATGCTATACAAAGAAACTAATTTCAACAGGGCGAAGACAGCGTGGAATATTTTCTGGGCCTGGCGCCGAGTGGGTTGTTGCTTCTCCGAGGGAAACATACCGTCGCGAATTACTACTGGCCACGCGTCTCCAAACTTTACTACAAGGGGCGCTACTTCATGCTTCGCGTAGCGGATAAGAATGTAAGACAAACTTTGTTTCTCAATAACTCGAGTAAGAGATACCAAACTATTTTCAAACGAGGAAAGCTACCAAATAAATACACGTAAAAATGTGTGCGCCTCTTGACCCGGTTCCCGGTGGATCGCTGTGGCTGATAGCGGCGAGCTGAATAGTGGTGCAAGATGGAGTCCACCTTGCGCCGGTTCCTTGAAAGACATTCGCAGGCAGGCAATTACAGATAAGTCGCGTTGAACTGAGCGCAGTATTTACAGCGCTGTGGGCGCGGCGATAGCTGCGCGCCGTCTGCCCGCCCGCCGCCCCGGGAATAGCTTGACTTTCCAACGTATTTGGCAAAGCTTTTATACATTAAAATATAACAAATGGCATAGAATCTCCATATATATTACATAAATATTTTTACACAAACAATTCGACCTATTTACTTATTCCATAAATCTTTGTAGAAACATTCTGGATACATCAGATTAATTTATTTCGTACCTAGTTTGTGAAGTAGGTTGTTAATATAATTTTTAATTCATTTCTGTAATAAGTTACTTAACAGTCAAATTTTTCACCCTCTCATCTCCGCTCCGATCTCCACGGATGTGTAGCGAGCTTCTCTTGGTGGGTCGAGTTACTCATATGGTTTGTGTACATTGTCAGAACGAGACATGCACATACGGGTTCGAGTCACCGACGCGGGCCGCGTGCCGGCACCTGTGGCGCTGCTGTACCGACCACCACACATTCTTTCGGCTGCAGCAGAGCGCGCCTGCCTCCGCTGACATCTTTGCGATAGGCACCCGCCTCAGAAACAGGTAATACAACTCGAGGGAACAACCTGTATGGGTACATACATAGTTACACGGAACAATAATGGTACTGAGCCGAAAGGAGCTAGGTTATTAACATTGTACTCATTATTACGAAAACTTTTGCTATGGGACCAACCATGAAATCTCGAAAGATGAATCAGCTTGTTTTTTTCCTGCTAGTTCAGGGTTTTCCTTTAGTAAAAGTTGTTTATAGTAATAGCAGTCATATTTTTACTTAAAATATAATTATCAATATGAAAAACCGACTTCATAATAATGTCAGAACAGGACCAAATTGAAATGAACCACAAGGGAAGCACGAGCTTTCAAATTAAAAAAAGAATCATCAAAATCGGTTCACCCTGTCGAAAGTTCTGAGGAAACAAACATAAAAAATATATATAAAAAACAGTCGAATTGAGAACCTCCTCCTTTTTTAAAGTCGATAAAAAAATAAAATACAATGACATCCTTTCGGCGTAGTACCATCGTTTCGTGTTAGTAACCCTATATAAAATATTATTTAGTGAGTTTAGTACATACTTCGCAATTATCTTCAACAATTGAGATGGCGGTTTTCTATACCCCACAGTGGCACGTATAGTATCCACACTAATATTATAAATGCGAAAGTAACTCTGTCTGTCTGTCTGTTTGCTACATAATCACGGCTAAACGGCTTAACCAATCTCGATAAAATGTTGCGAAGTAATAGTATGTATTATGAGGACGGACATTGCCTATTTTTTTCTGAAGAAATTGTGGACGAAGTCCCGGGTACAGCTAGTTGCCTATATATTTTAATTCTGAAACCATAACAATTATGATCCTGAAACCTTTCTGAGAATGTTAATTAATTTGAAACAGCGTAAAAGATATAATTTACCTCGCTACATTATATTTCGTTACACGTGTTAACACTGTATATACCACTTCGGGTGAAGGTTTTCCCCACACATCTCACTTCGTAATTTTCAAAGGGCGCTTTAGATATCATATAACTTAAGCTTGTTGTCGAGAATAAATCCTAGAGCTTGGCGCAAAGAGCTCCGTAAATATCCCGAGCGCCAAGTTCATAAGCCTGGGTCTTGGCACCCGTGATGCTTGATTTACATGTTCTGCCATTTGTTTTCTGTTGTCCGCAGGGGCTTATTTACAAATACTATCAGTTCTCTGTATGGAATAATGCTAACATTGCTAACATTCACATTGAGTCATGCTCATGTGTAATATGAACGCTAGGCACGTCCGCCATACTTTTGGTTTGGCCATTTCTAACGACGTCGACGGTTCACACGCAAATTGAATCAGAGAAACCGTTTTGTTCGACTATGTTTTCAGGCATAGCCTGATCTAATCTTTCCAGTTATAATCAATGTTTCCAGTCATAGTTGGATCGCCGTTTTTGTTAGTTTGACCTTCGTAGATCTAATAAACTGGATAATAAATATTTAGTCCATGAAGTTTACTTTATTGTGATGTTTAATCATTATTCGTTGGACAGTACGTATCATCTGTACACAAAGCCACTATTGCAAATCACTAAGGTTTCAGAGGTATCAGTTTAAACCTGTTAAACTGATTTGTTTTTTAAAAGTAATTAATATTTTTAATATGTAGGTTGGTAACTTTAAAATAATAGTAAAATATAAGTAAAAATTATACACGTGTATATTTAAGGATTATATTTTTTCTGCGTGCATTGCATCGTTTTTCTTGTACTTTTTTAAAGCCGTTCTTTATTTCACGGACTTAATTAATTAAACGATTTTCACGGACTTTAATGGGTTCGACAGCATAAGCACTATTTAAATTATCATTCGTAATTAATCAAGAAGCTCTAACTACTGCACATTATGGCATGGCTTTGTCGTTTCTGCGATACGGAATTATTTTCTGGTGGAATTCTACTGACAAAAGGATTGCTTTCAAAGCCAAAAAAAGGTGCGTCAGAGCAATGTTTCATCTTCTAAAGACTGATAGCTGTAAACCGTACTTTTTAAGACACAGTATTTTTACATATTTATCTCTGTACATATTAGAAATTGCTACTTTTGTAAAATCAAATCAATATCTCTTTGGTATAGCTGGACTGATGCTGGTATTCGAACTCGCACACAGGCAGAGAAAAAACTTTGCCCATGTACGGCTAAAACTGCACTTATGCAAAAAAGTGTATTTTGTATGGCTCCTGTAATATATATCTACTAAAATTCGTAAAATTATCAAAGACTAAGTATTGGAATGTTTAAAAATAAACTTTAAACTCTATTAGCACAAAAATGCTACAATAAAAGTTCAGAATTCCTGAATGATAAAAATCTTTTGATATGTAATGTAGACTAAGATAGAATAAGAAGAAAGAAGATAATAAGAACAGTTGACATACGATCGAGACGTGGTACTAAGAAAAAATCTATTAATAATAACTAATATAAGAAGTAATGACATAAAAAAGAACTAAACTAAAATATAATTTTGACAATATTCTCACATAGACATAATATCCTTCAAAATTGACTAATAGAAAATAAAAAAGTATTTACAAAAACTATGTTTGTACGTCGTATACCTACGCTGCAAAGGACATGGATACGTTTCCATTCTTACGACCCTGTATGCTACTTTGTATGTATGGTGTACCTACCATATTCTGACAAATAAATAATTTGATTTAATAAACGCGTATGCGTGAATGAAATGCTGTGCATGAAATTTAACGCCACACGTCGTCGTTAGGAGAACATACATAGTCCGTGGTCTAAAGTCGAGTTCAATTTACGTTCAGTAAGGCTTTGTGTGGAATATGGGTGCACTGGCTAGAGTGGCCGTTTTCAATGGAACATAATGGCGCTAATTAGGTACTGTCTTTGAATTTTCAGTCTCAATCTTTTAAGTGAAAAATGGTTTTCTTTAGTTTCTGTCAATATGAATAGATGCAAATTGTTTTGTGTTTTTAATTTAAATGTCTTACAATTATGATTGCAAACATTAAATTCTAATAAAAAGCCATGAACACCCCTGAGACTGTGCTACAGTATGAGTAATGTTATCTTTTGTCCACCAGTGGGCGAGGAGCCAGGCCTCGGCCGCCGCCCACGTTCACGCGAACCCCGTCACGTCGCATCGGGCGACCACATCACGCCACACACGCCTCACACGCCTCGCTACATGACGGTATGTATATTGGTAAGTAACCCTTCATAGAACAATTACTGATTAATTAGGTTAAATACAGAACATACGCGAGACAAGTTTATCTAAAACTGTGTTCATTTCAGTTCCGAAACTAGAAGACTTGAGAATAAAAGACTGCCTCCCAGAAATTAAACAGCCTACCTCAGTGCATCGGCCTAACTCGTAAGTACTTTGTTTCTTCGTTGTTAATGTTAACGCATTCTATGTTTTTATGATACTCCATGTCAGAAAGGATATTATGGCTTAACAATTTTTATCGTTGTCTGTGGTGATGTTTTTTGGTGTTAATGATGTTGGTGATCACTTTTCCGATTTTGTTGAAACATAGTATTGGTAGTTGAAATTCTTTGAATAAAAATAAAAATTAAATGCTGTTCGTTGATAAGCGCGTCACTTGTGAATGGCTGGACTGACAGGCAAATTTTTTATCTTGGAATTTTTCTAATATTTTTGCCTGCGAAATTGGAAAATTATGGAAAAACTGAAAGTGCTTTTTCTATAAAAAAATTATGAACTTAATAACATACACTCAAACAAATTTAATGAAATTTGGACAGGAAAACGTCTGTTGGGTCAGCTAGTTTCTAATACTAGGTATACCTAATTTAGCTTTTTCTTACCAC
Source organism: Agriopis leucophaearia (assembly GCA_949125355.1). Taxonomy (NCBI): domain Eukaryota; kingdom Metazoa; phylum Arthropoda; class Insecta; order Lepidoptera; family Geometridae; genus Agriopis; species Agriopis leucophaearia. The sequence goes on from OX421262.1 coordinate 10,657,593, forward strand.
AATGATTTTTTCTCTAAAAAAATACTCTGATCTGCTCCGGATCCGCCCACCACTTATCTCTTGGTAACGTTTCGCATTTCATTAATTTTTTTACAATAATCTATCAAGATAACATACTTGATAACGGATCTGTCTTCTGCGCCGGAAACCCCAAGTTCAATCCCCAAGCAGCCCGTTGTATGAATGATAAATAAAAAAATGCACAAATTGCTAATTGCATCATTCAAACAAATATATTATAACGAAATGAAGCAAAATAAGACAATGATATAAGAGTAAAAAACGAACACCCTCGCACCGCGCGCTTATGGAAGCGCGCGTTTTTGCTTTTGACATGGTATTTACAGTTACAATGCAAAAGTTTACAAAAATCTCTTCAAGCGACTCGTGTTCGCAGTATCAGTGGCGAGATGCTGGGCCATGAAGTGCCAGTAAGCAGCGGTGGGGTTGGCGGGTCTCCGCGCTCGACGCGCTCGGCGCCGGCGCGGCGCGGCCTGTACGCAGCCTCGCCCACCGCCACGCGACCGCCGCCTGCGCCACGACACCGCTCCGCCTCCTGCGACTCGCAGAGCTCCAACGATTCACGCACCAACCGAAAGTAAGGACCAGGACCAGGACTACTAGATGAAAGTCACCAAATTTATCTTCTCTTTAATCGACTTCAAAAAAGAGGAGGTCCTTCAATTCGTCTGATATTTTTTAAGATTTTTCCCATATTACTCGAAGACGGCTGAACCGATTTGGAAAATTATTTTTGTTTGAAAGTGTATACTTCGCAGGTGGTCCCAATGTAACCAGGTCAGGATCTGATGATGGGATCCTGGAGATATCGAGGACAACCCTCAAGAATTAGGCCGATTAAAGTCAAACTAAGGCGCGATTGGAGTCGGTTGTGCATATTTTCGTATAAAAATAATTATTTCGTATGCAGAGTTTTAGATCCAATACAAATAATTTGTTAAGTAGGTACGTACCTAAATGCTTGAATTTCAAACGAAATATTTTCGGATATGTGTAAGCAGTATGGTGGATTAGGGCCAATCCTCTCTTTTTCTAAGAGAAGCCCTATGTCCCAACAGTGGGAACATGAAAGGCTGATAATGACGCTAATGATGTGTAAGCATGTATTTATTTATGTATGTTTGTCTGTTTCTAAAGCCGTAGATTTTACCGTACCTTGGAAATCCAAGTGACGTATACCGTCAGACCTATTCTTTGATTAGCAAATTTTAATATAGGTATAACCTGTTCTCAGGCATAAACATCGGTCAAGACGACAGCAGTCGGACGCGGAGAGCGAGCTGTCCCGCGGGTCGGGGCGCTCCGGGCGTCGCCATCGCAGGCACCGCTCGCGACACAAGCACGAGTCCGGCTCTGAAAGGGACGACTCACAACCAGACACCAAGTCAGTACCACTTGTTACAGTACTAATAACATACATATTCTGCTTTTCAGATAGTGTAGCATGCTCTGCAACTCGATACAATGTCAATATCATCATCAGCTGAACATAGGCCTCCCCCTTAGACCTCCAAACTGCAGGACAACCAATATAGATCATCATTATTTTTGGCAGTACATTTTGTTTGTTAGTTATTTTCAAAATAACATTTTATCTTAAATTTTATCATCTACTTGATCCAGAAAACGTCCACTGCTGAACATACGATAGGGTCACACTGAACGACAGCCTGCCATCCGCCGTACATTGGATGCCTGCGATTCTCACGACTCATACCTACTACTTATCCTTATCTTATACTTTCTTGATCTTATACATATTACTACTATATTATTAGTTTAGTATACATTTTGCCTGTTTAACGCTAATATTGTCCAAGTACTTCCGCTAAATTTAATTATGTTGTCTTGCACTGGTCTACCGGAACTACGTTTAACCTTGCGTAGCCTCCTTTCTGTCTGGGATCTATTCCAACTTAACAGAAAGCAATTCGTTGTGTCTTGAGAAGAGAAAAACTATGAAAAGGGCTACCTCGGGTGAGGCTCATCCAGCAGTGAACTGTATGTATGTAGGCTAGTGATAATGTGATTGTTCTTTAAATGCTTAGTGAAAGTAAAGTCTGTTCTCATTTTAAAAAGTTACGTAAAAATTAAGTATAGCAAAATGGTTTCTATATGCGGTCTTTTATTGCAGAGAATACGAGCTCGTGGATTCAGAAATGCAATGGAAAGAAGTTTTGAGGCAGACGTCTACTGGAAACCATGTTCAGGTTAGAATTTTATCACTCGTGAACACTGATGATTATAGTTTTTTTCAGTTTCTTACGTATGAATTTATTCGCAGGTGGCAAGTGTGCGTCGATCACAGATGGAACCTGAAATTGGAACGCATCGATCTTCTCATCGACACAGAAGGCATAAGAAGCATCGGTAATAGTAAATTACTTTTCACGGGTGTAAATTAACATATTGTTCATGAGGGTGGTATTTGCATCACGAGCACAGCTAATGGCGTAATAATCCGTCCAAATTTAAAATCTGTAGTTTGCCCCTTGTGATGTATACGTATTTTGACCATATTTATGTGTTTAAATTATTTTAATTTAAATTAAAACTTGACTTCTAAAATGATTGATGGATGCTAATAGCAAAAGTTTCAATTAAATAAAATTGTAGTAATGTATAACTTTGTTGTGATTAAAGGAACCTATTTCCGAGTGGGTGTGGTAAAAACATTTTTTGAGACAAGAGATTTCATAAAACAAATAATTTACAAGAACCATTTTTATCAGGTCCCGCTCTCGGTCTCCAAATGAGAAGAAATGGTTGCCAACAGAACTAAAGCAACATCTGGAGTTCTCATTAGTCGATACTACTGGCATGACTGAGGAACAACTCAAGGAAATCCCGTACACCGTCGTGCAGACCAGCCATGCTCGACAAGCAAAGTTACGGACCTCTTCGAAACACAGGCAGTGCGTTGATGTCTTTGACTTAGACATTATCACATCTGCACCTCAGACCAATTTCAATAAAATTCTAAATTTAATTTGCAGGGCTGAACATGAATCTCTTACAAGACGAGAGAAAAATACATCGTCACATAATAGCAAACATGATGTACACCAAGGATCGCTCAGATCCATTTCTAGTACAATCAGCACCCACAGGACCAGTCACGAAAAGCACGGAAGGTATGTGAGATTGATCATCTTCATCATTACATCACGCATAGGACATAAGCCTCCCCCCCATCGATCTCCAAAAGAGCCGGTTGGAAGCCTGCATCCAGTGTTTTCCTACGGTCTCTTTTAGTTCGTCCGCCCATCATGTGAGTGGACGTCCTGCCCTGAGCTTTCGGGTTCGTGGTCTCTTTTCTCTCGAAACCTACCTACCTTTCGGCCCCATCGGCCATCTGTTCTGCGTGTTATGTGGCTTGCCCACTGCCACTTCAACTTGCTAATCCAATAGGCTATGATACTGACCGTTTTTTTTTTTTTTACAAAATATTATAGTTTTTGGCTGCCAACTCGTCTGATGGTAGTCGGTGTGTCTGAAAATGGAACACGTTGATCTAGAAGAAATCTATTCACTCTAGCCTAGATTGTAGTACTCGGGAAATAAGAAGGACGCAGGGAGTTCTATTCTTAGGCAGTACATATCATAAATGTCGACCCAAATCTTTTTGTACGAATTTTTGGAAATTAAACGAAGAACAAGTGGTAGTGTGCAAGTTCTTCTACTTCTCGTATAATGCTGATTCCATTTTTATTGCGCGAACTACTAGTCTTTGGAGTACGTTGCTTGAACAACTACACTTTGGGTGTCTTCAAATCACGAGCGAATTCGTTTCATCTACGCAAGCGTGCTTCATCGTAGACAGCATCATCACGACCAAACGCAAGCCTATTCCTAAAAAATAAATTGTTTTAGATTTATTCAAGAGTTTCTGCCAGTGTGAAACGTTTTCAGGCGAGTCTATCCTAGCTACGAGGATCCAAGTGCTCGCGCCGGGGAGGATTACTTGACCAATAACGGGTACAAAGGCAACGTAACCCCGGTGTCCAACAACAACAACCCGTACAGCCCTGTCACGAATAGCAACAGCAACAGTTCCAGCGGCGAGCTGATCTCGGGCAGCGCGCGCGTGTCGCATGAACATACGGACTCGGGGCTTGGAGCTGACCAGGATTATGCCTACTCATCGGAGAGGTAACTATCATGTTATATTGACCCACAAATGTAACATTGAGATCTTTCTAGCATTTTCTACGTTAAGGCAAATGCACAGAATGGATATAAATTACTGGCGACTGTTTGTTCTAATGAAAAACTCTGTCCAAATTTGCAATCTGGTCATATGCATATCAAGAATGCATTGCCGTTGCTCAGGCGAATGAAATACCCTAATCTAACTTTGAGAAAGGTCTTGTTCTAGTACGGAACAAACGCCTCGAATGAGTTTAACCTCAAAGACCTTCTGATTCTAGGTATATTGTGTGCAGGTCGAGCGACAGCGCGAAGGTGGGCGCCAGCGGCTCTGCGGCGGCTGTGAGTAGGCAGTGGAGTGCGGGGGGCGGCGGGGTGCGCGCGTGGGGCGGCGGGGGACGCGGGCGGCCGCCTGCGGCGCCGCGCATCTCCGGCTCGCAGCGCTCGCTGGTGTCCGTGGCCAGCGACAGCGCCGCCGCGCGCCGCCCTCGTGACCCCGTCACTGCCCGCCACTACCCGCAGGACTCTGGCTTTTCTCTCTTCGTGAGTGGGCGCTTCGCTTGTTAACATACTTCCGCGAACGCCGGCCCTCGGCAATCCTCACTTCATGGCATCGAGACTTCCATATATATGTGTTCCACATGAGACCTTTTTCGTTTAGTCCCTGTTGTCTAAACACGAGAACTATGATGTCTAGACACGAACACTTTGTCGTCTAGACACTAGAACTCTGTCACAAAAGATGTGTCATAAAGGTCTTAGTCCATTCATAACCTCCGCACCAGACCAGCACCACCTCGCCTTACATCGAGTAAATAGAAATGGAGTTTAAGTTTGTAAGTGAAAATTGTGAACACCGCGCTGTCCACTTAATCCTTCGTTACCCGTGTTACCAGTCTTACCTCCTAGTAACACGGGTGTTTTTGTGTCACTACTAATACTCCAGTAATTACATGGGACAATTTTTATTTCCCATGATACAACTGACAAAATTCTGATAAAAACTCTTTTCTTTTCCAATCTCTTTGACGTGGATAACATAGATATTTAACTAAGAAAAATACGAAAGACGTTTCTAACTTTACTTGTTTATTAAAAAGTAGCAGACGTTGTCCTATCCATTTTTTTAGTTTGAATTATAGTTTTAAGTTCATACAAAAAAATAATAGAAAAAGCACTTTCAGGAAAATTTTGGCGCCAACGTGAAAAACCATGTCGTCTCATTGTATTATTTTTCTAAATTTATTGTGTAGTTTTGAGTGTTAATGCGTAATAATGGTGGATTATTATTTATTAAGTTTTTGTGGACGGGCACGATTGTAAGAAAGTGATATAGCGCGGTGAAACATGTACTTATTTTCGTGTCGTGGTTGGCTGTGGTTCGGCAAACCAGTCGCTATGTTGACAAGGGGACGTCGCGTGGACAGCGCGTGGCCTCCGGGTTGGCGGCGTCACAGAAAAGTTTTTTTATATATATAAATTAGAACGGCTGTCATGGCATTTTTGTAAGAAATTTGTTGTAGCCAGTTGCACCCATATAAACCCATAGCAACTGTGATGCGGAGTTGGACGCGTTGACATAAATAAGAATGTTCAATCAAGTATCAGTCACAATACCTGGCGACAGAGTTTCCTTATCATTTTCGTTCTATGTACTTCTCTTTTCTGTGGGCGGCGTGCTAATCTGGAGCTGGTTAGGTGCTGAGGCAAGAAATGGACTGCGACTTTTAGTCGTATGATGACACGTACGGTGATCCAGCAACAAGAAGTGTAGAAACACTTTGAATACGTAGCTTATTTTATGAATTTGACAAGTAATTAATTATAAGTATTCTGGGAAACACTGTTTCTTCAACAGTGTTACCCAGAATACTTATAATGCATTATAGAAAATATATTATTGATTTTGAACTTAATATTCATGGTCGTCAACTGGTTAACAACACCATTAATGTCATGTCGTTCTAATAACTGTACCCTTACAAACTTGAAAAAGAGGCCGGTTTTCTCTTAAAAAAAGTAAATAATTAACAGCGATGTTCTTTACTCAGGTTTAATTAATGAGACTAGCAATTTGTGTCCGTTTCTAAAACTGTTTCCTGTATTTACTCTCCAATTGCAATTATCATGAAAGAGAGGGCTCGTTTAAAAACGTGAAAAATGCTGGCGGAGTTAAATAGGCTTACGAGGGCCGGCGAGTAATCCGCAGTCTGTTTCCGCTGGCCGCTAACAGTGTACAGGCTGCTGCAATACAAATTATTTACTCTTAAGATGCTGTGTTACTTTTGTACACAGACTAGGTAAAGTTACTTAATCTTTGCTTATGTACCACAACGATTCCTACTTCTATTTTAAACTCTATGAAATTTCTAGGTATAACTAGGCATAAATATTAACAAAATCTATATTTACTCGTATATGTGGATATGCATTTCTATTTCTGATACTCGTTTATGTCTATATGCGGAAGAAAAATTTTATACAATGGGTGTAGAGACTTATATAGACTCAAACTTTTCTCTTTGCTTCAGGACCATAAAATAAATCTGCAAAGTGCTACAGTGGTTGGTTTACGACGGTCCCAGATATTGTAATATTGCCTCGAAGATACGACGTAACGATAATCTCATTTGATGCGTTATCTTAATTTTATTACCACTTTAGTACGTTGTAACGGCGCCTATAGCGTTCGGGGTTCTGTATCGCACTTAATTTACGAGCTATATCATATGTGCTGTTTACGTGTCGCTAGTGTACCGAGGTGTGCACAGGTAGTTTGAGCGTGTGTGTGTTGGGATACGCAGAGACATGCTAGCAACAACAACATACTGGCGGGCGAGGGCGCGGGCGCGGGCGGGTCGCTGGCGCGGCGCTACGCGCGCCCCACGCGTGACCACAACGCTAACCTGGCGCGTACGCACTCGCGCCTTGCGCACGCGCACGCGCACTCCAACAGGCAGGACAACACCCTCGACATTATCCTAAAACCTCTTATAGAAAGCACGCAGTAAGTACGGCGCCGGCCGCGGTCGGGACCCACCCATGTTTGTGTCGCAACCAGTAGCGGAATGATTGCCTGCACGCACCCTTGGTTTGTTTGTTGTGTCTGTGTTGTTTGTGCATGTCGGTGGTGGTAGATAGTGGTTGTAGATTAGTTCGTTAACACCGGTTCACTAACATTTGTGTTTCGTTTTTAAATAGGTATGCTCTATCCAATAAATTATGTCTTATTTTTCTGTGGATTAAGTCCCTTTCCTTCTTTTACGTTATATAGGCTACGCACAGTCTATAAACACGCAATTTATTGGATGGTGTGCGTTTGCAGATTTGTGTTTGTCTCTTGTGTTAATTTGTTTTTGTTAACATTTTAGTGTCATTTAGAATTTTATGATGTACCGTATAAATTTATCAGCATTCAATGAAAAGTTTTTAGTCAGATATTTGTTTATTTTATTTTATTGTTGTTTCCTCTTCCCAGGCTGCCGAGCCACTGAGTCCGCCGTCAGACGCCGCATCTGGCGCGGAGGCCGTCTCTACATCTGGCAACCATAAACCTTCAACGGCTGAAATGAGCACTGAATTATAAACACCATTTTAAATATCTAACTTATTTTTGTATTTAAAGTCATGCTCAAATGATTAACAATGATTTGTAGGAGTTGTAACAAAATGTATAATCACTAAACAAGTGAACAAAACAATGTTTTATTGTTTCGTTCGGTATATAACAAATAAAAGGTTGTTTTTAGTTATACCCATTTTTAAACAGTTTTTTTGTAAATATGATGAGCTGTAAATATTTTATCAGATCAATTACATTTTACTCATAATATTTTGTGTTGTGCCAAAGAATTATCACAAGGTTTTATTTGAAAAGTTTCAATAGGTACATGTTTGTTATTGCATTTATGCAATGGAATGAATCCATTGCACTATGAATTTATTTAAATACCTTATAATTACGACTAGTTTTAGTGTTTATTACAAAGGTAAAGTATAAAAAATGCTTTTTACGATTATCCTTGATTTTTGGCTAAGTCTCTGCCTACGGGTATAAATAAAGTTTTATATAACTTACCAGTTTCGTAAACATTAGGCATTATTATTCGTCAAGTCTTGTACAGTTGTTATGTAGTTTAGTTTTTATTAAAATCTCTTTAAATGGTAAGTTATAGTTTTTTTTATTATACAAATCATTGAATTAATATTAAATATGTAAAATAATACGAATTGATTTTATACTCAAAGTAAACATGACAGATTCTTTTGGAATTGTAGAAAGTTTTATTTATGATTCTAGCGTCCTTTATTAGCAACAAAAAAAATACGATAAAAACACGGTGTTCATCGTTCATGATTATGTTTATAAGATTGTTTCTTAGTAAGTATCTATTTCAATATAAATAATTTGTGTAGTCGATTTTGTACAAAAAAACATTGTCATTGAAAAACCAATTATTAATCAAATCTATGATCAGACACAATTTAAATAGATTAAAATTAAGTAATCAAGTGTGTAAAAAGCGGTATAATGATTAAAATAAGTGATTAAAGTACCATCATCATCCGCTATCCTTAACCTATTGCCCAGTAAAATTCAGATTTTGAACTGAAACAAGACTGAAATAAGTTGTAAAATTCAAAATACCTGAACTTTATACCCAAAATCAGTTTTATATGTATTTTTCATGTATAATTGTTTCGATTGTTCACAAAATAAATATGATCTTTAAAAAAACAGAATTATTTTCATTGCGCGAATGACAACCTACTACTGCTATCACAGACTGCATTGCACAACTCTACACGTTAACAAAATACAGATCTGGAATACTAGCGTTTATGGATTTTGAGAGTATTACATTTGAACCATTTTGTCTGGGCCATGAGCCAAACCAGATCGTACAGAACACACAATGACCCACATCTCGTAAAACTTAATCGAAAAATTATATAATATTGGACGATACATCACTGTATCGCTCTTATATATCTAAATATATAAAGGCAAAATACCACTACTTGACTCATCACGAAATTTCGAAAACTACTTGACCTACGATGCTGATGTTTGTAGGTAGATTCTTGATAGGGTGTAAGGTCCGCTGGTTTCAGCCGTTCATTGAAAGCGATTGTTCCGTTTATGAACAAGTTATACGTAACATTTTTGCTTTACTGAATGTGAGTTTCACATTTTGAATATAAGTTTATGCATGTTGATTCGATTTAAAAATACAATATGGACCTTTGACACTGACTGACTCTCTTTAGGTAAAAACAATTTAAGATAAATCTTTTCATATGCTCAAAGAGTTTAATCTAAAAGTATATATTTAGCTACTTGTTATAGGTTACTGAAATACTTAATTTGTTATTACATGTGAATACCTACCAGTATGTATCTATCCAATGGTATAGATTAAGATTAATGGCTAGAGCATTGAGATACATTACCTATAGAGTAACAATCTCTAACAGTCAAAAAACGTCCGAGCGTCATTGTACATACGTAGACATCAATTATTTAAACACTGTTTTAAACTATCACGGTTGTTCACTAAAGTTATATGATTATTTACGGGATATTTACCGTGGTAAGGCTGAGGTTGTGATCCTTCCACAACTTTATCAATTATTTAGTTCACAATGCCACATTTACTTCAATTTAGACGTTACGTCGCTTGCATAGTGTTCAACGACGCTTGTCCGATAGGGCATCGTAGCACTGGAATCGTTGTGGTAGGATCGCCTTACATTAAAACTCGGCAAAAAGTCCGCGCAATGCGTAGCGTGCGCCAAGTTTTGGTTCGGAATATTTTTGGCACGATTGTGACTCTATAGATATTGTATCGGATGGGCAGCGTTCGGGAAATTGCATGAAATGTTCTCGTCCAAGATACCACAGTGCCTAAAGACAAGGGTCTTTAACCAATTTGTGTTGCCAGTGATGACATATGGTACTGAGACGTGGTCCTTAACTGTTGGCCTTTTGGAGAAACTCTGAGTCACACAACGGGCAATGGAGAGAGCTATGCTCGGAGTTTCTTTGCGCGATAGAATTCGAAACGTGGATATTCGACAAAGAACCAGAGTCACCGACATAGCTATTAAAATTTGCAAGTTGAAGTGGCAATGGGCAGGCCACATCGCTCGAAGAACCGATAACCGATGGGGAAGAAAGGTTCTTGAGTGGAGACCACGGACCGGAAGACGCAGCGTAGGTAGGCCTCCCACTAGATGGACCGACGACATCGTGAGAGTCAAGAAATATATGGCGTCTTAAATGTAGTACTTATATCTATGTATTTATGTTGTGTACACTTCCTAAAGAATTCTTCTACCTATACCTACAGGGAATCAAGAACAAAAGACCAGTATGGGAACCACATAAACAGGAAAGCGACACCACTTATTGCGTCTAACGACCCATTAGAAAAAATGTCAAACATCGCACATTGAAGACAATAGGTATCAGTGATTATCGATTTCCTAAAAGAGTCTGACTCCGGTATTAATTAAACTTTTCAGTCTCAGATATCGGCTTCGACCGCCATTACCACTAATGAGGACGATTCCTTGCGGATATCTACCGAGTTCCCGTTCAACTTTAAATATTCTTCTCGATTACTCAGCAACAGATGGATTTTTACCATTCCAAGCTAAGAAATATCTTAGTTATAAATTCTTCCTTTCGCGACTACTCTGCGTGTATTTATATAATCACATAAGTATAACCTTACGCATAAACGCTATCACGCGTGACAATTCTCGTCAGTGATAAGGGGACAGACAAAGATTTTATGATACGTAAGTAGAGTATGGAATCTTTGGGGACAAATCATTGTATAAACATTGATAGATATGTATTGTTGGTACTAATTGTTTATAACCTAGATTAGTATTGAAAAATTGTTCCTTCAAAGCTGCAAAGCTTCTTGTTTAAATTCAGAGCCTTCAGCATCGGCGTAAGGTGGCTTGCTTGACAAATTCTTACAGGCTGCATTTCTACACGACCTAATCCCTCCCACCCCCTTCTACAACAGGACAAGTCGGAGAACACATAAATACCATCCCTATCATAGTTGACATCCCACCGGCTCCAACTAGCTGGTTTGCTTCCACCTTCTTAATACAAACCGCTAGGGACTGGAATGGTTTGCCACAGTCCTTGTTTCCTGAAAACTATAACCTAGTATCTTCAAGGCCAGAGTGAATGCGTAACTTCTAGTACTACGTGCTCCATCTTCGGCCACAACATCCATGGTGAGTAGGTGGGCAAACGTAGACCTACTCGTATTCTGTATAGATATAAAAAAGATTTTCAAGCGTATAAGAGGATAAGTTTATAAATAATCGGTACATATTTCGATGTATACATAACTGTTCTACCTTTCACGAGTATAAAATGAAGTTTGCTTAATTGAGTGAACGCAACACACGGGCCCAATTTGCCCGCATAAAGGTAAAAGACAAAATAAGAGCCGGTCCATCAGGGCTCCGATGTCCACTACACGGCGAAGGGCGAAAACTCATTACCAGTGTTTAATGAAAGGGTGCCTGGGGCGTGTATGATTACTGGTTAATTGAAAGGCGGGAAGTCAGAGGGCGAAAAGACAAAGCTACTCTATTTATCGGACATGCCTTTAAAATTTTCGATAATTTGTATATTCTGACGCTTAATAAATTTTGCCGAAAACGGCCCTGCTTTTACACTGATTAATGGGAGGCTGCATTTGACGCACGTTACAATATTGTTTCACTGCTTCTATTTAATAATATAGAAGGGATAGGTAACGCCGTCTCTAATCACGCTGAGTGCTTGTCGCCATATATTAAGTTCATTGCGAGGGTTTACAGTTGTATTCAAAGCGCTTCAGACAGGATTTCGAAATAAGCTCCTACACTAGAATTTATTTGTACACACTTGCACATATTGAACGAAACCGTAACAAGCGACCATACATATTAAAGTTTATTTGAAAGAATGCTAATAAAAGTAAGAAAATGTAAATTGAAGAAACTTTTACCTTTCATTTATTTGTTTTATCAGATGTTATCTTCATTTTCATTGAACATTTTTCTTGTACACTACTCACCCCGGTTCTGTGCCAATATGGTATAGCTTCATTGTCCAGGTTCCAACGGCAAAGGGTATAGTAATTTATTAATTAGTGATGTACCTACGCAGGTATGAAAATCCTGGGTAAGTATGTACCTACATCATAAACATGTATAACAACTGGCTGACTGTTTTTATAGATTAATTTAATTACCTGATTCACCAAAAAATCTCAAATACTACTTGACCTTCGAAGCTGTAATTTAGCAATAAGATTCCTTGGAAGGGGTGTGGAAGTCTTCTAAGTAACGATTTTGCAAAAAGGCTGAACTAAAGAGGGGAAAATAAAATTTAAAGTTTATATAAAGATACGCGTGCAAAATCGCACGCAATAGCTAGTAATTACATAAATATATAACGGCAAAATCTATAAAGCACCTACCTTTACAGCCATATAATACAATATTCTGTATAGGTACAATTGCACCCCCATTCGTCGCATAGAGCAATTAGCCTTTGATATACCTCGTCACAAAATCATATTTAGCGCGGGGTGTTTTCTCCGTTGGAGCCAATTTGGTCAGGCAATATTGAAATGGAAATAGAATTTACTCTGCTGATATTCGATACTTAGCCAACATGGTTTATTTTAACTATTTGGGTAAACTAAAAAGAAGTCTGAACTTTAAGAATTTGTGTCAACTTAAAATCTTAAATATTTGAGATTCTCTTAATATTATAAAACACGGTATAAAGTATTGCAAAGCAAATGTTAAGACTTAAAAGAAATTAAAGTAATGTAAACACGAAAACTTTGCTTTTGAGTTGAGGCAACTCTAGCCGGAAGCGCATTCGAACTCAACTGCCTGGAAAAATTAATTCGAAGCCGCGAGGCGAGGGCGCGGTCCTCAGCCGCCCTCTGCTTTTCAGGATCATTTTCGCTCTTCATAAACGAAATAAACAGACTTAAAAATATCATGCCCGTAGGTGTTCCTTTGTGAGCGCATACCAACTCTGTAATCGCTTCATTACAACTACGTACCTATATATATCAACATCTATCACCCACGCTGTGTTTTGCTCTAAAGTTTTAATGAGAAAATCTGGTCGAGTCGAAATACACGGTACGTATACGAGCTAAATGTCCAAATTTTATATTCATATTATTAATTGAAAACAGGCATGTATTGTAACATACATGTTGCGAGCAGAGGGGTTGCGAGCGCGTCGCATGCAGTCACCGGCAATTAGCACCCTGACAATGACATTCAAAACGTGTGCAAATAGAGCAGGCGACGAGCATTGTGTACCCCGCGCCAGCTTTGTGCTCCACGGAACATATCAATACATCACCTGTATATACATAACTAAATCTGTATGCCGGAAATCGAAGCACATTTAGGCTTATCCCACAATACAGGTACACACTGCGCTCTTTGCGTTGAGTTGTGATTATTATGACAAGTGCAGTCTCCCGTTGGTTGGACTGCGGTTCGTCAGCTATGTTGACGTGTCTGTTACGGCTCTTAAACCTCCGATAAAAGAGCTTATAATCTTCAACGCCTGAACAGATTTTCATAGGTAAGAACACTATCGATCAAGTCATCTTTCGAACCAAAAAAACTAAATCAAATCAGTTCAGCCTTTTGGGAGCCGCTATCCTATAGAACTCATGATTTTTTTCGGGATAAAAAAGCCTATGGGTGGAGCCAGTGAGATGTAATAATATCTTATGTTTAAGCTACCTTCATACAAAATTTCATTCAAATTCCTTCAGCTGTTATGGAGTTGTGTTCAGACAAACATACATACTTGCAAACTTACATACAGGCATATTTGAATTTATAATATTAGCGTGATTAGAGTGACAGCACCAAGTGGGTTACCATAATGTCAAAAAATGTTATAATGAATAACCTTACATGGAATTTTGTCATGATCTCTCATTAGCCGAGAGAGCGAGACAAAGCTCAATGTAAGGTTTTTATAAGAATGTTTTTGGGATTATGGTAGCCCACCTGGTCTGTGTAAATGTCTACCTACTGCCTTCCAAAGAATGTGTTCACTCGTCAGATCCAATCAGTCAGCCGCTAGAACGCCTGGAAGTCCTGACGTCAGTAGTACCAAGGCACGTGTCGGCTTCTTTGTCGGTTTTCAGCGCAGGTTTTCAGGCACTAAATATGTCTCACTGGCCTGCTACATTTAGGTACTAAAGTTACTTTGAAACGCTATCAATTTATACTTTGTTACAAATACTTTACTTAGCTAACTAAAATCAGATGAATGTTGCGAATAACCCAGTTGATGGGCACTATACCAACTAACCTTACTTTGTTGTCGTCGCGTTGTGTTAAAATTAATCAGAATTATACAGCTTTGTTGAACTAATTAAACACTACTTTAGATAAAGTGGTTATGGCCTAATCAAGTTTATATGATGCCAATTAAGTAGGAGTATATTACGACTATACTTAACCCACCCAGCTATAATAAAAAACAGAAGTATTGCCATTGTTAACAAACGACAAATTTTTTGAAGGATGTCCATACATACAGACAGTCACAAATGATTTAAGAAAAACAGCAAAACCATTTCGTTTTTTTTTTAATTTTTGCTTAAAAATTATATGCTTATTGAGCATTGGTGTACATTTGGAGACAAGCATTGAACAAATATTTTTTCCCGAATCGTGTCCTTTTTCCTTAAAAAGAATAACTAAGCAAACTTTATTTGTTATTAAAGCGTAGCTTTCACACTCTATAACTCCACAAATCACAAGAACCACTATTTGTGAATTAACATGAATTAATTTGGCTATAACATCGGATTCTTCAAAAGGTTTGTTATTAGTCTTTAAAGGTAGTCGGTAACGTATCTGTAATGCCCCTGGTGTTTCAGGTATCCATAGGCGATGGTGGTCACTTACTATCAAGTAGCTTAATTAATAATAATTTGTTTGTTTTTTTTTACCTATATGGCATAAAAATATGATCATATAAAAAATTGCAAAAGAAGAGGTAGATAGAAACATTACTCGCGATTATACTCGCGATATATTTATTCAAAATGCACAGATACAATTAGTAACGGGAGAAATTGATGTAAAACTCTGTTTATAAATGTTTCGTCGAAAAAAACCAGTAATTATTTACCCTTTAATTTAATTAAAAATTTAATTATATTCTAGGAGGATATAGATTCGAAATGCATATTCCAATCATGTAGAATATGTAGATGACTGGACGGAATAGTGGAAAACCCAGGTTTCCCGGTGGGATTGCTGGGTGGGACAAGTAGAAAAGCTGATTCCACTTATCCACCCTATGATGGAACAGTGGAAATAAAATCCACTTTTACCTCCATCAAAAATATTCATGCTCTGTTACTCGCTTAATTCAAAACTGCCACGAGTTTAAGTACCTACATTTACTTAATATTACTACCTACTACCATATAGATTGAATAATGAAATTTTCATTATTCATCATTTTTTAATACCAGAGTTTAAGTATGTAGGAGTGGTGGGTAGGTGTGATTGAATACCATAAATCCTAACTTATATTACAAAAGCGAAAGTAACTCTGTCTCTGGCCCTATCTCTGTCTGTTTGTTCGCGTTGGCAGAATGATAGTGCACATCATTAGGGTGGACATAGGGTACTTTTTCCCTGAAAATGCGGGAAAACTGGAAAGTCGCGGGTAACACCGCTGGATCCAGCTATTAGTAAACCGTAAATACGAAATATCATCAACATTATCTGAGAGTAAGAAATAGGCAAAACGTCTAAAAGGAATATCAGAAAGTAATGAGGACAGAGATGGTTGAAATTCAGAACAGGACACGGAAAACTTTAAAAACCTAACCTTCGTTATTGGAGCGGTACAGAAAGAAAAACAAGAAAACAGTACTTGTTAAAGCAAGCGTATAAGTACTTAGTTAACCGTATACCACAAACACCTAATATCACTGTGGTATACCAGAAACCGCAGTGAGCATTTGAATAAACTGTCAAACGTTGAATGTCCAAGAACAAGTCAGCCCAATCACGGCGGAACAATAGACATTGCTCCCATTGAAATTGCTCTGTGGAACGTAGCGGCCTCGTAGCACCCAAAATACAATCACGACTAAATAACTACAGATAGTTTCTTGGAGTCGTGTGTGGATAAGATTGTGAGACAAACTTAACAGACCTTAATGGTATTTGCTCTCCCAGACTAAATAAAATTGTACATTACTTTTGGTTGATTAAACCAGCCAGCAGAATCAGCTATTGCGAAAACGTAAAAACACACAGTGAGATAGTGTTCGCTTAAATTTTTAGGTAAAAATAAAAACCTTTTTTAAATACATATCAAAAACTACATAATAAACTGCTGATTTTTCAATCCTCAGTTATAGAATCAGATAGGGTTTATTCCATTGATCGCATTATTTCGAATTTTTCTTTAGTTAGTTAGGGCCTTACTTAAAAACGTTACTCAAGTTGATCTATGTTTTAAAATGCTCCGTCAACTTCTCGCTGACGGCAATCGTCACACGCGAAAACAAGACGGAGCATATTTAAGCGTATGTCAACTTGAGTAAAGTTTTTAAGTAAGGCCCTTAGAAGTTATCTGCGGAACATAACCTGTAAATTTATTGGACAGATAAATGCATTGATTTGTTAACTATCTGACCGTTTAACTAAGGATTGAAAAATCGGTCCTAAGAAAATAAAACTTTAGTTACGGATATATGATTATTTACGAGATATTTGTCGTGGTAATTAATCATAGAACTGTAGTGAACAACAGTGATAGTTTAAAAAAGTGTTTTAATAAAACTTTTATTTACCAAAAAACCCTATTGATTGAAATGAATTTTAAGAAAGTACCTAAATCAAAAATCAATAAAGCAACCGCAAGGAGTGCTAAAATTTTAATCCAATTAACGTCCGCTGCCTCCCTTGTAAAATATTGTGCCATCAAAATTTATTTAACAATAAATTAATCCGTTCCAACGCTCTGTGGAAATTACAAGTAGACAGGAACAAGTAAGTTTGCATAGACTTTTACTCAAATGAATTAATTTCAAGAATTTGAACAGAAGAAGAAACATTCATGTGAATAACTACTATGGTACCTACTAAATAAAGCCAGCCAAGTGCGAGTTTGTTGTATATAACTTTTGTTTTTACTTTTTGACTTTTTTATTATTTCTTAGTTAATCTCCCGTAATATTACATATTCTGTGAAAATTTCAACTGGCTGTAATTTACGGTTCGAAAGCTACAGCCGTTAAAAGGTAGGACGGACGGACAGACAGATAGACAGCGTAGGCTCAGTAACAGGGTCCCGTTTTTTACCCTTTGGGTACGGAACCCTAAAAAAGTATGGAACGCGTGGTCTTAAAATCATGAACCAATTTTTATCTTAAAATTTTAATATCATGAACCTTTAAAATGCAGACCAAACAAAGCACTAACTTACGGAATTATTTATCTGTAACAAATTATTCTGCACCACATGTTCCACTTACTGTATACCATTTATGAAGGTAGAAGCTTAAAACACTTAAACTTAAAACACCTACGGTACTTATTTTAAAACATAATTTAAAAATGGAGTCAATTCAATTTCAATTTGAAAATTCTTTATAACATAAAATATTAATATTTTACTAATTTTAGTGTGAGTTAAATCCTAGAAACGACACAGCATAATTATAAAATTAAATTTTTAAAGCCATAAAAACTTATTGCAGGGCGAATTACATTTAAGACCATATTAACAAAACATAATAATTATTTAGACATTTAATAAACTACGTAGGATTCAGTAAGCTTTAGGTAAATCATTACAAGGAAAGGAAAGGAAAAAAAAGAAAAGGAAGGAAAATAATTTACTAAGTAAAAAAATATTTTCCAGTCGGTAATTGTAATTTATTACTACTAAAGATGGAGTGATGATATACGTAAAGCAACTGGCTAAGCTGGAAGCAAAAGCCAAAAATGTAAGTAGCTTGCCTATAGGGAGAGGCTTATGTCCAGCAGTGGACTAACATAGGTTATGATTATGATGATCACTAGTAGCAATGAACGTGAGTAAATTATGTTGGCGATGGTGGCCGAGCGATAACATGTGCGCTTAACAATCTGACGACACCCGGTTCAATCCTCGGCCATGGCTTAATTTAGTCTTCGATAAAAAAAAACAGTTATTCAGTGCCTCAATAAATTATGTGCAGTTCCGATTCCATCGCTCAAAAACGGTGGAAAACATCGTGATGAAACTGGTATGTCCAAGAACCTCAAACTTTAAAAATATTTACCGACATGCACTGGGCCAGCATGGTGGATTACAGTCTGTGTCCCAGCAGTGTGAACATGATAGGCTGAAATGATGTAGATGATGAAATTATCTTGAATACAGGCATGAATTCCTCTTGTCTAACTTTCATAGTCAGGGCATTTATGGCATCTAAACGCCATGCATAGAAACCTCTCAAAATTTCCACTAGAATGTGAGAGAGCACATAATAGCTCAACTAGGTATTCCGTGACGTTGTGGTTCCTGTAAGCTCGTAAAGACAAAGTTGCCAGACAGGAAAGCTCTCGTTTCCAAATCCTCCTCATCGCAGGAAGTCCACAGAAAGTTATTTATATATATCGTGGAAAGTGGGTGTTCTGAGGAAACATTTTGATTGAAATATTTGAGGTGGTGCGGAAGTTAAGCTCTCATTATGTAGCGCTCATGGCGAATATACCTCTTCTAAGTGTTTCGCGATCATCAATGTTAAGCAACAGAATATACGGACAGCATATGGATGGGTAATGGCATTTACAATTGAACGGTCTTTAGGTCGAACACGTTTAAGATCTCTGTAATCTCGGCAGCACTTTTTCAACATTTTTGAAAGAAATTACAGAAAAAGGATTGTGTACATTTTAGAATATCAAAAATAATGTTTTATGCAATTTTCATGTTGACATCTTTATTTTGGCGAAGGAGATTCGAAAATATATATACATAATAATATTTTTTCCAGTTTTTGTTCAATCTCTATCGCTTAAATATATACCATGAACATGTGGAGCCACTCTGTCTGCATTTGTTGCTGCACTGTTTTTTTGTACTTATTTTGAGTGCTTCGAACAGCGAACAGCAAGATACTTTACTGATGTGGCAAAAGGAAAGTACTTACGTACAATGTAATTCGGTTCAATTTCTTTTATCGGCAGTTACATATATAGTTAATTAGGTAATTCTCGTTAGAGCCTAATTTCTACTAGATCTCCTCTGCAGAAATTTAAAGAATAATGCTTAGAAACTTACCGATTATGTGCACATATACACTTGTGTACAGATGCTCTGAAATACGTCTGTGCAAATTGGTTTGTATAAGTTTTTTTTTTTATGATACTGGGTGACGAGACGTGCGAAGTCACTCGCCTGATGGCTCTTCACGCTTGCCCATAACAGTTTAAGGCCAATCAGAATTTTGAACTTCAACAGTTCAAAACCCTGGATGCCAATACACTGCGCTTGTCACCCCGAGATATAAGATGTCAAATCTCTATGCCCTGTAATTTCGCTGGAAACATTGCCCTTCAATCCGGAACACAGTAGTGTTTGCACACTACTGCTTGGCGGTTGAATAACTGGCAAAGGTGTGGTACTTCCCTAGGCGAACCCCTGCAAAAGAGTCCTACCACTAAAAATCAATACGTACTTTGTATTGAAAAACCTTACTGATTTATTGAATTGAAATAAAAATCAGTCAACATTATTTAATTTTCTATAACCGTTAACAATCTGCCCGTTGGCACCGCTTTATTTAATTAAAAACTCGATCTAAAGAAATAAAATTAAAAACAAAATACATTTTCCTTTCTCACAGCTTTGAAAATGTTGCTTCTTTCACTCGATTATATTTAATTGGAAAGGGTCGGACATAAATGTTTTTATTGTTTTGATCCCGGATTAAATTATGTATCGACTTGTAAAATTGTCACGTATTCGTGAAATGTAGCTGACACACTAATAGGTTCGTAATCTTGATTTACAGTTGCGATAGAGTGCGATAGATATACGTCCGTTGCGTGTTAATGTACCTCGTACTTCGGTGCGGTTCAGTTTATCAAAGGCTGTAAGGTGATTAAGGGTTTCAGTGGGAATGACGTTTGATTTAGCTTTGTGGCACCCACACAGTTGCAGACCTTGTAGGTGCTCTTCGACACGAACTCCGGCTCAGACTCCATCACCCTGTCGACAAAATATGAAATGTTATAGGTGTTACTAATAGATGCTTAGGTAACTCAGATTGTTAGAAACTCAAAACTGCTTTAGTGATGTACTCTTTACATTAAAATATGGCGGCAGGTGGTGCATTTTTTAAAGTATTTCAAACTGAAGCTTGATAAGTTCCATATCAGGAAATAATCATTATCAATATAAAAAACCGACTTCATAAAAATTTCAGAACTTGACCAAATTGAAATGGGACCACACATGGGACGCACCAGCTTTCAAATAAAAAAAGAATCATCTTTTTTTAATACAGTTGAATTGAGAACTTCCTTCTTTTTGGAAGTCTGTTAAAAACTACACTGCCTTAAACTAACAACGTGAGTATAAAAATAAATAATAAAAATAAAATATTTTTGTTCGTAAAAAAATTGTCTTGTTTTATTACATTATAATGTTTAAAGTAATCCTGCTAAATAAGACAAATCTCAGTCACGATTTTCACAACGAATATTACCGGGCAACGGGCGTGTCGAGTAACTTTATTACAATTTCCTTGTTTTGGCTATAACAAGAGGGCCGGAACCCTGCGTCTAATAGTATCTGTTGTGTTATTAATGTCCTTATACGGATCTCCAATTATATCGGCAACCCCGACCCAATAAGGGAGACAATTGTATGCTATCACGCTAACTGAATTGATACAGTTTCATTACCACGCCTATATTATTATGACTGTCTTATGTCGACGTACGCTTTGTATAAATTTATGTTAGTAGAGAATTAAATCAGATTACTTTCAAATGGTGTTACTTTAGGGGAATAATAATATACATAGGTATTATTTAGGTTAAGTAAGTAACTTAGATGTTCAAAGAGAATTAATGATTTCGAGAGGATTTTGATTTCAATTTCTCTTTACATTATGGATTTTCTTTGTAATCTATCTTATGGGCTATGATGAATTAAGATTGTAATAACAAAGCCTCTCTTCCTTCGGATTTAACTTAAGTTTCGTAGTTTACGAGACTGCTCTGAGTAAAATTAATTCTAATAAATAGTCAAAGGAAATTTGCTGCGTGCCTATCTGGAAGGAATTTCGTTACCTTGTAAATTTTCATATATTATATAAGCATCAAGTTTTAGACGTCCTATTTCAATGTAGGTATAATATCCATACATTTTACACACAAGTGACAGCTATACTAATTTATGAAACTATCAAATATTTTTGTAACCAGCTAATCAGAAAGCTAATACAGCCTTGTGAAATGTCTGAACTGCCACGTAAGAACCTAACAAAGTCGTCTGCAATTTGTCTCGCGCTGCCCTCGGCGTCTGTGATTGAAATTCTTACCGCTCCTTCAGGCATGACTGAGACGTGACTACACGACGATAGCGTGTAGCTATCACTCTGGGACCCCTTCCCGGAACATTCCATAAGAAATGACCAGAAATAAATATATCAAATCTTTACCTGTCGCGTTTCCCGCCTACACACACAAAGAGACGCGACATGCTCCGGATCTAATTCAACACGATGGAGAGTTAAACTCTCCATCTGGTTATTTTCCCAAAAATATCCAACATAATTCGCATTTAGTGCCACCCCCACGCTCTTGGTGAACAGGATAGGTGTATCGGAAGCATCGCCACCGTCAAACACTAAAGGAATCAATTCAACTGTTTTTGAGTTTGTATTAGCCCGCAGAACAAAGCGGACTTTCGAACTGGCCAAACAGTAATAAATAATTTACAAAAGCGGTCATGTGAAAGAGGAGTCTTCGGTGGGGATAGCCATGCGGTGGTTAGGTATTTGAATTGCTAATGACTTTCCCGGTCGAATAACTTGGCGAGCAACGTTAACTGGTTTCGGAGACTAGATACATTGCCGCGGGTTCAGCTCGTGTCAGCTCATTTCCCACCACTAGTGTGAAGAACTTCTGTCCACAAATTTATGCATAGAGTAACGTTGAGCCTCCAGCTCTAGACACAGATCCTCGTCACTCTTGGATAAATAAATTACCGAGCTCCTATTTCACGAGCCTGATGTGGAATAGGTTCATTATGCATGTTAATTCATTGGTTTCTGGGGGTGGGTTCTAATGGGGTGATCTTAGAAGCCCATGCTGAGTGCGTCTTCTATCGGGCTCGCGCATCAAAATATTTTTGAAGATATAAAATGACAAAATCTAAGCTGTATTATTATCGAGAATATACGTTACATTACATTACATTACATTTGATATTTTTTAATTTTCATTATAATAAGTTTTCATTAGATAAAAATCAATATATGACAATTTTTTAGTTTTTTTACTTGATTGATTAAAAATGTAAATTATACATAACATTTGTAATGTTATTCTTGATATAGCTTACATTTTACATAACTACATTACTAAATCAGTCATTATAATTTTCAAAAATGATAAAACTCGCATGCATGATGAAATATGGGCTCAGGTAGGACATCTTTTAACCTTTTTGATACTTATCTGACAAAAACCATTCCAACATCAATGAAGTGCTTAACAATGTGGACATTATTACTCTTCACCGTTTAGCAAACGCTTTGGAATATTATATAATAACAGGTGATATTGATTAACAAACGAAATTATAAGGAAAACTCGGTTCATTGGATTAAAATATCATCAGTACACCATAGAGTTATTAACTGTGAGAATTTAATAACATTTTGTAGGGCGGCTGTGGTATAAGCAAGGTGGATGCCTGTGGCGATGACTACGGACCACGAAGTTCGGTAGTACAAATACGTAGGTACTACGCAGTGTAATTAATTACAAATAGTGGCGATTGCCCACTCCCAGTCCGCCGGCGCCCAGCGCGGTATGGCCAGTAGCTATTCGAGTGTATACCTATTTATCAGGCAGTACCTATGTGAGCTACAGACAAGGGTGTAGCCAGGATTTTGTTCAGGGAGTGGAGTTAGGGCAAATGCAATTATTCAATAATAATTCTTAAATTTATTAACTCTTCGGTTCTGAAATCCTCCGAATGAGTTCTAACCCAGACGCTGCTAGAGGAGAGCAGCTACACCTCTGCTGTCCTAAATTAGAGAAAAATTATAATGTGTAAAAAATGGACCACGTGATCGGTAATTTTGTATCACACATTTTATTTTCTAAACTTGTGTTCGACAAGTTGTTCCCTTTGATGAGTAGATCAACACCCTTAAGTATTACCACACCATTGTGTAACGTCTTTATATATTCGAAACGCCCATGAAGCTGTTAAGACTTACACAAATTTTAGTTTCTGCGACGCAACTTGATATACCCTGTAGGTTGTTTTGGTGCGAATCCTGAAACAACCCCTTACCTAGTTGGCGACGCACACGCTCGCCAACGCGTCAAAATGTGAAAATAATAACTTTTTTAGTTACGGTTTAAAATACATGTATTTAATTATGGAAACTGACGTGGTTTTCTTACATTTTATTTATATTTCACGAGAATTACTCACGCGCCCCTAGCCCTGCACCCGATCAGTATCCATTCTCATCACGTGCGCAGCGCGGCGGCCCGCAGTGCAAAGCGAGACGCAGCCGCGCGCGCGCATTCACCTTGAAAAAGACCGCCGAATGCGGTTGAAACTATTGTCGGAGTAACCAGCTAATAAAGAATTAAGTAATTCCCGTGTAATATAAATAAAATGTATGTATTTACTTGGTTTTACAACCATTTTATTAACCCCAAACGCAAAAAGACGGGTTTTATAAGGTTGAAATGTGTGTCTGTATATCTGTGTGTCTATGTATATCTGTGTATCCACGTGACTTGTCATTTCGGTTCAGCCGTTTGAAGATAACCAGCTCAAGCTCGGAGTTTCATTTTTTATTTATTTGACCTAATTATTTCTTATAAATATATTCTTCAACGAGGAATAATTATGTTTTTAATTATCCATCAGGACTTATCGCGCATTAAAGCTACACACCTTATCTATTTACTAGTACTTTGCTGATTGACCTATAGGTATGAACACATGCAGTGAAATTGTTTGAACAAGAAACTTTAGTTAATATTATAATAGTTCCAAACGCATTCAAAACTACGTGAATTTCATACTTATAACGACAAACGACTACGCACTCATGTTTCAAAAAGTGGCTTCACTTTTCGTGTTCGTCGTAATCCATCTGGCTATTTTTATTTGATACTAGTTTTTTTGCGCGCGACTTCGTACGCGTAGATTTTCATATATACCTTCAATCCATTTTTCTTCCCTTAATCCGTCCTTTGCGCAAAATAACATAGCCAATATTTCAATCTGGTCATAGGTAAGCATATTCGTGAAAACCGCATTTAAATCCGTCCAGTGGTTTAGGAGATGTGCGTGGGCAAACAAACAGACAAAAATTCTAAAAACTGTCCTATCGTGTGCAGCTGCTTATTTTAAGACGTCCTGTGTGTTTTATTTTGTTATCTCGCAATTACAGATTTTTTATCTCTACGTTTTTATTATATGTATAGATAGATTAAAGTGAAAAATATATTAATTTCATATTTGCTTACATAATGGAAATACGATATCATAACTTCGAAGGACTGGAGAAAGTGATTTCCATTCAACAATTTCATTGCGAAAGTAGGAGCAAATACAAGCAAATAAAGGCTCCATAAACGTTCCCTTTTAGTTTTTCAACAACCCAATATATTACGCTAATGTTACACCACATTAGATAGCAAAGAGTATAAATAGCTGGAGTTTAGTAGTTATAGTCACTAATTTGCACTCAAAGCTATAAAGGCAACATAAAACAATGTAAAATATTTCCAACGATGTCAAAACAACGTAAGTAATGAACGCTGTCGTAGGTAGAAAGTTTTAAGATATCATTGGCTTCTTACCCCGGGTCCACCTGCTCTATCAAATATATTTTTTGTAAGAAGCATGAGGTCCGGCTTCGCATTAAAGTTCGTTATATTGGAACGACAATCACGAAACTCAAATGGAGTTAGACAGGACACGTTGTCAGGCAGAGAGATGGCAGGTGGATTAAAACGTTGACGGATTACTGGTTACTGGTGTATGAGGTGTCGGGCGCCAACTACCACGTTGGTTCGTCGTTAAAAATCAGGGGTTGAACTTGGACAAAATTAGCCCAAGACCGGGACGAGTCTACACGAAAAGAGGCAGTAAAATAAAAATCATTATTGTCATTGTAATAAATGATAATGAATGAGATGATTTTTCTGAAAATGATAATGGTGATTATGGTGCTTTATAGGACGATTAAATCTTTACTTAATAGTATGTGAAAGTTTGTTTAATCATCGCCCCTAACTAACATGCTCATGAGCCATGCTGCATGGGCTGCCTTCTTTTGTTTCTGCTGCATTTTCCAAGGTCCCTTGCTGTTCGACATTTTACATTACACTAACAGACTGATGTATATTATTGGTCATCCATTTGACATATATTTGTATACCTATAGCTATAAGGTCTAGTATCTATCCACCAATTCAATAAAATAGGCACTTTTTACAATGAACAAGCCGTGGAAGCTGCCTATTAGCTAAAACGGACGCTGTTACGTAAATTAATCCCAGGTTTCATTAACTACCAAGTACATTTTTTTGATTTCAATTAGACAGAATCAACATTGCCCGGAGTAGCGGTCTCATTCGTTTTATACAATTCGTACCTATTCGAACGGTCTTTGGTCAGGTAGTTACTAGAAAAAAAACAATTAGTACTTGCTCTCTATTTGGTTTCGATTTGATGTCGAAAAAGTTGCCGTTCGCTATAGTACGGAAATTGTTACTACTTCTGTGGAATGCGCTGCCTGGGGCCCGATTCTACTAAACCAATTGTTTTTGAATTGTTAATGAATTTTCTCAAAAATTGCCCTTTTGACAGTTTTGGCATAGATAAAGTGTTAAAAGTGAAAAACAAAATTGTTATTAAATTGTTAATGAATTGCCTCAAAATGTAATTTTTTTACATTTTTTGTATAGATAAAGTAGTAGTAAAAAAATTGAGGCAATTCATTAACAATTGGTTTAGTAGAATCGGGGCCCTGAATGGGTGTTCCCCGGTACAATCTGGGTGTCTTCAAATCACGGTTTCTTCTAGGCAAGCTTACTCCATCGTAGACCGTATCATCGCTTGACCTCAGGCGAGTTGGCGGTCAAACGTAAGCCTACTCTTTTTACTAACTTAATATTGTTGGACCAAAAGACTAATACTCCAATTCTTTCATTGTTTCTAAGCATATTCTGTTAGGGTTGATGTTAGATTGTTATATTTGAGTAAGAGTATGTGTTTATTCGCAACAATAATATGGATTTCTACTCAGACAAAATATATGGAAGTGTTATAGAACAGTTTCTTCCCCTTTAGCACTAGAGAATATTTTAAGATACCTTAAGTACATATATTAAGATAAGGATAAGTTAAGAAAGGATACGGTAAGATATCTTTATGTACATTTAATATCTTAAGGCTACTTATTTTTTACAGCGACTTATTTTTTCTATTTTCTTTCATCTTCACTTTTTTCTCCCAGCAAAACTTGAAAAGTATACATATTTGTTTTATTTTATTATTGTACTAGTTTCACATAGTTAATCAAATGCCGCTATTGGAGTAATGTAATACTGAAAATAAATAAAGGAGTAAACACTTTTTTGCAAATTTTTCAATAGAATGTTTCCAATTTAATGGCGTGTCTAACAGCGCACTACGCCTCTCCTAGAAAAACCGTTTATCTTTTCGAGATAGAATCCGGAGTATAAACTACCTCCGTGGCAAATTTCATTCAAATCCGTCCAGTTATAGTTATAGAGTTAACAAAAAAAAACACGGTTTTTGAGTCAAAGTTGTTTAATAACTATGCGTAGAGTTAAGCCCTTAAAATAGATAGATTTGATAACAAGGAAGGTGGTGTTATGATGTAATGAACTTGCATGGTTCATTCGCGATAAGGCTGCAGGAGCTCTAGATTCAGTTTAATTGTCTGTGTCTGAGCCATTCTGCGGATTAACCGGCATAATACGAATACAGAAGGTTTTGTTACCACTGTTTCCAATTATTATTTCCACCTTAATCTCATTTTACCGGCAGCTGAGCAAAACAATTTTGGAACGTTAGATGTTCTAGAAATTCACGGTGATATTATTGTTATGGCATTCCGATAATTTCGTTTCCCTTCGACCCTCATATCTCGCTGTGTAATAGTCTTTTATATTATTGTTTCAGTGATAATGATGTCAATTGTCAAAGTATTAATAAAACATATGCTATTACAGGATTATTAAAGTGGAGCTTACGAACCTTATTTAAGAAGTAGCTTTTTTTAATAATTATGCTGTGTTTTGTCTTTTCAGCTCTTTAAAATTTAGCATTCCATTAAAAAAGGCTCTTCACGATTATTAATAAGCCAGTTGCGAGTTGATTGTCAGCGATAAAATTTACGTGAGGGGTAACGCGCGTGCATCAGGCATGCATCAGTATGCAAAGTAATAGTTAGTCTGGCAGTGCCAGACTAACTACCAGACTATGTAGGTGCTAGGTGTCACTTAACAATACCAAACTGCTTGACCAAAATGTACCATAATATAATATTAATTTATTTCATCAATTCAGAATAATAATAATACAACAATCAAGTGTCATTTACAATAATGATAATAATTAATATTATTATCATATTAACAACAAATATAAAATAAAAACTTTGTTAAAATAATGCTTATTGACCTTGTTTTCGTCTGTAACAGCAATTTTCTCTTTGAAGACGTTCACAGTCATAAATTCTGTATTGAAAAACCCTGTGCTATCATAATAAACTGATTGTTAACTTTTGATAGGTACCTAATATCCAATATTTCCGATAACTTTAGAGTTAGATAAGAAACTTTTGTAGGAAACAGGCAGAAGTTCATCGGAAAAGTAAAAGTATAATTTCCACGAGTGGCGTGGTTCTAGCGGAAAATTGAATTGTTGGTTACTACATCACAGAGGTGGCTAGCGTTATCTTGTGGCACAATCTCTATCCGGACCCATCTCAGCAATATTCTCTGACATTTCCCTTCACGTCTATCTATTACTTCCTGTATTTGTATCAAACACAAAAGGGTCCGCATATAGTCACCCAAATGAGCGTTTTATCACGTAAACGTAATACGAAAGGCCTAAAAGCGGTGCCAATATCGTTACTAAATGAACATGAACGAGTTTCTTTACTCACTGGTATTTTTGCGTGAACATGTTTATTTAGCTTATCTTCCGGAGCACTGCCACTATATTTTGTACTTCAGAATTGTTACCTTCCCTTGACTGACGAGATAAAAAAACTTATACAGCACGCTTAGATTAATTGAACTCGACAGAAAAGCGGAAGAAGGAGATCCTTGACAGATTGCGTAGGGGAAGATCCCTCATTTACTATTAGGTATATCTACTTATATGAACGTACACATCAGCAGAATCTTTTGATATAAAAATAGCATCCGACGACATAAGAAAAGTAATACAGTGAAATAAAAATACGCTACGCTAGTAATTAGATGGGTTTATTTTGGTTTCTAACTTGTATGTACAAAGAAAATAAGCGCATATGTAACAAATTTTCGAGTCGCCAATAGATATTGCAAAATATAAAGAGCATTCAAAAGTTAAAGTAGACAGTAATAAAGGCATTTAGCGAGGCAGCGAGTTGCTCGGGGAGCAAGTAATGTCAGCTGCTGGCTGCTGAGAAACTTATTGCAACTTGTTTACTCTCAGTCTTCTCGCCCTTTGTTCTACTAAAACTTTGCAGACGCCCGCGGACGCACACTCCCTATAAATACAATTTACATTCATTACTCACGGAACCTAGCACAGAATAATAGCTAAGATAATAGGCATCAGTCTGGCTTTATACCGAAAATAACTAAAAGCATTCAAAGGTAAAATCTTTAGCGATAAATTCTACCCTCTTCCACGTGTTATCGTACCTCGTATATTATTGTGTGCACTAAAAACGTTACTTACTTTTAGAGAATTATATGGGTAGTAAAATACAACATTTTGCCTGTGAAGTAAAGTAGTCATAAAAAAACTCTTTAGACGACATTGTAATCGAGAGAAAAATACTAAACCTCGGACTACAGACTCATATGAAAGTTAATGGCATACGCTTAATTTAGGCTAAAGTATCTAGATGTAATTTAATTCGAAATAGGTCCACAATTTTTTTTAAAACTTTAAGTATGAATTATCATGCGAGGTGTAGCCAAAATGCTGGCGTTTAACTTGCTCACGTAAAGCATTGCCATTCACCGTGTTAACGCCGCCAAAATTCTGGGTACACTGTCAACAACTGGTAGTGGGCGTAAGCATTTGGATTGACTCTAGACAACGGTCAACGGTCTATGGGCCATTCAATTGTTTATTTTTTATTTTGGGTAAGTACTTTAGATATATATATACTGTTGGATAGCCTGTATTATGTTCAGTTAATAAAAAATATACATCCTTAATTACTATAATGAGTTTTATTCATTTGGAAATTACAGAAGTGAATATGTAATAAAACTACCTACCCTTGAGAACCTACCTACCTAGAGAATAATTTATGACCACCAATAAAGCTAAATCAATCGCACGGGGAGAGGGCTCCGAGTCGCCTCGTATCGGCCATCTATTGGCAAAATGAGTCGCCCCTGAGTGGACTAACTCGTATTTACAATTGATGTCCCGCAAACCAGGCTAATCCATCCAACAACGGTTGCCTGGAAGAGATCTTATTTAGCGCTAGGTGAAGTGATACTTGTGAAAGTAAACTGTAAGTATCTCGATCTATATAAATGTAATTTTTATTTCTGGTATGCCCGATAAATAGTTTCTATCTTTATATATTACTAGCCGTCCGCCCCGGCTTCGCACGAGTGTAAGCTCGGCCTTCGGCCTCGCTACAAAATATAATATAGCCTATGTCACTCGGGGATAGTGTAGCTTCCCAACAGTGAAAGAATTTTTCAAATCGGTTCAGTAGTTTCGGAGCCTATTCATTACAAACATACAAACATACAAAAATAGGTACAAATCTTTCCTCTTTATAATATTAGTGTAAGACTTGTAAAATCTACTGTGTTGCAATTTGTTCAGCAAAAGAAAATACTTTGGGTTGAATATTAATCCTGAATCTAAGTATTTATTGGTATTTACAATGTACAACTACACAAGTTTCATTCTTTGAAAACATATCCGACAAACGATAGTTTTGTAAATGTTAATGACGTGTTCTCATATTAATTTTAAAACATCTATTAATTGATACTTACACGAGGAAGGGCAGTCAAAAACAAATCCATTCCCACTTAACCTATAGCCGTCTGGTATTTTAGGTGATGGATGATCATACCTGGACTGAAAATTATGGACAACACATTTATCAAAATCGGTTGTGGCGTTTATAGGGTAGGTGGTAACATAAGTATATAGGTACCTACATACGCATTAAACACAATAGTCTCCTTTTTGGTTTTGCGTCGTCAGGTAAAAGTCAACTTAAC
The DNA here is from genome assembly GCA_949125355.1 of Agriopis leucophaearia. Lineage (NCBI taxonomy): Eukaryota > Metazoa > Arthropoda > Insecta > Lepidoptera > Geometridae > Agriopis > Agriopis leucophaearia. Next base: position 10,688,580 of record OX421262.1, read on the forward strand.
ATAAATTAGACTTTAATACAGCTACACTAATACATCTATTTAAAGTTTAGGGATGGTCACGTATAACGCAGTAAATAAATAGAAAATTCTATTCATAGTAATAAGACCCCGACATAAACATTTCTACTTTATCGGAGCTAAGCTGAAGCCACGAGAAGCGTCGGACGCAAAAATATTATTAGTGAGTAAATCTCAGTGATAGCACATTTCGGCGCCTCCAGAATACGCCGGATATCGACTTAATGAAGAACCACTCCGGCATCGGCCGATGCGGCTGACTATTTAACAGGATGGCTGGCTATTTACGGAGATTAACCCCTGGGATCTGACCGAAGATGTAATTTATCATTAAAAACTCCATTAAGTCCGGAAACTTTATTAATTAAAGTTTCCAACGTAAAGTTTCCGGCGTATTTGTTAAGCAGAATGAGATAATAATGAAGGAATATCCAAATTTTTGTAGGGAGGGATAATGAAGGAATGTCCAAATTTTTTGAGGGAGGGATATCACTACAGGTATGCGATTATTAACGGGATATTTCGTGATAAGGTTGTAGATGGAGAGGGTTTATCGTTTTGTCTATACCTAACTTTGAATTGTTTTACCACCCACCCGCATTCTTCAGTCTGCCCGTGAACATGTGGTGCATGTAACAGTGTCAAAATATCGGGAGCTCCATCCTATATACTACAATTATACGACATAACAGTAGTATATATAACTGTAGTGTATAACAACCTTGACAGTTTAAAACAGGGAGATATAATTTAATTATACCTATATATTTCCCTACCATTATTAATACCGTATATATTACGTACCGTAAATACCAATACCAAAATTATGATAGGGCAGTATTTAATTTTACCTTTTTATGGTTAACGAGCTATAACCATTTAAATACAGCTTACCTAAGTAAAAAGGTACGTAGTAAAGACCATAGTTATTTTTTTTTATAAATAAAATAGTGAAATTGTGGCTGAAAATGGAGCACATAAACCTAGAAGTTACCCATTTACTTCTCGAGGTAGCAATTGCAATTACTGAGCATATGGGTTATCATAACTTATAAAAATCATCGACAGAAGGTGTGAATTAGTTGTAACGAAACATCATGTTCCTTGATACCTTCAGTTGTACATGTTATAACGATGTATGCAAAGTATTAAAGGGAAATAATACCCTATACTTTTGTAGTGAATCCAAAGACTGGAAAGTTATCAATTGTGATTCAAGCAAGGCGTTTGCGGTCGAGCGAGTGGTTGATAGGGTCATCACGCAGCATCAAGGGTCGAGTTAATCAAGCGCTCGCGGTCTGCTCCATTACCTTAACATATCGCCTCCATTGACATGGAACATCCCACCAGGGAGCTAACTTACTACTCAGTTTTATTATGTTTGTGAGTGAACAATAATGAAATTGACAAGTTACTACTTGTCATACTCGTATTACGGAAAATTAGGAGATTGTTATAGAAAAGGCTGACGGCAAAAAAAACACGTGGTTGGTTATGCGATGGACAGACCACAAATAAATCTTCCAACTGCATAGGCTACGATACAAAGGGTGCCGATGAGAGTTAAACACATGGAAAAGCATAGTTTAGAAGATAACGATTCTATAACATTTTCCAGAAAAAAAATCTTTCAGTATAAGCTAAGTTTACTCTACCTACGGTTTCAACTGTAGGCGGAGAAAATATCAAATTAATTTACTACGACCCTGGAACTTAATTATTCATTTATCATAAAGGTTAATTATTCAATTAGCGTAATAGCATCTCTTTAGTTAACGATAAGAAGAATGAGAACATTTCTTTTTTTAATCATTCGTGCGCATTGTAGATACCTAATTGGTAAGTGCAAAGTTTTCTAGAAGCCGACACAATTTATAGCGATAAAGATCCAGCTATAATGTGAAAATCTTTTCAAAGAATGGGACGGAGTAGTAACCTAATTATAGACATTTCCAATTACATCTGTAATTATATCAAACGTACCGTATTTCTCAGTAATTATAAACGGTTCAGTTGACTAACGATAAAATGAGTGTTTCGGATCAAAGCTCGAACGAATTTAGGAATGGTAATTTGATTCGATTTGATTACGAAATTAAATGCAAAACAGAATGAAAACACAGATGTTTGTTGAACGGAGAATATAGTTTGACCAAATGTTATTGTTAGTCTGGAAAGGTTGGATAGCAGATCTTTATACGTTTATTGCGAAAATACCAAGGTATTAGCAACTACACACTCTTGGATATATGAAATGTAGAGTACATCTATATGTACTATAGATTATGTTTCTGGGCATATATTATCTTGACAGGTGGGCAAAGATCTCCATTGAGTCGGTACGTACGAACACTGGACTCCCAGGTCTCTCACAGGCCCAATGGCTCGACGAACTCCGGAGGTTTAATAAAGATAAGTTGATGCTGGCCTAGGACAAAAACAATTTGAAAGAGTTGTAGGAGACAGTTGCCCAGCATTTGGACTATACAAATTACCATAAAAAAATAATTATGGGGATAACGCAGCGTCTTTTTGTTTTATTGTTCTATCCTACTGATTTCACATGACTAGGGACATGCCGTCAACGAAAAATAAAATATAGAACGCAAAAGGTTTTAGATTTTCATTCGACTTCAAAAAGAAGTTCTAAATGGAACTGTATTTTTTGTCTATGTTACACGAAATCGAATTGTTTCCTGATAGTTACAATATTGTATGGTGGATGTCTTCAAGTCGCGAGTGAGTCGCGGTTTCTTCTGGGCAAGTGTGCTGCGTTGTAAACCACATCATCACTTAACATCAAGCGAGGTGGCGGTCAAACGCAAGCTTATTATTCAATAAAAAATCTTTCACGATTTTACCGATTTTGATGATTCTTTTTTTAATGAATAGCCAATATTTTCATTTAAATTTGAAGAAAATATTTCACCTTCAAGGGTAGAAAATTAGGAGACGAATCTTTTTTATTAAACGTACCGTAAAATCAGTTGCTTTTTTTCTTTTAAAATGTATTAATTAATATATGTATTATGTATATCAAAAGTTTTTAACATTATATGATTTGTTACTCTGAATTTATGTAAAAATTGGGTATTGCTGTACCACGTGGATTTGTTGGTAAGTCAGAAAGTGAATCGCCTTCGTAAATACGAGTAAAAACCGCCAATTCAGTAACTCGAATGGTACGCCATTAAGTCAAATAAAACCTCATGCATAAAATTACGAGCAACCTAATAACATAAACAAACAAGGGCCTGACAATATTACCTATTATTCTAACAACTAAATTTCTTCTGGGTATTAAACTAGATTACGTGAATCACGGGATACTTTAGTATAATAAAAGAGAATTATATTTTTCGGAGCTTATCGTGTCGTGTAGTGGGGAGAGATAGCGCTCGCAAATTAATTCCGGTAGCGGTCTTTGATCTCGCCGGCATTGTTGGGTTGTTGTACAAATAAGCAAGGCTGTAGGTTCTGCAAGCTCCGCCTTCATATTACTCGGTCCCTAGAGAGCTGCGACGCACTGACGTCGGCAGTCGTTTAAAGCTATTACACTCTCAGGTTGTAAAGCCGGAATGGAAGATGTTATGAGGGTAGAGTTATGTTATTGTTGACCCTATAATGGCAAGGAATTTTAGTCCGAGTATATTCATACATTCCCGAAGTACTATCTTGAAACATAAAGCTTACAATGACTACATGTTCACAGAGCAAAGAAGCAAAAATGTTTATTTTATTTTGTGTGGGTTTTATGTTAGTGCAACATTAAACGAATGTAATCCTCGAAAGTCAAGGGCTTAAACTTAGTTTAAAATATATTTAACGCAAGTTGTATGCCGTCCGCCCTGAAACTCCCGCTGCGGGCCGTTTTTGCTACGAGCTGGCGCTACGAGGCTACGAGAGCTACGAGTGAGCGCTGCCATTGGGTGTTTATTCCACAGAGAACGTTATTATTTTTCCGTCGTCTACACTCTTGTGCTAAGGACTCTCTATGTAATGAGGAACCATGCACAGTTTATTCTATCATGCGCTGAACTCAACACCAAAAATAATCATGAGATCTAACGTTATAATTAATAAATTATAACGTTTTCATTATATAATTTCTAATCCGCACAGCCAAAGATTGGAACAACCTGCCGACTGTCTTGTTTCTTAAGAGATAAGTCTGGGCCTTTTCAAGGCCAGAGCGAATCTCCTAAGTCTAAACGTTTCATCTTCGACCACATCGTCGCTTACCAACAGGCGAGTTGGTGGTCAAAGGGAGAAGATGCGATAAAATTGATGAAATAAACGCTGCTACAATGAAATGAGGTCAACTTGCGAATAAAAACAATGTGTAACAATTTATGTTTGGTGAGTTGGGACTACGTTGAAGAACCAATGTGATTCAATTTCAGTCTGCCGGTATAGATGGTCATATTCTAGTACTAGATTTTCTAATTATAAACAATAATTAACGCTTTTATAAATCACTCTATCAAAACACGCACTAAACTTGCAAAAGTTTGTGGTAATAGAATGAAACTCAGTTCCGTAATGACTTAACGGATGGAAACAAATGATAACTAATTTTTATTACAGAAACCACAGGCTGACAGTGAGAAAATAAGTCTTATCACTTCATCAAAAGTAGTGCCAAGTCTTACTTCTTTTTCTAATAGTTTCTTAAACTAAAAAGTCTTGAATGAAAACTGACACGGCTCTCCCATTATTGTGAAATATTAGCTTTTCGAGATTATTTCAATTTGAAATTATAATTTTTTACAAATTTCATCGCGTGTATTATTTTAATTCCTTAAGTTTTAAACACTGCTGTGTCCATGGTCACAGGTAGACTAGATGGTGGATGTTTGTTGAAATGTTATGAAATTATAAGTGCCACGACCAGTAACGGCAGGAATGAAAAAAAGAAAAGAATAAAACACACGCCATAAAATCCGTTACGTGTTTAATTTCAATGTTTCATAGTAAATTATAATATATACCTATACTACCTGACCCGACAAACGTTTTCTTGTCGATGAAAAAAAATTACAGTCAGTTTTGGTCGAATTTTCAAATTTTCCGGGTCAATTTTCCTAAGTCTCTTTTTCTTCTAAACCACCACTGTATTGAGGCAATCGAAAATAGGTATTCAAATCGGTCTAGCCGGGTTTTTAATTTAGCGGGACTAACAAACAGCAGTTGATTTTTGTATAGATGTATGTAAGATAATTATACGCGTCGAGTTCAGATCCTCCTCCTTTTTTGTCGGTTAAAAATAAAAAGGATTATACATTATTACATTGCTTACGCATGGCAAAGGATAGTATTTAGGGAAATATTTTTATCACACCGCCCGAAGCTGAAAAGGACGCGTATAAAGTATAACAAAGTATCTGAAGTATGGGATAAACCCGGGATAAGGCAACATTCAATCCGCGGTATCGGGACTCAGGGAAGATCACACTAGCCGCAGATTACGTATCTGGGACTTATGAAGCCTTTTAAATGCCACGATTCGAAGTTCAGATTAAAATTATTGTAAATAACTTTTATATATAAAAAGAGCAGCAAATAAGCTTGCTGTCCGCCTGATGGTAAGTAGAAACTGCCGCCTATGGACATCTGCAACACTAGCGGTGCTGACGGTGCTTTGCCAGCCCGCAGTAGTAGTTATAGACAGAGATACTCGTTTTAAAACGCTTCATGTTGAAACTCGACGGGTATACCTTTAGGGGAAGGACATTCCATACCTTGCAGGCCCGCGGAAGAAAGGAGCTGAAAAATCGGACGGTGTGGGATTTCCAGCTTTACAAGAAATAGGGGTGAGCTTTTGATTAACAATGTAAAGAAAGTCAAATTTAAATTACTTTTAATTGCTTCACTTGTATATAAATAATAATGTTAAACAAGTCTTAGATCGATTTTAACCTACTTCTTATTGCTTCACTTTTAACCTAACTAATAATGTTAAACAAATCTTAACAGTCATTTTAACCTACTTCTAATTGTTTCACTTGTAACTAACAACGTAAACAAATCTTTAAAGTCGTTTCACCCAATTTTTTTTATCCGACATCAAAAAAGGCGGATGTGGATCCGCCAATTATGAATTGATTTTTATGGTTATTTTTTTTTGTTTGGTAGGCCATACTTCAGAGATGATACCATGTAAATTTCATCAAAATCGGCTCAGTAGTTTGGTTTTTTATTCAAAGTAACTTTTTTTTAAACATGTCATCCATAAGTAAAGGAAATTGCGTATTTACTAATTTTGAAGTAGGTATTTAATGTGATCCACTTGTAATTTCTTCACATGTTACTAACCATCTAACAACGTGAATAAATTTTAGAAGGCGATATTTACTAACTTCTAATTGTCGTATTCGATTTGAAATGTTGCAAGAATATGTAATCCGCATGATAATACAACACTTTGGTAGTATCTAACTGATATGAAGGTGGAACCAGAAGGTGGGTGATTAAACTCATCGATGGCTACTAGTAAACCCCTCGAGTTTAGGCCTATTTTGTTTGTTTCAACAAGACCCATACAAAGAGTGTGTAAAAAAAATTAAACAAAAAAATGCTGTCTATTGGTACTGGGAAACTAAATTCCTCGTCATATATAAAAATTATGATTATGGCTTTAAAGACATGTTTGAAGACAACTCTGTCTCTCTGTCTGTTTGTTCGCTTTTCACGACGAAACGGCTAAGCGGATCTTAACAAAATTTGGTACGATGATAACGTACATCATAAGGACGGACATAGGATACTTTCCTCCCAAAAAGGAAGAAAAACTTGTAAATCACGGATAACACCGCGAGATTAAGCTAGTATATTAAAAATGCGAAAGTTTGAGTATAAGTGTATATGTTTGACAGAACTCAAACCCGTAAATAGCTGAACAGATTTAGATAAAAAGCATGGAGGTAACTTATATCCTGGATTAACACATAGTCTACTTTTGTATCCTGGATTAACACATAGTCTTCTTTTGTATCCTGGAAAATTTATTTTCAGAGAGTGAGTGATACCGCGCTAATTACATTGCATTCTCATGCATACAGTTTTAAACTATATTTAATATTCCATTCCTGAGTTCAATTTTAAAACTTATACTGAATATATAGAAAAGATAACGAGTTAATAAAATTTTCATTAATTTTGTAGCGGTCGAGTTGTGTAAATGCCATTTAAAGGAAAAGGACTCCGTTAAGAAGGAAAATGTGTCCATTCCATTTTCATACCTACTCCCTTTGCACACACGCACTTTTTATTGAATCATTTGTTTGTTTCTATCTGGCATAGTTATTTCTTAGTTGTTTTATCATAATATTTTGCCAGAATTTTTTGTATACTTACGAAGATATTTAAAACTATGGATATTGAGTCGGCGCATGAAAATGTCTGTAATAAAAGTAGACTAGAATTATACTAAATGGTATTCTATGCATTTGGCCACATTTGTGGCAAGTAAAATAAGCCTACCTACACATCACATCATCAGCCAATTAACGTCCACTGTTGGACAAGGCCTCCCTCATAGAGACGGGTGTTGCCATAATCCCCACGAATGGCAGGCGGCTTGGGGATCAAGCCTACCTACAACCTAATTAAAATACAGAAATAGCGACAAACTAGACAAAAAATATTGTTGATAATTCACTATAACAATGCCTAATTTTACTCGGATTTCAATTACTTTGGCGGTATTTTTGTATTTCAAATAGGTTGTAGGTAAACTCAGGACACTTTTTCGTGAAGTTTGTACAATTCGCAACATCCACGTATTTGTAAATCAATGTTGATTTAGGTACTTGCCAGATATCGTATTTTTGCAGTCGTACGCGCTACTTTAACATACTCGTAACAACTGTCTTTGAGTACCTTCGTACTTTTCTAATGTTATTTCATTAAAGAAAATGTTTATTATGTAAATTTTTACTTACAGCTGGGTAAAAGTTTGCATAAGTTACAATAACAAACAGAGCCCCGACGTCGTATGGACTACTAAATATAATAATAAAGAACTTCTAATTAAAACTTCGCTCCGTAAGTTAGAAAGTTAAGCTCCATGTAACTTGTTTGAATTGCAAAATTCTTAGCATGCGGAGCAGCTACGTGACGCTCATATCGGCGAGACAAGCCTGGAGCTGAGCGAAAACGATATAAAATCCTGTGAGAAACGAGCGAGCAACGCGAAACCGACCACGTTCTACCAATTTACCACACTCGTCGCGATCTCTCAAACATATTACAGACACATATTTTGCGATAACGAACAAAATCCACTAAAAGAGCGGTAAAGAAGTTTTTCTAAATCTCAGCAATAGCAGTCATATCGAAAGCTATTCTATTTGGGTAATACGTAATAGAGAGAAGTTCGCCGCCAGGCAGGCGCTCACCAAACGAGAATGCGTGCTCATTCCAACCTATTTGCCAGAATAGCGCCGATATCGGCCGATGGATGAGCCTGGACGATAGGAACGTGATCCCGCATTTCATTTACTGCTCATGAAATATGAATTGGCTGCGGAATCAGGTAAACAGTCAACACCTATATGTGACCATAGTGCGAGATATCGTCTCGCACGTCACGACTGTGACATCGTAAAAACTGATACGCAATACATTGGCGATTATTAAAATCATTTTCGTACCGTAATAGTGATGAATGTGTTCAGATGAATAAAGCCCTTTGGTTGGTTCGTAATCTGATAATAATTGAGTTCAATTTCTACGTTATTATACACGTCCCTTCGGAGTCTTTTGTCCCGCCCTCCGGACGCGCTCCCAGTGTATTTCACAGTTCCGTCCCAACCAGCGCGGCGATCGAACGTGCGTCCGCGATACAATATTTGTTCATCAGTATACATTTCTACCTTAAAACTTGTGTTTTGTTGTCGTATTAATATAGAACACTGTAAATATAAACGACCAGTGGACCTGTGCGCGTTTGAAGAAAACCAGTTTCGATTGTTGTTGATGCTCACAGGAGTCACAATAAAATCGCTATCTTTAACCATCCAACCTCGCGAAATAGAAAAGTGAAGTGTGTTATCGGCTTATGGAGTGTTCACTGTTTATTACTCAGTGCGAGATTCTTCTAAGAAACAAAAATTGGTTTGGTTGTTCTTGGTATTAACTCCGGATCTTTGGGGGTGATTTCCACAAAAGTTTCGAATAGTATCCCTAATATATATAGAGGTCAAAATAGTGCCACTCAATACGATACCTGGGTTTTTCGAACAATAAAGTTTGGACTTAAACTGACCGTACTACTTAGAATAACATAAATGTAAACAACTATTATTAACTTCAAGATTAAGTTTGCATAAATCAATAACATCGATAACAGTTACTTATTTCCAAGCATAGATCTGTGGGTGTTGAGTTGTGGGTTTGCTTGCGGCTGTGATTTCCTGAACATTCTGACTTTTATCCTTTCAATTGTGTGATTGTGTTGCTTTTGAGAATATTATTTTTTTATCGTGTGGGTAGTGAGGGAAAACTTTTTTGTTTTTTTTCCTACCTACTTCATTATTTTTATTCAGAGGTCGCGTTTTAGATCATATGTAGTATTTCTGTTAAGAAGGTATACTATCGTACTAGTGTTAATGTACAACATCTACCTACATCTTTTGCGGCCACTGGTTGTTGTGTAAAAGTTTTCTGTTGCAAAAAAAAAAAAAAAAAAAAAAAAACATTATATATATATATATATATTATTAGTAGGGATTAATAATTATTTCGCCATTATAACCCATTCGCAATTGTCATGTCTACTATATCTGGAAAGTCGTCAAGAGGCTCGAGGGGCTCGAGGGGGGGATCTTCCTCGGGGGGTTCGCGGGCGAAAGGTGTCAGTGAGGCAACGCGTAAAAAGGCCCTCATTAAAAATGCAGAGAAACGTTTAAAGGATTCCGAAGATTCTGAACCGGGCATTTCTATAGTCGAAACTCCTCCGGAGACTAAGACCACCAAGATTAACAGGGCTAAAACAACTTCTGAAACTCCACCGACTTCGCAACACTCTTCTGTGGCTGAATCGCCTAGTCCAATGACTAACATGCCATCTATAGCAAACCGGTTATTCCAAGAGGCAAAAACACAACTCGAGCAATCCGAAAACTTGGAGGCCCCAATAAAGGATGCTGTGATAAACTCCCTTGTGGGTATATACGAGATAGTTCTTCGTTTAAATGAATCAAGAATCACCCTCCAACTACAAATGGAAAAGGTCAAATCCCAAATAAAAGACGAAATCTGCAGTCGCGAGAGGGATCATGCCCAAAACCTGGCAAAGATGGCTGACTCAGTAAAGGATATAGACATTAGATCCCCTGTGAAGGAAACTCTAAGCGAGATAAAGTCACTCCGTCAGTTAATTATTTTTGAACTATTAGAAAATCAGAAGATATCTTCTTCAGAAGGAGGAAGAGATCAAGCGGGAGCGATGGAAGTAGCACAATTGTCCCGAGATATTAAAGAACTGAAAGATACCGTATCAGAGATTATTCCACGAACGGTCGTAGCTCTGAAGGAAAATCTGGCTAAACTAAGTGAACAAGGGTCACCTGAACAGATGACGTATGCAGCAGCAGTGGCACGCCAGCAGCCGCCCAAGCATACCATTATTGTCTCCTCAGAAGAGTCAAAAGACACTAGTGAGGACGTACTCACTAAAATCAGGGGAGCGGTAGATGCTAGAAGCATGGGAGTTCAAGTCGCTGGGGTACGCAAGGCCAGAAACCAGAAGGTCCTTATAAGCTGCCAAGACAAGGAAGATCTGTCCAAAATAGCCGACCACCTTAAGAAATGCAAAAAAGGTTTAAATGTTGAAGAAGCAAAGAGCAAAGACCCTCTGGTTGTTATCCGCGATGTGTTATCATATAATACCGACGAGGACATATTAAAATCTCTGAAATCTCAGAATGTTAAAATCACTGGAGACATCCGGGATAATGAATATCGTGCTATAGTCAAGTATAGACGTCGTACTAGAAACCCATTGGAAAATCATGTGATTTTGCAAGTCTCTCCAAAACTGTGGCAAAGGCTGACAACAGTAGGAGAGGTCCATATAGATCTGCAAAGACGGGCAGTGTTGGACCAATCGCCGCTGATTCAGTGCACAAAATGCCTGAGCTTTGGCCATGGGCGGAAACTGTGCAAGGAACCAGTGGACCTGTGTAGCCATTGCTCCGGGCCTCACTTGAGAAAAGACTGCCCGGCATGGACAGTGGGAGACTTGCCGTCTTGTCGCAACTGCTGCAACGCAAAGATGGATCGGCATGACCACAGCGCTTTTGATTTTGGTTGCCCGATCCGAAAGCGATGGGACACACTGGCAAGGTCCAGCGTAGCCTATTGTTAAGAGAAGGGCACCAAAATGTATAATGTGCTGCAAGGCAATTTACGGAGAAGTGAACTGGCAACACTGGAGTATTTATATCAATCGCAAAAAAGAGGAGTTGGATTTGGCATGATACAGGAACCATATGTTGGAGCAATCGGGAAAGTAAGAGATTACAAAGGAATTAGAATCATTCAAAAATCTATGATTACCACAGAAAAACCAGTAAAAGCTGCAATAGTAGTATTGGACAGCAACATAAAAATACTAGCCGATCCCACTCTAACGACCGAAAATATTGCTTTTGCCGTATTAAAGACCAACACATGGGAACTCGCTGTGATGTCCGTTTACTTCGAAGATAATGAGCCTCTGGACGGCTATCTAAATCATGTAAGCCAACTACTAACGAAATGTAATTACAAAAACGTACTTATAGGAGGCGACGTTAATGCGTGGAGTCCATGGTGGGGCAGCGTTAGAGAAAATAGCAGGGGCGCAAAAATGGCTGCATATTTGGATGAATCGAGCCTGCACATTTTAAATGTAGGAAATACACCAACATTTGAAGTTGTAAGAAATGGCATAATATGCCAAAGTAGAGTGGACATCACAGTTTGCAGTGAAGATCTTCTTCCGAAAATAGATAATTGGTATGTAGACGACACCGTGTCGACCTCGGACCACAATGCAATTTCTTTTACAATAATAACAACAAAACCGAAACTAAATTTAAACTATAAAACTACTCGAATATATAATACTAAAAAAGCAAAGTGGCCCCAGTTTGACTCAGTGCTAAGCGATGCCCTCACCGAAAAAGAAATTAATGTATCTACTGTAAAATCTATTACAGACAGTCAAGAATTAGAGGAAAATATTAAATCATTTTCCAAATGCATTACAACTGCATGTGAGTCTGCAATTCCGAAGAAGAAATATAATTGTAAATTCAATTTACCTTGGTGGAATGAAGATGTTGAGCAAAAGATGAAAGTATTGATGACAAAAAAGAGAAGAATAAGATGTGCAGCTCCAAGCAGGAAACAATATGTTATAGATGAATACTTAAAGGCAAGAAAGGAGTACGAAGAGGAAGCAAAACTACTACAAACCAAAAGCTGGAGGGAATATTGCACAAAGCAAGACAGGGAAAGTCTATGGGACGGTATCTATCGAGTAATAAAGCAAACTGCGAAAAGACAAGAAGATGTGTTACTTACTTTAGAAGGAAATACCCTTGACTCCTTACAGTCATGTCAGTTACTTGCCAATGTATTCTATCCTGATGACGATGAAAAGGAAGATACTCCACATCATGCTGAAATAAGACTACTGACAGAAGACTCCTTTCCGAATCCAAGCGGCGTGGAAGACGATCCGCCATTTACCACCGATGAACTACATAGTGCGTGGAATAGCTTCAATCCCAAAAAAGCTCCAGGGAGTGACGGCTTCACAGCTGATATCTGCACGAGAGCCATAGAAGCGAATGAAATTTTATTCTTGGAAATTGCAAATAAGTGTATGCAGTTGCAGTACTTTCCAAAAATATGGAAAAATGCCACAGTTATTATATTGAGGAAGCCGGGCAAGTCTGACTATAGTCAGCCAAAATCATATCGACCGATAGGGCTTTTACCGATTCTTGGGAAAATATTAGAAAAAATGCTCGTAAAAAGGCTAAGATGGCATCTACTCCCCAAATGTAATCCACGCCAATACGGTTTTGTGCCTCAGCGCTGTACGGAAGACGCTCTCTATGATCTCGTGAATTACATCAGGAATGAGATCAATAATAAGAAAATAACAATACTCGTCTCACTTGACATAGAGGGCGCTTTCGACAACGCGTGGTGGCCATCCATAAAACATCAACTAGCAAAGAAAAAATGCCCAGGAAACCTTAGATGCATGGTCAACAACTACCTAAAAGATCGTCGAGTAGAAGTGAGGTATGCAGGAGAATGTAGTCCCAAGCAAACTACTAAAGGATGCGTCCAGGGCTCAATAGGGGGACCCACATTCTGGAACATCTTGTTAGACCCATTATTAGATCTGTTGGACAGCACTGATATCTATTGTCAAGCTTTCGCCGATGATATTGCTCTTGTGTTCTCCGGAAAATCAGCACTGGACCTGGAACAGAAAATCAACACATCATTACAGCATATTAGTGAATGGGGGAACAAAAATAAATTAAAATTTGCGGCACATAAGACCTTTGCTATGCTTATAACAAAGAAATTAAAATATGATATACCAAATTTAAATATGGGAGGAATTTCAATCAAACTTACTAATGAAATAAAACTTCTAGGTTTAACAATAGATAAAAAACTTACATTTAATAGTCATTTATCAAATATTTCTAAAAAAAACAATAAAAATATATGGACAATTGGCCAAAGCGGCGAAAGTTTCTTGGGGACTCAATCCTGAGGTCACAAGAACCATTTACACAGCAGTGATTGAACCGATAACTCTATACGCAGCAAGTGTATGGTCGCAGGCTGCAACTAAGATTTCCGCGAGAAAGAAACTAAACTCTATTCAGAGGGGCTTTGCTCAAAAGATATGTAGGTCCTACCGCACTGTGTCCCTGAATGCAGCACTATTGTTGTCAGGTTTAATCCCTCTAAATATGAGAGTCCAAGAAGCTGCACAAGTATTTGAAGCCAAGAGAGGGAAACCCTTTGAATATATAGCTGGTCGCCAAGTTGAAAAGAGAGAAAGCTTCTTGAGCGCAATACACCCAGCTAAAAACAGAACAATAGGATTTAGATGTATCGAAGATTGGACTGAAAAAAATATAAAAGAAAAAAATATAAGAGGACTGTTGGTATTTACCGATGGCAGTAAAATCGAAGGAAAAGTAGGAGCTGCCCTCTCTTGGTGGAGGGATGGCAGAGAAGTCAAGAGCACAAAACTAAAACTAGAAGCATACTGCACAGTTTTTCAAGCCGAAATGTATGCCTTATATTACGCTACGACACAAGCCTTGGAAATGAATGATACAGAAATGACGATTCTAAGTGACTCCAGATCTTCGTTGGAGTTACTTCAGAATCACGAAACATTTCACCCAGTAGCGTTTCAAACACGAAAGAACTTGCTACAACTAAGAGACCAAGGTAAAACCATTCATCTATACTGGGTAAAAGCACACGTAGGAGTTGAGGGCAACGAACGCGCAGACGTACTCGCGAAAGAAGCAGCATTAACAATGAGAACTGCAGCTCATTACGACAAGTGCCCTGTCTCATATGTAAAACGCGTAATAAGAAACGAAACTATCTTGAAATGGGCGGCTAAATATGCAGATGAAAAAGAAGCAAGTATAACGAAACTGTTTTTTCCAAATGTGCAAATGGCTCATCGGCTACTTAAGGAAATAAAACTTACCCAAGAGCTGGTGCAGGCGTTCACGGGGCACGGTGGTTTTGCGCAATATCTCCACAGATTCAAGATCAAGCCATCGGCTGGATGTATCTGCGACCCGGAAGAGGATGAAACCAGTGTCCACGCTATTGTTGACTGCCCCGTTAACATTATAAAAAGAACACTATTAGAAATAAGATTTAGAAGAGACATCAAACGCGACAACTTAAGTGAGTGGCTGCAAAATAATGATGGTAGAGAAGAATTTTTAGAATTTTGTAAGAATGTTACCAAGAACTGTAATAAAAGGAATAAATAAAATTTTATAACTACTCAAATAAAACTTCAAATTTTATAATACATATATAGTTTAATCATTTAGGTTAACTACTACTATTATTGAAAATACTCTGCAACAATACGTGCACACGTACAGTTGTACATGTATAAAAATTATGTATAAATATGACCATGAGATGAAATAATGCATAATTGTGTATTTTGATATTAATTATAATAATATGAATGTGAAAACTATATATATGAATATATTTAAGTATATATTACGTATATATGGGAATCAATGCAAATAGTAGAACGTAAAAGGTTGAAATGTTAAAACTATTAGGTATACTAACAAAGTTCCTAACGCTAGTTAAAATATGTACAAGGTGTGACAATATAATATACTATATTGCACAACTTCAATTAATTACTGTAGCTGAGCACTGTGAATGGAAGCAAACATGATAATTGTATACATGTAGGCTCCATTCGTGATGATACGAGTCATGCATGAGCTTTGTTTTGTACGAGTAAAAAAAATAAAAAAATAAAAAAATATATGTATATTTAAAAACTAAAAAAAAAAAAAACACAAAAAAAAACTAAAAAAAAATATAACAAAAAAAAGCATTCTACTCAAAATTACATCTATTAATTATGTATAATATACTTGTATAATGTATGATGTATGTGTGTATTTGTATAATATAATTAAATATATTATGTTAGTCTAATTATAATAATTTAAGGTGAAAATCGCCGAGAATTATTAAAAAAAAAGAGTAAACTGCTATGCAATATGTTTAGTCTAACAATGTCTCCGGCATGTGTCGGAGAAAGTAAAGACGGAACAAAAAAAAAAAAAAAAAAAAAAATAGTGATCACATTATAACTTTATTGTGTTGTTGTCGGAACTTCCTTCTCGAGTATGTCTGAAATGCTAAATATCAGAAACTTCTCGGGGCTTTGTACCTGTGCTGAAAAATTTCATGGGTAAATTAAGAAATAACTAGCTATAATTGATATAACCTAGGCTTATTGAGAATTGATCACTAAGCTGTTGGAAAATTAAGGTTTTAGCACCGACGCAATAGGAGGGGTGTTATAACTTTAACGTGTGTATCTGTGTGTCTGTCTGTGGCATCGTAGCTTCGAAACGGCTGATCCAATTATGATGTTTAAAAAAATAGTTTGATTGAGAGTTATTAGCTACGATTCAAGAAAATATGTTAAGCCGTGTGAACATTCGTTTTCATTAGCTAAGTTTTGTTTGTTCTTTTGTCGGGACCTTTTAAAAAGTCACAATAAGTTGTTCAATTCTTCATTACTATTACTAGGTTTATCATACAAAATCAATAGCTGTTTAAAAAATATGATTCATTCTGATTGTAACTGGAAGATTATGTTTAATAATGATTTAGTTAATAAAAACTACAAAAACTAGGTATATTGTAGACAATTTGCGGTGTTTACGTAAAAACAGTCAAATACCTACACAAGTTGTGTTCGTAATATTTTTTAAATATTTCAGTGCAAAAATAACGAGACGACAGCAAAGATGAAATGAGGGGGGTCGATTGCTCTACCGTAGTGAGCGTAAAATAGTCTCTCCTTCGCCGGAAACGGAAGTACGCCATCTCCGACTAGGATCGAAAGCCGTACAGACTTTTTAGCAAAACGAAGGTGTGTTATAGATTGAGCGTTATTTTTATAACAAGATAAAGCATTAAAATATATCACGTTGTGATATCTGTGATAATCACGAGTATTTCGTGAACACATCTCGATGTAGATATTGAACTGTTTAAAAAATTTACATTTTTTTTATAGAGAGTTCTATATAACGGTCTTTATAGACAAGCAACAACCCAATTCAATACAATAATACTGAAACTTTTAGACATTTGAAGTAACCAAAGTCTAAAAAGTTACGCCAAAAAACTCGCATCGACTTTAAATTCTTTTTTTAAAGAAAACGACTTTTCGTCTGTTCTGCTTTTGATATCTGGATACACATTCACGGAGCTCCGATAAATTCACGGGCCATTGCCAATCGAGCTTGCCCGTCATGCGTTCAATTTGCTTGGTTCCTTTGATGCATATTTTAACAAGTTTCATGGCGGCCGCATGGCGCGATTGAAATTTTACCTTAATTAAAATGGCTCGCATCAATAACGATGTCACTTAACCACAGCCGGTTCTTCAAAATTACTATTGTCACAGACAGTATAAGCTAACTAGCTAGCTGTGTAGCTTTTTTTTACCTATATTTAATAGTGCGCGATAAGTCCCGATAAATATGAAAACAAGTATAAGCGAAAGCAGTAGGCTCGAATGTGTCTTTTGAATTCAATGCCTACTGTCTGTCATAGGGTTGCTACTATCAGGTTTTAAGAAAGTTTTCATTGTTTTGTACGCTACTTCTACGCTGACGACACAAACACAGGGCTGACACGGTGAATCTCAATGACTTGGTGCGCGTGACTATCGCTGAGCGTACCATGAAGTATCGTAGTGGGCGGGGGAAGGGCGCACGTTCGATCAAGTCACACTCGATTTGGGCTTTACTGCTTAAGCTTATATCTACTGTATTATTATTATCTTATGAAAGAGCATTTGCATGTAAAAATGACAGGTATTTTTAAGCCGTACGATTTCTACGTCATCATTGATACCTTTCGAAGCCTAGATTTAGCCCTAGTGTTCACAGGTGACTCGAGGTGACGATGCGGCATAAAAGCATCTGTGAAAAAATATAAATTTCTGATTTACAGTTTGTTCAAAATTTTACCTTCGCAATTTTGCATCGCATCGCGTGTCGCCTGTTTTAAAATCTAGTAAAGGTACGGTACAATTTTGAGCAAAAATGATAGTTTTTTTACTGCCACACAGCCAGTCGGCGATGACTAATGACATTCTCTTCGAGATTTGCATTCATTTGGATATTAAATAAATATAAAATTTCCAAAACGTTGTTTTAAACTATCATGGTTGCTCACTAAAATTAGATAATTATCAGCGGGATAGTTAGGAGATCTTAGGTCCAAGTTCCAGTGATAACCGCAGAAAAAGACTAAAAAAGAGGGTAGATCCTTTTTTTTGCACCAATCTTTTCGGCCAACCACCCGCGAAAATGGTGCATGTAACTGCACCGAAATATTGGGAGGTCCATCCACAACCTTAATACGGTAAATATATGCCGATGAATAATCATATAATTGTACTATATTTTTCAGTTGTAGAATGATGTAACCGAACTAATTATTACTTATGGTGATCGACTTATTTGCACATTAATTTTTTAAGTGATTTGCTACATATAGATGTTTATTTACCATTAAAATATTGTTTGGAATATCTAGTCCATTAGCTAAGCTCGCAGAGGGGCCGGTAAGAGGATCAGAGAATTGGTTTATGCTCAAGATAAGACGTTAAAATTCTCTTGCAAAGTTAATGGACGCTTTTAAATGTACATTTTTACATGAGGATTTTTATCTATTTGCGTAGAAAAGAGGAAAAAGCGAAGTAAAATTATTTTCCTGACATGTTTTGTGGAACACGCCAAAGTTTAAAAAGATACATTTTAGCTTCAGATAAAACATGTCCCAGATACATTTATGAAACAAAAATAAATATTTAATTAACATCTATCCAGAACAGTAGGTAAATTTTTACTAGTTACCTATTTACTAAATACTCATGAAATGAAATAAGTAGCTACTCGTACTATTTATAGGTAAACTTATTGTGTAGTTTTTGAGTTGTATATTTACCTATCTCTAGATTATATTACTAGCTGTTGCCCACGACTTCGTGCGCGTAGACTTTCATATAAACTTTCTACCCCCTTAATTCAGCCCTTTCACAAAATATTTTCTCTCTTTAATCTACCTGCCAAATAATGTAATTAGTTTTAGAGATTTTGTGATAAGTCAGTCAGTTAGCGAGTGGTATATTTTTTTTATATAGAGGAATGGATATAGATCTTAGGAATCCAATATCTACTGCTTAGTCAATAATGAATGATGTAAATAAAGTAAATTTCGGATCAGTACAAGCTTGTGAGAATTTCTTGATTTCCCCTGGGCTTCACAGACCGTTGTAGGTGCTTGAAGCGGGTACGTATTACCTACTTATTCTTTACTACCTTGTTTTGTCCACGGTGTATGAATCACTGACGTAGGTTTCTCTATCGAGAGGGTTTCCCAAGTAGACTATTGAATTACATAAAACAAAAACTAGTATAATAGTAGTACCTCCTATAATTTACTAGCTGCGCCTTAAGTATAATAATATACTACTCATTATAGAAGAACTCTAACACGGCAGACAAAGTTCTCAGAATAGCAAGCAAGTGAAAATAGCATTTAGGTGAATACCCACTACATTTTGAAAGCTCGTTCAAACTTCAAAGGAGCTCGGATTTAATGAAGACGGCACGCAATAAAGTTTGTAACGACAGGTGTGGGGGAAGACACGACGGATTCATTTCCAATTGTCTGCAATATGTATACCTATATGAGGGTGTTTGGCTCGTGATATGTGTGTGTGTGAGTGTATATATGATGTGTATAACTGTGTGTGGGTGACCAGTGGAGAATCAGCCAACGATCTGTGTTTGAGGCATAGCCGGTGCTTCCGAGCCATGACAATTTGTAGGCCGCCGTTTGTCATATCTGAAATTCAGAGCTTCTGTACATTCGCACTATCGATCAGTTGGTATATTTTGGTGAAGTGAATTAAAGTTTATTTTTGGGTCAAAAGATAAGGATAGGTAAAAGTTATTTATGTTAAAAAATTGTGCGTAATATGGAATGAAATTTAAATAGTTAAAACCCAAAACTATTTACTTATTTAAAATTATTGTAACAAAAAAAATATTCTAAAAGTTTCTTGGTTGAAGGAGAAGTGGGCAGAATACTGGTAGCATTACCACTCTACACACAAAGGTTAGGTTTTGGCCAAAGAAGGCGGCAGCATTCCGGTCACCAGTCGTCTCCGCCGAACGTTTGACAACTGTTGTTCAGCTAAGTTAAAATTTCATATAACTTTGTTGACATAACAAAATGTTCTGTACAAACAAAACTTCTAAGAAAATCGCCGCAGCATTTAGCGATTGCGCATTTAATGATCAATTAAGACGGATGTCCTGTGACTTATACGTTTACTAACAAGTGCGGTTTCCAAGCAAGCTACAAAACACTTCACTTATTGGAAAATCGGAGCTGAAGCTAAGAAAATTCAATAATATGAGGGCAGAGGGGTCGCTACTCGTGTTTACACTAACGTTTCATAGCGAGCTATGTAGTAGGTATTGTAGAGCTATGTATTAGTACTTAGAGTATATGGTTTTTTGTGGTACCTATCATAGAAAATACACCTTTTCACTTCTCGTGCACGTAAAATGCTTGTTTAAGCCCGGTGTGGGCGGACTAAAACTGATTCTTATGCTCTAATGCATAAAATTCTGCTGTTTATTCACTAGAGCATAAATATGTTTACTCCTTGAAATTGATCAAAGAGGTTCAGCTTGTAATATATTTCATGTAGTAAGTTTTCCAGACTAAACTTTAGTCACATAATTTTTATTTTTTTAATGAATGAGATATTACTTACAATATCACTGTTTCATTTCCTCGCAATTAAAGTGAAAAGCCGACAGTAGTTAGGTATTAATATGTCGTTTTTTATTTTATTTTTTATTATTGGAATGTTATTTAAGTTATTGTAAAAAATAAAAATATATGTTTAAAAAAAAAGCCGATATATCCTCAACTTACATATCCGCCATCGCTTCCGGCTCGGGCTGATAAACATCTCGGCTAAAATGGCTTGTTTTATGCACTCATTGTACAATCTACTATTTTTTGGTATATATTTTTGACTAATTAAATAATTATCAAAAATACAACGCATTGTAACGAGTAACTGAATGCAAACTGCTGCACCAGTGCGTTTTGGCGGAGTTTTAGGTAGGCCGCGGTAGGACGATTGGTGCGATATCTTCTATTTATTTGATTAGAAAAGAAGAAATTTAAATGTGATGTAACATATGATATGCCAGTGTGAGTAGGTTTTTTTGGAGGTAAGTATGTTGTTAAAATCTTCAGAATAAAGTATGTGGTAGAATGGAACTAACGCGCTCGCAACATTACCCTCTACCATAGTCCTTTGGTACCTTTACCATAGTCAGAGATTTTGCCGATAAAGCCGTCAATTATTACACAAACTTTAAATACTTTTGGTCCTATGTATATTATTTTAACCGACTTCATAAAAAGAGGTAGATTCTCAATTCAACCAGTTTTTATATTAACACCATTTTATTAGCTCCACTTAAAGTTTCACTATGTAACAAGTCAATTTTAACTTAATTCTCTTAAATAATATAAATACTTAAGTATAGTTAAGGCAAATGACAATTCAATAATTTGGTACAATTGAACTGATCTGACGATGGAGCCAGGAGGACCCTTCGAGTTTGGGCTAATTTAGTTTATTTCACGAGTATACACTTTATGACGAGGGTCTGATGATAAAACCTGGAGGTAGACAGTGAAACTAGCCAATAGCTACCAGTAAACCCCTCTTGTTAAGTTCTTTGGTTTGTTATAAGAGTAACATAAGCGTATTTTTTATACTAATATAACTTTACTATAAGCATGAAAAAAGTGTTTAGAAGTCCGTCTATCTAGCGAACCCTAAAATGGTTCTTGCTATGCAAATGTTGAATTCCGGAACTGAAACTCTAACATTTATGTACCTCAAAATTCGTAGTTCGCACCAACCGATCACCGCGTTCACAACGTTCGTGAAGAGAGCTTCTTAGTCGGGGCGGCTTTCGACGCGCCGCTTATTGGAAGTTATTTGAAAGCCGTCTGCGGTCACCGCCTGTCTATAAGAGGCTTCATGTTATTTACAACTTGCCTATACAGCGCTTTGACATAGATAGCCGTGTCAGACAATAATAACGTTCCTTCGACAAAGCATAAAAATGAAAGTTATGTTTAGAAACAGTAGAGCAATGCGGTTTTGACCACGATTCTACAGGAACCATGTATTTTCTGGAATAGCCTTTATGTTAATCCAGGGTATACGCTACCTCCTTACCAAAATTTCACTAAAATCCGTTTAGCTGTTACGTAGTTGAGAATGGATATGTCGCAGATGGATTGCTTAATTAGCTGTTTTACATAACCGCTAGCTGTTTTACAAAACAGCACCATTATGTACAACAGCTGAACGACGTTTAGTGGATTTTCATAATTACAAAAATTTAATACGCAGAATTGCATAAAAGTTTTACAGATATTAATGCACCTGGTCAACGATTAGAGGTTTGTAAAACATCGTGAAATTAAATGTCAGATTGTTGAATTTAGTTCAAAATTTTGTCACTCGTGGCTTTGTGTGCCATAAAAACCAGATTGGCGAGCGAAACAGAAAGTTGTTTTTCAAGATTAATACATAAAACGAGTAATTTGAGTGAAAATTACTACAAAATTATTTATTATTTATATTGGGCAACCTATAGTACAAGCGTTTGGTGTAGAATCTACACCAAATGCTTATTGTAACAACTGATACGCCTTTCTGCATTACGTCTAAACTTGGGTACTAGTTTTGTTAAACGTAGCGCAATGGCAATCCAGCTGAACGCTGATCAGTTGTTTTACATAACGGAGCTGTTTTGTGAAATAGCTAGTAGTTTTGTAAAACAGCTGATTCGGCACTTGCATACTTCCATAAAACTTTCGCATATACCTAATTTTATCATATATATTTCAGGTCAAATAAAACACGCAATTTAGATTTTTTCTTTTTCGAATTTCAATTTACCCTTTCAGGGTATTGGGTCCTTATGTGCTCTTTGTGCTCATATCAAAATTAATAACCAAGGGTAAAATAAGGGTTTCGAGGTAAGGAAACGTACCTTTAACGGTTTGTTGAAGTTTAATTGTTCTTTTTCATTGCATATTATGCAGAATGCGCACCTCATTATCACGTTCTCTTTGTAAATGTATGTGTGACGAAATATGAACTCTATGAATGCACACACTGAATGTAAATGACATGAGCGTAAAGCTCATTCTATGCGCGTAAATCGCTTTAGCATTCATTGAAAGCGATTGTTCAGTTTATGAAGAAAATTATGTAAAATTTTAGCTCTACCGAATGAAGCTTTCACATTTTGACTAAAAGTTTGATATTTGTTACTTTTTATTAAAATCACAATATTGTTGCGACCTTGGAAGATCCACTTAACAAGAACAAGACTTATGACGAAATCTCGAAAACTACTTGCTGTACGAAGCTGAAATTTGGCTGGTTAGGTCCCTTACATCTAGGGTGTAGCGATCCGCTAAGAAATATTTTTGAGAAAGGGGTGAATAAAGGAGGTTATAAGTTTATATCAAACGAAGTCGTGAGCAACAGCCAATGGTAAATATTAGCACTATTATCATTAGACTACACCTACACTTGTAACAGGTAGATAACAGGTTTTATTATAGTACCTATGCGCTGAATGCTGAACAAAGTTACCGGACATAGATCGGCAAAGCTTTTGCTTCAACAACATTGTCCGAATACATGACGAACACCGAGTCGGAATATTTACAAATTCCGCTCTTTCCGCTCTGCATCTCCGAGCGGATTTGGAGCGCGAACTTTGCCGTGAACATTGTAAAAGCTGACTGTTGGCCATTAGCGCGCGCTAATTACAGCTGAACCGACAATCCGCGGCGTCCGCTCCAGCCGCGCCACCGCGTTCAGCTCTCCCAGCTTGAATCGGGAGCGCCCTAACGATGCTACGGCAAATAATACGAGTACTTGCTACGAAACGCGCAATCCTAAGGCTAACAGGCGGTTGTTTATTTTGGACTTTCGTACAAACTAAACAATGTTACGTATAGCTGCAAAATTATACGCCAAGATACGTTCAGTGGCAGCAATGTCGGAGTTCATTAGCTCAGCTATCAAAGAAGCTCCCTAATGCGTAGACAAGCTCCAAATTCCAAGCAGTTGAACTGTCTGGAGTTGTCTCGTTATTTCACATAATAGTACGTCTGGTAACATCCTTTGTCTGATGTAGAGTCGATTGTTTGTACGTAATTTCTACGTATGTATGAGCTTTTCTATGGAGCTTGAGCTCTCGGTGGAGGAAATCATAGCCACAACAAACAATACCACAGAAAATATAATAGCACACCTTAGTTTATATAAAAATGATTTGTGAGGCACTAAAAAATAAACGTAATACACGTTAAGCAAACGATTTCCATAAATTAAAATAAAGAAACTTTTAATAAAATACAGAATTGGAAAGTCGTGCTTCAAAACCGCCAGCGGCGTTGCAAATCAGCAAAGTTATTATTTTGCCGTCAGCTTACGTGGGTCGCCGTGAATTGCATCTCAGTTTACACGATTGTAAAGTTTAAATTGCTTATTCGTTTCTTTTGATGTTTCATACCTGAATAATTTATCAGAACGAGTATTTTGTTGTTCTTCTTTTCAGCCACAGGTGATAAAATGGAAAATAGAGATACTTATGTATGTAAAAATGAGGTTTCCGTTTGTATAGGTGGTTTTGTATTGTGGACTTATACCAACCTGTATTTTTTTACTACTATCGCCCACAGCTTTACAGGGTTACACCGATTATAAACAACTGTTACTAGGACAGCTGTTCTATAAAAAGTTTATTGAAGTCACGAAAGTTGTTCATAATTATGAGTAGGTATAACGGCCCTCCTTAGACTTAGTGCACCCTTTCTGCATAGCCCCTCGTCCTGACAGCCTCGCCATAAAGTTTCCACTCAATCGGATGAATCACACGTGAAAACGTAGAAGACAAACATATAAACAACATTATTTATTTTTAATAATTGGATTGGTTTGTCTCATAATTCATAATACACCCAAAAAAACTGCGTCAGTTGAATGACAAAATCTAATATAAATATGTAAAGTATGTATGTATATATTCCGTATGAACTCCAATATGGCTGGACCGATTTTTATGAGATTTTCACTGGAAGATATCTAATGATATAAGGAGTAATCCACATTGGTAAAACCACGGGGCGCAGTTAGTAACATAATAAAAATGCAAGTACTAAGATGTTATTTTTATTAAACGTTCAGTTATTAAACTGAAATGTTATAATAATTTTCAGGTAAACTTTGCTGTTTTCACTGCAGTCATGCACAAAAAAAACATCTTCTCTTTTCGTTCTTCTTCACCTTCAAAAAAATATTAAAACTAAATTAAATTTTAACATTCACACGACCGACCTTTTTAAACGTAGTTATTATGCGTGTTTTTTGATTCAGTCAGACAGTATTTCACTTTTATACATAAAAATCATTGGTTTGCACTTTTGTGTTAAGTATTTATTTTTACCTAACTTTACTTCTTAATTTCAAATTTTTCCAAACGATATTTCATATAGATATATAATGCAAATTATTTATTTTTTAGAAAACTATTAGTGAAAAATAGTTTACGAATAATACAGAATTTTTTTTGAAAAAAAAAAACGGTTTAAAGTCTATAGATAATTGTAAAAACTTAAACTAACAAGTAGAAAATATCAGTTAAAAGAGAGATTAAAAGTCCTCATCAAAACACTGTTTTAGACTATCACGGTTGTTCACTAAAGTTAAATGATTATTTACTGGATATTTACCGTGGTAAGGTTGTGGACCTTCCGCAACCTTACCACGGTAAATATCCCGTAAATAATCATTTAACTTCCTCATCAAAACTTTTGCTGAAGGGAACAACAAACAAAACGTCATCTGTATATATATATATATATATATATATAAATATATAAATTCTTTGTATTTGTTGATTTAATCAAAAAGCGCAGATTCAATTTCGATAAAATTTATATGGGTGGTCCCTCATATCAAATAAAAATAGCCAGATGGATTACGACGAACACGAAAAGAGAAGCCACTTTTTGTAACATGAGTGCGTAGTCGTTTAACGTTATAAGTATGATATTCACGTAGTTTTGAATGCGTATGAGTGTGTAAAGTCCTTGTATTTATACTGGGAATTCACGTAGTTTTCGAAGCGATTTTGACTTCACTTTGGCAGTACGCCGCGGCGTACTGCCAATGTGAAAAATATTTTTCATTTGATCTGAGGGCTTATCTTAACTTATGTACCAACAAAAAAAAACATCAATATCAATTTATAATTTTGGCGGAGTAATCGCGTAACAAACATATTAGTAGGTATAATATCATATGTAAATGGTTTTCGAAACAGGAAGTTTACAAAAAGGGAAGAAGCCGAAAAATTTCCCTACTGCGACAGAGCTATAGAAAAAAACAATAGCAAAAATTCTGACAAACTTACTCAAACTTTCCTACTGGTGTAAAACGGCTTCATTCCATACAAAAATGACATAATTCCACTACGCTCATGAATAAGGGATACAATGTATTCCGTATTCTATGGCATAACTATGATCTATTGAATTCAATGATGGACATTTATCGGAGCCGGGCAAACTGGATGCTCACGGCCAACTAGCATAAAGAGGTCCCGGCGGATGTGACTGAAAGCCTGCGATTTAAGCTGTCATCTCCTTTGAGATAAATCCCTATTTATTGTTGAATGTAAACTCGACGGCTTTTTTTATTTGTGGTAGATATTATATTTTTTGTAGTGGTAGGACTCTTTTGCAGGTGTCCGTCTAGGGAAGTACCACACCTTTGCCAGTTATTCAACCGCCAAGCAGTAGTGTGCAAACACTACTGTGTTCCGAATTGAAGGGCAATGTTTCCAGCGAAATTACAGGGCACACAGAGATTTGACATCTTATATCTCAGGGTGACGAGCGCAGTGCATTGCTATCCAGGGTTTTGTACTGTTGTAGTTCATAATTCGGAGTGGCATTGAGCTGTTATGGGCAAGCGTGAAGAGCTATCAGGCGAGCGACATCGCTCGTCTCGTCACTCAGTATCATAAAAAAAATGAGCAAATAAATGGATAATATTAATAAGTTTACTAAGTGCCTTACATCATGCCATAGACCAACTCAACATCATCAAGAACTTGTCACAATCACAGAAAAGATTTTTTTTATTTGTTTACTTCTCTTTTCTGTGGTCACAATAGCCCAGTTTAAAAAAAACTATTTGCACAAAAGTTTCATAATTTCCATTCACACACATGCCATAATTGAATTTTATGTCGATGTCTCTCAAAATGTCCATGTCCTAAAATGTGAATGGTATGTAATTGAAATAAAGAAAGTAAATATAGATAGGTACGTTAATCTCATAGATTTACAAAAAAAAAAAGGTCTGTGGTTATTCTGTAATCTTCTGACCCTATATCTACTATACATTCACGCAAGTTTTCTGTTTCGCATTAACCTTACCCGTATAATGTGTAATTTAAATGCATAGTGAAAGCCGCAGATGTCGTTACAAAGATTCTAATTAGGTTTACGTACTTAGTAAAAAAAAAGAGCATGTAGGATCTGTTATTTTTTCGGGATATAATATACCCTTACAGGGTCACGCAGAGAGGGACCTACTAGTCTGAAAGGTTTCCGTTATGATCGTTATTACGAACAACTTTTATTATGGGACCCACCCTAAAATCGCGAAAAAAATAAAAACTATTCCACAGAAAACTGGTCACTCATTGTCATTGATACACGAGATATATGGAATAGCTGATATTTTTTAAACGGGTCAAATGTTGGTCCCATTGTAAAAAAAACATTATGATATATAAACGGACCCCTTTTGGATTACTTATGTAAGTCTAGACACAATCCAAATGCACAAGCTCACTTCCAGTTGGCAGCGTATTCAGCATACTGGCTGCATTACCACGTTGAATGACAAAATAAAACGCCAGCATTTTGTTCATGCGTTACATTAACCAGGATTATTGAAAGATTAAAAAAAAGTTTTTATTTATTGATCAAATGCAAATGCCCACAGCCAGAAACCTCCCACGTATCGTAACTTATAATTACTAATCCGCACTGTCTAAAAATTTATTGTCTAAGCCTTAAAAGGTTAGGCAAAATTATGTGATAAAAGGCAATTAAAGTTAGATCGTAATTTTAACACACGGGCTCAATTTTCTTAGGGCGGCTGGCGCTGGGCGGGCGGCATCCCGCGGTGTCCAATCAACTGCAAAGGAAATTAAGCCGTTGAATTTATTAAGGGATACCGAGAAATAATAATCCCGGAAACCACCTCCGATATCTGATAATAAATGTGTAATACTACTGTGGTATCGACTAATAATAACTTGATCGGGGGTTTCTATTAAAATAAGACGGACAAGTACGCCGCTTCGGCCATCTACGTAACTCGTTGCTTACGCAATCAAACTTTACAGTAAAAAGTTCTATACTTGAGGATTAATTTATAAACGTATGTAAGTATAATGGCTAGCACAAAATTCACAAGTCCTGAGTCTACCTATATATTTATTTATCTGATGATATGCAATTACCATTGCCTATGGATATCTGAAACATCTGAGGTATCACGAATACTTTGCCGACCTTAAGAATTAACTCGCTCTTTGAAGAACGCCATGTTGAAAGCTTCTCGGAAATACCACGGATTAAATATAATTCACACTACGCTATCTACTAGTGTACAAAAGCCAAATAAGCCACATGCTATTGTAATTTTGAAGTGTTCTAAAGAAGCGCTTTTCGGAATTGTAGTGAAAAATAAAGCTATCCGACTATTGGTCCTGCAAAGGAAAACAGACCGCTACTTAAACTATTACCTGGTGAAATTGGTTTAAGTAACTAATTACCTAATCTCGTAATGCGACGGGGTAGTTTGCCGGTCTGGTTACTCAATTAGGTATTTATTTACTCCCACCTAACCTTCCCGACTATTTATCACGTTGTTGTTCCAAAAGTTTATTGGAAAGAGTTTCGGAGTGGACCCCCATGTCGTCCCTCAAGATTGATGGTTCCGCTACTTTAGTAGGTACTCTCTCAGTCAGCCTGCTCTGGCTTCATTCTTCCGTACTCTTCCATTGTTTTTATTATTGTTGAGAGTTTTACAATTTTCCTTTAAGAACCTTCTTTTAGCTGGGATGCGCAATGCCAACTTAATTAACTTTAATTCGTTTTCATTAATTCTGATGCTTCCGGAAACTTGCCCAGTTTGTTTTAAAGTATACTTAACTCGCTGACTCACTGTGCTTTAAATTTAACTGATTACGTATTTCACTAATGCCCAGTTACAAAACTAAATACCATAACAATACAAAAAAGTGGCCACCACTAAAGGCGTCACTAGTGGCACTGGCTCGTAAGTGTATGTAATTCTTATTTCTGGTATGCAACTATGCACATACAATAAATAGGTTATTTTTATCTAAAGTGATATTTGGTCGTCTATTTTAATGTATCTGTTAAAATTATAATACTTAGTAATTTTTAAACTTTCGCGATTCGAACACATGTTTTCATATCTATTTTTACCTATATTTAATAGTGCGCGATAAGTCCCGATAAATATGAAAACATTATAATACTTCTCATTCGTAAAAGTCAGGAACATCTCTAAAATCAAGGTGCATGCTGTGGTAGATCATTTTAGACGTATCTAATACACTCCTGATAGATATCAGGCAGTATGAATAATTCAAACAGAGTGAGGTGCGAAAGAGTCTCAAAGGAAATGCAAGCACCTACAAAGCTTAAAATTGACGGCTCTTTATGGCGGTTATCGACGAATTTTGATCTTTAAAAGAGTTTTACGCGAAGTTAAATTTAAAAGTATGTTTTTGTATGCTATAAAGCCAGAACTCACACATAGGTATTTTAGCTTGACTTTATTATTACACTATAACTTCAGTACCTACGCGCAAACATACGATAGTTCCGCAAAGGTCCATTACAACTCTGAATTTCCCGAGTACCCGCCAAGCACAGGGTAGGTACCGCCTGAGCCCAGTACACACCTACAAACTTTGAAATCAGTCGCCTCCACCTCTGAAGGCTCATTCAGGCCACGTACTGTAGCTTTCATTCAAATGGACGTGTCGAGTTTTTGCTGCAATTCGTGTACTTTGTCACAAAGTGGAAACCTATAAACCTCGTCCTTCTGCTCTTGAATGAGGAAAAGCTGGAAAACATGCAAAAAAGTTTTAAGTTCTTTTTAGCTTTGTCTGTTGTTTAGTACTATGGGGTGGAACTTTGCTTGCATATGCCTGTAAAGGATTAGTCTTAACGGTGCTAGTAAACCGAAAGGAAGTGTTACTCGTTATACTTATAATTATGAACAACTGTTTACTATGGGATCAACCCTGCAGTCGTAAAATATTAGTAGTTCCATACATTTCATTGAGTGCGAATGTCATTTTACTATGGAAAACCTGAATTTTAGTTGCGATTTCATAGTTGATCCCATAGAAAAAGTTGTTCCAAAGACGAGACAATGACTTCTCCTTGGCTTAACACCACCATTCAGAGTAGCTTGTTTATATTATGGAATAAATCGATCCACTCAGCACTCTGTTGCAATACCTAACCATGGTCGTTATGCGATACCTACCATAAACATGCTACCTACCTAAGACATATAAGTATGTGAATTTCATAATGTGCAATAAATTATGGAGTACAAATGGGAAAGTTTGTAAGTATGTGTGTATGTTTGTTCCCACTCGACTCCGTAACAACTCAACAGATTTGGAATAAATTTGGTATGGAGGTAGCACATCTTGTGTTAACACATAGGTACGCTCCTTTTTATACCGGAAAAATATACGGCTCTTGTAGGATAACGTCCGAAACGGCTGGGCACTGTTAGTATATCAACATAATAATAAATTTGTTGAAACGCTGATTTAATTTTGTGTTTCAAATGTGTCCCATGTCGCAACTGCAAATGTTTTTAAATTGTTTCCATGCTCGTGATTCCAAGAGTTACTGCCACAAACAACCCCAAATCTTTTGTTTGTCTTCTGAAACCGCAATAACCATTAATCAAAGAGTTGGTTTTACTAAAATTTAATATCATAAAAGCTACAACGTTAACACATTCAGACACGAAATTACGTAATGGAGTGAAAACTTCACGTGCCGCAGTTTATAGAACCACTCAGGTGACACAGTTTACACAGAAACTATACAGGGTTATTATCAATGATGATATTAATTATGATTTACATATAAAGTGAGGTAGATACGTTTTGTACAGGTCTGCGCGCCAATACAAACACAAGTTAATTAGCTTGAGTGAACAGTGAAAATGGGATAAACAATTTTACCATTTATTCTGATTAAAAAAAAAAATTAAAACAATAATTTGTTCTAAGTATTTTGAAATGTTAACGTCGTTAAAATTGCCGAAGCATATTTTTCAAAAGACAGTAATTTTATATCTTTAAAAAACATCAAATGGGCGAGCGAGATCGCTCCATCAGGTATTCTGGCCCTTAATAACTCCAGACGAGATAGCGTTTAATACACATTGTCTATTTACGAATAAAAATATTACCAAATAGACCTCACAGGCAGCTTTTCTACATCATGCTTGACTACAGTTTAATGGCTTTCAATAATTTGTATTTTTTACTTCCATACAAAATCAAAAATATTTAAATTCGGGCTATATAGGTATGGCAAACTTTACGCGATCTCAAATGAGAAGAAACGCCGGCCCAGGTGAAGCTACAAGACTCGGCAAGAGTCAACTAACAAAATAACAGTTTAAAAAGTCATACAATGTTTAATTTATTTTTCGGACACAATAGAAAAACTTAAGTTTTGATGTAAAAAAGTAGCTTACGAGAGATTTTTTTTGCATTGAAAATAACCCTGTATGCTATTCTCTTAATTTCGTGTATCTACACATAGTGTCTCGACAATCTGCCGCACGCTACAAAGCTCGCTTGATTGATTTAATTGCCGCAGGGCGAGCTTAGCCTCACATAACACACATATTGTACGCGCGTTTATTATACAGTCGAGAATTACCTTCATATCCTCAAGGGGTTGGCCGTCATAATGAATCCCTTTTTTCATTCCGTACCCGGTTTCCGTTGTCACCTTTCATTCGCAGCGTAATGACGCCGGGACGCCCAATATCGAATTGTTTACTTTGTAAGTCAACACGGATAGGTTTGTTAAGGCCCTCTTTTCCCACTTTTAGCCATTTTGGTCATTCTAGTTTTAGTTTGAAATGGCGTCATATCGTAATTGAAATGTTTTAGAATACCGTAAAGACCAAAACACGATTAAGGACGATTGCTCGATAGAAAAAATAATTAAGTAACACTGAATTTGCGCTTTTCTCTCTGTTTTTTGCTTATTTATTCAAATACCTATGTATTAACTAAATTATGTCTACGGTATCTTAATATACAGATTTCATAATTATGGGAACTGTGAAAGTACATTTTACATAGCTGTATATACTATTCACAAAATATGAAGTAGAGCAACGCACGACTGTGTTTAAGCACCTTCGGTTTTTCCTCCGAAGTATAATTTGGACTGCTTCAAACGAAGGGTGAATAGAGTCCTCAAAGGTAGGCAACGCACTGACAATACCCCGGGTATTGTAGGTGTATATAGGCAACGGTGACCACTTACCATCAGGTGGCCCGTAGCTTGTTTGCCACTTATTCTATATAAAAAAAAGCGCCTGTTTTTCGTGACTTATAATCCAATAGTAAAATTTGTTTATAATGTGTACAATGACTGTTTTTCAAGTTATTACCACCGTTCCGTGTAACCCTGTTCTGGGTAGCGGACGCTAGGAGCGACATAGATGACTCGCGTATTCCCCAACGTGTCGCAAATCGAATCGGTAATTCACCTATTCATTTTAACCGACACAAAACGGCATTGGAATCATTTTCTTAAATAACGTACGGTACCGAGGCAAATATGAAATGTTATTACTCGTCTTTATAGTCCCTGAAATGCAAATCGAATATATTTTCGTATGGAAAAATGTTTGCGTGTGGGAAGTCTGAAATAAGCTTAGCGGAAAGTACGAAATTGGCTTGGATCTGTCGATGTTATTTAATGTAGCGTACCCCCGAGCTTGTTTGTCGACTGGAAAATATTTATTACAGTTTACCTCAACTTACAATATTTTCATCTGTTTTCTTTGCAGGTAAATGGATCCGAATCTACGCAATCTACGTATGATTGAATTTGTCCCATGGTAAGACTGAAGAAACTTGTTTCTATGTATTAAGTAAGTACTTGACAAACTATTTTTTATTGGCTTATAAAAAGCTGACCCTAAATAAAACCGATCACCAAAAACAAAATGAAAATGTGTTCAAAATTAAGAAAGATATAAGCATTTATTATCTTGCTAGACAGAGAGCACACTATACTTACTAATGACGTCACTTGAAGGTATACGCCAGGCAAACTCCATACTCATGACACTCTTTGCGGGAATGGGACAGATGATTCCTCCCTCCAAGAAAAATCTTTTAGCGGTTATATATTAAAACTTTATTGGCCGATTTAAATATTTTCTTCAGTAAATATATAGCACAAAATTATATTTTAAATAAGCCTGTTGTTTATTTATTTAAGTCCTACACCTGGCCGGTAGTATATGCTATAAGATTAAATTAATATCAGAATTACTACATAACATTAAAGGTGGTCAGTAGCACGACGGGTAAGAAAATCACAGGACAATTGAGACAGTTAGTAGTACGACTGGGAAAAATTACCCGTGATATCTCCTACATTATTACGTTAAAATACTGGTAGAAACGAAATAAGGCGTTGATATCTGGGTACTTATTTTTCGTAAATCATTGTTTAAAAGAGAAACAATACACAAATACCGATTTGTGGCGAAAAGCAATGTGTATACATGTGAGCTTTTTGTTCTGTCTAGTTGTAATATTTTTCCCACAAATAATTGTCTACTGTTTAAACGCATAAGTAAATGAGTTCGGAAAAACCATCACAAATCTACAAGTTCAATACTGGGCAGTATTGAACTTGTAGATTTGAGACTAGAACTTGTAGACTCTCCCCTGTAAAATTAAAACGAGGTTTAATTATTTGTGGAGACATCTAATGTTGTTATTGGTTCTAAGCTAAACCAATTCCGTTATGTTATTTGATATTATAATATTTCCGCAGGCTATGGGGATTATATTACTCAATTGAAATAATTGTCGCCCGTAGCCGAAAATATATAATCTTCGTGACATTTTGTCGTCTTTACCGCACTCCCTGATGATATAGTAATTTATACATTGTACATAAGTTTCATATCATATGAAACTCTTATGTACAACGTATAAATGACTATGCCAGAGAGTGTGGTAGGTATATGATATGATATGATATGATGTTTTCTGCAGTTTACAAGGTTTTATCGGGATAAAAGTATCCTAATGTTGTATAGACGCGGTGCATACTTTTCCTTGTCGAATTGCATCGAGATTTGACCAGCCAGCAGTCATGAAAAGATAAACAGAGTTTTTATCACACTATTATTATAAATGCGAAAGTGAGTTTGTTTGTTAGTTCCACTTTCACGATCAACAGAGCCAATGGATCGAGCCATGTTTTTTGCATATAGGGTAACGAAAGGACCAGAATAATATAACTATAGGATACTTTTTATCCCTAAAAGAATTACGGTTCTTGAGAGAATGTCCACGCGGGTGAAACCGTGGGAAAAAATCACTAATGTAATTAAAAATTGAGCACCCGGCTTGTAGCAAGTTACAACTGTGTAAGCTGCAACCCTGAGGCCACATAAGATCTGAAATTTCCATTCGTTGTTTGCGGAGAGTTCTACAGCACAGCAAATACGAATATTTAATATCTCTGCGAGAAGTGTGTCAACAACTTTGCCGAAATACTAATTACACCTTTATTATCATGATTAACAAGTTTATCATTAAAAGATAAACAAAACCTGACTGTAAAATGACAGCCCCGTTAGCTTAGTTGGTAGTGATCCTGCCTTCTGTGCTTGGGGGCGTGGGTTCGATTCCCACCTAGGACAAACATTTGTGTGATGAGCATTTGTGTTTGTTCTATGTCTGGGTGTTAATATCTATTTAAGTATGTATTTAAAAATATATATGTATGTATATAAGTCTCTGGCAGCCATATTACAGCTCTGCTTAGTTTGGGGTCAGATGACCATGTGTGCAATAATGTCCCAGGTATTATTTATTTAAATGTAGCTTATGATGATGACGGGCATGAAGATCAACCATGAGAAGAACAATAACGACATGATACCAAGCACTTAAAAATCTGTCAAGATGTCAACGTCTTGAATAATAAATAGGTAGGTAATAATAGAAACAGACAAACTAAGGGTACATCCCGTTTGGTAAATAGATACCTACTTACATTCACCCGAAAACATTCCGTCCAACTAGGTAGCTGGATATTTTTTTATATTGAAATGGTTTAAAATTATTTATAATTGAAGCTGATCAAATTAATATCTAATAATATTTTGATAAGCTTATGTCACACAGTCGGAAATACGAGCGTATTGGTCTTTGTAGGCTGGCTTTAGAGACGCACTCGGTATGACAGCACGGTAGCACATCACAACTACGTAGGCGATTACGTTAGTATTCGAGACCTCGTCTAATTTCGCTCTACCCTCACTTTGTTTTGCGTTACGCCTCGGAGTAGGTAATTCTGCTGAATATAAATGAACTTTTGCTTGCTCTATGAATAACATTTGCTAAGAGCGCAATTTACATTTTATTTAACGGCATTGTTGTGTGGGTATTGTGCTATAATCGCGGACATTTTTCAGGTTCGATAAATGCCTGTGATTTAAGAGACCCTCGTGTAGACGCGTGCCAGTTTCTCCGCTTTATTTATGTCACCACATAGCTTTTTTTTAAGAATTCGCTGAGTCAAGAACGAAAATTGCTTGTCTGAGTAACGCTTTCTTTTTATTAACTGGTGAAAAGATTGTACCGTGACGAAATGGTACCTTCAAGATTATCTTCCAACATATTTAAAGAAAAGTAGAGGAATGAATCTTCCTTATGAAAATAAGTAAAGTAATTTTATCAAACTGGATCGTGATGAGTCGTGCTCTGATTTTCCAAAATTATTTGACTGACTTTTTTTGTTGGATATTCTATAAACTACAACCAACGCCAACCACGCTTCTACCATTTTTGAATCTGCGGGAGGAGATAATCTGCTGTTATGTTATTAAATTTTTATGTCTTGCTGTGCTGAAACGTTGACACTAGCAGTTCGGAGCTGTCTACAAGTTCAATGTTGCTCAGCGAGCTATAGAGATAGAGCTATGCTCGGCGTTTCCCTGAAGGATCGTATCCGGAACGAAGTTATTCGGCAGAGAACCAAAGTCACTGACATAGCTCAACATATTAGCAAGCTGAGGTGGCAGTGGGCTGGTTATATCTGTCGCAGAACTGATAAACGTTGGGTGCCCTGAGTGAATATACGCAGTGGTTGGGAGAAAAAAGCCGAAGATTGGGCTGATCATTGGCGTTCCTTGGGAGAGGCATATTTTCAGCAGCGAACTAGTATATAGGCTGATAATGATGATTATGAAATTATCATCTTCCCACAGATCACGGGACTACATTTTTCAACGACCTACTACACCCTGCGGTTTTACCTGTGTGGACATTTCCTCAGGAACCATTAACTTTCTGGGATAAAAAGTCACTATCATACGTATGCCACTCTTTAGCCCTGCAACTATCTATGTGCAAAAAGTTATTTCAATCCATTTGATCCTCTATGAGGAACAAACAAACAAACCAACAAACACACTTTCATATTTATAAAATTTTGCCTAATAAATAATATTATGATTATACGTGTGAATAAAGTAATGTAATAAAGAAAAAACTCAAATGAACAGACAGACATGGTCTTTGACAAATAATTAACAATAAAAAAACAGACTTCATAAATATGACAAAACTGGACCAAATTGAACGGGAATCCCACACGGGAAGCACCAGCTTTCAAATAAAAAAATAATCATCAAAATCGGTTCACCCAGGCGAAAGTTCTGAGATAACAAACATTAAAAAAAGCAGTCGAATTGAGAACCTCCTCTTTGGAAGTCGGTTAAAAGGCAGAAGTCCGCAATCGGGGTTTGCTAGCAAGCTTAGTAAGCCTAGTCCACCATAGCACAGAACACACAGAGAGGCGTCGAAGAAAAGAAGGAAGGCATTTGCCCTGCAATAGATAAATGAAAGACTCGAAGTAATGATACGACGAAAATATGAACCAAACTTCCTAATAAATCCTTAGCTCTGGAAAAGCCTCAACTTGGTTCCGTCACGCAGTTAGATACTTTCGCGTTACAAGTTTTAATGATCTCTCAACTTAGTATAAGCATCATCACCTGCATGGAAATTACGACTTTTCAAAAGAACCTACCTAATTGAAAGTTTATGGAAGACCTTTAGAAATATTTTTTGTGAACTCAATTCAAACGACGGCAACGAATTTCTTTTACAAGGTGAAGTTAAAATATTTCCCTCTCGAGGATAAATTAATTTTGTTTTTAACGCTCTGTCTTTTACAAGAAACGATAGAAGGCCGTTTTAAGGATATTTCAACTTACGTAGATTTACAAAGCTGGGTATCTAAAGCTAAACCAATTAAAATATACGCTTTGACCAAACTTCATTTGATTTTCTTAACTTTTTAATTTTAAATATGTATGTACTTTGATACATAATTAATTTTTGAAGCGTTTTAGTCTTTTATCTCGCTCGCGTTCGCGCGCACTAAGGGTTCCGTCCGTGCCACTACATGAAATACAAAAAAAAAGGATTCCGCGGAAAGGGTGTAGGTACTACCATATGCCGAAAAGGCTCCATAGTACCCATCATTATGAACAACTTTTACGATGGGACCAACTCAAAAATCGCGAAAAAAAATCAGCTGCTCCATATAAAATGATCATTGACACTTTAGTTTTTACTTTTTGACTTTATTGTAGTTTCTTAGTTAAATCACCGTAACATTACATATTCTTTGAAAATTTTAACTGGCTATCGATTTTCATATATGTATTATATATTAAGCCTTTAAGTATAAATAAACGTTATAGTGAAGATAGTAAGAAGAGATTTTGCGCTTTAATTTCACTTTTATTGTGCGAACTGCTAGTCTGTGGAATGCACTGCCTGAATACCCATTCGGGGTGTTCCCCGATAGTTACAGATAATACAATCTGGATGTCTTCAAATCAAGAGTGAATCGGTTTCTTCTATGCAAACGTGATCCATTGTAGACTTCATCATCGCTTAACATCAGGCGAGTTAGCGGCCTAACGCAAGCCAATTATTAAATTAAAAAATAAGTACCTAAGTAGTCCAACATCAATCTTACTTTGAAACGATATTTGAATTTTTCAAACATAATGTTATTAATGCAAATTAAATCCTTGTAACATTAAATTTAAAGGCTTAATTTTAAGCAAATGTTATAGCTTTAATTAAGCCTTTAGGTCTAAATAAACGTTTATTTTCTTCCGCTTTAATCATCAATAATGTAATGAATTTGTTGATATAAGGAGCTGAAACGAGTGTTATTGTATTCAACTTGATGAATTATTCACATGGGAAAGGTTACCAGCCTTCAACAACTGGAACAATATAGAGTGGATAAAAACTTTATTGTTTTAATCGAACGAACTAACTCGAATAAACAAGTATAAATAGATTATTTTAATCACCGATAAATGAGCTGATAACCTTGAAACGGCTGAACAAATTTACTTGAATCATCAACATTCTACTCCACACTTTTGACTTTTCAAACAAAAAAAAAACAAAATCGGTTCAGCCGTTTGGAAGCTACGAAGCCAGACAGACACAAACACCCCTCTTGCTTCCCTTCTTCTATGATACTCACTGATTGTTTTTTCTCGGTATTAAGTCCAAAAAACTTTTGCATGGACACAAATCCACGGCAAGGTAAACAAAAATGTATTTTTTTTTAATTAAGAACCAGCAATGAATTTATTTACATGCAAATATATAGAAATTTCAATATCGATATTTATTCAATAAAACATAACTTTCTTGTAGGTATATTATATTCTAATAACTCGTGGACACAATTGATATAGTGTCCATCTGTAAAGTTCAAAAGCTAAGCTGCTCTTTGAATAGACAATCTACTCCTACCCACTTGCTCACTTGACTCAATATGAAGGATTGTAAAACCATGCCTAGCCGACATGCTCTGCAAAATTGTCTTCAACAGACATGGTGAAATTCCGTTTTGCTGCGGAAACAGTATCATTTATGATTTTATACAGAAACTAGCTTTTTTGCCCGCGACTTCGTACGCGTAGATTTTCATATAAACCTTCAATCCTTTTTTCTTCCCTTAATCTGGCCTTGCGCAAAATAACATAGCATATACTTCAATCTGGTCATAGCTAAGCATATTCGTGAAAACCGCATTTAAATCCGTCCGCATTTTCTTCCAGGGGTGTAGGAGATGTACGTGAACAAACAAACAAAAATTCTAAAAACTGCCCTAACATGTTCAGCTGCTTATTTTAAGTCGCCCTGTGTGAAGTATTGATAGAAGCATAAAAGTAATAAATAACACCGTCAACAGTTTTCAAATCAAAAAGATAATGTGACCACAGTGCAGAGCATGTTTTGAAATTTTCTTTTTGTCTAAACCATTAAAAGTATATCATGTCATGTCGGTATGATATACATCTCTGAAATTTGGCTGTCCAGTTTCGCTGGCCACGGAACCCTGACATAATGCTTGTCTTAACACGCTCTTGGCTAGTTATTTCTTATTTCGCGTGCATTTGTATGTATACCTTGATTAAAAAGCCATGAAATGGAACTACTCTATTTATCTGTTAAAATATCACAGTAAAATAAAATTATTTCTATATTCTTATTCTTATTGCAAATATACACTGTATTCTTCTAAAAGCTAAGTTTATATACCCTGCATAAAGGGTGCAGCATTGACTTATGTAGTGGCTGTTCACAAAATCAGACCACAGACATAAACATATAAATTTAAGTATAGTTAAATCTATTACATAAATATTATATATACTATTCAAACTTAACCTACGGTGAAGTAATTTTACAAAACAAAAAAAAAACATACTTACTGTGATAGGTTACTTAATTATATATGAGATGATACAAAACTTATGACGCTACTTTCTTAACTATTTATATATCGATATTTATTATCTAATTATAATTTTCTAAAATTTATCGTCGAATAAATCTTTTATCTCGTAATAACATTTTTGGGTTAGAAACTTACGAAGTTGGTTCTGGTTTTTTTTAATTATTACTTTCTTTCTTTATTGCGTCCGGAATTTTGTTGTATAGGTTTATTTTCATGTACAAAGGGCCTTTTTTGAATATTTCCATTCGCGGTACTGAATTAAAATAGGATGCGGTATATTTTGTGTTTTAAATGCTAACATAGAATAAAACCAAGAGAATGTAATACTCCTACTTCATGCACTGGAATGAATCACCAAAGAGGTTGTAAGGCCTATAACATGCTTGATCTACACGTTCATTCATCTAAGAAGGTTAAGGAACCTTCTTTAAATTTAAACTGACTAACCGAACACAGTGACAGTTGACAGTTTCAAAATTTTAATGGCTATGTCAATAACATTCTCTTTACTTTGGATCTCCTTGCTTGAGGCTATGTGACGATCCTCATATTACGTTTCGGGTAACGAAGAAATAAATTATTGATTTTTATTTTCGTTTATGTAAAAATAAAGAATTAAAATAAATTATATAAGATAGCCTATGTTTTAATCTGGTAATTTCTAAGCATATTCGTGAAAACCGCATTTAAATCCGTCCAGTGGTTTAGGAGATGTGCGCGGACAAACAAACAAACAAACAAACAAACAAACAAACAGACAAAAATTCTAAAAACTGTCCTATCGTGTTCAGCTGCTTATTTTAAGACGACCTGTGTGATTTTTTTTTTGTTATCTCGCAATTACAGATTTTTTTATCCCTACGTTTTTATTATATGTATAGATAAACCTTTAGTGCTAAAAGTTGCACGTACCACTATTTTTTTGCACATATCGTGACGGTTTTAGATTTTCAGTTACATCTCCTTGATTACAATAGTAAACTAATAGTTTTAAAATAAAACAATAAGGTTTAGGTAATTATCATGTTTTGGCTGACCAAAGTTGAGTAAAAATTAGGCTTATTATGAGAGACTGAGAGATTAGGTTACAGAGAACTTCCTATTAGTCAGAAAATGACAGTAAAGCCGCAGGCAAATTTTAAGGAAAACAAACATACCTCGGTACCCGAGTCTTTGTTCCTCCTGACGTGTTTTTAGAATTGTTATCGGGCCTATTGTGGGCATTAATGAACGTTTCACGGGTAACGCCGGCGCCGCTTCAATGGAGATAAATAGGGACGAAAATCAGACGATTGTATGGAAATCGGTGCAGATTAGAAGAAATCGTACTCAATTTACCTTGCGCTTCAACATTAAATGAAGGGATGAAATAATTGGTTCATCTTAATTATAAGAAATATAAGTTGAAAATTAGCAGAAGTAACAGGCCAGATAAAAGAGTTTCTTGTCGCTAAAGCGATCATAAAGTATTATTAACAGTGGAATATTGTTTTATTGTCAGTGGACCGTACACGTGTTTTTTGTGTTGTTTTCAAATCTCCATAGAAGCTACCAGCAAACTTCACCACTTTCTGGACTTTTACTTGACTTTGACTTTGCACTGTATTTGAATATAGCTTGAATAACTTGAAACTTTCGGCTACTTGACACTGCCTAAACAGACAAGATTTTATAAATAGAGAGAAAAGCGTAAATATCTATACAGAGTTTTATATTAAAGTGTTCCACTCTTTAAGATTTACTATTTAAAATAGATAGAAAATTTAAAAATTTGACGACCGACAGAATTCGAACCTGCACAGTGATCCGGATAAACGCTCCCATTGCTATAGCCCCTCATCTACAGTCACTTTACAGTCGTTATTTGTCGGCTGTCTGTGGGTTTTTGAATTGGGTTATAACATTTAAATAAGATACCTTGAGCCAAAACTAAAAGGAAAAACAACTCATGCAACAAATCCTTGGCGCTGTCAGAAATATTAGATAAGTCAAGCATATTTAGGATGAGCCGGGCTTATCTAAATACCTTTTACCCAGGTGTTCACAACAACTAGAGAAATAACTTCAGCTAATCAGACGCCACTAATCACCAGACCATGCACCTCCCTCAACGGTAAAATAAGTTTCTCGCTCCTTGA
Source organism: Agriopis leucophaearia (assembly GCA_949125355.1). NCBI lineage: Eukaryota > Metazoa > Arthropoda > Insecta > Lepidoptera > Geometridae > Agriopis > Agriopis leucophaearia. Next base: position 10,730,921 of record OX421262.1, read on the forward strand.
TAAACTAGTTACCACAACCACAGAATAGATAATAGTCAATAGTTCCGCAACTAGCACAATATAAAGCAGTAGCGAGTAATTGGAGATCCTAGCACCGGTATAAAGCGAAAACTCAGCTGGTGGATGGCGCAAGGGTTGCCCATTGTAACCATATCTCACTGAAGGGTACGATATATAGATAACTTCCACCGGCAAATGCACAAGGGTCTGATACAGCTCCACTTCACTTCTAATGAAATACCTTTGATAAATTCAAAAGTTTTAGCTTTTTTACTTTGTTCTGAGAATGATCATGTTTCACTTTGAATGACACTGCTCGAAAAAGCACTGTTTTAAAGAGCTAGGAGACCTTTTTAACAAAAAATTAGCCATTGCTAGTTCTGGGAAGTAAATAAAAAACTAAGATTACATTACATTTTCCTGGACGTAAAAATTTTTATACCTAAATACTAGAGGTATAGCTAACATGTTACTTACATTGTGCTACATCCAGCTTATGCTAACTATCAAAGCATCAATTAATATTATTGATATCTACTACGAAACAGCTATTACTGTCTCGGGCTTAGATATTATAATATCGATTACCTACCTAGAATGTCAGTTCAATAGATATTGCGATGATAACGCTATACCAATCAAGCTTTACACTAAGATCATCATTATCAGCGTTTCATGTGCACACTGCAGGGATATAGGTACAGGCCTTCTGTAAGAGAGATGGACCCTAATCGACCATGCTGGCCAATGCATGTTGGGGAATGTCATGTCTTTGAACGTTTGAGGTTCTTGGACATATGTATCTGTTTCCTCACGATGTTTGCGTTCATTGTTTTTATCAATGGCATTGAAACTGCACTTAATTTATTTAGATACTAAACAAGTCATTGGTACAAGCCGAGGATCGAACCGCCTGCCGTCAGATTGTAAAGCAATCGGCCAGCACTGAGATCACTTAAGCTCTATGCAGACGATGCGCAGTGAACTGACGCAAGTAATACTTGCGCTACTAATACGCATCGTCTTTAACGGGCACTAGCCGAGCGCTGAATAGGAGAGTCGTGGTGGCATCGCGGCGTACAAGCCGTGAAAAAGTAATTTCATTCTACGAATTAAGCACGCTTCCTAGAAGCAATCGATTCACTCGTGACTTGAAGACATCCATAGATTGTAGTTATTGAGAACACCTATTCAGGCAGCGCATTCCGCTTTGTGTTTTGATTAGACACCTAACGGCATTGGCATTAAACTAATCGATCTGCACGTCTAGGAATATCTTGTTGAAACATAATAAAACCTTAATAATATTCTTAGGTACAACCCCAATGTTATCCAAATGAATGTTTACTTAAAATTAACATTTCATTCCCTTCCAACAAGCAAGACATTATTATCTCAATTCTATCGACAAATCTAAATAGCTTCGATAACCCTCAGAGACTAAGCAAACCCAATATCGGAAACATCTAATATTGCCGTCAAACGACTCAATTGTAAATCCCATGAGAACACAAGGAATCATTTCACAAAAGACATGCATTGTACATATAAACAAACAAAGGTAGAGCAAAGAGCAGGCACTGGACACCCCTACCATTGGTAAAATTAGATTGTTCATTCGTGATAATAACCTCATGACTACAAGATAATCATGACTATCTTGTCTAGAAGTATAAATACCGCTCACTGCCAAGGTTACTAATACGCTGAACTATGTCGGTGGGTTTGGTTCTCTGGCAAATAAGTTCGTTGCAGATACGATCCCTCAGAAAAACACTAAGCATAGCTCACTCCATAGCTCGCTGAGTGACCTTGAACTTGTAGAAGCCGTATTTTTTTTATGATCAGTCTGTATAGGTTTAAATAAAATAAAAGTATAGGCCCATTGAGTAAAACACATTTGCTAAAGCTTCATGAACTTGAAATTGGGCATTCTACAAGACTGGCGTAGATTATAATAGGTCGGGGAAAAAGTCTTTTCGTATTTTGTATGTATAAAGTTGTAGTAAAAATCTCATCGGTTGTACTGTTTGTATCTGGCTGGTTTTGATACCATTAAAAATATGACATTTTAAAAAAGGAATATAAAATGTAAAAAGCAATTTCCCGCCATTTTTCAATTGTTTTTTTGTTCGATAAAATAAGTGAATCTAACGAAGAAATTCGATATATTGTGAAATTTTATTACAAAAAACTGAAAAATGCGACACAAGCCGCGAATAAAATTTGTGACATTTATGGACCTAATGCAGTGTCATCAAGAGTAGCACAATGTTGGTTCAAGCATTTTCAGTCCAGGAATTTTGATGTCAAAGATGCAGCTCACTCTGGTCGCCCTGTTACGGATAAAGTCGATGCCATTTCTGAAAAAGTGGACCAAGATCGGCATATTAGTAGTTACGACGTAGCTGAAGACCTGGGGATTGACCACAAAACAGTTTTGACCCATTTGAAAATAACTGGGTATACAAAAAAACTCGATATTTGGGTGCCACACCAGCTCACTGAAAGAAACCAAATGAATCGTGTACTCATTTGCGATTCTCTATTGAAACGTAAAGAAACCGAACCGTTTTTTAAAAGATTGATCACTGGTGATGCAAAATGGATCACCTACGACAAGAATGTGCGCAAACGATCATGGTCAAAGGGCAGTGAAGCACCACAGACTGTAGCGAAACCCAGATTAACACGTAATAAGGTGATGCTGTGTGTATGATGGGATTGGAAGGGCATCGTTCATTATGAGCATTTACCGCCGGGCAAAACCATCGATTCGGATCTCTACTGCCAACAGCAGATGAGACTCAAACAAGAAACTGAGAAAAAACGGCCGGAATTGATCAACATAAAGAGTGTGGTCTTTCATCATGATAACGCCAGACCGCACACATCTTTGGCCACTCAGCAAAAATTTAGAGAGCTTGGTTAGGAAGTGTTAATGCATCCACCACATAGCCCTGACCTTGCACCCTCAGATTTCCACCTGTTTCGATCTCTTCAGAATTCTTTGGGTAGTGTTAGATTAACATCAAAAGAGGACTGTCAAAACTACTTGTTGCATTTTATTGATCAGAATTCCCAAAATTTCTACAGCAACGGGGTCATGTCACTACCTAAAAGATGGCAACAAGTTATCGAACAAAATGGTACATATATATTATAATTAAATGTAATTAAACTTGAAAAAAATATGTCTTGAATTTGTTTATAAAATACGAAGAAACTTTTTCCCCGACCTTATATGATTTTTAAATTTTTGTTTTGTGCTGGGGGGACGGGTGCTTTTCTCTCGCTCGCAGATTCTTACATTATTGAAGATATAAAATCGCTGAGTGTACATTTCCATAAGGTGAGAAAAACCATGTTTTGCTGTTTATCATAACTTTACAAACTAAATAATTTTCGTATATTTATTTATAATTTTACTCCATCAAATCCAAAAATAGCAAAACAAAAATGTATTTAATTGTTATGATAGATAACAAAACGTTGTTTGGTCAGTTTATAGAAATTAACGCTCAACAACACAATCTTCAATACAGTGGTTAAGTGCGAGCGAGAGAACTGCTGACAGGAAATATCTTAATGCTATCTATTTATAAATAGCATTATAAATAGTAATATTATTTAATAGGATATTTATTAATACTCCCTTAGATCGTTTACTTTTACTAAATAGAAGATTTTGGTATTCGTGCAGTGTTGAAAGTCTTAGTCAATAATGTCTAATCATAATCCGATATACGATACTATCATCACATCAGACTTTTAATGCTATTAATATATCATAAATAAGAAAGTATATTTATTCGTTGGTTTGTTTGTCCCTCTTTTAAGCAGCAATCGATCAACAAAATGATTTAATTTTTTGCATGGAAATAGTTGGAGGACCGGAGAATGATACAGAATAATTATTATCCCAGAAAAATGCCTGATAATAGAATGTCCAAGCAAGTGAAACCACGGCGCGCAGCTAGTTAAACGTAAAATGCCTAAGGAGCTAACAGGAGACCATAGTAAGGAACGAAGGAGTTGTAGTACTTACTTGGGCAGGGTAGCCTGAAGCCGCGCGAGTCGGAGACGTGCCTTGCATCCCCCACCTGAGTGACCCGCCAGGAACGTCGTCGCCGACCGCTCTAAAGGAGATTAGTTTCCACTCCCTTTGCCTTTTCACAGCCACCGATAAGCATCGGTACTGAAGGAACTTTGCGGCCAGACAGGAATGAGCAATCATTGCTTCCCAACTCTTCAAGACGAACGTTCGAAGAATATAGGTACCTACTTCGACCAAATAAATATAGGATATTGCATCAACCGCCCCACCGCGGCATACCTAAAACTCCGCAAAAGGACGCCAGTGCAGCAGTTTGCATTCAATTACTTGATACCTAGCGATGCGTAAACATGAAGTGCCATGAACAAATAAAGGTATAGTTAGTATGTATTGAAAATTATGCCACTATTTTCGCAGTGCATGTACGGCATGCGATATACTCTGCTTATTTGATCGAAGGACACCTACATAACAAATATACAAGTTGTGCAGCAAATGAGACTGCATTTCATTCAATGTGTATTCCACATGCGTAGTCTCACTGCAGTCTGTGTGGAGGTAGACCAATTATTTCACAATATCTTGAGCGTTCCCCTTAAGTAAGCGGAATGAACTTGCGTGGGACGTCCCAGCACAGACAGTGGTACTTAAATTCTATTCGATAAACTTCTTTCTTGGGCTTTAATGCTAATTAAACAATTCCATTCTTGTCTTTGTTTTGTATTTGCTAAGTATTTTTATCCAATGACGCAAAGCTACAAGAGAGGGCTTGTGCTTAGCATGTATATATATGTTCCTACCTACAGCCAATAGCTTCGAAATACTTTGATAAATGAAGTATTGATTGATTCCTTAAGTCTAGATATGGTCGCTGGGTGGAAGAAGTAATCATAAATACTAGTACTAGTAGAAATAAGATCATAGTGTAATTTATATATACTTAAATCAGTTTTATTACACAGAGTTACACAGAAGGGGTGTACTAAGATAACACCATACATGGGGACATGGACATGGGGTCCATAGAACCCATCGTCATGAACAAGTTTTACTAAAGGACCAACCCTGAAATCTCGAAAAAAAATCTGCTGTTTCATACATTTTGTCGAGTGTGAATGACCTTTTTTTAATGAAACAGCTGATATATTTTTCGTGAATTAAAAGTTGCTCCCATAGTAAAAACTGTTCATAACGATGGGTACTATGGACCCCTTTCGCTTTAGTACACCCTACACCCTTTCTGCGTAACCCAGTATACAATGATATCAAACGACGCCATTCCAATATTTCTCAATGAAATTAAATAAAAAATTATTGTTAACAATCGTCTTCTTAATAAATTATAATACCATGGTGCCATTCCTAATGGAAGTGCATTAGTACCCAAGTAGGAAAACCTGTTAGATGGCCATACCAATACCTTCCGGTGATAAATAATAAAAACTCGTGGATTGATAACGATCTCAATTTCTATATAGAAAAATCTCACAACCAGAACCTATACTCAATAATGAAAAGGAATACGAAGACTGTTCGAACAAGCTTTTTTTATCAAACCTTGAACCATGTTCCGGCGTTCAATAGAACTTGGAATTCAAAGCATTGCGCTCATTATTGGAAAAGTGCACTTGATAAATTCAATCTTGTAACTGAAACTTGAGACAGGAACAAATATTTGAATGGAGGTTTGCGTTTCCGTCGCAATTTGTCTCGTTCCAATAGAAAAAGGAAACGGATGTTTCGTTGCATCTATGCGGAATTGTTTGTGAAAGAACAACATGTTATTTGTTTGTGTCAATTATTAAGGTGTCCGGGTTCCATGGAATGGTGATATAAGCCGAAAAGACGTAATCAATGAACAAACCGCGAAAAAATCGTGTAAACTAATTTAAAGTGGGGGTGATAATACCAGCACTGACATCCCGCTTGGGGTATATTGTGCATTTCCCTTGCCAACATACCCTAACCAGCGGAGCTTCAGCATGGATTTGGGTCGCTGACTAAACTGTTCTACCCCTATTTCCCCAGGTGTTGTGGTATTGGAGACTTGTTGTGAAGTTTCTTCAAGGAGTCCCGACATTAATCGTATGTCTTCTGTCGCCTTGCAGTGTACATGCTGCATTGTCTCGTTTTCTTGTTTACAGCCTTAGCACACAGTACAATCTGTAGCTTCTACCACTTAGTATGTAGCACCGTTTCATGTAATCCTGTATGTTTATATCAAATCTTACATAACCGTTAGTCGTAGTATAATAACAAAGTTTTGAGTTTAGCTATGACATTTCTACATATAGTTCAAAACTGTTTAGAGTTTTTTTTATATCATATAGGCTTGTTAATCGCAACTTCGCCTGCATGATGTTAAGGCATTGCACTAGAAGAAATCGATTCGATGGCGACTTGAAGGATCCAGATTGTAACGATCGTAGAACACTCACTCATTCAGGTAGCGCTTTCCACAGACTAGCTGTTCGCACCACTTAGATTATGCAGGTCATCGGACAGTGTGCATACACTGTCCGAAATGTATGGGAATACCAGAGATCTGAGCAAAACTAGCATTATAAGTCGTTTGTAAGTTTAAGTGAAACTTACTGGCCTACCTACGCACTTAAGTTAAGCCCAACACTGACTGTGTGGAGAATAGAAGCAGCGTGGCGGCGTACTAGCTCCAGTAGAAAAGTCAACCCTTTTCAGCTCACGTTGGGTTCTAAATTGTACCTCATTTAATAAAATTTAGAATATGCGAAACGCTGAGTGAGACCCCTCGCGGCGTGGTAGCCCAGTGATATAATTTTAAATTCAGAAATCAGAAAAGATTATTTTGTGATAATGAAATATAGAACAGGAAATATTATAAACATAAAAATTTACAATGTCACAAAAACCGGCCCTAACTCAACACCAGGATTTTGAACTTGCAATAAATCGAAAAAAGTTGTCTTTTCAACGGCCGTCTGTCGCCGGATACAGTGTGCGTTGAGCTCAATCTCTGATTTACCAACACAAGCACGCATTTTATGAAAATTGACGACTGGGAAGCAATGTCGAAGACATAACAAGAACACTGTTTTAAAAAATCACGGTTGTTCACTACAAGTTATTTACAGGATATACGAGGAGCGCCAACCACACCCTGATCACTATTCACATCATATCAAACATCATCAGCCAATTAACGTCCACTGTTGGACAAAGGCCTCCCTCATAGAGAGGGGTGTTGCCATAATCCCCGCGCTTGGCAGGCGGCTTGGGGACCGCAGTACGTTCGCCGTGTACTATTAGGACGCTGCTGCCCATCCTTCGGTGGTTCTGGTCGCAGTTTTAGGACATACCCGGGTCCAGTAGGTAACGTTTCGATTTAATTGGACTTGCTGAATATAATGTACGCAAAATGAGAGAAGCTATATAATAGAAAAGCATTCAACACCGTTTTATGTTATGACTGTAAACATTCGTCCGGTATTCATGACTGTAGAGGCGTTTAGAGCAATTCTTGTAACGAACGGTATGACTTATTCATGTTCTGAAGGTAGACGCAATAAGTTCGAAGACTTCAGAGCCGTATAATAAACGAGACAATAACGAAGGTGGACTGTTTCCATCGGCGCAAACGTTTCTCGATATTAATTAACTATGAAAAACTTTTTAATAAACAGATATCATATCTGACGTAATGGATGGCAGTGGCTCTTTTGATCTACTACTAGCTGTGCACCGCGGTTTCACATTGTTTTTTTTTTATAGAAGAGCTGAGAATCTTCGGACGGCTGAAGCGATTTTCATGAGTCCTATGTTTAATGAAAATTGAAAAACCTAAGAACACTTGCGATGAAGTCACCTATCAAACAAAAAATAATCAAAATCAGTTCAGCCGTTTAGGAGCAACGATACCACAGACAGATATACAGATATACAAATATTAAACTTATAGCACCCCTCTTTTTGCGTCGGTGGTTAAAAATAGCCAATGTTACTAGGGTGACCTTAAAACTCTGACAACTTGGTTGGCCCAGCCTATACAAAATTGCCTAGGTATACCGGTACGCGTGAGAAAACTCACGATTCGTTGCTCTGATGCTGCGTGAGGAACAAACAAACCAACAAAAACACTTTCGCATTTTTATAATCCCCGCGGCTTCACCCACGCGGATATTCTCTCGGTCCGTATATTTTTTTGGGATAAACCATACGTACTCTCCGGCCCTTCTCAATTCAAAAAAATATCATCGATCCATTTCTCTGTTACGTAAAAGAGGAATAAACGAACAAACAAGCAAACACACTCGCATTTACTTATATTGTTAGTATGATATTAAGTAGTATAATATAATTGTTTTACTTTGAAAACTATGATAAAAACTTAAATGGCCGGCAAGAAATACTTAAATCGTAATTAGATATAAAGGTGCGGTGCGTCCATCGCAGCGTATTAATCCATCACTAGTGTGAATGTGTAAACATCGAATTAAAAGGCTCAGTAATTTGGTTATCTATATCACCGGACTGCTGCGTTATATAAATAACCTGACTAACGAAACTGTCTCATAAGTCCGATCATCGGACTAAATTATCGGACTACTGATACTATTATAGACCATAGACAATTCAAAAATTTGACGTCTGGCTGGTTTCGAATCTGCGCCATCCGGGTTTACGCCCTGAGCGCCGCTTCCACTAATCTACGGTCGCTTTCCTGTCGGCCTCCAAATGCTAGAGCTGTCTGTTTGCAACCCAATCTATGCATTTGTGACTCTATCTATAGTAATAAATTAAAATATCTGTAATAAAAAGAGTCTTTCAACCATGATGGCCCTTAGAAAGCAGATTTTATAAATAATAATATTTATACCAAAATACCAAAATATTACGTCACCAATCGTCGTCCATACACTTCCAATAACTTTAAGCGGCTAAAGAAAATACTTCAATCTATAATCTATGGAAACTGATATGCTTGTATGGTTAATGTGGGTAGTTAGAGTTACGTCCTACTCACCTTATTGCGCTACGTCATCACGTTGTTGTGTTGGAGTGTAGATTTGCCAAACATTATTTGATGTTTCTTTTCCATACACATCTAAACAAGTTTCCATTAGAGGTGGGCAGATCTGTAAACAAAATATCCTGTTTTCTTGCTCATTTGAATGAAAATAAAATTAATTTTACTCGTAAAATCACTAACTTTTCCATAAAATCCCATCACCCAGGTACCAACGTTAACTCCCAAGTTCTTGTTTGTGGCGCAGTGATTTATGATGATATCAGTGTTTACCTAGAATAATATAAAAGTTAGAAATACCAAATTGTAATGTGTCTACTTAAATATATGCTTAGAATTGATTCTTTAAAGGGACTTTTAAAATCGTATTTGCGGTCTCTGTCTATCTCGCGTATTTCAAAGATATAAAATGAATGATTGCACGTTATTAAAATCAAAACTGTTTCAATATCGCGAATAACATCGAGTGTTAAGACCGTATTAAGAGTTAGGCGTAAGGCCCCTGTCCGGTAGCCTAATTGCATTTCTATTTAAGATCAAAAATGTCAATACTTACTGCGATAGGTTTGTCTTCTAGCTCGAATCGAGTGGGAAGTTCCGGTGGAGCGCGAACAGGTAATACTCGCCACCGAGTGTTCGACACGTAATGCTCGCTGAGGTACAATGGAAACAAACCGCAAAGCCCAGGAATCGGGTTTGGGTCATATCTTATGTACAGAGGCTGAAACACAATGCATCATTTACAAACACAGCAAATACATAGCCACGACCAGACTCAAAGCAAATATATAACCGATAGGTGTGCAAATAGATTATACACTCTAGACATTTTTTTTTTGTTTTCGCGGGTGAAATAAATATTTAGAGATACTCGGCTGCATTGGCGTGCAGCCAGGTTATGTGGGAGTACACCCACTAAAACAGTGACCAGCCTTAGTGCTTGACAAGAGAACTCCGGGATCTCCTGAGGAACGCATCGGAGCCCACAGCACTGCGCTATGGCTCTTCCCGAGACAACTGCGTGTTGTCTCTGCCCCTCCGCCCGCGACAACGTTGGTCACACATTGTTGTCGTTCTCTCCCTGGGCACGCTTAATTGGATGGTCAGAGCCCCAACTTTGACCATCGCGAGCCCGGAGGTACCCTATTACTACTACCAGTACCGTATTCTATTGCCCCGGGGCACCATGGCTAATACACTCTAGCCCTAGACCAAAATATTTAAAACTATGGATATTAACGTCTGCCGGGACATACGCTACGTTACAGTTATCAAGAAATTAAAAAGTAGTAGAGATGAACCTAGCCGTGCCTACCGATGGAGGATCCTAACGGTGGAGGTAAAAGAAACAATAGGAAATTAAGAATATCATTAACTGTAGTGTAGCTAGGCGTTTACCTACAATCTTCTATTTTACATTATGTAAAATAGTAGATTCTTTACCTAGGGAGCAAACAACTATTTTATAGGCGAGAGTGTTTCTTATAATCCAGAACGGAGCGAAGGGTTCTAGAGTAGCGAGGGGTTTCATAACCAAAGCCATATAATTGTAGTCATAGTTCAGAAATTGAGGACTCTGTAGACTAAGCCAAATTATATAATAGGTCGGGGAAAAAGTCTTTTCGTATTTTGTATGTATAAGGTTGTAGTAAAAATCTCATCCGTTGTACTGTTTGTATCTGGCTGGTTTTGATACCATTAAAAATATGACATTTTAAAAAAGGAATACAAAAAGTAAAAAGCAATTTCCCGCCATTTTTCAATTGTTTTTTTGTTTGATAAAATGAGTGAATCTAACGAAGAAATTCGATATATTGTGAAATTTTATTACAAAAAAGGGAAAACTGCGACACAAGCCGCGAAAAAAATTTGTGACGTTTATGGACCTAATGCAATAATGCAGAGTAGCACAATGTTGGTTCAAGCGTTTTCAGTCCGGGAATTTTGATGTCAAAGATGCAGCTCGCTCTGGTCGCCCTGTTACGGATAAAGTAGATGCCATTTCTGAAAAAGTGGACCAAGATCGGCATATTAATAGTTACGACGTAGCTGAAGAACTGGGGATTGACCACAAAACAGTTTTGACCCATTTGAAAAAAACTGGGTATACAAAAAAACTCGATATTTGGGTGCCACACAAGCTCACTGAAAGAAACCAAATGAATCGTGTACTCATTTGCGACTCTCTATTGAAACGTAACGAAACCGAAACGTTTTTGAAAAGATTGATCACTGGTGATGAAAAATGGATCACCTACGACAAGAATGTGCGCAAACGATCATGGTCAAAGGGCAGTGAAGCACCACAGACTGTAGCGAAACCCGGATTAACACGTAATAAGGTGATGCTGTGTGTATGGTGGGATTGGCAGGGCATCGTTCATTATGAGCTTTTACCGCCGGGCAAAACCATAGATTCGGATCTCTACTGCCAACAGCAGATGAGACTCAAACAAGAAATTGAGAAAAAACGGCCGGAATTGATCAACAGAAAGAGTGTGGTCTTTCATCATGATAACGCCAGACCGCACACATCTTTGGCCACTCAGCAAAAATTTAGAGAGCTTGGTTGGGAAGTGTTAATGCATCCACCATATAGCCCTGACCTTGCACCCTCAGATTTCCACCTGTTTCGATCTCTTCAGAATTCTTTGGGTAGTGTTAGATTAACATCAAGAGAGGACTGTCAAAACTACTTGTTGCATTTTTTTGATCAGAAGTCCCAAAAATTCTACAGCAACGGGATCATGTCACTACCTACAAGATGGCAACAAGTTATCGAACAAAATGGCACATATATATTATAATTAAATGTAATTAAACTTGAAAAAAATATGTCTTGAATTTGTTTAAAAAATACGAAGAAACTTTTTCCCCGACCTTTATATCATCATAAGCTGTTAGTGTCATTAATCTTTTTGTTCATTAACCATCACCATCATCAACTCGCCATGTATATTTTGTAAATCAATGGCTGTAGCTAAATCACAGTCGTATAAGTACTTATCAAATATGCTTAGACAGAGGTTGACCAAAGGTATTCTCAAACTGGAACGTATCAAGCTCGTAAGTTGGGAAAACCCTATTGACATAAATGGGATTTTCGTCCCTGACAAAATGTATAGTTCTTTTACCAAGATTAGATTTTATACGTCCCTGGCAATTTTGTTTTCATAATGTATTGAATCTACAGATTCGAAAAGGTAGAAGAACTGTGCCAGCAAGACATATTGAAGGTTTGTTTTTGTTTCGTAAGCAATTTCTTTTAGTAATAAAGTAATTTTTACAGTTATATATTTATTTATTTATAGGAAAACCAACAGCTTTTTTACACTAAGATATACAGGATACTTATAACGGGAAATTTACCGTGGTAAGGTCGTGAATAGAGCTCCCGATATTTCGGTGCAGTAACATGCACTATGATCACAGGATACCAACAAAAAAGGTTTTTTATTTACAAAAAAAAGCTTATGTTGCATGAAGTGAGTGTAATTTAATAAATGGGATTCATTCCCTATTTATTCACCCTTAGAGCTTAAATATCTCCTTCAAATTCAAATGATACTACCATCGATAAAAAAGCTTATTCCCAGAAGTTCCGTGAAAGCATTTCCGTAACGGAGCTATTGAGACTTTTTCTCATAATTGGCATTTATCGCGTAACATACCAACAAATAAAAAAAAAGTAAGCGGCCAAGTGCGAGTCAGGCTCGTGCTCTGCGGGTTCCGTACTAAATACAAAAAGTAGTATAAAAAGACAATATCACGCCCAGGCGGTCACCAATCCAAATACCGACCACGCCCGACGTTGCTTAACTTGGCGGTGAACTAAAATATATCACTGACTCGCACTTGGCCGTCATTTATTATTTGTTGTTTTACTTTAGCGTGTGTACTATCATGCCAAGTTTGACGCTTGTACGTACACCGTTTCTACATGAGAGCAAATACAAAAATACGTGTGTAAAAAAAGTTTGTTATACGGGGGTCCCCCTTTAGTTTTTACTTTTTGTTTTTATTATAATTTCTTAGTTAATCCGCCGTAACATCACATTTATTCTGTGCAAATTTAACTGGTTATGTTATTTTATTTTTTAACGCGAATAAGTCCACGGTTGACCTTCAACTCTACTTATTACGGACAGACAGAGCGTAGGCTAAATAATAAGGTCCCATTTACATCTTTTGGCTACGGAACCCCAAAAACAATTGAATTGAATATAGATCCTCTTTTTTTAAAGTCGCTTAAAATACCTATGTATATTATGTTACCTTTCTAGTCAGCGACGAAGACAATGTTAAAAGGAACTCCTGGTTGTACTTTAAGACTTCTCCTTTACGGTCGCAGTAGTCTGCGCTGGTAATAACAAAAGTGTTTCTCTCGGCTGGTGTGAGATTCGGCAACGTCACCACTGATGAACCGTCCTCAAGGTCTTGAGAATAGGCGATTTCATTTGAAGATATACGCCCTCCCAACAGAACGCCGTTTTGACCCTCCATCGGTGGATCAGATGCTAGTAAGATGAAATTAAGTGTACATTGTAGAGTGACAAGCAAAGTGCTTACCAACTACATAATTATAAAAGGTAAGTAACCTAATAGTAGGTAAGTAAAGGTAAGTAACCTTAATAAGTAACATTACGTAGTAGCGCCGCTACTATTATTAGTAGTAGCGGCGCTACTACTGTCACCGCTACTGTAGCGGTGACAGTAAGCGACAAACGTGAAAATGGAGCTGGGGTGTAGAGGGGTAAGTGAGCCACCTAGCCGAGGCTAGTATAGGAGGTAGTATTTTCACCTTAAAATGTAATATTTATATTTTGGGGTAATTTTCAAATTTAATTGAAACTTTATCTTGAAACCATACAGCATTGTAATGCATTCGTCTCTTTTAAGTGGTCGCCTTATCAACGAGCATCAGCTTGTTCTGCAGTTTTATTTTGTTTTATTACGCTTGCGTTTGACCGCCAACTCGCCTGATGTTAAGCGATGATACGCTTGCCTAGAAGAAACCGATTCACTCGTGCTTTGAAGACGCCCAGATTGATGCTTTAACGGGGAATGCTCTGATGACTTTTTGACTGAAGACGTAAAATTTGGACTGTTTCAAACGAAAGGTGAATATAAACTTCAAAGGTAGGCAATGTACTGACAATGCCCCGGATCATCATCATCAGCAAAAAGACGTCCACTACTGAACATAGGCCTTTCCCCTCCATGCCCCGGGTCTATAGGCGGAAGTGACCACTTATAATCAGGTGGCCCGTCGATAGTTTTACACTTATTATAAAAAACGTGATCTTCTAAAACTTCATTGAAATATTACGGACGAACAACATACTAGAGGTAACAAAAATTGACCCCAAGTACTCTAGGAAAGATCGAGACCATTTTCGTCGAAGTGTGACCCTTAAATATTGGACACATCAACACCATGCTTGAAAAAATATCGATACCTGGAACATGAGGTGCTAGTATAGATATTCTATCTCCAAATTCAATGGAGCCTGTAGACTGCGTCAGGATAGTAGGAGCGTTTAGATTCTCCGTCATTTTACGATACCTCGCCAGCATCAAGTCGCCTTTTTTCATTTGTTCCAGGAATTGGTTTAGCTTATACTGTGAGTTAAGTTTTATTTACAAAATAAAGTATTATATATATATATATATACAAGAAAACTAATAAAACTAACACATAATTCAACTATAATAACCTGCACCTCGCGGTTTCACTTACGGAAACAATCTCTCAGGAATTTTTGAGATAAAAAGTATACCATGACTCTCTTTTGGTCCTCCAACTATTTCGTTAGTTCGGAAAAGTTAGTGGCTAAGAAACTTCTTATTGTCTGGAACACCGCCAAAAAGAACATCTGACAATTTTCTACAGGAAATTACGGAGATAATGTGTACTACAGGACAAGTAGAAAGGTGGCCCACAACCCACCATACATTGTGGATTTTCCTTGGATACATACATACCAAACGTTTCGATTCTATCTAATCCCTACAGCCTAGAAATAGACAATATGTCGGCTTCTTTGTTTCCTGAGAGATGTAATCCAAGTATTTGTAAGGTCAGAGTGAACAGGTATCTTCTAAGTCTGCGTGCTTCATGTTTGATCACATCTTCGCTTACCAACAGGCGAGATGGTGGTCAAACGCGGACTTATATACGCGTAAAAAAAGAACTTTGGACAAAAAAGATCATCATTATCAGCCAGAAGACGTCTACTGCTCAAGATATGTCACCCCCTTAGAACGCACACTAAACGACAGCCTGCCATCTGCATCCACTGGATGCCTGCGATTCTCACGATGTCGTCGGTCCATCAGTCGGTCAGGCCTACCTACGCTGCGCCTTTCGGTTCGTGGTCTCTACTCAAGAACCTTTCTTCTCCATAGCTTATCGGTTCTTCGAGCGATGTAGCCTGCCCATTGCCACTTCTCCTTGCAAATTTTAGCAGCTATGTTGGTGACTGTGGTTCTTAAGTGTATAACCACGTTCCGGATTTTTTCGCGCAAAGAAAGTCCGAGCATAGCTTTCTCAGCACATTAATGACCACACGTAAAAGAGGTACAAACAAAATACTTTCGCATATATTATATTAGTTAGGAAGTTAAGATTAGGATAATGAGGATAACAGCTATATGCAATCTTAAAAACTAAAATAAAAAACTAATGTTAAAGGTTAAAAGGTGAAGGGAAATGTAGGCAGAATACTGGCAGCATTGCCATGTTGACCATGCCACTCTGTGATTGCCACGGTGGGACGGCAATGCTGGATTTTACTCAAAATAGGCACAGGTATTGTGTTCAACAGTCACCTATACCAACCGTGAGATAATTAAACAATATAGTACACATGTATATGCGTCGTAAACGGAGATCGTACAAACTTCGTGACTAGTTACGATCACTAACCTCCTCCAATTTGGCAGCCTCATACCAATTACCTACTAGCACACGATTGCTGTAAACAATCCCTTTATCCTCTTCTAATTTCGACATTGTGGATACCTTTGAGCAACCTTTTGTAGAAAATTACGAAAATTACAAAAATAATTATTTAAAACGTTATTGGCTGTTGTCATTAAAATGTGTGAATTTGACAAAAAATTACAGTTACGGCTATCATTTTATGACAGCCCCATGACTGTAATTTTATGTCAATTAGCAATTTTTTTAGGTCTGTTTCAATAAGAGGTTTTTCAAAAGGCAATTTCTTTTACTTATTTTTTAAAATGCGTTATCTAGATGGCATTGTCCAGACATGGATATGAAGATTTTGCAAAACCACAGACAAAGAAAGGTAAATAAAAAAAATGCCTGCCTGTCATGCTTGTTTTTGTGTTATTTTATTTCGTAGTATGGTATTTTTTGGAAATTGTTTGCTAACAAAGTACTTTTTTTTCCACAACACAACATACATTAATAGGTAAGTACATAAATGTACCTTGCATTGCTGTGTTATAAAATGTCTTTCTTGTACTGTAGGTTTCATTGAATATCTAAGTGCGAAAAAAATGAAAAACATGTCTCGTCAGCGCCATCTATTGATGGTTGTAGAACTATGTTCCTAGAGCTGTAAAAAAACTTCCAATTACCACTTATATACCCACTGAAGTGAGATTTTTTTACCCTTCTCTTTTCTGTGTATATACCTACCATGGCACACACCACAGACCTAAATAATCTATGGCACACACAGATCTATAATGGGCATAGATAGATCTGTGATAATGGGCAGTTTTCTGACAGCTGAAGAAACATGCGTCTGCAACCATAACGTAAAATACGCATCGAATTCCATAGATACTCAAAATTCGAAATTCCAAATTTGTATGAATTTCGATATGAATTTTAGTAAAATATGTATGAGAACTAAGCAATGGAACTACTGGGAGTCACCAAGCGATCGAAATTCATACAAATTTTGAATATTAAAATTTTAATTAAAGTAAACAAAAAAAATAAAAATATATATATATATATATATTAAATACATAAGCTATTTCGGCTATTATACTACAAAATACAGTTAACCAGGCCGCTTGCGCACTAAAATAATTTTTAAAAACAAGACATAAAAGTACTCGTATCTAATATCAATTCAAAGTACATAAAAATCTATCTCTGATAATACTCACAAGTTTAAATGCAAAATTGCTCAGACACTTATGAAGCAAGCTGTTCCTTCCGAGGGCCCGTAATGATAGGTATTACACCGCAAACGAGCCTTGTAAGACCATTTCGCTCGAGGCAAGGGCAACGGAATTCGGGACACAAAGCCGAAGAATGTTCTCCACAAAGTAAACAGAATACAGCCTTAGATGTTATATTAAGATATTATCTTAATTAAATACCTTTAGCCTAAGAAAATTAAGCGCCCACGGGAAGGCGCGGCCCACATGCTTGGCCTACAGGTACCAACCCTGGAAAAGTGACGTTGCTAATTTAACTAAATACCAATTATGCGTTCATTGTTAAATATTTGTTTTATTTCCGATAAATGCACGATAATTATCGTGTAAAAGCCATGGGCGAAGTATCGGGGTGCCCTCACAAAAACAATGAGTTTTACGTAGGCGTGCTACGACGACTTCGTAGAGCTACGGCTACGAGTGAGCGATGTGCAAGTTAGTCGGTAGCGCAAGCAGCAAAAAAACAAGCAAAGCGTAGATAGGCGCTTTTGCTACGAGCCCATCAGAGCCTTCACAATTAATTTTATACACAAGACTACACTGAACGGTGGTAGGTAGGTACTAAGCAAAGAGGAGATCATTTTCCTCATCATAATAAATAACTTTTACGATGGGACCAACATTAAAATTGAGAAAAACGTATAGAAAAAAATATCATTCACTCTCAAAGAAATTTCGAATAGAAACCATTACTAAATAATTAAATATTTTATTTAAATATAATCTTTTAAATATTTGCAAAACAATTTCAAAGTACATCAATTTCAATTTTCATTCATCAAGTGGGTAAAAAACTGTTAAAACCGTAACAAAAAAAAATACGAATCAGTTCTTGGACTTGGTTTCAATATCGCTGACTAGCGTGAAAACATTCTCAGCCGTATGTTTCTTGTGGATATCAATGTAATTACGACAGGTCACACCGCATTCCTGCAAAACGTAACCACGTATATTTATTGAAAATAAACCCATACCATCGCTCGCGAATTTGATGTTTTTTAGAGATTAAATGACTGTCTGCTTTTTAGGGTTCCGTACCCAAAGGGTAAAACGGGACCCTATTACTAAGGCTCCGCTGTCCGTCTGCCCGTCTATCACCAGGCTGTATCTCATGAACCGTGATAGTTAGATAGTTGAAATTTTCACAGATGATGTATTTCTGTTGCCGCTATAGTAACACATACTAAAAAACAGAATAAAATAAATATTTAAGGGCGCTCCCATACAAGAATCATGTTTTTTTTTTGCTCGTTTTTGCTCGATATTGATAACGGAAACAGGTAGACGCTTGAAATATTCACAGAATACTTAGTTATATATTGACTTTAAAAATAAATATTTAAATTTGAATAAAATTAATATTTAAAGGGGGATTACACAAACAATACAACAAACGTGATTTTTTTGTCGATTTTTATCTATAATGGTACGGAACCCTTCGTGCGCGAGTCTGACTCGCACTTTGCCGGTTATTTTTAATGTGCTTCAGTCATAAATGGAACAAACTACTTATACCATTTTTTTATGTTCATTATAAAAATACCAGCTGCACCCCGCGGTTTCACTCCCGTGGTGATGATAAATTGTGATGATGAGGATGATGAAAAATATTTTACTACCTATTCTCATACCTACCAAACATACAAAATTCCAAAAAAAATCGTAGGAGTGCAACCACAAACATGCACGATCGTGACACGATATTTATGTAATATAGGCAAAATGACCGAGGTATTTTTTTAAGTAGTAATTTTTTATACGAGTGAGATTGCGGCGCGCTATATAATCTGGGCCTTAAGGGATTTTTAAATCAAATCAAATTTATTTTATTTGGAACATTAAGATAATACAAATTACAAATCATTAAGGTGAAACGTTTCACTTTGGAGGGAAAATCAAATTTCAAACAGTTTTTTTGTCCTTGTAGCTAGGCCGGGTAATTATTGTGAAATGGCATAGTGTTCGCGAAAATTGTTGATCGTTCTTTACATTATCATGTACAGCTATTAATCAGTTACTCACCATATTACTTACATTTGGCAATAAACCATTTTAAACAGCATAAATTTGTTTATTGACAAATGTATGTAGTAATGTGCATTAGAGATAAATAACTTTACGCGAGTTTGTAAAGAATATTAATAAATTTTCGCGAACATCATTATCGTCTACAATAATTACTCGGCCTAGCTACAAGAACAAAAACACTGTTTGAAATTTGAATTTCCCGCTAAAGTGAACGTTTAACCTTAAAAATTCAAACTACAACACACATTTTATCATTATCTTGTTAGTCAAGACCATTGACAAAGAATACATGTTAGCACAAGTACCATAGAGCAATGGTTCATGTACTGACAGGTTCATGTAAGTACTGGCAGATTGATGTTGGGCTGGCCCGGACCCTGCCATCCAGGGATGTGCACCATTTCCGCATGGTCCTGTAGACCATGCAATGTAATGCATGGATGTGTGGTATGTCAATCGCCGCGCGTCCCCGATGCGCTCCAGTGCCGTGCAGCCGCATCAGCACTCTAGGCGCATTATTGCCTTGTACACGAAGGACGTTGTACTGTTTCTTCGTATGAGGCACCCAAAAGCTGCTCAGGTATAGAAGAACGTATACTTAGGTACAGAATGCTCTTAAAAGAGTAACTTTGACGTCCCGTGAACAAAGCGCAAACCTGCGAGCCCTCACAGACAACGCAAGAGATTTTATCGCGTATATTTTACATTATTTTAATAAAATTTTGACGTTTTGAACACTTTGCAGTGTCCGTGGTTACAAGTAATTTTCATCCATAGAGTTGGAATATATTTTCAGATGTAATGGAAACTTCTTTGAGATATAGGTTAAGTATATAGCCTATAACTATAAACATTAAAATATCTTTACAAGAGGCAAAGATATCGCGTAATGATGACATATTTTTGTAAAAAATATACAGTCGAAAACCTCTTTTTTGAAGTCGGTTGAAAGAATAACAACCGAATCCGTGAGATGTTCAATAAACGGGATTCAATTCATTCCCTAATTTTCCTCCAATAAGAGAAGTGAAGTGGAAAATTCAAATTTAAATGGGTCCACCCTCGAGAAATCATTAAAATAGGTTTACAATCGGCGAAGATATCGAATAACAGACAAAAAATATATAAATTGAAAACCTCCTCTATAAGTTGAGGTTGAGCAACGGACGCTCCTGTCAGTTTTTAGTGACGTTGAGTGCGAGGTCACTGAAGACTGATAAGATTTACACCTGAACGCTACCATGAGTCGGATGGCACGTTAAATTGTTGGTCCCGTATTTATTCTTTAACAGCAACTGTTCAGACATTAGAGGCCGGGAGAAGAAAATGCTCCTGCTGGAAATGTTGGAACATATCCTGGGAGGGATGGCTCAAGCAACAACGGGGGATTCCAATAGGTTCCAATGATTCAGATCCCGGTGCCCTCCGTCAGGCACAGAGGCTGGCCGCCGTGGCAGTTTTAGTAGGTGACTCTAGTACCATCATTCTTGGTGACAGTAACTTTGTCACCACAGTACCTCTTGATCAGTTTCAAGTTATGGTATAATATCTTAATATATACGAGTAGGTATACCTATATAATTCTTCTCTACGTTTGTTTGTCACCTACCAATTTGGATGAAATTTTTTGTCTACCGGGTCCGATACGATATGTTACCGGCAATCTGTATAATTCAGGTATTCTATACAATAAATACCTAGGCAATGTATAGAATACATATATATTATTAAACAAAGTTGGGTTAATTACCCCATTTATAGCTCGACTATAAACGGCTGTAAGAACAACTGGACCAATTTTCATGATCTTTGATTTGTTGGATTTCTCCTCGCCCCGAATAGCAGAACAAGTATTAAAATGTCGGAAAATTACAAGAAAAAATTTATGAATAAAATTAATTTTCCCATATATTTTGTACATAACGGCAAGAATGATTTACATTGACATATATCTATTACACCATGCGGAAAAAAAAAATCATCTAAGTCAAAGGAGGTTGCTGTCGCTACCAAGGAGGTTGCTTTAAAGAGGTATATAACGCGGGTGAAACCGCGGGGCTGTAGTTTTTATATCTCACCGGTCCAAAAAACGTCATCATCCAGCATTGGTTCATGACACACAAGCTCTTATCCGCGACGCAATTCTTCAATATGAGTTTGCCACCAGTCTGAAAATAAAATAATTAATATAAAATAAAATAAACTTTTTAAAAACATGAATTTTTCGTATTCTACTCAGCAAACCCTTTCTTTTGATACCTATGATGTTTGGTACGAGTAGATAAGATAATTTTGGATAGTTGATTGAATCAGGCGTTACTTTGCGGAAGTCCATTTTCAAAACTGTTTTAATGATGAATTTCTAGTGTAATTCCGCTTCTACGTCGCTTCAAGTACAATAAGGAATTTGTGATAAATATTTGTTGATAATGTTAATTTTATTGAGTTTAATTTTGCCTAACCTGATATAAAATATTAATTACATAAATTGAAAATTAACGTAACCTGAAACAAAAATTAATTAATTCTGAATTATTTTTAATAAAAAAAAAAAAAAAAACCGAGAATCGTCTCGGCCAAGCGCTCGACGAGTCAACACGTCCTGAGGATGCCTCGTGAAGAGGCGAAACACGTGTCGACAAAGTGCACTAAGGAAACGGGTATAATTTATTACTTTTGTAAATTCAATTAAAATACATGTAATTTCAATTAATATATATATTTTATGTTTCAGAATTAATACATTTTTGTTTTCAGATTTAGTATTATCATATTTCATGTGACAGAATTAATTAATTTTTGT
Source organism: Agriopis leucophaearia (assembly GCA_949125355.1). Taxonomy (NCBI): domain Eukaryota; kingdom Metazoa; phylum Arthropoda; class Insecta; order Lepidoptera; family Geometridae; genus Agriopis; species Agriopis leucophaearia. Next base: position 10,753,019 of record OX421262.1, read on the forward strand.
TTCAGATTACTTTAATTTTTTTTTTTTTTTTTTTTTTTTTTTATTAAAAATAATTCAGAATTAATTAATTTTTGTTTCAGGTTACGTTAATTTTCAATTTATGTAATTAATATTTTATATCAGGTTAGGCAAAATTAAACTCAATAAAATTAACATTATCAACAAATATTTATCACAAATTCCTTATTGTACTTGAAGCGACGTAGAAGCGGAATTACACTAGAAATTCATCATTAAAACAGTTTTAAGATAATTTTGTCCGCCATATTGAATTTAGTGTGACGTCATATTATTTTCCGTATTCTTCTCAGCAAACCCTTCTATTTGATACCCATATATTATAAGGGTGCATTAAAAATACTGGTCCGCCATCTTTGGAAGTCCGCTACGTTGGATTTAGAATAACTTCATTTAGCTAACCATCCATTGCCGTCAGTTCTGTTGTGCCATTCTCTAAACTAAATAGGTACATAATGGTTCATAATGGTTTCCTGGAAGAGATCGCTTTTAGCGATAAGGCCGCCACTTGTGGCACTAGCTCGTAAGTGTTTTCTATCTGTATGTAATTTTTATTTCTGGTGTACACAATAAAGAGCTTCTATCTATCTATCTAATCTGACAGGACTAAAATTATCGTAGTCTCTTTTCATTTCAATACGTCAGAAACGGATGGCGACCACAGACATATAATACATATATCTGTGATGGCGACAGTTATTTATAGAGCTGTCAAGTTTAGTTTAGAGAATGGTACAACAGAATCAACGTCATTGTCATCCAAACAAAACGGTTATGCTCTTCTATTCTATTCTCTTTGGTGTATGCAAAATTTCATCTCAATCGGTTAGAGAAATCTGTTTTAAAATTCAGTTGCATGATTTAACCCACACTAAATGGCAAGTTAAATAAAAAAAACTTGTAAAATAACATCGCAGTAAAATCTAGGCGTCTTGAATCAGTTTCTTCTAGGCAAGGGTGCTTCATCGTAAACCGCATGATCGCTTGATATCAGGCGAGATGGCGGTCAAGAGCAAGCTCAACCAATAAAAATAAAATAAGAATACATTTCGAAAAAACAAACTTCAAATGCATGAAAAATATTTCACAACTTGATTCGGCCCACTAATTTCTGTTATCGAACACCTAAACAAACGCGGCAAATGCACCATCCATAAATGGTGTTCAATATCTCATAGCGCTTTAATTTCATATTCTAAGGGTGTGGAACTCTCTGCCGGAGTCTCTGTTCCCCGAAGTAAAAGTGTCTTCAAATTTGGAGTAAACAGGTTCCTTTTTGGCCTCATCCTACTCCGCGTCTTTGCTTACCATGAGGTAAGAGGCACGCCTATCTTAGTTAAAAAAGATATTCTAGAAAGGACTAAGAAAGGATTTAAGGAATTCGTCATCATCATTATCAGCCTAACATGTTCCACTGTTAGGACACAGGCCTTCTCTTACAGAGAGAGAGAGAGTGAGAGAATGGGCCCTAATCCTCCATGCTGATCCAGTGCATGTTGGTGAGTGTCATGTCCTTGAACTTTGAGGTTCTTGGACATACCAGTTTCCTCACGATGATTTCTTTCACTGTTTTTGAGTGATTGCATCGAAACTGCACAAAATTTATTTAAAGTACTAAATAAATCATTGGTGTAGGGCGGAGGATCAAACCGGGGGCCGTCAGATTGTAAAGCGCCCATGCTACCACCCGGCCACCATCGCATTATCATGTAAAGTACTTGACTAAACACACTAACAAAAACTACTTGACCTACTAAGCTGAAATTTGGCAGGTTCCTACGGGGGTGTGAACATTAACAGATGTTCACATCACCAGAAAGGATTTTACGACAGAGACGAATTAAGGGGTCAAAATAAAGTTTATCTAGAAGTCTCGCGTACGACGTTGACAACATCTATATAGTTGATATATAAAGGCATGTACCGGCACAGGGCTGCCCAGGCCTTCGAGGCGGTCTCGCGGCAGCAGCGGCGTGGTGGTCCACCGGCAGTTGCTGTCCTTGATGGCGCTGAGCCGGATAGGCATCCGGTCCGCCGGCCCCGGAACCCCCTCGGGCGTGTATCGCACGTAGAGAGGCGCTGCCTACGTTTACAAGGAAACATTTTTGCTTAACTAGGGTCCCGCTCTCAGTCCAGAACCATTTCTTTCGCACATAAAAAAATAGCTAAAAATTCACTAAAAATATAGTTAAAAAACTCTAAAAGAAAAGGTTTATTAAATATCGTTGGCTAAATTAATAATAAATTACCTAATTGAAAATTACTTTCAAAAGTTTAAATTACATAATTAATTAAACTTTTTAAATATATTCACAGTACTAATTCACGTTACTTTTCTTTAGGTGCGGAGGTAAAAGTCATTTTTTTTTTATCTTTAATTTTTTGGCGGCTTTTAGACAACATGTCTATGTCAGCTCCATCGTATCCTGACAAAACATAAATTTCCTAAATAAATGTACTTAAACTTATTACTTTACACAACCACAAACTTACCTAAACCTCAAACCTACCTAGGTATAAGTCATAATCTTCGGCAACTTAATCCGCTCACTGCCTTCTTCTTTGCCCCTTTCGGCAATAATCCAGTACAAAAATATGCCAGTGTTATTTATTATTCGTTTGGTCTATGTAAGAGATCTTAGTAACTAGGGTGTCTTAAATCAGATTGGATCGCCGCCAAGATATACTTCTTATTATTTTAAGAAAGGTCATACAGTGACAAATTAATTTTGGAGACGCAAGGTCTCGGGCAAACATTTTATATCAAGAGCTAAGTAATTTTTTGTTAAGGGTGGAACTCAGTGCCCTATTTTCATATACTTTTTTATATTTATAAAAAAGCGGCAACCTGTCTTTCGGTACACCTGACGGTAAACGGTAACCCCCGGCAATGGACATCTGCTACACTAGCGGTATTGTCAATTGAATTGACAATACCTAGGCTGCATGGCAAAAAATTGACTCAATTCTTTGCCAGCCTAAGAGGTGGTTTAAACACCTTTTTTGAAACGCTCAATCTTAAAACTCGCAAAAAACCGACGAGACGAAACTAGAAAATACTTGTTTGTCTTATTTTGTTAGACTATTAATTTTACACAATTTATTAAAGACATCCGGCCGTTTGTTTTTAATTAGTATATGTCCCTGATAATGTAAAACTTAGATGTAACAAAATAAAACAAAATAGGGAAACTGTTCAATTTTTTACCGGTCAAAATCCTGTGAAAATAAAGTACTAAGTACCTATGTTAAGCCTTATAGATAGGTTGGTATTAGAATTAAAAGAGCAAATGCTATCATTCAAATATTTGAATTATCAAACTCTTACATTTGGGTTGCCATAATTCTCGGACCTCAAAAGGAACTCCTCACCATAGTTCATTTTAACGCCACGTAGACTTTCATCTTCGGTGCTGAAATTTAATATTTAATTCTTTAATATCAATTTATTACAAGGTACACAGACTCTTACACTTACATCACAATCACTAAGATAAAACACTCAGTCACATTATGAAAATTAAATTAAAATGATCCCAAAAAATTTAATTTTAATTGAAAATGAAGTTATATTTAGAACTCGATTCTGAATCCATATCATATCTACTTAATTTTAAATGTGAAAATATGTTTGCTTGTTACTCTTTCACACAAGGAACGACGTTATTTTTGCATAATATCTTTATGCATAAGTAGTTTTTAGTAGGATAGGTACTTTTTATCACGGAAAATTTAACGGTTCCCGAGGAAAACTCCTTGCGGATGTACGTGTGTTGGCATTCGACCACATTTCCACGTTTGTCCATAAATACTTCTGTAGCTTTTCGCTGCAATACTGTACTATGAGAAATTAGAAGAAATACAGAACAGACGATCTTTAACAGATAGAGCTTAACTAGGTGTACGACAGAGCGTGATGCAAAGTTTGAGGAATGGACTATGCCCCAGCCCAGTTGTAACATTAGTTTAAATTTGTTTGTGTAATGTACGTTATTTCTGGTGTGAACACTAAAAAGTTATCTATATATCTATTGACGCACTTGAGGATAACAAACGTGTTCCGGCAGCAGGGTGTGGTGATGGTAGACAGCGTCATCAGGCAGCCGTCGTTGATGTTTTGCATGAAGTCCACCTGCCGGTCCGTTACCAGGCTGGACAGCGCCAGCCCGTGCTGCTGTTTCTCACCCGGCTCTGCTGGTTTTGCTACAGGGAAAAGAAAACTTTACTTATAAAAAGGGTTATAAGCTTGGGCTGTAATAGTACGAAAGCATGTCATTGTAACTGCTTTCAGACCACCTTCTTTGCTACCAGAGCGGTGGTAGCATCTATAACCGATATTTATCACCGAAAAACATATTTATTTCGAAAAAAAAACATAGGATAATGACTGACTACAATACCTACTTGCTTATTAGCTTTTGCATGCGCGAAGCTACTCTACTCTCGCCCGAAAATAGTGCTCTGTTAAGATCATAAGGGGTTCCCATTATCCTATATCCAATAGGCCTCCAATAGGTTAAAGACGGCCCTGCACGTAATAGACTTTATTGTAAACTTGTTGAAAAATACTTTCTTAGCAGACTTCTAAATGCCGTAAGGAACCTGCAAAATTTCAACTTCGTAGGTCAACTAGTTTTCCAGATTTCGTGATGAATTAGTCAGTCAATCAGAGTGCGTAGTATTTTGCCTGTCTTGTAAAATAAAGCATAAAATAATTTTAGAAGCTCCCCGCGATTTCACGAGCATCCTACAGGAACCGTAAATTTGTATTTGTGTTAGATAAGGGCGTAAGCTACCTCCATACTAAATTTCATCTAAATCTATTGAGCCGTTATAGAGTTTAGTAGAAACAAATAAGTATAGGTAATTATTTACACGCACTTTCGTTTTATGCTTTTAGTGTGTGTTTTTTTTATTTTTTCAAGATTAGAAGTATTTGTTAGGTAATAAGTAGGTACTAGTACTAGTAGGTATATCTTTTTACATTTACAGATAAGATTAGGATAAATTCATATCAAAATTCGTCTAAATACGCTTTAAATACGCTTACGCGCGCCTCTTGTTCTAAGTTGAGCAAGTTTGCATGACGCTAAGTTTCCAGTTAGTTCCAGGCGCCATCTACCGGATGGGTTAAACCTGCTCTCCTTTTTAGAATATTGTGGTTCTGCGGGGTTCTTTTCATAATTCTCCCTCTGAAAAGGTGTAAATACCTGGCATATCTGAAGCAACCACTTGTACATTGTACCCGTACAGAATGTATGTTCCACTAATAGATAGAGGTCTCTGTAAAATAAAATAAAATCTCATACATGGTATGATAATAAGTAGGCATATCCATCAAATGAAGAACACATTTCAAGGAAAATAAGACTTTAAGGTTAGACCTTAAACTCCTACTTAAAGTACTATCTACCTACTTAAAGTACGTAGGTAGGTAATTAGCGAACTATTTTTGTCTAGTCCGATATTTTGTTGTACGTACTCCGCATTTCAATATGCAAAAAAGTTTTGATAAAATTTCAGAAAATGAACATCGGTTAGAATTACAACAAACACCTTTTTTTTTTTAACGCGAATAAGTCCTTGTTTGACCACCAACTCGCCTGTTGGTAAGCGACGATGTGGTCGAAGATGAAGCACGCAGACTTAGAAGAATTGGGTCAAATTGGGTTAAATTTCTGTTCACTACTAAGTTAAGCAACGTCGGGCGTGGTCGGTACTTGGACCGCCTGGGCGTGATGTTGTCTTTTTGCACTACTTGTTCGAGCTTTAGTAGTGGTGTAGTATAGTAGTATATACCTTAGTAGTATACGTTACCTTGTAAACTTAGAAACACAAATTCAAATAATTACTAGCCTTCTAGTTAATAGAATGAGTGTAACGAGCATTTTACAACCCCATGAAACGCTTGTGTTTTATCATTATACAGCGCCATTAGTTTTTTACTGGACATGATACCTTTTTTTTTCTAGGGGGAAATCTTCCAAACATACCCGGATGCATTGGGGTGCAGCCAGGGTATGTGGGATTATACCCACTAAAACCCCCCCGGTGACCAGCCTTAGTGCTTGACAAGAGGCTCCGGGATCTCCAGAGGAACGCACCGGAGCCCTCAGCACTCCGCTATGGCTCCTCCCGAGACAACAGCGTGTTGTCTCAGTCCCTCCACTCGCGACAACGTTGGTCACACAACGTACTCTCCCTGGGCTCGATTAAGTGGATAGTCAGAGCCCCAACTTTGACCATCCCGAACCCATAGGTCCCCTTTTAGTAGGCTCTTACTACAGGCAGGGGGTACCGGTGCCGTATTCTATTGCCCCGGCACCAGGGCTATGGACGTGATACCTAGGTACACTCTTTTAGTAACTACTCTAAAGATATATCGGACTGGCTGTTTTGTCTATATAGTACGCAACTACATATTGCTTGGGATATATATAAGATAATAAACATTTACAAGTTATTCTCTTACTTCTTTTAGCAAATTACTAAATAAGTTCCTGGATTTCTGCAGCAACAACTCTTTACGATCACGTCTTCGTAAGAACACTTTGAACTCGTACTGCGAAACATAATAGAGCTAATAGATTCTTAAAGGGTCAGCTAAAGTAGTTGTGATGCCTGTGGTGTTAAAAGTATCTATAGGCACCGGTGACAGCTTACCATCACACAGCCCGTCGGCTTGTTTGCCACCAGAGGCATTGTTTTATTTTTATTTATATAAAACATCACACTAATTACACTACTGAAACACTGAAAGATTGGATGGATGGATGTTTGTTACTCAATAACGCAGAAAAGGCTGAATGGATTTGGATGAAATTTGGAATATACATTGCTTATGTCTTGGAGTAACACATTAGCTACTTTTCATCATCGTCATCATTACCGATTTCCATCACCACGCGGGTGAAACCACGGGGCGCAGCTAGTTAAATAATAAATTAAGCTTTACAGTCTTCGGCAGAGAATGTGTAAGTCTCTACTCTTTGAGCAGCGAAATCGAAAATATACATCTCTATACCTGATAGAGGATTACTTGTCCCTAGGAACACACTTTCCCCGTAAGGACACGCGTGTTCCTAAGTGGGTTCCTAAGTACGAGGTGATAACATCCCTTTGTTTTATTTTCGTCAGGTTTTTATTTGGTCAGTTTTTAATTTCGTCGGATTTTCATAAACCAACTTCAAAAAGGAGGACGGTTCTATGTTCCTATGTACTTTTTTTAAGTAAGTTCACCGATTTCTCCGCCAATTATGTATTGATTTTGATGATTCTTTGTTTGGTAGGCCATATATTTCAGAGATGGTCCCATGTAAATTTCATCAAAATAGGTATAATAGTTTGGTTTTTAAATCAAAATAACTGAAAAAAACATGTCATCCAAGTAAACAAAATTGCGTAGTTACCTACTCATTTTGAAGGCGGTTTTTAATTTGATGCACTTGATTATAAATATCGTTAGGTAATATTATTATTGGCACATTAAGTTGTAGGCTGTTTCACCCTGGGGATCGGGGTTGCCCGATATGCAGCGCATGTGAACTATAGTAGGTATAGAGATGCGCCGCGTTGATCCCTTCCGACTTTTCAGAAGATTGCAAGCATACGATCCACCGATTTTTCAAATAGTTTTCAAACCCATTCTATTTTCTAGCGGACAGATTGAATAACGTCAGAAATCGGATCGGTGATGATATAGTAATAAAATTGTGAACAACTTGTCATAATCATGATTACTGAAGATTGTAATTGAACTTTGTTTAGGTTACTAGCAAATTAGGTATGTAACATGTAGATATTATTTTGGCACAGTTGGCACTTTTACTAAATCAGTTGGAGAGTCATTTTCTGCAGGTACGATTATTATCCCTGTTTCAAAACACAGTACCTACCTACCTAACTCTCAGAGCCATTGTACTAGACCATAAAGCTAATCTGCCTTTTTTGAAGTCGGTTAAAATAAAGTAATAGATAGGTAGGTACGTACTTCATTTTTTAATCTCTCTTCACTCCAATTACCGACCAACACGGAGTTATTATAATTCATTTTGTCAAGAATCAAAAGATCCTTAAATGTTCCTATATAATCGCAACCCGAATAGAAATATATTATTTGTATTGTCTTAAACGCGAGGCGAACAATAAATCAACGATAAAATAACTACATATATATTTCGTAAATCTTTAATATAAAAAATGAGAATTTTATGTTACTGTAATAATATATAAGTAATGTCAAATTATAATTATGTTATACTCTGATGTATGTGTCAAATTTTTATATTTTTTTGTCAGATCATTAATATACCAGTTGTGTATATCTGTGTATACCATAATACCCTCGGAAAAAGGACTAATTATACTATACCCAAGGATGTTATTAAACATTATTACGCAACACTCAAAAATACACAAGTTAAGGAAAATAATACAGTGAGACATGTTTTTTTTTTTCATGTTGGCGCCAATACTCCAAATATACCAATCTTTTTTCTTCTTTGAAGTTTTAGCTCCAGACGTCATGTCTATTTAGCCTTTAGCCAATGTCAAGTAAGTAGGATATCGAGATTTGGAAACAAAAGGTAATTTTTAAACGAAACAATATAGCGTTTTTTTTACTTTGCTACAGTTACCGCCCCTCCGCGAGTAATAGTGTTCCATCAACAGTGTGAGAGATCATTGATAAATTGATAATATAATAAATATTTGGAGATAGTGAGATTGTTTATACGAGATAATCCTGGTGTCATCAACACTACTAGATATTACTTTACTATTTGCTACTAGATAACAAATAGAAAAACTAAAGACAGATATAAATATATTGAATGAAATTAGCAAATGAAAAAATGACTTTTTGTTATCATAATTATATGACAGAAATGACAGAAGGATAAAGTCAAGTCTTCACCACATTACATAGATCATATTACTAGGGCATGACTTGGACTTGACCGTAACTTACTTTGCTTGCCTCTGATTGTGACTGTGATGTGTTTGACGATATTTAATAAAACTATAAAAATCTGTAGACACTGGCAAATGCACAAGACGTGTAACGCCAAAATCCACCTAAGAGGAAGAAAAAAGGAAGATAACAAAAATGTTTTGTTTGTTTAGTTTTCAATCTTTTCAATTTTACCAAGCCGACTAATATTATATAGAGTGTAATGAGTATAGCAACAGTATAGATAATTTTAATTATCTGTCTGTGCATCAAATCAAAGTTTTCATTAGTTTGGTTTGTTTTTCGTTTCGCCACGTACGTAACCTATAATTAGAAATAACTGGTGTTATGAGATTTTATCAAATTACTTGTACCACAATGATTGTAAAGCAATTACTTTTGTTAATCGCAATATTAGTATTATGCCAGTGCCAAAAGTTGTCTTCCGTAGAAAAACCGTACCTCAAAGGAATCAAAGCATACAAAGGTGAAAGATGGTCGGAATGCATTGCGCAGTTTGAAGAATCCTTACATTTGTATAAACTTTACAAATCGACTATTGTAAACTGTAGAATGAAATGCAACTCCCAAAACTTCGAAACCGAAATAAAGGAGAACATAGGAGATTTGAAAGCATATGAAATATTTTTCAATAGAAAACAATGCCTATTGGAGTGTAAAGAGAAGGAGTTTGAAGGTTTAAATCTGTTAAGTAACATAGAAGATACAGTTTTATATGATATGCAAGCCAGAAAACCTTACGAATACTTACATATATGTTATTTCCAAATGAACATGCTGCCAAAAGCAGCTTCAGCCGCTTTAACTTATTTGGTAGCTAACCCTGACGATAAAAAAATGAGGCAAAATTTGCAATATTATGAACAGCAGGCCGAAGTCGATGCAAAAGAAGTAACAGATTTTCTAAGTGATGATTATCAAGTTCTCTACAAGTTAGGCCTCGATGCTTACCAGCAAAGTAATTGGGTTGATGCAGTTGCCAACATGGAAGAAGTATTGACAGACTATTTCTCTGCAGAGAACAGTTGCCGTGTTGAATGTGAACATCAACCTGAACAGGAATGGTCACCGGAGATACACATTACTATTTCAAACAACATCGCAGCTCTTTTACATTGCCAGCAGCAATGTCAAGAGAAATTGAAAGTTTTGGATTACAGCACTGGAGTAGAATTTATTGCCGATGTATTAAATTACATACAGATATGCTACTACCGCCTAAATCGGGTAAACGATGCAGCTGGGGCAGCGGCAACTTATTTAATGATGTTACCAGATGACGAAGACATGTTAATTAACAAAAACATTTACAGCTCGATGGCAGATGTAAAAGCATTCTCAGAAAGATCTGATGTAGCATACTATTATAAAAGAGACAAGTATGAAAAGAAGCTCATACAGTTATTTCATTCAGGAAATAGTAAGAACGTTGTTGATAATACTGTCTAAGAGTTTGTTTGTTTTTCAGTAAATGTTTCTATCCTATAAGTATGATAGTGTGGAGTAGAAGTTGTATGTTTACCTATGAGTAGCTACTACTAATTTTAAGATCAAAGTTCTAACATTAATTTTTGATGTTGTTACAAGCTACATGAAATGGTAATTGATCCAGATAAAGTTCATTGTCCCAAGGCCGCTTGTACACAATGCTGCCGCCGCCTGGACTTTCTAGTGAACAATGGGCCAAAAAAAGTTCTTGTACCCATCATTATGAACAACTTCTAGTATGGACTAACTTTAAAATTGTGAAAAAAACAGCTGTTGCATTTGTGAGTGTAAATGACATTTTACTACAGAACTGCTGATATTTTTTCATGATAACTCTCGTACTATAATGGCTCTGAAACCCGTCGCCTTTCACAATAAATGATGAGTATCATGACTTCCTTTTGACTTAGGCTCACTCGAGAGTCGAGACGCTGGCGTCTCAACTGAACATGTACAAGCAGTTCTACAGTAGGTTCAAAACTGTATGCTATTTCTACGCTAAGTTGAACCTCAGCCACAACTTGTAAATTAGTAAATGAAGTACAGTTTGAACCTAGCGAATCTCCAGTTAATGTTGGGTCTTGGTTATGTATTTAACAACAAAGGGTGGTTACCCTTTGTTGTAAATACATAACTAGACTGTTCCATATGTAGGAATAATTATATTGTAATTTTTTTTATACTATGAAGACTAAACCAGTGCCATATTCGTAATAATAATTTTTATACCAAAGATTGATATTTTTGTATACTTTATTAAAATTTTAACTACATCATTGTCTTTATTTTTAACTTTACATATCGTTCGCGCAAAACTTTATGAGCCCTCTGAAGTTAGGCGCGAGGCCTCCCCGACGCCCTGTAAAGTCCCTCGGATATCTATAATATGCGTACTGCGCAGCCACTGGGCCTAACTTCAGAGGGCTCATAAAGTTTTGCGCGAACGATATATATGTAGGTATGTCACCTAATGATGATAAAGATATCATTTATGCGCCATACTTACCTACCTACCTACTTTGTCCAGTGCCTATTAAAAATGTAATAGCCTTAGATTAGGTACTTATTCTAAGGTAGCCTTAACCAATGGCATGGGTATAAGAATAACAAAAAAAAAAACATCTGTTGTAACATTGAGCTAAATGTATATACTTATGGAGTATGCACTACATAATATTTGTGTTCTACATTTCGTTGAATGTGAATGACAGTTTGTCTATGGAAATTTCCATTATTGTATGGAACATTATGTACTGTATGGTTTTCATGAATGGAAGTTGTTCCATCACTTCCATCCATCCAATACAAGGATAATACTTAATATTTTACTAGCTGCGCCCTGCGGTTTCACTCACGGGGATTATTCCCTATATCATCAGCTATCTGCCAGTGAAAATCCGGCCAAAATCGATCAAGCAATTTCGCTGTCCATAGGGAACATACAAACACACGTCGCCTTTTATATAATATAGAGATAGAGGAACCTTGAACAACCCCTACATAGAGAATATAATATTAGTAGAAAATCTCTACTACAGCTAAGAGTACCGGGATCTACAGCCAATCAGCAGTCAGCACAGACAAATAAGGGACCATCAAAGACAACACTCATGTTCATTAGTCTTCGTCATTAATGTTCATTCATTCAATGTTCATTAGAACGAGATCGTGGAGGAGTGAAGAGTTTCTTGGGAGTTGTAAGTTCGCGTTCCGAATTAGGCCAACAGTGCTAATGTGAACTAACACGCCCCATAAACGCAACAAACCTAGAAGAGTTATTACGTCATGCACGTCGCAAAGAAATATTTTTTGAGACGTGTTGGTCCTCGTTAGATATGGTTTACATATACTTACACTATATCCACGCAGCCAACGTGGATATAAATAAAACGGCCAAGTGCAAGTCGGGCTCGCGCACTGAGGGTTACGACAATTGATCTGGGTTAAGTACCACCACAAAATACAAAAAGACAACATCACGCCTAGGTGACCCATCTAAGTACCGACCGCGCCCGACATTGCTTAGCTTAGTGGTGAACAAAAATTTGTCACCGACACACACTTTAGCCATTATTTGTTAGAGTGCGTACTATAAACATGGCTTTGACGCTTGTATGTATTAATTGCCGTTTTTACATACAAAAATTTGATTAAAAAAAAAGTTGTTTAGGAGCCTCTATTAGTTTTTACTTTAAGACTTTCATATATTATTCTTAATCAATCCGCCGTAACACTAGGTACATTTATTCTGTGAAAATTTCAACTAGCTATTTATTACGTTTCGAAAGATACAGTCGTTAAAAGGTAGGACAGGCAAACAGCGTAGGCTTAGTAATAGGGTCCCGTCTACACCTTTAGGGTACGGAACCCGAAAAAGATAATGTTACATTTTTGTGTTCCGATAATGGGTGTAGTATCCATAATCTATGTAGACTTAATCAATACACTGTTTCTGCTGCGTCTAACTGAGTTACACGGAAAAAGTGTAGCCGAAAGGAGTTCAATGTACTCCAAGGTTGCCACCCGTCCCGTTTCTGCCGGGACAGTTCTGATATAAATCATACTGTCCCGCGTCCCGATAACCTATAATTTTGTCCCGTTTTTTTAGCATACGACGATCGCTCAATTAGTCGTTGTCAACGATGACCGATGACCGACCGGTTGTAAAGATGGCAACCTTGATTAGGAACAAGATACACTTGCTGCACTATTATCGTTCTTAATTATTAGTTTTTTTTCTGATATACCTATATGTTTGTATATGTTTTTTTATATTATTCGATGTATTTTCTGAGATATCGTTATTCGTATGTTTTTTATAACTGGTAACAATTATATTTTTTTTGTAATGGCGATACTTACGACCGAGACTACCATAGAGACTGGGTACCGAGCGAGAGGGCGTTTTTTATCTTTTCTTTGGTTCGCTGTGTCAAATGTGGCGATATTAATTCTTCATAGTTATTCGACTATTATTTCTTGAAATTTGTGATAAAGGTAAGTCCATATCGAAATTATATTCAGCTGCGTTTCCAATTATATTGCATGAATAGCACACACAACATCTTGGAGTTCTAATACCTACAACTTATTTACTTCGTCCTTACCCTATAGGTAAGTAGCTGAAGTAGGTATATAATACCTAGCGCCACATCAAGACCCATAAATTTTATAGTTTTTGTAAGGAGATACTAGAGAATATAAATAGATAGGTACTACTAACATTGCGATATACAGATAGCTTTTTCTTGCAGGTCCCTATAACTAACTAGTTGTTAAAAAGCATAGGTACATAGCTCCTACAAGAAAGTCAACAAGGTCAAGAGATTACCCATGTAGTAATTGTTATACCTCCAAGGGCTTATTCAGCAGACCTATGAGTAGCCAATTATCACAGACTTAAAATAAATTTATTATTAGGTCAGCGCCCCTTGGCTTTGATTTTGTTGTACCATAGCGAAGTGCTGTGGATAAAGTTTCAAAAACATAGACAATTTACCACATAATTATAAGACTTGACTTCTTGGGTTTATGGTGTCACATATACCACCTATAGTGTCGCAATTCTGCTAATGTCCATACACATATTTATAGATTTTCTATCTTTAGGTACCCCATATCTATACTCGGCTGTCAAACCCCATGATCTACGCTTCATTGAACATTTTTATTGTAGTGTGAGACAATACTTTATATCTAAGCTGTAGAAGTTACATGTAATGCATGATTTCGACGTCACTTATAGCACGACTGACGGTGCAGCCTGTGTCATGTTAGACCAGAGTTATGCTACAAGGTACGTCAAAATCATGCATTATAGGTAGGCTCTGCGGCTAAGACTCATATTTTAATGACTGGGTCTGAACACAGAGTTCTCTGTGTACTGTGTGTCAGGATTTATGTATTTTCTGTTCCACCTAACTGAAAATAACTTTTTCTCAAACATTGTCAATAATGTGATCATTATTTGATGAACATTCTTTGAGGAAAGTTAACTTTAAGGCCGAGACCAAATAGTAATTAGCGGCCTATTTTTGTCTTTGTTATTATATTGTGTGTACATAAATATATTAACGAGAGGTTTGAATATGTTTTTCCACTAAAAAGAGGCAAACTTAGAATTATAAACAAAAACATAAAAATCATTTACAGATTGCTAAAGCTGGTAACGCTGGCTGGTGTCCTGTGATTATAAATATCTGGGACATTATTGCACACATGGTCATCTGACCCCAAACTAAGCAAAGCTTGTAATATGGCAGCCAGAGACTGATATACATACATATATATTTTTAAATACATACTTAAATAGATATTAACACCCAGACATAGAACAAACACAAATGTTCATCACACAAATGTTTGTCCTAGATGGGAATCGAACCCACGCCCCCAAGCACAGAAAGTAGGTTCACTACCAACTGAGCCACCGGGGCAGTCGATTAGCTGTTGGTACCAGCCATAGCAATCTGGAAATAGTAATATGCAATGTTTCCTATTTTAAAATGAAATGTAAAAATTACTTTTAAATATTTATGTACTTTTTAACTGATTTCTAAAAAAAAAGGAGTGACTCAATTTGCTTGTTTTTTTTTTTAATGTCAGCTCAGAACTCTTTCATTTGTGAACTGATTTGGAAAATTAATATTTTCCCATAAATTCTGCATTTAGATTGGTCCCAAAGAAATTTCATCAAAATTGGTTCAGTAGTTTGGCTTGAACTGGCAAATTCGGCTATTGCATATTTAACAAATTTTGTGTGGTTTTGTTTTGTTTTTAATCAATTAAAATTGATAATTACATATTTTACATATAAACGTTTGACTAGATTATCATCGCAATGTGAACTGGCGTCAGCCCACATCACATTCCTCCACAAATTCATCTGTTGATGGCCACTGCAGAAATATGCTGCATGAATATTATTGATTGTTAACATATAACATAATATGTTGTTTTTTTTACTTAATTTCAGAATGGTTAATCGCTGAGCTGCAGGTATGGATACTTCGATGGACAAACTTAGCATTAAGAACCTTCTATTCACCAAAGCTATACCGAACCGTGAAATACCACCAACGCTACACATTGAAGGTCGCAAGATATTTCCTTGCACAGATTGTGGGGACAAGTATGTGAAACTTTATCATTATTAGTTGAATCCTTAGATCATTCAAACAAGGGAGATATGGCAAGGTGGTGTGGCGGGTGTGAACTCGTCCAGTCTAAATGAGTTTATGAGTCTGGATGCCTTTAGTCGGACTCGCCTTGCACATGACCTTGCCCCCTTTTTTGCATGTAGATTTAATTTCAATAAAAAGAGGAAACAAGGATGCGGGAGTTCATTAGTGTCGTTGCAAGCTTCTTAGTGTGTGTGAAAAATGAGTAAGTGCGCCGTTATGACTGTTTTTAACCGACTTCCAAAAAGGAAGTAGTACTAATTTGACTGCTTTTTTTTTTAAATGTTTGTTACCTCAGAAGTTTTGACTGGGTGAACCGATTTTGATGATTATTTTTTTTATTTGAAAGCTGGTGCTTCCTGTGTGATTCAATTTCAATTTAGTCCAGTTCTGACATTTTTATGAAGTCGTTTTTTATATTGATAATTATCCGCCAACATTTACATCTTAATGACCAGCATCATACCTACTGTACTGTTGTAAAATTATTTTAGTTGTACATAATTCTCACCTAAGATATTTCTTAATTTCAGGTTCTTGTTTGAGACCAGTTACGAAGACCACATCAATCGCAAATCTATGCTAATCACTTACATATGCCGACATTGTACTCAGACGAAAATCTTCTACAATAGATGCAGATTGCTCAGCCACATTCGATCTCATTCATTTAAAACTGCCACAATAAACGTTCAAGATTTAAAAGTTGAACCGGTGCCCCTCGGCCTTTATAGACAGACGCCGACCGTTCCCGCGGCCAAAACGAAACAACCAACGACAGAAACCTCAAAAAAATCGCAAACTGTTTGCATTGAATGTAAGAAATTATTGCCCAACATGGGCATTGCTTACAAAGATCGTGCAGCACATTTAATGCAATATACAAACGAAACGTATTCATGTCCCGTGTGCTTGTTCACGTTGCCTACCATGTGTGCAATTCGGACACACATGCGATTTCATTTGAAATATCCTCCGTTTTACTGCCCAGAGTGTGGAGTTAACATTCCAAACAGAAATGTCCATTATCCGTTCAATCACGATTGCGAAGGATTTAGAATGATGAGGGCCACTGCTAGACTGAAGTGTCCTATTGATCAATGTCAGCTTCTCCACCCAAATGAGTTCAAAGTACACATGAAAAACACTCACATTAAAAAGGTATTCAAATGTCCTATCTGTGTTGTGGCTTGTTTTAATGAACCGACGATGCAAAATCATTTGAATAGTCATACTATGGATGCTGCTTTCAGCACATTTCCTAAAGCATTGATATTTTACCAGTGTGAACTATGTCCGGGTAGATTAGTTCTTCAAAACCATATTGATAACCACCTGCGAACGCACGTGAACACAAACGTCTTCCCATGTTGGACCTGTGGGATGGTTTTCAAGGAAGTTTTTGCTCTCATAGATCATCATGTTAAAAAACACCATCATCAAATGTCTGACAATGTCAAGTCAATGTTCACTTCAACGATAAATGAATCTGAAAACCAATTTGGGAAACCAAGGCGCATATACCGGGTTGTTAAAAGGTGTGATCAATGCAACAGAAATTTCACATACAAATGCAAATACAACGAAATTTCTGTTTTGCCTAATGAATGTCCCTACAAATGTACATCCAAATTGAAGGAAGTCGTCTCAGACAGCACAGAAAGCCAAATAATATGTCATATCTGTAGTGAGCAAATGCCTTATGACTGGACAGATATTAAAAAACATTACGCATCGGCTCACAAAAATCACCGCTGTCTGGAACCAAAATTAGTCATTAACAGAATGAATATGGAAAAATATATGCAACGGCGACAAAATAAAATTACTAAGCGTACCAGGAAAAGGAGACGCCTGGTAAGGCGTCCAAGTTCAACCGAACAGAATACGAAAAAGCCACCATCAACGACAGCCAGCATTCCAAAGTCAGCCAACGTTCCAACATCAGCCAATCAGTGCGGTATGTGCGGTAATATCTGCGAAACTAAGGCAATGTTAGAAACACATCTGAAAAGTCACAGAGATCCGTGTATGGCTTATCAATGTCTAGAATGTGGACAGAGTTTCGTAGTGAAACCCTCGTTTTCAAACCATTTAATGTTAACGCACGGTATAGACAATGCTGAGGAATATATTAACAGCAAAGAATGTTACAATCAAAATGCTCTTGACAAACATGAGAAAACCGACATACCAATGACACCTCCTAAAGAAAACCAATGCACGATTTGTATGGATCAATTTAATAACGCTGAAGACCTAGAAAAGCACTTCAGGGTCCATGGTATGGCGTTTTTACTAAAAAATACGTCTAATAATAAAGAACACTCGTCTCCTAAATCTGTTACTGATAAGGACAATGAAATAGTTCACCTACCTAGTTAAACAACCAAAAAGTGTATAAATATTATTTTAAGTAATCATAGTTCAATAGGGTAGACTACTGATGTTTATATCGTTGGAACCAATTGCTTTGATGTAGAATTTAAGTAAATATAATATGTTATTGAAAAAAAAAAAAAAAACGGTTATTAGTGTTCTGATATTTATAAGCGTTTAAAGTTTTGGGAGAGAAAACTCATATCAAATTGTGCACCATACTTGTCAGAACATAATTAACTTTCTCTGAACTAATGTATCGCTTAAATTAAGGCCTCTATAGACACACCCTTAAAATAAAAAGCCTGTAACGCCTTGCATAGTTAAGTTAGAGATGAAACAGATAGCCGTTTGGTCGGACACCTGATATCTGGTTACCCTGTAATCAAGATATTGTCCTATAAACAGTGATAATAATAAGGGCAACGAAATAGTTCTTATTTCGCTAAATAAGGGGCAGTTTGTTTTTGTGCCTAGTTTTTTTTTAAATCTATATTTATTTTGATGCTTGAGTCCCTTTGCGACTATATCAGCACCATTATGTACATTCTGTATCGTTTACATAATACATCGCACAAAAGTTTAGTGTCGTGCCGGACAGGACACTGAATTACTCCGATATTGAGGAAATTAGCACCATATTGAGTGATCATGAGAGATCACACAGACTGCGTTCGCGAACACTCCACCAGGAGATGATGAACATCCTCGAGGCTTGCCCATATGTCACAGGTGTCGAATTCTACTAGCCTGATCAGGAAAATTAGGCAATAGGCATGTGCCCGGAACGGAGCCTGTGAGCCATAACTATCCACTGTTTCTTCATGCTACAGCTAGTAGACCACGGTGTTTTAGAAGGTTTTAGCAGCACAATATACCAAATTCCTTTCTCATATAAAATTGTCAAAATACAGTTAACATTTTTTCAAATTACTTTTCGTAATTTATTTAGGCCGGATAGGATTTTTTATTGATTTCAAGAAGTTGGGAAAAGAAGCAGCTGTCCTATTATAAAACACATCAGAGGCCTGACGGCTACCTGTTTTAAGCGATTCTGTTTAGGCGATGCGAAAAGTTGCGCCACTGTAAAGCGTATCTTTTTTATTTGATTTTTATTTTATTAGAAATAGGGTAGCGTTTGACCGCCAACTCGGCTGATGTTAAGCGATGATGCGGTCTACGATGGAGCACGCTTGCCTAGAAGGAACCGATTCACTCGTGTATCTCTGCGCGTTAAGGTTCACGTTTGCGTGATTTTCCGTACTGCACTGCGTTTCGAGCCCGTGTTAAGAGGTAGTAACTAGTAAGGTACTGATCGGAATTTGGACTTGTCCATGTTTTCCCTAAATGGGACTATTGAGGGTCGGCGTGGCGACGATGCACCTTTCATTATTTGTTAGTAATTGCGTCTACAGCGCGGCGCGACTTTATTTTTAGGGTCTAAAGTCGGTTGACCTTAGAAGGTATTGGCGAGGCAATCCGATCAGAAAAACACTGCAGATATGCCTGAGTACAATAAAATGATTATTTCGTTCGTGTTCAAATTTCTCTGTGTTACCTTTTTTTCGTGACTTCACCGAGTGGCTTCAACGGAAGATCAGCGCTGTTTGATAAACAGCATTATGCTGAGTTGAGGCCATTTTTGTGACACAACTTCACTATCTAAGGACTATAGTTATATATACCTACTATGTTGTTTATGTTAAGTTGTTACAAAAAAATATTTCTTTCCTTCTTTCTATATCGCCTAAGTACCTACCTACTGCTCACTTACTCGTTTTTCACGCACACAAAGAAATTTGCAGCAACACCAATGAACTAATAGCCGTAACAGTGGGGCCAGCATGGCTGACGTCAACCAACGAGAGAAAAAGAGAGGGAAATAATGTTCTCACTCTTTCTCTCCCGTTGGTCAGACGGCGGTTCGTGGTTCGATGCGTCTGTTACGGCTTTGAGAACTATTTCAGAAGTAACATTTAGTTAAACATTGTATTTACTTATCTCCGTATTAACCGTTAGGTCAGCGTACTGCGATAAAGAAGTCAATCAGCTTATTTTTCTGACATGTTTTAGTAATATATACGGTTATTTAGTATAGAAAATTAACTTCTATAATATTAGTGTAGATAACTTCACAGTGAAATATTATCGAAAGATTTTCCTCTCATTTTCGTTATATTTTCTGTGATTTCTCTGATGTTCGAGTGGTCATACGTCCATGGCAACTTTTGCCATACGATCAACAGGGCTAGCATGCGCACCATGACAAAATTTTGTCGACTTTTTTATCATGCCAAAACGAAACAGGCGTAGGTATATGAAACCGTAGGCACTTTGTTGCGTTCTCGCTCGACACAGTGACGATAAGATTTTGTCACGATGCGCATGCTAGCCCTGCAGGGTTGAGGGGGGTGTTCTGGCTGCAGGCCTAGCACGGGTCTGAACATATTGTCTTTCCACTGTTTTTATCTCGCGAGAAATAGACAGACGTATCCATATTCCAGCTTTGTCGCGTCTTAGCATGGAAAACAACAGTGGAAAGATAATTTGTCCACAGCCCGTGCTAGGCCTGCTGTATGGCAAAAGTTGCCGTTGCCGTATGACCACTCGAACATCAGAGAAGTCATATATGGTATGCACTATTAACTAGCTATTTTAAATAAGTAGTAATAACATACTTTGACTTGACTAACTGTCGCGGTGTTATTGTATAAATATATAGTTTTAATAAAATAAATTCTTTGTATTTAACTTTTATTATAGTCATACAAAATTTACATTAGAACTAAATACGCATAAATATAACTTGAACTATTAAATAATAATAAAAAATTAGTAATTTATTAATTACTATTGAGAAACTACTGGGATAAGTGGCAATTCTAGTACAGGTATCTTAACTAACAACACTAAAGTTATTTCTCTTCTTTCATTAGAGATATCTATTGTTATTTATTGCTATCAAATTAAGTTGGTACCTATAATTATTGTACACAACAATCAACACAGAAAATTTATATCGAATCAAATATTAGGGAAACCTAAAATGTGCGCAAAATTAATAAAAATAAAACTAAGATTTATTTTTTGAATTTAGAAAATAGCATCTTACGATTACGTTCAAACAATTTTTACTTGTTTATCTTAATAAATACTTTGTACTAGTGGTCATGCAAGCTATATCCATCAACCCAGCCTAAATTCTTACTATGGTAAAAACCATTATAGTTCATAGCATAGATGTAAAAACTTATCAAAAAGTAGCTAGGTCATATATTAGATTTTACAATTTTTGTAGAAACTATAAATGCAGATAATTGTAGATTTTGCAATTTTTTTAGAAACTATAAATGCTAATTTAAAGAACTAAGTTTTAGGTAACATTGAGTATTTTAGGTACTATTTATTTTTTTATACATACTTTTCCATATTTACGAAATAAAATCTTAAAAGAATTTATTTGAATTTTGAACTTGTGATGAATGATAGTGACATTGCTGGGGTCATCAACTTTTTTATCATCAGACACATATTTCCTATTTTTTTATGTACATACCCTTCTTTTTGTTTTCATCCATCTTAAAATGTTTATTACACCTGAACTCGCACTTACATTGACATAAAATTTGTTAGTTTACATCTTTGCTAAGAATTTGTGATTTTTACCTTACCCTAGGTTGGTGATGGGTTTGGTTTGCCAGCCTATTTTAAATTCAATTACAAAGGTAATAAAGTTCACATTCACATTAAGAAAAAAATATGCAAAACGGAGATTATATATTACTAGCCGCCCGCCCCGGCTTCGCACGAGTGGAGATTTATTTTCAGTTTCTAGTAATAAATATAGCCTTTGTTATGTTGTGTGGGATAATGTAGCATACGAATGGTGAAAGAATTTTTAAAATCGTTCCAGTAGTTTTTGAGTTAATTCTTTACAAACATACAAAAATACTTTCCTGTTTATAATAGTATATGTTATTGTGTAGATGAAGAAAAATACCAATTGAAGGGTGGCAGGAGGCTATGTAGGGAAGTGACAATCAAAAAAGTATAGCATACATAGGGACGGATAAAAGTAGTAGAATGCGGCACAATAAATAGGACAAGGTCAAAATATAAAGATGGTAACAGTAATAAATAAAATCCAAAACAACATAGTTTCAGTCCCAGTCGCACTTCAGTCAGTCCAAATGAGTGGGCAGGTGACAAAACTAATATCACAACTGGATCCCACCAAATCCAGATCTTAAGACTATAGTATATCCCCATGTGATACACGTCATTTTAATTTCAACAATGGAAATATAAAAACATTATACATTGTACCTACTCAAATATTAGTACCAGTACCCTTAGTACAAGATTTGATAGTTTTCGAAAACTTTTTTCGTTTTCGTTTTGATGCATACATTGCTGGGCTGAAAGCTATTCGAAACTATTTTTCGTATTTGAGTGAAGCAACCTATACTGCCGATTACTACCGATTTTAGTTCATCCGCGTTTCCGCTAGAGGCGCTTTACTAAAATGTATGGGACAATACGGAAACGAAAAAAGTTTTCGAAAACTATCAAATCTTGTACTAAGGGTACTGCTATACATTTACAAGAAACTTAACGTAGTACACACCATTTTTTTATAAATCTGCTTTACACTGACCCTGTGATGCATATTATGCTAATCTTTCCTGTAAAAATTGCCTTTATATAAGACACTTCTCGTCAACAGGAAGTTATTTTATAGCAGAGATTAGCTTGTCAAGCATTTATGCATAAGAGGGGTTATTAGTGCGTCATTTGTTCAATCAATCGACATGCAAACCTACAACATTTGGTCTCCAAATTTTTCGCTGTACTACACAAAACCAGAACCAGCCTTATTTCACAGAGTCGACTATCACAGAGTTTTACATAACATTATTGTATGAATTTCACCCTAGAACTTGAAAGGAATTATATTTCAGGTGGCATTTTTAGTCAAAATCTTTTCAGGAAGTATATTATCATATTTCTAGAGTTCAATTCAATCATACTATTACAAATAACTTTTATCCTCTGTTTAAAAATAACAAATGGTAAGCAGTGTTTCCTTTCAAGGCTTTCCTGCAAGTGGGGCATTTTTTTTCTCTTCGCAGAGCGTGTGTTAAACACTGCTGACAGTATACATGTCCACACCTAGTCGATACCAAAGGTTGTGTACCAAGTGTCTCTAAGCAGATGGGACAAACACCAAAATTACCTCCAAGAGGGCTGCGCTCTCTCACTTCATTCGTTTCATTAATTGATTGCCTTCTTCGGTTCTGTAACATAAATAACAAAATCATTTATCACTTTAGTTATATGATTATTTACGGGATATTTACCGTGGTAAGGTTGTGGATTTATTACTTGTTAGCAGCGAAGTACATTATATGAAAAGTTTTAGGCACTTTTCAAATAAAATAATGTACCAGATAGCCCCACAATAAAAGTAGACGTTTTCCGAATGAGAACAAAAAAACAATAGCACTAAGAAGTTCTTTCATTTTTATGCCTTGTTGGTTCTCATTAGAGCGGTTGGCGTCGTTTGTGCTATTGTTGGCGTGATTCAGAACGCGCCATGACATGGTGCATGTGTATACTGTATAGTTTATTAAATAAACTCTGCAAGCTTAAGAGGAAATTATGGAAAAACCTTGAACTATAAAGAATAACACAAGAATAATTTGAACACAAATGACAAGCCAGAGTCCCACAATACTGGCTGGTTGGTAGGTACACAATTAACCCACAGATCTCAGTTTATTTTTGCTATGCACCTAAACCATGCCTTTTAGTCTCCCATAGTGCAAACACCAGATGATTATACATACAGGGCTACACAGAATGGTGGTACTAAACTGCAAAAAGCTCATTATGAACTACTTTTACTACAGGACAAAACTTAATTACCCTGAAATTGAAAATAATTGTATATTTCATAGAAAATAGAAAAATGCCATTCATCTCAGTATCAGTTTTGTCATCTCTAGGTAAGTAGGTATGACCCCTGTACTCTGATAAATTCTGTATCTATATACTCTATGCCCTATCCCAGCTCTAGAGGCACTCTAAGGTGTGCAGTGGTAATACAAGTCAGCTGTTTGGGATAGGATGTTATCATTCTTTGAGTCTTACTTATCCTTGCCAGTCAGACTGCTTCTCTTTTAATGGTTGACCTGCATAGATGCTGTGACAGATGTGTTACATCAGGCCACAAAATACTACATTCCTTTGTTTTCATATTTATCGGGACTTATCGCGCACTATTAAATATAGGTAAAAATAGATACCTTTCGCTCGACGTTTCAACCATGTTACAATGGCCGTGGTCACGAGCTGACTGAAAACTGCGGGCGAGTCCGGCGAGAAGAGCGGATATTTTGTTCTCCTACCCTCACTTGATCTTGAAAAATTGCAGGGTTGTCACTACGACACACAACACTGCCTGTATCGGTAAAAGCCTAGTACCTACACCGCGGTTTGTACATTTGCTTACTATGGGACTCCAGGACGCCGCTAACTTAAATCCATCCTCCCGGTTGAAATTGCGATGTTTTCTGATTTCAACCGCTTCACGAACCATTCTTGAAAAATAATGCCGTTCAGTGGAGAGGACCTTCGGGTCGTGGAGCTCGATCCAGTGACCGGACCCCGACTCAAGCAAATGCTCTGCTATAGCCGACTTCTGTGTCTGGCGATTTTTGACGGCTGCGATATGTTCTTTGATCCTTTCTGCTATAGTACGCTTTGTTTGACCTATGTAGGAACTACCGCAGCTACAATCAACCTTGTACACACCAGGGGTCTGAAAAACATGTGTTCGAATCGCGAAAGTTTAAAAATTACTACTACATTCCTTGTTCTGACGTACCATTGTCCGGCAAGCTCGCTTACGGTTTGGGCTTCAATGTGATTGTGCTGAAGTGCATAACATTACCATATGTCCCATTTTGAGGACGACTGTCCCTGTAATGGTACTCCGTATTGGTATATTTTTAGTTAGTTAACTTTAGTTTAGTTAACTGATACAACACTGATAAAAATTCAAATTCTATAATAGAGATTTTTCATATACTCAATGTATAACAACTTTTAGAAGAGTCCACAAATAATCTGCAGCACTTGCTTTAATGAAGTGGTAGGCAAATCCCGTCATCTGTCATTTCCTCACTTTGCTCGCACTCCAAAGTGATTGAGTTGCGATTATTCCTAACTACATTCCGTCTATTTGCTGCCTTTTCACACTTCAGGATGTCAAGTGGCAGGTCCTGCAGTGCTGATTACGGTATTGTCTCTTGGCCCTGCAGTTCACTTTCAGGTTGTCTGGTTGATGCCTCCGCAATCGAACTTGGTTGATAGTGAAGCATTGTGAAGCCACAGAAACTAGAATCTGTACCGGGTTGCATGAGGCATCATTACCTTCATCATCTACGTCACTACATCAGCTACACATTTTTTTCATCATCATTATGTACACTTCTATCTACACCACTGCCAGTGCCTCACTCTGATGTTTCGAGGAGTTAAATTGGCTCGGGTAGGTGCTGATAGGGGGTAATGCACAATACACCCCCAGCAGAATGTCAGTGACACCCCCATCTCGAATAAGAATAAGGCTTCTGCACTAGTCCTTGTGTGCTTGGAATACTGATGGCACTTTTTAGATGTATCATCCAAGTACTGACTACTTGACACATTGAATACCATTGAGAAAAGAGCAAAGGAGCTCATCAGCAACAACTCCATAGCTCAGGCTACTGAACTATGGAGAACTAGTCTTGAACATTGCCACAAATTTGCTAGTCTACTGGTTTTTTATTGGATAGTGTGGTTTAGACAATGCACATCATATCTGAATGATCTAATCACCACCTGCCCTTATTAATATTACTATTGGACTTATAATACACAACTGATGTTAGAAAAGTATGTGTTTAAAAAGCCCTTAGGTCCTCAGATCACCAGGGTGTTCTGTTTTTTTTTATCGCGAATAAGTCCGCGTTTGACCACCAACTCGCCTAAGCGATGGTAAGCGATGTGGTTGAAGATGAAGCACGCAGACTTAGAAGATACCTATTCACACTTGCCTTGAAAAGGCCCAGATTATATCTCTCAGGAAACAAGGATCAACAAGGAACAAGGAAGGATGGCAGGTTGTTCCAATTCTTGGCCGTACGGATTAGAAACGTAGAATCGAAACGTTTGGTATATATGCAAGGAAAGTCCACAATGTATGGGTGGTAATTGGTCGTTTATAACATACTTAAGTTAATTAGGCAAAATTACTTAAGTACCTGATTTAATGGGGCAACTTTCCTATTGCGAATAGATAAACGAGTGTCTACTTGAGGTGAGTCTGGAATTTCTATAGGTTCATGGTTTTCTATACGCGCAGTACGCATACTCGTACGTGTAGTACGAATACGCCTAGGCCAATGCGGATCCGTACTTATAGTACGAGTGCGTCTTCCGTTACTCCCGGTACCGCGAGGGCGCGGTGATGTGGGCTGGATAACTGCAATTATATAAAATAGGTGTTACAGTCAGTTTTCAGTGTATAATGCAATAAGTACTTAATATTTTGTGATGCTTAGCATAGGTTTAAAAATACTTTAATAATCACAAGAATAAGTAACTGATACATAAAACTTACCCCAAGAGTCGCCATCTAATTCTATAACAGAATTATTGTAATTGTCTGAAAGGGTATAATCAGTCAAATCGATAATGGGTTGGTATGGATCTGGATCTGTCATGTTGTGTTTTCTTGTTAATCTAATAGAATTAAATCTCGCTCGGTCAACGGAAAACGGAGAATTTGTGGACAAAAAAATAGAAAAATCCGTTTTCAAAATTCAGAATCAAAAAAGCATCTAGCACAAATGACAAAACAAATACACTACAATCACCACAGACAATCACAGACCTACTAACTACAATTGACTTAGCTAGCGCGTTCCGAAATGCGTCATGCGCTTTGTCAAATTTTCCACTTTCCAGTCAGCAAAGTTGAATATATTCGTAGCTGGAAACTACATATTTACAAACACAAACTTTACTTTCAATCTTGATCGAGTTAAACGTCAGATTAAAATTTGAGCGCTCATATATTATTGCTAAACGCTGCGCTGGGAATCACAATATGGTCATGGTACGAGGGAGGTAAAAACGGTGAAAAGGAAAGACAGCAAGATTTCAGTGTCAACTTAGCTGACGGATCGTAGCCTGTACGACGACGAATTATCTATTAATTATTAATTACTTGATAATATATCGTTTGTAGACACACAACGTCAAATCGGAATAGGTTCTTAGCGCGCTCACAGCGCCAATAGCTAATTTGTGACGATTTCGGAACACAGTATAATTAAGTGCCCAGCCTCACAAAAAAAAAAGAAAAAAATGAAGCGTTATACCTACAATTTCCCCTTTAGCACTACTATACATTTTGAGCACATCGTTTGCAGAATACGTGCGTTCAATATTAAAGTGTGCGTTTGTAGAATTAGTAAGAATATGTCAGTGTGTGCAATACGTGTTTACCTCGCCCCTTTCAGTTTTTGGCAAACTTTTCTTTCATATCTCAGGTGTAAAGGCAGATCCAAACTATATATTATCAAAGGTCTGGAGCCAAAATAAAAAAAGTGAAATTGTTTGTCAATGTCAAGTCAAGTCAAGTGTCATGTCATGTCAATAATTGTTGTGTTGTGTTCCTGAAAAGCAGTTTTTGCAATGGGAGTATTTAGACTTTGATTTGTCACTAATCATAGATCAGAGTATATATCGGGAAATCACTAATTAAAATAGATATCACATTATCTAGTGAATAGTGATCACTGTATTACATTACAATATAACTATTCAACTAGTAAATGTTTACTGCACACATAAATTTTTGATGTAATCTGTACTTAATATCTGGCTCAAAAGTGTAATTTGATACCCATATTATAGCTGCAATACACTGTGAAAAATGCATTTAGGTGTGAATATATCAAACGCATTGCAACAACTAGAGAGCGTTAAAGCGGCAGTTGATCAAAGTGATGACCCTAAACTAAAGGTGAGCATTTACTTTAACTATATGTGGGGATACTGAGTAGGTGTCAATACTTTGTATATTTTTTTATTCATAATTATCATGAGTTGGGGGAGACCTTTGCCCAGCAGTGGGATAATACAGGGTATCAAAAAGAAAAATAAAACCAGAGTGCAAGCAATATAAGCAACTCAAGATGTTTCTCAAGTTACCAACTAAATCTTCTTACAGTCATCTCATCTAGTTTTACCACATTGCCAGTAATTTCATGTTCAATTCCAGCAATTTATATATCTACACTAATATTATAAAGAGGAAAGATTTGTACCTATTTTTGTATGTTTGTAATGAATAGGCTCCGAAACTACTGAACCGATTTGAAAAATTCTTTCACTGTTGGGAAGCTACACTATCCCCGGGTGACATAGGCTATATTATATTTTGTAGCGAGGCCGAAGGCCGAGCTTACACTCGTGCGAAGCCGGGGCGGACGGCTAGTGTATTATATTTTTATAGTATAAATAATAGGTTTGCGTTTGACTACCACTTCACCTGTTGATAAGCGATGATCAGATCTATGATAAAGCTCTCTTGCCTCAAAGAAACAGAGTCTCTTAAGACTTGAAAAAAAAAACAGTTTGTAAATAACTATTGTATTGTTGTATTGTGTTTTTAGGGTGCAACCAACGATGACTTGACTATGTTAATTAACTTGCTGGAAAGCCCCATTCTCAAAAGTATAGCTACACTTCAAGACTCTGTGGGTATGCTTGCTACACAAGTAGCACATCACCCTTCAATACTTCCAGGAGACTTTGACATCACCCCTGCTGGTAAATACTATTATTAATTTATTTGTGAGCATCTTAGATCAGTCTAAG
This sequence comes from Agriopis leucophaearia, assembly GCA_949125355.1. Lineage (NCBI taxonomy): Eukaryota > Metazoa > Arthropoda > Insecta > Lepidoptera > Geometridae > Agriopis > Agriopis leucophaearia. Next base: position 10,781,993 of record OX421262.1, read on the forward strand.
ATGCTACTAATATTATAAAGAGGAAAGATTTGTACCTATTTTTGTATGTTTGTATGTTTGTAATGAATAGGCTCCGAAACTACTGAACCGATTTGAAAAATTCTTTCACTGTTGGGAAGCTACACTATCCCCGGGTGACATAGGCTATATTATATTTTGTAGCGAGGCCGAAGGCCGAGCTTACACCCGTGCGAAGCCGGGGCGGACGGCTAGTATTCAATAAATTAAGCATTTAGTTAGTTTGTGCACGTGCCGTGTGGTACATTCGTGCGTGAGGTCACCTGCCAGCCCAACGGAAGACCAGCGTCGATTGTTTACGACCGGCATCATGCTGAGTTGGAGCCGGATTGTGACAAAAAAAAAATATGATAAGATTAGTTTAATTTTAAATTTTTATCATTTTAATTTTCTATTGTACATTGTTTTTTTTTGCCACAAATAAATTATGTCTATGTCTATTTAGGGGACTTGGCGTTACAAGCAAGAAACCTATATGATAACAATGAAGGTGAGGAGGAGCAGAGAGTACCTCAAGTGTCCCCTCCGGCCAGTCTTGAGTTTGGCTCAAGCTCTGATAACGAACACCTCCCAGGACTGACCCTGGATAGCGGGCTAGACTCGGATATGTCGCCAAAAGGAGTGAGTATTACACATCACACAAAATGTTATACATTCCAATCTAACTTTATGTATTTGTTTCTCTGTGTTGCTATCTGCTTGTTACTTTGACGACTAGCTACGTCTCGCAGTTTAACCCACGCTGACATTTTCTCAGGAACTATACATTTTTACAGGATAAAATTTATCTTATATGTCCCTCTCTGGCTCTCCAACTAACTTTATGCAAAATCACATTGATCTTGCTTCACAGTTGCTGCTTGAATAAGGAACGAGCAAACTAAACAACCAACAGACAAACTTCATACACTTTTGCATTCAAAATATTAGTCTTATGACTGAACAGTTTCATTAATCTTGATGAAGTAGGGTATGTCGTAAGGATGAACAATAGAGACATAGGATACTTTTCATTGTTTTTTTTATTGTGTAATAGGCTTGCGTTTTACCGCCACCTCGCCTAGCAGGTATCCAGTAGATGCAGATGGTAGGATGTCGTTCAGTGCGGACTTTGGGAGGGGGGGGACTTTGTGAAGGGGGAGGCCTATGTACTATGGCCTAAGTAGGCAGTGGACGTCTTCTGGCTGATGATGATGATAACCGCCGCCTCGCCTGATGTTAAGCGATGATGCTGTCTATTGTGAAGCACACTTGACTAGAAGAAACCGACTAAGTTAAATTCAATTTTTTTTTATAAATAAAAAAAAAAAAACATATACAGTGGGGGTGATAAGACCTGCACTGCCATCCCGCTTGGGGTCTATTGTGCATTTGCCCCTAACAGCCTACACAAACCAAACCAGCTGAGCTCTTTAAAATAATAACCTTAATTGTATGTCTCTTGCCTGTGGCATTGTAGTGCAGTAATACACAGTCTATGGTTATCTGTAGCTCCAATTTCGTACAAGTGATTGTTAAACTTACAGCGACTTGTGATAGTCCTTACCGTGAGACGAAGATCCGACCTAGTTAAACAAGTAATATTACTAAAGAAAAATAAAAAACCCAACTGAAAAATGAACCCTATAACACTTAGGGCATAATGAGGTATTCAAAGACATCTGACTCGTCAAAATCAGTTAATTCGTTTAGGTTATAAGTAATATAGAAACATGAACGTTCTTGAGCAGTCGAATAAAAACATAGAAAAAATCTTGAAAACAAAGGTGCTGCTGGTTATCCTATATTCTCCTGTGATTTCAGAATCGTGGTATACTAGACTTGAGACGTGACGATTCTCTGGCTGCTTCATCTCACAACATAGTTGCTAGTGATTGGGCACAGGTTGAAATTATAAACCTGGTCAATGATGGCACTGGACTGGGGTTTGGTAAGAACAATTTCATTAATTTAACAAACTGAACAAAAAAATACGACCAAAATACTTACCCTGATGAAGTAATAAATGCATCGGTAACACTTCTGGTATTGCAATTAGTCATATGCTGCGTTGAACATTTGCCATCAGGTCCTCAAACAACGCTGTTTGTCATTCTATTTTATAAAAAAAAAAGTTGGTTATCTGATTAATATTTTGAGGGTTAGAATTAAAACAAAATAAAAAATGTGTTGTCTGTAACATGGTTTATAATTTGAGGATCACTTTCGTCATTAGACTAACTTCGACCGTTGCTACAGTAATAAAATTGGTGGCCAATTTTGTCTCCTATGATTAGCTTTTTTCCCCCATTGGTGCCCCAATATATGCCACAGAGAAAAAAAGCAATTGGTTTTGTCGATTGGCTTATTTGCCATCTTCAAGTCGTTTAAAGGATTATTTTTAGGATTTAAAGGTAGAGAAACGACACACGAAAATTAGGATATAAAATGGCAATATATTTGAAGAATGATTTGTCATCACAACGATGCACTTACCTGTATCCTCATCTTTATTGCATTTATGTCTTGCAGCATTTAAAGTCAACCGACTAGCAGTAAAGAAGTAAACTACAATTACGTGATTTCAATGTTTGATTACAATTATTTGGTGTGTCTTAGGCATCATAGGCGCAAGGACAAGCGGAGTTATCGTGAAAACTATTTTAGCCGGTGGTGTGGCTGACCGAGACGGGCGTCTGAAGTCTGGAGATCATATCCTGCAAATTGGTGATGTAAGTTGTGTCTGAATACCTATTAGAACCACTGCGAGCTGCGCTAACAAGCGTGCGCCTTGGTACTCAGACAGGAGCGATAAATAGTGCCACCCGCCCGCCGTCACAATCTTCTATCTTCTTCTTCTATCACACTTCACACTTAATATTATAAATGCGAAAGTAACTCTTGTCTGTTTGCTACATAATCACGGCTAAACTGCTTAACCGATCTCGATAAAATTTAGCGAGTTAATAGTATGTTTCATGAGGACGGACACAGCTATTTTTTTCTGAAGAAATCACGGACGAAGTCACGGTTACAGCTAGTCTACACTAATATTATAAAGAGGAAAGATTTGTACCTATTTTTGTATGTTTGTATGTTTGTAATGAATAGGCTCCGAAACTACTGAACCGATTTGAAAAATTCTTTCACTGTTGGGAAGCTACACTATCCCCGGGTGACATAGGCTATATTATATTTTGTAGAGAGGCCGAAGGCCGAGCTTACACTCGTGCGAAGCCGGGGCGGACGGCTAGTTATATATATAATATAAATCAATTTTCGTGCGTGACGTGCGTTAGTCTCGCAAAAAGTCGAAAATGGCCGATATAATAGGTTTTATTTTGTTTTGTTTGCATCCATCCATACAGTACAAGGGTGGTTGAGAAAAAAATATGGAAACTGCCCGGAAAATTAGAAAACTCGGGAAAAACTGAAAATACATAAATATTATATATACTATTCAAACTTAACATATGAGATCATACAAAACTTATGACGCTACTCTCTTAACTATTTATAGATCGATATTTATTTTCTAATTATAAATTTCTAAATTTTATCGTCGAAAAAATATTTTATCTCGTAATAACATTTTTGGGTTAGAAACTTACGAAGTTGGTTCTAGAAAACTGCTATTATTTCTTTCTTTCTTTATTGCGTCCGGAATTTTGTTGTATAGGTTTATTGTCATGTACAAAGGGTCTTTTTTGAATATTTCTATTCGCGGGACTGAATTAAAATAGGATGGGGTATATTTTGTGTTTTAAATTCTAACAGAATAAAATGAATTGGATTGAATCACCAAGGAGGTTGTAAGCCTATGTAACATCCTTGATCTACATGTTCATTCATCTAAGAAGGTTCCTTAATTTAAATAAAAAGTTTTAATCTGGCTGATTATTCGAATAACAGTTGACAGTTTCAAATTTTTAATGGCTATGTCAATAACATTCTCTTTACTTTGGACTTCCTTGCTTGAGGCTATGCAACGAACCTCATATTACGTTTCGGGTAACGAAGAAAATAATCATTGAAATTTTAATTTCTTTTATGTAATAATAAAGAATTAAAATAAATAATATAACATAGCCTATGTTTTAATCTGGTAATTTCTAAGCATATTCGTGAAAACCGCATTTAAATCCGTCCAGTGGTTTAGGAAATGTGCGCGGACAAACAAACAAACAAACAGACAAAAATTCTAAAAACTGTCCTATCGTGTTCAGCTGCTTATTTTAAGACGCACTGTGTGTTTTTTTTTTGTTATCTCGCAATCACAGATTTTTTATCTACGTTTTTATTATATGTATAGATAGATAGATGTTGTGTTATGTCTACCCGTGAACATGGTTGTTACTGCGCCGAAATATCGGGAGCTCCTTCCACAATCTTACCACGGTAAATATCCCGTAAATAATCATATAACTAGAAAGTATGTTGTTGAAGCATGTATTGTATGTCTCCAGGTAAGCCTGATGGAGATGGGCTCAGAGCAGGTGGCGGGCGTGCTGCGTGCGTCCGGGTCGCGCGTGCGGCTCGTGGTAGCGCGCGCCGCCGACCCCTCCGCGTCCGCTGCGCCCGCGCCTCTCGTGCCTGCCAGGTAACTCTATACACACGCAACCGAAGTCGTGTGCCGCCGGCGGTCGAGGTTCTAAGCTGGCTGCATAGTACATTGTGATACAAGTGCGTAAAGAAGGTTATTGGAAACAAGAGGATAATGTCTGGACTTCCATTTTTGAGCTTGAGCTCATTTTTAGTCACAAGCACTGAACATAAAAAAAATACGATAATCACGAATCACGCTTAGAAGTTTTGGAATGTGAAAATCAGTACAGGTACAGTCAGTCAAAAAAATGTCTAAATGGCGCGCAAACTCGCTTAGTGCGTGCGTCACTCATATATAGCGCATGCGTGCCCAACTGAATGAACCAAAAAGTATCTGGCAAGGAGTCTATTAAAAAACGACCTTCATGATTTTATGTAAATAAATATTATTTGCAATTATTTTAATAACTGGTATAATAACACAATATAATATTCTACCATTCATATGTAACTTTTATACATAATAATTCGTCACCATGGAAGTGTAAGTACCTCTTTTTAGTGCGACTGTAGTTGAACATGATATTTATTTATTTATTCATATAGAAACACCAACAGTACACATATTAAATATTACAGAATATAACACTTTTTGTAAATAATGCAGTTCTGATATGTGTACCCTTAACACTTACAACGTTACCATTAAAAGTGTGGTAAGACCAAATATATATATAGCAAAAAGTGTATAAATACGAGTAGGTGTGACGATGTAAATACAGTAAGCGATAAAAAAAAGTAAAACACGTGCGTTTTATTTTGTAATATCGAATGGTTTCATATAGCGTAGGCGATAGCTTACTTCTATAGTATGCACACATACCTACTAAGGACACTTTTCGAGCAATAAGTATTGAAAAAAAATAGTCGCCTCTTTTTAGAAGAAAACATAAGTAATCAAATCTCTCTATACATTGACATGAAATATTGTAGGCATGTACAAGTTAATCAGAGAAGACAAAATTGGCCACTTTTATTCATATCTCTGATTAATAACTGTAGCAACAGGTGAAGCCTTAAAATCCAATTTTGGTACAAGCATGTTCTTCAATAAATAGGCACATAAATAATTTGCTCTTTACAATACTCCAGACTCCTGTCGGATCCGGAGGCGCTGGACCGATACCTGATGGAGGCTGGGTTCGAGCAGGTGTTCCATACGCAGCCAGCAACACACGCGGCGCCTGTCTCCAGATTCCTCTTCGACCAGTCGCTTACTCCTCCACCTGACTCTGGTAAGCTTCAGGCTCTTGTATACCAAACTAACTGCTGCTTCAAACGAGGGGTGAATAGAGTCCTCAAAGGTAGGAGACGCACTGACAATGCCCCGGGTATTGCCCCGGGTGTCTACAGGCATCTTTGAACTTAATTTTCAACTACTTCAAAACGTAGAATTAAATTGCAATAATTTAAATAGTTTATCCGATTAAAGCCTGTTTTGTCAGTTTTTTTAATTGATTATTTATTTTTATGTTACGCGATATCTTCGCCAATAGGGTATTTGACTGATTTTACAAAACCATTTTAAATTGTTTATCACATTAAAATAAATCAATCTTGTAATTTAATCCTCATAATTTTCAGTATTTGTGTTTTAAATGACGGATCAAAATTCAAATTATTAAACTACCGCGTAAACGCTACCTTTGACATTCATGGGGCCACGTGACATTAGTGACGTCACACATAAAAAAACAGTTAATCTCGCCATACAATTGTTGCCTCTATTTACTTTTCTGTGACGACATAAGGACATTCGGCTAACATAGAGCGTTTGCAGTCAAGTCACGTGATCAGTGAAAAAACATATTTTTATTATGTATTTTTCTAGAAATAGGGACTTTATTTTTTAGTTTTAGTCATTAAATACTTTTTGAAAATAATAATCTTCTAGGATTACACCAGTATTAATTATATTTTTAATATAGTCAAATACCCTATTGTGAAGCTATTCTATTTGTTAAACGCTCGTTATATTTTTGAAAAAAGTTTTTTTTAGGAATAGGGTTGCGTTGATGTTAGGTATTAATTATAATACCCAGTGTTTTGTCCCGCAGATGCTGAGTCTCCAGAAGTAGACAGATTCACAGTACAGCTCAAGAAGGACGAAAACGGCCTCGGTATCACCATAGCAGGTACTTTCTAACATACTATATGCTTAATTTGAGTTTGATCCTGATTTTTGAAGTATAGGTACTTATTGTATACATCTAGAAAGAGGTAAATTTTTCTGTGTAATTTTTCAGGTTATGTCTGCGAGAAAGAAGAACTATCAGGCATATTTGTGAAGTCTGTGACTCCCGGTAGCGCTGCGGCGCTGAGCGGGTGCGTGCGAGTTAACGACCGCATCGTAGCTGTGGATGGCGTCTCATTAGCTGGGAAATCAAACCAACGAGCGGTCGACGCGCTCAAACAGAGCGGAAACATAGTCACTCTAGAGCTTGAAAGGTAACACTCATCTTAGTACGTAAGATCATTGAGCATGCGTGTCAACGACCGCATCGTGGTGGTCAAGCGCGTTTCTTTGGCTGGGAAATTTAACCAAACACGACTTGTTGATACGCCTCCCCTGCGGATGCTATACAGGGTTACGCAGAAAGGGTGTACTAAGCCGAAAGGGATCTGTCATACTCATCATTAAGAACAAATTTTACTATGGGACCAACCCTGAAATAGAGAAACGAATATGAGTTGTTTCATACATTTCGTCCAGTGTGTTGTTTACTATGGAACGAATATTTTCGTGATTTCTTACATACGTACATCATACATACTCCGTAAAGTGACATCTCGCCTGTAATGTGCCTGTCATCGATTGGAGTAAAAACTGGACAACATTTTGCTTTTGCAGATATCTGCGGGGACCAAAATACGAGCAACTGCAGCAGGCGATAGCGGCGGGAGAATCAGCGACGGCGGCTGCGCCCGCGCCCAACCCCTTCCTGCACATGCACCGGCCCGACCCGGCCGCCGCCACTCAGCCCGACATACAGATGAACACCATACACAACTCGTGAGTCACTCTGTAGAACAGTACCTTTAGTACAAGTTTATATAGTTTTTGAAAACTTTTTTCGTTTTCTTATATTGTTCCATACATAGCTGTGCTGAAAGCTCAACAAAAACTTTTTTTCGTATTTGAGTGAAGCAACCTATACTATCGATTACTACAAATTTTAGTTCCTCCGCGTTTCCGCTGGAGGTGCTTTTCTAAAATGTATGGAACAACGCGAAAAAGAAAATAGACTATAGAAACTTGTACTAAGGGTACAGACATTTACCAAGATAGACACAGCGAGTTTTCCTACTTTGCATGTCGGTGGCCTGTCCTAAGTTAGATCAATGCTCCAACTGCGCTAAACATCATACATTTCTTTCGTCAGTCTTCTTTCATCCATCCTCTCAATATGTCCGAACCATCTAAGCATCCCTTTCTCTATAGCCGTAACAGACACGTCAACTTGGCTGACGAATCACCGTCTAACCAACGGGAGAGAAAGATAGAATTGACACTTTCTCTCGGAAGAGAAGTTCCCACTTGCGATTCGGACATAATCGCCGTCTCGCTTGCTCAACGACGGTACACGAGTTTTGACGATGTTGTGCAAATCGAACAGATATTAGAGAACTGAGCCGTAAATGTATATTAAATATACGGTTGGTTTTGGTAAAATAGTTTTCGTATAAAATGTGAACCTCATTTCCCCTTATCTATATATACTTATAATAAAACTGTAACAGGTCCAATTCTGTACATTGAAGATATTTTGAAAAAAAAATTGGACGGCATTCTATAATCGATACTGAAGCCAAAACTGTAATTTTTTTATTTTTGTCTGTCTGTCTGTCTCTCTATCTGTATCACGACCGCGCATCACGCCGAAACTACTGAATGGATTCAAATGAAACTTAGCATGGTTTGAGTTCATACTTTGAGGTAGGTTCTTGCATACTTTTTATCCCGAAATTCAGCTGGTTCCTTTGAGAGAGGGGATGAAAGTCAAAATGCGTACTTAATTTTAATTCATTAACGCGTAGTCTGATTTCTTTAATTCTTTTTTGTTAGAAAGGAGGTACATTATTAAACAGGGTTACGCACATAGGCTACACTGAGCCTAAAGAAGGTCATTATTGAACAGTGTTGCGCACATAGGCTACACTGCGCCGAAAAGAAGTCATTATTAAACAGGGTTACGCTCATCGACTATCTGCGCTGAAAGGTGGTCATTATAAATCAGGATTGCGCACTATTAGTTAGTAGGTTTTCGTTATCGTTTAGTTCAGTGAATTGTTGAGTTTTGTTAATTCGCTGTTTTTTTTTTCGTTGTTAATTGCTAATATTGGTGTGATGTTTTGCGTTATGTGTTGTTTTACATTATGATAAGCAACTAATAAAAGCTCCTGTAAACAATATTGTTAGTAAACTATTACTGCAATTTCCGGTGATTCCGTCTGCAGGGACTATTTTAATGTTCACGCAAACGAAGTTGCGGGTACAGCTAGTATAGAATAAAACAATACGCGTATTGTTCATTTCAGTCTCGACAGTGCAGCGACAGAAGAACCCGTGTCGGTGTCTCCGCCGCGTTCGCCGCCGACTTTATTCTCTCGACCGCAGCCACCCTTCGATATGCCGCGTACGCACGAACAGAAGGAAGCCATCAGGAAGAAGTGGCAGTCGATATTGGGTCAGTTTTAACATCACAGGCTCCGCTGGGTTCGCCATGTAGCGCGGATCTGGATCGGGCCATGAATAGACCGAACTGGGAATGGTCGACAGGATGTCGCTTAATGGGGCATTGTAAGTACCACTGGTCTGAAGCAGTGTAGAAGGATCTGCGTGATCTCCAACTGCTCGATAGATGCACGATAAATGCCTGATTGTCATGAAGCTGCACATTGCCGTGAGTGGCGTTTTTTATTGTCTGTGGTTAATATCCACTTTTAGGTCATCGCGCTCAGTAAGTAGAAAGATAACTTCAACATAAGGCTTATAGTTGAACCTAAGTTATTGCGGCAAGGCGGTAAGGGTCATTGTGGCGAGCCAGAGTCGGTGACTACGGCGCGCTCGCCGCTGACTCAACTCGACCGAAAGCTGCATTTGAAAAACTGCCTACGCAATCCCTGACGCAAGGACCCTGGGTATGTCCTAAAACTGCGACCAGAACCACCGGAGGATGGGCAACAGCGTCCTAATAGTACACGGTGAACGTACTGCGATCCCCAAGCCGCCTGCCAAGCGTGGGGATTATGGCAACACCCCTCTCTATGAGGAAGGCCTTGTCCAACAGTGGACGTTAATTGGCTGATGATGTGTGATGTGATACGCAATAATAGAAAATGAAGCCACCAGAAAGTGGCAAGCAATATTAGATATTGCTCGACTTGAAAAGTTTGGCAAATTCTTGTGGGTGACCGTTTACATATCCGCATGCACTACTGCACTGTCCCTTTGACTCCAAAACTGCTCTAGAAGCGCGCTACGAGCGACGAGGCGCGCAGCGAAGCAAGTGATGAGCGCAACGATTAGATATTAGCGTGTCACTCTTGCGAGTGACGAGACAAACGCACTTGCACACACTATTAAAGGATAGGTATTTTCCTATCGTATAGTATTCTCCATGGGTATCTTTGAATAGTGTTTTACCTTGAAACCGTTTACTTTATATTTTACTCAAAATAATGTTCTTCCAGGAGACGACGTTGAGATCGTGGTGGGTGTAGTAGTGCGCGGTGGCGGCGGGCTCGGCATCTCCCTGGAAGGTACGGTGGACGTGGAAGGGGGTAGAGAAGTGCGCCCCCACCACTACGTGCGGTCCGTGCTTCCCGAGGGGCCCGTGGGGCGCGCCAACGTGCACCGCCCGGGTGACGAGCTACTTGGTAAGTCTACTTCCTACAGTTGTCAGCTGAGCTCAGGCTTTCTATGTTGACATTGGCACTATAGGTCTGTTGACACTCCACCGAAACAGAATTAAGAAGTTAGATTGAAATGTCGCATTTATTTCAAAGATCATGACGCCATTTTGTTTAGTTTGTACTAGTTGTGCCCCGCGACTCAATTAAGGTAGCGAATGTGTTCTACGGTAAACCTACCTAGATTCAACCTAAAGCTTGGCCAAGCTAGACAGTATACTCACATGCCATCACAAGTCCTAAATGATGGTCACAAAATAGCTTTCCACGCAAATTTGCCACGCGGCGACACGTCTTTCTTCTAGCAAATACATTTCAGCAGCCACTCACAATACCTGCACAAAACGCCGAAGCGGTGAGAAATCAGGCGTCCCAAGAAAAAAATGTTGCCTACAAGGCTTTTGACAATAATGCGAGGTTTCTCTTGCCCATAAAAAGAAAATAATAAATCAAGGTGGCAGTCAAACGCAAGTCTTTTATGTATTTCATAAAAAATCTAGTCCGAACAAAAGAACTTTCACAAGCACAAAAACACATCATCTCTAAGTCACATATAAAAAGAAAGCCAATGTCAATTATCAGTAACGTCACTTGTCAACTGACAGACAGGTTTTTCCCTTCCGTGTCGCATACCAAAGCGCGGGAATCTAAATTCGTGATCGTGAACAACTAGTAAAGAAAGTGACTATCCCCATTTAAAAGGTCAGTACATGTTGTCAGTACTATGTTGCAGAAGTGAACGGGTACCGGCTACTAGGCATGAACCACCTGGAAGTTGTGTCGATCTTGAAGGAGCTGTCGAGTGAGGTGTGCATGGTGTGCTCGCGGCCGCGACCGGCGCCCGCCCTCGACCTTGCCCCGCCACCTCCCACCCTCGTCAAGGTAAACCCACTCGCTCTTAATACATCAAGATCGCAATTTTCATGAGGTATCAGTAAAATTGTAATGTGGAGTCAAGACCTTCCCGCAACTTGTTGCACGTGTGAACAAAACTTGCTGCGATTATTTACCGAGATCAATATTGAATATTTGGACTAATCTTAATTAGCATTTTAATATTATGCTTGACAGAGAGCGCGAAACAGCAAAATGTGACGTCACTTCTCTGTACGCCATTATAAATTCCATTCTGACAAGTAGGGCGCACAGACCAGACCAGTGCGACTCGCACTTGGTTGGTTAATTATTTGTTTTTTGTGAGAAAGGGACAGAGTTTTCTCTAACAAAAATTTTAAACGCTTATATATCAGAACATTAATAACTGAATAATTTTTTTTTTTTTAATAAATATATTATAACTATGTACTTAAATTCTTCATCAAAGCTATTGGTATCACAATATAAACATCAGTTATCAACCATATTGCTATCTACAAAGCTCAGTCAGGCCCCACAACTAGTCAGGTATTCCCGCTGAGCAGCATTAGATTTAAAAGGGGTGTCTATGAACACCTCTAATTCAAAGTGGGGGTGATAAGACGTGCACTGACATCCTGCTGGGGGTGTATTGTGCATTTGCCCCTGACAGCCTACACAAACCAGCTCCTTCAGATAACGCAGCACGGCTTTGGGTCGCTGCCTAAATATGAACACCTCTCCAGACTAGCAATGCATCGACAGCACAATTAGTGTTTCAAGCGGTGTTAATGCTTACATAATCTTAAATAATTAACAATGACTATCTCGGAGGCTTTCGGGTGGCCAAAGATTCCGACACTAGGTATGGTCGCACGGCCTTAACGAAACTGCACGACGACCTCCGTAGCAAAGCGAAGGTCGAGTGTGGCGAAGCGACACTCAGGGGCGACTGCAAGAGTTTCTGGCGGGAGTCTGTCAAATTTCTGTTCACCACCAAGTTAAGTAGGGCGTGGTCGGTACTTGGATGGGTGACCTGGGCGTGATGTTGTCTTTTTACCCTACTTTTAGTTTTACTATTTTGTGGTGATACGGAACCCCAAGTGCGACTCGCACTTGGTTGGTTTATTATTTAGAACTCTGCTCTCGATCGATGGTTACTTTTATTCTTCGCGATCCCCTTTATTCCAGATTCCCTTTTACCTTCTTTTTTATATATTTTTCTTGTTAAAGTGACTCCCAAAAATGGCGGACCTTACTTTATTGCACCCCCATGATATGGGTATCAAAAGAAAGTGTTTGCTGAGAAGAATACGAAAAGCTTATTATTAAAAAGTTTTCTTTTATCAATAATTTTATTTTTATACATAGATGTTTAATTGCAGGCGAAATCCGACGGCAGCTTGGCTGGCGCCGGCGCAGAGGAAGGCGGCTCCCTGTCAGCAGGCGGGAAGGTGCGTTCGCGCAGCCTCGAACCGCTCACGGGACTCGCTATGTGGTCCTCTGAACCGCAAATCATAGGCAAGCTTAGATTTTAAAGTACATTCAGTCATTTTATATCGAAAATGTTGAAATGAGCGTGCGAGTTGGAAGACGTATGAAGCATGATCTCTTAAAACGCCTGTCTTGCTTATTTTGACCGCACTCGTAATAACTTTCTGTTGATTCGTTGCTGCGTTAAAGAGAAACAAATAAACACATATTCGCATTTATAATGCTTATTCGTTAATAACTAGACGTTGCCTAGGTTGTACTAATTGCGATGTATTGTCTTCCAGAGCTGGTAAAAGGCGAGCGGGGTCTCGGATTCTCGATCCTGGACTACCAGGACCCGCTCCGTCCGGCGCACACGCTGGTGGTGATCCGGTCGCTGGTGCCGGGCGGAGTCGCGCAGCAAGACGGACGGCTCATTCCCGGCGACCGGCTCCTCTTCGTCAACGATCAGGTAACTACTCAGTAAAATAAAAGTGGCCAATTGCGAGTTGGGCTCGCGCACTAAGGGTTCGTACCACCACAAAATACAATTATTATCAATTTAAAAACCCGACTTCAAAATTAGTAAATTATGTAATTTCGATTCGGTGCAAGAAATTATAAAGTCGTCCAAGTAACCGAATACGTTTGATAACTTGGCAATTAACAGAAATATGTCACCGAGTCGCACTTGGCCATTATTTATTATTTTACTTTAGAGTGTGTACTATAATCATGCCAAGTTTGACGCTTGTACGGATTACCGTTTTTACATTAAGAGCTATTACAAAAATATGTTTAAAAAAACGTTTGTTGTATGGGGGACCCTTTTGTTTTGGGTTTTGGACTTTTTTTATTATTTCTTAGTTAATCCGCCATAACATTATATATTCTGTGAAAATTTCAACTAGCTATATATTACGGTTCGAAAGATATAGCCGTTTAAAGGTACGATGGACAAACAGACATCAGGCAGCGTAGGGTTAGTAATAGGGTGCCGTTTTTTTCCCTTTTCGGTACGGAACCCTAAAAATGGAAGTGTTACATCTACAGTTTCTCTTTTAGCACTTAGACGATTACGCTTTTATTTTTCTAGCTTTTTGTCTGAAAATTCAAATACATAAAATTGAAACGGGCATTTTGTAGTATGGTCCTTAATATATCTGGGACCTGGGACATATTTGCAGACACAATCATCTGACCCCAAACTACGCCAAGCTTGTAATATGCCTGTCAGAGACTGATATACGTACATATGTATTGTTAAATACATACTTAAATAGATATTAACACCCAGACATACAGTAAACACAAATGTTTGCCCTAGATGGGAATCGAAACTACGCCCCCAAGCGCAGGAGGTAGGTTCCCTATCAATGAGCCACCGGGGCGGGCAAATATGGAGGTGATAATCGATATCTTGCTTTTTCCTAGAACCTGGAGAACGCGAGTTTAGAGCAGGCAGTGGCTGCACTGAAGGGTGCTCCCCGCGGGGTAGTGCGCATCGGCGTCGCTAAGCCTCTCCCCCTGGCAGACGCGCCGCCCCCGCTGCCCGCCTCCTCGCCCCCACACCGCCTACACGCCAACGCTACCACGCCTTAAGGAACTGAATACCGGGTACAGCACTCTCGCTCGCGCATTTGATGTTTTTTTAACCGACTTCCAAAAAGGAGGTTATCAATTCGACAGTTTTTTTTGTTTGTTACCGCACTTTCGACTGGGTGAACCGATTTCGGTGATTCTTATTTTATTTGAAAGCTGGTGCTTCCCGTTTGGTCCCATTTCAATTTGGTCCAGTTCTGAAGTTTTTATGAAGTCTGTTTTTTATATTGATAATTATTAAGATATAAAATGACCATCTACTTTTGAAAAATGTGCTTTTGTTCATTTTACGATGTTAATATTTAAAAATATTTTGATCACATTTTTGTTTTAATATTTTTTATATTGACCAGAATAAATGGGAAAACTGTTTATCCCATTATTTGTGATCATAATCAAAGCTATTAAATTAATAATTTGTTCTAAATAATGTAAGTACTTTGAAATATTTTCAAAATGCACCGAAGCACATTTTTTCAAAAGTAGACAAAGTAATTTATCTTCTATATATAAATGAAAATGAATCGCCGAAATGTATATACGCGCATAACTTCCGAACGACTGCACCAAATTGGATAATTCTTTTTATTTGTGTTTGTTATTGCCAGTACAATGTTTGTATAAAAGAAAATTAAAAAACGAACAGATTTTTTTGGACTATACTACGCGAGCGAAGCCACGAGCCACAGCTAGTTTTATATATATGTATATATAAAACATCAAATGTGCAAGTGAGATAGAGTCATATTTTAGCCTAAATAGTGACGACTCTATACAATACATATTATAAATACAACATTACTATTACGTCCAGTTGAAATATCCTGTAAAATGTGGGATAACCTTCAGTGATGTTTCTGATATCTGTTTCTGTCACATTATTACTGTTGTATTTATAGTTTTTGAAGTGGTTTGACAAAGGAAGTTCCTTGTAGGTCACTTTATGATTAACGTCACAACCATTTTTACTTAAATTTATTCTGTGTCATTAATGTATTTTCAGGAAAATATTGACAAACCATGGATTATATCAATCACATGAATACAGGGAATTGGTTCATTAATAAGAAAATATATATATACTGTGACATACTGACGGATGACACACACGGTGAAACTATAAAGCTGGGCCCAAAATCTATCAAAATAAATTAATAAAACGTGTTTAGCTAACATCTGGCTTATTGTGGAGTCCGTTAGTGATTCGGATTGTGATCACGATCGCGTGCCATCCCGTACGAAAGGATATCCATAATATGCCAGATGTTAGTTAAACAATGTTTTCTTAGAATTTTGACGCAGGAAACCCGGCTTAAAAGTGTCGGCCCACTACATCGGCCTTGACTCAGACCAGACAAACAAGGGAGATACGCCTTAGTCTAAGGTTCATAGTATGATTCGATGCAATTGGTCGAGGGTTCCGTTGTTCTACAGAACGGAACCCTAATATGACATACCCATTGTAAAATGCGATCCGCTAATTGACTTGTTCATCAAAATATGTGACTCTAACAATAATATACATTAAAACAGTGAATTGAATTCATCTATAGAGTTGTGGAACTGCGAATATTAGAAGATACAGCATTCGCGAAACGATTAATTGAAGTTGTCAATCACGTAGCAGGGCGCGTTCCTAATCCCGCCAAAAGCGTAAATAGCACAATCGAGGTCATCAAAGCCATACATTTTGAACTTGCGGTGCAAATATGTTTTATTTATATTTTATTAGCGACTCGCCCCGCACCCGGCTTCGCACGGGTGTAAGTTTTATTATATATATATACATATAAACCTTCCGTGAAAAATTATCTAACTGATGGTGAAAACAGATTACTCATGCGCGATCAAGTTATATTATCTTTGTTCATAAGTAAAATGCGCTCTCTATCTAACAAACATTAAAATGCTTAGTCTTCCATAATTTTGAAAATATTTTAATTTTGTTTTTGGAGTTCGGCTCTATTTATGGTCAACATTTTTTTAAGACAATAAAAATCAGTTAGGTAGTCTATTGATCGTTTGGCGGATGCTTTACATTAGAGACATCTTCACGAGCATTCATTTCACATTCCATTTTTATTGTTATTGCATGCATCGAGATAGAATTCCTATAGAGTCACAATCTTGGCAAAAAAAATGTCCGAACCAAAACTCGCCACCTTAATGTGAGTTTTTGCTGTTGGCCTTGCGGCCTCTACAGCTTGACCGGACTAGGTAAAAAACTCTGTGCCGACTTTTTGGTTAGTTATAAGGCAACCACGATCCTACTACAACGCTACGCGATGCCGGTACTACGATGTCCTAGCGGACAAGCGCCGTTGAACACTATTCAAGCGACATAACGTCTAAATTGAAGTAAATATGGCATTGTGAACTAAATAATGGATGATGTACAACGACGCTCGGACATTTTTTCACTGTTTTCACTTAAGCTAATTTTAGACTATGCTATACTATTGTGCTATATAGTATAGCAAATAAGGAAGGAGCCCATAATATATAGTACAGTTAAGTGTGAACGTGTCCATAATAATGTATGGTATGCGATATTGTTGTGCTATGAACTATACGCTATTATATTATAGCGTAGTCTGACATCAGCTTTAGAGGTTGTGACTCTATAGATATTGTATATCGATGTGCAATTGCAACTATTAGACTTGAGTATTCGTAAATCAGTACTTATTTAGTTTATTATTTATAGATGATCAAAAAATCGTTTTATTTTAACATTTTGACATTTAGTTTACTTTTAATATTGTTTGATTTAGCCTAAGAAATGTGAATTTATTAGTATCTCGTTAAATGTACTTAAAATTATATCATTCCAATTTATTTGAGTATAGTATACATAAAATAAATTTTAACTAAAGTTATGCAGACTTTTAATAAAAACACAAATTCTAGAAAAACAATATATTTTTGTAAGAAAAATATCACCTATTTTATATGCCTTTTCGTAAATAACTATAAATCACAATGATTCCTTGCACTATTCCCTAGTTGAGCAATATTTAATAATTACAATAAAATTAAAAAATAATTTATTTAGTGTGTTGTCCCTTGCCATATAACTACGCTTATTACTAGATCACTCTTTGTAAAAGTCTTCTATGATGTCTTTGTACTTCTCATATACAACGCTCCTCTTTATTTTCAACGTGGGTCCTGAAATAAACCAATGAGCTAATTAGTATATAATAATGTAGTAATGATGTTCGCTTTTCAAGACTAAACGGTAAGGCTGATTTTAACGAAATTTGGCAGGATGATAGTATACATCATATGGACGGACATAGAGTACTGTTTCTCTCAGAAAATGTGGAAAATTGCGGGTAACAGAGCAGGATTCAGCTAGTTATTCATAATGCCCGGGCAGTTTGAAAATTGCTCACTATAAGAGGGCAATAAATATGATAATAACTACTGAAGATATTAAATTGTCCGGATTTAAAGTGGCTTTTACCAATGAGTATGTATTAGGTGGGGCAGTGTAATAAAACTGGTTTAGTTAAGTATTTTAATGTGTGACTTTTTTGTTGATTTAAAAAGGCTTGATGTTGTGGGTAGTTATACATTCTTACCTAATTCTCCTGTGGGCACAGAGAAGTCCGCTGGTAGGATGGCGAATTTCTGTACTTTTTGCGCATTGGAGATGGCTTGTTTATTGGCTCTCGTGATGCCGACTTCGATTGCTTTGTAAACCTGAAATATAATGTTAAACCGTCAATTACAGGGACGACGTTCTAGAAATCTATATCCGATATATAGTGCGTTAGTAAATGATGCTTATTTTTCATAGAGCTAAATAGATTGCATCCCATTTGTTTAACATGAAAAAATGTGCGCCATACGAAATCTCGACTGCTTCGCATCGTAGTGTGCCTATAACTACGTGTTTATTTAAGGTGAAGTTTTCCCACTTTTGAGTACCTAACGCTTGTTACCTCAGATGACCATTTGACATGGCAAATGCAAACTGTTGCAAGCAATGAGCTAGCGTGCTGAATAGCTATTTAATTTAGATTTTCCATTATACGACTTGAGGCGTGGGTGTGCTATGAGCGCGTCTCAACAAGTTTCTCTAAAACGAGTCCACTTATTTTGATACTAGTTTAAGTATGCTTCATCACCAGCCTGAAGTCTTCTACTGCTTAACATTGGCCTCCCCCTTTAACCTCCACACTGAACGACATTCTGCCATCTGCATCCACTGGGTCTTTCGGTTCGTGGTCTCCACTCGAGAACTCTTCTTTCTCCATCAGAATTCTTCCCCATCGGTTGTCGGTTCTTCGAGCGATGTGGCCTGCTCTTTGCCACTTCAACTTGCAAATTTTAATAGCTATGTCGGTGACTTCTTAGGCGAATATTCACGTTCCGGATACTATTGCGCAAAGAAACTACAAACATAGCTTGCTCCATTGCCCGCTGTGTGACTCTGAGTGTTTCCAAGAGGCTGTTAGCCTTTTGGTTTGGTTGAGGACCACGTCTCAGTACCATATGTCATCACTGGCAACACACACTGGTCGAAGACCCTTGTCTTGCGGCACTGTGGTATCTTGGACGAGAAGATGTCACGCAATTTTCCGAACCCTGTTCATCCGAGTTGGATTCTTCGGGCGACCTCTTTGCCTAAGTTTGACTTACCTAACTGAACAATCTGTCCAAGATATGGGTTATCATAAAGTATGCTTATTGATAGCAAATCTGTGCAGTTGTATCTGTGTAAACTTTATTGTGAAAAATGAGTCTTACCGCCGGGTCCTTAGTGCTGACGATTTCGCTGACTTTAGTAGCGGAGCTGCCGAGACTGGCCACCCAGCCGCGCGTCTCGTTATCCAGCTCATCCAGGGGCTCGCCCGTCTCCGAGTTCACTTTAGACTGGAAGTTGATACGTACAATATCAATATTTAACTTTAATAAAAGCCGCACGCATCGTTACTGAAACACCTTTTTAATGCGTAGTGAATTCCTGTTCCATAGAAAAGGTTTTTATAGGATCGATTGATGATAGGCGTAGTTCAGGCGTAGTTACATAAATAATAGCTAATGGAACATATTTTTTAGCAACTGAATGGTTACAAAAAACATAATGATGGGTACAATAGACCCAACTGACCATTTATAAAACATAACGCAACCATGATGCATTTTGTGACTACGTTGGAACATAAGAAAAAATTAGTAAAAAAACATTTTCAATCAAGCTTTTATTTAAATGCTCTAAACTAAACTGACACTTAGAATGGGTTATCATAATGGTATGCGTATAGTTTAGCTTGCAAGATTTGACCTAAACTAACATAGGTACAAATATTGCAAGTCAATAAAAAGCTTGCAAAAAGGCCTGCGAGCTATGCGGCTAAGATGGACATACGTTTATATAGTGAAGCGTACCTTGAGGGTGAGCAGCAAGGAAAGGAACTTGCGCTGGTCCCCGATCAGCACAGCATACCCTACGTGCAGGAGTTCCGCCTGAACTGTCTGCTCTATCAGAACTGGGGCAATGTTCTCTCCTCCCGCCGTAATGAGGAGCTCCTAGAGGAATAAACAATATGCCTTTACCATATGTGTAATAAATACTAAATATAGTGGGTCAACTCGGCGTCTAGACAGAGCAACGATGAGGTGAGGTATGAAAGAGCGGAGTCTCCCCCCTGGCCGCGACGTCTGCGGCAGTACCTACCACTGTGGAGTACCAGTGTGGAGGTCGGCTTCGCTCGCGGGTGGTACGCCCGTTTAGGTGTGTCAGTTGTGTCACGTACACGGAATCGGCTGCAAGCTGCGAGACGCAACTAATAAGTTTGTGTCCTTGTAGGTATATAAAAATAAATGATTACGAGGAATACAGAAAAAGTAAAATAGGCGACGGTGATCGCTCACGTAGGTACCAAGCGGCCCGCGTTAGTTTGTTTGCCACCCAGGGCATAAAAATTATTTTCAAAGATTTTATATTATAAATAATGTGCAAGCGAGAAAACTGCAGACGGAAAGAGCACCCTTAATTCCGGTTATCCTTTAAGAACACTTAGCCAGAATACGCCCACGTGTGCTAATTTAAAGGCAGATAAAAAGTTTACCCACCTTTATTCTACCAGTGATATAGAGTAAGTTATTGCTGTCCACCCGGCCGATGTCTCCCGAAAGCAGCCAGCCGTCCTCGTCGACAGCCTCGTTAGTTTTGACATCATCATTCAAATATCCCATGAACACGTGGCGGCCTCGCATCATAATCTCACCGGGGCCGTTGGGGCTCACGGAGCCACCGAACTTGGTCTCTGTGCCTCCCAGGAGCTCGCCTGACGAGTCTAGGGAGAATCTGAAAGGATAGTTTATTAAATCAATATGAATACTTTGGGTTCATCTTCAAAACTTTCTTTTTCAAACAGGCAAGCGGTCCGCCCGATGGTAAGTGATAGTCGCCGCATAAGGACACCTGCAACACTCTAGCAGTGTTGTGGATGATTTGCTAGCCCGGAGAGATGTTTGTTTTGTAGATACCTTTTTAAAAGACTCCAAAAAGCGACACTAGGACACGACACTTATTGTACTTGATATCGTATGACATTGAAGCGGGAATATACCTACTAGAGATTCGCCTATAAAACAGGTTTTAATCTGGAAGGATTTCACACTTAGGTATTTAGTATGCAACGGTGATCAGTCTTGGTCCAGAGTAGAGTAAGCACCTAACGGTGTTCCGGCAGCCTTAGTTGAGAACCAGTCCCCATTACAGGTGGGTTACCATAATCTCAAAAACATTCTTCTATTAACCTACTTTTATTGAATTTTGTTTTGCACTCTCATTAGCCGAGAGAGCGAGAGAAAGCTCAATGTAAGGTTATTATAAGAATGTTAAGGTTGTGGTAGCCAACATAAGGCTATGCGTGTTTATCCTCACTTAACATCAGGTGAACTGTGGTCACTCATAAAAAAGTACCACACGAAATGCATTTCACGAGAGTAACTTCTGCACGTACGGTGCAAGTACCTACCTAACACACGGTACTTAAAACAATGGCGCGCGTGCATTAACAATTGAAAATATATAATACAATGAGGAGACATGTTTTTTCGCGTTGGTGCCAAAACCGGATCTTGTTTTTGTGCTTACATTTTTTTTCAACGCAAAAGTTAGCTTTTGTGGTGTTTGTAAATAAGTAACATTTTCGCAAAGGCTGGACTAAGAAAAAGACTGCGGACTTATGCAGCAGCCTTCAGCTTTTGACAGCTTTGCCATACAAAATCTTTCAAAATGGTAATTTATCACAGTTAAGGTTACATGTTATTTATCATAGGTAAGACTAGATTAGACTGCCTCGGTGGCTCAGTTGGTAGTGATCCTACTTTCTGTGCTTGGGGGCGTGGGTTCGATTCCCATATAGGACAAACATTTGTGTGATGAACATTTGTGTTTGTTCTATGTCTGGGTGTTAATATCTATTTAAGTATGTATTTAAAAATATATATGTATGTATATCAGTCTCTGGCAGCCATATTACAAGCTTTGCTTAGTTTGGGGTCAGATGACCATGTGTGCAATAATGTCCCAGATATTTATTTTATTTTAATTACAGACCCCGTACATGTACTGGTCTTTCGCGCTTCGTTGTGTTCTTCTTCAATCTATTTAAAATACACTACAAAGATTTCTAGGTAGATACTTACTTGGGGTATATGCTAAGGGAATGCGCTCCAGACGCCTCGCTCATTCCGAAAGCGTCCACGATGGGTATATCTAGCGATAAGAAGAATTTCTTGACGTCAGCGGACAATGGCGCCGCGGCTGTTACGAATGTCAGGCATTTATCCAGTCCGAGTGACTCGTGCACTTTGCTGAAGATTACGCTCTTTGCCATCTTGTAGCCTAACGAACTGCCGGTTTGCCTGAAACATTATGAAAAATTTGAATTGTAGATTTTTCAAGTCCCTGTTGCTATTGGTGCCCACGCCAATTATACCGTGTGACTTTTTACCTAGACTGAAATATAAGAAAGTAACAGATACATAGAATAGAAAAGCCTATGAAATGGATGCTTTTGTCCGCTTTACTTGTAAATTAACTAATAATGTAAATAAATCTGGGCAGTCTTTAACCAACTTCTAACTGTCGTATCGATTTGAAACTTTGCAAGTATCTATAATTCGTATGACAATACAAAAGTTTGGTATCTACTATTTAATTGATATAATGAAATCATGGCTCTATTGGTTTGTTTTAACAAGTCCCATACCAAAAGTTCCACGATCTACTACCCCGCTCCATCATCAGATATTCGTCACCATGCGTAATGATAATGACCCATCAAGTTTGGCCTTCTTTGGTTTGTTTTAACGAGTCACTTATGCGTGTTTTTTAACTA
Source organism: Agriopis leucophaearia (assembly GCA_949125355.1). NCBI lineage: Eukaryota > Metazoa > Arthropoda > Insecta > Lepidoptera > Geometridae > Agriopis > Agriopis leucophaearia. Next base: position 10,804,804 of record OX421262.1, read on the forward strand.
TAACAATTATTATATCTTTAGATATTCATTTTCCATATCCTCTATTGTTTATAAGGAAGACGAGACTAATTTATGGTCAAACAATAACAGACGATTAAAAAAAAGAAAGAAAAAAGTACAACTAAGCTAAGCATAACACAGACATGTACTTGCCACACCAATTTTTCCGTTCCTAAAAAAGTCACTCGGTATATGGTTACAGAGCTGCATGAAAGTAAGTCTAGGTAAAATCATAATGTAAGACCCAGAATACGCGCTGCTATTCACTCGCGCATTAACTGATGTTTTATTATTATTATGACTGTTTCATTATTATGGTTATTATGATCACAAAAATGCGATGAACGATTTTCTCCATTTATTCTGATCAATATAAAAAATATATTAAAACAAACATTTGATATAAATATTTTGAAATATTAACCTCGTATTATGACCGAAGCATGTTAATTTATTCAAAAATAGACTGTCACCATCTTTAAAAATGCACTAAAAGTGCGAGCGCGATTCTTGAACGCGGTATTCTGGGCCATATTTAATCTAGGGAGAAAGTTAAGTCAGGGCTCATGAGATCATGTGTATTTCTATTTTAACTATATAACTAAATACTATAAATGGTTTATTATTTCGTTTTATGTACAAAGGTATATGAAACGAAGCTAACAAAAAAGCCTTAATTAATACATTTAAACTAATAATCAAAAACAAGATGTTGTTCGTTTTCCGTGTGGTAAAGGACCAAGAACGCTGGCTGCATTGCCGATCCTCTGCGCTAAGAATGAGCCAGCACTCTCACTTTATCACCAGCGGCGTCGACTAAATGTGGCGAAATTTGTTTAAAAACTTTTTGGTACATATTAACTGATATATGGTAATACCAAAAAACATACTCGAATTACAATACAGTTCAAAAGTCCAAACCAATGTACTGAAAACACTCCTAATGACTATGTAAATCTTTATGGATGACGTCATATCATACGTCTATCTACCTACTATAGCTATAGTTCGTCCGTTTTTGAATGATCTCTAACAGCTTCAGTTTGCAAGAAGCTGAATAAAAACATCGTATTTTGTTTTTTTAATAGGTACATTGGCTGCAATATATTACTTGAAGATATAAAAACTAACGAAGAAAATGAAAACAGCATTTTCATTTAGTTATAAACATTATAAAAAAGATTGTTTTTAGACCGTCAACGGTCTATGGGAAAATATCAACTGTTCCATAGAACCACTGAAGTGAGAATTTCTGTGCATAGAACCATAGAACATGGTCATTGTGACACTCTTTATAATGTATCTAATAGCTGTTTTTTTCGCAATTTCGGGTTTAGTCCCATAGTAAAGGTTGTTTATTATGATAAGTACAATGACCTCCTATCGGCTGAGTATAGGACAGTCTAAATGCGTAACCCTGTAGATGTGTAGATAATCAATTGCAGCTGTCAGCGAAGTTTCAAAAGCGAACGGACTACACACTGCCTGCTATTTTTATGACGTTAGTGTTAACTTATGTAGCTAAGTACACACGTGTCGCTAAACAATTTTTGCATGCGCATAAAATTAACTATAAATAACCTTGCAACGGTGATTAGGTCGATCGGTCATTTACTTTTGAAGCTGGTGCTCTATATTTGTTCTGGCGTCAGCAAACATCCCACAAAGTACTTGCATTCCATTTGGCAAAGATGCAATGCCTGGTTGAAAATGAGTTAACATGTGGCTTACAATTTTAATATTGAAACTGACGTGGTATCCACACGATTTTTTTCTTTTTGTTTTCTTACTTGATTAATTCCCGTATACGTACTTAATAAAAACCAGAGATCTGTATCAGGTAAGAACCCGCAAGCAGTTCGAATTGTATGAAAACCCAGCACGCCGCATTTTTTGTACGAGAGTAATTTAGTATTTTTTTAATGATACAGAGTGACGAGACGAGCGAAGCCGCTCGCCTGATGGCTCTTCACGCTTGCCCATAACAGCTCGACGCCCAGTGGCGTATTTAAAGATTCAGCGCCCTGGGCCTGTAAGGTTCGCCGCCCCCATAAATTAACGGAAAAAAGTAAAAACTTTTAATTAGTTACAAAATAAAATCTAGTAGCATTATGCCATAACACACTAGTTGACGTGAGCTGAGATGATAATGAATGAAAAAACTTTGATAGTTACACATTACCTTTCTAGAAGCCCTAACAGACGTAACGGATTTGGTTGACAGACTGCCGTTCAACCAGTGATTTTTTTTCTTTCTTTCTCTCCCGTTGGTCTGGCGGCGGTCCATCAGCCAAGTCCCACACGTCTGTGAGGGCTTTAGGTAGGTAGCATGTAACTATACAGGGTTACTGATAATCAGTTAGCATCTTCATAAACATCTCATTTATCGTTTTTAAAACTTCTTCTAGGTGATTATCGTGAAGTCTGAAGTTCCACACATGTCCAGGCAGGCCAGAGATAAAGCCAGTATGTCTGAAGAAACAATATTACTAACTCCTTTAATTATGTTAAAACTGTCTAAAAATGCACGAGCGCAGCGAGCGTGAACATTTTGAACTTATTTAGAACAATGTAAGAGAAATGGAAACGTGTTGGTAATAAAGAATGCACATTAACAATGCGCAAGCGTCAACATTTTGTCCTATTTCTGATTAATTTTGCACAGTTACTATGTGACCGTGGATGTATCAACTATAAAAATCTCAACAACAAAGCGCAAGCGTGCCGAGCACGAGAATTTTTATCGTTTTAGTCGATGTAAAAGAAATTGTTAATTGACAGGAATAAAGCCACATAAACAATGCGCCAGCGAAGCGAGCGCGCAAATTTTTAAGATTGTTTGGTCAATGAAACAAAAAAAAAATCGTTGCGGGAATCTGTCAGAGGACTACGACTGTTAATGCTGTCAACAAAGCGCGGAGGTGGTGAACGCAAAGTTTTTGAAATATTTGCGTTCAATACTGGCCACAGACACTGGAAGTGTTAGCAAGAACGAGCGTGCGCGAACTGGTCGCTTTGCAATGGATAAAAAATTAGAGCATGGTTTAAACGCCTCATTTTGCAATCAATTGGAGACTTAATTTTCGGGTCTCTCCAGAAAATTATACTGACTTTATTTGTGTGAATATTGTATTTAAAAATCAATTGTAATCTACTAGCTGCGCCCCGCGGTTTCACCCGCGTGGTGATGAAAATTGGTGATGATGATGATGATGAAAAGTAGCCTATGTATTAATCCAGGCAATAAGCAATGTATATTCCAAATTTCATCCAAATCCATCTAGCCGTTTCAGCGTGATTGTGTAACATCCATCCATCCATCTAAACTTTCACATATCTTCGTTTATCTACGTTTTCGTCTGACGTTTTTCCCTGACAATCCCTGACCACCTTTTGCTTTCCTGACTTTTCCAGATTTTCTAGAAAGTGTAATGCCTCGCCCTATGGATATGAACGAAAATGATATGACTCGTGTCACACGAGCAACGTCGAAACATCCCACTGGTTCCGAGTCGCGACGGAGTCCAACGGACACGCCGCCGCCCCTCACAACCTGCCGCCCCGGGCCATGGCCCTCTTGGCCCTAGGGTAAATATGCCCCTGTCGACGCCACTCAGAATTTTGAACTTCAACAGTTCTAAACCCTGGATAGCAATTCACTGCGCTCGTTACCCCGCGATATAAGATGTCAAATCTCTGTGTCCTGTAATTTCGCTGGAAACATTGCCCTTCAATCCGGAACACAGTAGTGTTTGCACACTACTGCTTGGCGGTAAGGTGTGGTACTTTCCCAGGTGGACTCTGCAAAAGAGTCCTACCACTACAAAAACTGTTGTTCAAACCGTTTTTACCGTTTACTATGGCGCAATTTGAATTTTTTGTATTGAAGTCGGATGTGTTACTGCCAGACAAATGGATATTGAACTGAATTAAGTTAGGACCAAGCCCAACTTAGGCAAAATGAGTTCCAAAGTGTTTTTTTGTGAGTTGGAAATGCTAATAGTACCTACTATGTCCCGGATTTTAACTCAAAAAAATATTATATGTATTGTTATTCAGATCTTGATCTGAGGCTCGGGATTCGAAACACGATTCGTAATATTTCGCTCAATCAAATTTTATTTTGTCTTTTTGTGGCTTTTTACTAATGATATTCGGTTTTATTTAAACAATATTTTCTAAAAAAAAAAACGACCCGCCCGGCTTTGCACGGTTGTAAGTTTTATTATATTATATAAACCTTCTGTGTAAAATTATCTAACTGAAGGTGAAGACCGCATCAAAATCCTTGCGTGGTTTCGGAGGAGTTAGCGGATATACAGACGGACAGACGCGGAAAGTTTTATACCATGTAGAGATAGAAATTTCTTGGCATTAGCTACATTTAAATTTCGTTACATTTTGCTTAAAATGTACTCTAAGATCTATAAACAACGTACACTACGTAACGTTTTCTACGTATCGATTATTTCTATAATGTAAACAAACCATGCATGCTATTTTGATTGGCCGTGCATTCTATTTCTGTCTCAACTTCTAACCTTGAGGTAAATCGATCGATCTCATGCTACTTTCAGGAAAATGCATGCATTCTACTGTTCTATATACTTACTACGCAATAATAGCTACTTCAAACGTATAATCATAATACAGTAGTCATTTGAACCTTTGATATTCAAATAACGTTATTTTGCTAATAAGAAGAGACGAATAAAACCAGCATGAAGCACGCACTGACAAGGACGCTAAGTTCAAGATTTTTTGGCTCTGACAACTGCAATAGAAACTGAATAAAAACCTTAACTTCTAATCACTTTTATTATGTTTTTTTGTAAGATTGTACATTACTACAGTGAAATATGATAAGAGAATGATATCATCTAACTTTTAAAAATCTACTGCTGTTGTCAGAGCTCTACGAAACTAGATTGTACCGCGAGTATAATAATTTACAAGATCTTCATTATCATGCACAGGCTTTCTTATCCCACTGTTATAAACAGAGTTATCAGAGCCAGAGCAGAGAAAGAGAGAGAGAGAGAGCTGAGCGGAGCGATGGTGGCCGAGCGGTAACATGTGCGCTTTACAATCTCACTACACCCAGTTCAATCTTCAGCCCTGCACTGGGCCAGCATGGTGGATTAGCCCAGCCTCTCTCTCTCTGTATCTCTCTGATAGAAGGCCTATGTCCAATCAGTAGGAACATGATAGGCTGGTAATGATGATAATGATAAACGGAGTTCTATTATGTCAAATGCCTCAATCATTTGCTAGTCAGCTCCAATGGCCTTATTTTGCAACTATTTTAATAATGACTTTCGTTTTCCTGAAAGCCAGGATGGGTTCTCAGAAGCCCAGTCTGGGTTTTTGAAACCGACGCCAATTACCAAGAATTCCAAAGAAGGTGCCGGTTTGACCGATGATTTAGTTGGAAAACTTAGGAAGACGGTCTCACGAAGACGATTTCCCGCCGACCCTTGTCTTTTGTGAATTAGATAATAGTATCGACTTTTTATTCGACTCATCTCGCTACCGGACGAGCTATTAGCGAATTATTGGCATCGAATTTATAGAAGTATACATAAAGAGTGACGAACGGCGAAACGAATACTACATCTACAGTGCTTCGTGCTAAGGCTGTATTATCAATCACCGACACAAAATGCATGGTCCAAATCACTACGAGCTGATTACTCTTTGAATTCTACATAGTTTCAAACATGCCAGAGTAAAAATCATTCCCGAATATTACATACCAGAACTCGATCAGTTCGACTAACGTGAAGTCTATGGGAAGTCCATACATTCCCGATGACAGAGAACTGGGTCCAGGGATAAAAATATTGTTAGATGACATTTAATAAGAAAGAACAAATTTGCTGAATTAACTTTTTGACCACCACTAGTTTTTAATAAAAAAACCTTGTTTTTATTTTATTTTAATCTAGAATATATCTAATAATTACATCTTTTAATATTCATCTGCAGTTTACAGTATGTTTTCAAATTCAAAGTATTTATTACGAGTATAAGGCCAACTAAATCCATTGTGTTAGTACAAACAAAACTTCATTAGAAAAGAAAAAAATAGGGGCTCAAAATTATTAGTACTATTAAATTAGTTTTTTTTAATTGTTTCCGGAAGTTCCGCACTAATAATGGCTGAGTAATATAAGAAATAATTTTATATTTCCTAGATAGTCATCGCCCAAAATGTCCAACTATAGTCGCGTGAATATCTTTGGCCACGATCTTTAAGATGTTGGTTCGACTAACTGTTGTTTTCTGTTTTGATTGTACAATATTTTTTTACCAAAATAGAAAGTACACCTGAATTTGAAGCCTGCGGTCTGCGTGTGTATGTCTGTCTTTGGCATCGCAGCCCTCAAAGGGCCGACCGATTTAAATGCGATTTTCAATGCGGTCGTTCATAGCGAATTTTGATAAAAATTAGTTTTGTCTTTTAATAGTTAAAAGCTCTATTTCGAATTAGTGGTGTATTTAAAAAAAAATTATACTATTTATTTATAAAAAAATGCAACCATAAAGAAACCTGCGATAAAAGATCATATCGACTTTATATATTTTAAATTCTAGTAAAATATCGAGAAAAGTACTTATAAGTTACTACTTATTCAAGTGACCTAGTCCGTAGAGAGTTCGTAAAACTCGGCCACTGCTGGTGCAGTGGCTTCGTTGTAACTGTTGTATAAGCTGTGGTAGTAGTAAAAGTCCGATGGTAGTAAAAGTCTTGCCTCATCATTAGCATACTTGGTTGGTTTGTTTAGCCCCATTCTTATAAGGAAGGTATGACTTCGAATTAATGACTCAGTTCGACTCATTTGGTTGTGAATATTTTTTATTAAATATTGGTTCTCTTTGGAACTTGGCTTTGTTGAATTTTTTGTAGCCACCACGTGGATAAGTACTTACCGATATACGTTTAACCTAAATAGCCGTATTCCAAAATGCAATCAATGCAATTTTAGGTAGGTATCTAGATTTTCGGGTATATAACGGAAAAATAAAGCCGTAATTGTCAATACATATATAAAACAAGTAAACCATTACATTAAAGTTATTTATTCTAGACAGTAATTTAACGAAATCCACTTTCAAACTTTCCCTCCGATTTTTTAAAAATTGAATAAGTTGATATTTTGTGGAGTTTTTCAAAATAAAGCCATAACTTGCAATAAAAAAAAAATACAGGTCTATTTATTACAGAAATTTAAATTTCTACAGATCTTTCTATTTGATAGAGACAAAACGCCAAAAATCCAGTTTTCGTTGCTTTTTTAGTCAAAAAGAGTAAGAGGGTTCTTAAGACGTACCCTTTAATCCTGGCCAGGTGGTGGTTAAGGCCCTGCTCGCGCGCCCACTTGGCCATTGCTTTCTTCACGGCTCCGTTCTTTGCACCCACCGCTACGATCTTTTCATACATCTTTTCCCATACTCGAGGTACTGCTAGGAATCTAAAACGAAAATTACAGGTTACGCGTTACTGTAGGCTAAGGCCTCTTTAATACTTAAATACCTAATATTTTCGATATAGATACTGAACATTAGTATATATGTATTATTATATTAGAATTCGATACGAATATCTACGAGTATGTATCTAAGTGTATAAAAATCAATTGCTGTTCGTTAGTCTCGCTAAAATTCAAAAACGGCTTGACCAATATGAATAATTTTTGTATGTTTTGTTCGCCTCAACACTTTTATAAGAAAAATAAAATTTAAAAATTTGCCAAATTTTAAAATTCGGGAAAAAACTGAAAGTACTATTTTCTTTGGGAATTTCGTGTGAACTAATAATACGAACAAATTTGTTAAAAATTGGACAGGGGCCTTATGCCAAACTCTAAACGCGGGCCCCAAAAGGGGCAGTTTGCAAAATCACGCAAACGCGAACCTTAACGCACTCAGATACGGTTTGTAGTCGCGTGATTTAAAAAACTGCACCTATTCGGGCCCGTTTCTAGAGTTAGGCTTAAGGCTCCAGGATAAAGTTTGTCGGAGCAGCTAGTATATACTATATATATAAAAGGCAATTCGTGTGTGTGTATGTTCCCTAGACATTCCAAAATAGCTGGAACGAATTTGAAGGGACTTTCATTGGCATCTGCCAGCTATCTAACTGATGTTATAAGAAGTACTCATGCTGCGCCTCGCGGGTGAAACCGCGGGGCGCAGCTAGTGCCGTATAAATAAGCTCATTGTTGCAAGACCTTTGGCACATAGCGATAAGATAAATATTTCTAGTAAAGGACTTAGATAAAAAGTAAGTAGGTTATTCACCTCGTGGGGCGAACTTCTTTGAGGGTTTCCACAAGGCTGCCCTTGAGAGCGTCGGGCTGCGCGAAGAAAACTATCACCCCATTAGAGAGGGTTGCGTAGATGTCTACAACCTGCAGAACACGACGAGACTATTATGTGATAACATTAGACTGGCGTGTGATAACTATGGTGGTTATGTGATAACATTAGACTGGTATGTGATAACTCAATATGATTGTGTGATAACATTAAACTGGCGTGAGTTAACTCAAGATGATTATGTGATAACATTAAACTGGCGATGGAGGGTGATATAACATCAGTCTGTTATGTATTAAATTTAACCGTCTTAAGCTATCAGACTGGCGTGTGATAGCTTAAGACGGTTATGTGATTACATTACACTGGCGAGTGATACGATAATTTTAATTTGTTGTGTATTAACTTCGAACTGGCGTGAGATAAGTGTTATAACCTAAGACGGTTTGTGATAACATTAGATTGGTATGTGATAACTGTTTGTGTACTTTTGTAGAGAGTAGAGTACCTGAGCAGCGACATGGCTGAGTGGTAAGAAGGAGACCAGCCGGTCTTGCGTCGGTGCCAGGTCCGTCACTCGCTCGCCGATACTAAACGCGTCCCACGTTAGACTGTCGTGTGATAACATCACAGCTTTTGGCGGACCCACTGTTCCCGACTGTGAAAAAAGAAGCCGTTTAGTTGTCAAAAAGTAACAAACAGAGAAGCGGAAAAAGAAAACAGTGTTATTTGACATATATAGAAATGAAATATTTATTGACAGGAAAATTACATCACTAAAATGACATTAAGGGTATACAAAAACAATTTAATTATTTTTAAGAATAATTTAATATGCTCTCCCATTGTAAAATTTGTTTTTACACAATAAACGTAGACATTTTTTTAAAATAGAAAGGAGTGTAAGTTGGACCATAATAAATTGAAATATTTAAAAATATAAATGTAGAGACATATTACTTACTGTATAAACTAACGTGCAGCATTCGTTGACGGCTATGTTTTTGAGGATATTATTTAATTGTGTGTCCGATTCCTTCGCTCCCATTTCCATTAGCTGCTCCCACTGTTAATAAAATAACTTCAGATGAAAAATTAATACTAATGTGTTAATGGTCGACTTACTTTTTTTTTATGATACTGGGTGACGAGAAGAGCGACTTCGCTCGCCTTACTTATCTCATGGTATAAAAAATGATGTTTATATGGCAATGTAAACTTGTCAAAATCATTTTTGATACATAAATGTCTTGTTTTAGATACTTTGCAGTTATCTACTTATCTACTTCGACCAAAATAAAATGAATGGACGGGCCCAGTAGAAGAGCATTTTTGAAGATTACAAAATGAGCGCCAGCTCTCATTTCGTTTCAGTCGGTCTCTATCCGTTGGAAGTGAAACACGAGTCTATTGTTACGCGATAACGAAACATCTGACAAAATTATGAATTCGTATGCTTTACCGAAGTGTAAATACACAAATAAAACCGATATCTATTTTTTTTAACATATATACTGTACATTTTTATAATTAGGTGTTGAAGTATATGTCCGACGGTTTTGACTCGTTTTTACTGATCAAGTTCAATGGTTAGGGCCCGTCCATTATTTTATTTTGGTCGAAGCTTATCTATATAAATGGTTGGACCAGTACATCATATCACAAAAAATGATATTGACTTGGCAATGTAAATTATCCGATAAAAGATCCTGATCAAACCATGGACATAGTAAGTACATAATACATCGATGTTGTACTTATTTTTTCTATAAGTCGGCCTTTCTTAACGCCAATCAAAAGCCCTATATAAAGGATGCAGCTATTTGCGCGAGTAGGTATTACTATACCTACTCCGCATACATTTTTATCGGTTAAGTTTGGCCACGTGAAGACCGAGAAAGGATAAAGCCGAAGTAAATGTAGGTTCAAGAAGTCAAAAAGCTGGCTGAGGATTTTTTTTGTGCAACAAAAAAAGATGGCAGTGGGTCTCAACCCAGGGCTGGATTTAGGGGAGGGCAACTAGAGCTACAGCCCCGGGCCTCTAAAAAAAAGGGGCCCCCACAATAGAGACTTCGGAGAAGAAAATAAGTCTAGTAAACACTAGTAAACCAGGGGCCTCCACTCCTTTGTTGCCCTGAGGCCTCTAAATCCGGCTTTGTCTCAACCCACAAGAGGTACCACCATTCAAGCAAAAAAACATTCTGCGTGAGTAGAAGTGCAAGTGATCTACCTTCATTTGTGGGTGCAAATGGCGTAAGTAATTACAATTAGTAAATACACAAACTATTGTGTAACGGGTTTTTAATTTGTTTTTGTTGCGGTTATGGTGATAGATACATAGGTAAGTTACCGCATGAATGTAGGTACGCTAAAAATATACTGATCAAAGATAAAGATATCCTATCGTAAATGATAATTTTATCCAAAAAAAGGTTAGTAGACATTTATTTTCGGTATTTCTGGTCGTCAAACTAACTACCACAACTAACTAACTATTAACTGCTATTAAGCAGTTATCCTCAAAATGTCAATTCTCTTAATCATTAGATACACTACTGACTAAAACACTGACGTCATTTATGTAGGTAAATACCTACTTAGCTATATATATTTTTGCTGGAGCCCTGCGGTAGAGCTCTATATAAATAGGTACCTACCTACACAAAACTTAACCGAAGAGTTTGAACAACTTTTGGCCTATATTTTACTAGTTTGCCCACCTAATTTAGAGTCTTCTTCCGAAAGACGGAACAAGCTCCAAAGTTATGAGATAGGATCTGGTTGACGCTCGTCTACTCGTATGCTTTTACATAAGACCAGATAAACAAGACAAATATGGTAAAGTGGCGTGGCGGGTGCGAATGCATTCAGGCTTGATGATTAAGTCAAATTCTCCCAGCAGAACTTGTCCTTTTTTTACATGTGGGCTAAGTTAGGTAGTTCACTGGTGTCGCTACAAGTTTTTTAGTGTGTGTGTTTTTTTTAGGACAATTGAACTCGAACTATATTTGCATTAAGGCATATCTCTGTTGTCTGATCTGTGTCTTTAACCTAGTTATAACTTACACTGTAAACGCCGGGTATGGAGGTGTCTACTGTCCCTTCCCATTGTACAATCGCCTTCAGTAGCGGCAGCTTGTCTCGGATGGATAGTATCTTGTCGAGTTGTTTCTTGTCCTGAACCGCGCAGATGTTAGCCCGGGACGACACCAGGCAGTGATAGCACGCATCGGCGGAGTTTGTCGTGTAAATACCAGCAGCGTAACCTCTGTATGGAAAAATATTTGATTAATAACATTTTTGTAAGCTAAATCAGATATTATCATAACATCATAGGATTTAAATTACTTTGTCGGTATTAAAGGTATCTAAATTAATAACTATAGGAAAATTCGGGATATTGTTTTCATTATTTATGTACTAAAAAAACAGCTTTTTACAATGTTATTGTAGCTGTCAGAGCAAATAAATGCTTGGACAGAGTTTAGTGTAAATAAATTACTGCAAAGACTACTCAATACAAAATGATCAAAATTTTACTTTTTTACTTATGAATAATAGTTATTTGTTATACAAGAGTGCAAAGTTGCGTTTTAACCGCATGCTCAATTTTCATGACCGAGCAAGCGAAGGATTTTAAAATTGAATCAAAAGTTAGAATCCTGAGCGTTAGCGAGGGAATCAAAAGACCACGAGAAGAAAAATCTTTGCACTCGAGTGCAACACGTAACTTTTCATCCCACCTCAGCGAGGAAATTACCTTGACGTAAGGTTTTAACAATATGACGTGAAAAGAAAATGGCGCGCACTAAGCAAATTAAAAAAAAGTACACCAAGAAGGTTCTGAGTCTGAAATTTTTAACAAATTTTAAAAGGTTGATATGATAAATTCGGCACCATGGAGGTAGAAGTAAATTGGTTTAATGATGTTTTGAATTCACAAGCTTAGTGGAGACGATGTTCTAAATTCAATTTACTCGTACTTTATCCTCTAGCCTACAGGTAGGTATATGTCCATCAGCGGACATGCTATGGCGAAAATGATGATGATGATGTTGTCAACTATCGACACTGTAGAACAGAGGTTCCCAAAGTGGTCCAGGTGGACCATGGTCCCCGGGAGACTCGACGGGGGTCTACAGTTTTGTCGAGTTTTGGGAATAAGAGGTCCACCGGAACCAGCTAAATTTTGAAAGAGGTCTATGAGAAAAAGAAGTCTAGGAGCCCCTGCTGTAGAATGTTACCTAACATTGCTGTACAAGTAAAATTATAGAGTGTTAGATAAAATTGCCCCATTGCATGATAAGTGGCAGTAATTAATGTCGCAAGACTGATCCCTCAGACCGTATCACCACTTGAATGGCTGCGGCAAACTTTAATAATATACTTATATACACAAACTCAATATAGATAAACATGGCGCACTAATCTAAATGTAGAGTACTAATATTATAAACTGTAATCCTAATATTATAAAAGCGAAAGTAACTGTCTGTTTATTTGCTTTTCACGTCTAAACGGCTACGCCGATCTTAACGTAATTTGGCAGGAAGATAGTGTACATCATAAGGAACAAAATAGGGTAGGTACTTTTGCTCCAGAAATGCAAAAAAACGCGGGCTTCAGCTAGTGAACTCTATACTAGTATTATAGCTAAGTACAGTCCGCGGATACGTTCGCGTACTTTACCTAACTGACGACCTTGGGACCTACGATGCCAAAGACTGACACATAGATGGGCAGACACACAGTCACACAGATAACACACGTATCTGTTATATCATCATCATCAGCAAGAAGACGGTCGTCGGTCCATCTAGTGGGAGGCCTACCCACGCTGCGTCTTCCGGTTCGCGGTCTCCACTCAAGAACCTGTCTTCCCCATCGGTTATCTGCTATATATAACACCCCTTTTTTGGCATCTGGGGTAAATAAAACAAGTTTCAGCACTAAACAAATAAAATAAAAATTAAGTGCGTGTAGGTACTTTTACTAGTTAGGAGCTAAACTAAGCATTAGAGTCTACTATTGAAATTAACTATAGTTGTGCATAATCTTGAAAACAATGGCTTCCTTTACGCTTAGTCAAACCGTTCCGCGTAACCTTGTACCGCGCATAGCTACACAGCTCCGTTTTGACAGACATTTATCGAATGTATAGTTCATAATTATAAATGTTTATGATTGTAATCTCACTACGGATTATGATAAGAAAAACTCTGATAACAATTGACGCAGATAAATTCATAATGTTGATACTTTTAAACGAAATTAGCGCTATTTACAGCTTCGGTTATATAAATTGATAGTCAAGTCGAAGACATTTTTGTGACAAGTTATTTATTGTAATACGATAATTATTATACCTACTCTGTTTTTTTACCTCTAACGACTGCTAATATCTAACTAAATTGTTATTTAATGCAACTGTAATTATTTGAATGTCTCTGTAGTAGGTATACAGGGTTACGCATATATCCTGTACTAAGCTGAAAGGAGGTCATTGTACTCATAATTTTGAACACTTTTATTGTGAGACTAACCCTGAAATCGCGAAAACAAAATCAGCTATTCTATAATTAACTGGACAAGTGCGAGTCGGACTCGCGCACGAAGGGTTCCGTACCATTTTTATAAAACTGCAAAAATTCACGTTTGTTGTATAGGAGCCCCCCTTGAATATTTGTTTTATTTAAAAAAAAAAATTGATATTATTATTTGAAATAAATTTATGAAATAAAAAATATTACACAATAAAAAAACAGAATACTTTTAATTTAATTATTTATTTGAAAAGTGAATATATAACTAAATATTCTGTGAATATTTCAAGCGGCTACCTGTTGCCGTTATCAATATCGAGCGAAACGAGCAAAAAATCACGTTTGTTGTATGGGAGCCCCCTTAAATATTCATTTTTTTTTTTGGAAAAAAAAAGATTTGGTCTAAACCGCTATCAGCATGGCTAACATGCACATCGCGACATAATCCTGTCGTCGCCCTGTCGAGCGAGAACGCGACAAGGTGCCTACGGTTTTATATACAAAACCCTGACGCTGTGCGCATTTCAGCCCGCCTGGTTGATCTTGAAGCATGAACTTTTGCACTTTAAGGATGGAATTCGGAGGCGAGTGAAACCACTGAAGTCTAGATGATAACTATAGATAGTCTAGATGGTATTTGGCATAAGCCGTCTTATATATAGAGTAATTATCCTAAGGTATATTACCTACCTACTACATCTCAACACAAGTGTTTCTTATCCGGGTTACTGGTTATCAGTACGTCAAAACAAACAACTTTTGTTCTACGACGAAAAAAGCTTCCTGTTTCATACAAATATTGAAATATATTATTATTATTTATTTATATTTCAATGATTTTCTTGCATGGAACGGCTGTTTTTTTGCTAATTTCGAAAAGTCGTATTACAAAAGTTGTTTTACTAAAGCCGCCCGCCCGTAAGAGGATGTTAGCTACCAGTAGCCCTGTATAACTAATATGAACACTAAGGGTTTTTTTATTCATCCCCTAAATTTTAAATAGGGTTTCAAAGTTTGTATGGAAGTTCGTCATTTTTAAATTTAGAAATGTGTATGCATGCATTTTTAATAATTCTCTGTCTAGAGAGACATTAAAATGCTTATATTAACTTTTTTAATTTTATACACATATTAATTTTGTTTTCGGTGATCGGTTGCATATATTATAATAATACAATTATACATACATTTATAAGGTAATCCAGTCACAGGTTTTTTTTTAATTTATTTATTATACCTTTTAATAATAAGCTGGCAAGAGCATAAAACCTCATAATAAATTAATAAGGCATTTTAATTACTAACGCATTTGTAAAGTATATTTCGCAAGGGGTAGATATAAATTATCTCTAATTACCTATAATAGTCTCTGCATAATTATGATTAGAGACGAGACACGAATTGACGACATGATAGAACTAAGGGCTCGTTCAAAATCAACGATAATATATCTTCATTGCTAACAGTAACAGCGCTAATGAGAAGCAACAGGGCACGCAGAAAATTTCTTTGTGCCGTGTTGGTTCCAATTAGCGCTGTTGGCGTCTATGGCGCTATTGGCGTTATATGGAAATTACCTGGAAGCAGGTAAACAAATCATATGTTTTACTACAGAACCTCAAAAAAAAACAGGTTAAAATAAAGTCACGGCCATTTAGTTGAAAATAAGATACCTATCAGTTTGTACCACGTTATTGCTTATCGGGTACAATGTCCAAATGTTAAAATATCGCGTCACACGACTGCGTTACAGACTGGTTTTTATTCTGTGGCCACGGTCGCAACACGAACCTTAGCACATGTCATTGCTAAGAAAAATATTTACTTACAGCCTTACTTAGAAACTTTGTATATGAGGAACGTCCGCAGCGCAGTACACTTGTTCATACAGTAACTTATTTTTTAACCTTTAAACGAGCTAACATACTTTAAACTGCTAAAAAGATGATTTTGAATCATAACTAACTCTCGATCAAGTCACCTTTTTAAACAAAAAAAAACTATGTAAATCAAAATCGGTTCAGCCGTTTGGGAGCTACGATATCACAGACAGATATATAGATACATCGATACACATGCACGCTAAACTTATAACACCCCTCTTTTTGAGTCGGGGGTTAAAAAGAGACAACTCATACCCACCTCTACAAGTCTACATTCTGTTATATAGGTACTCTAATATATCTGTTTTAAGATTTTTTCGTATGTGATTGGAGCAGTAAAAAAATTTGCATGTAGGTTTTTTTCATATTTCATAATAATTTCATATTAGGCACTTCAAATAACGATTAAAACTATGTATGATAAAGAAAAGAAAGAAAAATATGAAGTAGGTATGTACACAACTGTGAATAAGCGCCATGGTTTTGCGTCTCTATTGCGACTGATACAATATATTAAGCCTTATGGTCAATTCTGTAGTAACAATAAGCGAATAAAAAAAACAAACCTCGCCTTATGAATCTACACTTGAAACTGGTGTCAACTTAATATTAAAAATATCCATCTACACAATATGATTTGCCTGGGACGCGGTTTTGATACAGGCATGAATCTGCGCCACCCTCTTGACCTAACCGGCAGGTCTCGCAGGAGTGACAAGTCAACGCGTGTGGTGCCGGGTCGGTTGCAGGATCTGGGGCCTTACGGCTACCTCTTAACGCGGACTTGAAATAGCGCAGTTCAGAAAATCTCGCGAACGTGAACCTTAACGCGCCGAGATACGGTTTACAGTCACGCGATTTGTCGCAATCGTGCCTTATGGAGGTGCCGTTCTTGATTTCTTCCCAGTTTTTCTCTGATCGTGATAGTCTCGCAGCATTAACATGGCAATAAAGTCTGTCCTAACTTACCCAGCATGTATGGCAGCGAGGTCTGCAACGAACCACTGTTCCGAGTTGAACCCAAGGATGCACACTGAGTGGTACCGATCTAAGCCTATTTTGATGAACGCCTTTGCTATCGTCCGCACTCGTTCTTGGTACTGTCTGAAAAATACAGTAATTTTTACAGGTGAGAATGATTATTTGGTCATAGTGACGGTACTATTGAGTAGTCAAGGTCATTTTTTCAATTTTGATTTGCTGTTACCGTCCTAATAATGGGTAATAACAGAACATATTGTATTTATGTATTTAGACGAAGTCTGGGTAATTTGCTTTGCAGTTCTATTTAAATAGAACACGACAAAGTATAAAATCAATTCATCCAAAGCCTATAAATGCAAAATAAATCAAAATGAAACTGATGCAATCTCATAAATTCAGGAAAGAGTTAGGGCGTTTTTAGGCCACCGAAAGCCTCCAAAAAAGTCTTATAAAACAAGAGTCAAGACAAATCTCTAGCTTACCTGTAAGTAATTTTGTGCCATTTTCCGTCTGCTTTTTTTGTCGCCAAGGCAGGTGCGTCAGGGTATCGAGCAACAGTCCTATTTAGAAGACCAGGTACAGAGATCGGAGGTTCAGATTCTATTCCCCTAGCACCTATACGTAGCTTTACGTGCGACCCAGGCTTGGTAGCGACGTAGCTGTCAGCTGGGATTACTTGGTCTGGACCTGTAAAATAGACAAAAAAAAACTCTAATCACACCAGCCTGCACAATTAGGAGGAGCTTATTAGGAGTCGTCATCTTGTATTTATAATAACGTCACCTATGTGACCTTCCCTAAACTTAGAGGAACCTATCGACATAATCGACTTTTCATTTATCGAAATGGATCGGGGCGTAGTCCTACAGCTTATGAGTGAAAACATAGATATATATTATATTCTTTACATTGCCTAGGTATTGCATGGAATACCTGAATTATACATATTGCCGGTAACATATACACGCACAACACCCTTTAAATATTGTGTCATCATGCAAAAATAAATGCGTAAATAGCTCTGGTCTGTTATCTTTTACGCCTATAGTCCTGAACCGATCTTGTTGAAGTTCTGGCGAGGAAAGAGTGCATCGTGAGAAGGGCACAAGAAATGTTCATCGCAGAAAATGCGGGAAAACTTGATAATAGGGAGTAAAAACCGCGAAACGCATTGCAAATCAACAAGGGCATACCCAGTCGTGTCTAGGGAAAAAAATGTCTATCGTTTGTCAACCTGAAACATGATGATCGAACAACATCTCAATGACCTGCCATTGGCACATTCGGAATATTGCCAAATTGCAATACCTATATGCCTACAATAAATATACATGATTACAATCTGAACAGGCGATATTTGATTGTGGGCAGTCCTTACAAAGAAGATAGAGCATAGTAAATCCTACAATAAATTTTAATTAATAACGTTCAAATATTATTTCCTCCTGTTATTCATGGTGAACTCGAGTTTCTAAAGATAAAGCCCCTGTAAAGTTCTAAAGCTTTACAGGGGCATTCATTTTAGCTAACTTTATACGGTTTCCTTCATTGTAAGAAGAAACTATACTGAGAACAAATTAAATCATGTAAAATTTCCAGTAAGAAACCAGAAACACGAGTTTGTTAGCAATAAAATCACAACAAGGAGGCAAAATATAAACTGCATAAAACCAGCAAAAAAACCTTCTCAGGGACTATTGATTGTTATTTTCCTATTTACCTTCACGAGAGAACTGTCCTTGAACTTTAAAATATACAAAACAGCGGTATCATGACGTCACAAAAATCCTCAAGCTGTTTTATTTTCAGTGCAATTGCGTAGGTATCGCCAACTTATATTATGTAGAATGAAATGGAGATGTGCTTATCCGACAAAGAACTAAAGTAACCGACCGATAGTTCAAAGGATTAGCAGGCAGAATTAGCGATGGGCATATTTTATTTCATATATTCATTTTTAAAATAAAGAAAAAAACTTTCGCTAAATCGACAACCGTTGGGGTAAACGGATTCTAGAGTGGAAACTGCGTACTGGGAAACGTAGAGTATAAGGCACCTTGCGGCTAGGTAGAGATGACCTGCGAAATACGGCTGGTTGTTTGAAGAAGATCGTGGCATGTGGACTTCTTTAGGAGAGGCCTACGTCCAGCAGTGGTGAAATGGTAAATAGGCTGATGATGAATGAGCGTGCCTCGTATTTTCGTGCGTCATATTTTCTGAACAAAAGTCACAGCAATCCGTTGAAAAAATGTATTTCCGTCATTTGGCAAAAACAATAACTTATACCTACTACTCGTTCTTTCTGTATTCTGAGTACTCAAACTGTACTCTCATATTTCTTACTTTATTCAAAAGTATTTTGTGTCAAATCAACAAACTAATTTTCACAGATATATAACTGTGCTAATTTGAGACTAGATATTTTCGTTTATTTGCTCTGACAGGTGCTATAACATTGTAAAAGCGGAATAAAATATTTTCTTTTTATATTTCACTGAATTATACCGGCCCGGGTACCTAACTAAACCTACTACCTTCTATACTTACATTCAAAAATCTGTTATATGTATAGGTAGATTTGTCTGGAGGGTCATAAGACATATATAACCAGTCGAGTTTTTGTTTTGTCTTTTAATTAATATTAAAATCAATCTATCAATCTTTGAACTATTAATTATTATTTTAATTGTTTTATTCACGTATATAGAGCTGATAAAGAGTATAGGTAAGTAATTAAGATTCTGAAGTGATCCACGCCCGGTGAAGGACACAATGACATGCTCTACAAAATTTAATGCGCATTTTTAGTAAATTTGTAAACTAATGAGTAGCTAGGTAACTACTTACTATTAAAGTTGGTAGGTAAATCTTTGGTCATCTATTATTTGTTTGTTATCTATTATTATGAAACAAGGTCAGGTTATACCATTTTATAACTCAAGAACGGTTGGACCGATTTTCATAATCTTGATTTGTAAGATTTCTCTCCGCCCCGAATAGCAGAATAAGTATTACAAAATCAGAAAAATTCACAAAAAAATATGAAGAAAATTACAATTTTCCTATACATTTAATACGGAACACTCTGATCTATGTACGCAACGGCAAGGATTAAAGTCTGCCATAATATTACATTATGGAAAAAAATAACTGTTATCTAAGTCAAAGGAGGTTGCTATCGCTGGAGGTTGCTCCAAGGAGGTATATAACGCGGGTGAAACCGCGGGGCGCAGCTAGTCATAAATATAATCTTGTCTATAACTAGAAACCCAGGTCTCAAAATATAAAAGTTGTCTACTCGAAAATCAAAACGGTCAAAACTCTCCTGCGCCCAAAATCTAACAAAATAAATTAACAAAACATGTTTAGCTAACATCTGGCTTATTGTGGAGTCTATTCGTGATTCGGATTGTGATCACGATCGCGTGCCATCCCGTACGAAAGGACATCCATAATACGCCAGATGTTAGCCTGTTAGCTAAACATGTTTTGTTGATTTGTGATGTTAGAATTTGGGCGCAGAAGACCCGGCTTTATATTTGATTATTTTTTCTAGACCTGAGTTATAGACTCGTTGACAGAGAATAGGTAATCGAACAAAATTCATGGAAACCTTTACTATGATGAAATGATTGTAATTTTTGTATAATTACTGAAGTTATTGCTACATAATATTTTATTGTTTTTCAAAAAATACAATATTAATATTATATTGTAATTTACTTAACCTTACTGTTGTAATAAACAAAGATACATGTATTTAAACAACGGATATCGGGTCACCGCTCAAAAAACCCGTACCAAAAGTAGAATAAAATAAAAATTATTCTCGTAGTTTAAAAAACTAAAAACACGCTTTAAAATCGCTAATCGTGAAGATCCTGGTAAGGATAATAGAACATTTTAATTATTACACTGTCATCGGTCCTTGATAAGTTTGCAAAGTTTCAAATCAATCCGACGTTTTGAAAGGGGTGAAAATTATGTTCAAAGATTCCGTTATCTACATAGATACATTCCAAGCTATAAAAAGCGTCTTAATAAGTTGACCGTCACAGGACGCCCGGCAGATAAATTATGCAACATCGTAACGTCCATCACTGCGTCCATCTGGTTTTAATGCCAGAAGCGCCAATAGATGTAAAAAGAAATGCAAAGTATGGTAAGTACAGGCGGTGAACAATTCAAGTACCTACTTATACCTACTACTTATTGTGAATGGAAAGGAAAGGCACACGCAGTATATTGATACAACTCACACAGAGAAGCAGAAGTATATGCCACAGAAAAGATTTTGTTTTCGTTTGTATACGCGCACGCACGCGCAAGGGAGTCGAGATCGGTGGCGTGGTCTGATGGTTTAAGACTGCGTAATATTGTTTGCCGTCACAGTATACAAGTCGGTTTTACTGCCAAACGATATTTCGCATCACGAAGTCACTTAAAAACCACAACCGGTGATAAAAATGCAACTATATCATGCTGTCCTATCTTAATCGCCAAAATTCACTGCTTCCTAATTATAAGTTACTAATAATCTACTTTATCGATTTTCTCTAAATCGCCAACTAATCAGTTGATGAATCGTACACAGGCACATCCGCCTGCCTTATCTTTACGTTGCACGTGAATAAGACAGGGCTACACGGAACAGTGGTACTAAGCTGAAAGCAGGTTATTGTATTCATCATTATGAACTATACTTTTACTGTGAAAACAACCCTGTAATCGCCAAATAATCAGCTATTCCTTACATTTCGTTGAGTGCTATGATATCTGTGGAATTGCTGATTTTTTTCTTGATTTCAGGGTTCGTCTCATACAAAAAACACAAAATATTTTTATTGTTTGGAAATATGGAGTAGCTGTTCTCCGAACTATGGAACGGGGCACCCAAGTATCAACTTGAGCCATTGCATTACAGCGTAGATCTGTCAGAATTGTCGATGATCCCAAGCTCACCGAACACCTAGAGCCGTTCAAGATGCGCAGATACGTTGGGTTTCTCTGTATCTTATTTAAGAATAGAATAGAATAAATAGTTGATTGAATCAGGCGTTACTTTGCGGAAGTCCATTTTCAAAACTGGTTTACTGATGAATTTCTAGTGTAATTCCGCTTCTACTCTTACTCTCTTCTACTAGTAGAAGCGGAATTACACTAGAAATTCATCAGTAAAACAGTTTTTAGAATAGAATAATTTAAGAATAATTTACTGAGCATCCACAAACATCATTTTATCACCATATAAAGCATGCAACTAAATGTCCTAATTGACAATCCTGGTAAGATGACCTTGGTACCCAAACTAGGTTTACCCTGTGTAATGGCATACCAGGGCCCTCCGCCGGTGTCAAACAAATAACAATGATAATATAACATATTGGTAACTCTAGGCAAAAATACAAACTTAATCATATAAGCATACAAACTTAATCTTATAGAATTTACAACGGGAAGTGTGCTAAAGAACTGTTTGATCTAATGGTGGCGTCGTGGTTTAATCATCGCACTACCCGCCACCACCTGAAAACTCATCCACATTTATATTCTAGATCAGTGGAAATCACACACTGCGATTCAAGCGATCTCTCTTGCCTCACACCTGAAAAATGTGGAATGAGTTACCTATCTTCCGTAGTGTTTCTGAGAAGCTACAACATGGGGTTCTTTAAAAGGCGAGTTAATAGAGTCGGATCGCAAACGTATTTGTGATGCCTCTGGTGTTACAAGTATCCATAGGCGACAGTGACTGCTTACCATTCTACAGCCCGTCACCTTGTTTGCCAGGTATATTTAAAAAAACTGGTGCAGAAAAGAAATAGTAACCGTGCCTGCTGCTTTGCTGTGCATAGTAAAAGTTGCCCATAATGATGAGTACGATGACCTCCTTTCGACCACCGTTCCTGTGTGTATAGGCTACTCTATCGATAGCTGTACTATTATTGGTATTATTATGTTACTGCCAGCTGTGGTTTTCCCATATTTTCATACGATAATAAATATTATTTTTCTTTACTGTATAAGTAATATCAAGCTACTCTATCGACTGCACGCGCGTTAGTAGAGATAAGAAGTGATAACATGTTATTATCGATCCTTATGTTATAAGTTCGCTAGACTAGGTTCAAACATTTATTTGCTGTGGCAGCTGCAATAACATTGCAAGAAAAAATAAACTATAAAAAAAAGTCGAATTGCACTCAATTTGACTGTATTTTTTAATCGTATTTTTTATGTTTGTTACCTCAGAACTTTCGACTAGGTGAACCGATTTTGATGATTCTTTTTTTACTTGAAATCTGGTGCTTCCCGTGTGGTCTTATTTTCATTTGGTTCAGTTTTGGCATTTTTACGAAGTCAGTTTTTTATATTGATAATTTTTTACTCACCATTCATATGTTTGGCATCGTGATGATTCACGCCGTTTGGCACATGCATTTTGTTTATTTTGACTATTTCTTCGCCGTTCTCCACGATTAAAGTAGACATGTCCTGAAAAAAAAAACACACATTATTACTTACGTTTCTGAATTTATGTTCTAACGGGTTTATGTATTTTTTGTATACCTAATAATAGTTAAAACACGAAATAAGTATATTATTATGAATACTTGTGAAGAAAACAAATTAAAGCGAGCTAGCGAAGAAAACAAATGAATGATCATTGTAAGTCAAGCAGGGTTCCTGTGTTTGTATTTTTTTTTATGCCATAAGGAGCAAACAAGTAGAGTGGCCGCCTGATGGTAACCGATCACCGTCACCTATGGATACCTGCAACACCAGGGGCATCACAGATACGTTGCCGACCCTTAAAGACTCTATTAACAGCCCTTTTGAAGAACCCCATATTAAAGCTACTCGAAAATGCCGCAGCAGGGACCTCATTCCACAAATTGCAGGTGTGGGTAAGGCAAAAAGGAACGCGTAAAACGCACAGTTTTCCCGAAACATTACACAAAACATTATTTCGCTACAAAACACAAGAGACCCGGTTTATAAACAAAAATGTGTAGGGAAACAATATTTTGTGTGCCTACGTGTTTTTGTGTAATGTTTCGGGAAAACAAGCGCAGGATGACTTACAATGACCATTCATTTGTTTTCTTCAGTAGTATTCATATCACAGAAAAGAGAAAACGAAAAAAATTCTCACTTCAGTGATTCATATACATACATATTTATTTAATGTTTTAACTATTATGATATACGTGATACTCTTTAATAATCCGTTACAAGATATTATTCTGTCAATTATTTAATTTCCTAGAGGAGTGATTTGTTTATTTTGATTTTTATGTATTCCACAGAATGTCGAATTACTGTAGCTAGTACAACCTACCTTATTGTAGCTAGGGGCTTAATAGATTAAAGAAACATAATCTTCTCTGCTTTATCGCTCTTGCATTTAAGGCGAGTGCAAATGATTAATTATTTATTAATCTGTTAACGCTTTTAGGTGTTTATTATATAACATTCACTAGGTAAGGACAGGCTAGGACACTAAATCTTAGAAATTCTTGGTCTTTCTCGAGCCCTATGTATTGTTATTGAATCAAAATAATGCAAAATGCAATAGACAGGTACCTACATTATTTAAAAAATATATCGATTATATTTGCTCTGTTGGTGCGTGACAGAGGTACAAACTAACCAACTTTCGTATATAGGTATAGTGTATGAATGTATATATGAAGTATGGTTATAATTAAGGTCTATGGCCAATAGTGGAAGGTAGGCTGATTATGATGATGATGATATGTTACAATACCATAGGCTATCGGGCAGTTGTTTGATCGATTAAAAAAAATTGGCATATGTAAGATTAGTAAGGGATACTCTGTCCCTTTCCCATAAGGTTAGTATGGAATTTGTATGGCGTACTTACTAATGACGTCATTTGAAAGTATGGTACGCTCTCTTTTTAGCAAGACTATATTCCTTAATTTTGAACACATTTCATCGTTGGTCGGCTCTGTTTATCGTTAGACTTTTAATAAGAAATTAAAAAAATATCAGTTCGATACTTTATTGAAGTGTAGTGTAGGCTTAATAACTTAAACTTATCGACCCAAAGATATTTTAAACTATGGATATTGGGTTAACGTTCAAAAATGTACGACCTAAAGAATACTAAAACCATACTTACTACTTACTATAACATTGTTGTAACGGCATTGTATTAAATTAGTTGATCGAAATTTGTAAAAATAAAAATATTTTTCAAAACGTTAACTGAGGTGAATTTTCTTTTAGACCATCCATCCATCCAATGTTTATAAATCAATGCTTAGCCATCATTTTAAGTACGTACTATTTCCGCGGAGATTTTTGTAGAGCCTATGATTTTGTCACTTTTTTTAGGGTTCCGTACCCAAAGGGTAAAACGGGACCCTATTACTAAGACTCCGCTGTCCGTCCCGCTGTCACCAGGCTGTATCTCATGAACCGTGATAGTTAGACAGTTGAAATTTTCACAGATGATGCATTTCTGTTGCCGCTATAGCAACAAATACTAAAAAATATAATAAAATCAATATTTAAGGGAGCTCCTATACACGTGTTTTTTTTAAATTGATAATTATTTTATTTTGTGGTGGTACGGAACCCTAAGTACGCGAGCCAAACTCGCACTTGGCCTTGTTTTAGAAAAATTTACACTCACTGATTTTATAACTTCAATAATGTGAAAATGTACTAGCGAGAGAGCTGCAGATGAGAACAGTCCCCTTAAAACGTAAAAATTTGATAAATTAATCATTTCGGTCCTACGTAAAAATGTTCCCCAGTAAATAGAATTAGTCTCTGTTGTCATAATAGGTATACGAATTACGGATTGTCTACGTAAGTAACACTATTGTCATGGTAATTAGCATGTGGTGAGACTGGCGGATGACGCGAAGCGTCTAGCGTAATCAAGATTAAAGACTGATTTTATATAATTATGTATGTTTTATTACTCGTATTACATTGCCCAAGCTAAAAAAACGGACAAATTACAAAGTCGGAATAAGTCCTGACAAAGGTCTAAAAGTCCGTACAAAACCGGACGGATGGTAACGCTTCTCCAATAAGAGAAAACTCGCATAATCTAGATCTAGATTTCGTGACAATGTTGCAGCGTCGGTGAGGTGCTTGCCTAAGGACGTTGCCATATGCAATCTCTCCCTGACCTAAGAAAATATAAAATCAAACTGAAACGATACGAAAGATACGATAACTCTTTATCGAAATACCACAAAAACAAGATAACTAATAAAAATTACAATGAAACTATTATTAAACTACGGTATTGGGGCTTTACGCCCAACTCTAAACGCGGGCCCGAATAGGTGCAGTTTGCAAAATTACGCGAACCTTAACGCGTCGAGATCCGGTTTGCCGCAGTCCCTTGACAGTCATCATAAAATTATTTCACATTTTGCGCCACGTTTAAAATAACTAATTGTCTCGTTATAATATTGATTTTTCTATGACTCTGGCACCTGTACATACATAATATATATAATTTCTTAATAACAGTAACGCATTAAGTACCTCATTAATCATGCTCTACTTTCGAATAAGAGGCAACCTTTGAATTATTTATTGGCATTGGACTTAAAATACCTATTATAGGCAATTGCATAATCGATTTTAAAGCTTACCTACTTACTTTGTGATAAGTTATACCACCTAGTGTTTTTTTATCCCTTAAATCCTTTTTATCTCGAGTCGTAAATGTTGGCTAAACTCGTGTAACTACAAGAATATATTTCGTTAATTAAATCATACATTGACACCTGATATATCAGCTATAGCAGGGCTAGCAGGTAGGTTACCTTACCTACATAAAAAACCTTCTAAGTACCTTAAAGACAAAGTAGGTACCTACATTACTTCACATGGGGGTAAACAAACAGATTTTTTAAATAGAGTGAGGAATCGAATGTCGTCACAGATGAATCCAAAGTTACTACCTAAGGTTACTGCATTTTCCAATGTTTTTATTTTATTTCATGTTTTTGTTTTTCCCTCTAAATCATATTATGTTGGAAAGTGTTTTCATTTTCACAGAAAAAAATATATCCTAATTCCGAGTGGATATGGTAGGCATAATATAATAAAAAGAGAGTAAAAAAATTAGGCATGTTTCTAGGGCAAAAAAATATATTATAAAAGCTAAATACCTACATTCAATAATTGCCACACGATAGATTTTCACCACGAAATCTCGAAAAATACTTGAGCTACGTAGCTCAAGTTTGGCAGGTAGATCCTTATGGGTGTAGATATTCGCAATTTTTTTTTTTGCGATAGGGCTGAATTAATGAGGGTAAAAGAGGGTTGAAAGAATAAATAAAAGTTTACGCATACAAAGTCGCTGGGAAACAGCTAGTTATAACTATAAAAGTACCTATTATTATTTATAGACATAATAAGCCGTAATAAAATATCGTTTCCTTCCAGATACTGTGGTGACTGTACCGAAACGTGAATACTTTATCAGTAAAAAATAAAATCTTGCTTTTTCGTATTCTTCGCGTGAATTACAAATCGGGACAAAGCCTGAACAAAGATCTCAAACTCCGGCCATGTTCGTACAAATCCGGACGTATGGTAACCCTATATTATAGGCGCTTATAAACTTGAAATTCTAGTAATAGATCAGATCAGAAGGTGGCATTATTTGTGACTGGTTATATTCCTCAAGATAGTGATAATAATTATGTATTATTAGGTGCATCGTAAATTTTGAGGATTAGTAGGTGTCAAATAACTTTGTAATGATAGACCGAAGTAAGGATTATTTTTATCAAGCTGAACCGATACGTTACAATATATAATGATATTGTATTGTATTTATTACGTAAGTAGGTATGTATACAAATAAATTTACCTAGAAAAAGTCTTAAGTTGGTCTCGATAATATTTCGTTTTGTAAACCGACTTCTGAAGAGGTTCAACTGAATTGATTTGCTATTTGTGTGTGTTTGTTTTTCGAATTCTTCACCGATTGTGAACCGCGTTTTTATTAGATACAGGTTATCGATGGTATTTAAATTTTAAGAAAATATGCCACATGTAAATGTCGATAACTCCCTAATTTGATAAATACAGTTTATAGAAGAAAAAGTCGGCCTATAATATAATACATAGTAAGTTTTTATTTTGTTTTTAACCGGTGCTTGTTACATTATTAGTAATACAAGTATTGGCTTGGGTAAAAAATGGATACTGGTACCCTGCCAGGGTTAAGTTCCTTCTGGTCCTCTGGCCACTTTATATAGTAATTATTTATATAGAAAAATATAATCAAAGAAATCTTAACCAAGTATTTAAATATAGTTTTTAACAGCATTGGGCGAATTACCTTCCTTTAACTGTAAACACAGTAGACATAAATCGTAAAAAAATAATCCAAATTTTTTTTTGAGATTGAGAGATCATAGAGTTCATGAACTCAATGAAGCTTATCGCTTAAAAACGCTTAGTATTTGATTATTTTAATCTATTATTTACGTAACAACGAGAAATACCTACAAAATCATTAAATTTGAATGATTTTAGGAAAGGATTTTCTTGTAATTAAAAATATAATATTATTCTAAGATTTTTCATACAAAGTTAAAAATAGATAAAGTAGGTATTATTTTGGTAGGTGACTCACAGCTAGATAAATAAGTACAAGTTTACTTATTTTATGTCTAACCACCCTGTCTGTCTTTTCTAGATATTGGGTTCTTACGTTACGGAAGTCAGGGCCTGCGGATTTAGTTAAATAAAGTTAAATTTTTAAAACATTGGTTTTTATAACAACTTTGTGGTCAAGATATAAGATGCGAAGTGGTTCAAAAAGTTATCTGGCTATTAGATAGTAGTATCTATTAACAAGTATTTTAAAACAAGAAAGTTATATATAAATATACCTACTAGGTGTGCGCCCGTGTGGACAGTTCCTCAGTAACCGTACATTTTTCTGGGATAAAAAGTATCCTATATATTACAGTTTCTTATTCATAATATTATGATGTAAGTTTCCCTGTAAATGCACAAAAAATAAATAATGCTTCAGTTCGACCAATTCTCTCGCGTATCATTAAATTTACTCATAGCTCAAAATGTACGTAACTTAGATAATATTTGCAAGAACGTTCAGGTTTATCGACATTTTATAGGGAAACATTTACGAGTGTTTTGTTAATAGGTAAGTACACGTCATACACAGACACATACATATTGCGAAATAATATTTTTTGTCGCATGGAAGAATGATAAGTGGGGTATCTTTATCAATACGTAGGTAGGTATCTATACCTCACATCACGCCATACTGATATAAATATTGAATCAGGCACTATATTATGTAGGTGACTCAACAAGGCGCTATTTTATACTCATGTGAAAATGATATTGTGAAAAATCAGGTAAAAGTTTAGAGTATAATATTGGAGAATCGTTTGGATAAATCCATTTAATCCATATCCATACTTACTTAATATTATAAATGGGAAAGTAACTCTGTCTGTTTGCTACATAATCACGGCTAAACTGCTTAACCGATCTCGATAAAATTTTGCGAGGTAATAGTATGTATCATGAGGACGGACATAGACTATTTTTTTCTGAAGAAATCACGGACGAAGCCGCGGTTTCAGCTAGTAAAAAATAAAACTGCGAACATGTGTCCCCTTTTTACAGAAAATAGGTAAGTATGTGTATTAGTTATGGCATAGATTTAGTGCATTAGCACTAGACAAGTTACTAAGTACCTACAAGAAAGTTTTGTTGCGGCACTATCTAGGCATTATCAAAGTAAAAGTGCTCTCTAGTACTTACTATAACCACAGAATAGAAAATAGTACTTAGGTACTCTTCATACTACTTAATTTTTAATGCTATCATAGCAATGGAGAGCAACCAAATTATCCAAGTAACGGGTTTCACAAGATATCGTAAAGGCTTTAGAGTTGCATTTCCATGTGGGGTGTAATAAGAGTAGGTACCTGATCACTATAACCTAGGCTATCTCTATTGTCCATTATAATAACTTTTGATGGCCACCTCATTGGCCTTACTGGATCGATTTAATTTCTGGTAAGCACGATCAAAAGTTTCTATCTACGTAGGTATATATGTCTTAATTGTACCCTAAGAACAGCTTAAGAATCACGAATCTAAAATCTTAACTCTCTATAGGTTTTCATTTCAGGTACGTAAGGACCTACCAGCATCCATAGGTTTTTTTAAATGTAATTTGTTTTTTTTTAAGTTTTTGCCTAGTTAGGTATATATGCCTTTAACTATTAGTAGGTATAATAAA
This sequence comes from Agriopis leucophaearia, assembly GCA_949125355.1. NCBI lineage: Eukaryota > Metazoa > Arthropoda > Insecta > Lepidoptera > Geometridae > Agriopis > Agriopis leucophaearia. The sequence continues at coordinate 10,834,839 of OX421262.1, forward strand.
GGTAAGTAGATTTTTCTTATCTACTATAAAATACACTAATAATAAATAACTTTATACATAAAGTGCATTCATAATTATGTTTGTAAGTAAAATAATAAACAGAAATGATGTGCTTAAGCATTATGATATGCGTAATTTGCATTGCATAATTATACTTATTATAATACTATTTTAGTGTGAATTCCGTGCGTAGTAGGCTTCTTACTCCATTAACTAAAGTATAGTCAAAATCTAAATTTTGTCGTCAACATACCCAACAAGCTGATTACATGAAAAAACGACTTCAAAAACATGAAAAACGTAATAAGTGCCTGTAAAATTTGAGGGTTGCCATCATTAGATCCTGACTTGGTGACAATGGGTCCAAATTGTAAGTAGGTATACCCTATCGAACATAATATTTTTATTTAAATAGGTCAACAGTTGGCAGAGAAATCGGTGAACATACCTACATAAAAAATACAGTGGAACATAGAACCGTCCTCCTTTTCTGAAGTCGGTTAAAAATAGAAATGACGAGATCTCAACGGTAATAATTGAGTTTCTTATCGGTGCTTACTCGAACACCCAACATTTAACCTTATCATGCTAATTATTACGCGAATTAAGTATTATTTTTAGGCAACTCTACCTTACCGTACAAATAGACTTACCAAAACAATAAAATAGGCACAAACACTAAAATTTTCATAGAAAAGTTTTATTATTATTTTTATTTCCTTTGCTGGGTACGAACCAAATACACAGAGCACTTTATTCCTGATAGCGAAATTATACTCAATTGTTTGTATGATGTCTTCATACAAAGTTCGACCCGAGTAAGGTCATTTTTAGAGGAAAATACACGACCGCGACGGCGCGAGTTACGAAGCCAACTGGCGCCTTGCCCTGTGGCGTGATACTTACGCCGCAAGAGTAAAGTTCAATTCTCTAATCGCAAAAATTAGTAAACACAAAAATATAGCGTAGAAATTAATAGAGGCGAGACGCGTCAGTGTCGGCCAGAAGTAACGGTCAACTCAGCGCGGCAGACGGTGATGCAGCCGGAATAAGGTTGTAGAAAGTAGTGTCACGTACCGTAGCGAGAGGCTCCGGCTGTTCCATGGCACGGCTGTATGGTATGATATGGTACTGTGTCACAATGCACGTGGAGCCTCGTGGAGTGGCCAATGACGCGCGCGCGACTGAACACGCGTTTACTGCTCTTTCTGTATTTCAGCACGCCTAGTAGATAAACTTCACGACTTGTCTAATCGGAGGCGATTGGCTCATTACTTGTTTTAATGATATTTCTTATAATAAATACGCAAAGCCGTATCTTATCACCGGAAAGTTACCTACTTAGGAGCGTTGGTGCTGTAAGATCCGTTTTATCTACATTCTGGGTAGAACCATGAGACATTTCCATTTGTCAACGCGTTTGTTGTCTTTAAAAATAACACCTGTTTTATTGTTTCGACATTAATATTATTAATATACTATGAACTATACGTATATATACCTATATATTCTAGACACGACCTATTAGAACTTCATTGGTGAGTTGGGGCGCAGGTTGAGGGAGAAAAATAATGACCCTCGCTCCGGCTCGTACCTTGTGCAAAAGTTGGCCATAGCCGTTCAGCGCGACAATGCTGTTAGTGTTATGGGCACCTTCGCACAGGGTACAGTTAGGGGCGGGTTATTAGATCATTTTTATTTTTATTTATTTTTGTGATTAAAATTTTAATTAATAATTATTTTGTTTAGATTTATGTTTTAGTTTTTAGTTACTAAATTTAAATTTTCGTGAATATTCTGTTTTATAAGTTATTTCATAAGTCGATTAAGTCACTTATTTAATTTGAATTTATATTCTTTAAAGTAAATAAATACATCCTTTATATTCTATATATACCTATATATATATATACCTACCTAATTTCAGACTACGCTATAATATAATAGCATATAGCATTACATAGTTCATAGCACAACAATATCGCGCACCATACATTATTATGGACACGTTCACACTTAACTGTACTATATATTATTGGCTCCTTCCTTATTTCCTTATTTGCTATACTATATAGCACAATAGTATAGCGTAGTCTGAAAAAAGCTTCATACTAACTACAGTATTATATACTCACCTATCTGTAGTAATATGTTATATTTTCATGTATATAGCATTACCTACCATATCATGCAAGATGATGCTGAAGGTGATTGATTGGCCTACGTTTTGGCCATCGATTTGACTAATATTTTTTTTATTAAGTCGTAAAATAGCTGGGGCCTTACCCCTAGCTCTATTTTTGCGAGCTAACTTTTGGTAGGTACCTGATAGGTACCTAAAATTAACCAACTTATTTAAGCTGCATCGTTTAAAAGCGTCAAACTTGAATGAACTAAAATCCGTTTTACTATGCGTGTGATTGTGATTATCGTTCATTCAAGTTAGACGCTTTTAAACGATGCAGCTTAAATAAGTTGGTTAATTTTAGGTACCTATCAGGTACCTACCAAAAGTTGGCTCGCAAAAATAGAGCTAGGGGTAAGGCCCCAGATCTTCTATAGAGCTTATCAAGGAAAACAAAATTTAAATTAGTTCTAAAATAAATAAGTTATGAGCATTTTAATTTCATGCTAGACAGAGAGCGCACTATACTGAGCTATGACGTCAAGCCTCAGGCGCGGCTTACAAATGCTATACTAACACACGCTTTGCGAGAAAGGGATCGAGCATCCCCTCTCTACCCCCACCTAAAACTTTAAACGCTCATATCTCAGAGATTAATCAGCCGATTCAATTATTTTTTTCTGTAGATATGTGTAATGTATTTAGTTATATTCATCGCTAAGCCTGTTATTTATAATAAATTAAACATTAGGCCACATGCCTATTCTATTAGATTTGGAAGTCAATGAAAAACGCATTAGACCACAAACCTATTTGACGATTTAAAATATTTATAGCTACTGCTCATTTATTTGTCGTCTATTGATACGTGGAATAGGTACAATACATCTGAAAATCACATCTAATTCCTCGAAACCAATCGACCCCTCTCACATTTTTTGACGCACATAAAACTGAATTTTAAGCATTCTGGATCTAACAAATAGAAAACAAAACATAAAAAACTGTAATAAATAGATGTACTTACCTATTTTTTATTGAAAATAACGGCATTTCATTTTGGAAAACTTAACATAATATCAATTTATTATCTAGCTCCAGTTTACAATAGTACTAGTTTTCCGTAAAACTATAAGAGAGAAAGTTTGAGAGTGGATTACGTTACAATACTGACTAAAATGATATGGTTTACTTGTTTTATATTCGTCTTGACAATTAAGGCTTTATTTTTCCGTTATGTACCCGAAAATCATATCAAAAATTTAACGATGCATTTTGTTATACGGCTCTTATCCAATAAAACCGGTTTTGGTTTTAAAAAAACAATTTGTTATTATCCTTGCTACTATTTTATTAATTAGATCGCTACCTCGCCATCAGGCGAGATAGCGATATGCGGTCCACGATGGATCACGCTTGCCTAGAAGAAACGGAATCACTCGCGACTCGAAAACACCCAGATTGTATTGTAACTACTGGGGAACACCTATAAGTCAGGAATCACATTTTACAGTCTAGCGGTTTGCACAATAAAAGTGGAATCAAAGCGCTTTGTGCTGGTTTTCGGAATATCAACAGCATGAAACGGTGTCGTCTTATCGATTCCAATATAATCAAGGCTTCTTCTATAAGTGGACCTGCCTATTGTCTGCATTGAAAAAGAAATACAGACTTTTCTGCTGAGTCAACAACTAAATTTCTTGGATTGACTATCGATAGTAAACTTAATTGGAAAGCTCACATAGATACATTAACTATAAGAATGGGTTCGACGGCATACGCACTATTTAAATTATCATCAGTTATTAATCAAGAAGCGCTAATTACAGCATACTATGGCATGGCAGTATCGGTTCTGCGATACGGAATGATTTTCTGGGGGAACTCTACTGACAAAAGGATTGCTTTCAAAGCCCAAAAGAGGTGCATCAGGGCAATGTTTCATCTTCACAAGACTGATAGTTGTAAACCGTACTTTTTAAAACAGTATTCTTACATTACCATCTCTGTACATTTTAGAAATTGCTACTTTTGTAAAATCATATCAACATCTCTTTGGTAACTGGACTGATGCTGGTATTCGAACTCGCACTCAAGCCGAGATGAAACTTTGCCCACGTAAGGCTAAAACTGCACTCATGCAAAAAAGTGTATTTTGTATGGCTCCTGTAATATATACTAAAATTCCTAAAATTATCAGAGACTTAAGTATTGGACTGTTTAAAAGAAAACATAAAACTGTATTAGCGCAAAAATGCTACTATGAAATTTCAGAATTCCTTAGTGATAAAAATGTTCTGCAATGTAATGAAGACTAAATAATTGACACAGGATCGAGACTTGGTACTAGGAAAAATTTAATTAATAATAATTAATATAGGTAGTAATTAACATGTTTCTTTTAGTATTGAGACAAAAAATACGACTAAACTAAAATATAATTTTGTCAATATTCTAACATAGACATAATTTCTTTTTTAACTTTAACAAAAACTTACTAATAAATAATAAAAACTAACATTTGCACGCCGTACCTGGCAAGGACATGAGATATTTCCATTCTTACGACCATGTATGCTACTTTATACGAGTATGTATGTGTACCTACCATGTTCTGACAAATAAATAATTTGATTTGATTTGATTTGAGTCTTGCCTTCCAAAACTTTCCTAAACTGAGGAAGGAAAAGGTCATAGGTTTTTTTTCAGTTTACATTATAATAATATGACATATCCGTCGAGGTAAAATACCATATATCTATCTAAATTTGGTACTGACAATAGATAGGTACAGGTACATCTATCTTTCCAGTGTTGAATACAACTTTTCTGAAATATAATTATTATCAATATGAAAAACTGACTTCATAAAAATGACAAAACTGGACCAAATTGAAATGGGACTATACGAGAAGCACCAGCTTTCAAATAAAAAAAGAATCATCAAAATCGGTTCACCCAGAAAAATACAGTCGGATTGAGAACCTCTTACTTTTTGGAAGTCGGTTAAAAATATATTTTAATCCCTGACACAAAAAGATGGTGCTAAATTTTACGTGTGTATCTGTGGGGCTGTGTGTCTGTGTATCTGTGTATTTGTCTATGGTAGGTACTTGTACTACATATATTCTGTGCTATGGTATTTTTTAATATTTATTTTTTATGATTTACGTATTATGGTACCGTAGCGTTCCATTTATTTATGGTATCGTAGCTCCCAAACGGCTGAACCGATTTTGATTTTGATCATAAGTTAATAATTAAGTATCTTACCTAAATTTATTACAAATACTTACTTATTTTAGATCGCTATAGAAACCACGTTTGAAGACCAACTCGAGGTAGGTACTGTTGGTATGAAGATACAGACAAGCGCGGATCCACCGTTGTGGGCACGATGGCCATGCCCACAACCCTAATAAGTGACTTGTGACGCCCCACAGCTTTACTCGCGTGAAACTACGATACACTGTACAAAATCTTGGTCAGGCCGTCATATAATTTTTATAAACATTTCCTTTGTAGGAATGCATTATATCGATCATGCACGAGCAAGGTTCATACGCTGACTCGCACTTGCCCGATTTTCGGGAGGCTGTGACCATAACCTTTTTTGAGGGCTGGATCCGCGCCTGGATACAGACCTACTTTACTTACCTTCCTGAATCACAGAATACATAATAGTACAGAAAATACAGGGGTTACCTAGGTTAGGTATTTTATATATTTTAGAATAGAGTGGTATAGAGCTGGTATAGTCGCGTTTCTAGACTCGAGCAAAGACATGCGCCTGATGATATTATAATATAGCGCATGGGGACGCGTCACAACCATAGAATACTACGATACTACACATAATATTATAGTCCCTCCCTCCTCAAGTCCAAAGAAAGTCGATTACATAAATTTAAACTATTCTCTACAAATTAATGTTGGTAATCAGTCTAAGGTTAATATATGTACATTGCTCTTTTCTTACCATACCACTGGGGTTGTGTTGTGTTTACGCTGTACGTACTTTAGTAGGCGTTTGAATATTTTTGTAACTTAGGTACATAATTATTTTTAAGCATTTTTTGAAAAGGTTCTTCATCAATTTAGTTTTAAATTTTAATTTACGCAGAATTATTTTGCATGTTGCTTGCGTACAAAAATACTAAATAAACATTTTTTCTGAATTTTGGCTTTGGCGGGAATATTAAAACATGAGAAAAATCCAAGAAATCTTTTATCAGTCACGCTTGTTTTAGAGTTAGCTAAATTAGGAAACTAATATTTTCAATACTAAATTTTCAGTTTTGTTCAGAAAATACGATAGTAGCTCTCCCACTTACTCTAACAATATTATTTTCAGTATATATAATAAAGTACTCTTTGAATATTATGTGCGTTGCTCTGTCACCAAAAACTGTGGATGTGTGTGTTTTTTATTCTGCGCAAATGTATACGTTCCGTTCTACGTGGTTTGACGCTGCAAATAGTGGTATTGTCGTACAGAAGATACAGAACACAAACACTAAAAATTGCAGTTGTGAGCGCTCAATATTGAAGTGTGCGTTTGTAGTACCAGTAAGAATATGTCAGTGTGTGCAATACGTGTTTACCTCGCCTCTTTTTAGTTATTGGCAGACTTTTTTTCTATACTTACTCGATTTTAAAGGCAGATCCAAACCATATATTATCAAAGGCAGCGCAGCGCGGAGGGGTGTGGACCACAGAAGAACTGTGCTGTGGAACTGTGGACAGCCATGCAGTGTTGCCAAAACGTTTAATGTGACCCCTCTGCTTTACTTCACCGTTTCTAAAGTAAAATAGCGAATGTACTTTTTTGTTACTTTTAAGATCCTTATTGCTGATATTTTGGTTTAATAAGTGATCAAATGCAATGATAATTATTGTTAGGCTCGATTAATTATGCCAATGATAATCAAGGGTAAAAAAATATATATGCTGGTGTATATTACGTCTTACCACCGGATAAGATGTAAAAATAATGCATGAAAATATTAATCTATCAAGTTAAAAAGTTATAAGATGGCACATCTTATAACTTAAAGGTTTAATTTTGACTCACCTGTCTCACTATGCGTTACTTTTGATACATGAGATCTGGCAACACTGCGGCCATGTTTTCACACACAACAACATCACGTCACGTCGAGAAGTAAACGTCAGTCAAAATTAATTACATTTTTCCAAAAATATATAATAAAATTACACACAGCTCAATTCCAATAGCTTATTTTCTATTTAAATGTTAAAATGAATCGCAGTGAGGGTTTGGTGCAACGAAGAAACGTTCTAAAAGACAACACAACAGATGGAGGATTGAGGGAAACCCATGAAAACGATGATAAGAAAAATGATAAAAGTTATGATGACGGCGATTCCAAGGAAACTAGGCTTACCCTAATGGAAGAAGTGTTACTTCTGGGACTGAAAGACAAAGAGGTAAAATGACGTTGCGCCCGCGATGTATTGCAAAATTATGCTAAAAAGCTCGTGACTGGTTTTGGCTCATCTTGCGTTGTTGTTTCAGGGTTACACATCCTTTTGGAATGATTGTATATCCAGTGGCCTACGAGGTTGCATTCTAATCGAGCTAGGGTTGAGAGGTCGCGTAGAGCTGGAGAGAGCTGGAATGCGAAGAAAGGGACTACTTTCTAGAAAGGTTATACTAAAATCAGGTAAGCGAGCTACACAAGGAAATGTTTACACACTAGATAATCTTTGGTTGATAATTAGCACTTAATTAGTATCCCTGATTATAAATACATTAAATTGATAAGGTATTGTAAGTATTGAAATGAAAAGAGACGCTGACAATTTTAGTCTTGTCAAATTAGTTTAGAGAATGGTATCACGCCGGTAATCAGAATTCACGCCAACACCTAAGTCGTGCAAATTTGCCATATACTAACATTTCACTAAAACAGTGCACTAGTTAATTAGTAGATTTAACTCTACACCACAATAGGTACACTACAGATGTTCTCAAAGAAATTTAGAAATTATACGTTAAAAACAGGCTTTTAATTTATTCACTTCGATTAGATAAACTTATTAAGTATAGGTACGTAATAAAAAATACTGTTCAAAAAGTCCATTACTATATTTCCTAAAAATAAGGGTCAAAATTGGTTTCGTTTAAAGCTGTCGTTGGTGGTCTGGGCACCAAATATTGTTGACGCCTGTAGGCGACGTTTATTGGTCAAAGGGTTAAGTCAGGGTAAGTTTGTATTAAGCTGAGTGGACAGCCCTAAAGTCAAGAGTTTTTAGGCTCCTTTAAAAAACCTGCCGGGCTAGCATGCATGCTGCAACAAATTTTTGTCGACTCTTTTTAATGTGCCAAAGCGAGACAGGCGTTTATGAAACAATAGACCTTGTTGCGTTTTCGCTCGACAAAGTGACAACAAGATTTTGTTGTGATGTGCATGCTAGCCATGCTGGCCTGACATGACAACGTCTGACAAGATAATGTGTGTTTCACAGATACTCCAACTGGTGATGTGCTACTCGATGAGGCATTGAAACACATGAAAGATACGGACCCTCCTGAGTCTGTTCAGAGTTGGATAGAATACTTAAGTGGTATGTAATTTATTTTTAATATGATTCTTGATTATGATTATTGTTTGAAAAATCTACAATTTCACACATTTAGGTCGGGCCGCTTGCCTAACATTCTGACTATAATTTGATTTAGTTAATTATGGTTAACTGCCTAAATACATGTAAGGTTGCCTTGCATCTTAATGCATTTAAAACACTCTTATGCATTCAGTTTGACTCACTGAGTGACTTTTTAAATCAAGCACGATCAAAAACATGAAGGATAAATTGTTATGTAGAAGAGAATATTACCTTATCAATGTCAAATTGTCAATTGTAACTTTCTCTCTATGAGTTTTTACATTCAAATTGAGTAGATTTCGCAGTTTGTTCGATTACTTAGTTTGAATAATTAAAACACCACATTTTTGCTTTGAAATAAATTAAGCGGTGAGAATAAAATGTCTAAATAGCTAAAATGAGTTAGAACGCTTACCATAAATTAAATTAACAATTTTTTTCTGATCGATTGTCGTGTAATCTTGGGCTCAGAAAATGTTGTCTTGGTGCAATAATCATAATTATTTCTTCGTCATTATCTGAGAAACCCCACAAATCCATTGTAATGTTTATAAAAAGCTGCAGATGCACCAAATCACAATGCTACTCTAAATCAAAACCAAAAGAATCCAAAATTTATGACAATAACCTGGTGGATAGCACTAAATATATTTTAACTTCCCTATTTAGTCATTCGAGAGTGTTCACCTTTGTCAGTACCAAACGTGATAAATTGCCTAAATGCACTTGAGCGGTCTGTAAATATTATGGATCATTATACGTGCTGCCCTTATTTAAATAATAATACATAGCATTATATCATTCTATTGTTGTTGTAAACCCATTGTTAACTTTTCGAAATAAACAGTTTATTTATTTATTATTATTTTATGTAACTTTCACTAAGTGGCATTAAGGTGGAGAGGGCAGGTTACAGCTGCCAGGTGTACAATATAATTTTAGTCATATGTAAAATACTCAAATAAAAAGTGAAAATTATGTATTGAAGTTATTTGAACCTTGCCCGCAAAAGTAAAAATATATATTACTAGCTGCGCCCCGCGGTTTCACCCGCGTAGTGATGAAAATCGGTGATGATGATGATGAAAAGTAGCCTATGTGTTAATCCAGGACATTAGCAATGTATATTCAAAATTTCATCCGAATCCATCCACCCGTTTCTGCGTTATTGAGTAACAAACATCCATCCATCCATACATCCATCCATCCAAACTTTCACATGTATGATATTAGTGATTTTAAAGTAAATAGATGAATGCATGTCCTTGTCCTTTAAGGTAGTCTCCATTGGGGCATTCCCAACCTTGTCAAGTTCAATTCAGTTAAGAGTTTGAATGTATTGTTATGTGAAAAGTGGGTATCGGAAATATCTACAACCAACTAGTTGAACACATAAAAAGTTCCAGCTTCCGAAATATATTTCATAATCAATTAAAATGGTTATTGATCAAAAAAGCCTTACTATTCGCTAAAAAAGCAGGTATTTTGGTAAGCTATATAAGAAGTATTTATTTTATTTATATATAAAGAAATACCACAGTATTAAACAATATCTATAGCGCTTTCTTGTACCCAATACAGTTCTGACATGTCTAACCTTACCAGATGTATAAATCATTCATCTTTAAAAGGGTGGTTACACAAAAAAAAAGGATAAAAAGTTAATGGTGATGTGAATACAGTGAGCAAAATGGTCTAGTAGTTTATCACATGAGTACCATTAGTGGATTGTGCGGCACTTACTTTATCCAACCAACAAAATATTATCTATACAGGCTTACACAATAGACTGTAATAAGCCGAAAGGAGGTCATTGTACTCATCATTATAAATAACTTTTACTATAGGACCAACCATGACTTACTGTGTTTTTATGCTAGTGAGTTTTTTTTATTTGCCATCGTTAAAGAGTTGTGTATGATGTCTAAAGTTGTTAAAATGCTGCTCGAGAAATTATATTGATAGTGCTTGATACGCGATGACAGCGCCGCGTCTGGGTGATTTCTTTCATGAAAACCACCTATCTATAAGTTATTTCAACGTGTAGATTAAGCATTGAGATGAGTATGTTATATTTATTTGTAATACCCGGATGTAATGTTTGCAGGAGAGACCTGGAATCCTATGAAGCTAAAATATCAACTGAAAAATGTCCGTGAAAGACTGGCCAAAAACCTGGTGGAGAAAGGAGTGCTTACCACTGAAAAGCAGAATTTCTTATTGTTCGATATGACTACGCACCCATTAACTGACAACGTTGTCAAATGCAGATTAGTTAAAAAGGTAAGGTTTGAACATTTTCCAAAACTCTGGGTTGTCTGTGAAATTATTGGATTTGTCTAAACATGATTGTCTTTTACATTTCCTTCCAGATTTAGTACACTCTTTTTTTATTGCAATATATTTTGTAACTTTTATAGTAATTCCACAGCAGCCCCATCATATACTATTTGACGGTGATCGCTAGCCATCAGGCGGAGGTTGTTTGTATGGCATAAAAATACTAATAATATGATAAAGCTATAATATACTATTTTAGTTCTTTTTTTTGTTTTTATCTAATAAAAGAGCTGCTAATCAAACAGTTTAACAGTTTGTCTTGAATCATAGCTAAGAACAATCTAAATCAAGTCATTTTTTAAACAAAAAAATCTTAATCATATCGGTTCAGCTGTTTGGGAGCACAGATAACATAAACTGACACACAAATACACAGGTGCATTTGTTAAACTTATAACACCCCTCTGTTTGCATGGATGTTTAATAAAAATGGTCATGAACGGAACACAATAAACAAGGGTTGATACTCACATATCCGAACAGCTCCCTGGCTTTGTCTGAATCGGGTTCAGCAAAGTCTTTTCAAATTTGACTGTAGTTTTTTTTTGTATGTGATTGTTATGCGATATCTTCGCCGATTGCATTTTTTTAATGTGTTTTTACTAAATAATATGCTGCCTGCTTAAATATATGTTTGCCCGCTATCTCTCTTGATGTTGGGTGATGATGCTGTCCATGATAGAGCACGGTTGCATAGAAGAAACAGATTTACTCGTGACTTAAAGACACCCAGAACCTTTGTGATTTCAAGTTTGATCCCATAGTAACAGTTGTTCATAATGATGGGTACTATGTACCCCTTTCGGCGTAGTACACCCTTTCCGCATAACCCTGTAAGAGTACAAGACTCCTTTATTCAATGAGGCATCTGAATCTGTGGAATTTTCACTTCCGCTATCGATTGACGATGATAGCGGCAGAGTGAATATTAGTAGGCTAATGTCATTTTGACAGCTCATAGTAACAGCTTTTTATTTATACACTAGTGCTGTTGCCCGCGACTTTGCACGCGTAGATTTTCATATAAATTTTCAACCTTTTTTTTCCTCCCTTAATCCGGCCCTTGCGAAAAATAACATAGCCTATACTTCAATTTAATCATAGCAAAGCATATTCGTATAAACCGCATTTAAATCCGTCCAGTTTTGTAGGAGATGTGCGTGGACAAACAAACAGACAAAAATTCTAAAAATTGTCTTAACATGTTCAGCTGCTTATTTTAAAACACACCCTGTGTGTTTTTTATATCTCGCAATTACAGTTTTTTTTTTATCTCTACGTTTTTATTATATGTATAGATATTTCAACACCACAGTTCAACACCATCATATCACACAGTATTGTGACACACTTTTATAAATGTCACTGTATAAACCGTGTGACATTCCTTAATAAAGAGAATGTGCCACAGTCTACAATATTTATGTAAAAGTTCTAATTACAATAACATGCATTCTACCATCATTTTTGTTGTGTATGAAATACAAGTTTGTTGTTTAAACAACTGCTGATAAGCTGTGACTCTATACATATAATTTATTGTCCTATTAAAATATTAATATTAGCCCATAAATATAGCTGATTAATGAAAACAAAATGAATATCTGATCAAAAATAAGCAACTTATAAGTATTTTAATATCATGATAGACAGAGAGACCGAAACATCAAATTATGACGTCACATGTCTGTACGCCATATAAACTCTATTCTGACAATTATTGCGCACAGAGGCGTGACGTAATTTTTTGTTTTGTGAGAAAGGGACAGAGTTTTCTCTACAGAAAACTTTAAACGCTTATATATCAAAACATCAAAAATCGATTTAAATTATTTCATCAATAAACATATTATATTTACTTAAATTCTTCATCAAAGCTATTGGTTTCAACGATATAAACGTCAGTCCTATTAACATCAGTCGGTTACATCAGTCTACCCTATTATATAATAAGCAATTTCTATGTCTGCAAATTGTAGCCTATGTGACACACTCCTGAGTGCGCGTTTTTCTCAATACCTACTCGATCGCGTTAAAGTTAACTTCGATTTGTATGAAGTGCTAGCAGCGCCATCTACATGCTAAAGATGAATCAAATAACACTTCAAGATCTGTGAAGCCGTTCAAGTTACAGAAGATAATATAAGAACACACAAACATACGTACTTACATCCGAAAAACATTACCCTTGTTCAATTTGGTCCAGTTCTGTCATTTTTATGAAGTCGGTATTTTATATTGATAATTATTTATTATTATTTGGTGTTTGGAATATCAACAATGAAACGGTGTTACCTGTTTGTGCCCGTCCTGGCTGTGCAATAGAAAAAAGGGCAGGTGGGAATTTAGATCATGCAGATTCTATCCACACTCCGAAACGTATTTAAAAAACTGATAGACTAGCAATTTTGCGCCGATGTTCAAAGTTTAGTCTGAACCAGGGAGTAAAAACGTATAATGTTGGCGCAGGTCCAGGAGGCGGCGCTGCGGCGCTCCATGACGGACGTGGCGCACGCGGACGCGCGCTCGCTCGCGCTGCTGATGCTCGCTCACTCAGCAGATGTCCTCGAGAATGCGTTCGCGCCGCTGTCTGACGAGGACTACGAGCTGGCCACGCGCCGCGTGCGCAGCCTCCTCGACCTCGACTTCGAGGCCGAGGCAATGCGGCCCGACGCCTGCGACCTCATGTGGGCCGTGTTTGCCGCCTTCACTAAATAGCACCGCCCGCTACCCGCGCTGTGGACACGTAGACGGTAAATACACGTGTATACCCTTTCGAAGTTCACAAACTCTCATCCGATGAATTTAATTATAATAGTTAGTAAGGGTTATTCTATCAATCGTCATATTTAACTCGGTTGTTACTGACGTCTTAACGGTATGATGGAAGGCTGGTGGCGGGTAAAACTTTGACGCCTCTAAACCTCATAAGGAACCTTGTATGTTTGTCTGACGATTGAAAGATCAGCCCTAATAAATAGGTAGCGAGTGATAACGGCGAAGAGATTAAATGTATTAAAGAATTCGATGTTATGTATTGTGAAGCACTTTGGGCGATAGAATTTGTACAAAAATCATGTTAAACAATATCATTCCCATACCATGTTGAAAGGTTAAGTATTATCATTGTGGTTTCTTTCGGTTCGACGTATTTCGCATTTTTTCGAATACATTTTCTGGGATTGAAAACAAAATTTTATTTAAGTGTTGTGTGTTGTAAAATTAATATTATATACATAAATATGCATTAGTAATAAATCATTTAAGTATCTTTTTTTTAATATTAATAAATAGTTATAAAAAATAGACAAATAATTTTATTATAAATAATGGCACAAAGCTTTTTCTGACGTGTCTATAGTAAAAATTCTTGCTTATTTTATATTTTTGTGAGCTTGTACAACATATACATGTTGTTATAATATTTTAATATCTCGGATGGTGCATAGATTATATTTATTTAACAAATAAATAAATAATCCGGAATTAAAACATGTCGGAAGCTATTTTATTGAACTTCGTACTTGTACATAGAATTCCCAACCCACTAGAGTTAGACCATTGCGTTGATGGAAAATACATAAAATCTGTTAATAGCTGTTATTTATACTGGATTACACGGATAGGGTATGTACTAAGCCGAAAGGGATCTATACTTATCATTATAAACAACTTTTACTTTGGGAGAAACCCTGAAATTTCGAAAAACATATCAGCTATTCCATAGAAAACGATCAACAACACTCGACAAAATGTATGAAACAGCTGTTTTTTTTCGTGATTTCTGGGTTAGTTCTTTAGATAACGTTGTTCATAATGATGGGTAGTATAGACCCCTTTTAGCTTAGTACACCCTTTCCGCGTATCCCTGTATAAACCTACTCTGACAGAGAAACTCACAGAATAAATAATAGTACAAGTACAGAAAACTTCGACATGATAAATAAATAAAGATTAGCTACCAAGGATCTTATACCCAACTGAAATGCTTATATAAAATAACTACTACAATGGACCATATTTTTATGGCGTTAAAGATCAATATTCATAAATATCGGTAAAAAAATAACCTATACAAATTAGGTAGCAAATCTGAAAGCATTCTCTCCTTTACTGGTGAGCATGACCGCATATGTTGTCAATCAATACAGAAAATAGCAACAAGTATCTTGTTGCTATTTTCTCAAAAAACTAATCTTGGATCCTTCCGGTCATCAGACCGAAGTTGAGCTTTTTTGTTTTATTTTTGTAGGCTACGTCACAGTTAAAATAGTTTTAGGATGCACTGCGAAGCGTACCAAACTTAAATACCTACATTACATAAATGCTCAAAGCGCGCATTTAGCGTCAATCTAACGTGTTTCTTGGCGCGAGAATAATCGCTTTGTCACTTTCGCTCCTAGCAGATCGGTCTCAAGGCTTATGAATCTCATTAGAACAGGCCTGGCAAAGTTGACTCGTGCTAAAATTTCCTGACTTGTCTATCAAAGTTTCAAACGTACCTACTACCTAGTTTACATGATAACATTTTATCGGGACTTCCGGTTTTAGGCGCAATGGAGCAGGCAAATTAACTATCAAAATAATTTAAATAGAAATAAATGCTAATATATATGTCATAGACTACATTCTTGGACACATAAATGGATTACGAAGTTTTACCATTGTTGTAAAACTTATTCTCATTATGTTTTAATAAAGATTTAATATCGTTACTGCTGTAGCGCTGAGTTAGTATTTTTGCTAAATGTTATTATCGCGAATGCAGAAACAAGTAGCAACAAGAGTTAAATAAATATCGCAATTTAAAAACGAAAAATCACGCTCTATTGCATTGTCATCGGTCCTTGATACGTATGCAAAGTTTTAATCAATCCGACGTTTTGAAAGGGGTGAAAACAAAGATTCCGTTACATAGATACATACTAAGCTAATAAAAGCGTGGGAATTATGTGAAACTTGTAAGATAATAAAATAAAACAAAAATATACTTAACAAGTTGGTGGGTCAAATTTGTGTGAAATCTTGTTGCTGAGTTGTGGTACTTGACTGACTATAATGAAACCAAAATATACATAACTACTCACTAAAATATATAAACTACTCACTCATGATAAAGGCATACAGGGTGCAATTTCTTATTAATAATAATAAATATCACGCAGCGTTATTAGATTAGCTGCTATTTGCAATCTTTACATCAGCAGGCGTAAGTCTGATGGACAGCTGCTTTATTATGGATCTTTGATCGGGATCGCGAGTGTCAAAATTTTGACACTTGAAAGGGGTTATGACGCAAAAAAAGCGTCTATTTCCAATTTCGTAGGTGACGTAATACGAAATTGGAAATAGACAAGGCTTTAAACACTGTTTTAAACTATCACGGTTGTTCACTAAAGTTATATGATTATGTCTTTCCGTGAACATGGTGCATGTAACTGCGCCGAAATATCGGGAGCTCCTTCCACAACCTTACCACGGTAAATATCCCGTAAATAATCATTTAACTTTAGACAAGGCTTTTTTTTGCGTCATAACCCCTTTCAAGTGTCAAAATTTTGACACTCGCGATCCCGATCAAAGATCCATAATAAAGCAGCAGCTATCGTAATCAACCTGCTCATAAATATAAGGCCACCCTCCACATCTACTGTCAACACGTTGTACAAGCTTACATCTAGTAGTATTGGTAGCTCTAGAAATCTAGAATGTCTGTGTAAATTGTTTGTATAAGTATGTAAGTATGATATTTACTAATAGCGAAATTATCTTACCCTCTTATGCATAATGGCTCGATAAACTAACCTGTTCTACAAAAAATTTACACGCTTTCACGCATCACTATTGTCAGTAAGAAATTGACAGCAGATTCAAAAAAAATAACTTGCTTTCACGCGTGATTCTTGTCTTTGAGATGTTGACAGATCTTATTTAAAATTATCTCTCTTTCACGCGTGACTCTTATCAACGAGAAGTTGACAGATAATTAACAAAATTGTCTCGCTTTCTCGCGTGACTCCTGTTAGCGAGAAGTTGACAAATCATTTTATAAATTGTCTTTCTTTCACGCGTGACTACATGATGATAGATTATTATAAAAATTGTCTCACGCGTGAAGCGTGACTCTCGTCAGCGTGAAGTTGACAGATCATTTTGAAAATTGTCTTGCTTTCACGCGTGATTCTTGCCAGCGAGAAGTTGTCAGATCATTTTATAGCATAGATTAGCTTATCGCGTATTTATGCAAAAGGTGAGTATGTACTTACCTCAATTAGAATAAGAGTCACTTGAAGCTGTCAAATCCTTACCTCCATTGATTCCCTTACACGGGCATCCTTGGTAGGGTCAGATAGTAGAGAGCTAGTTTAATTTTGACAGCTTAAAGTGACTTTGAATTTAATTTGGGTCATCCACCAAACATTCTGATTGTATGTTAAAAATATAAAACGGTGAGTCACCGCCACTACTCAGTATATATTACCTATATATACCTACAATACCTACCTATATATAGTATATATACCTTACATACAATGATATCAGTGCCTGGTGATTAGATGTGTATCTATTTCACGAAATTTTTATTACATTTGTCCGTAATCTGCAAACGGAACTTATGGCTTTTCATAAATATCTGTCAATCGTAGTTGGGGTAATTAACCGACTTCAAAAAGGGGGTTCTCAATTCGGTTGTATTTTATTTTTTATGTTTGTTGCCTCAGAGCTCCGTCGGTTATACACCTTTTTTTTTTGTTTGTCCGATAGTAGAAGTTGTTCTTAATGATGAGTAAAATGACCTTCTTTCAGCTTAGGACAAGGTATATGCGTAACCCTGTATATCGTTACAGCAAAAAATCGTCACGATTTAGCAGCACCGACGACATAACTTGACTGCCCCGGTCGCTCATATGGTAGTGAACCTTCTGCGCTTGAGGGCGTGGGTTCGATTCCCACCTAGGGCAAACATTCATGTGATGAACATATGTGTTTGTTCTATGTCTGGGTGTTAATATCTATTTAAGTATGTATTTAAAAATATACATGTACGTATATTAGTCACTGGCAGCCATATTACAAGCTTTGCTTGGTTTGGGGTCAAATGACCGTGTGTGCAAAAATGTCCCAGATATTTATTTATTTATAACCGAAAACCTGTTCGCAAAACGTCGTCGTACAGGGGCGGTATCGTTGAGTAAGAACGGTCCATAGGATTATACTATAAGGTACTATAGTCTCCGTTACTGCCAGTTGCACTCGCTTTTCTTTTTTCTATTCAACGGTGGCGCCATCTTCACAACTCAGGGGCCTTACGCCCAACTCTAAACGCTAAACGCGGATCCGAATAGGTGCAGTTTGCAAAAACACGCGACCGCAAACCGTATCTCGGCTTAAGGTTCGCGTTCGCGTGATTTTGCTAACTGCACCTATTCGGGCCCGCGTTTAGAGTAGGGCGTAAGGCACCTAGTGTATTTTAATCTTTTATATAATCTACCATTTATATTTTATTGATGGAGCTGTGTAGTATTCGTAATTTCGTAACCTTGCATTGCCCAGTTCATTATGAGATTTATTATGTAACGACATAATATTTATTTATTTTTATACAATTAAATGTTACTGAATATTATTAATTGTACCTACTATTTAATGATAAATTACGTATAGTGAAATATTTTAATCGATTGTCTTGAGTTTAGATTTTTTAGCTAATATGAAGTTTATTGTATCGGTATAGATAAAATAACGATTGGATTTATTTTGTACATAAGTAAACATTTTTGTTTTGTAAATATCTGGATTCACGTTCACTGAATTGCATACAGAATGTTCAAAATCGACAAAATTGTATAAAATCAGGATAATTCCATGTATCATACAATATATAATAATGAAGTTATTCAAATATATTCACTAGATATAAAGTATGTTGTTTTTTTTATATATAAATACACATCTCTAAAGCATTCTATGCCAAATTCTAGGTCATACAGTATCATCATCATTTCAGCCTGTCATTCAGTGGGAGGTACACCATGTACCAGAAATACCGAGTTTTCCAGATGCTGTATAATATTTGTAGCTGTAGCACGTTTAATAGGAAAAATAAGACAGTATTTAGAGAAAGAACACGTAACAACTAGAATATGTTGATTACGCTGCCTTGTCATAGGAAAAGGACCCATTAAACCTTTTGTTGATGTCTTAATAAATGATTTATCTTTTTCGGGTTTATTAGATAGTGGAAGTTGCATCACTATCCTTGGAAATAATGGGAACTGATGGGACTTGAGCTTTCTCTCAGAGAGAGAGGATGGGCCCAAAATCCACCACGCTGGCCCAGTGCATGTTGGTGAATGTCAAATGTTTCTTTCGCCGTTTTTGAGCGATGGCGTCGAAACTGCACATAACTTATTAAGATACTGAATAAGTCATAGGTGCAGGACCGAGGATCGAACCAGGTGCCGTCAGATTGCAAAGCGCACATGCTACCGGTCGGCTACCATCGCTCTACGTACTGGGCTTTGGTTCCATAACTACAAACACGCTCGTAATGAGGCGCGTTGTTAACGTCAAAAAGTTTGCTTTTATTTCCTAAGGAATAAAGGCCAAATTTTTGAGGTATCCAAGAGGTACCAACTATTTCAGCATGAAGGGCAGAGCAGTTGCTAACTTTAGTAGCAATGATAGCTTAGTTAAAAATTAACTTAATCCACGTAAAAGAATATCCACAAGCATACTCTAATATTATATGGAATATTGTATTGTCATCACCCGCGATCGGAGCAGACAGTTGACCATTTTGTGATGCGAAATATGCACGTCAGACTGTATATACTACTATATACCTATATAGTTATGAGTAGCAAGTCTGTCAATTTTCTATAGAATTCATTTCGGGCAATGTACATCGGAGCTACACGACCTTATCCTACCATCCCCTTTCTACTACAATACAATACATACAAAACATTTATTTCCAAAGAACTTAAAAAACACTATATTTTGTAACCTATATTATATACTAATTAATAATAATAATATTTACACGAGAATGTTATGGGATAAAAGATTTTTTTTTTTTTTTTTATGAAAAAAATAAAATAAGAAATCTCATTTGAGTCTAGTAGGTAGATCAGAAGCAGTTGTGCTAGGTAAAACCTGTGTTACAGCTGCTATGATCCGAACCTCCGGTACCTCCGAAATCCTCCGAACATATCGCAATTCCAGCCAAATAAAAAAGAAGTACCCACCTACAATAATGTAAGTAATAAAATATGAATTAGAAAATAGGATAGTTAGGTGCTGATTGTTGTTGTTGACTACAGGACAAGTAAGAAAACGGCCCATTACCACCCATACACCTCCTGCCCTTTTTTCTATCGGACTGCCAGAGCGGGCACGAAAAATCGACACCGCTTTATGGTTGACATTCCGAAAACCCGTACGAAGCGCTTTGATTCCAATTTTATTGTGCGAACTGCTAGTTTATGGAATGCACTGCCTGAATGGGTGTTCCCCGATAGTTACAATCTGGGTGTCTTCAAGTCACGAGTGAATCGGTTTCTTCTAGGCAACCTGCCGGCTTCCTTGTTTCCTGAGATGTTGTAATCTGAGCCTTTTCAAGGCCAGAGTGAATAGGTACCTTCTAAGTCTGCGTGCTCCATCTTCGACCTTCGATGTTCGAATTTATCAAGAGCTGTTCGGCTTGTAACACAACCAATTGACTCGGATAGAAGACAAATTAAAAAAAACGTGTCATTATCATATCATTTTATTAAAAAAATCTCACATTTCACACAGTGGATAGGTAAGTCTTATATCTCTTCATGTCCTACCATTAATAACAATTCAGTTCACATTACTTGCAATTACAATATATCACATCTACTGACAATAAGATGGTGTACTTCTGAGTAAATGCATTCATTTAACCGTGCCTTACAGTATTTTACGTTATTTTTATATTATATGGAAATTACGTAAAATTACGCCAGAGCCATTCCGCGGTATTTCTCAAGTGCGCGTGCGCGCGGCTTCGTCTCACTTTACACACAGGGGCCGTACCGTCACCTGTATTAAACGATTCAGTGTAGGTGATTGCAGAAAATGCGAACGTGAAACTTAACGCGCGGTAGCGCAATTTTTCGATATCACCTAAACAGAATCGCTGAAAACAGGTGACGGTTCGGCCCCAGGGCATTGCTGTAGTCCGAATAACCAGCTTAATCTTACGTGAGTAATTCCCGTATAATATAAACAAAATGTGTGAAAACCACGCAAGTTTCCATAAAATTTCACGTTACATATACTTATTGGTATTAATTATACATTATTTTATAAATTAAAATATTCGAAGGTAAAAAATGTTATATAATGAGCCATCTTTTAACTGATATAGACCTGCTACGTCTGGTATATATATGGCAAAGGCTTTTGGAAACACAAAACGTAGATAACTACATAGATTTTGGAGTGAAATAAAGACAATTTATCATTTGAATATTTTTTTGTAATCTTAGATTTTTTCGCAGTTCTCAGTTAGCAAAAATAATTAAAAAACTAAAACTACTTCGCTAACTAAAAATCTTCATTTTTAGTAGGTAGATCGATTTTGTCATTTTAAGAAGCTTTTATCATTTTCAAACCCCATAACTTTGGTTGGGTATCATAAAGACATATGGCTCTTGTATTGAAATGTTGGGTAGGTACTTTGTTTTCAACCCTTCATCGGGTAAAAACAATTGGTGATTTCATTTTGGTTGTTATAAGATCAAATTAACCATGAAGATATTGAGTTGAACAACTTGTATCTTAAGGTGGTATCTCAGCGCCTAATGTCTATAACTTTTTTACGATTAGATACTTGAAAAGTTACATTTTCTGTTGTCCAATTAGTTTCAACTAGGTACCTAGTCAAAGTTGTGTAGAAATTAGACGATAATGAAATGACGATGATGCGGTAAAGCTATGGTTTACTAATCCTAATATACATATAAATAAAAATAAATATATATGATATTATAATTATCACACTAGAATCTTTATTGTTACGGAGAGATACAGAAATATTTACAGAATTTACTTACGATTCATATCGATATTATTTATTAGGTAGAATAAATATGAATTACAGGAACTAGTGACTATACCCATCATGATCAGTACAAGACGGGTCATATACGATAGTTTTAGGCAATTTATTCAAGTTCCTCCATCGTATTTTTTTAAACAATAATTTATCTGTTTGGGCACACCAAGACTAGGTGAATGCCTAGATAGGAATTTAACACTTTTACTGTAAGAAATCTAGATATAATGACACACCCAACCGGCGTGTCATTTTGAATTGAACATACTAGGAAACTAACTAATGTGGAAACCTAAAAAGCGCCTAAATTTAACACAATTTTGTCCCACTAAAACTTAAAAGTTACCTCTTTTGTTTTAGTTACGAGTTTCTAACAAAAAATCGTTATATTTTTTGTATTCGCAAGGTCCTCTATTACGAGGAACTAGGAGGATAACAAAAATAAAACAACGCAAGTTAAACTTCAAGCTTTTGCGGGTCATTTGTGTGAATATTGGGCACTGAGTTAACTCCTTACGGCTGTACCTTTTTCGGTAATCCCTATTAACAATATAAACTCCACAGTACGATAACTTCACCTGTCAAAGGTTTGAGCTAATGATAAAATCAATAATAAACCAATTAACCTCATTATTAAGGCACGAGAGGTCAGTGCAATGTGCTAATTACTAAACCGTTCCAGTCCTTCCATAAAGTGATTAAAAATTAAGCCTGCGAGCTCTAACCCTTAAATAATACGAATATATGTACACCTAAATTATTTCTGCGGTACGTACTTACATTAATAATAAATAATTGTTTTAAAATCTAACATATTGGCTGTCTTAAGCTCTGAATCAGCAGATCTAAGAATCTTTGGCTCCAAAAAGGAGTCAAATTTTGTAAAAGGAAAACCAAATAATATATGTATTATGCCGATATTCTTTGACCTTTATTGCAAGTACTTATTTTAATTATAGGCCCTAATTTGCCTATGTATTTTCCAGTTTCTTACAAAAACACTTAAACTTTACCTCCCTGCGTGTCTATGTGCTAAAATTGGAAAGCATCAACTGTAAATGTTCTATTAAATTCGATTAAGATAGGTAGTTAGAAATATCTAATTTAATGTAAATATACCTATAATAAAGAAGTAGCACTTAGTTTACACACCTACTTAGATTGATTTTTAGATTCATAGATTTATACATGATCCAATAAAACAAGGTGTGCTATTACGGTTGGGACACAAGCCTACGTCACTGTCCAGTTGCCACTTCATTGTAACAAAAACAAAAATTAGAAAACAAATTTGTTAATAATCTTTTAAATAAAATAGAAAAAGCATTTCAATTGTCTTTTTGTTTCTCCGCTCAAGCAAAACAATTCAAGTTAAACACAAATTTAACATATTATTGAAATCTTTACCACTTAGTTTTATCGGATTCTCAAAGGTAAGTAATACACGAAGATTGGGGAGTTATGATTTCATGGTACTGGTAACACAGTGTCGATGACGTAGGCTAGTGTCACCTACGTGACCCCTGCGTCTCGGAATAGCATACCTGGCAGAGTATATTATTATACCATGGATTTATACAAATACAGGCGTTTGTGCGCGACGAGGCCACTTTATAGCAGTGGAAAGTGAAAGTTGCATGACTTGTTCAAGTGTGTGTAGTACCTAAGGAGTGTGTGATGTCTTTAATGCTGAGTACAATGGAAAAGATTAGGGCATGAAATGCATTCTTTTATTTCAAATGGGGGCATGAAATTTCTATCACGGAAAGGTTAATGAATAGTAATCTTAATCGTTTTTAGTATCATGATATATTTACCAAATGGATCGAATTTGAAAGTTATGGCACCCTCTTAACCATCAATAGTCTGAAAAAACTACATTTCCATGATAACAATTTCTGAACGAAATCTAGGTACCTAATACTGCGCAATGAACTTAAGATCGCTTTTCCATGAACTACAGAAGTTTTCACTTTATAAACGTGGTTTATAGATCCATAGTCAACTTATCAAGATTTTTTAGGTAGTAAATAAAACCATAGAGATACTTATATGATTCGACCTCGAAAGCTGCAGCCTTTTCTCAGATGGCGTGAGAGAGACGAAAAGTATCAACAGAAATTGGGGCTATGGCAACAGTGTTCTCATTTGAATGTCTTCCATGTTTTGGTAAGCTTGTGCCAGTATTCTTTGCAAGTAGTCTGTATTTGCAGGTATGTGCAGTGAGGAGCGGTGGGCAGTATCGCCTGTTGTCACCATGCTTCCGTGTACCTTATATCGTATTCATGGAGTAGGGGCAGCCTCTGACGTAACAGTTTGAAAGTCTCCGCTGAAAGCTTCGTACTGTTAAGGTTTAAACGCCGGAGATTCGATAGGCCTGAAACAGATAACGTGTGTTTTAAAATTATTGTGATTTAATAAATTTGGGCGCATTACCAATCACATCAACAGCGCTACGGTAACGACGACATCAACGCAATTAGCGCTGTTGGCGTGGATTTTGAACGCGCTCTTGGTGATTTGGCAGATGTTGGGATATTACGGGAAACATTTTCTTCTACTTAATCCAAATAAATACACCTACTAAGATACATGTGAATAGTATTAGTTAACAACGCGGTAGTAAATTAAATGTTTATATACAAAAAGGCCTAAATGTTAAGGAAGGATATGACGACGGAAGAGCGAGGAACAGCGGCTATCTTGTGAAGATTACCCCCTCATCATAAAACACATATAACATAGGGACTGTAGTAGGTACCTGAGAGTGCCTCGATGCCTTTGTCGGAGACAGGCGTTTCACAGAGGTTAAGCACTTGCAGGCTAGGCAGGTGCTCGGCTATCAGCTGCACGCCGCTGTCGCCGAACTTGGTGGCCCACAGGTTCAGGTAGCGGAGGGCCGGCAGCTGGAATAAAAGATGATTAATATTTTTATAATGACCGGAATAAATAGGAAAAACTGTTAGCTCTTCTTGTCGTTTTTGGGAGTCGGTTATAAAGTGGCACCCCACTTTTAATTGGAATTTATATATTGCAAGAAAACTGTAGTTTCAATCAAAATTCAAAAGAGAAACCATTGCACCATGTGCTTGATATATCGTTGTTACCTTTATGAGATGTCGCGCACACTCGCTGGTGACGCTGGTGAAGGCCAGTGAGAGACACTCGAGATTCCCGAGTGCACCCGCCTCCAGCAGCGCCGCAACGTCCGCGTCCGTGGCCCGCACCGGCAGCGACAGCCGCTTCGGCCCGCCCTCGGCTTGCTACAACACATTATGAAATAGTTATCAATATAAAAAACGGGCTTCATAAAAATGTCTGAACTGGACCAATTTGAAATGGCACCACACGGGAAGCACCAGCTTTCAAATAAAAAAAGAATCATCAAAATCTGTTCACCCAGTCGAAAGTTCCGAGGTAACAAACAAAAAAAAATAAGTAAAGTCGAATTGAGAACCTCCTCCTTTTTGGAAGTCGGTTAATAAGCCATCTATCATATCATATCTATCATATCATATCCTCCCGTTTATTAGTAGACTAACTGACTAGGTTATACCTATTTTCAGCGATTCTGTTTAGGTGATTACAAAAAGTTGCGCGACCACAAACCTTACCTTGGCACGTTAAGTTCCACGTTTGCCTGCTTTTCTGCAATCATCTAAACATAATCGCATAAAACAAGTGACAGTACAGCCCCTGTCAATTTCAATTTCAATAAATTTGTTTCGAGTTATGTATGGTTCATACAAAATCCCATAGAGAAAAGGACGTAAATTTTTTCCTGTTTTTTTTTTTTACAGGAAACCTTAAAAAGTGACGGGAGACAAAATAATTCCCACAACAACGATATCTATCTATATTCTCGATCTCTAGATTTCGTTAGTAGGAAATTATTTTGGGCAAGGCCTAAATTTGAGGCGAACATTTTTTTTTCGCGGACGTCAAATTTTTTTTTTTTTTTTTTTAATCAAATTTTTATGCTTCATTCTAGAGTGAGGGATTCTTAAGCGCTTATCATCAGGCGAGCCACAAGCACATCTCGTCAGTCTGTACTCTGTAGCATTAAAAAATCGTCTTCTGATTTACTAACCAATCTCTCTAGCGTCTTCTGTCTTTCACAAAGGTCCCGGTAATACTGTTGTCCCAGCTCCGTGCTCTCTAGAGCGGAGATGATTTCAAGTTGTGTTTGTTCCCCGTCAGCTACTTCCCACTCCAACATCAAACACAACGCGTCTACTGCTGCCGGCTAAAATAAAAACAATTGTATGAGTTTATGCAGAGATTATAATATGTATTATATACGCTTTGAAAAACGCGCATTACGCGATTTTAGAACTGAAGGAGATAGCCTAATTCAGATTACCATCGCATTAAACATACTACAAAGTGGTAGTTCATTTAATGGTACGTAAATTTGTAATAATTAGGCTAAACATGTTAATTTATCGGTACTTACGTTTTGAGTTAAAGCGACTAGAATGATGTCCGGCAGTTGTCTACTAATACTTTGTAGAAAGCTTTTTCTTTTACAGCAACACTTCAATAAGCTGTCGAGCTGCAAAAAACAAACAATATAATGTAGGTAGGTAATTTTTTCCCCTCTTCTGAGGACATGACGTTGGTCTACTTTATGGCCTTTTAAAACAATGCGCGCCGTTATTTAACTTGCACTTTTTTATATTTAAAATTACTGTCTACTTTTAATAAATGTACTTCGGTCAATTTGCATACGGAACATTTCAAAATACTTAGAACAATTTTTGTTTTAATGTTTTTTGTTATGACCACAGCAGACCACCAAATAGTTTTTATCATTTATTCTGGTCATTATAAAAATATCAATATACCGAGTTGCTATTCCTTAGTTTTAGTAACTATATTTATGCATATTGGGCAATAAATATATGAATAATTATATTTGTGGAAAATAGGGGAAAGTTGACCACCATATCTCCCTTGTTTGTCTGATCTGATGCTAGCAATACCTATTTGACAGTTGCCGACCCAATTCTAGATGCTTAGGTAAAAAAAGTAAGTTCATGCAGCAAAGGAAAAAGAAAATCTGCTTAAAACAGGCAAAGTTTATAGGTAATCTGTTCGTACTATCCGATTGTGGTTTAGATGATGCTTAGATCTGTGAATGACACTGTATTGACGTCAGTAGGAAAGACCCATAATCACACCCTTTACCTATTACCAGAATTGAATTCCATGTGTCTGATTTGACCTCATGCCGCGCTCATTTATTTATAAACAAATGTTAGTACTACATACACAATGGGCGGGTCTGGGATAAACCATTGAGCATAAATAAGGAATGAGGAACATTTTGAAATACTGAATATATTTTATGTTCTTACTTCAATCATGACAATGTATGTCACCGTTACCAACATCCAGTTATATCTAAGAGAGGTACTCAGTTCCGTAACAATGAAATTAGGTTCTGCTGCTTCGTGCAGTTTTACAGAACGTGTAGATTGTCTCGTGCTAGTTTTCAATTGGGTTTACTTATTAAATCGCGTTAACGTCAATTACGACTTGTATGAAATAAGAGCAGACTGCTCTTATACTTCATATAAGCCATTGCTGTTGCCATTTTACGTTAACGCGATCGAGTAATAACTATACTCGCACTAAGCTCTCTGGCCGTCCAAAAAACCTTGCCAATATTTAGTAGGTTAGGTATATGCAGGCGCCCTCTGGCACAGACAATTTTGTCTAAAAGAGGACTCCTGCCTACTTTTCATAATTTTGAAAACCGTAAAAAAAACTTTATTGCGCTTAATTTTCGGGGCTAGCCCGGACATTTGTTAGGCATTGGTGGAGCCGAAACCAACACCAAGAGGCCTCGGAGTACAAAATACAATTAAGGGATGTGTATAAAATGGAATAAAAAACGTAATATTAAAAAAGTGATGATTTGCCACCCACTAAATGGGCCCCCATAATGGCTGCCGCATATTGGCACCAGAGGGACAACATTGACGTGGGTATGGTTTAGGTGTCGAGAGGTGTGCTGCACTTTTACTAAACGGTTCTCGCGGCGCGTTATGCCCTTTAACACTTCTACCCTGGACCTCAGGTTCTTGGCTCATGCGGTTTCCACCCCCAGACAGCCGATCAAGGCAAGCCAGGGGTCGGGGTCTCTAGGGTACGGGTCTGGTTTTAGCCCCATGGAATCGGGGTATGCGGTGTCGCGTTATTATTATTTTTATTGGTATAAAATGTAGCTATATTTACCATAGAGCCCCAAAGTTCGCAGAGCTCTTGTTGCGGTAGCGCCAACACGGGTTGCGCGGGTGCGGCGGCGAGCAACCACGAAGGGGGATAGAGGCGTGCGGCGCGCGCGGGTGCAAGACGCGCGTGCGCCGCGCAGCGCTCGTCCCGCGCAAGCGCGCTCAACACTCGCGCGATCCGTGCAGCCACGCGCGGGCAGCTCAGCGCGCCCGCGCACATAGGCACGGGCTGCAGGACCGCGCCGACTATCACTAACCAGTCTTCGTATTCGCACCTACGAAAAATAAAAACCACATACTCAATAATTTTTCTAAAATTGAATGTTTTGCTTACTTCATAGACTATAAACTATTACAAAACGGCTTATGTTCACGTTATGTTTATCGGTCGAGAGGAGCGACCGGTTTCGGAACCATTAGAGCTCCTTCATCAGTGAATACGCGTGCTCCTCTTATGGCTCCGAAACCGGTGGCTCGTCTTGAGCGATAAACATAACGTGAGTGTAAGCTGTTTTGTAATAGTTTATAATGAATCCTCACGTAAGTTTTGATGAAGTGGTTCAGTTCATAGACTGTGTCTCAAAACTTAGCTATTGGCATACAAAACTTTTTTTTTTATACTCCTATATAAATACCCGGTCATAAAGAACACAGCCAAACTATGCCTGCATGCATGCAAAACCTCTAATTCTTCCATTGCAAGCACATAATTTAATGGAGGACACGCAATTTTTGCTTGGAAGATTTCTATCTTACTTTTGCCCTGTTTTAGGAATATCCAAAAATGTATCGTTGTGTAGTAATGGTGAAATTTTGAGATATTGTCTATAAAAATAAGCTAAACTATCGAATGGTTACCATTTCAACGTTTTAGCCATTTAACGCCGAAAACATAATCTAAAACTTAAATTCTATAGCTTAAATGGTTATATAATTTCATATTATACACTTTTACAAGAAACTGACAAAAACAAATTTTTGAGGTGCTCGTTGATGTCTTTTGTACTGCGGTTTACATTTCAGAAAGATTGGGCAAAAGAGTTCAACGCGCATGGGTCCAAGCCCAAAAGACACTGTCCACTGTATGATTGTTTTGGCTTAGCGCGGACAGATACTTTTACTAAAATAGTTTTTATTCTTAATTAGATTGTTTATATGGCCTTCTATGGACTCATGTTTGTGACTGATTCACAATGGGCAAAAATGACAAAAGTATGAAATCCACTAATTTTATATAAATAATATAATTTAGCTATTACAACGGCTAAATCTTTACAGTGTTAGGTATATACCAAAACTAATAAACGTAAAGCGGCGAGATATCGACCAATACAACTTTAACAAAATTGACATGCATGACGTAACGAAGCCATCAGTTTTGTGCACTTCTATTGTTCAAAATCTCGCTGCTCTACTGATCTCACGTGAACCTAAACATACGTTAACTGGTTTTAGCTCAATTTTGGTGCCAATGTGTGATCTATAATATGATGTCATGTCAACGAAGCAAAGCATCTCTTTGCTGTCGATGAAGACATGAAATGTTTTAATATTTAGTTTTGCCTATCACCTGGCTTTGGCTGTATTCTGGTGGAAACTTTTGTATAGTCTAAGATATCAGTGAATCAGAGCACCTCGTCCTCACTGTCAGTGCCACCATAGATTATTTTAAGATTCAGCTTTTACTGTATTCTGGTGGCAACTTACATGCAGTCTTAGATGTCAGCAGAGCAAAGTACCTCCCTTCACTGAAATAGCTGACGGTGCAGCCGTGAATTGTTTTAAGAATCAGTTAAACTTAGGTACATATCAACTTTCTTTAACATTATTCTGGAGGCAACTTACATATGGTCCAAAATGTCAGCAAAGCAGAGCACCTCATCCTCGCTGTCAGTGCAGACGTGCGGTATCGCAGAGTTCCGGTAGTGGTCGTCCAGGGCTGCGAGCGCTACCGCCGCCAGGTTGGGCGCAGCGCGTGGATGGGGGCACTTAGCTCTATTCCCATGCGTCACCTCCACGAACCGCCGCACCAGGGCTGCGCCGGAGTTGTGTGCACTCAACGCACTGAAACAACAGACATCCTGTTATACGTCAAGTAGGAGTAAAATTAAACAATGGAAGCGAGACGGACCCGCGCCCACTCTTACCTTCAAAAAGACCATGCGTAAACTTGGCAATAATATGGATACAACATGTCTCTTAAAAAATATATAAAAAATATCGCTGTTGTGTGCTATGCTTGCTAATGTAGGTTAAGCAATATTAGTACCGAACGTTCGAAAATAGCTTTCCGAGTAGTACGTATATTCGAAAGGAATTTAAAGTTATTTATAACATTGTTTACCACCATTGTGCCTATTGTGCACTTTGAACATTATTTAGACAGAGGTGTGTTGCGTTGACATCGAAAACAATGACGTCAATGCAATTGAACCCGTGTCGACTGAGGTTCAGTGAACACATAGTTGTAAATTGAAGGTATGGATTTTGATTCCATTTTAGTATCATACCGCTTCCAGTCCCTAAACATAAATAATATAATTGGTAAACGAAATAACGTCTTCACAAAAATATGAAAACCCTATTTCAGTTAGTAAATGACATAGAAAGTAGTTTGACTATGGTTAGGTATATTATTATCGCTCGAAGAACTGATGACCGATGGGGAAGAAAGGTTCTTGAGTGGAGATCACGAATTGGAAGACGCAGCGTAGGTAGGCCTCCCACTAGATGGACCGACGACATTGTGAGAGTCACGGGCATCCAGTGGATGCAGATGGCAGAATGTCGTTTAGTGTGGAGGTTAAAAGTGGGAGGCCTATTTTCAGCAGTGGACGTCTTCTGGCTGATGATGATGATGATGAGGTATATTTAGTCTATGTACCTATACATAAACGAAGGAATTTCTAAATGATATTTTTCCGTTTATGCAGAGACTAGAAAAGTTAAAAGTCTCTGGTTTATGTCTGTATGTTTATAGCCTTATCTTTTAAGAGCGCAAGCCTTTTTATCTAGTTAAGACGATTCTCACTATACATTACCATAAGTATAGACGTACAAGAAATAGGAGTACTTATTTTCCTATTATTTAAGCAGTACTTATTACATTCACTAGTTGCACCCTCAGTTTCACCTATACGCGCCGGACATCCCCTTAGGATATATTTTTTCCAGATGAGTGCTATAACACTCTTCGGTCCAACTATATCTATGCAAAAAGACATGAAGATCCGTTGTTTTGTTCTTGCGTGAAAAAGGAACAAACTAAAACGCTTTCGCATTTATATTATTAACCAACAAAAAAAGGAGGATGTTCTCAAATCAACGCATTTTTTTAAGTATGATTATTGTTCACTTTGTGTTTGCTAATTCGAATTGTAATCTAAAACACTCACTGCATTCATTCATAATGTTGCTATTTCACAACACTGTGCCCATTTGTTGCCCTTAATAGCCTATCATTCAATTGGCATAATTAAGTACCGAGTATATCGCCGGAAATTAGCTGAACGTCCTTCACACAGATTCATCTTGTGACCGTGTTCAAATGACGAAATAAATTTTTATGATCCTATTAGCATGGTAATTAAATATACAGGTCAAGACCCTTTAATACCTGTAGTTTCTAATACAATTACGTAAGTATGTAAATGACTTCGATTCTGTTGTACCATTTTCAAAACTAAACTAAATTTGACAGCTCTAAAGCTGTTGCCATCTTTTTTGACATATATTGAAATGAAAAGAGGCACCGGTAATTTTAGTCCTGTCAGATTAGTTTAGTTTTTGAGAAGTACAACAGAATTGACACCAATATCCATTTTTAGATTTGCCTATTACTTCCCTTACTCGTATGTCATATTGAGAAATCTTACTGCTGCGCGTGTTGCTAGACATTACTGGCCTTCAAAGACGTGTGCCTAATCAAATTGTAACTAACAAAAAAAAACAACAAAGAACTAAGTTACTGAATTATAAATAAGCCACAATTCCCAAAGACCCAGAACTGACATATAGAATAATATAAGGTTTTACCAGCAAGCAGTCGTTCCACCTACCAGCGGGCTTAGTTTCGTGCATGACATATGCATGACTCTTTACATCGTGAGAAAACGAGATAGGCGTATTTATAAACATAACCTTCTCACGTTCTCGGTCGATAAATATGCTTGCTGGTGAAGCGACCGACGACGGCTCGATGCTGACGTCCCTACATTAGGAAATTCTTACCTACGTTCAGACGTGGATAAATATAGAATAATGATTTCGAAATAAGTAGTTTATACGTTTATATCAAAACTAGGTATTTAGATATCACGTTCAAAATAGATACAGGGTTATCAAGCACCTGATATAATCTCTGACTAAACGTCGTCCGTTGGGTGCTCTCGCGAAGTCCACGTTCCGGGTGAGGACGCGGCGCACGGGCGGCGCGAGCGCGGGCAGCGGCGCGGCGCGCGGCCTACGCCTGCACATACGCGCCAACAGTGCACACAGATCGTCTGTCGCGCACCGCTCCGCCAGCATCGGGGCTGCGACGCTTGTGGCATTCTCCGCCCATTCCTCCCACTCAGGACTGTCCTTATCCTGAAACGAAATAAATTTCTATAATACACCGAAAATACAAATTTAACTTATTCTTAGTGGACCTCTACACCCCTGAAGGAATCTACCTGCCAAATTCCAGCTTCATAGGTTGAGTACTTTTTGAGATTCTGCGATGAGTCAGTCAGCGAATGGTATTTCGCTTTTATATATAGTTAAATATAGATTATAGATTCTTGCAAAACTAAAGTCAATCAAAATATATGGTATGCTGTATTATGGGTAGCCTAATCGCATAAAGCTATTTCTTAAAAAAACAGCTGTTTCATACATTTCGTCGAGGGTCAATGATTTTTATATGGGCAGCAGTTTTTTTCGCGATATTAGGTTGGACTCATAGTAAAGGTTGTTCATGATGATGAGTACGTCAATGAGTACCTGAAATTTTCTACTGTCTAACACTCTAACCAGTCGCCCAGTAGATTTAGAGGCTTGAGTGGAAGTAGAGTTCCGTGTATGTTCTAGAAATCAAAACAAAACAGAGACTGAAATACAAAGAGCGAATCTAACTCAATTGACGTCAGTAAGTCTGATTTCGCAAATAATTTACTTGCCACACTGCTCTTTATCAAAATGTAATTCAAACGCAAACAGCACGTGTGCAACGAATGCTGTGATAAGAAGTAATCATATTTCTATGAATGGTTTATTTTAACTGGGGAACTGTAAAGTACCTGTAGATAATGTAACCTACGTTTAGACCTACTAGTTATACAGAGTTACACAGAACGGTGATATTAAGTCGAAATGAGGTCATAATATGCACATAGAAAAAATAATACATGAAACTGCTTAAATTCAATATAAAATTTGTACAAACTAGCACTAAAATATAAAACTAAACTAATCTAATCAACCGCTGCCATTGTTCCCATAATGCTGACCGCATTACCGCGCTGATATGCATTAGGTACCTAGTGAGTTGCGCAAGATACCAGCCAGCATTTTGGTCACGAGATGCTTCGAACAGGCGCTTTGATAGTTATTTAAATATTAAATGTTAATTATGATGTTAAGTGTGAACAATGACGATATTATCTTAATTGTGAATAACAGTTTTCTATGGAACAGCAAATTTTATTTTCGCTATTTTACCGTTGTTCCCAACGTAGAGCCTTCTTCTGGCTTAATACCACAGTTCCGTGTAACCCTATATATTTACTAGGTACTATCATAATGGATATTATAAATTAAATAGTGCTGTGGAAATCCCCATAGACGAACAGGATATAAGCTAACAGTATTAACAGTTCGAAAAATACAGGAGAGCGCATGTATACAGTACTTACTACGTAAGCAGACGAAACAAAAAAACTCCTTCGCAGGGGATTGTATAAGGTTTTTTTTGGAATAAGCCGTGAAAATAAATACACATAAGTACGAGTACCTAATGACTAGTATCTAAAATGATTTATTTGATTTTTGCGATTTTAGCACTTAACAGATTTTATCGCATGTATTTTGGCCTTACTTTTAATTATTATAGTTGAATATAGTATAGATTATGTAAGGTTGTTGATTGTAAGAAATAAATATAAAAAACCTAACGATACGAACACTTTGCAGTGTTCGTGATTACAGATAGACTAAATGATGGATGCGACGTCAGGACGTATACCTGTGACGTCAGAATTAGACGTCAGGAATTAAAATAATGTAAAATATATGATTATTAAAATCCGTTAAAAGTCTAAATAAAGCAAAAACCTATTAAAACATTATGTATGAAACTAGTCATTAGGTACTCGTACTTATGTCTTTTATTTTAATGGCTTATTACAAAAATCCCTTATACGTTATACAATACCCTGCGATGGGGATTTTTGGTTCGTCTGCTTACGTAGTACTACGCGCTTTCCTGTTTTTCCTAACTGGTACAGAAATTGTAGTAAAATACACGCGAAAAAGTCCGTTATGTTGTTTAATTTCAATGTGTACTTTCATACATACAAGTTCCAAACCTATTTTGTCAAGAGGACCGCTTGCGAATAGGTACTATATGAATACGGACTATCTGCGTCAGCCGGTACTAAATGAGCACATCACGAACTGATTATGACAGTTTATAATGTCCTATTTTGAAAGTGGAAAATTTTCGTCGTTATACTCAGCACAAACAGACTGGTGGATTGATGGACTTGACCTCTTTATCTATTTACTTACAAAATGTACATAATACCAATTCAAATATTTTAAATCGTTAACGGATAGTAGGAGTTTATTTTACGAACTACAACCATGTGAACAACTAACATTGTTGTACGTCGTTGAACTATAGTCGGAGTAACCGGATTCATCTTACGTGAGTAATTCCCGTATAATAAAAACAAAACATTGTACGCAGTACGTTATATTCTCAAATCATGCAAACAAGGGAACTATATAGTAAGGTGGCGAACGCATATTACATATTTGGACGTCGTTGAATACTATAGTCGGAGTAAACAGATTCATCTTACGTTAATAATTCCCGTATAATATAAACAAAACATTGTACGCAGTACGTTATATTCTGAAATAATGCAAACAAGGGAACTATATAGTAAGGTGACGAACGCATATTAATTACATCTTTGGACGTCGTTGAATACTATAGTCGGAGTAACCATATTCATCTTACGTGAGTAATTCCCGTATAATATAAACAAAGCACTGTACGTAGTACGTTATATTCTCAGATCAGACAAACAAGGGAGATATAATAAGGAGGAGTGGTGGGTGCGAACGCATCTGGCCTAAATCAAGCTTGATAACTTTTGAGTCGAACTCACCCTCTAGACGGCATTGCTGCTTATTTTTTTGCATGGCGACTAATTAGTTAGTGTCGCTGCAAGTATCTTAGTGTGCGTGAAAAATAAGTAAGTGTTACACTTTTGACGTTAAGCTGTTTAGCAGAAAAGATTTTTTTTTAATGAAATTTGAACACTTTTGAATATGAACGACAATTTGTACTACGGCATATCTTCCGTGTATGTCTGATCTAAGATCTGAGGTTGTACCAGTAGAGCTCTTTTGCATGGTCCACCTGGGGAAGTACCAAAGTAGCACACCTTTACCAGTTATTCAACAGCCAAGCAGTAGTGTGCAAACATTACTGTGTTCCAGATTAAAGAACAATTAATGTATCCAGTGAAATTACTGGGTACAAATAGATTTAACGTGACGAGCGCAGTGTACTGCCGCGCTAAGTTTTGAACTATTAAAGATTTATATTATGAACTGAACTGTTATGGATGAGCGTGGCGCTTACCATCAAGCGCGAGACTTGCTCGTCTCGTCACTCAGTCGCATAAAAAAGAGAGCTAAGTGAGATATCTTGAGCAACTATTTACGGACAAATAATTATTTGTATCAAATTTGACGAGTTGTAAAATCTCGCAAACAATGTGAATGTTTACATGTCGCTGCATAAACAAAGCTTCATACTTTAAGGCTTGGTAGAACCATAGTAGTAGTAAAGGTATATGACCAATTTGACAATAACAGTAACACTGACTTTAGTAGTTAGTGCGAAATGCGTTGCACCAGCGTTTTCACTAGCATAGTTCAAGTTACCAGGGTTGCCAGTCAAAATAGACCTTATTTACCCCCAGATTCTGGAATTATATTTAATGCACCTGACAGATATTTAACATAAATAATAACACTATCCAGCAAAGCGTGGGTTGTTACGGTTAACAATTAAAGTTATGACGTCATTTAACAATTTTCGGATGGAGCAACGAATTTTTTGCCTAACCTAACCGGTACTTTAACTGAAATGACGATGTTTATTATTGCAAAATTTAGGTGTAACCCATCATTAATTACCTTGTTATATATTTGTCAAATGATACGATCGTTTGCGTCATCTAATGTGTACCATCACAAACGTAAAACACTGTGTGTGTGTGTGCGCGCGCGCGCATGTGTACTCATGTATGTTGGTTCCCACTGAAATCTTATGAACGGATTTTCAATGAAATTTGGAATGCTGACCTGCATTCCAAATTCTATTGGAGGTGGCTGATATCCTATCATCATCATCATAAGTTACCTATTTTTAATCCTGAAAAAATAGCATAGCTATTTTTATTAATAGGCTCTTAAAGATTACCTCAATATAAGATTTTATCGAGTATAATTATTCAGAACTGGACCAAATTATGAAAACCAGGACCACACGGGAAGCACCAGCTTTCAAATAAAAAAAGAATCATCAAAATCGGTGCACCCAGTCGAAAGTTCTGAGGTAACAAACAAAAAGAAAACTGGCGTGTTGAGAACCTCCTTCTTTTTGGAAGTCAGTTAAAAATGCCAATACACGACTTAAGGTGAGGATTGTGAGGATAAGTAACGTCTGTACATGTGGAGGTTAGTGTGTTAGTTTGTTTGTTCCTACTCAACTCCATACCGGCTCTATTCCTGTAGGATAGCAGGTGAAAATGTCGAAGTACACACCTCAGATAGTAAGTCTGTAAGGATTTGCAGCGGTGTTCGAGTTACGCTTTCATCTTGCAAAGGTGTCGTCATGATGAAGTCCACCATGTTCTGCGAACAAAGAAATTAATATGGTTAAAAAAAAAACTAAAAAAAACATTCTTATGAGATTCGTTAAAACAAACCAAAGGATCCCAAAATCGAGGGGTTTACACTAAGACTTGTTGAAGGAGGTGTGATAATGGAGCTGGGAGGTGGATGGTGGAACTCCTCACTAACTACCAACTTAGTCAAGTTAGGTAGATAGTAAAACTCTTCACTGATTACCAAGTTAGTCAAGGTGGATAGTTAAAATCTTCAGTAATTTAATATTTTAAATGAATAAAACATATAGTACAACACTAGCATGAATCATATTTTCATCATCATCAGCTAGAAGACATCCACTGCTGTAGAACATAGGCCTCCTTTACCCTCCACACTGAACGATAGCCTACCATCTGCATCCAATGGATGCCCGCGACTCTCACAATGTATTCAGTTCATTAAAAAGTGGGAAAGACAGTGGGAGGCCTACCTACGCTGCGTTTCTGGTTCGTGGTCTCCACTCGAGAACCTTTCTTCCCCATCGGTTATTGGTTCTTCGAGCAATGTTGCCTGCCCATTGCCACTTTAGCATGCAAATTTAAATAGCTATGTTAGTGACTCTGTTTTTTGGTGATTTTACGCGTCCCGGATTTTATCGCGCAAAGAAACTCCAAGCATAGCTCTCTCTATTGCCCGTAATAATATTTTAAATACAGTCAAATAACCTATTTAAAAGTAGATTATCGTTGACTTTCAAGATTTGTTTACACAGTTAAGCTAATGAAAGCGTGAAAATAAATCATTGCAATTACAAGCACGAGTAACATACCGTTTCATGTTAATAATTCCTTTGAGGCTCGGGCATCATCGTTTAATGAGTGTTAAATAAACAATTACCTTAAGTTCCTTTAAAACGACTTCCTTCCTCACTGTCTTCGTCATAAAATTACGGTATCTAATGATGTTTCTCTGAAATAACGAATTGTTTTCATTACAAAGTGACTGTTTGCTATGGAAACTGTATTTCAGAGGATAAATACTCACTTTCCAAACAATTGAATGATACCATTGGTCCCTTGTATAAGCATCATTTGCCTGTAAATAATAACAACAAACATTAGCTCATCAATTAATTAATTAATATAACTGGCACGTCACACAACAACAGGACATTTATTCTGTTTATTTCCTTAAAAGAAATCGCTAGCTAACTCGAAAATGAAATGTCTTTTACGTTAAAAAAATCTCAATAACTTTAGTTTTTGACGTGTCTTCGAGGAACGTCTTTGCTGCAAACATCTAACGCATTATGAGTTTATTCTATTCTATTCTATAATAAGATTTTGCTAAAAATTTAATAGGACCTTCGAAGAATATATATTGGGTATACTAACGAAAATAAGTATCTAAATAGCAAAACACTGAAAAATTTTGCATAGTCCAAGAATATCGATATCTGTTTACTTAAGCATCTACTGGGTTATGCGGAAAGGGTGTACTAATCCGAATGGTGACATTGTACCCATCATTATTTATGAACAACTTTTACTATGGGAGCAACTCTGAAATCCCGACAACAATAACAGCTGTTCCATAGAAAACGGTCATTCACTCTCGATAAAATTTATGGAACAGCTGATATTTTTTTCGCAATTTAAGGATTGATCCCATATTAAAAAGTTGTTCATAATGATGAGTATGACAGACTTTCGGCTTAGCACACCTTTTCCGAGCAACCCTCTATAAGCGAAATCCACTCAGTCACTCACGCACGGACTAATCACGAAATCTCGAAACCTACTTCTAGATCTACAAAGCTTTAACTTATCAGGTATTCCCAGTGGTTAATAAAGCATCTTAAATTACCTGAAGCAGCAAAGATCCATGAGGCATCACTATTCGGAGGCAGTATTTCCTGGCTGGATCCCATCGCGATATGCAGTACACTTCTTGCATACAGCTGTATGATAGAGGATTTTCCAGCAGACCGGATGGCTGTAACCAAAGAAACAGATGTTTACAAATTGCTTCAAAGTTCTTTTTAATGGAAAGTGCTTTTGTTAAACAAAATACAAGCCAGGAAATACTGAATACAACATTACTTAACCAATCTACAAAAAAAAATTGGCCGTTGAAGGTCTAAGGTACTCAAAATGCTCAAGCCCATTACCAGTTGGCAGCGTACTCAGCATGCTGGTGGCATTATTTAAAGATAGGATTTTGATTTGGTCAAATATTCTTAAAAACTCAGAATTCGTGATGATAAAAACATAGGCATTGGATGTGTATAATCGGTTGAACTTATTTTACGTGACCAAAATGCTGGCCTGTATTTTGGTCATAAAGTTAGCTTCGCAATCCAGCGAGGCAACCCGCTGCCTTATTATGGATCTTTGATCGGGATCGCGAGTGTCAAAATTTTGACACTTGAAAGGGGTTATGACGCAAAAAAAAGCGTTGTCTATTTCCAATTTCGTAGGTGACGTAATACGCGATCCCGATCAAAGATCCATAATAAGGCAGCCGGCCAGTAATTTGGGCACGTTGCCTGAAATTAGGGATCGTTTGAACTATCTATAGGCCTTCGTTACCTATAGACAGTATAAACGTTCTTCGATTAAGTAGTTTAGTTTTTGGTTTATGGGTAGGTGTTGTTTCGTTTTGTTGTTGTTGTTTCATTAAATTATTACATCAGCAACATTAATAATTAATGTAGGCAAGTGATCAATATTATATATCTATAGCCAATCAACGTTATTAATATTATGTTATGTTACAAAAATTACCTCAACTCAGCATAATGTTTCAAATATCTGACTTATAAATAGACTATGTATTTAAAAACGTTTGAAGTATTTAAGGTTGGCATTGTTTCTGTATAGAAGATAAGTAATCACTAGGTTTACTATGTTATTAACTAATGTAGACTGCTGCTGAAATCTACACACCAACGTACAATGCATTTATCAGTCGATATGGACGGCGTGAGGCGTCGCGCGTAGGCTCGAGTTGGCTGCGGGAACATTAACCTAATATCGATTGCCTAACCCAAATGGAGGCACTCAGAGTTGATAGATATGGGCGTGTCTTCATCATTTTAGTGTCATTAGCACAATAAATACTAACCAATGTAAACAAACAGTTCGTATCCCTATGTTCATGGCTCTATATGGGTACCTATAGGTAAGCGATCGTAATACAGTTCATTTAGTTTGATATAACTACGTGCAGATGATCACTTAGTGAACTAAGTGCTAAGCCGAAAAGATTTCATTGTACTCTCATTATAAAAACTGTTTCAAAGAAAAATCATAACAAAAACTGAAGTGGGACTGGGCCGGCCACCTTAGTAGAATGTCGGATGAGCTGTAGGCTAGAACCACTACAGAATGGCTGCCGCATGCCATACGACCCCTTGGAAGACCCAGAAAAAGATGGCGGGACGAGCTTCCCACGCAAAAGATTGATACACCATAGCACAGAACAGAGAGGAGTGGAAGAAAGGAAGGGAGGCCTTTGCCCTGCAATGGGACGATTACGGCTGAAATTAAAATTTTCTATATTATTTATTTAGTTATTTTTTAATAAATAAAATATAAATAGAAAAATTACATTTAAACTCAACGATATGTATGGAACAGCTGATATTTTTTTCGCGATTTCATGGTTGTGCAATGGTAATAGTTGTTCATAATTAATTACCTTGACCCCAATAACAATACTAATAAAATTATTAACGTTGAACCCAACGATCTATATGTACTACCACCACCAAACCACCAAAACCACACTACCATTGAACCATTAAAAATTGCGCTGACGTAAAAACTAAAACTGCAGTAAGTAGAAATATAGAGTAACTAAAATAGAATAGCAGTATATTATTGTGCCGCAAATACATTTCAATAATGGAATTGGGTCACCGATAGTATTGTATTGTATGAGGAGGCGGGGTGTTTAGGGGTTCGGGGAGGCTCCGAGGGTATGTACGATAGTGTATGACGCGGCGAGTCGCGGTGCATTGCCCCTGCGGCCCAAGGCGGCAGCGTGACCCGGCTGCGAGCGGCATATCTGACGTCAGCAACTCAGCACTCATCCTGCCCTACCCGCGCTACTGCCCGCACCGCTTGACCTGGCTTTCTCTTCCGGATTGCATACCCTTGTCTTATTTCATCGTATTGATTGAATTTTGCGACTACCTTACCTGTTTCTTTTGCTTATTTAGGTAGTAAAACAATGAATGGATCGCAGTAACACTCAGTAGAGAACTCAAGATGATTTGCTTTATAGGTCATCCAATACAGAACAGGTTAGGTTTCAAGTCAACAATAGGGTGCTTGTTGGTTGATTGGTTGGTTATGGTTAGGTTAGGTTAGATTGGTTGGTTGATTTAATAAAAATAATAATGAGTAGTTATAAGTAATTCATAAAATATTTTTTAAGTTAGTTGTTAGTTTATGATATATATTTAGAAATAAAATGTTTATTATAACAATATTTCGATTAATTTGAAGTACTGAAGTACGTATTTAAATATAATCGATATATACTGATCTATGAATATAATTATCTATGCTGACACTTTCTGTGTTATTATAAACATGATATTTTTAATTTCTCATAAACCTTTCTGAAATTATCAATCTTATTTCATTGTTATTTAAATAAAATAAAATAAATATCTGGGACATTATTGCACACATGGTCATCTGACCCCAAACTAAGCAAAGCTTGTAATATATACATACATATATTTTTTTAAATACATACTTAAATAGATATTAACACCCAGACATAGAACAAACACAAATGTTCATCACACAAATGTTTGTCCTAGATGGGAATCGAACCCACGCCCCAAAGCACAGAAAGTAGGTTCACTACCAACTGAGCCACCGGGGCAGTCAAATTTATTTAATCTTATTACATACTTACTTGGTTTCTTTTAACTTTCATATTATTAAAAAAAAAAACACTCATCATATTCATATTTTTTTATACTTAAATATTTTTGTAATTCTGACTTGACTTATTCTGTAATAACACAATAATATTGACTGTGATTTCAGATAAAATAAAAATAGCTCTGATACTGTGATCTAAATATGTATATATTATCTACTATGTACAGCTATTTGAATAGTATGACGTTTGTTTAATCTATCCCATTATCCCTATTGTTACAATCAACATTGGATTTGTACGTACATGTAAAACCGTAAAATAGTAGGTGATTCAACAGTATCATTATAATAATGAATACAAATAAAATCATATTAAAATAGGTTTAAACAACAAACGATAGCTGGCAACTGCTTAAAATAACATTTAAATGAGGTGCATTGACGTCATACTTTTATTAGTTATTTATCATTCTATTTACGTAATTAAATATAAATATATATAAACGGCGATGTGTGTATATTATATATAATATATATGTATGTTCTCTATGGACCT
Source organism: Agriopis leucophaearia (assembly GCA_949125355.1). Lineage (NCBI taxonomy): Eukaryota > Metazoa > Arthropoda > Insecta > Lepidoptera > Geometridae > Agriopis > Agriopis leucophaearia. The sequence goes on from OX421262.1 coordinate 10,877,836, forward strand.
TGAAACGGCTGGACCTATTTTGACAGGACTTTCATTGGCAGATAGCTCATGTTATAAGGAGTAATCCCCGTGGGTGAAACCGCGGGGCGCAGCTAGTAAAATGTAAAAGGCGATGTGTGTATTGTATGTATATTTTTGTAGTGGTAAGACTCTTTTGCAAGGGCCCGCCTGGGGAAGTACCACACCTTTGCCAGTTATTCAACCGCCAAGTAGTAGTGTGCATTGTGTGCAAACACTACTGTGTTCCGGATTGAAGGGCAATGTTTCCAACGAAATAAAAAAATGTTTACATCTCACTGGTATATTTATGTTCCCTATGGACTCCAAAACGGCTGGACTGATTTTATTGAAATTATCAAGCAATCTTCAAATTTGCCCAGCGTGTGACCTTGTAAAGTTTGGTAGCGATCGGATCGCGGATTTTTTTTTTGGTACCTATTTTAATATTTTCCCTACCAAAAACAAGAACAAAAATTGACGTCACATTTACATAATTATTACATCATAGAAAAAAAGGCATCTAAGTCAAAGGGGGTTGCTGTCGCTACCAAGGAGTTTGTTTCCAGGAGTTATATAACGCGGATGAAACCGCGGGGCGTAGCCACTACGTATTAAAATTAATTACGAAATGGCTGACGGTTTTTTGTTATCAACGAGGGCATTAAGCGTCAAGATTAATAAATAAAAATATACAAGTCACGTGTATACCTTACTCTATTTAAAACGTTAACATAACTAAGCGTTTTAAACACTTATCAATGTTGTAAAATTATCTCTTTCTGTACTCTTATTATCGCAGAGCAGATATATTTCGACCAGCCGGGAATGGGACCCGAGACCTGTTCTTATAAGACCTTGGTGTCAGTTTGGAGTCCCGTTCAGTGAGTCTCTTCTACCGAGACAAACCAGTCATCAAGTTACTCGAAATTCTCCCGTCCCGCTTCTTCTGATTGAAGAAGGATCTTTGGATCCGCCAAAGAGATCTATTAAACACCGGCCAAGTGCGAGTTGGGCTAGCGCGCCGAGAGATCCGCAATTCTGCACACAAAAAATGTGTTTTCTTTAATTTGTATCGGGATTTTTATCGCGCGCAAGATTTCCACTTAGAGGGGTCAAGTTTGACGCTTGTATAGTTCGCGCAAAACTTTATGAGCCCTCTGAAGTTAGGCCCTAGTGGCTGCGCAACGCATATTATAGGTATCCGAGGGACGGGACAGGGCGTCGGGGAGGCCTCGGGCCTAACTTCAGAGGGCTCATAAAGTTTTGCGCGAACCGTACGTACGTATTACCGTTTTTACATAAGAGCAAAGACAAAAATATGTATAAAAATACTGTTGGATGGAAACCGCTTTTATTTTTTCCTTTTTAATTTTATTAGGATTTATTTCTACCGTACCATTACATATTCTGTGTTAATTTCAACTGGCTATCTATTATGGTTCAAAAGATACAGGTAGAGTCCCTTTGAGTACGGAACCCATAAAAATGTCAATTGCGCCTTCTTGCAAAACGTTTGCCAGTCTCTATATAATATTTTTTTATGTCTCACCTAACTCACCTTATACCCACAGACGACTGTCCGAAGCAAAGATATTGAAATCAATGGTCCGAAGAAAAAATCACATTTTAACTGGATTATTTCTTGGGTGTAAGTGAGTGAAGATTTACGAATGAACTAAAATTTAGTATCTACCTACCTTATAATATAAAAAAATATTTTTGTATAAATAAATATCTGGGACATTATTGCACACATGGTCATCTGACCCCAAACTAAGCAAAGCTTGTAATATGGCTGCCGGAGACTGATATACATACATACATAATGTTTTTGCTATTTTCGTCTACCGTACCGCTTAGTACCAACTTTCTAAATAAGTAAAGTAAAAAGTAATTCGTGATTCAGTCGTGAGTGTACCGTACAGACTTATAGGTACAACGTAAATGTTAAGTTATGTGATTTACGTCAATGACAACCTTTTTATGAGCGTCGTAATGGTGATACACGAGGAAGCAGAGTTTCTTTCTTTGTGCTGTTTTTTTTTTAAATAAAATCCATAAACATGCTAACCGTTCTTTGTTAAATGATTGCAGTGAATTCCTGGTTAAAATTTTGAAAACCAGGCCGTTTCTTGACAGTTGCTTAGCATCTTTTTATTTTACTAAAACTGTAAAGTAGCGAAATAATGAAATGACCGACCTCCGATACTACGTTGTTTTAGAGTTGTGTTGGTATTAGGTATCTTGAAGAAGAAACTTCAAAACTTCAGAAATATGTAACTAGGCTGCCCTGATGGCCTAGTTGAACCTGCCCTCTATACTTGGGTTCGATTCCCACCTAGTTCACACATTCATGTGATGAACATTTGTTTGTTCTATATCTGGGTGTTAATATATATTAAAGAGTGTATTTAAAAATATATATTATGTATGTATTTGTATGTATAGTATATCAGTCTCTGGCAGGCATAGTACAAGCTTTGCTTAGTTTGGGGTCAGATGACCGTGCAATAATAGCTCGAATAAAAAAAAACAAGTGTTGTAGTAGGCTGTAATATTGTTATTTGTTTCTGGTATATTCCACGCTAAGGTGAGGTGATTTTTTTTTTTTTCCCCACTTGGCTGTAAAAGCTATTTGGGTTTCGTTCTAATTGAATCCATCGCATTGAACCACGAAACCTTAGGTTGCTCTGATTTCAATTCCAGGCACAAGATACCCACCTGATTGGGGTACTACCTGGCTATATAAGATTGCACTTACTGAAACCCCCCGTACGCCGAGCTTCTGTGCCTGATGGAGGGTAGTGTTATATCCATAGGAAAACACCGGTGCCCTACTAGCAAGCCGTCTGAGGCAACACTCTTGGAAATGATCGAGGCATTTCCCGCTCCTTCCCTCTACAACGGTACGAGTTACACCGCGCCTTTATCTTCCCTGGGACTCGCGTGAAAGAGAGATCAGATCCCCAAATCAATTCCCCCGATTAAATTGATTGTACGATAGGCAGAGGTACTGAAGCCATATTCTTAGATCCCGGCCAACCTAACCTACCTTATACCCAACACAAAATACATATGAAAATGTGCGTGTCAATTCACGTTTACACAATAGATTATACCAAAATTTATCCATGCATGTACGTCATACATTTTATTATAATTCTTTCGTAGTCAATATTTATTAGACTGAGGTCCACCCTGCATACAAATAGCTTTTATAAGTATGTGACGTCACATACGTCAAACAGTTAATAATAGTTCTTGTGGTTGACAATGACACTAATTGCGGCGTGATTCGACACACGTGCGACTTGTCAATAAAGCTCGATTCACATAATTTGATTTACATAATTTTAACCTTAGATGCTATATTTTGGTACTCGATATAACTTTATCTTAGCCTTGACAGCTGGTATAAAGCTGCAATAACATCGTAAAACACTGAACGTATTTTTTATATTACTCTGTTGTATATGTATAGCCAATACGCAATATTGCGTTCAAATCCCTTGCAGAAGTGACCAGAATTTACGGATTTCATTAGACCTTTAGGTATCATGGGCCTTTTACAATAGGACAGGTGATTTATTAGCTAAATATAGCCGGCTTAATGAAAAATATAATTAAACTAGCTGCGCGTCGCGGATTCACCCACGTGGTGATAAAATGGTGATGATGATGAAAAGTAGCCTATGCGTTTATACAAAACATAAGCTATTTCTATTTTAAATTTCATCTAAATCCGTCCAGCCGTTTCAGCGTGAAGGAGTAACAAAGATACTCGTACACACACTCTCACACATTCACAAATGTTTGCACTTATAATATTAGTGTGATGTAATCATAACACTTGCTGAAGAAACTATTCAAATTTAAATTGGCTGATAAAGTTCTGAGAAATGAGCGTTTAAGTTTTTGTTGTATAAGTACGTAAGTGTCAGTATGGAGTTTGTATGGCGTACTTATATGTGACGTCATTCGTAAGTATAGTGCACTCTCTGTCATTCGTAAGTTCGGTGTTCGGTTCTATTTATTGTCAGTATTTTTATAAGATCTTTTTAAAACAGTGTTTTTATAAGATAATTAAAAAAAAAACAGTCCGGTATTGATAGTCAGAGCTAAATAAAACTTGTACCGACCATAGTCAATCGAGAATCGGTTTCTTCTAGACAAGTGTGCTCCATCGCTGACCGCATCATCGCTTATCAGGCGAAATGGCGGTCAAGCGCAAGCCTATCTAAAAAATGTTATAATTGGTACACGTCAATAGTGACGAAACCATATTTTTATCTATTTATATTTTTATGATTTTACGATCTCTCACACTATTACACTAATAGGCCTTTGCAATACAATGTTAACCAAAAATAATTTAGCAGTGTAAGTACGTACGATAAGTGAGTACCTACTACCGTAATCAGCACCACCCATACATCGTGGACTTTCCATGGATACGAACCAAACGTTTTGATTCTACGTTTCTAATCCGTACGGCCAAGGATTGGAACAACCCGCCCGCTTCCTTGTTTCCTGAAAGATATATTCTGGGCTTTTACGACAGATGAGTACCTACTACCGTAGTCAGCCCACTACCACCCATACATTGTGAACTTTCCATGGATACGAACCAATCGTTTCGATTCTACGTTTTGATTCTACGTTTCTAATCCATACGGCCAAGGATTGGAACAACCTGCCTGCTTCCTAGTTTCCTGGGAGCTATAACCTGGACTTTTTCAAGGCAAGAGTGAATATGTATCTTTTAAGTCATCTTCGACCACATCGTCGCTTATCAACAGGCGAGTTGGTGGACAAACGCGGACTTATTAACGATAAAAAAAACGTATGAAGTCAATAAAAAGGGTAAACAAGTTAATTTTAATGTTGTTAATTTTGTAGTGGTAGGACTCTTTTGCAGGGGTCCGCCTGGGAAGTACCACACCTTTGCCAGTTATTCAACCGCCAAGCAGTAGTGTGCAAACACTACTGTGTTCCGGATTGAAGGGCAATGTTTCCAGCGAAATTACAGGGCACACAGAGATTTGACATATTATGTCTCGGGGTGACGAGCGCAGTGCATTGCCAACCAGGTTTTTAAACTGTTGCAGTTCAAAATTCTGAGTGGCGTTGAGCTGTTATGGGCAAGCGTGAAGTGCCATCAGGCGAGCGAGTTCGCCGACTTCACAAAATTAGTATAAAATGGGAATATTCTGTTACTTAGATGAACAATGAACATATGTTTTAAACTATCACGGTTGTTCACTAAAGTTATATGATTATGTCTTCCCGTGAACATGGTGCATGTAACTGCGCCGAAATATCGGGAGCTCCTTCTACAACCTTACCACGGTAAATATCCCGTATACCAATTAATTAATAATTAAGAAAATTAATTTTAAGTGTAGCTTTAAGGAAAATTCCTTCTGTATTGTAAGAAATATTTTAATGTTATATATAAATAAAAGTTAATAAAAGGCACGGACCCTGGAGTCTGTGGAGAGCTGAAAAAAAATAAAAAAAATATCCCGTATATAATCATATAACTTTAATGAACATATTGTCTTACAAGTAACAACATTTTCCAGTTATTTTTATTTAAAAGCCAAACTACTGAACCCATTATGATGGATTTTCTAATCTGAAAGTATATCCTCTCAATTAAAAAAAATATAAACAATTCATAAATGACGGAGTTCGGAAATAACAAACTTTATAAAAATAATAATAATAAGAACCCCCTCTTTTTGGAAGTCGGTTAAAAAGAGGAATAAAACGCTGTAAACCTACTAGTACTCACTAGGTCCAAGGATTGTGGGGTCCAACGTGAAAACGTTGTTGAAGTTGTATATTTAGCTTCAGAGCTAAAAATACAACGTCAACAACAACTGCAACAGATTATAAAAAGCCGAATGAAAACCGGATATTTATTCTGATTACTATTTTTAGTCAGGGTTCCGCAGTACAACAAGGAACCCTTAAGTTGGTTCTGTCCGTCTGTCTATCCATCCGTCCTAATTCTTTCTAACTTCTATAGTTATGAAACTGCACTATTACAGTTTTGATACAGATCTCACGTTTAAAAATAAATTAAATACGTAAATAACGTAAAAAATATAAAGTAAAAAACTTAAAAACTATGTAATAAAATAAATGTCTTGACAATAAATACTTAAATATAATTTAGCATATTTGGGGTAGCTCTGGTAATCGTGAAATGGTTTTTTTTTTATATTCTTTTGTCAGGTATACATCCTTTGCAAAATATGTCCCATCAAAGTTGTTAGTAGGTAGGTAGTTTTCTCTTTGACTAAACTATAAAAAGTGTATATTATATCTCTGAAATTTGGCTAAGTCCACCGTGCTTCGTTCGTTCGACTTTTTCTATTACCAACAATTTCTGAACTATGTATGTGGCCACAATTATATGGCTTTACCTACATAACCTTACCATATGCATGTCTCGACACGCTCTTGGCCTTTATTTTTAACGTAAGATTGTAGGTGGTAGCCGATACTACAGAGATATATTTTAAGAAAATGTTTGAATCAGGTTTTTGCAATGTTATTGTAACTGTTATGAGCTTTTTTAATTGTATGATAGGCTTGAGTGTTGTAAAAGCGACGATGCGGTCTACGATGGAGCACGCTTGCTTATAACAAACTCATTCACTCGAAAGTTCCTTTGGTATGAACTTTACTTATGGGAATACTCTTATTGGTATAAAATTATATCTTATGCAAAAAGTATGTGTTAGTCTCCAATTCATCACAACTACACCGAGGGTGACCTGGGGGTCGACAGTTCGGTGGCCTTCAGGGGAGATCTTTGCTGACCTGTCTGGGTGCATTGGGCATGCGTGGCCTGCCCACTCCCATTTGAGACTGGCAGATTTAATTCATAGATCATCATGGAACGCTGTATGGTGTACAGGACGCGGTCTTCCCTTTTAAATCCAAGGATACTAAGAATTCAGTCACTCCCGGACAGGGCGCGACGAGATCGGGAGGTTTAATAAAAATTGGACAGTACTGCTCCAGGACAGAAACAAGTAGAAGGAGTTGGGAACCTTTGCCTTGCAGTGGGAAAATACAGGTGAACTAAAAAAACTAATGGCCAAGTCATGTTTGAACACGTGCGTCGGCATGTTTCTCATTACCTCATTACCTAAAACATAAAGAATGTGGGATTTCCATGTCACAAATATTGATACGTTAAAGACGTTTTGACATCTCAAACAGTAACTCATAAACGTATTCAAAATACTCACACGTAAATATCATACTATGTATAAATTAGTAACTAGGTAATACTAACCCAATCGTTTTTTTTATTACAACTATCTACTTTGATACTCAACCTTATTAGTAACAAAAAATAGTTATTATTCGATACACAGATAATAAACAGACAGAAAATATCTTCCGACCATTTAATGTAAGCGTTAAGAAAAAAGCGCGAAGAGATGATTATATATCACGTATTATCACGTTACATAAGTAAGGAGATTTGTTGATATCGCCAGTGCATCGCGTCAAAGAGCCTAATATGATTAGACTATTGGCAGACAACCTCTGACGTTTGCGAAGCGCAGCCGCGTCTGTTATCAATAGCAGATAAAGATCCAATGCTGATTACAACCTTTCCTTCGTTTCCACAGAACCGTTTGCTTATTCTAATTTACGCTATAATAAAAATGGAAAAAGAAAGTGATGTGTAAAATATTGTGCCGCATTCAGAATATAATGCCTCTTCAGATAATGCACGAAAAAAGATCTGTTCTCGCCTTCCATATAGTTTCAGCATACTATACATATTGTATCAGATCTATATATTTGATTACTAGCTATACCCGCAACTTCGTCCGCGATTTCTTCAGAAAAAAAAGCCTATGTCCATCTTCATGATACATACCTACATATTACCTCGCAAAATTTTATCCAGATCGGTTAAACCGTTTAGCCGTGATTATGTAGCAAACAGACAGATGGACAGAGTTACTTTAACATTTATAATATTAGTGTGGATTAGTGAGGATGTGGATATATTCGACAACAAAAAAAAAAACGAAAATAATAAACCGAAATTTTTTCTAATACTACAGCGTTTTCTACACTGTTGTAGGTATAAATCCGGGGTTTTACGCTGAAATGGATTTATATTTTTCTTCGTGATCCTAGAAACTCTATTAGGATGATAGATTCCCGTATTACATGTCTAGAGCACGGATTCTGATACAATAATCGGTAAAAAACTCGTCAGTCGTTTTCAGCTACCTACCTACCTTTTGAATCGAAATAAGAATGCTGATGTTTTCGTTCTGACGTCAGATTCACGCTACTACTTACATATGCATAGGTGTTTTAATGTCAAATAAATATTTTTCTTTCATATTTTTCTGCATATTATACGTAGATGGAGGGTCGCTTAGAATTTAAACAACTAAATTTGGCCACGTTCAGGTATACCTCAGGTAGGTACTATACTATATATAGCCAGTAACTGTAGAAAAAGGTATTAAATGTTAGTAAATTCAGTGTATTATGAATTGTACACACGACTATATAATGTATTAAGTAAATGAATTCCTCACCGAGAAATTTTGACGCGTCCGCACTCTGGCTAAACTAGGTTCTAAAAATGACCATACTTTTTAATCGTGTTTTTTTATTGTGACCCACCAAAGTCCTCTACACTAAATCATAAGTACAGGTTAGGTGTCTCACACATACCCGTATATTCTCATGCAATTTTAACTAGATAGCTCAATGGTTGGTCACCTTCGTAGGTACTTGTCCGGATATTGGTAAAGGAACGAAAGGTAATTTAAGTATGATTAAGTACTTAACTACTTACGCACTCCGTGGATGAAACATTATACCTAAAAGGCTAACGATCAATGTTGTTCCGCTGCCAAAAGCGAATGTTTTCTAATCTACTGACGTCAACGACGAACTGTTTCGCATTGCAAGCTCCGGTCAGTGTAAACATTTAAAAAAGAGGTGGTTGTCAATTAGGTTGTTTTTTTATGTTGGTTACCTCAGAACTCCGTCTTAATTGAAAGATATATTTTTGGTCCCATTTTTTCTTCAGATTAGTCCCATAGCAAATTCATGAAAATCGGTTCTATAGTTAGATAGATAGCTCTTTATTGTGCACACCAAAAATTACATACGTACATCACACTAATATTATAAATGCGAAAGTTTGTGTGTGTGTGTGTGAGTGTGTATGTTTGTTACTCCTTCACGTTAAAACGGCTGGACGGATTTGGATGAAATTTAGAATAGAGATAGCTTATGTCCTGGATTAAAACATAGGCTACTTTTCATCATCATCATCACCGATTTTCATCACCACGCTGGTGAAACCGCGGGGCGCAGCTAGTAGTAACATAAAAACAACTTAAAACTAGTGAAACAATTGGAGGCCTTATCGCTATAAGCGATCTCTTCCAGGCAAAGTGTGGCTTTAAATTAAAATAACTGGAAAATTCAGTTACCCGAATGACAATATGATCAAGTAACCGAATTAGCCCATTTTATACTTTAGCTATTGAGTTTGCGGAAAAGCGAAAAAATTTTTGTTATATAACTTTCGGTTTACCTAATTATATGATGACGCATGATTTATATCAGATTGACCCATGCACTCTTTATCAGGTTGACGTATACATAGTATTGTCATCCAAATGCTTATTTAACTAATTTTGAAGTCGGTTTTTTTTTCACGACGTAACGGAGAAGGTTGGCTTTGCAAGAGATTTTGTGTTACTGCATACAAACACAACCATTTGTCTAAGCCTGGACTGATTTGAATACGGTTTTTTCATTGCGGTGTTTTTAACTGACTTTAAAAAAGGAGGAGGTTACCAATTCGACTGTTTTTTTAAATGTTTTTTACTTTAGAACTTTCGACTGGGTGATCCGTTTTTTTTATGTTTTTTTTTTTTTTATTTGAAAGTCAATTTGGTCCAGTTCTCTCATTTTGAAGTCGGTTTTTTATATTGATAATTATTGCTATGTTTGTTCAAATTATGACTTAGCGGTTTAAACCATATCTATCAATCAGTGCTTTTCCGATTTGGTCGTAGGTAGTGTAAACATTAATTTATATTTGTGAAATTTTTCTTTATAATTGTGCAATAATTAATTAGAACTGAGTTAGTGCATATACACTCGCTTTAATTACAACAAACCCCAAAACTTTATCACAAAAAATACTTTTTTCTGTTACCAAATTCTATTAATTGTATAATTCAGTTGCACGTCAGTCGTATTTAATTTTAGTAAATTGAGATAACCTTACACCTAAAATACTTTTTTATCTCTTTTTTGGCCTTATACAGGGTTACGCATAATATACCCTGTACTAAGCCGAAAGGAGGTCATTGTACTCATCATTATGAACAACATCAATATATATAATTGTATACCTAGCTAGTAAAACTGCTGATCTCAATATAATGTATAATAATAATGTATATAATAATATTTTGAGATGAGACAGGATAAGGCAGGTGCCGTTTCTCATTCTATAGATCTGTTATTCCATCCACAAGTTGTTCACCTCAATAGCCTACTCTTTTTTAATCCTATACTGTACAATAGTTTCATATTCCTTTTTATACATATTTCATAGTTGCATGTATTTTATATTCAAAAGGGCCTCTTGGTGTTGGCTTCGGCTCCACCAATGCCCACCAAATGTCCGGGCTAGACCCGAGAATTGTTTGAAATAAAATGTATATAATGTATAACCTTAGTTAATATAGATAGTTGTACGCACTTATTTATTGTATTTCCGTTAGGATAGTGATTGTTGATACTTATAATTAACAAAAGTCTTAAAGACCTTTGTTAACACAGTTATGCACAATAAAAGTTTATTCTATTCTATTATAACTTTTACTATTCGGACCAAACCTGAAATTGTGAAAAAAATACTGTTTTAAACTATCACGGTTGTTCACTAAAGTTACCACGGTAAATATCCCGTAAATAATCATAATAACTTTTGTGAAAAAAATGTCAACTCTTTCATTTATTTATTTTTATATAGTATAGGTCTACGTTTGGCCACCAACTCGCTTGATGGTAAGCGACGGTGTGGCCGAGGATGGAACACGTTGATCTAGAAGAAATCTATTCACTCTAGCCTAGAAAATGCCGAGTTATGTCGAGTGGCAATGACTGTTTTCTATGGAACCGCTGTTTTTTTTTTTTGCGTTTTCATGGTTGGTTCCATCAGGATCCCATAGTAAAAGTTATTCATAATTATGGATGTAATGACCTCCTTTCGGCTTAGTACAGGGTATATGCGTACCCGTCTTAGTATGTACTTAATTAAAACAATAGCGCATTAGTGTTGAATTTGAATACGTCCACTGCCATAAAGTACAGTCGATCATGGACGAACAATGCCAACGTATTCATATAGAGATATGTATAAAGTGGCTACGAACAGCTGAGACGTGTTACAAATAGATATCGTACAAAAGCACGTGAACCATTCACTTTAACAAAACAGACGCTTATCTTATCCAATCTTAACTGTCATTTAATTACAGCCTCACGGGAAATGGAATCGTGAAAACAACCGAAGTGCCGTGAAAATATACAGTAGGCAACGCAAAGACTTTATGGCTTTTTTACGGGAGCGTCTGTTATGTGCGAGTTATTTTTATATCCGCGTTTGTGTTATTTACGCGAACTACTTTCATCCATTTCGTGTAGGTATACTTTTTGTACTTACAGGTACAAAACACTGACTTAAAAATGTATTGTGTACAATTACAAAATCGTGAACATAATTTTCACACAACTTTGGAGTGCCAAAACCTGATAAGCTTTTTTTTGTTCATTTTGTCGTCCTACCCGTTTCACATCATCAAGGACTTGTCGCAATCATAAAATAAATATATAAATTAGCAAAAAACTGTTTTCTGATATTTTTAATTCGTTTCTTATTATACTTTCCAAGGTCACTAGACCTTGGAACAAACACTTACTTGTAAACAGTGAGAAAATTAGACCTTATTTGTCACATTCATTTCTACTGAAATACGATTTACTGAAATTTATCTACCTGTTAAAATATTTTAGCAGCCCGAAGGTGTCTGACTTGACACGCCTGAGAAGAAACTGTTATTATTCCAGATCAATTACCCGGGACCTACAATAATGTCGCCTCAATATATTAGAATAATTCATAGATTTTATTCAATTAACACGCAATAGCATATTTACCTAATGATGTGGAGCATGAAGAGCAATAAACAATAAACACTAAGTAATTAATTAATTATTAACTATTGTTGCAGGAAGTTCTTCTTCCTCCTTATGCGTACTGTACTGTGTGTGTGTAGGTATATACATGAAGTAGTCTACTTTATTATCTGAATAATTACTGGCGTCATCGTTTTGTTGTTGTTTTCTACCATTTCAATATCAAAAATAACACTAAGGTGGCAATTCAGTGCCTAATTCATACAACTTTGTACTACCAGGTTTTTCACTTGTTATTTTCTGTAAGTAGTGTGAAACTCGAACAAGTTCATCATGAACACGTAATAAATAATAATCCACCATTATTATACATGAACACCCAAAAAATACTCATTTTTAAAAAAATTAAGAAAGTAGGTAAATACAATTATGTGTCATTTTTTTACGTTGGCGCCAAAATTCATAAACAGAATATAAAAAAAACAACAAAACGGATTATATATGCAAAACTACTGCTATCTGATTTTTCTTAGTTTTTCCTGATCTGGTTGTTAACTTGTACAAAAAATATTATCGTGAAAAATGTTGATGTCATCAAAAACATCTTACGTTAAAGTTGAATTAAAATTTCTTCTTCATTACTCATACCTGGATGAGTAATACATAGTTTACGTATTTTTTATTGATTCAGATGCCATGAAGATTGCATGCTTATTTTATGTACGTATTTATTGTACGTGTAGTAATTATTTGTGTTCGATTATGTTGAAGTAAAATACTTGTCAGAGTTGTTATATTTGGAGAAGTGCCAAAGGACAAAATCAAAGAAGCGCGGTTAGCCAGAATTACCACATCACCAGCCCCTCATTGATAATTTCTCGCAATGTGTAATATTGCATAAGACCATGTTGTTAGAGCCACGCCCCCAAATATGTGAATATTTGTGACTATATAGGTACAAGACAAGACATGGTCATTGGTCATGGCAAGGGATCGCTCCATCCAGACACTCACCAGTTTATTAATAAACCTGGAGCCATGAAATATTAGTTACTCCGTCTTTTGTCTTTTGCTATAGTACTTTTTTTTACCGACTTCAAAAAAGAGAAGGCTGTCAATTCGACTGTTTTTTTTGTACGTTTGTTACGTGGTAACTCCGTCAATTATGAATTGATTTTGACGATTCTTTCGAAAAGAATAATCATCTAAATCAGTTAATAATTGGCGGAGAAATCGGTGAAAATACATTTAAAAAAAACAGTTGATCCTCCGCTTTTTTGAAGTCTCTTAATAAGTGATTAGAATTCGTGGTTTCATTCGGCTTTTTACAGTATTATTGCAGCTGTCAGAGCTAATAAATGCTTGGATGAGTTTAAGAAGTGAAATTTTTAACGGTAAGACCTATGTAGTACGTTATTTCATATGTTAAGCCAACATACTTAACGCATCTCATCTCACTAAGAAATAAAAGGAGCTAAATCCCTTCGTCTTTTTGTATGAGGTCAAAGCCCTTTGATCGTGTCTGAACAGCTGCTGGATGTAAACATGAGTGGTGTCACGAAATAAACAGTCACAGATGACGGAAAATAGAGAAAAAATAAGTCTTGCGTCGCGTTACACACTGTTTTCAGCTCTTGCAGCTTTTGGGGCCTTACTTAAAAACGTTACTCAATTTACATACGCTTAAATATGCTCCGTCTTGTTTTCGCGTGTGAAGATTGCCGTCAGCGAGAAGTTGACATAGCATTTTAAAACATAGATCAACTTGAGTAACGTTTTTAAGTAAGGCCCATGATTACTAAAACACGCATAGCTACCTATTATAAAGTTCAATTATGTACCTACTGGCTCCATCATCAGACCCTCGTCGCTGAAGGTAATGTATGGGACTCAATAAAACATACCAAATGAGCCTAAACTCGAAGGTTTTTTACTAGTAGCCGTTAGTGTTCGACTATCCACTTACTAGCTCCATCCTATCATCAGATCAGTTTGACGGTATTTAATTATTATGTGGTTATCCGAATTACACACACTTGCAATATTCATATCGATACGACAATTTTATTGGAAGTAGGTTAAAAACATCTTTTAATTTGTTAACATAGTGCGAATCGGAATCAAAAAATATTTATTGTATAAACTGTGTACATGGATGGTAAAGTAATTAAGTAGTTTCAACAGCTTTGTCCATCACGAACATATAATATTATTCTTATAACTAATAAATATTTGACAGTTAGAATTTTAATGAATAATTTTTAAAATTAGATTTAAAATTAGATCTAGCTTTAATTAAGTAATTAAGTAGTTTCAACAGCTTTGTCCATCACGAACATACAATATTATTCTTATAACTAATAAATATTTAACAGTTAGAATTTTAATGAATAATTTTTAAAATTAGCTTTAAAATTAGATCTAGCCTTTAATTTAATTTGAAGTCCAACGTCATATCTAATGTCATTTGTTTTTTATTCGTAAATTGAATTAAATAGTCAAATAAAACCTATTTAATCCACAAACATATTAAATTCATAATATTCATTCGTTCACGGACAGATGGCGCATAATCTAAGCCGCTGGGTCTATCTGCATGAAATTTTGCACAAGTGTAACGACATAACGAAAATGAGCACTAAGGAAGAATTTTTGAAAATTAATTCCTAAAGAGGTTAGTCAGGGGATGAAAGTTTATAAGAATATTTGTAATTTTTTGACGTTAATAACATGAAAATTGGTATTTAGGCTTCTATTTACAAATAAAAGTCAGGTGTATAAGCGTTTTTGGAAATGTATCCCCTAAAGGAGTTTAAAGTTTTTATGAGCTTCGGCATTCCCTATTTAAATGATGGGAAATCCCATCCAGCACACGACTTGTTTATAAAGAGTGATAAATGAATAATTGATTAAAGTCCAGCGGTGATTGCGTGCTAATAATATCGCAAGCGGATGTAGGAAGACCGTTAATTAATTTTCATGAAAACAAAAACTCGTCATGAATGTGTTTTTCCGATACGCTCCTTTACACATTTTTTTATCTACAAATTCTTCGATTCGAGTGCCATCGTCATACAATGATGAATTGAGAAATAGCGAGAATTGAATCCAATGCCGAATGCAGCCAGCGTTCGTGGTATTTTACCACACGGGCTACTATTTCATTTTGATACAAAGTTTTAAGTGTAATTAAGTATTTTTTTGTTTCATATTTAACTTTGTGAATAAAATAATATTGTAAATATTAAAATATGTTATTATTATAAAATAACAATAATTGTTTAAATACATGCAAATTTTTTTAAATTCAACCACAGACTTCGACTTAGACAGAGTCTAGTCTAAGGTGTAGAACTCTAGATTATGGACTAAACCTACCGATTTTGTTTTTATTCGACGCCAATACCTACTCACGTATAATTGAGCCGGATGCTTCCGACTATAGTTAATATGTTAAAATCTACCGGCATCCGACTATTGTCCAACCTAACCGTAATGGAAAGCTAATTTTATCCACTATTGACTTCTTGAAGGTTACGAAAAAGTTCTTAAGATGAAATGAGTTCAGTTCAGTTCAAGATCCAGACTTTTTATTCAAGCTAGAGCAACCGACACTGTTTCTGTCTCCGTCACTCCCATGTCGACTCCAATAAGAGTGACAGGTGACAGAAATGACACGTATAGTCTGAGAACAACCTCAATGTGTGTGATATTGCTATATTAACACAATCGCGAAATCGGCGCAGATTACATCACGGATCATAACACACGGGACGTGCCTCCACTACGAATCGTAAACAAACGACGAGTCATTAGCTTAATCACAATTACTTAGTAAGCCACGTGAATGACACGCCGTTGACACACCTTACGATTCAAGTCACAATTCTGGCAATTTCAAGGAAACGAGGAACTTTGCCCGGTGGTACCCTGAACTAAAATGAGAACAAAAAAATTCATTTCGATAAAGCTTCAACAGGAAAAATGTTGGAATAGGTTTTTTTTTTGTAATGCCATAGGTGACAAACTAACAGACAGGCCACCTCGACAGCAGTCACCATCGTCTATGAATACCTGTAACACCAGAGGCATCACAAATAAGTTGTCGACCCTTTGAGACTCTATGAACTCGCTTTTAAATAATAATTACAGTAATCGCATTTCACTCTATTGAATTATGTTTTTTGAAAGTCAGAGTTGTTGCTCTATGGATTGAAAACACTCATCATTTACGTTAATTGATAAAATTGATAGAAATGTTATGAGGCAAGGACAGCTGTTATGAGCTATTCCAATGTAAACAAGCTGACAATACTGCGGTCAGAAGTCCTTATAGCCGTGTGAATTAACAACATTTACAATGCTGCAGAACTTTGAGACAATTTTAATAGAGCATCTTGTTTCCTTTGCCATTGGATGTCTGAAAACTCGTATGGTGATGTTGTGTTGGTCACTTAGTGATTTCTGATGATAGAAGAGAAATTATCCAAAATTGCATAGACAGGTAGACAGCTTGGGAGACGAGAAAAGCTAGCAATTCTATTACATCGAGTGGTTGTTCTAATTTCACAATGCTGGAATGAGGTTTCGCAGCTGGATGATAATAAAATCACACTGCTTGTGTGTGTAATTATCCTGACTTATCATTAAACCAATTCTTGGAGCTAATAGATCTACGTATGATATTTTTATAACAAGGCTATATGCAGCGAGAGCGCTAGCCACTCCTAGACCGACTATAGGAATTGGCAATTAACCTTATTTAGTCAAAGGTCGTTGGCTGTTTGCTACACAATCAAATACAAACATGCACTTTGCTAAACGTTGTGGGACATAATTAAAAATCGCAACATCCGTACCAGTCAAATCATTTACATACAATTAGGTACTTGAGCCCTTAACTCAACGGACTTTTCAAACAACGTTTACCCGCTAAAACTTGAAAGGTATTAGGTTTTTGTTCCCGGATCACGGTTGTACGGAAATTAAAACGACAGAAGAGCACTCACCGTTTTGGACACGATGTGATATTCTTGAAGACACAACACGTGGGTTTCCCACCGCCTCAAGAACTTGGCAGCCAGGATTTTGTCGACAATTGTTCTCGTGTGCTGGAAGCAGCAGACCCTGAGGGCACCTTCTGTGGCCAGCTTGTACCGCGGGCCTGGTGGAGGCATCGGGTTGCCCACTGAGCTGGATTCCACGCCTGCACTGTCCGCGCAGCATTCTGGACTTGAACCCTGAACAAACAATCAAAAATGTAATGTTAGTGAAAACTCCATTGAATAAGCCTAAACTGGCATATAAATATGGTTCGATGTTTTGTCAAAATTGCAAATACAGGTGAAGCAGAAAAGTGGTGGAAAGATAGTGGAAGTCTTCAATAGGTAGCGACTAGCTACCAGTAAACCCTTTGAGACTGGGCCCCTTTGTTTAGGCGAGTTGGTGGTAAAACGTAAGCCTACGACAAAATTTTAAAAATTTGCTCCAAAACAACAACTGGCTTTAATTCAGTTTTTTTTTGTTTAAAAGTTTACTTGATTACTTATTTTTTTCTTTAATCATGGCTAAGAACACTCTCTAGTGTTCTAAGCCATGATTAAAGAAAAAAATACCGGGGGTTTTTCAAATTTCAATTTGTGCTTGTAACAAGTCACATAAGCATATTTTTAGTTGTATTATTGACAGGATATTGCAGTAGACACGAAACTTTGGTTGCGGAAATGCGATAGGTCTAAATTTTGTTTTATCTAATCCAGAGACTGCAATGGCAAACTTTAAGTGTTAATGTATAATAGTGCTGAATTATTACTTTATTAATCGTGAACGTGCTCTAGTTAAGTAAAGTCTTTACCACATTACCTACTACTTGACCGTGACTTACATTGCTTGAGCTGGCTGTGATTATGATTTATTTGACGATATCCAGTAAAACTTGGAAATAATTCAATACTTAACATTGGTTAATGCACATGGGGCCTTACTTAAAAACGTTACTCAAGTTGAACTATGTTTTAAAATGATCTCTCAACTTCTCGCTGACGGCAATCGTCACACGCGAAAACAAGACGGAGCATATTGAAGCGTATGTCAACTTGACATAACGTTTTTAAGTAAGGCCCATGATGTGCAACCCTAAAATTCTCTTGAGAGGAAAAAATAAAGAAGTACTATTTTAAGAGTTTTGGCGCCAACACATAATACAGTTATTATTTTATTCAGTAACCAAGGTTAGGTTTTACTGCAAAAGTCTGAAAACAAGTAATTCTTTAAAAAAAAAAAAACTTTATTTTAAGTGCTTTTACGCAAAGCGAAAATGTCGCACAATGGATGATATAACCTGTTCTTATTTAACAAAAAGTTCGTGTGACTGATATTAAATATGTATGGAAAATAGCAAGGACTTCAGATGAAACCATAAACAGAATTTCCTATATTATTTGCGGTGTTGCTTTTATGGGGAAATTTGTTGAAACTGTTAAATCCAAGTTGATTTATACGAGAGAAGAGTATTTATATCTGTGCGATCGCTGCCGACAAAATGTATTAATATGAGCGTCGTGCATAAGAATTTTGAGAACCCATATCACTTTCAATGATAGATCAGAAGCCTAAGCAAATCTTTACGAAGCTAACAAGTGCGTATATACGCATATTTAAAGATATAATAAAAAACTTGAATTATGTTATTTTCCTATAAACAAAACTATAACTATACCATTGAAGTGACAGGCATTTTCTCCAACTAAACGAAACCTTGTTGGCGACCTTGCGTAGTTTTTTAACCAAATCACAAGCCTAAATGAAATCAAATGCTGCTATTTAAGGATTGTGGCCTGTACAGGTATAATTTACAAAATATCTTATTGACGTCATTGCCGTCCTTGTAGTTCATACAGTGAACACGACGTAGCACAAGTTTTACATACAGAATGTAAATAGCTCCATTAGATAACGGTCACTCGCTTAATTATATAAAACTTAAAATGCATTGCTTTAAAAGAGGCTTTAAGGTGGCAATTGAGTGTCGAATTTTACCCGCCCGCCAATACTCAAAGTAAGCAGGTAATAAGTAATTTAAAAAAAAATGCACAACTTAAATATACATATTCCTTATATTATTACGTTATAATACTAGTACCACATATAGTTGAGGACTTGCGTGACATTGATTTTCTTTTTCTATTCTTTTTTTATGGTTCCGTCGTATCTACTACAATACAAGGAACCCTTATAAGTTCGTTTTGTCCATCCTACTGTCAGTTTGTCCGTCCGTCCTAATAGTTTAATAGCTGGTTTAGAATATTATTACTTATGGCTTTTGCTACAGAAGCCTACCGTTCTACACGTTCTTGGCTAGTAATTAATTCAAAAAAATACTTAAACATAATTTTATTTTTCGGCGTGAAACTAGTATGATACTACAATCAAACATAAAAAAATAAAAGTGACGGGTAAAAATTGTGACAAGTTGGCGCTGAGTTATGCTCTTAAATTAAATATGTCTCTTATATTTTAAATGTTCCCACGTATGTACCTACAATTATTATTGTTAATTTATTGTCTGTCTGTGTGTAAAAGGTATTATTTTCCAGAGGATAGATACGAGTACCTACGTCTGTTGAACCCATTCGTGAAACAAAAACTCTTGACTTGGACTATGGCCTCAATTTATTCTACGAAATTCATACTTGACTTTAATTCAGTCTCCAGCCACATCAAAGTCGAAAAGTCGGTCATTGGTACATTCAAACAATAACGATGTACGATTAGTAGTATAGTAGATAGCAACAGGAACCGTGACTCATTTAATGACAATTCAGAACACATTATAAAGTAAACTTATTTTGCTTCTAAGAATTCCGGGACCTACTATCTTATGATATGTAAAGGTGTTTGGCGCCAACTCATAAAAATATTTCACACCTTTGTTTTATAATTCTACCGAGACATCATCATCATCATCATCAGCCAGATGACGTCCACTGCTGAACATAGGCCTTTTCCTTCAACCTCCACACTGAGCGACATCCTGTCATTTGCATCCACTGGATTCCCACGACTCTCACAATGTCGTCGCTCCACCTACCTACGCTGCGTCTTCCGGTTCGTGGTCTCCACTCATGAACCTTTCTTCCCCAACGGTGATCAGTTCTTCGAGCGATGTGGCCTGCCCATTGTTACTTCAACTTGCAAATTTGAATAGCTATGTCGGTGACTCTGGTTCTTTGGCGAATATCTACGTTACGGATTTTATCGCGCAAAGAAACTCCGAGCATAGCTCTCTTCAGTGCCTGTTGTGTGACTCTGAGTTTTTCCAAAAGGCCAACAGTTAAGGACCAGGTCTAAGTCCTACCGAGGGTTAATATGTAATAATGGTGGGATATTGACCGTTAATTAGTATTCTTCAACGTGTACGAGTGTCGTAAAATCGTATAAATTTGTGAAACGTGTGTTTTCGTGTTGTTTCCAAAACTCCGTAGAAGTTTCTAATATAATGCGTCCATAACTTTTCAGGACCATGAAATAGATTTGACCCTGATTTATTTTGCTTGACTTTGACAGTGACTATGAGTTGTTTGCCGGCATCAAGGACGTTTATGATCCTTCGTTTATGATACCAAATCTTTTCAGGCTAGAAAAAGTCTAGGGACCTATTAAATTTCGATAGATAGGTTTTAGGGTATTATATTATATGAAGCTTCTTCTTATAAAATTAACCAACTACAGCATTTATCTGCAGCAGGATATCTGCCTACAAACTGCTACGCAGTTTGGCAGAGTTGTGTATACAAAGCATGTACGTTATTCACTGATATAAATAAATAAATAAATAAAACTTTAAGGGGCTTCAGAAATTAAAATTTACGCTACTTTGCATCTTTACACGGATATTATACTTACTTAAATACCAAGGATTATTATTATCGTCCTTGATTATATACCTAAAATAACATATCAGGTAGATCAACGAACTTCCAAATTCCAGTTGCATTATTTTTTCTCGTTTTGTAGTTATTAAAAACCGACAGTACGGTAAATACCGTAGCCCTGAGATTTAATTGCTACTACTATGGTAGGTACATCTATAAAACTGTAAGCTGTGTGAAATCCGTAAAATAAAAACCTACGTCATAGTCATTCGATTTTCGATGACTCCTCATTACGTTTTTTGTATTCATGCCGTGCTTCGGCATTCTCGAAATAAATTTTTAAGCGAATTGTCATTAAAATAAAGATAAATTGTGTATTTTATCACAAGGGAAACAAATAAGTAAAACTACTAATTACATCCGGAGCATAGGTGGGATTAAATATATACATTAGACATCGTCGGAGGGAAAATTATTTTGCGCAAAGAAATAAGAGGCACTTTATCGACACAGCTCGTGTTTTTTCGTGACAGCCGGAACGTCGCGGCAGCGCATCATCCACCTTACCGACCCTGGGCCCCGATTCTACTAAACCAATTGTTTTTCAATTGTTAATGAATTGCCTCAACTTTTTTACTTTTGACACTTTATCTATACAAAAAGTTAAAAAAAAATACATTTTGAGGCAATTCATTAACAATTAAAAAACAATTTTGTTTTTCACTTTTGACACTTTATCTATGCCAAAACTGTCAAAAGGGCATTTTTTTTTAAAATTCATTAACAATTCAAAAACAATTGGTTTAGTAGAATCGGTCCCCAGTACCATGATACAGTATTTTCTTTCGATCTCTTTGGCGGCGGAAGATTATGGAACAATATGCAAGGTTTTGGCGCCAAAATTGAAAAATCATCTCGCGGTATTGTACTACACATTTGGAAGATAGTATCCATATCTTATGTTTTTTGAGTGCTAATGTGTATAATAATTATCCATTCAGCTCGATAATATGCACGAGTCTAGGTTTTTAATATATTACAGTGAAACATGTCTATTCGTGTTGTTTTCAAATCTCCATATGCCTCTAGTAAAGTTTTTAGCGCTGTAGATATATTTTATTCTAAATGTGCGCGCCCCTCCACCATACTACGCATACATAATTATCAATATAAAAAACAGATTTCATAAAAATTTCAAAACTGGACCAAATTGAAATGAGACCACACAGGAAAAGCACAAGCTTTCAAACAAAAAAAGAATCATCAAAATCGGTTCACCTAGTCAAAAGTTCTGAGGTAATAATTAAACATAAAAAAACTGTCGAATTGAAAACCTCCTCCTTTTTGGAAGTCGGTTAAAATACTACAAAAATACGGTGCAAAATACTTTAAAGTGTTATCACGGACATCGCATTTTTTGTTACGCAAAGATCTGTGGGTGTTATATACAGAATGATGGACGCTGTCAAGTAGGATAAATTAGAATTTTCAAGTAGTCGATACTTCCAAGCTTTAGAAGTACTTATCTTCTAATACGTTATAGTATAGCAGTCAACATTATGCAAAGTAAGTCACAAACAACTCCAAATCACAACCCAGTAGAGATCTTTAATTCTATTATAATATATAAATGGGGAACATTACCCAGTAGAGATCTTTCATTCTATATAAATGGGGAACATTTATATAGAATGAAAGATCTCTACTGGGTTGTGATTTGGAGTTGTTTGTGACTTACTTTGCATAATGTTGACTGCTATACTATAACGTATTAGAAGATAAGTACTTCTAAAGCTTGTAAGTATCGACTACTTGAAAATTCTAATTTATCCTACTTGACAGCGTCCATCATTCTGTATACAACACCCACAGATCTTTGCGTAACAAAAAATGCGATGTCCGTGATTTTTAAATATGTGTACGATTTGTGCAAATAATTTATATTTTATCGTTATGGCTAAATAGGTAAGATGTCATAAGCCAAAACTTAAAACAAAAACCTTATTTAAAATTTATGATCGGCCTCTACAAAATGCCTTTGGTGAAAAGATTTACTTTGCTCTACATCTCTCTACATTTACCTGTTCAAGAGTCAATCATCGTTTTCACATAAATATAACAAAAAAATAAATATAAACATCTGTATTCAGATAGTGATTTATGACATCAGGTATGAAGATAGGTAAACTGGCCAAAAAATATAAGCACTTAATAGGTAGTAAGTATAAACGAACAGTAAACATTTGATTTTCCACATTATACCGCAATGCTAGATTTAATTGCAATACCAATTTAGTTTTATAAATAGGTAGAGATAATCTTATGGTTAAAATTCCGCATCATTTGGGAAAATCCAGGATTGGGGGAAAATAATCAAAAACCCCGCGGACGTCAACTACCAAAAATAAACATTAATCGTGATGTGCTGAAATATTAATAGGTTTATTTCAAACATGGTCGATAATGTGTTCCATCATTTGAATATTCTATAATAATCAAGATTAAAAGTAATAAATCGGCAAAGTGCGAGTCGGGCTCGGGCGTTGACGGTTTCGTACCACCACTATATACAAAAAGACAACATCACGTCCAGGCGGTCACCCATCTAAGTACCAACCGCGCCCGATGTTGCTTCACTTGGTAGCGCACAAAAGTTTGTCACCGACTCGCATTTGGCCATCACATCACACTAATATCATATAAGTATGTGAAAGTTTGTTCTGTTTGTTTGGACCCGGGTATGTCCTAAAACTGCGACCAGAACCACCGGAGGATGGGCAGCAGCGTCCTAATAGTACACGGTGAACGTA
This sequence comes from Agriopis leucophaearia, assembly GCA_949125355.1. Classification (NCBI taxonomy): domain Eukaryota; kingdom Metazoa; phylum Arthropoda; class Insecta; order Lepidoptera; family Geometridae; genus Agriopis; species Agriopis leucophaearia. The sequence continues at coordinate 10,901,744 of OX421262.1, forward strand.
CTACGATCCCCAAGCCGCCTGCCAAGCGTGGGGATTATGGCAACACCCCTCTCTATGAGGGAGGCCTTGTCCAACAGTGGACGTTAATTGGCTGATGATGTGTGATGTTATGTGAAAGTTTGGATGGATGTTTGTTACTCAATAACGCAGAAACGGCTGGATGGATTTGGATGAAATTCGGAATGTACATCGCTTATATCCTGGATTAACACATAGGCTACTTTTTATCATCACCACGCGGGTGAAACCGGGGGGCGCAGCTAGTTATTTATAATTTTTCGTTTTACTTTAGTTTAGAGTACTTTAATAATCATGCCAAGTTTGGCATTTGTCCGTTTTTACATAAAAACAAATAATAAAAAAACGTTTTGTGGATAGGATAGAATTTCCTTGAGTTTTTTTTTACTTAATTATTTCTTAGTTAATCAGCTGTAATATTACATATTCTGTGAAAATTTCAACTTGCTATCTATTACGGTTCGAAAGATACAGCCCTTTGAAGGTAAGATGGACGCAAACAGACAGACTAAGCTTAGTAATACCCCTTCTACACCCTTTGGGTACGGAACCCTAAAAAGGAGACCTAAAAGTAATTTGTCTGTACCCCAAGCGGCTCAAATATGTAACCACTGCCGAGGTTAGCATAATTACGCCGCTTGTGCTGCTCTGCCGAATTGGCAGCAGCTTGTTTTTATTAAAGACACTTGCCAACCACGTCTTTAAATTTTTACGTGAACTTCACAATGATTGAGACAAGCATTGGCAACAACTGAGCATTTATCGACTCAGGTGCTAGACATTTTCATCAAACATTTAATATACAACTAGATAATATAGTCTAAAAGGTATGTAGTTAGGTCGGATCGCCACAAACTATTAGATATAGTAGGCTTCTTTCCTGTTTTCGACTATAAAACAGATTCCCGCGGTATGTAACCGCATAGCGTCATAATAATAACCGCACTTTACACTTTCCTCTTAACCAACTAGGTAAGTACATACTTAGGACTTAGCACACAGGAAAACAATATTTTGTGTTGGCTTGCTGTGCGCGTTGGCTTCGCTGTACGCACAGCAAGCATTTGACCTTACATTAAAAAAAAATGTTTCAGAAAACGGAAAATGCAACATATCATCGAAATAATTCAATGGTTTATTTTATGTTCATATTGACGGTTATGATCGTATTGACTGTACCTAAACAAACCCACCGAGATTATAATAATGTGTGGGTAAACCCAGTTTTAGTGATGGTTGGGTAGAGGGGAAGTTCAATAGTTTTGTTCCATTCATAGCTATTTATATAAGTAGGTAATTATACATTAATATTGAATTAAAGTAGTCATTGAGTATTTTGTGGTTTCATTCACTCATGATTTGGCCATATAATTATAGCCATTGCAAACGACTTCAAAAAAGAGGTTCTTTATTGTCTTTTCTTGTGTATGTTAAGGCCTTTTTATTTTCCTTATCCGAACCAATCGACCCTTAGTAGTTATTCATTAGTACAAATCGTCACTCTATCTAAAGCTACGTGGGCCTAGTAGTCCGTTATCACATTTTAAAAGGTGAAACTGGTCCCAGACGAGTTCCAGACTTTGACCAACTGCCCCCTAACCCTGTTACGTAATATCTTCGCCGTGTTGTGAATCGATTTTGGTGATTATTTTTTGTTGAAAACCTATATATATATCTCGAGAGTAGTCCCATTTAAACTTGAGGAAAATATTACCTTTGAGGGTAGAAAATTTATTGAATTAGAAACACTTTCCATGAAGACATAAAAAATATATGTAAGTAATTATTTTCAAACTCAAAGTTTATAAATCTATACAACAATTCAACAAAAACATTCAATACCTGCCTATAGACCGAACACAAACCTTAGATAACTAAATTAACTAATTAAAGATCGTTTCTACCTACCTAATCTATAAGCATCGAAGGCCTATAGATAGTGCAAACTACTTATCTCTAATTTAACGCAACGTGCTCAAAATACTGGCCGCGGTGCTTTCGCTGAAATACGAGGATAACTTTTTCATATTTAAAAAAAACATTATTAGATTTTACTCTACCTTTCTTTAATCTAAGTTAATATTTCAAAGACGTACAAAATGTTTTTTTCATGACGGCCAGCAATAAAAAAATTAGACGTCAATTATTCTAGTTTGATTGTTTTCTGGTGCAGTGGAGATGTGAAACGGCCGGTTTCGACGGTCGGGCTGACCTGACCTACATAGGAGGTGGTGTTCTTTGACGTCATTGCCAACATTTGGGTCACGGATCGGAATCTACGTCAGCCTCTTAAGAAGTCTGTTTGAGGGTACACTCCCCTTCCGGCGAGCCTCCGTTCGATAGCTTCTGAATTATTTATCTATGTATTCAATAACTTGTTATTGTAAGGCCATAACATGTATTACCATAATTACGAGTATATAAAATCATTTGTATCCAATATTAATATGAACCATAATGTAAAAGTATTTATGTTCTGTGGTGACGAGCATCTGTTGACTGTTGACAGATACAATAGTTATGACGTTTCAAACGGTAACATTTATTTTGACAGTTGCTCATCACCAATAGATAATTGTCAGTGGAATTTAATACTGGCACATGATATCGAGATGTAAAGCAAATAGGACATTATTGTAATATTATAATTTTTTAAATATGTTAATAATCCTGATTTCATTTCTGAGATTTAAGCGTAGTCTTTATATTCATTTTATACTCTATTTTGCTAAGTAAGAATATATAAGACTATGCCGTATTAGGCAGTTTTTTTAGAACCAAGGCTAAAATATTGTTTTAACCATCTAGTAAGTAATAACTTTAATGTTTTTTTAAATAATTTATTGACCCCGAAATTTAATGACAACAATATTTACTAGACGTAATGGAGACTAGATTTTGTGTCTGGAACTGGCTAACGCCCGTACTAGTAATTGCATATATAGGTACCTCTCGCTTATTTAATGACTGACTCATCATGAAACTCAAAAGCTACTTATCCTACAAAGCTGGAGTTTGATTCCTCAGTGCAAAAGGGCCGATTTAAGAGGCTTGAAAATTTCATCACAAGATCAAAGAGATGATAATTTTGATTGATCAACACAGCATCGCAGTTCCGCTGCAGGACGTCAGTGCTACCACAGAATAGATACTAGTACAAGGTGTGCTACTTCTAAATCAATCAATTACAGATTTCGACTAATGTAACTTCATATGAAAAGGTTGTTACAAAATAAAAGATAGAAAGTTAAGATTTAGCAAGTAGAGTGAAACGCGTTCATTCACATTGTGAGTAATCGTGAAATCCGTGAATGACGTCTTTCGAAAAAATTGCACAACCAATGCGCATGCGCAAGAGCTGTTCTCGTAAAAAGCAAAACGCCATAATCATCAATTAAGAGAACAGTAGCTTTCATTTGATATTGGGGTCATCGTCACTCGCAGCTTTTTGATGAATGGCTTTGGTCATTGTGACTACATCTTGTCAAGCGGCTGACAGTGGCGAAATGACTGCATGACTCTCCATCGAAATCCAAACAAAAGTCACATTTTTTTAAATAATCATATTGCTCGCATACGCAACGAGTGGTTTGAACCATTCAAATTTGCTCTCTGTTAATAGAAAATCTTTCATATCGCATTATATTTCTTGCGAAATCATGCGAGCGAATGAAAAATCGAGCCTTAGATCTTTCTTTATAATGGGTTACTTAAAACGGCATTACTACGACGATAGGAGATCATTGTACTAAAAATTATTAAACTTCCACAAGGTAGCATCCCTGATATTGCGAAAAAAACAGCTGCTATATGGAAAAATTACATTCACACTGAACGAAATAGAACAGCAGATATTTTTTCAGAATTTCAGTGTTTCCCATAGTAGAAATCGTTCACAACGATGGGTTCATATAATGATCTATTTTTGGCTTATTACCACCGGATAACCTAATAGAATATCTATTTAAGTATGTATTTTAAAAATATATATGTATGTATATCAGTCTCTGGCAGCCATATTACAAGCTTTGCTTAGTTTGGGGTCAGATGACCATGTGTGCAATAATGTCCCACATGTCCCACATATAGATACTTCTATATAATTTTTACGTAAATTGTTTATTAGTGAACTAAGTAGTACATATTTCTAACGAATTATCAGTAGAGTGGTTAGATTCGACTAAAGCAATTAAAAACCGATTGGCCCTATGATATGACGTGTCATGAGTCTGATGATAATTATTTATTTAAGTCCACCTACACTGTGTACATCAGTTCGATCAAAAACGTTAAACACAAACAAAAATATAACTATATGTCACAATAATTACAGGTGAAGACACCATGCATTAATATTGAGCGAAAATACAAAATAATTAAGTATAGTTAAACATAAATATGGACCCGGGTATGTCCTAAAACTGCGACCAGAACCACCGGAGGATGGGCAGCAGCGTCCTAATAGTACACGGTGAACCTACTGCGATCCCCAAGCCGCCTGCCAAGCGTGGGGATTATGGCAACACCACTCTCTATGAGGGAGGCCTTGTCCAACAGTGGACGTAAATTGGCTGATAATGTGTGTGTGAAACATAAATATAACTAAGACATAAAATAAACAAATTAAAAGTAAAATTTAAAGTATTGTCAAAATTTAAAAGTATATAGTGGATAGGAAGAGTATATTTCAATAAGTGTATGAGTATATTTTTATTTGTTTTGTGTTTTGAAGGTGCAAGAGTAGGCTCCTCATTGCTGGGGCAAACGTTACGTTTCTTCTTTCTCATTAAAGACCGCATAAAGTTATTGCCATTTAAGCTTTAAATTTTAAACCCCGAAGCAAAAGGCCGGCAAAATTAAACCGCGGATGTACCATTTTTTTGTATGAAAGGTGACTTGAACGAGGGTTTTCATGAAAGACATGGAAATCGGTTCAGCTGTTTAAAGATTATCATTTCTCGGGGTGTTTAAAATGTTTCAATTTATACTTGTAAATACATATTTTAGTTTTATTATGGAAGCAAAAAATGAATTATTCATAAATTTCAATAGCTGTAAAATATAATTTCGTTAAAACCAGTCGATATTAAAAACGGAAAATTATACTGCGGAAGTTATAAATAAAATTCAGTTCGTCAAGATCTATCTACAAGAAACGGGCAAGTGCCTTTTATTACCTAAACAAAATGCAAGCTAACAATTAATGGAATCGGTTTTGAAGGTTTAGTTGCGAGTCTAAAAACTAAATATAAGTGTTGCTGCCTTTGTTCCGTACCTTGAACTAAAATGACAGCAATATTTTTAGTAAGTTTAAGGCTGGCTTTCACAGCGAATTTAATTTGGTTTAAATCTAGATTTTACCAAAATTTTCATACGATTTGACATCTGAATTTCGTGAAATCTGTATTTAAATCATTTGGGCAACTGGGTCTTAAACTGTCAACGAAACCTTCAAAATCAACTCCCAAACCCACAGAATAACAAAGAGCTTAAAACCAGCGTAAAACAGTTGAATTGGCCATAGATCGTCGAAGAATTAGAGACAATCCAAATCCAAACGCTCAAGCAAGCGCAACATTTAAAAAAAGTTTTTGTCGGATCTACAAGAAGTAACAAGGCGCCACCGTATATAGTATAACGTCAACGTATTCAAACGATTCCATGACATACTATTGAATCTATTTTTTATTTACATACCATTATCGCGGTTTATGCCTAACGCACAAGTCCAATATTGAACAGTCCAACAGAAGCGGAACGAATGATCAAGATTGGAGTTAATTTGCAAGTGGAACCAATCGATATAACGCGTGGAGAAGTACATATGCAGCGTGGAGCACGCCGCGGCCGCATGCTCCTGACGCCAGCCGACCAGTGCCGATGTTATCTGCGTTCGTACGTCAGAGCTGGTGGCCGGGTCTCACCCCAGGGCATGTGAAGGTTGTGTCTACGATCTCACTTATGCAGTGTCTTGGGAAGATTATAGTCACTGTCTCGGCTATACACGTCATACGATTAAGGTTAAAGGGGATTCTTCTCGTCTGCAGTTTTCTCGCATGTACCATAATCAAATTATTGATGATATAAAATCACTGAAAGTGAATTTTCCAAAAGTAACAATACCATGTTTTGCTGATTGATAACAGATTTTATCGCGTGTATCTTACATTATTTTCATTCCTGACGTTTCAAACACATTGTGTCCCTAGTCATAGGTAGACTAGATGACGTATGTGTATAGAAAAGTTATGAAAGTAGTTACAAGAATTTTAATCATTGAAAACATTCCCTATGTTTGTAATGTTAGTTTTGTTGGAGTAGTCGTTCAATGTGTTCAGAGGTCTTGCAATTCTGCGCATTGCTTGAGATTTTATTAATTTAATATGACTAGATCCCAAGCAGGTGGAAGTTCAATTTCATTGTGTCATCATTATCACTCTATCATGGTCCCACTGCTGGGACACAGGCCTTCTCTCAGAGAGAGAGGTTGGGCCCTAATTTACCATGCTAGCATTCAGAGCAAGTTTAATGAATGTTTCAATGAATAAGAGATAGTGCTACAATAAAGACCCGAGTTTTGACTGTTGAAATGTCCTATCATCTGTCGACGGCAAAGTCTAGCAAAAACTGGGCAAATTAAGGCACATGCTAAGTGTTTAATTGTAAACAGCTGCTGTATTTAAGGAGGTAGGACACCCTACGGCCAGGTGGAGTGACGACTTGCGTAAAAACTGGATGTAGAGCAGCCGACCGAGCTCAGTGGCGTGCGATAGGAGAGGCCCATATGTCTAATGAAAAGAAGGCTGATGTTGTTGACGATTTTTTATTTTAACGAATTATCTTAGGATATATAATGAGTAGAGCTTTGTTAATCGATATAATAAGACATCTTGGACGTTTTAGGTAGTGTCTAAGTTGCTAATCTAAAAAAAAAAACAAGAAAATACAACATAGTCCGAAAAAATTTGACAGCAGATAACAGTTACCATAAATCATTACCGTGCTTAACTGAGCTCTTTTTACAATCATTTAATAACGCTCCATCGTACAGAATTTATGTAAGTAATGTGTTTAATATCCAGATCTAGCTGCTACCGACGCATCGATGACGTCAAAAAACTTGATTTTGTTCAAATCATGTTCAAATACAGTAGTCGCCGTGGACATCAGTGAATATCAATTCACTTGTTAAATTATCGGGTTAATAAAGAGGCTTTTAGGGCGCGGGGGACAATTTCATTTTATCCAGGGTACCACGTAAGATTCAATTTCCTATTATCTGAGAATATCGAATACCTACGCTCGGAAATATCAGACAGTAATATTACCTCTTTGATTGTGGTCTGTAATATAATAAGATGTAGGGAAACCACGTAAATTGAACTGTATCTTGCTACTTCAGGTCATCTGTCGGACGGCAACAGTGTGTTTTTTTTTATAAACACGAACATTTGGTTAACATAAATAAATCTATTTACTCGTTGATTAGATATCTAACAAAAATCCTAGCTACTGACCATCCGATTTGCTCTCGCATTAAAATGCAGGTAGGTAGGTACCTATCTGTATCTAAGTACATAATATACTTGTGTGCCTTTTTAGGACCCGGGTATGTCCTAAAACTGCGACCAGAACCACCGGGGGATGGGCAGCAGCGTCCTAATAGTACACGGTGAACGTACTGCGATCCCCAAGCCGCCTGCCAAGTGTGGGGATTATGGCAACACCCCTCTCTATGAGGCCTTGTCCAACAGTGGACGTTAATTGGCTGATGATGTGATTTGATGTGTGCCTTTTTACTAACCCACATATTATGGTTCATCAATAAACAACCAAATAACTGGTATGTAGCTAGGTATTTGTGTATTGATATAGGTTTAATTTAAGTTGGATTTATTTTTGATGTATCTGGTTATCTATTTCTTGTAAAAGTTTTGTTCTTTAGTTTAATTTCTTTGGTTGACCAGCTTTTTGTTTTTTAAATTATAAGTTTTTTTCATGCACGCCTAATACCATTTGTTCCAACCTGGTGGATGACTGTAGAAAATGTTTAGCATTAAATCCTCCAATTGTGCATTGTAGGTACTTAATTTGTAAGTGTGCAATAAAGTATTAAATAAATAAATAAATATTAATTTGTTTTTCTCTGTTCATACTTTTTTCTGTTATTTTACAATAACAGAAAAAAGCTAAGTAATAAATTATATTATGATAAAAATAAATTACATCAAATCAAAAACATCGCAATTAATAATTAAAGTTTGAATCCTACCAATGGGCGGCTCCTGTCTAAATACGTCATAGTATTGTAATGCATTATTTGTTTATTATGTTTTTGACAAGTGGGTAGTTTAATTTTTGCACGTTGGTTTGCGTCTCGTTCGTTATCGTTCGGTAATATGTTTATTTGATCACAATGTGTGCGTCTTTTGAAAGCAAATAACATAGCTTTGAGTAGGTAAATAATCAAATTGCTGCCTCGGGTATGTCGGAGTAAATTCTTATTTGATAAGGTATTTTTATACACAAACAAGGAAGTAAAGAGTTTCTATAATATAAGATATACAAAACAAAACTATTTAAATTTGTAAATGGCGAGAATTAGTTGTCTAGTCAAACCTTAATTAGGTTTTAAGACAACTTATGATGTTGAAATATTGTAAATTTTTTGTATTAAATAAATTAAAAATAAGGTATCATTGGTATGAAATTTACGTGCATGTCATGTATGTATATGTCCCTCATTCCCAGTGGAGTGGTGATCAAACGTCTCTTGATTACCAGCCAGGCCAAATAAGCCTTTTAAATTGGATAATTTTGATTTGTTTTCAAAGAAATACTTACAAAATAGTCTGCAGAGCTCTGCTCTGCAAGGGAGGGCGAGAGCAGACAGCCGGGCGAGGGCGGCGCGGTGGCGGCAGGCGGCGGCGGCGCCAGCGACAGCAGCTCGCCCGTGGAGGCTGACATGCTGCCGGCCGCCGCCAGGCTACGCAGCCGGTCTGCCAGGTCCGTGTGACCGCCGTTACGGGCCCGGCTGATGTTCCCTTCCTTCTCATCGCTGCTGGTCAGGTTGTTGATGATGCGCGGGCGACGCAACTTGCGTGAGGCGGCGCGCCACCGCCGCAGCCGGCACGCGGCGTTGTTCAGAACCTCATCAGTATCGCGCCGCACCGGCTCTTCATCCGACTGAGTCACGTCTTCAGTCTCCACGTGCTCGTCGATGAACGGCAGGGGCACCTCCAGAGGTAAAGGATCCCTATTTTCGGTTGGCGTATTTAGAAAATCTCTCAGGTATGCTAATCTTTGGTCGTTGTTCAAAGCCTGAGGGGGAGCTTTATTCACTCTATTCATATCGACGTACGACTCCTCCTTGTTCTTGTGCTGATCCAAATTAGAAGCATTGCTTTCATTAGAGTTATGGTCTACATTGATATCTTGGCTAAACGATGGCATCCTGAAAATTTTGCAGCTGAAGAAATTCATCTGCATAGCAATCTAGGGTAGCATTTGCGATTTCAACGCTTTATTGTTTACTTTATGGTCAGACTCAAAGATTCTCCGATTCTGGCGTTCTCCAAAACAAAATAAATCGTCGCTAACGAACTGCACATTTTTATCAGTAACGTTGTGATACACTATCAACGCCTGAAAGGCATCTGTTAGAACTTTTTATATCTAATCGATGATTTCTCTAGGCACATCCAACTCAGAACGTAAACTCACTGTACCGCGCAAGAAACACTCTAAATAGCTGAAGTAACACAAATATATCATGATCGAACCCGCGGTAACAGCTCTCCAGATTTATTACGAACTGCATTCACAGTCGGCCTCGAGTTACACAAGCAGTGTGCGCAAACCGAGCGGAGCACTATACTGGCCGCCGCTATCATCTGCTATACATATATTATACGACGTGCGATCGTACCTCTTGTTTGTATTGACGTATGTTCGGCTTGCGCAAAACGATCCAGCACGACGGTGCTGCCGTGTCTCGACACTGAACTAAAGAACTACAACGCCATCTGCAGCAGATAGTGCAACTACTTGGTGTTGATTCGTGCTAGTCTGCCTACCATGGTATGATTTGACGCTTCCAAGCAGAGCCACTTCATTGAATACCTATCACATCTGTCGTTAGATGGCACACAAAAGGCCTAGAATATGGCGCCCCGATATTACCGATTACTCGTGCATTTCATGTTTTTATTACTGTGTTCTTTTGAAAAATGTGCTTTGATGATTTTGCGGAGCTTACATTTCAAAATATCTAGAACAAATTTTTGTTTTAATATTTTTTATTATGTCCACAAAAAAATCGGATAAGTACACGGTTTTTCCCATTTATTCTGGTCAATATAAAAAATATTTTTAAAAAACCGGCAAAAATTTATTCAGGACTTTGTTTCACTATACGACTATATGTATTCTGTGCTATAGGCAAGCATCGCAAATACCTACACAGTATCTGTACGTAAATAGGATATTTTTATTTAATAGTAGGCTGCTTTTAAAATTTATTTTATATTTGATTTATTAACAAATTCACCGGGTTCAGCGATCTCGCTCGCGCATTTAATGTCTTTTTAAGATATAAAATAACTGGTCTACTTTTAAAAAGATGCTTCGGTCATTTAGCGAAGGTTATTTTGTAGGGAAATTTTCTTCCCAGAAATGCGGAAAAAATTGGAAAATCGCGCTTAACACCACGGGAGTCAGCTAGTGTATAATGAATGCAAAAGTTTATGTGTAAGTAGGTATATGTCCGGATTTGAATAAATTCGATATGGAGGTGGCTCTACATACTGAATATACATAGACTACTTTGATTGTTTACTAGCTGACCCGACAAACAGTCAAAAGTCCTATCCAAATTTCAAAGAAAAAGCACTTTCAGTTTTTCCTGAATTTTCCAAACATATATTTTTCTAAGCTGTCCCCAGACCGGCCCAGTAATGTGGCCAACAAAAATATCTAATCGATCTAGTCATTTTTGAAAAAGAAAAAACACTTTCCGGGCATATATTAATATTTTTTTTGATCGAGTGACGATCAAACAAAAAAAAACACATCGATCAAGCCATTTTCTAGTTTTTCCAGACAAACGCATGGCAATTGATTTTTAAATTTATGGATTAAGTAGTCTACTTTTTATCCCTGAAAAGTCCTGTAGGATACGGGTGTAACCACGGTGCACTAGATATAAACAATAAAAATAAATAAAGATAAAACAATAAAGATCGCCGAATGCGGTTGAAACTATAGTCGGAGTAACCGGCCTAATCTTACGTGAGTAATTCCCGTGTAATTATAAATAAAATGTATGAAAACCACGTTAGTTTCCATAATACAAAATAAAATTAAAGCCTTGTCACATTGTATCTGCAAATTGGTTTGCTTCCGGACAGACAGCTGGTAATAACAGGTCAGGGCGAGAAAAAATTGTGTTACTCATTCAAATGACGGCAGAAATTACAACATTTACCAGCCAACAACGGATTAAACATTTCGATGATTGCAACGATTTGTCACTAGATGATCATGCGCATTATACCATGAAGGCTGCAGTCGTTATGGGAATACCATGGAGGTAAGGCCACATTGGTCATCACCTCGATCTAAATCCATAATCGCTCGTATGTTAGAATAGTGTGGTGTCTGCATTCGTCTGAGTGACAACTTACAGGTAATTGCGATGTGCTTGTGGCTTTTGACGGCTTGCTTCGGGCTTATGCCTACAAATCAAGTACCGGTGATCTATGTACCGGCAGTGCCTTCGCCGATTTTAATACCAACAACAGCTGCGACGACTGCAGCTGCGATGACGATGCCGCCTGGGAATATGCCTATGCTACCAGGGAATATGACTATGCCACCTGGGAATATGCCTATGCCACCAGGGAATATGACTATGCCACCAGGGAATATGCCTATGGGTCCTCCAACTGCGGCACCAACCGCGGCACCGACTGCTGCTCCAACGGCAGCACCAACTCCAGCACCTACGGCAGCACCAACTGCGCCACCGACCGCACCACCAACTGCGCCACCGACCGCACCACCTACTGCGCCACCGATCGTGGCACCGACCGCACCACCGACCGCAGCACCGACACCAGTACCGACACCAGCACCGACTGCAGCACCGACAGCAGCACCGACACCAGCACTGACACCAGCACCGACATCGGCAACCACAGGTGGAGAGTTGTTATCCTTGCTTCTTTGTAACGATCCTGATGTAGTATGTGTATTTAATCCTGATGAAACCCTCCGAACAGGCTCCCTACCGATCGATCCCCGACTCGGCACCACTCCGTCTTCATCAGCAGCCTATCAACTTCCAATAACGGGCTACAGTGCACAAGTGCCGTCTTATGACTCAGCTGTGAGGTTTCCAAGGCAAAAAAGAAACATTGCAGAGAAACCGTTGCGTGTAAAAGACTTTATCATTCAAAGACTGAACTCTGAGCACCGTATACGCAAAAGGGCTACCTGTTCCTGTGTTCCAGCAGGAACATGCAAAACAAGCACTACCACAGGAAACTCTGGAGCAGGCATGATAGACATTAGAATTGTGACACTGGTAAGACAAATTTTAATTCATTAGTCCATTCTATTTGATAAAAAAGCTAAGACTTTTTACACAATTTCAGGCAAATCAATGCCCGACTGGCCAAGAATATTGCTGCGATAATACTACCCCCGCAGTTCCCGCACCGATTGCTTGCGGCAAACTTCAGACAGTCCCAGCTACTGGAGTCACTCCTTCAGGTGGACAAGCTAACTTTGGAGAATTTCCCTGGCAGGTACAAACCTGAATAATGAATAATTCGTTAATTATTAGTTTAACAACCTACAAACACGATAAAGGACATCGTACATTACACAGATTCGACGGCGACTTCATTTAAGGTTAGTTGCGATGATGGTGGCCAAGCGGTAGTATATGTGCGTTTCAATGACATATTTAATACTTGTACAATTATGTACAGTTTCGATGCCATCGCTCGAAAACGGTTAAGCTAAACATCGCGAGGAAACCGTAAGTCCAAAAATCTCAAAAAGTTCAAAGATACATTCACCAACATACACTGGGCCAGCACAACATGGTGGATTAGAGCCCACTCTCTCGCTCTATGTTTATCTCTCTCTCTTTCTCTCGCTCTCTCGGAGTGAAAGCCTGTGTCCTATTATTGTCAAACTGTGTAGTAAGATCTTAAAATAGGTTCAGTCTCCACTCACCAACTCACCAAATAAGTCTTCTAAAAACCAAACTGAAGAGTTTCGTTTTTAGAGGACTTATTTGGTGAGTTGGTGAGTGGACCAATCAAGTTCATTAGCATCAATTGAATTATTTCAGGCCATCATACTTACAAAGCAGAACGATTACTTAGCAGGAGGGGTTTTGATCGATTCGTTGAATGTTTTGACTGTCACACATCGGCTTGTATCATACGTGTAAGTATTAAGTTATTTATTGACCTTAGTCAAGTTTAAATATATAATAATCATACTCAAAGTTCTTTACCATATTTATATGTGTCGGGAAGTCATATCACATGAAGGCAAGCACAATTGCTAACAATGCTGCCTCCAAGTTGCAAGCAAAGCCGCGCGGAGATTCCATGGCGCTTCCAGCCGATACAAATTTTACTACTGCTTTTGCGGGGGGATCCAGACTCACACTATACATTCGTTCTATCGCTATAAATACACCTATTTATAAATAGAGCTACATATCAACTTTTTTATTTATTTATGATGTTAAGCGATGATGCGGTCTACGATGGACCACGGTTGTCTAGAAGGTTTAGGTTGCCCGCTTGCGATTCACTCGTGATTTGAGGACACCCAGATTGTACAGCTAACATAGGCGAACACCTATTCAGGCAGCGTATTCCATAGACTAGCAGTTCACACAATAAAAGTGGAATCAAAACGCTTCGTACGTGTACGTACGTACGCTTCGTACGGTTCAATACCAAACATTAAGTGGGGACGATTTTATGCACACGAGTTGATTCTATGCACACATATCTATCTATTCTGTACGTGTGTAACGTGCATGATGGTCGCGTGGACTTCTACTTTGACAAAACAAAATGCCTGTGCTTAGCTATTCCTTTCCGTGTTGCTCTAAGACCAGATTTATAAAATCATCATCCAAACATCTGCCAGACTGTATATCGAATCCGGAACTTTATGCTCTAAAGGAAGATGCACTTCGAACTAAATTTACACAGGAAGTTCGCATCTTTATAAAGAAGTTAATTTGTTACAGCGTTTCGGGAACCGCTCCTAACGTGAAAGTGCGTCTAGGGGAGTGGGATGCCGCGGGTACGTACGAGCCTGTGCCTTTCCAAGAGTACAACGTCCAGAAGGTGTTCACGCATCCCTCGTACAACCCCAACACCTTGCAGTATGACATCACAGTGCTGAGACTGGCGTCTGCGGTGCCGTTCACCCCTGCGACCGGGGCGGCCACGACGATAAACCGAGCATGTCTGCCTCCGTCTGCGACCACTGTTTATAATGGACAGAAGTATGCTTATTTTGTTAGTAGTGATAAAGCAGCCATTAGCACTACGCGAATTAGTGCTTTTCTTAGCTTTTCAGTGAAATTTAGAACTGTGAGCTTGTGTTGTTCTTTTTTTAAATGACTAGTCTGCAACATCTATTTAAGTATGTATTTAAAAATATATATGTATGTATATCAGTCTCTGGCAGCCATATTACAAGCTTTGCTTAGTTTGGGGTCAGGTGACCATGTGTGCAATAATGTCCCAGATATTTATTTATTTATTTATTTATTTATCTAATAATATTTACGGCTGTAAATATTTCTGATTTACTTGCACAGAACTTCTGGATCTGTCATTGTATTAATAGTTGTTGCTGAATGGTTATTTAGCATCATGTTTACATGATGGTATAAGCATGCTAGCCTAGTGTGTTAAACCGATACGTGTTAAATGTTTGAATTGGGTTTTTTATGATACTGAGTGACGAGACGAGTGAAGTCGTTCGCCTGATGGCTCTTCACGCTTGCCCATAACAGCACAACGCCACTCAGAATTTTGAATTTCAAAACCCTGGATGGCAATGCACTGCGCTCGTCACCCCGAGATATAAGATGAATTGACCAAATTAAGCAAAGATAGGGCAGCGTATTACAAGGATCTATAATTATATCGCCATTATAAAAATTGCAAAAAAATACACCATAACGCAAAACAAAACAGAAAAACAGCAAATTAATAAACAGACAATGGACAGACTTCCCTAAAAAGCCATAATTTACATATAAAGATTTTGTACATGTTATCGGTAGATATACGGTATCGAAACAAATAAGGTTAAGGTAAGGCTGATTTTAAAAGTTAGTAGGTATCATACAATGAACAAGCTCGATCGTAAAATGTTTTGTTTTTATTCAATAAATAGGCTTGCGTTTGACCACCACCTCATGGTTAGCGATGATGCGGTTAACGATGGAGCACGCTTTTATAAAAGAAACCGATTCACTCGCGACTTAAGACACCCATTTCTGACCAAATAACAACATTTTCGTATCTTTTTGGTTAAATATTGAATTTTTCGTAGGTGTATGGTAGCGGGCTGGGGTAAGAACATGTTCGGAGTGTCAGGCCAATACCAGGCAATCCTGAAGCGGGTGGAAGTGCCTATCGTACCTTCAGCGACGTGCCAGACGCAGATGCAGACCGCCCGACTCGGGGCGGGGTACGTGCTCGATACGACCTCCTTCGTGTGTGCTGGTGGAGTGGCTAATGCTGATGCTTGCACGGTAAGATCAAAACATTATTTTTTTCATAGTTGGGATGGAACATTAATTACCAGGCTATTCTGAATAAAGTGGAGGTGCTAGAACTTGTCAGACGCAACTTCCTTAGTATCATACTAAGGAGTATAATTATACATATACCTAAATATATAAATATGTGTATGCATTGGTGAGGTTGCTAATGCCGACGCGACGAAAAAATCAAATAATAAGACTCAAAAGCTAAGATAGGGCAAAAAAGAATAATAAAATAATTTATACTTTAGCACGCATTGTCAGGAGGTTCCTCACTCTGCAGCCCTAACCACCGCTAGCTTGGGCCCTGCTCGCTGCTAGCGGCACCCTAGGTTTAAGTTTTTTAAATTTTGTTTTTATATAGATATTGTAAAAAAAACTTAAATTTAAGAAGAAAAATAAATATGTAAATAATTTATACTCATATAAACTGTTTTTTATATCTGCCTGGGTATTATGAAATAGCCAGGTAGCCAGGAGGCGAAATACAAAATTTTACAAAAACAATATTTGGACTTGCTTATGTACCTACCTAAAGCTAGCAATTTTTATGTATTATCGGATAATTATGACAAGTATTTATTTTTATTCCGAATTTATTTTGGGTACTTTTGCCAACAATAGCATATTAGTCCCATCCTACCTTAAATTAAATCTACACTCATATAGTGTATACAAATAATTACATGCAGGAAAAAATAATGTGTCATACGTATTGCAAGCATTATGTTTCGTTTCGCTGTTTACTAAAGTAACGGTGTATTTATGTGATTGCAGGGTGACGGTGGTTCAGGGTTGGTGTGTCCAGTGGATGGGTCGTGGGTGGTGGTCGGGTTGGTGGCGTGGGGGCTGGGCTGCGCCAGCGCTAACGTGCCCGCGGCCTACGTAAACGTCGCCGCCTTGCTGCCGTGGATACAGACGCAGGTTGCTGCAGCTTAAGGATCAGAACACCCACAGAACACCTGATGCAGCGATCTCGTTCCCGCTTTTGATATTTTTTTAAGATACAAAATGACTGTGTCCACTTTTGTAAAATGTTCTTCGGTCATTTTGCGAAGTACTTTACATTTCGAAAGTAATTCGCTAAAGTGATGTGTTTTGTACTTTAAAATATTTAGAACAAACTTTTGTTTTGATATTTTTTATAATGACCAGAATAAATGCGAAAGCTGTTCCTATTTTTTGGGGTTATAATAAAAAGTATTAAACCAAAAATTTGTACCAAACATTTTGAAATATTAACTTCACACTTTGCACAATGACTAAAGCACATTTTAGTACCAAAGAAGAGCGAGCAATACCTACTGTTTTTAGACTAATCACATCGGAGTAGTAGGACTGGTTACTCCACAGAAAAGTATTTTTGTTTGTTTAAATTAGAATGGCTGTCAAGGCATTTTTGTAAGAAATTTGTTGTAGCCACTTGCACCTATATAAATAAACCCATAGCAACTGTGACGCGGAGTTCGACGCGTTGACATAAATAAGAATGTTCAATCATGTATCTGTCACAATACCTGGCGACAGAGTTTCCTTCTCATTTCCGTTCTATTTACTTCTCTTTTCTGTGAGATACTCCATCTTTTATCTTTGTCAATTAAGTTTAAAATCTGAAATAACGAGAAAGACAAAAGACAGCACGTTTAATATATTACGCTCACGACAATTTTTTTAGGGCCGATTAATATTTTGATGTACTAAATTCTACACTAATATTATAAAGAGGAAAGATTTGTACCTATTTTTGTATGTTTGTATGTTTGTAATGAATAGGCTCCGAAACTACTGAACCGATTTGAAAAATTCTTTCACTGTTGGGAAGCTACGCTATCCCCGGGTGACATAGGCTATATTATATTTTGTAGCGAGGCCGAAGGCCGAGCTTACACTCGTGCGAAGCCGGGGCGGACGGCTAGTGTTAAATAAATTTGAACTCTATAAAAACTTAATTTTTATACTCTAATAAATAAATTCGATTAAGTACCGCTGAACTCGCAAAAAATATTTCCAGAAATTTTCTGCGTAGCGTGTGACAAAATGTTTCAAATAACATTTTTCAGAAGAAAGTCGTTGCACCTTATAATACTTTGAGAGCGTTTTGAAAATAAATTTAGCCCAGATGTAGAAAAAAATATGTTATACAAATTTTGTGCAGCAGCTTACTAATAAAAAAAAAAATGTTTTACGTTGCCGAATGAGATTGAAAAAAAAATCGCGTTTTATTTTTTCAATCTCAACTTGTCTATAAAATATCAAAACGAAAATTGTTACAACTCGTTTAAAATTAATAATATAAATAATATATAAAATTAAAAATAATAATAATGTGTTCCTAATTTTTTGACAAAGTAGAAATTAATATGTACCCGCCTAGTCGAATTCAGGTTCACCTAATCTAACGATTTTAAACGACCTTGGTCGTAAAAAACGAAAAAACATGATTTTAGTTGTGGGCTCTCGTTTCAATAAAGGGTATTTTGTGAGAAGATACGAAGAAACATGTATAAAAACTCATTTTGAAGCTTAACACAATAATTTATTAATTTAACAATTTATACAAATAGCCATGTAAACATTATAAAACTACGATCGGTACTAACAACATAAACGATAATTAAGGACTACTTACAGGAGTGGCGTTCTAAACGCAAACATCAACGATTAAATTTAACATAACATTACTTACCCCGTGACCAGGGAAAAGCTAACATAATTTATCTTTCAATAGGTAAACTCAACTTACCTACAAGTTATTGTTCAGAAAAAATAGTGCCGATACGATGCCATTGATTTACAAACATATGCAGGGGCGGCCTTAGGCCATTGCGAGGCACCGGGTGGGTAGATCTTTGCGAGGCTCTAGTCTTTGCATGTGGAATTAGTTTAAATGATGCGTGACGATAAATGCAAAGTTATAAATAAATACATTTAGTTATAAAATTGTTTACCGATTTCAAATAAAGATTAGTACTATTAGTACCTAAATGATTTTCTACTTTGGTTGTTGCACGCACAGCAAAATTTAAACAAAAAAAATCTGTGGTCGATATCGGGTGCTCGAGGCAAGAGCGAGGCCCCGGGCGGCTGGCCTGCTCGCCATCCCCAAAGGCTGCCCCTGAACATTTAATAAGTAAATATTGGGTCTAGTCACGAAAACGCATACTGAGCTACATATACAGTTTAGAAATACCGTCAAATTTTGAATCCTGTTGTTCAGCAATATCTAATTTGGCTTCTAAAAATGTAGACTAAATTCACAGATTACTTTAATAGTTAATTAAGTAAGTGTGGTCTATATCAACTCTTGGCTGGATATTTCTGATGATAACCCGATAATCATAGTTTAATAAATATATAAATAGTTTATATCTTTCGCCGATGCGACAAACGTGCATATATTAACAATCTGAAGAGAAAGGATGGCTTACTTGACCAAACGAGTAGTAAAATAGAAACAATCCTGAAAAAATTAGCAACCTAAAACTTCCGAACCGGAAATCTGGTCACGGGCTCGACTTTACTATATCTACCTATCTAATCTAGGTATAAATTACATAGTGTTTTCGGACGTAATCTAATATTGCAGCGGGCGGGACCCGCGTCGGACGATACCGTTCGCAAGGCAACTCTACAACAGGGGACTCTTAAGTATGGTGCGTTCTCTGTCGCTTTCGTGAAACACAAATTTAACTCAAATGGGACATGAAACTATTCATCCAATTTTCGATAAATATTATAGACAATTAAAAAATGTATGACCAGCAGGATTCGAACCTGCACACGATCCCATTGCTCGATCCCTGAGTTACGGTCACTTTCCTGTTGGCTTCCAAATTCTTGAATTGTCTTTTTCACCAATTCATTTTACATTGTAGTGTGGCACACTTTAATAGAAAATTAATTTACCGAATGTTTCTGAATATTAGGTTACAATTTTATTGCCTTAATATAGTCTGAACCTTCATCTATTATAGAAGTCCATGCTCATTCGAGTCCCCCTGTCTCCATAGACGTTTCAATCTTCATCAGGCTTCTCTTGCTTTACCATCGGAGCCTCCTCAACGGGAGGATCTTTCGACGCGGGTGGGGGAGGAGACGCCACCTCTATATACTCATCATTACGCTCCTCTTTGATCTCTTGCTTTACCTCTGTATCTGTTCGAGGTTCGGACACGGGTTCAGGAGGCGCGAGCGCAGCCCACGCGGTCGCTGCGCCCCGAGCGTACGCCTCATAGAAAGCACGTTGCGCAATCTCCGCTTCTTCCAAATGTACAAAGGCGTGGTTATCTAGTTCTGCTCTGAAAAAGAACTTGAGCGAGCACCGTCCGCAGTCGTAGGGGCGCGGTGCAGTGGCGTGCTCTGGCAGGTGCCGCTGCAGGCCCGCAGCAGACGTGAACACGGCAGAGCACAGGTAGCAAGTGAACGCACCAATGCCGGCGAACGTGTGCTCTATTAGATGCGCCTGGAATCATAGAAGAATACATTGTTTCAGAGGTGTTAGGTGGGTGTTTGCGATGATTTTGTGGCGATGGTAGCCGAGCAGAAGCATATGCGCTTTACAATCTGACGGCATCCAGTTCGATCCACGGCCCGGAACTACTTATTTAGTATCTAAGTAAATTATGTGCAGTTTCAATGCCATCGCTCAACATCGATTAAGGAAACCATCGTGAGGAAACTGGTAGTTGCAGTAAACTCTAAATTTAGTAAAGTTTAAATACATATATGACATTCACCAACATTGACTGGGCTAGCATGATGGATTGGGGCCAATCCTTTCTGAGAAAAGTCTCTGTCCCAGCAGTGGGAACATGATAGACTGATTGATGAAAAAGATGATGAGGTGATGGAATAAAGCTGATATTAGTAAAAAAATTATAAACGATTAGTATTAGAAGAGTTCAATATGCTTCAAAGCAAGCTACAGTATTTGCAAAGAATTATTCTAGTAGTGTCGAAATTAGCTCATAGTCTTCTTATAAGAAATGTCGTCAGAGAAAGAGTTACCGAGATAATCGTCCCAGAATAAGTTCCCAGAGTTCTGGGAGGTATGACAATGGCAAAGATTCCGTGTACTATCGATTCAACCACAACTATTCTTGACAAAAGTGCCAGATTAAGAAAAAAATATATTGATAGGTACCTGCAGCCTGGTAGGGGAGCCGAGCGCGCGGCGGCAGAGCCGGCAGTCGTGGTCGGCGGGCGGTGGCGCACGCGGTGCAGCGTGGCGTGCATAGCACGCGGCACACGCACGTGCCCCGCCGCCCCCACCCGCGCCTTCGCCCTCGCCCAGCGCCCGCAAACACAGCGCACATCTGACAATGGAAATGATTCAATAAATACATTTCTCAATAAATAAATAGATATTGTTCGTAGTTTGCCATTAGGATTCCCTGTGTTGGGGATACCATAGAAGGCAATCGTAATTTTTTTTATTCTCCTTCAGTGGTTTTTTATATAAAAAATTATTAATGTGCGTAAGAAATTGATCTAGCCAATGAGCGCAGTTTAAAAAAAATTGAGGGCAACCTTCAAATTTTATAGGCACTTATTCTGTTTTTCATATATTTTCTAAAGGTGTTCAAGTGTTTGCGTCTGATAATCATCATCTCATATGGATGAGCTGATGACGAAGGGTACAACTCCTCAACGGTTAGGAGTTGAAAGACAATTTTTCAAAATAATACGTAAATATTGACCGATATTTGTATTCTTTCAGGCTATTAGAACCGACTTCAAAACAGGCGGAGGATCTATGTTCCACTGACTTTTTTTTAAATGTATGTTCACCGATATTTCCGCCAACTGTTGAACGATTTCCAAAAAAAAATGTTTGGTAGTATGAAAAAGAAGTATGCCCTTCCAATTTGGTCTAATTTGTCACCAAGTTAGGATCTGATAATGGGAATCCAGGGAAATCGAGCGCAACCTTCAAATTTTATAGGCACATATTATTATATCTCTTTATTTAAATATATTCTCGGGTCTAGCCCGGACATTTGGTGGGCATTGGTGGAGCCGAAGCCAACACCAAGAGGCCCTTTTGAATATAAAATACATGCAACTATGAAATATGTATAAAAAGGAATATGAAACTATTGTACAGTATAGGATTAAAAAAGTCTGGGCTATTGAGGTGAACAACTTGTGGATGGAATAACAGATCTATAGAATGAGAAACGGCACCTGCCTTATCCTGTCTCATCTCAAAATATATTTAGGCAGGTGATGACTTGCCACCCACTGAATGGGCCCCCCATAATGGCTGCCGTATCTTGGCACCGGAAGGGCAACATCGGCGTGGGTGGCTTAGGGTGTAGAGAGGTGTGCTGCACTTTCACTAAGAGCTACTCGCGGCGTTATGCCCTTTAACACTTCCACCCTGGAGCTTAGGTTCTTAGCTCTTGCGGTTTCCACCCCTGGACGGCCGGTTAAGGCAAGCCAGGGGTCAGGGGTCTCATTTAGCCCCATGGAATCGGGGTACGCGGTGTCGCCACTCACCGACGGCTCGCCATAAAGCCGCCCCTGCGTTTATATTATTATTTCTCTTTATTTAAATATATTCTCGGGTCTAGCCCGGACATTTGGTGGGCATTGGTGGAGCCGAAGCCAACACCAAGAGGCCCTTTTGAATATAAAATACATGCAACTATTAAATATGTATAAAAGGGAATATGAAACTATTGTACAGTAGGTATAGGATTAAAAAAGTCTGGGCTATTGAGGTGAACAACTTGTGGATGAAATAACAGATTTATAGAATGAGAAACGGCACCTGCCTTATCCTGTCTCATCTCAAAATATATTTAGGCAGGTGATGACTTGCCACCCACTGAATGGGCCCCCCATAAAGGCTGCCGTATCTTGGCACCGGAAGGGCAACATCGGCGTGGGTGGCTTAGGGTGTAGAGAGGTGTGCTGCACTTTCACTAAGAGCTACTCGCGGCGTTATGCCCTTTAACACTTCCACCCTGGAGCTTAAGTTCTTAGCTCTTGCGGTTTCCACCCCTGGACGGCCGGTTAAGGCAAGCCAGGGGTCAGGGGTCTCATTTAGCCCCATGGAATCGAGGTACGCGGTGTCGCCACTCACCGACGGCTCGCCATAAAGCCGCCCCTGCGTTTATATTATTATTATATTATTACATTTTTGATATATTTTTGAAGTCTGTTTTTAATGTGATCTACTTGTGTGCAATCAAATTATTGTATTTTCATCCAAATTATATAATATGTAAATTTAGTTAATTACTAGTGCATATGCATAGCGTATTTTTTATAGAATAAATAAATAAAATAATAAGTAAATAAATATTCGGGACGTTTTTGCACACACGGTCATTTGGCCCCAAACTAAGCAAAGATTGTAATATAGCTGCCAGAGACTGATATACTTACATATATATTTTTAAACACACACTTAAATAGATATAATATGTGACAAAAAGCGACGGGCCACCTGATGGTAAGTGGTCGCCGCTGCCTATAGACACCTACATTTCAGTGTGTTGCCTACCTTTGAGAACTATATTCACCCCTCGTTTGAAACAGTCCAAATTATACTAAAGGTGGTGAGCCATTCCACAAACAGGTACATAAATATAAACACAATGTAAATGCAGTCAAATTGGAACCCTTCCAAAGTAACAGGTAGCAGTGGCTATTATCAAGAATAGCATTTTTTAGTTATTGCTGACCTCTGTTCGTCGTCAGCGGGTCTCAGATGGAAGCGCGCGTGCAGTCGCGCCTCGGGCTCAGAGGCGAGCGTCTGGCGGCAGACGACGCAGGGCGCGGGCAGCGCGGGGTGGTGCCGTGCCATGTGAGCCAGGAACGACTCCTCGGACACCAGCCGCGACCGGCACCGCGCGCACGTGTCGCCCGACACCACCTGGGAACACAACATTTGATACAGATACAAAATTATGATAAAACCGATTATAATTATATCAATATTAAAAAACCGACTTCATAAAAATGTCAGAAATAGACCAAATTAAAATGGGACCACACGGAAAGCACCAGCTATCAAATAAAAAAAGAATCATCAAAATCGGTTCACCAAGTCGGAAGTTCTGAGGTATCAGTCCACCGCTGGGAATAGGTCCTCTCCGAAGGCATGCCATTTAACCCGATCCTTTGTATCTAAGTCCAAAATCTATATCGTGACTCCAGCGAGTCACAGATTATCCTATGCTACTTATTCACTCTAGAATGGTTCAACGGCAGATATGAACGGCCCACTGCCATTTCACCTTGTTAAAAAGTGGACCTATGTCGGTTCCCGACGCATTTATTTGGATGTTCTGTTTCTTCATATGGATCATCAAGAGATCATGATGCTCAGTAATAAAAAATCGAACTTGGAAATGGGAGTGATTCTTTCTGAGAGGTGATTGGTAGGTGCAGGTTATATAGTCAAATGAGATAACCCCTCTCAAGCTTCACTTGATTTATTATGTGCTAATTAATCAAATTACCTACAATGGTTAAATACTCTTTATCTACAACTACATCTCATCGCTACAATGGTTCCATCTAGTCTACAGTTCAACTGACCTTGCAGTGTGTCAGCTTATGCTCTGCGAGCACGGCGGCGGAGGGTAGCACCTCGTCACAGATGAGACACTTGTGTCGGGCGGTGGCGGCACCCGAGTGCGCGCGCGTGTGCGCCTCCAGCTCGGCGCGGGACCGCGCGCGCTCTCCACAGTACGCGCACTGCAGCGCCACGGAGCCGTTTTTGCGCCGGCGCTCCTCTGCACCACCTGCACCAGCACCCCCGCCCGGGGCTCCCTCCCCGCTGCCACCACACGGGGAGCACGCGCCTTCCGCTTCCGTGCCGTTGTTGTTCTCCGCGCGCTTCGGTCGGGTCAGCTCGCCGTTCAACACCTGACATGAAAGTTAGTCTAATTTGTCCAAGGAAATTACTAATTTTAACTCTAACTTTTCTCAGCATGTTGACTTATTTTCAACGAGGTACAATATTTTTAAAATTTTGATTAATAAACAATTTTTCTCAACAGGCTCTTAATATAAAGGGCAAGTAACTGCTTATTCGTTTGGCTTTGTCATCTTTTTCGATTCAATCATATTTAACGTAATCATAAAATAGCAAAATATACCTATAAATACATTAATCAGTAACTTTATAAGAGGCTTTATAATCGTAACTTGGCTATTATGTATTGATTTTGTTCTTATTTCTGTTAATTTAACTTAATATATCTTCATGTAAATACTAATTATCAACTATCTTACCTACTGTCTAAATTCTACCTATCTATGTAGGCCTATGTTGGTGTTACAACGAGGCATTTACACAATTTTAGTTTATATTAGTGAAAACTTTTTTCTGGCTTTTGTGTAACTATTCATTATATATCTACCGTGTTTGTTAGCAGCTGTTTGTTTTCCTTGTAAAATAAAATAAAATAAAATAAAATTCAAAATAGACAAAAAATTATCAAATAAAAAATAAGCTTTCTCTGAAGCAAAAATGTGACACATCTAGCCTAGCTCTACACAACTTTAGTACATTTCCACCCTTATCATATTATGTGGTGTTTTGGCGCTCACCTGATGCGGTACGGCATGGTGGACCTGCATGTGTCGCTCGAGGAGGTACTGCACGGCGAAAGCGTCGGTACACGCGGGCACGGGGCAGCGGTAGGCGCGTGGACGCAGGCGCGGTCCGCCCAGCAGCGCGCCGCACGCGCATCGCGCGCCACCGTGCGCCGCGCGCACGTGTGCTGCACCCTCCGCCTCCGAGCGTAGAGCGCCCGCACCACTGCCGCAACCACGACACACCCACACCTTATTCTCGCCGCTGTGCGCCACCGCGAAATGAACCTGAAAACCACTTGGTATGAAGTTGAAGGCCCATTTTCTACAACAGGTTTTTCATAAACTTAAGTTCAGAATGTTTACCTGGATGGCGACTTTAGAGTCGAAGATTTCCTTGCACAAGGCACAGCGATACAGATGATGAGCGTGCAAGTCCAAGAGGTGCTTCTGCAGGTCGTCGGGCGCGGGGAAGCTGCGTGCGCAGCTGTGGCATGAGTACTCGCAAGAGACGGCGAGGTAGTGCGCCGTTAGGTGACGTTCTGCCGCCGCCGCATCCGCGAACGTGGCGCCGCAGTGCACGCAAGGCGCCGGGCTCGTACGAGTCAACTCGCCACCCTCTTCTAGATGTCCTTTCAAATGGGCACGGAACGCTTCGAAGTCTGGCAGAGCGGCGTCGCATTGATTACAGAGCAGAGTGTTTGGAGATAGAGTAGTCTGCGGCGTCCCGGAGCCGGAACGTGGCCGTTTGCTCGGGGGTGGTATGTCATCGGACGCTCTGCGGCTAAGGTCGGTAGGTGCGGGCTGATCGACACCAGGCAGCCCACCTTCGCCGTTTAGAAGTGCCGAGTGTGCAGCACGCACGTGCAGCTGCAGCTGCTCCATGCTCGTGAAGGTGTCACGAGTGCAGTACATACAAGCGAGCAGCGTCGGCGGCGGCTGCGACGCTACGCGCCGCGGAGGCGTCAGTGCTGCTGCGTCCACGCCGTGCACCGTCGCCATGTGGGCCTGCAATGAAAGTTTCGGCTGCTGAAATCAATCTTCATGTAAATATGATTGCTACAGTATTGCTAAATGAATACCTACATACCTGTAAAAGATCAGGTCTTCGAAAAGCTTCTCCACATCTCAAACATCGAAGAGCTCTCCTCCGGTCGGGCTCGCGGCCCTCTCGCTCCCGCTTGTGACCCTGCATGTGAGACGTGAGAGCTGCTGCTGTGTTGTACCCGCGGTTGCACACTGTGCACTGGAACGGCTTCTGGTTGTCGTGTGTCTTCATATGGATCTTCAAGTGATCACTAATAAAGAAAAAAAAATATTGAGGTTTTTGATAAACCAAAATGACTATTCATGAAAGTACCTACCTAAATTAGTCGTGTAGAATGAGCTTTTTTAAAAATACAGTACCTACAAGGCATAACCCAAACGGGATTTACATCACAATCTGAGTACGCTAACCAAAGAAATATTCTTACAAGAAACCACTAAGAATTCAAATTGAGATAAATAGTCTCCGTGGTCAGAGTCAACGATTTGTCATATGGGACGTAAGTATCCATATAAAGGCCCGACCAAACAGAACTTACAAAGAGTCTTTTAAAGCGAACTACAGAATAGAGGTGTTCGCCCAAACACCTCCGCTAATGGCCACGCTCGCTGCGCCGCTTTAGGTACGGGCCATTATTTTATTTTTGTGAGACCCTCGACGCCATTTGTCAGCGCATCATCTCTTTTCACTCGTCGTGCGTTTCGTTGGACCGACAAATTGCATGGAATTAGTCAAGTGGACGCTCTGAGGTGACGAAAAAGGTGACGGTATGCCTCGGTTGAGGCGAGCTTTTGTCCCGTGGTCTTACGGTGATCAATCTTGCTGCGAGGCCATTGTCCTGCACGCACCTCTTCAGCATCCATAAAGTACACACTCTAGCACGACTTTAATGGCTTCGGATTAGGCACATTAGCATACCCATTATGATACAACTTCGGTACCGTAAGTAGATGAGACTTATAACGTCTTAGTCGGGAACAATAACATTAGTAATCTGGTATTACTTTTCTTTAGAAATGAAGGAGGTGGTGTCGTGTAGTGGTTGCTGTAAGTAAGGAATTTAAAGTACTTACCTCCTGGAGAAGGCGGACTCGCAGTGCGCGCAACGGTACTTGCGGTCGCCGGTGTGCAGCTTCACGTGGCGGTCCCGCGACCGCTTGTGTTTGAACAGCCGCGAGCAAAACTCGCAACGGAACGGCATCTGATCAGAATGTGTCTGGAGACAACAGATAAAGGAACTTTTTTTATCGGATATATTTCGGAAAGTGTGCATCGAATCTGCATAATCTAATTCTCTCCTGCCCATTTTTCTATCGTACTGCTGGAGTGGGCACGATAAGACAACACCGCTTCATGGTTGCTATTCCGAAAAGATATCGTCTGTGCTAGTCTGTGGAATTTGATTGTTCCCCGATAGGTAGGTACAGTCTGGGTGGCTTCAAATTGCGAGTGAATCGGTTTCTTCTAAGTGCAAGCGTGCTCCATCGTAAACCGGATCATCGCTTAACATCAGATTGATTTTCAAACAGAAGAGTTAGGAGTAGCCTAGCTATTAGATATAAAACACTGTATAAATATGCAGCCAAAGATTTTCCTTTAAATATTCTACTATTTGCTACGTTCGTGCTTACTTAGTTTTGACACAGGTACACTCTATCAAAATTTGCCGTTAACTTTCAAAACTTTACCTACTTCTTTACTCTTAAAAGAAAAACTTACAGCCATAAACAGAGCAGCAATAGCTGAGTGAGTGCACAAACTCAACTCTTGAAGCAGTGTCCCAGTGGGGTGCTGCTAATTTGGTTGAGTTTAATGCGACAAAGACTCAAGCTTGTGCATTCTCTGCTAAACGGACCATGATTTCGGCCACTCCAGTATTCCAAGGAGTGCCAGTTCCGTTTAGTGATCAGCTAGAACTCCTCGGCCTACAAATATCTTCTTCCCTAAACTTCGGTCGCTTTATCGAGTCAAGAGCCAAAATTGCTGCTAAAAAGCTTGGTATTCTATCCAAGGTTAGGCAGTATTTTACATCTGCTCAACTGCTTAATCTTTACCAAGCGCATGTGCGATCCTGCTTGGAATACTGCAGTCACCTGTGGGATGGCTCCGCTAAATATCAGCTCAAAGCATTAGACTCTGTAGAGAGACCCGCCCTTCGACTCTTTAATAACGAAGCGCTGGTTAAAAAGATGTCGCACAGCCTGCGGCATAGGCGGAGGGTAGCTTGTCTGTCAATTTTCTATCGCCTTCATCATGGAGAATGTGCACAAGAGCTGTTCAGGCTGATCCCGTCATCCAATTTCCGCCATAGATCATCGAGGCGGTCATTCCATCCTTACATCGTGAACTTTGGTAAAATCCGTACGCAGCGTTTTCAAAATTCCTTCTTAATTCGAACTGCACAGGAATGGAATGCGCTCCCTGCCTCGGTGTTCCCTATAAATAACAACCTGGGTCTCTTCAAGACTAGAGTGAATAGGCACCTCATGGGCAAGCGTGCCCCATCTTAGACCGCATCGTCGCTTACCATCAGGTGAGTTGTGGTCAAACGCTAGCCCATTTAATCATTAAAAAAAAGACCTGTTCGAGTGTGAGTGGGCTCACGTACTAAGGGTCCCGTATAACCACAAAATACAAAAACTTAATATAAAACGAAAAATACATATAAACAAGGGCACAAGAACTAATAATTCGCAATAAGACCCAAGAAACCGTTTGCATTAGAAATTTTTATTTCTTCGATTTGGTTTGTATTGGAAATATACATAAAATTCAATGCAGTTTCCGCGAGACAAACACTTGCACATTTTTGAAATGATCGGTGTAAGCAAAGTTTTGAAGTTATTGTATTTTACATATCGAACAAAAATGTGTCACCCAACTCGCACTTTAAATTATCAGCCATCAATGTCCACTGCTGAACAAAGGCCTCCCTCTCAGAGGGGTGTTGCCATAATACCCACGCTTGGCAGGCGGCTTGGGGATCGCAGTACGTTCACCGTGTACTAATAGGACGCTGCTGCCCATCCTCCGGTGGTTCAACTCGCACTTGGCCAGTGTTTATTATTTGTTGTTTTACTTTAGAGTGTATACTAAAATCATGTTATCGTACGTATGCGTAATACGCTGTACGTATTACTTGTTTAAATACTTCACACACGAAGAAGAAAAAACATAAAATGTATATAACATTCGTTGTATGTAGACTCCGCCAATTCCAATTGGCTATCTATTTCGGTTTAAAAGATACAGTCGTGGAAAGGTAGAACAGGCAGACAGCGTAGGTTTAATAATAGGGTTCCGATGACATCTTTTCGGTACAGAGTACAGAACCCTAAAAAGTAACTGTCTCTCACTTTTCACTCGTATCCACGTAGGAATTCAATCTATTGCATGACAATTAAAATTTCTAAGTTGTGGAATGATTGAAACGAAATAACTCCGGGTGCATTGCTCATAAAAAAGTCGTGAGAACAATCTCTGAACAATAGTTCAGGCTGCCGCTGCGCGAGAGCACCTCGCAACTGCTCTATTTGTCTACGGAGTATAAAAACTCGAGGGAGTCCGTCGTGACTCTCCAGTGAGATATCAACTAATACTCACATCAACCGTGACACGGCTCCCAATAGCGATCGATTGGTTCCGATAAATTAATTGTCCAGACACATCTATAAATCATCTACAAAATACCACGACAGTAATTTCAAAGTTAACAATCTTCATAATGCAATTATAGAACGAGTACCTAATGATTCAATTCGAATCGGATCGAGAGCTGATCTATCGATAGCTTGTTATTGTTAAGCGTTGGAGTAACGAATCGATGGACGATAACATTCCTGCGCGGGAGCTCCTCGCTCATCGCAAGCGCAGATGCTCCCATCTGATCAGTAATGTTCACTGGACTTACGAGAATAACTAGTTTTGAGCAATGTTTCTTATAACGGTCACTCTATTTTAAATAACTAGTGTACATACAAATTACTGAAAAACTATGGAAAAGGCCTCTTACAGCTGACACTGTGACAAGTATGTTTTACCGCTTAAAAAGATCATGATAAGTGTCATCATCAGAGCAGAAGTTCCGGAAGTGCGGAAACAATAAAAATAAGAAAAATGTAATGATAATCTAACAATAGTTTTAAGTTTTGTTTGTACTAACACAATGGATTTAGTTGTCGTAAAATAAATACTTTGAATTTGATAACTCAGAAATAAAAACGGATCACAGACGCTACGTCTGTTCAGCATTCGGACGATAGGTATATCGTCTATTAGGTTAGGTATAACCTAATGGCCATGAAACCTAATTAGACCCATTTTCAGCTTCTAGATGAAATAATTTGGACGCAAACAATAATACTTCTTCACAATTATTTACTTAGAAGAGTACAAGCACGTATTATGCTCATTAAAAAAGAACTGAGTATTCAGTAAGTTGAGAGAATTATTCATGAGCATGCGCATAATGAGGTTGTTAATGTTAGCGGTAATGAATAGTCTGTGAAGGATAATGAGAGCCGTCCGCGTCGGCCTTCGCCCCAGCGGCTGACTGACGCTGGTCTCCTGCATAATAGACTCCCAAAATGACAGCGTCTTCACGCTTTTACTAATTGACCACCTCGACGACATTCATTCATTACGCCACTAAACAAACGTTACGAATGATTGACTTCGCTTCTAAACTCTTTAGGCAATATGTTAATCGTTTTTCACAGCAAAAGATTTTTAAACGCGGTCGGTAAGTATCTGTGAGTGTTTCAGAATAACGTATTGATTTATTTATTACGAGGATTTTATCTGAGTTCTGTGAGGGTTTCGCGGTCCCGTGAGTTTCCAAATACCACTTGGCCTGGATTGCGGCCTATTAGGGAGGGATCCGCATTTGTTACCACCGATGAGTGATAGGAAATAAATGTACAAGAAACAAGTTATTATGATTGTTAGATGATTACTGTAGCTGTATAAAATAAGTAATATCACTAATACCGTAAATGCGAAAGTTTTTGAGAATGTGTGAAATTGTTTTAGTATATTTGTTGCCAGTAAACTCCGTAACGGATTTGGATATACCCTGAATAAACATATGGGCAAAATTTTATCCCGAAAAAGAGGTTCCTGTTGAAGAGCGGGTAAATCATGGGGTGCTGCTAGTATACCATTATGAACGATGGCTAAATTGAATTATCGGCTACGTATATGTAAATTTATTATCGGAGCCAAACTTAAGTCAATCTTCTATCTAAATAAAAATGAAATGTTGTTCGTTGGTAAGCACATCACGCAGACTAATTTGACTGTTTTTGTTGTTGTTTATTTTAGAATTGTATCGTCCAAAAAAGGTTTTTATGACAAGATAATTATCGATTTTAAAAACCTACTTCTCAAAATTAGTATAAATTGGGCAAATTTGGTTACTTGGATGATCACATTGTCATCCAGGTAACAAAAATTTAAGTTTGATTTAAAAGCGTTTTACTGAACCGATTTTGAGGAAATTTCTATGGGATCAATACTAAAGTGTATCCTTTTTTTTGTATTTGCCAAATCGGTTCATAAATGACAGAATTCTGAGGTCACAAACACAAAAAAATACAACTGAATTGAGAACCCCTCCTTTGTTGAAGTTGGTTAAAAAAATTGAAGAATATCCCGGTTTTTTTTATTCGGTAAATACTGAACGTTCTTTTTTCCGTTTGTACTCGTATGAACCATAACTCTGTCTGTCAAATTTGGACAGAGCAATGGCTGTCGGGTCAGCTAGTCCTTGGTACGAGTATATAATAAACCGGTCAAGTACGAGTCGGGCTCACGCACTGAGGGTGCCGTACCACCACATAAATTGTTAACTAATTAAGTACAAAAAAGTAGTGCAAAAAGACAACAATTCTGTGATCACGCCCAGGCGGCCACCCATCTAAGTACCAACCGCGCCCGACGTTGCTTATCTTTGGTGATCAGAAATTTGTCACCGACTCGCGCTTGGCTAGTATTTATTATTTGATGTATATTATACTTTAGAGTGTGTACTGTAATCATGCCAAGTTTTACGCCTGTACATATTACCGTTTTTGCACTAGAGCAAATAAAATATATGTTTAAAATATGTTTGTTGTTGTGGGTACAAAACCCTAAAAAACACCTTTTTGTACTTAAAATCGACATATATTGAACGTGATTCCGAATAGGACACATATATGTAAATTGAAATTAAGTACAAAAATTTTCTATGCTTACTTACTGTCCAATATTAATTAATTAAATTCCGTATCGATAGGTCTGCCAATAAAGGAACAATCAGACGTATTTGTGATGAGCAGTGACGCGAAGTGTTACCACGAAGCGCCCGCGGCTTCCACGCTGCAAGTGTACACATAAACAGTCGCACGGCATGTTTACTCTGCTCGTTTAATTGGAGCAATCGGCTCTCGACAGAATTAATAAATTTGATTCTCCGCAAGCAATAAATTCTGTCTCCAATCCGACTCGAGTAGCGCCCAAGCAAGCCCGTCGATAAAGCCAAGTTAACGAATGTTACACCAGCATTTCGTAAAAGAATTTAAGGCTTATTTTTAGCAATACATCGCGTTTCCGATACAAAAAAAAATGTTGTGGACGGGAACCATTTACACACTCAAAATCCCACTGAGAATGCAAATAGATAATCCTGATTAACGGGCATCGTATGGGCTGTGTGTATTTTGCAAAATATTGATTCTTGTCATCGCGACGCTTCGTGCGAGAATTCAATAAGTGAGGCGAGTCCGGCGCCGCGGGGGCTCGGCCCCTGGGTGCAGGAGCCCTGCTGGCCGCCAGCCGCCCCGTGCTGCTCCCGCCACGACATCGCATACTGCTTATGGTGAACGAACACGCGAATTTCATCTACCTTTAACATATTAGAAACAACAACAAATACCGTGAGAGCGGAGGACATAATGGTTCTAATGGTTGTCTGTTTCCACGTAGTGTTTACCATGAAACATTCTAAAACTAGTTTAAGGTGAACGTGATAGCCAATAAAAGCTCCAAAATGGGCAGCGGGTGACTGCCGAGCGACTTTCCCAGCTGCAGCCGCCGTTCACACAGCCATGCAGGTGCCGGCGGAAGGCGTCGGGGTCAACCACTGGCCGTCCCGTCCGCTACACCCGTTCGCTTTCCTACTGACTCATGTGTTATTGCACCGATTATTACGAATTCATACCGTGTGTCCACGTCGAGATATGCTCTTAGGTAGCAGCAATAAAAGCCGTATTATTAGGCTTGCGGACATTCCAACTTGGTGCAGAGGGTCGTTATGCAAAAAGGTTGTCTCCTTGATACCGTGATGAATAATCTTAATATTCCTGTGGAGACGAGTTCCCCGAAACAGTAGCTCAAGTTGTTGGTGCTTCGTACAAATAAGTAATAAAGATGGAGATCTTACATTTTGAAATGACCCAAACTACTATACTTAAAAGATGGGAGAATGTAACCGAGTAAACGACAACAATTTTGAGTTTTCTATGTCATTGCTTGTCGAGATCATTAGATATATTTCGATGTCGGATAAGAATATATTCACATACTAGTAACTAAATAATATAGTCACTTAGCTAATATTTAGTTATCAGAATCAAGGCGTGTTTGTGAAGGATGTATGTATATACCAAGGCTCGTATGATGTTCGGACAGTTTTACGAGAGCGCTTGCTCCTCACGTTATAGGTGCATGTCTAGTTTAAGCTCTACCGATCGCAATCCAAATACTTAATTATCCAACAACTTAAATAATTCTATAGTTTCTATATTAATTGAAATTCAAGCCCAAACTGTTGCTTTGTAAATCCATCCTGAAGATATATCTTAAGATAGTATTTATAGACTAACAAGGTAGCGACAGCTGGTGCAGGGTGAATAGCAGTTATAATATGTGAAATTGCGAGAAGTCTGTAATTGATTTATTTCTATAATGATCAGATTTCTCAAGCGGACGGCGCGCAGCGGCGGCGGAATGATAAAGAAGCGTCGGAGCTAGGCAGTTAGTCTAGGGAGTTGTTATCGCGAGCCTATTTCCGGCCGTCACCGCGTCGTCGCGGCCGCGAGTGAGACGCGCTCGACGCGATCACCGCCAGATACATTTGTCGGCGCACACCCGCAATCCGCAACAGCCAGCTCGATGCGCGTGCATTGATCTATATCAGCGCACTCAAGCGGGCCCGCAATTGCGAAAGTAACTATCGATGATCTCCTGAATTACTTAAGCGATCCCTTGAGACTTCTCTGAAATCAGTGATCTATCTTAATTTGAAGGCTGGAACGAGGTGAGGATTTTGTCACTTTCTGAATACGTGACGATCTATATCCCGGTTTAGGTGTGCCGCCAGAGCGGCAGCATGCAAAGTGACGTTTCTATTTGTCCTATCTCCGCTAGATCTGTCGCGGCGTGTGTCGTAACGCGGCGTGATACAAAGGAGGCGAGATGTACGGCTGGCGTAATGGCCCAGCACGCCACAGCCCTCACGGTGCAAGGCGAGCCCGATGCATATCTACGCACCGGCTCTGTAAATGGGCCGTTTTGGGTATCTACTTGCTAATGAAGCGTCCGGACTGCATGGCGAAACTGGACCGTGAATTCATAGATACGACGATCATAACTGCCGTATTGTTTATGCAGTTAGCCAAGTTGCTTTATGGAAATGAGTAGACAGTGGACCTATTATTCTGGACAACTGCCGGTTTTACTAAACTTATGTAAGGTTCTTGATGCGATGGGACGATGCTTATCTTATTGTATGTTGTGGGCTGCAGAGAATTGCAGCATTTATGGAAACAAAGTAGATACTACTTATCTAATGTAACCTTATACAGAAGTCAGACACCAACGCAAAAGATACAAAACTTGATGCCGTCAGTCAATCTGAAGAGATGTGCTAAATCCCTTATGTAGCGTCGAGTCAAACCCTAAGTAACAAAGATAAGCTTCGGTCAGTAGGTAGAAATACACAAGTTGATAGCATATAATTATGATGCAGTAAAAGCCCATGTTTTATTTTATTTTGAGAGTCATCCATGGGAAAGCCTTGTTGAACGGACACTTATTGGACGAAATTATGAATCATGGAGACGATTACAATTCGACGGAGCAGAACAAACGGTGCAAATATGCTAACCTCGTCAGTGGTTACATATTTGAACTTTTTGAGGTCGAGACATTGGGCCATTGGGAAACAAGAGGTCATCTTATTTTCAAAAAATCTTTCAGAGCACCAAATTAATGCTACACGTTATCTAAATGGTGTTTTTTCTGGCTAAACGGATAAGCATTTCCATTCAGCGTAGTAATGCCACCAGTATGCTGGGTACGCTGCCAACTGCTAGTGGGCTTGAGCATTTGGATTGTCTCTAGACCTTTAGATCTATGGGCAATCTAAAAGTTT
The DNA here is from genome assembly GCA_949125355.1 of Agriopis leucophaearia. NCBI lineage: Eukaryota > Metazoa > Arthropoda > Insecta > Lepidoptera > Geometridae > Agriopis > Agriopis leucophaearia. The sequence continues at coordinate 10,937,600 of OX421262.1, forward strand.
TTGTTAGGCTAAATAATGTGTATATTTAAATTTAGTTGGATTGTATTTTGTAAGGTACTTGCCATTAATCTATATCTATCTTCTCTCTATATCTGTCTATATCTATACATATAATAAAAACGTAGAGATAAAAAAAACTGTAATTGCGAGATAACAAAAAAAATCACAGGGCGTCTTAAAATAAGCAGCTGAACAGGTTAGGACAGTTTTTAGAATTTTTGTCTGTTTGTTTGTTCACGCACATCTGAACCCAGACGGATTTAATTTACGAATATGCTTAGCTATGACCACATTGAAGTAAAGGCTATGTAATTTTAAGGAAGGGCCGGATTAAGGGAAGAAAAAAGGATTGAAGGTTTATATGAAAATCTACGCGTACGAAGTCGCGTGCAAAAAACTAGTCTATAATAAAAACGTAGAGATAAAAAAATCTGTAATTGCGATGTATAAAAATAAAAAACAACTCGAATTAAAAAAAAAAATATCTCTACGTTTTTATTATATGTATAGATAGATATAGATTAGTTAATCCGCCGTAACATTACATTGTCTAAAATAAGTATAAATATTTTGTGTCCTACCTTATTTTGTAAATTAAGTATAAATATTTTGCGTCCTACGTTATATTTTTTTTATATGTCCTATTTTTTAAATTGCATATTATAGTTATTTTTTATTGTTTAGTTTTAATAATATGTAAATTCAAGGGTCCGTCTGAAAATCGGCGCTGATAGTCTTGGACTTTCAGCATTAATGCCGAGATGGACCCACCCATTCGACAATAATTTGTGTTTTTAAGTTATAAGGTGTTTTTTATGTATGTCAAATAAATTGATTTCTTTCTTTCTTTCTTTCTTTTCTGTGGAAATTTCAACTAGCTATCTATTGCGGTTCCAAAGATGCAGCCGTTTAAAGGTAGGACGGACAGACGGACAGACAGCGTAGGCTCAGTAATAGGTTCTTGTTTTTACCCTTTGTGTACGGAACCCTAAAAACATAGGTTCCTGTCTGCTCATTTTTTTTTTTTGAGATAAGATAGGCTGCGAAAGATGATGTTGAAACGGCTCTGGTAGGAATTCTACCAATGCTGGTTCTGCGAGATTGATGTGATGTGAACTAGTGTCCATAATAATATTATCAAATATTTTTAATGGATACTTTTAGGTCCACTTGACTGCCCCAGTGGCTCAGTTGGTAGTGAACCTAACTTCTGTGCTTGGGGGCGTGGGTTCGGTTCCCATCTAGGACAAACATTTGAGTGAAGAACATTTGTGTTTGTTCTATGTCTGGGTGTTAATATCTGTTTAAGTATGTATTTAAAAATATAGATGTACGTATATCAGTCTCTGGCAGCCATATTACAAGCCTTGCTTAGTTTGGGGTCAGATGACCGTGGGTGTGCAAAAAATGTCCCAGAAGTCAGTGTCCCAGAAGTCAGTGTCCCAGAAGTCACTTCTTTTGAAAGTAAGATTTGTCCCAGAATTGGCACTGCGTGTGCACGGTGGGGTCGAGGATATGTCGCAAAACTGACACTGGCAGATTTTTTAGTGTAATCTAACTAGAAAAGTTACAGTATCCACTAAAATTACTAGCTCTATTGTTCTAGTTCCTAAAGCGTACCTGTTCATGTTTCTTGAGATAGGAGAGCCTGGGGAAGGCTTTGTCGCAGAACTGGCACTGGTAGGGCGTGTGCTCGGTGGCGCCGAGCGTGAAGGGTGGCTCGACGTCGCCGTCAGCCGCATCCGCCGAGCGCGTGGAACCCGGCGACGGCGACGGCTCCGGCGTCGACGACGGCCAGGAGCTGCCCGCCGCGCTGCCCACGCTGCCCAGCGCCTCTAATAAACGCCACACACAATATTAGCACTTAGTACTCAACATTTAGGAAGATATAAGCATTTTAACATCTTGCCATACAGAGTGTGCACTATTCTTACAAATGACATCACTTGTAAGTACGATAGGTATATAACTACTGTTCTCAGTGAGGATTTTGTAATTGTAGTCGTAGCGAACAGATCATTTTGCGGGAAAAGGAGAGATCATCTCATACCTTTCTAATCAGACCAAAAACTTTAAGCGCTTACATCTCAGAACTTTATCAGCCAACTTAAATAATTTCTTCTGTAAGTATAACGTATTATTACATTGATTAATATTTTTCACAACTATATTTTTTTATAAATAAAACACCTGGGTTAAAGCTTATTTAAAACATTTTGTACCACCTAAACTTGTAAAGTAGGTATACCTTTTTGTTTAATTAAATTTTCTTATTATTAGCATTTTATCTGATTTAATTGTTACTTCACGTTTCATTTCATTTCATTCGTAGACATTAAATAAACTGTCCAAGTGCGAGTTGGACTCACGCAATGAGGGTTCTGTACCACCATAAAATATACTAATTATCAATAAAAAAACAACTTCAAAATTAGTAAAATGTGTCATTTGGATTCGATGATAGAAATGATAAGTTCGTCTATGCATCGAAATTACCAGTTATTATAGTTATTTGTTGTTATACTTTAGAGTTTGCACTATAGTGCAAATAAGTCAAGTTTGACGCTTGTACGTATAACCGTTTTTACATTAGAGCAATTACAAAAATACTAAAAAAGTACGTTTGTTGTTGTTCCCCTTTTGTTTTACTTTTTGACGTTTTTTATTATTTCTTAGTTAATCCACCGTAACATTACATATTCTGTGAAGATTTCAACTGGCTATCAATTACGGTTCCAAAGATACGGCCGTTTAAAGGTAGGACGGACGGACGGACAGACGGCGTAGGCTCAGTAATAGGGTACCGTTTTTACCCTTTGGGTACAGAACCCTAAAAAGTGTTAGGCACATTGAAATACCATGCTATGGACACTCAAAACTGTTTATTATCAATAAATTGTACAGTATCACCAAGTTGGCGCAATAAATGACAATTGAGAGACTTTACACGCATTGTAAAGTATATTACAGAATTCAGACGTGGCTCGAGCCGGAATAAAGCCATCATAAATATCGCTAAGGCCCCATATTTCGGCGTTAGAGGCCGTTTTTCTCGTGTAGCACCTCCGAGTGGCGTGAAATATAAACAAATTGAATGGGCCGCATGACGAGCGCATCAACGCAAATGATGACTAATGTCTCTTCGCTACCTCCTGGAGGACAAGGATGGAAGAATTATTTTATTTTAACTTGATAATACTCTATAACTTCAAATTACGCAGTTCAGTATCACATTCCATAATAATTACAGTACGTATATAATATTACTAAATATGCAAACGGTTTTTTTTTTATCGCGAATAAGTCCGCGTTTAACCACCAACACGCCAGTTGGTAAGCGTCGATTTGGTCGAAGACAGCAAATGTTTCGTACGACCTCATTACACGCGCATTTCATCATATTTTAAGATATAAAGTGATTGAATGTACTTAATTAAGACCTGAGCTGTACGAATAAAGAACATAACATAAAAAAAATCAGTAAAATTTTCATTTAGTTTCAAAAAAGTTTTAAAAATAAAAATCTATTCTAGTAAAAAAACAGGTTTTCTTTTTGAAAACTTGTTCAAATCAAAATTATTTTTTTACTGCGTAATTTCACAAACTTGTTTGTTGTTAATGTTTGTTACTTTCTTTTTTCGTACACTTTAGCATTTATATAAGAACATTCAATCATTTTATATCTTTAAAAAATGCGCGAGCGAGATACAGGACGCACTAAGCACGGGCTCATATGCGACAACTAGTTTCCACGAGGTTTGAAGTAGAACTAACATAGCTTCGGTTGCTTTATATGCTAGGAAATATTAAGTTCTTGTTCTCTTCAACAATAAATTATCTTTGATAGATCTTAGTAAACGAGCACCAAGAGGATCATATACGAGTACATCTCTCTGAGGTAATTTTAGTTCATAAAAATGCTTATGTCACACTGACAGATGATAAATTTGATTATGGTTCATCATCATCATCATCAGCCAGAAGACGTCCACTGCTGAACATAGGCCTCCCCCTTTAACCTCTATACTGACATCCATACTGAAAGACATCCTGCCATCTGCATCCACTGGATGCCCGCGACTCTCACAATGTCGTCGGTCCATCTAGTGGGAGGCCTACCTACGCTGAGTCTTCCGGTTCGCGGTCTCCACTCAAGAACCTTTCTTCCCCATCGGTTAACAGTTCTTCGAGCGATGTGGCCTGCCGATTGCCACTTCAACTTGCAGATTTTAATAGCTATGTCGTTGACTCTGGTTCTTTGGCGAATATCTACGTTTCGGATTTTATCGCGCAAAGAAACTCCGAGCATAGCTCTCTCCATTGCCCGATTATGGTTGTATTCATTCAATTAACTGATTATAAAATACATATTTTACTACCTTTCAGCTATATAGTCAAGAATTACTCAATATAAGGGTATCAATTGAACAAAGAACAAAGAAATCGAAGAAGCAAGTCAATCGAATTATTAAAACAGAAAAAGATCGTCATGTCACCAAAGTTGGAATTCTAGCAAATTGTATTCGCTACTTTATGCTGTGCTGATTTTATTCCCTCGTAGGGAATTTAATAAGAACTATTTATTTCAATCTGTTCCCTCCACGCCCCGGACGTATGTAACGACCCTAAGTAATGGCCAAAGTAATGACAGAAGCGAATTTACTTGGAAATTTAATGCACAATCTTGTGGAAATAAATTGACATGGGTACATCTGCGACGATTTTTGTTACATTAGGAAATATTGATATAGTTAGTAATTATATGGCAATAAATTAACTAGGCTGTACTTAATTGAACTCTTACAATGTAAGACTGACATTAATAACTTAATAATATAAAATACTAGCCAACCGTCCCGGCTTCGCACGGTTGTAAGCTCGGCCTTCGGCCTCGCTTCAAAATATAATATTGCCTATGTCACCCGGGGATAGTGTAACTTCCAGAGTGAAATAGTTTTTCAAATCGGTTCAGTAGTTTCTGAGCCTATTCAATGCAAACAAACAAACAATCAAATCTTTCCTCTTTATAATATTATATAGTATAGATATAGATTAAGGATACTGTAAGTCTTGGTAAAATTTAAAGACTTTTTTGTCTATATTGTTTTGTTACAAGTGATATTGGGATACAATTTCGTTCAAAGAAAAAAAACGAAACTGGTTACGGAAAATGTTCTTTTATCCTTTGTATGATACTGGTTACATTTGCATATACATTTTTAAATACATACTTAAATAGACATTAACACCCAGATATAGAACAAACACAAATATTTATCACATAAATGTTTGCCCTAGGTGGGAATCGAACCCACGCCCCCAAGCGCAGAAGGTAGGTTCACTATCGACTGAGCCACCGGGGTAGTATTGAAATAAATCCTAACCAGAATAGACCAGATTAGGTTATATCAAACGTATATACATAAGAGTGTTAATAATATGCTCAACCACGTGTCCTTCGTGGAACCCTACTCGTCGACACTAAATCTTACTAGCCCCCTTTTTTTTATATCTTCGTGTGCGCTCTATAAAAACTAATCTGCAGTGCAAGTACCGTTCTTTATCGATCAACGAATTTGACAATTCGAATCGACAAATTCAATAAAGTACCATTTAACTCGTACTAGCTATGACCAATTCTATTGCATTTTATCGAAATTGTCGATTTCAATAGTCAAATTTGTCGATCGATAAGAACGGTACCTACTTGCACTGTTGTTTATGAAAATATTTGTCGTTTTCACGCGTGACACTATTAGGAGAAAAGTGTTCTTCAAAAAATGCGAACACATTAAATACTGACAGTATTATCTCAGAACAGATAAACAAGAGAGATATGCCTTAATACAATGATCGTTCGTGTTCAAATGTCTCCGTTTACAATCCACTTTTTTCACTATACATACATACTGCTAAACCGCTTAACGCAAAAACTGTAAGTACAGCACACTTACGTATTTTTCACCCACACTAAATAAATTTCAGCGACACTAATAAACTATCGGATAGACATACAAATAATAATTATCAATATAAAAAACCGACGTAATAAAAATATCAGAACTGGACCAAATTATGAAATGGGACCACACGGGAAGTGCCAGATTTTAAATAAAAAAATAATCATTAAAATCGGTTCACCCAGTCGAAAGTTCTGAGGTAACAAACATAAAAAAGAAATTAAATAAAAAAACAGTCGAATTGTGAACCTCCTCCTTTTTGGAAGTCGGTTATAAAAAGGGCAGCAAGGTTGCCTGCAGGAAGAGTTAAAGCGACTAACGACATCAAAGGATGCCTAATTTTATATAGGCATGATGCGTTCACAACCACAACGGCACCTTACTATGTTACACCTTGTTTGACTGATCTGAGTGTATTACCTAAATAGGTACATAAAATGCAGCAATGTGGTGATCATATCTGGTGTCTACAAACAAGGTTCAGTCGTTCACTGCAAACGCTATAAGTGGCTAATAAAGTGTTTATCCCGTTAAGTCGACGCTTTGGATCCAGTAGATGCACTGTCGAGTCGCTGTGGTAGGATAGCCGTAATTAGCAGCGATTGCAGACAATTCCTCGGGTGAGGACGGTGGCGCCGGCGGCCAGTGGGCGGCGGAAGCCCACTTCCTAATTGCGCGTCTCCGAGACACCTCAACCGGCGCCTCGGCAATCAACGCCAATCGCTATCTACATGGAAAACCGACAATTCACTTTATAACGATCTTAATACTTAGTTTGCACATACACTAGCCCTGACAGCCCTGTTGATAATCCATCGGTGCAAAGTGATTGCCTCGTTATCACGCGCTTCCGTGCTCTTGGCTTGCTCTACAAATCTTCGATTGCTGCGATACGATAAACAAGTTGCGAGGAAAATAAAATTGCCAGTTCATTATGCATTCACGAATGTCAATATTTGAAGACAACTAACTAATATTGGAAGTGGCATTGCAAACAATATTTCTGTCGACGATTTCTTTTGACCGAGGGTTGATGTTGATGCTACATGTCTGAAACCACAGTAGGGGTAGAAACTGGATCTTGAGGCCGGGGTTTATAGCCAAGTTTTGCTGCCTTGCTTACTGACTTAAAGAGATGCTGGTCTTTTTCGGACGTGACAATACGCTGAGAGGTTCTGAATGATCAGATTTGGGACTCCGATCATTAATTCCAGCGAGTTAAGGAAAAATGACTCGGAAAGTTGCAGTCGTTATGATGAAATAAGGGTGAGTGTATTCTCGGAGATGCTGCCTCAAGGAGTGCTAGTGCACTGGTACGTTCCGTTGGATATCCCGGTGCTCTACGTCAGGCACAGAGGCAGTCTATCGAGGATATTTAAGTGATTCATATTGCCTGGCTCTTTTCTGATACATCTTTCATAATTATTCCAACAAAGTATTTTGACTTATAGCAAAAACATAACAATACAAACTTGGATAATACCCGATCATAAACGACTGTACAGAACATGTTGTAAAAAGTATTTTATCTTGAAAAACTAGGCATTTGCGAATAAAAACCATAGGATTTTCTTACTATCTCTACAAATCAGCATTAACATTATAAATACGAAAGTTTAAAATACACAAACGTGGTGGACACAATTTTTAGCACAGACATAGTCATTGGCCCCTACTGCCTAATTCTAAATCTACACTATCTACACTAATATTATAAAGAGGAAAGATTTGTACCTATTTTTGTATGTTTGTATGTTTGTAATGAATAGGCTCCGAAACTACTGAACCGATTTGAAAAATTCTTTCACTGTTGGGAAGCTACACTATCCCCGGGTGACATAGGCTATATTATATTTTGTAGCGAGGCCGAAGGCCGAGCTTACACTCGTGCGAAGCCGGGGCGGACGGCTAGTCTTCTATATAGCGCGATCGGTTTGGCTGACGTGTATGTCGTATGAGGTGAAGGTTCCGGGTTCCATTCCTGGCCGGGGAAATGTATGAATGATGAATTTAAATATGTGCTGTGCGTCTGGATGTTCAGTTGTCCGTGTCTTTGTGTGTGTTCCATTGCATCCTTGACTCAGAATCCAAATCAAATCAAATCATTTATTTGTCAGAACATGGTAGGTATACATACATATAAAGTAGCACACACGGTCGTATCAATGGAAACGTATCTCATGTCTTTGCCAGGTACGGCGTACAAATGTTAGTTTTTTAAAATTAATTTCAAGTGAGGAGCTATGAGTTAATAACTTTTTTTTAACTTTAACATGGGGTTCTTCATAAGGGCTGTTAATAGAGTATTAGATGGTCGGCAACGTATCTGTGATGCCCCTGGTGTTGCAGGTATCCATAGGCGACGGAGATCACTTACCATCAGGCGGCCCGCTAACTTATTTGCCACCCAAGGCCAGCCTATGGCATAAAAAAATTATCTCGCCAGTGACAAAGACATAAAATTAGTATCAGTAATCTATCCAAGAAAAAAAAACGGTCTTAGTAACGATTAACCGAGAATGCAACAGGTGATTAAAAAAAATATATGGACTTAGATCAAAAGACTGGAAGCACTTCATATTAAGCTTGGCCACCGGCCGCCCATCCACAAGCTCATCAGTCAGGGGGAAGAATAAGGAGCTCGTAGGAAGCGCATATACCTACTCGTAGTTGCTCACAGCGATTCAAAATTGTCTTATATTTTTTACTTTTTACGAGTACACAAAAAATTTGCAACTCCAGAAATTGGTGCTCACAATATTTCTGTTAAATTAAATGTGTAATTATCTAAAGTTTACGAATATTATACCTACAAAATAGTTGTGTGTAACCAAACGTGCTACAATATTAATAAAAAAAAATATAAAAATGAAAAAAATAGTTTTAGTATCAAGTTAGTAGCATCAATTATCATTAAACTGAACACCAACCTTTTATTTCGTCTGTAGAAACGTCGTGATTCTCTTTGTTGGCTTGTATTTTCTCAATGAGGTGTTCCAGCCTGCTGCTGTTGCCTTTGAATAGCATGATCATGTCCCCGTGTTTCGGACCTCTCGCTAGCGGGTCCCGCGACGCGCGCGCCTCGGACCTTCTCCGCACTTTGACACCACGTCGGCGGGCGACACACGCAGGTGCATCGGTTCCAGTTTATTTCGGAATTTTTTGCGGGTTCATTTATTGCGAGTGCGAATTAATGCGCGACGTGTGTCCGACAGGTGCCACTAATTGAAGGGAGCGCCCGGCGCGGGCTGCGCTTCGTGCGCTTCACGGCAATTATTTGGGTGCCTGGAGATCTGGTTAATTAACGTCATTTACGGCGTGCACCTTTATTTCCCGGTTACAGGTGGATGTATAATTTCGAGAGGCCGGTGTGAGAGTTGCGGCGGTGGTACAGCGGTGCGCCTAGAGCGGCGAGTTCGACGCGACTGCGAGCCTCCGGTGGGCGAGCCAGCGCCCGCAGCACCTCGCAGCACCCTGCGCCCCGCGCCTGCCCCGCCCACCAGTCTCCTCCCACCTGCACCCACTCCCACTAACTGCCAACTACTTTAGTTTCCAGTTCACCCTTATTGAATTACAGTCCTGAGGCTAGTCTGACCACAGCAGCCAGTCAAACTTAGAGACTATAGCAATTCCGTCTATAAAAGTATCTTTTTGCCACAGACTTCTGTCGTTTATTTCTGTTTCTAAAATAGAATCAAATCATGTACACGTTTAGTACGTTCAGCGTAGTTACGTCATACGTGATAAACGAAAATGTTACCTAACAGTATTTCAGCAACACATCTGAAAATCATCATGAAATAAGTATTCGGAAAACTTATTTTCAGTGAATCAGCCTTTTACGAAATCCATCACTTTTCATTAATCCCACGCCCTTCTTTTATTCCACATATTGACACTACTAATGGAGCAAAGACGTAGAAGTACTCATTCTGAGAGGGACTGAGAAATCCCTCGCGTAATCAGTCGTCAGACACGGTGCGCCTCATTCGTATGTCAGCCTCGGTAATATACGCAAATATTATCGAGGTAAATGAATCGAATGACAGACGGATGACGCTAAAAGCTTGTCAAACCTGTCGCGCCGTGGAAATGCCTGTGAAACTGTGTTTTCCTCGTTCCACCCACAGGCGTGGGCGCGGCCAATGGGCGCCGCCGCCCCGCACGCCTCACCCCACTGCGCTCTACTGAGCTCCTCTAAATACAATGCAGAACTCGACACCTTTGATCCGAGTGCTCTTTTTCTATTTTACAAATAGCGCCTGGTTAACGTTGTCATAATTCTGTACGGTCCACTGGTTTGGTACAGTATCCATCGTTATCTCTTTTTTGCTTCACTTCATTCAGCATCCTGAGTAACTTCTTTTTCTTTGATATAAATTAAGAATTGGTATATATCTTTGTAGGTAATCGTTTTTGTATGAGTTAGACGGATTATCGAATGATTTAATCGTTTATGTGCGGTCACCCGGTGTCCGGCGATCGGTCCCCGGGGGCTCATAGAGCTGCGAGCTCGGCGGTGTTCCTTTTAGTTGTGAATAAATTAGCGGATTATACCAACGACACTGGCTGTAATTCAGAGGATAAACTCCAAAATATCTGCATGTAAGCATTCCCATGGGGCTCGAAACTCGCCAAACTGAGAAAAGGGAAAACGGCCTATTTTCATGCTACGTTTTTTCGTCAATTTTGAATAACATCTGCAAAATTACTTACGTTTAGATACTTTCTACATAATATAACAGTAGTCGATCGTTCAGTTTAATTGCTAATACTCCTGCAGCTTGTAGAATCAAATTTCGCAGACGCCATAGTATCGCACCAATTTGATAAATTAATGAGCATTAAACATTCAGCGGCGCTCACGTGGGATTGACATTGAGTTGTCGGGTGCCTCGGCTTTTCGATACAAAAGGGTTAACATTAATACATAATAGGGAGGCACCTCAGTGACGGGCCCGATTAGTCTGTCACTGGTCCCAGTAAAGCCCTGAATAAAGTATTACGAAAAAGTGCTTCTTATCTCCGACACAGAGTTGTCCACGTGATGAGGGTCAGAGTGGTTTCTATATAAAACAAAGCAAAAACTGTCTCTGGAAGTGTCATCGTCGTGTCATGATTTGGGTTATGAAACCGAAAAATTTATGGAAAACGTCAGCAGCGTGGATTTTACCCATTCATATTTTGAAACCTGTCCAAATTTAGCTTCGCTGGTAAAGTTGGTTTAGTTACATGCACCTAAAAGAGTAAGAACTAAGTAGTGCAAGTTCGATTTAATATTATAAGATAGTGTTCTGCTTGTAAGAGATAAAATCCTTGTTGTATAAAAGAAAAAGAGTTAGTTTAATAAACACGCTATAGCGAGGTTTAGCTGAGTATGCTATCTTCGATCAAACAGTCACTTTAAATTTTATTAGCAGAGTTGTGGTCAAACACCTAGCTTTCCAGCTATAAATAGTTTTTTTTTTACTCAGCACTTAACTATAAATTGGTGCCGATCTGTTGTACCACTCTCGAAACTCAAATCAACTAAACTTACTGAGCTAAATTACCAGCATCTCGTTTAATTTCAATATGTGAGACATGGATGGCAACTATTTTAAAGCTGTAAAATTTAGTTTAGTTTGGTAAATAGTACAATGGAATCGACTCTACTACCTCTAACACCACAGAATAAACACAGTATGTACAGGACAAGTATTACTTAATACTATTAGCTCGATGCCTATTGCCTAATAACTCAACATAGACCCGACAAAAATCGAAAAGTATACCATTTATTTTGATAGCCTACTAGATTCAAATCTTTAAATTAAAAAGAAAAAAAATCGAATTTTTTTTTCGAACAATTTTTCTTTATTTTCACATTCAATTATGTGAATCTAATAGATATGTTAAATACCAAAATATAACAAAACGGGTAAATACTTATTCAAGTTTCGCCAGGTCAAAGATGCAAGTAAAAACAAGCTTTTATTTAAATTATGCTTTATTAAATTTTATTTTTATTAAATGAACACTGAAATAAAATAAAATGTGCTGAAATGCTTTCAAATTTTATTTTATTTTGGCGGACATTTTAGTTATTACTATTCATATTAGATACTTATTGCATATTACAATCTGGGTGTCTCCAAGTCACGAGTGAATCTGTTTCTTCTAGGCATGCGTGCTCCATCGTAGGCCGAGACGAGGTGGAGGTCAAACGATTAAAATAGCCTAGTTTCCATAATATTTTCGTAAAAAATCCCAGATATTTTCTGTGTCAAAAATCTACAAATCAGTGGTGCCATAAATGGTAAACGTTCACTGTAATCTACACACGATACATTACATTAGTGTTACATCGTTTCCCGCATCCCCGATTTGCGATCATCTGATCGCTCCCGTTCCGTGAATGTTTGATGAGCCGACCTGACTTCCGAAACAAAGACGTTAATGTTAACCCTCCCTGCAGAGCTCGTGACGTACGAACACTTGCATAATAGTTTATTCAGTGATATAGAAATAGAATGTGGTCTGTTAATATTTATCGCGAGTTGCTTTTAGAGATTGTGAATTCAGAGGTCTAGGTTTGTCTCTAGATGTGTCTAAGAAATATAATGACTCATACTAGTACTAATATTGGGTACGATGCCTGCTGGCAGCGGTTTATTAAATTAGTTTAGTGTTATATTTTAGTGCTTCTTTGCTTACATTTGATTTAAAGTAGTTTTAGGTACTTAGGTACTAAGTTTAGTTTTTTGATGAGCATTTTTTTAGCAATAAATTTTCTTTCACATTTTAGAAAAGAATCTCAAAATTTCAAAGACATGACATTCACCAACATGCTCATGGGCCCATAGAATTAAGAAAACCCATCCTCTCTCGCTGAGAGAAGGCCCGAGTCCAAGCAGTGGGAACATGATAGTCTAAAATGATGATGATAAAGCCTTAGTTCAGACTAAGCTTGACATAGTCTTGAGCATCGGCGCTGTTGCTAGTCTATCGGTTTTTATCGGATACATTTTGGAGAGGGTGCATCAGATCTGCATGATTTAATTCCCTCCTGCCCATTTTTCTATCGGACTGCCAGATCGGCACGAAAAATCTACACCGCTTTATGGTTGACATTCCGAAACGACATACGAATCGCTTTGATTCCACTTTTATTGTGCAAACTGCTAGTCTGTATGGAATGCGCTGCCTGAATGGGTGTTACCCGGTAGTTTTAATCAGGGTGTCTTCAAGTCAAGAGTGAATCTTTCACGCAGTAACAGAGCAACATTAGATTAGAAGAAAACTCCGATCTCGTTTGCTAGGATATTTTGGCTTCTCTTACAGGCAGCCTGAGTATGGGACATGATTTAGAAGAAGTAAAAGACGGGGTAAAATCATTTTATAGATCGTAAAAAAACTCATATCTTGCCACGAAATTTCATTAGTAGGTCAAAAATCTTATATCACACTAATATCATATATGTGAAAGTTTGGATGGATAGATGGATGTATGGATAGATGGATGGTTGTTTATTAGTTAATAACGCAGAAACGGCTGGATGGATTTTGATGAAATTTGGAATATACATTGCTTATGTCCTGGATTAACACATAGGCTACTTTTCATCATCATCATCATCACCGACTTTCATCCCCACGGGTGAAACCGCGGGGCGCAGCTATAGTTGTACAATATATTATTTTAGTGAATTCCTTTAAAAATGCTTTCTAACATTATCTGCACCCTCAAAAACTACAATCTAATCTGCTTAAAGTTACGGAAAAAAATATTTTACACTTAAAAGCTAACATTTATTTCCGTCCATGACGAGGTTGCGTTGTCAACAAACACCCAAACATTTTTTTTACATCCCTACCTGTGGTTCCCGAGGGGTGGAACACGGCACACGTCTGTTCACGTCCTAATAAATCAACCAGACAGACGTGATGGCTTATTCAGACGAATTAGTAAAATATTTTTTTTATAAACATCCATGTTTCGATTATCTAATCATTTTTATTACTCTTAAAGTCACTTAAAATTACTTGGATTTAGATCAACACGCGTCTTTTGGTCTAGCCTGGAATGGGAACTACTTGACAAGTGAGGCTTGACAAGTGATACTTTAGTGCTTGATGACAGATTTTAACTTGAAAGCAGTAGCTAGCCTGCCAGATAATATAAAGCTATCAAAAAAATCAAAATCGTTTCAGACACAAGTTTCATAAATATAAAAGTATCATTAAAAACAGAATAATAATTGTTTTATTATAACTTAGTATGCATTAAAAAGTACAAAATATTTGACTTTTGGTTTTTGTGTAAACATTAGGTACATATTACGTAGCCGTTATTTATCTATACTAATATTAGAAGGAGGAAAGATTGGATTGTTTATTTGCATTTAATTTAGGCTCCGAAACTACTGAACCGATTTAAAAAATTCTTTCACTGTTGGGAAGCTACACTATCCACGGGTGACATAGGCTATATTATATTTTGTAGCGAGGCCGGAGGCCGCGCTTACACCCGTCCGAAGCCAGGGCGGACGGCTAGTATTTCATAAAACGTCACTTTTTCTTTTTATCTCATACAACATCAACACTGAAATAAATTACAAAATATAGCAATGAAATTGTTAACCTACTTAAATAACCGGATGCGATGGTGCAGGATTCTATTAAACCTATCGGAGACTGCTTTCAGAATGCTATTGCTATTCACACGTGTTCGTATGTTAGGCGTTCGTGTATGGTTTTCTTATGATGTTTTTCTTTACCAGCAGCTCAAACTGAAGATGTGAAAGTTTAACACGCCAACTAATGAGCTATCATAACTATTCTGAAGCTGCATAAAGAACGAATCGCTCTACATTCTATACTACTGTTCTATTACTGTTTCTAAAAGTCTCTTTCGATGAAATTTAATAGATTTTAACAATGAGATGTAGCGGAAAAACGTAGTGGCGGATATTAAACAGCTGCAAAATTAATTTTATACATGTTCCAATCAAACGATTTCCCACTAACAACCTCATCCTACCATAAACACAGATAATTTTGACCTTTCGCCATATTTCACAGCCCAAGATACTATTTAATCTGTGCCAAGAGCGTAAAATGAAGGCCACACAAGACAAACAAATCGATGGGTGACGTTTTTGTACGATCGCGCCGTGAGATAGTAGAGCAGGGTGGTCCGTCGCTTCACCCTGTCTGTACCCACACCCTTTGGTCATGCTGGTACGATCACAATAGATATCGATAAAAAACCCTTGTCAAGTTTTTGATACAAATAAAATAACCATTAAAAATACGTTATAAGAAAATTTTCTAAATAATAATCTAATTTCATACGTTGCTCTGTAAAATGGCGATAAGATCCCAAGTTTTATAAACTCATAACTTCATTACACGGTCCCCGGCTAATGTAGGCACATGACCACAAACGGATGAGATTCCTACACGGCCACGTAAATCTACGTAATAAACAC
This sequence comes from Agriopis leucophaearia, assembly GCA_949125355.1. Classification (NCBI taxonomy): domain Eukaryota; kingdom Metazoa; phylum Arthropoda; class Insecta; order Lepidoptera; family Geometridae; genus Agriopis; species Agriopis leucophaearia. The sequence continues at coordinate 10,953,033 of OX421262.1, forward strand.
TACTACACGAAATGTGACCGCTTTTAAGATATCATCAACCTACCCGTGTAAACTCATATTTAGTTAAACGATTATGGGACTTTTCGTCGTTTCACCCTCTGTGAGTATAATCGTTATAGAAACGGGAAAATGTTATTACGGCAAATAGTTCCGTGGGAAATCGAGTCGGAGACAATCCAGTTAGCAGTAATAGAGGCAATGTTTGGTGGAGCGACGTGCGGTGAGACTAGACAGGCCGCGAGTGTCAAATCAACCAAAATGATATGTACCTATATAGTACAGATCTAGCGAACAAATGCGAGCGAACATTACCAAGCAAGAGCGAACGAGTTGACCGACGTATCAGGCAACGCGAGACGAAATATTTGCTCGTCAAATGTCGTTACATTGGACTCTTGTATGCGGCTGTGTGTGGAAACTACAGCGGTGGCAAACAAGCTTTGCGATGTCTAGCGGCACATGCGCCTACGTTTGCCTGCATTCGCTCGTGTGTGTTCGCTTGAATAGGTCTATACACGGCATTGGGGGTATGATACTCGACATCACGTATCGCGGCGATGGTATCCCTGACGCGGCTCGCTGCGAGCACGCCGTCTCACACGAAATGGGTCAATTAAGACGTGGGAGTGGAGCCATACGTGACCGTAACGCCTGATGCCGATCCAGATACGACGCGGTGCTACGTTTCACGCCTTTCGGTACGTTACTATCTCTAATGCCTGCGCGCGTCACGACAAAAACTATCTTGTGCTTACATCGTGGCTGCCGTCCTGTCTGACAACAAAGCCAGCCTACATAGGGGTTGCGGAATTGGTAAAGAAAGACTGCAGCAATTGAAACATAAATCTGTAGATTTAACAGTCCATTAGCAAAGCAGTAATGTTCACCGTTGAATGAATAAGTCGGGGCGTGATCTTCAAATCACTTCCACATTCGGTAAACAATAGATTAAGTTTTGCGAAGGGGAGCTTTCTGTGTTATATTTATTGTTTTCTATTCCGCAGTCACCCTGGCTTGGCCAATATTGATCTGTAAGTAGGCGTATCTATGAAGAGTTTTTGTAACGATTGGTCCGTGGGAATTAGTGCATCAAGAGTGGCGCGAGCAAGCGTGCTCTCGGCGGAACGAAACGAAAGCCATGCCCGGCTTGGTGACACTTCCGCGACACCAAAGCGCCTACCACACTGAGGTCACCTGACCGAGACTTTTATAGTGACCATAATTTACCACCCTAAGATCTTCTTCTATATATATAAAACAAAGTCGGGTTTGTTTGAACACTTATAACTCGCGGCTGGAGCGATTTTCATGGTTATTTATTTGTCTCCGTCCGGAATAGCAGAATAACTATTAAAAACGGCTGGACCGATTTGAATGAAATTTTGTGTTCCTGGAGCGGGTCATAAGTAGAGAGGCCGAAAGCCGAGCTTACACCCGTGCGAAGCCGGGTCGGGTCGCTAGTTATATAATAAAAGCGTCATACACTCACTGACTGACTACCTGACTCATCACCCATCATATTTTTTTCGAAATTAGTTCTTTTAATTAGTTGATCCTTATGAGGTGTAGCGTAGCGTTATTAGGTGTGTAAAGGATTTTGTGAAAGAGTCAAATTAATGAGGGCAAAAGGGGGTGAAAGTTGATATGAATGTCTACACGAACGAAATCGCGGGCAACAGCTAGTAGGTTATAATATAACTAGCTGTGTCTTATAGTTTCACCTTGGGTGGTGGATTACTCTTTATAACATCAGCTATCCGATGAAAGTTTCGTCAAATTCGGTCCAGCCGTTTGGAGTCTATAGGGAGCATACACACACATACACATTGATTTTTATTAATATAGATTAATTACATTTATATGTTACCAATTTTTTTCATCTGTTGATGTCTAAATTTTCTATTATGAAAACTTCTCGGGTACAACCATCTCTTAAAGACAAGTAATTTGTGAATGAATTTCCCCTACATTTACACTACACAAAGAACATAAAAAAACATTTCATTGCATCCTAATGCTGCGAAATTAATTAGTTTTACAATTAATTAAATTTGCAACCATAGCCGATGTAACTTCATTATCATCTTTCTTATAAATCAATCAAAAATATCAATTAAAACATATTTATATTATTTTATTTGTAACTGTTTGAAGGGGATTATTATTTGTTTATAATAGTTGAAAAAAGAGGATTGAGTAGGTGGACAGAAGCAATCACAGCTGAATGGAAAGTTTGTTATCTAACACGAAATAATTGAAAAGAAAACATCTCTTTGTAAAAAATTGAAAGACGTATTGCGTTGTCACAATAATATCTGCGACAAATAACACAATTGGCCTGGTTGGCCGTGGCGCGGTCGTGATCTGCGATTGGAGACCACGTCACGCAGCTTTTTACCACCTCTTGGTGAGTTATGCTACATTAGTCCCGGTGACCCTGGACGCAACACGGTTGGTGTCTTGGCCATTGGTACCGGTCAATGATAGCACCATTATACCTCAAAAACAAAACACAACAAAACAAAAAACATAGAAATGTAGTTACCTCTTTAGGTTTTTTTTTTTTTTGAGAACTTATTTAACATTTTACATGGCAGTCCCCATTGTATGTTCTAATCTAAAGACTCAAAATAAATACACAAAACACAGGTAACAAAAAACACAGGTTCTATGATAATGTTTGTTACTTCAAGTGACTCACATATCCGAACAGCTTGCTAGATGCGACCAAATCGAGTTCCGCCAGTAGCTTATAAATAAGCTTAATAAGCTTTAATATAGCTTATAAACTGACCCACATCTAGTATGTTCAGATGTTAAGTCACCTCAAGTTTCCTTCTCATTCTTTTTAATGTTATCTAATTGTGTGTTTTTTCTGTCACAAATAAACGATGTCGATGTCAAAAGCAGCCGAGTTTTTTTCTATTTTTTTAGTTTACGGTATACGCTAGGTTCAAAATCATACCTCATAATAAGTTATAGAGTTTAGAACAGTCGAGCCGTGGAGGGACAGTTTTGACTGAACGTATACGGAGTAGACTTAGAGTCCGAGCAGAGTGGACTTTTTCGTGGGCACTTTAACGCCGCGACGCTGTCCTACCTCTCCAATCGGAATTGAGTGGGCCTTAGTTGGTTTGACTTATATTGTAGATCCTTTGTTTTTGACAAAAGAAACAAAATAGAGTCTGCAGCAAATATTGTCTTACTGGCATAACATTGGTCACGTTATTTTCACCAGCCCTTGAATTTTAAAGGGGGAAAACACCACAATGAGACTCGTGATCGTCGGGAACTAGCAGGGAGTTTGCAGACGGCAGCAATTCGTCCGACAATCGGCACGTAGAATGCAACCAATTTATCTATAGAGTTGGCCATATGATGTAACATTTTTTTTTTGTATTTGTGGCTCTTAGTTTTGTTCAAAAGCTACAATGGTGGCTCCCTTGCTCAGTTCTACAAATAAGTTGGTCGCATGTTCCGGTGCGCCGACGCAGGTGATGCTGCGGTCGGGCAAGGCGCGGCGCGGCGTGACGCCACCTGCGCTCTACGCTTCACGCGCACCGATCATAACCAACACCTATCGATTAGAAATCGATTACCAGAATGAAAATGGTGCTAGATTGTCGAACAGGTGTCTAGTGCCGGTATTCTCATCATGCGGTACCCGATGAAGATATTATCACTGTCGACAAAATGTTTAAATTACAACTAACTTTAATAATAATTACTGCAGATCTTTTACCTTAGCAGTTTTATGTGAAATCATAACTTATTTGGCCTAAAAAAGTCTATTTGTTAACCAATGTATAAGCTCCGAGAACACCGTCCACAAACCGTCGTCCAAATCAAATCTGCCACCACGGACTTCAGCGCGGACAAACATACATTTACACATAAATATTTATATTTGTGTGATGTGATAAGTACCTTTACGTCTTTTCTGGTAATTTCATGATTTTCGTAACAAATCTCCATAACAAAACGTTACACCACCGTACAATAAAGGATATCTTAAACAAAAGACGAGATTGTAAGACATCGTGAAATTTGCATGAGAGAAACTTAAAATTACTCTACGAGTTGCGGCCCGGAAGGCCGGCCCTCTAAACTGTCCGGCAGTGGTCCGTGCGTCCGGTCTAAGGCCGCCACTGCCGCCGTCGGCACTCCGTCTTACCCACGAGATGGACTTCCGCCTTTTAAGTGTTCTCAAGCAACCCCAAAACAGTCACTACACTATTTTATTTATCACTACAAAGTACCCATTACCTACATGGACATAGAGCCCCTGATTTATAACACTGCTGACAATTGCTTGCGCAGTTTAGTAGAGCTAGTTAGAATAGGGTACTTGAAAAAGTATAATGGGGTTAGGCCTTTTAGTAATGGCGACAATTATGTGTGTACGGCTGATGCCAAGGCTTGTGCTTAATGGCGATCAGAAGGTTACGTAATTAACCTTGTTATTTTAGGAAGCGACAAACCAGTCTCTTAAAACTGAAATCGTTATAATCGCAACTTTTTTTTATGCCATCGGTGGCAAACAAGCAGACGGGCCGCCTGATGGTAAGCAATCGCCGTCGCCTATTGATACCTGCAACACCGCAGGGGCATCACATATACGTTGCCCACCCTTAAAAACTCTATTAACAGACCTTTAAAAAAAACCCATATTGAAGCTACTCGGAAATGCCGCAGGAGGGAGGGAGCTCATTCCACAAATTGCAGGTGTAAGGCAAAAAGAAACGCGTAAATCGCACATTATTCTGGCAGATTTCCTTATTTAATGAATTATTACAATTCCGTGTATTATTACGGATGTAGGATTAGTGTTGGCTTTTGTAGGAGATTTGAGTGCAGAAGTTTATTTGGGCGGTGTATTTTGTAGGTCATACCCGTACCTCACCACGAAAATTCCCTGTACTCTCGACCTTCAGACCTGCACATTGTAGAATGCCAGCCACTGCAGCTGTCAGTAGCTGACATTATGCTCTACATTCAGCAGGTACAAAATACAAATTGAAGCCAGTTACATACTAGAAATCAGGGTGTACTCCCCGATATTACTTGTGTCACCATTCCTCTTGTTTCGATTAATATATGTGCGATGGGGACAGAAATAAAATAATATCACATGCTCAATAATAGTTGGCCAGCTTTTTCCCGAATCTGTGGTGTGAATAAGACACAGTCCATGTCCATATAGTTTACGTCATATCACTCAGGGATAGTTTAGCGGTCTGTCAAATAATATTTTTGTCTTAAACCTAAAATAACTAAAGAAAAGTGTAAAAGTGTCCATTAGTAAAATATATTTTTTTAATCACTTCTGTAAGTTCTAGAGATGACTTCCTACAAGCATAAAAAGTCACAAACTTTATCTCTTTTGATATATACTAGCATTTGCCCGTGGTTTTGCATTGTAAACAGAACAAAGTCCAAGCGTTCCAAGTTCCAAGTTCTCGGCCAAGCGCTCGAAGAGTCAACACGTCCTGAGGATGCCTCGTGAAGAGGCGAAACACGTGTCGACAAAGTGCACTAAGGAAACGGGTATAATTTATTACTTTTTTAAATTCAATTAAAATACATGTAATTTCAATTAATATATATATTTTATGTTTCAGAATTAATACATTTTTGTTTTCAGATTTACTATTATCACATTTTATGTGACAGAATTAATTAATTTTTGTTTCAGATTACTTTAATAATTTTTTAATTAAAAATAAATCAGAATTAATTAATTTTTGTTTCAGGTTACGTTAATTTTCAATTTATGTAATTAATATTTTATACCAGGTTAGGCAAAATTAAACTCAATAAAATTAACATTATCAACAAATATTTATCACAAATTCCTTATTGTACTTGAAGCGACGTAGAAGCGGAATTACACTAGAAATTCATCATTAAAACGGTTTAGAACAAAGTCTATTTTACTAAGGGATATTATACCAACTGCTAGTATGTGGAATGCGCTGCCTGAATGGGTGTTCCCCGATAGTTACAATCTGGGTGTTTTCAAGTCAAAAGCGAATCGGTTTCTTCTAGGCAAGCGTGATCCATCGTAGGCCGCATCATCGCTTAACATCAGGCGAGTTGGCGGCCAAGCGCAAGCCTATTCTACAATAAAAAAAAATATTATACCTAAGTTTCAGTACCTAAGAAAAAAAATATTATAGAATCGGTTCAGTTGTTCTATAGATTACATACAAACATAAAAACTTAACCTCTTTATAATATTTGTGCAGAAATGTAGATAGTGTAGATTTATCTTGTGATCATGACGTCAGCTTCTAACTAATCCGGAGTAGAGCAAGCGAACATAGATAAACAATAACAATGAATAGCGGGGTTGAATCGGCAGGAAATGCCGAGGAAACCGAAGACGAAATGCGCCCGCCAAACTAACACGCACATCGCACAATGCTAATATTCAACAATGGACTTGCGTATGAACTAGTTTAATAAACATACATCTCGGTGTAGACGATACCTACTCGACAAATAGCGTATGCTCTTACACAAACAACCTTCTAACTAATGAGGTATTCGTAACAGCTTCGCTTCGTGAAATTGGAACGATTACAAACGGTCAAAAAACACCGACTCAAAATACTTAATTTAACACCATCCATTTAGTTGATCGTCCGAAAAAAGTGCGGAAGTTGATTTGATTGCCACACAGAGTGTGTAATAGCCATGAGCCGATGAGATAGTTACCTCAAATTGTTCTTGAGACGTTTTAATGTGGGGGTGAAAGGACATTAGTTGCGCACGAGTCGATGGAGACGTCACCACTCATCGATTTCTATCACCTGCTCGGGTAAAGCACCTGGCGCAAATTTTGTGGTTTAGGCCAAAATTATATTGAATTTTTTTTTTGTTCGTTTATTCTGCAATTTCACGAATAGATATTCATATTGTGTAGTATCTAGGCTATCTAGGTATATCATTGCCATTATGCGCAAAAATTGCCAGCTTGCTGCCAATGCCAACTGGTAGTGGAAAGCATTAGGTTTTTTTTAGTGCTTTTAATCGTCTAAAATCCAACTGTTATTTTTGTGCAGTAAGGTAATTCTGTGGCTAAGTACATAAGTAAAGTTAGTTTATGTTGATCTGTAAGTACCTACTTGTATCTAAATATTTGAAAATCTGCTTAATAGCGTATACCTATTAATCTTATAAGTGAAATAAGTATAAGAGGTCCTCAAGTCCTTAGCATCAAAACACGCAGGCCACAGATGGATCACATCGAAAGGCCCAAGTCTTAGGAATAGTGCGGACAGAAGATAGAATGAAGGGACATGGGAAATATACATGAAAATTTTCCTGGTGAGTCTGGTAAAAAGCATGATACATGGGAGGAAACTATAGATTTCAAACTTGGGTAGATAACGGCCCTCCCTAATGCCGCCTTCGTTAGAAATCTGTTCGTTTACCCCCATGTGAAGTAATGTACATTGAAGGAGAGCGCCCGCGTGCGTGCTTCGTCTTATGAGTGTGTCTTGCACCTAATACTTAGATAAAAAAGTTCTCATAACTAGTGAGTCACGGTAATTTCGTCTCGTGTGATCAGAGATATTATCATTCCAAACCAGTTGGTTATTCCAAGAATTTTACTTCATTAGGACTCCATGAACCGTATAATATTAATATTTGGGCGACTTGGAGTCTGACTAACACGCGGTACGGAATCGATGTAATGACTCAATCTTAGTGAGAATATTCCAACGTAATGTAAGAGGTAATCTTCACCACAATGAGGATAGTTGATGAGCAATCATAACGTGAATGCGCTGATTTTCCAGCACCGAGCGAGGGAAACGTGACTTGAGTGTTTGGTGTCGCCGCAATATAACGAAATACCATAATGTGTTCCCATAAAATCGGCAGATTACCGCCTCAATTATGGCGTTGCTTCACTACGCAACATCATGAAGACATGTAGATTAGAAGAGCGTTTAAAAATTAAATGGCTCTGAAAGACAATGAAAATTCGGAGTTCGAATTTACTAAGTACAACATTCTTATGTCAAATACATTTATTTTTGTAGGTGTATTTTGTACTAGCTGACCCAACCTAAACGAAAAAAATCTCACTTCAGTGATCACAAACGTAGGTATCATGCAAACATTTCATACCTATACTTCGTATGTCCATGGTTGTGATTGAAGTCGATTTGGCCCGTGGGCCTAATTTGTGTGGTCCACGTCAAGGAGTTTGTCCCACCATCTTCCCACTATTTACTTACATCAATGGTTTTAATTATGGTCTTAAGTTCATACAAAAAACCCTATAGAAAAAAGGACTTTCCGTTTTTCCAAATTTGATTTTTTTTCGTGAAACGTTTCAAATTTTACTTGCCATGAAAACTTAATTTCAACTATAACGAACAGTTTAAAATAAAAATTGCCAAATCAAACCAGCCGCTCTCAAGTGATACGCTTACCAACAACCAGTATTAAATTTTTAATAATAAATAGATTGAATGTTGTATAATATTATATTAGTGCACACATGACTTCTACCTACAGGGCCTGTGGCTTAGCTTGACTAAAAGATTCCAACAGATCACCAAGACGTGAAGCCCTCAGTCTTCAGCTCAGTGACCGCAAATGGCATTAAAAAACTAGCTCTGTCAGGCATCAAATGACATGTTAAATTGTAGGTCCCGGTTGTTTGTTCTAAAACCATTCAGCCGTGTCAGACGCCTTCGGGCAGCCATGAAAATTCAGACAATAAAGCTGGCTACACAGCCTATTCGAACATACTTTTCTAGTTGCATAAGTCTTAAGTCCAGGTGGGCACGGAAAGGTAACAAACACTGTTTAATGGTTGATATACCGAAAACTCATACGAAGCGCTTTGATTCCACTTTTATTTTGCAAACCGCTAGACACATTCATCTACAAATTCAATATACGGCGCTGCCTGAGTGGGTGGGTATTCCCCGATAATTGTCTTCAAGTCGGGAATCGGTGAATACATTTTGTCGAGCCATGTGAACGACGAACCATGTCGTCTGAATGTAACTATGCGAAGATTATTAATTAAGCTAGATTGTAATTTAACTAAAGGGCACCTTTTAGAATCGTACCTTAAGGCCGCGCTCACCAGTATCTGCTATCCCTTTAGCACATTTTCAACATTCTTAAAGAAAAAAATCTGTCTAAAAATAAAAAGATTAGTTCATTATTTTAGGAAAACATTCCAAATCGCATTAATCAATTTTAGTGTTGATATTTTAAAGGATTCGAAAATAAAAGGGGTTACTATCTCTTCCGCCAAAATAAAACAAATTAACATACAAATGAATTTGAAAAAAAAAGCTTATTTTATTCACTGAATACAGTGAATAAGTAGCCGTTTTAATCACTATTTTTGTGTTTGAATTTAGACATTTTCACTTGCTCGTGATTCATCTTTGGCCCTCGCTTTAAATGCGTCCTTCATTCGCAAATTTCATAATAAACTATAAAACATTTGTAGTGATATTCTAAAATTAAAGGCAATTTTTTTGTATCTAAGTACTCAAGGAATATTTATCTTCTAAAATATTGAAAATATGCGAAAAAGATAGTTTGCTTAAGGCGATAAGGCCGCTTATTATACTGCCTAATTTGTATTAATTTTAAGTTGCTTTGATATTTGATCGGTGAATAATAAATTGAGTTGTATTTGCATTGTTCCTCCCGGTGAGAGCGGTCTTAAACAAGAAATCTTATTAGCTTAAGGTCACGTACCACCATGCAGCCACGTCATGGTATCAGAGATGATCATAGAACATCCTCGTGCAGGGTGGTCGCGTTAATTTCACGCATTTTAGTCGCTATTATAGCACCGGCAGCTAGCGGGGGTAAACTGAATAAACACAGCTACATGCTGTAATCTCGGCCAATGCCGGTTAATTACTGATATTATTGGTGTTGTTTTTGTGGGATTTTATTGTTTCAAATAAACGTGGTGAACTCTATAGTTACAATAGCTTCTTCCCGTGGCTTGGTCTGAAGCGTGAACTAAACATAGCCGTTTATGTAATAACTAGCTGCGCCCCGCAGTTTTACCCGCGGAAATTACTTCTTATAACATCAGCTATCTGCCAGTAAAATTCTCGTCAAAATCGGTCCAGCCGCTTCGGAGTCAATACTCCAGTGAGACGTACCTTCCTTTAGTTATTGATTGTGTACAATTATAAAACAGCGAGTTCTAATATCTAATTGTTAGTATTTAAATCATGACCCTTCTGCACTTATGTCGCTGTGATAACACACAATTGAATTCTATGGCCGTGAGTAGGTGTAGTGAACGATGATAAATTTTTTTTATATATGGGTAGTACGGAGACAAAATATAATGGGATGAAAAACTAGGGATGCACAAAAATGTTTTTTTTTTTTACATAGAACTACGTTTGGCTACCAACTTGCCTGATTGTAAGCGACGGTGTGGCCGAAGACGGAACACGTTGATCTAGAAGATATCTATTCACTCTAGCCTTGAAGATGCCTAGATTGTATTTCTCAGACAACAAGAAAGCATGGACGTATACAAATTATCACTTCAACACTGACATCGCTATCAATACATCACTCTCTTTACTTTTATATTAAGTCCATAAGTCATACAAGATCCACCATATGGGTGTGGCGACTTGGGCGCTGGGTGCCCGCGTGGGTGCCGAAGGCGGGACGGCCCCACCCACCGCGCCGCCCTTCAACACGCCCCTCTGTGACCTTCGTGTCTTTACCATTGAAATGTACCTATATACTAAACTCAGCCAAAGATTTATTAGTTCTGACAGCTGCAATAACACTGTAAAAAAAGCTGATAAAACCATTTTCTTGTAATATTTCACTATTAGTAGATTGTTGCATCGAGCACCAAGTGAGTTATTAAAGCACGGATGTTATGTTGGGGGGGTATGTAAATTAACACGATTAATTACTCACTTTAGCAAGGTGCTCAATGTACTTTTCTTTCAACAACCAATGATAACATATACCTACTTAAAATAAAAACTCAAGGTAATGAAAACAAAGTTTGATTCATCTTCTCCTCAAACATTTAAAACTTACAATTATTTCCACCATGTCGGTTTTATTCCGCCGATTTTTATTTTCAGCCAGTATTTTTTTGATCTAATGCATACATTTTATATTAAACGTAATGGGAGACATAAAACATCTGTGGTATATTATTAAAAACTAAAAACAGTGCAATAATAAAAACTGTGCAACCATGAGATTTCATATTTTCTGCACTGTTTTAGTTCTAAGCAAAAAATACGTCCTTTGTGGTCGGTTTTGCAGTGATTACCTAATGATAACATTACTACGTAGTTGAAAGAAAAGTATATAGGATACCTGCTACAGTCTTACGTTTAAAAACCCAGTTAATGTGATCAGAATTCGTGGTTTTCATTGGACTTTTTAAAATTTTATTGTGACTGGAAGACTTTTGTCTTCCAGTCACAATTTTTTTTTTTTTTTTTTAAATGAAAGGAGTGTAGCTAGTCTTTGGTCTTTCAATAACCTTCACTCTTTAAAAATTATTGATTTCATCTACCTAAACTAAAATTGACAGAAATGGAGGTGACCTTCGTGTCTATAACTTTTAAACATCTATGCTACAACCAACCTTCTAATATAAATACTACCTAGTCTGTAATTAGATATAATTACATTCGTTTAGTTGCACGGATTTAAAAAAAAAATATTTGGCTTATAATGAACTTAATTCTTTGAAACATATTGATTTCATTCACCTCTGAAGTTTGAGTAAACATACAGATGGAATTTTAATTTACAAGTTTTTGTCATTGTAATTTGTGTTTGTGGTTAAAAGAAAAAAAAGAAGAAAAAGAAAATTGAAAAATTCGGGCAAAACAGTGATTTTTTTCTATAGAATTTGGTCAGGACAACGTTTGTCAAGTCAGCTAGTAGATACCTACTTGATAAAAAAGTGATGTATGAAAACTTACTTTCATTTTAAAATACCTATTCAACTATATTCCACACGATTGGGTGCAGCGACATTTTTTATATCCATTTCACATGTAGGTACTACCCCTAATTTTTTACCTATAACTGTATAACTATTACTGTAATTCTGCAAAGCTTAACAAACTTACCTTTAATAACTATAGTTCTAAAGAACTATCGAAAGGACAGACGGGCAGAACAAACTTATGAGGGTTCCTTGTAGTACTTTAAAATAGGTACTAAAAAGGTCAGGCAGGTGTCAAAATTTTAGGCAAAGACAATATCGTCATTTATTTCAGGGCAAGGAATGTAACATATCGTTTTTTTAAGGATTGAAATAAGTGTACCTAGTTGAAAAAATATATAATTTGTAGTTAGGCACGGAAAAAATAAAATTGAGCGCGTTGATGTCTTTTCAATTATGTTTTTGTAATGAGTATGTAGATAAACTTTATTTGGGCCATGATATTAAACTTACTAATAATATTTGTATAGAATATCAAAACAATACTTCATAAAAGGAAATATGACAGTGACCTACGCTACACAAAGAAAATTCAGGAAAACAATACCCAAGGACATTATAAAACCTAATGGCACAAAACCAACAGACGCACCACCTACGAGTTTGCGTATCAGCGAGATAATACTATAATTTTCCGTTAGATGTCAGTAAACGGTAAGTTTCCCAAACTTCTGCTAAAACAAGAACCTCCCTTATTCTGTTGTCTGCTCATATCGATAGAGCGCGCTATGTGTATGTTACGTTTACTTCAGATTATTAGTGTGCGAGAGGATATGAATTATAAATTCCGTTCAGCAAAGTGTTGGGACAATAAAGATAAAGCAATACAATTTAAATAAAGCGATTAGGATCTAGCTTCAGCTAGAGTAGAGGAGAGATTTGCCGGTGGTTGCGACGGTTGCTTAGCGGCAACATGAAGGGACAGATACCATCGCGGAGTCTTTGCCAGCCGACGCCGCGCCGCTACGCGCCTTACATCAAATCGCTGATAAAATGCTGAGCTCATCATTCATTTCATCTGCGAATGCCTAGTTTAGCCTCTATCTACAGATTACTTTTCATTCGTAGAGAATACAGACTAGCCGCCCGGTTCACCATCAAGCATCTTGCAATATGAAAACAAAATTATTAAAAATATAAATTGTTTTTTTAAACCCCCAGTAAAAGAGCTTATTTTATTTATTTATTTATTTTATTTTATTTATTTTTTATTTTTATTTTTTATTTATTTAAATAAAATAAAATAAATAAATAAAATAAATAAAAGAGCTGATAATCGTCTAACGGTTCAACATGTTTTCTTGAATATTACCTAAGAATACGCTCGACCAAGTCACCTTTCGAAAAAAAAGGCTTAGGGTGTCGGGAGGTGCGCTACACTTTCACTGAACACTACTCTCGACTTTATGCCTTTAACACCTACCCCCTGGAGTTTAGGTTCTTAGCTTCTGCAGTTTCCACCCCCAAACAGCCAGTTAAGGCAAGCCATAGGTCGAAGTCTCATTTAGCCCCATGATATCGGGGTACGCAATGTTGCCACTCATCGGCGACGGCTCACCGCAAATCCACCCTATTCTAATTATTTTTATGTAATCTGTGTATTGTAAGCTGATTTGGACTTTATTATAACATCTTTGAAATTAAATTAGCTGACCGTATTTGTAAAAGTTTGAATGTAAATACACTTTTGGCACATTTTTTGTGAATTTTATACTAGACCCAAAAATCCATGTTTACAAATCAAAGCTTAATCTGAAACACATGTCATTACACTTCTTTTTGGCAATGGCGTAAAAATAACTATTTCCCACGGTACACCTGTCTGATTCCCAGAGATAGTTGCTTCAGCAATCCCATGGCGAAGGTAATGTAGCATTATTACCATACCTGCTGTGACCAGTGAAGCAAAATTCCATTCTAAAACTTGAGCTGTGTTCCGGTGGCAATCAAACAATGCACCGCACGCAAACGAATCTCCAGTCAAGGTGAAAATCGATGGCTGTCATGATTTCACGCTGTTGATGCCAAAATCGGTGCTATGAATCTACTGTTCAAAATTATAATCATTTGTAAATGCGAAAGTGTATTTGTTTGTTCCTCTTTCACACAGCAACATATTTTTTTCATAGATATAGTTAAAGGGCCAGAGAGTGTCACAGAATACTTTTATTATTATTATTGGTTAATAGGTTTACGCATGGACAGGGCACATAGCACGCAGAACAGATGGCCGATGGTGCTGAACGGTCAAATGGATACCACGGACCGGTAAGCGCAGCGTAGGACGACATGACACAAGATGGACAGACAACCTAAAAGAGACCGCAGCAAAACGCTTGATGCAGGCCGCTTACAACCGGCCCTTTTGGAAATTGATGGGGAGGCCTATGTTCAGCAGTGGACGTTCTATAGCTGAAATGATGATGATGAAGATATAAAAAAAACAATAGTTAAATATAGCCGAAATACCTCAAACCCTCCTGTTACAAACCACACCTGTTAAGCCGGGTCCGCTGCGGCATATTTTCGTGTTAGCTAACACACTAATTGTTAGCTGACACCAAATCCACACCTACTTTTCGTGTCAGTAACATGTTAGTGTGTTAGCTAACACGAAAACATGCCGCAGCGGACCCGGTTTTACAGCCCCCAATCCTATGTTACAAACATCGACGTGTTTTTTATCCATATCGCGATATTCATACAAAGTAGATTGTTGCATCCAGCGCAAAGTGAGTTATTAATGCATGAGTGTTACACACGAGGGCACTAAATTAACACGAGAGCAATAATTACTCACTTTAGCAAGGTGCGTAATCTACTTGTCTTTCAACTACCAATCTACCTACCGTGATAAAATATACCTACTCAAAATAAAAACTCAAGTTAAAGAAAACAAAGTTTGATTCATCTTCTTTTCAAACATTTAAAACTTACAATAAATTTCACCAAGTCGGTTTTATTCCGCCGATTTTTATTTTCCGCCATAATCTTATTGATCTAATGTAAATATTTTATATTAAACTTAATGGGAGACACTAAAACTCTGTGGTAAATATATAAAAAAAAAAACAGTGTATAGTGTATTAATGAAAAACTGTGAAACCGTGAGATTTGATATAACATTTCTGCACTGTTTTGGTTCCATGCAAAAATTCGTCATTTGTGATCGGTTTTGTAGTGATTAATGATAACATTACTACGTAGTTGAAAGAAAAAATTATTCTAGACCAAACAAGGATAGTTTTTTATAATAAACTACCTACTTTATCGAAGTTCTTTATGAAGAAGTCGACCCAACTGCTACTAAACTTCGAGTTCTGTGTTAACTTAAAATTGTCTATCTGGAACTTTGGCTTGCCGCTTGTATTTGGAGACCGGATCTCTGTCCATGCATAGTTAAGTGCATCTGCGTCAAGTGTCGACGCAATATCGACTTCGGAGCCTCCCAAGGGTCAAGTGTAGGATTAGCTTCTTGACTGGACACCGTAGAATAAGCATCTAGGTATCGACGTAGCTGAGACGGACATCCCAGAAAGCTCAGTGTAGTGTCTAGATCAGGATGGAAAAATGCTAACCCATTCCGTGGAAAAAACTTGCTTCGCCAATGCACCGAAGTAACTACTATGTATTTACTAGTCAATTCTGGATATTTTCATTCAGTATGTCATGTCCTTTCCATTATAGGTACGAAAACTACCCATGCTGAAGTGTGATTTTGCAGCCGTATAATATAGACAGACGTATAGCTAGGAAGAGGCGCGCGGGTGGGCAAGGCCCATCTCAGAAAACGTAGAGCCTGTTTAAAAAACGAACCAATATACAGTAAATGGAGAGGAAAATCGTTAGCCCATTCCGCGGAAATTTTTGCCATGCCAATGCATCGAAGCAATATTACCATTTACCATTACTGTACACATTAGTACATTTTTGATAATTCCACTATATATATATATATATAGTATGACATTTGTTTTGTATTATACAAAGGCAAAAAAAATAATGCCTCAATAATTACTGTTGATACTTTCCAACTAACTTCCAAATCGTAATAGATTTTATCACGGGGATTTTAAATAGACACTGTATATTATTTTCTTAAAGAGTGCGGTACGTTCGTGAATGGGTCGCAGGTATCGTGATGTTACCTAAAACACATCGAAGTGTGTAACCTTATTGTGGAAAATTGTTACTCCAGAAGTTTCCATGATTCACGAACCGGCAAATGATGAGTCTCTAATCTTATAGCAGACAAAGAAGTCTCATGTAGAAAGAAGCTCTACAAAACCACGAGGCTATTCATGCATAGATAAAAAGGCTGCTGTGACGCGCAAGGATTGACTCCCTGGAGTCCGTCGAGCGTCTTGAGATATTACCGCGTTCCCGACCCTGACGGGCTTCATCTAAAGAATTTGGCTTCAGGAATTTGTTTAATAAATGTATCCAACTTTCATCACCCGGAAGCTTGTTCTGGTTATTTGACCTAGGTACCCATGGTACGTAAGTTACCTACCATCTTTGGATAAGATCAAAACCAGACGGTTTTGATCTACTAGGCTGGCTAGGTCTACAATAGGTACCAATAATAATTAATTACTTTCATTTCTACAGCACATCGGCAGCTAGACATTTATATATTAATGCCCATTGTATACCCACTAGTATTCATTGTAGAAAAGCAAGAAAGATTATTTTGTCTCCTTAAATCGCTGGTGACAAAGATGTTTCGTTTAATATTCTCGTACGCTACTGATCGTCAGGTCGAAGTTTAATTGAACAGAGACGCCTCGCCGTGCCGTGCGTCGGGACTCTTGCATACACCTAGTATGGTCTACCACACCTGGGAGTAATGTGGAACCACTTTATTTTAGCTCAGTTCGACTAGAAAACGAGGGAATTAATTTTTCTCAATAAGTTAGGAAAAATGGGTAGATGTTTTGATTTGCAAACTCATTAGACCAGTATTTTTTACCATTGATATCTAAATTCAATTAACAGTGTTGGGTAGGAGGTTTGTTGTTGTCAACTCAGACTTCCCTGGACCGCCCGAACCCGCCTATTCTGTATTATCTTCCGACGATCTCCAAGTGTTGAGAGCATGAATGCTCGGGACCCATTCATACGCGCAATTCACCACAGAAACAATGAGCGAACCCTTTGCCGCTACCGGGTGAAAGACTCGAAAACGCGAAAAAAACAACTTCATATTGTGCGTACTTCTTGGGAACCCTTTATTACTGGCGAAGGCAATCGAATGCTTAAAACATTGCAATCGAATATGTGGTGGGGTGAATGGTAGCGGCACAATAGCCACCGCGGGCCGGGAAGGTGTCGTGTGTCGGCCGTCGCCCACGGCCGCCACCGCCGCACCGCTCACCACCTCGCACAGCGACATACGATATCGCTTTTTTATTTCATAATTTCAACACAATAGAATGCCTGCAAAGGCGTAGGGTGAAGACAATGCGCCCGGAGGTAACCCGCTCGGAAACCCTTTATATTCAATTTATTGTCTCAAAATAAAATCGGGTGCAAATTAAAATGTGTATAGAGACCATTCGGTACTCACAACCACTGCCACCGTTTAGTCTCCAACCGTTCCCGTACATATTTAAATCTAAATGTGTGAATAGAAGAAGAACAGGTGACACAATATGACTAGCGAAGGGTGGATAAACTAGTTGATGATTTACGACTGAATGGAGGTGGTATTGAGACCTACCTTAAACTTCGAAAGCCTTCTGAAGAAAACGACGCTGAAAGTTTTGAATGAGTCAGGGACAAAATAAATGCGAAGCTAAAATTAGTTGGCTTTCTGTTTCCCCACCGTAAGAATTTGTTAGTTCATCCGAAGCGTACACTTAATGAGATAAGAGTCGAAAACAACTCGTCAGCGACCGCTAATAAATTGTGGTGGGCTTATCGAGATTGGCGATCCTGTGTAATGTGTGTGTTTGGGTAATCAGATGTGAGCCTTCCAACTTTTAATTCCCCGAGTAGCTGTGCGGGGGTGGTGCGCGGGGGTGCGCGGGGGTAGGGTCCGGCGCCGACGCCGATATCGCATATAAAAAGGTTGCGGATCGCTCGCTCCTCCATCCGGCGATTGGCTAGGCGGCGCCCGCTGCTCCCCGGGGCCCTATACGAGAAGCGAAATGGGCCCCAGAACACCCATAAGAGAGCGACCCCGCCCGCCACGGCCGAATAATTAGGGCTCTTTGTTTAGATAGCGGCAATTTTATTTGGGAGAGAGCGGGCGCTGGGGACGTCTTCGGCCATTCCGACCGCGCCTGATATTAATAAGAAACGTGTGTGCCTCTGCTAACAGCCGCGCCCGAAATATCTATCCAGTTTTAATATTCAACAAAAACAGAAGATTAGGTATATAAATGCAAAAAAAATATCTACATTTTCAGAATTAATTAAATATCAAAGTTTCATATATCTTAATATATTTTACACTTTATTAAGACAATGTATTTTCACCTTCTCTGGGTAAAATATGCAAGCACGAAAAATAAATCAAACCCCTTCCGTCATTTTTCTTATTGAAACCAAAAGTTGGATGAAAGCGTGGATTACCAAGACCGCAAGTTCATAGTAAAGAAAAGGGGAACGTCGACAGTCACCAAGCAATATCGCATAAATAATGCAGCCTACAGAATTGGGATTTTGATTTGTTTTCTTGAAAACTTTCGCCAATCTTTATTTATAGCAAAATGGCCGTCGAACAAAAGCTCTACGATTACTTCAGCAAACTTGGTAGAGCTTTTCTATTTATTGAAGTGGAAAAATTAATCACCCAAGACTTCTTCTATGTCTAACAATACAAAGGCAAAGCTTTTGCATAGACTGCCGTTTGAAACAGTGAAGCTTTTGGCGGCAAAAATTTCCGTACTTACAAAGAACTGTTCAGGTAAAGAATGTTGAATCATGAAACCGTTTCAGTGGCACTGCATATTGTAAGGACATATACTGGGTTCCGCGGAAAGGGTGTACTAAGCCGAAGGAGGTTCATAGTATCCATTATTATGAACAACTTTTACTATGGGAGCAACTCTGAAGTCGCGAAATTGCGACTGCAATGATGGCCGAGCGGTAGCATGTGCTCTTTACAATCGGACGGCACCCGGTTCGATCCTCGGCCCTGCACAAATATTTCGTATCTCAATGCCATCGCACTAAAACGGTGAAGAAAAATATCGCGAGGAAACCGATATGTCCAAGAACCTCAATGTTCAAAGACACCAACATGCACTGGGTCAGCATGGTGGAATAGGGGCCATCCTTTCTGAGAGAAGGCTTGAGTCCCAGCAGTGGGAACAATAGATAGACTGAAATGATGATGGTGGTGGATCCCTTTTTGGCGTAGTACCTACACCCTTTCCGCGTAACCCTGAATAGTAGCGAGGGGCCGCCGCCATCCCGCGGCCGCTCCGCGGGGGCCGGCTTTGTCTCGTCCCCGCAAACTTGCCATAAATGTTAATATGGGATCTTCTCACATTTGAATATCTATTTCTTTGCGAGGCCGGTTCGTTAACGCGGCCTTGAATTTTAAATTTTATCGCCGCACGGGGAGCGCCGCAGATGAGGTGCGCGCCTACGTGATCTCCCAAGGAAAATAACTGAGGGCAACTTCTTTTTGTTTCTTTTATTTTTTACAAAGTAGAAAACGAGTGCACAGTAGATATAGCTGTATAAGCCAAAGCAGTAGTTTGACTCGGATGTGTCCCTGAATTCAATCCTTACTGTCGGTTCCAGGGCAAGGGTTGCTACTATCGGGTTTTTCATTTCTTTACGCTACTTCTACGCTGACAACACACACGTACGACGAATCTCAATGATCGGCGACTATCGCTCTGAGCATACCGTGAAGTATCATAGCGGGCGGGGAATGGTGCTCGATTGATTACGTCACTTAATTCGGACATTTTTCCTGCTATATCTTACATCTACAGTAACGAGTTTTTTTAACGCGAATAAGTCCGCGTTTGACCACCAACTCGCCTGTTGGTAAGCGACGATGTGGTCGAGGATTAAGCACGCAGTATCATTCTGTGCTTATGCACAAAAAGTTGCCTGTCCTAGACAGACCAAATAAACATAAGAATTAAATTTTATTATTCATAAGAGCAAACACAAGTTTCTTTCTTATTTTTTTTTAATACCTACAACGGTAAATGTGCGCTTTGCAATCTGACGACACCTGGGTATATCCTCCCACCAATTAATTGTTTACTACTTAAATAAATTATGTGCAGTTTTGATGCCATCACTCAAAAACGGTGACGGTTCATATTTCGTACACCTAAACAAAAAATATGCTGGTATGCAATATACTTCAGAGGTCCCATATAAATTTTATCAAAATAATATGTCATCCAAGTAAAGGAAATTGCATATTTACTAATTTTGAAGTCAGTTATTTAAATTGTTAATATTTGTACTTGGTAGGTACCCGAAGACACTAAGTATTTTAGATATAGAATATGCATGTATGTGTGCTCTACACTAATTAAGCGATCATGATAGTTAATTAAACTGTAAGCGCAACATTCAGGACGACTAAATACAAGTGTCGCCTTTGTTTACACATCCGGTTAATTGCTAAATTTTCTCGTTTGTACTTCACGTCCTATCTGATGTCACGCTCTCAAGTTCTCCAGAAACCTAGACTTTAGCGATTGTTTTAGTATAAACCTATATTAACTCGTACACCCCACCTGACGTAAGATAAATTAACAGACCTAAGAAGGCTCAGATCAGACAAACAAGGGAGATATGTCTTAGTACAATTATCGTTTGTGTTTAAATGTTAAAAACCGCTTAACGCAACAACTGTAATTACGGCTCATTTACTCATTTTTACGCACATTAAGAAACTTGTAACGACACTAATGAACTAACTAATAATCCACATGCAAAAAAGAACGTCAAAGTCATGTTCTAGGTGCATTCGACTAATGCAACAAAGCTTTCAAGCCTTATTTAGGCCAGATGCGTTCGCACCCGCCACGTCACCTTATCATATTTCCGTTGCCAGTTTTTTTAAAGAAACTTATTAGTAAACGTCTTGATAGCCGTGGCTCGCTAGCTAACACGTAAAAAATTATGAATACCTTTTTACCCGACTGCGCAAGAAGGAGGGTTATATTTTTCGAGTGTATGTATGTATGATGGTTTCTTGGGCACGACCTACAGCTTAAACGGGTTAATAGATTTCGATGTGTAAGGTGTCATTTCGTTTTAATAGTGGAAGTAACATAGAGTACAAGAATTCAAGATGGCGTCAGCGAAAAAAAAAATAGGGAAAATTAGTAAGTTAACTTTGCTAAATAGGTCAATATTATCTAGAGACATTATGTAGAGCCCACACAGCAGATTTAAAAAATACATAACACTACTATGAAATATTCAGTGGTGTACGAGATTAAACGCTATGAAAGAGCTATATATACTACGAGTAGATATAAATAGGTACGTAGGTACGCAGCGCGCTGATGTTAAAGCTGTAACAGACGTACGTACCACGAACCACGAATTTCTCTCTCTCCTGTTGGTCAGACGGCGGTCCGTGGTTCGTGGTACGTACGTCTGTTACGGCTTTTACTTTCAGTTACCTACTAAGTATTTATACAATGTAGTCGGATTAAATATTTTAAACAGTTTAATTTACTTGTCTAAATAATGTTATCTTGATATTTTCTGTGATGATGAAATAATGAAAATATATAATTAAATAATTTCACAGTAAATTTTAATATCTCAAATCATAACAATTTCTTTTCCAGCTGTTATAGGTAGGTTCGAAAATTATCTGCAGGTATGAAAAGCAGTCCATTTTCATTTCAGATTTCACCGTCCATTAGTTTCCCGATTTAGCCCGAGCGTGTAGCGATCCGGTGACGATTGGAAAGTTTGGCTGCGAGCATTTTAATCCCCCTCCACCCTGTCTGACCCTCAATTATTGAAAATGCATTCCTGTCCGCACCCTGCGACGATTGCACGGCGCCACATCGCAAATGCACATTTTAAACTCGACCTGATTGCAGAGTCGTGTCAGTATCCGCGGCTAAAAGTCCCACTGTCCAATGCAAATTGGCTTCAACGGCTGCCTGTTATAACTCTTCGGCGCCCGCGGGCGAGTGTCAATCGCGTGAACAATTATATTTTCCATATTAATATTGATAGCTGAAGCTAATGGGAGACTTTGGAATGATGGATAGTTGGATAGATCTATAAGGTAACACGGAACGGCGGTTATGAACTACTTCGCTATTTCAGGTGACATAAAACCGGCCAAGTACAAGCTGGGCTCGCGCTCTGAAGGTTCCGTACTGCCACATAAATTGCAAAAAGACAATATCACGCCCAGGCGGTCCCCCATCCGAGTAACAACAGCGCCCGACATTGTTTTTTTTTTTAATTCCAATATAGGCTTGCGCTTGGCCGCCAACTCGCCTGATGTTAAGCGATGATGCAGCCTACGATGGATCACGCTTGGCTAGAAGAAAGCGATTCACTCTTGACTTGAAGACACCCAGCTAACACCATGCTTAACTTTGGGCAAAAAAAATTTTAGGTCTATGACTTTGGCGAATGGAAATTTGTCAACAACTCGCACTTGGCCAGTATTTATTATTTATTGTTTTATTTTTGAGTGTGTACTATAATCATGCGAAGTTTGACGCTTATACGTATTACCGTTTTTACTCTAGAGCAAATACAAAAATTCATTTAATAAAGCGTTTGCTGTATCGCGACCCCCTTTAGTTTTTACTTTTTTACTTTAGGTAATATATTAATTATTTCAACTGGCTATCTGTTACGGTTCGAAAGATACAGCCGTTAAAATGTAGGACAGACAGAAAGCGTAGGCTTAGTAATAGGGTCCAGTTTACACCCTTGTGGATACGGAACTCTTAAAAGTATAAAATAAAAAGGCATATTCATAAAATGTGTGGAACACCAATATTTTAAGATCTTAGAGTAAGTCCCACGGTAAACGTTTTTCATAATGATTAATAAAATGACCTCCTTTCAGGTTAGTACCACCCTTCCGTGTAACCCTGTATAACTAGAGTCTGTTCAAGTTATCAGAATTAAGGAACTAAGCATAATCTTTTCTTAAATAGTTGACATACAAAATATGCTCCTGCAATGCTGCGCAGGACAGATTTGTCATACATAATATATTTTGGTATAGTCTAGTTTTAAATATTTTCAGTTACGTGGAAAAATGCTGTTCTCTTGTAACGAAATGTATTGATAGCTATTTTTTTTCTTCAAAATTTCAATGTTGGTTCGACAGTAAAAGTTATTCATGTTGTACAACGATATTCACAACTGTATCCGTCGTCTAAACGAACACCCCGTATATAATTGAAAATTAGTGAAATTCGAAAATGCTTGTAACTAGAAAATTCAATGGTAAAACCGCGGGATGCCGCTAGTGAAGTATAAAGCTCGCCCCTCCAATGCATAAGTGACGAACGATGTTAACAATTCCAGTCGTCCGTTTTAATTGTAAGTTCGAAACCTCTGCCCACGATGCAATTTTCGTATTTTTATTTCGAACAAGTCGAAGTCGAAATTTGGGCATATCCCATATATGCACAGCTTTTAAACAACTTTAGTTTCCTGGAACAAAGGTACAGAGTTACGCGGAAAGGGTGTGCTAAGCCAAAAGGGGTCCACAGTACCCATAATTACGAACATCTTTTACTATGGAAGCAACTCTGAAATAGCGAAAAAATATCCGCTGTTCCATACATTTTGTCGAGTGTGAATGACCTTTTTCTATGGAAAAGCTGATATTTTTGTCGCGATTTTGGAGTTGCTCCCATAGTAAAACTTGATCACAATGACTGGTACTGTGAACCCCTTTCAGTTTAGTACACCTTTTCCGCGTAGCCCTATATATTATGTTTGTGTATTCGTTTGTTTTTTTGTACTGAGTTTTGAAACATAGTATAAGTTATAATTTCAAAAACACTGTTTTAAACTATCACGGTTGTTCACTGCAGTTATATGATGTGTTGTTATGTTAAGAAGCTCCTTCCAGAACCTTGCCACGGTAAATATCCCGTTAATAATCATATAACTGTAATATAATTTCAATTTCGTAGTAAGGGCAGATATACGTAACGTCAGTATCCCGGTAGTGTGTCCCAGAGCGCGGTGTACGCGGAGTTTGGTTCCACAAACTGCGTGCCGTGCCGTCCCCGGTTTAGTGTCGCCAGGAGGGAAACTACGATTCCTCCGAGCTGAATATCTGCTCCTCAACTTTATGTTCATTTTATCTTTCCGGCTGTATTGCGAAGCGGGACTTGGCCAAGGACCCTCCAGGGCTCCGTTAACGCCGCGGCTGGCCCTACCACCTCCGACTTACAACACTTTTTTATACTTTTCACTATTCAAATATTAACACGAGTGCTCTTTTTCGTCGTTGTCATTTAACTTTCACTATATTTATTTAGGGCCAAGTTTTAAATGTTTTGAATATACTTACAGTTAATTTTTAGATTATGGCTACAAGAAACCTACATGTACAAACTTTTTGTATATGACAGTTCAAACAGAGATTGAAAGTCTTCATCGAAGATTAAGGATGTCAAAAAAAAAATTTTGGTCTATGGTCTTCATCAACAACATCAACATACCAAAACGTCATCGTGTGTACATATTTTTTTGTTTTTGTTTGTTTTTTCGAAAACCGCTGAGTCAATTTTGATAAAATTTATACGAGACCAAAAAAAAAAACATCAAAATCCATTAATAATTAGCGGAGAAATTATTCTCCGCAAACTATTTTTCTCCTTTTAATTTTTAACCTACTTCAGGTTAGGAGGTTATCAATTCAACTGTATGTGTTTTTGTCTGTTTATTACGCGATTATAATCGCGTTCTAAAACATCACTTACCCGAGTCAAAGCTGTCCATGCTCTCTGATTTGATATCCGCAATATCTGAAACAAAATTATATACACAATTAACAAAGTTATCCTCATATTAATTATCGCATACATTAGCAATAGTTATTTGTGTTACAGGGGACAAAGTGATATTTTCTTCTTCGAGATCATTATCTTAAATGCAGACCGAAGCGTAGGATTCTATAGTTTCTAGTAATAGTATGTTAATAGTAGTAATCGTTCTACTCAAAACTCGTATGTATAAATAATGGATTGAAAGTGGAACAAAATACAAATAAATATTTTTTAAAGATTCTTCACGCAAGCGGATCCGACCTAACTACGCTAATCTATCAGAAGCACGAGTGCGGACCAATCAGAAGAGAGAAAGCTCAAACTCCCAAAGGAACAAGCTTGAATTTGGTTCCAGCTATCCTCTAAACCAATTGCTGCTTTTCGAATAGGTGTGATGAAAAAACTGTATAATCGAGTAAGTTATAATTTAGATGACATTAAGATCGCATATATTTCAATTGAATGTAGAATCACCGACAAAAATTCTGTAAATATTAATACATATATGTAAAACAAAAGCCTCTCTATTCAAAAACATCTCAAACAACGTCAAAAAGTATTGAAAAGTTTCTGGTCCCTTTTCTTGCAGGCGGACCGCATCAAGTTGTTCGCCAGCGGAGCCCTGCAGCCCGAGGCGAGGCCCAGCTTGCGGTCAGACGCTCTAATCCACTTGCCAGCCTTGGAGCCCGGCGGCGCGCCCCCACACTTTTCCACCCGTTTTAAATTCGTATAGGTGATCCAGTTTAAACTTTTAGTCTAATTTAGTAGTTCCGAACTCCTTTCAAATACTTAGGCGGGGTAAAACATTTTCTGTGTAGCGTGTAATCTACACAATTTAGTGGGGCTAATGGAAACTTGCTATTGCTAAAGAGATATTCTATTATCGAAAAGCTTGCAAATAATTGTATCTACATATTATGTAAATTGCAATTAGGTCTTAGAGGAAAGCATATTAATTCTATGATCTAGCTACCTATTCTTTTCGATATAACTATCGCAATTCTTAGAATTGCTGGTTGTGGACCAATAATTCTAATTAAATTAAATTTAATGTACAAGTGTCAGAATAACAGCTTAAGTTTGGTAATATTGTAATCGTTTATCTTATTTATTAATCTATGTATATATATTTGTATGCATAAAGACAATGTTTAAGATGCATTAAGAATTGCCTTTGGGTATATGTATATACAAAAAAAAACTTTACGAAATGTTACTAGCCCAACAAACATAGCTTTCACCACAACCCTGTGTTGGCTGGATCCCCAGGGACTTCGTTATCTGACGCATGGCGATGTATGCAATTTTAGACATAATGTCTAAAATTGCTTATACGAGTTCGTATTACGTAGGTAGGTTTATTTATCAACATTATATCTAAATATTGTATTTATTGAGTTCTTAGCTTAAAACAGTCGTTAAACCAATTTGTCTCGATTCCTCAAGTATTAATTGAAATTATCTTATTAAACCCCTGATAAAATAGCAGATAATCTTCAAACTGCTGTTTTATTTTATTTTATTGATTCATAGCTAAGAACACGCTCGATCAATTCACCTTAAAACAAAATCAAACAAAATCAAAATAGGTTCAGCCGTTGGGTGCTACGATGCCACAGATAGACACTCTTGCGTCGGGGTTTAAAAACATTTTTTTCAGCATCTAAGTACTTGAGCAAAGAGTCACGCAATCGTATTCATTCCTATAGATCAGATTTCCGTAATAGTCTTTCGGATAGGTGTTTGGTTTGTTAAAAATGAAATATGTATACTGAAAAATTATTTAAATACGCATTGAAAGTTTTTGGTCGGAATAGGAAGAGATCCTCTGTCCCTTTCCCGCAAAGTTTCTGTTAGTATGGACTTTGTATGGCGTACTTACATTATAACGTCATTTATGTAAGTATGTGCGCTCTCTGTCTAGCAAGGTATAAGAATGCTTATATGTATCTTCATTAATTTTGAAAACTTTTTATGTTGTTTTCGGTGATGGCTCTATTTACGGTCAGCATTTTTATAAGACAATAACTATAGCCAATTTTTACCATTAACAATTATTCTTAGGTATATTTCTTGTCAAGTTTTAGCATTCAGTAAAAATTACAGATCCAGTCATAACGCTCTACTGGTTGTCAAACAATTTGCAGTGCAATGGCTGCCCGCATCCCTAGAGCGGCTACTCCCATGGGACTTCGTTATCCGACGCTTTACCTATGAGTATGCTTTGTATCCATATTTTGCTATTGCTGGCTCCAATTACTCTACATGTTCGAACTGTTTTGTTTTAGATAATTTATATCGAGTATTTAATTCAATATGTATGAAAATCTGCCGCTTATCAGTATCAGTGCCGCATATTCCGGCAGCATCACTTAAGAACCATCAGTTTCCTTTCTACGCTAAGTGTTTGTCTTCTTCGACCACACTGTTACTTAACATCAGGTGAACTATCAAACGCCTAGCCTAAAAATATAATAAACCTTGTCACTTCTCAACGATCGCTAAATTATTTTATGTAACCTTTTATTGTGCGATCTGCTAGACTGTGAAATACGTTGATAGAATAATATGTGTTCCCCGATAGTTACGAGTATAATCTAGGTGTATCGAGTGAATCGATTTCTTCTAAGCAAGCGTGCTCCATCGTGCGTCATCACGTCTTAGCAACAGGAGAGGTGACGGTCAAATGCAAGCATATTGTCAATAAAAACCCCTGTAATGCCCCTGGTGTTATAGATATTAAAAGGTGATGGTGATCGCTTACCATCAGCTTGTGTCCTACCTATGGCATAAAAATAAACTTAGGTATAATTATACCTATTGTAAATGCAAAACTGTGTTTGCAGCAACATAGTAATGGATCGACGCATTTTTTTTGCTTGTACAGAGATATTTGGAGAGCCGGAGAGTGACGTAGGAATGTTTTAATCCCGTAAAAAACATTATTTCTGAGGAAATGTCTACCTAAGCGAAACCGCCGGGCGCAGCCAGTAAAATAACATTCATTATTGCACTAGGGCAAAATTCAGGGTAAGCTATAAATAACGATCATTAAATGAAAACAAAAGGAAACAATTAAGTACCTTAACAAAAAATCCTGCTGTGTCAGTATCACCGAGATCAGAGAGAGAATATTAGATATAAACAGTGATGACCTACAATTAAACACCGGCTAAGTGCGAGTCGGACTCGCACAACGAGGGTTTCGCACCAAAAAAATGTGTTTTCTTTCATTCGGTCGGGATTTTTAGGTCGCGTCTGTCTCTTACTTAGCTGGTGTTTATTATTTGTTGTTTTACTTCCGTAATTGTCAGCCAATTAAAATTTTCACAGAATATCTAATGTTAATAATATTACCTAAAAATTTTAATATAATCATCCCTTTTATTTTAAACTTTTGATTTTATTTTTTTGTTATTATTAATAACATTATATATTCTGTGAAAATTTTAACTGGCTAACAATTACGGATCAAAACATACAGCCGTTAAAATGTATAACAGTCAGACAGACGTTGACCCTTTTCGGTTTTCGGATACGGAACCCTAAAAACCTAGAACAGTACATTCCCATAGTTCCACACGTATAGAGGTACATTTTTCTTGTCCAAGTGTGTCATCACCAGCTCACAGATATTAAATCCATCCCTACAGAGCAGAGGCGCACGGCAGAGGCGCTAAGGCTGCCGTAGATTTCCCCTGAGGGCACGTTAATTTTCTGCCGCCTTGAGCATAGTGCCCTCCCGGGACGCGCTACCTTTCAGACCGAAGGTGTTATTCCAGCAGCGGACTGATGCCGATATGCCTCTCTAGAGACATTTTTTTCACCGGATAAAATAACAACGCGTACTGTAAGTAACAGCTACTGAGGACGACGACTGGGAAATTGCTGTTTAAAATTTTGCAGATGGAAACTTTTTACTAAAACTTGTCTCCATGTCTTTATCCGTTTTTTTTATTGCCACACCTTTCTACGTTTCAATCTATTGAAACTGTCTTAAGAGTGCTTCCTAGCCTTTATCTCAAAGTATTACTTATCACACTGTATTCTATAGGTATATAGTTTTCTGTTCGTAATTTTTATTTCTGATGTACGCAATAAAGAGTTTTTTTCTATCTATATTATATATGCAAAAGTTTATGTATAAGTGTATTCGCACTTAACTTCGTAACAACTAAACGAATTTCATCAAAATTTAGAAAGGAGGTCGATTTTTATCCTAAAAAAAATCGTCCCTGTAGGAGAGCGGATGAAACCGCGGAGCACTACAAGTCTAACCTGAATGGGGCATTAATGCTGCTGTAACGCATTGCAGACATTTTTTTGCAAAGTTTTAAAAGCTTGTAAATCAAAATCAAAACACTCAATAAAACGCAGTCATACTACTGTAAACTAATCTAACAATAAAACTTTTTACATAATAATTTTTCGAAGTGAGCAAACACGTGTAAAACTACCAGTAGTGCCCGAGGAAACTAATTTGTTTGCAGCATATGACAAAAGTTGAGTTCACGGGCAACGTTTGTAGATATAGGGCGTAGAGATAGAGAAGAGAGAACGGACGAAGAGATATGGAAAAATGCGACATTTGCTACTTTTCTTTAAAAAAAATAATCTAATTTTATTTTTTAGGGTTCCGTATCCAAATTGTAAAAGTGTATTACTAAGACTCTGCTGTCCGTCTGTCTGTCTGTTTGTCCGTCTGTCACCAGGCTGTATCTCATGAACCGTGATAGTTAGACGGTTGAAATTTTCACAGATGATGTATTTCTGCAAGTTGAAGTGGCAATGGGCAGGCTACATCGCTCGGAGAACTGATAACCGATGGGGAAGAAAGGTTCTTGAGTGGAGACCGCGAACCGGAAAGCGCAGCGTAGGTAGGCCTCCCACTAGATAGAACGACGACATTGTGAGAGTCGCGGGCATCCAGAGGATGCAGATGGCAGGATGTCGTTCAGTGTGGAGGTTAACGGGGAATGCCTATGTTCAGCAGTGAACGTCTTCTGGCTGATGATGATGATGTATTTCTGTTGCCGCTATAACAACAAATACCAAAAAACAGAATTAAATAAATAATTAAGAGGGCTCCAATACAACAAACGTGATTTTTTTGCTCGTTTTTTCCCGATATTGATAACGGCAACAGCTAGACGCTTGAAATATTCACAGAATATAGTTATATATTAACTCTTCAAATAAATAATTCCATTCAAATAAATATTTAAGGAAGCTGCCATATAACAAACGTGTTTTTTTTTGCTGTTTTTATAGATAATGGTACGGAACCCTTCGTGCGCGAGTCCGATTCACACTTGGCCGGTTATTAACGTTTGTTAACTCAGAACTTTTATGAACTGATTTGGAGATTATTATTTATTAATTGAAAGGATACATTGGGATTGGTCCTATATAATTTTTTTCAAAATCTGTTGAGTAGTTCAGCTTTTTAATCATAAAATTTTGTTATTTGGATGGCAATATGATCATCCAAGCAATCGAATTTGTCCATTTTATTTTAAGAAGTCGGTTTTCGAAATTGGTAATTATTATTATTACTCGAAAGCCCAAGAAGGTGGGTAATGCTTTTCGGGTGTAGGTATATATGTATGTATGTATTTTTTGAAATGTTTATTATCATCATCAGCCCGAAGACGCCCACTATCTCCCCTTTAGACTTTCCACACTGAACGACAGCATGCCATCTGCATCTACTGGATGTCCACGACTCTCACAATGTCGTCAGGTCACCAAGTGGGAGGCTTCCCTAAGCTGTGTCTTCCGGTTCGTAGTCTCTACTCAAGAAGCTTTCTTTACCATCGGTTATCGGTTCTTCGAGCGACGAGGCCTGCCCAATGCAACTTCAACTTGCAGCTATATCGGTGACTGTGGTTTTTCGGCGAATATCCTCGTTTCTCATTCCCAACTACGACCTCCCCGAGCCCAGAGATTCCCCCTTTCCACTTATCTATACTATAAATACTATAAATCTACTGGACTCTATAGCACGTTAAGTATACCTAATCATACCGAAGCGGCTTTTTTATGATACTGGGTGACGAGATAAGTGAAGTCGCTCGCCTGATGGCTCTTCACGCTTGCCCATAACAGCAAAACTCCACTCAGAATTTTGAACTTCAACAGTTCAAAACCCTGGATGGCAATGCACTGCGCTCGTCACTCCGAGATATAAGATATCAAATCTCTGTGTGCCCTGTAATTTTGCTGGAAATATTGCCCTTCAATCCGGAACACAGTAGTGTTTGCACACTACTGCTTGGCGGTTGAATAACTGGCAAATGCGGCTTAACAAATTTTGATTTTGCTATGATAAAAATTCATTATCCATGCAGGATTAGACATGTTAAACTGCAAGATAGAGTGAACACTCTTGTATGCATAGACCTAAATTTTTTTTGCCCTAAATGTATGCTTGTATGGATATTTTGACCCAGCGCAGACAGATACTATCCGTTCAATACTTCGAATAATGGTCATTGTTTCAATCGTTTTCTTCTAAACTTGCAATTTCAAGGGTCTTTATTTAGCTGCTGTGCGCATGAATATTTCATCGTTTTTTTTCTTTTCTTCTGGGACAAAAAGTATCTTCAT
The DNA here is from genome assembly GCA_949125355.1 of Agriopis leucophaearia. Taxonomy (NCBI): domain Eukaryota; kingdom Metazoa; phylum Arthropoda; class Insecta; order Lepidoptera; family Geometridae; genus Agriopis; species Agriopis leucophaearia. Next base: position 10,984,635 of record OX421262.1, read on the forward strand.
AATCACGTCGAAAAAACTAACAAACCTACACCCTTTCACTATAATAATATCTCGAGTCTAAGGTGACATTTTTGATTCGTAATGGTTTTTGCGGTTGTGTAGGCCTATGGCATTGACGTGATGCTTTTCATCAGTTCCGCCTCAGGGGGGTTGAACTGATTGCTGCCATGCTCCTTCGGGCCTTGCTAATAAACAGTGAGCCATTTTTGTGTTATTATCGGAGTACTACAACCAATATCTGCATTTTCCATTATCGACCAACCCAATATGCGACCCTAAGGTATTTTGAATCAACTTGGTACTAAGTATTCAAAATTCAAATTCAAAAATATATTTATCAAGAACTTCATAGACATCATTTATTTGTGGCCAAAAAAAAAACAATGTACAATATAAATTAAAACAATAAAAATAAAAATTTAACTAGAGCTTATATATTTTTTTGTCACAAACTGGCTCCAACTCAGCATAATGCCGGTCGTAAACAACCGGCGCTGGTCTTCCGTTGAGCCTGATCAGCTTCATGTTGTTACTGGCTCTAACTGTATATATTGGTTAGTTCATAGCGTTTCTCAAAAACTAAGGTCGTGTATTAATTAGTTCTTAAAATTAAACCATTGCGATCACTTATTTATTTTTAATATTTATGACGTTAAAAAAACCAACGACAAATTGCACATTCAAAAAATGCAAAATAAAGGCGTCGTTAAGGCAGTTGGCAAATAGTCACGGTAGATACAGTTGGGTTAGTGCTGAATGTAGACTGCTTTACAAAGCCCTGCTATTCTACTTTAACAACTATCTTATAGGAAACAATGATCATTTGGGATACTTTGCCAAAGTAAAACTAGTGTGTGAGATAGTGAGTTGAAGTTGAAAGAAGAGGCGAAGCAGGAATAAAAATTTCACAACAAAGTCAGTAACCCTACTTGCCTCATACGTTATTTCAATATTTTAAGTCCTGTTTTTACGAGCTTCCTATACGAGCAATGACTTAACAAATACGCGAGCTACTTCTTGATCTTCAGGGAAAAGAAAACGTGAAATTTAGACAACATTCAATATAAAACAGTCTATCCAGTTACAATAAATACAGCTATAAAAGAAGGTACATAATAAGTATAAGATGCCTTGTGTGTGTGCGTGGGGTGTTCCCAAGAGACAGAAAGAAGTGTGGCCGGAGCGCCGGCCGCGCCACCTGGGACTCGGGATGACTTGCCTGGTGTTGCCAGTGAACGCTTTAGTGGTACGATGTTGGTAGCTTTTATCTGAACCGTGGTTCATTACTAGGTGCCGATGATGTAGATCGTACATAAATGACAAATCAGTCATAAAATTAATAACAAAATACCAACAGTTTTTTTTAAACTACCATTTATATTTTACTGATAGTATACTCGTAAAATAACATATTTTTAGAAATTTTATTTACTGTTGGTCTTTTATACCTCATTTTATTTTTACTGTTTTTTTACTATCTCAAAATAGACGCATAAAAAAAAGATATAATCGGGTTAATATTATAATATGGACATGAAAGTGTTTGCGTTGGAAATGTTGGAATCATAATAAAATTGATTCATTGGTGCAGGAATTTTTATTTAGTGGTAACTGACTGAAAAAAACTAGCTCTCGTGTCTTTTTTTAATTCTTACTAGTCGACCGCCCCGGCTTCGCACGGGTGTAAGCTCGGCCTTCGGCCTCGCTACTATGACCCGCTCCAGGAACACAAAATTTCATCAAAATCGGTCCAGCCGTTTTTAGAGTATCCTATGTCCGTCTCCTGGTTCTAAGCTACCTCCCCACCAATTTTCAGCCAAATCGGTTCAGCCGTTCTTGAGTTATAAATAGTGTAACTAACACGACTTTCTTTTATAATATATAGATTTAGGAATAGCCTTGCGTTTGACTGCCCACTCGTCTGATATTAAGCGATGATGCGGTCTATTATGATATTATGATGGAGCTCGCTAGCCTATATGTATATGAATATACAGGCAGTACATTCCAAAGACTAGCAGTTCGCACAATAAAAGTGGAATCAAAGCGCTTCGCGGGCTTTTAAGCGGGCGGTAAGGGTTTTAGGAAAATCAACCAAAAAGCGGTGTTGATTTTTTGTTCCTGCGTGGCATTCCGATAGAAAAATGGACAGGAAGAATTAGATCATGCAGATCAGATGAACACTCTTCGAAATGTATCCGAAATGTATGTAGAAGCTAGCTTCTTTCCTTTACTCCTATAGTCATAAATACATAGCTATAAACACAAGACCTTCTGAGACTGTGTGCGAGGGCATTCCCGCGGGAAACAGAAGAAGTTCTGGAGCGAGGCCACCTGGGACCGGAGGAAACCCTGAACAAGGTTGGAAGGACAAGTACAATGTAATAACAGTCTTAAGCACATCCACTGAGTGTTCATTTTGAAACGCGAAATATTTGATAATACTTCAAACTTAGTTAGGTCTTCTTGGTTTACTAAAATTATTATTTATCACAAACATAGTTTACATAATAAGTATATTATAAATTATAAAAACACGGTTGCACACAGCGGTGGTAATAAGCCAATAGGAAGTCTTTGTACTCATAATTATGAGCAACTTTTACTTTGAGACCAACTCTGAAATGTGATATTGCCATTCACACTACACACTCAACGAAATGTATAGAACAACTGTTTTTTTCCGTAACGAGGTAAGACCGTGGATGGAGCTCCCGATATTTCAGCGCAGTTACATGTACCATGTTCACGGTAGTTAAATATCCCGTTAATAATCATATAGTATTTTTTTAAATCATATAATATTAAAAATGAGAAACTTTTTCTTTCCCACAGTACATTCACGATGAGATGGCTGAACCGATCTTATTGAAACTAACTTAAAGGCAGTAGGTATGTATCGTGAGGACGGACATAGGACTTTGTTTAACCTGGAAAAAGAAGCGAAAATCGAGGGTAAAACTGCGTCGAGCATTTAGTATTCTATAATTAAGAACCAATGGCAGTATATGTAGTAAGAAACAATTAACAACATTGACCACGGAGAGACGTAGAGGACAGTTTGACAAGTAAGAGAGAGAGACGTACGCGATGGACGCGTTTGATGGGCACGAGCGAGCTTTACGGTATCTGGCTGGATTAAAATCCAATCCCCGGAGTGAGGAGCGAACACTTTTAGTAATTAAGTTGCATTGAAACAACGGGTCGGCGGGTCCCTCGCGGCCGCTGATAATATCTAAATGCCTAATGGCTGCTGGGCCCGTGACGAATGTATCGGGCCTCGGGCCACCACGGCGCCCCCGACTCCCGCCCGGTGGCGCCCGCTTCTCCACTATGTGATAATTCCAAACGCTGCGGCCGCGCCACCTGGGATCACACAGGGACGAACTACACTTCACATTATTCTAGACACGAGCAAAAATTCAAAACAAGGTGTTTTGAATTATCTATTGGCGCACCTTGGCAGTAAAACCTACTCATATGCCGTGACGACAAATGACATGACGCTTTCTTATGCTGTCTTATTTCACATCTGCCGGGCGTTCCATGACAGCCATTTTTTTTTACTATTATTTGCATAGTAATGTGCCAAAGTTTCATTTCAGTTTACACAATTTTGGTGCTTTAAAAGCTTACAACCATCGAAAACCCCCTATGGGGGCGGATGATATTCAAACATCAAGAGGCTGATTTTATTTTTTTAAATCAATACGCAAACAGAGTTTCATCAGCATAGCATATTATTCTTTTTATTTTCACTTAAGAGGCCTATTTCAATGCTTTGGAGATGGAATTGCATGAAATCCGTTCATTATTCATCATCATCAGCCGGATGACTTCCATTGCTGAACATAGGCCTCCCCCTTTGACCTTCACACTGAACGACAGCCTGCCATCTGCATTCACTGGATGACCACGAATCTTACGATGTCGTCGGTTCATCTAGTGGCTGGCCTACCTACGCTGCGTCTTCCGGTTCGTGGTCTCCACTCAAGAACTTTTCTTCCCATTGGTTATCGGTTCTTCGAGCGATGTGGCCTGCCCATTGGCACTTGAACTTGCAAATTTTAATAACTATGTCCGTGACCCTGGTTGTTTGGCGAATATCCACGTTCGGGATTCACGTTAATTGTTCACCTATAGATTATTTGAGTAATATTAGGTTCTATTTCACGTTTCCAATCATTAGTGGATTTATTTCTAAGAAAACACTTGTTCTTTTTACAAGATTTTATTTGACTTGCAATGTTAGTTTGTTTATAAGGGGTTAAAAACTGTTTTGAAATTTGAGGAATCACACAACACCAAAATAGGTGAAGGTTTAACATTGGTTTAATAGGTGAAAGCTTATAAACGTGCAAATGTTCAAAAGTTACCTCACCTAACTTGAGTAGAGAGACAAACTATCGAGCTAAGTATTACCTAACTTTATAGGCAACTACCTAAATATTCGAACAACGTGTTACCAAAACCGTCGATATACACAAAGCAGCATACTAACCCGATTGTTGGGTCCAAGTTTGACAACAATTCGGCATTGTTGACGATGGCGTGCGGTGCGGCGCCGCACCGGCCGGCATTCCGGCACCCCCGGCCGCCGGCTCCGGCTGCCCGGTTCCGGCATTTAATTACCCACGTGCCAGCCCGAGCCAGTACCCGACCGACGCGACATTGCTCGCATTCTTCCCCGTCTAAGTTGACAGAATAACTTACAAATGTTTCACGTTATCCTATTGAGATATTTTGTCGGTGGTTTAACTCCAGCTTTAATCAATCGGATGCTTTGGAAAAGTTCTGTGTCCCTTGTGGCGGCACCTTGCAATGCAAATTTAGCAAACTGATAGAATTTCTGTCTGAATTCTTATTAAAATCTAGGTGCGGTAGTAGGTATATAAATAAAGTATGATACGTACCATACATTTAACAGTCTCTGAAACTTCAATGGCAATATACTTACTATTTTATATTATAAAAGTGAAAGTAACTAACTTTGTCTGTCTGTCGGTTTGTTCGCTTTTCGTGACTAAACGACTACGACTACCGTCCTGCCAAATTACGTTAAAATTAGCATAATTTTAACGTAATTTGGCAGGACGGTAGTGTGAAATTTGGAAGAGAAATTTTTGTGATTAATTGAACATAACTTTTTATGTACGATGTACCTACAAAATGGCTATAAAAACGGTAGTCTTAAATTTTTTTTTGAGTTATAGTTAAAAAAACTAGTGTTCCAAGTGCGGTCCCTGGTCGCAAGTCCCGCGGGACGCCGCCCGCGCGCCCAACTTCGGGCTCAGCGGCGCCGCCCGCCCCCCGCGCGCCGCCCGCCCTACCAGAGAATACATTTGCGCAACACTCGCGTTGGCCGACACAGCTCTGCGACAACGGGACCTACTCAATCGGAAAAAATGGTAGTTCGTTCTGCTAGTAGTAACACTTTGCGCAAAACAAAGAATCCTTTTGTATAGTAGTAGTAGTAACAAAATGGCTGCCAATTCCAAAGAGACAATATGTAATTTACTTAGCTACAGGGTGTTCTCCCCGGGCGATCTTCTTTGTAAACTGTCCACCTTTATCTCCCGATTGTTTTACTAAAATACTTTCTGTTTTATCTTCTGACAATGGTCTCCTTCCTCAATAACAGTGTAATTTGCAAAGATAAAGCAAACTCCAAGGTACGTAGTCAACTAAATCACAAAATTTTACAGCTCTCAGTTATTCTCATAAAGATTTCGTTACGACTAGGTAACATAAAATCCAAATTATCTGGGTGGCATAAAATTAAAACGTCAAGTCTGCGAGATGGGCCACTGTTTTAAAAAGTTCTAAAGTCATGAAAGATAAAGCGGTGGCGGCGGTCGATGATGGGCCAGAGCGGACAATTTATTTATAATCTCGGGTGCAGAATTGGCTACGAATTAGCATGTAAATATTTGAAGTCCAAGGAGCCCGGTGGAGATTTATCGCGAATGGCGTGAGATAAGCGAGGACAGGTCGTAAAGCAAGAGGCGGCGCTGCGGGCTGCGGGCACCAGCACACCCGTCGGCCAAGTTGTAAAAAGAGCGTTAAACCGCAGTAAAAACGCATCGGCAGCGCGTGGACGACCGCCTGCTTCGCCGTTATTATACTCGCCTTATGAATTTCAATGAAGACGTAACAAGAGCGACTCTTAGCAGTGTTAAGTAGTGAGATTACCTAAACCTTCTCCAGACATTAAAAAGTTCAGCGTGAATTTTAATTTACTATTCTGTTTTTTATGTTTCTACTTGGCTAATATAATTTATTACCGTGATGAAAACGCCTTCATTTTCATCCTGAATACTATCAACCTGAGGTGAAATATGATAAGATTCTTCTGAGCATAAAAAATGAGAGTGAACAAATGCAAAATGTAGAATGAGCTACCTTCCGTGGTGTTTCCGAGAACCTACAATATGGGGTTCGACAACAACGTATTTGTGATGCCTCTGGTGTAACAAGTATCCATAAGCTCATCATTAGGCAGCTCTGTGCTTGTTTGCAAACTATGGCATTAAAAATCGTGCTTTATCGTAAACCGCATCATTGAGGTGGTGATCAAATGCAAACCTATTATTCAATTTCTTTTGTCTTTAGGTAGGCATTTACTAGCCGAGTAGAGCCAACAATTAAATAGAAACAACTCACCCGCCATTTCGTCAGCTTCGTATGGCTCTGTCTTTTCATCGTTAGCATCTTCGTCCTCAGCTTCTGTAACAAGGTTTTATTCAAATTGACAATATTTTTACTCACAGAATAATTATTATCAATATAAAAAACCGACTTCTTCAGAACTAGATCAAATTGAAATGGAACCAAACGGGAAGCACCAGCTTTCAAATAAATAAAAAAACATTAAAATCGGTTCACCTAGTCAAAAGTTCTGAGGTAATAAACATTAAAAAAACAGTCGAATTGATAACCTCTACTTTTATGGAAGTCGGTTAAAAATACCGGAACAGTAATGTGTGAAATTAGAGGTGGGGTGGACAATCCGGATATACTGAAGCAGATATACTTTTGCGTTCCTGATAGGTATGTGTATATGTGTGGAGGCAAGGAATGCCCAAAATGGTGTCAGTGCGAGTAGCACTAATCGACTAATCTCCTGCAGGAGGCACCTTTTACAGGAGCACTTCGAACTTTCAACGTCATTGCCGTTGAAACAGACGTATTCACTTGCGCTCTAAGTGAATTTACGAAGATAGCTTTAAAGGTTTTATGGTAGGTATGTGATTACTGATTAGATAAGTTAGTGTTGTGTTATTACACTTAAGCCGGGTCCGCAGCGGCATGTTTCCGTGTTAGCTAACACACTAGCGTGTGTTACTGACACGAAAACTGGGTGTGGATTTGGTGTTACCTAACAGTTAGTGTGTTAGCTAACACTAAAACATGTCGCAGCGGACCCGGCTTTAAAGAAAAATGTTGCTACACTACCGCATTAGGTAATATAACCTGTAACGATAGTTGTAAGTTGGAAATAAACTAAATAAATAAATAAATACCCTACTTATCTGTCAAAATTTAAACTACCTCATTGAGGAAGTGTAAGTTTACTTTTTCGTAAAAGGACGAATTACAAAAAAGGAAACAACGTACTTCATATACACCGAAAATATTACCTACTTATGGATGTCACTAAATAAAATTGATCTTTTATATTCATTATTCTGCAGCTGGCACCACCACAGCTGATCACTGATCGCTTTACGTCCGAAGTCCCCCGTGTGTTTAATCAACCGTGGTGCGGTATTTATATTCTAACTGGCGCATTGGGTCCAGGCTATTTACCACGCGAGAGACTAATCTGACAATGAATGGAGTGTGCGGACGAGCGCGGCACTGAATAGCAGCGTCCGCTGCATCTGACACTTGACTAAGTGCTGGGTGCCGACCGCATCCATAAATTATTTACAACTATGCCACAACTGCGATTAAATCAATTTTCATTGGTTACGCGTTGACGTTGATTGGCGTCGTATATTTATATTGGCAACTTCCAGGGTGTTTTATCGCTCAATAGCGATTTATATCATATCAATACTAACCTGTTGGCGCAAAGCAAAAAAAGGTAATTGTATTTAACGTGTATAATGTGTATATGTTCCCACCTCAGATCAGACAAACAATCAAACAACAAACAATGGAGATATGGTAAGGTGGCGTGGCGGGAGGAACCTTTAGACAAATTCACCCTGCACACGACCTTGCCACCCTTTTTTGCATGTGGACTATTAGTTAGTTCATTGGTGCTGCTGCAAATGTTTTAGTGTGCGTGAAAAATCGTGTTAGACTAAATATCAACCAGGAGCGCTCGTTCAGTCACTCTTTTGATTTCTCACTAATCTCACATTTATCTACACTTACACATACACTATTCGCAACCACCTCCACAGATGAACACTATACCATATGAACCACTTAAGAGGAATAAGCTTAGTAGCTATACTTATGAAAAACCACTAGGTGGCTGTTCGCCACCAGACTCCGACGGAATACTGACTTTTACTTCTAAGGCAAAACGGCAGGCATTGCACCGTCCTAGCGCCCCCTAGCGGAGCCTTGTTGTACTCCCACTTCCTGCCGTTTTACTCTATACAAGGTTTGTCCAAAGCACTTACTTATAGTTAATCGGATTGGTACTTAATCTGTCAATAACTGTGTGCATGTCTAATCTATTACATTTGTTTTTATACAATCATTAGTGAGATGATTTCGTGGCTAATATTATATTTGTTTATAGTCAAAATGGACGCCATGGTGCATTCTATAACGAATGTAGTCAAAGCTATACTTTTGATAAACATGATCCTACATTCGGCCATCCGACTTAACTAACCCGTCCTCGTGTAGGTATGTAAGGCAAATTAATTATTTCATTAAACTAAAGGTAACTTCAAAATTTGGCCATAATTGCACGAGCACAGATTAATAAAATTAATTTAATGTGACAATATATAATATTCTGGTAAGTACATTTTTATCACAAATGTATTATTTATCGTAAAATATATAAGTACATAGAAAGTATGATATTATTACAATCTTCCATTCGTTGTCCAATTAAAGCAAATATTACGTTAAGTAACGTAAAGCTGATGAGTCTGTTTAACTCTGGATAAACTTCTAAAACGGTTCATAATTCCAATCATGACCATGTACAACTCTTTTTATAGCAGTCCGAAGGTACTATCAGCAAGATAAGCCTAGTCTTACATTCGGCCGTCCGACTTAAATAACACGTCCTCGTGTCGCCAAGTGACGTGAAACTGAGGAAACCGTTCAGCTTGGTCTTGTAACATGTTATATTATATACTATCTCCATCAAAGTTTTTCTTTTCATTCCAACATGAGGCCAGACAAATCAAACACTTAGTGACAGACCTGTCTCATTTTGAGCAAAAAAAATGAAACAATCCAAAAGTCGTTCGTCCTGATATCCATTATGCCTCTCCCAAAATACATAATGTAACGAAAAAAATCGATTCTACCTAGAATGCGACTAAATTTTATAAAAACAAAACAAATAAAATAAACACTCCTCTTAAAAAGACATAAATCACCAAGTTAATGTGAAATCGATTATTTTTTTCAGGATTAGCTTCCATTTCAAAGTCTCAAGCCGCTTCAAGAACTACGTAACATAGACATATATTAAAAAAAAAACTAACTCGAGAACGAGTTTTTTTTTTGTTTTGTCACTTTAAAACTGTGTAAACCCCCCACATCCACAAGAGAAACATACTGTTTAACTAATAAAAATAAGCATAAATACTGTTTCACTAATAAGGATATTTTAAAATCGATAAGCTACTCCCAAAACAGGGAGTAAACTTGCATTGGTCAAACTTTATTTAAAATCACTGCAAGACCCAATCAGATATTGGGAAATAAAATAATGTGTTAGTGTTAAAATTCAGTATTTAAACCCAAAGTAAGTGAGTGACAAGTGATAGTTCCAGTTTCGCTGGAATTATAGACTTATCTATTGTTTCTGTACTTGGAGTTTTGTTTAAAATAATTCAATCAATTATAAATTACTTAAACAGTACTCAAATACAATTATTTCGATAACTTCAAGAATGCTTTCAGTTTCATCCAGAATATAATTTCATGCGTTCATTTACGAAAAGAAATTAGAGTAATTATCAATCAACTTGACTGACCAAACAATTTATCGACATAAAATGTATTTTATATAAAGAAATATGTAATTTCAATAAAAAAGAACAATGTGTGTTGTTCTCGATATTTAAATGATTTTGTGATGACTATAATGTCATTAATTTGGTATTATAGTCACATTAAGTGAACTTTAATTAACTATATATATATTTTTTTAGCTCTAACCAAAGAATTACATAATATAATATATGTTTACACAAGATACAAATCACGAAAACCATACGTAATAATTTAATATCTCAATGGTTTGATAAGATGCAAGGAAATAAATCTTTAATAATGGAAATACATGTTCAATTAAGTACATCAACTGCATTCATAATAATAATTTATTTCCTGTAAACACGAATAAGTGTACAATATAACACTGTGGCAATTAAATATTTAGTTGACTTAAGAACGGAAGTTTCATTTCAATCGAAGACGTATTTGGATAATCCAAACAAGTATAACAATTATTGTTTAAGTAGATTAAACGCAACGTGACAAAACGAGAACAAACACTCATATATTATATATGTATATATAAACATGACATAAGCTGATAAAACACTAAACTTTTACTTCGGTTCTTATCTCTGCGAGATAGAAATAGATTACTGTTAAACTCATGACATTCAATAATTGCAATGTAAAAATCCCATATACAACAACCTTATAAAAGCTAAAAGAGATTTATCATCACTTTATTCATTTTGCAACTTGCATAATATAATATTTTTGATGACAGGGTGAGGCTCGAACGATGACAACGTGAGTATACACAAACCATATGCTAACAATCTTGCCTATATCGTTTGCCACCGAAAAGGCCGCGATGGATTTAACCCTAGTTCTTGCATTCGTTTGAGAACGGAACTCACTCTAAACATGTTAATATATTTATTCCTAATACGACAACATTATAATCTCATTAAATGAAACCCATGATGAACAAAATATGTCACTTATCCAAAACAATATATAACACCAACGTTTGTACAATAAATTCATCAAAATGTCTCATATGTTATAAAACATTACAATTTATAAATAGATTTATTCCTAATTCAAATCTCATGGATTTATATAGACGAATACAGTACAAAACAAAATTTTCGAATGACAATGACAAAACACATGTTATATAAATAAAATTGAAAATTTAATCATAAGCACACGAATTCAATCTATTAAGAAAATTTAACATTTAACACAATTTAACTATTTTAAACACCATGAACGAAATACTTTATGACGAATGACAACGACTCAAATTGATTTAATCACTAATAAAAATATTTATAACAATTCATGACTAAGAAATATTATATAACCAACGGCTGAAAAATAGTTTAAAAGGTCAGTCGCTTTTCATTTTTCTAACCCGATGAGCAGATTAAAACTAATTTTGCCAAAAACATATAGCTAAATAAACAAAAAAAAATAACCAATGTCAATATATATTTTAACATTCTATTTAAAATACATAATATGACAATTAGGTACACATCCAAATTTAATTAATTAGATTACGATGATCACAAAACCATTACTTATAATTAAGAACTATCTTAGTCAGCAATTAAGCGTTATTATAGATAATTTATTAGAAATCTTTAAATTCTTCAGATTTCAAATTTAACCAATTCAACCATTTAGAATCTCCAAATCAACAATAACTTTTAATCTTACCACCATAAAAATAATTTTAATACCATTAGTCATTTTAATTCTAATATTTCCTTTAAGTCCATATGATTAAAAAACACAAGTCAAGTATTCACATTTAATAACATATTCATATTATGATGTAGGTACAATAAATAGAACCAGTTATCATTATTCAAGTTATAAATAAATAGGATCAATTAGAAACCTTACAGTTTAAGCAAAAAATAATATTAATACGTACTTACACTAGCATTTGCTAGAGGATTTAATTAACTAGTAATATCAATAATTCAGTAAAATAAATTCATAGTATTTTATCTCTATGACAATTACATTTTTATTGACTAAATATACTATTATACATCTAAGCCTTTGTGATACCATTGTTTAAATGACAATTAAGATTGGGCCTAAAGCAAAATCTTCAATCTTTGATTAGATTTTCACAGTAGTAAATCATGTCCAAAATCGAGAAAAAAAAAAATACGTTAAACTTCAATATATAAGTAAAGGTCGACCCTGACGAAAACATGGTAGGATAAAATTTTCTCGATAGAAAACCATCACAAAGTTACCTCTAATTTTCAACATTTTTGGTTTGCATTCTGTTTTGGTACATATTGTTGAACAATAAATTATGTAAATATTATCACTCATGTATAACCTAGAGCTGACCCTAGCAATTTTTAAAAATATTGTCTATTCTATAAGCTATGAGAGTAGAAAGCACTTGGCGCTTACAACATTTTTAATCCGCGCAATACGCTGTCTTTCGTCTCGCGTGACACAAGCTTGAAGCATCGGTTTGTTGCACCGATCAGTTACCATCGCTCTGTTGGGACGGGTAGTCCATGTCAGTTCAGACGTCGAGTACGCAAGCTTGGTTCCGCGCGTCGTCGCGCTGCCCGTGTTTGTTATCCGTACATGCGCTGGGTGTGGCGAGATGCGCGGGGGAAATCAGAATTTATCCTGCCATTAGGCCCGCTCTTAAAGAGAAACTGCTAATTTAATTCACTACATAGTTTGAATATAATCGAGTCTCGCAACAGAGAATTCAGAATCACGGAAAAGCGCGCTGAATGTTCCCCACAGTTGTCTCACTCTTACCATTTCAGCTACGAAAAGTTAGAGCGAGAGAAATTGTATTAAATTCGTCACAGTTCACATGTCTGACCGCTACAGCCACTGAGCGACCATTAAAGAATATTCCTTGTAATTCTTGTTTACCAACTCATTATTTTATAGATCACTCGAGATAATGATTATTATTAAAGTAAGGTATTTAAGTTTTTTTTTTATATATTTAAGTAAACCTTTGCCTTCCAAACAATTGAACTATTTACCTACATAATTACTTCGAGTTATTATTACCAAGCATATTATGAAGAAGCAAAAACAGGGCTATTTGCGATATTTTTAGGTCTAAATTAGGACAATGAAAGATAAAAATAAGAAGAAGAAAAAAAACTGCTATTTTAAAGACCAGAATGTTTACTTCAAAAATAGCTAAACTGTTTTACGCTTTGTACTATTAATTGCCATAATTTCACAAACGCATCTCGAAACGGGGTTGGCGTGAGAGAGTTGTATTTAACGCTTGATTTACCTAGCATAATCTACCTAGATGAACCTTTAAAAAACGTAGTGAATATATTTATTATGGTTATTATTGTCTTGTCGAAATATTTTGCACTATAAACAAAACAGCAAAGTTGCGTGCATTGTTCGCCGCAAGTACATTTTACGAGTCTGCAGCCTTAAAGGTTTATTGGTTTGCCATGTCTCTCATTTGCTGGCTACGGTTAAGTAGCCTACTGCAAAATGGATTACAGCTCAGTCTAGATTATTTAGGGGTCTGAAGTGCGTAACAAGTGTTAATAAAACGATTTTGCTTGAAGTGATGGTTACAGATCTGTCAGAATGGTTACTGATCTGTCATGCCTCCCATTATTAGACTACGGTTAAGTACTGATGGTTACAGATCTGTCAGACTGGTTACTGATCTGTCATGCCTCCCAACAGTAGACTACGGCTAAGTACTGATGGTTACAGATCTGTCAGACTGGTTACTGATCTGTCATGCCTCCCATCAGTAGTCTACGTCTAAGTACTACTCTTCTGGATCTACGATTGCTGATTCTACAGGGTCGTCGACTGGCGTAAAAATGAGGTCGCTAGCTGGCATGACTGTGGGACCAGCGGCTACTGCGACTACGAGATCGTTGGCTACTGCGACTGCGTGGCTGTCAGTTTAAAGCTATTGCGCGCCTTCATGATAATGCTGGGCGATCACAGTTTTTCCGGTTGTTTCATACTCTAAATATCCGATATATGCTGCAACATCTTGGAAACAACACACGAATTGTTTTGATCGGATAACTGATAAGATGGTGAACACAGTAAACAGAACACAGAAAAACAGTGACATGCCGTGTATAGATTAACCACGTCCACGCTTACACACCAGCTGCTTTTACTGGTTGATGTCAATAATACCAAAAAAAAATATTATAGAATTATTTCAAATAAATCAATAGCTGTTTGTGTTCGTTTTTAGGGTATCTGTAGCCGGACAAGGAACCCTTACAAATTCGCTCCACCCGTCCGTCCGTCTGTCTGTCCATCTGTCCGTCTGTCCGTCCGTCCGTCTGAACCATCTAGAACCTTCAAACTTCCATAATTATTAAGATGAGTGTATGAAACTTTGCATAATGACGGTTGTTATATAGATCTCAATTTTAAGAGCACAAAAAATATATAATATTGCATTTTAGGGGTGACTCTGGTACATGTGAAATGGGGATGAAAATATTATTATTTTTTTCACCCCACCTGCTCGTGTGGAGCATCGATGAAAAGGTCCTATAAAATTAAGGCAAGGTTCGATACATCGCCTTCCTATAAAGCCCACACTTTGCGAAACACGGCCCGCCAAAGCGGCAAAAAGTTGGTCCCCCCCTCTGCATTTCTAAACTATAAAACACAGAAACCAGAAACTCACAATACAGGCAGGTCACATTCAAAATCTTCCCTCATAATTATTTCGAACATTGTACGATCCGGCCCCTGAATAACAGCGATAAAACTGTAACAAATTCAAGGCGTTCTAGCCCAAAGGTCACCGACCCCTTTGCAAAACGTACTCAAGAAATAATGTTTACCAATCAGTCTTCTCCATGTTTAAACCATAAAAAGTATATGCCATGTCGGGATGGCACATCTCCGAAACCTAGCCAAGTCCACAGAGCTGCGTTCATTCGAATTTGTGATGCATGTCAACTTCTGAACCATGACCACAACCATGTGGCGCCGGTCACGGAACCCCACCACATGCGTCTCTCGACACGCTCTTGGCCAGGTGTCTTTTTGTTTTAGTTTGAAAAAAAAAAAAAAAAAAAAACTAAATCATTGTGATCAGTTATAAGATTGAAATATTGCAAGGTAACACAAACAATACAAATCAGGGTTGCTTTATGCAAGCCCGAGTAGTTCAGTAGACCCAATTTATTTTTGTTTTGCATTTAGACGATGGTGGTAATTCGAACTATGTGTGATATTCCGTTACTTGATGCAAACAGTGATGCCGCAGTATATGTTATTCAAAGTAACTGGCCTTAAATAGTCCCTGAATTACTAAGCGCATGATGGTTCGAACAGTCCAAATTCTGTACTCGATTCAAAAAAGTGCCAAGTTTCTGGACTAGCTCGATAGAAAAATATTTTCATATTTTAATTTGCGTTTATGGTCAAATAATGTCAGTGATTTGCACTACGCTGTTCCAACTATATCATGTCTGTTTATTAAATTAAACTAATGATTCCTAGATTTTCTCGGGTAACTGGGTCTCAACTATTTACCACAAGCGAAATTATCTATGTATATTGTGAATTCAAACACCGAGTCTTTTGTTATTTAATTTATTCATATTTGCGCTCAGAGTTGCACAATGCAGTGAGTAGCCCGGTCTAGCTAAAGACCAAACAGCGATACCATGCTCTTGTCAGCCCTTATACGAATTGCTACTTACTGATATTACCATATTTTTTTTTCGTATAAAGTGGGTACTTTAAATTACTTAATTATTTTTTTCTAGGCTCATTGTAGGGTAGAAGCAAAAGAGAAAAAAATGTTTTTGCTAGAGAATAAACGTTATTTTACTGCGCATAAAAAGTAATTGCAACTTAATGCGCTTTTGCTCTTCCGAATGTCAACAATATTCGTGATATGGGCGCTGTGTCGTAAGTAGACAAAAGTAACTTACCGATCCCGCTTCGGATTTGTTAGACTAAATATCAACCAGGAGCGCTCGTTCAGTCACTCTTTTGATTTCTCACTAATCTCACATTTATCTACACTTACACATACACTATTCGCAACCACCTCCACAGATGAACACTATACCATATGAACCACTTAAGAGGAATAAGCTTAGTAGCTATACTTATGAAAAACCACTAGGTGGCTGTTCGCCACCAGACTCCGACGGAATACTGACTTTTACTTCTAAGGCAAAACGGCAGGCATTGCACCGTCCTAGCGCCCCCTAGCGGAGCCTTGTTGTACTCCCACTTCCTGCCGTTTTACTCTATACAAGGTTTGTCCAAAGCACTTACTTATAGTTAATCGGATTGGTACTTAATCTGTCAATAACTGTGTGCATGTCTAATCTATTACATTTGTTTTTATACAATCATTAGTGAGATGATTTCGTGGCTAATATTATATTTGTTTATAGTCAAAATGGACGCCATGGTGCATTCTATAACGAATGTAGTCAAAGCTATACTTTTAATAAACATGATCCTACAATCGGTATATGTGTCGTAAAAACAGTTTATGCGTTAAGCGGTTTGACGTCATCATAAAAATAAGATGGAAACATTTAAAGTGATGATGAAAAAAAACATTTGTTTTCCTCGTGTGACGATTGTATCATTAAATAGGTTTTCAATACAAAACAAGTACTTTTTTTTTTGTTGTTTGCGAAATATAACCCGCCAAAAACCGTTGTCGAATTATTATTTTTAAAGCAAGAAACTTTTTTGCTTGTAATATTTATTACCTAGCTTTATCAATAAAGCCGGTTGACAAACAACAATTTGCTTAGCTAGTCTTTAAATCACAATCTTCGATTCCTCAAGTATAAATTGAAACTATTTTAAACACCCGATAATAGTCTGATAATCTCGATCAAGTCACCTTAAAAACATAATCGATTCACCCGTTAGGGCGCTATAACGCCAGAGACAAACACGCACAGATACACATATAAACACGTTAAAGTTAGACAGCGTCTCTATTCCCATGTAATATAAACAAAACGTGAGAAAACCACGTCAGTTTCCCTAATAAAATATCTATTCTTTCTTTGCTGAAATATAATGAGTTATGACTGTCTTATCTATTGTTATATTTGGTTTCTTCTAGGCACGCGTGCTCCATCGTAGACCATATCTTCGCTTCAGGCGAGATGGAGGTCGTAGAGAATGTAGCAACTGTTTACTTTTTTTATTTGGATATACTATTTTTATTTTCTTTTTAAACGCGTGTTCTAACCTTAGAGACCCATAGAGAAGAGAGAGTTGTCACTGTCAATAGTCAATTCATACAGAGTATAACATAACGTAATGTTTTCAAATGCATCCTGTGAAAAAAGACTAGGCAACCAATTACAATTTGAGAATTCTCACCAGCGAACGAATCTCACAGACATTGAGTCGTAAAGTGAACGTCGTAACAGACACATGGCTGTCTGTCGCACTGCAGTGCACCCACCAGCGACACCGTACATCATGCGTTATCAGCTGCCGTGTGTCAATGTCAGTGTCAGCCAGTCGCCAGCAGGCTAGCCCATGCACCCCGTTCACTAGAGCACAAGTACCAACCATATGGACGGAATGGACAGTTTTCCGGGTGGAATCGTCGACTATAGAAGCCTTTATAAGTGGATTATTGCGCTATTCTGCAGCGAAAGGCGGAAAACTTTTTCTTTTTATGCTCATCTGCATTAGCTCTACTAGTCAGTATCGTTACCAAGTTTCGTCTTGCATTTTTCAAAGTATTTTTGAGTTTTTAGCGTATGATTGAGCGAATGTGTTTGTCATAAAGTGAAGAATTTGTTTAAAAGAAACTGCCTAAACTGTAATTGTTTATGCTTGTTATTATTTTGTAAATACTAGCTGACCCGGCAAACGTTGTTTTGCCTTATAAATTATACCCTTATCACTTAGGGGTATGGAAAATTGATAGTAGCCGATTCTCAGACCTACTGAATATGCATAAAAAATCGGTAAAGCCGTTTCCGAAGAGTACGGTAACTAACATTGTGACATGGAAATTTTATATATATATATATAGTAATGATGATGATGAAGTATTTATATCTTAATAACTTATTTGTATAGATAGCACATTAGGCATATTACTGTAATGCAATATTTATTTAGTGTCATTAAATGAATATGAATGTAGTAAAATAGTATTGTTTAATTATTAGCCGTACACAGACGGCTAATAATTGAACAATACTATTTTACTTTCTATTAACGGCTGTATCTTTTGAACCGAATACCGATTTAGATAGCTCTTTGACATTTTCATACAATAATTTAATGTTACGGCACGGTGGATTAACTAAGAAATAATAATAAAATGGAAAGTAAAAAATGCAGGAGGCCCCATTTATAAAAAAAATATATATGTTCGCTCAGCGAACTATGGGGACAACCTATGCTCGGACATTGGGAGAAGCCTATGTCCAGCAGTGGACTATTAAAGGCTGGTTATGATGATGACCTAAATGTATGATTTTATCATCACATAGGCTTACCATTAACATTTTCCTCTGCTTTTGTGTTATTATCATTAGAGTGTTCGTCGTCGTGCGGATCATCTTCTGCCTCGACGTCGCCTTCTGCTTCTTCATTTCCATCACTGTCTGTATCACCGGCAGAATCAACATCTTCAGACCATTCTTCTTCCCCAGCTGCAAAAAAGCACTTGCAGTTAGTTTTCTTCATCTAGCTAAATACTCTAAAAATATCATGCCTCATTGTAATAAGGATTCATTTTTAATTTCAGTTGTCCACTGTTGTTATCCACTGCTGGACATAAGCCTCTCCCAATGTCCGAGCATAGGTTGTCCCCATAGTTCGCTGAGCGAACATATATATTTTACGGCACACCACTGAGCTCGGTCGGTAGTTCTTTGCATCCAGTTTTTACCCGCCGTTTTAGTGCGATAACTATATCTAAACTAAATAAGAACTAATAACTTTTAAAGAAATAACTTTTAAATAAGAGAGATTCCTAAATTTGTAATAATATTAAGTATATTTGGTCAATGTACGTATTATGATTGAACAATAAAGTTTATTATATTATATTAAACGAATCAAATATCCATTAAATCAACGCCACTGGTGGCGATTGGGAATGCTATTCTCGAGTGGCGGAGAAAATGGTAGTGGCAATCGGGAATAGACGGCTAAATCGGCAGACTAATCAAACTATGAAACCACATTAGGTTTCATCTTTTTTGGAGTGTGTGACAAATAATGTTAAACTTGGCAGACTCTATATCGTTCATTATCTCCTGGACCATGGAAGGCCTAAATCATGGCTACCGAGAGAGTTATACATCATTGTCAGCCTATCTTGTTGCCACTGCTAGGCAACGGGCTTTCTCTCAGAGAAAGAGGATGGACCCCAATCCACCACGCTGGCCCAGTGCTGAAGTTCTTGGCCAATACCGGTTTCCTCACGATGTTTTCCTTCACCGTTTTTGAGCGATGGCATCGAAACTGCAGATAATTTATTTGAGTACTAAATAAATCACTGGCGCTAGGCCGAGGATCGAACCGGGTGCCGTCAGATCATAGAGCACATATGTTACTGCTAGGCCACCATCGCTCAATGAGTGAGTTATAAGAGTGGCTTTAAGTATATAGCAGAACAAAATGTCGACTCAATAAGAAGAATTAAGCTCTCACGAGTACAAAAATTTATAAGTGTTTGTTATCAATTGCCTCTGTAACTTCTGGTAAATTTGGTATGAGGTCATGCGATTTCATAATAAAGTCGTTGAATGGAGTCGTAACGATAAATGTAATACATAGAATATTGGACACCTTATAAAAACCAAAACTTATACCCAAATAAAAACAACGAAAATGTTGGACCCAAATAGAATGGGATTTTCTGCTAGTTATAGGTACATCTGTTTAACAAAATAAAAGGTGTACGGTAAGAGGCGATTCCCCTCTCCAATACCCAATTATGATAATCTTATTGTGTAGCAACCTCTATTTGGAAAATAGCACAGGGTGGCAATAATGACAATAGTTAAATAAATAAAATCTCTGAAACCCAAGTCTGGAATCGAATGCCTGTCGAGATGTGATTTCTTAGTATTCTTTTGAAAGCAAACAAGAGAAATAGATGTCCTACGTGTTACCACTCATCATAATTTCAGCCTTTATTGTCCAATTTTCTAATTCAAATTAGGGTGGAATTTAGGTATTATCAACCAAGGAACATAGTAACTGTTCTCTTTTTGTTCTTTACACAGTTGGTGCTCTATATTATTATATTCTAAAGTATACTTATATTATTTGTTATTAAGATATGTACTAAGAAGAATTCTGTGGTTTTTAACTTGTAAGATTATTTCTAACCTCAAAGATTTTCTTCTTTTCTCTTGAAAGGATTTTGGCGTCACTCACGTCTTGTACATTTGCTAATGTCAAGTATTGATATACTTATATTAAATATGAACTTATATGAAATATCGCCTAACAGCATCTAACAAGACATAGTCACAATAGGAGTATTACATTCTCTTGGGTCACAATCAGAGGCCCAACAGAGTCCAGCAACGTAAGTCATGTTCAAGTCATGCCATGGTAGAGATCTGTAGAGGAGACAGTGGGATTATTAAACATTCGCAGATATCTAGTAGGTATAATAGTCGGGTATATAATTCAAAGAGAACACAAACGCTATATCAAAGAGTAATATAATATACGGGCGCTATATAATCTAAGCTGGTTAATATTTCGCTGGAAATTTTAATGTCAAAACTTCATAAAATGTATGTCTTTTTTGTCTCGTTTAATTTTCTGCCAGTATCTGGTCATAATACTTAGTGTATATAGCATTCTCACCTCCATATTCATCAACTTTAGGTACTTCTCCCTATCCCTATCCTTTACTTTCCTTGAAACCGTGTTTTAAAATATATTTTTAGTCAATAAAATTATAAAATAAATTATAATATGTACCTACTTATACTCGTATGATGTCTACAGATTTTCCCACTAGAATTTTCGCATTTATCATCAACATTTAGGATGAGTAACAAATCGTGGACTAAGTATAAGTACATAAAAGCATGGCACGTGATTTTAATGATCGTAAGTGAAATCTAATTAGGATAATGTAAGCGTAGCGTGGATATGTGAGCCCGGTAGTGTGCACCCAGCGGGGTCAGAAATCACTGGCTCCTTAATTACGCCATCCGTTTCAGTATCATTATTTTCAACCAGTTGGTACGAATAGGTATATACGAACGCGAAACAATGGGCAACATTGCTCGTACCAGCCGTAGCACAGGGCTTTTTATTTTTAACTAGCCGCGCCCCGTGGTTTCACCCGCGTTAAATACCACCTTGAAGCAACCTCCTTGATAGCGACAGAAACCTCTTTGGACTTAGGTGACTTTTTTTTCTATGGCGTACAAATTCTTGCCTTTCCGTACAAAATGTATGGGCAAATGAATTTTCTTCATTTATATGTTTTGTGAATTTTTTCAATGTTTAAATATTCATTCTGCTATTCGGGGTGGAGAAGAATCAATCAAAGAACCAAAAAACTTAAAAAAACTTGAAAATCAGTCCAGCCGTTTTTGAGTTATAAAATGGTGTACGTAACTAACCCGTCTTTATTTTATAAATAATATATAGTGTCCTAGACTTGGTAAGTAGGCAAAAAATATTTTTTGCTATATATTTGCCATTTGAATCTATTAATATCGGCATAAACGGAAACAATAGTATTTTTCAGCAAAAACATTTAGGTTGAAATTCGAACACCGCTGGCGGCATTAAGCCCGATACTCCGTCAAAGACGGCCACTCTTAATTTGAACAGCATATTTTTTTCTTAATAAGTACAAAATAACATCCTTTAGGTAGTAGGTCCATCTTAGAACCTGCAATATATAAGCGCCTGCCCACACACGTACGCGATGCACCTTCCACCGAGTCGTGCTCAAAAATTTGGCCACTTGACCAACAATATTATAACTTTGATGTCTATATTAAACAACCTAAAATATTAATGGATTCATCCATAAATATTTCATGTAGCTGCTTCACAGCTACTTTAATATAAATAATTATTGATACTACAATTAATTATAACTATCAATAATCAACCTATCTATAATATTAGAATTTGACATAATTATTGTCATGACATTTTTGTTCGTAATATTTATTGAAAAAACAATGACTGTTTCAAAAAGGGGGAAGACGCGTGACATCCAAACATTGTACCCATTAAATATGGCTCGGTGCAAACAAAATTTTGACAAGTACTTCACGTGCTATCACAAACGCCAGTTCGATTGAGACTGAAGTCAATTAGGCCCGTGGGCCTAATTTGTGCGGTCTACGTCAAAGAGTTTGTCCCGTATCATCCCACTCTTTCCTTACATCAATGTTTTATAAATATATATATCTGGGACATTTTTGCACACACGGTCATCTGACCCCAAACTAAGCAAAGCTTGTAATATGGCTGCCAGAGACTGATATACGTACATATATATTTTTAAATACATACTTAAATAGATATTAACACCCAGACATAGAACAAACACAAATGTTCATCACACAAATGTTTGTCCTAGATGGGAATCGAACCCACGCCCCCAAGCACAGAAGTTAGGTTCACTACCAACTGAGCCACCGGGGCAGTTGGTAGTGAACCTTTGAATTACCCGTGAATTATTATCTAATTTGATATACCTACATAATAATATTATTAAAATATATTTTTTATATAAGTTTATATACATAGTTGACGAAAAGTGTACTGGAGAAGTTTGACTTGTAACTATGGAGTTATTAATAAAGTTTTGTATTGGTAGTACCACAATACTAGCATAGTACAAGTACAACAGATATTGTACAGCAAGTATTACAGCAGAGTCCTAGAGTGGCAGTAATTCGTGTGACATCGTTAATTAGCCGGCGAGGGTGCGGGTGGCGTGATTGCGCCCACTCCGTGTCAGCCGCGCCCTGCGTGCTGGACATTCTAGCACTCGTAACTGTAGTGTACACAAACCTCGGCAAACACTCCACTGACAAAATAACGTACTTATATGATAGTTTACCTTTGGATCTGCGGGAACAAGTACAAATTGAAAAAATTCAAAAGAGAACCCGATAAATCTTCAAACGGGTCACCAGATTTTCTTTTGTCATCTTACATGTGGCGTAGAATATGTGTCCACTTGTCAGATACTATGAATAATTGTATACATATTTTGGTTCTATCCGTACGTGTATTTAGCTGCTCTGAAATTACAAATTTAGATTGGCCAATACCATTTAGGTCTAGCTATGCCTATGGGAGTCAGTCCGGCCTATGCTCAGGAGATTCCATCCATCGATTTATCAAAAGCAGGCCGGAGGCTAAATCCCAGCATTGTGATGGAATCTACTGTCCCAGAGGAAGAGGAATAAATATTTATGTGTACTGTAGGTACCTACATCTAGAGCAGCTACACACATAATTTTTGTTATTTTTAAGATGTCGATGGGTTATTGAGAGCAATGCAGGCTAGTAAAAAAAAGTTTCTGGTAGAAAAATGAATCTGGCAGATACTGTTTGAGTACTTTGATGAAAAAGTTTGATTAAGAACTAAAATCAATACCAATAACTAGCCCAGTTCGCTAATGAATGTCAGAGCTGCAAGCAAGAATAAGCATGCAAGATATAGTATTAATAAAATGCTAGCCTTGATAAAACGTATGGAACAAATACATATATTTTATGTTTAGGTATTACCTACCATGATGAAACAGTTGATTTTTCGAGATGGGAAGGTTGATCTCCTTGTAGAACTTTTTCATATCTATACAATGCCTCTTTTCGGCCCTGTTCAGCCTTTTGCAACTACAACCTGTACTGTACCTATTACGAATCTACCTATTTATGTTTACTGGTTATTATATAACCCAAGGCAGTCCTGAGGCTGGCACCAATCCCCATTTGAAGTAGCAGCACATTCTTGAGGCGACTCCGATGAGAGCCATCCTCCCATCATAACTCCCCGCGCAACGAGCGGCGCGGGACGCATTCGGCACCACAGCGCGCCGCGCCAATAGCCACTGCGCAATTCAATTTTTGCACTGACCATATCGCTGTCGTAAAATATCTTAAACTGCAGATAGGTCCCGTTAATAACAAATTTAAAATTTGTCTTCACTGCAGCAAGGATTATTTGCACTTTTAAAATTATTTGTACTAATTCTGCGGGAGTAAGATTACAGGTGATTAAGATTGCAGATGGCATAGAGCCATAATAGTCAGCAGTGTAATAAAAAGGTTGTGAAAGATGATGATGAAATAATCTAGAGTGACCCAGAACATACTTTTTATATTTTGAATTACTGGCTACACCTTTTCTTCGCGCTACTGTTGCATACCTACTCATTGATACCACGTTCCAGAAAATGCTTGAATTGGGTTTTTATTTGATTAGTAATCTAATTAACTACGATACTTTACTTATTAGTCTAACATAGAATCTAGTATCAAGCTTTGCTTAGTTTGGGGTCAGATGACCGTGTGTGCAAAATGTCCCAGATATATTTATTTATTTATTTAATCTGCCTCCCCCTTTCCAATTCCTAGCCAACATTCTACCCTTGCGTACTTTTGTAGTACCTAAAGTAGTTATTACATGACCCAGAATAGGCATGGGAAGTTTACAACAATAATTATAAAGCGCATTAGGGAAAGGATACGTAAATCCATTTTATGTTATCCAATCTAGAGTAGAATTTCACCTCGGTGGGTGTTTCATCGTTACCAATATCGCGTTGGAAACGAGCTGTATTCCTGAGGCAGCTCTAAATGCTGTAGGTAATAACTTTGATTAAGGACCTCGCGGGCGGCCGCGCAGAGGAATAATAACGCTAACCCCATCTCGGGCAAGTCATTGTAGTTCTGTATATCCTTGGAAACTGTAATTTTAATGTGTTCGGAGGCGGTAGTACTGGCCGCTGTGAAAAGCAGTGCTTCGGATCTTGCTCCTCTCAGCTTTAAAAGTTCGCTAATACCAACGAAATCAGAGGATTTGGGCAATTAGTTCTTTTAAGGCATAAAAGTACATACCTTCAAAAGACGGTTATTTCCGGCAAGCCCTCGTATTTGGATTTATGGTAGGTAGGGAGTTTAAAATATAACATGCATTCACACATGTTCTACTAATGACGTTCAAAATCTAGTTGGATCTGTCCAATCTGACTAAACTTTCAACTGGAAGTTGACCATCCGTCGAAACGACATACCTACTAGAAATAACTGCAGGATTACAAAACTTTGATATGTAACGTATAAAAATCTGTAAAGCTAACAACCTAAAGGGATACCTAATAATTACGAACACTGATGGTGTTTAGGGAAAGGGATAGTTGCTCTCTGTAAGAAAGGAGAAACTTAAGAAAGAACCACTAGAGCTGATAACTTCTATTCAAATACACTAACTAAAAAAGAAAGCAGAATAGGAATAATGACAAATATGTCATTCAAATAAGATTGAGTTAGATGTAAAAAATGAGACCGCCTTCCTTATTGAATTTAATAATTAGGATATATTTGGCTTAGATATATAAAAATACTGGTCTAACATAATGTTAAAGACGCGTAACCTCGTCAACCGTCAAGATTAGTATACCGTGGTCGGTGCGCCGGCAGCCGGCAGGGAATAGAGGAGGCGGTCTCTGAGGCGCGCGGGTCCGAGCCGGGCCTTCAGGACGGCACATCGTTAACTAATGTACTTGTGCTAATACAATATGGATGGCGACAAAACGTTATCTTGCGTCATCTGACCCTGTTTCTAGTTTCTGCGTAATTTCATCACGATCTTGATGATCAAGGATTTTTTGGATAAGCGTGGTGATTATAATTAGGCGAGTGTTCGCACATTTTGTCACTGAATCGTATAACAAAACTGTTTAAGACAATCAAAATATAAAAAATACCACAGTAATAAAGATAACTAAACTTAATCCACAAGTAAATTGATCCCCTTTCACGTCAAGTCAAGCCAAACGAAACGTGAGCCTACCCTCAAAACACTTGAATTGCTATTTTCTGTCTCCCCACGTACCTATCAATTAAAAGTCGAACGTCTCAACGCTCTCAGTCGGTACTCTCAGCTATTTTCCTCGGAGACGGGTGAGAGGGGTGCGCGGGGTGTGCTGGTCTCCAGGGAGCAGGCGGCACGCGGCAGCCGGGCCAGGTCCCGTGGGAGCCGCGTGGGCGGCGGGTAGGAGCTCCTCAGGGAACCTGCCTCCTCTACCCTTCTCGGAGCAAGGACGACGCCGCGCCGTCGCCGTGATATTTTTAAGCACTGTTGCGAGCGGAAAATGTCTTCTCACTATGGAAGTTGTAAGAACTAATATAGGTAACCGAATTTAATAATACGATAATGAATCATAATTAATTACGACGAATATTATACTGGATAACGCGCAACGGTGGTACTAAGCTAATACATGTGTTTTTTTTTAATCGCGAAATAAATTGCTCCCTAGAAAAATTTACACTCAATGAAATATTTTGAACAGCTGAAATTTTCATGCGATGTTATAATGAAAAGTACGTATGATGGTCTGTTTGATCTATATCGTCAGATATTTCAGGTAACTTCTTTAGTAAATAATGATAATAACTTGGATTTGACATAATTATTATTGTAATGTCATTTTTATTCGGTTTTTTTTAAATTAAATAAATTATTATATAATTGGATGTACCTACATAATTATATGTACATGGTTGTAGGAAAGTGTACTGGAGAAGTTTGACTGGTAACTGTGGAGTTATTAATAAGGTATTGTATTGATCCCAAAAGAAACACTGCTACTTGCTCTACTAAGATCTGGTATACTTTAGTACTAATAGTCTGGCTTAAATATACTTAGACCAACAGCTGTCCGAGATTTCACCCACATGGACTTCCTTGGGGACCATAAATTTTTCCGGGTTGAATATGTCTAGCTCTAGCCCTCCAACTCTGTCTGTACACAATGCGCTGTTGATGCATAAAAAAGATTAAACTCCTTGAATTTTTTTACGTATTATTGATAGTTTTTTTTAATGAAATCCAATGAGTAATCCGAGTTAAGTGATCGTAAACTTAACCACGTGTTAAAATACATCTTAGAAAATGACCTATGGAAAATGGTGTAATTCTAAGTATCAAAATGATGAATAAGTTACGGAACCTAGCCTCCGCAGCAAGAATCACGTCTGCCGCCGCCTTATTATGGATGTTTCGTCTGAAAAACTCATGAGTGATTTATAGCAGCCGATTGGGAATAAAGAAAATTTATCATCACTCACCAAACCACGCTGTTTTATAAAGGTTTCGCGTTAAATAATAGGTGCGTTGGCATCGCATTACAATTTTAATGTAATAAATATGAAGGATATTTTTTGTTTTTACTTATAGGATTATCAGAACGTCTAGCGTCTGGTCTGGTCGAAGCAACTCGTGCGTGATTAAAATTCTGGCTGGTATCTTGCACAACGCGTTTTCAACTAAACAATTCCAAACGCGGCAACGTGGCCAGCATTTTGGATACGAAGACTGCTATTCGTTTTTTTTATTATTAATTGGTTTAGTTTTCTATTTTAGTGCTAGATTGTCCATAATTGATATTGCTTTTAAGTAGTTTTAGATATTAATTTGTTTTTATTTGTGCATATTATTACTATTTCTTGTCAATATCAATCAAATTCAAAATACCTACCATACACACTGACTCCAAAACATAATAATAGATACAAAGATAATTGAAATCTCGAAAACTACTTGACCTACGAAGCTAATGATAGAACCAGGTAGATTCCTTATGGGGTGTAGAGTTCCGCTAAGAAAGAATTTTGCGAAAGGGTCGAATCAAGCAAAAGGGGGTTGAAAGTAAATATGAAAAACTACGCGCACAAAGTCGCAGGCAACAGCTAGTACAATATTAACAAATCTTTTGTTACCCCATAACTCTATACACAAATTTTGTTATTTACGGCTTTATTATGTTTTTTTACGGCTTTACCATACCAAATCTATCAAAACGATTAATTTATCAAAGTTATACCGTCGTTAAAAATATATAAATAGGGCCTCAGATATAAAAAAGTTAGGTAATTTAAATACCTAAGAGTTTTGTACCTAGATCGTCAAATATTTCTCCAGTAGCGGCCCGCATAGACATTCGTTGAGGAACCGTAAATTATTCTGAGAGAAAAAATATACCTGTTACATCTTTTGTCGATGCTGTTACTCAGCGGCCTTCCAATATATCTATGTAAAAAATACTCTATTTATCTGTAAAAAAATAGTGTCTTGTATTTTTTTACTTTTTTTTAATGATATATACAGAAAGTATGAACTTTAATACTGAAAAGATTAAATAATAAATTAAAGGCTTAATTTTAAAGTTAATTAAGTAGTCCTAAAGGATAATTAATTACAGGCAGAGCGTAAAAAATTAAGTCCATCAATAATTGCTCTGTTGCTGCACGAAAGAGGAACAAACAAACAAACTTACAAACTAACACAGTTATTAGTGTGTTTGTTCGATGGTCAGCATTTTGGGAACAATTCACTTTGGTAGCAATTTAATAGATTTGTTTTTATAGTAGGTAGGATTTAATTTTTTGCATCACATCTATCCGAAATACGTCAATTGGCTTTAGAGCATAGCGGGTACCAAATACAATATGAATGTATGTATTAAACTCGCTAGGGAATAAAGTGATTTAAATTTGGAACGTTAAATTGATGTGGAAACTCGTAGAAAACAAAAAAAAAAGTTTAAGAAGTAAAAAAATGCCTCTATGGTATTGTAAAGAGGTTTGTTCGAAAATTTAACTGGCCACCTTAAGCAGAACTCAAAAAAAACATAGATTTTAGCGTCACAGAAAAGAGAAGAAAAATTCTCACTTCAGTGATTAGCGTAGGTTGGAGAAACTCTTGTGAAGGTTGAATGTAAAAAAAAATACACAAACTGACATTAAATTCTCACGTAGCTAGTGTCATATCATACTAATCTTATTAGGATACAAATTTTTACGTACCTATATTCCGCCCTTCAAAACCCTCCAATCAGAAATATGTACTCGTACCTAAATACAAATTGTACCTACATCAGATCTGGCAATCTATTCATGTTTTTAAATTTCGAACTACCCTCAAAAAACCTCAAATTCCATGCACCGTTAAACAAATTGCATCGATTAAGCACCGCCGTATCTGAGAGAGGTCAACATCAACATAAAACTGTTATGATATGCCTTTAGCGTATTTCCCAGAGGCGTGCGGGGTGCAGGGGTGGGGGGTAGGGGTGCCACCCAGGGGAAATTTGCCGTCGCCTCTCGGTGGGGCCTCTACAAGTTTTATGGACGCAACACCCAGGGCTACAGCGGGCGAGTGCTTTTGTACTGAATCTAGATTATAGAACTTAAATTTTCAGTGCTCTAGAGAGATTAGTTTATCTTGTTTATTTATCAGGGAGACGCTTTATTGAAGAAGTTAGGTACTGACTATAGAGGCGTATATATACGCCTATATATATATATACTAGCTGTACCCGCAACTTCGTTTGCGTGAACATTAAAATAGTCCCTGCAGACGGAATCACCGGAAATTGACCCGCAACTTCGTTTGCGTGAACATTAAAATAGTCCCTGCAGACGGAATCACCGGAAATTGCTTTAATATGTTACTAACAATATTGTTTACAGGAGCTTTTATTAGTTGCTTATCATAATGTAAAACATCACATAACGCAAAAAATCAGACCAATATTAGCAATTAACAACGAAAAAAAAACAATGAATTAACAAAACTCAACAATTCACTGAACTAAACGATAACGAAAACCTACTAACTAATATAACATGAACATAACCAACAATATCACTCTATACACCAAACACGATAACAGAGGTTTCCATCTAAATGCCACTAAACAATGTTGCTACCTAGCACTGCGGTATGCTTGGGCCTTGTGCTCCGGCTCGTCCTCACCATTCATCCATGCGTCTGTGCACTGTTCGAACACTACACCTGGTAGTGGAAGTGGCACGGTTGGACACGATGGCAATATTGGCAATATGGGAGCGGTGCCACATGACTCCACGTCAGCCGATGACAGTCCCGTAGGTACTGTACGTAGGTACTGTAGGCTACTGTAGGTAGGTACGTCCTTAAGAGATGGGCATGTATTGGCTGCCGCGGTGATGTTTTACCGGTGTGGTTGGAACCAAGACGGACCATGACCACTGAGCCTATGTGGGCAATCCTGTATTATAATGACCTCCTTTCAGCTCAGTGTAGCCTGTGTGCATAATTCTGTTTAATATTGACCTCCTTTCGGCGCAGTGTAGCCTATGTGCGTAACCCTGTTTAATAATGACCTCCTATCGGCGCAGTGTAGTCTATGTGCGCAATCCTGTATTATAATGACCTCCTTTCGGCTCAGTGTAGCCTATGTGCATAACCCTGTTAAATAATGACGCCTTTCGGCTCAGTTTAGCCTGTGTGCGTAGCCCTGTTTGATAATAACCTCCTTTCCGCGCAGTGTAGCCTATGTGCGCAACCCTGTTTAATAATGACCTCCTTTAGGCTCAGTGTAACCTATGTGCGTAACGCTGTTTAATAATGACCTCCTTTCGGCGCAGTGTAGCCTATGTGCGCAACCCTGTTTAATAATGACCTCCTTTCGGCGCAGTGTAGCCAGTGTGCGTAACCTTGTTTAATAATGACCTCCTTTCCACGCAGTGTAGCTTATGTGCGCAACCCTGTTTAATAATGACCTACTTTAGGCTCAGTGTAGCCTATGTGCGTAACCCTGTTTAATAATGACCTCCTTTCGGCGCAGTGTAGTCTATGTGCACAATCCTGTTTTATTATGACCTCCTTTCGGCTCAGAGTAGCCTATGTATATAACCCTGTTTGATAATGAACTCCTTTCGGCGCAGTGTAGCCTATGTGCGCAGTCTTGTTTAATAATGACCTCCTTTTGGCGCAGTGTAGCCTGTGTGCGCAACCCTGTTAAATAATGACCTCCTTTCGGAGCAGTGTAGCCCATGTGCATAACCCTGTTTAATAGTGACCTACTTTCAGCGCAAAGTAGCCTATATGCGCAACCCTGTTTAATAATAACCTTCTTTCGGCGCAGTTTAGCCTATGTGCGCAACCCTTAAGCTAATAGACCGATTAAAATTTAAATTGTTTACTTTTAATTTATTTATTGTTCGTTTGGCAATATCTCTATGACTCATTTGGACTGATCTGACTTTGACAATAAGCCTATACGATAAAATGCAAACGCCAGCTTAAGATAAGCTGTACGTGCAAAGGCTCCTATACATTCCGGGGGTCAAGTAATTTGGACTATTACTAAGGGTTGTGATGTCTGTAATTTCTGAACCACGAAACCGATGACCTTGAAATATTTACGGTACAATCTTTAATGTACCTCCTTTCTAACAAAAAAAGAATTAAACATATCAAACTATGCGGTATTGAATTAAAATTAAGTACGCATTTTGATTTTCATCCCCTCTCCCAAAGGAACTATGCTGAATTTCGGGATAAAAAGTATGCAAGAACCTACCTCGTAGTATGAACTCAAACCATGCTAAGTTTCATTTGAATCCATTCAGTAGTTTCAGCGTGATGCGCGGTCGTGATACAGACAGACAGACAGACAAAAATGAAAAAAAATATAGTTTTGGCTTTAGTATCGATTATAGAATGCTGTCCATTTTTTTTCTTCAAAATATCTTCAATGTACAGAATTGGACCTGTTACAGTTTTATTATAAGTATATATATATATATATATATATATATATATATATGATACCTACCTATATATATCAGTTGAACCAAGATTTATATATATATATATGTATACACATAAATATTGTTTCAACTGATATATATAGTAGGTATCAAGAAGCAGAGAACAAGACAATTTCAGTTAGAGTGTGCAAAAAGAGACTTGTAGGATTTGAGGTCATGCGTGTGCTAATTTTATTCTTTTTGTTGCGTTTATAAAACACTGCTCTGACATTGCCAGCACGACAAAAAATATTTGATACTTTTCATCTATGTGAAAAACGACAGAAATAAATTTTTATAGTGAGCTAGGCAGGTGGAGTCTAGGAGCTAATTCTAAAACTAGTTAGGTAGCTTAATCATCATCATAATTTCAGCCATAGGACGTCCACTGCTGGAGATAGGCCTCCCCCATCGATTTCCAAAAGGGCCGGTTGGAAGCGGCCTGCATCCAGCGTTTTCCTGCGGTTTCTTTTAGGTAGCTTAATACTCCCAGTTAAAATAAGGGGTGTTCTGTTAGATGACGGACATATTTAAAGATATCATTGTATTCATCATCACAAACAACGTTTACAGTATGACCAAACCTAAAAACACGAAGAAAAAACAGCTGTTCCATACAATTCGCTAATTGTTAATGTTTTTTTTTTTCAGGAACAGCTTTTTTTATTTCGCGATTTCAGGGTAGTGCCCATAGTAAAAATTGTTTAGCATGATGAGAAGTACAATGATATCCTCGCATAATTATGTCCTTCGTCTAAAATAATACCAAGTATAAGAAAAACAAAAAAATATTAACCACCTAAGTACTTATTTACGTAAAAATCTTACAATAAATTTTTCAATGATAGACAATGCACAGCCTAAACAGCTAGGTTTAAAAGGATACAACTGCGCAGGTTCGAACTGTGCTGTTCTAGCGCTAATTCGAGCCGAAATTGTTGCAACGGCCACGAGATGATCAGAAAATGGCGGACAGTTCTGTCGAAATGTATAAGTACATTTTCCAGGTGAAAAAAAAAAACAATTGAACAATGAGATGCGGCAACCCTGCAAGTACCCGCACCCCGCTTTCACCCCCCAGGGTCATCAACTTCTTATCGTTACACATAACGGAGCCTCCTGTAATAAGTGCCGCATACAGTAAACAGATTAATTTAAAAGATTCTCTAATGAATAGTGCGTGAGTTTTCTAATTTCAAAATATCCCCGTAAGTTCCCAGGTATATATAATAAATAAATAAAAATAATTCTAATTTATAAATAAATATCTGGGACATTTTTGCACACACGGTCTTCTGACCCCAAACTAAGCAAAGCTTGTAATATGCCAGAGACTGATATACGTACATATATATTTTTAAATACATACTTCAATAGATATACCTATCAAGATACGACTATCTTCCTTGATACCTACTTATCTGTAAGTTTTAGGGCTCCGTACCCAAAGGGTAAAACGGGACCCAATTACTAAGACTCCACTGTCCGTCTGTCTGTCAGTCTGTCACCAGGCTGTATCTCATGAAAATAAGTGCCGCATACAGTTCACAGATTAATTTAAAAGATTCTCTAATGAATAGTGCGTGAGTTTTCTAATTTCAAAATATCCCCGTAAGTTCCCAGGTATATATACCTATCAAGGAAGATACGACTATCTTCCTTGATACCTACTTATCTGTAATTTTTAGAGTTCCGTACCCAAAGGGTAAAACGGGGCTCTATTACTAAGACTCCGCTGTCAGTCTGTCACCAGGCTGTAGTATCTCATGAACCGTGATAGTTAGACAGTTGAAATTTTCACAGATGATGTTTCTGTTGCCGCTATAATAATAATACTAATTATCAATATAAAAACCGACTTCATAAAAATTAAGAAAGAAATGAATTAGAACTGGACCAAATTAAAATGGGACCACAAGGGAAGTTTTTTTTTTTTCAAATTAACTTTCAAATAAAAAAGAATCATCAAAATCAGTTCACCCAGTCAAAAGTACTGAGGTAACAAACATTAAAAAAACAGTCGAATTGATTACCTCCTCCTTTTTGGAATTCGGTAAAAAAACAGAATAAAACAAACATTTAAGGGGCAATTTGGGCAGCGTTTAGTCCATACAAACTTATTCTCCTGTTTCCTTCCTGGATAATACCGCTAGAGCTATATTTTTTTTAAATAAAATTTGTCTCCTTTATGGTCAAGCTTGTATCATTTATTGCTAAATACCTATTCATCAAATTTTTTGGCCGTGGTATATCGGCTTAAGGTGGCTCCCATACAACAAACGTGATTTTTTTGCACGTTTTTGCTCGATATTGATAACGGCAACAGGTAGACGCTAGAATTATCACAGAATATTTAATTATATCACTTTAAAAATAAATAATAAATTAAAATAAAACAAATATTTAAGTGGGGGTCCCATACAACATACATGATTTTTTGCCGTTTTTATAGATAATGGCACGAAACCCTTCGTGCGCGAGTCCGACTCGCACTTGACCGGTTTTATTTGAAAGATGTGAGCGATGCGTTTGTCTGGAACTCAAAATTCTCACGTAACAACCTTTGATTATGTATTCAACACCCTGTATATGTATTAAGGCTATAAAGTCTGAGAATTAAGCAAGGATCTTCAGTTTGACCAGTGTAATCACCAAGCACACGCGTCCAACAAAAAAGTTGACGTCCAAAGCCAAATTGACTTAACCCTCTTCAAACGGCTTACAAATGCGTCCGTCCAAAGCTTTTACCTCGAATAAAAAATTCATGCGTTTTATTGTGATCTTCACACCTCCCACCCTGTACTTACAATGTGTTTTGTTCGTTTGTACCTTATTGTGGGGAATTTATATCTAAACGAATGTTGGTAACTATCTAATTAGTTAGCCACTTTAAAAAAATATAGTACTTTGGTACTTATTTGTTTGTAAATTCTGTGTAAAAAGAGAAACGTCGTAGAATTTGAGAGCGTTTGTGTCTATTTACTGGATAAAACACCCCTCTCGGTGCTTGCTATTTGTTTAAATTATCAATAGGTAGAGTCTGTGCAAAAAAAGCGCCGTAGGCATTGAGGTAGCGTGTGTTCTAATTTACTGTTTTTAGGGTTCCGTAACCCGACAAGGAACCCTTATAAATTCATTCTGTCCGTCCGTCCGTCTGTCTGTCCGTCCGATTTTTTCAGAACCTTCTGAATTCTATAATCACTACATAGTATAAAACAAAGACGCTTCCCTCTGTCTGTCCCTATAGGTATATACTTAGATCTTTTAAACTACGCAACGGATTTTGATGCGGTTTTCACTTTCAGTTAGATAATTTTTAACGGAAGGTTTACATATAATAAAACATATTCCCGTGCGAAGCCGGGGCGGGTCACTAGTTAATGAGATAAAATAATTAGTAAGCTTAATAACAGATTTAATATAGATCTCAATTATAGAAGTATAAAAAAATACATAATATTGCATTTTAGGGGTGACTCTAGTACATGTGAAATGATCACTCCATAATCATCAGCTATCTGCCAGTGAAAGTCCCGTCAAAATCGGTCCAGCCATTTTGGAGTCCATAGGGAACATACATACATACACTTATTGCCTTTTATGTGTATAAACAAAGGAGAATCTATAAAGCCAGGAAAAACTATTTTTTTTATGATTTGTACACGAGCATTTCAACCATAGACCTAAAAATTTTTGACATCCTAAATCTGTGATTTCAACCAATGAAAGAAAATGTCAATAGGTACCTTTAATCATAAGTCATAAGTATTTTATTGCTAAAATGGCAATTTACAACAACTAATAATAACTAACAAAACAATTTAGGGCCGATTTCACCATCAAAGTGAACGCGATCAACGCAAAACTAAACTGGTATAAAGTGGCTTATTGAATTCAAAACGTCAATTTAGTTTTCACCAACATAAACTTAACTGCGATCAGTTTATGTTGGTGAAACCCAAATTGACGTTTTGAACTCAATAAGCCACTTTATACCAGTTTAGTTTTGTGTTGATCGCGTTCACTTTGATGGTGAAATCTGTTAGAAATGTATGTGTATGCCTGGAACGGTAGACGAGCCGGAGCGCTGTGCGGTGTACGGGGCGCTTTCTGTATAGCCTTGCAACATTATTGTTGTCTGTGATCATGTCACCGTACAAATGTTTTCCGTCTCCCTTTTCTCTCTCTCTCTGGTCGCTGCCATCATTGATATTGGACGTCAAATCAGACGCTTATTAAATTAATTAATATCAGTTTATATATTCATTAAAACTAAAGTAATCAGTGCTAGTTACGTAAGTGTATTGTTAGTCGTTTATGCTGAGATAATAAACGCTGCAATCCATCAGTGTATTTCTTTGATGCAATACGCATTCATCACACCACGTTCCTTTCTGCGGACTACCGATCTTCCAACAGCCTACGCTGGACGCCTAAGCGTCCTGCCTGACTCTGCTAATAAAATCGGCCCTTAATCTCCGCGAGTAATAGTGTTCCGTGCCTTTAATTATGCAACTCATAGAGTTGGTCAGGCTCGCACAGCCGCTCCAGGTACCATTGTCAGGGTAAACAATTCAAGATACGGCAATTCGTTTTTATAGCCTACTTGGGACCGGGAAGGATTAACATTTTCACTGAATGTAAAATTTTAATTCCTGCGTGAGGGCTGGCGAGCTAAAATTGACGTGTTATTGGACCCCAGCGAGCGAAGGCTCACTCGCGTATACACGGGGATGGAATCAAAGGAGAGTTGAGTGCGAGATTATTATTTCATAATTTACAACTCAAACTAAAGTACCAATTTACGGCAAAAATAATAGTTTTATAGCAATTTTGCCACGTAATTTCTCGAGGTAAAGGTGATTTCACAAACGCAATTTTTCAGCTAGTTTATATTGCTCGGCAACAAACGCTGAAAATAGCGTAGGAATCTGGTTCAATACTTAGCAATATAAACAAAAAATAAGACAAGCAAACAACAACATCGATTTAAACAAACAATATTTTTTTTCTTGCAATATAAACAGTATATTCTTTGTTAACAAAAGGTTTTCGGTGGTTAGTAGATACTGTCCACTTTTAAAGGATTTTATAGCCGTTTTACACACTCTGAAGTAAGTAGCAACCACCGTGGTCACCAGTGGCGTAGCTAGGTAATCAAAGGCCCTGGGGCCTTATCCCTAGCTTCACTTTTGCGAGCCAACTTTTAGTAGGCACCTGATAGGTACCTAAAATTAACCAACTCATTTAAGCTGCATCGTTTAAAAGCGTCTAACTTGAATGAACGAAAATCCGTTTTACTATGCGTGTGTGCGTGAAAATAACAAAGCTTGGCGGCTATCAAATAACTACCGCTTATCGTAGTCGATGGTACTGTTTAGACAAATAACACCTATGCGGGTCAACTTTTCGAGCTAGGGGTAAGGCCCCTGGTGTATAAAAAATGGGGCCCTATTAGTCCGGGAGGTAGCGTTGCAAATACAAAAGTCATAGTAAGCCGACTGATATTAACATCGATAGTTGATCTTATATGACTAAGAAATGAACCGATCGTCAGCTGCTCAAGTCGCGGTGGGTGCGGGTGTGGAAGGCTGCGAAAGAGGTAAAAAAACTAGGTATATCTAAACTGGGTTAGGTTTTATCAAGTAAAAATATAAATACTTTAAACTTACAAAGCTACTTTATTATCTGCTATTTATTGTGCTCAATGATACTTACTACATGAAGGGAAAATAACAGCTAATTAAGTTTAAGGTTTGTTGGTCAGGCCCCCTGAGCTTGAGGGCCCCAGTGCACGGCACCGCCTAGCCTTCCGATAGCTACGCCACTGGTAGACACCTGTCTGTGTGTAGCTACTTAGTATAGCTTTACGTAGTCAGTGATGTGTGGTGTCCACAGGAAAGAGAAAGGTTTTTTTCTGTGGTGGTGATAACCTGTGACCACGGACGAATTTAAAATACACGCGATAAAATCCGTTTATAGTGTTTAATTTCAATATATATTAACGAAAACCTATGAAATAATTATAGTAGGTACTCGTCTGGGCGGTTACCGCCTCGATATCACCACTAGTGTTGCAATTAAATTAATAGATGTCCATGGGTGTACCATGATAGGCGAACAGTCTACCTGTTTGACGCTCTTTATTATATTATGTCCGAGCACTAGCATAGCATGTGCGATTTACAGAGCGATGGAGTCCGAGTGGTAGCATGTGCGCTTTACAATCTGACGGCATACGGTTCAATCCTCGATTCTGCGCCAATGATGTGCAGTTACTTTACGATACCATCGCTCAACAACGGTGAAGGAAAACATCGTGAGGAAACCGGTATGTCCAAGAACCTCAAAAGTTCAAAAACATGACATTCATCAACATTCACTGGGCCAGCGTGGTGGATTATCTCCCATTCTCTCTCTCTCTCTCTCTGTCTCTCTCTCTCTCTCTCTCTCTCTCTCTCTCTCTCTCTCTCTCTCTCTCTCTGAGAAAAGGCCTGTGTCCCAGAAGTTGGAACATGATTGGCTAATGATGATGAGTTATGAAAATAATAGGACGCCCTTCGAATCTTTCACAAGACTCTCTTCAATCAAAGATATGTTTTTACAGTAAAAAGCCAAAGCAAATAAATACAACAATAGAATTGAAATGTACGTTGTAAGAAGCAGAGCGCTATTGCATTAGGTACCAGGGAGCCGAGGGAGACGCAGCATCCTCGCGCGGCCCGCGGGACGCATTACGAAGTACTAGACGCCGAGATCGATACCTAAAGTTACAACATTACAACACAGTCGTGATGTGCAACTTCGTGGTGCTTCGTTCCATTATCATTGTGTGCCGCTCTAGGTACGTGAGTACTCTACATAACAGATTATTTATACTATTTTATAGTTCGTCGCTCAACTGCGAGATGGCTCGACCATTGATCGAGCCCTCAAATCAGACAAACACTTGAAGATATGGTATGGAGGCGAGGCAGGTGCGACCGCATCTGGCCTAAATCAGTATTCCTATAATCGAACTCACCCAGCAGACGACCTTGCCGTCTTTTTTTGCTTGTGGACTATTACTTAGTTCATTGGTGTCTCTACAAATTTCACGTTTCGCGTACTTATAGTTTTTAGTATAGTGAAAAAAGTGGGGGAAACACGGAAACACATTTGATCACGAACAATAATTATTGTACTAAGACATATGTCCCTTGTTTGTCTGATCTGAAGATTTAAAAATCTTTGATGTAAAGATAATATATTTCATATTCTAAACACTGTTTTAGACTATCACGGTTGTTCACTAAAGTTAAATGATTATTTAAGGGATATTTACCATGGTAAGGTTGTGGAAGGAGCTCCCGATATTTCGGCGCAGTTACATGCACTATGTTCACGGGAAGACTTTCATATTCTGGTGGATAATGTTTCGTTGCCAACTGTTTATCTACCTACTTAACTAATTAATTGATTTCAGATTACCAACTTCACAGCGAATCTCGAATGCACTAGTCATGCAGTGTAATGCAAGCGAGCCAAACCGCGGGTGGCTGCGGCCGCGACCAGTCACTGATAAAGTGGCGATATTACCTATGCTGGCCGCAACCCTTGACGCAGCGCGTCCATCAGCTGTCTTTTGGAGACCACTGCACCGAATAAAACATCACATCACTGTTAGCCTCGCCTTCGTGTCGTAGAAGTATTTAGGTGATTATTTTATTTCGCCATGTGTAGGAATACCAACGACATTATGACATTTACCAATATGCACTGGGGTCTGGGCCAGCATGGTATAGATAAGACCCTATCCTCTGTTTCTCTCTCTCTCTCTCTCTATCTGGGAAGGTCTGTGTCCCAGCAATGGGAATATAACTTGATAGGCTGATATTAATAATGATAATTAGGAACGCCATGTGAATGTGACAGTAGATACTTCACTAACTGCGTGCTCCTTGGTTTCACCCGCATGGACATCCCTTCAAGAGTCCTACAT
This sequence comes from Agriopis leucophaearia, assembly GCA_949125355.1. Taxonomy (NCBI): domain Eukaryota; kingdom Metazoa; phylum Arthropoda; class Insecta; order Lepidoptera; family Geometridae; genus Agriopis; species Agriopis leucophaearia. The sequence continues at coordinate 11,024,623 of OX421262.1, forward strand.
TTTTTCGGATAAAAAATATCCTGTCACTCTCTGGCCCTCCAACTCTCTAGAAACGAGCGTGTCAAGTCACGCATATAGTAGAGTTCCGTAGCTAAAGCCATATAATTGTGGTCACATTCATAGTTCAGAAATTGCGATTAGCCGGCTAGAAACATTCGAACGAATGAAGCTCTTGACCAAATTTCAGATGTGCCATTTTGAAATTATCTGCCAATTACTAACTCGACATAACATATTATAATTTTTATGGCTTAATCAAAGAGAAAACTAATAAGGAAACATTCTTTGGTAAGATTATTATAGTCTTATTTATTTTTAAGCTATTGCATAGCTTCTATCGCGGGCCTTGAGCGTGGAGACCGAATCCAGAAATTCCGTAACGAAAATAACCTAACACCTCCCACTCACTCACTCCTCTCACCGCTAGATGGCGTTGTAAAATATGTTTGATAAAAGAACGACATACATAGAGTTGTAAAACCTACATAATTTTATTTGTTACAAGTAAATAAATAATTATAATTGCATAAGTTGATAAAAAATGCTATGCAATAGCTTTAACGCGGCAGTCCCCGAGTGCCACACGTCTTTTTTTTGTTTTATCGCTTTAATTCAAATAGTTTTTATCACAAAATGTTAGAAAATAATTTTGAATTAAAATTTTAATAAGAGCTATCAGCGCGGTAATTTATAGATGGCTTAAAAGTTTAGAAATGCAGGGGGGGGGGCAACTCTTTGCCTTAGGCCTTATTTCGCAAAATACAGGGTTACGCATATATCCTGTACTAAACTGAAAGGAGGTCATATGGAGGAAAAGGAGGAGGAGGGCTTAGGTCTTAGGGCTTTTTTCTCATAATCTTATCTTAGGAAGCACTGATTATTTTGCAGAGTTTTTATTAAAAATAAAATATATTAGTTGGATTTATGCCCGATTCATCCCGCTGTTTCAGCCTTCAAGCTGTTTGTCGGTAGGTATATCTGTTACCAAAACAAGGTAAACAAGGTTTCAGTAATTTACCTTAAAAATCAGGCGAGTTGGCGGTGAAACGAAAATCTAATATTATTCAATAAAAAACAGTAGTATTTTATAATTATGTGAATATAACTTTAAAATAATATGCAAGTTCTATAATTCATACATAAATAAATAACTTGAGGTATATCGAGCTGGTTTGCTCAGTGATCCTGAAAATACATGTTTCTTTCTAGAGGTTCTATGTAGAGTTGTAGTTAGAAACTCAACTACGAAAAATATTTAGGACCTGCCTATATGATTAGTTTAGTACTTACACATTTTTTTTAAATAATTAATTCTCACCAATTAATTATTTAGATCGAAAAGTACTTGATACAGAAATGTCATTGTCAACAAACTTACGTTTCAGGGACCTTGGTTTCGCTTGCTTCCTTCTTGACATCCTCAAATCACTTCCACAGAACCAATTAACTAAAATCTCACATACATGTTCCTAGTCCCGAAGTACCACGAAAGTTTATCGTAAAAGTAGGGTAACGCGAGAGCAAGCACGTGGCCGAACGCGCGGGCCACCCCGCGCTCACTGAGCTTTGTGGCGCCCAACAAGTGGCGATAACTGTTACCGTACGCGCAAGCTCATAAGTGCATGTATCTTGATGTTCTTACTATTAGGTTTACGGTCAAGATGCCAGTGTTGATGAAATGCGATGAATGCCAACACGTTGCGTGAACTCTTTTAATAAATTTATTTTTAACTAGCCTAAGGGTCTAACCACCAACTTATTTGTCGACAACCCATCCGAATTACAAACTCGCACGATGTTTTAAAATAACAATTTTCACCTGCAATGTCTGAAAAAAGCGATTAGGTATGTCTAATGTTCTGTTCGAAATTTCCAGCCATTTAACATGCCACCTGCTTACAATAATGTCTCGCGGAACAGTCCTATAACCAGAATGTGTTATGTTCCCTATATATAATGTTCTCTATGGTGTTATGCATATTATGATGAATTGAGTGATCCCAGAGATATGTTCTCATGTAGTTTTTTGTCTTTTTTAAGTTTTCAATGAACCAAGAACATAGATAATTGTAAAATGAATATACCTACTACAAAAAACTTTCTATTTAACATTTCGTGTCAATATGTTGTGTACGGTTTTAGTTGGACTTTATAGATTTAAAGTGTTATGTTGTGAGTGCAGGGGCCTTACGTCCAACTCTAACCGCGGGCCCGAATACGCAGTTTGTAAAATCACGCGAACGCCGATATACGGTTTACGGTCGCGTGATTTTGCAAACTGCGCTTATTCGGATACGTTGTAGAAAAATCTCCGGGGGTGCACGACCTACGATAGGAAACTAGGACATTTGGTTAAGGGCAAAAACCTACGCTTGTTTGAGACTAGTTTTTATAATCAATGAGTCGCGATTGTGGCAACGTTAGCGCCACTACTCACACACGCGCACCTAGTCCCGCTGTTTATGGCGTTTTTGTATTAGCAATCGATTATAGAATTAAAGAGGATCTTAACACTCGCAAATAACAGAAGATAAACTAAAACTATTAATTTTCTTGGTTGAAAAATGAATCTAAGCATTTTAAGAAAGCTTATTTATGTACCTACCACAGATTGATGATACAGATACATAAAATAGCGAAGTAGCACCCCGTTCAGTTTGCATGCGTAGAGAACAACAGCTTAAGATAATTCGATATTAATTTAATTTATAATTAACTCAATAGTCAATGCTATTTTTATGTCATGAGTGATACCAGTTAATAAGGTAACTTGAGCAGCTACCCATAAGTCAATGGAGATTAGAGCTTAGGTACTTGTGTCAAAATGAGTGTAGACATTCTACAAATAGATATATAATTGTAATTTCAAAGCATTGTAAGCGGATGGTTTTTATTAATTCAAGTCAATAGATATTAGAGCTAACTCGTATCAAAATGAGTGTAGAGATTTTACAAATAGATATAGAATTATAAATTGAAAGCATTATTATAAGCGGTTGATTTTTGTTAATTCCGTAGCACGTTTCCATACACTGACTTTTTATTTCGTTTGGAAATTAGGAGCCAGACACTTAAAAAAGTTGCTAACCTAGATACAAAAGCCCTACGCTGACAACACTACGGTTCGCGCAAAACTTTATGAGCCCTCTGAAGTTAGGCCCAGTGGCTGCGCAGTACGCATATTATAGGTATCCGAGGGACTTTACAGGGCGTCGGGGAGGCCTCGGGCCTAACTTCAGAGGGCTCATAAAGTTTTGCGCGAACCGTACCCTCTGCTAACAACAAACACGCTCTTAACGCGGTGCGTGAAGTTAACCTCTAAAAGTTGGCCTCTATTCCCTAGGAAATAGAGGCTAACATTATAGAGGTTAAAATAACGCGCCGCGTTAAGTGCGTGTTTTAGTTAGTGAATTAGGGCCGGTCTGGAGTACTGGCTCAAACATTTAAAAACGTGTCGGCTCGTTATAATATTTTTCTAAATATGTGTATTTTCGAGTGTTAATGTGTAATAATGCTGGATTATTGTTTATTAACGATGAAACTATGTAATTACCCAAAATATGTGGGGATTGTCTGCAATGGCAACCCAGACTGTCAAAGTGTAAAAAATTATTGATGAATTGACATTGACAGTTGACGAGTGTCAACTATTCTACTTTGTGCGAGCTGCGAACAGTTTTTCAGAAAAATAATTAATCTTGTTTATGTAATTAATTCGGCAACATAGTGAAAATGGAAATCCCCTATGAGGTAACAAACAATAAATAATGTTTTACATACTATTACAGTCTAAAACACCTGCCGTGTAATTAATTTGTCAGTAGTGCCTTTCTTGCGAGGTATCCTTTGTTTGATTGTTTTTTTTCACGTGATTAGAAGTTATTTATAATCCACAGTGATAAAATAACACTTACAAAATCATAGCTATTGTATTTAAAACTTTATTTATTTCAAGCACCTTTATACCAGAAGAAAAATATATATAATGGCAGCTTACTATTAAAAAACAGATTAATAATCTTTTATTTATTTCAGGTTCTCGTTATTATTTTTAAATATTTGCCTGAGGAAGATAGAAAGTCTGCAAGTGAAACTTGTCAGTCTTGGTACACAGCAGCAAATGATCATACATTTCTCAAAAATAAAGTCGTAGTATTCTACAGGTCTCCTTTCCATGATGAAGATAATAAATCTCCCTTGAATTATTTTTACAACTCGTCAGTACTACACTATAACTATTTTTTCAATGAAGTTGAATTATCAGATGAACTAAACTATTTCTGGGATAAAGTAGGAGACCACATAAAAAGTTTGACTCTTAGAAAGTGTGATGTTTGTGAGAATGAATTCGCTCATATATTGGAAAAATGCACTAATTTAGTAACATTGAATATAACCAGCTGTAAAGAACTTTTCATGTCTGGAAGATTACTAGAAGGCAAGACTGAAGGCCTGTTTAAACACAATCTGGAAAAATTAAAAGCTCTAAGTTTGACGGACAACATGTACTTAACAGATGCACTCTTCAACAGATTTGTAGTTGCATCACCAGCTTTAGAAGAACTGGATTTATCTGGTTTGTCCGGTTTACAGTTTCATATTGGCTTGATAAACAAATTTTATCCAAGTGGTGTAGACATGTTCCAAAAACCATCAGAAAGTGTATTGACATTTAGTTTTATAATGAGAGTCATTGCATCTAGAGCAAAAAACATCAAGCGACTCACATTTTCAAAAACGCTTATCGATGGAGCAAGTCTCAAAATATTATCGGAAACAGATAATCTAAAATTAGAGTCTTTGTCTCTGCACACCTGTGATCAACTCACGAGTGTGGGGATAAACGCATTGACAACACACCAGACTTATTTGAAGGCTCTCAACTTAGGATCATGCAGTCGAGTGACCGACCAATCTCTTGCATGTATTTGCCGAGATTTAGTCAATTTGGAACAGCTCAATATTCAACGATGCCGAGCGGTCACCAATCTAGGAATTATTGAATTACAAAAATTGAAGAAACTAAAATCATTAAATGTTTCCCAATGTGAAAACATTACCAAGGAAGGTTTGGAGAAAGGAATTTGTGCAGAGGTAAACCAAACCTTACAAGGGTTAGATGTCCATTCATTGAATTTGGACGAAAGTGCGGTAATTATGCTCTCAGAAAAGTTGCCAAACTTGCAATCTCTTAACTTGAGTTACTGCTTCAATGCTGTAACTGATGCTTCCATTCAAGTCATCTTCAAGAATCAGGTATTACTAAAAGTATTAAAAATAAGCCACTGTGATAAAGTATCTGACGCTGGTTTAACCGGCATGATCAAAGATAACGAGGTTGAACCTAGTCACCAAGTCCCCACAACCTCTCTCGATGCCTCACCAGCAAATTTAAGAATACATCTTGGCTCAAGAGCCGAAGAAGAAATTGTACGCGACGCTCGCAGAAAGCGAGATGTAATGTTCATGTGTGAAAAACTATCCACTGACACCAACACGGGCTATTCATTAGCCCGGCTAAAAAATCTCCGAGAACTTGACGTATGTGACTGCAACAAAATAACAGATGTCAGCTTAACATATGCATTTAACTTCACAGATCTTATTGATCTAAATCTGAGCCATTGTCAACAAATAACTTGTGAAGGGATGGAATACTTGGTTAAAAGCTGCCCTTCTATAGAAAGATTGAATTTGACTGACTGTTTCAATTTAAATGATGACGCAGTGGAACGAGTTGTTCAAGGACTACGAAGATTAAAACATCTTCATTTAAAGGTGAGGCAGCTTGCAAATGTTTTCAGTAACTTTTTTTTTTTCAAATTAAATATGTATTTGGCTTGCGCTTGGCCTCCTTGCTTGATGTTAAGTGAAGATGCGACGTAGTTCGCATGTTTGATTAGAAGAAACCAATTCATTTGCGACTTGAAGACACCCAGATAGCACTTTGATCTATAAAAGTGTAATGAAAGCACTTCGTAAGGGTTTTCGTAATATAGACTGTTTTTTTTTTTTTTATGTAAAATAGGCTTGCGCTTGGCCACCAACTCGCCTGATTTTAAACAATGATGCGGCCTACTATGGATCACGCTTGCCTAGAAAAAGCCGATATGATACCCCCTTTCCGTACCCACTCTGACCGTCGAATACCGTCGAGGCAGGAGGGAACAGAGTCATGCAGATTCAATTCAATGTTTTTGGTGTTATTAACCATCTAAAAATAACAATGTGTAAGGTGGGATGGCTATTGCAAAAAGAAACCATTTTTTTTGAATTTTTGATCAAATCAAAGTCATTTATTCTTATCTCCGACACAAAGATCCATAAAAAGTGACTCAGATTACACACCATTTATCAACCTTTATATTAGCTTGTTTTGCTGTTCAGCTCTCGTTAAATGATGCTAATTTTCATGTATGAGTACTAAAGCAAAAGTAGCCAAGCGTTATATTGATATTTAAAGATGATCATGAAGCCCGGGTATTTTCAGTGTAAACTCTACAGGGTTACGCATATAGAATATACTAAGCCGAAAGAAGGTCATTGTGCTTATCATTATGAACAACTTTTACTGTGAGCCCTACTATGAAATCGCGAAAAAAAATACAACTGTTCCATACAATATTTTTTTTTTGTGATTTCAAGGTAGGGGCCATAGTAAAAGTTGTTCATAATTGTGAGTACAATGACCTTTGACCTTTCGGCTTAGTACAGTCTATATGCGTAGCCCTGTATATAGCAAACTTCTGACTAACAATAAACTCCCTATAACATAGAAATGACTAAGGTTTGTTTGGTTTACATTGTTTAGCATACATTAAAATACTCTATATAACATTGATTTCACGATTTCACTTAATTTCCAACTCAAATGGACACAGGGTTATAAATATTTACCACAGATTCCAAGAAATCTGTTCATTGATATATATAATAGCCTATCTTGTTTACCTACCTACTATCAGATTGCTATGTGTTGTACTTATTTGTAAAACGATATTGTTTTCATTTACTTGGAATAAACAATAAAATACCCCAGTCCCTTCTATTTCGTTAAATAGAGTTTACAATGAAGTTAAATTTTTAGACGCCATCTATAATTCTTGCTAGCTCTAAGTAACTATTCAGCTCTTGAACGAAGGATCATAAATTCAGCTTGAACCATTACAGGCCCCAAAGCTGACTGACAGATGACGCCTTTATACTAACTCGAATGTAGTTGTTATATTTGAAGTGTTTAAAACATAAGCTATGGTTACTATGAAGGGTTTTTGAATTGTCTATAACATTTAAATAGTAATTCCTAAATTGTGGAACAACACTTAAAATATATATATTTTTTTAATTAGAACGGCTGTCAAGGCATTTTTGTAAGAAATTTGTTGTAGTCACTTGCACCCATATAAACCCATAGCAACTTTGACGCGGAGTTCGACGCGTTGACATAAATAAGAATGTTCAATCAAGTATCTGTCACAATACCTGGCGACAGTTTCCTTCTCGTTTCCATTCTATTTACTTCACTTTTCTGTGATACCTATCATTAGACGAAAACGAAAGAAGGTAGAAGCTTGACTCGCTGATGATAAGCAATGATGCGGTCTATGATGGCGACGGCGATGGCGACAGAGTTTTCATCTCATATCCTTTCTATTAATTGTCTTTTCTGTGATTTCAGGGTTGCAAACAATTGACAGATAAGACTATCGAGCATGTGAAGTTGTTTTGTGGAAAACTGAAGCTGTTAGACGTGCAAGGTTGCCACCGCATCACTCCTGAGCTATCCTGCACGATCGACATCCCCACCCTGCATACAATCCTGATTACAAGACCAAGCAGTTTAAACGACGAACCTAATAAATTAAAAAGGAAACCCACATCGTTTCTTCCTGCACTTATGGCTAGACTGCCTCTGAAATTTCATTGAATCAGGCGTCACTTTGCGGCAGGTCCTTGATGATGACCTTCAGTAAAGCAACGTCGTAAATTCCGAAAACGACGGCCACCCGAATTTAGGATACCAATATGTTCATAACTTGAAAAATGTACGTCATCTGTCGAAATCTCTGGTAACTATGTCTAGCGTACCTATATATAAGGTCGGGGAAAAAGTTTCTTCGTATTTTATAAACAAATTCAAGACATATTTTTTTCAAGTTTAATTACATTTAATTATAATATATATGTACCATTTTGTTCGATAACTTGTTGCCATCTTTTAGGTAGTGACATGACCCCATTGCTGTAGAAATTTTGGGAATTCTGATCAATAAAATGCAACAAGTAGTTTTGACAGTCCTCTCTTGATGTTAATCTAACACTACCCAAAGAATTCTGAAGAGATCGAAACAGGTGGACATCTGAGGGTGCAAGGTCAGGGCTATGTGGTGGATGCATTAACACTTCCTAACCAAGCTCTCTAAATTTTTGCTGAGTGGCCAAAGATGTGTGCGGTCTGGCGTTATCATGATGAAAGACCACACTCTTTATGTTGATCAATTCCGGCCGTTTTTTCTCAATTTCTTGTTTGAGTCTCATCTGCTGTTGGCAGTAGAGATCCGAATCGATGGTTTTGCCCGGCGGTAAATGCTCATAATGAACGATGCCCTTCCAATCCCATCATACACACAGCATCACCTTATTACGTGTTAATCTGGGTTTCGCTACAGTCTGTGGTGCTTCACTGCCCTTTGACCATGATCGTTTGCGCACATTCTTGTCGTAGGTGATCCATTTTGCATCACCAGTGATCAATCTTTTCAAAAACGGTTCGGTTTCTTTACGTTTCAATAGAGAATCGCAAATGAGTACACGATTCATTTGGTTTCTTTCAGTGAGCTGGTGTGGCACCCAAATATCGAGTTTTTTTGTATACCCAGTTATTTTCAAATGGGTCAAAACTGTTTTGTGGTCAATCCCCAGGTCTTCAGCTACGTCGTAACTACTAATATGCCGATCTTGGTCCACTTTTTCAGAAATGGCATCGACTTTATCCGTAACAGGGCGACCAGAGCGAGCTGCATCTTTGACATCAAAATTCCTGGACTGAAAATGCTTGAACCAACATTGTGCTACTCTTGATGACACTGCATTAGGTCCATAAATGTCAAAAATTTTATTCGCGGCTTGTGTCGCATTTTTCAGTTTTTTGTAATAAAATTTCACAATATATCGAATTTCTTCGTTAGATTCACTCATTTTATCGAACAAAAAAACAATTGAAAAATGGCGGGAAATTGCTTTTTACTTTTTGTATTCCTCTTTTCAAATGTCATATTTTTAATGGTATCAAAACCAGCCAGATACAAACAGTACAACCGCTGAGATTTTTACTACAACTTCATACATACAAAATACGAAAAGACTTTTTCCCCGACCTATTATATATCCTTGTAAGCAGCGCCGGCTCCGGGATAGAGCGAGAGAAACGATCGCTCTAGGTGCCAGATAGCAAGGGGCGTCATAATGCCAAAAGCGAAAAAAAAAATTGATGGCGCCTCAAACAATTTTCATGGAACAGCTGTTTTGTTTCTTCGTGATCCATTGGTTGGACCCATATTAAAATTTGTTTGTAATTATAAATGTTTTCACAGGCGGCGGTACTTACCATCAGGTAGCCCGTCGTTTGTTTGTCTACTATTACATAAAAAAAAAAGTATAACCGACTCCTTTCGGATTGATGACGCTTACCGCGTAACCCAGTTTATGTCAGTGATTTCGATATTCATCTTTTTGATAATTGTTTAAAATCTATGCAGAAGTTTAAGTATTTTCATATGATTTTAAACGCCAACGAGTTAATGAGCCAAACAAGTATTAATCTTGCTATTCTTTTATTTTTCAGTCATAATAATTAAAATTTGTTTTATCTATATGTTAGTTCTATAAGGCTAGGGTAGGGTAGAGGTAGATGGGTAGAGGCCCTCAATAAGGTAGATGACTGATGTTTATATCATTGAAACCATTATATCATAGCTTTGATGAAAAATGTATGTTTATGTTTAATATGTTTATTACAAAAAATATTTTAATCTGTTATTAATGTTCTGATGTATTATAAGCGTTTAAAGTTTTGGTAGAGAAAACTCTGTCCCTTGCCCACAAAACAAAAATTTTAGTCACGCCTTTGTGCGCCATACATGTCAGTATATTTTTTTATGGCGTACAGAGAAGTGACGTCATAATTTGCTGTTTCGCTCTGTCTAGCATGGTTTTAAAATGCTTATCTAAAATAAGCAACTTTCCTTATTTTTGATCAGATTTTAATTTTGATTTCATTAGTCAGCTATATTTATGGGCTACATTTTAATAGGACAATTAAAAAAAACAGTCATCTAGCCAATCCATGAATTTCCATTTCTGTAATCTAGTTCATGGTATATCTTTGGTTTTGGATGGATGAGTTCACTAAACATAACATATTGTTTCTACAGTGTTGTGTGGGTAAAAATTTCATTGAAACTCCACGAAATCTATGGAACTGCTGGTTTTTTTTTCTGCTATATCAGTTTTGGTACAACGATCTATATGTACTACGTACTGGAATCCATTGGTTGGTACCAAACTAAAAATTGTTCATAATTATGAGTAGGTAATTATGTAGGTACAATGCTATCGCTGAATATCTCCTCTGGCTAACCAGTTTACTAGAATTCCCCGCAATAATCCACACCATATTCCTAAAGAAAAAAAAACAATATTTCCCTATTAATACCTAGTAAATGTGCTAAAATGAAAATAATAAAATTACTTCCCGTTTGTTTGTCATTGTTTACCTTCCATTTTATATCCGTGATCGTATTTCTCTGCATAAAAAACTTCTCAGACAAGGTCAAGTAGAGAAGGTTAATCCTCTTATTTATACGGTGACGCTAGTTGAAAGTATTTATTGACTAACTATAATATGTACCTAACTACCTAGGGCCTTACTTAAAAACGTTACTCATGTTGACATATGCTTAAATATGCTCCGTCTCGTTTTCGGGTGTGACGATTGCCGTCAGCGAGAAGTTGAGAGAGTATTTTAAAGCATAGATCAACTTGAGTAACGTTTTTAAGTAAGGCCCCTGGTAGCTACCTACCTAGTACTACTTACAACCCACGATAAAAACTTCCTAGCCTTGAATTCTTATACATCTATATTACTAGCTGCGCCCCGCGGTTTTATTTTTTCTCCGATAATTTTTTTTTTGGATAAAAAATATCATGTACTCGTCTCAATGATGTAAACTACTTTCTCGTCAAATTCTATCAAGACTGTTTCAGCCGTTTAGTTATGAAAAATAGTAAATGACGGAGATTCCGTTGACAATTTCCAAAATTAAATTTGACAGCTCTAGAATTGTTGCCTTCTCTTTTTATCACATATTGAAATTATTTCATCATCATCATCAGTACCTATCATGTTCCCACTGCTGGGACACAGGCCTTCTCTCCGAGAGAAATAGAGGATGGGCTGTAATTCACCATGCTGGCCCAGTGAAGTTGAAATTATTTGACTCAGATAATTTTAGTCTGGTCAGATGGGCTACCACAATCTCAGAAACATTCTTATTATAGGAATGTTTCTGAGATGAAATGTTCAAAAACATTCTTATTATAAGAATGTTTTGAACATTCTTATAATAAGAATGTTTCTGAGATTGTATCCCCCAGGCTGATTGTATCCGGGGGTTGTAGGCCCCCAGATTGGTTTAGTTTAGCAAGCGGTATAACAGACAACTTCACCTACGCCAGTAACTTTCACATTTATTTTAAGAAATGATATTAGTGCAATATCTGCGTAGTCCACAATACAATTACATTTATTATAATATTACCTACTCAATTTTATTTGCTGTGACTTTTATAAGTAACTCCATATGTATCGCTATTCTGTGTGTTAGTAATTGTCGTTCATCAACTTTAATAATTAAGTATTGTATTTGTACGCGTATAATATGCAGCCTGACCTCACTCGCCGGTCCCAACAGAACGCTAACCAATAGGCAACATGCTGAGGCCGGTTTTTGTGACTCATGTTTTAACATATTTTTTATATATAGATCTACGTTTGGCCATCAACTCGCCTGATGTTTTTTTTTTGTTTTATTTGCGTAAAATAAACCCTTTTTATTAGTACATTTTGATATTGCAGTGGCCTAGGATAATTTCCAGTCTAATATAGCCCCACAATTGGGTTAAACACCTACATATTTTCTCTATTGTTTTATCGAAAAAACCAGAGTGGTATTGAAAGCAACTGAAGGTCTCTGTAGTTTATAATTTAATATTGTAAATATTAATTTTATTTTATATCCTTTTCCGGGAATTAGTATTCTGTGATAACATATAACTAATAATAAATCGTGTCAAACTATATCAGTACAATGTTATAAATAATAATAAATTACTTTAACCATACCTATACGTTTTTATTTTGGTAGCTAATAGGCTTTCTACTTTTAGGCATAGATGTCATATTTTAAAGAATGCCTGAAGGATGCTGATAGGGTGCGGGGGTGGGGGTGCGTGGAGAAATATGTTGCGCCAGCGCACCGGAGCTCTTCCCCACTCGAATCTTCATGTGTTTCGGGAATACTCCCACGAACTCCATGAAGACACGGTTTCCAAGTCGGTGACAGGTTCCATCCTCCATCTCTGTTGAAGGTTGGACGTCGACCGATCTCGATGGCTTCTCGGACTTTTCGGGGCACAAAGAACTTCTCCCGTGCCAGTACTTTCGCTTTGTCGAACCTAATATAATGCTGCGCACCGGAGCCCAGAGAGTTAATTTCATAATTTATTATTAATTTCTCCATGCACCCCCACCCCCGCACCCGATCAGCATCCGTTGTCTTCATGTGCGCGTCGCGCGGCGGCCCGTAGTGCAAAATGAGACACAGCCGTGCGCGCGCATTCACCTTGATAAAGACCGCCGAATGCGGTTGAAACTATGGAGTATCCGGCCTATTCTTACGTGAGTAATTCCCAAACACTTCTTGAGGGTGACGTGTGGGGTTCGAGGTTCCTTTATTTACGTCTATAAATATGGAGGTAAGTCTTTATTTGTCCCATACCTATTCGTAGCATGATTTTTCTATCTAGCAAGGATTCAAATGATACCAATCTCATCGAAATTATGGTCGCTGCCTTTAGAAGTTACGGTGGATTTAAGCTACCCTAAACCATACAGGAATGTAAAAAAAGGAATCCTCCAAAATAAAATTTAAAAAACAGTCCGTTTTCCTAGTTTAAAAATTCAGAAGAGCTGGCCACTCGGGCTATTTTATTTCTATGACCAAGGGCCTTACGCCCAACTTTAACGCGGGTCCGTATTGGTGCAGTTTGCAAAATCACGCGACCGCAAACCGTATCTCGGCGCGTTAAGGTTAGCGATCGCGTGGTTTTGCAAACTGCACCTATTCGGGCCCGTGTTTAGAGTTGGGCGTAAGGCCCCAGGGGCTTTACGTCTACCTGTTATAAGCGATTCAGTTTAGGTGATTGATAAAAGTTGCGCGACCGCAAACCGTATACTGGTGCGTTAAGGTTCACGTTCGCTTGTTTTTCCGCACTGCGCTGTTTCGAGCCCCAGTCGAGGTAGCTGTAAGGCCCCTGTACATACTTTTTAACCGACTTCCAAAAAGGAGGAGGTTATGAATTCGACTGTTTTTTTTTGTTTATTACCGCAGAATAGACTGGGTGAACTGATTTTAATGATTATTTTTTTATTTGAAAGCTGGTGCTTCCCATTTGGTCCCATTTCAATTTGGTCCAGTTCTGATGAAGTCGGTTTTTTATATTGAGAATTATTATGCTCACGATAGGGTGTCTATGAAAGCCGACTGAGTTTTAAAACAAAAACAACCAATTTATAATGTATACATATTTTATTACATCGAATTTAAACATAACTTATAAATGTAACATAGTTCTCCTTACATAAATACCAAACTTTGTTCATAAAATGATGCATGTTAATTATATTACAATGGTCTTATAACTAATAATGGTAGGTAAACTAATGATACTAGTAATTTGTGTAGGTACATTACCTTTTAGATTAATATCAAAAAGTAACACAAGTAGCAAATGTAGGACTGCGATCGAGTTCATGAAAAAAGAATTTAGTGCTTCTTTTTTGTCTGAATAAAAAAAAAAACAAAGAAAACATTCACGTTAATCTAAATCCTAAATGGTGTTCATGTATAAAATGAAAACTGCCACTGAAAAATGATCTATTTCCAATTAACATTCAATTATACATGTACCTACTTTTGCCAATAATAATAAATACTATCACACATTTAATTTTAAAAAAATGTTACTCGCTATAACTATTGTTACACATCTTACAGACTGTAAAAAAGTATGTATTAATTCTACAATGTTTCTAAAATGCCATTAATAGACAATAGTAACCTGATAAAAAGCAGGTTACCTAAGTTCTGTTTAAAGATTTGGTCTCTAGATTGGAACTCAACGCTGCCATAAGCAATGTCGGACACTGAATATTTATCATCATTTCAGCCATAGGACGTCCACTGCTGGACGTCCTATGGTTGCCTCCCCCATCGATTTCCAAAAGGACCGGTTGGAAGCGGCCTGCATCCTGCATCCAGCGTTTTCCTGCGGTCTCTGTTTGTTATGTATGTATGTAAAATGTCAGTCGAAGTAAACGTCGAAGCATACGTCAGCGGTAAGGAGCTTCTCGCTCCGTTGTGTTTCCATCAAGAGACCAATAAGCCTATGATTGTACCCCACTAGCACTCCAATCCAATTTAATGAGAAAAAATATTTAGTACAAATCTTAACTGGTAATAATTAGCTGCTTTTATTTATACAGAAACAGGCCTTTAAATGTTTGCAGAAAGATTACGGTTGAATATCAAAATATCAGTTTTTTTAGGTAAGGTGATTATCAACTTATAGTTAAAACTATAAGTTTTGAAATTGAAAGAAACGTTAAATATTAATTGTGGTAAAATGTATATGAAACAATAGAACCTGGACTGTTTAAACCTATCGCTTGTAAAACAGTCTATAATAATATGGGTATTTAAGGCACCTACCAGTTTCATAGTTGTGTGCTATAGCACAAATACATATAAGTAAAAGTACAGAAGATTCACTCCGCAAAATCATTTAAATTGCAGCGACTCTTGCTACTACACAATAAAGTGCAATTCAGGACGTGCGAGGGCTAACTACCTACAGCTTTATTAACCTATAAGTTGCCTCCGTCTATCGCGTAACTCTTGTCTCGTTATCGCTGTCAATCGCGCGGCAGCGAGCACGGCAAGTCCGACAAGACGACTACTTGTAGCTTCATACCTAAAGTGTGGAGTGCACCATGCCTGATTGTAGTACATAATTATATTTCTCACCATTTTTCCATCTTTCTGCTAACATCCTTGAGAATTTTACAAAGTCATGATAAAAAACGTATTTATAACAGGTTACAAAAGCTTTCAGATACATACCCAATTTAAATTTTGTTAATAAAAAAAACAATCCTTCGTAATAAACAAATAGAATTTTGAAACTATACACAACAGTTCTCATATACGCAAACTAAAAATCAATGTACAATTTACACTTAATTACATATTATCTTATGCATAAATGCTCGATAAACTAATCTATGCCATAACATGATTTGTCAACTTCTCGCCAACGAAAAGTTGACAGATTTTGTTAAGTGTCCACGAGTGAATGCGAGACAATATTACACAGAACAGATTAGCTTATCAAGCATTGATAAATTAGAGAATTAATAGCTAGCACTATATTGATATATTAATCACTAAAGGAGTTCATTCTCGTCACAGAAACGTGTACACTTTTAGGAGCGTGTCTTCCTGCGCCGACGTTTTTTAGGCTTTCCTCATGGTTTCAGAGGGTACGCTGGAGAGTTGATCTGAACCTGAGGGGTGTTCAGCGTGGAAATACTACTCGGAGACGGCGCGAGCCCGTCCTGGGAGTTGTCACACTCCAGATCCGGTATACTTATATCCTCAAAGTCTGGAATATTCCCTGTATACGAGATAAGCTGATTCCCCTCCACTGAAATTTGCCCAAAACATCTTTAAATTAACTGATTTTCAAAAGCATATAACTCATTTAAATCTAAGCTTGAAACGCTAATAATATAACTATATGCTTAAAAAAACAACACGCCGTAAAATTTTACCATCTAATTGAAAAATCGTGAAACCTACAATCTAAATCGGGAAATTTAAATGACTGAGAACAACGTGACGCAGACGCAAGTATGATTTTATAATGCTTAAATTTATGCTAATGGATAAACATGCAACTTATATTATTATACTTATACGTAACTGAGAGCAAATTATATGAATACGTGCAAATATTATGGTACCTACTAAACGTACTAATAAAATTAAGATATGCAAGTGTGCGTTCATCACATTACAACATGCTACTTTGACAAATATGTACTTTATAAACAAAAGTTTAAATGAAAATTTACAAATATTAAATACTTAGTCATAACTGCGATATATATTTAACACTAGTGTAGAATAATTATCATGACTACAAACGTTTTATTATCACGATTTATGTATGTATAATAACATTAAACCCTCGCATTCATGCTCAGTTTGTACCTGCATAAACAGTCCCCATCGCCCAGTCTCATAACATACTAATTTTACTATATAACCTAACACATAACAGAAATAAATCTGAATAAAGTCACTTTGTAGAAATCGCGGGTTTCTTACCACATGATAATACTAATACAGAAACAATTTCAAAAAATGCATCCCAAAATAAAAGCAAATATCATTTTTTTGTTTATAAAATTCACCAAAAAATATATATCTAAACCTTGCATTTATACTCCTGATTACGTAGTCTACAAAATGTATGCAATCTAATAAAAAAAAATATATATAATAGCATAGATTCGAATAATTGAATTTTGAATTCGATAGATGGTAAAAATCATACATTCTTAGCAAATATGTAAACAAAGAATATGTCAAAGTCAAAGTGAGAGTTCACGTACAATAAATATATTTAGGAAGAATGAAAGTAAAAAAATAAGGCTATGACGTAAATTATAGGATATAAGTGGATCCCAGCAGGGTCACCAATAAAAAAAAAACACATAATTTAAAGTTTTTTTTTTTGGTAAATATGTTAAAGTGTTCAACAATAAATAGTATGATATTGCTAATATATTCAATGTTCTACATAAAACTTTTTTTTTAATTTGCATTTCTTGCTTTTCCAAAAAAATATATAAATAAAATCTACTTATGACCTTCCAATTTTTTGCTATGTTGACACCTATGTTCACATCTTTGCAAAGAATTTATGATTCTATGGAATATCTATACCAGTGAAGCATATGCAGAACTGATCTAATTGCATAAAATGACAATTATGTTATACCATCGTCCTCAGTAAAGAGCTGTTGCTGCTTTTCATCGCTGCTCGCATTTGTTTTCCCGACCCTCTGCTTCTTGCCTTTTAGTAAAAAGGAAATAAGTACTTAACTTTAATAAACGATTTTATCATCATTAAAATTCTTGTAGACTTACAAATGCTAGTTGTTTAGAATGACGGGACTTTCACTGGCAGATAGCTGATGATATAAGGAATAATCCACGCGGGTAAAATTGCGGGGCGCAGCTAGCTCTCTATTAAAATGGATCGCCGCGTTCAATCGCCGTTTTTTAACAAGATCGCCACGAATCAAACAAATACTTAAATGTTACAAGTCAGTCTCCGCCTTAACAGTTAACACGGTGATCCCACAAACCTGACATTGTCAGGATTGTGGAATTACCGGTCAGGTATGATAATAGATCAGACTGACAACGTGGCAACGAAATTATCTATTTTCATCACAGGAGTTAATCATACTTGTTTTCATATATGATATACATATAAATACAACATTAGTTATAATCTAATACAGCGTCGGACTGGCCATATAGTCGAGGTGGCGTTTGTCAGCCAAGCCCAGCATGCTCGGCTCACCCACGGGCCTGGCTTGCGGGGATAGGAGGCCCACGCAGCCTACCCAGTCTCGGGCCCCAGGCTTGTGAGCCACCCGGGCCCTTTCGGCCCAGTCCGACCCTGATCGAATATTATCTATCAATAAATTATCCATACTCTTATAAAGTATACTTGGTTACCCTTTGGGTTTATAAACTTTGTGCAACATGTAAGCCGCCTAATAATAATATATGCTAAGTAATAACATAAGAAAAAAAAAACTTTTTTTCATATTTTCTACTGACTTCAAATAAGGACTCATTTCGACTGTATTTTTTGTGTGATTGTTATGTGATATCTTCGTCGAATATGAACCGATATTAAGGATTCTTTTTTTTTGTAACCCCAAAAGTAAGTAGTAAGTTTTGTTTTTACGCAACCGCAAAAAGAGGGACTTTCCGTGATGACGGTTGTAATTATTTCGTAATAATGTATTAATTATTTTCTTATAACACGATACAACTTAAAAACACTTTACAATGGTTACCTATATTATTCATAAATCCTAAGTCAGATTGGATGCAAAAGGAACGATTACATGCTTACCATAAGTTCCTTAACAAATGTTCTATAATTAAGCTAATTTTACTGTTTGAAACTGTCACCACAGTTATATGATTATTAACGTGATATTTACCGTGATTAGGTCTTAGTTGGAGCTCCCGATATTTCGCCGCAGTTACATGCACCGTGTTCATGGGAAGACAGTTCAGTCTTCCCGTGAACCTGCTGAAGTGATAGCTAAGAACACTTTTTGATTCTGAGAACTAACTGAAATAGACCCCTTAGACCGTTGTTTTGAGTTATTTTCTTGCTAAAAAACATATTTCCTTACACCGCCGTGTGGGTGGTGTTTATTGACACCGCCCACCCAATCTGACTTAAGACCTGCAGAATATTCCAGCTACTTCACAAATGTATCCGAATCCCCCAAGCATTGTCAATCGTAAAATCAAATTTTGTTGACCGGGGAAACCCAACCTGAAATCATGCCACTGTCGCATTATTCAAATATATTGGTCTAACTATACGGTCGTCCAAGACCATTAGTCATTCATAAGATTGATAATTTTTCATCGATTCCATAACACCGTGCAAGGGCATTAAGTTTTCGTTTGAAAAAAAAAATAGTTTCGTTAACTGAAGTAAACAAACTAAAAAATTCGCTATATTTTTCACTTCAGTGTGTTTCAACACAATTGAAACTAATTAAAATTGAAATTATGACCTTTACACCTTTGAATGGAATTGAAAAACTGTTTCATAATGTATCTTGGTCGACCGCATGGTACATAAAACTACATATATTTTGTTTTAACCATTATTTCCGGAACTATCACAATAATTTTGGCGGTAAAGCCTATAGTTTTGTATTCTATCGGTCACCGAAGCCGCATAAAATTAACCCTTTACCAAAACTATCCAAACTTGTGGACATGATGCATATACTCTTGATGCGTGTGGAATGCAGCCACAGGCTACTTTGGTGGTGGGGCTTCGCTGTTACCAATCAGCCAATCAAAATCAATCATCGGATACTGTTTGGTTGTATCTATAATTAACATAAACGATGATATAACTGGGTGATGACATGACAGTGACAGTGACTTATTTGACAGGTGGATTCTTTACACAGCTTGAGGGTGGAGTTAACAGACATTTTAAAACAGCAATTTATAAGTTAAGGTGATACGTTTCATGTTTGGCGGGAAATTCAAATTTCAAACAGTTTTTTTGTCCTTATAGCTAAGCCAGGTAATTATTGTGAAATGATACAGTGTTTGCGAAAATTGTTGGTTGTTTTTTACATTATCATGTACAGCTATTAATCAGTTACTCACCATATTACTTACATTTGTCAATAAACTGTTTGAAACAGCAAACATTTTTTTATTGACAAATGTATGTAATAATGTGCTTTAAAGATAAATAGCTTTACGTGAGCTTGTAAGAATTAATAATCAATTTTCGCAAACATGATCGTTTACAATAATTACCCGGCCTAGCTACAAGAACAAAAAACTGTTTGAAATTTGAATTTCCCGCCAAAGTGAAACGTTCCACCTTAAACGATGATTATAGCATTTTTAGTGTTTACGACAGCATAGTATAGCTTCACCGGCACGTCGTTGTACAGTGGAGAGCATTTTGTTTATGATAATAAATTCAGACGCTGTCTTTTCCTGTTAACTACATCACAAAGTGACTTCTCTAACTTAACTAGTTCTTATACAATCGTTTATTCACTCTAAACGATTAGTGATCGTCCTATTAACAGAAATATGGTGAAAAGTAAATATAAAAAAAGATTGTCGGACGATTAGGAATTCCCCGGATTTCACGTAAGCATCGGTCAAGTGACATTTGGTGAACTCCACCCTTATAATCTGTGCTTATAATAATGGCTGGTGATCATTCGTATATATGAAATAGTGCTGTTTTTAACTATGCAAAACGGTGATGAGAATATTTCCGAAGAGAATCGCATGATTTACACGAGTTTATTTATGAATAGTATAGTATTATTGAGCCAAAAAATTAATAAAGTTTTTTTTCGTCAGAAATATGTACATTATAAATATATTTTCACATCATGCATATTATGCATGCTGAAGATAGAAACAGCATTACCGTTTCATAAGTTATATCACAATTTTCTTTTACTTTTGCTCTCAAGTTCGCTATGTACATATAAATTATAGATGTAGTGTCCCATCTCTAAATTTTGAAGACATTTGTTTTCCATGTGTAATTAACCATATGAATGATAATAGGGGTTAGATAGCATTATGTTACACATCTCGAATACAAACGTATATTAACTACTATACTCGATTCAACTTTTTAAAGCTGACAGCTGCAATAGATTCTAAAAATACAGTAAACTCACTTTAGCTAGCTTTTTGGAATGTTTTATGTGTACCTAGCTGCGTCCTGCACTTTTTACCCGCTATCCTATAGTACCCGTTAAATTTAATCTTTGTGTTAATCTAGGGTATAAGCTGTCCCCATTCCAAATTTAATTTTTTTTATTTGCAAGATGAAATAGCAATAGGCAGGCCACATCGCTCGAAGAATCGATAACCGATGAGGAAGAAAGGTTCTTGAGTGGAGACCACGAACCGGAAGACGCAGCGTAGGTAGAGGCCTCCCACTATATGGACTGACGACATCGTGAGAGTCGCAGGCATCCAGTGGATGCTGTTCGTTGGTAATAAGCGCATCACTTTAGAACGGCTGGACCGATTTGGCAATTTTTTTGTGTCCAAATTCTGTTTTTATGGAAAGAAAAATTGGGAAAGTTTCCCGGAAAATTTTCAAATTCGGGAAAAACTGGCCGCATTTTTTACTACGGTATTTTTGTGTAAACTAAAAACATCTGACAATAAACAAATGAAGATCGCGTAAGAAAGCGCAATTAAAAAGGCAAAGAGGTTTGAATCAATTTGAGTTATTACCACCTCGAGCGCAAAAACAAATTCATTTAAATTTAGAAGGGATCTGTCAGCGACGTGTTGGGTCATCTGGTTATCCATAAAAACATGTGTTCCAAATGTTCCAATCGCGAAAGTTTAAAGAGTTACGTAATATTTCACCTAGTCACAGAATACATATAAGCACAAGTACAGAAGATTCATTCCGCATTTAAATAAGTAGCGAATCTTGCTACTAGATAATAAAGTGCAATTCAGGACGCGCGCTAACTACCTAGAAGTTGCCTCTCTGTCTATCGCGTAACTCTTGTCGCGTTATCTCTGTCTATCGCACGGCAGCGGGCACGGCAAGTCCGACAAGACTACTTGTGGGTTCATACCTAAAGTGCGGACTGAACCAGGCCTGACCTAGTGCCGATACACTATAGTGTACATATATTAAAAATGTTTTCATTCAGCCTTTTACAATGTTATTGCAGCTGCCAGGGCTTAAAACTTGCACCGAGTATAACTACCACCTATGCAACTTCGGAAATAAATATAACTATAAAGCATAGTTAAACCTAAAATCAGCACTTTTTTGTGGTGTTAGAAACCTTAACTTTATCGAAGACAATTTCTGAGATGGTATAAAAACTACTTGATGTCTAGTCACTCAATACATGCAAGTATTAAAAATTGTTAGTAAACTTACCGCTGCCTGTGGGCTTCGACCGCTCGTCCACGGCATTGTTGAAAGATAGACCATAGAACGGATCATCGGCTCCGAACAACTGAAATAGCAATTATATCATCATAAAAAAAATAGACTCGGAACTCAGCATGAGAACAAAAAGCTGTGATGCTGATGACCATTTATAACCATTTTGATTAGTCTTGGATTATTCAGGCAGCCACAAATTATAATGAGCTGGAATTAAAAGCTTAATTATGATTAAGGCCTCTTCTTTAGATTATGCTATACGCGACATAGCTCTCTATTTATTGTGATATAGCTTAAAACGATAATTTTGCTGTTTTTTTAATGTATGTTAACTCTAAGGATTCAATGCGGTACATCGCTATTAGGTGGCAGGGGCACAACAAGGCAAGCTATGGTGCATTTTACGGAGTTACACAGAAAGGGTGCGCTAAGTCGAAAGGAGGAATCAATGTACTCATTATGAACAACTTTTACTGAAGGCCAAACCCTAACTCGCAACAAAAAAAAAACAGTTGTTTCAAACATTTCGTTTAGGGTGAATGAAATTTTTCTAGAAAAAGCTGATTCCTATTCGCGATTTCTGGGTCGTTCCCATAGTATATGTTGTTTATAAGATCGAGCTCATTTCGGATTAGTTCACCCTTTCAGTATTACCCTGTATTATTTATAAGTACAAACCAAAGAGGCCTTAACTATAGCCATCACCAACATAAGTTTTACCATTTTCTAGGTTGTATTTATCAACTAATGAGGTACATGACAATCCGATAAAAATGAATTTTGTTAAGTGCTTAATTCAAATTGAATCAGAATAGCAATTATTCAATGCTTAAACCACATGAAATGATCAGTCATTATAAAAAATCTACTGTCTGTTCCATACAATAGTCTTAAGTTTATAAGTAGGCAACTGAGCATTTAGGGAGAAAACTTATATTCCAAATCAAATGTATCAAAATTGGGATACTTATGCCCATCCGAACATCTGGGGCCCGATTATACTAAATCAATTGTTTTTGAATTGTTAATGAATTTTCTCAAAAAATGCCCTTTTGACAGTTTTGGCATAGATAAAGTGTCAAAAGTGAAAAACAAAATTGTTTTTGTTAATGAATTGCCTCAAAATGTATTTTTTTTACACTTTTTGTATGATAAAGTGTCATAAGTAAAAAAAATTAGGCAATTCATTAACAATTGGTTTAGTAGAATCGGGGCCCTGCACCCCAGTATGTCCATTAAATGAAATTTCTCCTCTATGTTGCATCGCTCTCAAGTACGACGACCGCTCACCGAAGAAGTCGGCGTGCAACTGGGTTCATACTGGTATCAATTAGACTTGTTGACGCCACTGAGTTGGTACCAATGAAAGTTTCAAGGGGCCTGTCCATATAAGTCAATGTATGTACGAAGTAATAGGTAGATATATAAGGTCGGGGAAAAAGTTTCTTCGTATTTTATCAACAAATTCAAGACATATTTTTTTCAAGTTTAATTACATTTAATTATAATATATATGTGCCATTTTGTTCGATAACTTGTTGCCATCTTGTAGGTAGTGACATGATCCCGTTGCTGTAGAAATTTTGGGACTTCTGATCAAAAAAATGCAACAAGTAGTTTTGACAGTCCTCTCTGGATGTTAATCTAACACTACCCAAAGAATTCTGAAGAGACCGAAACAGGTGGAAATCTGAGGGTGCAAGGTCAGGGCTATATGGTGGATGCATTAACACTTCCCAACCAAGCTCTCTCAATTGTTGCTGAGAGGCCAAAGATGTGTGCGGTCTGGCGTTATCATGATGAAAGACCACGCCCTTTCTGTTGATCAATTCCGGCCGTATTTTCTCAATTTCTTGTTTGAGTCTCATCAGCTGTTGGCAGTAGAGATCCGAATCGATGGTTTTGCCCGGCGGTAAAAGCTTATAATGAACGATGCCCTTCCAATCCCGCCATACACACAGCATCACCTTATTACGTGTTAATCCGGGTTTCGCTACAGTCTGTGGTGCTTCACTGCCCTTTGACCATGATCGTTTGCGCACATTCTTGTCGTAGGTGATCCATTTTTCATCACCAGTGATCGATCTTTTCAAAAACGGTTCACTTTCGTTACGTTTCAACAGATAATCGCAAATGAGTACACGATTCATTTGGTTTCTTTCAGTGAGCTCGTGTGGCATCCAAATATCGAGTTTTTTTGTATAACCAGACTTTTTCAAATGGGTCAAAACTGTTTTGTGGTCGATCCCCAGTTCTTCAGCTACGTCGTAACTACTAATATGCCGATCTTGCTCCACTTTTTCAGAAATGGCATCAACTTTATCCGTAACAGGGCGACCAGAGCGAGCTGCATCTTTGACATCAAAATTCCCGGACTGAGAACGCTTGAACCAACATTGTGCTACTCTTGATGGCACTGCATTAGGTCCATAAACGTCACATATTTTATTCGCGGCTTGTGTCGCATTTTTCCCTTTTTTGTAATAAAACTTCAAAATATATCGAATTTCTTCGTTAGATTCGCTCATTTTATCGGACAAAAAAACAATTGAAAAATGGCGGGAAATTGCTTTTTACTTTTTGTATTCCTTTTTTAAAATGTCATATTTTTAATGTTATCAAAACCAGCCAGATACAAACAGTACAACCGATGAGATTTTACTACAACTTTATACATACAAAATACGAAAAGACTTTTTCCCCGACCTATTACAATTCTTCTTGCACTGTCCTTTTTGTGGTGTCAATAAAATTATATTGTATAGTGTTGTTCTAAATGCTCAAGTGTCTAAATATTTATTGATAACAGTAAAATATGATAGCTGATACATTGAAAGTAACTTTCTATCGGTGAAGATCTGTTGATAAAATGTAATTATTACATAATTGTTTGCTGTTTGTTGTGGTAAAGCGAGAGACAGCAAAGGTCCTAGTCTTGGGTCAGCATTCTATGGACAATACAGAAGTAACACTGATTTATTCCAATTAAAAATAAAAACCTACCAGACTCGAAGAGCGAAGCAGAAGCGTGTCAGATACAGGATGAGGAAAAAATGTCGCCGTAATAGGTACTTAACGAGCAACACTTCTCAAATACCTAGGTATAACTGCAAAAACTGGAGTAGGTTATGATTGAGTAGAAGGTCGTTGCATACACAGGTACATTAGTAAGCACCGGCACGACGCCGGCGCAGGGGGACAAAAACACTTTATCAATAAACACAACAAACCGGTATAGGCTTGTGTGCAATAAAACCGGTGTGTTGACGTAAGAACGTTTGCGTGTGTGCATGAGACGAGCACAAGGCCCCGCACGTGCGCGCCCCACTATCCCCACATTGCCTGCAACGTGACCCGCGCCGGCAGCCGACCGCGGCTGCCAACCTCACAAAGATAAAACTATCAATGTTTATATCGACTTTTAGTGGGTGTGTGCGTGAGATAGATTGATGAATGCGTTCATATTAAACTCTGTTGCTAGCTGCGAAGTGCGAACTTCAACAATATTACCATTGGTCCATTTTATACATAACAGAATATGAAAATGCTGCGGCGTTAGCTCAATAAAATGTTATAGAATCATGGTACATACCCCCATCAATGTATTTGTGTCTAAGGCATAGGAGTCGCTCCGTAGTAACTCCCGCAGTGACTCCAAGTCTGTTTGCATTGCGTCCAAGTGATCATCGATATCGCCCCTGTAATATGCACATATAAAAATATTTTTATAGACAAATGTGAGATCGAATACTGATACAATCACACTTACGAAAAACGTCATGATTTTTTTCATACGTATTAAATGTTTAGATAATGGAATATATTGTCAGACATAATAAAAGTTGTTAGATAACAATTTATTGTGTTGCGTTCACCCCGCGCGGCGGGCAAATCCTAAGTTATGCGGCCGGCCTATACATACATAATATTTACATTACATAATACTGAAGTGATTTACTAAGAGTAGCGTCATTGTTGTGGTTAGGTTAGGTTAGCCTTACCGCTACCGAGATAGGGAGGTTTTCCAAAAAGCAAACAAAAAAAATTTTTTCATGAAAATGCGATACATGGCGTTGACGATACATGGATATGAAGATTTTGCAAAAACACAGACGAAGAAAGATCAATAAAAAAACTTGCTTATTCTC
The DNA here is from genome assembly GCA_949125355.1 of Agriopis leucophaearia. Classification (NCBI taxonomy): domain Eukaryota; kingdom Metazoa; phylum Arthropoda; class Insecta; order Lepidoptera; family Geometridae; genus Agriopis; species Agriopis leucophaearia. The sequence continues at coordinate 11,050,923 of OX421262.1, forward strand.
ATAGACAGACAATATCTATCTGTCTGTCTGTGCTTGTTTCTGTTATTTTATTTCGTTGTGTATTTTGTGGATATTGTTTGTTAACAAAGTACTTGTTTATCCACAACACAACACAAATTAGTAGGTACATATGTGTGCCTAGCCATGTTATAAAATGTCTCCTCTTCCTTGTATTGTAGGTTTCATTGAACAAATGCGAAGAAACTAAAACCATGTCTGTGCAGCGCCATCTATCGATGGTTGCAGAACTATGTTCCTAGAGCTGTCAGAAAACTTCCCATATTATGACCATTATGCAGCTTAGAAATATTTAATCGTGTCCTTCAGTTTTATTACCATTACCTTGCCAGTAAAACACGCATCATAATATATAGAAAGCTATGCCTAAATTAATGGTGGCCAATATAGATACTTATCGAAATCAAAATCTTTTTGTCATACAAGCAGGCGGGCTGCCTCGTGGTTAGGAGCACTAAATTATTGAGTGAAAGGGATCCATATAAGGCCCAAACACATTCAGAAGAACTGGTATTATATGTCCATGCTGGGCCAAAACATCCATACAAAGTGTTTTTAGTAAGTTTTTTTTTTTAATCATGTTAGATGTTAGATCAACTTATTTAAATGATATTCGGGATCGAAACATTGAATTGTAGGAATATTGCTAGTGGATCTGCATGAGATTATTACAACAATGTTATGGATAATATGTACAAGGTTTAATTTCCAATAAATATTTATAGTAGGCCACTTTTGCGAGATTCTTATTCTGACTAGTTTTACACATACTTGTTCTGATTCGTTCCATAGAAGGATGATAAGTCTTCAAGGTTTTTGCTGATGTTATCTCTTCTATTCCTGAATATTCAAATGGATCAACATTATACACACAATTGATTTTTTAACACTGTGCCTAATACAGATACATATATTACATAAGAATGTTTGTTTAGAGCCTAAAGGCAAATAGCTACGAAGATAGGTACCAATTTTTTGCAACATACTTTCTTCTTTCCTTCGTATTTTCCTTCCTAACGTTAAGTCGCGTTTTTTTTGTCGAATATCCTACGATTCTATCGCGCAAAGAAACTCCGAGGATATTTTTTTTATAATACTAAATACAAGACGAGCTTCACGCTTGCCCATAACAGCTCAGCGCCACTCAGAATTTTGAACTTCAACAGTTCAAAACCCTGGATGGTAATGCACTGCGCTCGTCACCCCGAGATATAAGATGTCAAATCTCTGGTTGCCCTGTAATTTCGCTGGAAACATTGCCCTTCAATCCGGAACACAGTAGTGTTTGCACGCTACTGCTTGGCGGTTGAATAACTGGCAAAGGTGTGGTACTTCCCCAGGCGGACCCCTGCAAAAGAGTCCTACCACTACAGAACAGAGCTTTCTCCATTGCCCGACTACTAGAGCAAGAGTTGCTTTACTAGAATGTAGTATGCAAAAAATACGAAAATATTATTACATTACTGCAGCGGTCGACAACAGAAGCATTTATGGAAAAACATCAAAATGCGGGCCGAGACCATGCTAGAACAATTTAATGAAACGCGAAAGTTGCCCCAAAATATTTATGTATGTTTTAAGTAGATATCCACGCAATGTTTGTGAAAAGTACTATATACAAGACTTGGCGGTAACTGAGCATTTGTGGACGTATTTTGTTGGTCACCGCATTTTGATGTACGGAACTTTGAAAAAAAAAACATATCGAAATGACCATGGCTTGAAGTATATAACAATCACAGGACACCATCGGGAAATGTCAATTATTTTTTGCCTGTAAATTCAAACATACCCTCTGTGCGTTCGCCTCTTTTTAAGAAAAAAACATAATCAAACCTCTTTGCACATTAAAAACATTAAAGTATTGTATGCATGTACAAAATAATCAAAAATTCGACACTGATTACTTTTTTCCCAATTTTGGTAGAAGCATTATTCTTCAACAAAAATAGTGTCTATTTAACTACTTTAATTAAATACACCGTTTGAGAAAAAATTATAACTATACCTAAATAAAAAATACTGTACCTAGATTGAAACCTGCCAACATTGTTGTTGGGGTTCAGGGTAGCCAGTGTCATATTATTCCAATCCAAATCATCTTGCAGCTCCGTTTTGATATCAGCTAAGTTCAGATTGGAAGCAGCATTATTGTCATCTTTGCTCTTCTTCGACTTCTTGTAACAAGTTCTTGGCTCAGGCTTTTCAACTTTAATGTTGATACCACCAAGCATTTTATCCTTTGTAGATGTGATCTGGTCATCTGTTAGCTCGTTCAGAACATTGTGCAGTTCATCTTGGTTTGTTAATCCAGCGTCGCTGATCGAGTCATCGCTTGCAAATATCTCAGCGGGAAGCCTCAAGTCTGCTGATGGATCCAAAGCGTGGTAGGTGCTTGATGAAAGTAAGGGCTTAGTGGTAGATTGAGATTTGGCAGAATTTCGAGTTCTGAGTTTAGACGTAGAGGGCTGAACTACATTGCTGGCCAGAGGATTCACTGCAGGGTTATTCAAGGGTGAGGTTGCCGTCTCTGGCGTCGGGGGTGAAGGAGATAAATTCATAATTGGCACATCACTACCCCCTTTTCTTGAGTTGACACGGGAAACGGGATATCCTACTCTGGCAGCACCTGTAAATTATATGCAATTATTAGTTGTTACTCGCGACTTTATTACTTTTATGTTAACTTTAAACCTCCATTTGCCCCCCTTAATTCGGCCCTCTCACAAAATCCTTTCTTAGTGGACGTCTACACCTCATAAGGAATGAGCCTGCGAAGTATCAGCTCAATCCATAAGTGTATAAATGTGTTTAGTTTTTATGCAGAACAATTTTTTTTTACAACTTTTACAATGAAACAAACCCTGAAATCGAAATCAGATGAATTCAGCTGCTCTACATATTTTGTAGAGTGCAAAAAAACCTTTTTCTAAGGAACCTGGAACAGCATATATTTTTGTCCTTATTTCAGGGTTGGTCCCATAGTAAAATTTGTTAATTATGATGGGTATAATGGACCCGTTCGGCTAAGTACACCCTTTCCGCGTAACCTTGTGTATATTTTTTTAAGAAAACCATATTTTTTTTAACCGACTTCCAGAAAGGAGGAGGTTATCAATTCAACTGTATATAATAGGTCGGGGAAAAAGTCTTTTCGTATTTTGTATGTATAAAGTTGTAGTAAAAATCTCATCGATTGTACTGTTTGTATCTGGCTGGTTTTGATACCATTAAAAATATGACATTTTAAAAAAGGAATACAAAAAGTTAAAAGCAATTTCCCGCCATTTTGCAATTGTTTTTTTGTTCGATAAAATGAGTGAATCTAACGAAGAAATTCGATATATTGTGAAATTTTATTACAAAAAACTGAAAAATGCGACACAAGCCGCGAATAAAATTTGTGACATTTATGGACCTAATGCAGTGTCATCAAGAGTAGCACAATGTTGGTTCAAGCATTTTCAGTCCAGGAATTTTGATGTCAAAGATGCAGCTCGCTCTGGTCGCCCTGTTACGGATAAAGTCGATGCCATTTCTGAAAAAGTGGACCAAGATCGGCATATTAGTAGTTACGACGTAGCTGAAGACCTGGGGATTGACCACAAAACAGTTTTGACCCATTTGAAAATAACTGGGTATACAAAAAAACTCGATATTTGGGTGCCACACCAGCTCACTGAAAGAAACCAAATGAATCGTGTACTCATTTGCGATTCTCTATTGAAACGTAAAGAAACCGAACCGTTTTTGAAAAGATTGATCACTGGTGATGCAAAATGGATCACCTACGACAAGAATGTGCGCAAACGATCATGGTCAAAGGGCAGTGAAGCACCACAGACTGTAGCGAAACCCAGATTAACACGTAATAAGGTGATGCTGTGTATATGATGGGATCGGAAGGGCATCGTTCATTATGAGCATTTACCGCCGGGCAAAACCATCGATTCGGATCTCTACTGCCAACAGCAGATGAGACTCAAACAAGAAATTGAGAAAAAACGGCCGGAATTGATCAACATAAAGAGTGTGGTCTTTCATCATGATAACGCCAGACCGCACACATCTTTGGCCACTCAGCAAAAATTTAGAGAGCTTGGTTAGGAAGTGTTAATGCATCCACCACATAGCCCTGACCTTGCACCCTCAGATTTCCACCTGTTTCGATCTCTTCAGAATTCTTTGGGTAGTGTTAGATTAACATCAAGAGAGGACTGTCAAAACTACTTGTTGCATTTTATTGATCAGAATTCCCAAAATTTCTACAGCAACGGGGTCATGTCACTACCTAAAAGATGGCAACAAGTTATCGAACAAAATGGTACATATATATTATAATCCAAAATACTTGAAAAGCTCGTAAATAAACGCCTCCGCCACTACTTAGAATCTAAACAACTCCTATCTAAAAATCAGTTTGGCTTTAGAGCAGGAGTATCCACTGAAGATGCAGTCAGCACGCTTACCCAGCAAGTAATACTCCAAATGGATAAAAGTAGTAAATCAGTGGGTGTTTTCCTTGATCTGGCGAAGGCGTTTGATACGGTGTCTATCCCAATCCTTCTGGCTAAGCTAGAAACAATCGGAATCAGAGGGGTCCCGCTAAAGTGGTTCACTAGCTACCTTCACGACAGGACTCAGTTGATAAAAATAAAAGACGATCTGAGTGATGAGGCCAACGTTAAGTTCGGTGTGCCACAGGGTAGCATCCTTGGTCCCACACTCTTTCTGTTATATATTAACGACCTGTGTGACTTAGACATTGATGGAGGCAAAGTTTGTACCTACGCGGATGACACAGTGCTAGTATTCGAGGGCAAATCTTGGAATGATGCAGAAGCTCTAGCCAATAAAGGGCTGCATAAGGTCGCAAACTGGCTCAGAAGTAACCTACTAACCGTAAACGTCTTGAAAACGAAGTACATGACTTACACTATGAACTCCACAACTCAACCAAAATCTCCTCTCACATTAAAGATTCACGATTCAAATTGCAGCTATCACCAACAATGTTCCTGTTCTCCCCTCGAATTCACTGAATCAATCAAATATCTAGGAATATATCTTGATAAACACCTACGATGGGATGAACATATTAAAACACTAACAGGAAGAGCTAGAAAGCTTATATACATTTTTTAAAAGTTAAGACACATTCTATTTGCAGACATCCTCCTGACAGTTTATTACGCTCTGGCACAGTCAATCATCACCTACTGTATTACAATATGGGGTGCAGCTGCCGCCACCCACCTGATTCCTTTAGAAATAGCACAAAGAGCACTACTTAAAGTCATGTATTTTAAACCACGGCGCTATCCTACACATTGTCTGTATCAGGAAACTAAAGTTCTTACTATAAGACAGCTATTTATAAAACTTCTTTTATTGCGACAACATTCAAAGGTTGACATGGAAATAATTATTGAAAAGTCAAAAAAAAGACGATCAGACATTATTTTTAAAAACATAAAATCTCGTACTAATTACGCAATGAAGTCATTTGTAGGACTAGGCCCTGCTCTATACAACCGCTTTAGCAAACTTAAACCCATCTTAAAATTAAATCGTTATGCTTGCAATAAAACCTTAACAGACTACTTAATACAGCTTGACTATAAATCAACTGAGAATTTGCTCAAAATAACTTAACTGATCGACATAATAATATGATAATTTACTTACTGGCGCTTGATTGGAGTACTCTTAACTGACTCACTATAGTTAAATAATGACACATTATGACTCTTAACCTTAAATATTAGAAGTACCAGATGACTGATCACTGAAACAATCACACAAAATACCACCCAAACAACCAACACTCGACACTAAACACACTCAAACTGACAGATACACTCACTCACATTAACACGCACACGTACACCACCCGCCTTTACCACCTTTATAAAACCACCTACTCAGGCAAAACACACCTTCATAAACTTGATTGACAAAGAATATTAGTAATTTACCAAAAGGCTCTATTGTATATGTAAGTAAATATTAGTACTGTCACTTTTACATTCTTCGCCAACGCGCTAGGCGCGTGATAAATATGCGCGCTATGATTAATTTTATTAACACCGCTGTTATGAAAAACCTAGTTTAAGTTCACCTCTGCGGGGAAGACAATCATGCCCAGAGTTGAAAACTGTGACCTCACGACACAGGTTATCCTAGTGTGGGGGACAGTGTTCCACTAAGGTACATAATTGTTTGATTATTTTCACCTCTCTTTCACAACATTTGTATACATATATATATAACTACATATAACTACCTTTTAAGATTTTTATGTACCCATAGTCCTGTAATGGATATCAATAAACGTTTTTATTATTTATTATTATAATTAAATGTAATTAAACTTGAAAAAAATATGTCTTGAATTTGTTTATAAAATACGAAGAAACTTTTTCCCCGACCTTATATTTTTTTTATGTTGGACACCTCAGAACTTTCGACTAAGTAAACCGATTTTGATGATTCTTTTTTTATTTAAAAATCTGGTTCTTCCTGTTTTGTCCCATTTCAATTTGATCCCAGTTCTGACATTTTCATGAAGTCGGTTCTTTATATTGATAATTATTTCCAGAAAATTTAGTGCTTAAAATGTTTAAATACAAACACAAGAGTTAAAGATGAACACAAAAGATGAATTAGGTACCAAAAGAAACACAAACAAACAATTTAGTCTGTGTGCATGAATCCAACAATAGGGTGACCCGTGGTGTGGGCTCGAGGCTCTGCCCTTAGATCATCATCATCATTTCAGCCATAGGATGTGCACTTTTGGACATAGGCCTCTGCCATCAACCTACAAAAAGGCCGGTTGGAAGTGGTCTGCATCCAGCGTATCACTGCAGTCTCTTTTCTTCCTTTGGATTTATAGATTTAATGATGGGGTTTTACCATTGGTTATTTACCAAAGGTAACCTTTCCATTGCGCCATTCAAGCTATAGCATTGTGGAAGTTATAGATGATTAAAGTATAGCTAAGAAATTAATTTGGACAGCTTTAATCGAGGGGTGCATATAGTCCTCAAGGGTAGACAGCGCACTGACAATGCCCCGGGTATTGTATGTGTCTATAGGCAGCGGTGACCACTTACCATCAGGTGGCCTGTAGCTTGTTTGCCAAGTATGCTTTAAAAAAAAAGTTACCTGTCTCTGTGTCATCCCCATCTTCCATAGTGACGTGGTACTGAAGTGGCGAGCGCGAAGTGGGACTACGGTCAGCAGCCACATTGTTAGGCACTGATGGTACATTTATGGTGATAAATTCATTAGGGAACATTGAGTCTTGAGAAACCTCACCATGAAGAATATCGTCATGTGCCAGTTCATGAATAGTAGGTCCATCCTCCTACAATAAAGCATAATTTTAATGGCCAAATAAAACCACCATTCCACATAACTACAATGACAGGCGATCATTTATTAGCCCTTGATTACAGATACTTCATTAAATTTGGTTCTTACCAAGTTATCTTCATTCATATCTTCCAGTAATGTGTCCTTGTCAAGTTTAAGATTTTTGAATCGTCCAGGATATGTGCCATCGCCAGAGTTATGCGCCGCATTATTGATCATCAATTGGTACGGCCTTTTAACTCCTACATTGTTACCGTTAGGGTTGCCTGCTCTACCCGGTTGTACCAGAGACATCAAGAATTGAATAAGCTGAAAACAAAACATAATAAACATTTTGTTCAAAGAATATACAGTGTAAACTCTATATAACGACACTTAAGGGACTGCGTATTTAGAGTGTTATAGGGAGTTGTGGTTAAATGTAGAGAAGTAAAATACTTAATACTTTACTAGTAAAGTATAAAATTTACAAATAACATTACTTAATATTGATTGAAATAATAATGCTTATAATTACTACAAACAAAAGAACAAATTTCTTAGAATCTTTGGTATGTACGATGCCGACAGTCGAGGCATTTTTTTTATTTTTTAGAGAGTACTGTTTATTGCTTAATGATGCCAAAATGTAGTCGTTATGTTAGGGTGTGATGTTACATGGATTGTATCATTGTATGGTTGTATTGTATTGTATCAAGGTCAACCAACCAAAGTCAAGTAAATTCGACGCTTTAGGGAGTTTCGTTAAATCGAATGTCGCTGTATAGAGTTTACACTGTTTTTTTAAATCCTTTCCTCCTGAGAGAATTTTGGCGTCACACTTCTTGTGCATATGCCAATGTCAAGAATTAACATATTATCAAGTATGATGAAATTTTGTTAAACAAGTCATAGTCACAGTCAAAGTCAAACAAAGTCACAGTCAAGTCAAAATCATGCCCTAGTAAAGTGGTGGGGACTTTATATGAGGCTTCTGTTGTGCTTTGGAAACAACACGAAAATACATGTTTCAGTATGCTATATTCACTTTGCCACACTTGAGCATCTCCACAAAAACTTATTAAATAATAATCCTTCATTATTAGGTACGCATTAACACTCGAAAATACACAAGCTTAGGAAAATAATAGACTGAGATGACATGTTTTTTTTTACATAGCGGCAAAAATTATCATCTCTACACATACAATATATAATTGTGGCTCATAAAGGGTTACACAGATTGGTGGTACTAAACCGAAAGGAGGTCATCATATTCATTATGTGTTGGCGATGGGGAAGAAAGGTTTTTGATTGGAGACCAAAAACCGGAAGACGCAATGTAGGTAGGCCTCCCACTAGATGGACCGACGACATCATGAGAGTCGCGGGCATTCAGTGGATGCCAATGGCAGGTTGTCATTCAGTATGGAGGTTAAAAGGGGAAGCCTATGTTCAGCAGTGGACATCTTCTAAGCAACCTGGAACAGCATATATTTTTGCCCTCATTTTAGGGTTGGGCCCATAGTAAAAATTGTTGATTATGATGGGTATAATGGACCTGTTCGACTTAGTACACCCTTGTGTATACTTTTTTTTTTCATGTAAATGTAGGTTAGAATACAAACACAGTTACAGATGAACACAAAAGACGAAGTAGGTACCAAAAGAAACCCAAACAAACAATGTTCCATCTGTGTGCATTGAATCCAACAATGGGGTGACCTGATGATGATGATAAATATGTGTTAGTTATAAAATAGTATGATACTGACATTGTTCACGATCTGCTGTTGCTTGATATGTTTCTGCCTTAGGATAGCTACCTCCCGCCATAAAGCTTCATTTTCTTGCTTCATAGCACTAAACTTTGCGTCAAGACTTTCTTGTTTGCCTTTCATTGATTTCACATCGGACAAAACTTTGTTCATTAGTTCTGGCTTTAAAAGTATCTTCTCTCCGCTTTCATTACTAGTGACTATGGACTTTGGATTGGCTATTTTTCTTTTGATGTGTTCTAGGAGGTAAGCATGGCCCTTCATGAAGCATGGATGTGAAAATTCAATCTCATCCTTCTCATACCTCAGACCGCCGTTCTCAACAGAAGTGATTTTATGAAAGCCGTACATGTTGAGCTGTCTGATAAAACTCGCCATGTTGTTGTGTTTATAGTATAAGGGTAATAAATCCCTTGCAAAATCAGCCTGATTTTTTATAACAAATGTTTTCCCTCCCTAAAATGGAATGTGATCAAGAATGATCATTAGTAAAACACTATTTTAAACTATCAAGGTTGTTTACTACAGTTATATGATTATTAACGGGATATTCACCGTATTTTGAGACTTCACATGAACATGGGACATGTAACTGCGCTGCGCTGAAATATCGGGAGGTCCATCCACAACGTTATCAAGGTAAATATCCCATTAATAATCATATAATTGTAATGATTATAAGTATTTTTCAAGAAAAATTATTGAGTCCGTACTTGGTCTTAAGGATTTTAAGCAAGGTCTTGATGTCAAATAACGTGAGTGTTAGGAAATAGATCAGGCAAAACAAAACTAACTATTTAACTATGTACCTATCTTAGTTAAAATACTAAGGCAGCAATAGGGTTCACCATAACTGCAATCAAAATGCCGCTCTTAAAATTTTCCACAAGCAAACAAGTGACATCATAACAGCTGTTCTCAATTCCATCATTCATAATCATGATGACCGAAGAAACATCACTTATTAGTGAGATAATCGGTCTGCAGCCCTAAAATTCGGGTTGAGTCCGAGAGCATGGTAGAAAACGTGACTTGTATCTATTTATTTATCGAGTTTCACTACACTGACAACTTGCGCCATGTATAGGTTGTTTTCGTAATATGCTTTCTATTTTTGAGCCCTCGTTAAACTCCTGCATGAGCTTAACTAGGGCTCAACATAATTGCAAGAAATGTTGATTAATATCAATAACATTATTGAACAACAAACAAAAACACTTACAGGACTCCATGATATCAAGTGATTAGTCTCAGAATCGTTCACCAATTTCCACAATTTCCCCAAAAAAGCAGGCACACTAGCCCCGATTTCCACAACAGACCGCATTTTTACGTTATAATGCGTGTTTAAACAGTTATTTGTTGTCTTAATAATTCGAAATTGAGCGTATCAATGCAAAAAAATAACACAGTCAAAAATACGTATTTCAATACGCCATTTTAATAACGCACACATTTGTATTTTTCACTACTACATGTCACAGTCAGACAGAATACAGAAACGTCAACAATTGAATACACCTTTTTTGGCCGTTCTGCCAATAAGTAGTAAGTGCGTTCATAAAAATCTGGGATTGATAGTTGAATAATAAGTTAAAAGCTGCAATAGCCGTAACAGATGCATGAACTACGAACCACGAAACGCCAGAAAGAGAAAATTTTCTCTTTCCCTCCTGTTGGTCAGACGGCGATTCGTGGTTCATACGTCTGTTACGGCTACTAACACGCTGTGTTACGTGCGTGTTTTAGATAGAATCAGAGCCCAGACAAAGTCAAATAAAATTCGACTGTCACTGTCCAGTCAACAGTCAATTTTACAGTACGTATACTATACGTCAGCCAATTCAGCCATTCGTTCGATTTGGTTCGATTCTATAGCGATAGCGTGTATTTGTCGCGATTAAAATCAGGCAAATAATTCATCATTGAAATTATTCAAGAGTTTCTTCGCATTGCATTGCATGACACAGGCACACAGCTTAGCTAGCTCCTTCACGCATTCACCGGTTCACCCAATGCAAAGTTATTGTTAGCAACAATGGAGGTAAGAATTTTCCATCTAAATAATTAGTGAATTTTAGCCAAAAACCGATTCGTAGATGTTAAAAACTGTTTTTTTTCCAGATCGAAATTTTTAACGCTGCCGGCTCCAAACCACTTGGCAAGATTAATGTAAACGCTGATACAACAATAAAAGATATTAAAGATAAAATCCACCAGAACGTGAAGAAATCATGGTACCCTGACAGACAAGCCATCAAATTAGAAGTTAAAGGAAAAACTCTAAAGGATGAGGATACTGTAAAAAGTCTCGAACTGGAGTGGTGTTCTAGGCTCTATGTGAAAGATTTGGGGCCTCAAATCTCTTGGAAGAATGTGTTCCTGGCTGAGTATGCAGGGCCATTATTTGTATATCTTTGGGTGTACCAAAGACCATGGATTTTGTATGGAGCTCAAACCTCATCACCAGGAAGTGTTGCTACGTATGTACAGCTTTTAAGACATTACCTACTCTGAACTAGCTATGTCCTGAGGTTTTCTATAAATTTTGTAGATTTCCTGTATTTTCCAGGTTATGAAATGTCCTACTTATGAAATTATGCAATTTCCTTGCGTAAATTACCATTATCCTTGCCAGAGCTCTTATTCTCATCTCACATGAAATTCCTTGCCATAAATGCGTGATGTTATAGCAAAAATGTAATTGAAAAATGGATTCCGTGCCCTTAGTCTCTATGACCACATAAACATGTAACATGGCCATGTTTTTTTGTTATATGAGTAGAATAGGTACCTATGTTAAGTTTGGTAATGTGATGAGGTACATAATTTGCTCATTTTTAACTTCCATACTTCCATATAATCTGGAGCAAGCTAGCGTGTTACAAGCATGTTAATCAAGAGAACGTACAATCCATAGGGAAGATGCATTTGATTAGTTTAGTTTTGTAACCAGGGTTACTATATTATTTGTGACCATGGTTACCATGTTATAACACATTTACTGTGTGTTATGCAGTTTTGTACAGAATGAGAAGGGCCAGGATGTTACACAATGATCTGGTTTACAGAGGATAAATGATTCTCTCACAAATTGAAACAAGCAAGCAAAGTCAAAGCAAGTCCTCTGAAGAATCTTGTGCAGGACTTGCTAAAGGTTTTTTTTCTTTTGAAGTGTAGTTACATTCTGGGTGACGCAAATCAATAGTGCTCTTTTTCTTCTAGGCAAGCGTGCTCTATCATAGACCGCATCATTGCTTAACATTAGGCGAGCTTGTACCTTCTTTCATTTTCGTCTAATGTTAGGTACCACAGAAAAGAGAAGTAAATAGAATGGAAATGAGAAGGAAACTGTCGCCAGGTATTGTGACAGATACTTGATGGAACATTCTTATTTATGTCAAATGCGTCGAACTCCGCGTCACAGTTGCTATGGGTTTATATGGGTGCAAGTTTAGTGGCTACAACAAGAGAGCCTTGAGAGCCGTTATAATTTGAACAAAAAAAACATTTTTGTGATAGGTACCATCACAGGTCACTGTGAGCAAAACAATCACCTATACAAAATTGAAGCTACAGACAGCCCTCTCTGCCGAGGCTGTCTACAGGAAAATGAGCTCTTGAGGACCTCGGCTGGTGGCAACATGCCGGAACAGGGCAAGGCCGCCTGGCAACATGGCCTTTTCATTAGCCACGACCAAAGGATACCACCATGTTGATACCTGATTTCAGAATAATTGTGACTTTTCATGGGCGAGAGTGACTTAGTTCCCATGTTCCCATAAACTTGGTTACATCCCTACTCCTACTTGTGTTTTCTAAAATTATTATATTGTTAGCCCCCAGTAAAATGTCAAAACACATATGCAAATTAGCTTCATCATACATAATTTTACTGTGCAATCAATCCTACGAATTTAAAAAAAAATGCTCAGATGAAAGAATTTCTTATTCTGTTTTTTTTTTTGTTACAGTGTTGCAGCCATATGCTGGTCCGCACATTATGCCAAGCGTCTCTTTGAGACCCTGTTCATTCACCGGTTCTCTCACAGCACCATGCCGCTGCGTAATCTATTCAGGAACTGCTTGTACTACTGGCTGTTCACAGTATATGTGGCGTACCACATCAACCATCCTCTTTACACTGCTCCTTGCAACCTCTGCTTCTATGTTGGACTGGCTGGATTTACTGTAAGTAACTATCTTAAAATTAAACAAGGGCTTGCCTCAGTTTCACACAAACTTGAGACCTGCGTGTAATGCCCTTCTCCTCCCGTCTTGCAAGTTAAATCCTGTTTTTTTTTTATTAATATTATTTATATAATGACAGATTATTCACATGGTTTATATATATAAACCTATTAAGCATTCAATATAATTTGGTATGCTAACTACAGGAATGCCACTGATTAGTACGTAGCTTAACCTTGTGGGTCAAAGTCCGTGTTGTATATGGTAACATACTTGGAGTTTTTTGTTTGAGAAGCTTGCTTTTGCTTGATTGTTAGGGCTGCCATCACCTATAATAATATTATGCCGACACAAGATAATATTGAACCAAAATTCTGTACAAAGTAATTAAACAGGCTATTAAATTACCTATTTGTAGAATATCATGACATGAGCGTGAGTGAGTTGTTTAGACTATTTTTAACGCGTTTTAGAGTTCCGTACCCGAAGTGTGAAAATGGGACCCTATTATTAATCCTATGCTGTCTGTCTCTCCTACCTTTTAACGGCTGAATCTTTCGACCTGTATTAGATACCCAGTTTCCATTTTCACAGTATGTATTATGTAATGTTACGGTGAATTAACTAAGAAATGATAATAAAGTCAAAAAGTAAAAACTAAAGGACCACAAATGTTTTTTAAACATGTTTTTGTGTTTGCTCTAGTGCAAAAATGGTAATACGTACAAGTGTCAAGCTTGGCATAGTTATAGTACACACTCTATAAAATAACAAATAATGCCCAAGTGCGAGTCGGTGACCACTAAGTAAAGCAACGTCGTGCGCGGTCGGTACTTGGATGGGTTGTGATGTTGTCTTTTTGTATTTTTAACCGAGTTCCAAAAAGAAGGAAGTTATTAATTCGACTGTTTTTTTAAATGTTTTTTACCTCAAAACTTATGGCTGGGTGAACCGATTTTGATGATTCTCTTTTTATCTGAAAGCTGGTGCTTCCTGTTTGGTCCCATTTCAATTTGGTCTACGTCTGATGAACTTGGTTTTTTATATTGATAATTATGTAGTGGTACGGAACCCTCAGTGCCCGAGCCCGGCCTCGCACTTGGCTGGTTCATTTAGTACTATAATATTTTATTGTGTAACAAGACTAAGAAATACTGTTATTTTCAGATCTGTGAGCTCGGGAACTTGAGCACCCACATCCTGCTCAAAAACTTGCGCCCTCCGGGCACCAAAGTGAGGAGAGTACCGGTCGCTGACGGGAACCCCCTGACTCTGCTGTTCAACTACGTCTCTTGCCCCAACTACACATACGAGGTTGGCTCCTGGCTGTTCTTCACCATTATGACGAAATGCGCCCCAGGTAAATACTAATATTTTTTACTAAGCACATTTTAACAAACAGTATTTTTCCTACTTTATTTTTGTTGGACAGTAAACAGTATTATTAAGCGAAAAGCAGTATAATACTGTTATTTACTGTATGGTTGGCAACCCTTACTACCGAGCAGACCAACACAATCAATGTTGGCAATCAGCGAACGCCCAATCGCCATTGGCGGAACGATGACGTCACGAACAGTTATTGGCTGTCCGCAGTTTGTCGCCGCGTGATCGCTTCGGTTTAAGCTGCGCTTCTCTGATAGGCTAGCTCTATATTTCAGTTCATCTGCTGTGTTATGATATTATTTAATTAATAATTCTTGCTTACTTTTAGTATTAAGTATTATCAATAGACAGGGTATCTAGAGAAATGAGAGAGAGAATGAGAATCAACACAGCGAAGGGAAGAAAGGACATTTCATTGGGCTGTGTGTTTGGGTTCATAAGCGCTTATGGCGTGAAAAGGTCACAGTCATACCAAAATCTCAAATAGATACCTAATTCTGTAGTGGTAGGACTCTTTTGCAGGGGTCCGCCTATGGAAGTACCACACCTTTGCCAGTTATTCAACCGCTAAGCAGTAGGGTGCAAACACTACTGTATTTCGGATTGAAGGGCAATGTTTCCAGCGAAATTACAGGGCACACAGAGATTTGACATGTTATATCTCGGGGTGACGAGCGCAGTGCATTGCCATCCAGGGTTTTGAACTGTTGGAGTTCAAAATTCTGAGTGGCGTTGAGCTGTTATGGGCAAGCGGGAAGAGCCATCAGGCGAGCGACTTCGCTCGTCTCGTCACCCAGTATCATAAAAAACTAAACATAAACATGTTTGGTGGAACAAAATTAGTATGTTTTAGTGGAATGTTATTTTGAAAAACTGTTATTTTCCTTATTGTTTCTTCTTTTATACAACCTTGACTTTTACTTATGTCTTGTTTGGTCTTCAAACAATCACTGAAAATAAATTTGTTTCGATTTGTCCGCAAGTTGTGTATGCAAAACTTCCCAGACTAAAAGACATAAAGAATCAAATAGCCATTTCTAACCCTCGACGCAAAAAGAGGGGTGTTATAAGTTTAACTTGTGTATCTGTCTGTGGCATCGTTGCTCCCAAATGGCTGAACTGAATTTGATTTAGTTTTTTGGTTTGTTTGAAAGATGACTTGATCAAGATTGTATAGCTATGATTCAAGAATCCTGTTCATCCGATTTGGGGGGTTTGGTTTTTTGTAAATTACGGTCTTTGTTTTTTTTTTATTAATGCTTGTGTTTGTTTTGAAATACTTACCTTGATTTAGAGTAAGAAGAAAATTATTTCAGATATTTTTTTTTTACATCTTTTTACCTTAATAAAATTACCATCAACAAATGTGAATTTGAAAAGATATCAATTTGGTGTGTTCTTTACGTAACGAAGCCCGTCGCGGTAATTAACATAAATTGAATAATAATTTATTCACATTACTGTGGGACTGTCGGGTGGCATGAGTCGTCAAACTTGATTTATACCAGAATGTTAAGATTGTATCCAAAACGAAATAATTTAGGCTTTCTTTTAAAATGTTGGGTTAACGTTAACGTTTCCGTTTAAGGTGATAGGTTTAAGGTTTCATGTTTGGCGGGAAATTCAAATTTCAAACAGTTTTTTTGTTCTTGTAGCTAGGCCAGGTAATTATTGTGAAATGACACAGTGTTTGCAAAAATTGTTGGTTGTTCTTTACATTATCATGTACAGCTATTAATCAGTATAACTCACCATATTACTTACATTTGTCAATAAACTGTTTGAAACAACAAAAATTTGTTTATTGACAAATTTATGTAATAATGTGCATTAAAGATGTGATGTGATTAGCTTTACTTAAGTTTGTAAAGAATAATAATCAATTTATGCAAACATCATGATCGTTTACAATAATTACCCAGCCTAGCTACAAGAACAAAAAAAAACTGTTTGAAGTTTGAATTTCCCGCCATACGTGAAATTTTCCACCTTAAGCTAATAAGAACTAATCTATTAAATAAACACTGTGATTAAAAGGACTAACCATCACATAAAATTTATATTAATATATATGTCAGATCAAGTTGCAAATAAAAAAATATTTATAAGTTAGTCAGTTTTTTTAAATTATTTCCTCTTTGAGGATTTTAGCGTCGCACTTCCTGTGCATTTGCCAGTTTAAAGTATAAGTTAGGGAGTTTGACAGTAAAAATGAAAAATTATGTAAAAATAGCGAACTAGGGTATTAAGAATTTTTAAATATTTTAAAATAAATAAATACTATTATAATAATTTTACAAAAACGTGGGATTAAAGAAGTAGAATTGGATTTTGTGTATTGTGTTGAAAGTTATATCTACAAACCTGTAATTTGGCAACTAAATTCCTAACGAGGCGTAGACGTTCACTACTGATGGACTAATTAATGAACTAATAGACTATAGCTAAAACAATGTTTAAACTTGTGTAATAAACCTATTCGCTGGATTAAACCTCGATGACCTTTTTTGTCGTAAGACAGTTCGTTTGCTATTTAGTATCAATAGGCATGAAGACTAATATATTTTTAATACATCATAAAAAAGCTGATCATATATAGAGCCTATCAACGAAAACAAATTTTAAATTAGTTCAAAAATAATATAAGTTATAAGCATTTTAATTTCATGCTAGACAGAGAGCGCAATATACTGAGCTATGACGTCAAGCCTCAGGCGCGGCATACAAATGCTATACTTACACACGCTTTGCGAGAAAGGGATGGCGCATCCCCACCTAAAACTTTAAACGCTCATATCTCAGAGATTAATCAGCCGATTCAATTTATTTTTTCAGTATGTGTAATGTATTTAGTTATATTCATCGCTAAGCCTGTTATTTATAATAAATTAAACATTAGGCCACATGCCTATTATCTAATTGTACGTTTTGTAATATTCCAGCGGGTCTGTTCGCCGCGGCTGGATTCTACCAAATGGCAGTGTGGGCGATCGGCAAACACCGCAGCTACAAGAAGGACTTCCCCGACTACCCCAAGGGCCGTAAAGCTATCTTACCTTTCGTACTTTAAATAGGTTCCTTGCGAACTTATTTATTTACCGATTTTACCAGCAAATTAAGGCCTTATCACACTCGCGACTATCGATCGCTTTCCTAATAACGCGAACAAATAACATGGTATGTGCTACTAATAACTACGCAAATAATCTATACATATAATAAAAAACGTAGATATAAAAAAATCTGTAATTGCTTGATATAAAAAAAAAAAAACAGGGCGCCTTAAAATAAGCAGCTGAACACGTTCAGACAGTTTTTAGAATTTTTGTCTGTTTGTTTGTTTGTCCACGCACATCTCCTAAACCATTGGACGGATTCAAATGCAGTTTTCACGAATATGCTAAGCTATGACCAGATTGAAATATAGGCTATGTTATTTTGCGCAAGGGCCGGATTAAGGAAGGAAAAAAGGGTTGAAAGTTAATATGAGAATCTACGCGTACGAAGTCGCGGGCAAAAGCACTAGTCAAAAATAAAATCAAAATTTGCTTAGTTAGACGGTTACTTATTGTACCATGTGGCAACAAGTTCAATTTCAAAATTGCAGTTGGCTCGAAAGGCACGCTGCGAGAGTTTGACCGGTCATCCTGTTAAAAACACGATCGCTAATCGACAGTGTGATAAGGCTCTTAATTTTGTGCTTTGCTCATTCCCGGCGCGTAACATTTTGACAGGATAATTATCGATAGTTTAAGAATTGCACAACTTCTATGAGAGTTATTTCGATGTTCACGCAAGTACATAATATGCGAAGTAGTGTTATGGAATATATTATACGGTTCTTTGATATCTGTCAATAAAAAAAAAAACTATTTCATAAGTACCAGTTTTAGGTTATTCAGTGGACTGAAAAAGTATAGACAATTATATACGAGTACATTATTACCTAAAAACGTTGCTTTAATAAATCTATGAATGAAATTGCTGTCTTGTTGACGTGCGTGAAAATTTCCCCAACCGACAAATGCAACAATTACAATAACCTGCCTTGCCTTGATTGCCTGGCAGAGATCGCTTTTAGCGATAAGGCCGCCACTTGTGGCTCTAGCTCGTAAGTGTTTTCTATCGGTTTGTTATTTTTATTTCTGGTGAACACAATAGTTTCTATGTATCTGTCTAATAACAATACAATGCGAGCAGGAATTTTAAACATTAATTAACTTGCCTACCGTTTCTAAGTAACGCTGTTATGTACATGATATAATCAATTTTCGTCAAATAACAAATAGTCAAAAAACGTAAAATTCTCTTAATTTAATGTGCGTTTATATACTTAGAAACATTTTTTATAGTTTATAAAGGTTATAGGATATTTTTTCGGGTAATGGTTATTATTTATTGTGGGCATGAATGTATAAGGGATATAAAACAAATAATTATATTTATTTAAATTTATATTAGTATCTTATAATTGTTATTACCATAAGTTTGTCGTCGCTGTATCGAATTTATGAGCATATGTTTTTTTATATACTATAGAATGCATTTATGTTTCTAATAAAAAATATATCAACAAATATTTCATTGAATATAATATATAGCTAAAGGTAAAGTTATTAATGAATTGGTGAAAAAATTAATTAAATGTTCTACTTTTTATTGCTGGCTAGTGCCTTTTATAATTATACAAAATACAAGGCAACAGACACTACAAAAACAGTTAGACTGCCCATAAACCGTTTAAGGTCTAGGGACAATCCAAATGCTCAAGCCCACTACCAGTTGGCATCGTACCCAGCATACTAGCGGCATTACCACGCTGAATGGCAATGCTTGTATGCGTCGCATTAACCAGGCGCTCTGAAAGACTTGAGGTGAGGTGAGAAATGAGGTGAGCTCCCAGTCCCCAAGGGCCCAATTTATTGTGTACTTGTGGATTTTTTCTCAAATATTTTGAGGCGCTTGGGTCTCTTCCATTGATGTCTTACGCTGATGAGAGTTTGAGGGTGGTAGGATAACTACATCCTAATCAACTTGTTCGTTTGGTTATACTATTTGCGGTGTAGCGTGGTGCCTGAGACATTAGCCGAACGGCCCCCTGATTATGTAACTTGCAACACGCGATTTATTCGCTAATTTGACAGTTCGGTCCTGAACTGTCAAATTAGCGAAGTCGGTCCTGAAATGTCACCATGCTACACCGCAAATCGTAGAACAGTGGCCTTAGTACGAGCACTTGCGACAAAGTTATCGTTACATAAACGATAGCAAAATGTATGAAAAATTGAACAGCGCGTCTATAGGACGTGAAAGGAAATATAATTTTTCATACATTTTGCTATCGTTTACGTAACGATAACTTTTTCGCAAGTGCTCGTACTATGGCCACTGGCACATACTGGTGTCACTTGTCCCATGGAACTACTGGAACGAAATAATGTCAGCTGTCCCATCATGGAACAACACGATGGGAATAGTGGGATAGACCCAAATAGTATATAGATGGTATTTTTTTTCTTCCATGTTGGCATAAAAACAAAACACAAAACTTCTGAACGTAATAAGTATAATATTGAACAACGATAACTATTTGACGTCAGTAGGATAATAAAGGATAACAATTTGACGTCACTGGGATAACTATTTGACGTCACTGGACGGAGATATGGGTGGTTCTGGTGAAGATTCCCTGTCTGTCTCGTCAATGCAGCGCACCTTGCCCAGTAAGCGGTCGTTTTCCTCCTTCAGTGCGTATATTATCTCTTGTCTTTCCTGTGGATAAAAAGTTTGTAATATATAGTGTTATCCAAATTTTGTCATACACAAGACGGCATGTATCTTTCTGGTGGTCTAATTTAATAAAACCTTTAGTTTTTGAAGTTGCTAAAACCTTTAGTCTCAATTTTAAAACTACGCTATTGGTCTGTTGCATGCGAAATGGTCACTAAGATATATTTTTTTATTTGTTTCTAAAGTAATTTTATATTAGTCCACGCTTTAGTATTAACTATTTAAATGTTAAAAACAAATCAAAAATTTGACGACCGGCAGGATTACAACCTACGCATTTGGGTAAACGCTCCGATCGCTCTACGCCAGGGGTTCCCAACGTCTATTTCGTCACGCCTCCTTACTGCCTAAAATGCAATTACCCACGCCCCCCTCGCCGCAAGCAAGAAGAAGCTCATGTATTTTTAAAATACATACAGCAAGGTAGAGCTAATTAATTAAATGTTTAATTAAAAAAAAGAAAAAAAGACAATATTGGTACAATCAATGTGATGCATATTTTGGCAAGATTCCCTATTTTGGGTTGAATAGCAAGCTGGTACTTACTTCAATCTTTGCCTTGAACTTCTCGTCCAGCTTCTCTCTGTCCTCAGTGACATGCTTCAGCTTAGCTCTAGCCGTGGCGGGTGGCACGTATCGCGCCGACAGTCCCAGGATTGACTCCATTTGGAAGCATCGCGTGCGGGTCGATTTCAACTCCGTGCGCAGGTTGTTGATCTCACTCAATAATGTGCAATTCTCCTGCGTTGGAAAAATCAAAATGTTATACAAGTGATCTGTACAAAATTTCAAATTGACAGCTTATATGGTTCTTGCGAAAATATGGTGGTATATACAGACAAAAACGGAAGTCTCACTATAGGTGTTTCTTTTACCATTTTGTAACGAAACTCCAAACATCGTTTTATTTTTGTATTTACATAACCATTTTCGTGGCCGGCTCGTGTAAAGCTAAAGACTTTCTTGTACTATTCCTGGAGCCTGGGTCTTAATACAGCTACGGTATCCCCTGCATGTCATAAGAGTCGGCTACAAGTAGGGTTAACAGATGAAAAATAAAACAGACGAACATAGAACCTCCTCCTTTTCGAAAGTCGGTTAAATATCTGACATTTCCTTCAAAGTTAAAGAAGTAAAGAAATTTCCTGACATTTTCTTCAAAGTTCATATTTCGCGGCATAATGAACTTGAGTGGCGGTCTTTTTAATTTTATTACTAGAATTCCGGACGTCCGATGAACTCCCCTGTATTCCGGACTTAATCGGAAATCCGGAAAATTCCGGACGTTTGGCAACCCATCGTAGCTCACAAACGGCTGAACCGATATTTTTTTAATGAGATTCATGAATCTCTGTTTAGCTCTGATTCATGAAAATTTGTTCAGCTGTTTGGAGATTATTAGCTCTTTTATAGGGTTAAAAAAACGATTTATACATTTTACGATGAAATATGTTTGTATGCTATGCGACCAAACTTTTTGAATCGTCATTCTGTTAGCTCTATTATTATTACCTAAGATGTTCGATCTAGCACAGACTTCACGGATTTGTGTAATACCAATAAAATCTGTTACGGTTTCGTCATAGCAGTTCGATGAACTGCAATTTTAATTGCTTTTGTCTTGTAAGACGTTTCCGGCTCACAATTCTCACAGCATTTCAGATTCAAACTAAACAATAGGTACCGACGAACTTTAATTTGTTTTCTCTTTATAAAACTAATTTTGTTATTATGCAGTTTTGGCTAGACACTTTTATAAAAATAATTTAATATAATTAATGTCGTTAACCAGTCATATTTGACAATCAGCGTCCGTGGTACCTATAATGTTTTAAAAATTGTTCACACAATTTGTGTCCCGCAGTTTTACCCGCTCTTAACTAATTAACTAAAAAATCAAATTTTATTATAATAACTTAAACCAAATTTTATCCAAATTTCTGCGCTTAGGAGCGTAGGTTCGATTCCCATCTAGGACAAACAATTGATGAACATTTGAGTTTGTTTTATGTTTGGGTGTTAATATATATTTATGTATTTAAAAATAAATATGTACGTTGTACATATGTCAGTCTCTGGCAGCCATATTACAAGCTTTGCTTAGTTTGGGGTCAGATGACCGTGTGTGCAAAAATTTCCCAGATATATTGTTTATATTTATATATATAAAAAAACAAGTTACAAGTATATTGTCATCCAGTGTGTACGTGTGTGTTTGCTCCAACTCACATCTACAACGGCTGAACAGATTTAGACGAAATTTGGTATGGAGGTAACATTGTAATTTTTATTATTATTCCTGGCGCCATTGGCCAGGTCCCCGAGCTGTCCCTAACACTATCAGGGGAATTGTCTAACTATTCTTTATATATGTGTTTCTTAGTCTACTTACCTATCTCAATTTCCTTTATCACACTGATATCATAAATATGTGAAAGTTTGGATGGATGGATGTTTTTTACTCAATTACGCAGAAACGGCTGGATGGATTTGGATGAATATATAATACATTGCTTATGTCCTAGGTTAACAAATAGGCTCCTTTCATCATCATCACTGATTTTCACAACGGGGGTGAAACCGCGGGGCGCAGCTAGTTGTACATATAAGTTTTGTTACATCTTTCTCTTATTTATATCGCTCTTAACATATGAGTTTGATATACATATATGTATATATATTATATTTATATTGTAAAATATATAGGTAATTATAACTTTCTTACATATATTCACAACATCCCTACTAATATTATAAATGCGAAAGTAACTCTGTCTGTCTGTCTGTTACCTTTTCACGCCTAAACCGCTGAACGGATTTGGATGAAATTTAGAATTGAGATAGCTTATGTCCTGGATTAAAACATAGGCTACTTTTCATCATCATCATCATCACCGATTTTCATCACCACGCGGGTGAAACCGCGGGGCGCAGCTAGTATTCAATAAACCTATTTCTAGTTTTTTTTTTTAATTCTTATTACATTAAGTATCAACTACGATTGTGCCTTACATCTATCGCTCCAACTCTGTATATAGCTCTCTTCTATACACCGCTCATTCGGTTATAACGTGCAAGGGTGTTTCTTCCGTATCCGGTTCACAGGAATATGATGAGCTCTCTCTAAGTTTGAACCTAAACCTTGGGTTCACAGTAAATCCTACTTTTTATTCTGAAAAAAGGTTCCCTTGGAGTAGTGGGACCAACAGCGGACGTAGCCGGGCAGCTAGCTTTAGTATTAATATTGGATTTAAATGCCTTACATCCATAATCCTGTTGATATCAGCCTTGGACCCCCCGAGCGCCTTAGCCAGCTGTTTCTTGAGTCCTGCGACTTGCTTCTCAAGGTGGTCTCTTTGCCGATTGAACTCGCGGATCGCCTCGTCCTCAGCCACGCGACTTCGCACGAAGTCTATGTCTTCCACGTATTTGTGGAATAATTCCTATTCAAACGAGACATTGATGTTGATGATCTGTATTATTAAAAGAACAAGCTTCTTCACCCACACATCAACACGATTTAAAAAATGTCTACAAATACCTCTTCATGCTGACAACACCGCTAGTGTTGCAGGTGTCCATTGACGCCCATTACCTTACCATCAATCGGATCGCATGCCTGTTTTCAACTATTTTTATTAACAAACAAAACTGTATAATATGCCAAAGTAATCGAAATCACTTTTTACTATTACACGATCTATTGACGATTATCGTAATTCATACCAAGCCCAAATAACTAGTAATAATAGTAAATTGTACCTATTGGAGGTACAATATTGTCGCGAGGAAAATTCCATGAAAATCCATTCGTGTTTTTGACAGTATGCTGTATAACTGACCTCGCCGTTTCAATCATTTCTCCCAGTTTCTTGCAACAACATAGTTCGAAATAGTCATGCCAAAATATCGTGATTAATCGTAATAACTCACTTTTACGTTCAGTCTCAATTTCATCGGATCTTGGAAATTTGCGGTCATATTGTGTAAATCAATTTTGATTTTCTTCAATGTGCCTTTCAAGGTCATCGTTCTATTAGATTCATTCAAATAGTCCTTTTTAGCAGACTGTAGTTTTTCGTTCAGCTGAGAGATCGTGAGCTCTGAAACATCACAATTTCCAACGTCAATATTTGCGACACCTTTACTTGACGATTTCTACGTGATTTCTACTGAAAAACTGTCAACTACATACTTAAAAATTATATACTTAACATGGGCTAAATAGACGAAATGTCTGGTGCCAAAACATAAGAAAAATCAAGATCTCGATTCTTGGCTATTATAATGCAAAATAAATTGGTATCTATCTACATGGATTTATATTAATTATACCTAATACTCCTTAACAAGCTCGCTATTTGAACATACGTAAAAAAAGATGTGAAAATTAAAATGATACTGCTAATAATAATCTTGATAGCAAGACTAAATGAACGATACATAAGAAAAAAATTACAACTGATTGATTACCGCGGAAAGCCTTTTTTTTCAAAAGTGACTCCAGTGACACTTCCAATTCAAGAATACGGACCTTTTTGGCTTTGATTTCGCGTGTTAACGGGTCTATCTGTTGAATGTCATAAATTTAGTTAAAATCGGTAATAAACAGCTGTAACTTTTTTCGATACATGAAGTTATGCGTATATGCCTAATGGAATTATTCCTCCTAAAATAATCATACCAAGGTCATGTTTAACATTAAGAAGCTTCATTTCTTCATTTTCCATGTCGTCTATTTGAACCTTCAACTCTCGGATCATTTGTTCCTTCGGCTCAATCTATGCGAATAGTCAATATCTTATCGTTTATACTCTATACGATTGCATTTATCATTAATATATAATTATCTTTAGTATCGTTACGTCATCTAATAGTCCAACTCACCTGATTCTTGAGTTCTGTTATTTTAAAGTTGAGCACAAACTTGTATTTCTCCAATTCTTGCTTCTTCCTCTTTAATTCGTAAATTCGTTTCTCTTTATCTTCAATCGTCATATCCCTTTCACCGATTTCTTTCTTCAAGTCAGCCACATCCCGTTCCAATGTAGCAATTACTTTTTGAAACTGTTTGTGTTCAGCTATAAAACGAATAAAATAAGTATTATGAACGCCAATTTGTGAAATATTCAATTGGGTTTGTTAGCAATAGACATTACCTTTGAGCTGCACGATTTGATGTTTAAATTCGTCTATTTCCTTATGAGCACTGATGAGTTTCTTTTTCATAAGTCCTGTTTCTCCCTTCAGTCTAACGTTTGCGTCCTTTTCTTCTTTCAATTGAGCTTCGTATGATGTCTTTATTTCTATTATTTCACGATCTGCGTCATCTTCTATAGCTGTCTTTATTGTTTCATGTTCTCTTTTTTCCATATCTGCTTGTTCTTGGAGCTGAAAATAAGTATGTATAATAACAATTCATTGTGATAATCAATACGTATTGCATTCGGATTTACCTCTGTCAGGACGATGTCTTTTTCTTCTAATTTTGCTTCAAATGTATCGTTCAAATCCCTCAAAGCTTTGCGTTTACTCTCAGCCAAGTCATCGAGCCTCTCATCGTAATCCTTCCTCATTCTTGCCGTTTTGTCTTCAAGGCTCTACAAACATTGGAAAAAAATTAAGTATCTATTCTCATTAACCTAGGCTTAAATAAGGTAGGCACCATACCATAGATTTAATATAGGGATCACTAAAAAAACAGCCACAAAATAAAAGTGTGGTCATATTTCAAATTCTGTCTTAGTATGGAATTTACGTTACTTATAGATCTTTATAGTCGTGTATTAATAAACTAAATTTGCCAACATCCTAGAGTTGCTAGCTGCAGTAGCATTGGCATTTCTGAACGTGAAATAAACTATTAACATACTTACTTGGTTTCACAAGAGTAGGTAATGCAAAATTTGGTAGGTACACAAAATAGCACTATCACACACACACACACACACATCATCAGCCAGTTAACGTCCACTGCTGAACAAAGGCCTCCCTCTTAGAGAGGGGTGTTGCCATAATCCCCACGCTTGGTAGGCGGCTTGGAGGTCGCAGTATGTTCACCGTGTACTAATAAGACGCTGGTGCCCATCCTCCGGTGGTTCTGGTCGCAGTTTTAGGACATACCCGGGTCCACAGACACGGGTAAATAGCACTATATTAGGCCTGTAGGTATCTCTTATCTTTCTTCGTCTGCGTTGGATAACAATATGGCGGTATTATGGCGTAATATTGATTACAGCTTACAAAATAAAACATTTTAAAATACCATTTCGGTACCTGATATCTGTGATACTCGCTAATAAGTTTGATATTGAAATCGGCTTCTAGCGATTGCAGCGTTCTCTCATGTCCCGATCTAAGTTTGGCAATATCTTGTTGAATCATGCCGATTTCGTGTGTATGCTCGTTTTCCATAGTCTGTAAAAAGTAGGTACAATTGATTTACAAACACATAGATGTACGCACTAGTACTAAAATAATGAAACATACGACCCGTGTTTTTAGGTATAGATTTAGATAAGTTTTAGAAATATCAACAAACTAATTTAAATTCATCATCTTTTCGTCTCATTTAGCTTGCAACAAATGTAGACTAAATAGTAAATATACAGATTAGATACCTTAATAGTTACTGTTTTAAATATACTTTTGGTTTAGACGTTTTTGGGCGCTAACCCTATAGGTATCCATAGTTTTAAATATCTGGCTAGTAAATCTTCTTATAAAATCTTCATAACAAATGAAAATGTGGATTTATTATCTCACCTCATTCTTGTCTTTGAGCTCTTCGATGGCGGCGCAGTATCCCTCATGCACTTCTTTTAATTTCTCGGCCTGCGTCGCTTCTGCTTGACGCAGTTGATACGTGTGCTCTGTTTCCAGTTCACTCATTCTTGTGCTAAGTAACTAAACAATAAATTAGATATACGATGTGCCTAAGTTAATTTAGATCATAATAATGTACAAGTATCGTGGCCATAGGCAGCTGTGTCAACAAACTCCAAAGACCTTTACCACCAGGATAGACACTGCAATCATGTCAAATTGTGTAAAAACTTAGCGTGCCGCATTTTTATGTAGTGACTGACGTTACGAAAGCAATTTGTGGTAGTTTAACTCCACTCGCACAGCCAACTGCTTTCGAAGAGTTTTTTCAGTTTACTTACTATGGCTCAATTTACCATTTATTAATAAGTATATTTTTATTAGTTAAAAGGCTTGCGCTTCACTGCCACCTCGCCTGATGTTTTTTTATAAGGAATAGGTTAACGTTTGGCCTCCCAATTCACCGACCATCTACAACCATAACCAATTCTGTTAATCGATGATGCGGTCTACGATGGAGCACGCTTGCCTAGAAGAAACCGATTCACTCGCAATTTAAAGACACTCAGATTTTAACTATTGTGGTACACCCATTCAGGCAGCGCATTCCACAGACTAGCAGTTCGCACAATAAAAGTGAAATCAAAGCGCTTCTTACGGGTTTCCGGAATATCAACCATGAATCGGTAACGACTTTTCGTGCCCACTCTGGCAGTCCGATAGAAAAATAGGCAGGCCAGAATTAAATCATGACGATCCGATGCACACTCCGAAATGTATCCGATAAAAAACCGATCGACTAGCAACTTTGCATTTTTTAATAATAATTGACATCTGGCGTGCTACTGCCACGACGACGACGGGGATCAAAAATAATTATGCAACGTGTTAGTTGCGAGCATTAGTTCAACTTAATACAGGTGAAGTCGCGGTGTCTATCTTGACAAAAGGCTGTGGACAATACAGAAGTATCATATATGTTACACGTTACCACTTACATTGATATTGTTAATTTTCTCTTGCAAGTCTTTTTTGCTGATCAATATTTCCTTCGAGTACGCGAAATCTTTATCTAGAGCTATTGCTCTACCGTCAGCGTTAGTTAATCTCCACAGGCAAATCGAGGCGTCTTCCGCAACCGAGATCAACGTCTGATCATCATACGCCAGCGCTATGCATGTGACCTTCTTGTTGTGCATATGAAACTCGTTGAAAATTGCTTTGTCTAACAAGGGTAGCTGAACAGCTGTCACGCCGCCTTCCCCGCCAGTTATAAACAGCATCATATCAGATCTTGAGAGCACGATAGTATTTAACTGGACTCCAATCAACGGCAAATTCCTTCTGATACTATTTGAACCAATTTCTTTTATCTCTCCATCTGATCCTACACCGAATGTTGTTTTTCCGATACTGAAATTATATTTGACATTTGATTATCATTTGCTTCATCATCATTATTGTCAGCCTATCATTTTCCCGCTGGGACACAAGGCTTCTCTCAGAGAGAGAGGATGGACCTTAGTCTTTGAAATTGTGAGGTTCTACGTCCAGTTAACCTACAGTTTTCCCTTTAGCATTTACACCCCCCTCGGTCGTCCATTCGTATATAATTTGACCACATCGTTTGCAGTTGTGTGCGCTCAGTATTGAAGTGTGTGTTTGTAGAACTAGTAAGAATATGTCAGTGTGTGCAATACGTGTTTTCCTCGCCCCCTTCAGTTTTTGGCAAAAAAAATCGGTACTAGCTCGAGTTTAAAGGCAGATCCAAACTATATATTATCAAAGCTATAGATAGATATAGAAACTCTATTGTACACACCAGAAATAAATGTTACAGATAAAGAAACTTAAAAGCTAATGCCACAAGTGCCACGATGTTTTCCTTCACCGTTGTTTAGCGATAGCACCGTAACTGCACACAATTTATTAAAGTACTAATAAAGTCATTGGTGCAGGGACGAGGATTGAACCGGGTGCCGTCAGATTGTAAAGCGCACACCACATGCTATGGCCCGGCCACGGTAGCTCCTACATGCAGAGTTACTATCAGCTGTCTCATACATTTTGTCAGGAGTGAATGTTTTTCGCGAATTTCGAAATGTCGTAGAACAGGTGTTCTTTGTACTGATGTGCTGAGGCCGCCAGTAACCCCGTGTATATTATTCGCTTATCTTTTTTTTATCGCGAATAAGTTCACGTTTGACCACCATCTCGCCTGTTGGTAAGCGACGATGTAGTCAAAGATGACGCAGACTTAGAAGCCACTCACTCTAGCCTTGAGAAGGCCCAGGTTATATCTCTCAGGAAACAAGGAAGGCAGGTTGTTCCTGTCCTTGGCTGCACGGATTAGAAACGTATATAGAATCGAAACGCTTGTTAATCTAAATACAATATAGAAGAAATAACCTGTTGGCCGCACATGCGCTGAACTGGTTAGTCTTCAAGATGATCTCCCCGACCCGTTGACCGCTCGACATACTCCACTCGTATACTGCACCCTCAGTCCCACATGATACTAACGTCAAATCATTTGCTGCCCACGCTAAACATGTTATCTAGAACAAACATCTCAATAACCTACCTATTCTCGTATATGCATGGTAAAAATCTTAAATTCTTAGCAAAATAACACAAAAAAAAAATGGGACAAACTATTTAAATTACCTATACGAAGAATTGAATTGTAAATTATGTTTTCATCCCAATAGTAGCTATACCTAGTCTGTGTTTCATCCGAATTCTTCCATAACATTGACACGAAGTGACGTTTCTTTCTATACATAGTTATTTGCTAAGAATTTAAGGTTTATATTTTGGTATTTATACATAAGAGCAAAATGTTTCGTGCAACATCCATCTATGTCGCATAAAAAAATAATTGAATATATGAAATGATTGAACGTAAAATAAACTATACGGATTACGGATAAAGAGTACCTACGCACAAGTTTTCATGCAAACGAATCAATTCTAGTGAAAATAAAATATATAAACATGTTAGAAACTTGTTTGCATCGAATAATGTTTTTTTTATAAACATTAAAAAAATATGACATATGACAATTCAAAAAACAATTCGACTGGTTTTTTTGTTACGTCGGAACGCTGTCATTTATAACCTATTTGGAAAATTATTTATAGTTTTTGCTTTATTTGAATGGATATTATACATTCAAATTTCTTTTCATACTCGGTTAATTAGTTTTTGTAAATCAAAATAACTAGAAAAAAATATGCCATCACAACTTGATTTTTCATTTTATATCTTCAAAAATTATGAAATGCGCGGACGATATTGACGGAGCACGATGCAATGCTCTTAGAATGCTTTCTTACCCGTCCATTATGGCCTTTTAAATTAAAGACGTTCTGAAAAGACACTGACGAAAAAACTTGTATCACTTGACCATTGACAGCACCGAACATGTGTCCGTTAGTGCTAAACTTCGCTACCTTGCAATTTCTGATAGGAAACTCTCGCATCACTTCGAAATCGTCGATCAGTACTACCATGAAACGTAACTTATCGGAAAAGCCTACAATTGCGAAGAGGCCTGAAAAAAAAGTTAATAAGTTGAACCTCTAAATGAGCTTTCAATACCTAAAATAGTAATTTACATACAATGGTCGGTTCCTGTAGGATAACTGTTTTCATCGCCAATAAACAAACGATTCCTGCGCAATAGTTAAAAAAAATTGCACTCGCTTCGCTCGCGCTTAATTCTACGCTACAGTTTTTTAACCGACTTCCAAAGAGGTGGAGGTTATCAACTGTTTTTTAATGTTATGTTTGTTATGGTAACAAACATAAAAAAACCGCTGGTGAAAGTTATGAGGTAACATTGTAACGTTTTGTTGTTGTGAACCGATTTTGATGATATTTTTTATTTGAAAGCTGGTGCTTCCCGTGTGGACCCATTTCAATTCCATTCAAATCCAAGTCCAGTTCTGACACTTTTGTGAAGTCAGTTTTTTATATTGATGATTATTTCATAACCCATCATGTACTTAAATCTTATTTACATTGCAGCAAATCAACATTGAGGAAAATTTTTACAGTCACTGTGCTCGGTTTATTCTGGAAAATTATACATAGGTTCCTATAGGATATCTCATTTCAGCCCGAAAAACTAACGGTTTCTTTAGAGTGGTTTTACTTTTGCTGGGTATAGAACTCCCCTCTCGTTGTGCCATTGATTCCTGTCTCGGATTTTGGCATGAATGACCCTAGATCTATCGAATGTCAATTACCGACGGAAACCTTGTCCGCTATCTTGTCGGATATCTATAAAAGGCAATCT
Organism: Agriopis leucophaearia; assembly: GCA_949125355.1. NCBI lineage: Eukaryota > Metazoa > Arthropoda > Insecta > Lepidoptera > Geometridae > Agriopis > Agriopis leucophaearia. The sequence continues at coordinate 11,082,574 of OX421262.1, forward strand.
GTATATGTATGTTCCTTATGGACTCCGAAATGGCTGGACTGATTTGACGGGACTTTCACTGGCAGATAGCTGATGATGTAATGAGTAATCGGCGCAGGTTAGTCTTTATACTCGTGGATCTACTTCACCTGCCGTCATCACGCCTGACCACGACGACTACCTATCCTACCCAGCACGCTTAGCATTCTAGATCAAACCTGTTGGATGTAAGGAGACGCAATGGATCTCTTCCTGATACAACTTAATCATCTCGACATCATCAGTCATGTAGTTCCAGACCCTGAGGCTCTTGTCCTGTTCTCCTGACGTGATGAATATAGGCTTCCAAGCACACATCGATAAAGAGTTTATTTTCCCATAATGCATTGCCGGCCCGAGCTCCAAAAAACTGATTTCTGGGTTCTGGTGACCAATTAGTGTTTACCATTAAAATCATAGAATAGTATGCATTTTACGCAAAGATATTTAAAACTATGGATATCGGGTCAGCGCTCAAAAATTTCCGAAACAAAAGACAAGTAAACAATAATATCAAATCTAATATGCATGTGTACTACAATTATTATACTACAAATATTGCAAGCTTAATTAGGTTTTACCTATATAAACATTGTTAGTCTTGTCGGTATTTATAAAATGTATCTATATGTATTCAGGGTTACGCGGAAAGGATGTACTAAGCCAAAGGGGGCCTGCCTGTAATACCCATAATTATGAACAGCTTTTCCATGGGACCGTTACTATACAACTCTATATATATAAAAGAAAGTCGTGTTAGTTACACTATTTATAACTCAAGAACGGCTGAACCGATTTGGCTGAATATTGGTGGGGAGGTAGCTTAGAACCAGGAGACGGACATAGGATACTCTAAAAACGGCTGGACCGATTTTGATGAAATTTTGTGTTCCTGGAGCGGGTCATAGTAGCGAGGCCGAAGGCCGAGCTTACACCCGTGCGAAGCCGGGGCGGTCGACTAGTTTTCCATAGAAAGCAGTCATGCACACTCGATAAAATGTATGGAGCAGCTGATATTTTAGTTTTATTTTGTAGTAGAGTAGTAATACACCTTTACCGTGTAACCCCGGAAACCATCCTTAATTTATTTTATTTGGTAAATTTTGAGCTAGACTAGACTCAACATCCATGTGATAGTAAGTCTATGGTAATACCTGTAGCATATGTACGCCGAATAGCTTCACATAGTAAAGTTGCTTTCGCAAGGTGGTGATCAGGAGCGTCTCTTGGTTTGGATCTATTGCAATGTGTTGAATGGCGTCCAGCTCCGACCACATCGGGTTATCTCGAGTGTGCCTTTAGAAAGAATACATAAAAAATCATTAGTAACTAATATTAAAATTGATAATCACCGATTCCATAGGGCTAAATGAGACATCGACTCCCGGTTTGCCTTAACCGGACGTCTGGGAGTGCAAGCCGTAAGAGCTAAGAACCTATAAGTTCCAGGGTGGAAGTGTTAAAGGCATCAAGATACGAGTAGCGTTTAGTGAAAGTGCAATACACCTCTCAAAACCCTACGCCAATGTTGCTCCTCCGGCGCCAATAATATAAGGCAGCCTTCATGGAGGCCCATTTAGAGAGTGACAAGTCATCACCCGCCACAAGATTTTAACATGAGGTAAAATTGGCCGGTGCCATACCCCATTTCATAGACCAGCTCAACAGCATCAAGAACTCACTAGTAATCACGATTTTTTTGTCCTATAGTAACTGTAGGTACAAAAGTTTCATAATCCCATTCAATCACACCTAATAATTGTATTTTTTTATTTTATTTTTCCGGACCTCTTGGTATTTGCTTTGGCTCCAGCCACCAATGCCCCTTCAATGTCCGGGCTAAAAGCGAGAAATAAAAGAAATTGGAAAAAAAATCCTCATACTTATATGATTTCTTCGATATTCTGAAGACGTTTCTTTTTCTCCAATGATGAATAGTTTCTTTCTCAAACATGTGCACGTATCCAGGGCCACAAGCAAATGCAAATCCTGCAATTTATAATTCCCATTTCCAGCAACCAACTGTACCAGTCAATCGTAAAAAAACCTACGAATAATTACAACGACAGCAAATATCAAGCAAAATATTAACAGCAATGTGTAATAAATACCATACGTGGTACATAGTGTGTTTTGTTGAGATTTAGGCTCGAATTTGAGTTCCAATTATAACTGTAGTAAAACACAGTTTTTTATTTTGTTAATTACGTAGCGGATTCTGTATTGCTTGTAAGCTTCCTTGTAAGAATCAAAAGCGTGAATTTTATAAGACACAAAAATTGCTTTTGTCCGCGACACCGTACGCGTATCTTTCTGCTTCTATTTGCCCTCCTAAGCTCGGCTTTTTCGCAAAATCTGGGTGTGTTCAAGTCGCGAGTGAATCGGTTTCTTCTAGGCAAGCGTGCTCCATCTTAGACCGCATCATCGTTTATCATCAGATGAGATGGCGGGCAATCGGAAGCATATTATTCAATTTAAAAGAATCTATATACTTTGCTAATTTCAGCATCGTAGGTCAAGTAGTTTTCGAGATTTATGCATAAAAATATATAGATTTTGTTTATACCCTTAGCAAACATCGTGAAATTAGTCACAGGGAAAGTTTCTTCCAATTGGACGGGTTCATCTGTCATGTCTTGTTTGCTCGAGGTGCTCCCTCCTTTGTCTCCTGACTCGGCCGCTGTCGCAGCCTCTGCCCTGTTTTATTGAGTGTAATCTACATGTCAAGGATCTATTTAGGTATGTAAATACTTACCTAATCAGTTTCCCAAAGATTATTGGGGAAAGTATACAGGGTTGTTAATAATAAGCAAACAGATTCTCGCAGGCAGATTGCTTATATCATATATATATATATATATATATTCATATATATATCTAACAACTTTAGTTCCATGACTTTTTACAAACATAAACAAAACAATTCTTTGTAAACTTTTTTTTTATCATGCATGATTTTTGTGTTACATTCTATACGTGGAAGATTCGTCTCCTAAACATTGCCTGGGCCCATGCGTTTCTTTTCATTTGAATCTGCGAAAAGTTATTGAAAAAAGACGGAACTATTAAAAGTCAGTAACAGAACTGGAACTGTTTGTGAAACTGAATAAGTATTAGGTAGGTATGTACCTTACCTAATACCTACCTAAATATACATATACGTAACTATTATTTATATATATCAAAGAACATTATTAACCGCTGGCGTCATGCACTCTTCGTTTTGGTACCTACTTACAGTAGTAACTGAATATTATGCTTAAGAATAGGCAATCGGACTGATATATTTCTGTCTCATAAAAAAAATAAGCATATAGTCGACCACCGAAAATAAAATTAATATATGTTCGAAATTATGGAAGATATAAGCATCTTAACGTCTTGCTAGACTTGCAGAGTGCGCACTATACTTACAAATGACGTCACTTGAGGGTAAGCCATACAAACCCCATAGTGAAACTCATTTTGAGGGAAAGGAAAGAGCATTCCTTCCTAATCCAACAAAAAAACTTTAAATGCTTCCATCTCAGTTTTTTTATTTCGATTTAAATAAATTCTTCAGTATAGGTATCTCCCTACGTATTACATGTAAGTAATCAACAACTCAAACACCTGTCCGGTACCCGAATAACATTTATCACAAAAATACTAAATGGAACACCTAAATGTCTCATTAGGTACCTGCTTTCCATAAACAACCATTCACGCATCAGGAAAAAATATAGGTAAGTTTTCGATATTACTTACCTTATGTAAATTGCTTACATAGGCTTTGAACAATATTTGTGACAAAGCGTCTTACAGTCAAGGCAAAGGGCGAGGCCAACAAATATATTGTCATGTACGCGCTAAACATATCGTACCTATAGGTGCCAATTCACGAAGAACGAAACAGGAGTTATTGCATAACATACGAGTAACTTACTCGGCCTCAACCTTCTTTAGTGACATCTCGACGACTTCACTCGCTTTGAATATGCAGTTCTGTCTGATCTCACCGTTCTCCACCATCATGATCATTCCGTTGTCTGTCCCGAACATAATACGGTCTGGATTCAGCCACATGCAAGTCGTAATGTTGATCTGAACCGAACAAAGCTAGTTAAGACAACGTAGGTAAAATGTTACGAGTGTATACGCCAATTGAAGAATTTGCAATCCAGGATGATATTAATCGTAGATTGTAGTAGGTGGGTACTAGGTAGATAATAAAAGTGTTCCTGGCCGTCTAGAAGATGTTACTAAAATTTATTAATGCTCTTAAAATATTATAGGAGAGTACAGCTATTTTGTTTCGCTATCTGGTAAAAAAATAATGTTTAATGGTTTTTCTTAACTGATATAGCATACAAATCTTATATTGAATTGATTCTGGGTATTGAAAATAAAAATAATATAGCGGCCGCGATAACATTGTCTGAACTCTTTTTGTCCAAGATCAGTATAAAAAAGCGACCTCATAAAATGTCAGAACGGGACCAAATTGAAATGGGACCACACGGGATGCACCAGCTATCAAATAAAAAAAGAATCATCAAAATCGGTTCACCCAGTCGAAAGTTCTGAGAAAACAAACATTAAAAAAAAAACTAATTAAGAACCTCCTCCTTTTTGGAAGTCGGTTAAAAATACAGATGTTATCTATATTTTAGCCTTGTCACGTTTGTGCACGGATATAAAATGTGCACAACATTTTATCGCGGCTAGCAGCTGGAACTAGTTTTTTCAATGCAAAACTTACATTCTCAGCCTTGCACCAACCCCATTGCCGCCACACTGTCTCAGCCACATTCATGATACGAAAAGTGTATGGCCCTGTTATCACAATCAACGTTGCGTCTGTGGGATTGCATTGCACCTAAAAATACGAACAAGCTAATTATTATTTTAAGGCGAGGTTTTCCCACTTTTAAGCCATGCTTGTTTCTTAGTACAGATGATAAGGCTTAATACTTTTATTGTATTTAAGTCGCATTTATTGGAACAAAACTATGGCGCTTACACTCAACAGTCGTGCGTTTCGCTACTTTTATATGTGAGGTTTCTCTCATATTTTTCGAAAAGTTAGGTCAAATGTAAAATGTACCTTTACGGTTCCCACCATAATTATGAAATCTGTATATTAAGATATCGTAGACATACCTAATTTAGTAAATAGGTATTTGAATAAATCCAAAAAAAAAAACAGGGAGAAAAGCGCCAGTATAAATATATTTTTTTGTCCTTAATCGTGTTTCGATCTTTACAGTTTCTAAGATGCAACACTCAGTTTGATATGACACCATTTTTATAATTTTATGCTCAACATGGAAGTAGACATACTAAAACTAGAAAGACCAAAAGTGCAAAAAGTGGGAAACGAGGGCCTTAAAGCATGATTGATATACGTTATGTTGGGAGCTCACTTACGGATTCCACATAGCCCTGGCCGCTAGGATTCTGAGCTTTCGCATGACTTTCGACCTTTCCTTTGTCCCAGTTGTAATAATACAGATACCAATCCGGCTCTCCAGTTACAGCGACAATATATTTAGAATCAAATGTAAACTGAACACAAGCAAACTCTCGTGCAGTCGAGTTTTCGAAAGGAACCGTCAGAATTTTCCGTCTCTTGTAGGTGGTTAAATCATAAATAGTTATTATAGGCTTTTGACCTTCTTCGGCGATCTCGTTTAGTGCTAACCATCGTCTGGAATGGTGCCAATTTAACCAAAATTAATGTTTCACTAGCTTTGTAGAAGTGGAATCTAATTATGAGACACCAATTTTTTTTTTATTATGTGAGGTGATATTTTGGCGTCGCACTTCTTGTGCATTTGCCAGTGTCAAGTATTAAATATTGTCTAATTTTACAAAATATGTATTTTCAAACAAGACAGAGTCAAGCACAGTCATGGTTAAGTCAACGCCAAAACCTATGAGATTTATAGTTTACCTGTTTGGAGCCAGTACCAAAGACTTGATCGGCTTGTGCTTATCCTGAAGTCGAATGAACTTCTGCTTCTTTTGAAGGTGATTGTGTATAACAATGACTCCTCCAGCGGGGTAGATAATTTCAGACTCCGACAGATAGTGAGCATTGAACCTACACAAAACACTAGGTCAAGATTGAAAGGAAAGAACCAATCAAAGCTGAGCTATGTTGGGGACATGGCTAGTTTTATAAAGTCATTCAGAACCTAATGTTATTTTATGTTTTGATTGAGTAGCTATTGTTCTTCAACCTTGAAGCTAACGATTGCTAATAAATAACGTAATTATAACGTAATTATAAATTAATGTAATTATAACGTAATTAACAAACTAATTTGCTAGAAGCAATACATTTTCAAATCTATTTGCGGTACTTACTGTATGTCCGTCCGGAGGCCATAAAATATCCGGGCCTGTATATTAGGAGGTGTTGTCATAGCCATGATTGTTTATACTGATAAAATAAAATCTTAAAATAACGAATATGATATCATAAACGTAAACGTTTTACAAACTTCTCGAATAAACGCAGTCGCAAACTGACGCAATTTGAAGTTGTCAATGTTGCTATGGATACGTTAGCTACGACCTATTTTCTTTGGAAATAAGGTGAGTAGGTAAGTATGGTTGGGTAAAAAGTAGGTTGCATGCTACTATGACTATAGCTCTAATTGCTTCCACTGGGTCACCGAATGTTATATCGCTACTCAGATCATAACAATAGCGTGTAGAAACAATATCTACAAATACATCTTAGACTCTAAGGATTTAATAAACCGGCCATGTGCGAGTCGGACTCGCGCACGAAGGGTTCTGTACCATTATCTATAAAAACGGCAAAAAATTACGTTTTTTGTATGGGAAAATTTTTAAATATTTGTTTTATTTTAATTATTTATTTGTAAAGTGAATATATAACTAAATATTATTTTAATCGTTCGAGCGTCTGTCTGTTGCCGTTATCAATATCGAGCAAAAAAAATCACGTTTTTTTTTGTATGGGAGCACTCTTAATTTTTTATTTTATTTAGTATTTGTTGTTATAAATAGAATCTGTGAAAATTTCAACTGTCTAACTATCACGATTCATGAGATACAGCCTGGTGACAGACGGACGGACAGCGGAGTCTAAGTAATAGGGTCCCGTTTTACCCTTTGGGTACGGAACCCTAAAAAACAACCATTGATGTACTAGCTACAGTAGAGACATGGGTGGGCACGGCGGCGCACCCCATAACGCCCACCCTGAAATTATGAGCAGGAGATGGAAAATCAATGGAGTGAAAAATAACAAACATAAATTTATTTTTAAACCCTCATATAATTACTGATAATCTTAAACGGCAGAACATATTCTCTTGAATCACAACTAAGACTGGTCAAACGCGGACTTATTCTCGATAAAATATGACTCGATCAAGTCACTTTTCATACAAAAAAACTAAATCAAAATCGGTTCCGCCGTTTGGAAACTACGATGCCACAGATACATACATGAAACTTATACCACCCCACATTTTGGCTTCAGGGGTTAAAAACATCAGCCATGAACTGAGAAACGACGAGAAATGGCTAAAGAGCTGTGCTATTTAGCCAGGCTACCTGATCTGATTGGTGCTCAATGCCGTCTGTAGTGGCGCATCCTCTCTGCAATGTCCGAGATAACTCCCCGCTTCCGGCAGCGTCCGACACGTCTGTTACTCATACCGTATTTGTATGAAAGGCAAGATTCCTTATTTGTAAGGTGATTCCTTGTTATTATTTACGTAGATCTTGGTTTCTTTAAAAAAGTTGGTCTACCCAGAGCACTGACCTCTATTAAAGCGAGTACAATAGAGGTCAAACCTAGAGTAATTTAATACCCGTTGCTATTACGTGAGCAGAAATTTTGGTGAAATAAATACCTGTGATTGAGAAGAACTTGGGAAACTTTGGCTATATATTTCTGTTTTTTTTTTGTGTAGTTTTTCCTCAGCTCTGTCTAGGTCAAATATATTTTTATACTGGAATATAAAGCTATGATTAAAAAGAACTTGAAAAGTAAATCGAAAGGGACATTTTCTACATTTTCCTTAATTATAGGACTAGGACCTAGTGTAGGTAAGTTAGTACATACCTACACTAGGTCCTAGTATTTTTTTGCTTTGCCAGCTTCTTTAGATTAATCACTTGATAGATGTTTGATGAACGTAAGATATTTATATGCTGGTAGTACCCGATGTAGTACTACAGTAAAATATTGAAAGTTTTTTTTTTCTTTTAATTTTAACAATATTATTGCAGCTGTCGGAGTTAAAAAAATACTTGGACCTAGTGTATAGTATAGCTATCTAATTTCCTTAACTGTTCTCCAAGCGTCGAAATTTTGATAGGTTCGACCTCGTTTAGTTTCCTATCTAATGAATCCTAGATTTCCTATCCGCCTGGCACATTGCTAATTATTAGGTCTGATTTCACTCCTTACTTTAATTTACTTACTTACCTTCCTGTAGTTGTATAGTTAGAGCGAAATTAGAACTTTATTTTCTTATTTCCACTTTGGCGTTACTTATCCAAATCTGTTTACTTATTATACTATGCTTGGAGTTTCTTTGCGCGATAGAATCCGGAACGTAGATATTCGCCAAAGAACCAGAGTCACCGACATAGCTATTAAAATTTTTGCAAGCTGAAGTGGCAATGGACAAGCCACATCGCTCGAAGAACCGACAACCGATGGGGAAGAAAGGTTCTTGAGTGGAAACCACGAACCGGAAGACGCAGCGTAGGCGGGCCTCCCACTAGATGGACTGACGACATTGTGAGAGTCGCGGGCATTCAGTGGATGCAGATGGCAGGATGTCGTTCAATGTGGAGGTTAAAGGGGAACGCCTATGTTCAGCAGTGGACGTCTGGCTGATGATGATGACTTCTCAAGTGTAGACAGGTCAGCTTATGATACTAGTAAAGTAATACAATGCATACTGTTCAATCGATCTTTATCATTATTTGGTAGATCTATATACCAAAGAATTAAACACGTTGATTACGAAGCGTGATTCAACACAGACACTCGAAATTTCTAACTTATAATATGTATATTGCCCGTATCGTGTCCAATCCAATGAACTCTTTATACATAACTTAGGTACTAAATGAGTTTTTTTGTACCGACCCTTTGTTTGTTTGTAAGTAGATATTAAATAAAACAAAAGCACGCGATGACTAAGATGTTTTGTTTTTATTAGCGCTACCAGGCACATAGCCAAACCTTTTACCTCAACGAAAATGCAACTTTGAACTCATTTCACGTTTTATTTACTTACTTTATGTTGGCATTTTTTTACTTAGTTTTCCACGAGTTTCCACACGAATTTAACGTTCCAAATTCAAACCACTTTATTCCCTAGGGAGTTTCTCATACAACTTTATATTGCTTTACTTTACGTTGAGGTCGCATTATTGGACATAAAAGATTTTTTTAAATACGTAAGGTGAACTCGTGTACATATCCATTAAGTGATAAGTGACGTGACTACCCCAAGTGAATGACGTATACATTAAATAAGCATTATAGACTATATATACCTAATCCAATGATCTTATAAACCTAATCAATCAAAAGCGTGACTTTTAACCAAAACGAAAAATAACGGTATGACGTATGGAGTAAGTAGAAGGTTATGACTGCCTTTACGGCCATGGTAATTACATAACTTTTTAAGTATTTTTTGGGTTCTGTACCCAAAGGGTAAAACGGGACCCTATTACTGAGCCTACGCTGTCTGTCTGTTCGTCCGTCCGTCCTATCTTTAAACGGCTGTATCTTTGGAACCGTAATAGATAGTCAATTGAAACTTTCACAAAATATGAAATGTTACGGCGGTTTAATTAAAAAAATTATAAAAAAAGTCAGAGTTAAAAAAAGAGAAGAGTTAAAAAAAGTCTCATACAACAAATGTATTTTTTACGTATTTTTGTAATTCTTCTAATGTAAAAACGGTAATACGTACAAGCGTCAAACTTGGCATGATTATAGTATATACACACTCTAAAACAACAAATAATAAATAATGGTCAAGTGTGAGTCGGTGACAAATTTCTGTTCATTACCAAGTTATAACTGGTAATATCGTTACTTTGACGAACTTATCATTTCTTTCACCGAATCGAAATGCGACATTTTACTAATTTAGATGTCGCTTTTTTATTGTAATTAATTATTGTATTTTGTGGTGGTACGGAACCCTCAGTGCGCGAGTCCGACTCGCACTTGGCCGGTTTTATTAAAGCCGTAACGGACGACGTACGCCGCGAACCACCGTCTCAATAATTTTCTCTTTCTCTCCCGTTGTTCAGACGGCGGTTCGTGGTGCGTCCGTCTGTTACGGCTATTACATTTTCAGTTTTCAACGTCCTCCCCCCATCGAATAAACAGACCCTTTAAATTAGCATACCTATATGCTATACCTAACGACAGAGGATTTTGAAAATTATAATCCTGCAAAGTAACTATTTAGGGACCCGGGTATGTCCTAAAACTGCGACCGGAACCACCGGAGGATGGGCAGCAGCGTCCTAATAGTACACGGTGAACGTACTGCGATCCCCAAGCCGCCTGCCAAGCGCGGGGATTATGGCAACACCCCTCTATGAGGGAGGCCTTGTCCAACAGTGGACGTTAATTGGCTGATGATGTGAAAGTAACTATTTGATGTGAAACATCTATTGGCGCGCCTTGACAGTAAAACCGACCCGTATGCCGTGATGGCAAACGACGACGCTCTCTTATACAGGCATGTTTTTCACAAGGCGTCACGTGACGGCCTTTTTTTATTTCCATGTACCTCTACCTACCCAAATATCACTCTCTAGTTAATTCGTTTCGATTACAAAAAATACAGTCGAACTAATAACCTTCTCTTTTTTGGAAAAAAAAATACAGTCGAATTGATAACCTCCTTTTTTTCTTTTTTTTTAATGCCATAGGTGGCAAACAAGCAAACGGGCCGCCTGATGGTAAGCAGTCACCTATAGTCGTCTATGGATACTTGTAACACCAGAGGCATCACAAATATGTTTCCGACCCTTTAAATCCCTCCTCCTTTATAGAAGTCGATTAAAAAAGCCACCCGAAAGGACTCTTTATAGTATAGGGTAATTTCATAGATCACATTTTGACACATCATCATAATTCAATCCGATAATATTGTTTTTTTCAAAGTTAGAACTGCACAATATATTTTTAGTAATATAGACAAAAGAAGGCAATTTTACCATTTACTTTGACTAATAAACAATAGACTGACAGATGTCAAATGTGATCAATCAGTGATCAGCATGATCTCTATCAATTTGCTACCGCTTATAACTTGAAAGGCAACTGGGGTATCGTTTAATATTTTGTTTGGTGGATCGATATAAGGCAAGGCGGGTCAGGCCAGTCCATTACAGGTGGTATTTTGGTCGCTTTTATCCTCTTGTGGCGAGGTTGACTCACGAACTAAAATAAATCTAATGAATTTCAGAACAGAATGCCTTGATATTTCTTTTCTGAATACTTTATCTTTTACTAGATTACCTACAAGGAGACAGGTGGAGTTTTGTCTAGTCTCTATAAAAATAAATATAGGTATGTGTACTTCAAAGACACCTTGAATGAGACACGAACTTGCAGTAAAAGATGTAGGTAATAATCGTTAACATGAAGTAAACTTATACATAATTTTCCTTGTAGCTAGGTGATAGACTTTGTTGAAAATGCAATGCATACTTTTTGCCTTAATAACACATTAAAATCTAAGGAAGAAGCTAAGTGGGCATCTAACTATCAATGTCATAATGATTGTATTGCTTGACTAGCAGCGCACGCGGTTTCACCCGCAATCCTACAGAAACCTTTTTTTTAATGTCCCATTAGTGTGATTCAGGGTATAAGATACATAATATTATACATTTAATTTTTTGCATTCATTTTTAATTTCCCGCCAAAAAAATATGCAAAACAACAAGTTCAAACCACAGAAATTTTACGTAGTTGTTAACCTAATTTTGCAGAGTAAAAAATTTATGACATATTACGAACCTACATATTCTACATAATAATAATGATAAGTTGAGTGCGGATAAACAAAACACACGTAAACACAAATTTTTGCTTGTAGGTCCAGTATTAGTGTGATCAATTTTCGCAGAAAATTTACTCATCGCTATTACAAAGAAAATTACAAAATGTATACTCGTATGGGACGCGTATTCGAATTCGAAAATTTGGCAATGATCCCACTAGTGCTAGCACGTAGGTAATTTTCGTCACAGAAATTCTTTATACTACATCACATCATCAGCCAATTAACGTCCACTGTTGGACAAGGCCTCCCTCATAGAGAGAGGTGTTGCCATAATCCCCACGCTTGGCAGGCGGCTTGGGGATCGCAGTACGTTCACCGTGTACTATTAAGACGCTGCTGCCCATCCTCAGGTGGTTCTGGTCGCAGTTTTAGGACATACCCGGGTTATACTACATCGTTTAACCTTAATTTGATTGTTTACACTCAGATAAAAAAAAACTGATCCGAGTTTACACTCTACATCTAAATATAAACGTAAATGTATCAAAATTACTTCCCTATGGGTAAACATTACCCACTGAAGAGATATTTTTTTCTGTGACATTACCCTTCTAGAATAGTCGGGTCAAAAAAGCTTTCTCTTGAAAAGTATCGATAAATAGATGTTATGTACGACCGAGTCCGAGCACCTGTAGAAATGAAGCACCTTTAATGAGGCGAATAATTTATAAAGTTTTCAAGGCGTTTATTATTTTCCAAAGTTTGACATTACGACCTTCGCCCATGCGGATGACGCGGCCTCATCATACAAGTGGGTACATATGCCGTCATCTTTTGTAAATAAAGTCTGCTTTTACAGTAAAATACACAGCGTATGAGGTCTTTATTAGGTGCTTATGAAATTCGATTTCCTGTTGCAATAAATATCTCGAGTGTCGAATAACGTTGACGTGCCTTTCAGGGCTGCATGTGAGATTACTTTTTAGGTCAGTACTATAAGATCAATTTTTGCAAGGTTTTGCTGGTCAATCAAATTTTAGCTAACCTATCTAAGCGTATTTTGATTCAGGTAGGTAATAAGCAACTCTTGTGTTATTCAATTCTAAGCAGGGAAAGTTAGTAGCAGTTTCCTTCCAGTCGAGTGAGCACAATGGACGTGGTGTGTACGGTGCTGAGGATCATGCAGCGCGTTGCGCACTCACTGACTCAATGGTCACTGGCTGCAGTGACGATGCGGCTCGAGGTGATAACGACCGCAAGTTGGCAGCGGGCCGCCGCAGCTCGCCACTCACTACCCAGCTAGTATTCCCCAAGACGCGACGCAGAGCGCCGCGACGCTGACAGCCCGCCACCGCGAAAACAAACATCGTAATTATCTCCCGCGATAAAACTACACTATCGTCGTGATAACGCACCGCAGTGATAAAAGATAAAGCCAATTCGACGCCTGTGTATTATGTAAAAGTGAGTTTCCCTGAGGATCAATTATGGCTGCAATGGCGGCTCCCCGCAAGAGCTTGTCCATTCACGACTACCCGGAGCACCTGAACCCGTTCCATGAAGAAGACAACCACAATAAGATACGCTTCTGGACGTTGGGGAAGAAGTTGACCAGATCTAACAGCATCACGTTTTCTGGGATAAAGGACCTTAAAAACTCATGGTGAGTTGGATCTCTTTTTCCGACAGATACTTAAGAAAGTAATACAGGTTATTGGCATATTGGTTCATTATTATGATTCATTGAATCTGAGTAGAGCCGATTTCGGTCAATGATTTCACTGAGTAATTTCACCCTGAAGCAGTAATTAGAGACGAAGTGCGATGTTAGTGGTTTTATGCAGGAGATAAGTGTAAAGAATACCTAACTAGGTTTAGTTAGTTTCTAAAGATGATTCTTAGTGTCAAAGTGTTAAATTTAGATATGCTGTAATATTTACTCCGACTGAATATTGTATAGCTACATGCACTTAGTCATTTTATTATTAGTTTGCGTGCATAGGAATAATGATGTATCGTCATATTTATTATTCTCGGAATGTTTAACACTTAACAGTGCTCATTGGCAATTCTATAGGAGCGGATGATGCTCTACACATACAAGATTAGATTGCGAATGAGCGCATAGATTTTGTGAGAATAATAACGCTAAAAGGTTTACAAAGCAAAGGTTCTGTTGTCTATTATAATAATTATTTTGGCCTTTTCCCCGAATATCCCAGAGGCCCTTTGACAAAGGTGTAGTGCATGTCGTGTCCGTTCTGCGGGCATAAAACACCCTTTTAAAGTTTTAAAATCATAAATAGTATAACTGTGTAAACTGACTGTAATTGGAAACTAATTTTATCTTTCAAAATAAATTACAAATTCTCCTAAAACCATTATTTAGAAACTGGTTACGCGGCATGTGCTGTGGTTTTTGCAAATATCACTTTATCTATGCCGTCGCGCTGTCCGATGTCAATTACATTTTTAGTTGTTTGCATTTCATTTTGAACTAGCTGAACCCCGTGCTGTTACCCGCGATTTTTCAGTTTTTCTACATTTCTGGGGGAAAGTACGCTATGACCGTTCTCATGACGCAGATTATCTCCCTGCCAACTTTTGTTAAGATATAGTATTTTGTTTAGTTAATAAAGGCACTTGCCCCGTAAAAATATATATATATATATCTGGGACATTATTGCACACATGGTCTTCTGACTCCAAACTAAGCAGAGCTTGTAATATGGCTGCCAGAGACTGATATACATACATATATATTTTTAAATACATACTTAAATAGATATTAACAACCAGACATAGAACAAACACAAATGTTCGTTACACAAATGTTTGTCCTAGGTGGGAATCGAACCCACGCCCCCAAGCACAGAAGGCAGGTACACTACCAGCTAAGCTAACTAGATAGGCCGATCTTTGCCGCTTAATCGTGAAAAGCCAACAGAGAGACAGAGTTATTTTCGCTTTTATAATGTTATAAGATTAGAATTACTGCCCATGTAAACTTGTGTGTAGGTAAGGTACCTATCTACTTGTCTAAGGTTGAGGTTGAGAGAGAGTGTGGGCATATAATGAAAATATCACTGATTATATTATCTTTGGAACTAAACATACGAATAACAGGAAACAACAGCGAATAAGAGTTGATTGAATTGAACGAAGCAACAAAAGTCAATGTATAAAAATCAGTAACATTGTTCGCGTGAGTAGGTAAGTATTGTACCTACTTTGCGAGTATTTGAATTATTATGAAGTTAAAGTGATTCATAATATTCAACACAAAGCGTAGTTTTAGGTTAATAATGTTTACACAATGTGACGTTGGTTTACGCGTGGTTATGTCCCGTGCCGCGTGTGCACAGATTTTTTTTCCTCGCGAGACGATTTTGGCTTTGCACATTGTACATATGCCAGTGTCATGTATTAAAATATTTTTTATCCTAACTAATATTATAAAAGCGAAAGTAACTCTGACTGAATGTTTGTCGCGTTATCACGGCTAAACGACTGAACGGATCTTAATGAAATTTGGCAGGAAGATAGTGTGCATCATAAGGGCGGACATAGGGTACTTTTCTCTGCCGGCAATGCGAAAAAACTTGAAATTTGCGAGTAACACTGCGGGATTCAACTAGTATTAAAAATAAGTCAATGATTTGACGAAGTGCGTGTGAGACTCGCGCTTCTATATGTAGGGTTCAGTATCGTCACACAAAAGCAATAAACGAACATTGCTATAAAGAAAAGGTAATTCGGTTTAAAAGATAAACTTAATTTTAAAGTGAAAAAAAATATTACAGACAAAAAACAAAAATAATTCCGTAATAACGAGCTGTAAGAATTGTCGACGATCCCAAGCTCACGGAACACCTAGAGCCGCTCAGTATGCTTAGAGACGTTGGTTCTCTTTGTCTTTTATCGCATTAACAACGCGGAATGTTCTGAAGAACTGTTCGATGTGATGCCGGCATCGCGGTTTTATCATCGCACCAGCCGCCACCGCCTGAAAGTTCATCCACATATCATATATCGGTGGAAATCGCACACTGTGCGTTTTACGCGTTCATTTTGCCTTACACCTGCAATATGTGGAATGGGGATCTTCAAAAGGGCTGATAATAGAGCATTTAAGGGTCGGCAACGTATCTGTGATTCCCCTGGTGTTGCAGGTATCCATAGGCGACGGTGATTGCTTACCATCAGGCGGCCCGTCTGCTTGTTTGCCAACTATGTCATTAAAAGAAACGTCTCTGGTTACGAAGTTGCAGTTAAGATGGCGGCAGATTTCGCACACAGAAATATAAGTCTTCGCTCGTAACTAGTATCAAACAAAACAAAATTTCGCTTCGATCGTAACTGGTTACAAAGCTATGGTTACGTAGACGACCGAAACGGTCTTAGTCTCAGACAGAGTCAAGCCAAGTAAGTCATGGTCAAGTCAAAGTCATACCCTAGTAAAGCGGTGCAGACTTTATTAGAGGCTTGTATGGAGTTTTGAACAAAATGAAAAAACTCGTGTTTCATCTTATTATCACTTGCTCACACTGAGCACGTTCACGAACTCTTAATAAATAACAATCCACCATTATTACTCAAGTATAAGAAAATATATATCTAATATAATGAGGCCACATATGTTTTTCACGTAGTCTCCAAAACGGTAACTAGTTTTCAGAGATTATTTTTTTCTTTTATTTTAACAGAATTAATTATTTCGCCTAGATTTCTTATGAGTAGGGTTGCCATCCGTCCGGGTTTCCCCGGATTTGTTCTAGTTTAGAGGGCATCCGGGAAGCGTCTGGGCAGGGCTTCATTTGTAGTCCGGGTTTAAAAAGTCTTGGGCCGCCCGCGACACACGCACTGTGCCCGCACGTCGCGAGTTTTACACTATGTTTAAAAAAAACCTGTTGACATGTCCGGGTTCTGGGCTCTAAAATCCGAGGTTTTCACGCGTCTTGTCCTGGTTACCAAATTTCAGAGAAGGCAACCCTACTTATGAGCTATAGGTATATTAGGTATATAGACATACCTACGCTAAGAAAAGATTTCACGACGGCAACGAATTAAGGAGGTCAAAAGGGGGATGAAAGTATATCGAAAGTATTGAAAGTTGTCTGCGACTTCGTACGCGTAAAAACGCATATAAACTTTAAGCCCTCTTTGACCTCACAAAATTCGTTCCGTGCGGTCGTATTAAGATATGATTCCTACGAAGTCTAAGACTATTCATAAATAAATATCTGGGACATTATTGCACACAATATGGTCATCTGAACCCAAATTAAGCAAAGCTTGTAATATGGCTGCCAGAGACTGATATACATACATATATATTTTTAAATACATACTTAAATAGATATCAACACCCAGACATAGAACAAACACAAATGTTCATCACACCATTCCTAGGTGGGAATCGAACCCACGCCCCAGCCCCACGACCAACTAAGCTAACGGGCTGTCAATAAGTCTAAGACGTCTAAGTAAAGTTCATTTTACTGTAGTTTAGGTGTCATGTAGGTAGTCTCAACTGTCCTTAAATAGAGGACAGAACCTGTTTATTTATCGATAGCAGTCTGTGTAATGTAGGTACAAGTATCGTCACCGCGTATTTATAAAGTTGGACTCACTATTGTCATTGTTCTGTGACTATTTGCATAATTATATCGCGATGACTTGAGACACCAATCGATTCCAGTATTGTTCCTTATTTTATGAACTAACATATAATGGTATAAATATCTACCTACTCCATTAAAGCGTTGTAAACAGAAGTAATTAAATTTCCTGGTTTCTATTGCGCTATTTGTAGAAAAATGACTATGAGAAAACTGATTGGGCTTTCGACTCGGCAGACGCTGACATTCACAGAAGATGCCTAAGTAGTAAGTAGATGACAAATCAAGAGGATGCCAAAATTAGAAAGTTAATTAAAATTAAAGGGCAATAACATAATAAAATGAAACCTTATTTTTTTGTTAGCATTTAATTGTAATCATTATGATTTATGCAATAAATTGTAAAATGATGAATTAAAATTTACCTATAGCTAATACTTAGTTTGGTATTTGATTTCCTGGTGGAAGTGATTTGGTATTCAAACTACCCAGACTAGGAGAACCTGTGATATCAATACCTTCTGCCGAACAAAGTTGGTTGGTCAGGTCACATGAGGTTTAAACATTATCTATGGCATTTAAAAGAAATAAAAAATATATGCAAAATCTGTTGGAGATGGTGAAATAGAGATGAGACGTGGTGGCTCATAAAATTATAAGAATAAGTTTTTTTTTATGGTAGAGGTCTATATACTATCTATACACAGATACCAGCATATAACTTGAAAAGTTACCATGATATGAAGATACGCTATAGTAAATTTTACGGGTATAGGTCTCTTTGGCAAACAAATGGTTACGAGGGAAATTCGACCGCACGAGGTAGCGCGATTGGTTGTAGTACGATGTATGTGTATATCTAGTGTATGTAGGCGAGTACACTGTTGGAAGAACAATGCACATCCCATCCCTAGTTATTAGTTATGGTCTCATCTCTTGTTTTAAATAGTCTGTGGTGGCTCTCTAAAAATATGGCGATGTGGTTATAATTTATAAGTAAAGGTAAAACCACAGAAAAGAGAAGTAAATAGAGCAATAACAATAACTCTTTATTAAAAACCACAAAAACAAGGATAACATTATACATTACAGTAATTATCTAGGCTTAGAACGGAAATGAGAAGGAAAAATCAGTCGCCAGGCATTATGACAGAACCTTGATTGAACATTCTTATTAACACTTCGAACTCCGCGTCACAGTTGCTAACTGATTTCGAATGACTGACGTTTCGTTTATTATAGGTGCAACTCGCTACAACAAATTTCTTGACAGCCATTCTAATAAAAATAAAAACTGTGTGCAAAACAATAAAATTATGAAGATAACTCGTCTAATAAGATCAACAGACCCCTCAATATACAAGCGTCAACTTTTCCCCATCTGAACCGCTTTTTGCCTTAAGATGTTTTCCAGTCACTGTACGGTAACCTAGGTATCTTGTATCTGCTTGCTAAGCTCAATGACACAGTTTAATCCACAATCAAACATGTCAACCAGCTCTTCTATTAGCTGTCCGCCTTTAACTTTGTAGGAACGTGATTGAAATTAACTTACGCAAGGATTTGCAAAACAATACAAAATGACTACACACTTATCGAGTATTTGTTTTTTAGTTTTGTAAACATCCTACTAGATTCTAAGTAAGTAGGTAGAATTTCGTAAATAGGTGTGAAATATTTTGTAACGTCTGTTACTAAACGTCTTATAATATTTACCATATAGGTTAGGTACCTATCTCAAGTCGTTAACTGAAGCACCATCCTGGAATTCGCGAAATAAAAAGAAATGGTTTAGAAAAACACAGCGAACAATTACAAAACTAATTTTGAAATTTGTATCAAAATATGTAAAACGTTACAGTGCGTCCAGTTTTCTATGCCAAGCCCGCGAGATCTCGGAAAATATTTTGAAAATGTTGTTAATATGATTACTGACATAAACCGCACATTGCTCAACATGATCTTCATTTTCTGTCAAAAATATTGCAACATTCACTTTGAAATAAATTATATATGGTAAAGTTCAAAACTAATTCTAAGTATTATACAATAAGAGATAAATTATCAATATAAAAACCGACTTCATAAAAATGTCAGAACTGGACCAAATTGTACCACACGGGAAGCACCAGCTTTCAAATAAAAAAATAATCATCAAAATCGGTTCACCCAGTCGAAAGCTCCGAGGTAACAAACATAAAAGAAAAAAAATAATTAAAATAAAAACAGACGAATTGAGAACCTCCTCCTCCTTTTTGAAGTCGGTTAAAAATACGATTTAATAAACAATTCAAATAGAAAAAAAAAAAACAAGTTTACCACAAAATCATCTACTGCTAGTGTACAATAAACATTTTAAATTAGATCAAGAACTTTTGAATAACTGAACTTTATATTATAAGGCAGGTTTTATACTAGTAGAATTTTAAAAAGCTAATTTGTTAATTACATTTCCCTGCTGTAATTTAAAAAAACACGCATTTCACTATGATGTCCGAGTTTCCGAAAAACCTTACGAGCCTAAATTAAATGCGGATGAAGGTTCGTTTTGTGGCTGGACTGGCTGGTTGTTCATGTCCATGATAAGGTACACAAATCAATAGTACGCACGTAGTTATAGTTAGTATTCTTTGTTAATAATAATAGTGTCTTCCTACATCTCTGGACTAGAGCAAGCTTGGACAAAGCAAAACAAAGCGATGCCGTCGCTTGGCTCCGATCCAAGCGCCTCTTTATTCCTCCTTCTCGTTTTATATTATCACGAGTTACCAATTTGATTGGTGTCTAGAAATGATACGGTGGGCTTATCTGATAAAGTGGATAATTTATTTATTCACTGATTTTTTGACGAACAACACTAATTGTCGGGTTAGCATTAGGCCCAAACTTTTGGTTCCGAAAGTCATTCGTCTGCTCTACATGTTAGTAAAGCCAGAAAAATACTATTTCTAGTTTTCTTTAAGCAAACACTCTGATACACACTTATCATTTTATCATACAATAAAAACATGAGCCGTCTCGACCTACTAACCTTCATAATTACACTTGTGATGCTCGACAATTTATTTTATTGGTGTTATGCATTGAAACACAATACAAACGTGCTGGGCATCAAATTAATTACCATCTTTCTTGAATTTAACCTTATACGATACCAATTATACTTTATTTTATACGAATAACCTCACTCGTTCTCCTATATAAATAGTATGGGAACTAAGTGAATCGATTTCTTCTGCCTAATAGAAGAAACTGATTCACTCGCTAAACTAAACTCTACCGCGCTGTCCTATGGATATATTAAGACAGTTTAACCACTTTTTTATTAAGAATAATTAAATAGTTAATTTACAAGCAGAAACCCCCTTTCCCCGAATTCGTCTTAGTTACATAATAAAAGGATGGCTCTAAGCAGTTTTTATAAGCTTTTATTTAGTTTCACCTGTCCCGGTGTCTGTCTGTAATCAAAACTTGCAAGTAAAATTTGACCCAGTTCCCGGTGTTCGATTGAGCTGAAATTTGGCATACTTGTCAAGTTCCGATGCCAATTCAATATTATAATGACAGCGAGCTGATTTGATGGTGACGGTGGTCAACGGCACTCCTCGATGGATAATAGTAGACTGGCAGTGTTTGGGGCTCATTTTGATCAGCACACCGTTCCAATCACAAATTTCATAAAAGCTTGGTTTGAATAACTACAATCTAGCCACCTTCAAGGGTAGAGTGAATAGATTTAATACAGAGCAACGTGTCCTCCTTGGCCACACCCTCGCTTACCACCAGGCGAGTTGGTGCGTAAACGTAGATCTATTCTATATTTAAAAAGAAGAGATTTTTCAGTAAAAAACTTGTTCAGTCTTATAATTGTCCGTATATAAGCGTGCGAACTAATTCTAAAACGTCTTTGGTTGCAGTAACTATTAAGCCTTTGAGAAATAACAATACAGAGTAGGTAACTGAATAACAAAAATGTTTTTGGCCAGGATTTAGGCTAAATATCACACTGTAGGTACCTACGTCAGTATTTTATCAAAAACTTACTGCTTTTGCATACTGCTTTTAAACTGAAATGTATATAGGTAGGTGGTAACCTAGTTTTGGTCAGGTATTTCCAAGGGCATGCTGGATGTTGGTAGAGCACGTCCTATGTGCGAACGGATTAAGTTTGGATACCTTCTGTTATCTCTTATCAGTGAAAATGTATATTGAAATGTTTTATACCTACTGCAAACATGTGATCGTTACTTACAGTTTTCTCATTGAGCGTGTATTTTGTGACATTTTTATTGAATATTAGGCTTGCGTTTGATCGCCACCTCGCCTGAAGTAACGATAATACGGTCTACAACGGAGCACGCTTGCCTAGAAGAAATCAATTCATTCGAAACTTAAAGACACACAGATTCGTCACTTCGTCACGTCGAGTAAACCCCGTCAGATAGCTCATTCCACAACCTAGTGTAGTGTTTAAACTTTTGTTTTGAGAGTATCGGTTGTAAATAATTAATGCCATATGAATTATGTGATAATGCATTAGTTAGTAGATGGTTACAATTGAAACATTAATAGGTATAAAGTATATACTAATTCGTAATACCGTCTTACTAAATAGAACAACACCGGTAGGTTAAGATCGTAATTAAGTACATTTATCTTGAAAACGTCAATATCTGCGTTAAAAATTATAGCGAATTCGAATTTTCGCTTTCCAATTTAGAGAATGATTTTTGAAAGAAGTTTATCAACGCCATAAAACCTTTAATGCAATTCCTGATAAATAAACAATGCATAAAGAGTGGAGATAAGCAAATAAGCACAGTGTTAATTTAATAATAACAGACATTCTAACACCATTATCAGCTCAGCACAACGAACAGATATGTACCTACCTATACTGTAGTGTGTATGATATATATAAGAACAAGGGATAAGGTAAAGCAGACTGGTGTGAATCATAAGTACAACAAAATGCGATAAAAATCTACAAGAATGTATATAAAAATTGCTGTATTAAAGCCGTAACGGACATGTCGTCAAGTTGGCTGACGAACCGCCGTCTGACCAACGGTAGGGAAAGAGAAAATTTTCTCTTACTCTTTTTTAAAAATAAAACAACTAAAAATTTAAATTAAGCCTAAGACAAAAACAACGGGAGAGAAACAGAAAATTTTATCTTTCTCTCCCGTTGGTCAGACGGCGGTTCATCAGCCAAGTTGACGTGTCTGTTACGGCTATTTGCCTACAGGGTTATTTTTAATGCACCTAAAACCTCTCGCAGCTAGCTTTCCTACGTCATACCTGACTACTTTTGTTCCATGTTTTTTCATAAATTTAATAAGAACAAACTTTGTATGTTTTTTTTGCCTTGTTTTTTGTATACCTGTTGTGGCTATTAATTTTATCTTAGGCATTCATTCTTATTTAAGACCTTGTAAGGCTTTTGTTGTTTATCTTAGGCTTAATTTAAATTTTTGGTTGTTTTATTTTTATTTTATAACTAACGAACCGCCCCAAATTTGTACGGTTGTAACGGGGGTTTTATAAACCTTCAGTGAAAAATTATCTAACTGATGGTGAAAAGCGCATCAAAATCTATTGCGGAGGAGGAGGATTAGAAGGAGTTAGCGGATATATAAAGACAGACGCGGAAAGTGACTTTATTTTATACTATGTAGGGATAAACTATATAGTTATATATAGCTATTAAAATCTGCAAGTTGAAGTGGCAATAGGCAGGCCACATCGCTCGAAGAACTGATAACCGATGGGGAAGAAAGGTTCTTGAGTGGAGACCGCGAACCGGAAGACGCAGCGTTGGTAGGCCTCCCACTAGATGGACCGACGACATTGTGAGAGTCGCGGGCATCCAGTGGATGCAGATGGCAGGATGTCGTTCAGTGTGGAGGTTAAAGGGGGAGGCCTATGTTCAGCAGTGGACGTCTTCTGGCTGATGATGATGATGAGAGATAAACTAATTAATACAAGTTATGGAACAAAATTTGCCCGGTATGATGTAGAAAACCGGGGTACGGGAAGTTTTAGTCAAATTAAAAATAACCCTGTATATGGTGATGTCGAAGTAAAGAATGTATTACCTACTTAGACTTAGTACCTAGAGCAGGCTAGATAGATCAGAGTAACGATGAAAAGAACAGCAACAGCTAAAAAGATACGGAACTAATTTGTTAAGCGTTTAAGAAAAAGGCTGAAAATCTCCCTTTATCAATGGAATTCAAGCACTCTGCAACTATCTTGAGTCCTTGATACGAAGGTGGCTATCATCATCATTATCATTTCAGCCATAGGACGTCCACTGCTCCATAGGACATAGGCCTCCCCCATCGATTTCCAGAAGGGCCGGTTGGAAGCGGCCTGCATCTAGCGTTTTCCTGCGGTCTCTTTTAGGTCGTCTGTCTATCTTGTGGGTGGACGTCCTACGCTGCGCTTACCGGTCCGTGGCCGGTACCAAGATGGCTACATAGGCATCATTACATGGTATTACCAAAAATGTTTAAAGCACTTTTAACTCCCTAGTGCTCAAATGGCTAACTAGCACTATATATCGCCTAACACCTGACGGTATAAGTATTCCGACAGCCTCATTTGAGAGCCAGTTCCCATTCCAGGCTAGGCATGTTTGGCATCCTCGACCACACCGTCAGATAACATGAAGTGACCGTGGTCAAAAGAATAACCTTTAAAAAAGTTACGTTTTGGAATCATTTTGGGGATAGCTTAGCTTACAAGCACATAGTACCTAATGTACTTATGGGTTGTATGGTATGGTAATTTTTGCTCATTTCGGAGTTATGCATCTGTATTTTACTTAAAGTGTGTACCTATGGGTACCGTTACTGGGTCAGTAAAGAGTCAGAAACTGTTAATAGCTTTAATGATCTTATGAAGGCCACAACCTTGGACCTACTGAAGTTACTAAAAGAAAGGCAGTTGGATCGATTTCTACAAGCAACTTCAGCTAGGTTAAGAATCTAACGACCAATAAACCTTCCTGTAGAGTTGGATATATGAAAGAACTATAATTTTTTGGAAGACTTTCGGCTTTGTTTCGAAAATACGATTGTAGATTAAAAAAACCTATCTAATGACGAATATTGTCATCTATTCCTTAGACACAATTTGGTAGGTAAGAGTGTGTTGTTATAGGTGCATTACCTTTTAATGACTCAATAACTAACAATTAGACTTATGGGTACAGTTACTATACAGGCTTAGTACATTCTTCGATCAAAAATAGTTTTTCGAAGACAGTAAAAAAAAGAAGTAAGTAAGATTAAAACCTAAAACTACTTAAATTTTATGTGAAAAAAAAAACTAAATAAAGACTAAGAGCCCCTTAGTGGGAGGAAAAATGGCTGGAATGCTGGCAGCATTACCTCGTTCAATGGCAATGCTTAGTTTTGAGCCAAAGAAGGCGCAAGTGTTCCGGGCACTTGTCGCCTCCACCAAACGTTTGGCCTTACGCCTACCTGTTATAAACGATTTAGTTTAGGTGATTGCGAAAAGTTGCGCGACCGCAAACCTTATCTCAGCGCGTTAAGTTTCACGTTCGCGTAATTTTTCAAACTGCGCGTATTCGAGCCCGCTGTTAGAGTTAGGCGTAAGGCCTCAAGTCCCTATACAATTTGTAAGCGACAAGCCTGTATACAGTCCTTGTCTTGACCGTAACCGGCACAGAAACTGCTGATTTCTTATACCCGGGTGAGTTTATCCGGGTATATTTAGGGTCGGTTTATGTCAGTAAAAACTTTTTGAACAGTATTTCACAGTTCACAATATTTAGGTACCTAAACTTTTTTACTTTATCTATGTTATACCTACCTAGGTAAACCACAAACATGATAATTATAACAAATAGTTATCAGTTTAAAAAAAACGACTTCTAAATTAGTAAATTACACAATTACAGTTACCCGAATTTTCCAGTAATTTTAATTTAAAAGCCAAACTACTGAACCCATTTTGATGAAATTTTATGAAACCAATCTGAAAGTATATTCTTTAAAAAAAAACTTTCCGAATCGGTTCATAAATGATGGAGTACTAAGGTTACAAATATTAAAAAAATTGAGAACTCGCTCCTTTTTTGAAACGCATCAATAAATCAAACGCAATTTGTAGGTCCTACCGACTATTGACCTTTTTATAACATTCCCAAAGTTAAACCTAATACCACAAAAACAATACCCATAAACCGGACCCGTACATTCGCAGAGGTAATTTAAATGCAATTAATCATAAACGACTATAAGAATGCAATTAGCAACATGTATTTAATACCAGACGTCATAGTTTACAAGGCAGAGTAGGTTCAAGAACGGGTCAAACAAATCTCTGTTTTATCTGAACGACCTAGGGGATTTTAATGTCATGCAGGCATGTTTATGAAACCTAGCGATCGGAACGCGAAACACATGACTCTTTGTTATGTTATAAAGACGTAAACTGCAATGGGAGTTCTTTAGAGCATCGTTAAATGGGAAGGCGGCCGTTTGTCTGCCTCTGAGACCTAGATCTGTAGAGCTGGTATTGTTAATACCTAACAATTGGTAATTGTTAAGGCGTCTAATACCATCCAACTTAATGTTAGGTAAATGTTGTAATAGAATTATAGAGAAGCTGGGAAGGGAAAATGCGTCAAAATTTTCCCAGGAGCGTTCCCTCCGGCAATATGCTAGGGACCTACTGGAGTATACCGAGGTATATCTTTACCATGCAAGCACTATTTTGTAACTAGGGGAAATCTTAACCTACCCTGGTAATAACGGGGTGTAGCCAGGTAATGTAGAATTGAATTGTATCTACTAAAACCTCGGAGGAATGCATCTGTGCCTGACGGAGGGCACCCTTATAAATATATCTATATTAACGCATCGGTGCCCACGTTGTGTAGGTTATAGAAAAGATTTCAGTATGTACTCTACTAGGTAGGTAGAGGTACATACCAAAATAAGTAGGCTTGTCTATGTTAAGCTTTAGATTTCCTGGAAGAGATCGCTTATATCGATAAGGCCGCTAGTCGTTACACTAGTAAGACTTCTTTATCCTTTGTATCTAATTTCAGGTGTGAACAATAAAGAGTTTTCTATCTATAAAAACTTACAGAAAAAAATCACATCTAAAGACTATATTGTATCTTTTTCACACCACGACCTCAATTTAGGATCCAAAGGCATTAAAACGTGCATTACGTTTATATTACCCATGCAACTAATAAAATGTAAATCCAAATAGTAATGGTAACAAACTATAGATCGTTCATCAAAGTCTAGTTAACAAAGACCAAATAAAACCGATCGTTTTATAGGGGTCTAACTAATTGCCTACCGTCATCTTGGCTATTGAAAGTCCGATTTAGCACAATGGTATGTGGGCGTGAGATGCCGGCCAACAAGCAGGGCGGTTCAATGAGACCGCTCAAGTGGAATCAAGTGTGCACTAAACTTACCTACATTACTTTTGTGAGTGTATCGTATCGTTTCCCTACCAGTTTCAGTGTAGGTCTACGTTAATAATCGTGGGAATTTGATTTCTTGAATATAGCGGTAGTTGTAGACACATGGTAGTGTGTCAGGCCAAAGCGACTGCGAAGCGTTAGGCTGACACGCCGCACCCGTGTGTTGTATTTCCAACCACCATTCGAACCATATCGAGCTACTTTTGTCCCCTCCGTAACTCAAAACCTAGTTATATAGAACCTAGTTATAGCCTCAGACTATAGCCTCGAAATGTTTTTTGTCTATTAAGATCCTGGAATCTAATAATCTCATATTTAACATCTAAAGCACGACGAACGAAGGAACGAACGACGACTCCGACTCCCTGGAACGAAGGACTGCGTCGTCAACTATTTGACTGCGATCATGTCCTCTGGCAAGTGAGAGGCTGCAATAGTGTATTATCCGAGCCGAATCACAGGATGCCAGAGGGCTGTATGATGTGTACCGTGCAGTTCTTAAGGAATTTCCTTCTTCTTTAAGAATCCAATTATTTTAAGTTTACATTGGAAATTTATAAGTTACAAGGGTGTCATTAAATTAAAACCCTGCATAAAAATAATAGATTAAAAAATAAACATTAATGGTTCGCAATATATTTACCTACGTCTGAAAACCCCAATTTTTTTTCTTCTATCCTAGGTAGGTACTTCCAGTATCCTAGATCCAGAAAATTTAAATTTGGCATCGTGGTAGGTAAAAAAAAACGAAATTGGATCAAAATTATGACCTAAGTATAGACAGAAAATTTTCATTTAAAGCAATTCAATTACGTTCTCATTATTCTAGATTAAATAAATTGATATAGAACTAGGCATCCTGTTAGATCTCAACAAGACTATTGTCAGCGAAACCAGTCGTTTCCCATTACCATAAACTAGTTACTGGTCGTTTGGCCTATGTTACGCATAATTATTTGAGTCACAGTTAAATCAGACTCTTTGAGAAATTTTACATAAGGTTAGATTAGCAAGAAAAAGAAAACTACTACAAAGCTTTTAAAACAAACAGAGAATAAAAAAAAACTTTACCTGGATTTGCTAGCCGATGCCTACTAATCTATAGATCCCTATAAGGACCTTTTATAACTAGTATATTATTTACTTAACGTTCTTATGTGATGTAAATATGCTAAAATTAAGTCGTATGAAAGTTTGACTGATCTTTTTTCAGGGCATTCCGGTCGTTTATGAAAAAAGGGAAGAAGAGTTCACAGGAGAAGTCTGGCCAACTCAATGGAGAAACGAGCCCTATCGTTTACCGACGAGCAATACAATGTGAGACCTATAGCCATTGACTTATGATATATTCGTACTTTTGCGATCTTTGCCTTTAATCCAAAAATAGCTGATATCACCTTTTCAACATAGACTTTCACGGGCCGGGAGGTGAGGTATAATTTTTGGACCTTTATGCCCCGGCATTTAGCAGATATACCCTGAGTCGGCCCAAAAGCCAGAATGTCCTCATGGACCCTTTTTTCCAGCGGGGTGGACCGACAACCTGCAAAAGGTGGCTGGTGGCTAGTGAATGCGAAAAGCAGAAGATCGTGCTTCTTTAGGAGAGGCCTACGTCCAGCACTGATGGACGAACATCAAATAGGCTGACGTGTTTATCCAGGTTATAACTTGCCCCCATACCAGATTTCATCTAAATCCATTCTATCTGCTACGGAGTTGAGTAGGAAAGGAACAAATACACACAAACGCACAAACTGTCGCATTTTAAATTATAAAAGTACTAGCTGCACCCTGCGGATACACCCGCGTAGTGATGAAAATTGGTGATGATGATAATGATGTAAAGTAGCCTATGCGTTAATCCAGAACATAAGCCATGTATATTCCAAATTTCATCCAAATCCATCCAGCCGTTTCTGCGTTATTAACAAACATCCATCCATCCATCAGAACTTTCACATTATATGCGCGCCTTGCTGTTTCACCCGCGTGGTGATGAAAATCGGTGATGATGATGATGTAAAGTATGTGTATGCCTATGTGTTAATCCAGAACATAAGCAATGTATATTCCAAATTTCATCTAAATCCATCCAGCCATTTCTGCGTGATTGAGTAACAAACGTCCATCCCTCCATCTATACATCCATCCATCCAAACTTTCACATACCTATATGATATTAGTGTGATTTGTTACTTTGGAGACGTTGGAGCCGACAGCCATCTAGGTATTAAAATTCGCACTGCATGTGTAAGCTGGTGTCACGAGTCTTAATTTTTACTATTATGCACGCATCATTAACTACAAGTCATTGAAATTTAACCACTTTCATTGCAATTTTTTTGATACAAAGTATTAACCAAACTCAGTATTTCATTCTTCCGTATTTTAACGAGTCTGTGGACATACCTATTGCCTACACTTATTTGTTAGTCTAGTTTGTTCAATTTGCATGCAGATTACGTCAATATCCCAAGTTTGGATTTCTAATGTTGGCACTCGGAGTTAGCATTGCACAATGATTTTTTACATGTATGATGGCTACTTAAGGATACAGGAAGTCCAAAAACCCCGAAGTCATGGTAATATTATGAAATACGAGTGTTTGTTTGTCCTTCTTTCACCCAGCAACAGAGCTACGTATTAAAATTTGAAAAGGGTTGAACTAAAGGCGGATATTTACAATAAAAGTTCTGACATTTTAGCATGTTGGTTAATTTTTAAAAGTTTTTTTTTTTAATGATACAGAGTGACGAGATGTGCGAAGTCGGTCGCCTGATGGCTCTTCACGCTTGCCCATAATTTTGAACTTCAACAGTTCAAAACCCTGGATGGCAATGCACTGAAATTTCGCTGTGTGCCCTGTAATTTCGCTGAAAACATTGCCCTAACATTGCTATAAGGAAATTAATAGGCGACGTTAATTTATATAATAGGGTATTTGACTATATTAAAAATATAATTAATACTGGTGTAATCCTAGAAGATTATTATTTTCAAAAAGTATTTAATGACTAAAAACTAAGAAATAAAGTCCCTATTTCTAGAAAAATACATATTAAAAATATGTTTTTCACTGATCACGTGACTTGACTGCAAACGCTCTATGTTAGCCGAATGTCCTTATGTCGTCACAGAAAAGTAAATAGAGGCAACAATTGTATGGCGAGATTAACTAGTTTGTTTATGTGTGACGTCACTAATGTCACGTAGCCCCATGAATGTCCAAGGTAGCGTTTACGCGGTAGTCCAAGAGAATGTAATACTCCTACGGAGAGCGGTAGTTTAATAATTTGAATTTTGATCCGTCATTTAAAACACAAATACTGAAAATTATGAGGATTAAATTACAAGATTGCTTTATTTTAATGTAATAAACAATTTAAAATGCTTTTGTAAAATCAGTCAAATACCCTATTATGTATGTTTTATTACTCGTGTCGTGTTACATCGCCTAAGCTTAAAAGCCGGACAAAAAACAAAGCCAGACAGAGTCAAAGTCTAAAAGTCCGGGTGGATGGTACGTTCATAACCCTAATAACATACATGAAAAAAAACGAATGAAAATGATGATGTTAAATGATGTCTATGTCTATATAGGATACTTTTTATCTCAAAAATATTATGGATCCTGAGGGGTTGTCCATGCAGGTGAAACCGCGGGCCGCAGCTAGTAACATAACACCATCGTCATGTCTCTCTTCATCCCTGAGGCATAACCTACACCTTTAACTTCAATTTTAAGTTTTTTCTCTCTCTCTCTCTCTCTAAGAGGTTCTGGTAATCCTGTCAATAACGTCCAATAACGATGAAAGCATCAAGACAAGACATGCTTTTTACAATATATTTTTTATTTCCAGACTCGGCCGGAGCGCGAAGTACTGTGGCCTCACCGGAGCGCTACGTGTACGGAGGTTCAGTGACGCCGCTCCCGCGCTCACGGTTCCAGGAGCGCCTGCGGAGCTCCAGCGCGTACGACGCCAATTCGCTAAAGTATGTCCATCAAGACCAATATACAATCGAATAGACTCATCCGGAGTAGTCTTTAGTTCATGCAAATTGGTATAGAACAGATAAACTCGTTATCATCATCATTTCAGCCATAGGACGTCCACTGCTGGCCATAGGCCTCATCGATCTCCAAAAGGGCCGGTTGGAAGCGGCCTGCATCCAACGTTTTCTTGCGGTCTCTTTAAGGAAAATTAGGAGATCCGTAGACGAACGAAAGTTACCGACATAGCCCACCGGATTAGCAAGTTGAAGTGGCAGTCGGCCAGGGAGCCGAAAGGTTCTCAAATGGAGACCACGGAACGGTACGCGCAGCGTAAGACGTTCACCCACAAGATGCACAGATGATAGACTCGTATCTCAGAAAAAAATATGGAAGTGTTAATATTAATAACTACAGATTCCCATTTAGCACTGCCCCTCTCGTACTAGCTCGGGTTTAAGTAAATTCCATATTATATTATGGTCAAAGACTCGTACAGAATAAAAAGACTCGTTCTAAACAGATAGACTAGCTCAGAACAGATAGTCGTTCAGAATACACTTGTTTAAAACGGACAGATCGACTCATACGGAGCAGACACATACTAGTACAGAACTAACTGACTAGACTCTAGACAAGAAGACAACCTACAAACAGTTCTAGTTATTTTACATCTGACATTATGCCGTTGACTACAGCATATATCTCTGTCCGTTCGCATGGCATCGGCAATACGAACGTACAGAGATTTATGCTGTCACAGCTAGGCTTGCTATAACGGACTACGTTGACTTGGCTCTAGTCAAGAAATTTGTTTAGGACGAATAATCTGTTGACTGCTAGAAGAAGTTTTTGCGAGAACGAGAAGGAATCACAAATAGAATGGAAAATACCGATGCTACTATTATTTTGTTTCATAACAAGAACTTATCTGGAAATCGCATCTATACGCCACAGCTCATTAACTTTACTATCTCTTAAACACAAGTGCATGGCCAGATGCTTATGGCATATTCATCAGCATCACAGGTCTGTAAATTCGAGACATCATTAATTCTAATATTCGAAGTAATTTCCTAATGTAGCACGCACAGCATCGTGCTCCTATTATCAGCCTACACAGACCAGAATAAATAGTCTTCTGTACATGGGCGTAGCCAGGTTTTAATTTAGGGTGAGGCAAAAAATAAACATCTGGAGTAGGTACCGAAAATTTATATTTTTAATCATGCTTTAGGTTCTATGAATACGAAGTAAATGAACGGAAGAAAGGAAAACCAACCTATGAGTATGACTAGTATGAGTGATGTAAATAAAAAAAAACTGTCGCCCCAGTTGTCTTGCCAGGGCCAGCCAGGGTGGGGCAAGCGCCAACGTGGTTACGTAATATCTGTTGTTATGAAAGATTTAGCCTAGACCTAGAACACGCTACTTATCTAATTGTATGCCTACTGGACTGGATCTTACAGTATCAGGATCTACGAAGCATTTGTAAAGGGATGTGGTGTGAGTGACTATGGCAATTAGGAAACTGGATAGCTGGATCCCAACCAGGATGGTAATAAATACCGCTATGGTTGTTCGCACCTCGTTTTATAGTATCATTATAATCCGGAAGAATTGAATGTACCTACAATGAGATATTTAGCTATATGTAGGTATGTTTTCCGTTGGTGGGTATGTACATCCGGATATTTAACTATACGGGGTTACGCGGTAAGGTTGTACTAAGCTGAAAGGGGTTTGTTATAGCTACTCATCATTATGAACAGCTTTTACTATGAAACCAACCCTGAAATCGCGGAAAAAATATCAGCTGCTTTCATTTTTTATGGTACTGAGTGACGAGACGAGCGAAGTCGCTCGCCTGATGGCTCTTCACGCTTGCCCATACAAGTTCAACGCTACTCAGAATTTTGAACTTCTTCAAAACCCTGGATGGCAATGCACTGCGCTCGTCACCCCGAGATATAAGATGTCAAATCTCGGGGTGACGAGATGACATGACGTCTCAATGTGTTGAGTGTGAATGAACGTTTTATAGTTTTATAGCGTTTTATATATATTATTTTATATATATTTTTACAGTTGATATTTATTTCGCGTTTTCAGGGTTGGTTCCATAGTAAAAGTAGTTCATGATGATAATAAGGACCCCTTTCGGCTTAGTACACCATTTCCGTGTAACCCTGTAAATAGATACACAGATGCACATACCTTCCAACGGAAACATAGCTATATCTATACAAGGTTACGCATATAGACTGTTCGAAGCTGAAAGGAGGCTATTGTACTTAACATTATGAACAACATTTACTATAGGCCAACGCTAAAACCGCGAGAAAAAAACAGCTATGCCATAGAAAACGGTCATTGTCACTCGTCAAAATGTATGGAAAAGCTATTTTTTTTTTCGCGATTTCCTGGTTGGTTCTATAGTAAAAGTTGTTCATAAGGATGAGTACAATGACCTCCTTTCGGCTTAGTACAGTCTATATGCGTAACCCTGTATATACAGCACCTCAGGTGTCCCTACTGTCTACCAACTAGGTGTGGTTTGTTTATCTATGTCGTTTACGATAATGGTCGGATTATTTTCACAACGTTTACCTACGTATGACACTTTGATCATGATTGCTAACGCGTGATCTAACTATTATACACAATTCTACATGGACGTTCAAAAATACTTATTTTAAAAGAGATTTATCTACATAACGAGTAAAAATTAGATTTTTTTATATCGGGTAAAACGAGAAATCGTGAAGTTTGACTTGTAACTATGGAGTTATTAATAAAATATTGTATTGTATTGTTTTGTAATAAGCAAGTAGGTTTTATATTGTAGTCAGTAGTGTAGAAGCATTATCTTTTTGTTTTTTTTTTCTAAATAAATGTTTCTCATTAATAAATATCGGTTATCGTTTGGTGATCTGGGACCGTTCAAGTATTACGTAAGGACTATAGGGGGGCGGGGGGGGTCTATGCTTTGCTTATTTTTGATGACATGGTTTCTAGATGGTGACTACGTCAGCAGTAATTATTTACTTTTTTACACATTATGGCACTGCTGCTCATGAATCAATAAAAAAACAGAATACTTACATTAAAAGAAAAATGCATATACCGATGTTTACGTAAGCATGGGAGGGGGGAGTAAGAGCTTTGCTTACTTTTGCTGGAAGGGGGAGGGGGGGTAAATAAGTGCAATAAATCTGCTTACGTAATACTTGGACGGCCTCTCTGGCGGGAACTAGAGGGCCCCAATCGATCGCGGGGCCCTGGGCAAGTGCCCAGAGTGCCCAGTAGGAAAGAGGGCCCTGGTTATGTGAGGTGGTCGATAATGGCCTAGTTAGTTTGCCTCATATTTTCATCTCATAGTACTATTTACAGATCGAATCGATCGTCGGCACTACTACTAAATCGCGCTACAACTAATAGTCGTTCAAACTTCATAATACCAACAGTGTGTATTTTAACCGACTTCCAAAACAGAAGAGGTTCTCAATTCGTTAGTTTTTATGTTTGATACCTCAGATCTTTCGACTGGGTGAACCGATTTTGATGATTCTTTTTTTATTTTAAAGCTGGTGTTTCCCGTGTGGTTCCATTTTAGTTTAGTCCAGTTCTGACATTTTTATGAACTCAAGATTTTTTTATTGATAATTATAATGTAATCACTTGTTAAAATGTTTGATGTAAGTTTAATTGTTGTAGTATGACGCCTCGTATGGCCCGTAGCGAGGTGTCGGGCTCCCGGCTGAGCGTGGAGAGCACGAACCCCTTCGACGAGGATCAGCCCGTACCGCCGGTGCGGGCCGCACGACGCAAGAAAAAGCGTGCGCCGCCGCCGCCGCCCACGGGAACCCCTTCTACATCCACCGCTGCTGATATCTCGGTGAGACCCTTAACAGACGACCAACCGCCGTCTGACCAACGGGAGAGAAAGAGTGAGAATGTAATTCCTCTCGCTTTTTCTCTCGTTGGTTGATGTTGTTGACGTCAGCCAAGTTGACGTGTCTGTTACGGCTATAAGAGTTCAATGTATTGGTCGCGATAATACCTACTTTTCATGTTTTTTAAGTGAAGCTTAACACACTGTTAGGTGCTTGTCGAACGATTAATGATTTGGCAACTTTCGACTTTGGGTTATAGTTATTACGACAAACAGTATGCTTACATATTTCCTCATGAGTTATTTATTTCACCGTAAGCGTTTATGTCGGGATCTAAGCCCAAGCAGGTATATAAGTATTTCGTAACCAAGCACATTCTGTCTTTACACTATTATCTTATTTCCAGGTTAGCAGCGAAACTTCGGAATTGCACATAAGCGAAGTCGAAGACAAAAACACGCCCAAAGCAGATGATAAAGATTTAGATGATACAACCATACCTACTGTTGAACTAAAAATAGTTGAAGACGAAGATATTAACGGCAACAGTGCAGAAGCAAATATTAGTCCAGTCACAAATGAGAGTCACGTAGAAACGATAGTTGTAACAAGCCAAATACATAACGGAGCTCACGAAACAAGAGACGAAGGGAAAAGGCCTGAGAACAAAACAAACGAAAACAATGTAAAAGAGTCAAACTCAGACGAAGATATTCTAAATTCTGTTTCGTTCCCTAAAGTAGACATTCGTAAGTACAGAAGAAACTCAAGCGTTAATGAAGACGACATCAAATTGCGACGCGGTAACCTCGAAGACTTTCACGTTTTAAACAACAAGAGAAGCAAAAGCCTCAACAACAATCTAGACACTACCTACATGACATACGATATCAACCTAAATGAAAGCATTGCGGACAAAGATGGAAACGATAACGAACCACAAAAAGTAATTTGCAAATATGACGAGACAGCCAGAAAACAAAGCATTGATACTATAACCATATCTAGTACAGAAAAAGAGTTTATGGAGATTGATAGAGCGACTAGAGAACTCGAAAGGGAGATTAGCAAACTGAATTCCGCTCTGAACGAAGACGACATCCCAGGCGCGGATGATCGGTTGTCAGTTTCAGAGATAAAGAGGCGATTCGACAAGAACGGTGCTTCTTCACCTAATCCTATACCAAAGCCTAGGCGAAGTCATTACGGTGGTTCCAATTCACCCTAAGTCACGTATTTGTACTATATATACTAGTACAGTTCGTTCGTTATCAGATGATAGTTGAAAGCTGCAGATATTATACAAAACTGTTCGCGTTTGGCTTGTAAGTTTTTCTAACGCAAGTTGTAGCCAATATACTAAAAAGGAAATTTTTTATTATATTTTTACAAAAAATAACCACTTCACAGGAAGTTCAATTAACAGGATTAAAACTCTTATTTTTTTACATTTATATGGGAACACTCGCTAGATATAGTCTATTGAACAAAAATACATTCAAATCGGTTCATAACTGACTAAGATAATATCGCGTAAATTTAGCTGTTTTTATGTGTGCACATAAAACAGTCTAATTAAGATCCTACTTTTTTAATTCGGTTGAAAATAATTCTCGCAGTACAAAAAACTAAAAAAAATAGCTTTAAAATCGCTAATCCTGAAGATCCTAGTAAGGATAATTGG
The DNA here is from genome assembly GCA_949125355.1 of Agriopis leucophaearia. Lineage (NCBI taxonomy): Eukaryota > Metazoa > Arthropoda > Insecta > Lepidoptera > Geometridae > Agriopis > Agriopis leucophaearia. The sequence goes on from OX421262.1 coordinate 11,119,285, forward strand.
ACAAACAATATAAATTATTGCATTGTCATCAGTCCTTGATAAGTGTGCAAAGATTCATATCAATCCGACTGGTTGAAAGGGGTGAAAATCACGTTCAAAGATTCCGTTACATAGATTCATAAATACATAGATACATACCAAGCTAATAAACACTGTTTTAAACTATCACGGTTGTTCACTAAAGTTATATGATTATTTACGGGATATTTACCGTGGTAAAGTTGTGGAAGGAGCTCCCGATATTTCGGCGCAGTTACATGCACCATGTTCACGGGAAGACTGGTCTTCCCACGGTAAATATCCCGTAAATAATCATATAACTCAAGCTAATAAAAGCGTATTAATAAGAATTTGTCATTCAGCTTTTTGCAATTTACTGCAGCAGTCAACGATCGTCCCATAGAAAACGAACTATAGCGCTAATGTTGTATCCGATGAAAAAACACTACGGTACAAATTGTTTAGATATACTTGATAAAGAAAATTGATAATATATTTCATGGAGAGAGTATTTAGGTAATTGGATCTCGTAAATTAACATAAGGGAAAATTGCAATATCATTATGCTGTCATAACAAAATGTCAAACGTGCCTCTTCAGTGCCTTGAACAAAATGGACAATTATAACGTATAACTGTAGACTGTTGTAATCTTATATCATAAATTATCGCGGATATTGTAAGGTTCTTTAATTGTGATAACTACATACATTTATAACGCATAATATTCGTGTATGTTCGCTTTTGCATAGGTCCTACTATTGCGCAAGACACTTATAAGATGATGCGCGGACGCCGGCGATCTCTTTGAGAGCAATTTAAACCTAAATTTAAAGGTGATACGATACTAGACATTAAAAGTCGCGCCACGAGAGTACCAAGAGAAGAGGCGATCTTTTGTTTTGTATCGTATTACAAAGAAACTAAGGTTGAAATGGCTTTGAAAAAGGAGAGCACTTGCATCAGCGTCTCATAAGTGTCTTGCGCCTAAGAAGCTTTTGTAGTATATTTATTTTATGGGAGTCATAGTGTAGGTCAAGAAAAGTTATTTATTCATAAAAATTTAGCAGCTAAACTTTTTGTTGCTATAGCTACAGAGCGACTATGTTATCTGAAGTGTGGGGAGAGCCACAGTCGCATTTTATGTTTTTTTGTGACAAAACTGATCGCCTCTATGGAAATATTTAATTCAAGTGTACAGATGAGTTCGTTCTGTAAAGCTATTAAATATTATTCTAAAATTGTTGACAGTAACATAGAATTGTGCAATTAAAATAAAAAATATTTTATGAGCAATTTTGGCGTCGATTCTGTTATACCTACCAACAGTACACAAACTCAACTAATCTGACAAGACTAAAGTTATTTGCTTCTCTTTTCACTTTCAATATTTGAGGAAAAATATGGTAACAAATTTAACAATGTAACAATAACGAAAACAAGTAAAAATAACAGAAAAATAATCGTAAAACTAATGTCTTTTACAACTGAAAAATAAATTAAACTGATAGATGGCGTACAACAGAATCGAAACCTTTTTATTAATTTCCACATTTAGACGGAATTTAAAATAAGATTGTATTAAAATGAAGAAATTTTTGTCTAAACGCATTATAATAGTGCATTTTATACAAACAAGATTCCTAAATAACTTGTCACTTTGGAATGTAGCATTTTTAGCTCAGTAATTGTTGTTCAATAAATTATTATTTTACTAAAACGTGTTTCCTTCTAACCGACTTCAAAAGGGAGGGTTCACTATTCTACTGCTTTTTGTGTTTAAGTGATATCACAGAATATCGCTCCCGATATTTCGGCGCAGTTACATGCACCATGTTCAGTCTTCCCGTGAACATGGTGCATGTAACTGCGCCGAAATATCGGGAGCTCCTTCCACAACCTTACCACGGTAAATATCCCGTAAATAATCATATAACTTTAGTATATTATCATGTTCCAAGAAAACTAACAGAATATGTAAAATAGTATATTATGTAAATAACAAATCAATCTCTACAAAGTAGGTAATATCACTTACAACTTATTTATTCTATTTCTCTTGTACTGGATAAATCTGGGTAAGTTAGACACCGCCGTGCTCACAAGCACTTTGTATTCTTTAGGGAGTTTCTTTTGCTGCCTTGCCTGTAATAAAATCACAATAACATTAAAAATTGCATAAGTTATGTTCTGCCTGTTTACCTTTTCATGACACAACAGCTGAACTGATGTTGATGAAATTTGGATAAATAGTAGTATGTATATTATGAGAAATATCCAAGTTATTTTAGATACTAGCAAAGCTTCGTGGTTTCACCCGCTTACCTACCTGTTAACTTATAATTCAGTTCCAAGGTGTCAGCCTATCATGTTCCCACTGCTGGGACACTGACCATCTCTCAGAGAGAGAGAGAGAGAGGATGGACCCTAATTCACCGTGCTAGCCCAGAGCATGTTGGTGAATGTCTTGTTTTTGAACTTTTGAGGTTCTTGGACATATCAGCTTTCTCTCGAAAATGCACATAATCTATTTAAATACTAAATAAGATATTGGTCCATGGCCGAGGACCGAACCGGGTACCATCAGATTGTAAACAGAAATTTCGGGTACAGATATTTATTTATAATTTTTTAATATTATAGGTAATCAACACGGCACTGAAACGTGTTCTCTCACTATGGACCTCATTAGCAAGCTCAAAGTAGCACAACGAGCTATGGAGAGGATAGACAAACGAAAGTTGCCGACATAGCCCACCGGATTAGCAATTGATTAGTTGAAGTGGCCCTGGGCAGGGTACATAGCACGCAGAACAGATGGCCGATGGGGCCGAAAAGTTTTCGAATGGAGACCACGGACCGATAAGCGCAGCGTAGGACGTCCACCCACAAGATGGACAGACGACCTAAAAGAGACCGCAGGAAAAAGCTGGATGCAAGCCGCTTCCAACCAGCCCTTTTGGAAATCGATCGAAGCCTATTTCTAGCAGTGGACGTCCTATGGCAGAAATGATGATGACGAGGCAATTCAACTCTGGCAGAAATCGAAGCTACGCTATGGTCAGGGTAAACGCTACCAAGCTTCGGTTGCTATCCTTTCCGCCTCCAAATTCTTGATTTGCTAATTATTAATTAACTAATTTTACATAGAAACCCTTCTACAATGTAAATTACTTTTGATCAGTTGGTCATACCTTATTCTTCAAAATAGGTGATAGTATCTGCAGTTTCTCGACCAGTTTCACTTTAACTGCGATCTCATCGGTTTCATCCTCGGAATATATATCCACTAGTGTATCGATAGCTTCTGCCAGCACCCATACATCATTCTCCTTATGAGCTTGCTCCAGAATAAACTCTGTGATGGTGGAAATAACAGTCGAAGTCGTGTCATTGAGACTGTTGACCAATAGTAACGCAAGGAGGCCAGTCATGCGGATGAGGTTGGACCTTATCTCGGGCACTTGACATTCCCTGATGCCTGCTAGCATTATCTGAAATGACATAATTGTTTGCATAAATAGGTGATAAGGTGTGAGGAAAGTACTTGGTTTATTTTGCATGAATTGATATTATGCATCCCCAAGCCGCCTGCCAAGCGTGGGGATTATGGCAACACCCCTCCCTATGAGGGAGGCCTTGTCCAACGGTGGACGTTAACTGACTGATGATGTGATATTATGCAAAGCAAGCTCCACCTAGCATTTTTTTTTATTCAATAATGGTTTTGCGTTTGACCGCTAACTCGCCTGATCTTAAGCGATGATGTGGTCTACGACGGAGCACGCTTGCCTAGAAGAAACCGATTCACTCGCGACTTGGAGACACCCAGAATGTAACTACCGGGGAACACCCGATCAAGCAGCGCATTCCACACACTAGCAGTTCGCACAATAAAAGTGGAATCAATGCGCTTCGACCAGGTTTTCGGAATATCAACCATGGAGTGGAGTCGATATTTCGTGCCCGCTCTGGCAGTCCGATAGAAAAGTGCGCAGGAGGGAATTAGATCATGCAGATCAGAGACACACTCTCCGAAATGTATCATTTTAACTATTTCTTTTTTTATCTATCTAGTATCCTATCCATTAATCACAATGACCCATGACGATCTCTTATTATAACATATATCTATATATACATATAATAAAAATGTAGAGATAAAAAATCTGCAATTGCGAGATATAAAAAAAATAATCACACAGGATGTCTTAAAATAAGCAGCTGAACACATTAAACAAGTTTTTAGAATTTTTGTCTGTTTGTTTGTTTGTCCACGCACATCTCCTAAACCACTGAACGGATTTAAATGCGCTTTCCGCGAATATGCTTAGCTATGACCAGATTGAAGTATAGGCTATGTTATTTTGCGAAAGGGCCGGAGTAAGGAAGGAAAAAAGGGTTCAAAGTTTATATGAAAATCTACGCGTACGAAGTCGCGGGCAGCTCTAGTTTATACATACAAATACTTAATTCCCTAATCTACAGATTTGTCCCTCCAAAGATAAACAGGTACAGTCTTATAAGACTCTTGGCCCCCTCCGATGTTGATGACGCCACGAGACTGTTACATGTTCCTACATTCTCATAGAATACAAATAAATTCTGACGCACCGTTAATTAAGTTTTTGTAAACATTTTGATAAAATCATTGCGAGCGAAATTTAATGGTAAGAAAATCAGACGACTATTCTTTGATAATGATCTGCCTTTAAACTCGAGCTAGTAACGAAACAGTTTGCCAAAAACTGAAGGGAGCGAGGTAACACGTATTGCACACACTGACATATTCTTACTAGTTCTACAAACGCACACTTCAATATTGAACGCACACAACTGCAAACGATGTGCTCAAAATGTAATATTGGACGACCGACGGGGAGGTGTAATTGCTAAAGAAGAAACTGTAGGTATACCGCTTTAATTTATTTATTCATTCTGAGATTGTATTACATTACCTCTATATCTGAAAGAGCGAGATCACCGAAGAGATTACTGCCGGTGTTGCCATTTTCTCTAAACTTGATCTTATCCAAAGCGGCTCTCATAACCGCCGTAGCAGATTCTAGAAGGTTCACGTTTTCCGAACTCTGCTTGAAGACTAGTTTACCCGCTTCTACCCAGATTTTGTAGACTCCATTTACACCGCCAAGGTTTTCTATTGGGAGGGTAGATAGCATATTGTTTATGCATAGTAGTGCCCTTGTTTGAAGACTGTGGAGTCTGGAATAAAAAATTAAAATTAATATGGGAAACATTGATATGAAAACAAATGGATGTTGGGACTAGTACAAAATTCATGAAAAAAATTGCTCAGGCCAACATAGCAATCATTCAAATCAATATTAGATAGATAGATAGAAACTCTTTATTGAGTACACCAGAAGTAAAAATTACAAACAGATAGAAAACACTTACGAGCTAGTGCCACAAGTGGCGGCCTTATCGCTAAAAGCGATCTTTTCTGGGCAACCATTATCCACATAACCATTATAAAGTAATATTACTATTTAAAAAAACAACTTAGAAGAAGATGTTGGCCAAGCGGTAGCATAGACATAGATACAATTTATTTGTGGCCATAAAAACAATGTACAATAGAAATTCGTGAAATAAATTCTAGCATGTGCGCTTTTCAATTTGACGGCGCTCGGTCATAGAACGATCTTCTCTCGACTCATCGGTATGAACAACTTTTATTATGGTATCACCTCAGAACCTAGAGTAAAATGGTTGCTCCCAGTCCTATTATAGTAAAAGTTGTTCACAATGACCTCTTTTGGGCTTAATACCAGATTTATTTTATTTTAAATGTAATAGTAGACTTAGTAGATAAACTAGCGATGGGCCATCTGGTTGTAAGTAGTCCCATACAGTGCCGTAAATAGGGCTGTGCCAGCGGTGCCCAGGCACAGGGCGCAGTCTCTGGAGGGGCGCAGAAATGACCAAACCAGGACCAAGTTTTGTTTTCAAGGGCGCAGTTATAGAAGCTCGCACAGGGCGCATAAAAGGCTAGTTACAGCACTGGTCACATACTATTCCGTGTAACCCTGTATATTGATATAAGAGGGTGTATGGATACAGAAGAAACAGCCACGTATTTGCTGCTGGAATGCAGCAGCGTGAAAGAACAACGAAATACTATCCTCGAATCACCAAGGACGCTCGCGGAGGCCTGCACAGGCATCAGTGAGCTGCTGGCCTTCCTGGAGGAGACTGGTTGGCTGAACTAGCTGCAGCCGGGTGACGCAAAATGGGCCAATGATTGTCCTAATTGTGGAAAACGGCCGCTATACAAGTAACAAGTAATTAACCCTGTATATTTGTTACCTTTTGAATATCAACTGTGATCCTTCATATTCTTTCAAAATCAACAGGACGTTCTGAGCAGGGACTTGTGTCCGGGCCCACACTTTTTCGAAGAGCTCCAGAGATATTAGGGCTTCCATAACATGTGTTGGGAGCCTGTCTTCTGCTAGAACTATCTGCTCATCTTCTAGTTGGCTTTCGTCCTCCATCTCATCACTCTCCGAGTCATTCGCGGGACTATCATTGTTGTCACCATCTTAAAACCAAATTAAAAGTGTCGCAGCATTGTTAACCAGATAGTAATATAAATGTTGTACCATTTCTATCTCAAATCAGACTAACAAGAGAGATATGCCTTAGTACAATTATTGTTTGTGTTTTCATGTCTCCGTGTACCACTCTTTTAACCGACATCAACAAAGAGGAAGTTTCTCAAAAATTTCTCAGAAATTTCTCATCAAGTCTGATTTAGGCCAGATGCGTTCGCACCCACCACGCCACTTTACCATGTCCCTGGTTTGTCTGATCTGAGATTTGTATGCTAATCTGATAGTGTGTAAATTATCTGTCTTTTTTAGCTTGACAGAGGATCGCAATAATTTTATAGTAGTCCTAATTTACAAAAAATTGGTACAGCCAAGGAATGGATTAATCCGCCAGCTTCCGTTTCCTGAAGAGATACGATCTAGGTCTTTTTAGCCCAGGTCGACTGGTTAAAAGTAATGTACCTAACCTAATCATAAGATTGATGATACCATCGATGATTACCTGCATGAGAGGCAGTCTATTTTTTTTATCTATCATCACCTCATTTATTAAACAAAATCCTTTTAAGCTGTATAGATTATGAGAACATACATTTATGTGTCCAAATATACTTTCGCGTTAAACACAATCCCCTTATTTAGGCATTAGCATTGTCGGATAAAAAAAAGAATCAGTCATAGGACTGCAAGTCAGAAGTGAAAACTTAAGTAGTAATTCACCTATTGTACAAGAGATGGCGCTATTTTAAAATAGACGGTACAGCGTTCGGTGACGATGACGCAAGTTCCACGATTTTTCAAAAAACGCGCATAAATAAGTTTTCACTTCACAAAATAAAAAACTAAACCTCTGTTTACCTTCACAAGAACATATATTAGCAATAATCTCTATGGCACTCTGTTGTGCATCCAACAACTGTGTCACAGACTTCATCTGTTTCTCCAGAATATCAGCATCCTTCGCCTTTACTTCAGGCACCTTCCCAGCTGCATTTACTAGAGGAATATTGCTGGACAACTGACTGCATGCTAACCGATGATCAATTGCTAATGTTGAAGCTAATATTGTAATTATCTGGTTTATAACATTCACTGGTAATGTAGCAATGTTTCCCCCACACGTGTTTATAATAACTCCGGCTGATAAAGTCTTCACGAGCAATACTGAGGGATCGCTGCCTTCCAATGATAAGAGCCTTTCTAGTTGACTTTCCGAGTTTGATTTTATTTTCTGCATAGCAACAGGATTGTCTTCAACTACTACGAAGAGGCATTGTAGAGCAGCTGTTACAATATCATTGTTTGATGTCGAGTCATAGGCTAGGAATCTTGGTAGTATGTCTAGGATTCTCGTTTGCCCAAGGTATTTCACTGCCAGTTCTGAAAATATCATAAAATAATTAATTAATATGGAAATATAACTTGAGATATATCTACTAATATTTACGGTTAATATCTGTTCAGATTTGACCAGACATGATCGGAATTTTAGACCTTTGTCCGGCTTTGTAATTTGTAGAGATGCGATTAGTCGCTATTATTCCATATTCGACTTTATTCGCCATTGTTAGGGTTCCGTACCTAAAGAGTGTAAAAGTATAGTGCCCCATAACTAAGCTTAAGCTGTCTGTCTGTCTGTCCTACCTATAAACGGCTGTATCTTTCGAACCGTAATAGACAGCCAGTTGAAATTTTCAAAGAATTGGAATGTTACGGCGGATAACTAAGAAATAATAATAAATAAAAGGTTCTCGTGCAACACCGAAGTTAAGCAACGTCGGGCGCGGTCGGTACTTGGATGGGTGACCGCCTGGGCATGATGTCTTTTTACACTACTTTAGTAGTTAAAAATTTATGCGGTGGTACGGAACCATCAGTGCGCGAGCCCGACTCGCACTTGGCCGCTTTTTTCATTACACGTCGATTAGCGTTTTTGTTTTTTAAATTTTTCGACATTAGCGAAAATATTGTGCGTCTCACTGTTTCAGTATGGCGGTTAATGTATTAACTGAGAAAATTGTAGTGAAAGCACAAGCTATATTTAAAAAAAACAAATATGACAGTACCTTACTTAGCACATGTCCCACCCAAAAGTATTTTACACATTTTCAACATAATTTCAAAGATTAAAAAATCACTCAGTGGGACTTTAGAATAACCAATTGAAACTTGTTTTTTCTTTAATTTCCTTCGGCTATGTAAAAATATCAACAAGTTAAATTATTTGAAACATTTATCTATTTATTTATCATAGGCGAGCAGCATAAGCTGTTGTGTCTATATCACACAGCAGCAATATATTGATGGCGGGAAGCAAAATTTGATAGAAAGCGTATATATCAGTAAAATTACCTGAACTTTCACAAAGATTCAACAGCAAATGAATGCATTGAACTAATGTGTCAATATCTTCTTGGTTCGATTTGGAATTAGGATCTGGAGTCCATGATTCGGCATGCTGAAACAAGTAACAATTTATGTGGGAATGATTATATTATTCACAAGTTCAAATTTTTAGTCAACAAGAATAAGTACCAATACAGGGTTAGATGGAACAATGGCATTATTATTACGACGATGACAGCGGTCTGGTTTATGATAGATCACACTTACCTAGAAGAAACCGATACTAAGATGAAAGGAGGTCACTGTACTCTTTATTGTGAAAAAAAAAACAAAAAAACATCGGCTGTTCCATGCATTATTGTGAGTCAGTAATGTGATGGGGCGGTAGCTAGCTGGCTGTTGTCTATCCCTACCGGGCTTTAGTAGGACATTCACCTTGCCAGTCTTCCACATCGTAGGGAAATGTCCGGTTCTGAGGATTCCGTTGAAGAGCTATGCTCCTCGTTGACATTTGCTTAAGGACGGCATTCGGGAGACGAAAATCGAAACCAAACTTCCAACCTCGTTCCCTGCATGCCTGCACCCCTGTCGCCCATGCCGCGATACGTTATTGCCGGCTAGATTAGCCATGTTGTTTGTTGTTAATCGGTTGCTGGCCTGGCATTTTCGGCATCCCTCACATGACGGCGCCTTTCTACGGTACTTTCTTACTTGTGTATTTTCTCTAGCAAGCACATTCCCGCGCCAAGTTAACATTAGTAATTTATATTGCAATTTTACCTCATGAAAATAACAAGTCAGCGGAGTCATCACATCCTGGTCCATCATAGCATCGCATACTTCCATCTTCACTGTGGAGAGGTTTCTAAGCATGCCCGCAGCTGCGTTTCTCACAGAACTTGCTGCATCCAAAAGCAATGGTGCAGCTACCTTCACCAATCCCCGTTCAATGACCTGATTGACGTTTTCAGGGCCTTCGATCAGAAGGGCCATAGTTTGGAGTCCACAATACTTCTCTTCGACATCTGCAGCCTGTAAAGCATTAAAATCTGTGTTTTTAATTTATCAGCATTATCTTTTGATATAAATAATCATCCTTAGCATTCATTATCCCATTTGTTACTTGAGGCCTGCACAATATCAACTGTACAGGTGATATCTATGTCATAAGTCATTTATTCATAAAAGATTTCAATTTACATGTCAATATCATATCATAAAATAGAGTCACGGGCATCCAGTGGATGCAGATGGCAGGATGACATTCAGTGTGGAGGTTAAAAGGGGAGGCCTATGTTCAGTAGTGGACGTCATCTGTTTGATGATGATGATGATCATATCAAATATTAATAAATTCAAATGCTTTCATGTAAAAACAAAAAATACATTACATTATTGTACAAAGAAAAGAAATATAGCTTTATGGCGAGGTGTTGGTGATTAGCGACACCCATGTAATCTGATTCCATGGGGCTAAATGAGACCCCAACCCCTGGCTTGCCTTAACCGGCTACCTGGGGGTGAAACTGCAAAACCTAAGAACCTAAACTCCAGAGTTAAAGCATTAAAGACCATAAAGGCACAATTAATACTTAGTGAAAGTGCAGCACACATCTCGACACTAATCCAAGCCACCCATGCCAATGATTCCCCTCCAGCGTCAATGAGTCTTTATGGGGGCCCATTTAGTGGGTGGCAAGTCCCACCTGCCTAATTGTATTTTGAGAAGAGACAGGATAAGGCAGATGTCGTTTCTCATCCTATAAATCTGTTCTCCCATCCACAAGTTGTTCAACTCAATAGCCCAGTTTATTTATAGCCACATAGCATCTATGGTCCATTTACCAACATCATCCCAATCCACACAATATAATTTATTTTAAAACACGAAAAATGCCTCTCAGTGTTGGCTTCGGTCCCATTGATGCCGTAAAAAGGACAGGGCTAGTCCCGAGAATTGAATATTAAATACCTAAATAAAATATGAAAATAATTGGCAAAGCAACAGTGCCTAATACGAAAAAAAGAACCTGGAGTACCTACGTACTGTTGGTTCTTTTCTTGTGTGATGGTTAGGTAGGTTAATCTGGTATAATATAAAAATCCAGCTGCCTGGAATACCAACGATTTTATTTCAATCCATGAGGCATGAGGTTGTGGTGACTAGGTTTTTATAGTGGCGCTAGCATTTGATGATTGATGCCGGATTATCGATAGATAGACATCTATCAACAAACCTGCATCATCAAAAGAATAAACTAACCTGCAATTGATCCAGTATTGTCTGAATGGCATTTTCTTTACTGTCGACAGGAATTTCTTCTTCTTGCTCGTTAGTATCCACTGGCACATTTTTCTTGACTTTACTTTTCCGCACTTTCCCCATAATTATGATAAACTGTCTGCTGAGTATTCACTAAACACAAATTGAATAATTATAATTTAACCTCAAAATTACAACACTAACTCAAACGTTGGAATGGAAACATTAGTGATGTAGACAGAGGTGGAGTGACGAAATAAGATAAAAAATCTTCGAGCAGAAGTCGAATAATAAGATTTGTCTCCTAGGAGCTAAGCCGCAATCACATCTCATTCTCTACAAAAAAAAATGGTAATATATTAATAGGTAAATAGTCACTAAAGTTCATACATGAAAATGGAAAAAAAAAGTTAAACAATCAATCAATGGAAAGATGGTTTTGTAAAGTTCCGCCGAACTGGAACTATAAATAAAAGTAGAATAACTTGATTTTAACGTTACCCTTCAAGCTTTCAAACCACTGATTTGCCTTGTCAGAGTGGTAAAGAATTTGGGCTAGGCTAGGTAACTAAAACTAACGTACCTAGATAGATAATACAATATCCTACAATATTATGCCTAGTAAATTTGGCTTTATTTTATACTTTAAAAACTATTTTGCATTCTACAGTTAAATCGGTTTAAGATATCAATCGCACATTATCGTTTTTTTTTTCGGAGAATTATTAGTACTTACATTTACTCTTCCCAGCAAATATCACTCGTCTATTGCTCAGTCATGACGTGGCTGGTAATACAAGCAAGACACGATAGAGAAAATTATGTAAGTAATTGGTACACATCAAAACATCTGAGTATATTTTCGACATTGTCGAGTTTGCAAACGAAAAATATCGAATAGTCAACCACTATTCGATTTTCATCGCGCTTCACTAGAACAATATGTTAATTTGACATTGACAGTGTACGCAAAGTCGACATTGACACTATAGTTGTTTTTTTTTCTAATAATATGGCTATTGGCTAGTTTTAGGCGCTATCGTGAAAACAACAATGGCATTAAAATATGTTATAAAAAATGTTTAGTTATGCCAAAATCTGTAAATGCCAAGAATTAAAAACCTGTGGAACATTTTTTATGAGCACGAGTGTTTTGATGTATCAGCGAAGATGTAAGTTTACTTAGCTTTAACGATTTAAGTTATGGTCACTTTTAAGGTAAACCAGCATGGCTAGCAGGCTCGCTAATCTTAGAACAAATCATGCGGTAAAACAGTTTATATTCAGTTTATAATAAAGTACTCTCAGGGCCCTGATACCCTAGGAAATAAAGGCCAACTTTTTACCGCGTTACGAGCTATGAAGGTTTCCACCCTAAGATATATTACATCTCACTGGTTCCACCTGGGCCTTTATTTTGCACGGGCTAAACGCGCTCTATCGTGGCGCGTTAAGTTAACCTTCAAACGTTGGCCTTTATTTCCTAAGCAATAGAGGCTAACTTTTTGAGTTAAACTTAACGTGGCCACGATAGCGCGCGTTTGCCCATGTGAAATAATGGCCCTGTATATCTATTTCTAAGGCTTCACAGCAATAACCAATAATTTATATGTACTTGTGTACCTACCTATACTTGAACAGAGATCCACTGTCGTAATTTAACTATACATACTTATTAGTTTCTCCATTTGGCCACCTCTAGGGATGCTCTAGTCTAGGGACTCTACTCTAGGATAAGTTATTGGTTGTACTGCCGAGGCGCTAATAGATGAGAATATGTGATTATAGGTGTACCTAATGCAAAAAAAAAATCCTTAATAATAATATTACAATATAATATACCTATAGCCTTAGGTCTTAGCCAGTATACCTAAATTGGCAGTAATAGCATATGTGTAATAAATACCTAATTACACATATGCATATGGTATAAGTATGTACCTTGTTCGGCTCGGCAACATTAAAAACAATTTTTTTTTCGTAAGTAGGTTCCTACCTACCTACTGTATAGTCACTGTAGAGCACCAGCGACATTAATTACTCATCCAAACGAAAGGTAGAATGTGGAAATATTTTTTCAGATACACACTAACCAGACATACTGCTCAAGTTAAGTTACCTCTGTGAGTAGTTTTCGTTGATTGATTAGATCGCCAGGGGGTGGCGGGCGACAGCTTATTGACTTGGAGTGGATTCCACATCTCCACAAGTATAGACGCATTTTATGACTCACTGCCTCACTGCAGACTTGGACTCAATGTCATTAACATTCCTCAAATAACTTCGAGATTACTATACTTTTTTTCAAAGCCCGTACCAAGCTTAGGTGCTTTGTTATAATAGAGGCACAGAATACATAATACACATGATAGAGGTAAGTAGATACATTACATAATTGGTTAAGTAAGCGTATCTACTAACTTACGGAAAACAAACTAGGTATCAATGTATCAATACCATCAATTATAAATGGATCCTAACGTTTAATATAAGTAGTAGGTTTATTTACTATTATATACCTACCTTGATGCGAGTTTGATGAAAAATCTATTCCAAAAATACCTATACCTATAGCAGATTTAGGTACTTACTTCTTATCAGACAAACAAGAGAAATATAATATTATTATATGGTAAGATTGCGACCGATAACTGATGGGGAAGAAACTCAGAAAAAATAAATATATGGAAGCGTTATACCTACTTTTTCCTCTTTAGCATTTACACCCCCCTCGGTCGTCCATTCGTATATATTTGATTACATCATTTGCAGTCGTGTGCGCTCAATATTGAAGTGTGCGTTTGTAGAACTAGTAAGAATATGTCAGTGTGTGCGATACGTGTTTACCCCCTTCAGTTTTTAGCAGACTTTTTTCGATACTAGCTCGAGTTTAAAGGCAGCATATTATCAAAGGGAAGAAAGGTTCTTGAGTGGAGACCACGAACCGGAAGACGCAGCGTAGGTAGGCCTCCTACTAGATGGACCGACGACATTGTGAGAGTCGCGGGCGTCCAGTGGATGCAGATGGCAGGATGTCGTTCAGTATGGAGGTTAAAGGAAGACCTATGTTCAGCAGTAAACGTCTTCTGGCTGATGATGATGAAGATTGCGTGGAGGTTGCGAGCGCATCAGGCTTGATGCCTTAAGTCGAACTCGCCCTGAAGACGACCTTGTTGCTCTTTTTTGCATGTGGACTACTTATTATTTAGTTAATAAGTGTCGCTGCAAGTTTCTTAGTTCTAGTTTGCGTAAAAAACGAATACCTAGTCAGCCGTAGGTAGGTAGGTACTTACAGTTGGGGTCTAGCAGTGTAGTGATTTTTTTAATGAAAAAATTGTACTAAGGCATATCTCCATTGTTTGTCTGATCTGAGGTAAGTACTTACCCTCTAAAAAGTTATATGTAACAGTGTTCTTTACCATTGTTGATCCACTGAGTAGGATGTAAACTTTTGTTGATAGATCTTGTTCAAACACTAGAGGGGAGGCAGAGAATTGAAAGCGCAAACATTGCCCCGCCAAAGTGGCGCCAACCACCTAGCTGAATTGCATAGAATTTCTCCCAGAAAACCATTAAAAGTGTATATTACATATTATTACCCCTCAAATTTAAAATTAATACAAAAAAAACAATCATAACTCTACAAAAAAAACTATTGTTCAATAGCTCTGGCGATAGAATTTGTGCAAGCTTGTGTAAAAAAAATATATGGAAAATTGGGAACTATTATTTTCCCATTGACAGTAAACTTGTTTCTCGAACATGGTACTAGTTAATGTGTCGATTAAAATTATTCGAAAAGAAACTTTTACCAAAATTGGATTGTAAGGTTTCGAACATTTTTCATTTTTTCATATTTATTTATTTCACTAAATATAGCATTACAGATTATATAACTATCCAATGCGCCATACTTATTACTAGTTAGATGATTTAGATACCTACTAATTTATTCACAAATATAACAAGCAACAAAGTAAGAAGGAAAAGAAAAAAAACATTACATAAAAACATTACCAAAGTAACCAATATATGTTAGTATAGGTAGGTTAGGTACCTACCCACTACTATCATCATGTACCTACGTGCTTCCGTGCATTATTTCAATGTGCGTAGAGGTTTACATTTTTTATCTAATAAATAGAGGCGAATAAACCAGGTTATGCTCTAGAATTTACAGACGCATCCAGATGGTGTGTGTGCATCTATAGCTATCTGGAAATGTTTTTATTTCTTTTGGTTGCTAGCCACTTTTAATCCAAATAACCAAATGTGAAAATTACTTGTTTGAGAAAAGCTTACTTTGAGAAAATGTAAGTTCCTTGTTATAGATTAGAACATTATTCATTAAACTTCAGATTAATTTAGATAACGGCCCATTACCATTGTGATAAACATAAATCGAAGAATCACAAGTCACATGTCGCCAAAAGACGCCGAACGAATAAAATATTCAATAGGTTTATCTTAATCTGCAATATTTCATTCAGTTTTTTATTTTCATGCATAAATGTTTTTAGAATTAAAGCGTGGCTAATAAAAGGCTTGGGCGCGCGGCACCTTTGAGCGTCGGCCCCCGCCGCTCATTTACATGTTTCAAAATCTGACCGCGGGACGAGTTGTCGACTCTCCGCTGCGCTAGTGATGTCCACCTTCACACCTGTCGACAAACAAACTAAAATAATAACATAATAAAAGATACAGTGCGACTATTTATCTGTCTTTCTTTATACAATCAGAAGAATGCTTGGTACATTTTTATTGTGGGCCAACCAATTTTCAGGAGGCTGTCAGTTCAGAAATTAGAAGATGACTTATAGTAGGTAGGTAGTATTTATGATAGATAAACTATAGGTAATTTATAGATATGTATGAGTCGGCAGAAAAATACCTATGTATATAGGTATGATTTCCCGTGCGCTGAGGACCCTAACGTATAGTACATCACCATATGTGTAATAATGATTACCTACACATATGACATCACGTTGTCCTATAAAAAGCATCATTATATATGTATGACTTTATGACAATCTTTTTTATCTCAGATTAACAGGTGTTCTGACGATCTGTATAGAAGCGTCCCGCCCGCTCCGCCGCCACGCCGTAAGGGGGTGGTATAACTTTTTAGGGGCCTAAGTTCACAACGTTTCAAGAATAAGTGCTTATAGTATAGCATACGAACCAAATGGCTATACTTAGTGCCTAGTTTATGACTAGATTTGTGGTTTTATAGCACATAATATATAAGGAGTTGTTGTGAAAAGCCTGTCAACCATAAAAAATGTCACAAACCAAAAAGCTCTGCAAACGTGTAGAGTTGAAACGAGTCAGAGCTACCTTGAATTAAGTAACTCGTAATTTCTAAACTACCCTCACTAAATTGAAATTTTAGAAAGCGTACCTGAATAGTTATTCAGTTTCCTGTACCTACACCGTCCATTACAATATTAGACTAAGTTAGACAGTAAGATTGATATCTTAGGAGTTAGGTATACTTATAGTTGTGAATTATTGTGATATACAGAAAGCAAATACTGCAGACTTCACTAGCCGAAGCGCGGCGAGGCGCGGCGCCCGGTAGCCGCTTCTCCGGCTTTCTTCATAAATCAAAAAGTTGTTTTTGTGTCTTATCGGCAGATAATCGGCGGCTGCTACTGCGCTACCATTCCTTCCCCTCTCCCGCCCTACACCACACGTCACCCCCCCTTCCCGCTCTCCAATCGAGCCGCTCTCCGGATGGACATTAACTTTTTGTCGGATTTTTACATGTATTAAACTTAACGAACCGATATGATTAAGGCAGAGATACTCGGCTTTTCCAGATAACCGCTAAATGGAAACTATTAAAGGATTTTAGAGCGGTAGATAATAGTTCCATTAGATAAATTCGTGAAAGCCATGACTATGTGGGTTGGTATGCGTCTGCCGTTATCCCATTCCACATCCCACAAATGTCTGCGGGCAGCATTAGGTAGCTATTATTAGTTTAGTAATGGCTATATGGCCTAATGGCATTTCTTCAGGCATACACCTCATTATAAGGTATTGCAAGATTGTGCTGGCCAGTTTTTACGTCAGAAAATTTGCCGTTTCGAGAGAACCAAACCAATGCGGCGTGTAATTAAAACTGCATTAGATGCATTATGCATGGGCAAGTGTACAACAAGCGGGCGCCGACTGCAGTGCATCGGCGTCGCAGCGGCCGCGTTCGTGTCAGCACATCCACTTCGTCCTAATTGCACCCCTGCTGTGTGATGGATGGTCGGCCGCCGCCTCAGTCCGCACCCGCCCCGCGACACACCCCACAAGGGTTGTTCTGGGTTGTTCCCAGAAATTCCATTATCATCGCTTTGCCTCGCAGCCTCGCTTGATTTGACATTGACGGTGCCGCTAACAACTTTCGCATTGTATTGGATACGGCGTTTTCAGGAATTAGGAAAGTCGATTTGCTCTGGATAAGATAGGATTTAAAGGAAAAATTTGAAAAAAGAAAGCAACGTACCTATGCTAATGTTTCTTGGTTTATATTTGATGTAGGTGGTACTTATTTATTATCTTTGAAGTTTTGTCATAGCTTTAATTTTAATCTCATAAACTTTTGATCCGATTGAAATAAACTTGTGATAGATATCTATTTTTTTGCGATAGTATCAGGTATGTACTTTGGTTCTGAGTTTTGATAGAAATCTGTACCTACTTACCTACACTTTTAATTACTACCTACATTGCTTAAAAATATAATATTATTTCTAACAATTAATAAAGCGTGCGCCTACATTGGATAGGTATCTGATATCATAACTTTTATTGTGTCGTGTCTTGAGTAAGTCAACGATGAGACACTCCGACCCCTAATCGCCATTTTAATGCTTTCTGTTTTATGGTCACAGATATAACAAAGACTTCTATAGAATTCCGTGATTTATACGCACCATAAAGAAATATTTTATGGCAGGCACTAAATATCAACTATAAAACAACTACATATATTCAGGTTCAACAATAGCTCCGTCTTCTGATATGAATGTGTTCGACAAAAAGCTTTTCTAATAAGTATTGCGTGGCAGAATGTGAACCCGGCACCAGGCACGGAGAGGGATTATCAATCAATAAAGGGGTGTCTAAAGAGTATTGATTACGAGGTTGTCGACTAAAATCCACCCTTTTCCGGCTGATCGAATGCAGCGGAAGCGAAAAAAGATCAATATTTGGACAGAAATGATTAGGGAGAGCGCACGACCGGACGCAAATGCGTTCACTGGCGCTAATAAATGTAAGAACAGGATGCGATTTTCGACGGAATCATGTTAACTGGCGCGTTCTCAGCGTTCTCTTGTCACAACAATGATCAGTTTTTTGGTTCAATGCAATGGATTGGATTGGATATCGAGCCCGGGGCAGAATGCCGATCCGACTGTTCGCATTGAATTGGCAGAGTACTTCCTCCGCTAAATCCGATCCTTTCGCTATTCATCACGACTCTATTGTGCTTATAGGAGACGTGACCTTTTATGTCTATAGGTAGTCTCATCTCACGTGTCTAACATTTTCTATCTTCGCTTCGTAAAATTCATGGGCACCTTTATTTTTCAAAAGTAGATAGCAAGTAGGTAACTATATAACTTTTTCCAGAGCTCCATGCACCTAGAGGGTGATTTTAGTATATCAGCAGCAGGCAGTTTTCCTACATCATTCTATATATTACATATCTACTAATGTTTTTTCCACGACTTGTCACAAAAATTAACACGAGTATATTTTTTTGCTGTTCATTTTTTGGATTTCTTAATATGTACTACAAGGAACAATTATAAGTTTTGTATATGCGTCTGTCAGTCCGTTTGTCCATATTTGATACATAACTTTTGTATCAAGTGCGAGTATAAGTACATATATTCTTTTGCGAAATATGGCATGCCAAATTGGTAAAAAATTCTCCCCTCCCCTTGCATTTCTAAACTAATTATTACTAATTTTGAAATCTGTTTTCGTTTGAAAATTATTCTGCAACTGAATAAAGAGACAAAGAAGCCGTTCGCTGGATCGCAAACAACACGTTTGCCCATAACAATTCAGTGGTACCCAAAAAGTCACATATCTAGAATACAACTCTACCATTGCACATCCTTGGAAGAAAACTCAAATACGATAGCAATTTCCTATCAAGTTGTAGGTAAATTCAATTATAGTTGAAGGCTTCTTGAGGGTTTGCTTTGCCACCCGGTCGGGGTGCGGGAGGCGGCTTTCAGCGGAGCGATGTTCCGGCGAGGACTCAATCAACTTACATAAACCACACAGGATATAAAGTCTTTACCCACGCATCCTGTTTACGTCTCAAGCACTGTTTATTTTAGCTCCTAAATAAAAGCTATGGGAGCGCTCGAATTATCTAATGAATTTATCTCTCCACTCTGGATAGCCTCTTCAATCTTATAAAAATTTCATTGCCCCGTACAGTAAACACTGCGTAAGAAAACATATGCCCTCTTATATTTTACCGCAATTATTTTTTTATTTACCCGCTGTAATTCCCGCAGAGTTTACACTGGGCTGATAATAATTCTCTCTTTATTTATTTTGAGGCAATGGTTTCGGCTTATTTACACGAGGTGATAGATAAAAAGCGATAGCGAAGCGGCGCGCTCTTGTCATTAGAAAGAAAAGTAAACAAATAAAGAAATCCCGCTCTTGAGTCGGCTGTGTAACACCAGGGGAAACTCCGATAAGGGAAACAACGAGATACTAAAATTAAATATCCTAACTAAAACAACAATCTATAAACAAATAACAAAGTCCATGGCCGAAACGGGATATAACAATCTATGATAATAATATAGTTTGGATCTGCCTTAAACTCGAGCTAGTACCGAAAAAAGTCAGCCAAAAACTGAAGGGGGCGACGTAAGCAGTAAACACGTTAACGTTAACTGACATTATATTCTTACTAGTTCAACAAACGCACACTTCAATATTGAGCGGCACACAACTGCAAACGATGTGCTCGAAATGTAAACGAATGGAAGACCGATGTAAATTATAACGGAGAAACTGTAGGTATAACGTTTCCATTTATTTCTGAGATAACAAGGAATGAGTATAGAGCACGATTGGATGTTTTTCCTAGTCAGATCAAAAGCTGCTTAATGTCGCGATCTAAGGAGGAAGCAGAGCGTTCTTGGCACTATGCCTATCCTATTTCATCCTAAAGTAATTTAATTTCGTTGCTCTGACTTTGAGTAATGCGCCTTGAACCTGCAAAAATGTATATACAAGGTTACGCGGAAAGGGTACGCGGTAAGGTTGTACTAAGCCGAAATCGGTCTGTTATACTCATCATTATGAACAACCTTTACTATGGGACCAACCGTGAAATCACGAAAAAAAACAGCTGTTCCATACATTTTGCTGAGTGTCAAAGACCGTTACAGAAATTACCACAAAATCTATCTTAAATTCATAGATTCGAAAGAAATATAATTTTAAAGAAAGAAGTTAATTTTTATCTTATAACTTCAGCAACTTTAGATAATCAATGTAGGCAGGTGAACAATATTATAAATCTATACGTGTCTATCTCTATACCTAGCTAAGCCATAACTTTAACTAAGTATAGGTACGTAGCTTAGTTAATGTCATGTATCACAAAAATGAACACAACTTAGCATAATGCTGTTATCAAATAGACCTGGGGCCTGACGCCTACCTGTTATAAGCGATTCAGTTTAGGTGATTGCGAAAAGTTGCGCGACCACAAACCGTATCTCGGTGCGTTAAGGTTCGCGTTCCCGTGATTTAGCAAACTGCTCTAATTCGAGCCTGCGGTTAGAGTTAGCCGCAAGGCCCCTGATCGTCACGAAAGGCTTAAAAACAGCTCAACGTAGAAACTATAGTTCTGTTACACTATGATATAATATATTATGTGATTCCTGAAACCTACTTACTTCAAAAATTCTAAATTTATATGATTATACTCGTGGTAAGGTACTAGGTAGGTGTCTTCCCGTGAACATGGTGCATGTAACTGCGCCGAAATATCGGGAGCTCCTTCCACAACCTTACCACAGTAAATATCCCGTAAATAATCATATAAATTGCTGGATTGTTGCACGGTTGCCTGGAAGAGATCGCTTTAAGCGATAAGGCCGCCTGTTAAAAGCCTAGATAATTACTGTAATTTATAATGTTATCCTTGTTTTTGTGGTTTTTAATAAAGTGGTATTGTATAAATTTAGTGAACAACCGTGATAGTTTAAAACAGTGTCTTAAAAATGCTACCTAACATCTGTAGGTATGTGACTTTTATAATGTGCAATCAAGTATTGAGTTACTATATTAGGTACCTATAATTAATTAGAGAATTCATAGAAAGTGGTCAGTTACATCGGACACGGCAGCAAGAAAGCAGTCTGGATACAAAATCAAACCTGTAATTTGAATATGGAAGCCGGCAAAGCGGCCATTCCACCGGACAGCTCGACCGACAGGCCTTTAAATTACCCCATGTGGAAACTAGCTTCTCGAAAACCTTTCACAATCGCATCGTAATAAGTAAGCTATAACAATAAAATTATAACAGGCGATGAGCAGCGATCACGATAATAATGCACTGTTATGCATTATGCAAGTGCCAAAAATGGCAGGACCGTACTAAGCAGTGGCAAAGGGGGAGGCTTCTCCGAAAGCTCCAGTACCAAGATCATGGATTTTATTTATATATGCATATTATATGTGTTAATATGAGTTGATTGATTTCAACGATGAAATACAAGCAAACCCTGTAGTGTTGGTTGTTTGTAAAAATAATTATTATTAATTTAAAAAAATACTTTTTATAAACAAAGCTTTATGGCATCCACCATATTGAATTTAGTGTGACGTTATTTTATTTTTCGTTCTTCTGCAATTATTATTATTATATCTTTATTTCAGATTCAAGATCCATATCAGTTAAACTAAACACATACACATTATAGGAACATTAATAGGCTAACACTAAAATAAAATTACAACTAGAGACAAGAAATGACGTTAAGCTCCCTACATATCCAATTAACAGAAATATCAAATAATAGTTTTTATCCAATATTTTATTATAGGACTATCATATTTATCGGCAATCGTGCTCAGGATCCTATTAGGACTGCCCCTGACTCTACTCAGTAGCGAAAAAATCCTTTTTCTTATGACTGCGTTGAACCCATCGATTCGAGCCTCAGCAAACATACCGGAAGCAATGCCATGTAATAGTATCGATTCTGTTGTACCGTATTCTAAACTAAATTTGATATAATATACCTAACTTAGTTTACTTTAGATAATGGAATTAACAGAATTGACGGCAATGTCACCCAATCTAAATGAGAATCTATGCAAAATTTCAGCTCAATTGGTTCGCTAACTGTTGCAAGACTTGACCCATACTAACAATTTTGTTAAATAAAAGCTTACGAGTATATAATGGTTCCTGAGAAAATGTCCACGTAGGTGAAACCGCGGGTTTTAACTAGTAGTGAATGTTTTTTTGATGTAACTAACAATGTAATCAAATTTTGGATGTCTATTTTAATTTAATCTACTGATTGTTGTATCTATTTGAAACTGTGCAAGTACCTATATGTAATTCGGATGACAATACAATAATTTGGTACCATCAAACTGGTCTGATGAGGATCAGAAAAGTGCAACTGTTCAAAGGCGTGAACGATACTGACAGAAATTAGAATGTGCCCTGAGAGCATCTGTCACCGAATCGGTGTTGTCTATTCTTATTGCTAAGAGGACATGTTCTTAGAATGTCGGAAATAGCGCTTCCGAGTAACACTTGTATTGGATCTCTTGTCGTACCTACGTCTCGTGCAGGGTTCCCACTTCCCACATGCCTTTACCAACGCCAGCATTAAAGTTGATGTTTGATAACATAAACCTAATACATAAACTAATGACAGTACCTCTTAGGCTCGTATACAGTAGGCAACCAATAGAATGATCGTTACGTTAAGTTTCAGGGAATGAAAAATTGCGAAAGATAAAAATAGTGTATGTGACGTTACCAAACTTAACACCAAGTGTTATAATTTTTTTTTCTCCCGCTTGTATTTTACTATTGTACATCTTGTGCATTTGTCAGATTTTATTGACATGGACGGATTTTTAAAGCATCTTTTCAAAAGCCATAAACCATTAGTTAATAATGACTATGAATGAGTTTCAGATAAATTTGAAGATGTCAAAGGCCTTCTGACCTCTTTCTGTGATAGAAAAAAACAGAGGTTTCTCAAGTAAAAGAGCGCCACACACTATTCTGCATGACTTTAGACCTCTACTTATTCTTCTTTCTTATAACAAGAGGTGTTTCGATAACCTCTTACAAAAGTTGATTTTTGTGTTGAAAAATATGGTTGGTTCGTTTGACAACCCTCAATTGGCATTTATTTATATGTGTGCTGTAATCTGATGGCAACTGCCACGACTAGAATAACAGTCTTTAATCGTCAACCCTTTCGTTGTGACAGGAGACGGAGCTTAAGACCATACAATATAATTACCACGCACTTCCTTTCAGATAATAATCTCGGTCGTGAAGTTAAATAAACGTTTATCTGTTAAGAACATCAACCGCCCGCGCGTTAAACATGGGCTTTCATGAAATTTATTTATACAGATCTTCTTGATAGAGATTTGTATAAAACTCTTTTGTTACTTTGTATTCACCATTAGAATGTTTGTGAACATCATCAAGCAAGTAACGGAATTAAAATTTAAAGATTTATAAGTAGGAACTGTGTCTGTTAAAATGTTTAATGATTCATCTGCTCAATGTTTTCCGAAACCCTCTGTTTTTTAAATCACAATAATTCTATGAGCGTTTGTCTAAACGATGTTTGTTATTGTTATTTAAGCTCCAAACTTTCTCACGGCTGTCTTTAATCGTTTCTGCATAACTATGTAGCTATGTACCTATGTACTTGGTAGCTGAATAATTGAAAACGATGTCTTAAGCCTTTAGGGCGTTCTCCATTCAATTAGATTTGGGAAAGGATTGGTTTCGTTCATTTTGTTTTCGTTTTACTCTCATTGGATTAACTTATGGTTCAGCTGAGTTCACGATCCGATTAATTTCGGATTCGAAGATAACGAACCCTGTGCGAGCACGCTACACCTTGTGAAAGTCACGTGTTGAAATTAAAATAATATGAAACGCAGTCTGATTCATACCTTTATGCCAAGTTCCGAGTGCATCACGTTGAGTGGCATCGTATTGTGAGGGACTTTGGCAGTTGTGAGGTAGAGTATGGAGGCTTGCGCCGGAGTCGGTCGGCGCGGGCAGTGTGCGGCGAGATCAAAGCTCGCCGCGGGTCGACGCACGCGGCTCTCGATCTTCCCGTCTCGTCCCGCGCCCGCTGCACCCCCTCTCTACACAACAACAACCAACCTCGCTTATAGACATGGAAGTGGAACTCTTAGATGTGGTTACCTGGCGATAGAAAAAGTAAAATTAACTAAATAATTCACACACAAGTAAAACTACAGCCTTGACACTTTGGAATTCAATTCAGAAAAATAAATACTTACAAAAAGAGAGATTAATAAACAGTGTCGACTTTAATCTAAATTATGTAAACTAACTAAATTATCTAATATACCTACTACCAACGACAAAGTTTTGGAATCAATCATCGTCAAGTTTTAATAACATTGACTATCATAATAGCATCACTTTTTAACCGAAAAAGAGCGGGGGTTCTATGTTCCACTGTACATATTATGTAATTATATATTTAGGTAAATCAAAATGACTGAAAAAATATGTCATCCAAGTAAACGAAATTACGTAGGTGTTTAGGTACTAAAATTGAAGTCGGTTTTTTAAATTGATAATTATATAAGACGTTAGTTTGCTGTTTAGATTATTTAAAAATGTGTATTAAAAAAACTAGGTATAGCGAAACAAAAACATACGAGTCCATTGTCATGTCTACAGGTTATATTTTCTTATAGTTAGGCCTCAATTCGTTTGTTCGACTTCTGATGCCGCCATGCCGCCCTATCCGTACCTACTCAGGCCGCAAAATAACGCCCAAACAAAACCTACCATCTTAGAACCGGTTCTTGTTTACAGACGAACACTGTTTAATGTCCATAAATTGCGCCGGCGAATATCACTCGTTTTATATTCTTCTGCGAAATGCGAAACGTGATCTTTCCATATTTTATTCAATGTCTATAGGTAGCTTTGGTTGTAAACAATCATAAACTTTTCAGACTGTACGTATTTCGATACCTTCTCTATTACAATATGCATGTTGACAATAACAAAACTGAAATCTCATATCACTGAAATTATGATTATATAATAGGTCGGGGAAAAAGTCTTTTCGTATTTTGTATGTATAAGGTTGTAGTAAAAATCTCATCCGTTGTACTGTTTGTATCTGGCTGGTTTTGATACCATTAAAAATATGACATTTTAAAAAAGGAATACAAAAAGTAAAAAGCAATTTCCCGCCATTTTTCAATTGTTTTTTTGTTTGATAAAATGAGTGAATCTAACGAAGAAATTCGATATATTGTGAAATTTTATTACAAAAAAGGGAAAACTGCGACACAAGCCGCGAAAAAAATTTGTGACGTTTATGGACCTAATGCAGTGTCATCAAGAGTAGCACAATGTTGGTTCAAGCGTTTTCAGTCCGGGAATTTTGATGTCAAAGATGCAGCTCGCTCTGGTCGCCCTGTTACGGATAAAGTAGATGCCATTTCTGAAAAAGTGGACCAAGATCGGCATATTAATAGTTACGACGTAGCTGAAGAACTGGGGATCGACCACAAAACAGTTTTGACCCATTTGAAAAAAACTGGGTATACAAAAAAACTCGATATTTGGGTGCCACACAAGCTCACTGAAAGAAACCAAATGAATCGTGTACTCATTTGCGACTCTCTATTGAAACGTAAAGAAACCGAACCGTTTTTGAAAAGATTGATCACTGGTGATGAAAAATGGATCACCTACGACAAGAATGTGCGCAAACGATCATGGTCAAAGGGCAGTGAAGCACCACAGAGTGTAGCGAAACCCGGATTAACACGTAATAAGGTGATGCTGTGTGTATGGTGGGATTGGCAGGGCATCGTTCATTATGAGCTTTTACCGCCGGGCAAAACCATCGATTCGGATCTCTACTGCCAACAGCAGATGAGACTCAAACAAGAAATTGAGAAAAAACGGCCGGAATTGATCAACAGAAAGAGTGTGGTCTTTCATCATGATAACGCCAGACCGCACACATCTTTGGCCACTCAGCAAAAATTTAGAGAGCTTGGTTGGGAAGTGTTAATGCATCCACCATATAGCCCAGACCTTGCACCCTCAGATTTCCACCTGTTTCGATCTCTTCAGAATTCTTTGGGTAGTGTTAGATTAACATCAAGAGAGGACTGTCAAAACTACTTGTTGCATTTTTTTGATCAGAAGTCCCAAAAATTCTACAGCAACGGGATCATGTCACTACCTACAAGATGGCAACAAGTTATCGAACAAAATGGCACATATATATTATAATTAAATGTAATTAAACTTGAAAAAAATATGTCTTGAATTTGTTTAAAAAATACGAAGAAACTTTTTCCCCGACCTTATATATAAAAATTAGATAGAAACAATCTAAAACGTGTAAGTAGGTATTTATTATTATTTTAATAGCGAGGTAGGTACCTAAGTAATTTACCATTTTGATAAAATAAAAACACAAAAATATACTTATTTTACTAGCCGACCGTCCCGGCTTCGCACGGGTGTAAGCTCGGCCTTCGGCCTCGCTACAAAATATAATATAGCCTATGTCACCCGGGGATAGTGTAGCTACCCAACAGTGAAAGAATTTTTAAAATCGGTTCAGTAGTTTCGGTGCCTATTCAATGCAAACAAACAATCAAATATTTCCTCTTTATAATATAAGTTTAGTAGGTATAGACTATGTAGCAATCCGCCATGGTAAGTAGACCGAATGACGTCACGATACTGAAAACTAAACACCATTTTGTTTGGAAGTTCGCAGAAAGTACAGTAGGTAGAGGTAGGTACTGTACCTAGCTATTCACGATTCACATAGTGTTAGTAGATTGTGAGTCGTGACGTCATATCCTGCTAGTGTTTTTGGCGCGGATACAACAACTATTAGAAAAAAGTCTTCTTGCTATTAAAAACTAATTTTATGCAATACCATTATTTAGATGTGAAAAAATATCGTAGGTACGTAGCTCAATTTTAGAAAATTATATTTACTTATAGTTTTTATGCTTACTTATTACCTATTTACCTAGGTAAACAATAATGAAAACAATTATCAATTATGAACCTACTCAATGACACGTAGGCACCTACTTTAGTTATTCAGAAACGTACAATAAGCCAATAGGTATGTGCTATAAAGTGCTCTGTCAACTTCGTTTTTATATAAAACTAGTCGTCCGACCCGGCTTCGCACGAGTGTAAGCTCGGCCTTCGGCCTCGCTACAAAATATAATATAGCCTATGTCACCCGAGGATAGTGCAGCTTCCCAACAGTGAAAGAATTTTTCAAATCGGTTCAGTAGTTTCGGAGCCTATTCAATCAATGCAAACAAACAAACAATCAAATCTTTCCTCTTTATAATAATAAGTATAGACAAGGGTTAAGACCCTTGACCTGCTAACTCTTAATGCGAGCACGATTTTGCGCCAAAACCTTATTTAAGACTGCTAATTTCGGAAAAGCAGGTTTTCTCATCACCTAAACCCTAAACAGAATAGCCGTAAAGCCCAGGGGCAAGGGCTACGGAACATTTCGGTATATAGGTACCTACCTACATCTTGAGTTTGACTAGCTAGATGAGCTATACCTACATAAAGCAGAGTGATGGATGGCTATTGCGAACACAGTGATGTAAACAAATCAAACGTGGTACGGTCGCGGGCGGCGCCGTACGTGGTGGTGTAACGCAACAACGAGTTGAATTAATTAGTAGTGCACCAGGCGGCGGGCGCGCCACTCACTGTCTTTTATAACATAATTTGCACTTCGCGCGGCGAGATCAAAGCAGAGGCCGTCCGTTGGCGGCGCCTTTGATCACGCCGGGCCTTTGACGCCGCCGCCTCCGCTGGCCACGCCTCGAAATAGTCAATTTGTCGCCGGTTTTTAAGTTATTATATGACGAGAATAGAACAGTGCGACCCGAAATAGTAAAAATAAAATATAATAATCACCCAAGAAATTTTAAACAAAAGCTGTTTCCGTCTCATCTTATTTATCACATTTTTTAATGTCATTACAATCAATATATACAAAAACAACAATACAATCAACAATATACGTACATGGGTACCTAGTACCTACTAAAAATAAATCACGATTCAAAATTATTTATTTAATTAAGGCGTCACACTGATATCAATACAATCACAAAAATATTCTAAGTGATTTAATAGGTCGGGGAAAAAGTCTTTTCGTATTTTGTATGTATAAAGTTGTAGTAAAAATCT
Source organism: Agriopis leucophaearia (assembly GCA_949125355.1). NCBI lineage: Eukaryota > Metazoa > Arthropoda > Insecta > Lepidoptera > Geometridae > Agriopis > Agriopis leucophaearia. Next base: position 11,147,992 of record OX421262.1, read on the forward strand.
TATCCGTTGTACTGCTTGTATCTGGCTGGTTTTGATACCATTAAAAATATGACATTTTAAAAAAGGAATACAAAACGTAAAAAGCAATTTCCCGCCATTTTTCAATTGTTTTTTTGTTCGATAAAATGAGTGAATCTAACGAACAAATTCGATATATTGTGAAATTTTATAACAAAAAAGGGAAAAATGCGTCACACGCCGCGAATAAAATTTGTGACGTTTATGGACCTAATGCAGTGTCATCAAGAGTAGCACAATGTTGGTTCAAGCGTTTTCAGTCCGGGAATTTTGATGTCAAAGATGCAGCTCGCTCTGGTCGCCCTGTTACGGATAAAGTCGATGCCATTTCTGAAAAAGTGGACCAAGATCGGCATATTAGTAGTTACGACGTAGCTGAAGAACTGGGGATTGACCACAAAACAGTTTTGACCCATTTGAAAGAAACTGGGTATACAAAAAACTCGATATTTGGGTGCCACACGAGCTCACTGAAAGAAACCAAATGAATCGTGTACTCATTTGCGATTCTCTATTGAAACGTAACGAAACCGAACCGTTTTTGAAAAGATTGATCACTGGTGATGAAAAATGGATCACCTACGACAAGAATGTGCGCAAAAGATCATGGTCAAAGGGCAGTGAAGCACCACAGACTGTAGCGAAACCCGGATTAACGCGTAATAAGGTGATGCTGTGTGTATGGTGGGATTGGCAGGGCATCGTTCATTATCAGCTTTTACCGCCGGGCAAAACCATCGATTCGGATCTCTACTGCCAACAGCAGATGAGACTCAAACAAGAAATTGAGAAAAAACGGCGGAATTGATCAACAGAAAGAGTGTGGTCTTTCATCATGATAACGCCAGACCGCACACATCTTTGGCCACTCAGCAAAAATTTAGAGAGCTTGGTTAGGAAGTGTTAATGCATCCACCACATAGCCCTGACCTTGCACCCTCAGATTTCCACCTGTTTCGATCTCTTCAGAATTCTTTGGGTAGTGTTAGATTAACATCAAGAGAGGACTGTCAAAACTACTTGTTGCATTTTTTTGATCAGAAGTCCCAAAAATTCTACAGCAACGGGATCATGTCACTACCTACAAGATGGCAACAAGTTATCGAACAAAATGGCACATATATATTATAATTAAATGTAATTAAACTTGAAAAAAATATGTCTTGAATTTGTTTAAAAAATACGAAGAAACTTTTTCCCCGACCTTATATATATATATATATACTTAAACTAAATGTGATTTATCTTTTCAGAATATATTTTTCATTCTTAAATGTCTTCTTGCTTGTTTATGCCCGTTGCAACCGTAGACAATGTAGGTAAGTACTTTATTTATAATATACTTATGGTTGTCGTCGAAAAATATGGTTGCAATTAATAAACAATTATATTTCCTCCTGTTATCAGCTGTCATATCTTTATTAGGTACGTACGTACGTACGTATGATACTTACCCTGTTCATCTTATGACGTTCCTACTTCCTACGTAGCGTAGGTAACTAATGTAACTATGTTTTTTTAAAATATTAATTTGGTATTTATTTTATTAAGCATCTACTAGGTATTTATTTTATTAAGTACCTACTTACATAACAAAATAACACATTTCTAAAGATTCTTATCCACGTGGTCTGAAGTGCTTACCGAAAAGAAAAAAATTTACAAAGTAACTAGGCACAACAGATAAAAACTTAAATAGGTTTAGGTAGGTACAGTAGGTACCTACCTACATTTTACATTAGGTATCATCCGTTTCCATTCACCTCAGTTACCTACCAGTTATCACTTAAATAGTACAACAAAAATCAATATAATATACCTATTACAAATAGGTATACTTATATGTCATTGATAATGATATCTGTCCTTTATTTAAAATATCGCGAAATATTTATCAATGGACGGATGCTATCTAATAAAACTCAACCTAGGTCATGGATTACGAGAACCATTAATGCTCCGGGGAACTTAGTGTGTTCTTGATTTACAAAAGTTAATTTCTTCAGCAGCTGTTGTGAGCAACTGATCACAGAAACATAAATATCCATATTCAAATGTTATTATTGAATGTAGGTAATTAACGCGCGTGTAGCGAGCGAGTTTGGCGGCACATCAAAGAACCCGAGATGAGTATCGGCCAGCCCGCCGCTGGCGCAGCCTGAAGGCAGCTATACTTTTTGTAAACTTTTGAACAGCCACAGAATACATTTAAGTAAGTGCAAGGAACAGCTAACAGCCGTAGATACCTATAAGTTTCCTCGTTTACAAATAGCGAGCCGGTAAAGGTAACTTAGGATCCGTGTGTCAAGTCTACTCAACTTATCGAGTAGGTATCAAGACCACAGAATAGGTACATAAAAGTGCAATATTTACCAAAACCTAAAGTACCTAAGGAAGGATGTTCACATTCACAGTGGTAGAGCAGTCAATGGTAATTTGCTTGACTTTTTGACCCTTGTAGATTTGACTAAAAAAACTGTAACTTTTTCTACTCAATTTAAATCTCTTAAATCTTATCGTAACCTAATACCTACATATTATGGACAGTTACGTAGGTATAAGCTGCTTCTGTTTATCAACTACCTGTAATGTAAAGACATGCTGGACTGCTGGACAACCCGCGACCTCAAGCTTTCGAGTCTAACGGTCTCCCAAATAAGCTAACACGGCTTTTCTTATTTGATTAGACATACTAAACTAATTTATAATATGACCACAGAATACATATAGATATGATTAATTAAAGCATAGGTACTTAGGTCATTGCTACTTCATACCATAAAGATGAAAGCTAAAAGTATTTTGAATACCTATACGTATTTTTATTAATGAAAGCTTTTAACAATAGGTACTTTCAGTTAAGTGCATCAGGAAGTAATGCAAACGTTGTTTTCGCAATATCTAAAGATTGCCAAATGATGGCACGTGACGCAATAGCTGGCGGCCCTTTTGATGTTCTCTTTGTAAAGTAATGGATTGGCCGGCGGCAGAGTTGTCGCCTGTGATGTCGCCGACGAAAATGTGCCGACAAAGGGCTCAGCGGTAGCACAAAGGTATTGATATCGTTTAAATCCCTTTGATTGTCGCCGAAGCGTTCATCCCTCTATGAAATGAGAACAAAATAAAGTTTCATGAAAGCTTTTCATCTATTTATCAAAAACATTATGCACGTGTACATTCACTACTTTGATGTACCTAAGTATTTTTTGTTCAGCAAAGCTTAAACTTACATACCTACCTACTACACTTAGATACCTACCTTTATAATGAGGAGCATCATACGAACAATATAACTGACCAAGAGCGTGTCGAGACACTCATATGGTACGGTTTCGTTTTCCGTAGCCAAGTCATAAAACTGTGTTCACAATCATAGTTCAGAAATTGGTAGTTACAGAAAAATTCGCCAAGAGCGTGTCTCAACTCGAGTCTCAACACGCTCTTAGGCCGCTTGGCCAGTTATTGTTCCTGTGCTCCTCATATAATCTTGCATCAATTATAGTAAAGAAGGAAGAACTTGATCAGCCATTATTAAGTTTTATTAGAGAGTGCATAGAGCGGTAATCACACCTCGGAGCTATATTAAGTCGGGTTCAGTTTTTACTTCGACACGAGAGATAACTGGTTTCGATGTAGGTGAATGTGCAACAGTGGTGCCAGACTTATAATATCGAAATAGGTACATATCCCGAGAACAATTTACGGACTTCATAAAAATGTCAGAACTGGACCAAATTGGACCAAACGGGAAGCACCAGCTTTCAAATAAAATAAGAATCATCAAAAATCGGTTCACCCAGTCGAAAGTTCTGTGGTAACAAACATAAACAAAATACAGTCAAACTGAGAACCACCTCTTCCACTTCTTTTAACCAAGTCGGTTAAAAATACAAGTTAAGACTAAAAAAACAGCCCATAGACCGTGATAGACCGTTGAAGGTCTAAACTTCTAATGACAATTCAAATACTCAAGCCCACTATCTGTTGGCAGTGTCAGCAGTGTATCTAGCATGCTGGCGGCATTACGACGCTGAATGGCAATGATTATGCGTTGAGCCAGAAACACGGCAACATTTTGGTCAAAGTGCTCAGAAAGATTGTAAATATTTGTACTGTAGGTGTGTATAATGTAGTTATAGTAAAGAAAACCAAATCAAAAAAGTTGCAATGCAAAAAAAGGAATGTCAAATTATTGAGAGCAAGAAATGTATTATAAACAAGGGAATCACACTACGCAAAAATATAAACGCAGTAAATACGCAATTTCGATTACTTGGTTGACATATTGTTTTCAGTTATTTTGATTTAAAAACCATTTTAATTCATTACTTAGCTTACGAACATCCAAGCTTATTCCACCATCACAGGAAAAGCTACACTTGGCAGCACCGAAGAAAAGTTTGTGAAGTAAAGAAACGCCTCATGTTCGGATAAGGGATACAATAATCGTGGGTTATTACAGCTTTGAAGAGCCGCCGGACGATAATGATCGCGTTTACAGCAAACCGTATGGCTCTGCCCGTGTACAGAACGACTAACTTACTGTAGAGGTGACCAAAGGAGAAAACAAAAAAATACTTGGGAGGCTGGCAGTTTTTATTAAGAAAGTAAGATGGTGGCTCCACTACGGATAAGTTGGTTGAAAATGTTGCAATGTAACCTAAGTGTAACATGTTAATGAAGGTAGACTGGTCATGGCTGATGGCTCCTGCCTCGGGGCCCTCCAGGCTTAGTGTAAGTACTTTTTGTTGTTGTATTGTGACATTGCATTTAAGTCAAAAAGAAATCACGCACTGAGTGTTCCGTCCGTACCAGCACAAAATACAATAATTATCAATTTAAAAACCGACTTTAAAATTAGTAAAACGTGCACTTTCAATTCGGTGAAACAAAATGATAAGGTCGTCCAAGTAACCGAATACGTTGGTAATGAACATAACATGGTAATGAACAGAAATTTGTCACCGACTCACACTTCGCCATTATTTATAAAAAAAATTATACTTTAGCGTGCGTATTATAATTATGCTAAGTTTGATGCTTGTACCTACATGTTACAGTTTTTCGGGTATTAGCTCCTGTATTGCAAGTAACAATGCAGCCTTTTCTATTTGTCTATTTCATATAGGTAGGTCAGGATCAGGAGGCAATGCTTATGTCTATGTCATAAATATTTGATTATTTACCAAACAAAACATAACATCGTTATTTATTTATTATTTAGAGAAAAACTCAATATTAGAGCAGTGCGGTGAAAATACGTGAGTGGGCATTGCCCACGCTATAGTCACACGCAGGGTTGCCAGCTTTTAGAAAAATGGCATCGGTCAACCCGACCGACAACTGGTCATCATTGATCGGGCGGGGTCAAAAATGGCCAAAATGGACCTTAGGTAATTAATGAATGGCCATCTAGCCGACGCGTATATTTTTGCGACGTATATCACTGTGCTGTGAGTCTGAACAAGTTGATCGATCATTGCATGTTATATAAAAAATCAGGACATAATTATAGATTATCGGGACGCGGGATAATATCATCAAAATCGGGACTGTCCTGACAAAATCGAGATGGGTGGCAACCCTGGTCCCATGGCCGGTAGTGGCCGAGTCGAGCGAGACCGCATCTGGCCTCGTGCCAGCCGGCTAAATAGCAGAAATAACGCCACTATCAACATTCCAGGTCACTTCGTAAGATTATCTTTTTATTACAAGATCGTACACAAAGATTTGATCCCCTTATGGGTTGTATAAATAAACACAACACCAGCGAAAGAGCAGTTTAAACGAGCCTCGGCAGTTTTGCCACTTTTGTTTGGAAATTATCTCCAGAAAGAGCTTCGATTTCCGGACTCCGGGTTTTCAATGAATATGAATATTCCGACTCTGCGATTTTGCTACCTCTAGCATTTAGATATAATTTCTGTATGCCTTGAGATGCGAGATGAATCGTTCGTTTAGTTCGGAAAGTCGGCTATTACTTTTACCATTACTTTTCTGACGGACGCAACGTATCGCGACGCACCTACATCGATGGGGTGGTCAATCAGTTTGACCGTAGTCGGGCGTGATTTTACTGTTTAATAATTTCCTGTGAAGCTTTTACCATAAAAAGGACATTATGTGTCGGTGCGTTTTATTGAATATCGAGTGCCAGAGTTTATCGATGGGTGATATTGAAGACTGGCCATCAACACTATTTCGTGGAACGCGCCGCCACCCACGTCGACCTGCGCCGATGCGCCCGCGCAGCCGCGCCTCTGACCAGAGCCTCCCAGTCCGCTATGCGTGCTCATTCTATTATGACATCACCGAGGATTAACTCGAGGGAAACATCCCAAATTCTAAGCATTCCATTTAATTTTGGTAGGTACCTACTAAATACCAGCGACCTTAACATAGAAAACGTATTTGTTTGACTTACACGAATCTGGTAAACAAAATTACCTCAAGGCACATTGTTACGATACGTGTGCTATTTTTTGGTGCCGAGGAGATTTCTTTATTACTCACATAAAACTTGCATAAAATAGTGTTTGTTGTAAGTCAGTTTTGGAATACGACCTCATCTCGGTCAACGATTACTCGCCGACAATAAACCTAACACGAAGAGGCCGTAAAATTCTAATTCGAAGCGCCTGGCAGTCGCCGGGTGCGGCTGCCCGGCCGGCACCCTGCGACCGGCGCGGCGCGGCGGCGGCGGCGGGCCTCCACGATCGCACCCTTGGCATTTGAAAAGATGCCGAGTGTCCACTGGGCCGTGGCCAAAAGCATAGCCTTCTTAGAATACCCAACAATGCATTAATATAGGCACAATGCAATCTATGAACCGATTTCCAAAGAAGGCCCCAAGTCCCAACTTTTTTAACTTTACGCAAAAGGGCAGTAATAGGTAATGAAATAAATCGCAGGAGGATGCTTATTCTGATCTGTGCTTTGTTCTAAGATTAAACTTTATAAGTAAGACAGTAATCGCGCCCAAATGAGGGCGATTATGAGAATTAAAGTTTGGTTCAGAGAAGTGTCGGGTTCCCATAGCCACTACCAGGTAGGTACTCTATCTGCCTTCCATAATCTTTTTTGTAATCGCTGAGTCAGGGTCGTCGACCGCATGGAGGCTGGCATTGCCAACGTAGCGGATGCGCGGCACCTTTCTCTCTATTACTGCCTTGCCCTCTAGGTATTTACTACTAAACTTTCTTAGAGAAGTAAAAGTTACATGTCGGATAGCGTGATCACATTTGATACTGGCGCTATGTGCTGCGAGGCCTGCGAGGTAGGTACCCACTATATAGGCTATAAACAATGAGTAATTCAGTCAATATGTTAATTTCGCGTCGGCATTTGAAGGTTCAAATGCATTAATGCGTAATGAGTGTTTGCCGTCATCATCATTAACAGTCCGCCGCCGTCCCGTGCCTGACATACATAAACCTCGTTAGATCATGCCTCATTGGACTTTTCAATGGGCGGTTTATGACAGCTCTAGGAACATAATTCTGCATCCATCAATAGATGGTGCTGGCTAGACATGTTTTTTTTTTGCATTTGTTTAATGAAATCTACAAATACTATACAAGGAAGAGGACCCATTTTATAACACGTCTCTTTTTTGTAATTTAGTGCCTAATTAGGTAACAATTAATATGGTAGAACGGAACCCTCAGTACGCAAGCCCGACTCACACTTGACCAGTTTATTGTTTATATACCTATATCATTAAAATATAACCGAGGGGATGTTAGGCAAATCTGACCTCGCGTAAAATTAAATTATTATTATCTTGAGATTTTTCATTCTAAATGTGCACGCCCCTCCACCGTATTTTTAATGGACTTCAATAAATATGTTCCACTGCATATTTTTATGTTCACCGATTTCTCCGCCAACGGTTTACCGATTTTTTGTTTAGTTGGGTACACTTCCAATTGGGTCTCATTGTCACCAAGTCAGCCATCCCTCCCATGGGATCCCAGGAAAATCGAGGGCAACCCTCAAATTTCATAGGCACTCATTAAGTTTTTTAATTATATTTTTGAAGTCGGTTTTTAATGTGATACACTTGCTGTAGTATTTTGTATGCGTTGTGAGGTGGAGCCGTGGAGGGCCATGTGCATTTAGAATGAAAGATCTCTATCTAGGCATACCTATATCCAGTAAATAATAGTTGAGATGGATTATAATATTAACGCATGCGTTATACGTATTCATGTTTTTGTTTACTATAGATACGATACGCACTCCAAAATCACGGGGTAGTAAGTAGATAGAGCGAGTGCGTCTCATCTCGTATTTTGAATGAAAAGTACCCAAACATCAATGCTGCCGACCGTACGGCACGCCACGCTACGAGACCGAGCCGAGAGACGGGCGCCACACCGCACCGACCCTCGCCCCTCCCTTCGCTTCACCCTTCCCTTCTTCATCCATCAGTCAGTCACTCGACGTTACGCGAGTAGGACGTTCGTTCCTTCGCTCCCAACGACTGCGGTTCACGCGGCCAACTGGGTCACACAGTTTACGCACAAACAAAGTGAACCGGAACCGATGAGTTTTGTGTTGTGATCAATTACAGTGTAGTGGCTATATTGTTCTACGTGACCTTACAAACTTGCGGCTCCTTTGAAGTGTATGAGATGCGTGCGTGAGCGCAGCGCATGACGTGCTACGAAACATTGAGAGCTCCGGCACCAGCCGCAGACGCCCCCATGGCGCACCACTTCGTCAAGTGGTGGCGCAATAAGTTTAGAAATGGATACAAGAAATTCAGCAGTAAGTTATAACGTCTGCCATGCTTAAAATAAACGAGATACCCTCCAAAATACTCTCAGATTGTTAGTTGACAACTTACAAATTGTTGGCAGCAAAAACAAAACAAACACACATGTTGTGGAATGTTATTAACACATAAGCTTTTCTACAAACTTTTCAAGTCAGCAAAGCAAAACAAATCAACTTTAGTTCAATTCGAGACGCTGGTGCTGTACCAATTTGCTTATAGAGAAGTATAGCCTATGGAAATATTATACGCGGCAAAAAACGCTAACCCCAAGAATTGGTTGTTTGGTATACATGCTCTTGCCATAAAACAGAGGTTTCTTTCCTCAACTGTAATGAGCTTAACAACTACTACAATTCCTTCAATAAATCATGAATATATTTATGTAAAAAAGTTAATATAATACATGAAGGCAGGTAGGTAATAGGTATATTACCTACGTAAACATTTTTCACTATCATAATTATCATTTCATGTTTAGAGGCATTGAGATACAAAACTGTATTTAGAGGTCTAGTTTTCTATTAAATAAATAAAATAGAGAAATGCGGAACTACAGCTAAGGTTATCTAACACCAAATCTTAACAGATTGAAAATCTAAATCAAACCTGAAATTAGTAGTGCTGATAAATACGCAATATGAAATTGTTAATTGAGTACACATACATCAAAGATACCGACCTAACTATTTTTCAATAAATTATCAATGATATTAGAATACATTCCGATAGCTTTATTCCATACTTAAAATCTTTTGATATGGCCGCTGATTCCAACTCGGCCCATTTCAAATACCTGTTTTGAGATACCTAAATGGATAGGGACATACATACCTACATACATTGAGCTTATGAGATTTTATGATCTCAGTCGGTCGTTATCAAAAGTCGGCGAGATCAAACGGGCGGCCCGCCCCGCCGCGCCGGCTGGGCTCACCGGCTCGACCTCGACCGCGGTAATGACAAAAACAAAAAAGCTATTATAATATAAAACCAAGCTGAATGACCATTAGCTTCTCAGTTTAGCTTGGATGAGTCGCAGAAATGTTTCACTGACAACTACTTACCTATTACGAAAAAATATCTATGGTAATTTTTGAATTTTCATTTGTTTTGTGGATAAGCATGAATAAATAAGAGAAATGAAACCTCAGTATGTATAAATCCTAATTCAACTATAATTTATAGTGATATATACCTACAATAAGTATCCATCCATACTATAAAACATAGATCAGAGTATATATTGGCTATTAAATTAACACAGAGTAGAAATCTGAGATAAAAGGTAATCGAATGCCAAGCAGAAGAAACTAAATAATTGCCAAGCAGCGGCGGAATCTATTGTACATTTTTCAAAAACACTACAAACTAAAAGAATAATAATAAAACAAGTATATTATTAAAAGAAATAGAAAATACTCGACTGTAGAATGTTGTCTTTGACATGAAGGAAGAAGGGTATGAAGACAAATCTAACGACACCTCACACATCCAAATCGGTAAATTCGTTTAGGCTATAGGAGATAATATAGAAAGACAAAAAAAAAAACAATTAACCGCCCGAAAAACATTACCCTTCTTTTTGGGCAGTCATGTAATAAATATGAGCCTAAGCTAAAAGATCAACAGCGAATACAAGAGACCCCAAGTGTCAATCATTCAACGTACCTATGTTAGATATGAAACAAATTCACATTTCACACTGATTGCACGTCATTAGTCGAAACAAGCAGAGCTGTTGATTCCAATATGAGAGTATTAACAGTCTGATTTTATAACTTCAAAGCAGACGAATATCACTTTGATCTCGTTCTATTTAATGATGAAATAACGAATGTTGAACACTTCAATTTACAAGGCGGCTTCATTTTTCAACTCTCATGCGAGCACGGCACGCATTTAAAGTCTGTGAAGCGAAGTTTGTTAATCAAGTTTTTGATGCAAATGGAACTACGCCGCTCATTTGATCTACTTCAAAGGGAGCTTTTGAAGCACGTCGAGTTGCCGCCGAAGCGAAGACAATGATACCTTCAATTTAATATCAAAGAAAAACCCCGCCCTTAGATTTATGGTTCTCTTTAGTATTCTTTGAAGATTTGCCTTGTTGATGCTATTATCAAATATTGAATTTACAATGTTAAAACATGTGAAGATCATAAAAAGAATGTCAGTTTTTTTTTTATATAATGAAATAACAAATGACAAACGACTCGCAAAGTTATCTCTAAATTAGAGATCACACATACATAAGGGACTCTAATATGTGTGTTACTTTATTCGACAAACTAGGTAAATCTTTTAAAACATTAGTAGGTATGTACACCACTGTTAGCAATGACAGCAATTCATTCCTACCTAAACATATTTTTCAGATAAAAAGGACAAAAACGTGCACCATCAAACAATGACTGATGTTGAGTCGAGGCTTTTAAATTGCCGATAACTGATTCAAATCAAGACTTTAATTACCACATTTGACCATGGACTTGTTAGGCCCTACTCAATTTCAAAGTTATGCAAGTAATATAACACTATGCTTCTGATAACACATAGTAAATTAAAACGCTGGAATGTAGACTGGCTCCATGAATGTAACATTATAGGTTACAAATTAATTGTGTATACGTATATAATACAAATACAATGTACCTACCAGGACTGTGGTTAAGAATCGGGTTACGACACAATACAAAAAGGCATTTGCCTGGTCGTTTATCGCCACGCCATTAGTCGTTTTACCTACTTGAAGAGATGAAGTTTTGTATTTAAGTAGAACAATTAATCTAGAACCCTGCTAAAGAACATTCCGAAATCCGTAGAGGATTCTGCCCGTTCATACGATTAGGTATCTTCAATAACACATTATTAAATGGAGCTGGTGACGACATAAGTAAATTATAATATTACTTAGTTTCTTCTTGTGTTATCCCGTGCATCTAAAAGTACTCTATCATGTGTCAAATTTATAAAAAAAAAATGTACAAAAAAAGAGGCTCTCTGCATCAGTAGTCAAGGATCCCCCATTTCAGACACCCAATCATATTTTCAAGACATAAAAAACAATTTGAAGATTATTTTAGCGAATAGTGGATTGTGCCCACTTCACCCCAACCTCCTCAAAAATTACGATTTTATGGACACCCTTCACAAGTCTTACCTAGCATGGTTACCAACAAGGTTAATTTGTTTACCCCAAATTACCTAGCTTAGCAGGTTTTTGGTACTTAAACTCAGGTTGCTGAACCAGAAATCGGCAGATGTAATAGGGCGAGGCCGTCAGCATAGTAATTTTATAAGGGCAGATGTTGCACGGCATCCCGAGCGCAGAGGCCGGCCCCTCAGGCCTTCCAAGAAACGTCTCTGGCAGGCCTCGTGTCGCTTACATCTCGCCCGTCGTCGGCCGCTGCGATTCAGAAAAACTTTTTGAGCTTCGCCGACAAAATAGTTTCGGCTTCGTTCGTTCGGCGTTCACCGTATTTCTCCCGCCATTGTAACCGCTTGTTATTATTTCCTTCGCAGCGATTACAATAATCGAAATAGCATGAAATGCGCACATAATGGTACGAAATTTCAATAGTTACTTATTTACCCGTAGGCAGCGTATCTTTCTGTACTTACGTGATTTAAGTTTCTTGAATACATATGTTCACAATCTGCCCGCAGCAGTGTGAGGGCGCTGAAACAAACACAAAACGTGGTCAGCAATGCTGGTATCACAACTAGCTATTTTTTTTCTTACTCTCTAGTTTTATACTTTGTTGTATGTTTGTTGAACCTTAAATAAATTGAAAAAAAATAAAAAAATACAACGGTAGGGAGAGGAAAGTGGCCTTAAAATTTGCGATATTACATTTACAAAATACTTACAGAAAAAAAATTGTGGAACAAGAAATACATACCTATTTCAAACGAGTTCCAGAGATGTGTTATCTTTCTGAGTAGGTGGTAAATGTGACAGCAACTTGCTAAAATGCTCTTTCGACCAGTCCAGTTCTGAGACGTAATGTGACAGACGTTAAGATTTAACGGGTTTTACATATCAATACCATCATTAAAACCTGAAACAAACTAAATGTTGAACTCTGACCTGCTTATAAGGCCTAGGTATAAGAAGCTAGGTAGATAGGTATTCCCAAGTTTAAATTTAAAAAACCCAAGACAAATTTGGGAACGGGAGTACCACTTTCCCAAAATTGTCGAAACCGTTGGACATATTTTTAACATATCAAAGAACCACCATATGAAACGTTCATTTAAATTGCATTCAAATCGGCCCAGTCGTTTGGAGACAAATGACAACAGTTATATACAATCTTACACATACACACTCACACATGGTATATACCTTCTCCGTTCCGTCGCGGATAAAAAAAGAGACCACCTATGATCGAAGCTGTATCGCAAGGATTAGAGATACAGCAAGTCAAGCCTAGCAACCCTAATTAGTTGCCTGCGATATGAATCATCCAATACGGGATTGATAACGAGAACATTCTTCCCCACAGTCCAAATGGCAAGGCAAGTAATAAGGAAGATAACATTAACACCTGTACCTGTACCTTGTGTTCATGTTCAAATCCTAACAGGCCACGAAGGATTTGCGTCGTATCTACATCGATTTCATATTAAAGACAGCCCCTCGTGTGTCTGCGACCCAGACTGTGACGAAACGATATGGCACATCCCCTTTGAATGCCCAAGATTTGGCTCAGAAAGAATGGACCTGGAAATACAAATTCAAACCTAACTTGAAAAGTGTAATCTCCCTATTATTCTAGAGAACCAAGCCCAAAGAACGCCATTCTTGGCATTTGCAAGTATGGCTGTCCAAATTGCAGCAGTAAGAAATGGCACTTTTTCCACTCCAGCACCCCAAACATCAGTGCAGCTTGTCGACGTCTCGGCACGTCAAACTCAGGCTCAGGATGCTGAGCACTGTCGACCCACTACCCAGCTCATGACCACAGACCGGTTTTGGGCGTACGGTGAAGAGGGCGCGCCGGGGATCAGGATCCGCGTAGCGACTCAGGACCGTCTAACAATATCGCCAGGCTTAGCCTCTCTACTAAATGGAAGCACATTCCGAACTAGCATGAAACGCAATACATATAGCGGTTTACCTGAGTCGAGGGTGGAAGAACTACCCTGTCGGCTAGTACGGCTGCAAAACAAGACAGTCGCATTACTCGAATGGGGAACGGAGACCCCCTTCGCTCAAGCATGCTTGGTGTTAACCAAAGTTGGAAAGAAGAACTTGGCGGCAGAAGATACCCCTTGCAAAACAAGCGTAGACGCAATGGTGTTAGACCACGAAAGAGGTGAAGTCGCAGATCGTTACGGTTGCTCTAAAGCCTCAGAAAAGCACGAAGTCATCGTGTATGAGGACAGAGGAGAATACCTGAATTATCTCAAAGGTCAGAAATACGATGAAGTAACAGCGGCCAATCCCAACAGCACCAGTTCAAGCACAGATACACTGAGCGGATCCGAGCGTTTACAAGCAAAAGAATCAGCTAAAAGGTCTACACTTACCAAAAATCGCAGTTCAAAAGAGATCACTGAGTCGAGATGTCAATTAGCAGCTTTTGCAGAGGTTCTTAAAAATCTAACACGGAAACCAGCCACAGATAAACAAGCAGTAGCTTTAAATCAATTCTTGAGGGAACCCTCGAGGAAACCGAAAGAGCCGCAAGCCACCAGAACGCGCGCCGACAAAGGTCAAGTCAGTACGCCCAGCCTGAGGCCAGCATTTGGAGCCTTAGATCACGCCATAAATGCCTTTCTCGAATTCCAAGCAATTATAAAAGCTACAAGGGTAGTAAATGTCGCTACTTGCAAGAATATCCAGCACCCTTTCCAACTAGGCAACGAAAGCATGTTGAAAGTAAGACTCGAGGAGGCAGATGCCGCCATCTATAACAACGACACTTCCCAGGTCATCAAGGGTAATATGTCAGGACAACACATGGCGGCATACAACGCAACTGGTGGATTTGTGGCTCTGGACGAGACAGAAACTCAGCGGACGGGCCAGACCAAATTCAAAACTCCAACAAATGATCCTATAGTGGTTACCGCCAGATGCACCCGGATCATGCTGGACGACAGGATTCTAGAGAAGGCCGAAGCTATCTCTGGAAACCCTGACACGTCGGCATGCTGGGAAGCTTTGAACCACAATTAACTTGGATTAACGGGGTTCCCGGAAGTGGTAAGACAACTAACATAGTGGGCAACTTTGATGAGGCGAAGGACGTGATAGGTATTAGGTACTGCCACAGTCGAGGCAGCCAAAGAACTAAGAGGAATGCTCGCACACCGCATAGGAGACAGAGTAAAGTTCAAGGTGCGCACTATGCCTTCAATCCTAGCTAACGGGTTCAGAGAGTCGGACAAATGCAGTCGCTTGACGATTGACGAGGCTCTCATGAACCACTTTGGAGCCATAGTAATGGCAGCCCGATTGTCTGGAGCTGTCAAGTCATCCTCATTGGAGATATAAATCAATTGCCATATCTTGATCATTGATAGAAAAAACCTCTTCACGCTAACCTACAACCGTCCAAACTTGGTAACCAACATTAGCCAAGAGTTGTGCACGAACCGGAGTTCCATGGATGTCACGTACGCCTTAAGCGAAGTATATACAAGCATGTACTCTTCAAGAACTGCAGTACACTCCTTGAAGCTAGAAAAGTATAGGGATGTACGAATTCCCAACGCCCTCCCGAACACCGTATACCTGGTTCACACCCAGGAAGAGAAAAATTCCCTGATCAACGAGGGATTCGGGACAGGCGCAGGTTCGCGCATCCTTACCATTCACGAAGCTCAAGGATTGACTTACGCATCGGTGATCATCGTTCAAACACAATCGACTCCGTTGCGCCTTCACGACAGCGTACCGTATGCTGTTGTCGCGGTTACAAGGCACACGAACAGCTGCGTGTACTATACCGACAATACTATTCTATCAGCAGGTTCGTAAAGAAGGCGACAGGAGCTACAACTAAACGAATAAGAGAGCATAATCTCAAAATGGCCATGCGAAGTCGCGATTCAGTGGTAGTTGAGATTATGCTCCAAGAACTAAAAAGATCGACGGTCTCCGTGGCTGGTAGTGATTGATTTAATTTCAATATAGCGTCTTGCGTAGAATAGAGTGAGCACCTAGAACAGTCATTGTCACTTAGCGGCTTCTTCTTGCAGCGGCGTCGTGTGGCGGGTCGCTCTTTTCCCTAAAATATGGCGAGGAGAACGATGGCTGGCACATGCGTCAACTCGTGAACGGGTGCTGTTTGCGGAAGTCGGTCTGCTTTAGGCTCAGTTCCTTTGTCTAGCTCATATTATAAAATTAAGTTTAAAATTGTGAAGTGCGTAAAATGAGAGAAAGAAAAAAAAAACAATTAAAGATAGTTACTAGAAAAAAAAAAGTTGGACTCACTAGTATTTAAGTTTAATTTAAGTCAAATGTTAATAATTTTACGTCTGAGAATTTTTTGTTAAATGAGCAATCAAAGGCATGGACGATTTGTCCATGGTGTAAATGTATTTAGAAAAAAAAACCCTAATTAGTTTAAATGTTCATTAGTACCTACACAAAAATTCGAACAAACCTAACCGCCCTTCGTATCAAATATAGGGGTATATCTTAGGATGACTGTTTTTATAGGCAATAGCATAGACAAAAAAGAAACAATTCATCTATGGCAATAGTTGCCATCAAATAGTTTAGTTACATTTTATCATTTCTAACAATAACACCAGATAAAATACTTATTCTCATTCCAGTCGGCACGGAGAGCGAGCGCACGGATACGGAGGAGCTGGTGGGTCGTGCGGCGTCGCAGTGCTCCGCACCTCCAGACCTGCTGCCAAGCGAAGCGCGTGCGCTGCTGCAGACGCCTCCGCCGCCGCCGCCACTTCGATCACGCCTCGCCGAGCCCGCCGCTAAGCCCCCGCCTTCACCTGCGCCTGTGCGGGACGACGACAAACCAAGACTGCGGTTTGAGGTACGAAATTTTCAAATTTTAAACTAAAAATTCTGTACAGTTATTCCATCTATAAAAGACAGTGACTAAGTCTTGCACTGACACGTCTCGCATAGATCCGAACACACCCACAGGCTACCTACCTGGAAATACCAGAACTTGGCTCTAGGTCGCTGGGATGAAACATCCATATTGAGACTGCGTTTTAGACCATGTTGAAAACGGGGATGATGCATTTGTATAAGATTATGGGACTCGATATCTCTTATACTTAAAATAGCAGCTAACATTGCGGCTCCATCCACATGCAGCTAGTTCGCTGATCCCATACTGATGTCGAAAACATGACCTAATGAGACGGAACAGTGGGGCTTTGGTTTTACATAAATATCAAGAACATACAACATACACATACATCATTTCCTCTCCGTCCACTTGGCTGTCTCGATGTTCGACATCCTAATTTACAAAGAAACAAGATATTTTAAAAAGCCTACTTGCCTTCTCTGATAGCAAAATTAATAATGAAGTCATAAAAATTTATGAAAATGCATCAGACCCGGTCGGTACCTTGGTTAGAAAGTTCTATGTCATGATCATGACTACAGATATTTATCAACATACCAATTAAATGACGGAGATCTCATCTACGTCAGCCTCTATAATACTGCCACATTATTCGGTTGCCGTACGGCGAAATCAGATTAATTTGTAAAACAAGGGTCGGAAAGAACTTTACCTGGTTATCCTGTCATTGCTTAGCTTCCGTGATGTATTGTTTCTACGTTTAGGAAACGAATATCTAGTTCTACTACTACCTTTTGAAGCATCTGGTGCCAGTGACGATGGTAGTCTTCGATCAAAATGATCGAGGCCTGCTTCATCTAAGTATGCTTCCCTTTTAATATTTTACCGTAAGGGTAAAAAATGGAATAAAGAACCAACTAGACCTTACAGGGGGGTTAAATATGTAGTAGGAACAGAGTTCAGACTTATCGCCAGTTTTGGTTAAAATATGCACTCTTGGTCAGTAGGTTGGGGCTTTGAAGCTTTGGTTTATCACATTTAAACGATGATTGATCATGTTTTGCGCCTCATTACTCTCCCTCACGTCCTCCAGCAATCTATGCGCTATACCTAAAGTAATATAACGGGACTTTTTAAAGCCATCCATTTCTGAGTTGCCCTAATTGAACTCACTCGTAAAACGGAAGCGAAAAATGTAAGATAATTTTTTGTCAACATAATTTATTCTTTTATGTTTTCAAAAAGAGACGTTATTGTCCCGCGTTCCCAGTAAGGTAATGGATGCTCATCTATTTGTATCGCACATAAACCGCCGCAATGCAAGCGGCACCACTTTGCTTCATATCTTAGTGATCGTAAAGGCGCTGCTAGTTTCCTTTTAAAGCTTGCGATAAGGACGCCGCCGCCGCCTTGTCCGGCGCCTCGGATATATCCTACCTATATAACTTGCATACCCACTATTCTCGACCGAAACCCTATAACAATATGCTATAAAGAACTCTTAACTGCCCTGAGAATCACCTCCTTGGAGGAAAGCCAAAGTCGTTAAGATCTGTATTAGTCATTCGGTTTCTATAACATGGCATGGATTATGTGATTGCTCTGATACTGGGATTGCCGGTACGTGATTCGTCTGTATCCATATCATTAGGCGGCAAGATCATGGATTCGCTGGAACTTTGGAAATAAACTTGTGATAATGGGCATCATTCGAGCAATTTAAGGATAGTGGGTAGATAAAGCCTCATTCATATTTATGCATCCCTTTATCGCAATGGATCGGTATTCATTCCAATATAATAGACTGTTATTGCTCACAAACAAACAGACGAATGGGGGTCATTGTTTTATGGTCCAGTGCACGACGGAGTCGTTCCCTATTGCGACATTAACTGCGAAAGTTTCAGTTGATTTATAGATACTTAGATAGTAGAGCAGTTAAATGTGGGTTAAATGAGTAAGGAGTACTTTTAGACAGATGGTTTCAATTCAATCTTATAACTTTATAGGAGCTGACTTGCGACGTCGAACTTCAACACCCGCAACCTTCCAAGCAGCAGCCACTGCAGTTCTCCTTCACGCTTTACGATTTGGACGGACACGGTCGCATGACTAAGGATGTAAGTATTGGGCGTATAAACAGAATGACCTTATAGGCAGCTCAATTCATCGAAATGGCATTTAATTCGATTTCTATATTGCAGGATATAGCGGGCATCGTCTCCACGATATACGAGTCGATCGGGAAGTCGGTCACAGTTCCGCACTACGGGTCGAAAACAATACAAGTTCGGCTAACGGTTGTGCCGGAAGACGGAAAATCGCGGAGCCAGAGGGAGCGACGGGAGACTAGGAGACGGCGGCGACGGGAGTACGCGACGATGGCGCCGGCAGAGTGCGGTGACCACTCGGACGAAGAGCGCGAGCGTCTGTCACCTGATGATGACGCTTCCTCCAAATCGTCGTGCTCGGGCGATCGCCGCCCGGAGCCGCGATCTTCCGCCTTTCATCACCCGCGTCCGCACCGCCACCCGCGCCGAGACCAGCGCGAGCGTAAACTCAGTAAAAAGCGCTCAGGCAGTTTGCAGAGACGAGAACTCCTCGAAATCATTCAAGCCAACATGGAGAAGAACCATCTGAGCTTTCAAGCTTCAAGGTGTGTATTGTGTATTTCTTGAATAGACAGCTCTTATATTTATATAGAATAGATATATCTTTCTTACAACTGAGCGTTTGCCCAAGTAAAGCAAAACTCCATTTTATTACCGTGGCTGTTCCAGTACTCTTGATGGTGCCTATTGTCAAAAGGTAGTTTATATAGATGTTTAAAACGAATTGTCTTGTTTTTATATTGCAGAAAGCCCTGCGATCCTGTTGTCTATGAAGAAGAGAGAGAGACAGTTCACAAGTACCAAAAAGTCCGGAACAGATCGCACACGATCAGCGAGAAGCCGGTGAATGCATTCCAAAAGTTAAAAACCGAAAACATCGGCAACGGGTACTTGGATTTGGCGAGCGGTGGCGATTCCCACTTGTGTAGATACGACCGGTACTTGCACGCGGTGATCTGTTCGTCGGCGCGGCACGCCAATACTGGCTACCATCAGAAGCAAGTGCAGCCGGCGAGGCCTCGAGAGGCGCGGGCCGTTCCCCATCAGCACCACGCGCGCTCCCGCTCGCATGACACACCAGCTCAACTAACCCCGCAACAACCCAGAGTGCTCCAAATAATTTTCTTATAGAACTTGAGAAAGGACATCGCCGGCGAAGGCTATGTCCTTTTCTATGACGAGTGTCTATCGACTGTGAGTTACCAAGTGCTGGACTGAGACAATTAGATAATATTGGAGCCGACTCTGATGTGAAAGTTGTGTAAAATGTAACTTTAGTCAGTAATCAGTATTTATTTCAGCTGCAGTATAGTATAGGATTACATTATTCTATACAGAAAATTCCATGACATGTAGAAGACTGTATGTGACAATGCAGTTGTAATTGTTTAGGCCAGAATGATACTAATACATAGACGTAAAGTAATTACTATACATTAAAATGTAGTTACTGCTCAAATATTTAAGTGAGGTTTATGCCTAAATACTATAAAAACGCTGTCGTATTTGAATTTGATATTACTTAAATGTAAATTTTTATGTCTGTATGTAACAATTATTTTAGATGTTTGTGTAAAGTGCCTTTACTGAATTTCTATGACTATTTGTATAATGATCAGTTTCATATTTCTAAGCATTTCCGTTTACTCGTCAACAAAAACTGAGTGCCTATTAGGTACAACAAAGTCACGTGGTTGACTAAAAACAACAGGTTTCTATTTCTGACTGAATAGAAAGAAACCTAATGGTGGTAAAAAAGAAAGGACAATGGGCAACGTATGGAGTTTGGTCTAATTGTCAACACCAAGGATTTCGTTTATTTTTCATTTAGCCATATTTGTTTCAATTTCAATATGCTGTCAGTAATGACAGCATATTGAAAGTTGCTCAGTACTTAGAGGACTTTACATTTACGCAAATCTCATGAATGGTGAACAATTAGACCGCATTCGTCTATTCTCCTTTGTTTGAGTCTGCTATCCATAAGATCTGTCTGTCATTTATACAACTAATAATGTTAATGCTCAGTAGGGTAGCGTACCTTTCGTAAACTCATTTTCGAGTTAACAGACTGATTTAGATTTAAGTGTTATTGTAGGTGCTTGGAGATGATAGTTTAACTTTGTTATTCTTACTTTGAATTCACTGAACTGTCACTGAAATTTATTGTTGGCTTCCTGTGCCTTATTAACAAATTTCGTCAAGAACGTTTTTGACACTTTCCCATAGCGAATCAGTCAAAATTCTTCATTTATCGATGTTAAGCCGTCGTTAAGAAAATGTAAACAGAGCCCAGAGCTTTGAACAATAGGGTTGGCAACTGTCAAAGTTAGCACAGTTTTTTCCTTTTAATACGTAAATTCTATCATTATGAGATTTGAAGTTTCCAAATAATAATATTAGTGGTGCAAGCGCCACCAAAAAAACGTTTGCAAAGGCCAATCCTATTAAAACAAAATAATCGTTGTGGCTTACAGTTTTAAAGATCTTTAAATAAACTACGAAAACTTACGACAAAATGAAGTCAACAATTAGTTTTAGACCTAGCGTTAAATTAACCACTACACAGGACAGTGCGACCAAATTATCTGTATAATTGGGTACCGGACTGTTTTTTATTGATTACTACATACTGACATACATTTTACGGGAAAGGGACAGAGCATCTCTTCCTAATCCTATTAATTTAAATAGGAAATCCTAGGACACTAATATAAAAATCTAAAACCCTCCTAAAACCCCTTCAGTCTTCACTTAGTAACATTACCAATATCAGTATTCTTTATCTTATAAGTTTAATGAATGAATCTCTAAATATGTAATATCTACCTCTTATTTTGCTTTCATAGTGTATTGATAACTTATTTCGACATTGGAATTCTTATGTAATTATTACTGTAAGGTATTTGTAAGGTAATGTTTTGTGATAATTTGTTAAATGATGGAATTAATTTTGTGTGGACCGAAACGACTGACACATAAAGTTCGAATCGCATTTAATCGCGTTGGATTCCTAAATCAACTTGTACTTAATTTATAATCTCATGTATTTATGAGATCAACGGATCGTCGTTTCGGTTTAGGATGTGTATAGAATTTGTACAAAGTGCTCGATCTTGTCAAATATATTTATTGTCAAATATAATCATGAGATTAATTTACAACAGTCTCTTATTATCACCTTCCGACGACTTTTGTAGTGACGGCTTGCCAAGCCACTATGAACAGTAATATCACGGCAGTTAAAACTATTGTGGTCTCCAGAGGTAGGCCGCATTTGTGTACGGCGTAATCTTCTGTGGTTATTGATACCTAAAAGTGTTTAAGAACTTCTTTAGTTGATTCGATTTTAAAATTCGGCCTACATTAACGAGTGCGTACATGAGTACATTAATGCGTGCATTAGTACGTGAGTAAGTAATTGCGTATTAATATTTATTCATAAAATTTTAATTTTACATGTCAAATTATCAATCAAATTATTAAAAAAAAACAATAAAATTTATGCCACATAGTAAATTAAAAAGAAAAATTACAGGTAATGTAATTATGTCCATCAAAAATACATGCTTCGAAAGTTTCTCGAAGCGTACATGAGAACATTAGTGCGTGCATTAGTACATTAATGCGTATACATGAGTACGATAACCATACATGCGTACATGGATACGTTAGTTTATAACAGAAACTAATTTGTAGTGTGCAAAAGTGCATATGACTAGGTTAATGCATGCATGTAACAGTACGTTAGCACGTGCATAAGTACATTAGTGCGTAGATTAGTGCGAGTCTGAGTACCTTAGCACGTGCATAAGTACGTTAGTGCGTGCACACTGCACGGGTACATGAGTCCGTCGTATGTTAATGCGCATTGCGTACTACGTCCTCATGCGAGTACGTTAGTGCAAGCATGGGTACGTTAGTCTGCGTGCGTAAATACGTATGTTAGTGCGTGTATGTACATCTTTATCCTCCATAGTGAGTATAGGGATAGTATTTAAGAAAACTTACCAACATATACTTTGGATCCGGTCTATTTCGCCACGAAAACGAAGGCACTGAATACTCATAGAAATCATATTCCTTTTTAAGGTGGTGTATCAAGCAGCCATGGTGTGTGTGCCCTCCGAACGCAGCTCTGGGCTCAATCTTAGATACTAAGTACTCAGTCGCTTCTTTAGATAGCACATCGACTTTCAGTCTAAATGACTTGTTGCGGTCAGGCAGAGGGGGCGCATCAGGTTCAGTGCATTTAGCATCAGATTTTCTGTACAAAGGAAAATGCTGCAAAAAAATAAAATTTAAACATGCTTACAATACATATTTTATTGAACATTCAGAGTAATAAAGGTAAGTACTTATTCTGTACCTGCATCAGGATTGGTCGACTATAATTGACTTTTTTTAATCTGCTACTTTGACACTGGTCTGGGAACTGCGAGCACTTCATTTTTTCTGAAATAAAAACGAACGATTTAGCAAATACGACAATAGTTAAAACGACAAGATGTTTACTATTAGCTGAGCCCCGCGGAAACCCACTTGACCATTTGGTTTGTCTGATAATGAAGGAGCCGGGAGGGATAATGGAATGAAAGAGTCCATTATCCACCTCCCATCCCATAGCTTCCTGTAAAACCCTTGCGAGTTTGAGCTTTTGTGGTATGTTTCTATGAGTCACATAAGCATGTTTTTAACCCCTAACTCAAACAGAGGTGTTATAAATATATATCTGCCTTCTTGACGTGTCCGTCAACGGCGAACCTGCAGGGCTATTATGTATCTTTGATAGGGATCGCGATTTGCCAAAATTATGTAAAAAAAAAAAAAAAAAAACTTTGTCTTTTTCCAATTTCGTAGTATGAAATTGGAAGTAGACAACGCTGTTTTTTTATTTTTTGCGTCATAACCCCTTTCAAGTGTCAAAAATCTGTCAATTCTGACACTGACTGATCCCGATCAAAGTTTCATAATAGCCCTGCTGACTAGCGCCGGTTATGAGGGCGAATATGGCTGGCAAACCAAACTTAGTCTTAAAGATCCTGTTGCAAGGCGCACAGTGCAACTGCCCATCAGCAATGTATATGTGTAGGTATAGGAAGGCTACGGACGGGTCTCTTATACATATATCTCAGGCGTTTTGGATCTAGATCATAAGTTTACCGTGTGTACTTATTCGCATATCTATCTGTGGCATCGTAGCTCCCAAACGGCTGAACCGCTGCTGATTTTCTTTTAATGCTCGAAAGGAGACCTGATCGAGTGTTCTTAGCTATTGTATAAAATCTGGGGAATTGCTATCTATATCTGGGTGTTAATTTCTATTTATGTATTTTAAAATATATATATGTATGTATATCAGTCTGGCAGACATAGTATACAAGCTTTGCTCAGTTTGGGGACAGATGACCGTGTCTGCAAAAAACTGACCCGAATATTTATTTACAAAATCAGTTCAGTTCAGCCATAAAAATTTGTTAGATTTTTGTCGGGGATTTTTTTAAATCTAAGTTTTACTTGTTTAAACTATTATAGTAATACCAGAAATGCTGTCAATTCTCCTCCTAGCTTCAGTACACATGTTGCAGTTGTCACCTTGCATCGCCATAGAATTAATAATGACGAAGTGGTTATCTTTTAATGTTACGAATTGCACCGATGAAGAGTTCGTAGCTTTTGAAAATCTCCTTAAAGAACCTTGTCGCATACTGAAAAAATAAACGTGCAGTTATTATAAACAAACAGATTGAATCAGGAGTTTCTTTGGCGAATATCTAGTGAATTTCCACTTTGACGTCGTATCAAGTTGGTAAATAAGAAATTAGGGATATTCTTTCCCACTGGGCACTCTGGGCACTTGCCCAGGGCCCCGCGTTACATAGGGCCCCCTAGTTTCTTCCAGGTCACCAAACGATAACCGATATTTATTAACGGAAAACATATTTATTTCGAAAAAAACAGTGGACTGACTATAATACCTACTTGGTTATTAGCTTTTACATGCGCGAAGCTACTCTTCTCTCGCCCGAAAATAGTGCTCTGTTAAGGTCATAGGGGCCCCACTATCCTAATGTGCCCAGGGCCTCCAATAGTTTAAGACGCCCTGGAAATATGAATCAGTAAAAGAGGAATCAAACGTAAACTGAAGCGTTAATTATTCCACGACGTTCGACGTTGCGATGCGTCCAGCATTAGGCTTTATTTGCCATTATTATAAACAAAGGGCCTTACTTAAAAACGTTACTCAACTTGATCTATGCTTTAAAATGCTCTCTCAACTTCTCGCTGACGGCAATCGTCACACGCGAAAACGAGACGGAGCATATTTAAGCGTATGTTAACTTGAGTAACATTTTTAAGTAAGGCCCAAAATGTCGTTTGCTGTGAAACATGGAACTAAATATCATCTTTTAAACTAATTTTAATATGTTTGGCTCGGTTTGACCACCACTGACAGGCGCGACGAATACTTGAGCGGAGACCGTAGAAACAAAGGTACGTATAGTCCTTTAAATGTAGCTTGATTGAAACGACAGCTGACGACATTTCAGGGCATGTCTTTGTAATAACGTCTGGCGAATTGCATTTACTTGTAACACAAAGATCAGTGGTTTTCTGCGTCTTAAACTATTATGAACTACAAGTGCTGTACATATAAATAGTAAAAGTATATTTGAATTTTAAAACGGAACTGCATTTAGTGTGGATTATCACAATACAATAGCCATATTTTTCCATTCTGTCATAACAAGGTTACGTCAACTTGACAAAAAAATTAGGGACGTGGTAAATCGATAAACGTAAAATCGATCGTTTTATTTTGCTGTGTGAATTAAATAGTATTTTTTTTAATGTTTTTTTAGAATTTCCTCTGCGTACTATCGAAGTACAAAACTCGTACAGATAACGTACTATTTTTTTGTAAACCTAGATTTCTTTTGTATATAGTATAATAATATCGAATTACTAGCAACTGTCTTAGTAAATTTTACGGAACGAAGCATCTTTATGCAAAGACTGACTACTAGAATAGCATACTAGACTGACTATTGATTGAATAGCATTTATTATAATCTGCAGGATTTCACAAGTGACTCTAACGCTGATGATGATGATGACACTGATTTGGAATGTAGGTACACCATTAGATTAAACAATAGATTTATTTATATTACAAAAACTTGCTTTTTCTGTTTTATTTCATTATCCTAAAGTCTCATCATAATAGTACTACAACAGAAAAATAGATTGGTTTAAAAATATTATTCGTGCAATACACTTCCAGTCGATAATTAAAGACACACATTATTCTCGATTTGGTCCGAATTGTCCCAGCACTAATCGAAGATTTTGACATACTTCATTTCAATAAACTTACATTTAATAGACTATAGGTAAGTATTATCGCTTATCACGGAAGACATTTGAAGAAGTTTATATTTTAAAAAATACACAGAAAGAAGGCAACTTCTTAGTAAACTTACTGGTAATGGAATCCAACGTCATGGTTCCCCACTGCGATGTGCATCGTGACGTCATGAGGAACAGCAAACAGTCTGTAGAAACGTTCAACGTAATCTTTGAACTGTTCGTCGCTACTCCATTCTCCTTCATCAAAAAGATCACCTGAAATTATATCATAAAACAGAGATAAATTAATACTAAGTAACGCTCGAGTGTGGGAAAGTCATTTAGGTACTCAGGCTTTTTTTTAAATATTTTCAGGCATATAAAGTCAAAAAGAGGCGCACAAAGCTGAACGTGAGGTGCGGCTTACGCCGCCCAGCCTGCCGCCCCGGCCCATGGCCCTCTTGGCCCTAGGGTAAATACGCCCCTGGGCACGTGATATAATGGAGTATAACGTGTATTTTCGTTTGATTCTAAAACTCAGTAAGAGAAGATCCTCCAGTAAAGTTACTGGGGCAAATACTTATGACAGTAAAATACGGAAGACGAAGCGTATGGCCTTATGAGTTTAGCCTGCTCAGTAATGGGCGAAAAACACACAAAAAATAGTTGTCGGACATGTTCCAAGTTCCATGTAAATCAGCCCCACCCATGGCTCTTATTCCGCACGGGCAAACCCGCGCTATCGTGGCAACAACGTTAAGTTTACCTCAAAAAGTTGGTCTCTATTGCTTAGGAAATAAAGTAAAACTTTAGGAGGTTAACTTAACGCGCCACAATAGAGCGCGTTTGGCCCATGCAGAATAAAGGCCCTGTGTTTATTACGGGGGTACATGTTCTCAAAACAACCTTGATCTTGAGGATTAAAGGAAGTTGCTGAATACATCTAGGTACTCATTGTTTTTATTGCACGTGGCTGATATATGTACCTACGCCATCAGCATTATTGTACAATATTTTAATCGCGGTTACCTCCACTTTGACCAGTAATCAGGCTAATGTAATATTCTGATTAGACAAAAAAGGGAGATATGGTAAGGTGGCGTAGCGACGAATGCGTCTGGCCTAAATTAAGCTTGATGCCTTTAGTCGAATAGCGAACTCAACCAGCTGACGACTTGCCGCCCTTTTTAACCAACTTCCAAAAAGTAGGAGGTTCTCAATTCGACTGGTTTAAAAAAAATGTTTTTACCTCAGATCTTTCGACTGGGTGAAGCGATTTCGATGATCCTTTTTTTCAAGCTGGTGCTTCCCGTGTGGTCCCATTTCAATGTGGTCAGTATAATGGATCCTTGATTTGGTCCAGTTCTGACATATTTATGAAGTCTGTTTTTTATATTAATAATTATTTTGCATGTGGACTATTAGTTCATGTCATGGTGTTGCAACAAGTTTCTTAGTGTGCGTGTAAAATGGGTAAGTGAGCCGTGCTAAGCCGTAATTTAATTCGAAACTAGCCGACGCACATAGGAGTATTTACTATAAAAATCCGGCCAAAAGTCAAAAACTCGAATTAATTATAAAGCCACTTGAGTCGCGTAGTTTTAAAGCTTAATAACCGGTTCGTAAAACGGTAGTTGCCAAACTCCCCCCCGTGCTTGCCTCTCCCTGCTATTTCATTTTTCATTTTCATTTTCAGGTAGTCGGAACCTAGCCATTGTTTAAGCCGCACGTCTTTGTACACGGTGCTTCTATTCATTACCTGCATTCGTTATTAAATTGTGCTTTAGTGTCGTCAGTTGCAGAAAAAAACTATCATGGATATGGACATAGAAGGTATGTAGATTTTTTTGGCACAGTATTTTATTACCTAGCTGTCTAATTTTTTTTTAATTAATTCGACAAACAGGAACCACATACTTGTGTTTTATTTGTGTGAAATATTCAATCATCAAGGTTTTTGTTTACTTGTCAAGCCTTAATTTTAATTTTAACTTATTGCTAAGGCTGTCTTTCAGTAAATAACGCTGAAAAACGCTTCGCATACGTGCGTGCGCCTTTTTGTTTTGGGATGCTTTAAAGACAATAGTGTAAAATATTGGTAATTTTGAGATTATAGTTTCTGATTGTTTTTGTTTCAGATACCACAGATTCGTAAATCAATATTACATGAAGAGCTTTATATGACATCATGCAAGACTGTACAAGAGTTAAAATTAAAGAAAAGCTTGGATTTTTAGAAACAAAACTAGCTGAAATGACAAAATGCCCTGACGATAAAATAAGTATTTTACGTCGTCACTTGAGGTTTTTTAAGACTCAATTTAAGCAGAAATGGAAAGCAGCTAGTGAATTTTGAAGCATTGCAGTTTGGACTGTCCGTTCTCCATGCAAGAGTTCGCTTTTTTGAGTCCCTGCTCCTATTATCTTATAAAATCCTATTACAAAAATGGCATGCGCGATCACCTGCTGAGAAGAAGACTGTCAAAGACACAAAAGAAAAAATTCAACGTGATTTTAGAGAAGAAATGGAATTGCTGGTGGATCTTCCTACAGTAGTATTCGGGAATACCAATGATGGGAACACGTCACGAAGGTTTTTTTCCGACCCAGATATATCTTCCCGAATTACTGGTATTAACGTGAACCTCATCAAAGGTTTCCGAATGATTCTTGAAGTTATTTTGGACACAGCATAGATGCAGACAAGTTTGCTAGTTATGCCCACGCCACAGCAAAATTGTACGTAGAATTGTATGGATGGCACTCTATGTTGCCTGCAATTCACAAAGTTTTGAAGCATGGAGCTCAAATCATAGCTCATGCAATTCTGCCTATCGGACAATTCTCGGAAGAGGCGGCTGAAGCCAGAAACAAAAATTTTAGGAAGTACAGGCTCAATTTTGCTAGTTTTTTTTTTTTAAACGGACTGTAGAAGAGACATTATGACCAGACTGCTACTGAGTTCCGGCTTTTACTTGAGCGCGCCATCAGACCAAAGTCAAAATATTTTTTCGAAAGAGATACTGGATCTCATGTTCGCAATATTACCACCATCAACTGATGAAAATGTGAGTTGTGAAAGTACGCAGGAGGATGATGAGGACGACATTGTTGACCAAATTTAATTTTATCTAAAATAATTGGATTAAAGCGTGTTTTTAGAGTATCTATGTTGTTTTATTATTGTTCACACATTTATTTCTCTTCTTAAATTTAAGTTTTTTTACAATATCTATATAAAAACAAAATATTCTAAAAAAACTTAAGCCTAGGGTGCCGCCGGCAGCGGGGCAGGGCCCAAGCTACCGGTGGTTAGGGCTGCAGAGTGAGGAACCTCCTGACAATGCGTGCCGTGTCAAGAATTACTGCCTTCTGCATCTGACCCTTGACCCAACCGTCTAGCGAGAGCCTCTTAAGGTGGTGGTCGAGGCTCTTCGCTATAAGGCCGTTCACCGATACGACTATCGGGATAATGATCGTCGAGTCAACATCCCACATGGCGGTAACCTCATGAGCCAAGTCAAGGTACTTGCTGAGTTTGTCCTTCTCAGCCTTCACGAGGTTCTCGTCATGCGGGATGGTGATGTCGACGAGCACTGCCCGGCGCTGGGACCGGTCGACCATCACGATATCAGGCTTATTGGCGACAATAGTCCTGTCCGTGATGATAGACCGGTCCCAGTAGAGCAAAGCACGACCATTCTCGAGAACTGGTGCTGGTGCGTACTTATAGTACGGCACCTCAGACTCGACAAGGCCGTATCGAAGGGCAAGTTGCTGGTGGATGATCCTGGCTACTTGGTTGTGCCTGTGCAAGTACTCGCCGTTAGCAAGATGCGAACAACCGGAGATGATATGTCGGAGAGACTCTCCAGGACGGTGGCATGCCCGACAGATGTCGACCGTACCGTCCTTCATGATATATTTCCGGTAGTTGTTGGTCTTGATAACTTCATCCGCAATCGCACAGGCAAACCCCTCGGTTTCCCCAAAGAGGTCCCCGAAACGTAACCAGTTCACCGACGCAAGCAGGTTCACATCGGGCCCTGTTAAGACCCGATAGAACCGCCCGTGCAGTGCAGCTCCTTGCCTTTCCATACGTCCTTGCGATCCTCGATGCTTAGCACCGATGGTTTGCGCCAGTTCTCGTTTGCCAAGGAGAGTGGCGTGAGGCCCCTGTCAACAGCCACAACATCGCGATGCATCCCACTCTCACTGTCACGGAAAAAATCCCTGAGACTGCACACCTCACGGTTGTGTAGGTTCTTGGCATTTAAAAAGCCTCGACCCCCCCACTTCCGTGGAATGTACAGTCTCATAACAGACGAGCGTGGGTGTAGCATGCGATGTGAAGTGAGCTGTTGACGGACCCTTCTGTCCAGGGCGTCCAGCTCAGTTTGAGTCCACCTCAATATGCCAAAGGAGTATATCAGTAAAGGCATCACCCAACCGTTGAAGGCACGCACCTTGTTGCCACCAGACAAAAGACTATTAAGTACTTTGGTCAGGCGACAAAAGAAGCGCTCCTTCACCGATTTCTTGATGTCCTCTACCGATACACCCAACGACTCTGACATACCGAGGTACTTGTAGGTCTCTGCCTCAGAGAGAGACCTGAGAGTCATCCCCTCAGAAAGCTGTAAATTCGGGGAATCTACAACTTTCCCCCGTTGCACATGCATGACCGCACACTTATCTACACCGAATTCCATCCTGATGGCGCTGCTAAAAACCTCTGTGATTTTTAGCAGCTCCACCAAGTCTTGGCGTTTCGGTGTAAACAGCTTGAGATCGTCCATGTACAACAGGTGGGAGATGACTTGACCATCTCTTCGAAGCCGATAGCCTAGTCCAGAATCCCTCAGCAAAGTGCTGAGAGGGTTCAGAGCTAGGCAAAACCACAATGGACTAAAACTGTCACCCTGAAAGATGCCTCGCTCAATCCTTATTAAGTCCTGCGGGACAGAGGAGCCATCTCCCCCGCCTGGTTGACGAAGAACTGTGGTCCACTGCCCCATACATGCGCCTAAGAATGATTTTAGAGTTGTATCAATTTTATACAACTCTAAAACCCTCTCTAGCCATGAATGAGGCACCGAATCATAGGCCTTCTTATAGTCAATCCAGGCAGCGGAGAGGGCTCCTCTGTTTCGCCGGACTTGTTGGCTAATGGCCGTGTCGATGAGGAGGAGCTCCTTAGTACCACGGGACCCAACCCTACATCCATTTTGAGCGTGGGCCAAAACGTTGTTCGCGACAATGTGCGCATTAATTTTATTATTGTTATTATTATTCTCCGCCATATTGTCTTACAAAGCATCAAAAAAAGCCATAAAATAATTTTGACCGTATTTTTATAC
Source organism: Agriopis leucophaearia (assembly GCA_949125355.1). Taxonomy (NCBI): domain Eukaryota; kingdom Metazoa; phylum Arthropoda; class Insecta; order Lepidoptera; family Geometridae; genus Agriopis; species Agriopis leucophaearia. The sequence goes on from OX421262.1 coordinate 11,179,631, forward strand.
TAAATACTCCTATGTGCGACGCGACGCTTCGGCAACTTTTCAACATAACGGCGAATAATTTAGAATCTAATTCAATTACACTCGCGTAATCAATATATAAAAAAACACCGACCTAAAACAAACACAGCTTCTGGTTTATGTACTGTCATAATAGCTTGCAAAGATCGATGCATCTGATATTCTCTTCTCCATTTGTCCATCCAATGTCCTTTTCTGGGACCAAGTAGATGAGTGTCGGCGAGTATGAGCGCCTTTAAAACACCATGACCTTTTTGATAGTCGTTTTTATGAGCTATTTTTATATCTGGCCAGCTACACTGTAATAAAAAAATATTATTGAACTATCACATTTTTTTTTATTTTTTTTTTTTAATAATTTTAATACTACTTGACTCTACAGACGTTGTTCTGTCTATATTTCATAGAAAAAAAGCACTGTCCGTTTTTCCCAAATTTCTAATATTATTTTTCTTCTTATCCTCCCCTGAATTGAGGCGAATCAGAAGTATAAAACAAATATTTACCTGCGATATCACCACGTAATATATTAGAAACTCGCAATATAAACCGGTGAACAAAACACCAAAAATTAGCACCAATATTTTTTTCGTCACGCGACGCATGGTGAATGAAAAACATGTTACAGAAGTTTAAATACTAAACTCTAGAATTAAGTGAACAAGATTAGATTTATCTTTAGCGCTCAACTAGTTTGTTATCGATGTCGTAAACACAAACTAGAAGTACTCCTACATAGCTATATCTCGAGTTATCATATCACCACAGTGTGTTCAATTACAGTGACGTTATCAACCAGTGTCATTATGACATCAGATATTTTCAGTGTTGCCTTAATAAATATATGTCAGATAAAAAAGACATCGCTTGTTTTATTTTACTGGTTACACCATTTACTTTTTATTGCTTACAAGAAAATGACATTATGTAGTGCAACCATGTAATTAACAACTTTCGCGTGATATTTTTGCTGCTATTATTGTATAATCTTTTAAGTATCGTCTAGCCATGTTTTTTTTACAATCCTAATTTATTTCAAAGACATTTGTGAGATTTAGAATTGGAACGAACAGAAATAAAAATATTTTTTTGATGTTAGCCTCATTTATTATGTACTATTTACTCAAAAAGCAGTAATTGTTGGTTAATCGCGTTTTCCAATATAATGGATAAGATAACCTAATTTTATTTTAAAAATACATTATGGCTAAGAGTTCATAATTAAAAAGTTAACAAATACTTATTCGAAGAACTTATATCTTAATAGTATAAAATCCTTGACATCACATTTCATGAGACATTATGCAAACAATATTGTTTACTGTTATTAAAATAATACATTAATGAAATTTCATCGACAAAGATATAACTTAAAATATTTGGTACATTAATAATACTCAGAGAGAAGTATGGCCAAACCAGTACATTTTGTCACAAGGCATATATTTTTAATGGCCATATATTTGTTTATGTCAATGTCAAACAAACGTAGTGTCAAAATATGTAATTTAGCTGCCTAGCATGCAGTGTCGTCATCTTTAAAAACAACTGTTTTCTTGTGACGAAATATGCTGGTTTGAGTATACTTATCTTACGATTTTTTTGGATTAAAATAGACGGATCAATATAGAATTAAAACGTTGTCACTTAGACACTTTGACATAACACTATGTCTTACACTTACCATAAAACTTGCTATTGAGTAAAAATATCAAAAGGTTCACATTAATCTTAGCTTTACCAAACATGTCCATGATAGCGCACCCCTCATACTGTTTCTGGAGTAAATCTTGTATGTCTACATCTATAGACTCCATCTCGACTCCCATGAACTTTCCCTTTACAGTGAAGACTCCATTATGATTCGTCGGCGTGATTTCAAATTGCACGTTCTTGAATTGCGATGTCGATAAACCGTCTATTTCTAGTAAAACGCCGCGTTCCATTAATTTGGCGCCGGAGTATTTAACGGTCAGTTTGGATTTCAGCTTCTGCATGTCTTTGCCTGATCGGCGAAGGCAGGCGTGGACGCTCCTAAAACAACGCGCTAACTTAGCAATTTGCATAACAAACATTTGCAGGTCATGTGCAGGGTAAAACTGTGCATTCCCGTTGTCCATCCTTTTTTGTCTCCCTCTGGTGGCAATCGGGAAAAAGTTACCAACGTCACAAAAAATTTTGTCTCCTACTGGCGGAAATCAGTAACGAACGCGTTACTATATCTACCAGGGTGGCCAACGCCACAAATATTCTGCCATTGGAACCTACTGGCGGACGACGATTGCTACATCCACCACTGGAAGATAGATATCCCAAAAATGTGTAGGTATTTAATTTATTATAATATCTTGTACAACTTTTTTTTTTATCAGGAATTCCCCCTGGTGCAAAATCTTACTGGTGCACATAACCTTTTTTTCGAATGCCACCAGTGGGGGACAAAAATTTATGGAAAACGAGAATAGAAGCAAAAAACACGAATGGAAAAAGTAGCCCACTCTTGTTTGTTTTGGGACCCATTTATCTTTAAAGTTTTAGATTATTATGTTCAATAAATTTAATTAATTATTATTTATTTATTAACTAAAACGGTTATAACCAACTACATTAGTTAAATTATATAAATTTAATTTAATTTCAAATGTCACATAATTGTCAAAATAAAAGAATTAAAATAATAAAATATACACAATGTCAAGATTAATAAGTAATAATACTTACAGACTATAAACAAAATCAATTCAAAAATAATTGTCATATTATATGAGGTAAATTAAGGCTGTGTTAAATATTACAGCTAATAGTAATATAAAAAGTCAATATATATCATTCTTCATCTTCCGCGTCTATCACCTTGCGCACCTTCTCCTCTCAGTACTCCAGACACATCGACAAAACACTCTTCCATTCAATTACTAAACCACCACCACTAAAATATTTTTATCACATCTATTCGAAAAGAGCTAGTTTATTCTTTGTATACAGGGACCAAAGTAGCTCTTTAATCCCTAGGGACTAAAACTGATTTGAATTTAGAATGCGGATATTGTTAGTAAAATTTCCAATCACCAAAGAGATCATCACAAACATTGTGTGAACAAGTTACAGGCTGTATGTGTGCGCGGCTGAAAGAAGGCAAAAAAAAACGCGATCGAGTAGGAAATGCTATTGGAAAAACTCGCAGTAGGCACTTTTCTCATGAATTCTACACTAGACCCAAGGTCCATGTGTTTGTAAATCAATGGTGATATGACTTACCTTTTCCCTGCATGAAGATTGTCCAAGCAAGACTTGATATACTGATCGTATGATTTGCACTTCTCCTCATAGTACTTCGTTTTCTCCGTCAAACTTTGCTTCGTCCTTGTAAGGGTAGACAAGGCTCTCCTTTGAGCTTGTCTGTACTTTCCTTTATTGCACAGATCGAGTGCTATAGAAGTTATTAAGGCTTGGTAGCCGTCTTCTCGTGTCACATAGCCATCTTCTTCTAAAAGTTGAAGGTTTTTTCGTAGTTTTGCGATGTGTTCTCGCAGTGTCATTGCCTCGTCTTGCCGAGCTTGTCCTGAATAGATGCGTCTTTGGATTTTCTTTGCGTATTGCTCCTGTTGCTCTTTAGTCGTGCCGATGCAGATTGCTTCTAGTAGATGTTCACCTACAATGTTACATTAAGTATGACCTGGGGTTCTAGACAAGAACCACTTTCTGTTAGCGTTAACGCCTGCCGAAAAATAAAATTGTATGAAAATGAGATTAGCTTGAGAGATGTCACGTGACTGCTAATGTCATTTTCATACAAATTTATCTTTCCGCAGGCGTTAACGCTAAAAGAAAGTGGATCTTGTCTAGACTCTCTGGGTAGACTGAGTGGAGCTACCAGATAGTCCTCTGTGCCCAGGTTGCCTACAGGAAAACGAGCGCTTCGGCCGCCTACGTAGCAATAGTTTCGTAACCAGTTGCGATCGAAGCAAAATTATCTTTTGTTTGATAATAGTTACGAACAAAGACCACAATAGACATTTTCTAACATTAGAAAAAAAAAACATCAGGATTGAGAACCCTCTCTTTTTTAGAAGTCGGTTAAAAAACATTGTTGAAAGAATTTGATTTGGATCGCAAAAAAATATTGAAACACTTAAATGAAACATTTTAAAAATAATTAGGGGCCTCCACTCCTTTATTGCCCCAGGGCATCTAGACATCTAAATCCGGCTCTGAGTGTGAGGATAAAATCGACTTCAAAGATTTGTTTATATATTACGTTAGTTAAAAGTGAACAAATACTGGGTTAAGAGGAAAGGAAAGGCGCTTTCATTTCACGATTTCACAGTTGCTCCCACAGAACAGAAGGTATGTGATTGCTCCCATAGCAAAAGTTGTTCATAATGATGAGTACTATGAACCCCTTTCGGCTTAGTAGGTATACCGTTTCTGCATAACCCAGTATAAGATAACAAAGACCACATACCATTCAAGAACGGTATGATAGCCACGCACAACTCCTTTGTTTTGATGAACAATTTGTTCAAGTCTGTCATGTCGTCGGCCGGAGCTTGGAATTTGTTCACGAGCGCCAAACATACCTCCAGCCGCGCGTTCTCTTCCATACAATCACCCATTGGCTATAAATAAACATAAAAAAGGTAGGTGTTTTTTTTTATAAAAGCCATTTTTACCCAACTACGGTAAAAGGAGGATTATGAGTTTGATTATGTATGTATGTGTCCCTCTAATCTCCTGATTTACTTATAATTATTTTGACCAATGAAATGATTTATCGACGCGTCTTAATCTTAATAGTCGTCGTGTCATAAACTATAATGACGTCACGCTCGCTAAAACCAATATGGCGGATTTTACGATATTTTACCACGTAGAGTAAAAATATTTTTTTAAGAAAGCTCTTCAGAACATTTCAAATATGTATAATTTTCTTATGTAAATTAATTAATGTGGAGTCTACGCATGAATATGTGAATTTTAACGGTTTATATGTATCATTCTTCAAAAACCACTAATCAGATTTTATCAAATTTGATGTTTAGTGATGCGTCTGAACACCCTGTGCTATAGGATATTATGATGTCAACAAAATCGAATATGGCGGATTTTATGACCTAATTTCGCAAGACGAAATATTTCTTCCTTTTTTTGAGATATTTTTTATTTATTTATTTTTTACATTAAAAACATGTATTCTTATTATTTTATTTTTCGTAGTCAGGTTTTAGTTTTTTTAACCTTTATCTTGTTAAGAGAGCAAGATTGATATATATTTAGACATCTTTCTATCTCGAAAGACCTCACAGTAGATCAAAATCAGTGCATTAAAAAAAATTACAAAATGCATGACAATACACTAGTCTTACTAATCCGGCACTTTAGTACATCGGCACGTCCATTAGTCCGGCACTGTACATTTACGGCACCCGCTCTTTTCGCCCGCGCCTGCATCTTTCTCCAATTAATAGGGAAATTCAAGACAAATAAAATATTATTACTAGTATTTAATGGTGTATTAGTACGACTTTTTACTGTACTTAGTTGATGGTGCTGATCGGCGACGCTGCACTTTATGCTTAACAGAGCTAGCATATGAGTACTTAACTAACTTTAACGTTTAAGCAAGTTAGCTTGGCTGCCACCTAACCTGCATAATAGTGTTTCGTCAGCCTTGAGAGCTAGCGAAAGTTTGTTGTAGAAGTGTGTTAATATGTTTATTCCTACTTATCTCTGTCACGGCTCAACAGATTTGAATGAAATTTGGAACGGATGTAGATTATATCCTACATTAACACATAGGCTATTTTTTATGCCAGGAAATATATGGTTCCTGTAGAATAGTAGTTGAAAATGCGGACGCTGTTACAATTGTACACGCGAAACTTTGTGTGTTAGTGTTTGTTCATCCATTCATTTTTATGACGACGGAACACAGATTTGGATAAATTTGACATGGATTTAGCCTTCTGGATTAACACAGGCTACTTTTCATTCCGGACAAATCCCAGCAAAAATCCTATTCCAGGGTGTGTTTACTATTTTCGATTACACCGTCACTTAGCATCATTACATCATCATCAGCCAGAAGACGTCCACTGCTGAACATAGGCCTCCCCCTTTAACCTCCATACTGAACGACAACCTGCCATCTGCATCCACTGCATGCCCGCGACTCTCACGATGTCGTCGGTCCATCTAGTAGGAGGCCTACCTACTCTGCGTCTTCCGGTTCGCGGTCTCCACTAAAGAACCTTTCTTCCCCATCGGTTATCAGTTCTTCGAGCATCATGAGTTGCGGTAATACACCAGTCACCAAATAATTATCAATATAAAAAACCAACTTCATAAAAATGTCTGAATTGGATCAAATTGAATGGTACCTACCACACCTATACAGAAAACCACCAGTGGGAAGCACCAGCTTTCAATATAAAGAATCATCAAAATCGGTTTACCCAGTCGAAAGTTCTGAAGTAACAAACTTTTTTTTTTAAACAGTCGAATTGAGAACCTCCTTTTGGAAGTCGGTTAGAGATAGAATGTCTCGTCTTCCATCGGTGCGATCGCAACTGCGGATCCCGTATAGCTCTATTCAGTCACAACGCAACTGCTTCAAAAACTGATGCTGAAGACATGTATTATGTATAAGGGCGTTTGATGACCTAGTATGAACATCCTTGTTGCCAAACTCACATTGTCGACGTCACGCGAAGCAAGCGCCGCTACTGACGGCACCTCTCCTAGATCGTCCAGTAACTCGTTCAAGTGGTCTCGAGAATCCGGCGCTATTATATCCTGGTATTCAACTAGAAGAGCGTGCGTGTCTACGATTTCCTGTGGATTTGAAAGCATAGGTATAATAATACCTGTTGTGATGCTAAACTGCACCTAAAGGTTTTTGGTACTCGGTCCAAGTTTTTTATAGCTCTCACAGCTGCAATAGATTGTAAAAAGCTAAATGAAAGTCGTAAATTCTAATCACTTTTACTTTGGTTTCAAACATAGTCAAACATAACCATGTAGTGGTAGACAATCTGCTCCAGTAAACTATAATTAAAATATAATGTTTTCATTCAGCTTTCTATAAACGCAGCTGTCAAACTTTATAAAATAATCGTATGAAGTATAGAGCTTATTCTGCGAGAGAGGGAGCTTATTATAAGAATGTTTCTGAGGTTATTTTAGCCCCCCTGAAGTCCAACTAATATGACTCAATAATTTTAAATTAAACGTTTTATGTTACCTGTACAGTAATGTAAATATGCGGGTGGTTCAGCAAAGTCGCTTCTGTATACTCGTCGACCGCGAAATACTCTTCCAACGTAGGTCCGCGGCAACACTTCCGGAATAACTCCTTCATTCGCTCGTGGCAATCGATTATAAACGGGTTCAGGCAGCGAAGGTGGCTTGACTCCTCGCCGAACTGTGAGGAATAAGAAAGAGTCATTAGAGTTAGGTTTGTGGTAATGTCCCATTCTTGCGTTTTGAGCGAGCCGTTTTCAAGAGGGCATTTCACAATTTTTTTACAGGGCTGGACTTCGATCATGATCACTACAGCCTATCTTAACCCATTTTGAGCATAAAGGTCTCCGTGGGTGAGCTAATCGGGAGCAGGAACTGTGTTAGAACATTTATTTATTTATTTGAGCAGTGGTTATCCCAATGCAGGGCAAAAGGCGTCTCTTTTCTTTTTGATTTCTTCTACTCCTCTCTATTCTGCCCTAGGGTGGACCAGTCTTTTGTGTGTTGTAAAGCTCGTCTCGCCAACTTTTTCTAGGCCTGTTGGAACAGTGCCCCATAGTACGAGCACTTGGGAAAAAGTATTCGTTCTGTAAACGATATCAAAATGTATGAAAAATTTAACAGCGCCTCTATCGGACATAAAATGGAAACTGAATTTTTCATACATTTGCTATCGTTTACGGAACGAATACTTTTTCGCAAGTTCTCGTACTAGCCCCACAGGTCGTATGGCTTGCATAATTTCAACATTAATGAAAAAAAAACTCACCCCTTTTTTGGCAGCAGAAAAGTGCAAAATCTTTGCAACCGACGCGAGGTTTTTCCTTTGATCAGTCGTAAGTGAGGCCCCATTTGGCAGGTTAATGATGTGAAACGCGTCGGGAGCTACGATCGCAGCGTTCAGAAACTGGTAGTATACCAAGTTTCCAATTACCTAAAAGAAAAATGGAGATCCAACATTGAGTATTATAGGCCTAACGTCGATTAAAAAATTGAGGCAGCGTCGTGGCAGCTAGTATGCCATGGCAGTGGAAAAGTCAACTTTAATCAGTATACGCTAGGTTAAAAAAAATTACCAAATTTACTAGTCTAGAACAGCAGGTGCGATGGAGACGCGGTGCGGAACAATTTTGAACGTACAGTAACCTAGGTAAATTTAAGTACGCCGCGATGCCGCTTCGACACTCCAGTGAGCTTTAAGCGTTAGCATCACGCACGACGATACCACAATTAATCTGTTTTTTTTTTTTTTTTTTTTATAGAATAAGTGGCAAACAAGCTACGGGCCACCTGATGGTAAGTGGTCACCGTTGCCTATATACACCTACAATACCCGGGGCATTGTCAGTGCGTTGCCTACCTTTGAGGACTCTATTCACCCTTCGTTTGAAGCAGTCCAAATTATATAAGGTCGGGGAAAAAGTTTCTTCGTATTTTTTAAACAAATTCAAGACATATTTTTTTCAAGTTTAATTACATTTAATTATAATATATATGTGCCATTTTGTTCGATAACTTGTTGCCATCTTGTAGGTAGTGACATGATCCCGTTGCTGTAGAATTTTTGGGACTTCTGATCAAAAAAATGCAACAAGTAGTTTTGACAGTCCTCTCTTGATGTTAATCTAACACTACCCAAAGAATTCTGAAGAGATCGAAACAGGTGGAAATCTGAGGGTGCAAGGTCAGGGCTATATGGTGGATGCATTAACACTTCCCAACCAAGCTCTCTAAATTTTTGCTGAGTGGCCAAAGATGTGTGCGGTCTGGCGTTATCATGATGAAAGACCACACTCTTTCTGTTGATCAATTCCGGCCGTTTTTTCTCAATTTCTTGTTTGAGTCTCATCTGCTGTTGGCAGTAGAGATCCGAATCGATGGTTTTGCCCGGCGGTAAAAGCTCATAATGAACGATGCCCTGCCAATCCCACCATACACACAGCATCACCTTATTACGTGTTAATCCGGGTTTCGCTACAGTCTGTGGTGCTTCACTGCCCTTTGACCATGATCGTTTGCGCACATTCTTGTCGTAGGTGATCCATTTTTCATCACCAGTGATCAATCTTTTCAAAAACGGTTCGGTTTCTTTACGTTTCAATAGAGAGTCGCAAATGAGTACACGATTCATTTGGTTTCTTTCAGTGAGCTTGTGTGGCACCCAAATATCGAGTTTTTTTGTATACCCAGTTTTTTTCAAATGGGTCAAAACTGTTTTGTGGTCAATCCCCAGTTCTTCAGCTACGTCGTAACTATTAATATGCCGATCTTGGTCCACTTTTTCAGAAATGGCATCTACTTTATCCGTAACAGGGCGACCAGAGCGAGCTGCATCTTTGACATCAAAATTCCCGGACTGAAAACGCTTGAACCAACATTGTGCTACTCTTGATGACACTGCATTAGGTCCATAAACGTCACAAATTTTTTTCGCGGCTTGTGTCGCAGTTTTCCCTTTTTTGTAATAAAATTTCACAATATATCGAATTTCTTCGTTAGATTCACTCATTTTATCAACAAAAAAACAATTGAAAAATGGCGGGAAATTGCTTTTTACTTTTTGTATTCCTTTTTTAAAATGTCATATTTTTAATGGTATCAAAACCAGCCAGATACAAACAGTACAACGGATGAGATTTTTACTACAACCTTATACATACAAAATACGAAAAGACTTTTTCCCCGACCTATTACTTCGGAGGAAAAACCGAAGGTGGTAAGTCATTCCACAACTTACAGGTACGTGGCAGAAACAGTCGATTAAATCTAACAGTGCGAGACTTCCACGTATCTATAATGTGTGGATGGCATTTCTGGCGATGGCGTCCGGTTCGGTGGTAAAACCGGGATGGAGGGATGAGTTCAAAAAGCTCATCAGAGCATTCCCCGTTATAATATCTGTAGAACAAGCTAAGCGAACCAACGTCTCGGCGCAAGCTCAGCGGCTCTAACTTGCCAGATAGCTTCGGGTAATCGACAAGTTTAACGGGTCTTCTCTGTAAGGATTCAAGAGGATCGAGCTGGTACTTCGGTGCACCACTCTAGAGATGGGAGCAGTACTCCATGTGCGGCCGTATTTGCGCTTTATATAATAAAAGGCGCTGGTCCGCCGTGAAGTACCGCTTGGCTCTATTCAGTACACCGAGTTTTCTGGACGTTACTCCAGCTTTGCTCTTCAAATGACTTCCAAATTGGACCTGGCTAGAAATGTCCACACCCAAAATGCTAATGCTCGTCGACAGATTAAGGGGAATGCCCTGAAAACAGGGCGAACTATAAAATGTGCTTTTCTTTGCAGTGAAAGCGATTGCTTGCGTCTTTGTGGGGTTGAACTGCACCAAATTTTGCAAACCCCAGTCAGTTACTTGCTCGAGAGAGCACTCAACTGAAGACACAAGCTCTGCTCTCCTTTCTATAACCTCGTCCTTACTGGCTTTTGCATTGCCTGAATATTGAGCATCACCCGTGCTATCATCCACATAACAGTGTATATTACTAATTTGTAACAAATCATTGATATGCAGGATGAACAGCGTGGGTGATAGCACAGACCCTTGTGGAACACCGGCATTTATTGTCATGGTCGCAGAACAAGCGCCGTCGACGACCGCTCTAATGCAGCGACCATGCAAGAAATTACCAATCCACTTGCAAAGCCCTTCAGGTAAGCCGTATGATGGTAATTTTGCAAGAAGTGCCTTATGCCAAACCCGATCAAACGCCTTAGCGATATCTAAACTAACGGCCAGAGCTTCGCCCCTACTCTCGATAGCTTCTCCCAAACGGTGAGTGAGATACACTAAAAGATCACCAGTTGATCGACCGCAACAAAGCAACCTATGATGCTCTAAGAATACTGTTGGCTACACAGTGATGCACCCAGTCATCTTATGCCACCCTCCTTTGTAGAGTGCAGCCTTCAGAGCATTGGCTTGTCCTATATGCAGTTTTGTTGTCTATGAAAGAATTTTTCACTCTCTTCCACGCCCGTCAGCGGCAAACAAGTACTAAATCGCCGCCTGTTACATTTTCCTGCCTTTTCGCCAAACTAGGCCAAATGCAAGAGTAGACTCTTTCGTTGGGTTTCGCTCGTTTGTGCCTCGTTTCACGCAGCATCCATTGCGTTCGATACTTTGTATTTGAGATAAAGGGATAAAAGGGACGGGCTCTTGCAAAGTGAATGAAAGGAATGTTTACCTTCAGGATATCTTTTTCCGGAGTATGAGGGAATTTGGAAGTAAGTGCTCTGTGCAGCACGCGAGCCATATATGTGATGCAAAATGGCAGGATCTCAGTAGAATTGGTTATCTTATCCAAGAACATGGTAACAATGGTCTTCAGCTGGCTTAGGGCTGTCTCAAGCCGAGACTTTATTTCGGGATATGTTAAAGCTTCTTCTTGAGTAACGTTGTAGGGAAGCTTTCTGAAATAAAGGTGTTTAATTTTACCTATAATTTGAATTTGTAGTATTACAGGTACAAGTCACAGCACACATATTAGCTCTAGACGCAATAACAGATCAGCAACGCCTCGTCTCATAGACTCGCCGTCAACTGTACGTTAACTCTTAACTGAACTGGCTTCGCTCCTGCGAGATTTTTGCGCGACAACGGCAGGGCAACGCCACGCGCGCTGATGCTTGCTACGGCTTTTACAACATCACAGAGTTATCGGCGAGATTTAAGCGCGGCGATGACACAACGTAACCGCGGTGATAGCGGGTTGACCAGGAACCGCAAACGGTCCACTAGCTCGTCCTGATACGACGTGATGCTAATTAGTTTGCATTGCAGTAGAAACAATACTGAACGGCTCGAGTTGTTGTGATACCGATCCGGTGCCGAGCTGGTATGTGCGCTGTGATCTTTACATTTCAGCAGTTCCAAGAGCGATGTATCAAAAGTTTTAGAATACTCACGAAATCTGACCACTTTTCATTTCAGTGTCGTTCCTCCAAGCTTTGTAAATCTCCACAGGTCCAGTTTCAATATTCAGGTCTCTATCCTTCAGCATCATCTCGACAAGAGGCCCGATTATCGATTGCAAGCTGTTTAGGCCGGATAGCTGCCTGGAGAGGCTTACTGCCATTTTCAACACCAAAGGAGTTGACGCGATTATATCAAAAGGCTTCACCACCTTACAGCTTATTTCTTCCTCCAAAGTAAATCTAAACAATTTCAACAGCAAATACTCGTCTCTCGCGTAAGCACCGAAGTTGTATAAACTCAAAACAACATTTTGTAAAAAGAAGTTTGTTTTATTCTGCGGGATGCAGAATAAAAGCTTCGACAAGTATGTAGGATTTGTTTGGAGTTCGTAGAATAAGTGCTGGTATCCATCTAGGAGACGTTTGCTCTCCTTGGTTAGAGATTTGAGGCCTTTGACTGCTGTCGTCACCGTCATAAGGCCTTTGCGATCATTGCCATTTTGCAACACAAGCTTGGTCATTGAATTATGTTTCACCAAATTGTTAAGCTTTAAACCGTGCGCTGCTACTTCTTGCAATGCAATACGATTTTGTACTAGAAGGCCAATTTTTAGATCCATATCGTCGATTTGTTTTGATAGCTCTTGGTTCTTTCTGATTGACTGAACCACTTCAGACTTTAATGACTGAAGTACTATTTCACGGTCGTAATCTTCAGTGGAGAAATCCAGCATTGGTATGAATTTCTTGACTACTCCTAAAGGTGGATTCGGCGAGTGGAATAAAGACGTGAACGCCTCACGAGCACGACGGCCTCGCCACAACGCCTGTATTTTTACAATTTTGTGTTCCTGAAAAGATTAAAACTCTAGGTCATTGATTTAATCACCAAAACGCTGCTGTTGTTACCAAAAAATTCAAATGTACCAACCTGAATTTTATACCAAGCCATTGGGTTCTGTTTTCTCTCCCTTTTTAGTCTTGCTTCAATAGCTTTCATTTTTATCAGAGTCCCATACTTCTTTTCAGCAACTACCCTCCTCCACCAAGCTTGGATTTTAACTATATATTTCTCGTTTTGCTTAAAATACTTAAGCCTGGTAATAAGGCGCTTTCTTAAAAGGTAGCCTCTACAGCAAGCTTGAATTTTAACGATGGATTTTTCCATGACTATCTGTTTGTGTTTGTTGATGTGGTGTTTGTTTGTCTTCTCTATTATAGCATGAACATCTTTCCTGGTCAGATAGCGAGCATGAGGTACAAAATCTTTAGGAGTCATCCAGCTATATGTGTATGTCTCCACGTCTATGTAAACCGTGTTGCCTGCATCTGTATGACACACAATCCATGGGCAACTGTAATGTCCTCTCTTCTTTAACGCCTTTGAAAACATCTGAAGATAAACATCTTTGTAAGAATCTTCTGTGACAGCAGTTGTCAAAAGAATTGAGCTTGAGAGAGCTTTCCAAAACTCGTCTAAACTCTTGTTTAATACTGACAGATTTAACTGAACTAGTGCATCTGTTAGCTCCTTTACTTTAAGAGATTCATCATGGACTTCTTTTACTGTCTCAGTGATATCATCATACCATAGATTTTGAGATTCTTTTACTAACAGAGCCTTTTTTAACATACGCATGTAAAGGTGGCTCTCTTCTTTATGCAAGGGTGTTTTTAGTTTCAAACAAGAACTCTTTAGAAGAGTCATGAGAGAACCAACTTTTTCTTCTACAACTGCCTTGTTGATTCCATCAATAACCATGACCACTGAAATTGTAACATGCAAGATTAGATTCACAAGTTGTAAACATGGCGGCAATCCATAATATGTCTGGTTCTTGCTGCCAGCAATGTCTTATAAAAACATTCACCAACATGCACTGAACGAGCATGGGGGATTAACCCCATCCTCTCTCTCTGAGAGAAGGCTAGTGTCCCAGCAGTGAGAACATGAAAGCCTGAAAATGATTAATTATATACATACTTACATTCTTCATTAACATCATCCTTCATGTTGACCATTTCAATAGCATCACGAATATCATCCAGCGTTAGCAAAGGACATGCAAACTCTTCACTCTTCTTCACTTGCAAGGCAGTTGCGAGAGCAGTCAAGTACCGCCTGCGACAATGGGGTCTTAGCCCATCCAGATGTACATTATTACAATTAAGAGAGTTCCACACAAGAACATCATCGCCTCTTTCTACTGCCTGTGAAATAGCAGCTACAGCAGTCAAGTAAGACAAGGATGCAGCTATTTCACTCTCATTGAGATTTTTCCCACATTCATACTTCTCTAACTTCATTTCTTCAAATAATAAAGGAACGGCGTATTTATCAATCTGAAAATTGAGCTCCAAATGAGGGTTTATCAGAGCATTGTAAAGGTCTTCAGGAATGCCTTCTTCTAACGCTGTATTGACATCTGCAATTGCAATTTTATGTTCAGTATGTTCAAGAGATTTTCTATTTCCTTCATTGATTATGTTCTGGAAAATCTTGTGCCAGTTTGTGACACTTTCCACATCAATGTCTTTATTGCATTCAATGATTTCCTTCACAACGTCACAGTAAAAGTCAATATTCCTACTGTTGTACTTCTTTACTTTCACCCAGTCCTCTGTGAATACTTTATGCAGACTATTGATATCATTGTCCTGAGATGCCTGACATAAATTTTTCCACATATATTTATAGTTCACAGCAGTGATATGACCTTGTATTTCTACCACAGTCAATAACTCATCGTATTCGTCAGGGATGTAACTGTCGTTCAGTGAACGGTTGTGAGCCGCTTGAACTTTGTCATACTTTGCCGCCTGCAATACTTTCTTGTAAGCATCTATTAGAACATTTTGAACATGTTTTAGTTTCAAATGGGGGTTTAGTAAAGCTGATGTTACTGATTTTTTTGTGTCTATTAGTTCATTTAGCTGAATGACTGCTTTTTGAAGCTCAGCATCGTCTTCGGAGTTATTTTTGGATAAAATCCCTCCGATTTTTTGGAACATTGGCAGTGGATGTGTACAATTCTGAAGTTCTTTTGACACTGAATCAAGCTCCGCGTCTGAAACACAAATTGACATGTATTTGACCAAGCAATCCAAATATCTCCAAGTTTAGGTAAAAAAGACAGTTTGTGAAGATATAGGAGTCGGAAGGTCACAGTTTGGGGTGAACAACCGCTAGTGTAGCAGGTGTCCATAGCGGTTTCTGTTTGCCATTAGGCGAACCGTAAGCGAGTTTGCCGCTCCGTATCGGTTTGCAATCACTTCATCAAAAAAAGTATTGTGATAAGTAAAGTTAGTTAAGTTTACTTTGCCGCTCTTATCATAAAAAAAGTAACAAATAGTAAATATTTAAAAAAAGATCTTGGCAGTTATTATATCACATCAAACAAATGTTAAATGTCTCTGTGTTTCATCCACGCAAATTATGGCACATTTACTAATTCTTCACGCACACTAAGAAACTTGGAGCAACACCAATTAATTACTAATAGTGCACAACTGCACGTTCAAATAATTATCAATATAAAAACCAACTTCATAAAAATTTCAGAACTGGACCAAATAGAAATGTGATCACACGGGAAGCACCAGCTTTCAAATAAAAAAAGATACATCAAAAACAGTTCACCCAGACGAAACTTCTGGGGTAAAAAAAACATTAAAAATAATACAGTCGAATTGACAACCGCCTCCTTTCTGGAAGTCGGTTAAAAAGAGCGGCAAGGTCATCTGCAGGGTGAGTTCGACGAAAGGCATCAAGCCAGATTTAGGCCAGATGCATTCACACCATCACATCTGCCTTGCCACTTGACCATATCTTCCTTGTTTGTCTAATAAGAGGTTTATGTCCTACCAGCCTAGAAGCCTGTTCTTTTAGAAGTTAGGTAAATTTGCTTTTATCTCTATATCCATGGAATAGTAGTTTTGCTTGTTACCTGTGAACACAACTTTTCCAAAGACATCATGAATAAGTGGAGCTTTTCCTAGTTTGAATAAATGTGAGCTAAGTGCATGTATGCAGTAAATCACTCTCGGAATGTTTTTCTTGTCATAAATATCTGTTGTCTCAGGCTGAAATGTCTGTAAAAAAAATATTACAATGGGTGAGTAATCCATGTTTTATTTTACAGGCTACTTTTTATATAGGTAGGGCCATAGATATGAGCATGCTTGCCTAGAAGAAACCATTTCATTCTCGGCTTGAAGACACACAGATTTTAACTATCTACCCATAGGAACACCCATTCTGGCATTGTATTCGGTTTTTGGAATATCAATCATAAAATGGTGACGCCTTTTTGGCTCCTGTCCACCCTGGCCATCCAATAGAAAAGTCCGATGTGCAGAAGGGAAATTAGATCATGCAGATTTGATGTACACTCTCCGAAATATATTTACAACAGGTGTATGTAAAAACAGGAAACTAATAAGTCAATAGAGTGTATCAATTATCTACCCAAGTTCTAACTAATAACTTAGGAGGGTTAAATAAATAAATAAATAAATATCTGGGACATTATTGCACACATGGTCATCTGACCCCAAACTAAGCAAAGCTTGTAATATGGCTGCCAGAGACTGATATACATACATATATATTTTTAAATACATACTTAGATAGATATTAACACCCAGACATAGAACAAACACAAATGTTCATCACACAAATGTTTGTCCTAGATGGGAATCGAACCCACGCCCCCAAGCACAGAAGTTAGGTTCACTACCAACTGAGCCACCGGGGCAGTCAAATAAAGTCAGTTAAATTACCTTCCAATCAGTAGGTACTTACTATAGGAAGTTCAGTTTTCTTTAGTACTTGTAAGAACTTATTTATGTTATCGGTGTGTTTGAACTGCAGGCCCATTCGCTGGAATCAATTAAGTCATTAAAAACAAATTGCAGCAATTAGCAGCAGTACTAGGATAAAGGTGTTTACCTAAAATTCAATAGTAGCATTTGGTAATGCAATAAAATTAGTGATTACTAATGGTTTACTGTACTTCATCATTACCCACAGCTATCCTCATCTATAATCTATAAAAAGGGTTACGCAAAAAAGGTGTTCTAAGCCGAAAGGGGTCTGGGTATTATAATGAACAACTTTTGCTATGAGACCCACCACGAAATTGCGATAAAAATATCAGCCGTTCTTAATCATTATACGTAGCTTCCTTATCTTATAAGGGGCCTATGTTCGGCAGTGGACATCTTTTGGCTGATAATGATGATCCTTATCTTATAAACAAACATCTCTTTGGGCATCGATAACACAGCTAGTTTTGTAGGTGTCCAAAAGGAGCCAAAACGCTTATCATTACTCCTCTTTTTACAAAAATAAACCCACTGCTGGGTTTCACCCATCATTGCTACACCCATCTGCTATGGTCCTATCCAAGTAGAATCCAGGTTTGATCTGTGATGGTGGTGGTATTGTCGACCTTATACATAAGCGTATGCTGTACATTAACAGTAAGTACCTATACTATTATGGAAGCAAATGTAAACTTAACATTTAAGTGAAGACGTGTGGTCTCGCAGGATGTGCAGATGTAAAATTTCCTGGAAATCTCCCTTTCCCTCACACAGAAATATAAAATACCTCATAGAAATTTATCTTATTTTTAACCGACTTACAAAAAGGAGGAGGTTATCAATTCGACTGTTTTGAAAGATTGAAAATTTGAAGAAATCTACAGTTAGAAAAAGTAGGTAGGTACTACCTACATATTTTACCTTTTCCCATTGCTTTGCATAAACTACCACTTGGTATCTCAAGGCTTACCTTGTAACGTTTTTGATCAATGTCATAAATTTTATTCATTGGAAGCATATCTGAAGCTATGAAATTCCCCAGCTTCGCCAAATATACACCATTCCGTAGATTCTCCTCAAATTCAGTGACTTGAGGGAGTTTCTCTTTTAAACATGCTTCCATCCACGTCTTTGCTTCTTCTAAACGACAAAGATACTCGTAAGCTATAGTTCTTTGTCGAATAACGTCCATTTCTTGCCCGGTTTTACGGATGTCCGTATCACCTATAGTAAGATAACATGTACAAATTAGTATGTTTGAAATGTACCTAAGTCTAAAATGTTAACTAATATTACGAGTCAGACTAACATTTTAGGCAATGTTTAGATTTTCAGAGATAACAAAATAACTTACAATCATCAATCTTGCCGATTCGTAATTCGTCAGCATCATCTTTCCCCATATTGGATTGGAATATATATTTATCACTAGAAACTCTGTATAGTTTATCATTTAATTACACTCACATATACAATTTACGGAGTAATTCCAATTTTATTTTTGTAATAAAACACACGACCGGTTACGATTCAAAAATTTGATTTGAATTTGAAATGTTTTGACTTTTGTTTGACGTTTATTTTTTTGTCACTTTTTTAAATCTATTCAATTTCAACCAATCACAGAAAAGCAATAGAGCCATAGATTAGAAATCATCTTGGACGACCTTTGATAATAAATAGTTTGGATCTGCCTTTAAACTTGAACTAATACCGAAAAAAGTCTGCCAAAAACCACAGACATATAATACCAAGCAGAACCAACAAGCTACAAAAATATTGATGCAAAATACACTACATCACAGATATACAGATCGGCAATATATTTCAGTGAAAGCAAGTGAAAGAGACAAATTGATATGGCTCAGCACAAGTACAAAAAGGACATAACAAGATTTTTTTGTCCTTATCGGCGTGGCCTGTTTTTTGGATCAGAAATGTCAAAATCTGACGGTTCTGTGCCAAACAAAACGGGTCTGAATATTGTTTATTGCATTTTTTTGGTGATTTTATGTGATAAATGCGTGTTTCGTCTTAGAAATAATTGTAAAACAAACATTTACAATGGTTGGTTGTATCATTTTGGGCTGCAAGTACCGCAGTGAGAGAAAAAACGATGAAATATCATTTCACACGTAAGTAAACATATAGAGCTTGTAATGATCACCTAAATAAATTCAGGATATCAATGCGTAAATATTGTATTCATAATTAGTCCGTTTTTTGGTCGATTTGTGGTATTTCCTATGAGTTTTATCAAAATATTAACTGAGAAGAATAACAATCAATGTTGCCAGTTTATAAATGAAATTACCCACCACAATTAACATAAATTATTCGTTCTGCAGGTTTCCAACTGATCCTGGCTTACGAATAAAATGGATCAGTGCTACTGGTTGTGAAAATTGGGTGCCAGGAAAACATAGTAGAATTTGTTCCAGTCATTTCAATGCCGAATCCAATATCAGAAAGGGAAAAATTATATTTTTGAGCAACTGCAGCTGCTCAGGGTCTAATAAACACACTTAAATGTACTTAAATCAAAGAAAATATATCATCATAAATCATCATCAGCGTGATTTTGTTCAAATAAAACAAAATAATCTTTTTTTGAAGTCTGATTTATCGTGTGTGATATGAGTACTGTAAATAATAAAGAGTTTTATCTAAGTATCTCATTAATTGGGATGTTATCCATAATTCCATCCATGAAAATAAATAAACTGGCCAAGTGCGAGTCGGGCTCGTGCACTGAGGGTTCTGTACCGTCACAAAATATAAAAACTAGTGCAAATACACAACATCACACCCAGGCTGTCATCCATCCAAGTATCAACCGCGCCCGACGTTGCTTAACTTGTGGGAAACAGAAATGTGTGACCGACTCGCACGCAGCCAGTATTTATTATTTGTTGTTTTACTTTAGGGTGTGCACTATAATCCGCCAAGTTTGACGCTTGTACCGATTACCGTTACGTACCGTTTGGTTTTTACACCAGAGCAAATACAAAAATACCTTAACAAAAACGTTTGTTGTATGTGTGGATGTGTACCCTCTTTAGTTTTGACTTAATTATATTTCTTAGTTAATCCGTCGTAACATTACATATTCTGTGCAAGTTTCAACTGACGATATTACGGCGCGAAAGATACAGCCGTTTAAAGCTGTCTTACCTTTAAACGGATGGATTTGGATCTTAATATTAATTTCTTTTGTTCATAAGTATTTTTCAGATATCCTTCCATCTCACAAGATTTTCCAAAGTTTCCAAAATTACTCATTGAAGAGATTCACTACCCGTCTAGTATGTAAATTACCCTAACTTAAGCAAATAATTTTAATGTGGCAACACACCTTGTTGAAGCGAGAGGCACTGAGCTAGCCACGCTCATTGAAAATCTATAGGTAGTAGGTCTGTGCACTACATATACATTACACGCAAACATTTGCAAAACGCGGGCCGGACTCAAGGACATTCTTTTATAATAGTGCTAACAGATACTATTAGATTGTATCTGAAATGTAACGTCACAAAATTTACGACCCCTCCCTACCCCTTGTCAGTCACACTTCGTCGACCCCTCCTCCCCTCCTCTTTATGTGATGGAATTTATGGATGTTCCCATTGGGTATTAATATTCAAACACACCAGACCAAGTCAAATCATTTATTTTTGTATAAAACAATTTACTAGATGTGGTTGCAGGATCTGAATTTGATGGAAATGAGGTATTCTGTAGCTCCCGCAGAACATTTTTGCCAGTAACACCTCTTTTTGTGGCTTTCTTTTCACTTGGTATGTTATCGCTCTGAAAATTATTACATGCAATCATAATGTAGTTAGTACAACTTGAGATTCATGATAGTGATAGCGACTGTTCATTGAAAACTGTTGTTCCAATAAGCATTACACCTCGTACTCTCTAAGGATTGTACGGAAACCAGTCCGGTCGAACAAATGTGCCTCTAAATGCTTTGAGCACAACTAACTGGTCGCACTGGGCTGCCAATTTTCTCGATTCAAATTCTTCAACCATGCGTTTCTCAACTCTTCATCCTTGGGAAAATCTAAAATGTAATAAAAATGTTTGTTACTTGACATATGTCTAAATAACCCTTTAATTACACTATCTAGATCACTACGTATATATATGACATGAACCACAATAGGTAGGTAGGTACTTTATTTACATTACCTAAGAAAAGCAGCTAGTAATTAATGAAAAAGGTTCATGTCATCATAATCACATCAAGCTGAATCATCTATTTTAATTATACTTCTGAAATACGAATTCTGATTCTGAAATAAATTCCCTGGACAATGTCTAAGTACCTCAAACGCCAAACAATGATCGAATCAATATTTTTTTAAAGAAAACTACTTATTAACTTTTATTACACCCACCAAACTTGTACATTTATGAAATTGAAAGAAACACAACCTTCCCAAGCCTTCAAATTGTAAAGTTTATGAAAAATAACAAGAAAAAATAGCAATTCAAAATAATCTCTATTATAACACACGAAACTTACGTGTGAAACGTTATACCGGGTGGCATCTTATGAGATGAATTAAAACACATGAGGACATTGCACTTCACCATAGTATTTTTGTATCTTTTAAACAAAATATGTAAAAATAACTTTTATTTTAGGTAATTTTTGCAAGCCGTGGTTTTCGCTGTCAGCCTTCTGTCAGTATATTGATGCTTACCAAAATGGTGACTTGGAACACCGTACCACATGCTCATTTTTTTCTATTATGTTGCAACGTTACGACAAAACGAGATACGAATATATGATTTTTGTGTAATCGAGAGAGATGCAAACATAACTGTTTTTGCGAATGTAGTTGTAAAAAACATGTTCAGTCTGTTCTGTATTAAATGTCTGTGCCAAAAACTGAGGGAGCACATATTGCACACACTGACATATTTTTACTTGTTCTACAAACACACACTTCAATATTGAGCGGGGAAACAGAGGGGAAAAAGTAGGTATAACCGATAACGATTCCATTTATTTATTTTTCTGAGTGGACGTCCATCGATCATAATCTCGGACGAAGGATCATTATGTAGTATTTTACATTCTCTTTGGATCATATGGTTCGTCCAAGGATCATATAACGTCCTTGTAGAATCGTCACTACAGCTACAGTCACAGAAAAGAGAAAAACACAGATCTGTGGAGAAAAACTAAAAAATTCTCACTTGTCTCAGTGGTGGCTACCCGTAGGAGTATTACCAAGTATTACATTCTCTTGGGTGGCTACAGCGACTGTTTGAAAAGTTTGACATACTAGGATGAAATAAAAAATAAAAACCACTTGTTTCCTTTGTTTTATTTCCATCAATTTCCTCTAGCGTAGGTAGGTATTCTATTGTATTCTCTTTGGTATTTTCTTAGCAATTTCCATCAAAGATAAAACAATAGATTTCCATTACGTATTACCTACCACATATTATTGCGTATTACATCGTTTGATTTGATATCGTTATTTTTCATGCTGTTTCGGACATCTAGGTGCTGTTTTGTTGCTGAGCTTATCTACTGGTACAAATAATGGAAGAAGAAGAAGTTTATGAAACTCCAATATTGGAGAAGGAACCAATTCCGGTCTGTAAGTGCATGAGAGATGACGAGTCTTCGGAGAAAGTAGAGATATCCGCGCGCAAAAAACACATACTTTCTACGGTTGCAAGAACTGAAAACTATTTGCGGGAGCGCCGTATCCCTGAATTGATAAGGTTTCTTTTGACCAAAGTAATTGCGCAAGGTTCTGGAAAGCCAATCGCATATCTTGAAAAACTTTTAAACGATTGTATGTTGTTTCGTGCTGGACACGGACTTGCTCCGGTTTTGTATGAGCACAGGTAAGGTTTTGTTTCACACTTTATAAAATCACTAACGGTAAAAGTACCTTAGCAAATTAGGGATAAGAATGCTAGTAACTAAAAATCAATCAATCAATTTACTTTCAGGCATTTAAAAGCAGTGGTGAAAAGTTTTGACCCTGGTCAACGTGGATGGATGAGTGCTGGACAAATACGTCGTGCATATATAACTCTAGGACTTACACCTGATGAAGACTTTGAAGACAGGGTGGCAACAGAAGTCGTGTTGGATCGTTTGGAACAGGCTCAGGAAACTGAGCTTTTAGGCTTGCTATCCGCTGGTGTAGGAGGTGTGGAAGAAAGTGAAGACTCTATTGATACAATCTGGAATACCAACAAGAAATAGAGACTTCCCCATGACTAAACTTTTGTTTCACATCCATAAATAATACAGATTGATAAGCTTTTTCAGACGGATTGTTGTTTTTCGTGGCATATTTTATTTAGGTAAGCAGGAATCTATCTATGTGAACTGACGCTTATTGAATATTTTTATATCTTCTTATAAAAGGCGATGTGATAATTATGTATGCGTATTTGCTTCATATGGACTCCAAAACAGCAGGCCTGATTTTGACTGGATTTCCATTGGCAGAAAGCTACGGGGCGCAGCTAATATTCTCATCGATTTAGTACCTAATACTATTACCTACATCGATGAATGTTCTATCGATGGATCTTTATTGGTATGATCAGTAACTGAGTGACGGTGGCCGATCGATAGCATGTGCGCTTTACAATCTGACGGCACCCTCTTCGATCCTGTCTGCCCTGCATCAATGACTTCTATAGTACATTAGTGGTGCTACGAGTATAACATCCTATACTGGGGCAGTATTTGACAGTAAAATGCCTTAATGGCTTTAGCCTGCTCAGTGGTGAGTAAAAAAACAGTGGCTTTCAAAGTCATAATTGACACATATCATCACAGCATATCATGTTAAAGCTGACAGCGAAGGAAGGACTGTCAAAGTCAAAAAATATTTTTTCAGTTTTTCAATCATGTATTTCAAAACAAGAATTTAATTTAATTTATTATTTAGAATAGTAAAGTGAAACGAGTTAAAATTAATTTTAATGGGATTTTAGGATGAAAACGTTTATCAAAATTGAAATGAATGTCTAAAATTGTGTCAGGATGTTTGTGCTGGGTATTATCATACATCTTACATTTCTTTACTCAATTTTCGATATATATTTTAAGTCGCCAATTGTGAAAAATGTAACTCCATATCATCCTCAACATCATGCCGCGGCCGACCGGCTTGTTCTTTTTGTTGTGGATGGCTTACGGGCGGAGTCTTTCGTCAATTATACCACTATGAAATATCTTAGGTATGTTTTGATTAATATTCCTCTGTAACCATTTAACCATCAATATATTTTATATGTATTGAAATTGCATACAACATTTTTTTTTATAATTTATTTTTATACAGGCTTTTAATTAAATGAGACCCTTGTACCTTATTATTTTCCTAGGTTAACTTACAATAATTGGGTTCTTTCTTAGAGAGCTGCATGGTATACATCATACAGCCCTCTGACATCTTGTGATTCCGGCTTAGATAACACACTATTGCAGTCTCCCACTTGCCAGAGGTCATACAACATTAAATATTACTATTTACTAGCTTTTGACGAAAACAAACACTGACTTTCTGTCACAGCTGGTCCAACTATACAGAGGTGGGGGAATAATAATTAGCAGACATAAAAATCAAATATTACTTATATCTGCTAATTATTTCAATTAAAGGTTTTTTCCAAAATTTAATTATCATAGAAATGATTTTAAACATGCAAAAATGATAAATTAATATGAGCTTCTTTAAGAGTCATTGCCAGTCAGTCCTTTGTGAATGTCACAGTTGTTGATGGTCCATCAGGTTCAGGCCGATGGCCAATGCTGTTGCGCTTACACAAGTATTCTAATGTTCTATACTTTTCATTTATGTCTTTTTAATGTGGTCAGAAATCTTAAGAATTCGAAATTTGTGTGCCAAGCCTACCTGAGTCGAACGATCAAATAACAGCCCAAGTTTCTGAATGAAATGTTAAAATGACACATTCTCTGTTTGTTTTTTCTGTGGTTTCACTCAAATAGTACCTAAATAAAACATAGCCGTATGTCACTCAGGAATAAAGTAGCTTTCTACAAGGAAAATCTCTTCAGTAGTTTCAGAGATTACAACCTCCAATTATACATTGCCATAAATAACTTTTCCCCTTCTTATACTGTAAATATGGATTTAGAATGTAATAGCGACTCGCCCCGGCTTCGCATGGGTGTAAGTTTTATTAGTATGTACCTATATAAATCTTCAGTGTTCTTTTTAAGTGATCATGAAAACCGCATCATTATCTGTTGCGTGGTTTAGGAGGAGTTAGTGGATTTACAGACAGACAGACGCGGAAAGCGACTTTATTTTATACTATGTAGAGATAAGAGATAGGGACTAGATAGTGTAGTGTGTTTTATACATGCGTATGTATAAGACACACAACAGAAAAAACAACAAAAAGACAGTACGAATTATCATCATCATGGTATGTGTTATGACAGGTAGTGGTAAAAAAAGCCTATAATACAATTTAAAAAAAAAACATGTCACCGAAAATGTTTTTAAATGATGATCAGTTATAATTATGTAATTTTCAGGTCAGTAGCAAACTCACATGGAAGATGGGGTATATCTAACACACAAGTGCCAACTGAATCGCGACCTGGACATGTGGCTCTTATAGCGGGCTTCTACGAAGACCCCTCCGCCATATTCAAAGGGTGGAAAGAAAATCCAGTGGACTTCGACTCTGTCTTCAACCAAACAAAATACACATGGAGTTGGGGAACTTATGATATTGTTAATATTTTCACAAAAGGGATATCAGATAATCACATAGCTGTAGAAGACTTTGACCCTTATGCGCAGAGTTTTAGCTCGGACAAAAATACATCTCAACTAGATGCTTGGGTTTTTAATAAAGTCAAGGATTTCTTTGGTGATGCTGAAAGTAATGCTGGTGTTCAACAGAAACTGCAGAAAGAAAAGATTGTTTTCTTTCTACATTTGCTTGGCTCCGACACCGCAGGGCACACACACAAACCGAACACTCCGTGAGTATATGTTATGTCCATTTTTACATGCTTTTATTAGCTTAGTATGTAACGGAATCTTTGAACTTGACTTTCAACAACTTCAAAACATGGTATAAAATTGAAATTTTGCACACTTATCAAGGACCGATGACAATGCAATAGTTTAAAATAGTTTGTCCCATTATCCTTACCAGGTGCAGGTACCATATCTCGGCGCGTTAAGGTTCACGTTCGCGTGATTTTACATACTGCACCTATTCGGGCTCGCGTTTGGAGCTGGGCGTAAGGCCCCAGTATCTTCATGATTGGCGATAATAAAGCATGTTTTTTAAACTGCGAGAATTATCTATACCAATATATAATATAAAGAGGAAACATTTGATTGTTTGTTTGTTTGCATTGAATATGCTCCGAAACTACTGAACCGATTTGAAAAATTCTTTCACTGCTGGGAAGCTACACTATCCCTGGGTGACATAGACTATATTATATTTTGTAGCGAGGCCAAAGGCCGAGATTACACCCGTGCGAAGCTGGGCCGGACGACTAGATACTAATATTTTTAATGTAACAGTAATTGTCTGTTTGCATTTGTAGCTCCCGAAAGGATGGATCGCTTACAATGTCTTTTTATATATTTGAAGAAGAAAATCTGTCCTCTATTTAAAAGTAATGAGCTCTTTTCCAATTTGTTTGGAGTTAATTTTATTTTTTTGAATTTATACTTGCTTACAGGAATTTTGTGGCAACATTAAAACATGTTGATGAGGGTATACAAGAGATTGAACAAGTTATAAGAAATTATTATAGTGATGATGGAAAAACCACATTCCTCATGACATCTGACCATGGAATGACTGACTGGGGTATGATATTTATTTAGAAATACACAATTACCCACAATTTCCTCATAGGTTTTGGTATAAAATCTCACAATGAGATTAATGGTAAACTAACAGCACCATATGGTATTCCTATGATAATCCACTTTTCCTGCATTTATACGGGATAAAACGTATCCTATATCCAATTATCCATCCTCATAATATAATCATACTGTACTATAAACCAATTTGTGAATAACCTAACAGTAACAGCCGGTGTATGTAATATAAATAAAAAATATGATTACTAAAACTCACTTTTATCCCGTTTACAGGTTCTCATGGGTCTGGAGATAATCACGAAACTGAGACACCCTATGTAATCTGGGGTTCCGGGATCCAGCAAGTCAAGAAATACCAATCAGACCCGGAGACCTTAGATATGTCTTTGGAACATCGACTAGACATCAACCAAGTAGATTTGACTCCACTTATGTCAACTATTCTGTCTATACCTGTGCCGGTTAACTCTATTGCAAGTATCTTTCATATTTGTTGGATTACATGAAGGCATTTGTTTTTGCAATCATACTAATACTAAAATCGAACTAATATTATATATGCGAAAGTTTGTGTGTGAGTATGTATGTTTGCTACTCCTTCACGCAGAAATGGCTGGATGGATTTAAATGAAATTCGGAATGTAGATAGTAGTTTATATCTTGGATTAACAAACTGGCTACTTTTTATCATCATCATCACTGTTTTTTATCACCACGCGGGTAAAACCGCGGGGCGCAGCTAGTAATTGTTATATTTATGTTATAGCTTAAACGCTTTTTCACCAGTTAAACGCGTTTTCACTAGTTAATATTAATTTTACTGGATGTCTATTAATACTAGAATTTCCTAGTAATAACTTGAATTAACTGATATTCATGTTTAAGCAAGCGTGCGCTCGGCGCAGGTCGTTCGTTGACCTCTAGTGTCAACTGATATTTTATTTGCATTACATTGCGAAGATTTAAAATAAAGTCAATCATTCATAGCATTTTTTTTTTGGGATCATATCAGCCACTGCTTCATCACCAGTCTTCGATTTCGGGAGCGTTTTTCTTACACCCTGTATGTGAAAGTGTGTTTGTTCCTCATTCATGCAGCAATATATCAATTGATTGACATGATTTTTTTGCATAGAGATAGTCGGAAGGCTGGATAGCACTGAAGTTAGAATTTTTCCCTTCTCTTTTCTGTGCTAGATAGCGATATAAGATACTTTTTATCACAAACTTTTTACTATTACTGACGGAATGTCCAATCGGGTGAAACTATTACCGCAAGCCTATTACTTAAGGTGAAACGTTTCACTTTGGCGGGAAAATCAAATTTCAAACAGTTTTTTTGTCCTTGTAGCTAGGCCGGGTAATTATTGTGAAATGGCATAGTGTTCGCGAAAATTGTTGGTCGTTCTTTACATTATCATGTACAGCTATTAATCAGTTACTCACCATATTACTTACATTTGGCAATAAACCGTTTGAAACAGCATAAATTTGTTTATTGAGAAATGTATGTAATAATGTGCATTGGAGATAAATAACTTTACGCGAAATTTTACAATAACTACCGACTAATAAACTGTTTGAAATTTGAATTTCCCGCCATACGTGAAACGTTTCACCTTAATGTAAAAAAAAAAACTGCGTGGTACAGCTAGTAATGTAATTTATGTTACAGGGAAAACCAATAAATGGTTTGCTAAACATGACTTTATCTGACCAAGCCAAAGCAATATACAGCATATGTCGACAGCTAGCCTCACAATATGACAAAAAAAGACAAGACGTCGAGACCAATGCCTTACCAATATTGTACCAACCGTATGAGCCATTTACTAAGATAAAGTATGATGAAATAATCTTCTTCACCGAACATCTGCTACAAGAACAAGATTATGAAGAACTGATTATTTTTAGTAAAGAGATAGTTAGCTTAAGTCTATCAGGTCTAAGATACTATCAAGATTATTATCAGAGGCCGTTACTTATTCTGGTCACCTTATCCTTTTTGGGATGGGCAATGTGGTTGTTGAGAGTGTTGGCTGAGCAAAAATATTGCTTACAAGCTGAAGGTGCTTCTAGAAATAATGGAACTAAGTCGTATCGGACAAGCATAGCCACGTTTGGAAGAAATACAGTATTGTTAGCCTTATTTTTTGTAGGATCTTACCTAATCTATGGTAATTATTTATTTTTCTATAGTTCTATTTTATTCTTCTATATCAGACTGACAGTAGGCACGCAAAGACAACACTGCGTCATGGTTAGTATGTATTCCAAAAAACCATACGAAGTGCTCTGATTCCACTTTTATTGTGCGTACTCTTAGTCTTTGGAATGCACTGCTCTTTGATCAAAAATGTATAATTGAATGGCATTGCTTGAATGGGTGTTCCCCGATAGTTACAATCTGAATGTCTTCAAATCAAGTGTTTCTTCTAGGCAAGTGTGCTCCATCGTAGACCACATCATCGCTTTACATCAGCGAGGTGGCAAACGCAAACCTATTAAATAAAAAATAAGAAAAAAAAGTTGTTGATAAAACAAGTGCATTGTGGTCACAGTGCATATATTAGCTCGGCTGGATTGGCTTCGCCTCGCCTCATACTTGTAAGAGTGACGCCACTTTTAGGCGCGGCGGGGATAACAGGCGGAGGGGGATGGGGTTTGCCTGCCGTTCTTAGAGTCTAAGGCAAGACCGCGAGAGTTGCGTAAGCGCGACGATGGTCCGCAATGCTCCGACGCGTAAGCGCAGAGACACCGACACAAGAGCAACAAGCAGTTCACTGAATTATCCGGAGGCGAGGCCATTAGTGAGCGTTGTAGTATGGAGTTTCAT
Organism: Agriopis leucophaearia; assembly: GCA_949125355.1. NCBI lineage: Eukaryota > Metazoa > Arthropoda > Insecta > Lepidoptera > Geometridae > Agriopis > Agriopis leucophaearia. The sequence goes on from OX421262.1 coordinate 11,209,365, forward strand.
AAAAGAATTATTGAATGGCACGAGTTGAGGCGATGTCAATCCGGGGCCACGTGAATATGTCTGCTATAAACCTTTGATTTTCTTGAAATAATTGGCCTTATTTTATTTATGTTACACGGGAATTACTCACGTAAGATTAAGCCGGTTACTCCGACTATAGTTGAAACTAATGCGGTTGAAACTATAGTCGGAGTAACCGGCTTAATCTTACGTGAGTAATTCCCGTGTAACATAAATAAAATGTGTGAAAACCACGTCAGTTTCAATAATAAAATTGGCCTTATGTTTATTCATCAAATTTAAATGTCCCAGATATTTATTTTATTTATGTTTATTTTTCAGCGCAAAACTTACCAATTCAGTATTACGTGTATGTCCATATGCCGTTACTGTTGTGGTTCAAGGCGATATTTCCTTTTAATGTGTGGGTGTACACATTGAAACAGCTGAAAAGCAGCACACGACTGAGCACGTTATGTTTTGAAATTTTCAGTTACATTGTGGGTTGTTTGGCATTGGTAAGTAAAATTTTAGACAAATGTAGCAAAGTAAGCTAAAGTACTCAGCCCACTTCACCTTACAATACAATGAACGTAAGCGTTTTAAAACAAACCATTCTCGGGGCTGGCGAAGCATCGAAAACGCAGCTAGTGTTGCAGGTGGCGATTACCACTTACCATCAGGCGGACAGCTGGCCAATATTCCGTTTATTTTTGTATAAAAAAAAGAACACTAGAAAGTCTTGTATTCACTATTATGACACTATGGTGTTGGTCGGTGACGGAATAGTCTAGTGGGCGTCGTTTTACATTAATTTATGCAATGCTCTCAAGGGATGCTGCTGGAACTTGATATAGGTATAGGCGAGTGCTATAAAATGCCCTGCTACAGTGTACAGAGCCAAAGCAGCGCTCAGGCGCTCACACTACTTAAGAATCAAACCTCAAAAAATATACCTATTTTATTACTTATGTTCATTCTAGCTTCACATAATCAAGATCATGTTTCCGACTGAAAATTGCATTTTTTTTTTGTTAATTTGTCATTGATTTTATTAAATTCAATTTATGAATTGTTGGTTATTGACGGCCCCCTTGCCGCGATGATGTGATTTATGAGTTGGTGACATAATGTTCTAGATTATTTAAAATTAACACAAATAATTGAACGAATAATAATTATCAATATAAAAAAACCGCCTTCATAAAAATGACAGAACTCGACCAAATTGAAATGGGACCACAAGGGAAGCACCAGCTTTCAAATAAAAAGACTCATCAAAACCGGTTCACCCAGTCGAAAGTTCTGAGGTTAAAAAAACAGTCGAATTGAGAACCTCCTCCTTTTTGAAAGTCGGTTAAAAAATGATACATTTTAAAATTTGGCACTCCAATGTTGTGTGAAAATCAAATGCATTAAAAAAAAAACTTAACATTAGTACCTAATCCTAATTTAAAGTGGGGTGATAAGACCTGCATTGACATCCCGCTTGGGGTGTATTGTGCATTTGCCCCTGACAGCCTACACAAACCAGCCGAGCTCCTTAAGGCGGTCTTACAGTCAAAAAGGCTTCACAGAACATTTTTTTAAGATAATGTATTCATTTTGAAGCAGTAAAAAAATTATGTGTTAATCTTGATCATATTTCTGAGTGGACCATTGTATCCAAAACACGATTCCGATAAATTTTCTCGATAGAAAAAAATCATGAAATAACCTCTAAGCTTGAAATTTGCCTAAACGCATACAATTTTATCTCGATAATTTATAAACAAATCTTGACAAAATTTACAAGAATGATGGTAAATATTGTGACAAATAGCATCATTGTTTTTGTTTATCGATAAAAATTCGATTTTTTTAACTATTATTTAATTTAATCATAACTTGGCTCGAACGCGTCGAACGAAACGTCGTGCCACCGCAGCGTCTTTTCACTTCTCTTTTATTTTTACGCGATGTGACAGAGACCGCTGAGGCGCGCTGCTAGACGGACGTGTGTCGCTTTGTTCCGCTGACCGCTCAAAAATATAATCTCAACTTTATGACACAAAAACACCTTGATGGAAGTTGTAAAGTAAGTAACTACCTTATCTGCAACGTTTTCTTGGATTATAAGTAATAAAAAGGCAGGTGAATGAAAATTACATTTTGTTACGATTTGTTTGTATCTATTATTTTATGAAGCATAATTTCACCACAATCGTCATAGTCCAGTTGGCCGAACGGTTCGACGTATTGGATAAGTTCTTTGTGACTGAGTAAGCGCCGGGTTCAAATCTCACGTTTACTATTTTCTTTTTGTTATTTTTCTAATGTTTTTGAAATAATTCGTGTAATGTTCTTTATAACTCGAAAACCGCAGGACTTATTTTGATGGGATTTTCACTTTCAGATAGCTGATGTTATGACGAGATTTTTTTTGGCAACTTTTCATCATCATCACATTTTTTTCATTACTACGCAGGTGAACGCGCGGGGCACATTAGTCTACTATAGAGGTTAGGAAGTTCTAAATAGCTTGGGATGGACAGACAGACAGACGGATAGACGAACGAACTTATATGGGTCCCGGTTTAACCCTTTGGGTACGGAACCCTAAAAAATAGGTACAGTTCGCGCAAAACTTTATGAGCTCTCGGAACACGCACGCTAGTGGCTGCGCAGTACGCATATTATAGGTATCTGAGGGACGGGACAGGGCGTCGGGGAGGGCACCGGCCCCCGCGCCCCGCGCCGTATCACCGTGCGCCGTGCCTTAGTGTGAGTGCTATGTTCGTACACAACACTTGCGCGCGTTGTAGACGAAAGTACAGTCGAGTGCAACAATTCATTTTCATTGCTATTGTAAATTTTTGTTACTGTTATTTGTTTTCGTTATTTTTATTTGTTTCTGTTATTGTTGTTGTTAAGTTTTGTCACCGTTATATTGTATTTGTTATTTGTTTGTTCTATTACTGTGGTTTCTTACTGTTATCGAACTTTTTGGTTTAATTAAATATGCCTCGCGGACGCTTTAATGTGCTACGTCGCCAAACACGTAAAATGGTGTTTGATGTTTTCAACTTTATGAAAAAGGAAGCTGAAGACGGTCTACAGTATGACCTGAAAATGGTGCAAAAGCGAACTGCGGCAGCTACAGGTGTCTCTTTAAGTACAATAAAGATAATTTTAGCGGCTGCAAGAGACCCAAAGATGCCAAGTGTCAGTATGGCACCAGTTTTTCGTACGCCAGGCAAGAAAAGATCAGGGCAAAGGAAAATCACTGGGATCGATAGCTTTGACCTCAGTGTTATAAAAAGGTGCGTACACAACTTTCATAAAACTGAGAAAGAATTGCCAACAGTAAAATTACTTTTAAATAAACTAAGACAGGATATAAATTTCAAAGGCTCCGCCTCAAGTTTAAGAAGTATTTTGAAAGGACTTGGTTTTAAATGGAAAAGGACCGAAAATAACAGAAAACTTTTGATAGAGCACACAAACATAGGATTAAAAAGAATTGAATATTTGAGAAAACTTTCAAAATATCGTGAAGAAGGACGACCTATCATCTATACTGATGAATCATATGTAGATTCTTCACACACAAAACCAAAAGCCTGGAGTGACGGTACCACAGAGGGTCTGAAAAGAAATATATCAAAAGGCCAACGCATCGTTATTGTGCACGCCGGTTCAGAAACCGGTTTTGTGCCAAATGCTCTTTTATTATTTAAAGCAGGCACTAAAACGGGCGATTATCATAATAATATGAATTTCGAAAATTATTTAAAATGGGTTGATACTAAATTGATACCCAATCTCCCGCAAAAGTCAGTTGTGGTAGTCGACAATGCGTCCTACCATAATAAACTCGATGACGCAGCACCGACATCCAGTTATCGGAAGTCAGAAATGGAGGCTTGGCTGCGAGATAAGAATATAACTTTTAGCCCCTCAATGCTGAAACCTGAGCTATATAAATTAATTTGTGCAAATAAAGAAAACCACAAAAAGTATGTTGTTGACAACATATTACGCGCCCACAATCATACTGTATTACGGCTGCCACCCTATCACCCCGACCTGAACCCTATCGAAATGGCTTGGGCGGCAATTAAAGGATACGTAGCACAGAAAAATGTTACGTGGAACATTAATAATATAATGAAATTAGTTGAAGAAAAAGTGAACGCGATGGGTGAGCCGGAATGGAGCGCACTATGTATTAAAGTTAGAGGTATAGAAGAAGAATATAAAAAAAGTGACGTAGTCATCGACCAGATGACCGAACAGTTTGTGATTCACGTCAGTGAAAAGGAATCTGACAGTTCAGAGACAGGGACTGAAGATTCCGATTTAGATGAGAGCTATGATAACGCTTCTTCAGATGAAGATATCCTTTCTACTAGCCGGGAAGAAATGTATATGGATTATGGAAGGTGTAGCTCCGTTATAAATAAATAAATGCACAAGTTTTATATTAAAGTTTTTAATTTACTTAAATAAATACCTACCTGTTTGTTCTAATACTGCACGTAAAAAATACCTAAAATCTAAATACTTTTTGATAGGCATAAATGTACTATGTTTTTTTTTTAAATCTTACAATAATGATTGTGCGCTCAACTGTACCACGCGCGGTTACGTACTCGGGCCTAACTTCAGAGGGCTCATAAAGTTTTGCGCGAACTGTACTTTTCATCATTATCTTCGTCCTCACCATTTTTCATCACTACGTGGGTGAAAGTTCAAATAAATCAATAAATTGGGACGGACAGACAGACAGACGGATATACAGAACGAATTTATATGGGTTCTTTTTATTTCTACGGAACCATAAAAAAGTGTTACAGTCTCTAAAAGGAGATTCGTGTGTGTGTGTGTGTGTAAAAGGTGATGATTGTGTGTATGTTTGTACGAATGAAACCTACGGAAAAAAAACGGTATTATCGCAAAATGACAAAGCCGGACCAGGGTTAAACGCAAAATGACAAATAAATAACCGGAGTCATTTTTATAAGTGATCATTTTAAGAAATAGTACTTTTTGCTCCACAAATAGAGGGATAAACTGAAAAGATACATATTTTTTTAGACTAGTAAACTAGCTAATCTTTTCAAAGTTATATAAGCAAAACAAGAAGTATAATTATCTGTCTACTTTATTATCTGTCTGCTATAAAAATTAGAATCCAAAAATATCTACACCCGATCAGATTTGAACCGTAGGCCCACGGCTCGCTAGCGCAGTGTTGAACCGCTGGGCCAACAGAGCTTTGCACTAAGGTGACGAAATTACATGTGTATAAGTAAAAAACGTCGCGCATCTGCCAGATTCACGCGGTGCGTCCCGCAGTAGGTGGGACTAGTCGGCCGCCACTTCATCTGCTTCACCCCCTCAAAAGCATAAAAGTCAGCCAGTCACAGCGTCTTAAGATAACGAAGCACGGCTTTGGGTCGCTGCCTAAACTGTTCGACCCCTATTTCGCCAGGTGTTGTGGTATTGGAGTACCTACATGCAATTTCTTTTGTCTTTGTATTGATTTGTGTCTGTCTCTCTGTTTCAGGGTATGTCATTCACCTACAGATGGACATTAAGCATTCCTTTGCTGGGAATGGGGTTGTGGCCGTTTTTCTCTTCAACACGGCACCAGTTCTCTAAGCCAATTGCCTACTTATGGTCGATGGAATCTTTGTTGCTGAGCGCGTTCGCCTTCATACCAGTTGTGGGAAAAGACACTTTTATACCTTTGGTGTAAGTAAAAGATAATTAAGCAAACGTTTCTGACAAAAATACATTAATTTCGCATTGGCGTTTCAGCAGGTCTACCACGGGCCGTGGACAAAATGTCTTCCAAATTCCAAAAAGGAGGTTTTTTTTTTTAATGTTTGTTATTTCAGAACTTGACTGGGTAAATCGATTTTGATGATTTGAAAGCTGGTGCTTCCAATTTGGTCCCGTTCTGATGAAGTCGGTTTTTTATATTGATAATTATCTTTTCACTGTTTTTATCCCGCGAGAATGAGACAGAACAGTTTTTTGGAAAGGTGACTTGATCGAGAGTGTGATTCAACGAGCTATGATTCAAGAAAATCTGTTCAGGGGATTTACGCCCAACTCTAAACGCGGGCCCGAATAGGTGCAATTTCCAAAATCACGCAAACGCGAACCTTAACGCGCCGAGATCCTACATATGTTTGCAATAAAATATTGAGTATTGAGATACGATTTGCGGTCGCGTGATTTTGCAAACTGCACCTATTCGGGCTCGCGTTTAGAGTTGGGCTTAAGGCCCCAGTCGTTTGAAGATTATCAGCTCTCCTATCGTATTTTATTTTTATTTTCTATTTATAGTTGTCTATGCAAACTATTATGAACTCAAAGATTATTCGATATAAGGGAGATACATGCATGTTACATTTTTAATTACAGATTGTTAGCAGGGTTTGCATGGATAGGCTTCCTTTGCGTATACATTTATTGTGTGCTTATCCCGTTGAAGGGTAAAGGAGAAGAAGCGAATCTGAGGGAGCGCATGCTATTCATGGTACAAGTAGGAATGTTGTTGCTCGCCTTATACAATATCTACGAGCAGGCAGAACGATTTAATAGAGGAACCCCAGTTAATTATGTTGACCAGACAATAGCCTGGGTTATTGCAGGTAAATAACGCTTTTTGTTCAATTAAGATGATATGATGTCAGTGCGTGTAGTGAAGCTAAGCATCGATACAAACATCTTAGTTTTTCGGTACTTATTGTTTAAACTATTATGTATACATATGAAATAAATAAATTAAAAAAAAAAAAAAAAAGATGAGAAGTTTGTCTTTTAAATCAAAACAACTGGAAAAATATGTTACCTTGATGACAATATTATAATGTCATCCGAGGAACCGAAATTGCATATTTTACTAATTTTGTGAAATCAGTTTTTAATACATCTTAAAGATCGTGGCTGAAGATGGTCAAGCGCCAATACTCGGGCATTTTGTGCGGGTGATGACTGAGTAAGAAATAATGTATTTCCTACTCGGTCGTTATTAGTGCAGAAGTTCCGATGATGCGAGTTCTTTTTTTGTATATTTTTTTTTGTATTTCTTATCTAACAATAGTTTTAAGTTTTGTTTGTACTAACCCAATGGATTTTTAGTTGTCCTAAATAAAACATTTTGCATTTAAAATTGATAATTATCTTCCAGTAACATCACCCATGATTCCGATGCTGTATTCAAAAAGGATGGTTAATCGTTTAATGGCGATCAACACCTCACTGATAACATTTTATTTGATGATGTCGGTGGCACATGAAGGACTTTTCATGGTGGCCTTAACAATCCACGTAACAAGCTGGATTGTCATAGAGGTCAGTCAGCTTCATTTGGAAAAGACGGAGGTGAGAAATGGTTTTATTGGCCATGAATTGGTACAACGTCACTTACTAAAAGTAGGGCCTATTTAATAGCCGTAACAGACATATCGAACTTGGCTGACGAACAGCCGTCTGACCAACAGGAGAGAAAGAAAAAAAATATCTCTTTTTCGCTCATTGTTAAACAGCTGTTCTATAGAAAAATGTCATTCACACCTAACAAAATGTATGGAACATGTTTTTTTTTTGCGATGGTTTTACAACAAAAGGGTTTCAATATGAGTGCATTGACCTCCTTTTGGATTAGTACCATTGATCCGTGTCAGTCTGTATAGTTACTTTTGAATTTCTTTCAGATAGTGGACTGCACGTTTGATTCAGAAAAGCTTAAGAACTTAAATGAGATATACATCGAAAGAAGTTTGACTAAACAAGATTTTCGGAGGGCTTTCTTTTTTGTATCCTTTTATATTGACCACACATATCACACATCAAACTGCTCTCTTTTACGATTAAACCTATCTTGAAAATCTGTGAAAAGGTGCTACCGCAACCTCAAAAACATTCTTATAATAATAACCTTACCTTAAATTTTGTCTTGCTCTCTCATTAGCCAAATGAGCGTGACAAAGCTCAATGTAGGATTATTATAAGAATGTTCTTGAGGTTGTCGTAGCTCCCAAAGAAATAGTAAGATCAGCGTCTTCAGGAAGGCCACACGATGCATTTTTTTATTAAAAGATTTTGAACTCTATGCCGGTTTTACCAATACACTTTCATTATAATTTTCCTTAAAACATCTTCAGGTGTTCTTCATCATTCTAGCTTTCTTCGGCACGGGTAATATAGCGTCGTTGAACTCGTTCGAGATCCGTTGGGTGACGTGCTTCGTGACGTCATTCCAGCCTTTCCTCATCACCACACTTATACTGCTCAAGACTTTTGCTCCCTTCATGGTGGTGGGGTGTGGCTTAGTGGCCGTGCAAACATTAACTGAGGTACTCTTACAACCGTCAAGTATTCTCGCTACCTACATGTGTAGTTCCTATGGCTTGATTTTAAAAGCGTGTCAGCAGCAGCACAGCTTGTACGCGAGCTCGCGTGTTTTGTAGGACCAACAATGAACTGTGGCCTTAGTACGAGCACTTACGAAAAAGTTATCGTTACGTAAACGATAGCAAAATCTATGAAAAGTTCAGTTTCTTTTCACGTTCGATAGTGGCGATGTTTAATTTGTCATACATTTTGCTATCGTTTACGTAACGATAACTTTTTTGTAAGTGCTCGTACTAAGGCCACTGTGGCCGAATACGAACATTTGACACGTGAAATACGTATCGAATTCAACACAAAATTGGAATTTCAAATCACCCATCCAGTGCAAACCCAATGGGAATTTAACTGTGCCTAATTAATTTATAGCATTCATTACGCATCGTAGGTTGGACGACAGCGAGTCACGGGCATGCAGTGAGTGGATGCAGATGGCAGGCTGTCTTCCAGTGTGGCGTGCTAAGGGGGGGGCTTATGTTCAGCAATGGACGATAAGACGTCCTTGATTCATTACTGAAATTATCTATTATGAGTTGCCAATGGCCGCAGTTGCAGACTGTTAACAGACACCGCGAGATCGGGGTCAATTATGTTTTATTTCAGATGTCAAGCCTTACTTTAGATTGCTGCGTCAGCGGAGTATTTACTAAAGTTATGCTAATTCGCTCTTTTTCTTTCAGGCTCCAATTGGCTGTTTGAACATCATAGTCCTAGTGTACTCCAACCTCATGGGCATACAGCTGCTGTACAATGTCCGGAACACTGGCAGTTGGTTGGATATCGGCACATCTATATCACAATTCGTGATCGTCCAACTTATAACAGTATTTATAGTGATAATCAATAAGATTGCAAAACTATACACCGATGTCAGCATAGCTGGTAAAGTTTATAAGAATAGAAAGAAATATGTTTGAAACATTTTTTGTACTAACGAGAGAACTAAAATAGTCTGGTCAAATTAGACTAAAAAATAGGGGTGAGGTTACAAAAATTCCCATTAGGCTAAAAATTGGTAGGATCGTTCATTATATTATTATAAAGGAAATGTGAAAAGTCCTCATCGATCCGGCACGTGCAAAAAAAATTACTCGGGGTCAAAGGTCACAAAAACAGTTTTTTCGCGATTTTCAGCAAAACGGTAAGTTTTATCATAAAATTAGCTCAGACAAAAATTGTAGATTAAATAATTATCCATAAAAATGTCTCAATACTTTTTTTCCTAAGAGCCACCGTTTTTTAGATATGAACGATCCTACCAATTTCTAGCCTAATGGGAATTTTTGTAATCTTGGATGTCTAAATTGACCGGACTAAAAGCTTTTTTATCGATTTAAAGACTGGTCTTTTGTATTCATATTAACTAAGGACTTTATACCTAGTTCATTCAAAATGCATTTGCAGTAGAAATAAGAAAATCTATTGATTGTTGTGCTTTTCTTTTTTAATTTATAAATAAAATAAACATGTTATTACTACATATTTATGTAACTTATTTTATATTTTATGCAACTGACTGCAGAAAGTTTTTTGGGTATGTTTGAATTGCAATCGGGTTTTTGATAATATTTATATAAACTTATTATACAGGCCAGGCCATTGAAATTATAATTTAACATTCCACAACTTCTATGAACAATATAGACTTAACTATTAATGTAAATGGGAGAGATGTTTTCATATTTATCGGGACTTATCGCGCACTATTAAATATAAGTAAAAATAGATACCTTTCGCTCGACGTTTCGACCATGTCCCGATAAATATGAAAACATGTGTTCGAATCACGAAAGTTTAAAAAATACTAATGGGAGAGATGGTGGCCGGGCGGTAGCACATGCGCTTTGCAATCTGACTGTACCCAGTTTGATTCTCAGCCCTGCATCAATGAATTATTTAGTTATTAAATAATGTGCAGTTGCATGTCCAAAAACCTCATGTATGAAGACATGACATTCATCATCATGCACTGGGCCAGCACAGCATGGTGGATTAGGGCCCATCCTCTATCTCACCCTGTGTCCCAGCAGTGGGAATATCATAGGCTGACAATGATGGTGATTAATGTTAATACAATTTTTAAACTAATATTAAATTTTGCTATACATCATCATTATCAGCCTATCATCTAAAATCAACACCGCTTTATGGTTGATATTCCGAATACCCGTACGAAGCGCTTTGATTCCACTTTTATTATGCGAACTGCTAATCTGTGGAATGCGCTGCCTGAATGGGTGTTCTCCTGTAGTTACAATCTGGGTGTCTTCAAATCACGAGTGAATCGGTTCCTTCTAGGCAAGCATGCTCCATCGTAGACTGCATCATCGCTTAACATGAGGCGAGATAGCGGTCAAACGCGAGCCTATTTCTAATAAAAAAAAACATGTTCCTACTTTTTTTTTCTTTAGTAAATATGTCCTCGTTTTACCACCAACTCACCTGGTGGTAAGCAACGATGTGGCCGAAGATGAAGCACGCAGACTTAGAAGATACCTATTCACTCTTGCCTTGAAAACTGCTGTCACAGGCCTCCTCAGAGACAGGTGGTCCCTAACCAACCATGCTGGCCCAGTGCATGTTGATGAATGCCATGTCTTGGTTCTTGGACATATGTTGCCTCTACAATGTGTACCTTCACCGCTTTTAAGCAATGGCATTGAAATTGAACATGATTTATTTAAGTAGTAAATAAGTCATTGGTGCAAGGCTGAGGATCAAACTGGGTGCCATCAGATTGTAAAGTGCATATGCTACCACCGCTCAGCTGCTATCCCTCACAAAATTTTGCACTATTATTATTATTTTATTAATTATGCAATGTTTGAATGACTTGCGCGATACCAAAAATAAATATAAATGGAACTGCATAAGATGTTTTTTATTTTACAACTTTCACATAGAAGTAATGAGAATGAAGTAATTGATTTACAAAAGAAATAGCTTATCTACATAATGTATTCACATGTATAACTCAAAATCCATTCTATTCGAGCTGTAAAACTGGGTATCGTCACCATGTTTCCTAACCCACACCCCGGTCTTGAAGTAACCTTCTTCTGACCACTTATGCATCTGTTCAGTAGAATGAGGTCCAGATATATCTGCTTTATCATCCTGACTCCATTTAAACTCCCATTTAACTATATTTGTATTTTGCTCTTCCGACTTTTCTGTTTTCTCATCATGATCAGATGTTTGTGGTTGACCCAGAGTTGCTTTCTCTTTCTGGTCAAAATCGTCAGCATACATGTCCAAATCTGCATCATCATGTTTCTTTTTTTCCTTGTCTAGGATATTTGAAATCTTCTCATAGGTTTCTTGGTAGATATCCATGTTGCCAGTTTTGGTAAGTATTTGATTTGCAAGTTCTGTTATTCTTGTAACAATTTTGCCACTCTCATCGACAATACCTGCTTTCTTACGTTTCCAGCGTTCTGCACTTGAAATTTTAGTGCTTGCACCTGAAAATAAAAAACATGTTTTAGGAAATAATACAACACACAAACAAAGCAGCGTAACATGGTACAGGTTTACATAGTAAGAATAATAAAATTGTTGATTATAAATTAAATATACATAGGTATTGTGTTCCGATGACTGATCTGGCTGGATTATCAACCTTTCACTGTTAACTCCAAGCAAAATCAGAGAGGTGCTATAAGTTTAACATATTGTGTATCTGTGTGTCTGAGGCGTCGCAGCTCTTAAATGGCTGAAATTATTTATTTATTTATAGGTGACATGATTGAGCTAGAAAATCTGTTCAGCCTTTTGAAGATTACTAGCTCTTTTAAAGAGGTTTTTTAAACATTTTCAATTTGTACTTATCGGATGGATATTTATGTCCTTACCAAGTCTTTGCAACGATTTAGCAATGGTCTCTCTTGGTTTCATGTGCTGCACAATTTCTTTGTAATTGTCAATTAGATCAAATTTTTCTTCTGGCTCATCGTCTTCACTGCTAGATTCATCTCCTAGCCCTTTATTTTCATCATCCTTGTGTACTTTGTACTTGTCTTCAGGTCTTCCCTTGACCTTCACCCAGTCGATATTATCGAGCCATCCATCTCGAATCTCTTTTTCTTTCTTCCAGTGATAGTGGCCTTGAGTGTCAAAGTGGCCCTCTTCTAGCTCTTCTTTCATGTTGAAAGGAGTGATAGTAATCTGTAAATATTAGTTACGACTTTAAATGATGTCAATACAACGAAACTCATGTGTGGTAATATTATAAATGCAAAGTAATTACCTATCATAAATACATAACTGAACTCAGTTTGGTCCTGGTTTGGTTTTGGATTCTAATGCAAATAGAATGAGCAATAGAATATGGATCGATATTCCCTGCCTGTAATAAGAACCTTCTAAAAAGGGACTGACAGATGGTGGTATAACTGTCACAATTCACACACATCATCAGCCAGTAAATGTCCACTGCTGAACAAAGGCTACCCCTTACTGAGGGTTGAGAGGTTGTTGCATAATCCCCATGCCTGGCAGGCGGCTTGGGGATCGCAGCAGGTGCACCGTATACTAATAGAATGCTGCTGCCCATCTTCCGGTGGTACTGGTTGCAATATTAGGACATACATGGGTCCCACTATCACAATTAAACACGTAAATTTGAGAGTTGTGATGGGCAGAAGCATCACCAGTGGGAGAAGCTACTCCCCAGCACACCCCAGGTAAAGGCAGGGCAATGGGTGCAAAGTATCCCCCACTATGCAAGCCGCCAAACCCCACTGTTTCTAGCAATATAAAATGGTACAACATTACATGTGTTATCTAAGACAAAAACATGTTATTTAAGGTCTACATGCATACATATATCGCAATAAATAAATTGAGTATTGAGTATGAATGATAGGCTTTCACAGCTGGAAGAACTGGAGCACATAAGATGGCACATTGCTTTGGGTTATTTCCAAAGACAGGAATATCTTCTCCAACTGTTAGTGTCTACGACTGACGAGATTTGAAGAGTTAAAGGTTTTTGTCTTGAGACTTTGCGGAATGGGTGACGAGAAGACTATGAAGTTGTCTGAACACTGCTCAGTCCAACTAAATTCATCTCTCTACTTCACTCTCAAAAGCTGTTAAAACAGCGAGTAATGCAACATTATGTTCAGTGTTTCTTTGAAAGATTGTATCCAGAATGTAGTAATTCGCCAGACAACCAGTCACTGACAAAGATCAGCCAAATATGGGAAAATGTAGGCCACAGCTAGTCGTATAAATAAGGTAAACCCAATTTGTTTTGAATTACAATAGTAATGGCCAATGCTTGCGTCCATTTATCGAAACTGGAATTCGCATCTATTACCAACAGAAGTGTTGGCTGGCGTAAACTCATACCAAACGTCACTTACTTCACCTTCCATTCCACCGACGCCATCCTCCTCGCCTTCAATGTCGTCAGCATGGAGGACATTGTGCTTTTCTTCCTCGGCCCCACTGTCTTCTTCGTCAGAATCTAACGAGTGCTTTTTGCCTTCTGTCTTTTCTTTTTTGATATTTTCATCAACATCGAATGCGACAGAGGCTGAACGCTTAGCCATTGGAGTGAATCAATTTTGATGCAAGACGAAATGGTATACAAGACAGTGAGAAGAAAGTAAGACAAGGGTGTTTTTTGAATAGATTACGTGTAATATTTGAATTGCTTTGCAATATAGAACACTTATTTATTCTATTTTATCAGCAGGCGGCTGAGGCGCAATAACAAGAATACACGGAACACTATTAATAACAGCTTTTTTTTTTTTTTTTTTTTTTTTTTTTTTTTTTTTAATGGCAAAGGTTTAAAAACATTTTTGCCAAAAACAAGTAAATGGCTGCGGAGAAAAAGACGGAATTTAGAATTTAGCTGAAACAAAAAGAAAATATCCTAAAAAATACAGAGGCTACAAAACAAAATGAACACTTAATACATATACTATTATATATATATAAAAAAAAAAGCAAAATTAAGATAACTACAATTTAATATTATTTACAGAAATAAAATGTGATAATAAAGCGATTGAAGGGGGGTCTATATTATGAAGAAGATTGTCGATGTGAATGGGAAATGGAAATTTATAATGAATTAACAAGTTGAAAAAAGAATTGTGATCCAAATTGCTACATGAAAAGAAAATGTGGTTTAGGTTGGTCTCGTCCATACCACATTCGCATATGGAAGAATCTTTAATCCGCAATTTGTGTAGATGCACTCCAGTACAGCAGTGGCCAAATCTCATTCTGGAAACCATGGAACAGAATTTTCTATCACATTTTGTTTTAAAAAACCAGGGTTTGGATGGAATAAGGGGTTGAAACTTTGCGAAATTTGAACCTGTCCGTCGACTACTAAAAGACCATCTCTTCGACCATCTAGCTTGTAAATAACGGTTAGGGAGAAGCAGAAGGTCTTGGGGATAATTTTTAAAAGGGACTTTATCTCCACAGATAACAGCTTCTTTAGCAACTTTGTCCGCCTTTTCATTGCCAGTAATATTACTATGACTTGGGATCCAAGCTAAGTGGACAGAATAACCTAAAGCAGAACATTTCAACAACAGTTCTTTGCATCTGAATATAATCCAATTCTTGGAGCCTATTTTAAAAGGATTACTTTGGAAGGCCTGAAGAGCACTCAAAGAATCAGAAAATATAACAGTTTTATTCAATTTGAGCAACAATAAATAGTTAATAGCTTCCATTATACCTCTACATTCACCAACAAAAACTGATGTTTCAGGTGGACATTTAATCTTTTGCACTATATTATAATTTTGATGAAATAAACCAACACCAACACACCCGTTTTGATCTAACTTAGAGGCATCTGTAAAAATACAGTGCCAACCATGCCAAAGATTGTCTTTGATCCTAAGAAAATTATTATTGGCAAAGGCATCCCCTTTCATCAAATCTAAATTAAGGTGTAATGATGGTTCAAATATGATTGCTTGATAATCGAATTCAAATAATGGAAGTTTAGGAGTTCTATGAGTAGCGAATTTAAGATGACTAATTTTTGAGAAACTTATAACTAAACAAGGAGTTGTTTTATGTTTCCAGTAAGGCAGAGAAATATAACTAAGCAAGAGCTGTAATTTCGGAAAAAGCGGATGAGATGAAAACTGGAACAAACGAAACAAAAACATATCCGACAGATATTGCCGTCTCAAATCCAAAGGAGGGTCAACACATTCCACTTGCATAGCATTTTTGGGAGTAGACTTCATTGCCCCTGTGACTATACGAAGAGCTCTAGCTTGAATCAAGTCCAACGAATTGATCATTCTCTTACAAGCTGGCACATATAGAAATGAAGCGTAATCTATTACACTACGAATAATGGCATTGTAAAGAAGCTTTAGATAATAGGGATGAGAACCCCACCAAACACCCGCCAAACATCTTAAAATATTGAGATTTTTTTCGCATTTGACTGAAATGTAGTTGATGTGAGAAGAAAAATCTAATTTACTGTCTAAGATGAGACCTAAAAACTTCTTTTCGTTTTCAACTGGAATCTTGATATTATTGAACAAAATGTCAAGCCTTGGTTTCAACCGTTTTCTGGTAAATATTACCACAGAACTCTTCAGAGGAGCTATATCTAAACCATTATGACCTAGCCAAACATTTAGTGACTCGAGAGCTTGAGATAATTTATGCGCGGCACTTAATATATCACAATCTGCCATATATAAAACGAGATCATCAGCATATTGTAGAAGCCTACAATAAGGCAAAATATACTTAAATAAGTCATAAGTGTAAATATTAAAGAGAATAGGACTTAAAACAGAGCCTTGAGGAAGACCCTTATGTACAGATCTGGAACACTTTATTTCACCATTGACTCTAAGCTGAGCAGAACGGTCTAAAAAAAGATTAAGTATAAAGTTAATAATTTTCCGTGGGAGACCCAGATTTTCCATCTTATATTTTAGTATTGAGAGAATAACATTATCGTACGCAGAACATATATCAAGAAAAGCAGCAACAACGGACTCGTTCCTAGAAAACGAAAGTCTAATATCAGTAACAAAAATAGATAAACTATCTAAAGTACCTCTACCTTTTCGAAAACCATATTGAGATTGAGGTAAAATATTACTAGATTCAATCAACCATTCAAGACGATTTTTTATAAGGTGTTCCACTATCTTCGTCAAAACAGAAGACATAGCTATTGGGCGATAGCTGTCAGGTTTTTCGGGATCTTTACCAGGTTTTAAAACTGGGATAATTATTTGGGTTTTCATTGCGACTGGAACGAATCCTGTGTCTAACATTAAATTTATCATTTCAAGATAATAATTCAAAAGTTTTTCACCAGCGTTAACCAAAAAAGAATACGGGATCCCATCCGGACCAGGAGAAGAATCTTTGAGAGAAGAAAGAACGAGGCGCAATTCTTGCATAGTAAAAGGAGTAAAGCTATCATCATGAGCAGAAGAACTAGAAGTTGAAGTGTTAACAAAGTTAGAGACAAAAGGAGGAGCCAATCTGTCCATGAATTGGTCAAACCAGCTCTCAGAACTGGGATATGGAGGCGAGGGTTCTCTATATGAACCCCGGAATTTTCGTATTGAACTCCAAACATGAGATGGCCGGATGGAAGGGGAAACAGAAGAGCAAAAGTTTTTCCACCCCTCTGACTTTTTGGAATGAAGAATTTGTTTAGTGTTAGATTGTACTGTAATTAAATTTCTATAATTTCCATTAGTCATGTGAATGCAATACAAATTCTCCGCTTTTAACCTTTCAGAAACAGCAATCTTACACTCTTCATCCCACCATGGAGGTGATCTGTGTTTGGAATTTTGAATTTTTGAGGGAAATGAGTGTTCAGCAGCTAAATTAATACAATCTACAAAAGCTTTATGACAAGTGTCCAAGGAAACGGGAAGAATTATGGGAAGATCAGAGGCATACTGATCTAGGAGCGATGAGTATTTAGACCATTCATCAGACTGACCTGAGCTGGGCAGTCTATATTTTAGTAATGGCTTGAATGGAGCCGGTTCTATTTTAGAGAAAGGAAGATCAAATAAAATTGGAAAATGATCACTACCAAAAGAAGAAGACAAGGTTTTCCAGTACATAGAGGGAGCTAGACTCGCTGACACTAAAGTCAAGTCAACCGCACTAACCCGCTCATACGGTTTAGTACGGCGAGTAGGAGAGCCAGTATTGAGTAAACACAACCCTAAACTATCCATAATATTGAAAACATAATGTGCAAGTGAATCCGAGGCTTGACAACCCCAGGCAGGGTGATGGACATTAAAATCACCCATAATGATGAAAGGGCCTTGAATGTGTGATAATATATGGATAATTTTATTTAGGATAACAATAGATGGTCTGGGAATGTATAATGAGATCAATGTTAAATTATTTAACCTTACTGCAACTATTGAAAAGTTGTCAGAAATAGAATGAGATGGGATATTTACAAGATGAGAATTTACAGAATTTCTGACGAGTATGGCGGAGCCGCCATACCCATCAGCTTTGTCATCTCTGAAACAAAGAAAGCGAGGAACCTTAAAAAAGGAACCAGGCCTAAGCCAAGTCTCAGAGATGGCAATTAGAGTTGGATCATATTTATTAATAATATATAATAATTCAGATTTTTTACTATTAAGACTTTGACAGTTCCATTGCAGCCCTAGAGAGGGCGCCATCATGGAGGGATTGTAACATGGGAGAGGGATAATCTTGGGCAGCGTCGGACGGTAATAAACTAGGAGAGTTAAGTAGCCTGGTTAGAGCCTGTATAAGCTCTAAAACGCTACTAGAGGATGCAGAGGGAACAGTATGAGGATACTTGTAGGCAACACCATTATTATTAGAGGTTGATGGATTATTAATTATCGCCTGATGAGTAGAGCGATCATAGCCCTGTCTTTGAACTGGAGGAGGCCTGGGTTTGAGGAAGACAGTTTTTCTATAGGACTGGGAGGCTGAGCTAGGTGATTTATTTGAAATGGATAGGGGAGCAGGGGAAACACTGGCATAAGATGTCTTGGCTGCATCACTATAACTTTTACCTTTAATAGGCAAATGTAATCTGGAGGCTTCATTGTATGAAATGCTTTTCTCTGACATTGTGATTTTAATTTGTTTTTGTCTATGGAACTCAGGACAGGATTTATTTATTGAGAAGTGGGGGCCTGAGCAGGAAAGGCATGGGGATGAACCTTCTTCGACATTACATGTGTCACCTGTGTGGTCTTCTCCACACTTATAACAACGTGGCTTGGATCGGCAGCTGTTTTTAGTATGTCCAAATCGACAACAAAAATAGCACTGGACAGTAGGGTAATAATAACGCTCAACAACGAGGGAGTTGAAACACATGAACACCCGAGGGGGAAGAACTTGACCGTCAAAAGTTAAGACACAAGACTGAGAAGGTTTGAAGATAGGGGAACCATCGACAACCACCTTATAATTTAACCGTCTTACTTTTAATATTGGGCAACCATCAATAGGAACACGAACGCACTCCATGATTTCATCCTCGGACCAATCAATAGGAATGCCTTTAACAAGACCCAGCCGAGTTGTACCAAATGAGGGGATGAACGCCTTGAAGCCATTGTTCTTAACAACATCACTCGTCACAAAATTGTTGGCACAGTAGAAATCAGTAAATGCCAATGAAATTCTATTTCTACCAATTCTTTGGACGCTGCCATCGAGGACACTGTGAAATTGGTTTTTTCCCAAGAATCTACCGAAATCAACTGGATGCAGGTAGGTCCCAGATGTTCGAGATGTCTCAATTTTCTGGACATGCACAACAAATGGACCCCTATCCGTTGACTTATAAGCTTGACGACCTGAAGGAACATACGGGGGAATCGATGGGGTCTGAGACAACGTAGCCGACGGCGAGGCACATGATTCTGTACATTGTGTGTCATTGGAAATAAGAGACGGAATTGTTTGTCCTAAAGCGATAGAAGAGTCTTGTGATTTTTGGGTCTCTACATTTAGATCGATGGTCTCTCTACATTTTTTTTGGTGCTTTTTAGAGTGCTTCTTGCGTTTACTACTACCCTTCTTTGAGAGCTCAATATCAGTGTCTGTAGAAGTAATCGAGACAAAAGAAATAGGAGATGGGATAGAATGTCCATCTACGAAAGTGGTATTATTTCCAATAGGTTGGCTATTATCGGGGGGCCAACCACCCCCCTCATCGGTTTCCATGCAAAAAAGTAGAAATCGTCACTAAAACAAATGACAACTGAGAGACGAATTAGAAAAAACTAATATTTACAAAAACTTACCAATAAACGATGAAAACTTTATCTACATATGATAATAACTAATATTTTACACAAAATATTACACAAATAAACATCTAACACTATAAATAAGATATTTTCCAATTTAAAATTAACGCCAAAGCAACCGTTCTCCTTGACAGCCGACGTCAATCCCTAATAACAGCTTTTTATTCTTTCAAATTTCAATTTCTTCACAGGATTTGACAGGATTCACTGTAATTAATATGTTTTTTTGTTTTACGCTTATTACCATTTCTGCGCAGGCTAAAGCCATAAAGGCCATACCGCCTCATATTCTGTATTTTACTGTGTTAAACACAGAATAATTTTTGGTCTCAGAAAAAAGACTATAGCTCTATAGCTACAAGAAGTGGAAAATAAGAACAGTGAAAGAAAGTAGGAAATAAGGGCCGAATTTTTGACGTTAACTTAACGCGCCGCGTTACAAGCGTGTTTGTTGATAAGGAATAAGGGCCCAGATGTTATGTGACGTTGCGGTCTACGATGGAGTATGCTGGCCTAGAAGAAACCGATTCACTCGTGATTTGAAGATTGTGACTATCGGGTCAGGGAACACCCATAATTAGCGTAGCGTTACATTCTCTTTAACCCATAATATATTATATCTTTGAGTGGACACTGCTACTTTAGAGGTTTCTATGGAGTTTTGAATGGACATGAAAATATATGTTTTACCCTATTATATCACTTGCCCATATTCGAGCATATTCAAGAACACTTAATAAATAATAATCCACCATCCACACACTCGAAAACACACAAGTTTACGAACATGAGTCGACATGTTTTTTCCAAAACTCTATACTTTGAGCATGCATTTAGTAATTGATGCTTTCACTTCACTCCAGCTGTGCGCAGTTCAGGTATTTAGCCTGTCAAATTGCGTTGATGATGAATCCTCTGCCATGGACCATTGCTGCTTGCCGCTGACGTGCATGAAATAACATTCTCGATCTGGGAGTTACAACATTTCTATGATTAATATTACTTATTGATTAGGCTAGATCGTAATTAAATGAAGAGGCGCTAATTACTAGCACTTATATATTTTAAAGAAAAAAAAACCATCACAAAAGATAAAAGGATCACCATCACAAGAGCATTAAATAATACACAATATTTATTTTATAAAGCTCTTTTATTATGTGAAGCTTCTACTAACACTACAAAATTAATATCTTTTTAAATGTATAATCCTATACAGAATATAAATAATATCATTAGTCAATGTCATGATTCGAGCTAGGGGCCTTACTTAAAAACGTTACTCAAGTTGATCTATGCTTAAAAATGCTCTCTCAACTTCTCGCTGATGGCAAACGTCACACGCGAAAACAAGACAGCACAATTTAAAGCACTGATCAACTTGAGTAACGTTTTTAAGTAAGGCCATAAGTGTTATATTTTATTCAGTGAACTGAAATTAACACAATAGTTTTTAATTCAGCTTTTCATTATTGACACCTGTCAGAAGACTTCTAAGCGTCTTCAGACTTCGACTCGAGTGTAGCTAAAGTTTGCTTACAACTAGTATGTATATCAGGCAAGTTATTTTTTAATTCTTCTTAAATATCAGAATGTGATTGTTTGCTGGCATTTCTACTGTATCTATAAGAGATAAATTGTTTTGTTCTGCCAATTTTTCCAGCTCAGTGATGTCACGAAGACCCCAAGATGGGTCTCTAGCTTTCAGAGAAGCATTAAATTGTACATTACTTTCGGGTGTTATAACACCATCTTTACTATAAGGTCCGTAAGTTATCAAAAGAGCATCAGGTTTTAAGTGGTCTCTAGCATTCTCAAATAGTCCAATTGTACATTCAAAGGGACTTATGTGAATCATATTAGCATTAAACAAGTAATCTATACTATTTTCTTGAAACCCATAGTCTGACATCTTGTTTCTTATATCCAGCAAGATTGGTGGCTTGATGTTTTTTGTGGGGCAATTGTTAGCATAGTAGGTCATACTGCCAAGTAAAGTCTTATCATAGTCAGTCGGTTGAAAAGTAACAGTTGGGAAATGTGGAGCAAAATGTGCTAAATGCTGTCCGGAACCAGAAGAAATCTCCACAAAAACTGGATTCTCATCTTCGTTATCTTCATCACAGAATATAAGTCTTTTCAGGACTTGTAATATTGGTTCTTGGTTTCTTGTGGCAGCTGGGTAGATAAGTTTTTCATTTGTGATACTAAAACAAGATAAAGCATAAGATATTTTTACCTATGAACAGTAATCAAAAGCTTTTTAGTCTAGCCAAGGTAACAGAGAGAATAGTTTTAAAATGCGGAGGGAAAGATCAATAACATCAGACGCCGAATAATTTTGGATGTAGGTACATGATTGTTACACTATACAATTGTTCAATCCGCAGCACGAGGATGTCGCCGCCTGCCTCGCACCGGTTTCTGTCCGATTACATGACTACGTGTTTTTCGGTCACGAATAATCAGGAACACGAAAAACGAACTACTGACACAGGACTAGTAGTGACGTTCCAGCTGAGGTATATTGTGAAACTCACTCTTGCCAGCATCTACCGGAGCATGGCTCTAGGACGCTGGCCACTGGCTTATCAATTGCTGATAAAAACCCCACTCTTGACGCTGTCTTATTTGAGGCTATGAAAATAGTAAAAACTCGCTCATAGATTACCTTTCATTGGAATGAAAGTCGACAGCGATATCTCGTGATTTCGACATGGGTAGTCTCAGAAATCGGAACGGTAGAGCTCTAACGAAATTAATTTTGCTGGTTTCAGTTTCGTCCCCAGGGTCACCTAAGTGACACAGGTTGGAGCTCAATAAATGTATAGTAATTTTTATTTAAAGAATTAGTTTTCACGATTTAGTCACCCATTAGCAAGCCAATCAGCTTATAACAGGTAATTTTGTAAAAAATTACAGTTGAGAGAAGCAGAAGACCAAGAAATTATTGAAAACTGAAAAGCAGAAACAATAAATCCAAAAGAATTGTTTTTCTAAGTTTTGACGTTTAGTTGACTTTGACATAATTAGACTTCGAGAAATCTTCAAAGTTTTTTTTCTCAGTAACTATATTAGGTAGGAAAACTAAGGAGTGGCTGTTCGCCATAGATCTTTTATAAGATCTATGCTGTTCGCAGAAGCCATAATATAGAACTTAACTACTTACTTTACTTGACTTCTTGGGTTTATGGCTTCTGCGTCGAACGGTAAAGAAATAATAATAATGATCCGCGTTTGAGACTGAAAGATTCTTTGCGTGACCAAAATGCTGGCCTATATTTGGGTCAGAAAGTTAGCCTCGCCATCTAGCGAGGCAACGCGGCCAGCATTTTGGGCACTCTACCTGAAATTAATTATCGTTTAGGACTACTTAATTAACTCTATTTTAATTATATAATGAATAAATATACCTCCTCCTTAAATATAAAATATTCGTTCGGTTATAAGTTGAAGATGGTTGAAGTGGCTAGGCAGCTGTTGGTAAATATGACAGTATCTATTTTGGGGGTTAGTGGGGTACTTTTGCTTAATTTTGACTGTTATTATGACATGCTACGCATGCTACCTATAGTCATTTATCAAAGTAGAACCAAGTACATGAAAACTTAAAAATCTTGAAATACTTGACACTAACATATGCGCAAGACGACCTAAGCCAACATCCTCTCCGCAGAAAAAAAAAGCAATCTCAGTTACAGAGACAGCTACATTAGCATACGACCTAACTGACGTCAATCACGTCAATCACTGACCGTTCCGGGATGCGTTTACGGCACTTAACCAGACTAAAACTTATACAGGATTAACGTCAAAACACCCGTTTTGGGACTCCACGAGGTGAAAAATTATACCGGCGAAAATTTAAACTGCCCGTTTACGGGCGTCCGCTGGTATAAGTTTTCGCCTGACTAGATTAAATTTTATCTACCTTTTGAGGTCGCTAAATTTTCGCCTGCTGTCAGATTGACAGCTGTTGAGGAGGTTAAGCCGTTTTTGATATTATTTTGTTCGAATCTTTTTGTTGTAGATGTTTTTATTTAAAATAAAATTTTATATCTATATAATGATAGATTGATATTTCATATTTTACTATTATATACCATTTTATTTTACTATATTTTACTTGACATTTATTTATTATTGAATTTGACAGCTAGTATTGACATATATGACATAAAGCTATGACGCCGTTCAGCGAACCTCCGTTAGTTTAATTTTTCACCGGTGAAAAATTCGCCGAGTCCGTAAACGCTCCCCCGTAAACGCACCCCCGTTCCAGCGAGAACGTCAATTGTCAACGTCAGATCTCACAATATTCAAATCAAAATCAAAACATAGTAACTTGATAGTAACAAAAACAAAAGGAAAGGATCGGCTTTTCTAAAGAGTACCTACAAACAGAATACAATAGAAGAAGTACCTACTCTCTTTATTACTTCATGTGCGTGCAAAACTTGCTATAGAAAATAATTTCTGTACATGTTTGTTTGTTGCTCTGTTGTGTGTTAAGTACTGAGTTTTCTAAAATACCTCCTGACGCGACTGTGAACCCATAGACCCGATTGATCCGATACCTTAGATTTTTACTGTGTGTGGCTCCAAAGAGTACAAGTAAGCAAAAAAACTGAATGAATCAATATTTCCAATACTCCAGATCTTTTATTACAGAGTTTATCTTATCTGCCTTCTGACTGCTGTCTAGAGGCAATAAAAGAACATGAATAATTTTCAAAAAGAATTCGCAATGGAGTTCTTCTTGGACAACGACAGTGTTACAACAATCAATAGAGCAGCGATCGCTGTCGCGGATGTTATAAATGAAAATAATGATAACTTATGTAGTTACAACGAGGTAGTAAGGGCAGAATTCGGCGATGAGCCAGAAATCGACCTAACTGATTTTGAGAACACCTCTGCCCCAGTAAGGTGTAGTGATTACTATGAGAAACAAGTTCGGCATCTTAGCAATGAAGATTACGAGGCTATGTTTGGAATGAAGAAGAGTACAGTCCAGGTAAATAATATATATCCATACTATGAGATGACAAATTTAGGGCGGTTGGTCAAAATTGTGAGAAAATTATATTCTAAAATTGCAACTTACTAATGAGCTTTTTGAAGTATTATGTTATCCTTGTTCTCTGACAAACAACCAGGGTTGCCAACTGTAGGCAACAGTAGGTAGGTGTGTTTGGTATGACTAAAATGCAGAAATATGTCCATTTTGGTGTTTTTTACACACTTTAGCTTCAAATCAACAATGTAACTAAATCTTGGAAGTTGATTGTAACCTACTTCTAATTGTTGTATCAATTTGAAACTTCAAGTATATGTAATGCGGTTGACAATACAATAATTTGGTATCATTGAACTGATTTGATGAGGATCAGGGGCCTTACGGCTGCCTGTCACAAGCGATTCAGTTTAGGTGATTGTGAAAAGTTGCGCGACCGCAAACTGTATCTCAGCGTGTTAAGGTTCGCATTCCCGTGATATTGCAAACTTCGCATTTTCGAGCCAGTGGTTAGAGTTAGCCGTAAGGCCCCAGAAGGTGGATACTGGATAGTGAAATGTAAATCGTACTGACAGACCCATCTTGTGGGAAAGATGTCAACTATCATGCCATATGCACAACGCTATGTCAACCCGGCTAATACCTGTGTCTTCTAACCTCCCTGTGAGAGCATACATGTAACACATCATAAATGTGTTTGTTTAGTTTATTAAACTATAATATTATTTAAAGTTCTTTTATGTAACTAATTTATTTATTAACTAAGCTGGTGCAGTGGCTCAAAATGTGTCTCTCTCTGTATGTATAATTAATGCAATAAGATAAATAGATCTGTTCTCTTATCCACAAGTTGTTCACCTCAAAAGCCCAGACTTTTACTGTACAATAGTTTCATATTCCATTTTATACACGTTCCATAATTGTATTTTTTATATTCAAAAGGGCCTCTTGGTATTGGTTTCGGCCCCACCATTGCCTACCAAATGTTTAGGCTAGACCTGAGAAAGTTATTAAATAAAGTGAAATAATAATATCACTCTTTATTAAAAACCACGAAAACAAAGATAATGTAATATACATTACGGAAATTATCTAGGCAACCTCTTATGTACCTACTGACTCCAAAATTACAGTTTCTTATAGACATGGGCTTGGCTAGGTACTAAATAATTTTGCATTTTATGCATTTGCTCCCAACTGCCTCCCCCCACCCCTTCAAAAAATGCAGGCTACACCCTTGGCTCTAGAAGAGTCAAACACATTTCTAATATTTTATTATGGCCTTATGACCAATCGTAGGAAAGCTACAGGGAGGTTCTTAGTAGTTTGTAGCGAGACCAATACATGGTTGTGACAAAATATCAGGTGTTTTTTTTAAACAGTTATTTACAATCGACAAAATGAATAAAATAGCTGATTTTTTGTTCACGATTGTAGGGTGAGTCCATAGTAAAAGTGGTTCATAATGACGGGTATTATGGACCCCTTTTGACTGAGTACACCCATTCTGCGTAAACCTGTATAATTAACTTAGCTCCACGAATCACTTCACCTGGTACTATTCAAATAAGTATATCCTGATAATATAACTATGTAATTTCTGTTTCAGGCACTGATTGAATTTTTAAAAGGCTTTGAGAAGCCAGGAGTTATCCCAATGGACAAAAAGGCTCATGTTTTCATAATGTTCCTAATGAGTGATTTGTCCTACAATGATGTTGGGACATTCTTTGGGCTCCACAAATCTTCAGTAAGCCACATATTCCATGAGGTTGCGTCACATCTCGCTGATAACCGACATACGTACATCAGCTGGCCATCAGTAGAAGAACAGCATGTGACCAGAATCAAAGTTAACAGCAGATTTAAGATTCCTAACTGTGTAGGTTTTATTGATGTCTGTAGACTAAAAATTGGACTAAAAAGAAAAAAACATGATACCATTCTCCTACAAGCAGTTTGCGATGAATCCCTAATGTTCATAGACATTCATATAGGTGAGATCGGGAAAACGAAGAAAAGTAAAGTGTTCAAAGAGAGTCCCCTGGCACGAGAACTGCAAAACTTTATTGAATTCGATAATCATATATTAGGCGATTCTGAATATAAACTACAAATGAATTTAATAACTCCTTTTACTAGTGAAGAATTGTTGACAAGTGAAGAAATGAAATTTAACGAGGTTCATTGGAAGGCACGGTCTTACATACAAACTGCGATAGAGCAGCTCAGAAGCAAAATGTGTAAACTGAATCGCTTAGAAATGTTTAAGCCTGAATTTGTAGAGACATTGATTTATTCTGCATGTGTGTTACACAATTTTCTTTTAATGCATGAAGGTTATCCTGAAGTCAAGGAGGAAGCTATAGTTTGTGATGATGGTGTCACTATTAATAATGACATTGTTCTGACTGCAGTTGAAAAGAGACAATTCCTTTGTAACTATATTAATTATATAGATTCTGACAGTGATACTATATCACGGTAAATGTAAAGGAAACAGCACTTTCATGAAAAAAATAGATTCAGTCATCAGTGAAGAGGATTTGGTAAGTACTGTTGTATATCAATAATCAAAATAATTGGGGTCAGATGACCATGTGTGCAATAATGTCCCAGATATTAATGTGTAGCATTAAAAATGAGTAAGGGCCGACACACAAACGCGTAGCGGCGACGCCGTGCGATGTACCCAGGAACATTCGTCTGTGAAATATTTCTGGGTGTAATGTAGATCGTCGCCGATTCTGCCGATTATGTGTTTCGGCTCTGATTAAGCTGTAGGTAAATGAAATACCACATAATATTATAATACTTATATTTTCTCCACTAATATGGGAAATTAATAAAGTTCCTAGTTCAATGGATTTATCATAATATAAAAATATAAATAAAATTGATTTTGACAATATTGATTTATCAGAAATGGAAATGATATATACAAATGTATTTTACTAGATAAATCATGATATACTACTGTATGTCTAAAAATATTTCATTACAAGAAACCATGATGTAGATAATTTATTTGCTAATGCTTATATATTATACTTTATAAAATAATATATACAGAAACTGATACATGTCCGTAAAGACTTTGATTTTTAACGGTGGGAACACTTATATTTTTAGATCTCTGGTGGTTACTGCAGCCTAATATTTTAAGGGTTTAAACTAGCAACTAATTTTCATACCAACTTGATCGAGCAAAACTTGAAAAGTACATATTGATATAATATTAGCTCACACAATAAAGGACATTCAAGAAATATACATTCAAACTTTTAAAGGCCCAAACAGCGCCTTGCGTCATAGAATAAGTCATAGTATGTTTTTCTAGAATACTAACCAGTTACTGTTATGTTAGGTAATATAAATAAAATCCTATGTTTGGTGGGCAGTCAGTCCAATGCTATTGATTTTATAATGGTGAAAAAAGTAATACTTTTCAAGTTTTGACTGATCAAAGTTGTGGGAAAAATATGTACTGAGCTGCTCCCTTATGAATAAAAATAGAATCTTCCAAACATACTTAACAAAATTCACCATTCATAACTTCATTTCGGTGGAGACATCAATTTGGAAAGAAGTAGTGCAACACAGACACTAAAAAAACTTAATTTTCGGAGCATTTCTAATGTAACAGAATGTTCGTTCTGTAGGTTATAAATATTTTACTCTTTGTCCTAATATTAGGCACTAAATTGGCAACCTACAAGGCACTATGCACTTAGCACAGCAATTTATGCTATAACTATAATATTTTCATAATTCAACAAAATCTAATAACTTGTATATTACATGCTATGATAAACTCCTTATAAATGTAATGCCAGCCTTGCATATAGCTTGTGACTATATCTGTTGAGTAAAACAAAACATAATAACATATTGGATTTACATCCTTAAAATAATAAAAGTCATTGCCATTCATTCTTGTGTCATATAAACTATTAATATAAGGTCGGGGAAAAAGTTTCTTCGTATTTTTTAAACAAATTCAAGACATATTTTTTTCAAGTTTAATTACATTTAATTATAATATATATGTGCCATTTTGTTCGATAACTTGTTGCCATCTTGTAGGTAGTGACATGATCCCGTTGCTGTAGAATTTTTGGGACTTCTGATCAAAAAAATGCAACAAGTAGTTTTGACAGTCCTCTCTTGATGTTAATCTAACACTACCCAAAGAATTCTGAAGAGATCGAAACAGGTGGAAATCTGAGGGTGCAAGGTCAGGGCTATATGGTGGATACATTAACACTTCCCAACCAAGCTCTCTAAATTTTTGCTGAGTGGCCAAAGATGTGTGCTGTCTGGCGTTATCATGATGAAAGACCACACTCTTTCTGTTGATCAATTCCGGCCGTTTTTTCTCAATTTCTTGTTTGAGTCTCATCTGCTGTTGGCAGTAGAGATCCGAATCGATGGTTTTGCCCGGCGGTAAAAGCTCATAATGAACGATGCCCTGCCAATCCCACCATACACACAGCATCACCTTATTACGTGTTAATCCGGGTTTCGCTACAGTCTGTGGTGCTTCACTGCCCTTTGACCATGATCGTTTGCGCACATTCTTGTCGTAGGTGATCCATTTTTCATCACCAGTGATCAATCTTTTCAAAAACGGTTCGGTTTCGTTACGTTTCAATAGAGAGTCGCAAATGAGTACACGATTCATTTGGTTTCTTTCAGTGAGCTTGTGTGGCACCCAAATATCGAGTTTTTTTGTATACCCAGTTTTTTTCAAATGGGTCAAAACTGTTTTGTGGTCAATCCCCAGTTCTTCAGCTACGTCGTAACTATTAATATGCCGATCTTGGTCCACTTTTTCAGAAATGGCATCTACTTTATCCGTAACAGGGCGACCAGAGCGAGCTGCATCTTTGACATCAAAATTCCCGGACTGAAAACGCTTGAACCAACATTGTGCTACTCTTGATGACACTGCATTAGGTCCATAAACGTTACAAATTTTTTTCGCGGGTTGTGTCGCAGTTTTCCCTTTTTTGTAATAAAATTTCACAATATATCGAATTTCTTCGTTAGATTCACTCATTTTATCAAACAAAAAAACAATTGAAAAATGGCGGGAAATTGCTTTTTACTTTTTGTATTCCTTTTTTAAAATGTCATATTTTTAATGGTATCAAAACCAGCCAGATACAAACAGTACAACGGATGAGATTTTTACTACAACCTTATACATACAAAATACGAAAAGACTTTTTCCCCGACCTATTAAGTTGAATATTCATTTCTTCTTTTTAGGAAAAACCTTTTCCGTTTATCAAACACTACTAAGATCCAATATAGCCATAAGATAAATTGCTATAAAATATGACGTTTTTGCTCTATGTATGTGATTCCTGGTATATCTATTACTTCTCAGAAATATAGTAAAGGAGACAAGGTTTTTCCTAAATTCGTAATATCTTCTGAATAAATAGGCTAAATCAAGATACCCTTCAATGTACTGGCTTGCAAATTTCTATCCAAATTTAAAAAAAGATACCGCTAAAATACAGCTGAGATAGTGATTTCGGTTTTTATATTGCGAATTTATGTGTTTTAAAATGGTTAAGCCGACATTACATTATGTTTTGAGATGACTGACCATTTTGTGTCACGTTCGACTATGTCAAACAAATCTTGAGCCCTTTGGCCTGTATTTTACACTATCATTATATACACTTTTTCTATATTTACAACATTAGCTGCACCGCAATATTATTCTACAATATTCATTATGGAATGTAACAAATTAAAATTGTAGATTAAAAACTAAAGCAGGAGGTTCTGTTAGAAATATCACCTTTTACCATAATATCACATTCTTGCGTTAAAAAAAGCTAGAGATCTTCAGCAGAAATATGTTTAAATTGTTATTGATGATATTGTTAATAGATAAATATCTGCTTTAGTCTCAATCACAATTTTATATTTAAAACGATTTCAAATCAGAGGGAGTGATTTCGATATCCTACTTTTAAATGCATGTTCAACTCTCGTTTACATTAAAAGTCTAAGGCATATCTTTACTGTACACGCATTAGGCGATATTTACAGAATTGTAACCAGCATTTTGCCTCACTCACACTACACATTCAACTAACATTGTCTTGCCGATTCGCTCGGAAGACTTGGCACACGCGACGCGTAACATCGTTCCAATCACTTCGAAATGGACCCGTACATAGTCTGTTTGGGTAATTCTCAAATGTATGTCTTTTTCACTTTTTGCAATGTGCCGCACTTGAGATCTTTGTCGAGGGATTCCGTGGAGTTGCGCAAGTCGAGCGTACGGTCTTTACCCAGTTCGAGGTGAAGATTGTCAGGTTTGGGGCACACGTTAGCCACCATGTTTACATTCTTTGACCGCGGGGGCATGTACGTAGTGTTCGCATTCAGCGGCGTTTCTAAGGCACATCTGAAAAGAAAATTGAAAGTCAGGTCAAGTTTTCACTCTAAGGCGAAACATCGAATACTTTGCTGTACATTTTCAAAGGTTCCGAGTACTTTGAATAAAACATTCAGGTGCTTTAGCGAAAATATTGAAATGAAGCGAAACGGTAGGTTGAATATTAAACGCCGTCCTAATTTGGGTGCAAAAAGAACGTTAAGTGATAAACTCGGCGTGTATATTGGACTCACTTCCGGATATTATAAAAACTCGCCTGCAAAGGAAAACTGCAGCATCAGTCTTACTTTGAAATGAAAGAAATCTAATTCAATTAAGTTTTTGATTTCAATGGTACCTGTTCAATCGGTTGTGTTGTTCATTGAAGGGCGAAGTATCCTGGAGAAAAGGGTGCCGAAATCGCCGCGAGAATAGATATCCGATGACGAATCCCACCATGAGGGTTACAAGGCACGATGCCACGACTGCCGTGAGGAGGGCCTGCGCACTGTAGATGTTGCCTTCGGCCGCTTCCACTGTTAACAAATCTGGAAATTAATAAGTAGTTTGAGTAATGTAGTTGAGGCTTGCTTTTTAACGGAAGAGCAGGTATATATTGTGTTAATTTTTAAACAATACTTTTTTTTTGTAAAAATTGAGTTCATTCACCTGTTTCGTGTTTGTTACTGTTGGTGTTCTTTTCTTCGGACAATACATTCGTTTCGACGACTTCTATTAAAATTTCATTTTGTATATCATCTGTTTTGTGACGCATTTCGGATTCGGCTTGCGTAGGCTTTTTTGTGCCCGGATTTCGGTTACTGTGTCGGTCGCCCGGCAAAAGGGCTGGCAGCTTATTACATATTTCAGTCTTTCCATACTCTACATTTTGTAGAAATCTCTCGGGATTTGGAAATTGCCGGTTTCCAACCCAAGAACATTGTTGTTGTTTAGAATCCCACGCGCAGTGTGGGTCTTGCAGCAAAACACATTCTCTGTAATGAAAAATAGTTATTATTTGAAGTTTCATCATAATTTGGATATTTCCTAACATTGTTTTATTGTGATGCTACAATAACAACGCACTTACGTGCTACTCACCTGCAAGATTGTACGTTTCCACAATGAGACAGCGTTACAGCCTTTATGATATCACCTGATGACACTATTAACTTCTCTGTAGTGAGAGCTACTTGCATCTGTTTAATTGGTACTCCTTGAGGTAGGACTTGCATCTCGGAAATTACAGCAGTTCTGACTGGGTTCCT
Source organism: Agriopis leucophaearia (assembly GCA_949125355.1). Taxonomy (NCBI): domain Eukaryota; kingdom Metazoa; phylum Arthropoda; class Insecta; order Lepidoptera; family Geometridae; genus Agriopis; species Agriopis leucophaearia. The sequence continues at coordinate 11,241,768 of OX421262.1, forward strand.
GCTATACTCATCAGAGCTAGCGTCGAATACGCCCTCATTAGAAGCAACATTTACTGCCTTAATGACTCTACCGTCGTCAGTGCCGATATACATAACATCGTATTTGTTCCCGTTCATCGCTTGCACTTGAGGATGGACAGCGATAGCTGAAAACCGATACTGCAAGCTGACTCGGATGAGAATTGGTCGTGCTAAAAATGATGCAACCGCTTTATCCATAAGAGAGTGGGTCTTTATAAAGTTAACTGAGGAATCGGAGAGTGTTCGACTGTCTTCCACGCAAGATCCCGGCCTTTTTTCAGGTACTTTTTCTCTCACAGGCAGCCAGTTTGAATTCATACCCTCTTGCCCTTTAAATGATCCTTCAAATGCGTCTAAAATGTCTCTCATCGCGAATGCGCATACGGCTGATCCGCCAATCGCATTTTGTGGTGTCGTAAAGACTGCGTACACAATATCATTTCTGCTGCCGCCACTTCCATAAACACCGTTGATAAGTTCCGTTGTGGCCTCTGAAATAATAAGTTCGTCATTCTAATATTGCTTTTATAACTCTGAGAAATATCGTAATCAAATTTAATACGGAACACGAAACTTACGTATTTCGTCAAAGTAGAACGGATATTCCCCGGGTATGGAGCAATTTAGCCGAGCTTTCAAAAATGAAGTCCACCGGTCGCTGAATGTGTGCGGTCCGCCTTTGTCATTTGTGCATACCCTTGCTACTCTTGAGTAAACAGCCTGTAAATAGAAGACCTCACGTTCAAACTGCATACAAACACTCAGGGCTAAGGCAATATGGTCGTAATTATCTAATTTAACCTTACTTCAAAAAAAGAAGTGCGTTTACCTTTCCGCAATTCATGTACTCGACAGCCGTTTCACGAAGAAAGAAGTAGACGTGGCTCGTAGAAGCCACCGCACTGACGAAGGATGGGTCATTCAGCAGGAGCGAGTCAGACCGCTCAGTGCGTACCGGCTCACGGTAGATCAGCGGATCTGTTCCAGAGAAGTCCGCTGCTGTTGCAGTGAATAGTTGACCGTCTGAAAAAAAATAACAACGAAATTACAACTTTTGTAGAAAATATTACATAAATCTTGAAAAATTATTCACGCTGGTTCTTAAACTATAGAAAACTAGTCAGACTGATGATGTCCATTAGCATAAAAAGTTTAGAACTGCATGCAATTTATGGAATCGTAAAGCTAATCGTAATGCGATTTCTAATGCTTTCTTGTCGGGCTGGTCTAGTACGCTTTATGACATTCTAACAGGTCTTTTCTCGTTGAAATTTGAGCCACGTACCCATTGATTTTGTGAATTGAGACCCGAGTCATTAGTAGTCTATTGAACGGTACCTAACTGAAGAAAGCTTTGCAAAAATTGCACACAGTTAGTGCTTAAAGCAAAGTTTAGTAAGTTAAAAACATCGTCGCTTTACCACCAGGTGACTTGGTGGTCAAACGTGGACTTATTCACGATAATAAAAAAAGCCCAAAGGGTTTCCATGCCATACTTTCTCGTCACGTGGAAAGGAAGATTTAAACATTATGTACTTAAAACACTGTTATTTGGGTATGGTATACATAGTATATAACGGTAAAGGTAATAAATCGATCGGTATCAGGGTCTTGGCTAGGTCGTGCTTCGCGCAACCCTTCCAATAGCGGAGCGAGCGCAGCAGCATCGTGCCTAGTTTTTAGATCATCTTCACAATGTGTGTTCACGACGGTACTAGGAAGCAGTAAAATAAAGGTTAAATGAAACATCGGTGACATTTGAGTGGAAGAACTAGTACAAAATAAATCAGGCAGGTTCGTGGGAACTTCGTTTCGGAGTGCATGAATATTGACCGTCTAGCTGTATTACGTCCATTATGCAATATTGACTGCAATAATTATACCTCTCAAAAGTATCAATAAGAGTTTAACAAGAAAATATACGTACCAGTAAAAATAGAGGTAGAGTTGTGTTGCGGGTCGTACGGACAGCGGCCGGATCCATCGAACTCTTCAAGATGGTGGTTGGCGGGATGCCTAGCGTATCGTCGGCATAAAGGCTTGAAGGCATTGGTCCCGCAGACCAGCAAGCGGCCGTGAGAACGCGCAGCCACGCGAGGGTAGTTCTGGCACTCGTCTGCAGATTTGCCCTTAAGTTGACATAGCTCTCTGTGGGCGTCTGTCGATTGCCATTCTATTCGCTGTAGACAACATAAAATTTGCGTTACGCTTACGAAAAATTTAGCATTATCATTCTAATCTAAATGTAACCCTGGATTTGTATTACCTAGTAAAACGTTAAGCCTATTCGAAGCTATTGTTTAAGACGAGATAGCGATCTTTAAGTGCGTCTACTCGTGAATGATAGACGACACACGTGCGACTTGTACGTGCGTATAGTGGCTATGTATTTACCGAAAACATGGTTTCCTACATAATGTATAAACGCTGACAGCAAACTAATTTTACCATTTAATTCAAAACGATGTTAGTAACAAAAAGCCGTAGGTACGTGGTAGAGTCGAAGAAAAGTAACCATGTAGGGTTGATTAGTATTCGGACGACGCCGAGTGGACGCCCTGCGCCGCTGCGCTTGAATAATTCAACGGTCTAGCACCGACCAACTCTAATATAATATGGTGACGAGTAATTTAAAACATCAGCTTAATACGAAAAAATAATAGGTTATATTTTTTTATGCCCTATAGGTACTAGCTGACCCATAGATTTCAAAAAAAAAAAATAGGTCTATGAGATGACCCGACAGACGCTGTCCTGTCCAAATTTCAATAAACTTGTTTGAGTTATGATCTTGAGTTCATACAAAAATCCCGTAGTTCCATTTCTCGTTTTTCCCAATTTTTTCAATATTCCGGGTTAGTTTTCTGTTTTCTTTCCCTAAAACCTCAATTCGAACTATTACGAATATTAAAAATTCTATATAGGTCCAGCCGTTCAAATAATGCGTTTACCAAAGAATAGCATTTAATTTTTATTTAAATACATGTATAACTACATATATATCTAGATATGCCTAGCTATGTAAAAGGCGGCCTAAAAAACTGACATCAGGGGCCTTACGGCTACCTGTTATAAGCAATTCAGTTTAGGTGCTTGCGAAAAGTTGCGCGACCACAAAACCGTATCTCCGCACGTTAAGGTTCATGTACTTACGCGTGTTTTCCAAACTGCGCTGTATCGAGCCCGCGTCAACAGTTAGCCGTAAGGCCCCAGGCTTACTCAGGCTGAGTGACTCAGCCCATAAGAACTTATTTATCCATTTCTTTAGGTTAGCACTGATACCTATTATTAACTTGCATTAACCTCAGGTTAATGGTTCAGCTACCGTTTTCAAGATTATTTGAACCAGGGTAAATAGCAAACTTAAAACGGCGCTAAAACAGAGCGCTTGTTTAATGATAGAATTAAGGTTTGTTATCAAATAATTCACACCGAAACTGCGGTTCAGTTTTCTCATGACCTTTTTGTGGGTTGGATTTGTTTAAGCAGTAAAACTGTAATTGCTCTAAATGTTATTTGCTGGTATTTGAGGTATTTCTAATTAAAAATCAGTTATAGAGGACGTTGAACGTAATTCCATAAAATGCCTTACCACGCCTGCGGTATAAATAACTGAACATTTTTTGATGAGTGAAACGTTAGCGATTTCTGGCAGGGAGCCAATAGCTGGTCCGGCCCTATGCTCCGACGTTTCGTATTTTTATTTCATGCACAGATTGTGATGCCATTAATCGTAGCCTCGAATGAATTATATATTTTTGCTCTCACGAGAGCCAGATTGAAGTTCAGCGCCGGTAGTAGACGAAAATGTTTTATTACCACGTGTATTATTTTTTTATTGATATTTTGTGTTATGCCTTTCATACAAATATTTTTATAGGACTTTTCTCATTGCTTTGTTTTATGATAATTTATACACTATACATGCAGAATTACAGGGAACGGTGGTAGTTACTAAACCGAAAAGAAGCCTTTAACCAACCCTGAAATCGCGAAATTCACATTTAGGCTTTTTTCCTGACTTGTCGCTGCATCAGCGCTACGGTATTGGTAAAATTTGTTTATGATGATGTCCGTACAATAACCTTCTTTCAGCTTACTACCACAGTTCCGTCCAACCCTGTATAGTTTACTCTGGAATATCCACAAAGGGTTAGCAATAAATTTATGGGTGTTGTAGGTAATGCAAACCTACAAGAATAGGCCAATAATGCACTTCGATGCCTTGCGTAACCTCGTGATTCATTGACGTGGTCGATGTAAAAGCACTCGCGCTTAAAAGTAGCAGTGCAGATATTATTGTAAATAAAACCAGCATGATTTAGAAAATAAACAGTTCGCCGGGCGAAATGGGTCGTAACTAAGAATAAACACAGTAAGTGCAGCATAAGGAACGGGATTCCGTTGTTGTTTGCGCAAGATTAGATACATAAACCTGTAGTCGAGTGGAGACCTATTAAGAGGGTGAGACTGGGCAGCCGACCGGTAGACGGTAGCTATCAATTATCACTGACCGGATTTGATAAAAATCGTCTTTATCAAATTGGAGGACCTACTAACGATAGCCGTGTCTGTGTGAATTGAACTCTATATTTTTTTACAACATAGTTAAGATAACTTTTTAGTGTTCCGTACCCAAAGAGTAAAAAACGCGACCCTATTACTAAGCCTACGCTTTTTGTCTATCTGTCCGTCCGTCTGTCCGTCCTACCTTTCGAACCGTAATAGATAGCCAGTTGAAATTTGCATAGAATATGTAATGTTACGGCGAATTAACTAAGAAATAATAAAAAAAGTTAAAAAAAAAACCGGGTTTTCGTTAAAACCTATTTTTTAACGTATTTTTGTTGTTGGTCTAGTGTAAAAACGGTAATACGTACAAGCGTCAAATTAATAATAAATAATGGCCAAGTGCGAGTCGGTTTATTGTCGTATTCGGTTACTTGGACGACCTTATCATTTCTGTCATCGAAACGAAATTGCATATTTTATTAATTTTTAAGTCTGATTTTGTTTTTTTCTGATAATTATTGTATTTTGTGGTGGTACGGAACCCTCAGTGCGTGAGCCCGACTCAAACTTGGCTGGTTTTATTTCGATTGATCGTTAACTTGGCAAATTCTGGAGTTGGATCAGCCTTTGCTTATGTTTGCTCAACCCAGTTTACTGACATACGAAGTGCGAAATGTGCGTGTTACTGAGTAATATAACACAGTGCAATCATGCTAAGAAACACTTATTTTCTTGTAATATTACGATAGCGAATAGGTACCTAAATTCAAAAACACGCTTATGTAACTCGATAAACAAATCAATTCAGGGATTTACTTGTAGCTAGTTCCTCTATCACATCTTGGCTCCATCATCAGATATGGTGGGATTGAATTTTGTCTCGCTCTCTCGGCCAATGAGAGAGCAAGACAAAAGTCAATGTAAGGTTATGTAAAAATGTTTTTGAGATTATGGGTTAACCCACCAGTTAGATGGTACCAATTAGTGGACGTATTGTCATCCAGATTACATTTGACTTCCAAGATTTGTTTACATGGTTTCTTAGTTAGTTATATATATATATATATATATAATATAAATAAACTAGCCGCCCGTCCCGGCTTCGCACGGGTCGAGTTTTTCTTTACATTCTACTAGCCGTCCGCCCCGGCTTCGCACGAGTGTCAGCTCGGCCTTCGGCCTCGCTACAAAATATAATAAGGCCTATGTCACCCGGGGATAGTGTAGCTTCCCAACAGTGAAAGAATTTTTCAAATCGGTTCAGTAGTTTCGGAGCCTATTCATTACAAACATACAAAAATAGGTACAAATCTTTCCTCTTTATAATATTAGTGTAGATTAATAATTATAGCCTATGTACTCAGGGATAGGTAATGTAGCATTCTAATGGTGAAATAATTTTAAAATAGGTCCAGTAGTTTTTATAAGTTAATTCGTTACAAACATAGAAATCTTTCCTCTTTAAAATATTAGTTTAGATTGATGTGTGTATGTTCCCTATATATGCACTGCTATATAGGGAACATAACGGCTGGACCGATTCTGACGGGACTTTTTTTTCTTTTTTTTATCCACGCGGGTGAAACGGTGTGGCGAGCTAGTGGCTAATGAAAGCGTGTTAAAACAATAAAACTAACCTGATCAATGTTTTCTGACAAGTCGTACAGGCTCAGGTTGTACACTGTGTTTCTGAAAACAAATAAATTAAGTTATTAAAAAGATATAACTCGCATTGTATAAATAGTAGGTAGGTAGTAACTGAAAAGTAACAGCGGCGCGCTGCGTACCTATCTATACCTACTGGTAGATACAGAGCTCTTTCATACAAATATCAGCTATACCATAGAAAACTGATATTGACAGCGAAATGTATGGAATAGCTGATATATTTTGCGCGATTTCAGGGTTTGTCCCGTTCATGATGATGAGCATAACAGACTCTTTTCAGCTTAGAACACCCCTTTCGCATAACTTGTGTAGCTCGCCCTTGAGCTTAAAATATACCTTAACCCATTAATGGGAAAGAAGAAAATAATATTTTAATTTGGCGTCTTCCAGTAGTCGTCAGCGGAAATTTCTGCAGAATACTACAGCGAGTTTCTTTTAGAAAACTTCACTTTCCCCAGTCAAATTAAAGTTACTTCTATGTAAAAATTCGAAAGCATGAGTCGAAGTAAAGCTTCTTACCTGCCGCCAACTATGATAGAAAAGTCATCCTTGTCTAAGATACGGAAGTGGTCTGGCGCCGTCGCGTTGCCCACGAACTGTTCTGAAGTTTCATCGCCTGTAACAAACCAATTCATTGAAACTTTGCACGGCTGCGATAACCTTAGCTATATGGATATAAACCCGTAATTATCGAATGAATCTCGTAGTCTTTTTTCAAATAAAAAAATAAAACAAGCTTGCCTAAGGTCAATGTGGTACTTTTTTCCGAAAGCTGTGCTTGTTTTTTAAACATATGTACGAGTACTTGTTAACCTATTTATATCTGAAAATACACAACTAAGTATTAATTTTTATAAGAGCTGTAGACGTTTAGCAAGATGTAATGCGACTTCATTTTACGGTTTAACATAGCTATAGATAATACGTTTAGATATCTTTTTACATACTAAAATGTATAAGGTTTCTACCTGTTATATACGGTACCTACCTATAAATACGATTTCCTGGAATTTCGTAGATTAATACAAGCTTTAGATTAACTTTGGTCTCCAATGAATATGGAAGTCTAACGTCTATAGAAATCTCTTTTTGTCAGATCAAACGAACAATGCTCCTATTGTGGAGCGATTAAACAACAATGACGGTTCGCGATTTCATAACAATTGGTGGGGAGATTCTCACGTGGCACTCCGCCGAAATCGCATACATACGATCCTTAGCGTTTCTTGCACCTGCAGTGTCGGTTGCATGGCATGGGAATTATTTTACTTCTATGTTAAAATAATGCTTCCCTTAAGAAACGCTTTTCGTAGAAACATCCAATGTAGTTATACCTAAACCACGAAATCTGCGCTTGCGCATGCATGCGCATTGCGATGATTTTTGTTTTTACCTCATTACCATATCAGAGATTACCATTGTTTTTAGTTGTTAATCAATTTAATGGTTTTTACCTAGTTTAACGTATATCCTAGCATTGGCGTCCGGCATCCAGGCGTTCGCCGTGGATGCAAGCAACACGAGGACCGCGCGGGCGACGGCCATTTTGATTTAGTATCTCCTTTCCACGCACGCCATCTTCCCGCGCCTTTCTCTTCGCTCTGTAACAATAAAAAATTATAAGATTCAACATGGATTGCTATTATCGTCCATGATAATCAAATAATAAAAATTTATACGCTTGACCTCTCGTAACCTTAGTAGAGTCCATAATTAAACAGTTTTAGAATCACATTATAATGTTAATTTAAATAACTTGCTCGCGTAAACAAAGTTATCGTTGAAAGATAAGAAAACATGCGTTGTAAATAATATTTTTGCTATCTATTAAATTGGTCTAGTAGGTTGGACAATTTAATTGCTTCGTTTGTAAAATCATCATCATCATTTTAACCTATAGGTATGTTATGAGGATATGTTAATGAGGATAGGCCTATGGGCCGTTTGTAAAATGAGGTCTCATAAATATATAAATATTTTATTTACAGGATTACAATAAAGACATGACTTTTTCTATCTCACGAAAAACATCTGCCCGAAGTTAGTTAATCCATTGGCAACAGGTGAAACAGAGCTGAATCAATAATATAAAGAATAGGTACATCGGTATTATAAATGAACTGGATGTTGTTTACTTTACGCAAATTTACTCGTGTGGTGAGTTCTCGGTCACACGGGACGGGACGCCAACTTGATGCACGCACTGTATCCTCTCGCGCTAGCAAGACAGGACTTCGCATTTACCTTTTTTACTATTTTTAAGTATCTCAGTTCGTAATCGTGAGAAGCAAAACTCGATCTAGCCTTGGCCATCTGATGCTCGCTGTTTCGATATCTCTTTAATACCTTACATCTCGATCAAAATAGTTTATTGTGAGGCGTCCGTGTTTTTATTTAGTCATTTAACTTCGCATAGCCATCGTAAAACATTTGTAGAGTATTACAGAACGGGTTATAAATATTTATTACGATCGCATGAGGGTTTATAATAGACATAAGTTGTAATAATAGCAGTACCTAAGCAGGTAAAATGTCGAGGTCTGGACGGACTGGTTTTTACTACGTACTGTAACGTTTTACTGAAGAAGTTAGTGCTTGCAAAACTTAACGGCAAAACGCGGTTACTGCAAACGTTACATGCTTATTGGGTCGGTTAAAATGTTCTTAGTAGTTTCTCTAAACAAACTAGGTATAATATTTGCGAGCATTTGATCTTAGTTGAGTTAATGAACTCTTGCGTTAGTCTTGGGTTAGTGTTATCTGAAGTTTTACAGAGCATATTAGTTACTTGCTTTGTGTTCAACTATCAAGTCCTTTTGGCTTGATATGGCATAAAGTAGATGTGTGCCACTGGGTAACTAGTACCTACAACATTTGCATGTGACGTTAAGCAGCGTTATTACTCAAAGGGTTGAGTTTCATGTAACAGAAGGCGTGTTGCACAATTACGCAGATGTTGCACAAAAGGATCGCGAGGGGGTGCGCCTGCATTTACTTTTCGTTCTATCCATCTGTTTCGGGATTGCGTTGCTGTTTTGGAAGTAGGCTGCCTGATGTGCGCTGCATTGTTACCGTTACAATATTTGAGCTGGTTGGGTTTTGCCGCAGCGATATATTACACATCGAACCTGCAATTTATCGCCACTCGAACTAGCGGTACAATTGCTGGGCTGAATAAACGAGCGGTCACTTGACATAGGGCGTAACTCGGTAACTCCCCCGTTATGTTACCATACATAACGTACACATTACGAATGCCCTTGAAACGCTAAATGGAACCTTCATCAAATGTTTATATAAACAATCCTAATTCATCGACACGTAGATAAGTATTACGTATGTAAATTATGATGGGTAACAAATACCAGAGTAATAAATTATGAAGAGCACCTATAAGTCCAAATAAGATATAACTTCACGCAAACCGTGCAGGAATATTCGGATGAGTATTTTAGGAAACAGGTTTGTGTCCTGTAGTTTAGATAGCACTCCGAGAACTAACATCCTAGCATGTCGGCCATCTTTGTCTGATTAAATATTTATACGAGATAAATAAAGCACTTCAATATTGTATTCTCACATTAGTGTGATTGGCTTCAGGCTTTCTGGATTGGATTACAGAGCATGGGATTGTATGTGTGGCATAAATAAGATAAGGCTGTAATTACGCAGCCGCGGTTGTCATTCGAGCCCTTATGTCGTGGCGTGACGAAGACCTACACGATCCCACGCGCTTCGGGAAGCTGCGGTTCTCTAGCGATGAATAAATCCGAAGCCGCAAACTGCGCGCTAACACACAGGGGTTTACGGGCAAGGGGGTTACATGGGTTTACCCTAAGACGATAAAAGACAGTTTTCGCGACATTTTTCCATATCAACGCACGATTTATAGCCGCTTCCGGCGATGTCACGCCTAAAATATGTAGCTTCTCAAATGAAATGTGATAGAGATAGAAGGACGAAAACGTGACGACTCTCCGGGACTTGGGTCGAAATGGCGATCGGACTTTTCCCTTGTAAATTATGAGTCGAACGTTTTATATTGGATTTTATTATTCGGGTTGCATAATTTAAGGATTTATTATTATGTAATCTCTGGCTTGTGGTATCAGTAAGGTACCTATAAATACAGTCAAACCAGCGCATTGTCACAAGAAACGGTGGGAAAATCAACATTATTTAATTGACAGCAGCTGCACTCAAAAAAAAGTCTCCTTATTGTAATATTTTTCTAAAATTGAGTATTTTCGAGCTTTGATTTGTAATACAAAATGGCCACGTCTTGTAACAAAAAATACTGGTTGACAATTCTAAACGTAGTTTTCAAATTTTTTACTGACTTCAAAAAAGGAGAATTTCTCAATTCGAATGTATGTTTGTTACGCGATTACTCTGCTAATGATTAATTGATTTTGATGTTTTTTTATTTGGTAGGTCATACTTCAGAGGTGGTCCCCATAGAAATTTTATCGAAAATGATTCAGCGCTTTTGGAAAAAATCAACGAAAATTTAAAATATATACACAGATGACGTTTTGGTTTGTGGTTCCCTTCAGCAAAAGTTTTGATGAGGACTTTTAATATCTGTTTTAACTGTAATATTTCTAGTTAGGTTTCTGTAGCCCGACAAGGAACCCTTATAAATTCGTTTTGTCAGTCCGTCTGCACGTCTGTCTGTCCGTCCGTCCGAATCATTCTAACTTCCATATTTCTTATATCTCGGGGTGACGAGCGCAGTGCATTGCCATCCAGGGTTTTGAACTGTTGAAGTTCAAAATTCTGAGTGGCGTTGAGCTGTTATGGGCAAGCGTAAAGAGCCATCAGACAAGCGACTTCGCTCGTCTCATCACCCAGTATCATTAAAAAAAAGTTTAAAAAAACGGCATAAAATTGAATCAACTATAAAATTAAAATAAACAATTTAAATAATAGTGTACTCCTGACTGCACATTATATATTTCAATTCAATTCTTTATTTATACAGCAAATAACTTAACAGCTTATTACCATGAAATTACTTAATACAAATTCAAAATTAAAATCTACTTTATACACTAAATTAAGAAAAAATTCAAATAGTATAAAAATTTATATAACAATACAAAAAAAAAAAGAGTACGCCTCACTGTATATCATTGAACTTTTTATAAAAAATTATCTGCTAATAAAAATATTTATATTTATCAGCAAATATGTACATTATGTCGACTTGTGGTTGTGATGTTACAAGTTCGTAATAGTAGCACTATTGCTTTTTGTTGATTACATATCTAGTATCTACCAATAGGAATTCACAATGTTATATCGCTCACTGTAATAGGTACATATAAGTGTCTACAAAAATGAAGTTTGCAGTTCGTATTATAGTAATATTACGCTGGGCGTACGTACGTTTTTCTTTTAGTCACATGCACAGAATATAATTGATGTCAATTCAATGCTGAATCATCAGCATTGTAGATATAAATTAATAACTACAGCCTACAGGACCTACCCAAAAAAGTTTTGTGGCATTATGACTCGTCGCATCATATTTCCCTACATGTAGCTGTTATGTGGAACCTAGTTTTCCTGTCAAAAATGTACCGTTTTCGTAATTAAATAGTTCTAATTTTATGCTTAAAGATCACGCATACTCAGTGGAATCGTGTGCATATGAATGAAACTTCTAGAGTACGTGGGAGTCATTACGTATGTGAGAATGTAACCCACGACCACTCAAGCTGACCATCAGCCAGTACGGTATGCTTAACTAGCTCCGCTGACCCATTGGCCTCTGCTACAATTATTAGTTAACGCTTATTCTGCGCGGGCGCATCTAGAATTTTCAAACATTTAGGGTTACTTAAACTTCTAAATTTTTGGTAGAAATTGGCCTTATTTTCAGGTACTTTTTATGACTTTATCTAGGGAAGTAATATTGCTCTCGCACGTCTTAAAATATACAGCATCAGTACCGAAACTCACCCTAAAAATAATGACTCGTCAAGTGTCAAAAACGCAATTATGGTGTCAACCCTACGTCCACTCCACATTCATTATCAAGACATATGACGCATACGTAATTACGCCAGGATGTTGATAATGTCTTTCATTCATTTCTATTGTTATAACCAAGTTATAACATAGTCTTACAATACGTTTCTTCTATTTATAAACTACACAAGAAATCTGAGATGAATCAGGAACTCTTAAATAACTAAGGTGGCGAGTATGTGGCTTTATATTTGTGATATTTTAACGTGATGCACTGCAGTTATATTTTACTTTGTTTGCGCAAGTGATTATCCCTGTCGTCTCCTGATTAGATAAATTATCATTTTCGTCATGCTACAAATGATAAGTTTAGTCATGCAAGTCTTGTTTTCGACTACGCTAAGAAGGCGTTGTTTTTCAACTTACACGATTCAGTTTTTCTGCCTGCCTACGCATTTTTTGAGAATGAACTATAATTATGTATGCGCTGCCAGACAAACGTTGCGTATGTGCGGGTAGGTAGGTATATACCTAGTTCTTCATCAGTGCAAGTTCAATGAGGTTATTGAAAGGTCGTCTTTAAAAAATAATATTAAGTAGGTAGGTACTATGCTTGTGTTTGACCGCAGCTTCGCCTGATGTTAAGCGATGATGCGGTATACAATGTAGCAACTTTCCCTAAAAGAAACATTCACTCACGATTTTAACACCCATTTTGTAAATAATATATTTTTAGACTTGATATTTATTACTATTGGGGATGTCTTTTAGTTTTATTAGAATAGTTCTTTAGATTTTACCTATATTCAGTATTAATAAAATAAAATACTGTTTTGAGTATACGATTGTGTGAACAAACAATCGCAGTTGAGATTTCTACCTCACCTACGAATATTCTCTTGAATGAATTATTATAATATTGTGCTCGTTATCTCTGCAGACTTTCTATTAGCGATTGAACTGTGTGTGTGTGTGTGGTCAAATGACACAAATTAATAAGACTGTTATCTAATTACTCATAATTTATCGAGGAATCGGTCATTAAGATAGTATAGTACCTGCGCGCTTTATAAAATGCGATTTAACTGACTCAGAAATGGAAAGAAAAGAAATAACTGAACAGTTTTCAATTAACAGACACCGCTATTTCAAAACTACTATTGTAAACGATTGTGGAACAAAAACAGGGCATAACAGAATGCTTTTGACTGATCAATTTACACCGTTTTGAATCATGAATTTCTGAGCTAGTGGGTAGAGCGTCGACGCTCGCTACCTCGCTAGTTACTTGCTCTGTGTCAACAATGTGCGCTCTCTCCTTCTCTCCCCTATACGGTGTTGTTTCTTTGTACCGCCTCCACTACGCGACGCCATCCTTCGAGCCCGTGGTGACCGTCAATTTACCAAGTAACGGTTAGCTAACCACTAACATGTAACTGTAACTCACCACTTGAAAATATTCTCCGCTCTGTAATCCAATTACGGCCCTGTTCCAACTCCCGGGTCATGAGGGCAGTAAAATCCAATTTTGGTAACACAAACACTCACAAATTATACAACGCTTTACTGACTGACAGTCAGATAGTGCACAGCGTTCACGATAAAATCACAAAATCGGTCGGAGACACAGTATCACAGCGGACAGCACAAACCGGTTGTAAAGTGGGAGAGTGTAACAACTCGGTAGTGTTTACAGTGGACGCGTCGGTTCTTGGAGCGAGGCGAGTAGCGCTGTCGCGTGCTCTCGTGGCGCACTCGTCAGGGGCACTGGCGCGATCGGGGCGCCCCCCCTGCTGCCTCACTCGCTGTCTGAACCCGCCCAACAGGCTTCGTTTGCGTCTCTACCATGCGTGTGCGCCGATGCCACGTTTACCACTCGCTCGATACAAGCGTTGCCAGTTCTACGATATTTTTTGTTTTGTTTTGTGTTGACGCTTTCAAATGAGGGGCCATAAAATAGAGACGTAGTTCGACAAATAAAAAAACTAAAGGGTATCTAGACAGCACCAGTTGGTACTGAAATTGTGAATAGTAAGCATGTTGAAGGACAACGAAATATGACTAAGCATAGTTGCATAAATATTGTAGCCATAATTATGTTAAAACAATACCTACTGCATACCACTAAAAAAAATCATCATATGCCCCCATTAAATCTCAAAAATTATATTATTTTATACTTAGAACACCATAGCAAACTGCTATCCTAAAAGCAAATGGCAAAAGCCACATGTGGCGATCCAAGTTTATTTTCATTTCTACCTCTCAAGCACCCCTCGCTGAGCCAGGTAGGGGACGCGATGTGGCCGTATGAAAAAATTGAGGGATATATGTATTATGCTTTTAGCAAAATAAAGTAGACTTTGGTAGACGATCAACTATGTTTTTATCAGTTATCGCGATCTGAAAATGACAATACCTTCACAGACTCCTACCTTATTGCCAAACATTAAAAGACTTTAACATTTTTAAAGTAGGGACTTTCCTAAATTTTACCGAGTAGTACCGGTCTACTGTTTAATTAGGAGAATAGCTCCTAAGCCTCAAGGCTGTTATTTATTTCAATTGCCGAGATGTCAAAATAGAGTTAAATTTAATACCTATACATAATTGAATCTTTAATTTATTAAGTAGATTTTACTTTCACTTGTCTTGTCCGATAATTGTGGGTTGTGTGTAGGCATTATGATCGTCTGAGGAATTGCCTGCATCTGACGTAGCTTCGACAAGAACTCGCACTTACGCTAAGCTCTAGGAAAAAGACATGTCCACTGGAAGTTTTGGCACAGCACGGACAGATAGTCCCAATTGGTATTTGCAGGCGTTTGGACCATGGATTTGAAAATAATTTTAGCAGAAAGCAAAAGTAAAGCAATTTTAAGTTGTCTATTCCTTACGATTGAGTAATGACCACAGGTTTTGGTACATTTGTTGTGGGAATATTGTAAGTGTACGTGTCAGGTGCTACCTGGCAGAGTACCTGCGGTAATACCATTATGCAGCCACAGCTTTCTGTCAAATCTGCTCTTGCATTCGAGAATTCCAGATATTCGTAACCAAGTGTTGATGCGCTTCGTGAAACGATTTGATTTTCAACTTCGTTTTCCTGCATTCGAGTCAATAATCTACAGCTCTCGAGATTTGTAAAATGTTTTCTCGAAATAGAAAAATCACGATGCGCGCTGCAGCAACCCTTTAAAACTTACCCACTTACTTTCTGAAGTCTCTACCTACAAACTCCCCTTTTTCTTAAAAATAAGCTTTTCATCCGGATGACTTCGATTCTAGATTTGTATTCATAAAACGGACTAAAGTAACAATCAACAGCCGATGCCCTGCGGCTACAAACGTTCGGACTTTCTCTTGAATAACATTACGAAAGATAAGTAAGAAGAGGTCCGAGATCTCTGTGTTCCGATAGGCGACGCAGGTAGTAGAGCCCCGGGTATGGGTTCCACGCGGTAGGTTGGGTTATCGCGAACATTTGTCACGAGCCAGGCTATTCAGCTATGATAAAATACCCCCGGACTAGGATACGCGAGCTAACTATCCGACTTTGTATCAGTTGGAACTAGGTAGGTACTCGGCTCACCGAATTATCTAGAACAACTTTGGATTAATAACGCATAGACCAGAATAAAGTCGGATCTACCAACTCAGTTATTGTGTGGGTATTATTTCAGTCCTACTATATTTTGCTCCGAATTACGTTATCAGATATGAAACGGTTTACGATCTCTCTAGAGCTTATTTGCATATCAGTGCCGGGTGTGGGCGCCGAGTGCGCCACGACTCGGGACAATATATTTCAGCAAAAGACGACGTCGCTATCTCTGCCTATTGTACGGAACACCAAGAAAGGTGCTTTCGCGACTGGCGTCGTGCCACGGCACGACCAAACAAAAGTCTTTAGGTACTTCTGAACCTTAGTATTCGCCCGTGTACAGAACTTCTAATACATATAGCAGCCTTTGCCTATTCTAGTCTTTAGCGTATTAAAAACTGTATATATATTCAAAAAAGTAAAATTTAGTCCCAGATTTTATTACGTTCGCCTCAGTTCAGCCGCGTTGACTAGTCGAGCTACAAAATAACCATTTCAAAAGTTGTGCAGTTTGCAATATCATCGATAAAGCGAAAATAGTTATCTCCGGTGCGCCAAAAGGCGAGAGGGTGGCGCAGATATCAGTTGGATCGCTCTAGGCTCTGCTAACGACGTCGTCGGCGCGGCTTTTTACTCCGCGTGGAAAACGGCTACATCTTTTCACCTCAAACCGTGATAAGGCACACAGCGCGCCATTTGTCATTACCATTTGTCGTCTATCGGTTTGCTTCTTTTTAATACCTTCGCCTTTTCTGCTACGTACCTCCCATTAATCAGATTTATCTACTCTTGGACTCAACATAAAAAAATATAAACCCAGGGATAGATACTGTTCAGAATGGGTTTTATTAACTTTCGTAAGATTCTGTTTAGATGTCTAGATGAGATTTTTCAAGCTAAAATTGATCGGCCCTCCACAAAATATTTAAGTAGTGGTATTTAATTTATATAAAAAGGCAGGTGCTAATAGTGGGCAACACAGTTCTTGTGTACTTTAAACTTCGACTTTAAATAACTAGTTGAAGAATTCGACAAATAGGTCGGTAAACCCCCAAGCTTCGATCTGACCCAAAAGCGTGACGTCTCACAGTCTAATCCACTCGAGTTTTCTAAATTCGTCTCGTCTACGCCGACGATAAAATTAGAGCGAAGGAACGCGTGTATTCCTCTTTTCTATTATAATGTCCATAATACGAGTTGCGTGACTCCGGAATCGGAATGCCATGCTTTTGGTATGGTAATGATGTTACGTAAATTCTGGAAAAAATGCTCTTAAAACTGACCTGTACCTACCTATTTGGTTCACAGAGTGGGACAATAGTATACAACCCTTATTATTCATTCGATTAATATGAGTAATCGACTACGTAAGATGTGATAAGAATGGTAGGATGCAGACTTATGGCTATACAAGATAAACACAAGATCACCGTGATGAACAAAGCCTATTGTGATTCGTTGATCTAAACGCGGGCGTTCGATATACCTGGCTAATTAAAACCAATCTCATACGACGTTCTAACAATGCTACAAGCAATTGTGTTTTTTATAGAGACAATTTACTCTTTAACAAGGTTTTATTGCTAAGAATTCCGAGGTTTCCCGGGTGGCGTTGGCATTGTCGCACATATATCTGAAAATGGGCAATAATTCATGTTTTGTATTTTGTGAACAATGATGCGATTAAGGTTTAGCCACATAAATTTCGTAAACGTTACATAAAAATGTGGTTTTGTCTCTCAAAGGCTTAGTGTAGCATACAACACAGGTGATATAAAGCTCGTGCGCGCGCAACGGCCATCTATTTCTAAACAAATGCAAATTGAGCGGGTAGGCCGTGTTGGTGCTGGACATCCGCTTAATAGCCGCGTATTGTGCTCTGTTCTCTAATGCTCGGGTAATTGGCACGAGGTCAGCTGCGGTCAGCTGCCTGCCAGCTCCGCAAATCTAACTCGACCAAGTAGTTCTACTGCGTTTTCATCCCGTGATACCTGCCTGCCGACTCCGACGCCTCTCAGCCGTAAGATTTAATTATACACATAATTAAATCCAATCGAGACTTCAATTTCATAACAGTTACGCTCGTTTACCAGATCACGATAGCGAACATAGAATGTCTGCACGCTAGAATCAGTGAAGCAGCAACGAGGATATCCACCGGTACTCGATCTGCGGTACTTTTTAGCCGTCTAATTAAATTTTCTCTCGTATCTGGATAACTCGATTCGTAAGATAGGTTAGTAAACCGCACACATAGTTCAATGATATTCGGTAGGAAAGCTCAACGCTAAGTTTTGGCAGATCACGTACCGCTATCTATCTCTAAGCTTTGTGATTTATTTCAAAGCGTTATGAATACTGTTGCAATAGGGTTTAAATTGGGGTACAGTGATTGAAAGATAAGTGAGCGGACTCGCGTGTCAGGCAGCTTGTCCTTGGTCGCCCACTGGCCGCAGGAAGTCACTCATTGTGTAGCGGTGACCCGTGTCCACTGCGTCCACATACCGCCGAGAGTAGATACTGATCCATTGTGCTGCTCTGCAAGTATCACTTGCCTCATCACAATAGGACTTCCACACGGATTAATTATGTGCCCTTTATTGTTTCTTATATGTATAACCAGCAATTTTACCACGAGTCTTAGTGGTTTTAGTGCAAGCACATGGGTGTCGATAGACGTGGTGTCTGCCCGGATGCACGCGAGTAATTACACAGTGACGTCACGAGACGTCGCTCGGCTCCCACACGATCCTCCTTATCACGACAATTAAATCTTACTGACCTGCTGCAACTGACCCCCGTCGTCTTTTCTTGACTCTTAATAACACACATCAGGTTATGAAATTTTCGCTATAAATATGAATGATATTTGTACGTATTAGGTACCTCGTTCGTAGATGTAGTAATTGAAATACGTTTGTCTAAATTTTAATGTCACCCAGATGTAGCTCCGCTATAGCTTATTTTATCATTAGGTAAGTATGCCATTTGAAGCCAATAAAAAGTTCGTTAGTTCCCAAAAATACTATGGACTAGATAACAGAAAACGTAACACGTATGTCCATAGTTGTAAGCTTACATTGTAATTTGCCTTAGGCCTTTAGACTGCGCAGTGCAACAATTGTTTCAAGGGTGGGTATGGATCTAATCATACAATTGAGATAACACTAACCGAACGGAAGCGTTTCGTATGTAATTAAGGTTCTATTTCCTTATGTACAGGATCACAATGTTATCTCTCGTATTCAGGTGCCGGGGAAGGCATAACGCGTAATAATTAATCTCAACTAAGTATAGAGTGTGAGAAAACGAAGTAAAATAGAGTGTCGTGAGACCGACGGAAAACAAAAGTCGGCACTGCAGGCGCGGGGCGTCACATAACACAATTTCCCACAACTGGCAATACCTACTACTATATTTGTTGGGAATTGCTTTGTCTCCGCAAAAACAGTGCACTTACTAATCACTGAGGACGAGGAGATAAGGACAATGGGCAATTTTTCTTATGCGTTCCCAACACTACAGTAGGCCTATGTGCATGTAGTATCTATGTAAGTGTTGGTAGCTACAGTATAGTAAAATTTCGCTTGAGTTAGTCTTACTATTTGTACCCGTATATTAATGTACCTATCACAAGTGTGTCCAAACTCCTACCCAAATAAGTCGCGGTTTTCTATCGGTAACTACGTTTTTGTAGCTATCATACACATGAGCTGGCAACGCTGAGCTGGACGTTGATATGGTTTTCCCCCATTTTTATGATTCAGTAGGTCCCTTTCAAATGTTATCATAACACCTACCATGTGCATAAAAGGCTTGTTATTGCAGTAGGTACCTACCCATCTACGCATTACGACACCTCATTGCTGAATAGCTATGTTAAACAGGCTATTGTATCACCGATCATTACCGACGACTTGTCTAATCGGTAATTTATACTAAAATGAGTATCATTATCGGTCTTGTACATCACCGTAGTACATTAACTGTTATTTATTCTATGGTATTATGATGAAGATTCCGCAATTACTGTATAGCCAATATAGAAAGCTGTACAGTCGCCTGTGCTATGATATAATACTGGTGAGGTCTATTCTCTTCTGCGGTGGGGTAATCCAACCAAACCATCTCAGAATCAAACGGTTATGTTGATTTAGCTGTATAATTAACAAATGCTTATAACTAGCCATAAAAAAGGAATAAACCGAGAGGAAATTTCACTAGTAAAATAGTAGATTTACTACTTAGGTCGATTGGTAATTTTGATTGACTTTTATTATAGATAGATATAGATAGTATTAAATCTTGATTAGAAGCATTCGATTCTAAAATATATTTTAAAATAAATGTTTAAGTCTGTGTTGATTAGGTAAATGCATAGGTTATAGTGGTAACCTCTTTTGCAGGGGTCCGCCTGGGGAAGTACCACACCTTTGCAAGTTATTCAAAGCAGTAGTGTGCAAACACTACTGTGTTCCGGATTGAAGGGCAATGTTTCCAGCGAAATTACAGGGCACACAGAGATTTGACATCTTTTATCTCGGGGTGACGAGCGCAGTGCATTGCCATCCAGGGTTTTAAACTGCTGATGTTCTAAATTCTGAGTGGCGTTGTGCTGTTACGGGCAAGCGTGAAGAGCCATCAGCGACTTCGCTCGTCTCGTTACCCAATATCATAAAAAAATACCTTTTATATGGAAAAGTAAGCAAAGCTCTTACCCTCTTACCCCCCTATACTTCCTCTATACTTACGTAAATATTGGTAACTATAATTTTTTTACCTGTTTAGGTTTCTTTATTGTTATTTATGATTTATTGGGGAATCCCTGAACATGATATTCCTTTCGTAAGAAAATAGTTTAATACGGCTGACATAATCATAATCCAGACCCCCCTCCATTGATGTTTACGTAATACTTAAATGCCTACCTAACACTTACATTTCTACTATCAAAAATAAGTGTTTAAACTTTTTTTTTTGTAAAAGCTTTATTAAATAGACAACTATAATTATCAATATAAAAAACCGACTTCATAAAAATGACAGAACTGGACCAAATTGAAATGGAACCACACGGGAAGCGCCTGCTTACAAATAAAAAAGGATAATCAAAATCGGTTCATGCAGTCGAAAGTTACGAGTATGTGGTAATAAACATTAAAAAAAACACAGTCGAATTGATGACCTCCTCCTTTTTGGAAGTCGGTTAAAATATCATTAATAGACAAATTATAAATAACCTAAAAGGTCAACGGCGGAGGATTAATAAAAAATATATATAAATAAACTAAATAAAACAAACAAACAACGCAAGCTTTAAAAAAAACACACGTATCCAAATAAGCCTAAAAAAACACTCACAGATTCAAATAAGCGTACACGACTTTCAGTTGAAAATGTTATGTTCGCCGAGTCGAGTCTAATTTTGGCGCGGTCAGTAGTCAGCAATAAAGCAGCAACTAGTCGGTTAAATGTGACAAAACCTCATTTGTCATGAGCCGCTGTAATGTTTAACATCCTGCTTGACTCGTGCCCTTTTTGTGCGGTTTCGCGATGTTTTGTGCGCTCTACGGACACAGGAAGTCCGGAACGTTGCGAGATGTGATACTTTGGATGTATGTACGAGTAGGTTAGGTTCCACGTAAATGATTCCACTAAACACATTGCCCTGCTCGCCCTAGTTACACTTACCGTCAACGATCTATCTCAACTGAAGTGTAGGTCAGTTTGAAATGGACTGCTCGAATTACAAACTTCTACAGACTACTCGTACTGGATTTACATTAAGAAACTAAAAACTAAAATTTGTTTTCTGTTTTAATGTGACCTTACTAATGATTTGTCATCTTTAGTCTACATATAATATTATCTTTGGGTCTACACGTTTGAGCACAAGAGCATTTGCTGGTATCAAAGAGTTACCGTGAGTTTTAATAAGTTTTTTTAATGATTGTAAGTGCGGCCGCTGAAAGAATGCGTCAACTGAGACTGACATAACATTAACATTGCCATAACATTATACAAAGATGAATGAATAGGTACAGTAAATTCTGATCACTTTTACTAGCTTTTTAATCTAAGATTGTAGCTGGTAGCCAATATACTACAGTAAAATAATTAATAATTATCAATATTTAAAACTCTTTTTGGACCCGGGTATGTCCTAAAACTGCGACCAGAACCACCGGGGGATGGGCAGCAGCGTCCTTATAGTACACGGTGAACGTACTGCGATCCCCAAGTCGCCTGCCAAGCGTGGGGATTATTTCATCTGGGCAAGCGTGTTCCAAATTTGTTGGGGTAAAAAAAGCTATGGAGCCTATACGGGTGACCGCTGGGCTTGAAAAGCGTTAGGTTGTTGCGTGTTCAAGTCCCGGGTCCGTACCAATGAGCTCTTTGGAGTTTATGTACGGATTTTCATACCACTGGCTTTTCGGTGAATGAAAACATCGTGAAGAAACCGGATCGGAAAAGAAATTCAATGGCATATGTGAATCCAACAACCCGCAACTTGTCCAGCGTGGTAGATATGACCCAATCGCCGTTTCGGGAGTAGGCTAAAGTCCAGAAGTAGACTATTAAAAGGCTGTTTGATGCCATGCTATGCGTTCCATTTTCGGCTTTATCCACGCTTACCATCGAGCGAGGTAGAACCAAACGCAAACCCAACGACTACATAATTGCAATATACATACAACTTGTATATAACAGTGAAAGAAATTACTTTTTCCGTGTATTCACATATGTGAACGTATGCAATTAGGTTTTGAATTCAATATGTTGCTCGTTTAACGCTTAGTCAGGTAATTATAATATTACTACTTATGTGTAATTCAATATAGCCGCCAAGCGTCTGATCCTGTATCTAATATATATAAGGTATTACATTCAATCTTGCACGTTGCATAAACAAAGTTATCAATTATTTATGTAGGAAGTATTGCTGCAGCAGCGGCCGGCAACAGAAGCATTCATGGACGAACGTGAAAATGTAGGCCGAGGCGTAGTCGCGGCCAGCATACATGAGTCCATAAATGCTCAGTTGCGCCCAAGGCTTGCACAGTACTTTTCTCAGATAACGCGCAAATTCAAACAAGTAGGTACTACCTATATTATTGAACATTTTATTTTGAAAATACCTGTTTACGTGATCGAAGGAAAATACTGTGGTAGAATGTACAACTTTTTTGAACGGTGTACTTTCTGGGATTCGATGTGGCGTCTAAATATTTTCACTATCGCTTTCTTCGCTGAAACTAATTTTGTCAAATTTAATTTAATATATTCAACAAACATAAGCAATCATTTAAAAATAACAAACATACAAAAGCAAAACAACACAACAATTGTAAATTCCCTATCATCATCATCATCATTTCAGCCATTGGACGTCCACTGCTGGACATAGGCCTCCCCTATCGATTTCCAAAAGGACCGGTTGGAAGCGGCCTGCATCCAGCATTTTCCTGCTGTCTCTATGTTGAAATTCCCTATGTTAAACATTAATTTTCCACGCGCCAATATGTTCATCAGAAGAAGAAGAAAAAGTATTTTTGTTACATTAGACAGCTTTCTATCTGCAAGCCAGTATAGTCTGCAGAAATTTAAATAAATTCTTTGGTAAGTTACCTTCGTGGTAGCCATGTTTCGGAGTAAAAAGTTCGTTCCATTTTTAACCGACTTCAAAAAGGAAGACGGTTCTATGTTCCCTGGTATATATTTTTTTTATTAGGTAAGTATAATAAAAACTGAAATCCTGAAAATATTAATATTTCACACTGGCGAATGCACAAGACGTGCGACGCCAAATCTATTCAAGGGGAACGAATAAAAAAAGGCTTTTCAATCACTTGTCCGTTAATCTTATCAATTAAGTGCATGGACGTAATAAACCTTAGGTTAGGGTTGTTACGTCTATGGTAAGTTCGTAAGACGTTCTTTCTAAAAGTTGTTAGTCTGTGACCTCTAAACTTAGAAACTATAATGATTGCATGAGACCACTCTCCTTACGATGGCGACGATAAAATTAATAGAAACTTGTAGAGATCAAAGCCATCCATCGCTTGCATTATATGAAACGATGTTGAGATACAAGAAGATAACTGGCAATGTAATAGGCATTGTTCCAGTAGATCCAATGATCTAAGTCTCGTTTTCTATTGGGAAATAGCAAGCAGCGGTGAACGATCAAGACGTTTAACCTAAATTGTATGATTGGCCATACAGTTTGTCCTATGGACCCTTTAGATGCCTTAGATAACGTCCGTCACAGCACAACTGTCTTCGGAATTACCTCTAGGATGCTTATTGAACTGTCCATGCTTTATGGACTTTAAACAGGAAGATATCTATCGATGTCGTAACTCAAGGGACTGGGTTTTATTCACAGCAGTAACTTTCGAATTACCTCTAGTCCGCTACATGTTGTTCGTTTGTAAAACAAACTGGTGAAGGATGGAGTTGTATAAAGGTCCTTAGGTTTTTTAATATTTAAGATAGCTTTGCAATTGTCCACTTCATGTTTGAGACACGGACTGGGAAGGAGCATGCTTGTCTAGAAGAAACCTGCTTGCTCTTAATTTGAAGATTTATCGTACTTTTTGGGGAACACAGTATCGCTCTATTAATCTGCGCATTTTATGTAGGTATTGTAAGTACTTACTTAATAGGGGCCAGCTTCCTTCCAGACCTGCTGGAAGGTCCGGGGGAAGAGAACGAAGAGAGATAATGTGCTGCATTGGTTAAGGTCGAAGAAAGAATAAGATCCTCCAAATTCAGATGATCATCGGATCCTACGGTCTACATGAGGGGCTTGAGAGACCGCCTGGTTGCATTGCAGATGTTTGATACTCGCCCCTCTACTATCCTTGAGGGCAGAGTCCTTCAGAGTCAAGCCTTGGCGAAAAGCTCGAAGCTGATCTCCATTGGAGAGAAGATGAAGCCAAGATGGATTGAGTAACCAAAAACGAAAAACCTTTAAAACATGTACTTTATTAAAAATCATTTCAGCAATGTCGTAAATAACATGGCGCTAAGAAAAGGCTTAAATATTCCAAAATGACAATAAATAATCTCGAACAATCATTAGATTTATTACAGTGATTACTCGAGTAGATTGTTTCTCGGAAAAACATTCTTAAACGTTCTGTTTGTCTAACCTCGTGCTTAACAAACAGACCGAATGACTTATTTGCATAAAACGAATTCGGCGAACGGAAGACACCACCCGGGGATTATTTAATGAGGATTACCTAACATAACATAAGCACGGGTTGTGAAACAAACCTGTGACTTTCGCACGCGCTCTTAACAATGTTGAATATTAAAAATATAAATAAATCAGCAGGAAATATGCGCTCGGATATTTTCATTTTAGTTACGTTTTTTGTAATTGATGATTTTGTGGTTCTAAAATAATTTTGAACGAGCACTACATCTGTTCGCTGAAGCCTAAAATAAGCCAATATGGCTGATGCTCTGCGAACGTGGACTGTGGGCGTTGCGGGCGCGTGGTTGCCTTCGCCAGTTTACGCTTCCCGAGACCGAAATAATCCACAATCGACGGCATCCGTTATTGAAAGGAGAATTGCACCTAGTTGTTATGACGGTGAGGCAACAGGCTGGTCCAAAAATATATTTAATTGCGAATGTTTTTCGCCACGCGTCAAGCATCTAGGTAGGCACCTATTCATTCAAAGGTCATTCATGCATGTGTAATCGAATCTTTAACAAATCTTCAATGTAGATTGTAAGAAGAAAAGATAACGTATCCAAATAGATAGGTAACGTTTTAGTATTATAGAGATAAATGTGCTCAATGACTTGATATTTACAGGGTTACACGGAATGGTGGCGCTAAGCCGAAAGCAGGTAATTGTATTCAGCATTATAAACAACTTTTACAATGACAGCTAACCTAATAATATCATGAAAAATATCGGCTGTTCCATAGAAAAATGTCATGAAAAAAATATTGGACAGCTGTAAGTTTTTTTCCCAATGAAATGTCCCATTGTAAAAGTGGATGATACTCATCATTATGAGCCGAAAGGTTATTACCTCCTTTCGGCTTAGTTCTAACGCTCCGTGTAACCGTGTAGATTTTCCGCTGCTGCATTCAGTGCACTTCTATTTCAGGTTTCAATCTAAACTGAATCATCACTACCAACAGCATCCGCTATTGGTCAAGAGCATTTCAGTATTCAGATTGTTATGATGATGGAGCAACAGGCCGTGGCAAAAATAGCATGCTTTCAATCGATCCACTGAACTGAACCAATTGAAGAGGCAATCTGCTAGGTACATTGTAACTATTAC
Organism: Agriopis leucophaearia; assembly: GCA_949125355.1. Classification (NCBI taxonomy): domain Eukaryota; kingdom Metazoa; phylum Arthropoda; class Insecta; order Lepidoptera; family Geometridae; genus Agriopis; species Agriopis leucophaearia. The sequence goes on from OX421262.1 coordinate 11,267,866, forward strand.
GAGTCAGTGAATACCAAATAATTCAATAGTAAAAAAAATAAAAGACTAGCAAATTTCGATTTTTACATCTTCTACTTCAGTAAAAAAATACATTCATAATACATATTTCATTGGTACCAGAAAATACATGTCAAATACTTACAATTAAAAAATAACTCAATGCAATGATTAGGTACCTAAAATAATGAATTAACTTAATGATGTTTATAATTTTTAATAAATATAGATATAAAAATAATCATTCAATATAATAATTATGTCCTGTCCTGTGTCCCACCAGTGGGAACATGATAGGCTGATAATGATGATGATGACTAATGAAGAACTAAAACTAACACAAATCATTACATAATATACTGAAGAACTGGTAATCTAATAGATTGGAACAAATCAATAGGTACCACTGTTTCAAGTTACAAGTTTAGTAACAAGTTTACAATTAAATTGATAAAATAAACAAACTGATAAATAAATATTAAAAAAACATTTTTATAGAAAAATTACAACCGACTTCACAGGAAGTTTAACAATTGGAATTAATCCTCGAATTTTCCACCCGTAAAAGTGTGGCATTTTCTTTAAATTTCAATGGGGTCTATTCATTAAAAATTATTAAAATTGGTTTACAGTTCACAGAAAAAACAGTCGAATCTAAGGTTCTCAACATTATTTTTGGAAGTCGTTAGAAAATAGTGACTTTATTATGTAAAAAGTTGGCAATAATGGATGCAGTTTCTTACAAACGTCCATTTATAGCACACCCGACTCAGGAAATACTGAAAGGAGCATAGATTTTGAGCAAAAGCTCGTTCATAAAACTTAGTACAGCCAGTTATATGAAGCTAAGATTGTTGAACTAGCTCTACAACAAATGTTTTACATTACAGTAAAACACTAGTGTTATCCAAAGAATTCCTTAAACAAGAAGTGGAATGAGCGCTATTCCGGCAATGTGGGCGCAATTCGCGTCTCGGATTTACGAGAGAGTCATCTCGATGACGCGGCCTAAGTCGGAAGTACGGCCGGTTCCGAGCATTCCTATAAATCCAGGCGGTCTATTCCTTTGCGGCTACGGTCATTAACATATAAATAGACGGAAAAACTATTCTCTATTCAATGAAGATTAAATGAGGGAAAATGTTCCTGTACTCAGTTTTTTACATTCTCATCCATTAGGTAGTTTTTGTTACCAGATATGGTAAAATATAACTGCGGAAAAGTTGCAATTGATCTTTAGCAAAATATAAAAGTTACTGAAAATGGTGTCGCAAATGTCGTCTATCACAACGAGTGCTTTAATTAATATGGTCTCTGATATAAAATCGTTTTCATGACACGTGTGCTTACAATCAATTTATTTTATTACCCTACATATTGCGTGACCTCTCTCACCTATCTGCCCACCATGTTCCCCAACCGTGTCATTTTTAATTCTTTGAAAGAAAGCTATTGAGAACGATTTCACACGATTTCATTCAATAATAAACTATCTACTATAGATAAACCTTTTTGTTTTGTATGAATCACGAAAACACTTTTCAATTACATTAACTAGGCATGCTTTATCCAGCGTTAAATACAATTTAATGCAGTTTTAATGTTTGTTGTGTAGCGGAAAGCCGATTAGCCGTAACTCGTGTATAGGCACAAATGGTCGCGTGTTGCTTCGCTTGTATTGCGACGTATAAAATTGTTGCTTGCAGAGACAATGGAACTGCCTGCGCTATTACACGAGCAAAAATATCTTCTATCTAGCGCCAATTTTTATGTGGGGCAAGTGGATTGCTAAACCTTGATAATGGGGTGGCTAATGATGCTATTCAAGTTGCACAAGTGCTTAAAAGACATCAATGAATCGATAAGTGGGTGTACTTAAGGTCTAAAGTGCGTTATACTTTCAAGGCTCCAATAATTTGGAGCAAAGTTTTGCACAAGTGGGTATAAACTTTTCTTTGCACTGAAATCTAATTGTTAGATAAGTGCTTGTAAGTACGCATATTGATTGCAAAATGAAGTTGTATTGTTGAGTTTCTTCAAACATGGACGTTGTACTACTTTAAATAGACATATGAAAAAGTGGCACCTCAAGTTTCGCTTGCAATTTCAGCTATGATGAGGAAATTCCAGACAATTGGGTCTTGATGATGATACGCCTGCGTGACCGCAAGATTTATAGGATTACTTTTTCAACTACAACGCGTAAACTAGCAACTGGCATATTTCACAATGGCTAATCATAACGAGGGAACTAAAATAGCCTGGAATTTGTTCTTGTTATTGAATGAGTGTGACGGTAGCATCTCGTTGAGTGCCGACACAAATTGTTGATTACAAAAGAGCACCAATTGAGATGTCAGAAACGCAGGAAACGCACAGATTGAAAATTATGTTTGGATTGGACAATGTCTACTCATCTAGCCTACATTGTTTAGCACATATATAATTCAACACACCTACTTTCATTAATCTCGAAGGAATGGGCACAAAAGTTGCAAAAAGATCTTCGCAAGAAAAGCGACTCTCCTAGTTATGTCATGTAATTTTTTTTAACAATGATATCAATCATGTAATCATATCTGAAGAGAAAGTTACATCTACTTACAAGTTGAGTCCACATCGTTTCCGGTTTGCTATTGTTTGCAAATGACGCGTAAACTATTGTTCTTTAATGAATATCTTGCATTGATGTAGATGAGTACTGCGGCCATGTTTGGGTTGTATTTAAATATGCTGGTTATAAAAATGACTGGGAGAATAGTTTAATTGGTTGGAAAGCGTTGGGGATCTGTGGGCAGATAGATAGTGAAAGCGCGGTCGGAGGTCGCGGTCGCGGCCCGAGGGGCTGTGTCATCAGATTGGATACAAACGATGTGATACGCCAAGTTTTAGCTTTTCCCATATCTAATTTACAAGCCTATTTATGTGACTCACTTAAACTAAAAACAAATGTATTCATTATTATCTTGTTGCAACATTTTAAATGTATGAGGGGTTTTATTTGTAAACCATAAAGTAAACAAAGGTTTGTCTACGAATAAAAGTTGATATCCCGTTGTCAGCAATTCATGGTGACTACGGCCGTTGGTTTTACGATTGTCTCGGTAAAGACAAGGATCTTTTGTAAAAGGTTTGGAAGGACGTATATTTTTTGCGTTACGACGAGTCATAGTGGATTTATGACGAAGGTTCTTCGTTGTAATGGAAGTGAACAATTAATCTAGTGAGTAGGTAAATGATGGTTATTGATGAGATGTATGAGGTATTTGTTGCTCCTAGCTGCATATTCGTATTTCATTAGCGAGTGGCAACGTGGCACAAATTGGTAGAGGCAATCGCCGGCGATGGTGAGCGCGCAGCGACCGGACGAATCTCATTAACAGCCCAGATTGATAGCCTCTGGAAAATGCTTAAAATTATTTCACGCCACATTAATATTGAATATCATGCCGATGTTACTTCGCCGATGTTGGACACCTAGTTAATTACGCTTTGAGTGCTATTTTGCTATTAGTAAACTAACTACTTAGGTACCTACCTACTTATAAGTGAGTTGAAAGTTGCTGCTTGCAAACTTTGCCATTTCCTGGCTACTTAATGCTCTCTACGCTTTCATGTTTCGCTGTTCGGAAGAACTATAAATGGGTGCAAATCAGAATGCGGCAAAAATAGCTAGGTATTACTCAGATAAACTTTTTCGTGTGACTTCTTGGAACGGAACTATAAGTGCCCCAAAACTGTAAGCCTTATTTAGGCGAGCATGACTTACGGCTTCGTGCTTCCCATGGTTGGTACTTTACAAAGCTCGGGCTCAAAATACACCTTTACGATAGCATCAAAAGTTTTCGTAACGGGTGACATAATTGCAAGAAGCGGTCTAAAGTCACGTATTGGCCGTGTAATCCGTCAGTTATTGTGTTCGGGTTTGAAGCGGCGCAGCGGCAGCGTCTCGCCCTGAGCGCCCAAGGGGCCGAAGCCTGCTGCTATGAATCAATCCGAGCCCAATTTAAATAGATAGGTAACGGTTTGTTGCGCAATGGAACATCGCGACCATCGACCCATAGTCCGTGAAGTCCATTTGATCACTTATGCATCAAACGCGTTCCGACACCCTCCCGCTCCGCCGACACCATACCAGCCTCGGCACCGCGTCCCGTTCTTAATAACACTTTAATAGCCCCAGTCAAGTTCAAAAACATTTTAAATTTAATAGGCAGTTGCTGCCACATACTCGTGTTGGCTCTACATCAATCAAACTACCTTTTTGTGTTTTTATAGCGGTGACCAAAACTGCTTCTATAGTTTTTTCAACCTACCCACCGTACTTAATTATTAAATGTCGTAATAAAGTTAAACATAGCAATAAAAAATAGAGCTACCTAGTAGGTAGGTAGCTCTATTTTTTGATTGCTAAATACTAAAGTATTTCTAGTTAAACGTGACTTTTTTGGCCAATTGTGTAGGTACTTGAGTAAAATGTCAAGATAAATTAGTCAAGATAGTGAACTGTAGGTACAATGTACATGCAAATTGCTATAATTGCCAACTTTTAATGTGCATGTTCTTTTGCTTAATTCAGGTGCCGAGCATGTATGCAACTGCAATAATTAATAATTGCAAACAATCTCCTGTATGGAGCAAATATTTATCAAGAAGATTTTATCCAAGGTGTCAACCAACAATACTTCCTGCTAAGTATTTTGGGACAGCTTTATCTTCTCTAGAACGGGACTTACAACCTACAGACCTACCGCATTATCGGTATGAGAATTTCTGTGGCGCAAGTACCGTGCTTTTCTAAGGTTAATTGATGGCTTACGGTCCGCGAATGCGTGCTGGAATGCTGCCCTTGCAGATTTATGTTTGAGTTATAATAAATTGTTTATCCTTGTATATCGAGTCGACTATGTTTTGGTCTCTTTAGCAAACGAGAGTTTTATGAGAATTCTTACCGATACTATCGCACATTAATTCGAGAACTGCATATTTGTTACAGATGTGCCATTGACTATTTGTAGAATAAAATTTTACTTGCTCGTTAAAAATCTGCCAATTAGATTTAACAAGTGGTCGCGGAGCTAACGGTCGCCAGCAACTGCGGTGTTAAATGGAGCGGATCGTTATTAGTTCTATTTGAATTGAATTTTTTACACTTATTACTTCCATGTCGGATCATTTCATTTTTCAGTCTTGGTCGTGTTTAATTTGCGATTTATCTTAACAGCTAGTTAGATTTTGATGATATAAAACATTTAATTATGTGCAGTTTTGATGCCATCGTTCAAAACCGGTGAAAGAAAACATCATCCATCGTAGGCCGCATCATCGCTTAACATCAGGCGAGTTGGCGGCCAAGCGTAAGCCTATTATACAATAAAAAAATAAAATACAAAAAAACAAGAGGAAACCTGTGTTTTTTTTATTATTAATTAATAATAGGCTTGCGATTGACCTCCTAATCGCCTGATGTAAAGCGATGATGTTGACGATAGAGCACGCTTGCCTTGAAGAAACCGATTCACTCGTGATTTGAAGACACCCAGACTGTAACTATCAATGAACACCCATTCTGGCAGCGCATTCAACAGATTAGCATTTGGCACAATAAAAGTGGAATCAAAGCGCTTCGTACGGATATCCAAGAACCTTAAAAGTTCAAAGACATATAGCATTCACCAACATGCACTGGGCCAACCAGCATGGTGGATTAGGGCCTATCCTCTCTCTGAGAGAATGCCTGTGTCCCAGTAATAGGAACAATGATAAAAAACATTAATTTAAAGAACAATTTATTGCCATGTACGGGCTCTTTACGCTTCGCTGAAGGAAGATCTTGTCTGTTGTCACTTCCCTCCGCCACGGATCAGTAAGCAGGATTGCTCGCCTGCTAGTCCTGGTACTGAACTTTGCCTTTGGTTTATTGAACTGCAAAAGCTAATAAATAAACGCAGCCATAAAGACGAGATTGTAATACGGTAGAATAAGAAGATTCGCATGTCAATCATAACCAATATTTAATACGTTATTGAACTTTAAACCAAAGCGCTTACAAATCGGACCAAGGACGCGAGCATCATGTTTGTAGAAACTACTATTTATTTTGTCGTAATACACGTTGCATTTGTAACGATTGTCATATAATACAAAACAACTTTACTACAACTAGGTAACTAAGCGATTGCGTAATTAGCTCTCTCGGGAAATAGTAGGTAGATAATAGTAAGTACCTATATGGAACTTAAAACTTCACGCACGTCTATCAACTAATGCGAATAAACAATACACCATTTGAATTTGACCTCTGTACGCTAACACATAAAGTACAACTTTGTATTGATGTAGAAATGTTATTTCTTGTATGTCTCCGCAACAAAACCGTCTCCAAATTTTGTAAAGATGCATGAGGTCAGTCTACTCACGACATGCTTTCCTCATGAAGGATAGTTTACGTAAATTGTAAGGCAATTCATCGTTCATAAATCATGTTGTGATATAATATTTAAATTCGAAATAAGTTGTAGGTAACGTCAAAATGTACAATGCTATTAAATTGGCTACAAATGACTGACATTTTGGTAGAACCATTTGAATTTGTAAAGAAAAAGCAAAAAAAAAATACCAAGGGCTTGTTACTGTAATTGACTCCAAGTTGATAGGCTCTGAAGATATGCTCGTTGCTCATTTGAAAAGGCCCAAAGAAGTGTCACGATATAAGAAAAGTCATCAATCACGTCGGCAAAAAGGAAGATTCCGCAAGGAAACATCGCGAGCAAAGTTTATAAAAAATTAAATATTTTTCCTCAGCGTTGACACGCAGAATTGAAATATAACTGGCTTGTTTTAAGAAAAAATTCAACAGAAAATAAAACGTTTCTTGGAGATCATAAAGAACTCTTGGTCTCATAATATGGTCAGGAAGCGGTGAGTGGTCGTGTCGTGAAGAGGTAGCTTACGTTTATTACGGCAAAGTTTCTCGTTTCGATTTCTTGTTTGCTATTGGCATTGCGTGTTACTTATTTGGCTATACAGCTTCTACATGACTTTTTTCGTCTTCCACGACCAGTTGCTCTACAGTGCTGGGGCGCTGTTAAATCACAAAAAAAGTTATGAAATTAAACGACGCAAACGCAACTGCCACTCCCAGATTAAGTTTTCACACTCCACCAGCCTTATCTTTTAAGGTGAATTTAATTTGTATGTAAGTAATCATATCGCCGCTAGCAAGTGTAAAAGGTACACAACTACCTACTACATCCAAGTCCATTAATTAGCAAGTGTTACGAGAACCGGCCAAGGTTATCCAATATTAACAGCAAGCATGCGACGGGTGTCGTATGCATAGAAGCAAACGAGCCTATGTGGGTAGGTACCATTGGGGGTACCTCAGGGTACTTATGGTTGTAAGTAGTTAGGGTTTATAAGTTTTTTTATAGGGGTCAAAAAGTTATTTAAAAATAGGATATCGCCGAAAGAGTTTATTTTAGTACTACGCAATCACTTTGATTTACGATATTAACGAAAATCTGTTCTTATATAGACCTCTTTTTAACCGAATCCAAAAAAGGAGAAGGAAGAAGAGGTTCTATGTTCCAATGTGTTTTTTTTTAAATGTTTTTTACAGATTTCTCGGCCAATTATGAATCGATTTTGATGGTTCCTTTTTTGTCTGGTAGGCCATACTTCAGTCAGAGGTGTTCCCTTATAAATTTTATCAAAATGGGTTTAGTAATTTAGTTATAAATCAAAATAACTGAAAAAGTATGCCATTCAAGTAAGCTAAATTGCGTATTTACAAATTTTGATGTCGGTTTTTTCATTGATAATTATTTTGGAACGCGAAAATTTCTGTTCTGAATCTGCGAAAAATTCCTATGCCCCTGAAACATACTTTACCTACTACAAGATTAGTGTGTACATCTGTCTGTACATTCAAGTGTCGGTCGATGTCGACGTGATAGTTCGCAGAACGACCTGCAGTAGGCAGGCACTGTGTCACTGCACGTGAGAAGTGTGATCGGAATACCAAACCTCGCTGTGAACACTAACGGTCACTACAGTTGAGATAGCAGTAAATAAGGCTTTATTTGCCTATTGAACTGGTTTCTTGTCCGCAAAAGTAAGAAAGCTACTTGTTGCGTTTAGGCTATTTAGAAGTAATGGGCAGTTTTCTGACAGCTCTAGGAACATAGTTCTGCAACCATCTATAGATGGCGCGTTTTTTTTTGCATTAGTCCAATGAAACTTACAATACAAAGAAGAGAATATATTTTATAACATGGCTAGGCAAGACACACTTATGAACCTACTAATTTATATACTACAAAAATAAAATGACAAAAAAAACAGATAGCCACTTTAGCCTGTATATGAAAATAAGCAAGATTTTTTCACACAAAAAAACATTTTTATTGACTTTTTTTTTGGTTTTCCAAAATCTTCATAGCCATGTCTCGTTAACGCTATTTATAGCTTCTTTATGACCAATATTTTTATTTAAATTACATTATGGAAAACTTTCCATTCGATCTTAGTAAACGCCTTTAAAAAAAAAGGTTCTTAATTCGACTGTGTCTTTTTTGTGTATGTTTCGGGATATCTTTGTCGTTTGTGAACCGATTTCTTTTAAAACCGAATACTAGCTGACGCGACAGACGTTGTCCAGTCCAGATTTCAATAAATTTGTTTCACACTTCTTTTTTATGGTTTTTCTTATGGTCCGGATTTCATATAGAAAATAGCACTTTAAGTTTTTTCTAAATTTTCAAATTTTCCAGGACACTTCTAATTTTACTTTTCCTGAAAACCTCATTCGGATTATGAGGACAATTTAAAAAAAAAAAACAAATCGGCCCAGCTCCTCTTAAGTGATACTCTTACCATTACAACACGACAAATGACTCTTAACACGACAAATAAATAATTTGATTTGATTACCAACGATCAGCATTTAATTTTTATCTATATATATCTCATAAAAATTTGAAGAAAATATTGCACCTCTAAGATTGGAAAATTAGATTATCGAATTTCAGCCATTTCACGTGAAGTCCGTTTTTATATTTTGTAAAAATTTACTTTGTGTAGCTGACGTATCATCTCGAGTGAATTGATAATGGGAAAACAATTTTAGTTAAAGCTTTGTCCTAACCACAGCAGTTGTGCGTGTGACATGAACGAGATAAAAATCATTAGATTAATGGTGGTCCGAACTCGCTGCCACAGGGACGGGGCGCGGGTTCCCGCGGGACGCGGTCGACCATTTGTTACACGCTGGCATTCTACTCGATCAATGCACAGAACATTTTGGCCATTTATTGCGCTCATAACGTCTATGGAGATTATGTGAAACCATAACTTATGTTTAAATGTGCATTGGGCTTGACATCTAGCCGAAAATCCGCGTGCTGCTTACGCGAAAAAGGTGTACTAAGCCAAATGGTTTCCATGGTACCCATAATTATGAACATTTTTTACTATGAGACCAAACCTGAAATATCCACTGTTACATACATTTTGTCGAGTGTGAACGGCCGTTTTCTATGAAACAGCTGATATTTTTTGATTTCATTTTCATACTTACCAGTATGAACCATATTTCCTATGAGACAAAACCTAAAATTGCGAAAAAAATGTCATTCACGTTAAACGATATGTAACGAAAAGCTGTTTTTTTTTTAGATTTTCGATTGCTCACACTTATTGTATTAGTTACTCACAATTATGAGTTACAATGACCTCCTCTTGGGTTTGGACCATCGTTCTGTGTGACCTATAATAAAGGTATATATCAAAGCTGCAAAATAAAGTGATATACTAAAATCCATCATACTTACTAATAACCAGCAATAATTGCTTGTCAAAATCAATACAGCGGAAAATACTGCTTCGGATTCTACTATCTGACCTAGATTTTACCACCGGTGGTAAGTTGGCACTATATTATACTCAAAGTAAGGTCATGCGATTTTCATCTGAAATTCAGTAACCCAAAGAAGCACAATGTATTCATTTGACATAAACATAAACACATCGGTCTATTTTCGTTTACATAATCTCCGGTATTAGTGTGTTCTTGTAGGGTTGTCAATCTTCCTTATTTTGCATTAAAACAATATTTTTAAAAGCTCGATCTATTCAACTAGCACATTGAATTTGAATCAGATGGCAAAAAACAAAACTATTCATGTACGGTGTTGAGTCAGAAATAGTTTTATCCCAAAATATATTTGGCAGAAGTATCTGAATGCAAATTGCAATGGTTCGACATTGCAACCCTGTTAGTCTAGGCAAGCGTGTGCCAAGCCAATGTGTATGGTCTGACGTGAATGGCATGTCGGGCGCACGGCCCGCGATCCTACTCGTACTGAAGACTCCATCTATTCCACTTGCATAGTTGCATCACCAAGATTTTGCATAATACCGCTTTATTGCATCCGAGCTGAATGTCAACCGCGAGGCCAAATCCTTTTCATACTTAAACCACCGAAGTCGTTATTCAGTGCTCATCTTATTTAATACAGTACAATAAACCTCACATCGAAGCTTAAAGTTGATAAGTCGTTTTGTGAGAGAGCAATGTAGACGATGCAGTGTCTATAAATACGGTCTGGAAGTTTTAGGGATTAACGCAAACTTTTTTGCTGTGAGGACTACAGATTTATACCGAAAGCGATCGCTAGGGGCTTAGCTCGAAAACTAATTTCGATCTCAGTTTAAATTTGCATTGCGACTTATCTTCGTCCTTTAAGTCTTCGGGGAAACGCGCTCTGTTTCGTGTTTATATAAGCTTGAATGAGTGAAGTTCTATTTCTAGGAAAACCTCACCATTTTATGCTTTGAGTATAGATCTGTAGAGATCTATACTCAAAGATTTTATATCTGTCTCGTGTATGTCATTGACATATCATCTAATCTCATTATTCTTTATGTTATATTTATATTGATTTTATATTATCCAGTGATTTATATGTACTACGTAGATACATATTATCAGAAGTTGTGTACTTAGTGCATATTTCGCAAACTCTTAAACTTATTATTGATTGGACTCAATCAATACTGAGTACCTATCTATTAATGCTACTCATTAGCGATTGTATTACACATTGATTATGTACACATGATAAAAATAAGTGGTAGGCTTATGTATTTCTCAATTTGTGGTAACGCCATACATTCGTAAGGTTCAAATAAAAATATTTGTGTTTCTATGATATCAGAGATGAGAATAGATGCAAATGTACCTACCACCGACTTATCTTAAATAGAGCAAATTATCGGAAAACAATCGAAGAATCATGCGATGGCAATGACTCACGGACAGGGTTGCTAACTGACTCACGGCTGGTAACAGATACTCTGAGAATAGCAAACAGCTAACCTTGACAATCACGAATATTGCTCATTGAACCATGTTTAAGCAAGAAGCATCGAACTTGCTTTCCCAAGTTGTAGGTTATACAAACTAATCGAGTAATCAATGATTAGACGTAACTCTTTATGCATCTTTCCAAACGAGAAGTTAGTTTATTACCTGCAGTTGAATAACTTGGAAGAGTTTCGAGTGATTCTGATGTGATCACCGATTAGAACCAAATACGAGTAAAATGGAAATAAAATATTATCGCTATAACTATGGTAGTAAAAATTATTATAGCTCTCAAGTTTAATAACACACCATTGGCTCTTAGAGTTTTATAAATGGCTGTAAATCTAACCGGTCATTGTACGTGTGTCACATGCAGTCTCAAAGGCGAGTTAAGAAAGTTTAAGCGAACCGAGTCTCAATCGGGAAGGGTATCGCATCGCCATTCACGACAATCGAGTGCGTCGTTCGATTCTATCGAATTAAGATAGATGGGGTTACGAGCGAACGCTTAGACGCATGGGAAAAAAGGTAAATTAGGAGAAAAAGATATCTGGATTAGGATTGCTCACCTCTACATGCATAGAGAGATTTATTCAGATAGATTTTATATTCATTAACCACAAAAAAAAAAAACGGACAGATTCTCAAAACTTCTCTTAAATCTTTATATATAATTTTGAAATAGATTGAGATTTCCGAGTATTAAAATATTATAGTAAAAAAAGACGGAGTAGGAAATGCCGTGGATTGAAAAGCAATTGAGAAATTCGCGTAGTTATGTCACGCTACCATTCTACAATGTATTTATACTGTCTAACTTATTTATGGATTTTACATTGCTGCAAAGGGTCATAACTCACATTTAATTTTAGGTATAGCTTTCCTTGCATGGTATATTATAATTCGGTACTTTGTTCTCACATCTCCTGTTAGTAGAATTTTCTGTAGCTTTTAAAGCATATTTGGGTACAAGTATATACCTAGTTAACCCACCCATTTTACAATCAGCAGAAAGCCTCCTATTAATTCGACAATGGTACAAAGTTATGGTATTAATTTTACACTTATTTGTCGTCAGCACGAGTAGGTGCGAGTATGGGTACAGGGCACGAGGGCATGAGGCTAATTGGTTGTCAGCGAGGAGTTCCACTGTGCTCGTCTACTCGACAGCCGAGTGTCATAGACGACTGACTCGCTAACGCCGACAGCGCGGTGTCACCCCTGCCAGAATGCCACCCCCGGTTTCGTGTCATGTACACCAAAACAAAACAATGACGCTTGATTGGCTGGGGACACCGACTCGCGGAGTACAGCGAACATCCATCGATATATGAACGTCACGTTCAAACACAGATTCAATTCAATTTCATTCTATATACATAGATGTGTTGGTGAAAATGAAATTGTACAAAAATCAGCGAAATCTTCTACATAAATATTTTATACCAATCTAGCGTAAAATAATATTTGCTAAGCGAAAATTACAATTTATCAACCTTACCTACTTTTAAATTCACAAAGGTCTTTAGTAAATTACGTAAATGTTTTACTGATAAACGCAAAGGGGTTAGCTTTAGTTATAAAGGTACATCGGAACCAGACATAATCACTAACCGGAGAGTTAAGCTTTGGCCAGGCTACCATTCTTACAATTTATTATCGGTAACATTCGGTAGGTATAGTACCTAGAACAGCTAAATTAAGCTAAAGCTTGATTAAAGATGACTGTCGCATTTTGTTGATAGCAAGCTCCATTATTTGAAAAATTACACGTATTTAGTAGTATGTACTATTGCTGAGGCGGAAATGATGGTACAAATCGACTACCTGGCAAGATGTCTCGGCCGCTGCGAACGAGGCAGGTGTGCTCATTAGCATTATACAGTCATTAACGGTATAGTCCGGCTCCCAAACCTCATAAAACGTGTTTACCTATTAAACTTGAACTTACGTACCTAGGTATATATTCATTTAAAACAATACTTAGCTTCACGATTCGACTGGGACTTTTTGTCGTGTTTGTTTTTGTTTGATGTTGTGTAATATTAACTTTAATAAATAATTCAAGGTTCAGTGATTCCATTTGCCAAGGTTTAGTTATCGAATCACATTGAATGACAAAAAGTTCCCTGATCTTCCTCGCTTGACTTCTCAAGGTTTCTTTTATTAAAGAATAGTAGATTCAATTATTAGTCGGATGTCGGATATTCTGATAATAATTTGGATTTTGAGTCCACTTTATCTTTATTCATTGGGGCCTATTACCGCGTCCTTATTTCGGCAATTTATACAGAGGAAAATAACGCAATTGTGTATTCCGGGCCACAGCAAAACACGGAGGCTCACATAAATCTGCAAAGACATACAAAGCGGCGAGGAGCGTCCCGGGACAAAGTAATGAACTAATTACATTAGTCTCACGATGCTCGCGAGAGATGCCACTGAAATGGCTAAACCGACCGACTATTAGGGGCGTGATGTCCCGAGAATAATGATGATTGCGGCTTAACTTATCTCACAATTACTGCCTTAGGTCCTCCCTATTAAATTATATTCAGCGGAGATATTGGATGTAAGTTTGACCGAACACCCGAACTGTGTCAGCGACCTAAACACGAATTAAACGTTACTAGTAAATTTCCATAAACATGAGTTTAATCTGTTTTGGATGCTCGATTTGTCATTGAACAAGTGTTTATAGAGATTACCATAAAATCACGTAGCGTTGCGTTGCAATCACGGGTTAAAGGTGTCGAGTTTGTTTTGTAATAGGATTTGTGATTGTTCGATCTCTCGTGGTGAGGTTTTTGCTGTGGTTTGTGGACGCTAATGCTGGTTTCTGTTCCCCGCAAATGCGGAAGAGAGTTGGATGCCGTTATCCTCGTTGCAGTAGTGGTATTGCGGCTTCTTTCGACCCCACGCTGCGTGGTATCTTCCTGTCAATACTTATAGTTCGTTACATAAATTGTACTTACTGAAGATCTATATAATCGGCAATCGTCAATAGTGGCCGCGTCTACTTTTTCATTACGATTTTTTAATGCCTTTTCTTTCATATGTGATAACTAACTAAATCAATGTGACATATTATGTCGGGAGTAGGTTTGAATAAACTGATAGCAATCATATAATCAAAAATAAGCATCGAATGCACAGTTTTAAGTAATCTACTGTATAAATTAAGATGATTTAAGTTTACGACACACATTTTTATGGGTTCTTTTATTTTAAAATTCACTGGCCATCAAACTAATCGCGACTATAAACATTATAACATTTATGACAGCTTGATAAAGTTGTGAATTCAGCACCACATCTTTAATTAGCTTTAAAGGTTGAGGCTATCAGCGTTGGTCAATGGATGAATAACTATTAATGTTACTAACAAAAATATGTTCTCAATTCTCAAACGAGATTACGTTTTATTATTCACATTTGGCGCGCCAATTATCAATTAAAGATTGTAGAGTTTTTGCAAAGATCGTTTCTACTCTTGTCCTTCGGAAATCGTTTTTAGATACGATCGGAATAATAATGCTGAATAAATTACGTTTAATGGTAACTCGGGTCTCTTTTTTTCTTTGGGGCTGACTTTTTTTTGTGCCTACGTGTGTTCCTAATCAATTTTAGATTTGGAGTGGAGTCGTGACCTGGTCGATCTGCCCGCGGGCTTCCGTGCAAATTGGTGCGGAGTGAACGACAGGCACTCAATATGGCGTAGCTGCACACTCGGCAGCCTTTTGTTAGTGCCCTCGAAAACTCGTGTCGCAAAGAGTAATCAACTGGTAGCCTATTCTCACACTGTGACATGAGTAGTTGTGAGGTAGTGCGTTTTTTGTCTTTTTATCATCATCCACATCCTTCTTAAGCTCACTGCTGTGTATAGATAAGCCTCTGTCTTATTTTGCATTTGTCTCAGTCCTGTGCTGATTGGATCCAGCTCCATTAGTACAAGTAGGAACGATGTTTTATCGATCGAGAAATTAGACATAATCAGATCCACAGAATAATAAACAGGAATCAGATCCAATTCCTTAAGTCATATTTGGCACTTGAGAAAAATACTTTATCGAAGGTTTATGTCATATTTTTCATGATTCGAACGATAAGTCCCTACTCTTTTCTTCTATTCAAGTTTTGGCTACAGACATCTTATATATTTAGTTAGATTTTTTTAAGTAGTACATTATTTGAAGTTTTAGGGAAAATCACATGCACGTTTTTGTCAAGATTGCCTACTCTACCTGCAATAATTATTCGTTAGGAAATAATGTTTAATTAAATAGAAAGTAAATGCTAATGAAATCAGAAAAACTTTACCCGTAGTAAATCTGTAATTTAGTACATTAGCATTGGGCGTTTTCGATATTAATTGTTTAGTTTCGGACACCGTAAAGTCAAATAATATTAATTTGGATGACTTCCATAGAGGAGAAGCAAGTCATGTTATACCAGAACAAGTACGTCAGCATTGACTTCCTGCTCCACCCACTTAATAGCAACGCTTTTTAGACCAATTATTATTCATCTACAATTAACTCCGCGGAAAAGCGCTGCACCTCTATTTCCCGGCTAATTTATGGAACATTCTTGCGATTTGCATACAAGAAGAACTCGGTTTATAACTAAAAAGTTTCAGAACAGGAGGGGATCCACAAGATATTCTAGGATATAAATACACAGAGTAAAGTCCAGGACAAATAGTCGTGGCTTTGCGGCGCGAAGATCTTCGAGGATTGTTATTGATGTGAGAAGCGGGACGCGGTATCCCGGCATCCCGGTATCCTCCACTCTATCGGACTGTCCGCGTCCGTCGGATAGCCTTCATTACGCGACCATGCGTGCTGAGCGGCTCTCTGCGTCGGAAGCGGAAAAATCGTGAAATATCGTCCCAGACGTCGGATTTAACGTGTATGAATTGCTGCAAATCCAGCCGTGTTGGGCTTCATCCCGAAATATCTCTCCACCAGTGAGTTAATCAACGCGTACACACTTACTTTTTCTACGTTCGAATGAACGTCAGAGAATAAAAGTTTTTTTGTTGAAATCAATCATCAACCTTTGTAATTGGTTTTTAGGGTTCCATACCCAAAGGGATCAACGGGCTACATCATTTAGCCTAAGCTGTTTGTCTATCTTACCTCTTAACGGCTGTATATTTTGAACAATCCTAATAGATAGCCAGTTGTTTTTTTATAGAAGATGTAACGCTACTGTGGTTTAACTAAGAAATAATAATAAAATCAAAAAGTAAAAAAATAAAAGAGAGTTCCTCTCCCTATACAAAAAAGTACCAATTTTTTAAATGGAATTTTTGTTTTTGCTCTAGAATATTGAAAACTGCCATACTTACTCGTAAAAGCTAATCCAGAATTATTTCCGGCAATAATTGAGTTGGCGGTAAAAAATCGTAGAGACAGACGTTGTTATTTAGTCCATCTAAGACCACCCTAATGAACTACAGTAGGTATATTGTCTATGGGACCTATTTATTACCTACAATACTCTGCCGAATTCAATTAGGGAACCATTTAAGGTGAAACAAAAAACTTTTAGACGAGAAATGTTATTAGAAAGTAGTGATTTTATAAATTAATTTTAATTATGATTGCAGTAAGTGCCTACTATTGTTGATTTTGCAATTATAGAAACGTATTTCTGTTTATGAATTAGATTACTAACATTATATTTGTTTCGAATTTTTTATTTTATATATTGCGTAGTTTTCCTAAAGAACCTAAAGGTGAGTACAAATAAAAAAGCTCAAGGCTTATCAGCCGTCTAGCAACTTTCACCTTTTCAGTAGCTTATCAACAACTTGCGACTCTTCTCGATTTACTCCAGTGTTGATACGATAATGCCGTAATACGATAAGTAATACGTAGTTTCTGCTACGTACCTGAAGTACCTGTAAGTTGTGGAATGGCTTACCATCTTCATTTTTCCTCCGAAGTATAATTTGTACTTTTTCCAACGAAGAGTGAATAGAATCCTCAAAGGTAGGCAACGCACTGACAATGCTCAGGGTAAGTATTGTAGGTCAATAGGAGGGGTGATCAATTACCATTATGTGGCCCGTCGCTAGTTTGTCAATAATTCTATGAAAAAAAATTAATACACTGGTTTTCTATTTCCAACCGATATTAAAAAAATGTATTTTTTTATTTTAACTAACCGATTTTATTAAAGCGCGTACCCATTTAAATTAAAGAAAATATTCCACCTCTTAGGGTGGAAAATTAGAGAATTGGTTTATTGAACCAAAACCACATCGCGTGAAGTCAGTTTTAATTTTATGATAAAAATGTATCTACTTTATTAGTAGGTTATTAGTATTATTAGTAAGTTTTACAATCCAATAGATTCTGAGGTTAATTGAAGAACGAACTAAGAATACCGTGTTTAATTTGTGTTTAGGTACTTTTCCTGGCGTAGATGTGGACTCAATTTTAGCGTAGCTATAGGTACAGCTTCTGCAGCTTCTGCTGTGCCGTAGGTAACATAAGATGTCAGTTCTGTCAGTAGCTTCATTATACAGTTATATAATTTCTGTGCCTCCGCGTGTTTATACAACTGTTTGAGTAAAGTTATGAAACTGTCACTGTTTGTATAATAATTTACGTAAATGGATTGTTAAGTAGGTACTGACGACATGCATATAGGGGTCCGCACCAAAATGGTAAAATGGACCATTAAACATGGTTACTTTTTTGGAGTGCGCAAATCTTGCACACGTCAGGCTCATTGAAAATAAAAAAGCCCGTATTTTTGTTTCACCCTTTTTGGTACAAAAATGTTAAAATAACTTCACCTGTAACTGAAACGCAACCATACCGCCGCGAGCTGCGCCCCCCAGGGCGTCCCTCACCCACCCTCTATCATTTCCCGGACTATCTATCTACCGGACTATCTATTATTATGTCCGGAGACATAGATAATACAAAAAAGCACTATAAAAAAAAAAGACCTGTATATGACCACATTTCAGTGTCTGCATAGTATATGTATTTTGCACCTGATTTTATTCGTTTCAAATTTGAAGGAACGTGACGTTATGTCAATTACGCCTAGTTTTATTGGTAATTATAACTTCACTCATTGAAAAATCAGAACTATATGCGACTCTTCGCTTAGCTAAACTATGGTAAATACCGGCCTAACACTAGTTTAACATGCCGTAATAATGCAAAACGTAATAACTAGGCAAACAGCACGCTAACTGCGGGTGCGCAAGTCGGCTGACATTCCTATCAAATGAACAAGACTCAATTACCGCCACAATATTCCGGAATGTCTAATTTACTCACGTAATCCTCCCGGAATCCGGCCATGCCCGGAACCCCGGATACACGGAACTATTTTTATTACTTGTTTCCTATTTTCTCCAAAGGGAACAATATAAGTGGACCTCGCGAACTCTAACCAACTTGGTGGGATTTCTGAGAACAAGTGTAGCTATTGTGAATTGCACGTCGCGTCGTCGGCCAAGTTGCCAGTTGTGACACTTGCGACGCTGTTTCCACTTTTAACAGACTTCGAAAAGGAAGAATTTCTTAATTCATCTCTATGATTTCAATATATATTTTTTTACGATAATTCTATTTTATATTTCTTTTTTGAAATTAAAATAGAAAAAAATATTAAATGTATAAATTAGGGTAAACTTCAGGTCCATAGTTATGCGAAAATCACGCGCTGAGTTCGGCGTTAATTTTAAAATAAGAAGACGCGCCATTCCCCTTGTCATGCATAGTTCTTTGACCTCGTTACACATGACCACCCCATTCTTCTCCTTATAGTTTACTGTGTGCAATGTTGATATGAGAGTGTGGTAGTTTTATCTTTGTGAGCGCACAAACACTAAGATAAATTGGCTAGTCACGAGTACACTGAACACAGGCACTCTAAGCGAGAATAAAGGAGAAAGGGTGAGGCGCGTCTCCATGTATTGAACTATCTACGTTGATGAAAGAGACAGAGCTAGCTGAGCCATGCGTCTAAGTGTTAGCGCATGCGATAGTGTGCGGGGTGCGGGGTTCAATATTCGTACGTTTTTTTAGCGCGACTCAGTGCGCAGTGTGTTGGCTACACTGCACGTCGAGTAAGCGTCAGTTTCAAAACGGCCGGGCTTCGGAGCTGTGTTCCAGGAAATTTTACTTAAAATGCCACCCCAGACTAAGAAACGCATAATTTTAAAAAGCCAGGTTAGAGTTGTTTTTAATTTACTAGTTCCAATAGTATTATGATAATAATCTAAATCATATCATCCAAAATGTTTTTATTTGTATTTATGTTAAAATAAATTGTATAAAGGGCTCAAACGTAAAAAAGATGTTTAGTTATTGACAGCTTGCTTCAACTGGCTAAGAGAAGAAGTAAACGAGTGACTAATTCTATTTTATGCTTAAACAACGATAGAACTTGCGTGTTGGTGCTCTATAGTTGTTTAAATTGCCCTGCCCTTGAGTATATTTTTTTTTTGTTAATAATGAAATCTTGGTTACTTGCCTATTAAATATGTAAGCTTACTTACATATGTATTACATATTATGTATATACTATATTATATACCTAGTCTATTTTTCACAGGCAAAAGAAATCGTCGCGAAGGTGTATGAATTTATGAAGAAAGAAGCCAACGAGAAATATGCTGAGAAGTTAACTGACGCACGGTGGCGAACAGCGACAGCCACAAACGTCTCAGAATCAACGGTCACAAAAATTTTAAGGGAAAAAAGACAGCTGCCGTCTACTTCTTCAGGTTTTCCCTCTACAGCCAAGAAAAGAAACGTAAAACCAAGGAAAATAAATATCGAAGAATTTGACGTAGGTGTGATAAGAAGAACAATACAACTATTCCACAAGGAGTTTAACCAAACGCCAAGTTTAAAGAATCTGAAAAACATTTTGAAAGACAAAGTCGGTTTTGATGGGTGTGCAGGCAGCTTGAGAACTATGTTGTCTAGACTTGGATATGAATTTCGTAAAACTGACACTAAAAGAAGGTTGATGTTAGAAAAACATGATTTGCAATGGAAAAGATTCAAGTATTTGAAGAAGATAAAAGCATTACGTGATTCTGGAAGGCCAATCGTTTATACTGACGAATCTTACATATACACCAATCCTGAGCAACACTACTACTATGAACAACTAGCGCATAAAACTTCAGCCAAAGGGTTACGCATAATGATGGTCCATGCTGGAAGTGCGGCTGGGTTCATACCAAATGCGCTATTGACGTACGAGAGTAAAGACGATAAAACCGATGGAATGACTAGTGATAAATATCTTGAATGGCTGAAAACCAAGCTGATACCCAATCTTCCAAAAGATGCTGTCGTCGTGATGGACGATGCTGCCTGCCACAATGCAATTTCAGAGAAGATCCCGACGTTAAATTCAAGTGTAAAAGAAATGCAAGCTTGGTTGACTGCTAAGAACATACTTTATGAAGAAGATTTTTTAAGAATCGAACTGTATGATTTAATCAAAAGAAACAAAGAGAACTGCAGGACTTACAAAGTTGATGAGTTGTTGAAAGAACATAATTTAACAGTGCTACGTCTGCCTTCGAACCACCCTGACCTAAATCCGATCACAAACATGTGGGACTTGTTAAGAAACTATGTTGTGACCAACAGTACTGCACAGAGCAGCTCTTCATTATTCTCTAATATTGAAGAGCTGTTGAAAGAGGGATTTGAGCAAGTGAACAGCCAATGGGCCAATTCGTGCCGCTACATAGAGACGATTGAAGAAGAATACATGAGATACTTCCAGCTCGACTTTAGTATCATAGTAACTGATACATCGGAGTCTGAGTCCGACGAAGACGATGTTTCAGATATAAGTGAAAATTCAGAATCTGATACAGAAATGATGTAAATTATTTTAAAGTGAGGGACATACATAAAAAAGTAAAATATGTCAATATACTTACTATATCTGCCAAATCATTATTGTGGTTTTATTTACAGTGCGTACACTGAGTACCTCTGCGACTAACTTCTTTTTGGGATATACTAACAAGTTTTTCCCAGATATGAGATTTAGTTAGATCGAGTTTTTGTCCCCGAAAACCTCTATAACAATTTTGTAAATGTTATCAAAAGCGTTGGAGCCGTTGAGTTTAAAACGATTGAGAACATACAAAGATATAAACGATGTCTTTATGATGATGCAGGATTTCTCTTATATTATACTAGATTCGCCCCGCAGTTTTTTCGACGAACTGTACCGTAACCCTACTTTTTTTGGGGATGAAAAAACTTTCCAACTATTGCTAAACAAAAAGTCACGACGATTCGTTATTATGTTGCTGCATGAAAGAGGAAGAAACAAAACACTTTCGCATTTGAAATATTAGTAATACGGTGATAGTATGTATCTTCTCTATTTTACCTACCAACTCGTTCTTGGGAAGTAATATCCAAGCTAGTTATAGAGTTTCCACATACTATACTCCGTAAATGCCAATCATAAACGAAGCAAACTGCAATAGCGATAAAGCTTTCCGAACCACTGCCGTATTTCCGGGCAGGATAAACCCGTTACATTCAAAATGATAAATCGCATCGGCAGTTGAACAATCTATAGGAACCGTATCCGTATCGCAGTTCCTGTTAACTATAAAGCGAGGTAAGTGATTTTGGAATGAAGCCAGGACGAGGCTCGTGTCGTGTCCCGCGCCCGTGTCCCGTCTAGCCCCACTCCATTTGCTCTTTACATAACTCAGTATTCACGGCATCATTAATCTTCCTAGTTCCACGCCAGACCGAGTTTAATTTTAATAAACGGCTTTAGTCTTACTACGGTATTAATTTACATGCCTTAATGAATGGTACTTGTTTCAAATCGTGGATTTATTCAAGATTCCGATTATGATACCATGATATTTCACTCCGAAAGTTTGAAGAATAATTTAATTAAGATTATGTGAATCATAAATCGTGAATCATAAAGTTTGTGAACGTACTTTGCGCTAATCGGGTTAAATCTAAATTAGCCATGCTCAAACCATTGTTTTATGGCGGTCCGTTAAAGTTTGAACTTACAAGTTATAAAAAATCCTGGCGCGCAGTTGCAAATTTTACCCCGGAATTGGTGTCGCGTCGCGAATTGAAGGAACTAGGCGGGTGTTATTTGCTTTATCCAATTTGCTGTAAAGGGCACGGTTTATTGAGTTTCAGCCGAGGTCCTGTAATAATCGTGAATGAAACCATAATTCACGTTTCACCGGCGCGGGGGCTCGTAATTCAGTGGCCGCTGATGTGGCACAGTGGCACGTAATACAAGATTTTAGAAGCGCTCCAACCCCTGGGAATGACCCTCGAATGGTCGAATTCGTCCTTCATCGCAGACGTTGCCGTGTTTTATAGCTTAGGGTCAAAATTTTACTAGTGCCCGGTCGGATCACAGGTGTACATAGTTCGGGTCGGCTTCGCCTATTCCTAATAAAAAATATTGCTCCTATAAAGTCAAGAAAGTCAAGCTGAATATTATTTAAGTGATAGCCAATAAAATTAAAGAATAAAAGAAAATAATGTCAAGGTTTTTTTTCCGTCGGTCGTTTATGTGAAAACTCACGTAACCGCAGAACAATGTTTACAAATGTCCGCAAATGAGAGCCTGTTATTAAAGGCAAGAACGTTTTGAATTTACATTTGTAAGTAGAAATACAGCGAGAAACTGAATGCATTTGCTACTTTTCCTAAAATATCATGACATATACCTAAATTCGGTGTATTTAATATCATATGTGCTCTCACAATGAACAAAACAAATATTTTTACCGAAATACCGCAAGCTGTTCGAACGCAGCCGTGAAAATCGTGATTTATCCGTCTTCAGGGAAATACCTTCAGATTCCGTCTGTCCGTGTCGATGCGGGCGTAATACCTTAATTCGCCTAATCTTGGTATTGAGCCGAGTGTGCTGCGGTGCTGTCAGCCTCTGATAAGCACTCTCTGATGCGCTCATCCTATAAACATCTCCCTCGATACCCATTTGTCATCTGAATAATTCAACAGACAATCACTAGCTACCTCAGCTAGCTACGTTTAGACGTTTACGTACGCAAACATTGCCTATATCTAGATTGTTTCTAAAACATTTCAAAGTTTACTTTAAGTTTTACCCTTTCATTAGTTCAATGAAACAATTTCGTCGACGCTTTTGTTAGTTACGCACGAGTTATGAATAGCAATGCTTGAAATAAATACGAAATTGGTTTGTCAATTAGGTAACTAGATGGCTGCGTGGATTTTTTTTTTTGCTCGACCAGTCCATGTCCAGTAGGCCTAACATGCGCACCACGACAAAATTTTGCCGTCGCGTTATCTCGTCGAAAGTAGCAACAACGCGCCTTGTCCACGAGCGCTAACATGGCGATGCAATCTTTTACATTCGTTCTGTCAAATTACGACAAATGAATACGGTTTCATTATCTGTGGCACTTTTGTCGACTAACGCTAACATGCGCAACCATTTTTTGGCTAATTTTGACATTTGAGCGCTAGTATCTTCTCCAATCTTCTCGTCGAACTTTTTGAGGACGAGAAAAACGCCAAACCTATCATAAGTAAATAGTGAGTGCGACTAAAGTGGATTTCTGTAACGTAACTACAATTTTCGCGAAATGGCAGTGCCATATTACAATTATTACTTAACGATCTATGAAGAGCGCGAACGGCGTAAAATTTAAAGAAAAGGGACGTGTGTGATCCCTTCGATATATCCGAAAAAGAGTTTCAGCGACTTTGGAGAGTCATAAAGCCGATGACTTTCTATAGTAGAAAAGCTAAGACTCGACTTGGAGCCTCAAAATGCGGGCTTACCAGCGCATCTGAAGGTGAGTATTTTTCCTACATAATTCAATTCTATCTTGGTAATTCAAATACCACATGGATGCATCATACAATATATAATATCAGCATACAATAGTATAAGGTTAGGTTCTCTTTCTCTCTGACTTTGACCATAATCTGTTACGTCAATTTAATGCCTAGTTATAAAATATCTTGTTCTAGGTCCTGTGCTCAATACAATTTCTGGATAATGGTGGGTACCAGCGGCAACTCGGGCAAGACCATACGTTGTGCCAGGGTCAAACAACAGTAGGCAGCTTCCTCGGCCAGTTTACCGATTCCATTTATAGTAGGTTATCTAGTTAGTATTTTGTTCTAAGAGTTTATAGTTTATTATTATTAACTAGTTAGTACAAGGAGTTTAATAAAATTTGCAGGCTCTTCAATGAATGGGTACACTTCCCTGGGACAGTGGCTGCCCGAAGAAGTGTGGCTTCAGCCTTGGAGCTAAGTCCAATGTGTCAGATATATTGGGGCTTGTGGACTGCACACATATCAAAATATTCCCGCCGTCTGGGCCCCAAGGGGCTCAATACGAAAACAAAAGGAAGAATGCACATACCATCAACGTTCAGCTGGTAAATAGTACTATATAGGGTTACGTGGAATGTGTGTACTAAGCGAAAAGGGGTCTGTTATACTCATCATTATTAATAACTTTTACTATGAGACCATTACTGAAAAAAACAGCTGTTCCATGTTTTGTCGAGTGTGAATGATCGTTTTCTATGGAATAGCTGATATTTATTTCGCTTTCAGTGTTGGTCTCATAGTAGACATTGTTCACAATGATGGGTATTAGGGATCCCTTTTGGCTTAGTACAACCTTTCTGTAGTACAACCTAATAGAGTAAAACTGATATCTTAATTTCTTCTTTCTATATGCTTACAATGTCAAAGATTCATACAATAACTATTGTATTGTATTATTTTATAACTATTTTATACTGTTATTGTATAACTATTGTAATATAAAGACTGTATGGAAAAACTTATTGTTAGCATATGTACTTTGTTACGTAGGTACTAAATTTCATATACTTTTTTCATAGGTGGCAGATTTCGAATGCCGGATTTTAAGCATCAACGCCAGATATCCTGGAAGGGTGCATGATGCCTTCATATGGCGTCATTCTATGATTCGTGAAGAGATGAATAGACTTACCGAGAGGAAATTAGGGAAATTCTATCTTCTAGGTATGTGAAGATCGTTCAATACGTATGTATTAATTACTTGACTGTTCCGGTGGCTGTTGGTAGTGAATCTACCATCTGCATTTGGGGGTGTGGGTTCGATTCCCACCTAGGCCAAACATACATGTAATGAACATTTGTGTTTGTTCTCTGTCTGAATGTTAATATCTATTTAAGTATGTGTAAAAAAAAAATTTATATCAGAATATGGCAGCCATTGTACAAGCTTTGCTTAGTTTGGGGTCAGATGACCGTGTGTGCAAAATAGTCTTAGATATTTATTATTATTGATGTTACAAGTTTACTGAAAACATTTCTCAGTGACTTGATCATTGAACAGCGCTACACCGACTGGCATTGCCAAGTCAGGAATGGCATTGAGCGCACCAATGGCTACTTAAAGGGAAGCCTGAGATGCCTAAGTATGGACAGATTCCTCCACTATACACCGGAGAAGGCTATGCAGATCATCTACGCCTGCTGCATAATATATAATCTAATGAAACATTTTAAGTAAGCATTCTATAAATCAAAGTATTCATCATTAGCCAGAAGACGTCCACTGCTGAACATAGGCCTCCCCCTTTAACCTCCACACTGAACGACATCCTGCCATCTGCATCCACTGGATGCCCGCGACTCTCACAATGTCGTCGGTCGATCAAAGTATTAATTTAGACAAATACGATTATGTATTTATTAAACACATGATGTGGAAAATTTGGAACTATCGTTGACACCATTTTAGAATACTTATACTGTTCAGTATTCATAATTATTTAAATATTACAGGGTGTTGATGGAGGAAGTCAGGGAAGAGCAGCAGGATGGAGAAGTAGGCGATGCGATCAACCAGACACCTGTGGGTCTTCTTCGTCAAGCCCAAGCCAGAAGAGCAGAACTTCTCCAAAATTTATATTTCTTACAGTAAAATAATATATGTCATGCTAGGAACATCAAGTTGTGTACACAAAATGTATAATATTATAATTTATACTATCTTAGGTTCTGTGCTGTTTTACTAATGTAGTTATAATTATCTAGTACAAGTATGTAAATATGTTATTTTATTTAAAATTTAATAAATAAATGTGATGGTGGTGAAATTTCTTGCTCTTTTTCTCCAGCATCCTAGGGATTTACGAATGTGGCGGTAAATTATCATTAGCATGGAGTACTTTCTCAGGGTCCATGCAGAAATAAAAAAACATGACTTGATTTCTAATGTTTTTATTTGATAATTTAAATACCTATGTTAGTTTGCAAATTAGAAACTTGGAAGATTGTATACCTAATAAATTCAGTTACTCCTGTCTGTCCTCTCATTCTGTCCCTGAATTTAAATCTAGGGACAAAGAAAAGTTTTTTTTTCCTTAAGTCTAAATAAAATTAAAATAAAATATCAAAATCAACAATTGTTAAGTTTTGTACCAACTTGGCAATCACAATCAATCAATACTGCCATTAAGGCAATTAAAACTTAATACTACTTAATCAGTCTTAATACATTGTTAAATGTCCTACATAATTTTTCTTCCTTTTTCTTCAATCAGTCTTGACTTAAATATAAAAAAAAATGTTTTTATTAATCGTTTAACAGGCAAAATAAACTACTAAAACTACCGCCATTTGGGCAATCACAACACAGCATCATCAAAAAGGTTATTCCGTCTCAGGTCCCGTTATGGTCTGCGCCTGAAGTAAAAAAGGAAATATCAAATTTAGCATGTTATCTTATATAATATTAATGTGGAAATGTAAAGGTTTGTGTGAAAACGGCAGTCACTCACTGGGAGCATTCGCTTATTTAACGATGTAAGATTGAACTTAAAGTATTCACATTACAATACTGCGCTAGCTCTACTCACTGAGGAGCATTTGATGTTTTAACCTCTTGCACTGTGAACGTTAGAAATTGTAGCTCTGTGTGTGAGGATTCGAAAGTATCATCAAATCTCTTGTTTTAACATTCACTGAGCCTGCGCCTTGAGACAGTCATGTTATATGTGTATATTTATGTTAAAAATTGTATCTCACATGTGCATACTGTAATGCTCAGTTCTCCACACTCACTATTATCGCATTACAAGTTGCGCACTGTAATGCTTGGTTTGCCCCACTCACTGATGTAAAGCACAAATCTGAATTTATACATTACAAGCGAATGCTACCAGAGAGTGACCACTTTAATGTGTACTCATGTGTTTACTCTTCTTAAACACTCGGCAACAGTTCTTAACAGTAATAGATTTAGATGACACCATTCACATGACGCTGTTGAACAATGAACATAAATAATAATGCTGTGTTGTACTTACAAAACAGCAGCATCCTAATAGTACACGGTGAACGTACTGCGATCCCCAAGCCGCCTGCCAAGCGTGGGGATTATGGCAACACCTCTCTCTATGAGGGAGGCCTTGTCCAACAGTAGACTTAAATTGGCTGATGATGTGATGTGTACTTACAAAAGGTTAAGGTATCCCTCCATGACGGCGTTACTCCTGCGCGCTTCGGTGAGTGAGTAATTCCTCCTTGAGTACATTGCTCCTGCCCAATTCGGTAATTCTTTTTTCATTTAATTTGTTTCTCCGGGCTGCTTAGGTGATTAATTCCTAAAATTTCATTTTATGTTGTAGTGTTAATAATACAAAAAAGGATTTTGGTACTTGACCGATCTCGGATATTTAATGTAAACATTTACTCAAATTTTTTTGCCTTGGGCTCTGCATTTTATAATTCAATTCAATTAAATACTTTGCTGAATAATTCAAAGATACACTTTCGCCGATTATTATTCTGTGATTAAATAAATATTTTTATTTGCGAAACTGTTGAAATTTGACTGAACTTGTCAACGTCAACGTCAAATTCACTAAAATGTCATTTAATGGCCGCGCCACACTATCAAATTGAATAAAAATGAAGCAATCAAGCCAAATTGAATGAACTAAACTACAGTGGTTTGGCTATACGAGAAGACGACGAGATAATAGTCTCGCGCGTGTGCCATGTTAGCGTTATGGACTAAACTGCCTACAACGACAAATTTTGGCGGTGCGCGCGCGCGCTATCTCACGGTCGGCATGTTAGGCCTACAGGAGCGAGTCGTGCAACCCTAGCATTTTTTCTATAGCAGCTTTACATCGATATGCAAATCTTTATCACGACGCTTGCCTTAGTTTAAAGTAGTTTCAAGAAAAGTATCTCAGGTTGCTTTACTTAACTTTTCGCGTAGAAAATAAATATTTTACTCACTGCATAAAACGTATGCTTCTAATTTGAATTATTTGTATACTACTAGTCTTTTTTCAGCTTTGATATTTTGTTACTTTACTCAGAAATATTATGTAAAACGGAACTAGGTCGTCATGATAATAAATTTAAAGACAAAGGACGCAAGACAATGATCTACAAATATAGATGGACTACTCCTAAAATGGTATTGGAAAGTGTTCCGAGCCGAGACTTTCGCTAACACCATTATTTAAATTTCGACTTCGATTCCTTAAAAGGTTCAAGAAACTAAGTGCAGCCTCTAAGTACGATAGCGGAACTGAATGGTTGTCTTAATTTCCAAAGCACTAGGTTATGTTGTCCAAGGTGGTAAAAAAATTATCGGAAACTCGCCGTAAAGTAAACTACTAAAACTTTGTCTGATTTAGCCAAAGAAATTAAATTTGTTTCAGAAACAGACAACATCGCTTTTTAAACTTTCATTTGATTACACTTTTATTAGGCCAGATGCTTAGTTTTGAATCTCCTGTTTATTTTCTTTGAAGCTACGTCTTTTGTTCACATTAATCATTAGTTAACGTCCTGCAAAAAACGTTTCACCAACTTCGATGCTCGAAACATTCACAAAAGAAAAACATCTATAAAATCGTAGCCGTGAGGTTTGTTTTCCCAAATAAATACTGTGTAAGGAAACTCGTTTAGAGAGGTTATCTCTTGCAGAAAATTGCTTTGCATCTCCAAGGAAATATCACGGATACGAAAAACGTTTTTTCGTAACTTCGGAAGGCACTTGAAACAAATATCGAAGAACTTATATCGGCACTGACATGGGGTATTATGTGAACGATTTCTCACTTCACTTTTATTTATGAATCCGTATATTGGATTTGGACGTGCGTGTGTCTATTCCAGAAAGCTGTAGTACTTACCAATACTTTTGAATTTAGATTTTTTGAATTTGAATTTTTAATACATCGATTTTCAATATTTTTTTACGATACTCGGAGTAAGCGGCTTGTTATTCCCGTGTTATATAAATAAAATAGCTGAAATTATTTTGTTAAGTAATATTACTTTGAAATGACGGTGATACTAAAATGCCTAATTTTTTTATTTTATCAAACTTAAAGTAGTTCAGGGCTTAACTCAGTGTAAAATTTTCACACAAATTTGTAAGTATTCGTTTTTTATTTTATATTGTTATCCTACTTTATAATTTCACATAATCCAAAATAATTCAGTTTTTTTTTTTGTATAATTATAGGCTTGCGTTTGATCGCCAACTAGTCTGATGTCTACGATGGAGCACGCTAGCCTAGAAGAAACCGATTCACTCGCGACTTGAAGACGGATGTCGTGAGTTCGGTTATGTGAATCGGTTGTAATTATAACTATCGGGGAACAACCATTCAGACTGCGCATTCCACAGTCTAGCAGTGTGCACAATAAAAGTGGAATGAAAGCGTTCAGTAATGACGTTTAACGTTTCATGCTTTTCCGAATATAAAACATGAAACGTTGTCACAGTTTTTGATTTCGCATTTTTTTATTCTGCTTATTGTGAAACTAGTAAGAATAAAAAATTCTACATAAAGGTTAACTTTTAAATTTTTGGAGGGCCAAACTTGTATGAAAATTAGTCGTTGAGTTGCCACCTTCAACTTTGTAAAATCTTGATAATCTTGTAAATGGTGACTAATCTAAAATATGGAATACAAAAAGCTCTGTTCAGCGAAGCAGACACTGACGTTTTAATAAGCAGGGTTGGTAATTTAGTTTCAGAAGGGAAGGGATGCAAGGGCGCAAGTCACGCGACTTGCCCTGACAGCTCTACATATTCATATTCGGTGATTGGGGTAACCATGGTTTATGAAAAATGAGGTTGATGAATGAGGACCTCTTTTGTACAACCTTTTATTTAATTCTTGTTGGTATGGGTCAAATCTAGCAACTGAATTTTAAAACAGTCAACCCCAACCGATTGAGCTGTTTTTTTTTTTACATTGGACGAGGCGTAATCGGTTTGTCCGCAATTTCACCTGACGAAATACGAAGATGCAGTTTAAGATGGAGCGCATTTAATAATGTAAATGCTGATGGAAATGATGGAGATTTGTATCTGTATTTGTATTTGTATCTGGGATTAATAATCTATTAATCCCAGACTTGAAAACTCTAAGATTGTAATTCTGCGGAAATAAAGGCTTGGCTTTGACATTCTATTCTTATAGTACCTATTTACTCTTGGAAAGGTTTACGGGGTCAAAATTGAACTTTTCAAACTAGGCTAGTGGTCTTGGTATGACATAGTAATAAGGTATCATCAAACTATACACATCTCTTCGGAGGCTAAGTGGGTCCAGCTTGTGAAATGTGAAAGATTGTGAGTATGTGTATCCCACCGTAACGTCTGAATGGATTTCGATAAATTTTTGAGGTATCTTATACCCTAGCTAGAGGAACACATAGGCTGCTTTTTATCCCGACAAATTAACGTTTCGTCCAGGAGAGAAGGTAAAATGGTGCGAAGTTGCTAGTTTTAGTGCTAGAAATCTAGACACAATATTAGTTTTTACCTTATGCCACAATTTATTTACAGCTTCCACAATATTTTCTTTAATTTCGAACCAGAAAATTCATTTAAAGAAATAATACGTGGCAATTAATGAATTGTGAAAAACGCAATATATATTTTAATCACCGCAGAGAACGACTAATGAAACCCATGATTTAACAGCGGGATACTCCCTATAGATATACATTTATACATCTACCATATCAATTATTGGGTAAAACGCTCGCTAATGAAAGGGGAGTACACACAATGCTGGAGAGCCCAGTGAGTCATTCTGTGCGACTAGACGGCGCCTGGCCTTAGGACACGCACTGTCTTGCTCACCCCCTTGCTTTCAAATCACAGATCTTTAACAAGATAGAACATAGTTCACCTACTTCGCATGTGTGCGGCTTGTATTTAATTGTTTAAATAAATATATCTAATACTAGATAACGGAATCAGGGCCCAGGAGTTACAATTTTACTAAATTATAATACAACACTTAATAACTCCATAGTTACAAGTCAAACTTCTCCAGTACACTTTTCTACAACAATATATATATATATATATATATACATTTTATTTTAACTATATATTATTATGTAGGTATGTACAACAAATTAAATAATGATTGTTAAAATTCATCGATCGTTATTTACTAAAGCAGCTAGCTGAAATATTCATGGATGAATCCATTAATATCTCAGGTAGTTTAATAAAGTCATCAAATAATAATATTGTTAGTCAAGGAGCCAAGTTTTAAGCCTGACTTTGAACGCCGCGGTGCAAGGTGCATCGCGTATGTACGTGCTCACGAGCCGTCGTAATAGTAGCTACAAAAAAATGCAGGACGCTGCATTTTCATACAATTCGGTGAGCCTACGGGAGTACGGGGTCTGTCAAGTGTATAAAATATCTGTTTCAAATTGCAGGTTCTATGCAATGGGACTAAATTATCGTTTTCGCCGACGGAAGTCAGTTTTGCATATAAAGGGTTTCGTCGATCGGTGCGTTCGATAAATATTTAATTAGTTTACGCAATCGCCAATGTAGCGGTCTGTTGCTCTAGATGGACAGCTCTACTTTCGCTTTCGCTCCGATTTTTGAGGTATTTAAATATTTCAAGGTTTTAATTAGGTGGCACAAGCGTTTGTTAATTAAGATAGGTTATGCATGCAAACGGGTGTCGTTTTTGTAATTAGAATATTGCCTTGAATATTGAGATAAGATATAATTTGTCAACGGCATTCAATTTTTTTTAATGATACTGAGTGACGAGCCGAGTGAAGTCACTCGCCTGATGGCTCTTCATGCTTGCCTATAACAGCTCAACGCCACCCAGAATTTCGAACTGCAACAGTTCAAAACTCACTCGCTCGTCACCCCGAGTTATAAGATGTCAAATCTCTGTGTACCCTGTAATTTCGCTGGAAACATTGCCTTTCAATCCGGAACACAGTAGTGTTTGCACACTACGGCTTGGCAGTTGAATGACTGAATTGAGTATATAAGAGAGGAAGCAGATACTTTTTAATGTTGTCAAGCTAGGCGTTTGACTACAGCTCACCTGATATGAAGTGACGCTGTGGTCGAAGAAACTTGACACGTCTAGCCTAAAATGGGAACTGGGTCTCAAGCGAGGCTGCGGGACCAGTATACCGGGTGCAGCAATCTCGCTCTCGCAATTTTTTTGAAATATAAAATGACTGTCTACTTTTGAAAAATGTGCTTCGGTTATTTTACAATGCTAATATTTCAAAACATTCAAAACTAATTTTGTTTTAATATTTTTAGAGTTCCGTACTCAAAGGGTAAAACGGGACCCTATTACTGAGCCTACGCTGTCTATCTGTCTGTCTGTCCGTCCTACCTTTTAACGGCTGTATCTTTGGAACCGTAATAGATAGCCAGTTGAAATTTTCACAAAATATGTAATGTTACGCCGTAATTAACTAAGAAATAAAAAAAAGTCTAAAAGTAAAAACAAAGGATTCCCAACAACAAACGTATTTATTTTACGTATTTTTGTTATTGCTCTAATGTAAAAACTGTAATACGTACAAGTGTCATACTTGGCATGATTATAGTACACACTCTAAAGTAAAACAACAAATAATAAATAATGGCCACGTCACAAAAAAAACTTCTCTGTTCCATAGTCATTCACACTCGACTAAATTTATGGAACAGCCGATTTTTTTTCCCCCGATTTCAAGGTTGGTCCCATAGTAAAGTTTGTTCATAATGATGAGCATAGCGGACCCCTCTCGGCTTAGTACTCTTTCCGCGTAACCCTGTATAATGTAAATAACTAATTATGTTTTATTATAGAAACTGACGTGGTTTTCACACATTTTATTTATATTACACGGGAATTACTCACGTAAGATTAGGCCGGCCGTATCTTACGTGAGTAATTCCCGTGTAATATAAATAAAATGTAATTATGTTTTGTTAAAGACTGCCCAATGGACTTAAAAAACCCCACTCCTTTTTATCTGAAATATATATTTTTATGTGCGAGCGATTATATCTGGCACGGGATCGGCAAACAGGCAGCCGCGCCGGGTGTGCGTACCAAGATAGCATAACGCGAAACTACCCGACCGCTTGTGGTTTGGCTTGGCTCCGTACTTCCGTTGTACCGTAGAACCCATGCCGTGGAAGCTGCTCCTAGCTCTTGTCCTCACTACTACTTAAATTATCATCTACTCTACTTTGAGTTCCGATAGGTTTATAGCGGCTTTGTGGTTTAAATTTCTGTTTAAATCTTATAAAGATTCCTACACAAATGGTTGTATCAGTATACAAGATTCTGGTATTTTCCCAGACAACGCTATCTAGCGGTCTGGCTACAAGTTTAGGTATAGCAAAGGTTCTCTCATGACATTGATGCCTTTGAAGAATATTACGCAAAAATTTAAAAAAGCTTTGAAAACTATAAGTAATTTTAAGAGCTTTGTAAGCTTTGTAAAAACACCAACGTTTTATTTATTTTATTTCTATTTATTTATTTAACTGTTATTAATCTCAAAATCCACATTTAATTTTAGACATTGTTCTAATTTTCAATTACTTATGTTAATTTTCCATCGCAGATGTTCAGAAACAAAGATGAATATTTAATGTGTGCATGTTTGGCTGCAATTCTGTATGAGACGAGGTGGCAGACGGTGTATGCGATCTGTTTTTAGAACGGGCGCCTCGTAGCAAATTTAGCAGCACCGAGCAGACGCGGCTGGCGCGTGCTGCTTGTGTTGTAAACATACTGCGAAATGAGGGTACTACAATAAAACGGAGCAGGACGGACGAAAAACAATTGTAATGAAGTGGTCGCAAATATACAGCCAGACGCAAAAAGCGCCGGCGTCATGACGCTGGCTGTCTGTGCAAAAGATCTACGTGTGGAGGTAGTCGTGATAAAGCTCTCCAGTGAAATCGTCTCTGTCCTATTATTTTATATAGATCTACGTTTGGCCACCAAGTCGCCTGATGGTAAGCTACAGTGTGGCCACAGTACATAATATTATTAGTACTGGGGCTTTACGCCTAGTTGTGATAAGCGATTCGGTTTAGGTGATTGCGAAAAGTTGCGCTACCCCAAACCGTATCTCGGCGCGTTAAGCTTCGCGTTCGCGTGATTTTGCAAACTACGAGTATTCGAACCCGTGGTTAGAGTTAAGCGTAAGTCCCCAGGGACTCTATTTTTTAATCGCTCTTAGGACTTTTTTTTTGTGATGTGATTTACTTGCGAACGAAATGCCAAAAGTCGTATTTTTGAACAATTCATATCACTCGTAACTCTACGAGTGGTTTATATCATTCGAATTTGCTTTCTATCGATAGAAAGTTTGACAGAACTAAGGCAACCTAGAATTCGAGCGATTCAAAAATACCAAAAAATAGGATCACTCGCATTTGAAATCACCGGTGATTATTTGCGTATATATGCGAATACAAAAAGTCCTACGAGCGATTCAAAAATAGTGCCCCAGATATTGTACGCCATCATCTAAGCGTGCGTCGATTCGGCCACTTACTCCATGATACAATACTATTCGGTATATATGTATAAGGTATACTGTGGTGAGGCCGAGGATGGGCCTTTGATCTAGAAGAAATAAAAGATTAAATATAAACAAAAGATGTAAGATGTAAGAGTAAAGATGAAATATAACGCTTTTATCATCTACATACCAACTTAATATTGAAGTTTGGAGGCTCCGATCAAAAAAAAATGCATATTTACAATACATGTATACATGGTATATTTGTTCGAAGTTTGGAGGTCAGTATAGGGTATAGGCAAAGCTTCTTGCGACCCCATGCTGCGTTCTGCAGATAACTCAATCCGGTTCGTGATATATATTATCCAACCATAATGCTTTGAGTTTAGTGTTTAGATGTTATTATCATTTAATGATTGGGCTTACGAGTTCAAAAGTATATTGATATTAATATTACACAGTTACTTAAAATGGTATTATCGGATTTTTGTACTCAACATCGTATTTTGTATTATTCAATAAAAACCATCATACATCAAATGAAAAAAAAAAGATTTAATTGTAAACAGAAAGAAAGATATGTGTTTATAGTTAGTAAAGTGATTAAGTTTAAAAATATATTCTATTGTTGCGCGTGGAGGCGTCATAATAAACGCGTAACCATAAAATATATAGGTACAGAAGGCTGGCTCTATACAACGAACGTTAACATCGTAGACCACACCGTCGCTTTTCATCAGGAGAGTTGATCCAAACGTAGATCAATTCTATATAAAAAAAAGCACAGCGACAATACACGTAATTATCGTTTCGTGTGACAATTGTCATAATTAACAATGATTTTTCCATTGTCTTATTGAAAAATGATTTATTTAGGCTTTATTATACTTTAAAATATAAAATGAAATCGTGCCTTTCGTACGTGCCGTAATCGACAATAGTACTTTTCTGTGAAACAATTTATAGACTTTTATTTGGTTACCCTTTTCTATTAGAAATAATTGTGTTTTAAAGTAACATATTATACCTAATACATATACCTAATAGATTGCTTTTTATTGTAACTCCTAAATCTAAACTATTCACAGAACATTATAATTGCTTTTCCAGCCCTAGCTACGGTTGCACCTAGGTTATTAAAATCAAGGTCAGTCGAAGCCGGCTTTCTGTACCTGTTTATTTTGTGACGTAACCTTCCACAATGCAAAACATGTTTTTTATTTAAAGTCGTTCTTATATAGGTATATGCATAAGACTTATTTCTATGAGCTGCGCTATAAACTTGTTATAATTGAAGGTAGAGTTCTATTTGCTCTCGTAGTTGTAGAAGTCTCGAGACCTGAGTAACTTTCACTCGGTTCGATGCCCTATGAAAGGCGAGCGAGGAATATAGCCTAAGGAGCAGTTATTGTTCTGAACAAAGATCTTGCATGATACTCATGTCTCGAACTTGGCTGGACCAATCTGTTGCAGCCACGTCGTATTTAGCAAAGTTAACAGAAAGTCAATTAAACTACTGAAAACTTTCTAAAGCTAACCACAGCTGCATTTCTTATTAATTTCATAAGTCAATTGAAGCTTTTAAATTAACTGCAAAGTTTTTCATATTCCAAAATGGAGAGGTTTTTTTTAATGCTTAGACACCTCGTTATTACAGCAATATTAACTTTTTTAAGAAGGTTAAAGAAGCTTGCGTTTCGCCTCGTCGTTATCGGTAATCGCCGTCTGTGGACACTTGCAACACTAGCGGTGTTGTTAACTTATATATTATTTATTATTTATTAAATGGAGTAGGTATAACACTAGAATACAACACAAGAGTTTGTTATATGGGGTCCTTTTTACCTTTTTACGCCCCTTTGGTTTTTAATTTTTGACTTTATCGGCATGTCTTAGTTAATCTGCCGTAACATTACATATTCTGTAAAATTTCATGTGACTCGAGATACGGACAGACAGACACATAGCGTAGGCATAGTAAAAGGATGCCGTTTACCCTCCTTTTGGAATGGAACCCTAAAAACTAATCGTGCTGTCTAAATATAGCTTTATAAAGAGAGCACCAAATCGGAGCTGTCACAAGACAATTTATCGCGCGAAACGCTCGCAGTGCAGAGCATCGTACGATGCTCCATTTACATTCTACCACTTGGCGCGTGTGAACAAACCCTTGCTAACAATGTGCACCCAGTTCTACAACTCAACTCTAGAAACAATATAGTTCTTTATCAAAAGATTATTCACTTACAAAATCACATAATTTGGACTCACATTCAAATTCTTTTAGAGCTAAAGGTTTATCATTTAGGTAAATCGTCTGTTATTGAGTTCACATGAACGCAAAAACAAAATTAATCTGATAAATTACAGAAGCATAATTAGCATTAGCGTTATTAGTATCTATTTTGTCAATGCCATTGCCAGTGGACTGCCAGAGCGGGCACGAAAAATCGACACCGCTTTATGGTTCTAAAACGCGAACGAAGTGCTTTGATTCTACTTTTATTGTGCGAACTGCCGGTTTGTGGAATGCGCTGCCTAAATGGATGTTCTCCGGTAGTTACAATCTGGGTGTCTTCAAATCACGAGTGAATCGGTTTCTTCTAGGCAAGCGGTTTCCATAGTAGACCGCATCATCGCTTAACATCAGGCGAGTTGGCGGTCAAACGCAAGCCTATTCCTAAATAATGATCAATTAAAAAAACCGACTTCAAAATTTGTAAATACGCAATTTCGTTTATTTGGATGACATATTTTTTCCAGTTATTTTGATTTAAAAACCAAACTAGTAAACTGATTTTGATGAAATTTATATGACCACCTCTGAATTATGGCCTAACAAACGAAAAAGGAATCTTCAAAATCAATTCATAATTGGTGGAGAAACCGGTGAACATACTCAAAAAAATATAAAAAAAACAGTGGTTATTTTTAAAAGTAGATTAATAAAAAATAAAAAAACAGTGGCCAGCATCTTGGTTATTACTTGTAAAGAGTTTCTAATGTTACGCCATGATCTATGGGGTGACGGTGGGTACACTGGTAAACAGAAATTCCCCCTAATCCCACTGGTAGGTGTGCGGGTCTCGAGGAATTCCCCCTCATCCCACTGGTGGATTGAGCTGGTGGGTGCACGGGTCGTGCCTGAACAATTTATTCTTTTACTCTCGGATATATTATAGTTACTTTGAGATAGACAATGCCTAATTGAAATTTCATGAGCAGTGTAGTTTTAAAGCAGCTCAAGTAGGTACGTTTAGTATAGTCTATACGTACAGATGGAATCTTTGTCGTGAAATAATTTACCGCAAAGGTTCATAAAGATAAAAGCGTATGTTGTCATTCTGTTATCGTCGAGAAAAAGTGTTACTTTAATAAAGTAAGACGACCCGAGCCTTAATGTAGCAGCGGCCATTACTCGCCTACCCTAATGGATATTTACTCTTACTACTTACATAAAAAGTCACATCTTACGGACAAGTCGATAGTGTATAGCCACACTGTAGACACTTATTTCAACATTTAAGACGAACGGTTTTCTTCTTAAAAGTTTTAATATTTAAGTATATCTTTAAAAAGTTTTTGAGTGTTATGAATTACGTAAAAGGTTCACGTGCAACGATTTTTTATGAAGTCACTTAAAGTAAATTTCTAAAAAGAAGTAGATATACCTAGTCCAAGATTTTTGTATACCATTGATCTGATGTTTGCAGCCGGATATGTCTAATTGTCTATCAGACATAGTGCACTGTATATATTTATTACAGTCAAATATATACAGTGCACAATGTCTACTGTAATTTAAAAAAAACATATATCATTAACGAATGAAAACTAAATCGGAAAACATTTGCATAAACGGCACATCTAACAGCTAAGTCCCAAAAATCTGCCGAATTCTGACAAAAAGGTGAAATATTGAAGTGGTCGACTCGGGTTTAACCTACGTTATATACCTCCTTGAAGCAATCTCCTAGGTTTAGTAGCGACATCAACCTCTTTTGACTTGGATGTGGGTTTTTTTATGATGTAATTTGTCAATGTGAATTTGACTGCCTCGGTGGCTCAGTTGGTAGTGATCCTACTTTCTGTGCTTGGGGGCGTGGGTTCGATTCCCATCTAGGACAAACATTTGTGTGATGAACATTTGTGTTTGTTCTATGTCTGGGTGTTAATATCTATTTAAGTATGTATTTAAAAATATATATGTATGTATATCAGTCTCTGGCAGCCATATTACAAGCTTTGCTTAGTTTGGGGTCAGATGACCATGTGTGCAATAATGTCCCAGATATTTATTTATTTATTTATTTATTTATTTAATGTAGACTTCAATTTTTGCCGTTCCATACAAAATGTATCGGGAAAAAAACGTGAATTTTCCAATATTTTAATACTCATTCTGCTATTCGGGGCGGAGAAAAATCCAACAAATCAAAGATCATGAAAATCGGTCCAGCCGTTATTGAGTTATAAATGGTGTAACTAACCCAACTTTCAAGTCAAGACAAGTCAAGTCTTATTTCAATTTCAAAACGTCCTGACGTTGAAGAAACCCATCCGTTACTTTTGTCTTATTTCATCTGTTAAGATATTAAACGTCAAAGACGAAATGGGAAAACTTGAAGGAAT
Source organism: Agriopis leucophaearia (assembly GCA_949125355.1). Classification (NCBI taxonomy): domain Eukaryota; kingdom Metazoa; phylum Arthropoda; class Insecta; order Lepidoptera; family Geometridae; genus Agriopis; species Agriopis leucophaearia. Next base: position 11,307,730 of record OX421262.1, read on the forward strand.
TAAAATAAGCGTGATGATGAATGGTAATGGAGAAAATAGCGCGTGTTTATTTAACCGTTGCTAAATAGAAGATTGGGCGTAGGCGGGCGGACGGCGGTAGAATCACAGTTAACTAAACCAGTAGGAATGATTGTCTCAAGTCGGATTAATGCTAATCTACTCGTATGAACAAGAAAACCTGTCTTAGTAGATATAAGCAGGCACTGAAAATAGATACATCAATTTTTTTTTTTTTTTTTACGAGCGAAGTCGCTCACCTGATGGCTCTTCACGCTTGCCCATAACAGCTCAACGCCACTCAGAATTTTGAACTTCAACAGTTCAAAACCCTGGATGGCAATGCACTGCGCTCGTCACCCCGAGATATAAGATGTCTATTCTCTGTGTGCCCTGTAATTTAGCTGTAAACATTGCCCTTCAATCCGGAACACAGTAGTGTTTGCACACTACTGCTTAGCGGTTAAATAACTGGCAAAATTGTGGTACTTCCCCGGGCAGAACCTTGCAAAAGAGTCCTACCATTACAAGAAAAAAACAATTTCCTTTTCTTTTAATTTATATAAAAAAAATATGTTTTCAACACCGGTTGGAATTGCATACCAACAAGCCAGCTTCATAGCTCACACCGCCTACCAGCAACCGTAGAAAATACTAAAGAGAGTTGGCATACCAGAGCTGCAGAAATTAGAGGAAGATATACCAGGGACCAGTATACCTACTGGACCTCAACCCGTAAAATAACAACCACACGCATACACTTCTGCTCATGGTCCTGCCGATATCGCAAAGAAAAAAAAACGGAATTGGCGAGTAGCAAGCCATAACTCACAGTGGCACATTTATTGAGACACGAGTCGTAACGATATAGCGATATGGTTAGTTTTATAAATTGTCGCATATTCTAAATTTGATTCAATTTACTATCTATCCTGCCGGATCTTATTCTAGTCTGTGTGTTATTCATTTATAATAGTAGTGTGATGTTAAATAGGTATAGTATAGTTGCAAACATTTTTCTTCATTTAATATTATTACGTTTTACTAAAGAAAGTCTTGTTTTAATGTTAAGCCGGTACATAAAAAAAATGGTCTGTGGGTACGAAATTTTTGTTAAATAAGTTATATCTTAAATAAGTTCGTAACATATTTTAACTGTCAGTTCTGTGCATTTACTGTGGTAGTCATATCAACGACGGAAACAACATATTTTCTATGACCTTGAAAGCTTATAACTGCATATTCTGGAATCTTTCCCCACTAACACAAGCAAAGACGTATGAAATCCTGAAATAGAATACCTACTTACAGAATACGAATCGACCAAAGTAAAGCACTGTTACAAGCCCTCTGTTGTAGTCGTTGCGGTTATAGAATAAGGAATGACGTAGGTATATTCATATATCGATCGCATGTGCCTTGAAGGTTGATAAATTGATATAGTTCAAAGAAGCATTACCTAATTTAAATTGTTAATATGTTTTAGCAATGCTATAGTTGATGTAAGTTATGATGAATGAAAAAATATATGAAGAAAATAATTTTCCCATACATTTTGTATGGAACGGCAAGAATTGAAATCTATACATTGACATATAGAAAAAAAATGTCATCTCAGTCAAAGGAGGTTGTTGTCGCAACCAAGAAGGTTGCTACTAGGAAGTATATAACGCGGGTGAAACCGCGGGGCGCAGCTAGTTTATATAACATAGCTTCTTTTTATAGCATTATACGTCACAAAGTAGAGAGTCTCTACCATAAAACAAGCACTGACAATCTTTACTTAGTTATCAGATACTCGTTTTCTCACATACCTATTGAATAAGCAATAATAATTGTATTGTATAAGATGTATTCCTTCACAGCTTTTAACTGACTTCCAGAAAAGAAGAGGTTATCAATTCGTATGTTTTTTTTGAAGAAAAATAAAACGATTGTATTAAAAAAAATATGTTTTTACCTCAGGACTTTCGACTGGGTGAACCGATTTTGATGATTATTTTTTATTTGAAAGCTGGTGCTTCCCTTGTGGTCCCAATTTGGTCCAGTTCTGACGTTTTTATTAAGTTTTTTATATTGATAATTATTGAGCGATAGCATCGAAACTGCACATAATTTAACTACATACTAAAATAAGTCATTGGTGCAAGGACGGGGATCGAACTGGTTGCCGTCAGATTTTAAAGCGCCATACCACTCACTCGGCCACAATCGCTCTAGCATGTCAATCATTAAAAACGAAAATTGCTAAAACCTATTTAACTACCTACATAGAGTCGCGTAAATAAACACCGGTTATTATTTATACAACGTGTGGTTGTAATTACGTCTCACACTAGCTGCCCGGGCAATAACGGTGGGTACAGATTAAATAATAGTTGCTTCTACGTTGGTAACGGTCACTTTTCTACCCCACAGGACGCACGCTTTGCCGCACCGCCCATAAATGCCTCTATTTTCGCGTGTACTATCAAATTTAATACATACATGGACGTACAAGGTTATGCGGAAAGGGTGGAATGACAAATAAAAACCCCGGTAACTATATCACAGACAAAAACAAGTACTTTAAAGAGAATAACTCTACTGGTATTTACAAATCAAGGTTCGAATGAATAGTGACTGAGACCTTGGACGAACGCGTGATACTTGTCAATAACATCTTACCTACAATAATAAATTAAAAAGTACATTGTAAATCACGATGAATTAAACGTGTAAAAACGTAACAATATAGGAGACGTGACGTCTTGAATGTACTCTCATCATTATCAGCCTTTCATGTTCCTACTGCTGGGAACCAGGTATTCTCTCAGAGAGAGAATGGGCTCTAATCTACCATGCTGTCTCAGTGCATGTTGGCGAATGTGCTGGAGCAAAAGAGTATTTATGGACTCACGTATGCTGCCCTCGGCTACGCCTCTGCCCACATTTTCACGTTCGTCCATAAATATTCTGTTTCCGCCCGCTGCAGTAATGTATATCACACGGTACACAAAAATATGTCAGTTAGCACTTCACAGAAAACATAAAAATTATAAATAATTTTCATCCCATGAAAATTTCCTACCAGCACCATCTGACTCATTACTCAGGCCTGTAACGGCGACTTGGCAGTAACTAGCTATATTAACGTTCTATATGAGCTCCAGAGTTATGTTAAACGCACCCATCCATCGGAACGGTCCCGGAAAAGGACAAATGACGGCAAATGTCGGGAGCGCCTCCGTAATGGTACCAAGCGAAGTCTACTAAGTAGCGAAGCTAAGTGCGTAGAAACGGGCCGCTTTTTTATAAAGCTGGTTGCTGGTTAATAACCAGACAGTTACAAATGACCGTAAGGTTTGCTCTTGATGTGGTATAGTATAATTTTAATGGATTTTGAAGACTTTGTACTATGTAATTCGTAGAAAGTTCACGACAAAAATATTTAATAACAAATTTACAGATTATTTTTTGCCAGACATACCATAATTTTAACAAGGTATATTAGGATTTTGAAAGGTAGCTTTATAATGACTGACCTACTCATAAATGTTTTTCTGTAAATACAAAATTAGACAAAGCTGCAACGCTAAAGAAACGGGGACATGGTATAAAATATACTCACTGACTCTCTATATACTCAGAATTGAAAAATTTCAAGGGCAAATCCACTGAACCTGTGTTTAGAGCGGCTGGGTTTGAATAAATTATGGTTTTAAATTCTATCATAAGTAATAAAAATGAAAAAAAACAAAAAAAAACAACTCAACTCAGCCTAGCAAAAAATCACAAAATATCGACTGTTCTATACATTTTGCCAAGACTCTGGACTTGGGACTCACTACGCTTTTTCAATGACCCGTTTCGCAGTTATATCTAACCAGGGGCCTTACCCCTAGCTTCACTTTTGCGAGCCAACTTTTAGTAGGTACCTGATAGGTACCTAAAATTAACCAACTCATTTAAACTCCATCGTTTAAAAGCGTCTAACTTGAATGAACGAAAATCCGTTTTACTATGCGTGTGTGCGTGAAAATAGCAAAGCTTGGCGGCTATCAAATAACTACCGCTTATCGTAGTTGATGGTACCGTTTAGACAAATAACACCTATGCGGGTCAACTTTTCGAGCTAGGGGTAAGGTTGTATTATAGTAGTTGTAGCAGGTTCTAATATTTCGGGGTAGCATATTATTTGGTATAAATTATGCCCATAAATAAGTGACATTATACCTTACTGTATTGTATTTTATTGAAGTGCTGGATTATATTGTGCTAATGTATGTTTTAGGGGTTCTTGCACAGAAGATAACTTTCGGTTTGATGACGGGGCTTTGTACAAGTTTAGCTATTTACGAGTATAGATAAGTAAATCAAGGTTTTAGTCTTGAAATATGTTGTCTTGAAACTGTATAGGTATAATACTCCGATCTTAATAATTATGGACTAAGTACCAGGATACCGGGTGCAGTAATCTCGCTCGCGCACTTGATGACTTTTAAGAAATAAAATGATTGTCTACTTCAAAAAAAAATGTGCTTTGCTCATTTTACGACGATTACGACATTTTAAAATATTTGGAGCAATTTACCTTTACTTATATATTGAAGTTTCCTAACGTATTTTTTTTTTCGATTTTGGACATGATTTACTACTGTGAAAATCTAATCAAAGATTGAAGATTTTGCTTTAGGCCCAATCTTAACGACCGAACTTCGCAAAATGGCCGAAGCACATTTTCAACAGTAGATTTTCTGCTCAGATTTCTCATAAGAAATTTAATCACTATATATATAAAAACGAGGGTGATAAAAAATATAAGAAATAATGCGCTATTTATGAATACTCACATAAAAATATTAATAAATAGTAAATTGTTTATCAAGGGAAAAAGCGATCTTTTTCACACGATACGTTTACAAAGTAGGTAATATTATGGAGCCAAAGTTAAAACAATTTAAACTGCGCAAATTTACTGAAACTTTAGTGTAAGTGCTTAACTAAAATCCCTCTGGTATCATTTGCTACGTCGTTTATTGTTCTTTAATCAAACACTTTTCAATAAAGGTGTGAAGCCTCGATTGAAAAATGGGCTTTTTGGGTTTGGCGGTGATATGAACAATTTTCTGAATATGAGTAATTGAAAAGCTTAAATTAAACCTAAATATCGAAATTCTTGCTAGCCAATATGAGAAGGTTGTCTGGCCATTCGTACCATTTCAAGGGCATGTGTTAACAGTCATCTGTCACTCATTGCAGTACGGAGTATCAGGTGCTCGCAAAGTTACGTCAAAGATAGGGTTACGCATATAGACCTTACTAAACCGAAAGGAGGTATTTATATAGGTATATTGTAATTATCATTATGAACAAGTTTTACCACGGGACCAACCCTAAAATCGCGTGGAAAAAATCTGCTGTTCCATAGGTACATTTTGTCGAATGTTCATGACCGTTTTCTATAGAACATCTGATATTTCTTTTGCGATTTCAGTGTTGGTCCTATAGTAAAATTTGTTCGTAATTACCTTCTTTCGTCATAGTACAGTCTATATACGTAGACCTGTCTGTATAGCACAAAAGAATAATGAAGGGTGTTTTAAAACTTCAGACCTCTTGAGATATAATATTATCTTTTCATAGAAACGTACTAGTAAACAATTTCGGAAACTAGGTAGGTTAGTTTAGGTAGGTACTTGTCTGATTTTAATGAAACTTGGTCAGAATATTTAAAATAGGAATATAAATAAAATGTTTTTTTTTATATGTCATTTTTTTTTGTATTTTCAATTTTAATAGCTTAAACGCAACAATTTTCATCAAAATCGGTCGAGTACTTTCCAGAAAATTAGACTAGTCCGCTGGTATCTCATTCTTCCCGACTATGAATCCCACATGGTGGTGGGGTCAGCCTTCCTTATATACTTTTCTCCTCCACTTCGCTCTATTCTCGACATCGTCTACCCTTAACCTTACACTCGCTAGTCCGCTGGTATGTGAAGTGTAAAAATGACCCATGACGACGTTGACCACGATACTACTTATATTTTTTAATACATGCCAATTCGCTAAGTACAATTAAATCAGTAAATGGCTGTAACAACAGTTTTTTTTGTTTAAATTAGAACGGCTGTCAAGGCATTTTTTTAAAGAAATTTGTTGTAGCCACTTGCACCCATATAAACTGTGTAAGCAACTGTGACGTGGAGCTCGACGCGACAATACCTGGCGACAGATTTTCCTTCTCTTTTCCTTTCTATTTACTTCTTTTCTGTGGTAACAAGTAAGTATATTTTTTAAACCCCCTTTAAATAGCAGATAAACTTTAAACGGCTGAACAGTTTTTTTTTAAATCATAGCTTAAACAGTCTCCGTAAAATCACCTTTCATATAAATTAGAAAATAACAAGTTAAGTTCTGCCGCTTCGGAGCTACGATGCCACACGTTAAACTTATAACACCCCTCTGTTTGCGTCGGTGGTTATTTTTTAAAATAAAGTAAACATTAATTTCTGAAACGGTTTACCATTATCACATATTATTATGTGCATGGCTATAAATTATGTGGTAAAGTATCATCACTAATATTATAAATGCAAAAGTTTGTGAGTGTGTGTGTGAGTGTGTATGTTTGTTACTCCTTCACGTTAAAACGGCTGGACGGATTTGGATGAAATTTAGAATAGAGATAGCTTATGCCCTGGATTAAAACATAAGTTACTTTTCATCATCATCATCATCACCGATTTTCATCACCACGCGGGTGAAACCGCGGGGCGCAGCTAGTACTTCAATATTATATTGCAAAAGTGTGTTTGTTTGTTCGTTTTTCACGCAGCAACAAAGCAACGGACAGACGTGTTTTTTTTGCATAAAGATATTATGTAGTTGATAATGGAGATAGAATAATTTTATCCCTGAAAAGTTTAACTACGGTTCCGGGGGAAATGTAGCTAAATATGTATAGCTAATATAATGCTAAAGAAAATGAATTGCACTGAACCATCCATCATTGAAGATTTGTATAATGATACTATGGACCTGCCTTTATTTGAACACTCTGTACCTATGATGTAGAACAAATATAGCGATATGGTGGGTAGAGTAGGTGTGCAAAGGTCGGTAGAGTTCAGCGGTCCCAGATATAACAGGCAGGTGCATTGGCAGCTGCTGTTAGCACGCGCCGATTACAAATTACAATGAAGTACAAAGTAATTAGAAAAATGAGGGCAAATAATAATAGGATGTAGTTATGATCTCACACGTGATACCGATGTTTGTTTTTTCAGCCATATCTTATGCCTTGTATAGACCCGACAAACGAACGCGAACGAACACTGCCGAATGCGAGTGAACGAGTTAATTGTACATGTATGTGAATGAAGGAATCGAAGCTCTCAGTGCAGCGCTGGGCGGAGGGAGCGACAGAAACCTCCTTTGACTTAGATGAAATAAACTTTATCTGGGTGTTTTCAAGTCAAAAGTGAATCGGTTTCTTCTAGGCAAGCGTGATCCATCGTAAGCCGCATCATCGCTTAACATCAGGCGAGTTGGCGGACAAGCGCAAGCCTATCTACACTAATATTATAAAGAGGAAAGATTTGTACCTATTTTTGTATGTTTGTATGTTTGTAATGAATAGGCTCCGAAACTACTGAACCGATTTGAAAAATTCTTTCACTGTTGGGAAGCTACACTATCCCCGGGTGACATAGGCTATATTATATTTTGTAGCGAGGCCGAAGGCCGAGCTTACACTCGTGCGAAGCCGGGGCGGACGGCTAGTTTACAATAAAAATAAAAATAATAAAATTAAATAAGATTTTTCCTATCATCTGGCAATTCTTGTCGTTCCATACAAAATGTATGGGAAAATATATTTTATGCATATATTTTTTTCGTGAAATTTTCCGGAATTTAATACTTAATCTGCTACTCGTGGCGGAGAGGAACCCAACAAATCAAAGATCTTGAAAAGCGATTCAGCCGTTCTTGCGTTATAAATGGTGTAACTTACCCGACTTTGTTTTATATATATATATGTATTAATAGGCTACTCGCTTGATGTTAAGCGATGATGCGGTCTACGATGGAGCACGCTTGCCTAGAGGAAACCGATTCACTCGTGATTTGAAGATACCCTGATTGTAACTATCGGGGAACACCCATTGTGGCAGCGCCACAAGACTTACATATTCCATAGACCTACTAGTTGTGCAATGCGCTGCCTGAAAGCTGCTTCGCACAATAAAAGTGGAACCAAAGCGTAGGGGTTTTCGATATATAGAAGATATAATTTTATATATTTACGTATGTAGAGTAGGCACTCTATTTACCCGACTTAGCTATTATTGAGTGCTAACCAGATAATGGATATATCATATTCAATTTAAGATTAGTTCGTAGTGGATGACGCGGGAGTAGGGACGGCACTCAGAACTTCCAGTCCTTGGCCATCAATCATCTTAAATCCATATATCGGTTCGCAGGCTGATTCACACGCTCCTCGTATTTCCCAATAACACAGAAACGTACGAAGAAAACACATTTCGGCGCTTTTACGTGATCATGGATTTATGGGCCGTCAATATTGTTAATATATACTTAACGTCGTTAAACAATACAGGCAATAATCCCGAGGTGTCCGGTGAGTACACAACGGGGAATCTAAAACCTATGATCATAAATTCCATTAAATTAGAGGGTTATAAATGTCAGCGTGTGGTGTTTCGATTAACCTTCCGTGGAAGTAGCAGTAAACGGCACTTTTCTGTACTTTAAACCACGTGAATTGGTGGCCGCATTCCTAGGAAATGGATACCTTTGTGCAGGTAGTTGCCTGCTTACCAGTGTAATATTAGTACTCGTATCTAATACAAGTCGAACCATCGGCAAATGGCCGGCCGCAATAATCTGAATATTTATGTAGTAATTGAAATAACCTTAGCAGAGACAGTTTATCTTTAATGATTGCCCTCCGTATTTCCTCCTTATACTTATATGTAATTGACATATCTAAAAGTATTTTTTAATCAGGCAAATACCTTTATTAACCTTACAAAATACAAGTTGACTAACACTAAATATAAACTATATTGATTGACAATAGACCACTAAAGGTCTATGGAAACAGTTGGATTGCCCATAGACCGTTGAAGGTAGACAAAAACAGTTGGATTTCCCATAGACCGCTTAAGGCCTACAAAATCAGTTAGATTACCCCTAGACCGCTGAAGGTCTACAGCCAATCATGCTCATCCAACTGCCTTTTGGCAGCATGCTGGTGGCATTACTACGCTAAATGGCAATGCTTACTTCAAGCCAAAAAACGTCAGCATTTTGTTCAAAGAATCCCAAATAGCTCAAATACTTGTATGTAACCACTGTTCAGGTTAGCATAAATTCTAATAAACTAGATTACTAGGATTTATTCTATTACCGTCCCTTGAGCCATGAGTGAATGAAGGTCATTGCTACGGTTTAAGAGCACGCACAATACGAATGCTAATTCCGACATTTAGGCGCGACCTCCACTTCTCATTTCTCACTCTAGTCCTCCGATTCAAAGTTTCACTAGCACGACACGATTTTGCAATTATCGAATTAGATTTGAATACTGTACCGATTTCATAAACTTTGTTTTGAACATTATGATAATTTTGATCTTAAAATATGAATAGCTTAATTAAATGGACCGTGTAATAGATTTATGAGTTAGAACTCCATCGTCTAATAGTCAGCGAGCTGTAGATATACCTTTCAAGTTTTCCTTTGCTTTAGGTGAATTATTTAGTTTTCCGAAGCGGTGATGTCAGGAGCTTGCCTTGAGAAGTCTACATTCCGCCTCATTCCCTGCACGTGGAACAGTCTCGCAAACTAATTCTATGCTGCGAGTAAATTAGCTGCAATTGAACATTACGTCAATAGAATTCAATAGCTGCTCTGCCAATACCGGTGATTTCATTCATTTTGTGGTTCTAATAAGCACCTAAGGGACTAGCACACCTACATATATCTGTAGATATATTTGTATGAAATAAAATTAAATATAAAATAGAGTGTAAACATGATGGCATTAATGTGTAAGGTCCAATCCATTTTGTCATTCTTGTCTCTAATATGGTGTTTTACATTAAATTTATCTAATTTATAAAAAAAACTCTAAACTACGACCAACTTCCAATGCATGTTAAGAATACTTTATTATTTTATTTACTAGTTTTTTTGCCCGCGACTTCGTACGCGTAGATTTTCATATAAACCTTCAATCCTTTTTCTTCCCTTAATCCGGCCCTTGCGCAAAATAACATAGCCTATACTTCAATCTGGTCATAGCTAAGCATATTCGTGAAAACCGCTTTTAAATCCATCCGCATTTTCTTCCAGGGGTTTAGGATATGTGCGTGAACAAACAAACAAAAATTCTAAAAACTGCCTTAACATCAGCTGCTCATTTTAAGACGCCCTGTGTGAAGTATTGATAGAAGCATAAAAGTAAAAACACCGTCAACAGCTTTCAAATCAAAAAGATAATGTGCCCACAGTGCAGAGCATGTTTTGAAGTTTTCTTTTTGTCTAAACCATAAAAAGTATATCATGTCATGTCGCGATGATACATCTCTGAAATTTGACGGTCCAGCTTAGCTGGCCACGGAACCTTGACATAACGCTTGTCTTGACACGCTCTTGGCTAGTTATTTCTTATTTCGCGTGTATTTGTATGTAAACCTTGATTAAAAAGCCCTGAAATGGAACTACGCTATTTATCTGTTAAAATATCACAGTAAAATAAAATTATTTCTTTATTCTTATTGCAAATATACACTTTCTTCTTCTAAAAGCTAAGTTTATGTACCCTGCATAAAAGGTGCAGCAATGACTTATGTAGTGGCTGTTCACAAAACCAGACCACAGACATAAACATATAAATTTAAGTATAGTTAAATCTATTACATAAATATTATATATACTATTCAAACTTAACCTAGGGTGAAGTAATTTTACAAAACAAAAAAAAAACATACTTAGTGTGATAGGTTACTTAATTATATATGAAATCATACAAAACTTAAGACGGTACTTTCTTAACTATTTATATATCGATATTTATTTTCTAATTAGATTTTCTAAATGTTATCGTAGAAAAAATCTTTTATCTCGTAATAACGTTTTTGGGTTAGAAACTTACGAAGTTGGTTCTGGAAAAGTGTTATTATTTATTTATTTCTTTATTGAGTCCGGATTTTTTTTGTGTAGGTTTATTGTCATGTACAAAGGGCCTTTTTTGAATATTTCTATTCGCGGGACTGAATTAAAATAGGATGCGGTATATTTTGTGTTTTAAATGCTAACATAGAATAAAACCAAGAGAATGTAATACTTCTACTCCATGCATTGGAATGAATCACCAAAGAGGTTGTAAGGCCTATAACATCCTTGATCTACACGTTCATAATTTAAATAAAAAGTTTTAATCTGGCTGATTATCTGAATGACAGTTGACAGTTTCGAAATTTTAATAGCTATGTCAAAAACATTCTCTATACTTTGGATCTCCTTGCTTGAGGCTGTGTGAAGATCCTCATATTACGTTTCGGGTAACGAAGAAATAAATCATTGATTTTTAATTTATTTCATGTAATAATAAAGAATTAAAATAAATGATATAAGATAGCCTATGCTTTAATCTGGTAATTTGTTAGCATATTCGCGAAAACCACATTTAAATCCGTCCAATGGTTTAGGAGATGTGCCCGGACAAACAAACAAACAAACAGACAAAAAATCTAAAAACTGTCCTATCGTGTTCAGCTGCTTATTTTAAGACGCCCTGTGTTTTTTTTTGTTATCTCGCAATTACAGATTTTTTTATCTCCACGTTTTTATTATATGTATAGATATATAGATAGATGATAGGCGAGCAGCATAGGCTGATGTGCCAAAACACACAGTGTCAAAACTTTGTATTTATCTTCTTCATTCTTATCCATCTGTCTAGTTTGTTTTTAAACGCATTTATTGATTTCGATGCGACCACATCCTCAGGCAACCTGTTCCTATTGAAAACGACTCTGTCGCTGAGGATGTGCTGTGCAATGTTGGTTTGTGATGGCGCAGGCCACTGTAGGGGTTTTTGTAATCAATTTCTCTTGTATAATCTTTTAGAGAGTAGATGCCATGTATATGTCAGGAAGGTTGTAGAAAACAACTTTTGCTCCGTTACATATTACTTTACTTAAGTACGAGTTCCTATTGTTTTGCCAACATTTTCAACCAGATAATTATAATCTTGAGAGACAATAGAAGCCCTCTCAATAGAAGTTCGAAAATGTAATTGTCAGAAGGTACTTTAAGGCTTCAATTTCTGATATCAATGAGGAAACCTAAAAAAATACTTTCTCTTCATCGTAAGCCAAATTTCTAGAAATCTATAAATTACTCCTCCAAATTGACTTATATCTCCCAGAACCCCATTGTTTACATCATGTCACTTGGCACAGAACTCGCTAATCCAACGGCTCGCGAGGGTAGCATCTCGTATATCGTACGTATATCCTATAATCTCAAACAATATCTGCTGAGTGACATGATATACGATCGCTTCGGAGAAAACTGTATTCGCACCTCTCTTCACCCGGCTATCAAGAATATACAAATTGAGTATCTACACTAGAAATGGTTGATCTACACACAGATCTTTGAAGACTCGAGTAGAATATTATAGAGTAAAATCAACAATTAAAGCTGATCTGTCTTCACACCGATGAAACGGAGAAGGTACATGTGTTTGGTCTAAGAGGTTTTGTCATAATAATTAATTTATGTATGTTCGAATTTCTGTTACTATTTTTCTCCAAAACGACTGGATCGATTAGGATGAGTTTTTGTTTTATTTGAGGTCTGGTTTCATTGCGGTGGTTCATAACTGCGTTCTACTGAAATGTATTTGGCCGTTTAAAAGTTATAAGTTTTTTTTTTCAAATTGATCCGTTGTTTTGGCACAATGGATAGAGCGGAAAATTTTATTGCTACAACATTATAGAAAAGTTTATGTCGGGAGTTTTATATCAGCATTTTAAGATAAATACATTACAACATTTCTAGAAATATCAGGACTCTCGTAAAACTTATAAATAAGTATTTTATGGTTTTACAATGTACTCGGGGCTTTACAATGTAGGTAATAAGCGCGTAGAAATTGTCTACTAAAATCTATGGACTATAATATAAAAATCTATAAAGATATTGTAAAGTTTAACATAGCAATATCTATATATTAATACCTATCTGGTGTGTAGATGTGCCTCGAAAGGCTTGTTATTAATTTGCCTCGAATATTTTCATCAAACATTGCAAATATTCACAATAGAGTTTCTCTTGAAATGATGAATGGTCTTTCGTCGAAAATTAATTGTTATTTCATTTCAATTCACTTGAAAAATTCAACTTTACTTACTTACATACGTAAAACAAATGTTTTTAAAAGTTTTAACTTTTGCTGTTGATGTTGTTATCAAAATTCTGTTAGAACAATGTACCTGATTTATTTTTTATCGTTAAACTTAGATCTTTGCAGCACAAACATTTATTTTCTCAATAAATTGTCACTGCTGCAGGCTACAGTCAAATATTTATATCTAAAGTTTTTTAAACGTAACTTAGGTTTTGATTAACGACACTTATTTGAATTTGTTATGACCTTATGACATCTGCTCTGTTTGTTACCCTTTAGGATATAACTAATTTTATTATAGAGTTTAAACTTTAGTACGGATTTTGCGATTTCGAAAGTTTCTAGTAATCTAACTTAAGTTAGATACGGTGGTAAGTTTCAACTTAGACAAAGACTTGATTCAAGGAACAAAATCGAACGCAATCAAAAACATTTATGAAAATCACTTTTGTACTGTAATGTATGGTAAAAGTTTATGGTATGATTCTATTACTTCAACCGTTGATTTTATAGAGCCATTTTTAATCGTTATAAGAAGGAGGATTAAGCGGTATCAAGACAATTGATTGAGTCACTGCACAAGCGGATGAATTCTTCCTCCCAGAATGAATCAAAGGTAAGAAGTAAGAGGAATTAATTCAGAGTCCTCCCAGAATGAATTCATCTTCTTTAGTCATATAAGGAAGGTGAGTACTGGTTTTAATATCAATAATCAGAAAACTCCCTATCATGACTGATACAAACTGAATCAGCAGTGGTCAATTGAGCGAATTTATATACCAGTTGTTCGCCCCGACCTGTACCTATTTTGCTCATATTCGAACTTGATAATAATTGTCGATCTTGAGAAATAGTTATTGATTTGCAGAAACAACTTTTTGTTTTACTTTCGTATTTTAAGAAAGTTAGACCTAACGCTCACTGAAGAGACGAGGCAGTACCATAGCGTACAAGCGACCGAGGTAAAGCCAACTCGTTTTACTGTTGGTTGACAATTGTCCCAATGCGCTTTCGCGTCGCATAGCATCTCCGTCGCGCCTCGGCTGTTCAAACTTACTAGTGCACAGATAAGGCCTGTATACCATCGTGTCTGTGCCGAGCCACAAAGCGAAATTCCCTCCTCAACTTTTTAACACGATGCGGCGTTGAATCGCGGCGGAACCGATTTGAACCTATGGTAACGCGTAAAGAGACGACGTTTTTACGTCTGCTTAAACGCCTCGAATCTACAGTCAGCGTTGAGCCTTACATTACGATTATTGACCAACATTGTTGACCGAACAAAGCGAAATTCCGCCTTAACATTTCAACGCGATGGAAGTGGACAATTTGAACCTACCGAAAACCGTAAAGAGTTTACTTTTCCACCGTCACTTTTTACGCCACGATACAGGCTTGAGAACAGAGGGCGTGGGGCCTAACTTTCTTAAAATGCGCCGGAAAAAACATAAGTCACAGACACACCAAAAGTATAGCATATATAGCTATTCACTTGCTGTCGATTCTAAAGCAAAAGCTCGGATTACCCCCCCCGTTGTCTTATGAATGAACAGGTACTTACCGCCCACACCAGGCTATCAATTTATCGTAGATGCTTATCACTAGCGCTTTATTAACCAGGTCAGCTCTGTCACAAACACCCTGACTGATAACTTCTACGTGTTTGCAATCTTTAAGCATCGCGTTAATCAGTAAGTTAGGCAAACCGAAAACTTTTTACAATGTTATTGCAGCTGTCGCAGCAAAAAGATACTTGGACCGAAAATAGTAGCCACTTGTACTATTGAATATAAAAACTCACCCATTACGTTGTGAATGTGGAAAAACCAGCTCTCAAATTTTTAGTCTGAAACAAAAGAAAAAACTGCAATTATCATCAGGTACAAATTAAATTTGAAGAACGTATTCCATCTCTAAGGGTAGAAAATTAAGGGGTGATTGATTCCCGTTTCTTAAATTTTGCCAAAGTTAGGTGATCTGGGATCAAATCGCGAGTGAATCGATTTCTTCTATATATAGGCAAGCATAATAGGCTCCATCGTAAATCAGGCAAGGCAGCGGTCAAACGCAAGGTCATTATTTTATTTATAAAAAAGGTAAATGTTTGCAAAGAAGCTTTTCATAAATATCTTAGAATGACAGACACTAAGTATTATTTTGGTAAAATTAATCTGAAGCGCCGCTTGCGCCGACATTGATGGACTCGCGCGACAAGCTTGTCGGGTAGATATCTCCGTGGTGAATTCACCATCACGGATTACAGTTTCGATTTCTGAAGTTATACAACGTTTGTGACCTACTTGTGCAATACTGTGCCGAATAATTTCCTGACGAGTTTTGAATTTCTTTTTATATCATCTTTCACACTAATCTCAGTTCTCACTAATATTACAAATGTGAAAGATTATGTGTAAGGGTGTAAGTATGTGTGTTTGTCCATAATTAATACGAATTGGAATGAATTTTGGTACGGAAATATATATACTCTGGATTAATACTTTGTTATTGTATATTAATAAACAGACGATATTGCAGGACCGTGGCCTAACTAAAACTCCGCCAAAACGCGCCGGTGCAGCAGTTTGAATTCAGTTACTCGTTACCTAACGATGCGTAAACATGACGTGCGATATTTTTTTTTCCATAACGGTTAAACAGATTTTGATAAATTGTGGGGAAGTAGTTTAAGACTCTAACTAGATATAGAGAGCTACTTTTTGTCTCGAAAATGAACGATTCTTGTAGGAAAAAGGGTTAAATGAAGCGCTTTTATGTATTTGTATATATTTTATAAGTTACATTCTATCGTTTTGGCGTTTGACACAGCCACATAATTATAATATGTCTTAAGCTTTTTCCTTGAAAGCCTCGTGATTTTGATGACCAACGAATTCTAGTGTCACAACATTCGGTGAATTCGAGAAATATAACGTGCCATATATCATCAAGAATCTTCAAACATGAAAGCATTCATCACGGGGTTAAGTTACCTAATTTATTTATTAACACATTTTTGTGATTTAATTAATTCTATTTCTCATAGTGCTGTGGGTCATCTGTGGGTGCTAATAGGGCCAACTCGCATGGTCATCGATGACATAACACTGTTGTGAAACATATAATACCTATTATATGCTATACTAGCAACCCACCCGGCTTCGCACGGATGTAATTTAGAAAAAAAAGTGTTAAAAAATTTGAACGTAAGCCATGTATGTACATATATTTTTCAGCAACTGGGTTGCAAAATATTGGTTTTTTTTTCTACTTTCAAATAAACGTAGTATTTATTATATACTAGCGACCCACCCCGGCCTCGCTACTATTACCCGCTCCAGGAAGACAAAATTCATCCAAATTGTTCCAGCCGTTTTTAAATGTCAGAACCTACTACGAAGTATTGTATTGTATTGATTGAGGCATGAAATCGGTAATGCCGTTCTCAAGTTATAGCGTCACCAGGAGAAATAGGGGTTCATTTTGATATATATAGATGTAAACCTTTCGTGAAAAATTATCTGATGGTGAAAACTGCATCAAAATCCATTGCGTGGTATAGGAGTAGTTAGCTGATATTCATACAGACAGTCGCGGAAAGCGACTTTATTTTATACTACGACAACGAGCATGTAAGAGATAGAGAAGCATCAAAACACGCCGACTCCGATGTTCTTGGAACCATTTAAAAGTTCTTCCGCTGCGTCCTTACTATTTGTCTAATAAATAAGCAACCGCCAATTTGTGTAGCAATCAAACATAATTTTACCAAAACACCTACTCAATCGATTTGATAACTTGAAAAACATGTTTTCTTCGTAAATTGTGGCGACGGCGACTCTATCAACAAGTTCTTAGCTTATAAATAATGCAAAGGCTATTATTTAACAATTACTTAGTTCTATAAAGAGTAATTAACAAACGTTTTAATCACCGTGTTTTTCTACCGTGATCGTGCCTTGTTAATTGCAGTCACAATGGACGTTAAAAGAAAATGAATCGGTGTCGAGCGCTTCGAACGCATAGAGTTTATATTGTCATGGCAGTACTGCAAATGCGTATGTTTAGGGTTCCGTACCCAAAGGGTAAACACCTACTGGACCCTATTACTGAGTCTACGTTGTCTGTCTGTCTGTCTGCTGTCCGTCCGTCCTATTAACGGCTGTATCTTTCGAACCGTAATAGATAGTTAGTTGAAATTTTTACAGAGTATGTAATGTTACGGCGGCGGATTAACAAAAAAAAAAAGGAAAACTAGAGAGGGGTCCCCGTACAACAAACGTATTTTTGTATTTGCTCTAATGTAAAAACGGTAATACGTACAAGCGCCAAACTTGCCATGATAATACATAGAACACACTCTAAGTAAACGTAAGTGGTCTATGACAGTGACATTGATGTGGTATATTGTATTAATAAAATACGACAAAAACAATGATTACTAATAATGTTAATTTTCTTTGATACGTTTGATACAAAATAACTTGGTAAAAGCTTTGATAATATACTGTTTATATAATCAAATGGTAAAAGTAAGTTCGTATATAAGGTAAGTGGTCAGTCTTAATGTCAGTACTTTAAAATGTTGGATTTGTTCATACCCTATTCCCCGGAATTCCCTGCTTTGAATCAAACCCCGCGATTCCACTCTACCTATGCAATACTCTCATTCCCCGCCAAATGGGGAATTCTTTGCGGATTGGCAGCACTGGGGCGTGGTGTACGGCAACATAAACTTGTATCTACTCAAAACTTGTAACTTGTAAAACTCTAGATCTATTTATACGCTGACTTGGTAGTTATATTAGTAAGAAAGTTCAACGTAACGTGTGGACGTAACAAGAGGGTGTTCTACCCTCCTGATACCGGAATGACGATATATGTAAGGCAGCTGGCAGTGGCTGGAAGCGAAAAGCCATAGATCATGCTGAGTGGCTTGCTTTAGGAGGTCCAGCGGTGGACTAAGGGCCTTACTTAAAAACGTTACTCAAGTTGATCTATGTTTTAAAATTCTCTCTCAATTTCTCGCTGACGGCAATCGTCACACACGAAAACGAGACGGAGCATATTTAAGCGTATGTCAACTTGAGTAACGATTTTAAGTAAGGCTCTAAGATAATTATGTCGGCTGCGATTGAGCAAGTTTCAACAAAATGTGATTGTTGTAGATGTTAGGCAACTGTCATTTTCATCTGAATACACGTAGTAATCGAATTTAACGGTTATTGGTCTCTGTAAAAAGTTGCAACTGTGGCACGGGCGGCGGCGGCACCGTGACGGACTGCTGAACCGAAGCGGGGTCGGTCACTGTTATGAATCGTAACTTCGCCTTTATTATGTAACGGTCTGTTACGAAACTTCAATGGAAACATTAAAAGACAGTCTTTCCTTTTAACTCACAGGATGTGACATAAAAGTATTGTCGCAGAAATGAGAACTACAATTTCAGCAGAAAACAATAAAATTTCTACCTAGACTTGCTTACGCGAACACAAAACTTAATTTTGGAAGCTTTCATCAACGTTATTTGATGTCTGTTCGCTGACATCTCAATTACCGAGCAAATAGAAATTCTATTCCACAAAATGGAGACTAGAATACTGTGAATTAACTTACATACCTTCAGGTTTATATATGTTATGTTCAAACGCTTCAAGAATACTGTACTTGCCGTACTTAACCAATATAATATCACTGACTGTAAAATTTACATTGAGAATGTTCGCTATGTGTTTAACCTTCCAAAGGATATTTAGAAGATTTCTTTAAATTCCCAAATATTTTTTTCTGTTCTCACTGCTTTTAGTCCGTTATACTGAACAAATTTTGGACCAATTTTCTTGATCTAAAACGTAAACAATTAGACAACACTTCAATAATGTTTGATTTTGGTTTACAAGACCTCATGGTAGAGAAAGTAGAGTTGCTCCGTAATGAAGCCGAATCTTTCACAAGCGTTATCACGCCGAGAAAATGTTCAGATATTTGAAAAGTACGAGTAATGGCCGCTCGGGGAGATAGCATAATGGCCTTCTTAATCGGTAACCGCGAGATCGAGGTGTAATTAACATTAATCATAGAGATGTGGGCTCCGAGGAGTAATCGCGCACATCACTCGCGGGTGACGGCTCGACGCACCACGCTCGACCAGAATTTTCGTTCTCCATTCCAGTATTTGGTCCCTTTCGTTTGTTTAACCATATTAACGCGAGTGACGGGGACGGAACTGACGTCTATCGCCCGAGAATCCCTGGTCGTGCGTGCGACGCGACGGGACTCGCGTTATGGATTAGGTTATGAGCTCGCGACAAAAGAAATGTTCTGTAGATGACGCTGACAAATAACCCAGCGCCGCTTAGCAAAACCTGCTACGGTAACCTTTTCTTCGTGGGTTAATTAAAGGTCACAAATGAAGGATGGACAATGTGCTTTAAGTTCTGGTGTGATGTAATATCCGTTCAAGTTATAAAAAAGGATTTGTATATACGATACGCACGTAGCACGTACTACATCAATGCTTACTTTTTCAGCATTGCAGTTAAATAATAGTTCCTACTAATATTATGTATATAAGTGTGTATGCTTGTCCGCACTCAACTCTGTAATAGCTTAACAAATTTGAATGACATTAGTTATAAAGATAGCTATACCCTGGATTGGCATACTTATAGGCTTTTAATCTCGGAAAAGTTTATGGTTCCTGTAAGAAAGTGGATGAAACCGTGGGGCGCTGCTAGTTACCAAAATAATTGGCTATGATATTATTGAGTTTGAATTATTGTTATAGTATTCACTACAAGAATTAAGCTAAATAATCGCAAATCAAAATGAGTATTGTGGATTTGTGGAACATAGTTTTTTACAATGCCAAAATTTACGGCTCCCGAGTTTTGGTCATAATTTTCTTATGCTATTAGCATTTTTCTCGTTCCGATTTTGTGTGGTGGATCGCGTGAGGCGAACGGTGGTGGTACCTGGTTCCTGCCGTCGCCACTGTCATGTATCTGGTCACGCCACCACCGCAGCCACGCCACGCGACACCAACCTACCACACCAGGGTATAAGAAATGCATAATCATAATATATTATTACATACGAGAAGGTGAAATACCTGTGAATATTTTTCAAATATTAGCTATGTTAATAATTTTTGCAAGTTATTTAATTTTGAATTGTTCCATTTTTTAGGGTTTACTCACAGATATCTCTTATTTTTTATAACTTTTAAAAAAAGCTGATCATAAATAAAAAATAAAGCACGATTTTTTTTGTTTTGTCATATCGGTTCACCAAATTTTTGCGTAATACGGAATGCGCTCATTGCTAACGTAAAGAAAGGAAATCCCGCACGGTCTTTTGGAATCTTCGACGATTTTCCATTCGTTTAAACTATCTTTCAATTAGTTTCAATTGTTGAATGTCCCAGATATGTCCCAGATATTATTATCCCTTAAAAGAAGTAAATTAAAGAATTTTTTAATAAATCATTGATTTTTATTGAAAAAAATAATTTGATTGAAATCAAAATGATTTAATCGTGTCAACTCTGCTAACGACATGCTAAAGTAAATGGATATATCATAGATTGCAGGCCGATAGATGCATTCCCTAGTCTAGACCATATATACAATCAAGATACTCAGCCAACAAGTTATGGTTATCTAACAATTATGAATACATGGACATGTCGAAATGACGTTTCTAGATCTGGCTCTGGAGGCACCAAGCTGACCATAAATAGATCGATGAAATTAGACACTAACGAAGTCACCACCTGCTTGAATGGGATCTCGTTTCGCAACTTCCTTCTGTCTTATCTAAACAGTGACTTCCTAGCATTAGAGCCTGTGCTTTAAATGTACGGACCGACCAACTTATATGTGGAGTTGGTCACATGTTGACACTGAAAAGTTTCTATGGATGGCTGTCAGATTTGTTCTGGAAATAGGATGGTATCTCCCTCATTCAACTGTTCAGATAAGTTGGTCTTACAGCAGCTGCGTATCCCGATGTAAATCAGCGCCTGCACATCCCGTCGACCAATAGGAAGAGTCGAAACAAGGCGTTATGCACCTGCCGGTAAAGGAAGCTCTAATGATACCCGTTGTTTTGAATTCACTTTTAAAATAAAGTGATGATTAGTTTTTAGACGAAACAGTAGTTTTCTAAGCTATGGAAATTGCATGTCAGTTTCCATAGTTTAGAAAATTACCTCGTTTGGACGTATTTTGTAGGTTTTTACTTTGTAAAGTAGTGGGCTCGTTGGAGATATCATTTCATCCATCCTTAAAATGTAACCCTTTGTCATAGTGAACTTTACTGATTACTTTACCCACGTAAGTAAATAAGTTTGAATAAGGCTGATTGGCCGGCCCTAATGTCAGAGTTTTAGGTTGCGTGAAGGCTTTTGACATGGATAGATGGTTGTTTATATAGAACATTTATTAAGGACAACAATGATCCTAGAGAATTTGTGAGTAGGTACACACAGAACTTTTAGTGGGGGGACAACAGAAAATTAGACTTTCCTGTGTCCTCCACCTAGATTGTAGTAGAGGACAACATGAAAAAATCCTGTTATCCCCCAGAGGAACAACCCAAACAACCTACGAGAGTAACTATAAACTTTTTAATAACCTTTAAAATCCATTACACAATCTTTGCCATAATAGTGTCAAGGTATTCCTACAAAAGGCGGTACAGAAACAGCAAACATGCAGAGGCATCATTTAAACAGACTAATGTTAAAGAAATAAAATTGCGGGTAGCCATTTAATGAATTTAATAATATAGTCAGTGGTTCCATATAAATTGAATGCGCCGCGATCTAGAGCAACGGAGAGCGTGTGTGCGGTTCGTGCTTGGTATGCCTGCAAACGATTAAAATTCAAAGCCTGTAGAAATGTAATTACTTTACCTCTACCACAGAATGAAACCTGTAGAGCGGAGTCAGGAGTTGTTTTTGGAGGGTCAGTGCTAAACAACAAGGCCGACGTTTTGGTTCGGCTATGGTCGGGCAAGACACAAGGATTCATATTATTGTAGGCTCGCTCCACTATTCGATATTGTAGTTCCTGCCAAATAACTTCCAGTAGGCAGCAACCTCTCGCGGCCCACGTGTAAATCGTTAAATTGATCCCGGAATCGACAAACTTGGGAGTGTGTCGCGGCAGACTCAACTGGCTAGATGAGGATACAGTGAGAGGGGACAGTGCTATTGTGAAGCTTCTGCGCAGGCCATGTTGCACGTACTTTGGTGCCTCCGCTGCCCCAATCCTTGTACATCACAAGACCTGTATTGTATACGACTTCCTCCTGCAGAGCAGAGGTGACCATATTATAGGAAAGGACCTACATTTTTGGATCATCAAAACGACGAAGAATAATAAATTTTCCAATGCGAATTACCTTACTTGCTTATATACTACTTATGAGATATTGTTAGCTAAAGTTGTAATGTAATTAATACCAACGACTATGAAATCCATTCGTATGGTTTTTGTCGGTTTTTTATTCCTTCGAAATGGGGGCGATAAGTCCTGCATTGCTGACGTCTGACATTGACTGACTGATGCATGACGTCCCGCTTGGGGTAAATTGTGCATTTCCCCCTTCCAGCGTCTACCTGAATCTTGGACGAAGGACCAACCCAGCTCCATGAAATACCATAGACTATAGGGCGCTTGGAAGTAACGATATGGGAGTATATATGATGGTGAGAAACAGTCAAGCTGTTGTGGTGACATGGATGTCGATGAAGCTGCCTCATATTTATTTATTTTCAGAATAATAGGTTTGCGTGGGACCGCTAGCTCGCCTGATGTTAATAGACGGATGAATGGTGGTGATGCGGTCTACGGTGGGGCACGCTTGCCTAGAAGAAACTGATTCACTCTCGATTCGATTCGCGGAGACACCAGATTGCATGCAATCACGTAGCGATTCTAGCCGGCTTCATATTACGATTGACGAACAAATGAATAAAGATACTAAGCCATAGTGTGAAAGTACTTATTTTATTTTGTTTTGTACGGTTTGCCGTAAAAATTAAGGATTGTAAAAAAAGTCCACAAAATATCCTGAATACGCCCACTCCTAGTGGATTATTCTATTTATCCTCTGGTCAGGTCTTTCCGACTTTTATTCTCAGTAATTAAGTTAATGTCGGTTTTACATCTTGACGAGAGTTCAGATCGACTCGCCCGATGGGTCCCATCTATCAAGATTATGACAATTACCATTAGATGTCGTAAATGCCAAAGCATTTTGCTAGCGGTATTAATATTTAATATCTATCTTCTAGCTGTTTTTACTGCGCTGTAGCTTCGGGAATGGAAATTAGTTCTAACATCGAGGCAATTAGCGGTGTCTATAAAATTGGCATTTACTGATTTATAGGAAAGTTTACCTCACTTACAAACTGGTCGATAGCAAAAACTTGAATAAAACCTTAGAATAGCTATAAAACACACAAAATCGGAGTTGGAGCCCTTAAGTATCTGGTTTAGGCAAGAAGGCTATACTTAGGTAGCTTGGTAGTACCTTAGCCTTACTATAGGTACTTCTCTATATGTAGATATTCAGTATATCTGGTGTTAGACATATTTTAATATGCGATAGTAACAGCTTACTATCAGGTAGGCCTTATTTGCCCCTGTTAATAAACCGCTGAACATACGTCTCTCCTAAACATTTGCATTTCTTTTTTGCATGCCATGCGAAAAACCACTCGGTCACTCATTCTCTGACACATCACTAAATCTCGAAATTTACTTGACTTTCCAATCTGAAATTTTGCAGGTAGATTCTTTATACCCCATAAAGAATCTACCTGCAAAATTTCAGATAGAGTAGAGATCCGCTAAGAAAGAATTTAGCAGAAGGGCCGAAGTGGGGAGGTGTAAAAGGAGGTGTGAAGTGTTTATGAAAGTCTACGCAAAAGCTAGTAGCATAGTAAAAACTGTCAAAACAATTAGTAAATTTGCCGCCTATTAAGTTCTGAAACTAGATGACATAGGCGCGCCCTCAGATCAGACAAACAAGGGAGATATGCGTTACTTAAATTTTATTATCGTTCGTGTCTAAATGTCTCCGTGGTTTACCCACTTCTTTTACCTACTATATCGCTAAACAGCTTAATCGCAATTATCAATATAAAAAACTGACTTCATAAAAATTTCAGAACTGTACCAAATGGGAACACACGGGAAGCACCAGCTTACAAATAAAAAAAGAATCATCAAAATCGGTTCACCCAGTCAAAAGTACTGATGTAACAAACATTTTAAAAAAATGAGAACCTCCTCCTTTTTGGATGTTGGTTATAAACCTTAAGTACGGCACACGTAGGTACTTACTAATTTTTCACGCACACTATGAAACTTGCAGTGACCCTAATGAACTAACTAATAGTCCACATGCAAAAAAGCAAAGGTCATCTGCAGGGTGAGTTAGATTAAAGAAACGAAGTCTGATTTAGGCCTAATGCGTTCGCACCCGCTACGCCATCTGACCATATCATTAGTCTGAGCTGAGGGTGCACTAGCCACATGACAGAGGTTTCCATTGTTTCCAGTTCATATCTAGTTTCTCTCTCAGTTAGCTCAGGTGTTCTGACCGCACAATCTGCAGTTAAAAGCAATGGACTTCCTGGAAGGCCTCCATACCTTTTATACTTCCTAATAGCTTGGTTAAAATTTTATAACTGGGTTTATCTCAGACCATTCCTGAAATTAATGACTTCTCTAAAATTGTTGCCGAACACAAAACAAAACTCGTTTTACGATTTAATGATAAAAATAAACGTTGAAAATTGCTTAGATTCAGAACATTTAATGTTCTCTGAAACTTGATGTACTTTGTCGTCCTCGTCATTATGTCTGTACAGGGTGTCATAGAATGGTATTATTAATCCAATAGGAGGTCTTTGTACTCATCATAATAAACAACTTTTACTATGGGACCATCCCTGAAATCGCGATAAATTCGTCTATTCTATAGACAAATGTGTCATTCATATTCTTCAAAATCTACCTATGGATTACTGATTTGTTTTTGTCATTTCAGGGTTGGTCCCATAGTAAAATTTGTTCTTTATGATGGGTACAATGAACTCTTGTCGGCTTATTATCACCGTTCCGTGTAACCCTGATATACGGTTGTAACATAACGTGATATTTTCCGTAACATAACAGTACCAAGAAGTTGCTAACTTTAAATGGTCTGTTTTTACAGGTGTTATATTTCTACGTATTAAAATATGATAATAATCTAGAACAATTCCAGTAGGACTCCTCCGTTACGCAACTAGTTCCAGTTCAGTAATTTCAAAGGAAATTCTCTCATCCCAGATGTCTTCAAGATTTCATGTTCACAGTAGTTTATTCCGCGAATCCATGCGTGTTGTTTCAAGACCCAACCGAGTTTACATTGAGCAGAGAACCGAATAACCTAAACCTTCTAGGTCATGCATGCGGTAGCTTTACCGCAATTATTATGATACGCTTTTAATAAGTACTTTCCTACTTATTTCCATTTGTATATTAGGTAATATTTTTTGTAGGTAATAGGGTGCAAGAATAATGAATACGATTTTTTTATGATACTGGGTTACGAGACGAGCGAAGTCGCACGCCTGATGGCTTTCACGCTTGCCCATAACAGCACAACGCCACTCAGAATTTTGAACTTCAACAGTTCAAAACCCTGGATGGCAATGCACTGCGCTCGTCACCCCGAGGATGTAAAATTTCTGTGTGCCTGTAATTTCGCTGGAAACATTGCCCTTCAATCCGGAACACAGTAGTGTTTGCACACTACTGCTTGGCGGTTGAATAACTGGCAAAGGTATGGTACTTCCCCAGGCGGACCCCTGCAAAAGAGTCCTACCACTACAAAAAAAGTACAAAAAGTCAAAATGGATGAAAATAGTTACAATATTCTCAACAGACTTTAAAATCAAATCATTTCTTTGTCGGATACCTATGGTATAGCTACACATACATACAAAGTAGGATACCGGGTCATACAAATGTAATCGTATCTCATGTCCTTGCTAGGTGCGGCGTATAAATTTTAGGTTTTTTTATTTATATTTTTTTGTCAAGTAAATAAAATATGTCTATTTTTAATATGGTCAAAATCGCTTATTTTATATCAAAAATAATATAAGAAAGTCCATTTATTTATATTTTTTTAATTATATGACTTGGTAATTTCATTAAAAAAAAGAAAGTCAATTATTACGATGCCTGCTGGAAGCGGTTTATTAGTTTAGTTTTGTAATTTAGTAGTAATAGTTTGTTTATATTTGTTGTTTTCATATTATTGGTTTACTAGCATTATCAGTACCTATATTAGTTGTTTTTTCTTG
The DNA here is from genome assembly GCA_949125355.1 of Agriopis leucophaearia. Lineage (NCBI taxonomy): Eukaryota > Metazoa > Arthropoda > Insecta > Lepidoptera > Geometridae > Agriopis > Agriopis leucophaearia. The sequence continues at coordinate 11,334,531 of OX421262.1, forward strand.
TTCCTAGTCTCGATCTTATGTCAATTATGCAGTCTACATTATATATCAGAACTTTTATATCCCTAAGAAATTCTGAAATTTCATTGTAGCGTTTTTGTGCTAACAAAATTTCGAGTTTAATTTTGAACATTTCAATAATTTCAGATATTTTTCAGGATTGAATGAACATTTTTATCACTAAGAAATGCTGAAATTTCATAGTGGCATTTTTGTGCTAATCAAGCTTTAAGTATATTTTTAAACATCACTGCAATACTTTGTCTCTGATAATTTTAGGAATGAACGAAGGAATGGGAAGTATAAAGAAGGTTCTTAATTAGAATCTTTTTTTGTGCGGATGTTACGCGATAATTTTGGCGAAAATATCCCACTCCTAAGTGTGGAAAATTAGGGATGAATCCTGTTTATTGAAGTTCCCGTGAAGTCGGCTGTTATTTTTCTGTAAAAAATATTGCATTTGCGAACACTTGCATCCCAATTGTCTATATACTTGAAAAATTACTGCCATCTGCCAACTGTAGGTACCCTTAGTACAAGATTTGACAGTTTTCGAAAACTTTTTTCGTTTTCGTATTGTATCATACATTTTAGCAAAGCGCCTCCAGCGGGAACGCGGAGGAACTAAAATCAGTAGTTATCGGTAGTATAGGTCTTCACTTAAATACGAAAAAAGGTTTCGAATAGCTTTCAGCCCAGCAATGTTCCATACATACAAAACGAAAACGGGAAAAGTTTTCGAAAACTATCAAATCTTGTACTAAAGGTACAGTCTACTCGTTAGTTCATCTCCACAGCATCGTTCTCTACTACACCGGTCACCAACGAAGTCAGCGTACGACTGAGTTCATACTGGTGAGCAATAATTTGGACTCATAATGCTATTGCTATTGCTCACCGAAATAGAAATGATGAATGACCGTATGAAAAGGAAGGTAAAAATCATTGAAAGTTTATATGAAAATAAGAAAAGTAAAAATTGGCGTTTACGCATATATTTTTAAATAGAGGTCAGTTCCCTATATGAGCGTTAAATAGGGTTTAAAGTTTGTCGAATTCTGCGTAAGGCCGAATTAAGGATTGGGAAATGAAGGTAGAGAGTTTATAATAATATGAAAAATTTACGCGTAAGAAGTCGCGGGTAGTTCATTCATAAATTTTAGGTCATATAAATGGCATAGATTTTTTGTTCCTAGAACACGCTGCGCACCTTTTTACGGTAGATACTTTTATATTTGTCTTTGACAAATATATTCAACACTGCGTAACCGTTTTACGTGGTTGGTATCTACTGTATGGACATTAAATTTTATCGGCTTTGACTGCTATCGCTATCCAGTGATATAAAACTGTAAGTAGGTAGGTACTTGAGTCGCGTTCACTTACATTCAATTATTGATAAGGTAGACTTGAATAACGTACCGATTTGGGTTTAGAATTGTATTGTTAGTACAATAGAATTTAAAAAAAAAACATCAGTAAATAATACAATAATTTGTATTATTTATTTGTGAATATTGCGTTGCAAACATAATTATAGATGGAATGTAGAAAACAATGGTTCGCCATTATTCTGCTTTTCGGCATGAAAATTTGGCACTTACATTATATGGAAACTGTTTTTTTTTATTGAAATCAACCAATATGTCTCAGTTAAAATAATAAAAGAACACACATTTTTTAATTACATAACGAACAAATTATTTGATACAACCTATTTAGCACTACCACAGTACACAACCTTAGATTACGCACAAAGAAAAATGTCACAAGTTATGTCATTTTCAACAAGCTATTCACGGTCAAACCTGTTTGTTTAATTGTAATGTCTGTTGTATTATGTACACATGATACATTAACAAGTCATTTAGTTATTAGCAGTAAAGTAAGACCAACATAATTACTGACTGTTGGCGCAGCGACCCAAAATGTGTCACGGATTTATTGTGTTTGTTATATTGATTTAAATTAATTTCTCAGCATCTCTACAGTGTATATTTATTATATTTTATATACAGTCAGAATAAAAGACAAAGTCATGTCCTAGTAGAGCGGTGAAGACTTACTACTTACTTACTAGAGGCGTCCATGGAATTTTGGAAACGACACGAAAAGACATGTTTCATCTACACTAATATTATAAAGAGGAAAGATTTGTACCTATTTTTGTATGTTTGTATGTTTGTAATGAATAGGCTCCGAAACTACTGAACCGATTTGAAAAATTCTTTCACTGTTGGGAAGCTACACTATCCCCGGGTGACATAGGCTATATTATATTTTGTAGCGAGGCCGAAGGCCGAGCTTACACTCGTGCGAAGCTGGGGCGGACGGCTAGTCTCGTTATATAACTTGTGACCTCTCGAATACCTTCACGAAAACTTCACATCACACATCATCAGCCAATTAACGTCCACTGTTGGACAAGGCCTCCCTCATAGAGAGGGGTGTTGCCATAATCCCCACGATTGGCAGGCGGCTTGGGAATCGCAGTACGTTCACCGTGTACTATTAGACCGCTGCTGCCCATCCTCCGGTGGTTCAAGAAAACTTAATAAAGATTTAATCCGCCATTATAACACATTATTAAGTCTAAATGTTTTTTTTCCTTGGTGCTTAAACTCCGTTCTTAATTTTGTAGACTTGTGCCTACTTATGACACGGTTTTTACAATGCTTCTACACAGCAATCATTGTATAGTTCATGTATCTACTAACGAGTTCTATCTGCCTAGACGTGCGTAGAGCCACACGAACTGAACGTTAACCTTCTTTATTATTTAATCTCTTGATTTATGAAAGCAATAAATTAATAGTTCTTCCTCTTCGTGGTTAATATAAACAAATATATTTTTATCATTATGTAAGTAAGGACAAATGTATGCAGTTAGAGACTTCAGTTTACCTTATACGCCTCCTACCTATAATAATTAGCCGACCTAGCTAACAAGATGCCTCTGGTGTTGTAGGTATCCATAGGCGATGGTGATTGCTTACCATCAGGCGGCCTGTCTGCTTGTTTGCCACCCATGGGCATAAAAAAGGGGGAAAACTGTACAATATTTGAATATCCCGCCGTAGTGAAACGTCACGGTACGGGCCCTGATGACTAACTCTTAAAACAGAATCGTTTAAAACAGGTACCCGTAAGCCCACTGCTTATGATTATAGGTGGTTAAGGCTGGGGATCGTGAGTCGTGAAGATTATAGAGAGACCCAACAAAAAACCTAAGCACAAAGAAGAAAAATTTTACTGACAGTTGCGATTAAATATACGTATTTAATTCCTCTTGAAGGTTTCGTTTGAGAAGCTATTTCAAAAGAGCTTGATATTTTCTCAGACAGCGAGAAAATCTGATCAATGCATTGTTAATTGTGTTAGCAGTACGAACACAAAGCCTTTAATTAAGGTTGCTACTCACCTGCTGCAATGTAAGTACGTTTTATGTTTATAGTACTTCATTAAATACTATAATAGATGCAAGCTATAGATAACTAAACATGTAGGTATTATTGTTATTTTTTAATTATTTTTATTCTGTTTTGTAATGTTGATGTTGTAGTGCGTAAAATAATAGTTTTTCTTTCTTTTCTTTAGATAGAATTATGATACAAAAGCAGTTGCAAAATACTACAAGTTCTAAATATAGCGGGACTCCTTTACCTTTTATATAAAATTGTTCTTCCAGCACCCTTAGTACAAGATTTGATAGTTTTCGAAAACTTTTTTCATTTTCGTTTTGATGCATACATTGCTGGGCTGAAAGCTATTCGAAACTATTTTTCGTATTTGAATGAAGCAACCTATACTGCCGATTACTACCGATTTTAGTTCATCCGCGTTTCCGCTAGAGGCGCTTTACCAAAATGTATGGGACAATACGGAAACGAAAAAAGTTTTCGAAAACTGTCAAATCTTGTACTAAGGGCACAGAACACGCCAAATAAAACAAATAATCCATGTTAAAATAAATTTTGACGCTGGGTTGACATTTAGTGGGAATTCGTTATTGTATCGAACAATGTGTTTCAACTTTTCTTTAAAATCATTTATTACGAGTGTAAATATTCAAATTCAAACGTTATTTACGTGGTGTGGGTCACTATAGCTATAGGTACTACTGTAATATACGTTTTGAGTTGGAAAAAAAACCATTTTATTACAAGGATCTAGGCAAAGATTTCATACTTCTACTGTACATATACTGTATATCAGTCTCTGGCAGCCATATTACAAGCTTTGTTTAGTTTGGGGTCAGATGACCGTGTGTGCAATAATGCCCAGATATTTATTATTATTATTATATATAATCTTAGGATCTAGGCATGCGTTCCACTACAATCTCAATTTATATTTTACTAGCGACCCGCCCCAGCTTTGCACGGGTGTAATTTTTAACCGACTTCCAAAAAAGAGGAGGCTCTCAATACGTCTGTTTTTTTAATGTTTGTTACCTCAGAACTGATGACTCGGTGAAATGATTTTAATGATAATTTTTTTATTTGAAAAGCAAAATTTTATCAAAACAGCGTCAGAAATATGCGAATGCATGCGTGCATTCGCATATTTCTGCATGCATGAATGAATGCGAATATTTGTATACTTACAAAAATTGGTCGTTAAAACTTACTAGATAAGATGTGTTCCAATTATGAATTGCGAGCATCTCAATCTTAAAGTTACTTCTACGTAGAACCTGCATGAAGCAGGTACCAAGAAGCATAATTAATTACCAGTTCAGTCACACAGGTTAGATTTAACTTTTATGTGATTGCTGCATTACACTAATACCAATGCATTAATATCATACACGTCGTCGTCAGCATTCCTGAGTAAAGATTAATACCGTCAGAAGACCGCTTGGCGGCGCGAGCGCAGGTGGGCCTCTTGCATCACGGTACGGCATTCTTCGTGTTAACTGCCCCGCAGTGATACTATGAATACATTCATTCTTATTAGCTATAAAAATGTTACATACAGGTGCGTAATGATTATGTAACCCAAGTGGTTTATACCACGGAGTTATTACACAAGTATCTAGGTAGTAGGTCTAGGTACCACCCAAGGTATAACCAGCCCAGCATCGAAGCGAAGCAGGTTTCTAAATTACAACAACCTCACGGCTTCCAGGTACCTAGTCTCCTAAAATATGGCGGTGCTAAAATCTACGAGAGTGGATAAACACTAGTGTTTTCCTTTTAAGATTAAGTTATTTACTTGCACAGAACTCGCTTAAGGTGGCAACTTAGCTACTAATATTCAAACATTTTTGACTCGACAAAATTCACTACATCAAAAAAAAAGGGTTTTGAAGTAGAGTACCTACTACTTCAAAACCCAATGATGGTGAATGAAATGAGGATTATATATATTTTCCTGCACGCTTACGTGGGTAATCGTTGAATAGGGTTTTTAAAATAAAGGTAAGTTTACATGATTTCTTTAATTATGTGAAATCAGTGAACTACATAATTACATTTTTACACCAAAAAAAAACTTATTTCAATGAACAACTTTTCCCGGCTCAAATAAAGAACATTAGACGGGGCGTTGTGAGTCAAGCCCTTATGTTTATTACTAGGCTGTGTTAAATAAAAGGTGCAAATTGACACCTATACATGCGAGCTGACAAGAACAATTTTGAAACGGACCTTCTATGGGTTTAGGTAAGTTTATGTTTAAGAGTAAACATTTCTACAGTGCGGCCAATTTCTTTGTTGGTCAAACGAGATAACAAACAAGTTTTTTTCTTATTCTTATGAAAGAACTGACTGAACATATTTTCTTGAATCATATAGCTAATAACACTCTCGACCAAGTTCAAGTTCACTTTTCAAACAAATAAAAAAAAAACTAAATCAATGCCGTTGGGGAGCTACGATGCCACAGACAGACGCACAGATGGTATATAGATACACACGTTAAACTTAAACACCTCTGTGTTTATGTCCGGGAGATTTTTTATCTGTGTAGATTTTTTATCTGTGTAAAAACACAGATAAAAAATCTTACTTCTGTGGTTGAAAATATTTAAGAACCTGTCAGTTTTATTTATGAAATAAGATGGCTCTGACTCAGATACGTTTTTAGGGTAGATTTGACTAGACTAGACGTTTGACTACACCTGACTTGATGTAAGGTGACATGCTTGGCGACTGATTTTCTATTTGACGACAGTAGCTAGCCATCCGGGATGTCCTACCACCATGCTACAGTAGTAGATAAATAAGCTATAATCCTTTAAATGTAGCTTGATTGAAATGATAGCTGACGACATTTCAGGGCATGTCTTTGTAATAACGTCTGGCGAATTGCATTTACTTGAAACACAAAGATCACTGGTATTCTGCGTGTAAAAATGCTATGAACTACAAGAACTACTGTACATATAAATAGTAAAAGTATATTTGAACTTTAAAATGGAACTGCGTTTAGTGTGGATTATCACAATACAATAACCATATTTTTCCATTCTGTCATAACAAGGTTACGTCAACTTGACAAAAAATCTTGGGACGGGTAAATCGATAAACGTAAAATTGATCGTTTTATTTTGCTGTGTGAATAAAATAGTAATTTTTTTTAAAATGTTTTTTCACAATTTCCTCTGCGTACTATCGTAATACAAAACTCGTACAGCTAACGTACTACTTTTTTGTAAACCTAGATTTCTTTTGTATTGTATAGTATAATAATATCTAATTACTAGCAACTAGCGTTGTAAATTTTACGGAACGAAAAATCTTTATTCAAAGACTGACTACTAGAATAGCATACTAGACTGACTATTGATTGAATAGAATTTATTATTAATCTTCAGGATTGCTCAAGTGACTCTAACGCTGATGATGATGAGGACACTGATTTGGAATGTAGGTACACCATTAGATTAAACAATAGATTTATTTATATTACAAAAAAATATATTTGCTTCTTCTGTTTTATTTCATAATGAAACATTTCCTAAAGTCTCATTATAATAGTACTACAACAGAAATATAGATGGGTTTAAAAATATTATTCGTGCAAGACACTTACAGTCGATAAATAAAGACACACATTATTCTCGATTTGGTCCGAATTGTCCCAGCACTAATCGAGGATTTTGACATACTTCATTTAAATCAACTTTCATTTAATAGACTATAAAGCAGTATTTTGACTTGGACATGTCTTTGAATTCAATGCCTACTGTCGGTCACAGGACGTTGCTACTATAGAGGTTTAAGAAAATTTTCACTATTTTGTACGCTATTTTTACGCTGACTGACGACACACACACGCCGAATCTCAATGACGCGGCGCATGCGATGCGACTATCACTCTGAGCGTACCGTGAAGTATCGTAGTATAGCGGATGGGTAAACGGGTGGTCGTTTTATTACGTCACACGATTCGAAATGCGGACTGAAACGCGATTAAAAAATACATGTTTCAATGTTTCTTAAATTACATTAAAATTATTTATATCTGCAACTATTTATAACCAAAATATGAATTTGGTACTGTTTGCCATAACCATGCAAATTGCAGCAACGCAACCCAACTCTTGAGCTCATTGTAGGGATTTGAATCCATACCCTGCGGTTTGGAATTTGAACGTGCCACTAAGCTATAATCGCCACAAAAGATGGCAACACAGCATTTGTACAAAGTCGAAAGTATTGAAACCTGAAGTTTATTCGAAGGGAGCGGAACTGAAGAGTGCTTGGCGTGGGAGTTACCACATTATAGTTGATACGATGCCTGTGATCGGTGTCGGCAATCGTGAAATGTCAATTTAATTGTATGTTACGATACCACTCGAATGAAGTGTAGTGAAGATACAGAGCTGTTTTGATACAAGATAAATGTAAGTGGGACATGGTGACCGCGATCAAAATGTTTATGGTAGTTACCTCAGATCAGACAGAGAAGGGAGACAAGCGTTAGTACAATTCTGCCCTTCTAATTCCACTTGCAGTAATCGACATTTTTGGGTCACTTTTTTGCAGAAATTGTATCCCAAGGGGATAATCTATGCACAAAAACAATTTCGATCTTGTTCTTTAGATACACTTAAAAATTTATAAAACAAACATGTTGTTTATATATATAAAAAAATATTAGTTTTCCGCATTTTTCTCGAAACCGCCATTTGCAAGTACTGCATTTGTTATAATGAGGGCAGAATTGTCGTTCGTGTTTATATATGTATCTCCATGTTTCAAACACTTTTTTCACTATACCGGTAAACAATTTAACGTGAACTAAGCGTAATCTTATGTTTAACTAATCCATTTTTAATAGGTGACTCCTAAGCTAAGATTTGCCTATGTTTTTGACAGATATCTTTGATATTGATGTGAGTGAGCGAGCGCGGCGTGGGCTGTCAGTTTAAAAGTCCTAACGGACATGTGGATTTGGTTGAACTCAACCGCCGTCTGACCAAAGTGAGAGAAAGAGAGGGGAAATATGTTATTCTCACTCTTTCTCTACCGTTGGTTGGACGGCGGTTGAGTTCAACCAAATCCACACGTCTGCTAGTATTGTAAGAATTGCCTATCATTATAGGCACACCCGAATCGATGTCGTACCTTAACGTCACTAGTTATCACCTTAACTATGGTGAAACGTTTTTTTGCCAAGCAACACCTAAATAGGCATCTGATTTAGACGACCCCTAGGGTTAGTGAAAAGGGCTATAAGAAACTTGCACCGACAGCAATGTACGAACGAATAGTCCACATGGAACAAAAGGGACGGCAGGGTAGTCTGCTGGGTGGTTATAACTAAAGGCATCAAGCCAGATTTAGGCCAGATGCATTCGCACCCGCCACCCACCTTACCATATCTCCCTTGTTTAGATATCTAATCTGAGGTATTAACCCTGTAACTGACAATACAGTTACACTAAGCAATGGTCCTAAGCCGAAAGTAGGTAGTCGTACTCATAATTACAAAGTTCGTATAGGCCGAGTCGCCAGCCCTTATGTCAGAGTTTTGAAACGGCCTGAAGGCATCTGTTATAAATTATGAAAAACTTATACTACTGGACTAACATTGAAACAAAAAAAAAACTATTTTTCATATAATAATTATGTTGTTGTGTGAGAATAACATATCTGTATGTAATAGCTGTTTTTTTCGTTTTCAGGTTTGGTCTCATAGTAAAAGTTATAAAATTATATCTTCAATTACATCCTTTTCGCTTTATAGGCATGCTACCGTTACGTGTAACAGTTTGTGTCTTCCCGTGAACATGGTGCATGTACGAAATATCGGGAGCTCCTTCCACAACCTTACCACGATAAATATCCCCGAAATAATCATATAACTTTATTTGTGGCAATATTAGTTTTCAACTTAAGTATCTCAAAATTAATTAATTACATTACCTGTTTAAATATTCTAAATGCACATTGGACTAGTAATTTATTTTAATCTTATCCATACAATTTAAATTGTTGTACAACTCTATCGAAGACCTAAATATTACCTAGTTAAAATCTGTTTTGCAATTCAATTCCATTGAAAACCGAGTAGATAGGTTCGTAAACATTATTATTCACACACAAGTCTTATACATAAGTGGAGTTAGCTCACGGCTCGTCAAACCGCGACTAGCCTTGAGAGCTCAGACAGCGTGCCTCCGAAACGATGACATACCCAGATGTCCCCGAAATAACCACGCGTATCGCATAAATCATAAGTTTCATATCACAACCTACATTATGGCAGTACATGGGCCCATCCATCCACTGACTTTTATTACATTTAGACACCGCGGGCACGTTAAGTTGTATAAAAACCGAGCTTGCCGCATTTGTACCCACTAAGGGCCGGTTTTTTGATCCGTGGTCAAAATCGACATAACCATTTGTTAAACTGACTATAGTTAACTAGCTAACCAACGGCTAAACCAGGTATTCGTTCTTTGATCCCATTTTAACTATAGTTAAAGTTGACTATGGTTACTAATGTTGCCAATACAAGAAACACTGGCATACCACAAAATAAGTCGTAAATGCGCTAGGGAGGTGTTTTTTTGCATGGCAATACTTAATAAAAGTTGTAATTTTTGACGAAATTTCTATGTCACTGTTAGTTTGTCGAGTATGTAAGTCGTATGTCAGTGTTTTTTTTTTTTTGTGATAAGATGATTACTGATTTCATGTCCGTTCGTGGTATTTGCTAGCTGTTAAAAAAACACTTGTACCTACTAAAAAAATATTAACTATCATTTCTTCAAGCGTGCGTTGCATTACCTACAATAAAATCTTTAAATTTGGGACAAATTTGCCGTGAATAAATTTTGCAGGCAGTTGATTTTGAAACTTCATACACTTCTCCGTAGGAACATTCCTGCATATTGCCTGTAGCCTTAGATGAAATAAAAAATACAGATAGATTACGGTGTACTGCTAAAGTGAAGTCAAAATCGCTTCCAAAACTACGTGAATTCCCAGTATAAATACACGACTCACGCACACATCCGCATTCAAAACTACGTGAATTTCAAACTGATAACATCAAACGACTACGCACACATGTTTCAAAAATAAGGGTCAGTTGTCGTGTTTTTTTTGTTCGCCGTAATCCATCTGGCTATTTATATTTGATGAGCCGGTAGCATAAAATCTTAATATAAGAAATAATTGTTTCAGTGGATGTAATGCCATGATTCCTCGTGGTTGGTGTGCTTAAATCACTTTCTATTTCACTTACGATTCACATCACACATAGGTTTCTTTCGATAATCTATAGCGCTTTGAAAAATCGTCATCCCTGTGGTCTAGAGGCAGATTTCTTGATCTAAATATCTTCGGTCTTCTTATTAAAATATAATCACAATTATTATTACATCTTCTGATGAACTCTCCGAAATAGGTATCAAAGTGACACACAATATTTGAATTCATTATTAAGTACGTGGTTATTAAAATCACACGAAACAGCTGTTGCAACCTCAGTTAACTAGCCGCCATCTTGGTTAACCCAACCTAGAGCGGTGGTTAAATATTGTAACTAATGGTTACATTTTTGACCACTGATCATGCTAACTATGAATCAAAAAACCGAAATATTGGGATTTTAACAATTTGTTAACTTTTTTAACCATTAGTTGGCTTAACTACGGATCAAAAAACCGGCCCTAAGAAGACACGAGAGTGATTTGATTTGGAAGCGAACGCCTTTCGACAAACTCAGCCTGCAGACGGCCTTGCCGCCCTTTTGTACATTTGGACTATTACTTATACCTATATATAAATTGTTTTTAATTGAAACTCCCAAATCTAAACTTTTCACAAATCATATTAGTTGGTTTGCTAGCACTCGAGGGTGAAATCATCCAAAGATACCCGGCTGCATTGGGGAGCAGCCAGGTTATGTGGGATTATACCCACTAAAATCCCCCAGGTGACCAGCCTTAGTGCTTGACAAAAGGGCTCCGGGATCTCCAGAGAAACGCGCTAGAGCCCTCAGCATTGCGCTACGGCTCCTCCCGAGACAACTGCGTGTTGTCTCAGCCACTCCACTCGCGACAACGTTGGTCACACAACGTTGTCGTTCTCTCCCTGGGAACGCTTATGTAGATGGTCAGACCAATTTTGTCCATCCCGAGCCCGAAGGTCTTCTTTTAGTAGCCTCTTACTACAGGCAGTTGGTAGGTACCGGTGCCGTATTCTATTGCCCCGGCGCCAAGCTAAGGTTTGCTAGCCCTAGCGCTACGGTTGCGCGTAGGTTATTAAAATCAAGGACAGCCGAAGCCGGCCTTCTATACCTATTTATTTTGTGAACAAAGCTAGCGGAATAACATTTTTTACCGTGATGATGTTATGCTTGTGCTCACCGACCTTTTTGTCCTGACTAAAATATCTCAGACGGATCATTAGATTTGCTATTCAATTACCTTGATTGCTATTTTGACGTGAAATAAAAAGATAATTAAAAATACTAAAAAGACAATTCAAGATCTCAAAACCAGTTTTACTAGAAGTATCAAGGCAATTTTTCTGTATTCTTGTGTAAGATTTTCCTTGAAGCTTGAGAAACTAGAAATTGTATCACTTAATCTGCATCGAATCAATATAAAAGTAAACTGACACCGCTAACTCGAGCTGTTACTAATCGATTGCCAATATCGAATTAGATATTATTTTGTTGCACCGATTTATATGGCGGCTACTGCGCAATAGTTTTTGTCGCATTCCGAGTTTGTCCGAAACGAATAATCAATAGTTACCCTGATAAACAAACAAATCAAACGACATCGTTCAAGTTATGTAATCCAATTATAAATGTAGGTATTAAAGCAATAATCCGTAATGTTTATTAATGACATCAGCTGCAGATCTAACTAGATGCGAGTTGGTAAGTACATAAATACAGGGTTACACGGTGTGGTGGTATACGAAGGCGAAAGGAGGTCATTGTTCTCATCATTATGAACCACGTGTAGATAGATCGTGTAACTCATTTTATTGTTTACTCCTAAAATTACATAATATATATTTCATATCTTTATTCATAATTATGAAAAATTACACGTCGTCAAATACATTATACAATTATAAACAACATGAAAATTTTATTAAAATTTTTATTTTTTTTATTTTTATACAACAACTTAAAAAACATATTGCATCAATCGACGGCCTTATCGCTAAGAGCGATCTCTTCCAGACAACCTTAGGATGGAGAGAATTCATACAGGAGGTAGAAGGCTGTGCGTGCAATAGTGAATAATTTTATACTTATATGAACTGTACATTCTATAATAAACATACTAAGAAAGTGCAGCACACCTCTCGACACAAAATTCTTGGGTCTAGCCCGAGAATTTTATGAAATAAGATACTAATACTTAAATTACGATAATACTACTACTACCTAAGATACTAATATATGTATAAAAATATAAAACAAATAAATAGACAATAACAGCGTCAACAAAGTGGCGACTGCAGTGGCAACAAGGTGGTTTACAGTAGAACTAGCCCTGAAATCGAAAAAAAAATCTGGTGTTCCATAGAAAAATGTTTCATTAATAATAATCAACAAAACGTAAGAACAGCTGATTTCTGTGTTAGTCCCATAGAAAATATGTTCGTAATGATGAGTACAAAGACCTCCTCTCGGCTTATTACGACTGTTTCGTTCGTGAAACCCTGTATGTATACAGGGTTGTTGCCTATTAGCTAACAAACTCTCGCAGGCAGCTTCTCTACGTCATACCTAACAACTTTTGTCCCACGACTATTAATTATTTTTCTATCTTTTTATTCCGTACAAAAACAAATATGTACATTGAAATTGGGCTATAAATGACTATAACTCGCTGACCCGGTCAAATCTTAGGAGCTATATACAGCCAGAAAAATGAAAACTATTTTTCATCCAAACTTGAAATAATTTTCTTGGATAAGTTTTGTAAAATGTCGTGGAGCAAAAGTTGTCAAGTACGATGAAGGGCAGCTGCCTGAGGTTGTTCTAATTCTCAATCATCATTTCAGCCTATCATGATCTCACTGCTGGGACTCAGGCCTCTCAGAGAGAGAGAGAGAGAGAGAGAGAGAGAGAGAGAGAGAATGGGCCGATCACCATGCTAGCCAAGTGTATGTTGGTGAATGTTATATATGTTTTACTCACTATGTTTTCCTTCACAGTTTTTGAGAAATGACATCGAAACTGCACATATGTAGGTACTATAATAAGTCATTGGTACAGGGCTGACAGATTGTTAAGCGCACATGCAACAGATCAGCCACCATCGCTCTTCCTAATTATCAATAACCCTGTATAATGTAGGTAGGTATACGATTGCTGTTACGTCAATATGCTCGATGCATTCGCTGCATCTAATCTCATTTCTAAGTATACGACCGCCGGCTCCGAATGTTCGAATGGAACAAATTATGGCAAATGGCCACCTACGCAGCGGCTAATCGGTTCTCCAAACAGCCGTTTAAAAGCTCCAGTTTACTTTACACCTCCATACATTACCGTCTGTCGAATAACGCTCGATATTTGTAACCGACCATTTCTTTACACAACATTGAATAAACATAAATGAGCTTATATGGCGTTTTACGGCACTGTGTAAAATGGAACGGAATTCGAATTACTATCTTGTAACTGTCCCGACAATTTATAGGATTCCCTTTCTATTTCCATTTACGGGTTCCGGTAACAAATGTGCCTATTGGACTTTTGCAATTAGATCCTTTAAATTGGGTTTGGTTTTAGTTTCTGTGAACGTTGCTTAAATCTATCTATGATTGTGTGCTAGTGAACGGATATAGGTAATAAAATTTACGCAAATATTTTAAACCTATCGAAAGGGTCAGGTATAAAACATGACAGCGTCTCTAATCAGGGTTAACAGCGTGTTTGTGCCGTCTAAAACGATTTCTTTTGAGTAAAAGTCTTCTTTGATTTCTAAAAGGTGCAAGTTATAATAGCCTCTACACCAAGACTTTGAATACAAAAAACTTAGCACAAAAATAAAAAGGGAAGTTTCTTCCAAATTAGTTTGAATAGTCACGTTCCAACTTTTCCCATGAAAACATACAAAACTGTTTAATGGTATCGAATCACTTTCGATTCGATTAACAGTCGGCCCACGACGGTATTGTGCCTGTTTTCACAAAAGATCAAGGTTTTTGCGTCGTTAATAAAAACTTTCAATTGCTTAAAGAGGTATATAAGCTAAAATAATCACGTGGTACACTTTGATTAATTTTCTAAAAATAAATTTTGTAGCTCCGATGAAATGTGCGGTTTAACTCACTTTGGAACATCTACGCCGTTCTAGAACTTTAGTAAGTCTTGTACCTGCACCTGAGGATTAACGTAGAAGGATTATAGCACCTACGTAGTGTATGAAAATTAATTTAAGTCTTAACATGTAGAGCACGAAGTTCGAAGGCTGTCGTTGATTAATCGTGGTTTGGCTGCTGCCATCGCTACGCACCGAACTATACAATTGTAAACACGCGATATGAATGGAGATGAATTAATAAGAGGCTTTATTATTACCCGTAAAACCTTGGCGAGTACCGGCGTAGTTGAAATCGGTACTGTATTCATTAAATTATTGTTCTTAACCGTAATTAATCATTGAAAGCTTTTGAGAGATCGTTGAAACGTTCTATCGACGTGTGCTTTTAGAAACGTTGAGAAATGTTTCAATAACATTACTTTATGCGTTCATTATGATAATGCGTTAGGTTTGTGTATCTATGTACCGTTTTCTCCGTTATTCCATTATAGAATCAATGACAGTTTATTCCGAGTGGAGCACAATCGTCCACTTTACTTTCCTCGGCGGTCAGTAAAATAGCTCTCGCCTTGTTCCAAGTTCCTGTTACCGAGATTATTTCCAACAGTGTACACTTTACAATACTTTATTAGACGTTTGAGATTCTCAAACAGCACTAAACACTTCGTTACACTTTACAGAACAGGAAATTTCATTAGTGTACTTAAGTAATTTGGTTTTATTTTTCTTAGTTTCCTCTGTTCTGTGTAAACCTGTTTTGAAGGTGCTCAGGTTGAATTTTAATTTGAAGTCGTTATGATAAAAGATGTTATGTAAAAAGAGTGAATATGTTTCATTGATTGCAAAGGGTTGGATGATATCAAAACACTTGGCTGACACAATGCGGCTCGGATGGCACTCGCCCACCCTCAGAACAATGGCCTCGTTAACTCCAACAATATAACTGTTCACCTGCCGCCGGCCACTCGCCCTCTATTTTATCAGGTTAAAAATATTTCAACTGGAAGCCTCCACAAGTTCTGATTTCAATTACTAGTCTATTTGGTCCAGGCGATATTAGCATTGTCACAACCGGTCTGTCTGGCCGAGGCAACTGTGCGCTGTGGTTATAGCTTTACAGATATCGGGTATAAGCTAAGCCCGATACATAAACTAGTATGTTGCAGAGTCGTTGTATAAACATCAAGTTTTATTGCTTGGCTGTGTTCCACGCAGGAGCGTTAAACCCGGCTGAGCCCTCGAGCTGTTAGTATTTACACGATAGTTTGTGTTGGACCTGCCAGTTGCCAGAACTGGCGTCCAACAGGACAACAGTGGGTGCCGCGTGGGACCAACCTGCTTCTCATTTCATGGGGGATTATTATGAGCATTATTTGCAAAACAACTTCATCTTTAGGTTATACCACAGAATACATATAAGTACAAGTAGATATACAGAGATGTAACTAAAAGATGCATATATTTTTCTCAGATTTCTGCTGTCTATCTAAAAACCTGAAGGTTATGATTTATAAAGGCCACATGGTCATTTGTAGAGTAGCAAAGTGTTTTTTGTCTTGTTTTCTAGATTGTGTAGTGCATCTCTAGTTATGTTTTGTGATGGTAAGAATCTCTCAGTAGTCTGCATCAGAGTCGTGCATCAGCATACGCCGTGCGCGCTACTTGCCGCCGTAGGCTTTCTCGCACGCACCATGTGAAGATTTAACGATAAGATGTATCCTTTTCCATTTTCATCAGAAACAACGATTCATTTATGAAAGATCGCTGGCGTAAAGAATGCGTAGAGAAGCGTAGCATCCTTATTGCTGAACTGGTACTTAGAAAAACAATGTGTTAGTACATAATATTAAAGTAATACACATAGACAGCGTGTGCTCTTACTTAAAGTAGGTAGTAGGTTATGTAAAGTAGGTGCTCGAAAACTAAATATGTAAGTACATAGTACAGTTCATTATATTTGTACTGTTATATATTCTGTGATCATGGTTGGTGTAATAACGTGACAGCGTGCCATCCAAGCAACTCAGCTGAAATACATGTGAGCACGAAATTGTGGTTAACATTTATATGAGAACTTTTTACTATAGGGGTGTGTAATAAACTTAATGGAACTGATAAAATGACCTGTTGGCATACTACAGTGAACTATAAAGGCATATTAACGGTGTGCGAGTAGTAGGTATTCAAAGGTAAAAAAGTTAATTTTAAATTACTGAACAAAATAGCGCCTTTGTTAAATAAATTAAATACAAGCTAACTAATACTAATACCCTGTATTTTGTGTAAGCAAAAACGTAATGAAACAGCAAACGGCATGAGGAAAAGAAGTTCCACTTCGTCTATCTTTTTATCAAATAACATTTCAATCTCAATCAATACTATTCCGGTGAAGTAGTTGGCAGTTCTACTCCAAGCGTTGCTCGACAGTCGCTAATGGACGAGTGCCAAGTAACTAGAGCAAGTACTGGAGCCAGTACTATTGCCAAAACAATATTTTGACGCTGAAATGTTAAGGAGTATTCGATGCAACGTTCGTACATATTGATACATCTCTCCGTTCCAGTTCTACAATATCTCGATTTAATCTACATGATTTAATAAACACTCGTTTCCGGTGTTTACTTTGGTTTGGTATTTCAATATGTCTGAACAAAAAGTTTGTATAAGAAAAATCAAAGATGATATTGAGACCGGAAACTGTAGATTCGTAATAGGCATGAGGTAGATAATGTTGAAATGTACTTACATCATCGACATAAAAATACAAGAAATGCATCATCATCGTCATTTCAGCCATAGAACGTTCACTGCTGGACATAGGCTTCCCCCATCGATTTTCAAAAGGGCCGGTTGGAAGCGGCTTGCAACCAGCGTTTTCCTGTGGTCTCTTTTAGGTCGTCTGTCCATATTGTGGGTGGACATCCTACGCTGCGCTTACCGGCCCGTGGAAATGTATATCGATGATCTGTTCTTAATTTTTCTTATGATGAGCTATTCGTTTAAGCCTACTACGCGCTATTAGTCCACATGCAAAAAAGGGCCGCAATACAGTCTGCAGGGTGAGTCTGACTAAAGACATTAAGCCCGATTCAGGTCAGATGCGTACGCCCCCGCCACGCTACCTTCCATATCTCCCTTGTTTATCTAATTTGAGGTTTGACCACACCTCACCTGATGGTGTGGCGGTGTGGTTGAAGATGGAACACATAGCCTGGAAACAGGTTCTCCAGTGAGGATATCAGAACACGCCGTTAGATACTTGGCGAAAAATTTGAGGATAGATTGCCAGCCGATTACTAGAACGTATCCTACCACCGTGCTATGGTTATCTCACAATGTTTTACTTCATAGACAGCTCAAATTTATTGCTGGGATTTGAACCCACGCCTGTGGAAGTCAAACGCGCCAACCACCGATCTATCGCTACAGAAATACAGGTGATTTTTAAAACATTCGTTTGTTCTTCGCATCTACGATATATTCGAAATTCTAATATAGGCTATCGGACAGGCGTTTGATTTGTTCAAAATAACAGGCATAGTAAAAAATATAATTAAATTTATGAAGAAGAAACTATTTAAATCGGCAAAAAAAGTTCTGAGGTATAAGCGTTTAAAGTTTTTGTTTGGCTTAGGAAGGGATGCTCTGTCCCTTTCTTGCAAGGTGAGTGTCAGTATGGAGTTTGTATGGCGTACTTACATGTGACGTCATACGTAAGTATAGTGCGCTCTGTGTCCAGGAAGACATTACAATCTTTATATCTTCCTTAATTTTGAACACATTTCAATTTAGTTTTCAGTGTTCAGCTCTATTAACGGTCAGCGTTTTTATAAGATATTCTAAATAAAAAAACATAGCTTTTTTATTTAAAAAAAACAGTCCGATGGCCTTTTGGTATTAGCGGCCTCGTTCAGAGGGGGCAGTATGAAATGGCAATATTAAACATCAGAATTAGCTCTAATAAGAGGATAATAGCACACCGGCGGCATATCAGTGATAGCTGATTGGCCCAGAGATCATGAGCATAGATTACCGTGGTCGTGTTTAGCTGAACCCTAATTTATTATGCAGCGCTGTCGCGGGCGGGTAATTTATATATACCTAGTACATTTATCCCAGACAAACGCGGCTGCGTTGAGAGCCGATTACAGCTTCGAATATAAGATAACATAGTGCGCTTTGTTTTGCATTTGTGGGGCTTTGGCACAGTTTGAGTTGATTCGGCATGCAATATAATTGTAAGGATACTTATATTGGCATTCAGGGCGCGCCCGCGACTCGCCGCGGCGGCGAGAAGCGTCCTTGTGCGCATCCTAATAAGCATCAGTAGCGGCTTCGGCCTACGAATGAGTATTTAACGTTCCCAATGGGCGATGTTTATACGTTTCAAAACAATAGCGTTGAATGGCCGATGTTGGTGTCAGTAAACAATGTACGAAATCGGCTATTCCTTTCGTTCGTTTATGGGCATTAATATTCTAAATATGTGTTTGAGCATTATGTGTAAGTACTTATGTAGTCATTGTGTAGTTCGTGAATACATTAAAGTAACGTAGTACCTATATAAGCCGTGTCGTGATAGTAGTCTCTAATTGATATCTATATTAGTGCCGTGTAACTTAACGAACGAACGCAAGCGAACGAGTAAGCGGACGTATCAGAAAAACGAATGTTTGAAAATGTTTTAAAGTAATTTTCATTATGATTTATGTTTTATTTTGGCGAAAGAGATAGAAAAAAATAAAAAATATCTTTTTTGGTCGCTTCCGCCATCCTATACAAAAACAACTCGAAAATTTATTAAACCATTTGCAATGTTAGGTATTTTATCGATAATACCCGATTTTTTTTAATGTTCACTCAGGGATTTTTATGTTAAAAAATGTGCAAAATTGCGCGGCCCGTACGCCAACGTTCGCTTGCGTTCGTCGTGTGCGTTCATCAGGTCCGTACACGGCATTATATGTGTAGATTCGTTGGCTTGTGTTTGCATTGTGTAGTAAAGCAAGCAGAGGTAGAGTTGTGAGTAAACATGGGATGTACCGCTATCGGCCCAACCCGTTTAATGAAGAGATTTGGCACGACTGCACGAGCTTTAACGGTGTCTGTCGCTCCGCCGAGATAAACACGTTTATTACAGACAATTATACAATTCTGTGTTTCACATTACCCTACTAAAATTGGCGTTTATAATGAACATATTTAAAATAGGTCTGCTGATTTATGTATAGTCTGCACTTTGCATTATACTGCATTCTGAAGCCACACCCGGAATTTCACGAATTAAAATTGTTTTTATTAAACTGACTGAAAAATTATGATATAATTTTGAATTCATTAAATTTAAGGCGCGGGCGCTAATTATCATGCGCGTTTGTATGTAAAGTTGAAATAAAAAAAAGTAAACACGGTGCTTGCCTAAGTAGAGTGCAGTTTTTTATGCCGATTGAAATCGTATAAAGGATACACAGATCGGCGGAACTTACCGAAAAGAGGTCACTGTACTCATAATTATGAACTACTTTTAATATGGGACTAACCCAAATATCGCGATGAAAATCAGTTGTCCCGTAGAAAAATGACATTCAAACTCCACGAAATGTATGCCGCTGATATCAGAGTTGCTTTCATAGTAAAATATTGTTTATGATAGATAGATAGAATATCTTTATTGTGTACACCAGAAATGAAAATTACAAACAGATAGAAAACAATTACGAGCTAGTGCCACAAGTGGCGGCCTTATCGCTAAAAGCGATCTCTTCCAGGCAACAATTGGATGGAAAGAATCTACGATTTACATGATAAACAGATAAACAATTTTATTGATAACTAGTTTTTTTGCCCGCGACTTCGTACGCGTAGATTTTCATATAAACCTTCAATCCTTTTTTCTTCCCTTAATCCGGCCTTGCGCAAAATAACATAGCCTATACTTCAATCTGGTCATAGCTAAGCATATTCGTGAAAACCGCATTTAAATCCGTCCAGTGGTTTAGGAGATGTGCGCGGACAAACAAACAAACAAACAAACAAACAGACAAAAATTCTAAAAACTGTCCTATCGTGTTCAGCTGCTTATTTTAAGACGACCTGTGTGATTATTTTTTTGTTATCTCGCAATTACAGATTTTTTTATCTCTACGTTTTTATTATATGTATAGATAGTGTGCATAATTATAAGTCAGTAAGTACATAAAGAATTTCCTTGTAAAAGAATAATAAAAACAAACTAATAAATTAGTTAAACTAAATTAATTCATAAATAATTATTTTATTATTACATTGCGTCCGTAGTTATTTAAATAACATTTCCTTTCTCCGTCTATGGAGTAAAACGTTCTTTCAACGAGCCAGTTTTTAAATTTAATTTTAAATATATTGTCACTGGCGGTACTCGTGACATCCTCGTGATATATAGTGGTATACATGACTATGTAACTCCTTTTGGTTTAGCACCACCGTTCCATGTAACCCGGTATAAGTGCATTTGTTTGGATTGCTCTTCAAATTGTCCATTTAGAGCGGTCACGACCGGCGTCACGACGTTGCCAGCCCACGACCAGAACGCAGTAAGAAACCCGTCAGAATCTATCACGACTCGGTACAGACAGACCGGTGGTACCGTTTTGTCATATGGACCTTGATTGTCGCTCGGCCCCCACACATCACATGGAGCTCGAGGACATTATGAATCGCTCGTATGATATTTCGCACGGAAATATCATGCGCCCATGAACAATTTCTTTAAGATTAAGTATGTGTCATAGTTTTAACGGTAAATTAAACGTAAAAGAGCCTATTACCTAAGTACTAAAATTATCAGCAGTCTGAGAGATTCTTTAGTTTTTGCTATTCAACGTTAATGCTGAGTAAAAACTGCTAACTGATAGTGACTTAAGCATTTGTAATATCTTTAGACCTTCAACGTTCTATTAAACGACATTTGCATAAGAAGCTAAGTAAATTAGGATTTAGTGTTAGATTATGTATGTGAACAAAAAAATATTTCACTAGCTTTATAATTGCCTATTAAAAAGCTTTAACCTATTTCTCTGTTAAAATTTCAAAACAACCAATATTTTTGTAATAAAAAATATCATGAGTCTGAGTAGTAATCATTAATATACGTAAATAAATTTAATTACCTCCATGAAAGATGAAAGCAAGTGAAATATTCTGTCCTGAAATATCCCTTGTTTCGTAAAAAGTCAAGTAATAGCGACAGACTGTTTCCTTTTATAACTTAACTCTCTCAACTGAAAACCTACTTCGTTAAGTATTCCAAGCGGAACAATGTTGTCTTCATAGCTTCCTTAAAAGCTTAAGCACATTTTGTGGGGCATAGAAGCAGCGTATCACCGCGGCCCACACAATGGGTATTCGACGACAATGGCGCACCAAGCGACGTCTCCGGTACTCCCGATATTTCTCATTTGCATGCTTCTCCTGACGATGTTCCCTATTCCGCCCTAACATAACGCTTTGAGACGCTCTCATATACAAAGTGAACGTTGCGATACAACGAGCAAACTGATCAGGGTGTGGAGATTGGTAATGTTCCTGATTGAACATGAGCTACAGATGAACATTCGTATTTGGTTCACGCGAATACCAAGGCTATTTTTCTAAACATTTAGCGATTTCTTCAACTTAAAAATGTGCTCCAAATGCTGTCAAAAATACAGGATTACACGAAACGGTGTTACTAAGCTGAAAGGAGGCGATTATATATGTCAATGTGTTAATTTTTTACTATGGGACCAACCCTAAAATAGAGAAAAAGAATACTTATATATAACTTTTTTTTTAATATATCAGCTGTTGTGAGACTGGACGTCATTTTACTATGGAAATGCTAATTTTTGACAGAGTTGGTCCCATAGTTTAAATTGTTAATAAGGATGAGTATAACGGTCTTCTTTCGGCTTAGTACTACTGTTCGGTTAGGAACTTTTATAGAAGAAAACAAAGATAGCAAACGATTAAGATAAAACACTGATCAAAACAATATCACAACAACTGCTAAATTCAAATATAGAAAACGATATGAAGTGGTTTGAGGAGCTAGGTTTCTCAAATCTTGTATTTATTTGCTTGAAGTACGTGTAATTCTTTAAAATCGATTTAATCTATGTTTTTTTTTAGTTTTATTGTTTTTTGTTTCTCACTCTATTTAAAGTTTATAAATAAAAAGTAGTTTAACTTTAACATTTCTAATGAAATAAATTATCACATTAAAAATATCATATGCATGTTAACTGGATCGAAAACACTCGCATTTGTTTTTTTACTTTTAATGAAAACGCACACGATGAAACACTTAAAGCCAACAAATTGAATAACAGAAGATAGGC
This sequence comes from Agriopis leucophaearia, assembly GCA_949125355.1. Lineage (NCBI taxonomy): Eukaryota > Metazoa > Arthropoda > Insecta > Lepidoptera > Geometridae > Agriopis > Agriopis leucophaearia. Next base: position 11,357,649 of record OX421262.1, read on the forward strand.
GGTTCTGATCTTACTTTGTGAAAGGAAAAATAGCGAAAAGACAATTGCTAAAACGACAAAAACGCTGGAAACAATCCAGCGGGTATGCTCTTAATTGGATGAGACCACTTCCTCTAAACGACATCGCGCTCTGTGCCGCCGACCTAGCTCTCTAGTCTTTCATATTCAAGTAACTAGTCTCTGGAAAATGTGTAGAACTGAAAACACTATCTGAATTTTATTTGTAGCGGTTTCTAAACGTACACAGGCAAAATGGCTTCAGAGTTTTGTTTGAGCGATATGCAATATAAGTAATTTGTTTTCGTATTGCGACAACAAGCACGGTCACAGTACATAGTACAGTATTGTATCGCGGAGTAAATGGCCAAATTGACGCACGCAGGCAGTCAGTGAGTATCAGATATTGTATGATGTCGTACGACATCATTCTGCCCCCAGAAGCCGGCCCTCGCTGTTCGGCTGTTCGATATATTTGTACAGTGGCACGGTGCTGAAGAGCAAAGGCGTTTTTTGACCAGGATTTTGTTGGAGGGGTCATCATCATCACCAGCCAACCTCCACACTGAACGAAATCCTGCCATCTGCTCCATTGGATGCCCGCGATTCCTCACAATGTCGTCGGTTCATCTAGTGGGAAGCCTACCTACGCTGCGTCTTCTAGTTCGTGGTCTCCACTCAAGAACCTTTCTTCCCCATCGGTTTTAGGTTCTTCGAAAGATGTGGCCTGCCCATTGCCACTTCAACTTGCAAATTTTAATAGTTGGAGGGGTGGTTGGTGGCAAATGATTTCGGGAGTACTTCTAACGAGCGCTATATAAAACACATTCTGCCAGGGAGGGGTAGCTGCCCCCCTGCCCGTACCTGGCTACGCCCTTGCTGAAAAGTTTAAATCTTGCGGAGTCATGTCACGCGATGTGACCTATTGTTCTACGTGATGTCAAATGACGCTAGATTGTTTTTTGCTAGCAATCGGCGAGCTAAGGAATAACGAGGTCAATGTTAACACAGACGCAGACGGTTCTACGTACAAAACAAATGATACATTTTATTTTAATAAATTGTTTGTAGAGGTTTCCCATTTGATTAATATATATGAGTATTTTATAGCTTTAAGTGTCATCTGAATTACGTCTCTGTGATAATTTATTATTTTAGTATATGAGACAAGCCGGAAGTTGTAAAAATGTAAATAAGTATTTGGTTAAGCATGAAATAAATAGAGAAACTCAAAAGTTCAAAGACATATGACATTCACCAACATGCACTGGGCCAGCATGGATGCCAGGTGGATAGGGCCCGTTTTGTCTCTCTCTCTCTCTCTTAGAGTAGGCCTATGTCCCAGCTCCCAGCACTGGGAAGATGAAAGGCTGATAATGTTGATGAAATAAATGTGAAAACAAAATTTATTTTTCAACCGGCTTCCAAAAAAGAGTGGAGTGTCCATTTGACTATATATTTTGTTATACATAAGTACATATATAATTTTTTATATTACATCGAAGTTTCTTCACAAAGAGTGATCTAGCGTTATTAATAACCATAACCCGCTTCTGCATTTTAAAATGTCCAGAAAACATTTTTTTACGTTTTATACAGCTCATTAAATATGTGTAACTCCATATAACAACAAAAAACGTTTCAAGGGTTGAATTTTAATGTAGATACAACGGCGAGCTAGTCGGTTGGTTGCTATCCAAAAATAGGCTCGTCGGGGTCAATGCCACAAGCCGTCTGGCAGGTGGTTCCAGCTCAATGTTATTGCTACAGAACTGGTACCGACCACCGTGATTTACAGCTAAATCTTCTTTAAATAATAAAGGTGTTAAAAATGAGGTATAGATAAGATTGAACACATGAGCGTCAAACAGGGAAAACGTAGATTTCTTATAATAGTGGTTTGACGCTTACTAGTCAGCAAAGTATGTGCCTCTAGTTCTCTTGCCTTGCCTATCTCCGTAGTTTTGGGAAATCGAAAGATTTATTTCTTGCTCCATGTCTCACGAGAAAGCCCCTTTCGGTTTCGTTTCGTTGACAATAAATAGCCTTTCAGATCATTATTTTTATACAGCTTATGTCTTTACATTGCTGAGATTAATGTGAAATGTTATTGTTTATTTTGTAGAACTCTTTTGTGTCACATTTCTTCGAGCCTCTATCATTAATTATTTGTCTCGAATAAGCGGACAAGATTAGAATAGAATGGCGTATAAAAATTAAACCTTTCTTAGTAGCAAGGTGGACTATATTAAACTTTCACTAAGCTCTTTCAAATTACCTAAGCAACGGCATGAGTTAACCCAGAAAGTCGTCAACTCAATTATTTACATGGAAATGCAATCCTGAAGACTTAACTGTGCAAGTAGATACAAAGTTCCAATTGAGAAACGTTGCTTCATGAATTTCAAACGAAAATTGCTCTTATCTCGCGGATAATACAATCAACGGAGTCCGGAACAGAATGATGGTTCATAAAACAGATTCAGAAGTATTTTATTAAAAGTTTCGCGCGTTGCTATGACGTTAACCCGCAGCTTTTGTCCTCTCTTGCTTCTTAAAAGTTTATTTAACGCTAACTCGTTTAGTGTCTAAGTCAGTTTAAAAGAACTTAACAATGAATTCAATCTTTTTCTTTGGTGAGTGTCTATTAAGGCACAAAGAGCCGTCTTTCAGCCCTAAAGTGGCTACTTACTGAGAGGCATAATGACAGGCAATGAGGAAAAATAACGCTGGCTAGTCGGTCTATTTTTACATTTTACAAAGCTACTAAGGGTTAATCCCGAAGCTCGCTCAGAAACCAGAGCTTTGTTCTATTTAATGTAGATAACCCTTCAACTCTTCAGAATAAAAAAATCAATGCTTAGAGAATTGTAAAAGCTCGGCTGATGTTGACAAACTCTAATTGGGTTCATATAGATGGTTCATTGAACGAATGACACCGTTTAAAAGTACAGTGCAGCGGTGAAAAGAACGAGGTGAATGAATCTCTGAATGAAATAGAAATGAATGGGTGGAAGTAAGCTCAAGGTTTGAAATATCAGTCTTCGGCTCGCAAATCAGGCAGGCGGGCTCGATGTGACCCACTTACAGCAATTGGTTCGAATTGATTCCCATCAATGTACTTACAAGTCTCTATCGTATCAATCAGATCCTATTCTAGTATCATAGTATCTTTGATCGATATTATTGAACTCTGGCACTGCGCCGCCGCTGCATTGATTGAAAGATTAATGTGTATTTTACAGCGTGGATTAATGGTCCGGACCAAAGAGAAGACGAGAGTAAAAGAATTAGGAAAAATATTATGGAGATTGAAGTGCTTATCACCTTGCCTAACATCATGGGAGAGACCAAAGCCAAAAACACTGCGATAGGCTAACTGCTGAGATGGGGAGAATGTCAAGAAAGCGTATCATGAAGTTCCTAATGACCGCCGACCCATAAAAATTGCTGAAAGACGCCCTAGAGCCGGACCTGTACGAGCTTCAATCCAAGTTGCGACTGGCAAGAGCACGAGACCGGGACCAATGGCGTTTTCTTATATCGGAAGCCAAGACTCTGGTCGCTACGCCAGAGGAGTAAGTTACAGCGTGGAAATATTTACAAGGTCGTTGTTTACTTTTAACGTTTTTTTTTTACTTATATGTACTGCATTACTTAGCGAAAATTTATAACATATTTCCAAGTGTGCAAGTAGCTTATTACATTTTATATTTTAAAATAAACATAATTTTGGTAATGCTGTTCAAAAATATATTAGAACAAACTTTTTTACATGTTTCAGAAGTTCCAATTTTCAGTATAGACAAACAAAGCATTAGCGGTGTCGAAAAAGTTTTACCTCGTCAAGGGAGTTAAAGCAAGCAAAATTATATTAAGGCGAGAAGCCTGTATGAAAAACAATAAACTCGATTGCGTATTCGAATAGTGACACAGCACTTGTCGGGCCTCCGTAATGTAAGGAACGGCATTGAAACTTGTTAAACTCAATGATTCGTTGTTACTTGTTGCCCTAGTTTCGCTACCGAAGTTCGGAAGCTAGTTACCGACATTACAAAGATTACATACTTCCATTCGCTAACTCGTACGTTACATTGCTTTGAAAAGAATAGATTGACTCTTGTTGTGTACCCTCATCTTAGTATTTTTTACTGGGCAAGATCCTTTTTTAAATAAACGAAATACAAGCTAACACCAAAACTACAAAAACAGTTGACTGACCATAGACCGTTGAAGGTCTAAAGCCCACTATCAGTAGGCAGCGTTCTCATCATGCTGGAAGCATTAAATGACAATGATTGTGCGATGAGCCAGAAACACTCCAGCATTGTGGTCATGCGTCGCATTAACTAGGCGCTCTGAAAGTTGTTAGAAAATGAGGTAAGCTCCCGGTATAATTACGAGTATATATAAAAGAATTGCTCGTTTAAGTAATTATATATATATATTATTATATAGTACCTTCGCGACCGAGCTTAGCTCGGTAATGAAATTTTATCTAAACACAAAATTTCATCCAAATCGTTAGAACCATTTCCGAGAGAAGCGAAATAAAATATAGTTTAAACTTATTACATATTTATAACACGTATCGCTAAATAATGTGGCGAATAATGTAACACCTTCTCATATTATTTTAAATTAATTGATCAATAAATGTCTCCGATATTTGTATTGAGTTTCAGTCTGCGCTCACCGGTCGGAAAGGTCATACGGGCCAAGTTCAACAACTTTTCTCTACTTGTGAATTCAGTATCGACAGCCTACATGCAAAAGCACGCAATTAGCAAATCTCAATTTCTTATTCAAGCACCTATTCACTATTCAGATCCTAGTCTGCCATTGTTTTTATTCTAGGGCCTCTATTATTATCTACTTGTAGTCTAGACCATTGTACTGTGTAATTTAAAGTTTTGTCTAAGTCTACTGCATACTAAAATGTAAATATTCTCTCTTAACGAAAAGCCAGTTGAAACGACAAATAAAAATAAATTACCTACAGGCTGACTTTAAAATTACCAATTTGCATTTTAGTGCAGTTAAGTCTACGTTAATCTTTATCCCTTAATAAATAGCAATGTTTTTATCTCGGCAAGATAGTTGTAGACAAATAGTTCAAGCTTTGGAGAGCTTTGTGTTTATGCAAATGTCATTATTATATAATCACGTAGAATGCAGTGAGGTCAGATTGGTGTGAGATAAGTGTAGTAGCGCAGGTCACGAAACACCTTGTTTATATCACCGTAAACATGATTACAAATAATCGATTAAATTCTACCCACACTATGAAATGATTGGACAGCATCTGGCCATGCTAAACATGCACAATGATAATTTTTGCAATGTACGTGAGAGTATAAGCCCTAATAATATAAAAGATAAGGTAAGATTCACCACGTCCACGTCTAAGTGGAATATTTCCTTCACGTTTATATCCTATTCATAATAAAATATATATAACTAAAAATGAATCGCCGAAAAGCATAACTTCCGAACGATTGCACCAAATTGGATAATTAATTTTTTTGTGTTCGTTATTGTCAGGACAAGGTTTATATAAATTAAAATTAAAAAAAAATCTAATAGATTGTTTTATAGTCTACGCGAGCGAAGCCGCAGGCAACAGCTAATTGTTAATAAAAAGCAACTTTTAAAAACAAGCTTTTAGGCGTCCACCATATAAAATGTATGACGTCATTTTATTTTTCGTATTCTCAGCAAACCCTTTTATTCCCATGATACCCATATCATGAGGGTGCATAAAAAATATCTGGTCTGCTATCTTTGGGAGTCCACCATTTAGGATTTAGAATGACGACACTTAAAGTCATGCATTGTCATCCAAAACTAAACGTGAATGCAAAATTTCAGCTCAATCGGTTGGGGATTTCACTTTTTTTTACTTGCCTATTTTAAAATTTAGTTGCAAGATTTCACCCATACTAACATGGCAATTAAGTCAAAGCAAGGATGATTTTATTCTTGGTCAAAGGCAAAAAGCTTGAAAAAAAAAAACATTAACATCGGTTCACAATCAGCGAAGATATTGCGTATTAGTCAAAACATACAGTCCAATTAAGAACCTCTTTTTTTAAGACAGTTGAAAACAAAAAAATATAAGCTTCAGTAAAGTTAGTGCATCCATGGCCTTTATTGTGAGTTCCAGATCAGCGTGCTTATTCTGAGGTATTAAGTATTATTACTGTTGGTAAAACATATATGCAATTTATTATTATTGAGATAAATATGGGAGTGACTAAAATCATCCATTAGGCATTATCATCGTTTTATGTTCCCGGTGCTGGGACACATACTTTCACTCAGTGAGAGAGAGAGAGGGGGGGGGGGGGGAGGGAAGCACCACATGACATAAAATCACAACTTGAGTACTGACTCAAGTTATATTGTGCTCAATCTGATACGGAGTACGAACGAGGGTAGGCATGCCTGATGCTAACGAGTGCATCACGCCACGTCAAGCCATCTGCTGGTTTTGCAGGCGTTCCATTAGACCGTGCAAGAGAAAGCTAGATTGTCTCAAAACTACAGCTGATCACAATCACCTGCTTTTGTGACTATAATGGAGCTTTTTATAGATCATGTCACAATCCCTGGTAGGTATATTAAACAAGTGCATGACCCTTCAATTTACTGTCCTGTCAAAATATATCTATTTCTAAACGAAATAGATATATTACAATTAACAGGGTAACAATTAAGGTAACAACAATTTTGGCATGTGCTAAATTAGCACTACTTCTATGCTTTAGTCATTTTGCTAGGCTGCCGACAGTAGTGAAAACTAAAAACTTTTTGGAATAACTGTCACATTAGCATGCCAGTGACGCGAACCCAAGGACGTTATAAAACCTAATGGCCTTGTAACGTCCTCGCGCGAACCCATAAGTTTGGCTCGTACCAAATATCGCTCAACGCGGCTAAAGAAGTTTTAACATCGAAAAAAATACGTCAGGACCTCGCAGTCATGGTGCGGTGCTCACGAAGTCACGGGTCGGAGCTCGCTCCGACCTCATCTGCATTTCGCTGCGTGAGATCCTTGTAATTGTTTTCGCGATTCTATTAAAAATTCCTTTACGTGCAAAAATAATAATTTACTTCGCAGATTATCAGCTTTCCGATCCTGATCACGTAACGGCCGACCCAGGCGATACATTTTTAATTGGGTGTTGCAAAATTAGCCTCAATCGGGGTTCGTTTACCCTAACTTGGTAATGGGGAAATTGTAGCTTATTTATTATGTAATATTTGTTACCAAAACACGTAATAATTCAACGCTTTAATGCCGTTGATGGCTTAATAAACCAAGATTTTTTAGCTCTGATTTTGAATGAAAACGGAAAATTCTGATCGCTTTTGCTAGTTTTTTATATTTAGTAATAGGCTTATGTTTGACCGCCAACTCGCCTTATGGTAAGCGATGATGCGATCTACGATGGAGCACGCTTGCCTAGTAGAAACCGATTCACTCGTGATTTGAAGACACCTAGATTGTAACTATCGGGAAACACCCATTCAGGCAGCGCATTTCAGACTAGCAGTTCGCACAATAAAAGTGGAATCAAAGCGCTTCGTACGGGTTTTCGGAATATCAACCATAATGTGGTGTCGAGTTTTAGTTCATTTGTAGTGCAGCTCTACGTACTCTGGGATTCGTGCTCTTTGTCAACTTATAAAAAAAGTCATATTATGTATGACATAAAACTAATGGCTTTACAAGAGGAACATACCAAAAATAACTTTTCTGTAACACGGTATTTAATGTGCTTGTAATTTGAAGAACCCTTTTCCCCGAAAATTTGAAGTTAAGGCCTCGACCGTTCCTAGAGTATGTAATAAATAGGTGGCCAATTTTTGTCTCCTCTGATTATCTTGTACGTGCTTACAATATTTCAATGTACAAAGAGGTTTGATTACGTTTTTCCACTAAAAAGAGGTGAATGCTCAACGGTTATTTTAGAATTTAGAATTTAGAAACAAAAACAATTGATATTTTTCAGGTGGTGTTCTGTGATTGGCTAGTACAAGTCCTAACCATAACATATTTTGGTTTGCTATGAAAGTCACCCCAAAATATTCGTATAACATTTTGTTTTGGAAGCAACTGCTACAACGTATGCTGGCCTCGGCTACGCCCCGGCCTAAATTTTGACGTTCGTCCATAAATGCTTCTGTTGCACGTCGCTGCATTCATTAAAAGCTGTTTGATATTATAGTCTTTACCTTCTCGTTCAATGTTAAACTCGGTATGTACGTTCACCGCCTGTACTCGTGGGCCTTAGTCCTACCTCTGAATTACCGACACTCACCCACTTTCAATCACACAAACCGGTCTGAACAAAGAGCTTGGGCCTAGTTTCTTAACACAATGTTTATTGCACTAAAAATATTGAAACTTGTTGATATTTAATTAAAATACCAGGTATGAACAACTTGGAAAATCATTTTGGTCTTTTGCTAAGCGAATTAAAAGTTGCATGCCAAAGCATGCAAAGTTCATTGAAGTTTAATCCAATTATAAGTTTTTTAACGAGATCATTACACATCGACGATAACATGTGAAACTCAAACATTAATCTACAAAAATATCAATGAATTTACGTCATAGAACAAAAACGCGATCGGCGTGGGTGTTGTGGAGTAGACACAGGACAGCCGGCGCAAGCGCTTCGGAAACTGTCGGATAACATCGTGCAAAGGAACGTAAAGAAAAATACATTTTCTTTCTCGCTCTCCCTCGGCAGAGTGAGGAGTCTTCAGATTAGATCACTGAACGAAAAAGAAGGGTACAAAGTCTGTCCGGTCGCATCGCAGAACCAGTTTTGTTGAAGCTTTTGAGTCCTTACAAATAAAAGCTCATGCATAAATAATCGTTCTACATCTACACTCGGAGTGAGATTACGTAAGGATAGTCTCTATAGGACGACCACAGATTAAATAAGCTACCTACCTATAGCTTACAAGGAAACTGTTAGCGAACGGAAATGGACACGGGCGGTGGAGCTATTAAATCAGAATCACATTTTAATAAACTTTAACATAGGGTTAGGGTCCCATAAAAATTGTAATATCGGATTATAAAAATGCAGGGAGACAAACTGCGACCTAATCTGAATATGTATTATAGTTTTTGTTAAACTTTTTTTGTTGTTGTTGTTGAAACAATTTACAGGGTTACGTGGAACGATGGTGCTAAATTGAATGGAGATAATGTTACTCATCATTATGACCAAATTTTAGTGTGGGACCATCCCTAAAATTGCGAAAAAATTATTAGCTATTTCTTACGTTTAGTTGAGTGTGAATGATATTTTTCTGTGGAACAGCTGAACTTTATTCGAGTTTTTTTAAATATAAATCTTTTATTTCACGTAAAAACCTGTACTCAGTACGTAAATAATGGTAATCAGGTCACAGAAAACGAGTTTGTAAGCAAAAATAAAATGTCAAAGTCGGTCCAAACCAAAGTAAACCAAGTAAAAGTAGTTCATAATTTTGAGTAGGTACAATGAACTTCTTTCGGTTTAATAACACCGTTTCGTGTAACTCTGTCATAATAGTTTTTGTTAAACTTTACATAAAAACGTTTGAAAAAAATATTTGAACTATGGATCTACCATTATCTAGACTAGAAATGCTTTTAAAATAGTGCAAAAGCTTGTAGCCTCCACTAAACAAGACTGCGTCATTAGTAAACAAAGTTAACCGCCCTAAATACATACAATAAACAGATTTCCCTGTGTTTTTCTTGAGTCGAGCAGAACAGTGTCGCTAGATTTTACTGTCCCGAATAAATAATACAGGAGCGGACTTGTGACTGTCGCAGCGTGCTTTGATAGCGGTTTTATTGCGGTGAGTTAAAGCTGAAATTGGGATGTAAATTTTGGTGACAATTGCAGCGTTTCCACGGTTCCAGAGGACAAGAGGTCGTTAACGAGAACAACGGTTGTTTGTTTTCCCACGCTTCTTGAGCGACAATCAGTGGAGACCACGACGAAAGTGTCGATCATCGGCACTGACTCGTTTGTCTTGGTGATGGCGGCTACTGAACCAGGTGAAGTCTAATTAAGAAACGGTCACAAGAGTGCTTTTCAAGTTTGTGACGGGTACTTAACTTGAAATTCAGTGCTCGTGACGCAGCTGGACAATATGTTCCTAAAAGATCACCGATATATCAATGAATGGTCAGTCTTCGGGTGAATGGTTTAGTATATTAACTCTCGCTAAAAGCTTTTTGCTATAACATAGTTCAGTATTAAATTTTAGTTTTCGATTGTTTATCTTATTACCAAAGCGGCTTAAAACTCTGCCAACTTCAGTTAATCAGTTGTGTGCAAAAGTGAACAATCGTTAGAATGACTCGAATCGACATTGATACACATAATTGTACAGTGTTACTGGTGGTACAGTTAGCATTATCTTAAGGACGGCTTCAATACGTTAAAATAATCAACCGTTGTTATACGACTTATCAAAATTCGAGAAAAATATCAGCTGTTTCATATATTTTGTCGGGAATGACTTTTTTTAATGACAAACAAGCAGACGGGCCTGATGGTGAGCGATCAACGTCGTCTATGGATACCTGCAACACCAGAGGCATCACCGATACGTTTCCGACCCTTAAAGACAGCCCTTAACAGCCCTTTTGAAGAACCCCATATTAAAGCTACTCGGAAATTCCGTAGGAGGGAGTTCATTCCACATATTTTGTATGGAACGGCTGTTTTTTAGCGAATTTCGAAAAGTCTTAGAACAAAAGTTGTTTGTTTTGATGCTAACTGATTGCCAGTAGCCATGTATACGTATGTTGCATAAATGAACATGAAGTAGACTTCGACTTCGTTTGTTCGAGCACCATCTAAAAATAAAATTTCTATTAGTAAGTAAATATATCAAATAAACGAAGAAATCTTGTGAGCCAATCCAATTAGTTACATGACTGAAAGTAAATCAGATCTCTCCAGCAGACGACGTCGCAGGAAATTAAATTTGGATTTCTTTTATAAAAAAACGGTATTTGGAATTTTTATTCGTACTTCAAAGCTAATGTTAAACAATATCCCAACGTTTCCAATTGCCCTTTTAAATTTGTGATTATATGTACCTAATGAAAATTATTCATAAAACGCCAACTCAAAAGGTTTCAGGCTTACCTTTTTCCGGAGGTCATACAAGTGCGTATTTTCAGAAGTGCCGGCGGCCCCTTGTGTAGTTTTTGGGAAATCCTTAAAGTTTGTTCAAAGTTTATTCACTTACAAAGATACGATACTTTAGTGCCAGTCAGGATAATTTAGGCATTCTCTTATATCACTTGCTGGGCGAGAAAAGTTACAAAACATTATAATAACTTCTACGGATTATCTGTCCTTAGGTACTTGAGAATGATTATGAAGTAGGTACAATATATATATTAACAGATCTTTGACCCACACACTATGTACAAAAGTGGGACATTCCATGATAAGAAGAGGAAAACGTGCGCAAATGGTAATTTCCACTTGGATTTAACAAATGCAGCAAGACCGTGATTCTTACGATTATTATATCAAAATTCTACTGATATCAAGCAATTAGCATTTATTAAACTATATTACTTTCTGAAGAAGAAGAAAATGTGTCATATTCATACACGTTCAAAAGAATATCAATCAAAATCCTATTCACAATATCAGTCGTGCAACCATAAATTTCCAACTAAAGTTAGCAAATCTTTGTGTGCTACTCCTTTTATGGCATTACCCTATATTTATCAGCGCTTTTCCATACTTTCAACCTAGAGTGATATGGAAAAACACACGAATGTTATATTCATAGCACAAGTCAAGAGGACCGAGGTCGTAAAAAAGTAATATTTCAACAAGTAGCTAAGTACAAAATTAACTTTGCAAAAGCTTTTACATTATTTTTAAGTCGTGTAATTACACGAATAGGCGGCCGTAGACAAATTAATGAGGTAACTAATTGGGGCAGTGACTCATCGATAACTTTTAATTATAATGTCACCTAACAATAACTCAGTAATGAGCGAAAATTGGTACAGACTTATTAAATCAGAGTTCTAGAAATGAACAGAGTTATTTCTCGCCCTCCAATAAATGCCATTAATTTCCAACACTTTCGTCACTCACTGTGCAAATATTCGCAAAGTGCGAGTCCAACTGTCGACAGTGTTTACGAAACCAATCTATTTAGAAAGGAGGAGCACGCGTTCGTCCCGTTGGGCGGCCCGCGCTACACTGGGCGGGCGGGACTCTGCAATCGCGACACGCTACCGCCCTTGCGAAAAGTTCACAGAAACACTGAATTTCTTTCTGCCCAGTGACGTTATTACATTTCAATCGTATCAGATGTTTGCTAAATAAATACGACATTCATTCCTCATGGGAATACAATTGCTTTTACGCTGGAAATATAAAATAAACTAAAATACATATTATGACAAAATAACATTATTAGAGCAGACAACAAATGTAATCAATTACCTAGTTACAAAAGATTGTATTTAAAAAAATGGGCGACCGTTTTAGGCAAACTTTTGTAATTTCTGAATTTTATGAGCTTACTTCAATAAAGCGAGGCAGAAGTGTACTCAGCTTAAGCTTTTATTAATCACAGCTTGTCAGGCAAGGAAACTATCAACTTGCTTTACCCCAATCCATATTTGTGGTTACAACGATCAGTAAATAACCGTCTCCCTAAACTTTAACTGGTATATAATTATTTTTGCGTTAAAAGTGCAATAAACAGACAGACTGATATTAATAAATAACAAAGTTGAAAAAGAGTTGATTTGGTTGAGCCCAGACTGGAGCACACTTAGTATTTCAGTAATATTTAGTATTTTGGACACCTTTAATTTGAATTCATATTCGCTTGTTTAAATGGTACCCTTAAATAAATAATAATCCAGGTCCATGTTAGATACCCAAGCTAGGTCAAAACCATACAATTATAATTCAACATTATAGACAAAAAACGAATTACACAATAGATAACGAGGCTACTAAATATACAGAAAGAACACATGTTAAACAGAAACGTATGAATGACTCTTAGCTATAAATAGATGCTTTTTTTGTTTCGAAATAAGAAAACATAAATATCATTAGGTATCTGATAACGAGTAGTATCGGAAAATATCGTCTTGCGAAACAAACAAAGGAGGTACATTTTTTATGTACTTTCTTACGTAATACGTCTGCATTACGTATAATACCGCCGACTGCCTCGGTGGCTCAGATGGTAGTGAACCTACTTTCTGTACTTAGGGGCGTGGGTTCGATTCCCATCTAGGACAAACATTTGTGTGATGAACATTTGTGTTTGTTCTATGCCTGGGTGTTAATATCTATTTAAGTATGTATTTAAAAATATATATGTATGTATATCAGTCTCTGGCTGCCATATTACAAGCTTTGCTTAGTTTGGGGTCAGATGACCAGGTGTGCAATAATGTCCCAGATATTTAATTTTGAAGTCAGTTTTTTTTTATTGATAAATAATTATTGTATTTTGTGGTTGTACGGAACCCTCAGTGAACGAGCACAACTCGCACTTGGCTGGTTTTTTAATGTATGTACACCGGTTACTCCGCTCTTTGAGAACCGATTTACGCAATTCTTTTTTATTATGTAGATAAAACTCTCGAGGTGGTCCTAATTTTTTTTTTATTGATTTTGGCTTAATTTTAACCAGCTCTAACAATAGGAATAATTTTGTACGAGCGCTTGTTGATTTAGCAATTTTTTTTTTCGTGCGCTTACTGGTTTTGAAGTCGGTCTTTATATTGGTAATTAATTAGTCCATAGAGTCAGTTTTTATTTTCTTTCCATAAAAAATTATAACTGAGGCAAATTAGTTATTTCTAGGTTATTGGGTTAGGTTAAATGAACACTGGTTCCAACGTAGAGGACTAAAGGCATCCCAGTTATTTGAGAATTGATGACAGTATTCCGAACGGAGTGTCTGCTTCCAACGGACGTTTGTTACAAGGCGATGGCGTAAGCAGATCTTGGCTAGAGAGCAAAATATGTAGACTATTCTGTTACAAGACTTGGAATGGAATCAAGCTACTAACGTAAACGTAAATTGTAAGGAGAGTGAGTGAATCTTCGATCAAACAGAGGCTAACGCACGCCGTAGGTACATGCACGGTGAAAATAGTGGCATAATAGGCGTGTGTCCTATTTTTTATTAGCTAAAAAAAGCAGATAATAAAAAGAGCCAAACAAAAAACTAAATTAAATTTTGTTATTAAAAAAAACTTTTTATTTCATGCTAGACAGAGAGCGCACTATAGCACGTTAGGGGTCAAGGCATACAAATTTTAATGCTGTTCTAGCACACGCTTTGCGGGAGAGGGACAGAGCATCCGAAAAGTTAAAACGCTTATATCTCAGAAATTCATCAGCCAATTTGTTTGAATATTTAATGATGTCCTTCCTGTTATTTGTAATAAATGAAACATTAGAACACAGGCCTAATTTTCAAGACATAATAGCTATACATTTACCAATTTATAGCACGTCATGTTTATACGCATCGCTAGGTAACAAAACAAGTAACTGAATGCAAAGTGCTTCACCGGTTTGTTTTGGCGGAGTTTAAGATAGTTCGCGGTCAGGCTGTTGCAGCAGTTTGCATTCAGTTACTCGTTACCCAGCGATACGTAAACATGTCCTGCCATAAACAAATGCATAGCTAGTATGTATTAACAGTTATGTCACTTTTTCGCAGCGTATAAACCTATCTCCGGCGTGCGATATTCTTTATTTATTTGATCGAAGGAATGACCAATAAAATCACATCGTCAAAGATTATAGGTAGATTTATATACAGGCATTGAATTTAGCTCTATGGGTATAGAATCGAAAATCGTTACATTAGCACCCATTAGCGTTATTAAGTATTCATATTCATATTTATTCATAAAATATTATTTTACATGTCATCAAATTAAAATAATACAAATCAAATAGTAAATCTTATCAAATACAATGAAATAATACAAAATTAATAAAATTTAGTAATAAAAAACTAAGTAGGTACTTATTCACGAAACAGAAATAGATAGGCTCGTAAAATTTTACTTTCTGGTTCTATATAACATCCCTAATCTCTAACCACACCTAGTGTTCATGCGTTTTTAAATTTGTGTATGATTTACTTGTGTTTGGTGCAAATAAATTAGCTTTATCTTTAACTCAATTCATCAAAGAAAAATAAAAGTCACAAAACAAATTTCTAATCCAAGCGCGATTTGACGAACCTTCGCCGCTTTCCTCACGAACAGTTTTCTATTTTGGTTTATTTGCAATAACAATATCGGATTTATGTGTACGCGAGACGGATTTGTGTCAATAATATTATGAGAATTTACGAGCCTATACGTTATAAGTAGACGTAAAGCGGAGATACGACGACGCTTTGACACGCAGATGGTATCGGCGCGCATGTTATATGACAAAATATATGCCAATATTGTGTACCAGGCGTCCTATCTCAACGCCTTTAAAAGATTAATTTGTGATAAGTTTTCATGACTACAACATAAATCCTTAATACGCTGCCTTGTTTTAGGAACTTTGTCATTTATCTCTCAGGAATAATAAGACAGTCTCACTGTCCACGTATGTGATACGATTCTAATATTATATAGAGAAAGCGGAAAATAATTAGAGCAAAAAGCAAACCCGATCAAGTGAGTTCAACAGTGAACATTCAACATTCACCAGGCTGTCGAATATACGTTGCCAATAAAATTAAACGTGCAGAAAATTTCATCAAAAAAATGATCACGAAACACTTTTTTTTTATCGAAAGATGATTAAATAATAATATTTCTAATCTAGGTACAAGCAAGACTGGTCTAAGCCAACGTGGGATTGAATGAAAATGTGTGCACAGAGACGGTGGGTGTCTCTCTCTCTCTCTCTTCAGATGATATGAGAAGACAAGCTTCGCCTTGTCCCACGTATATCTTAGTAACTGATAACCGCAAGTCAACGTCCCACTGATTTACAACTAGGCTTCCACTTCTGCCTAACGACAGCTCAATGAGGCCGACCCAAATTTTAAACATTCATTCGAGTTTGATTTGTGGACCCGACTACAACTGACAACCCTTTGTTCATTCCAAAACCTTGATTGAGAAATGATAGGGTACGGTTATTAATTGACTTCTGTATTGTACAGATACAATACGGGATTCCGTTCCTTCGACCCATAAGAAATGTTTTCAATCAGACTAAAACAAACAATGTAAGGAATTGGGATCAGTCTAAGATACGATAAACAAGACACGTTTCTCCCTAATTATTAAAGTTAGATTGTTATAATATACAATACGAAACGAGCGAGAGCCTTCGCTCTTTCAGGATTAGAGTAAAGTACATAATGTTATCCAATTTTACGGTAGCGGATTGTTCTTCGGCGAAGACGCTCCGCTTCGACGCAACTCTTCCCTCGGTACTCTTAAACCCGAGTTCAATTAAAACGTAACAAATGAGGTCTGTCTGGAAAACATGTGCCGGTTAGTATTAACACAATGTATACGATATGAACAAAAGCGCATTTCTAATTTAGCTATTGACTTATACTGTACTCCATCTTTCGTAGCCTCGGGGAGGCGATATCTAATATGTTTCTGGCTCATTAGAAGGCTGTTACGAAGGAGCCTCGGTAAGGGGAAAAAATAAACCGTATCGGATTGATAAGTAGTTTCGACTTTCGACATTCCTAGCGTGATTATAATCGTAGCCCGTATCGGGAGCCGAAAACAAATTACTCCACATAATAGAACGGTAAGTGTCGGCAGTAAAAGCGATAGAGGTGCGTAAGCCATACAGAATTCTAATAATGTAACATTAACATAATATATTTAACGGCGGGTGCTACGAAAGCTTTATAAAACGTCTGTATACGTATGTTAGACGGAATTTAATATGCTTTGTATCTTTTACTGGAATTACAGTTCATGAAGGTAAGAAAGCCACAAGATTTTGGTTACAAAACACATACCTATACAAAATATAATCATGAACCCGTTAGTTTGACAGCCCCGTTAGCTTAGTTGGTAGTGAACCTGCCGTCTACGCTTGCGGGCGTGGGTTCGATTCCCACCTAGGACAAACATTTGTGTGATGAACATTTATGGTTAAAAAATATATATGTATGTATATCAGTCTCTGGCAGCCATATTACAAGCTTAGCTTAGTTTGGGGTCAGAAGACCATGTGTGCAATATATTTATTGTTGTTCCAATGTCCATGTTCCAGATATTTATTCATTTATTTTATTTAGTTTATGGAAAAAACTGAAAATATTATTTCTTTTTCTGTGATGAAACGAAAAAATAAATGCTCATTACTTTATAGATTTTCCAACTTGGTTTATTTCATACTCGGTATTTTTTGCCAGAGCATTAACACACTACTTTATATTCTGAACAGGGAATAGGATCTATAGAATCATACATAGGAGTGTTGCGTTTTGTTAGAAGCAATGAGGCTCTATGCTCCTACATATTTGTTGAACAGTTGCGCGGGTAGGTACGCACGGAACTTAACCACAAACAAAGATCAGCCTGTACAGAGAAACAAGCTTGGATCTTGTTTATGAAATTTGAAAGCAATAGGCTATCTTAAAACAGTATGTTTCGAAAGTAGAACTTTCGAAATAGAGCCCTCTTGAGAGTAAAATTTTACATATGTAGTTGTGTTTTCAAGTTAATAAAAAGCCGTCATCTCCTGGGGTCTGTACTGTGTAGTTACTTGCCGGTAGCAAGAATTATAGATGGCTTCAGTAACGCTTAAATTGGTTGCATAGACAGCTAAATAATTTTGAGACTAAAAGGAAAGTGACCGCAGCTTAGAGGAAAGAGCGTTCGGGGCGTAAACTCGGATGGCGCATAGGTTCGAATCGTGCCATTAGTCAAATTTTTGAATTGTTTATAACATTTAAATAGAGTTCACTTATTTCTTTTTCACACTGCCTAAGACAAGGTGTGCAACGCAAGCTGCACGGAAAATATTCTAAAGATCAGCTGTATTGTAGTACATCAAGGTTACTTATAAAAGCCTCTTGGTGGCTTGCCTCTGAGCTAGATGGAGGACATCGGGATGTCCATAAGACTACACCGCTCCAAGCACGTTGCCTATAGCAACACTCCCGAGAAATGATCGTAGCGTTTTTCTCTAAATGCCGTTATTTTCCCTGGGCTTGCTTTTTAACCAACTTCCAAAAAGGAGGAGGTTATCAATTCGACTGTTTTTTTTTTAATGATCATTACCTCAGAACTTTCTACTGGGTAAACTTTTTTGATTTTGATGTCTTTTTTTATTTGATAGCTGGTGATTCCCGCGTGGTCCCATTTTCATTTGATCCAGTTCAGAAAAATTTATGAAGTCGGTTTTTTATATTGATAATTATTATATGGATGGTAAGATACTGAAATCACGGCCCATGAGGCCGAATCCCTTTTAATCAGATGTTGTACGTTACTACCGAAAGCGAATTCTAAGACGCCGACTCTAGGGTCAACCAGAGTTACATTTACGAGAAGAGCACCCAAACTAGTTCATAAATAGTTTAGATACCTACCTACAATATTTTTGGTTAGTTACATTTTGAAGCAGAAATAAATAAGTTACAGCATATCAATAGTTTTCACCTTCTCTACCATAATCTATGCCAAGTAACAAGAAGCAACAATCTCCACGCAAAAGGCACCGGATACCGTCGCGTCGTGCCGGAGGGAAAAACTCATAATTGGTTCTCTGTATCTTCAGGTTTTACTAGTCACTGCTAAATAATCTGTGACACCACCTCAGTAACTATGAGCTGATCTGTGTAGAGACTGGACAACATATACTTTTTAGGGTTCTGTACCAAAAGGGTAAAAACGGGATTACTGAGCATATTATGCTGTCTATCCGTTTGTCTGTCCGTCCTACCTTTTAACGGCTATATCTTTCGAACCGTAATAGATAGCTAGATGAAATTTTCACAGAATATTTAATGTTACGGCGGATTAACAAAAGAAATAATAATAAAGTCAAAAGGTAATAAATAAACGAGGGTCCCCATACAACAAACGTATATCTATTTATGTATTATTGTATTTTGCTTTAATGTAAAAACGGTAATACGTATAAGCGACAAACTTGGCATGATTACAGTACACACCCTAAAGTATAACAACAAATAATAAATAATGGCCAAGTGTGAGTCGGTGGCAAAAGTTCCGTTCATTACTTAGTTAAGCAACGTCGGGCGCGGTAGGTACTTGAATGGGTGACGTAGGTAACTTGAAAGTAATCTTTAGCCTGACTCACTATTCACCGGCAATAGTTATTATATCTATCACCTATCACTACTATTGACATTGACACGGGAGTGACAGAGAAGGAAGAAAAGTGTATTTGCTCTAGAAGTAGGGTTGCCATCCGTCCGGGTTTCCCTGGATTTGTCCTAGTTCAGAGGACATCTGGGGAGCATCCGGGCGGGGGCTTCATTTGTAGTCCGGGATTAAAAATTTAAAGTCTTGGGCCGCTCGCGACACACGCTCTGTGCCCGCACGCCGCGATTTTTACAATATGCTTATAAAACCTGTTCACATGTCCGGGTTCTGGGCTCTAAAATCCAGGGTTTTCACGCGTCTTGTCCTGGTAGCCAAATTTAAGAGATGGCAACCCTATCTAGAAGCGGCTCAGTGTGGTGTTGGATCAGGAGCGAGTCATTAGAGGAAATGGAGTGCGACTTACCTGCAAATCTGGTTTAGTTTGACCTGTCGAGAGTGATTCTTGGGAATTGATGATGACTGTACCTAATAGTAGCATCCTGTTTCTAAGCTGCATAATTGAACGCTACTTTTTACGAGGCAGTATTTCCAAGGAATAACAATTAATTGTAAGTTCATCTTACTATATCGAGATAAATTACTACATAGATTAAATTTTGAAAAACACTGATCGTATTGAGACCTTCCTCCTTTTTTTTAAGTCTGTGAAAAATACAAGCTTTTTTTAACCTTTTTGAATGCAAGTTTTTGTTTAAAAGGTGCTTAATTTTTTTGTGTTTTCATGTATACTTTCATTTTACGGTCATTTTGAAAATATGTATTACAATATTGTGTGTTGCATTTATTGTATTGTAACCAGAACTAAAGGTGTACTCAAAATATTAGCAAAATTAGAGAAACGTTTTGACAAAGCAAAATTTGACATAAACAAATTAACAATCATTGCAAGTTAAATAAAAGCTTATAAAAGGGATGAAGATATTTTTGGTATAATTTTCATGCAGGCAATCCACAGGGTAACGCGGAACGATGGCATTACACCGAAAGAAAGTCATTGATTCATCAATATGGACAACCTTTACAATACAGGTATCACTTTATTAAACACCTAAAATACAAGTTAAACTTAAATAACTCAAATAAACCCGGACCCGGGTATGTCCTAAAACTGCGACCAGAACCACTGAAGGATGGGCAGCAGCGTCCTAATAGTACACGGTGAACGTACTGCGATCCCCAAGCCGCCTGCCAAGCGTGGGTATTATGGCAACACCCCTATGAGGGAGGCCTTTGTCCAACAGTGGACGTTATTTGGCTGATGATGTGGTGTGTGTGTGTGTGTGTGTGTGAAAATATAAGGCTCTACTGGATTATGCTGAAAGGAGTACTAAGCTGAAAGGGGTCCATAATTATGAACAACTTTTACTATAGGATCAACCCAGAAATCGCGAAAAAAGTATCAGCTGTTCCATAGAAACGGTCATCATTTACACTCGAGAAAATGTATGGAAAAGCTTATATTTTTTTGCGATGTCATAATTGTTTCCATAGTAAAAATTTGATAATGATGAGTACTGTGGCCTACTTTTGGCTTAGTACACCCTTTCCACGTAACCCTGTTCAATGGGCGGTCTCATTGCCTAAAGTAACTGTAAAGCTTTTACTGTGAGCGTATAGCCATGAAATCTCGAAAAATGCTGTTCCATAGAAAAATTTAATTCTCATTCAACGAAATGTAGGTACCTACATGGACATATAGAAAAACGGATTTTTTAATTACGGTTTCAGTGTTTACCTCATTATATTAGTTATTTATAATGATGAGTAACATGACCTGCTTTTGGCTTTGTAACAATACTGTGTAACCCTGTATACGAGTATGTGTGTATTTTGAATTAACTAGTAAGTAGGTAATACCAGTAGATATATAGCTAATATTTATAAGCAGCGCCCCACGGTTTCACGGTTTCACCTGCTATCCTACAGACCCATGATCTTTTCCGAGATAATAAGAAAAGTTCCCTCTATATAAAAAAATATTTAATTCTGTTTAGCTGCTATAAAGTTCATGACGGACTTTATACATATAAACTTTCGCATTTATAACATTAAGTGTCGTGTATGTGATCTAAGTCTATCAACAACTGTGAGATAGAATCTACGTACATTAGTTAAATTAATAATTTCACGTGGACACGCGTTGAATTACAATTAAAATTAATTAATACGAAAGATATCGGGTTACAAGAGTTCCTCAGCGGATTAATATGATATTCCAGTCACGTTTTCCTTCCCGCCGTAACCCAGCTCGCGAGTTTCTTCCTTACAAACTTTACAATGAATATACAGTTCATTTTTACAATACATGCAGTTCAGCCATTGTCTATCCAGTTATTTGTAATTCAAAAGCCGTCGTGTAGTGGTGTAGTGATACTCATTTGGTCGATACCATCTAGTATTCTGCAACCACAAAGAGCATGGGGACATGCAAATTGTGTCTGTATTAGAATAGCGTCGGATGCGGCAGGATTTACATAGGAATGGAGGCGTAACGTGTTAGCTGCAGTTAGGCGCTTCCGTGCCGCCGCGGGCCCGGCCCGCCAGCCTTCACGACAGACGATTACAGACGCAAATCTACAACGTTCATTCATATCTCCAGGCAAAACGTTCACGAACTAAATCTGCATAAACGGCCCATTACAACACTGAAAATCTAATTTGAAGACCTACATACATTCAGAAGAACTGAAATTGTCACGCTTAGTTAAATAATGAACAGGTTTCAATTTCATATTTTGCAAGTTTTGCACTCAAAATTTGAATGAAAGAATCAATATTTAAAATTTAACTTGTAGTCAGTTTCAATTATGAAGGAGGACAATTTATGCAACCGAAATAATCTTTGTTCGTAATCAAAATTCCATTAGAATACCTCTCCCACTTACATAAACGATTGGTAACTTTTTGTCAGTTACTAATCATGGTTAAAGTTCAATTTGGTGTATAGCAAATATAAATTTGTTATATCAAACTGTCTAAAAACGTCTGTTAATAATTAATTTGGCTTGTGGTCAGTCTAGTAGACATATCGTGGGTTGCACAAGCGGTTGTATTGCGGTACAGCAGTGCGCTGCGCCTGCGCATATTCATATACTATATATGTATAACTGCATTAAGGCCACGCTCCCCGGCTAGTATTATTTCTTTCACACGATTAAAAAAATAACTGAGCGAAAATTTTAAACACCTAGGTATCTGTACAATGTGACATTTGCAAAAAGTATGAAGCACTTTTCGTGACGATATTATTTAGGATGGTGGAGAAGATCAGAAAAAACTCATAAAAATAATATTACTCTTTTAAACTATCACGGTATTATTACTAGTATATTTACCGTTATAAGGTTGTAAACAACAACAACTTCTACTACTAGTAGGTTAGCAAAAGACTAAGAATAAGGGGAGATCGTTTTGTCTGCATCTAAGTTTGAACTGCTCCACCAACTACCCGCATTTTCAGGCTTCCCCTGAACATGGTGCATGTAACTGCGCTGAAATATCGGGAGCTTCATCCACAACCATATCAGGGTAAATATTTCGTTAATAATCATATACCATACTCGTAATTTTTTTCTATCTCTTCCGTCGCTTTCAACAATAACGTTGATAACTTGAGAGACTCGACAAATGGGCGGCGAGAATTTAAGGGACAGGCTGTTAAACAAAACTTGTCTCTTCTATTTGGGAACCTACCTTGCTTACACAAACAAAAAACGAATCAAGAATCACCTTGTATCAGAATCATCGACAATTATAAGACAGATCTTTAAAGAGAAGGGCACAAAAGCCTTGCAGAATAGCACAAGCATTCATTATCTGTCGGAAGAATTCGAATTATAGACTACACATGATAATTATGATCTATCTATGAAGAAAAGTGAAAGACAGGCAATCATTATAAAACATCAAAGTTACAGATTCAAGCACAAACGTGAGCAATTTAAAAGTGAGAGATGAGAGATATTGAACAAATTGCATTAATTTTGAACCTGCATGAAAGAGGTTACTTGGTCAGCCTCCTGTGGTTAAGTTAGCTTAGCCCTCAATTCAATAACTGGAATTATCACCTAGATCTGCAAACAATAGTGCTCTCATAACTCGAAAAGTGGTCAATTGAGTCCGTTCACTTCTCTGTAAGGACCGAATAACCGAAAACTTACTCTAGCTAGAGTCTAGATACAATGGGGTCAAATATTATGAATAGGATTTCATCATATATACTGCAGTTTTTGTGATGAATACATCATCATCATCATCACTTCACTATATATATAAAATTTCCATGTCACAATGTTAGTTACCGTACTCCTCCGAAACGGCTTTACCGATTTTTACCAAATTTTATATGCATATTCAGTAGGTCTGAGAATCGGCTACTATCTAATTTCCATACCCTTAAGTGATAAGGGTATAATTTATAAGGCAAAACGTTTGCAGGGTCAGCTAGTTTTTAAATATATTGCAATAAGATCTGTTAGATTTTTCGAATAGCTTTGAGAAATAGCAGGTGTCATACTTTTATTTTTCATAATTGACCAAGCGAAGAGATATCTTAGATTATAATTGGATAAGTTAACTCATTGTGGATGTTTCTGATGATAATGAGTGTCATAACATAATGATGTTATGTCTATTGCTTCATGTTCTGTTGATAGAATAAGCAATTGTTCGTATGAATTATTCGCTCCTATTGCAATAAAAACAAATATAAAGATAGCCACTAGTATTTTATTGAGTAACAGTAGATAAAATATTATATAACTGAGCGGCATTATACTCCATTTTTAGTTGGGTGGCATCAGATTTGTCTCAGAAGATTTGTACCATTTCCGCCGAACCTTAACCGATAATTAAAACCAGTTATTAAAGCCAGATTTAAAGTATCCATTTCGGTCCCTGCTTATCTGGCATATCGGTCCTCACCGCTACCGCTGGCATTGTAATGGACTATAAAATCTACAATCTTGATTGTGTTCGATACTTATTAACCGAATGATTTACTGATAATATTGACAAACGAATAATGTTATATTTGCGAAGGTGTTTATTAATATAGCAATCAGTTATTATAGATGCGTATTTCATATGAAATGGTATTGACCTAGAAATTGTTGTAGTTTGTAAATTTTAATGAGATTGAAAATGACGCTCATTCTTTTGTGAGTTTATCCAAACTAAACTAAATTTGATAGCTTTAAAATTATAGTCTTCTATTTTAAGGTACTATCCCAATGAGCTACATACTTGAAACTTTAATATAGCTCGGAACTGAATCACATCACATCATCAGCCAATTAACGTCCACTGTTGGACAAGGCCTCCCTCATAGAGAGGGGTGTTGCCATAATCCCCACGCTTGGCAGGCGGCTTGGGGATCGCAGTACGTTCACCGTGTACTATTATGACGCTGCTGCCTATCCTCCGGTGCGGAACTGAATGACAATGCAATATAACCTTTTTTAATAATACAAAAATTTAAAACGTGGTATATTAAAAAACTAATATTACTTTAGACCTATCATTGAATACGTCTTAAAATTAAAGAGAGGTTTAGCTTATCGTAAACCATTATACTGAATGAAATGAGTAGCATTTTCAGTTCCGTAATAAGCACAAACAAGACGTATTCTGAACATTTTTCTTTGATGTCTTCGTTATACCTCATTACCTCAGATACTGATCAGACATTTGGAGATGTTTCTTGAAGTACCTAATTTTTTGTTCTTTATCTTTATTTCTTTTCTTGGAAACATCATCTCATTAGGTACAACATTTTTTGATAACATGCCTGCCTACGTCCATACGTAAATTACGTACCCTGGGTATGAAATTTACTTAACTAGCATACTTAATATTTATTTGTTTTTAAATGCTGTTCGTATCACATTTTACTCGTCAATAATCTATACATACGGCCAAGTGCGAGTCGGACTCGCGCACGAAGGGTTCCGTTTCATTGTCTATAAAAACGGCAAAAAAACATGTTTGTTGTATGGGAGCCCCCTTAAATATTTATCTTATTCAAATTTTTAGTCTTTGTTATTATAGCGGCAACAGAAATACATCATCTTTGAAATTGTTAACTGTCTAACTATCTCGGTTCATGAGATAAACCCTGGTGACAGACGGACAGACGAATAGATAGGGTCCCGTTTAAAAAAAACCCTAAAACATTAAGCACCAAATACTTCTTTAAGGAAATGAAAAAGCACTAATCCTTATACTAATTCTGTTTCTCAACCACATAAACTGGCGAACGTAGAAGTTGTTTATTTCAGAATTTGGCTAACAATTTACCTCCAAACTTAGCCGTCCAAGTGGTTGACCTAAGATTGCGTCGACTAAAACCAACATCGTTTCGTGACGATATTTCACGGCAAAATTATACGGTCGACGACCGGCGCACGAATCAACTTCCATTGATTCTTTTTTCATACGCAATTGGCCAAGAGTTCGTAAAAACTCGTAAAATAAACTAAAACTTTCAATACATTTACTTTAACTGGTTAAAGTAAACTTCAAATGAAATAACATTACAAAGTTATTCTGAGATTTAAAATTCAATTTTTATCGCAGTATCAACAAATCAAGATATATTTTATTGTTGTTTTTCGTTCAGTTGGAGGATTCTCGCATTGGGATTTAGAAAAATAAAGTCACAAAAATGATAAAGCCGTTCAATTCAATTTTTTTATATACACTAATAGTTTATAGAAGTAACGTTTGTACGTTTGTGACTTATATGTAGTAGTAGGTGGTGATCTCTATAAATACTATAAACCGATTCTGAAAATCCTTTCTTAGAAGCTGTATAATCCTTGATGTAATTAAATAGGCTGTATTTATGGACCAACGTGGAAGAACTTGACTGCCTCGGTGGCTCAGTTGGTAGTGATCCTACTTTCTGTGCTTGGGGGCGTGGGTTCGATTCCCATCTAGGACAAACATTTGTGTGATGAACATTTGTGTTTGTTCTATGTCTGGGTGTTAATATCTATTTAAGTATGTATTTAAAATATATATGTATGTATATCAGTCTCTGGCAGCCATATTACAAGCTTTGCTTAGTTTGGGGTCAGATGACCATGTGTGCAATAATGTCCCAGATATTTATAAAAAAAAAGAATGTGCGGAAAAAAGCAAGTGTTACATATATATAAAATTTGTATTTACATATTTATACTTTACTAGCTGACCCGGCCAACGTTGTTTTGCCTTATACGAGTAAATTATTAAAAAATTAAAAACAATAAATTTCGTAAAAAAAAAAAAAAAAAATTATTTATTTATGGAACAACCCTTATCACTTAGGGGTATGGAAAATAGATAGTAGCCGATTCTCAGACCTACTGAATACGCATATAAAATTTGGTAAAGATCGGTAAAGCCGTTTCGGAGGAGTACGGTAACTAACATTGTGACATGGAAATTTTATATATTTAGTGATGATGATTAATTAATAAGTCGCATGCTTTTTAAGCACCTTACCCGAATGCAGTGACCTTTAATGCAGTTTTATAATTTTAAATAGTTAATTTTATGTAATTAAGTTTATATTTATTCAGTTATTGTAGTTTATAGTTGGTTTAAAAAAAACATGTGTAAGTACATGTATTAGTTTCAAAAGATGGCAAAAAAAGTTGACCGTCACGGGACGCCTGGCAGTTGTGAAACATGATGGCATAAGAGAGTGTAATATTTTTTGCCGTCACGGCACAAGAGTCAGTTTTACTGCAAAGGCGCGCCAATAGATCTTTCGCATTAAAAAGTACAAGACGACAGAAGGCACGGACCCCGGAGTCTGCTCTACAAAAAACCCGTGTAACATTGCTTATACCTACTTAAATATTTTAGTTCATGTCGAGTATGCGTACAGCTTTTGAAAGCGTACCTACAAAGAAAACGAAAATACTCAAGTTACTTGTACATAACTTTTTTTTTAAGTTTCTCAATCTTTATGTTAAATCTATTTTATAATGACTTCAAAAAGAAAAACGCTCGCGTATTCTGTCTATTCAAGTTCCTTGATGTTCAATTCTAGTAAAATCTTCTTGACGGCTTTACATTTACATTCGAGCCTCAGAGAATGGTAGCAAGTAAATAGGGAGTTAAACATAGCCTTTTTAATATCGTGGCAAAAAGCTAAAATTCTTTTTCACGCTGAAAAAAGTAATACAGACTTTAGCAGCGCAAAAACGATCACGTAATTCGTACCCCAGTTCGAAATTCATTTCATCGCTGGGGAACTTTTACACCGACGAATTCTATAAAAACGCCAAAAGAAAACAATATCGTTCACTCCATCAGCTGCGATTCCAAAATGAGCAAGTGATGAAAAAACAACTTTGTTATCTTCAATTAGTTTCCGAAGAGAGCGATCGGGCCAGAATCATAAAGAGAGGAGCAATATAGTTCGGCTCGACCCTCAAGGCCCTCAGTATTGCCAGATCCCTAAAATATTTCTAAATCCTTTCAATAACAGGTACTACTCCAATTTACTTTCCTTAATCCATCTCAAATTCATAACATTTTACATATCTAACTTATCTAACTGCAATCAATTTTAATGTGTAGAAAAATCGTCCAATGGTAATTATACCTAATAAGTATTCAAATAACAAAAAACCCTGTATTAAATAAGGAAGTAAGTAATTAACATAATCGTTCATAAATCGTTTAAGTATTTTAATTATCATAAAATATCGTAGTTATTTTTGTATAAGTAGAAAATCAACGGACTCCAAAACCCAGCCTTGACTTAGTTGGGGCACGTAGCTTACACCAAAATTAAACTGTTTAATAACAAAAAAAAAACATTAAGGTACATACATCACGTTGTACTGGCAGCACCTTGAATGCCCTGAGAATCCGGTTTGGAATAAACACTGTGGTCCAGTGGACAGCCGAGCTAAAAGGAAAAACAGGGTAAAGTTTCTTAGCGATGCTACCCTACACCGGCCTTCTGAGGGTAGCTACTACATAGGCAGATGTAGTATATACTACAACTAGTTTGTAACACTACACCCGCCCTTTGCCACTTCGAGAGAATGACGTAAAAGATTTCTGTTTACTTAGTGGCTCAAGTTACTTCAGCTTATTTCTTTGCAAGACTTGTATGTAGTATAACATAGAAAAGGTAGAGTTTTGCCTAAAGTACATACAGTAATTAAAAGAGCCTTAATTTTTTATAATATATAACTAACCTCAGAATAACTTGTCTGTCTTATTGTCTTAGAATAACTGCCATAATTTTAAAAAATCAATAAAGACATAACTTTCACCAACGTACACTGGACCAGCATGATGGACTACGGCCCATAATAGCCTGATAATGACACATAATACATAATATATAAGCAAAATAACACTCAGATGCTGACTGACTCATCACAAAATCTAGAAAACTACTTGACCTACGAAGCTTGTAGGCATTATTAAGGAGGTGTACGGTCTGCTGAGAAAAGATTTTAGGAAAGGACCGAATCAAAGGGTTTAAGAGAAGGTTGAAAGTTTAAATGAAAATAGAGCGCGAAAAAGCGTACGAACTCATGGTCAACAGCTAGTCTTTCTTATCAGCTAGTCTGTCTTATAAAAGTTAAATGCTATAGACATAGTTACTGTCTAATTTGACTCATAATGAAATCTCGTAAACTACTTGACTTACAAAGATCAAATTTTGCAGGTAGATTCCTTACAGGGTTTACAGGACACTTGTTCTGCAAGGATAGTGTTTATTTCAATAGCAAAAAAGCGAATAAAAAGATCATAGAGACAACAATGGAATAGCTAGTTTATTTTTCCCCAACCAATGATCATCCATACAATGAGGACAGGCTTTTAAGATACATCGATAAATTTTATATACTACAAGGGAAAATATGACCAAACTTTGTGTACATATGGAAGGCTATGGAACTTTAGTTTTTCGATGCTATCTTCTTTTATTTTACATCCCACTATATATATATTTTGGATGGATAGATGGATGGATGGATGTTTGTTACTCAATGACACCAGAACGGCAGAACGGATCTGGATGAGATTTGGCATAAAGATAGATCATAGTCTGGAATAGCACATAGGCTACTTTAAAAACACGAGCTAACACTCGTGCGGAGCCGGGGCGGGTCGCTAGTTATTATATTAAGTCTGCCTCTTTGGTGCGACGATATGTATATTTTGTAGTGCGTCCTCAAAACCCTAGAATCGCTTACGTCACTATAGCCACGACTCATGCAATAGGTACCAAACGATACATAAAGGTCAAATCTAAAACAAAAACTAACAACTTACATGAATATTTAGCCTTTTGAGGGCTCCAAATGAACGCTCAACCCCTGTATTTTAAATGATGTTTTAAAACACGTCTGAGGGCGGACAAGGTTGTTTAATATTTAAATTTCAGAAATTAGTGGTGCCTGTGCCTGTCATCCTGGGATTGGGGTCACTGTATTTTTTGCAACAAAAATAACCATTTGACGTTTAATTTTATATAAAACGGCCGCGTAGTTTTTAAACTTCTATAAACCTTCAACAACAACACATGAGTATGTGTTTGTGTTTTTATATGACAAGCTTTATTAACTACACCAATCAAATATAAGTTAACTAACACTAAATGGGTGGAAAAACACAACGGGCAATGGAGAGAGCTATGCAGCTATTGAAGCTGAGCTATTGAAGTGGCAATGGGCACTATGGGCAGGCCACATCGCTCGAAGAACTGATGACCGATGGGGCAGAAAGGTTCTTGAGTGGAGACCACGAAACGGAAGACGCAGCGTAGGTAGGCCTCCTACTAGATGGACCGACGACATTGTGAGAGTCGCGGGCATTCAGTGGTTGCATAGATAAAAAATGGTAGTTATTGGATTCTGGGCCCTGCACTAGTAAATTTTTGTGCAGTTTCAATGTCTTTGCCCAAAAACGGTGAAGAAAAACATCGTGTGAAAACCGGTATGTCTGAAATCACAAAAGTTCAAATCTAGGTAATTATACAAGCACTTGGCAAGAAGGGGCATTAGGGCCCATTCTCTCTTTCTGTAAAAAAATCCTGTGTCCCAGCAGTAGGAACATGATCGGCTGAAATGATGATGATGATGAAAGTCTGCTATACACACAAACACACATATCCTGCTAATCAGGTAACACCTACTAATAAGTACCGCACTTTCGTGTTGACAATGCAAAATGTAGAGCAATAGCCACATCATTCCAGTTATATTTCAATACAATAGCGCAAAAAAAGTTGGCCATTTTACTCGCAATTAAATAAAGAAAACAATATTGAGTCAGTCTGAGTCAGACCGACTTCCGCTCGCGTCGTCACCAATTCGGAAAACTGTTAACGAGACCGGCCAAAATTTTAGCCAAAGTTTATTTATTAAATATTCGGTAAAATTGCACAGCTAAAGTGTGCCGCAGTTTCACTTCCTCGGTTACGTGTTTTGCATGTACGTATTGTAAGTAAGTAACGGTTCGCTTTCTGTATAATTATTGCTAAAACTAAGTCCATTGCAAACAGTACAGTAGCTTGCGAAATTCTTACGACAACTTGCTAAAATACGCGACAGTTCAAAAGTATAATGCTCGCATTTTTGCTAAACAGAATAATGCTTAAAACCCAAAAAATCTAACCGACTTCACGGAAAGTAAGTGAATAAACAGGAGTAATAATTCTCAAGTTTTCGCCATTAAATGGGACCACCCCATATAGAGATATAACCTAGTTAATAAAAAAATTATCATTAAAATCGGTTCACAAACGGTAAATATATCACGTCATAAACACACAAAAAAACAGTTGATTTGAGAACCTGCTCCTTTTTTGAAGTCAGTAAAAATGCGTTGTATATAACCAGAATACAAACGAATCCAAAATGGAGCCAGACAATTGCATTGACAGTATGTACAGTTAGCAAGAAAAGTGGCACTAGCTTTCGTCCGCAATTTTTTTTTCATTTAATTATTATGTCTCCGTAAAGTTTTCGATTATTTATAGAATTATTAGATTTAGATGTGTATTATTGTTTTAATGGTCATCATCATCATCAGCCATAAGACGTCCACTGCTGAACATAGGCCTCCCCCTTTAACCACCACACTGAACAACCTGCCATCTGCATCCACTGGATGCCTGCGACTCTCACGATGTCGTCGGTCCATCTAGTGGGAGGCCTACCTACGCTGCATCTTCCGGTTCGTGGTCTCCACTCAAGAACCTTTCTTCCCCATCGGTTATCGGTTCTTCGAGCGATGTGGCCTGCCCATTGCCACTTCAACTTGCAAATTTTAATAGCTATGTCGATGACTCTGGTTCTTCGTCGAATATCCACGTTTCGGATTCTATCGTGCAAAGAAACTCCGAGCATAGCTCTCTCCATGTTTTAATGGTACATAGATACAATACGTATGCAATAGTTATTTGTTATACAAGAGTGCAAAGTTGCTTTTTATTCATCCCATCTCAGCGAGGAAATGACAAAAAAAATGTACACCAAGAAGGTTCCGAGTCTAAATTTTTTACAAATTAAAAAAGGTTGTATGATAAATTCGGCACCATGGAGGTAAAAGTAAATAGGTTTAATGATGTTTTGAATTCACAAACTTAGTGCACACGATGTTCTAAATTCAATTTACCTTATCCTCTAGCGGATAAAAACGGCTTTTGCACTCAGATATCGAAGAGCAAAAATACTCTTTCCGAGATGACGGGATGAAAAAGTTGTTTTTGTAAGGACAGTAAACTCATATTTAGGCACCGTGAGAGTCGCGGGCATCCAGTGAATGCAGATGGCAGGTTGTCAGGAGGCCTAATATGTTCAACAGTGGACGTTTTATGGCTTATGTTGATGATGAAGTATAATGTATTTATTTGCGCAAACTAAGGGTCTTACTTAAAAACGTTACTCAAGTTGATCTATGCTTTAAACTGCTCTCTCAACTTCTCGCTGACGGCAATCGTCACACGCGAAAACGAGACGGATTATATTTAAGCGTATGTCAACTTGAGTAACGTTTTTAAGTAAGGCCCTTAGTGCTTTGTATTGACTGCAAAGGCCTTAGGCTAGCTTAGTCTATTTTTGCTTAGTTATCTTTCAATGGTTCCTAATATTGTTTCCCTTCCATTGAAAAATAACTAACTGAAACTGTTTGGACCGATTGAATAATCATTTAACTTTATCAAGCAACTTTATATTTCAGATATCACTCGAGAAAAAAACAAAAAATGCAGTTACTCAGGCCCTTCAAAAGATTGTGAGTAAACTTTCCATAGATCAAAACTAACCGAGCCAACAAAAGGAAAAAAAAAACAACTAAAAACTAGAATTGATATTTTGACGCAATTATCATCGAGCTGTTGAAACAAGTTTTTGATAGACTTATAATTATGTTTTTAATTACTTGTTTTTTTAATGATACTGAGTGACGAGACGAGCGAAGTCGTTCGCCTGTTGGCTCTTCACGCTTGCCCATAACAGCTCAACGCCACTCAGAATTTGAATTTCAACAGTTCAAAACCCTAGATGGCAATGGCACCCCGAGATATAAGATGTCAAATCTCTGTGTGCCCTGTAATTTCGCTGGAAACATTGCCGTTCAATCCGGAACACAGTGGTGTTTGTACACTACTGCTTGGCGGTTGAATAACTGGCAAAGGTGTGATACATCCCCAGGCGGACCCCTGCAAAGAGTCCATGTTATTCATAGTATTGCGTCTAGCATGCCCGGTGCATTTGAACCGTTTATGACACAATTCCAACGTTGCACTATCGATACATTCGATTTAGAAAGGAAGGTCAACCGTCATCGTGCATGTTCAATAATCGCAATCGGTCGCCTTTTAAATAATATTTGTGAAAGTTCATGCGACGACTGACGAATATTGCGGCATCCATCATTTTATTAATATAAGGTCGGGGAAAAAGTTTCTTCGTATTTTTTAAACAAATTCAAGACATATTTTTTTCAAGTTTAATTACATTTAATTATAATATATATGTGCCATTTTGTTCGATAACTTGTTGCCATCTTGTAGGTAGTGACATGATCCCGTTGCTGTAGAATTTTTGGGACTTCTGATCAAAAAAATGCAACAAGTAGTTTTGACAGTCCTCTCTTGATGTTAATCTAACACTACCCAAAGAATTCTGAAGAGATCGAAACAGGTGGAAATCTGAGGGTGCAAGGTCTGGGCTATATGGTGGATGCATTAACACTTCCCAACCAAGCTCTCTAAATTTTTGCTGAGTGGCCAAAGATGTGTGCGGTCTGGCGTTATCATGATGAAAGACCACACTCTTTCTGTTGATCAATTCCGGCCGTTTTTTCTCAATTTCTTGTTTGAGTCTCATCTGCTGTTGGCAGTAGAGATCCGAATCGATGGTTTTGCCCGGCGGTAAAAGCTCATAATGAACGATGCCCTGCCAATCCCACCATACACACAACATCACCTTATTACGTGTTAATCCGGGTTTCGCTACAGTCTGTGGTGCTTCACTGCCCTTTGACCATGATCTTTTGCGCACATTCTTGTCGTAGGTGATCCATTTTTCATCACCAGTGATCAATCTTTTCAAAAACGGTTCGGTTTCGTTACGTTTCAATAGAGAATCGCAAATGAGTACACGATTCATTTGGTTTCTTTCAGTGAGCTCGTGTGGCACCCAAATATCGAGTTTTTTGTATACCCAGTTTTTTTCAAATGGGTCAAAACTGTTTTGTGGTCAATCCCCAGTTCTTCAGCTACGTCGTAACTACTAATATGCTGATCTTGGTCCACTTTTTCAGAAATGGCATCGACTTTATCCGTAACAGGGCGACCAGAGCGAGCTGCATCTTTGACATCAAAATTCCCGGACTGAAAACGCTTGAACCAACATTGTGCTACTCTTGATGACACTGCATTAGGTCCATAAACGTCGCAAATTTTATTCGCGGCTTGTGTCGCATTTTTCCCTTTTTTGTTATAAAATTTCACAATATATCGAATTTGTTCGTTAGATTCACTCATTTTATCGAACAAAAAAACAATTGAAAAATGGCGGGAAATTGCTTTTTACGTTTTGTATTCCTTTTTTAAAATGTCATCTTTTTAATGGTATCAAAACCAGCCAGATACAAACAGTACAACGGATAAGATTTTTACTACAACTTTATACATACAAAATACGAAAAGACTTTTTCCCCGACCTATTACTACACTGAATAATAAAAAGTGCTTACTATGAAGACTTCTGATTATTGTTGGATATATTCCTGAATACAATCGATTGGACTTCAAATTTGCGCCTGATTTTCACCTATCCCATCACTTTATTAATTTATTTTAATACTTACAAATAAAGTAGAAATGTACAAATGGCGGACTTAAGGTGAAACGTTTCAGGTTTGGCGGGAAATTCAAATTTCAAACAGTTTTTTGTTCTTGTAGCTAGGCCGGGTAATTATTGTATCCGATCATGATGTTTGCGAAATTTGATAATTATTCTCTACAAACTCGCGTAAAGATATTTATCTCCAATGCACATTATTACATACATTTGTCCATAAACATATTTTTGCTGTTTCGAACGGTTTATTGCCAAATGTAAGTAATATGGTGAGTAACTGAATGATAATGTAAAGTACGACCAACAATTTTCGCAAACACTGTGCCATTTCACCATAATTACCTGGCCTAGCTACAAGGACACAAAAAACTGTTTGAAATTTGAATTTCCCGCCAAACATGAAATGTTAAACAACTACCAAGACTAGATAAAGCCAAGTCTTTGGTACTAGTACTAGTCATACATAGGTAATTAAGAAAAAAAAACAACAGAAGATTTTTTTTTTTCTCCCAGTAACAAGCATGTCTTTTTTCTTGTTTTTTGGCGTCGCAAGTCTTGTGCATTTCAAGTATTGAAACATTTTCAAGTTTTATTTAATATCGTTATAGTCATGCAAAGTAAGTCCCATCAACTCCCGTATTAGTAAAGTGGTGGATACTTTACGGGGGCTACGGGAGACATGTTTCTCCTCGTCATATCACTTACCCACACACTAGCAAGTTCACGAACACTAAAAAAATATCGATGCACCTAGAAAAATAATATAACGAGACGACATGTTATTTCACTTTGGCGCCAAAACTTCAAAACAGCATTTCCTTACCTAAGTATGTGAAACTAGTGAGATAACAAAAAAAGTTGGTGTTTCTTAGACGAATCTCTAGTATATTCCCGCTATAGGTACAATAATCTAACTCGGATGTTCAGCGTTCGGGAAATTACGTGACATCTTCTGAACATAAGTACATCTTCTAAAATTAATTCATAGGTACTCTCATTTTGATTACCAATCAAAATGAGAGTACCTATGAATTAATTTGGTTGGTTATACAGGGTTATAAGGAAAGGGATACGTCGAAAGGGGTTTGTTATACTCATCATTATGAAAAACTTGACGGATGAAGGATTAATTCTGAAATCGCAAAAAAAAAAACAGCTGTTCCCTCAGAATACACAAAGAACGCTGTTCCATACATTTTGTCAAGTATGAATAGGAGTTTTCTAAGGAACAGCTGATAGTTTTTCGCAAATTCAGGGTTGGTCCCATAGTAAAAGTTGTGAGAAGCTACGCCACAATTGTTTTTTGTGAAGTACTATTATGAAATAAATTATTTGTGTTTGTAGTGATATGAATTTCGATATTTTTATGTAGTAAAATAAACGAAAAATCTGACAAATACTTCTATTTTAATCTTTATTTTAAATGCTTTTTTTTAAACAAATACTTGTTAACCAACACGCTACTTATGATATATATCACTAGGTATATACTTATGATATATAATTAAATACTTACAATACACAATACTGAATAAGCAATATTATTGAATAACGACTATAATGAACCCCTTTCGGCTTAACATGCCCTTTCCTTATAACCATGTATTATATACTAAGAGAAGCTAACATTTATGCCACTTGCTATGAAAATTTAAACGGACTGTGCTGAAACCAATCTAATATACCTAACTTTACAATATTATGATTGGATGTGGGTTACGTTTATAGAGATTCTGATAACATTCTGATTTGATAGTGGTTTTGACCTCAAATTTCTGAGTTAACTATGTACTTCAGTACCTTAGTACTAAACCAGTCGTCACCACACCTAACCGAGGTCCTTTTGGCTTTATATATACTAAACTTTACCGTTCATCATAACTTAATACTTGCTTTAGATGTCTGTCAGTTAACTATTCATAAGTACCTACCTATAGACAATTTCATAATCTCCATCCTCCACTTTTTCCTCGAATTCATCTACCTACTAAAAACAGACAGGATTAAGGCAATTATTACAAGTAAAAACCATAGAGCTATAATATTACGAGTAAGTGAGATTAGAGTGTGATCTAAACTAAAGGTTACGTCCCAATAGGTTAAGTAATTGAAAAATGTGCGCAGTCTCAAAATCTAAACTCTGACAGCTGCAATAATATTGTCAAAGCGGAATAAAAACATTTTCTTTTAATATTTTATTGAACTATATCGGGTATCTGCTACAGTCTTAGATTCAAAAACCTAGCGAAAGTGATCGATCACAATTCGTGCTTATCATTCATACGTTTCCATAACTATTTGTTCCTAATTATGTTTGCTCTTAACTTAAGAGTCTTAAGAATCACTAACAAAGTCGGCGAGAAACTGAGTTCACACTGGTGCGCAGTAAACTTGTCTTGTTAGCACCACTGACTTGGTAACATTGGCAAAGTTCAGTCGTCTCGTCCTTATTATATACGCCAACGGTAAAAACCCTTAATCTTGATTAAAGAAATTGAACTCGTTTATAAACAAAAACATGGCTACTTCTACGAAAATAATTTGTCCACGTGCTTTCAAATTTAGAAGTTATCCAATGTCATTTTTGTCCATCTCACGCCTACGAATCACCCAGTTGGCCGCCCCCAGTATACTGTCCTCGATTCTAATATTCTATTACAACAGGTTTGAACTGTCTTTATGTCTGGTGTACTGTTGCGTCAGTCTCCAAATTCGGCTGGCTAATAAAGACATAAACAGGTGTTCTGGCATAACCTTTTAAGATTAACAATCAATTGCTTTTTCGAAATCTACAGAAAAAACCTTATCCACATTATAATTATCTGGTAGAACTTGTATTCAACTGGTTCCATGCATGGATAAACTTGGTATTGGTAATATAGTCAAGATTTTTTCATGCGCTCCAAATAAAAATTACCTCACTCAACTGCTAATGGCAATAAAACTTGTTCACTTTTAATATGCAAAGTGAAATCGTTAAATTCTAAACATGTGTCGTGTTCATACACTGATTTCATTACTTGCGTATGTAATGGTATTTGTCACGTAACTATTGCTCGGAAATATATAAAATAATCCCTTTAAGTGAGCCCTTTAGTAATTTATTAAATACGCCCCGCGGTTTCACCCGCGTTGTATCCGGGTTAAAAGTAGCCTAAGTTACTTCTTATAACATCAGCTTATCTACCTGCCAGTGAAAGATGAAAACTATGCAACCTCTTTGAAGCAAACTCCTTGGTAGCGACCGCAACCTCTTTTGACTTAGATGACAAATTCTTTTATTTTTTTTTGTGTCAATGTATAAGATTTTTTTTACGACTAAATGCATAGATTTAGGACGTTATTTTTTTGCGTAGAAAAAATAATTTAGGTCTATGACTAAATGGTTTTGTTCTTCTTTTTTGTAGGAAAATATTAAAACACCAAAAAATTCTATTTATCCAATCGCTATCAAACTTCATAGGATCACTCGCTGGACTAATCTAAGATTGCTTAAAAATTTCATAAAAATCGGCCCAGCTGTTTCAGAGTCCAAAGGGAAAATAATTATATCAAAAGTATTCTTTGTCACTCCGTTCTATCTCAAAAAAAAAAAAAGAAAGCTCACTAAAAACACGTCGAACCATTGTTTTGTTGATGGGTAAAAGACGAACAATTAAACCAACAAACAAAAACACTTTCACATTTATAATATTAGTATGATAGTCCCTATTGAAACTTCTAAAGCCGACCTTTAGGTTTATGAGGATCAGAAATCTCGATAAGGAAAAATTTATGAAAGAACAGCATTCAGAATTCTGAGAAAAAAATTACAAAGAAAATTGATACAGAGATTTCGTAGGAACGGCAGTAAACAATCATGGTAACAGATTTTTTTCCTCAGGCATTCTATTCAACAAGAAAAATGCTTTAAATTACAATAATAATTAACGTAACAACAGGAAGACTATTTTTTATGATACTTATAAAAAAATGAAGAGAGATGATAAGGCATGTATCGTTTCTCATATTACAGAAATTGTTCACCTCAATTCAACCCTATTCGCCTCTCCCAATTTATTTATAGCATCAATAGTCCATTTACCAACATCATCCCAACATAATTTGAATTAGGTCTCTATATGGCAACAACTTAAAACGGCTTCAAATGAAATGAAATGCAAAATATAAAACTTTAAAAAGACAAAAGTTTTCTATAAAGCTATGGAACAAAAGTTGCTAAGAACGTTGTGCTGCCTGCGAGAGGTTGTTGGCTAATTAGCAACAACCTTGTATACACTTAAATAAACAACCAAAATAATCAAAGAAGAAGCGAACCAACGTGGCGCACTAAGATCCCTTACTTCATACATCATACCAACTACTCATAGATAATATCAAACTACAAGCAGGCAGACAAGTAGTATAAATTACACGGAATATGTGGGTACGCGCAAAATTTCACTGACGAAGCCGAATGCCGCCTCTGGACACGAATCAGCAGGTCATAACTCATCCTACTGCAGATACCATCTATGTTCCTAGCTTATGTAGATTATGGTAAAAATAAAATATACAGACACGCACACTGTGCATTTTACGCGATCTTTTTTGCCGCAAGTGTAATGGAGATGGAATAAATGGAATGAACTCCTGCGACATTTCCAAGTAACTATAATATGGGGTTCTTCAATACTGTCTTTAAAGGTCGGCAAAGTAGCTGTGATGCACCTGGTGTTACAGGTACCTATCCAAATAATTATGTATCTATAGGTGACGGTGATTGCTCACCATCTGACGGCCCGTTATAGCTTGTTTGCCACCTATGGCATAAAAAACAAATACGCATTAAAAGTATATTACTACTATTGCTTTTACCCGCGACTTCGTACGCATAGATTTACAACCCTCGATCCGTCCTTTGCGCAAAATAACATAGTCACTTCAATCTGGTCATAACTAAGCATTTTTGTGAAAACAGCATTTAAATCCGTCCAGTGGTTTAGGAGATGTGCGTTGACGAACAAACAAACAGAATAAATTCTAAAAACTATCTTAACGTGTTCAGCTGCTTGTTTTAAGACGCCCTGTTTGTGTTTTTTTATGTATCGTAATTACGGATTTATAAATCTCTACGTTTTTATTATATGTATAGAGATGTATAGAATAGATATATGACTTGTGTGATCGAACCAGAAACCACAAACCCTTAGTTTTATGGTTTGTGGGTCGACCATCATTCAGACACCAGAGGTATTTATGGACGAACGAGAACATGTCGTAGCCAAGACCTGCATAGGTGAATCCATAAATGCCGAGCTGCCGCCAAGTTACTAAGTAATAGTAGTTTTCTGAAACGTGGCGTCTATGTCGATATTCACTTAAAATTTTCTAAAATAATTTTGGGGTAGCGGGCAACAGCTACCTAATTATAGTTCCTAATAAGTATTTTTTAAGACAAAATAGATTATGAAAACTTAAAACTTCTACTAATCTGATTACAAGAGTCGGTTCTCAATTTACATAGATCATTTGGAAAACTCAGTTCCCTTAATGAAATGTTAATATACATTTCATTAAGGGAACAGAGTCAATTATGAATTTTTGAAAGAGTTATGCAAAGGATTTAAAAAAAAAACTACTATTCCAAGAATGTTTGTTTGCTTTCTCTAGTCTCTGTGTTTTCTGTGCTTTTTTGCTCTTTGTGCGCTCCATGGTATCTATGCTTTCTTTGCTCTGGGTATATCAAGTTATTCTTGTCTTTGTGTGAGTTTAATTCGATGACATTCCCGACACAGGGAGTGAAATAACCTCTCAAACTTATAACCTCTTAAGTGTGAAGCGTTTTAAATTTATTTTAGTTTGACATGTGCTCTTACCAGATTTTACTTGGTACACGTCTAGAACCTTTGCAAGAAGGTTTGATTCGACAAATAATTTTATTACCATACCCACTCGGAAATTTCATTAAATCTTCGAAAAGTGAAAATATAGCTGCCCATAATCAAACACATGTTTTGGTTGGCAGGTCGAAAAATTAAAGTTTGAATTAGAAAAAATAAACCACTGAACACAGACGTATAATATCTACAACTTATACGCATGTGCCACTTAATTCATGTTTTTATGCTCACAATAAACTCTAGTGGCCTTACCCATTGTTTATTATAAAAGTGCTAACAGACGTAGATTTGGTTGACCTCAACCGCCGTCTGACTAACGGGAGAGAAAAAGAGGGAAATATGTAATTCTCCCTCTTTCTCTCCCGATGGTTGGACGGCGGTCCGTCAACCAAATCCACACGTCTGTTAAGACTGTGCCTTACTTCGACCAAAATAAAATGAATGGACGGGCCCAGTAGAAGCGTATTTTTGAAGATTACAAAATGAGCGCCAGCTCTCACTTCGTTTCAGTCAGTCTCTAGCCGTAGGAAGTGAAATACGAGTCTATTGTTACGCGATAACGAAACATCTGACAAAATTATGAATTCGTATGCTTTACCGAAGTGTATATACACAAATAAAACCGATATCTATTTTTTGTAACAAATATACTGTACATTTTTATAATTAGGTGTTGAAGTATATGTCCGACGGTTTTGACTCGTTTTTACTGATCAAGTTCAATGGTTAGGGCCCGTCCATTCATTTTATTTTGGTCGAAGGTGCCTTACGCACACTTTATCGAAATGAAAGAGGTCGATCTAAGAAGGTTCCAAATGTTTTAAGATAAAAATATCTTAAATACAAACAACATGGAACATGGATATTTTCGATCGTTATTTCTTTTTTGGTGTAATAGTCATTTTTGCACACCAATAGCAACATGAAACAATTGTTATTATATTTTTTTGTGGCGGCAAATATCCAAACCGTACCTACAGAGGCGAAAATTTGATATAAAGTAGAAACTCGTGCCATGCCAACCTTTTTTGAAAGTTTCATCTAAGAAGGTTCTATTTGTCCAAAATATAATGAACATTCCACAGACATATAATATAAAGTTAAAAGTCTGTGGAACATTCATGTTTTTTTTGCTATTTCCTCGTAGATATGGTAAAAAGCACTATACCTAACATAAATGTACATCACATGGGGGAAACCCACAGATTTTAAACTTAGGTGGATTACGGTCCTCGCTACGCTAGTGCCGCAAATGCTACCCTCGTTAAAATATTATAAGTATGTTCGATTACCCACGTAAAGTAATGTAGGTACGTACTGTACCTACATTACTTTACCTATCGTAGTCTCATTGTTCACGGTATGTTGCATTAAACATGTAAGGATTTTGGTATAGTTGGTTTCTCTTTGTCCCCAATGCATTGTGGCGACGATCAGATTAAACTTAACCTTTGTTGTCCCAATAATGGACAACTCCACTGGCAATTGAAGGAAGTTGAATGTAGTCATTGAGAACAGTGGGGATCGAAAACAGTCGTGGTTATTAGCCCGTGTTTCTTGACGCCTCCGTGTATTTGGTTGTTGGTGGAGGCAGCCATGATTAGACCAAATGAAGCATATATTTTCATTTGAAGCTAGCTGCTTTTCACCTATTTACCTGTGTATACAGGGTTGCACGGAAAGGTATGCTAAAAGCAGGTTCTTGTACTCATAATTTTGATCTTATTCTTCTATGGGATCAACCATGAAATCGCAAAAAGGCTAAAAAAGACGCACCATGGAAAAATTCCATTCACACTTAACCAAATGCAACTCAGCTGATATTTTTTTCGCGATACTTGGTCCCATACTAAAATTTGTTCATAATGATGAGTAGGCACAATGAGCTCCTTTAAGCTGAGTCCACCTTACTGTGTAAACCCTGTATACATATAAATAGTATTCTAGGTATGTCTATTCCCATGATCCAACTGCCTCTTTGCCAAAGTTCTCTAAATTTTGTCCAAGCCAAATTAGTTTTGTGCTAAAGCCGTTGAACCGTGAACATGTAAAAGAACAGACAGACACAACAGAATAGCTTATTATAGAAATATAGAGCGAACATATAGCTATTATATAGAAATATAGAATATATGGCAATCTTAGATGAAATATTGAGGACTGGAGTCGCTCCAGGGCACAAATATTGCTACGTAAAAATTTGGCTATCTTTATACGTACCTATTCTATGGAAACTGAAATGGTTTTCATACATTTTATTTATATGACACGGGAATTACTCACGTATGATTAAGCCGGTTACTACTACTATAGTTTCAAACGCATTCTGCGGTCTTTTGCGGCGGGGAAAACTGAGACGGAGTCGCGCGCGTGCATTCCCATAAAAAAGACCACCATAATTTAAAATATTTGCTAATTCAGTTTAATATGAACCTTAAACACGGTTCATTCATAATTCCCCGGCTCTAGGAGACCGAGAGCTTACCTCATTTAAAAGGTACAGAGCATCTGGTTCATGCGACGCGTGACCAAAATGCTGGTGTGTTTCCTGATCAACGCATAAGCATTGCCATTCAGCGTGGTAATGCCGCCAGCATGCTGCGTAAGCTACCAACTGGTAGAGGGCTGGGGTATTTGGATTGCCTTTAGAGTGTTCAACAGACAATGGGCAGTCTATTAAGTGTAGTGTTAGCTTGTATTTTATTTAGATTAAGCACATACATAGACTAAAAACAAAAAACCAATTGTATTATTTTTACTTTTCTTATTTTAATTGATAAAGTTATATTTAAAAAAAAAACAGTATTAAATAAATAAATAAATATCTGGGACATTGTTGCACACATGGTCATCTGACCCCAAACTAAGCAAAGCTTGTAATATGGCTGCCAGAGACTGATATACATACATACATATACATACTATAATATATATAATATATACATATATATATATTTTTAAATACATACTGAAATATATATTAACACTCAGACACAGAACAAACACAAATGTTCATCACACAAATGTTTGTCCTAGGTGGAAATCGAACCCACGCCCCCAAGCGCAGAAAGCAGGTTCACTACCAACTGTG
The DNA here is from genome assembly GCA_949125355.1 of Agriopis leucophaearia. NCBI lineage: Eukaryota > Metazoa > Arthropoda > Insecta > Lepidoptera > Geometridae > Agriopis > Agriopis leucophaearia. Next base: position 11,401,332 of record OX421262.1, read on the forward strand.
CTAACGGGGCTGTCTGTGTATTAGTTAGGTTCAGTCCTTATTATACCATTATAAATTACCGCTTAGGATCGCAAACAGCACAGCGAGACAAACTAAACAGTCGTAAACAATGAACATTGCTAACAAATACAATATTTGGTACAGAAATTAATTAGAGCAGTTCTGCTGAACCGGCCATACGTTACACATGTTACCGGCTCGTCCAGTGAGTTCATGGGCCTATGTTAATTTAATCAAAACACGTAGTTGGGGGTATCTAATTAAACAAATCTAACAAGTTGATCCTCACTATTGAGCTGCTGCTAGGGTTACCAGAGCAAATAATGGTGAGGGCATTATGGCAACAATTTGAAGAGTTTTGTCATAGTAGCGTTTGACAAAATGTCGTGATAATCTCGATGGGGTTTTTGGCGCCAACATGGAAAAAACATGTAGGGTCGTTGTTTTCTTTCCTAAGCTTGTGTTATAATAATGGTGTATTATTGCTTGATAAGAACGTGAAGTGTGAAGGCAAGTAATATAATGAGGTGAAACATGTCGTTTTGTATATTTCCAAAACTCCAGAGAAGCATTAGACCAGGGTCGATAATTTTTTTTACAAAAAAATAATAATAGTAGGATGAAACCCATTAGAAAAGGAGGGGAATATTATAAAAATGAAAGGAAAAATAAATTACGGGCGATCTGAGTTCGGGAAGTGGGGGGGGGGGGGGGGGGGTTAAGGGTAAAAAATGGTTTATCTCGATTTCCGGTAAAACTACTAAAAGTCCTATGAAAAAAAGTTAAATGGCAAAGTTGTAGGTAATAAAAAGATCTAAAACTTCTGTGGATACTACGACTGCCTCAGTGGCTCAGTTGGTAGTGATCCTACTTTCTGTGCTTGGGGGCGTGGGTTCGATTCCCATCTAGGACAAACATTTGTGTGATGAACATTTGTGTTTGTTCTATGTCTGGGTGTTAATATCTATTTAAGTATGTATTTAAAAATATATATGTATGTATATCAGTCTCTGGCAGCCATATTACAAGCTTTGCTTAGTTTGGGGTCAGATGACCATGTGTGCAATAATGTCCCAGATATTTATTTATTTATTATTATTATTTATACACTTTTTTCACATAACCTCAAAATTTATGTGAAAAATTCAAAAAACCAAATTTTTGTTTTTTTATTTTTATCTTTTACAAAAAAATTGTTTTTTTCACGAAATTTGGTGAAAACTTACCTTTTTATGTCCCAAATACGCTGTAATTTACTTGATTAAAAATATTTATTTTTTCACCTTATTTTGAATTAATATCGAAAAAGCACCCTAATTTTCAATCGAAAATTCACCCGTCAAAATATCAGCTTACATATAAAAACGTAAATGGCTGGTTTAAATATAGAGGAAACTGGTCTGGTACGTCTGGTTATATATATCACTCTAGTTCACTCACACTTTAGTGATATTTATAACCAGACTGGTAACCCTATTATTTATTTACGCAGTAGGCATGGAATAGCCAGGCGTTGAGGTCAAACCCTCAAAGTCGGACCTTGGCATCTCACAGCATTCCTTTGTGCTCGTCCTCGGGGATACTTTCTAATTAAACTTGAGTAATTAACACTTTCAGCCGCTTACTACATCATTAAGGGTTGTAGAACAAATTAAAGTGGAATTTCATATCTTTGAGGATTGCACTCCAAGGTCCTATTTGCCACAAGTTCTTTCGTGATACCAGTTCATGAATGTAGTTCATTCTAAGACTTGTCTGATGAATAATACAAAATTATTACCGTCTTACTTAGATATGTATAATTCAATGTTTCATCTTGGAAAATTAATAACATGTCTGGGTATTCGCAACTTTTGTCTTTGAGAATAAAAAAATCTCCTTTTCATAAATTAGATGGATCTCATTGTAAATGCGTGAGGCGTAATAAATATGCGTAAATTTAGATTAAATTTGGCTTCAAATTAGTTTGTGAAATGACTGGATATGAAGGTTGTACGGCTAGCGCCCTCTATTGACTTTTAAATTTAATTTTGATCAGCTATTCTGTTATATTTCGTGTAATCAGTTTTTCCTTAGATTCGTTGATTTAATTTAAGATATTCCAATAGCTACAATTTAAATTGTAACTTACGCAAATATCACTTTTACTATTAAAAGAACAGTGATAATTTTCTGGCTCAGCAAATTTAAATTAAAAAATGAAACAAGAATATAGAAGTAAGAAGAATATAAATAAGAATTAAAGAAAAAAAAAATCAAATTAGTATCCTCTTTACTCATTTTGACAAGCTTTTATTTAACTTGTAAAGTTTGTGTATTAGTTTGTTTAGGGTAAACTTTGTAGGCTGAATTAGAACCACTTTCTTTTAGTTGGTCAGGCATTACTTTGCGGACATCCATCTTCAAAACTGTTTTCCTGACGAATCTCTAGTGTAATTCCGCTTCTACGTCGCTTCAAGTACTTAAGTGTAATAAGGAATTTGGGTAAAACTATTTTACTCTATAGATACTTCCTCTTATCCTACCGAGTAATTTTTTTATAATATATGTATTCATTTAGTTCCGATGACAACGCATTCTTATGGTAAGCATGGCCTAAATCCAGGATAAGATCCAGATAAAGGAACTCTTCAACGGTCAACACGAAATTTTGTGTACGTGTTTTATTATGATAGCCGGTTTAAAGTTTTACCATGACATGGTTGCTGCACTCAGGGTTGAGTCCTGACTAGGGAACTCCTCAAGGGATCGCAGCATAGAAATAAAATTTTGTATACCTACGCATTCAATTATGACAACCCATTCTGTCACTATGACATGACTACGGCACTCAAGGTTAGCTCCTAACGAGGGAACACCACAACGGTTAACAGCACAGACAAGAAATGTTGTATAAGTAGTAAGTACGCATTTTTACTGTTTTTTTTATTATTTATTTGTAACGACTATTAACGACGTACATAAATTTCGAACTTTGACACATTAGCAGGTAAAACTGTCAAAACCAGTCTTGTTTTTTTTATAAAAGGACGCGATCCATACGAAGTGGACATGTATTTTCAGCTTGATTCTAATTTTTCCGATTACCAATTAGAAGTATGTATAGCTTTTTCGAGATCGATGCTCGCCCAATAGTGTCCTCGGTCAGTGTTAGATTAATAACTAATGTGGTTAGCCCTGATAAAATAACGTTGGTCACTCGGTTTGATTGATGTCTAAGTAAATTAACTAAGCTACTGAACCCTATTCACTTGGACAAAGATTGTCATGTCACAAAATTCATTATACAACGTGTACAATAGGTAGATACGCTATCAATACGCTTACTTTACATGGCAACTCAGCTCAAGGTTTCACAAAATTTTGACCAGTCATAACTTGATAAGTAAACCAAAGTAAGAATTTTACTAACCAAAGTATACTTTTCCAGATGACTTAAAAAAAAAAAAATTTTCGTTATTTATTTTATTAATATACAAATACTTGCACACTATGGTCTGCAAATTTAGGATGATAATTTTGGCAGGTCACGCCCATGAAGTTTCGTATTTTTACTTTTTTTTTTTACCGGTACGACGTACTACAAATAATTTAGTACTTATTTAGTAATGGTACCGCTCACTTAGTGAAGTGCCACGCTTAACAAACAAACTGACAACTAATGAACAGACTATCGAAAATTATTTTTGTAATAAAATAAATCAAACAAATAAAAATTCATATACCTATAGGTAACTACATTATTTTTTGTTACTACATACTACACAAATTATTTGTAATTATCTATCGCGCAATTACTTAATTGTAAAAAAACTATTAAGAACTTACCTTATAAATGTTTTTTTTATTGCTAACATATTGGTTAATTAACAGTCGTGTAGCGTTTTAAAAATTAATAAATAGGAATGATCCCATAATTCATTTATATTAGGTATTATGTTATACCGATTTTATATTTGTTATAATATATTTGTTAATCAAATTAGATTAAAAACATGATATTTCAATCATTGAAATTGTTCCGACTATTGAGTTACGTTTTTTTTGACTATAATTATTTATTCTGCACAACTTACACAATAGAAAATTCACGGAAACTCAATACTACATAATAAAAATACTAACTAAAAATTAAAACAAAGTAGGCAGAATTTCTAATTTTTTTTATATATATCGATGATCGAAAAAATAGATTATACACTACTTCATCCGTACTGTGTGCTGTCAAAATTATAATTGTTAATTTGACAAATCATAACATCGAGGCCTATTCAATTCAATTCTTTATTTCTACCTGTTTATTGACATTGCCGCAATGTTCTTAGGTACGTCAATTAAATACATTATAATATTATTTAATAGTTATGCAGCTATACAACGGCTTTGCAGAAATACCAAGGCATGTGACGAATCATAAAGCTTTTATCCTCCCATATTCCGGCCCTTGCGTAAAATAACATAGCCTATACTTCAATCTGGTCATAGCTAAGCATATTCGTGAAAACCGCTGTAAAATCCGTCCAGTGGTTTAGGAGATGTGCGTGGACAAACAAACAAATAGACAAAAAATCTAAAAACTGTCTTAACGTGTTCAGGTGCTTATTTTAAGACGCCCTGTGTGTTTTTTTTTTCATTTATTCTCGCAATCACAGATTTTTTTATTTCAACGTTTTATTATATGTATATAGAAGATAGATATAGATAGATAGATAATCAAAGACATCGCGCTAACATAAAATAAAAATAAAATTATTAGCAGTCGGTTAGAATTTCTTGATTATGTAAAACTATCAGTATGACAATTGTATGAAAATTGGCCAAAAGATTGTTGAGACACGCATATGCTTATGGTTTCGTAGCCAAAGCCACTATTGTGATCATCACAATGGTGGTTCATAGTTCAGAAATTGAACGTTATTGAAAAATTCGCACAAACGTAGCTCGGTGAACTGAGCCATCCTTTTTTTTTTTAAATTGTTGTAATAATATAATTGATATCTGTACTAAAACTGTAATTGTGAAAATAGAAGAAAAAAAGTCCTAACGAATTACGACGGACAGAGGGCGGACAGAACGAACTTATAAGGTTCCTTTTAGAACTACAAACCTTCAAAAGAAATACTTTTCATGTTTTGATTAGGATACATTAAATATTAAGCTTATGTTAGGTATAATGGCATGTATTATAAATCTATAACATATTTACTAAATTTTCACGGTATGAAATATTTAGCATGGACATAATCTTAATATAATTAAAAATACACGGAAGTTTTTAGAAATAATGTTTTGTAACAGGCCATTCAAAAGTATTTGCCAGCCCATAACATTTTTCGCATCACCCATAAATTTGCACGATATAGTCCTGCACGGATGCCGCACTGCGCTCGCTCTACACAGTTGATTTTATTTATCTTTTCCACAAAAAGGCAGTTTATTAACAGAACCTACATGTAAAAAATCCACACTGACTACAAACTGACATGCTGGATATTGGATATTTATATTGCAGAACACACACACAAAGATAAAAACGAAACAGTACGTATCGAAGGGCGTAGCCAGGATTTTCTCTTGCAAATGCAACGTCATTTAGAAATTATTTACTATTATGTTTGGCGAGCGCTTACCCCATACTCTCCTAAGGGGACACACAACCTGCCCGTGCACAATAAAATAAAATAAAAATCAATAACATTTCACACTTACAGATCTCTACTTAAAAGGATTGTCAGTTTTGGGAATGTCATGGAACACATACAAAGAGACGGACAAATCCCACTACCAACACCCAGGCCCAATATAATGAATAACAAAATTAATAATTAAAAATAAATTTTAATAATTTTATTTTATTGATAAATAGGTAACCAGTTAATACTAGGGAAGCCCTTCCAACGATTCTCAAGCTAGTTTGCCAACATTCCATCATAACGCCCGTAGTTTTCCAACACGAGAAAAAGTTGTCAAGCTGTCGCTTGTAAAACAAAATGTAAAACTGCAGCGTCAACATAGACGATATTGGAAGCTGTGCCGCTTTTCCAGGTCAGGGTAAAGCTCTAGTCGCGGGAAATAGGGGATTTTTTTTTTTTAAATGAATCGGTTCCAGTCAAAGATATTTAAAACTCTAGATTCAACATCGTACTCAACTTTTTTTATACCACCTGCTCGACAATTTTCAATAGTGTATCAATGTATGCAAACCTAATCTGAAGTAAGTAATTTTAGCTTTGGAAATGCAGGGAATTTTGTTGTACTGGTTTTTTTTATCCCTCTGCGTCATTAATATTGGACTGGATTTCATTTGTACTGCGGTTTTTAAATGTTTTTGGTGGTCAGTGTTCTGGTTTGAATTTAAAACCTCATTTATATGAAAACTTACCATAGGGACTACACTAAATTAAAATCTTAATCAATAAGCTAACTGGCCGCCTATACTATACACTATTTACACTACCCCAACATCGAATAAACGTACCAAAAATACGTAAAAAAATAAACGTACCAAACTTGGCATTCAATTTTAATTTACATCATTCATTTTTATTACATTATAAATTAAATTTAAAATTGTATTCAAGTTACTTGTGTAATAAAACTACTTCTTACTATTAATCGCCTTGCTTTTTATTTTCTCTCAGAAGGTGTATACAATTATCAATTTAATAAACCGACTTCAAAATTTGTTAAATATGTAATTTCGATTCCGTGAAAGACATAATAAGGTCGTCCAAGTAAACGAATTTTCCAGTTATTTTGATTTAAAAGCCAAACTAATCAAACGAGTTTATTGAAATTTCTGTGGAACCAATCTAAAAATATAATTTTTTTAAAGTCGGTTTATAAATGATGGAGTTCTGAAGTAACAAACAAAAAAAAAACGAATTGAGAATCCCGCCTTTTTTGAAGTCGGTTAAAAAGTAGAACAGCTCTTCGGTTTACTGAGAATTCTAGTCTTAAGCATAGCAAAAAAAGAATCTTTAAAATCGTACAGACGTCGACTTTTTTTGAAGTCAGTTAAAAACCGTGCTAAAATTTTGCAAAAACCAACCATAATGTCTATAAGTACTGTTAAGTAATTCGACTTGGTGTGACTCTGAATTAATGCCGCGCTTCCCATCTATAGCACTGCATTTTGTTGCAGTTTTTGACACGTCGATAATGAATCTATAGTTCTAAATATCTTTGGTTCCAGGTAACACCACTTGCTTTACGTGGCAACACGAAGCTTGAGTTATTTCATTAGTTTTCCGCACTCAAAACCATCGGTAAAGTGTAAGTTTACCTGTGGCTAAGTCGAGCTCTAGGTAAACTTGTAATCCAATATTCCCAGAGGTGCAGTGTAAGAAATAAGAATGAAGCTAATTAGTAATGAGGTTCCCTTGCATGCTGTTTATTAAGCGGATAATTAAGTCGAATTCACACCTTTGCTTCTTCTTCTTCAAGTGCCTTTCTACTACTGGAAGTTGGCCTTCAGCTCGGCAAACTTCTCTCTATCCTGTGCTTAACGGAATAATTGTTTGAAGCTAGCTATGCTGGTCCACTCCCGGGTGGTGCGTAACCACGACATTTTCCTTCTTCCAGCGCGTCGTTTGCCTTCAACTTTGCTTAAGCACCTTTGCTTAAGCTTGTGAAAATATAATTTTGGATAAAATCATTTTAGTTTACGGTTCACCTTCGCTTCAAGTATGTAAGTTAGAAAACGTTAAGTTTCACCCTGTGTTAGTTATCGATCACTAGCTGAACTCCGCAGTTTCACTCGCGTAGAAAACATTCTAGTTCCGTAATTTTTTCAGGATAAAAGTATCCTCCAACTATCTCTATTCAAAAATCACGTCATTCTAATCGTCACGGTGCCGATCCATTGCTCTGTTTCTGCGTTAAAAAAGGACAAAGAAAGCTACAAACACACTTTTGCATTGATAATGATAGAATGATTTTGAAATTCATGATCCGAAATATCAAATTAATAATAAAAGCGAGCAGCGTAGTAGTACACAAACTGTCCCTGAGGAGTCCCTAATGAGAGATGAAGAGGAACAAACGTTACAATTATAGTCTCTTATTAAGTTAATACGAGACTGTAAAGGACAAACACACCAACTTTTCATTTATAATACGAGAATGATTTTCATATTCGTGATCCGAATAGGTACAAATATTCTTGAAAATATCAAAATATATAAATAATATAAAAGTCGAGCAGCGTAGAGTTACATAAAAAGTCTCTGGGGAGTCCCTCATGATTTATTTCGGAGTTTGTTTAAGATAAAGAGAAACGAACAGAATGCAGTATTTTATTAAGTTAATAAGAGACTGCAATAACTTCTTTTTAACTCGCTAGTTACTAAGTTCCTAAATGTAATACCTACATTCAACTACTTAAATTTGAGATATTTTGACCTTAACTATGTCTTAAAATTTGAGCTGCCTTGTATAATTATTTGACCAGTGTGTGTTGCCAGTGATGAGATATGGTACTGAGAAGTAGTCCTTAGAGTTGGCCTTTATGGAAAAACTCAGAATAATACAACGGGCAACGGACAGAGTTTATTTGCGCGATATAATCCGGAACGTGGATATTCGCCAAAGAACCAGAGTCACCGACATAGCTATTTTTTTGCAACTTGAAGTGGCAATGCCAGGCCACATCGCTCGAAGAACCGATACCGAGATGGGGAAGAAAGGTTCTTGAGTAGAGACCACGAAACGGAAGACGCAGCGTAGGTAGGTCTCCCACTAGATGGACCGACGACGTCGTAAGAGTCTCGAGCATCCAGTAATGCAGCTGGCAGCCTGTCGTTCAATGTAGAGGTCAAAGAGAGAGCCTAAGGGGGGAGCCTATGTTCAGCAGTGGATGTCTCCATGTTGTTGATGATGATGAATGTACTATTATGTATTCTGGTGCAGCATTATGATTTTAGAAAATTGAAAACTGTGGCGACCTGTTAAAACCAATTTACGACATCCCACTTCCAACTCCTACTAGCGCCAATCACGTGCCGACAGAAGTTCAAATCATCGTAGGTAGAGTAGACTCTAGGTCAAACAAATTATACTCTTACGTAGGTATCACCAATTTCGTCAAATCAACGCAAATGGGTCGCGTTTTACTGAGATAACCGCTCGAAGCTAGCTCTTCAGTTTTTATTAACCGTTAGTAAAATTACTCTATCATCTCAATTAGTCTAACTTCTAATTTCATCTTCCCAATTTATCTCGACTCTCGAGACGAGACGTCTAATTTGGAAATTGGACATACTCTACCACTCTACTTAGCAAAATTCTCGTATCATACGGTACGGTAGAATGATACTGTTAGTACCCACAAAAAGTTTCTAATCTAATAAAAGTTTTCTTCATTTGACTGTATTCACTGTAGGTGTACCTATATATATCTACTCGTAACAAGGTTTTTTGGTAACCTATTAATTAAATAGGGAAAGTTATCCGTAGGGAAGGATTATATATAGATACCTAACATTTTTGTTTGTCAGTTCTCAATATCCAAACTAACAACGGACATTAAAATATAACAAACTAGCCGTCCGTCCCGGCTTCGCACGAGTGTAAGCTCGGCCTTCGGCCTCGCTACAAAATATAATATAGCCTATGTCACCCGGGGATAGTGTAGCTTCCCAACAGTGAAAGAATTTTTCAAATCGGTTCAGTAGTTTCGGAGCCTATTCATTACAAACATACAAACATACAAAAATAGGTACAAATCTTTCCTCTTTATAATATTAGTAATAATAGATACAGCCCACATTATAGTTACTTATGGTACTTATATATTATTACTAGGAAACTTCAATAAAAGACATAACAAACGTTGCCAACCCTTTAAGATTAATAACTTGCCTTTTGAAGAACCCTATTTAGTAGCTCATATGATCATTTCATAGCTTGGATTTGCCGTAAACTCAAGCTAGTGTCGAAAATAATCTGCAAAAACTGAAGGGTAAACGAGGTAAACACGAATTGCACACACTGACATATTCTTACTAGTTCTACAAACCCATACTTCAATATTGATCGGCACACAACTGCAAACTAGATGCTCAAAATAGCAAAATGGACGACCAAGGTGTACGTTAGTGCTTTACCTTTAGCAAAACTGTTCTATAGAACAGTTTTGCTACACTTAATTTTTTTCTGAGTTGTAGTTAGATGAGTTTTTACTATAGATTAGGAAAATAGCGTCATTGAAATATTATTTTGTTCACGGGACCTCATTACAAAGCCTAATTATGTTAGCAGCAAGTATTTGGCACCTTACCAGAACATCTCTATTAATAACGTTCGTTGCATAATTCGGTGTGATTAATTAATCGACAAAATATACATCGTGTGTCATAAAATCGCAGTGTAAACCAAGGGCGGCGCCAAGAGGGGGGCAGGGAAGGGCAGCTGCCCCCCCTAGAGATTTAAAAAATGTAGCCAACTGCAAAGAAACTCTGACTGCTCTTGACTTTACCTACAATTCATATTTTTCTCATCCTCCATAATAGTAACTTGCTCTTGCCCCCCCTGTGCCATGGGCTGGTGACTCCCTTGGTGCAAACCAATAGGCTCGGAATTATTGAGACGCGACGTGATCAAAATGCTTGACGTGTTTGGGGCTCAATGCATAAGCATTGCAATTCAATTCGTGCAATTCGTGGTAATGGCGCCAGCATACTGGGTATGCTGGCCAACTGATAGTGGGTTTGGGCATTTGGAATGTCACTAGACCTTCAACGGTCTATGGGCAATTCAACTGTTCTTATGAAATAGACATATATAGTTCAGATATATTTTCGTGATCGTTGGCTTGTATAGTGTTTAGTTAATAAAAAAACTTACCCGATTTCTATTGAGAATTAGGTAACGTACGTATTCGATTCTATGAAAACAAGTATCATATTCATGTTTTTTTTTAATTTTACCAGATATACCATAACACTATGTATTACGTTAAATAATTAACCCTATGTATATTAAGTTATTTGTGACCCTGTTAAGTGCATTATTACAAAATACATCGTTCAATTTTAGGTATCCGCTTTACGGGCACAAAACAAAAAAAAACGTAATTGTCAAGACGAATATAATAATCTATCTATCTATATCTATACATATAATAAAAACGTAGAGATAAAAAAATCTGTAATTGCGAGATAACAAAAAAAAAAATACACAGGGCGTCTTAAAATAAGCAGCTGAACACGATAGGACAGTTTTTAGAATTTTTGTCTGTTTGTTTGTTTGTTTGTTTGTTTGTTTGTTTGTTTGTCCGCGCACATCTCCTAAACCACTGGACGGATTTAAATGCGGTTTTCACGAATATGCTTAGAAATTACCGGATTAAAACATAGGCTATGTTATATCATTTATTTTAATTCTTTATTTTTACATAAACGAAAATAAAAATCAATGATTTATTTCTTCGTTACCCGAAACGTAATATGAGGATCGTCACATAGCCTCAAGCAAGGAGATCCAAAGTAAAGAGAATGTTATTGACATATTAAAATTTTGAAACTGTCAACTGTCATTTAGATAATCAGTTTAAATTTAAAGAAGGTTCCTTAACCTTCTTAGATGAATGAACGTGTAGATCAAGCATGTTATAGGCCTTACAACCTCTTTGGTGATTCATTCCAATGCGAGTAGGAGTATTACATTCTCTTGGTTTTATTCTATGTTAGCATTTAAAACACAAAATATTCCGCATCCTATTTAATTCAGTCCCGTGAATAGAAATATTCAAAAAGGCCCTTTGTACATGACAATAAACCTATACAACAAAATTCCGGACGCAATAAAGAGAGAAAGAAATAATAACACTTTTCCAGAACCAACTTCGTAAGTTTCTAACCCAAAAATGTTATTACGAGATAAAAGATATTTTCGACGATAAAATTTAGAAAATTATACTAATTAGAAAATAAATATCGATATATAAATAGTTAAGAAAGTAGCGTCATAAGTTTTGTATGATTGATCTCATATATAATTAAGTAACCTATCACACTAAGTATGTTTTTTTTTTGTTTTGTAAAATTACTTCACCCTAGGTTAAGTTTGAATAGTATATATAATATTTATGTAATAGATTTAACTATACTTAAATTTATATGTTTATATCTGTGGTCTGGTTTTGTGAACAGCCACTACATACTCGTAAGTCATTGCTGCACCCTTTATGCAGGGTATATAAACTTAGCTTCTAGAAGAATACAGTGTATATTTGCAATAAGAATAAGAATATAGAAATAATTTTATTTTACTGTGATATTTTAACAGATAAATAGAGTAGTTCCATTTCAGGGCTTTTTAATCAAGGTATACATACAAATGCATGCGAAATAAGAAATAACTAGCCAAGAGCGTGTTAAGACAAGCATTATGTCAGGGTTCTGTGGCCAGCGGAACGGACAGTCAAATTTCAGAGATGTATATCATCCCGACATTATATGATATACTTTTAATGGTTAAGACAAAAAGAAAATATCAAAACATGCTCTGCACTGTGGTCACATTATCTTTTTGATTTGAAAACTGTTGACGGTGTTATTTATTACTTTTATGCTTCTATCAATACTTCACACAGGACGACTTAAAATAAGCAGATGCAGTTATTTGAATTTTTGTTTGTTTGTTCACGCACATCTCAGGGGTGTCCCTGGAAGAAAATCCGGACGGATTTATATGCGGTTTTCTCTAATATGCTTAGCTATGACCAGATAGAAGTATAGGCTATGTTATTTTGCACAATGCCGGATTAAGGGAAGAAAAAAGGATTGAAGGTTTATATGGAAATCTACGCGTACGAAGTCGCGGGCAAAAAAACTAGTAAATAATAAATAAATAAATATCTGGGACATTATTGCAATAACATTAAATGTGTTTATTTTGTCAGTAATTTTACGAAATCCCCTCTCAAACTTTCCGTCTGAGATTTTAAGGCAACACTACTTTTGTAATTTAAAAGTAGGTATTCTTATATTGAGTTTTTCCAAAAAAAATATCCGTTATTTTCAATCAAAAATACAAATCTATTTATTACAGAAATTTCAATGTAATAGATCAGAACGCCAAATAATGTAAGAGGGAAAAATAATTAGCAATTACCAATGCTAGGAAAGCTACTAATGTTATCTTTGATATTAGCAAAATGCTACAGGAATCATGACCTGATGGTAAGCGTCACGCTCGCCAACATTTCAGTGCCACCCAGAATTTATAACTTCAAAGTTCTAAACCCTGAGTGGCAATCAATGCACACACCTTACCCATAAAATAATCAATCAATGGTGACGTCCTTTGCATGTCTACTAAGGCTAAACAATGCGCAGTTTTCCTCGTACACTTGCTATAAAATGCATGAGCAACTACAAATCTTTAAATTCATATTCAATGCAATTCGTCGAGCGCGGATCGTTGGGGCCTCGTCTATGGTCGATGTCAATTATTGAATATTCATGAGATCTGATCGTGGACATAATCAAGGCTTGTTAATCGGGGCCGACCTTAAATATTCTTTACAACAAGTAAATATGTGCTGCTAGCTATGCTAGTTTAAATCATCAAACCTAAATTTGGTAGCTTTTTGGTACACGATTTGATGTCGGTTTTCGTAAAATGAACTGAAAGTTCGAGCTATACTACGAGTATTTATATATAAGGTCGGGGAAAAAGTTTCTTCGTATTTTTTAAACAAATTCAAGACATATTTTTTTCAAGTTTAATTACATTTAATTATAATATATATGTGCCATTTTGTTCGATAACTTGTTGCCATCTTGTAGGTAGTGACATGATCCCGTTGCTGTAGAAATTTTGGGACTTCTGATCAAAAAAATGCAACAAGTAGTTTTGACAGTCCTCTCTTGATGTTAATCTAACACTACCCAAAGAATTCTGAAGAGATCGAAACAGGTGGAAATCTGAGGGTGCAAGGTCATGGCTATATGGTGGATGCATTAACACTTCCCAACCAAGCTCTCTAAATTTTTGCTGAGTGGCCAAAGATGTGTGCGGTCTGGCGTTATCATGATGAAAGACCACACTCTTTCTGTTGATCAATTCCGGCCGTTTTTTCTCAATTTCTTGTTTGAGTCTCATCTGCTGTTGGCAGTAGAGATCCGAATCGATGGTTTTGCCCGGCGGTAAAAGCTCATAATGAACGATGCCCTGCCAATCCCACCATACACACAGCATCACCTTATTACGTGTTAATCCGGGTTTCGCTACAGTCTGTGGTGCTTCACTGCCCTTTGACCATGATCGTTTGCGCACATTCTTGTCGTAGGTGATCCATTTTTCATCACCAGTGATCAATCTTTTCAAAAACGGTTCGGTTTCGTCACGTTTCAATAGAGAGTCGCAAATGAGTACACGATTCATTTGGTTTCTTTCAGTGAGCTTGTGTGGCACCCAAATATCGAGTTTTTTTGTATACCCAGTTTTTTTCAAATGGGTCAAAACTGTTTTGTGGTCAATCCCCAGTTCTTCAGCTACGTCGTAACTATTAATATGCCGATCTTGGTCCACTTTTTCAGAAATGGCATCTACTTTATCCGTAACAGGGCGACCAGAGCGAGCTGCATCTTTGACATCAAAATTCCCGGACTGAAAACGCTTGAACCAACATTGTGCTACTCTTGATGACACTGCATTAGGTCCATAAACGTCACAAATTTTTTTCGCGGCTTGTGTCGCTGTTTTCCCTTTTTTGTAATAAAATTTCACAAAATATCGAATTTCTTCGTTAGATTCACTCATTTTATCAAACAAAAAAACAATTGAAAAATGGCGGGAAATTGCTTTTTACTTTTTGTATTCCTTTTTTAAAATGTCATATTTTTAATGGTATCAAAACCAGCCAGATACAAACACTACAACGGATGAGATTTTTACTACAACCTTATACATACAAAATACGAAGAAACTTTTTCCCCGACCTTATATTTATTTTACTTTTCATTGAAAACAAACAGCTCTACTACACCTGTAAGACTATTATCATAATTACGAGTATAATAATCATTTGTATACAATATTATAGTGGTTGTAATTGTAGTGGATGCAGATGGCAGGATGTCGTTCAGTGTGGAGGTTAAAGGGAAGGCCTATGTTCAGCAGTGGACGTCTTCTGGCTAATGATGATGATACAATATTAATATGAGCCATAATGTAAAAGTATTTATGTTCTGTGGTGACGAGCATCTGTTGACTGTTGACAGATACAATAGTAATGACGTTTCAAACGGTAACATTGAATTTGACAGATGCTCATCACCAATAGATAATTGTCAGTTGAATTTAATACTGGCACTTGATATCGAGCTGTAAAGCAAATAGGACATTATTGTAATATTATAATAAATCCTCAAATATCTTAATAATCCTGGTTTAATATCTGAGATTTAAGCGTAGTCTTTCACACCCAACCCACATCTATTTACTTGTGTTTTGTTTTTATTTTTTAATGTTTTTTAATTTGATACTGAGTGACGAGCCGAGTGAAGTCGCTCGCCTGATGGCTCTTCATTATTACTGTATCTTAGGTATTTAATACAACAAGTAAAATGGAAAACTTTGTAATATATTTTATTATTGTAACTGATGCTTAGAAATCAACATTATCGTGATTTGTTTTGGTTCCCAATATTGCATGCCACTTGACGAGGCAAGTTTGTACTCGGACCTAAAAAAGATTTTTTGTAATTCTGCACTGTAAGAGCTATGTTATAGGTAATGTATCTACAAACTGCAATAAATGTTTCGAATTAGAATTTGAACAATGTCCTTCTGTTTCGGACTTCGGTTCAAGACCCCCATCCCTCAAACTTCTGATTACGTTCACTATCTGCATATTTGATATCCGCGTACCGAAGCGTGATGTTATCAATAGATCTTTGTTTCGCCCTACCGTTAAGGATAAGGAAGTGCGCAAATATTCGCGCTTAAATGGGCATACGTGCACGTTACGTCTGCGAAAATGTGGGTAATGGTGTCATTAGGTTTCTAATTAGGCCCCGAATTATGGCGGCGTTCCTGTCGCGTACTTACTGGTGTTGACTTTGTAATACTGATTGGTACATGACTGTACCAATCAGTGTCACAATTACTTAGCTGTTTGAGGATGTAATTTCGATAATGGTGGGTTTTGAATACCAATAATAGGTTCCTACTATGAAAATGATTAGATTTTTTTTCAGTGTAGATAGCGTTACGAAACCTCGTGAACTATTCAAAACAAAACGAAATCTACAAACAAAAAACACAAAAAAATCCTATTAATATTTTTTTTCTGAATGCCCAGAATGTATTTAGGTAATGTTTTATAGTATGTGTGTTTGCTTGTATTGTTTAATGTTTCTATATTAACTCTATAGCTTCAACTGCTTGACCGATTTTGATGTAAGAGGTGTCTTTAGATTCGTATTATTTCCCAGAGTGTCATCAGTTACATTTGGTAATATTTAATAATATAATTAGGTGCAGATGTTTTTTTAAAGTATATTACTTATTATTATAATAATAAAATCAATTATTACTGAACTAAAACCAATACCTAAAACTATTTAAGCAAAAGGGGTGTTTTTAGTTTTTAAATGGGTTATACTTGTTTTATTTTTGAAATTTAATACTGACAAATGTTTCTAATACAAATTACAAATCATTCGTTTTATATTATTTCAGTAAGAGTTGGCAAAAAAATTACAAGTTGACAAAGGACCCTGGATTCCAAGGAGATGCACCACAAATTATTACGCGCTACGCGCGACATTGTAATCTCAACACACATGGCAAAAACCTCTACAACACGAAATATTTTGCTCTGACATTAGATTGCACGCTGATATTTTGAGATACCTACTGTACTTACATTCTAACTTCTGAAACATTCGGTCACGTATCTACATAATAAGATATCTAGACTCTGCAAAGTTAATGCTTGAGTCTGTCATAAAAGTGATTAACATCCATAATTCAAGCTTCAACATAATAGAGTAATAAAAACACGTAATTTTACACAAATTCACGGTTTGCAAGAACAAAGTTCTAGTGAAGTTATTGATGAAGTAGACGTCGTAATCAACAACAAAGAAAGGAAGATGGATGAACCTCCGAGCTTTGGTTAAAACGAAGCGCAGAATCCTTTGTGGGAAAACATGTAAGTTCGCGAAAAATATGGGTCAAAATATTTGAGTCATTTGTCTGGATTACAGCTTTTGACGCTTGGAACAGAGAATGCGGCGTATCCCAGCATATATAGGTTTTCGAATTATATATAGTACTTAGGGATAAAGGTTTAGAACCTGCTACCCACCAGCTCAACAACCTGCTAGAGCTTCGGGGCACACCCCTTGTGAGGTGCCAGGGCAAGTATGATTCCCTACTCCCAGCGACAACCCATGCCGACGTTCATACCTTAGAGCTACCTTTGTGTTAGACGCTCCTAAACAAGTTAGGCCCAACCTAATAAATAAATAAATAAATAAATAAATAAATAAATAAATAAATAAATAAATAAATATCTGGGACATTATTGCACACATGGTCATCTGACCCCAAACTAAGCAAAGCTTGTAATATGGCTGCCAGAGACTGATATACATACATATATATTTTTAAATACATACTTAAATAGATATTAACACCCAGACATAGAACAAACACAAATGTTCATCACACAAATGTTTGTCCTAGATGGGAATCGAACCCACGCCCCCAAGCACAGAAAGTAGGATCACTACCAACTGAGCCACCGAGGCAGTCAATAGGCCTTCAGTAGAACTTTTTTAGCAGGACTATGTAGCCTTGTTAAACGCTTTCTTCTTCTGACGTTAATCCGGTGTCGAGCATCGGCCTAGGCTAGGTAAGCCTCGTGTTTGCGTGTTTCTACACGCGTGACTACATTGAGGTCCAAACCATAAGCGAGCTGTGCCAGACAGTGTACGTCGGAGTAAAGAATAATGTACCACAAGTAGTCTTAATCCTAATACTCAGCTTACCGCACCGGCACC
The DNA here is from genome assembly GCA_949125355.1 of Agriopis leucophaearia. Taxonomy (NCBI): domain Eukaryota; kingdom Metazoa; phylum Arthropoda; class Insecta; order Lepidoptera; family Geometridae; genus Agriopis; species Agriopis leucophaearia. The sequence continues at coordinate 11,419,352 of OX421262.1, forward strand.
TCAAGCTTATTTGAACCCAACTAAGCGATCATCGCTACAATTGTGTACGTGATATTTTTTTTTAATGTGTTTTTGGTATGGTAAAGTCTACGACGAAGTAACGTATTATTCATTTGGCGTCATTAAAGTGATTAATGAGATCTGCAAAACAGGAGAAATCGACTGTCGCTCGTACACCATAGAGGTCAGCAATATTAATCTTCCATCTGACATGGTAACCAATATTCATCTTTCTCCCTAACCATTGGCCACTTTAATTGAAATACTCAGAGGTAAGTAAACCTCCGAGTCATGCCGCATAACAAACCAGCTGTGAAATATTAGGTTAGCTTATTAAGTTGTTTGGATTAACTTTATTAGTGTGCGACTATAGTACAGTTAGAACTTAGAACATTACACACACATCACACATCACCAGCCAATTAACGTCCACTGTTGGACAAGGCCTCCCTCATAGAGAGGGGTGTTGCCATAATCCCCACGCTTGGCAGGCGGCTTGGGGATCGCAGTACGTTCACCGTGTACTATTAGGACGCTGCTGCCCATCCTTCGGTGGTTCTGGTCGCAGTTTTAGGACATACCCGGGTCCCAGTTAGAACATTAAATTATCATTTATTCTAATCGAGTTATTTCCAGTTAGTATGAGCACACAAAAAGTTTCGTTCGCATAGAAGGGGCGATGATGAAAAGGTTAATGTTGGCATACTTATGTAGTATTTAAATCTGTTCGGTCGAATGGCCCAGTTTTGATTCGTAGGTCGAGATAGCGTGCTCGCAAATGATGTCGTCGGCCCAACGGCTACTGTAAAGTGGAGACATCGTCACGGCTTGTAAGGAACCGTAGAAAAGTAAACACTTCCCGATTTACTGGAATTGAAAATTACCTCTCAGCGCGTCTTACCTGCAGAGATAATTTTGAACCTTCGGTTGAGCGATGGTAGCAGGGATGCACGCTTTAAAAAAAACTGGTGGCACCCGGTTCGATACTCGGCCCTGCACCAATGACTTATATAGTACTTAAATAAGTTATGTGCAGTTTCGGTGCCATCGCTCAAAAACAGTGCAGGAAAACATCGTGAGGTGAATCCGGTATGTACAAGAACCTCATAAAAGTTCAAAGACATAAATGTCATTCACTAACATGCACTGGGCCTGCATGGTGGATTAAGGCCCATCTTCTATCTCTGAGAGAAAGTTGAGTCCCAGCAGTGGGGACATGATAGGCTGATAATGATGCATTGTACCTCGGTTGCGTCTCGACTGTTGTAAAGTCTAATAAATGAGGTTTTGAACCTTGCGTACACCGAAAATAGTTGACTTTTCCACTCATGTAAGCCACCTCAACTCTCGCGAGCGAGTTCGAGATGGTCGGCGTCGGGCCTAAGAAGTGTTCCGGTCGCCCGCAGCGAAGGGATTCCGATGACGGCAACATCTGAAATTACCCCAAACTGAAGTCCTACAGAGTTAGATATAAAAATAAATGCGGATCCATTTATCTGAGTAGATACGGTTTACGCTCGCTACATACAAAACACGACGGCTTTAGAATTTCAAATATTTTATTGAATAGATCAGTAAAATGAATAGCAAGTGCGAGTTATTCGGGACCGAGTGTTTGTCTTCGTGCTGAGCTAATGCCGGCGATTAGGTACGGTCATAACATATACCTTTATTGAACAGACCCTGCAAGTTTATCTCTTGTATATTGTATCTCTTGTCCTGCAAGTTTTTTTTTAGTCTTTGCAATGCTCTAACTAGCACGCTGCATATTCCAGTTCGATTTCCGTCGCCTTGGCAGTAGCACGTCAGACATCAATACAAAAATGACAAACTGTCAAAAATTCTTCAAAATCAGTTGTTTTTGCGAATGGAGTTTAACATGGTATTACCAAGGAAGATACTAAATTACTCATGATCATGTCATGAGTTGATATTATGTCGTGAAATTTGGTTGCATAATATCTCCTTCAGGCGTAGGTCGCATATAATTTGTAACTGTTTTGCGGAGGGGCAAAACATGGATTTGAGTTGACGATGTATCGACTATTAAAGTTAAAAAATTAAAACTGTTTTAAACTATCACGGTTGTTCACTACAATTATATGATTATTTACGGGATATTTACCACAACCTTACCACGGTAAATATTCCGTGAATAATCATATAAGTGTTAAAAAATGAAGTACGCTTGGAACTTGACGTGCTCACGGTGTCTATACTGATAAAGATCTGTGGGTCGGTAAGTAGAGGATAAACAAAGGGTCGAAGTAGAGCGAGTAGACAAAGCACTGTGTGGTCAAGTTTGTCTGTTCGGGGGCAGCGAGCCGCAGCGCCGTATCTCCGCCAGCCGCCGCCGCACTGCGACCGCCATTGTAACATTGGTAGCGTTCACCCAAAACATCATTATGCTAAATAAATAGCTTTTAGCATAAGTAACGACTCTGGTTATTATGTCATTATCATTGTAACAGTGCCCATCGACGCGTGCCCTGTTCCGTGCATGTAATAAACGCATTAAAGGTGCCGTTTTAAGGCTGCTGATGCTGCCGCAAACTAGTTATAACCTTCGAAGTAATTGGTAGGTACAATTTGCAAGTTTGAACGTGGCTTATAGTCCAGTCAAATAAGGCGAAAAAAGGATTAAACCTCGGAATGCACCATAATAAGCTGTAAACTCGTATAAATCCTTGGATTTATAAGTTGGTTCAAAAGTCTTATATAATCTTGTAGGTAGGTATGTCTACGCGAGTTAAGATATTCAAGGTCAAGTATTATAAAAACAGTTTTTTCTCTCTTCCTTTCCAATAACATTTTGAGTAGCATAAAATTCTCTACAAATTAATATAGTCTTGGCCAATATTTCATACAAGTAACAATTTTTTGAGATTAAGCTCAAAGAGCGAAGCACTTAGCCGTACATATAATTGTATTATGATAACAATAATGATATTCTTTATTTCATTGATAAAAAGCCACTTAATGTGTAACAAATATATTATAATTTTGTATGTTTTGTAGTATCGTATCAGTAATCCCCAGAACTATCACCAGTCTTCACCAGTTTAAACTATAGTCGGAGTATCCGGCCTAATCTTACGTGAGTAATTCCCGTGTAATATAAATAAAATTTGTGAAAACCACCTACTATGGATATTGGTTTCACAATTACCTTGAATCTATACTTACTATCAATTTATTATGAAAATTGATAGGCTAGATAGGAAATGGATGCAATCACTTACTACCATCCACTATTATCAAAGTGCACCTAGTTTTTCCATTTGGCACGTCGTCAAGGCAGATGGCAGCACAGTTTCAAGATAACGGCCAAGTTCGCAACTTTTCGCATTTCCTCGGCGCGTCGCGTCACTCCCGCGGCAATCTGCTTCTCTCGCTTGTTTCTTCAGAATTTGTTATTCTAGCACGCGATTATCCGATCACATTTGAAAACTAGAATAATATTTAATTAATATGCTAACTTCGGCAGTGGTTACATATTTGAGCCGTTTGAGATCGAAACATAGAGCCCTTGGGGACCTGAGCTGATCTCGTTTTCAAAAATCTTTTAGAGCGCCTGCCTGGCGTGTTATTCGCTCAATGCATAAGTATTGCCATTCAGCGTGGTAATGCCGCTATCATACTGGGTACGCTGCCAACTGGTATTGGGTAACTTTTGAATTGTCTTTAGCCCTTAAACAGTCTATGGGCAGTCTAACTGTTTTTGTAGTTTTAGTGTGAACTTGTATTTTGTTTAATTAATAAAGGCACTTGCCAGTACGCAAACATTACATGAAATTACACCCTTGTTTCTCTTTATGTAACTTGTACGCAACATAAGTACGTTTTAATTTATCAATTTATCTCCATTATATAATTACATGTACCTAGATTTATACCGGGTGTATCTCTCTAGACGATGGATATTTTTTAAGGATATCATTGTACTCAACTTTATAAACAACTTTTACTTTGGGACCAAACCTGATACTATCGCAAGCATAAAATATTTTTCATATTAAAATGTCATTTCAACAAAGTGTATGAATCATCAGTTGTTTTTTTGTGATTTATGTGTTGTTCCCAAGAAAAAAGTTGTTTATATTTATGAATACAATATGATATCCTCAAATATGTCCGTCGTTTAATAGAATCCCCCGTATAAATACGTTCAAAAAAGTTTGAGGAGGCCCAGACCAAAAATCAATTCTATTCTTACAGCAATTTGAAATCTCAGCAGCTCAGGCCAGCTTCAAATGAAATAGTGGATACTAGTAGAGGCTATGAATAAAATTTAACTAAACTGAAGTGCGCAATCAAAACTTTGCCTTGGAGCGAGATTCACAACTATTTTTTATGCTTTTCTTATCTCCCGCTTCGAGCACTTCACGCCACGAGTTTCGAGTGATCAGATAAGTTAATAGATTACTTTCAAACCAGACTCGAAGCAAAGCTTGAAGTGTGAAGTGATAAGCAAACATATTTTTATCAGCATGAACTGGTTTGACACGTTCCTTTGCCGTCAAGTGCTTTGGTTAAGCACCTGATTTTATAAAGCAACTAACTGCCTTTTGTAACGTTTGGAGTGTAAAGTATCCGTTTTTGCAAACAGTGGTAAACCAGAGTAATTATTACACATATTATTTAAATTTTAATCTCTTAAATTTTTACTTCTTCTATGTAATTAACAAACTAATCTTTCTTGTTTTGGTATACTTATTTTTTATGAGTCCGTCTTTTACATATATGTATTTTAAACGCGAATAAGTATATGACCACCAAATTTGTTATTTATAGTTTTTCTATGAAAATCAAATTGAATCAACTTTGATGGCAGCGTTGAATTATATGACATATCTACACTAATATTATAAAGAGGAAAGATTTGTACCTATTTTTGTATGTTTGTATGTTTGTAATGAATAGGCTCCGAAACTACTGAAACGATTTGAAAAATTCTTTCACTGTTGGGAAGCTACACTATCCCCGGGTGACATAAGCTATATTATATTTTGTAGCGAGGCCGAAGGCCGAGCTTACACCCGTGCGAAGCCGGGGCGGACGGCTAGTTCTTTATAAAATTCTAACTAAAATAATGTAATTTTTTTTTCCCACTGGTAGCGGTTTAATAGATTAGTTTAGTAGTTAGGTATTAATATGTCGTTTTTATTTTTATTTTTTATTATTGGAATGTTATTTAAGTTATTTTAATAAAATACATGTTAAACAAATAAAAAAATAATAATAAATGTTTGCTGTTTCATTAAAAAAAACATTAATACTCTACCAAATGTGTGAAACTTCTGCTAGGACCAATTAATGGCTAATTTTATCTTAGATAGAGAAATCTTTCAAACCACAAATTACACATAAATGAGCTTAAAAACTAGACGCTCAAGCTGGAGCTTTTAGTGTTGGTCATATAGTTAAAGTTGTTCGTAATGAACATTTTTCGGCTTAGTGCCACCGCCCGGCCTGTGTTACCGTGTAAAAAACGTAGTCTATTACTTTTTAGCTGCCTGTTCTATCAGTACAACTGTAGTAGGTATGTAAGTACTAACAATCTTAATGGCAAGTTATGTAAAACAAATGCAATAATGTTACATAACAAAACGAGGAAATTGAATCTCAATTAACTATCCATTTGAATGGTAGTTAATAGCAAAACAGACAGTTTGAACCGAGAGTGCTTAGATTTCATCACTCGATACTGCTTTTAAAATATGTAGGGGCTGGATTTTTGAATCATTCATATGATTTCGCACGAAAATATCATCCGAATTAAAAAATCTTTTACATTGATAGAAAGCAAATTCGAATGGTTCAAACCGTTGCGTTGGTGTAGTAATATGATTATTTCAAAAATGCGTCAATTTTTTAGGATTTCGTTCGATAGACAGTCAATTCGCATAATATTTTCGCGCGAAATATCATACAAGCGATTCAAAAATCGAGAGCCAGGGCTCTATTTTTTAAAGATATAAACAATATATACTTATACTATGTCAGACTACGGCCCTCTTACTAATCTATGCAAAAGAAATAAGAAAACGTCATGAAAGAAGAACAAACCAACAAACAATGGTAACTCAAAAAACAAACTATGGTCGGAGTAACCGTCTCACGTGAGTAATTCCCGTGTCATATAAATAAAACAAACATTTCTTCGTATTTCCTATATAATATAACCATGATGATGATTAACAGCGCCCCGCTATTTTACCCCCTATGCTACAGCATCCGTAATGTATTAGGAAATTAAAAGATTAATATTTATATACCTAAATGTAATTAGGTCCACACAAACAATAGGTACCTACATGTAATATGTTTCACCACTTAGTTTTTTTTTTCTACAATTTGCGTAGGCGCATGACTGTAAACTAAAGTTGTGCATGTATTCTGTGCTAGAGTAAGTATTGCTAGGGTAGGTATTGTAGAGGTTGGCAGGGGCGACAAAAATTGAATAGCCTACATTCGCCACTGTATAGAGATCTTCTGATGTAAATAACGACGATGTTTGTCTGGCAACTTAGAGAACAAACCTAACTGAATTTCCATAGTCGTGGGTCATGGAGGATATCTGGACGTGGACTGGGGGTCCGTTATTGATCCGATCGTCATACTGATAACCTTCTACTCAGCAATAATTAGGTATTTTGTTCTATTACACCACTTACAACAAACTTATTGACAGGAAAATGGGATCCACAAACTCAGAATGGAGGAAGACAGGTATTGGGGATCTTAAAAAGATTGTTTGTAACCCCCGACGCAACATAAGTGTGTTATAAATTTAACCTATGTATCTGAGTGTCTGTCTGTGGCATCGTAGCTCTCAAACGACTGAACCGATTAGGACCAAGTTTTTTTTGTTTTGTTTGAAAGATGACTTTTTCGAGTGTGTTTTTAACCATCATTCAAGAACTTGTTCAGGCGTTTGATAATTATCAGCTCTTTATTCGGGTTTAAAAAAATAAATTTACAATCGCAAAATAATATTTTGAAGAACAAAAACTTACTTTCTCTTGTTTGTAAATTTGCCTAAAAGTTCTCGCCAAGCTCCATTTGTTTTTAACACTCTGTAAATCTTTGCAAAAGATTAGGTACTTCTCCAAGCACTTTTAAAAGCACAGACCGATTGTCAGATGAATTATAAAGCGTTTAAATTAAAGTATTCTTGAATAGCAATGCAGATTGCAGTTTAGTTAGATCGAGTGCATATTAAAACACAGGAAAGCTCGTTCGTCTATAAAATTAAAACTCTATCTTTAAATTTTTCATAGTAGTCCCGATAAATAGGTTGTATAAATTCGCGTGTCCAGTGCAGACTATCTCTATTCTCTATTCGTTTGGTGGTAATTCAGTGCCGCCCTCGCAGTCGGGGCACATGTTTTACGGAATACCCCAGCATTCTCTGAAAACCTGGGGTGGCACCGTAAATTCCGCACTTTATGGTCGACTTGACCCTCTCGGTCAAAGAGGTGCGATGTCATTTTTAGTGACCGAAAGCAAGCTATTCGTATGGGATCTGTGGGAAGTTTTGGGTCTTTACTGCGGCATTTTAACTCCGTTGGTTAGTGTGGTAAGGGTGTTGGAAGATGTTGTGAATATAGACATATTTTGTACCGAGGCAGTGACCTTTAGTCAAAGCTACAAAAAAATCTTCTATAAACGTAGTTGCCCATTACTTCACCTTTCTTTTATTTCTTTTAGTATAGATAACCTTTAGAACTTAGTTCGACGTTTCTGTGAATTGTAATTTTCTTTGATGGTCTTGTACTTGAACGTCTGCGTAAGATCGTAATTTATTTAGAAAATGTATTTTCTATCACATTACACTGCGGCATTCAAATTGGGAGCATATCGTTATATCTTTATTTTTTGGCCCGAGGGCAACAGCTTACGTTAAACTTTATGCCTGACGAAATAAATAGAGTTATTTTTTGCTATGCCAACCGCGGCTTCACTCCATCTGATTCGGCATTTATAGCGGGGATAGTGCGAAAAGAATCGTAAAATTCTCGATAAAAGTGCTTTTATCGCGTTCACACTCAAACCAGCGTTTTCCTTTTACGTCTCTAATCCTAATATGATTACCGAATGTTGTAAAAAACTCATCCGTTATTTTACATCCAACTTTCAATGAGTTTGAAAATAATCTGAATCAAATACAATATTTTACAGCAATAAAACCCATTATATATAATTTATATCGGCCATTTGGAAGATAATTCGCCCATGAACGCTCCCGAAGGCATCGGGAGTCACGACGCGATCCGGGGGGAAGACTAACCTCGTTTACTTGCCGATACGGGTCTGACTAGATTCTGCAAGCAAGCAATTGCTTGGTAATTCATTATCTGCATTGCAACCGTTGTCTTATATTATAAGGATCGGCCCAATGGAACTTCTTTAATCTAGGTACTAACTCAGTGGCACACCCAAATATATATAGCACACCCATTTGAACCCAGTTGTACGCCGATTGTAGATTACGACAAATAGCGCAACATTTTAGAGAACTAGACATCTGGGACACAAATAAGCATTCTTATTTTTTTAGGTATTCGCGATTATTACTCATTGATAATATCCGTTAGAGTATACGCAAATGTTCGCATGAGCATATCTCGATATCTACATCCATGATTGCAACCGATGCTGCGGCGGCGGGGGATCATTTGTGCCCGTTCCTGATTACGGGAACCCTCAATGAGCGCCGATTTCCGCTCGTGCTCATCGACCGCCACTTTCCGAACGCGTTATCTTAACTACGATGGTATAAATAGTGTTTTCAATGCAATTGCAAACGCAATTTACCGTATCCGTTGCGGTCGTGTCGGGAACGTTTTGTCCGGCCAAAATATTGGAGAAGGGTTTCAAACGCCCAAGTTATTTAAGAATGATAATGAGCTTTGAAAGTTTTGAAACCCCATTATACTCTTTTCGTAAAAATCTTTTTTCAAAGAAAATATATCCAAAGCCATCATTGTCAAAACGCCTACATCGCGAAAAAAATATACTTAAATGCGAAAGTGTATTTGTTCACAGGGGTTGTTTGTTTATATTTATCGATGAATAGTTGGAGGGCCAGAGAGTGACATAAGTTACTTTTACTCGGAAGAATGTACCGTTTTCTGAATAGGTATAATTAATTATACGCGGGTGAATCCCTGGATGCGGGGCGCATATAGTAACAAAATAAATCAACTAAAACAAAACCAAGTTCAAGTCGGACTCAAGCATTGAGGGTTCCGTAAATTGTTGACTACAAAAGTTTGAGTAAAGTACAAAAAATTAGTGCAAAAAGACAATGTCACGCCCAGCGCTCACCCATTCAAGTACCGACTGTGCCCGAAGTGGCTTAACTTCAGTGAACAGAAATTTATCAGTGACTCGCACTTGGCCAGTATTTATTTATTTGTTGTTTTACTATAATCGTGTTTAAGTTTGACGCTTGTACATATTACTGTTTTGTACACTAGAGCAAATACAATAATACGTTGAAAAAGTTGTTGTATGAGGTTTTACCCCTTTAGAATTAACTTTTTGGCTTTTTTTTGTTAATCGGCCGTAACAATACATATTCTGTGAAATTTTCAACTGGCGAATAGTACGGTTCGAAAGATGTAGCCGTTTAAGGTAGGACGCCAGGCAGACAGACAGACAGCGTAGGCTTAATAATAGGGTTCCGTTTACACCCTTTGGGTACGGAACCCTAAAAATATTTAAGTTAAGCTAAGTACCAACCTTTATTTCAGATATGTACTCCATAGTTGTGTGGAAAGAAGGCTCATAAACATAGGAGCATGAACCTCATGATCAAGATCTATTCATAATCTTACCTAATCTATGTACTTAGTCGACAAAACGTGGTCGAGGATAATCGTTGCCATAATCGGACCATAATAAATTGTTTCAACTCCCGACCATTTATCTCGTTCACCATTGGCATCGACCATCGACTTCAATACAGCGGTGGCATAAATTTCCGAGTACGCTCACGCCAACAGAACGGATGTCAGGGGATGAAAAATGTAGTCGCGACTGCGGTGAGCGCCGAGCGGGCGCGGCGGCGGCGGCGGTGGCGCGGCGTTGGCGGTCCGTAACGATGCACTGATTGCGACCGCCAGGATAATAATAATATCATACTGTATAGGGATGTCCTTTACTATCGATATCTGTATATATATTGGACTTAATAATGATAAATGTTTATTTGGAAAAGTTAACAATGGGTTTATAAACAATAGAACGATGTAACATACAATAGCTGGAGAACTGTGTCGCGGGTAACAACTCCCACCTTCGAAAATGTACATAAAGTTCCATGACAGAGTAAATATTATAAAACAAAAAAAAAAATATTACAAGCTACGTAAAATTATTTGCTATGCGATGCACTTTTTCTAATTCGGTATTCTGATAGAATTCGTAATATAAATCTGATAGTATATATGCTAAAATCGAATCGTTTATTAATGCATTTTTCAAAACCCCGCTAGAATTTATTAAATTATATATATACTTACATACAAGCATGCTAAAATTTTCATCATTGTCATCATCAGCCAGAAGACGGCCACTGCTGAACTTAGGCCTCCCGCTTTAACCTCCACCTGAACGACATTCTGCAATCAAAAAAATAATAATAATAATTAAAGTCGCTAAAATCGTAACTACTTAGATCTAATAATTCAAATCTCCTTTTTCTGCGCTTCTTTTTGTAGCAAACGAAATCTGGAGGTTTCACTAATCATTATACTGACCCGATTTTATAGCCTACTAGCTGTTACCCGCGACTTCGTACGCTTAGACTTTTATTTCAACTAAACTTTGAAACCCTTTTTGATACCTTTAATTCAGTCATTTCGCAAATAAAACTTAGCAGATCTCTACTCAATGCATAAAGAATCTACCTGCTTTTCAACTTCGTAGGTCAAGTAGTTTTCGAGATTTCGTGATGAGTCAGTGATATGAGAGTGAATATCGTTTTTTTGGACTAATAAAACAATGTAGGGGTCTGGTGAGAACAGAAGACTACTAACAGGAAAAGTCGGAGTAAGTACCTAAGTATAGCTTTTATCGATATCTGTACTCTTAAAACTTATCACAGCACTAGAAACTGATTCAACTCGCACATACAATGCGTCATTTGCATACACACACGTATTTACACACATGTTTGTAATGCACAATTTTATCAATGAATAAGCACTGAGTAGGCACCCTGACGCATCTTCGAGGATGCTGGTAATGATAATGTCATTTGGAGCAGATATCTATCTCTGGACTTAAATAGGTATACGGGGTTATTGGTAATCAGTTAGCTTCCTCTAAGGCTTCAATACAAACAATAGTAAAAAAGTTCTATGACATATCAAAATTCGCGAATAAAAAATCAGCTATACATTTTGTCGGGACTAAAATCGGGAAGCGGGGGAATGTTTTTTTTTGTTAGTTGATATATTTTTTTTGCAAATTTCGGAAAGTTTTTGAATAAAAATTGTTTGTTATGATGTACTGAGAAGGATGCTGACTGATTACCAGTAGCCCTGTATAAATACAAAAATAAAACAGCTAAAGACAACTAGGAAGTAACGGTGTTTCGGGGCGTAAACTCAGATAGCGCAGGTTCGAATCCTGCGGGTCGCCAAATTTTTGAATTGATAGTATTTCCTAAAGTGTGAACCAACACTTCAAATATATGTAATATATGTATGTATCTTTCTAATATGAATAAATTAACTATGAACTATAAAAAAATATTTTAGAAGTAACGTTTATAGTGCAATTGACTTACTTTGTTTTTTTTTTCTTGTTATTATTATATGTATGTCCTATAAATAAAAGTATTATACTTACCTACTAAAACAGGGCTAAAAATTATTGTTAGGTTAGGTTATTCATCAATGTTTGTAAGTACTTTACGTTGTCTTCGCGTACCTAAAGTGATACATATTTAAATATTAAGGAAACAAAATCAAATTTCACATATTGTCTTCCGAACTAAAATTAATAGGTTAGACATAGTTTTAAAGGCCGTCAATTTATTATTCTTATTTAAGGTTAGGTTATCAAGTTTGGTAGAAATGGCAACCGAAGAGTAGCGGAGGATATTGATAACGTAATTTTTCTACCGTGGAGTAGAAGATCATTTTGTATGTGAGTTTGCGAGTTGGGATGTATTGAAATGCCTGTAGGTATCTACCATTAACGCACGATCTTACTTATCGATGCGCGCGCGGCTTTTAAGATGTCTAGTCGTATATATACCTTATCTTTATTATAAATCGATTTTGCAAAATACAAATCTATTTAATACTTGAAAATATTATGCCTTTTTTTATTATTTATCTCAGTGTATAAAGTACATGCTATGTATATATAACTCTGCCAAACTGCGTAGCAGTTTGTAGGCAGATATCTACTCTCATTTCAACATTGCAGTATTGAGTAGGAACATTTTACCCTATATTATTATGCCTACTTGTGAAGTACCTATACCTTCACAATTCACAAAGGTTATAATCTGAATGCAATATTTACACTTAAACATATAAATTATGTAAATATAGGAGTTTATATGTCGATTGAAGGGCTTGACATCGCATGAGAAAATAATAAAATATATGTTTTTATTGTTGCAATTGTAGTACAGTGTTTACAGACATTATATTTTTTCACACCACCTGCTCGACAATGTTCAATAACATATCATGCAACCTCAACGTAAAATAAATAAATAAATATCTGGGACATTATTGCACACATGGTCATCTGACCCCAAACTAAGCAAAGCATTAAGCACTAAGCATTATCTCTTAAGGGATATAAAGTTGTATGAAACTTCATAGGGAATAAAGTGATTTGGAACGTTAAATTCGTGTGAAAACTCGTGGAAAACTCTAAGAAAAAAAATGCCCATATGGCATGGTAAACAGGTTTGTTCGAAAATCGAACTGGCCACCTTAAGCAGAACTCAAAAAAGAAAGTAAAGAAAAAGGTGAGTTTACAAAGAATGTGAAACAAAAGACGATGTTTGGTGCTGTGATTTTCAGTGAAACCTGTCTTTTTATTGTCTCGCAGAAGGTGTGAAAAGTAGAGCATGGTCTTCTGGAATAAAGACTGCCATCGTCTTCGGTAGCTTGAACCCCTCGCTTCTTCTTCCCATAAACGAGATATCAGTAAACATTCCACAGCACCACTCGCGCCATAGAAGAGATCAGTTTCATTTTTAAACTTCCTTATAACTACTATATATACTATGTTGGTTATACAAAATCCCCCCAAAACTATAACGTAAATGGCATCAATTCCGCCCCAGTACATTATAAGCAGGATGACAAAGATATGAATACTTGGCAAGTAAAAATATTTTCTAGCTATTTTCTCCCTTAACATTTTTATCGTAAAATATTCTCGTGATGTACTACTGCTCAAATTTTCTTTTTGAGTTGTGATCAACGTATTTTTATCTTCGAGAATTCATCCACGCCTCCTAATTTTATAAAAGCTCGTTTACATTTGTCAAATTTTCCTCTACAAGCAAACTAGGATGGTGACGCAAGCCATATCAAAGCTGATGCTACAGCAGTTGCCATGGGAACTAACATTAAAATGCTAACTGTATTATAGTGCAGATATCGAACGAGGATCCCGCATGCAGCCATGCCCACGCCTTGCGCTATGCCGAACGCTTGCATCGAAATATGGCGATATTTCGGTGCCAGCATTTCCGTTATGGCAATATAACATACCGGTAACAATCCATTATTACCTAACCCATGGAATGATTCACTTATTAGTATTTCAGCAGCAGTAGTCGCCCTATACGTAAATATCCACCCTAACATAATGCATAGGCAGGCTGTAATATATTCCCATTTTATTCCAATATTTTGAGCTATAATCCGTAAAAGAATTGTTGGTATTCCTACTAAGCCATATATGGACCCTGAAATGGTAATATTTTATTAGTCTACTAAAGGCTTTTGTTTTATTATCATTCGTTTTGGAAATAATTGTAAATATTCGAGATCATACCAAGTCAAGTTTTTGTATCCATCTCCAATTGCATAGAAGTGTCATTTGTCCGAAACCGCTCAATCAGTAACGTAGGGTAGGTGACAGCTTCGTCCACCGACACCGCCGCCAACTGGGACGACATCACTATCGTACACTGTAAAAAAGTTGTAAGTCAGGTTGAGCCTTGGTGCCGATGAGTTCATAGCACAAAAGAGTCGAGTCGACCTATAACACTTTGTTTCACGTTATATGACGTATGAATTCAGACAGGTGTATTATTTTGTGCTATTAACATTATACAAACCGAACAAATGCATTTTTTTACGATGAGTGTTCTGTATAATATCTTTAGTTTAGTACTCTTTATTAGTTAAGTAGTTGTTTCTTATGAAAATCCACGAATTGTAAACGAAGTCGATTGTGCTGTCACCTTATGCCTCCTACTGAAGAGTCCTTAGATCAGACAATCAAGGGAGAATTCGTTATTCGTTCGAGTTCAAATGTCTCAATTTTTCATTTAAATAAACTGTAAGTACGGCTCGCTGTCTTTTTAGACGCACACTTGCAGAGACTTGCAGCGACACTGATCAACTATTATTGGCTCTGGTGTACTATGTACTGTTGGTCCAGTATTTGGCTACGGAACCTACCATATGCGTGTCTCGGCACGGTTTTGCCCAGTTATTTCTATCTCCTGTGAGTGCAGCTTTATGAACTTAGTATTTGTTTGTATCGTATATACTTAAGTACCAGTTAAATTAATATGTGTGTGGCATGATGGCGTGTTTAAGCACCTCCTGAAATAAACTAACATAAAGTCATTAAGGGGATACAGAATTAGCACAAATCAATACGAATCCATGCAATTTGTAAATCAAAGCTTAGCAATAGTTGATATCACGTAATAAATTTGTGTTGATAATTAGTTCGAACATGACTTAACAAATTGCCAGCAAGTTTATCGCAAATACGTATTTACTACGTATTTATGTTGATGTTTGGGGATAACACGGAATGGTACTCAGAGGGTCGGTGGGGAAGTAGCAAATAGAGCGTGCGAAGGGAATTATTTGTAGCTGGGCGATTCGAAGCTGGGGCTGAGTTGGCAGTGTTGCCAGATGAAGCTTAGTTTATTTGCCGCCTCATTTTGAAACTCCTTTATTCATTTCCAGTTACACTTATGCCAGATTTTATGTTCTGAAAGAAACTATGAATACGAAAAAGTTAAGCTTAATTAAATTTGTATCTTAGCACAATTGTCCTAGCAATTTTATGTTATTTAGACGGATCATTTATTTAACAAGATATTGTGGAATTTAAATTGCATCAGGAGACATTTTATTAGAACTTTTTCATTATATTTTTTAATATATGAAACTGAGAACCAGTCCCCAAAATATTTTATTGCAACTTTCGTTTTCTGGCAACACAGGCGAGTAACGGGCGGTTATTTGCTTGCGGCATCACGCTCAGATACACGCCTTAACGCAGCGGTTAACTTCGAGTTCGGATTTAACTGAATGTTGACACACTCAACCTATTTGTATTCACTCGGAACAAAGCTTTTACTGTTTACTTACTATTGAAGGATAAATGAATACGATAGGTATAATGCAATCAACGGTGATCGCTTACCATCAGACGGCCCGTCTGCTTGTTTGCCTCCTATGGCATAAAAAGTATCATACAAACATAAGCCTACATACCTTACCATACCAGGATTGCACAAAAAAATATATTTCTTTATTTATTTATATCCCTAGTTCAGACTAAGCTTCTTAAGTTCTTCGTATATTCTATCGGATTAATTTCGGAGATTATGCATCGGATCTGCATGATCTAATTCCCTCCTGGCCATTTTTATATCGGACTGCCAAAACGAGCACGAAAAATCGACACCGCTTTATGGTTGATATTCCGAAAACCCGTAAGAAGCGCTTTGATTCTACTTTTACTATGCGAACTGTTGGTTTGTGGAATGCGCTGCCTGAATTGGTGTTGGTTCCCGATAGTTAATATCTGGATGTCTTAAAATCACGAGGAACCGCATCATTGCTTCACATCAGGCGAGTTGGTGGTCAAAAACAAGCCTATTACTAAATTAAATTTAAGAGTTGATAAATCTTTTAAACAGCTGAACATATTTTCTTGAATCATAGCTAAGAATACTGAGTACTACTCTCTCTCTACAAGAATAATTTTCATCTTTCAAATAAAAAAAAACTAAATCAATATCGGTTCAGCTGTTTGGGAGCTAATTTGCCAAAGACAAAAACACAGATACACATGTTAAACATATAAAACTCCTCTTTTTGCGTCGGGAAAATAAATAACTGAGCGTTAATTGCCAAAAAGTAACAAAACCATGTTTTGCTGTCTATTATAACGTTACAAACAACAACAAAATTTTAAGAATGAATTGACGGTAGAAAGGAAAAAACGTGTCCTACAAAGTGGATCCCGTAATCGGCCATTTTGTATGAGGTCTGAGGACATTTTTTTTTTTAATTTAGCAGACTTGTGGACTTTCACTTTGATGGTTTTTGCATAATATTTTTAATGAATGACTAATTACTGTTGGCCTCAGATGTACTTGACAGCGTAACCGGGCGGTTGGCAAACGTAGATGGCGTTCAACCTATCTTGTTTTGGGGCGACTGCCGCAAGGGCACCTCTAAGATACGAGGCTCGGCTTGGGCCGTCGCTGGGAGTGGGGAATCAGACTTGCTCAGGCATTGCAGAAGAGATGTGCCCTGAAGCCCTAGCAGATTGTTGAGCTGGTTGATTATTTGGACAGACCAAATAATCTAACCGACCTTCTGACAGATCCTATAGAAATCTGCGACCCGGCGGGGTCAGTGTGTCTGTGTGCCTTTGGTAACCGCCGCCTATACCAAAAACGGAATATTTGCCTGGAGCAGTCGGATCAACACCCTTAAATATGGCTACACCTTTCTGTTACACCCCCTAAATTATTATGGTGATATTCTAATTATTAAGTTAAAAACGCTTCTAATAAATCTGAGTACATAGACAACAATCGCCATCTAAACTTCCAATCGTGAAGCTAACTAAGTTTAATAGTAGCAGCTCCGGTCAGGGCGTTACAAATTGACTGTAGCCGGGAGCTGTATCGTTCGGTAGCTGTTATAAAGCCATCGAGATGAGATCGATTCTGATAGTACAAAGATCTAAAAGTTAACGCCGATATCCCATAATCAACTAAGTTCTCTACCATCTGAGAGCATTTTTTGTTGCGTATTTTAATTGGCTCCAGACATTTTCTACTTAGCTAGTGTCATGTCATGTGTATCTTATTTAGAATAGGCTACAGGACAGGTGTTTAATTTGTAAAAAATAACAGGTTAAGTGAAAAATATAATTAAATGTTATAAAACTACTGAATAAAATTGAAAGAGATGGTCTGTTCTTTTCCCGCAAAGTGTATTCACAGTTTTCTACGCACTAGGTACTCGTTTATGTACTTCCACTAGATATGGCGCTCATAAAGCTTTACCTATATTGCTTCCTTATATTTAATGATGATGTGTGGCAGGCATACCACAAGCAGCTCGGCAACACGTGCCCTAAAATGTGTAATTAACCTCCCAGCTCCTAGTGAACCTATCTAGATACTATTAACTAAATTTATGTCATCACCCTGAACACTGGCATTAAGTTACCAATAAGTTACCACGAAAACTGGTAATCAAGTTTCAATCTGCTTCTTGCATAATGTTTATGTAATGTTATTACACTGGATAATACTTAAACGCTACACATAAATTTGTCATAAAGTTAAAGATACATAAGAAAATTCTCCATTGAATATCAACCGTTCCTTGTATATATTTTTAGCTATGGGTCTTACGCATCAACGACATTTTTTATTTTGGGTTTATATGACTATTGTGACGTCTTCTCGGATAGTAGTAGTATTAAACTAAGTAGTATCAAAAAGGGTATTCTGTAGTAAATTTTGAGCAGATCTGCGTACATCCTATATCGACGGCCTTACGTAATCTCGCTTTAGAAATTTGAGAGATATGTCATTCTAATGAGTGTCTGACCTGGCATTCATCACTTTCGATCACATAGATTACCAAAATATCTCAAAAGTAAAGTGGAAATGAGCTAACAATATCTGTAGAAGCACTGAGCACGGACTTATATAAGTACTTCTAGTGTAGTGACCGCGTATCGGAAGACCTAATGGTGCAATTTCGCTTCAGAAAGTTGTCAATTCTGATGAAAGCCTAACCTAAGGTACTATTCAAGCTAAAATGACATTGAGCTGGCCGTTAAATTTGAACCCGGGTATGTCCTAAAACTGCAGACCAGAACCACCGGAGGATGGGCAGCAGCGTCCTAATAGTACACGGTGAACGTATTGCGATCCCCAAGCCGCCTCCCAAGCGTGGGGATTATGGCAACACCCCTCTCTATGAGGGACGCCTTGTCCAACAGTGGACGTTAATTGGCTGATGATGTGTGATGTGATACAATTAAAAAACACACACTCACACAAACTTTTATTAGTTTTTTTTATTAGTCTGATATAAAAGCCGCAATTTCTTTCTTTACAATATAGATAACTAAATCTACAGGACGACGTGTACTTACGTAGGTACTTTTTTGCTACCACTTGCTACCACTACTGGACAAGAATCTGCTCCGGCCTAACCCATTTCCAAACAATGCAATCCAATCACCCTCCAGACCGTCAACCTGGCAATACCTTCTACCTTATAGAGGAAAAATACTATAAAAATACTAGCGAAATCTCCTCTACCAGGAGAAATCTCCTCTATGGTCTACCTAGAACGAGTCGAGGTTATTGCGCCAACGCATCTTCGGCATACCTTGGCATCTTCGGTTGTTTTCAAATACGCATATACCTACAGACCTTAAAGCTCAAAGACATTTAGGCATATATTGACTGCACATAAGTCCAATAGTCAAGTAGTTATGTGCCAAATGTGCGTAGGTACTTCATATTTCAATATCTTCAATATTTTAGTGAAATGTTGAACTCAAAAGCACTCAGACTATTGTTACATGCATTGACTTCAATATCTTAATATGCCTTTTCGATTTACTTTAAGTACAAGTAAAGACTTACTAGTGCTTTTTATTCAAGAGCGAAAAGCTTTATTACAATGACAGGAATTAAAGCCTTGTTAAATTTCAAAATTCTACATAGAAAAACAGTATTATTTTAAACTAAACCCATGCCTGTGCATAGAACTGTCTTATTAATTGAGCCAAAAATCTTACTACAACAAAAAACTAAAAACTAACTGATTCATAACAGGCTTGTATCCTAATTTTTAAGGTTCCGTACTCATAGAGTAAAACGGGACCTTATTACTAAGCCTACGCTGTCTATCTGTATGTCTGTCTGTCCGTCCTTACCTTTTTACGACTTTATCTTTCGAACCATAATATATAATTGAAAGCCAGTTGAAATTTTCACAGACTCTTTTGTTTAGAATATGTAATATTATGGCGGATTAACTAAGAAATAATTATAATGTCAAAAAGTAAAAACTAAAGGGGTTAAAACCCAGTAAAGTAGGGGGGTACCCCTACAACAATTGTAGAGGAGGTCTATCCAACTAGGGAGTTTCATCCAACTTTATATCCCTTAAGAGATAATGTAGGTAGGATACAAATTAGACAAGAAAATTAGCAATAAGTATAACTGTTTGGAACGACTATCGATCATGAAAAATTTACGCATAGAATTATACTCGTATATGAAGTCTTCTTTTGATGCTTTTGAAAACAGATTTTGCCATAAGTATACCTACTACAGTAAGAGATTAAGTAAAAAGAAAACACAAAAATAGAATATGTAAGTATACTTATAAAAAATTAAAATATCTAAAGTCTTCAGAAAATTTATAATAGGTATACTTTATAGATTGATACTTGTGTATTTCTTGATTGATTCGCAATTCTATGTACGAGGTTAAGTTATTCGTTACACTAAAACTCCTTCGTGCGTATGAATTTAAAAATACACTTGAACAAATAGCACCATTTTTTAAAGAGAAAATTGGACTCAGTTTTATTTACTCCTGAGAGGTCACAAACGGTCACATTGTAGCGTTCGATACAACAAGCCGACAAAGAAGCACGTGCGTGTATTCAGAAGTTAACGTTTTTACGCGAAATCTACGGTAACGGGCACTTATCGAGACACGTTGAATAACAAAAATCAATAGAATGCAGACATTGATTGTTTTCATTTGGAGATAAGCGGGGTTTGACCATCATCATCATCATTTCAGCCATAGGACGTCCACTGCTGAACATAGGCCTCCCCCATCGATTTCCAAAGGGACCGGTTGGAAGCGGCCTGCATCCAGCGTTATCCTGCGGTCTCTTTTAGGTCGTCTGTCCATCTTGTGGGTGGACGTCCTACGCTGCGCTTACCGGCCGCGGTCTCCACTAGAGAACTTTTCGGCCCCATCGGCCGATCGGTTCTGCGTGCTATGTGCCCTGCCCACTGCCACTTCAACTTGCTAATCCGGTGGGCTATGTCGGTGACTTTAGTTCGTCTACGGATCTCCATTTCTGATTCGGGGTTTGACAAAAGTCTTAAATTTATTAAACGTTGACCAACACAAAGGTATTTCGAAACACGGTTAGTTACGAGGGGTAACACTTTTGATTGTAAGTATGACCATAGAAAAAAGCATATATTTTTTTCCGTATTCCAAAAAGGAGGACATTCTCAATTCGACTGTTTTTTTTTTAAATGTTTGTTACCTCAGAACTTTCGACTGGGTGAACCGATTTTAGTGATTCTTTTTTATTAGAAAGGTAGTGCTTCCTAGTTTGTTCCCAGTTCTGTCATTTATTTGAAGTCGCTTTTTTATATTCATAATTATACCTACATTATGTAATGGATTTTATTGGTATTTAGCTTTATGGTTATGGCCTTACTAAACAGCGCCCCGTGGTTTTACTAGATAACCTACTAGAACCCTATATATTTTTAGGGTTCATACCCAAAGGGTATAAACGGGACCCTATTACCAAGCTTACACTGTCTATCCGACGTCTGTCCTACCTTTTAACGGCCGTATCTTTCGAACCACAATAGACAGCCAGGTGAAATTTTCACAGAATATGTAAACAATGTTACGGCGAATTAACTAAGAAATAGCAATCAAGTCAGAAAGTAAAAACTAAAGACCCCATA
The DNA here is from genome assembly GCA_949125355.1 of Agriopis leucophaearia. NCBI lineage: Eukaryota > Metazoa > Arthropoda > Insecta > Lepidoptera > Geometridae > Agriopis > Agriopis leucophaearia. The sequence continues at coordinate 11,440,593 of OX421262.1, forward strand.
TTTACAACAAACTTTTTTAAACGTATTTTTGTATATGCCCTAATGTAAAAACTGTAATACCTACCTACTAGCATCAAACTATGCATTATTTTAGTACACACTCTAAAGTAAAAAAACAAATACTTAATGAATAATGGCCAAGTGCGAGTCGGTGACCAATTTCTTTTCACCACCAAGTTAAGCAACGTCGGGTGCGGATGGGTAAACGCCTGGGTGTTATGTTTTGTTTTTGCATATTTTTTTTTTTGGTGGTGCAGAACCCTCAGTGCACGCGCCCGACTCGCACTTGACTGGTTTATTTTTCATACCCACTCAGTGATTTTGTAATGTTTAAAAATGTTGACAAACGCGCGTACGAAACATTATGTGGCGAAAAGCAGGCTTTTTAGGCGACAAGGGCGAGAAGGTTGAAATTGTTTTGAAGGAAAACGTCATGTATTAGCTTAGTGTGGCTCGTACTGTAACGCCTAGTCACTTTTGCATTTACAATTAGCACGAATTTCTTCACAGATTTCGAAATTACGACTCAATAATGGTTATGCACGTTCTGTTGATTACTCATTGCCATGTAATATTCTGTGTCTATATTGGCAAATATAATTATGTTAATTGTAGACACGTGTTAAGGCGAGGTTTGCTGACTTTTAAGCATCGCTTGTGACCATAAGACTTACAAATAATAAATAATGGCCAACTGTGAGTCAGTGTCAAATTTATGTTCATTACCAAGTTATAACTTGTAATTTTTTTAATTTTTTTTATATAGTATAGAGCTACGTTTCGCCACCAACTCGCCTAAAGGTAAGCGACGGTGTTGCCGAGGATGTAACACGTAAGTTACTTGGACGACCTCATCATTTCTTCCACCGAATCGAAATTGCATATTTTACTAATTTGGATGTCGGGGTTATAATTATTGTATTTTGTGGTGGTACGGAATCCTCAGTGCACAAGCCCAACTCGCACTTGGCCGGTTTTTAACTCTGAAAATGTCCAAAAATGCTGATCATTTTTGACAGATTTTTCGTATTTTTTCTCTGCCTATTTTGGCAATAACGTGACACTATAATCCACACTGTATAACAGGCAGTTTTAAACAACAAATTACAGATATGAACAATAAATTGGTTTACACTCTGCATAATGGTCAAGAAAATTTAATTTTCAGTTCATTTTGCATTACATTTCGCAACGGTAGGAATACCTGAATAAAGTTATTACAAATACATGAACAGGTATTGCTGCTCTGTAAAAAAAATCGTAAAGGTCCGACCACACCACAGCCAGTTGCAGTCCATGACATTGCGGGGCTTCCAGGTGCAGTACATGTAATCAAGGATTCATCTCATATTGATCGTTCTTGATGTATTTAACTATTGAGAACTGGTAACATGCTTGGCTTCCTTATGCGACATGATAAACTAATGTAAACATAATAGAAGGAAAGCTAGAAGGAAAAGAAGTACCAGGAAGACCAGGAGAGCGTTCCAAGACCAAATAAAAAAGTATCATGTCGTACAGGAAGGTTAAAACGCTAACAAAAGACCGTAAAGTCCTTATCAGTAGAGTAACTGGAATCTTCGCTCTTAAATAATAAACGATTGAAGGTATGAAATTCTATGAAATGCATCACACTGCATCTATGCATTCAGTACGCGTGCAGTTCATTTGAATTGCGTCGTCTTTATACATTGCTAATCTACATGTTCGCACCTACTAGAAACTTAGCTCTCTACGCATCGATGCAAATACTACTACTATCAAAATCTACTTTTATTGGTTAGGCGCGCCTAGCTGTAACCTTAAGATAATGCCAATAGGATAGCTCTGTTTCAGACCCCGCAAACCAAGCTTTCCTCAACGTTTGGTGGCTTTGGGTCGGAACAAAGATCATGTAGCATGTTAAGTACATGCGTCTTGTCCGTTGCACCCGCAACGGACATGAACTGCAACTGGATCCAGTGTGACCGAGCCTTAGCGCGAACTTTTTGCACACAAAAGTTTCATTATGATGTATGAGATAGTTCACAACGTTTCAGAATCCTTGTTAATTGTTCCTAAAGCTGTTTAATGAAGTAGATTAAGCCAACCCGTAGCGGAGGTACCTGCGGTCGTGTTCAGGACAAATTAGCAAATAATTCCAGTAATGAAAGTGCGACGGCCGCGCCGCGCCGCCCGTCGCTCACTAATTTATACCTACTGCCAACCTGTAATGTTCGAATTATGAGGTTAGCTGCGATTCAGTTTGGGCTTTAAGAGCCCGCTACTCAGCCCATGCTATCTCTTTCGCACATTTTCAACATTTTTGAAGATAATAAAATGAGTACGTACTTGAAAAAATAACGATTCGGCATTATTTTATTCAACAGTTTCAAAGCCATTTTGATATTTTAAGTAAATTTTCTTCGCCGAAATAAAATATAATAACATCACAATACCTGTGTCCTATTTTTTCATTATCTCATAATAAAGCTGATAATACCCATCAATTAAAAAGAAAAAGAAAAAAGGTATATTAATTTCATGCCAGAGAGCGCACGTTATGACGTCAAGCCGTGCGCGCTCCAAACAAATGCTCTTTGCGGAAGAGGGATATGTCAAAAGTTTATCAGCCAATTCATTTTTTTTTTTTCAGTAAGTAAGTATGTGTAATGTATTTAATTATATTCTTCGCTAAGCCTATTATTTGTGAAAGTTAGGTCAGGTAAATATAGGCCTGTGTCCTAATGTTTCATGTTCAACAATAAAGTTAAGCAATAAAGACCTGTTTCAACAGGCCTTTATTGCTTAAAATTTTCTATACTACTAATTATATTTCCCATGTTTTTTTTTAATTCCCACAGTGATAACTTACCTTTCAAAATGTTAAAAGGTGGGATAGAGATAGCACTGCTGTGAAGCAAGCTCTTAAACGACTCACGCCACGGCGCGGCGGCGTACCGTACCTCGTAACTGTGACAGTGTCCTCGGCCACTATGATTTATAAGCTAGAAGCACGGCACGTGAGAAAAAACTACTTTCACTGACAATTTCATTTTCAGGGCTCGAATTATACTCGCGTGTCAACGCTATGTGAAGAGCTAACCTACATAACAGGTACCCATATAGATATCTAGTTCTATATAAGAATAAAAAACTGTGATAAAGCCCGATAAAACACATAGAAACGGGGTGACTGACTGAATAGATTATAGTTTGGTGTCGTTTTGCATTGTTCTATGTGGATTCGTTCAGGTTCAATGACGACAATTTATTTCACACTGTTTCCTATTCTGGTAGAATGTGATGTTTACGGTATTTTATGTTCTAGCTACACATTCAAAATTTACCTGCGTAGTGTGTATGATGCGTGCAGCGTGACACGATATACATACACGGAATATTGAGTCCTCTGATCAGTCCAAAAAGGGAGTTATGCCTTAGTACAATGGGAGGTTTTCCAAAAGAGACGGGACGGGCGGCTAGTAGGTAATATATAGGTAGATTCCAGTAGATTCGCTTTGTAGCTCAACGACTACAGCTGGACAATTTATTACAATATCGTCACATGCATCTCTTAAAAATGTTCATGACTCAAAAGAAAATTACTTACTCATTCGATTAGTCGAATAGTTTTTATGAAATCCGTACCCCTCTGATTGAATGAGTCAGACGTAGGCTAGCCCGTTTACAATCTAAAACTAGGTAGGTATTTAGTCACCAAAATTCCCTGTAAGTATTTTATGCCTCTTTTCCACTTTTACCAATTTTGGTCATATTAGTTTTAGTTTGTTTATTTCCATGGTTAGCTTCATTATCATCATTTCAGTCATAGGACACTGCTGGACATAGGCCTCCCCCATCGATTTCCAAAAGGGCCGAATGGAAACGGCCTGCATCCAGCGTTTCCCTGCGGTCTCTAGGTCATCCATCATGAGGGTGGACATCCTACACTGCGCTTAGAAGTCCGTGGTCTCCATTCGAGAACCTTTCGGCCCTATCGGTCATACCACAGAAAAGAGAAGGGTATAGAACGGAAGAGAGATGGAACATTTGTTACGAGGCATACGAGTGAACATTAGTATGCACGTCAACGCGTCAAACTCCGCATCGCAGTTGCTAACTGAATTCGAATTCGTATGCTGCTCCATCGGATTTATCCACAATGCCGTCTTGCGCTGTAATTACGTCTGGTAGAGCTAGAATGGATTTAAATTTTAAAAAAAGGAGGAATTTCCTATCACCAGTAAAGTCTAAATTGTTGATAATTTTGTGATTTCACCGTGTTTTAATTATAAGCCCTTGACAAGCCGTTGACAATAATAGTGGTTACCATAATTTTATCGATATCGATAATTTTTGATTTTTCTTACAACATTTCCTACAATACCTACTTTAGGAGTATTTTTTGAAGATTAAACTTTATTGTGTTATTATTCATTTGTCTTATTATGTAGATGTAGACAATAACATTATCACACTATTATTACAAATAAAAAAGTCTGCGTATTAATATGTTTGTTTTCACTGAATTCTGTAATAAGTGAATGGATTAAAATAAAATTTGGAATGGAGGTAGCTTATATTCTCGATTGACTCATAGTTTTTACCCTGAAAAAAATGGTAGTTCCTATAGGATAGCGGGTGAAACCACGGGGCGCTGCAAGTCGTCAGTAAATCTATGAATTATTAGACAGACAATAAATATTGTTTTTGTCTTTTTGGTCTAATAGTCCTTATCAAAATGAATTCAACGAGTCCAAACACGACGGAGTAATAAGTAAAAGTATGTAGTAGAGAGGTTATGGCTTACCTTTCTGGCTCCATCATCAGGCCAGTTAAGTACCACCATATTATTTTACAAACATCAAATTTACTTAGTGCAACTGAAACGTGCTTAGAAAAATGGATTACAAATTTTGAATCGGGAAGCTGACAGACGTACCAACGATGCAAGTTAAATAAGAGTTTGTGATTTTTTTAAACGACTAGGGCAAGTTTTACCATAAAATATTTTATATGGTATACAATAAACAGGTTATCGATAAAATCAAAACTGCACACAAAACTGTCCCATCACTAGCTGTGATACCACATTCTAAATTTTATAATATATTTTTATTTTCAATGGCTTCGCATGGAAAATGCATTTAACCTTATCAAATAATATTTATTTTTCTACCCATTTAAAGTCACATAAAACGAGCTCTAAACATAGCCTAAATCGATATCATGGTCAAAGCATGACCTATTAAAGTCATGAAAACTTATCTAGCTAAGTTTGTGCGGAGTTTTGGGGCAAAACCGAAAATATATTTTTTTACTTCCTATTGTTTGCCCACACTCATGCAAACCTACGAACTTACCTTAATAGTATTTAAAGGATAATAATTCACTAGTATAACACAATCACATGCGTTAATACACAACTTTTGTTAATTAAAATTAACAAAATTGTTGAAAAACTCTTTAACTCAAATTTTTTACCAACCACTTTTCGTGCAGTTTAAGGTAGAACTGTTTTAATAATGTCGTACGTTAATTTACGATACGGTCTATATTTCTCTACTAGTTTTATAAACCGCACAATAATCGTGCAGTTTTTTTGCACTAGCAACATTTACCAAAATTATTGCACAAAATTCAAGGGGAACTGAACCGTATTGCACCACGAGAAGGTCAATTTTAAACTTTATCAAAATGGCGTTCATAACCTTTTGAAATAATACTAATCTTGACGAATTACTGCATTCCTTCCTATATAGTTATATTTTGACGTATCGTTTGCATGTGTTCAACTGGCTACAACGGAATTCTTACAAAAATGACTTGACAGCCCTTCTAATCTAAACGAAAAAAATTCTCACTTCAGTGGGTCATACGGTCTACGTGCTATGTACCCTGCCCACTGCTACTTCAACTTGCTAATCCGGTGGGCTATGTCGGTGACTTTCGTTTGTCTACGGATCTACTACCCTATTACCTTCCCTTATAGATATCTCTTAGTACCTACTACAAGTTAGTAGCTTTTAATTTTCAATGCTCTAAAAGTTCAAGTCGAATTTATTTCTGTAAACTTTATTTATTCCATAGTCAGCACGGAATGCGTCACAAAAGAACGTGGCGCGCAATAGTAGAGACTACTTACTTCCTGGCTATTGTGAATACAATCTCATATCGGACTCAGCGCCATCAAAGGCCCTTTCCCGGGAATGCTTTGAAAACTCGAGCAGCTATCTAGCGGATCACCTCAAAAGCTGCAAAATACCACAGAAATTTTAACATTTTCGATCACCAAGTTACTACCTAAAATATTACGACTTGACTCTATTCGAAACTTGTAAAAAAAATTCATGACGTTCTAAACACTGAGCAGTACAACATGTGACGTTTGAACAGTTCAATATTTGCGTAGGGCAAGTGCATTTATTATCTAAACTAAATAAATGCTATAACTAACACTACAAAAACAGTTAGACTGCCCATATACCGTTGATGGTCTAAAGACAATCCAAATGTAACTCACTACCTACTACCAGTTGTCAGCGTACCTGCAGCATATTGGCAACATTGCCACGCTGACAAGCAATGCGTATGCGTTGAACAGGAATCACGCCAGCATTTATGTCACGCGTCGCATTAACCAGGCGCTCTGAAAGATTTTTGAAAATGAGGTCCTAGTCAAGGGCCTAATGCCTCGACCCCAAATGGCTCAAATTTGTAACATAACTACTGCCGAGGTTACCATATGTGTTCAACATTAACATGTAATGATAATTTCATAGTATAATTCATATTGAATTGTGAATAATTTCATATTGAATTCCACTTCCAATTTTATTATGCGAACTGCTAGTTTGTGGAATACGCTGCCTGAATGGGTGTTACTCGTTAGTTACAATCTGGGTGTCTTCAAGTCAAGAGTTAATCAGTTTCTTCTAGGCAAGCGTGATCCATCGTAGGCCGCATCGTCGCTTAACATCAGGCGAGTTAGCAGCCAAGGGCAAGCCTATTTTACAATAAAAAACCCAAGATCAAAATGCTGATGTTTTTCTGGCTCAACGTAGTATAGTTATCCAGCCTAGAATTGTCGACATGAATAGTTCTAAAAAGTATATTAATTTTGAACTGAGTTGCCATATTGTATGGTACCTAGGTACTAGGTACTAAATTTGCGTTTTACGATTACAATTCATGACAGAGTGTAGGGCTTAATTGTGAAAGCTCCAATGTAGATGCTATCTAATTGCGCATCAGCACCGACCAGCCAAATGTCCATTCCATTTGAGGTGTGAAATATATTTCAGGATAGTTTATACGTGTAGATTTGTAGAACCTCAAAGTTTAATTGGTCAAATAACTGTAGGTATATGAGCAAACTATACCTACTCAAATGATGATGTTTAGCACAAACTCTGGCGCCGCAGAGATTGAATTCTCATGTAAGTCATCAAACCTTAGGACAAGTCAAACCAAAGTGAACATAGATAACAAAACAAATATTTATCGAATTATTGTACACATCATCATCCCCTCTTTAACCTTCACACTGAACGTCAGCCTGACATCTCTGTATCCACTGGATGCCCGCGACTCTCACAATGTCGTCGGTCCATCGAGAGAGGTCTACCTACGCTGCGTCTTCCAGTTCGTGGTCTTCACTCAATAACCTTTCTTTCCCATCGGTTATCGGTTCTTCGAGCGATGTAGCAAGTTGAAGAGGCCATTGCCTCTTCAACTTGCTTTTTTTTTTAATATATCTAGATTTATTTTTATAGGTATGTTTTAATTGCATATCGGGTCTTATCGAACATCTTAGTTCTCATGACAAATCTATAATGAAATAAATGTTCTGTCAATGTACCTAATCTGACCAGCACCGGGCGCGTCGACTTCGAATCCCGTTTTTCTAGCGCTCGGGAATGCAGTCCAATGCACCTGCCCACTGTAGTACCTACCTTAAACAAAACTGTACCTTGAATATGAATAAATATTTGAATCGAAACTCAACGCAACATTGTAACAATGTATCTAGTTGGTTTCGACACTGGTAGAGCTGCATTTTGTTTATTGGTGAACAGTCAAGGTGGCACCTCACCTGATGTTAAGTATGGTGTGGTCGAAGAGGGTTACTACCTACCGATTGATCCCCGATCGATGATATCAATCGACGATCGATCATTTGGTGTGGTAACACCCGAAGATAAAAAAACACGCCCATAGCCTGAAATTAAAACTTACTTTTAAGTGATTCTGCTCGAACTCACCGTTAAGTGCTTGACGAGAAATGTTCATCTGGAGAACGGTAGCTATCTGCTATCCATCCCTATCCCAAAACGCACCTTATCACCTTTTTTTTAATTTGAAAACAAACGGAAACCGCAAAAACTACAAAGCAGGTAGGCAGGTACGCGTGACCCATTTTGCAGATACATACTATTGAAAAATTTGTATAAACCTATAAATATATTTTATTTTTATACAAGATCATAAACTACGCTAATGCTCAAAGCTATCAATAAAACGGTAAAACATTAGTGTCTCCTGATACAATAAAGTAGCAAAAGCTTATGGCAGACACGATAAAATAATATTGCCGCAGGACTAAGTATCTATCGCCTTAAATTGATATCGCATGACAAAACTTATTTTGCAAGAAAGTACTAAAAGATTATTTCATTCGAAATGACAATATCCTGAAAGATAGCGCAATATATAGTGTTATGAGCACACTTGGTTTATGATCAAGGTTAGTTGCTGTGGTTATAGTTATAGGCAACATCCAACGAACCATATAGTATACAGAGTTAAGCATAATATATAGACTGTACTCAGCCGAAAGGAGGTCATTCTACACAACAACTTTTATTATAAGACCAAACGTGTAATACCAAAAAAATATCAGTTGTTCCATACATTTTGTCGAGTGTCAATTAACGTTTTCCATGGAACAGCAGACTTTTTTCTCGCAATTTCAGGGTTGGTCCTGTATTAAAAGTAGTTCATAATTATGAGTACAATCTCTTTCCGGCTTAGTACAGTCTATATGCGTTACCCTGTATAGTAACATAAAAACCTTTTGATTATATACAAGCTGCGATGATCTTTTTCGTGGGCTTAGTAAAGCTCTGTCTCGTTTTCATATCACCGGATATGAAAACTAGAATAAAGCTAAGGGTAGATTTATATTGGTTAGAATCTATGAGGATGGGAAGGGTATGGTTTTGTGATATGCCGTGCGTAAAAAAGCTAAACTCAGATAACAGTTTAGCAGATTTTTGAGAAGTCATTCTAGTCTAGAAGAAATAAATCACCTATATATTATAGAGCTTGTCCATGCATGGAGCTAAAAATAATGTTGTAACATAATATTTTTGTGCTAAGATCGTAAGGTGTTTGGTAAACACCATAGACCCCAAAAAAAATTGATAGACTGCTAGTTTTCGGGTCCCTCGATTTTGTAAGTATAACTCATGTGTTGTTTTTGAACTGTCATTGTCATGTCAAATAACACAACGAAAAAACGATTAAAAATAATTATATATATCTACGGGTCTATATACGGGTTAATGACCATTATAATTAAGATTTAACCACAAGGTAGAAAACCGGTACATACCCATACTTACGTTAATTAACTATGCAAATTGCGATTTCGAACAAATAGAGTAGGTATTGTTGGAATCGTGCCGCTGCCAAACCTACACGAATAATACATATTGTTACACCCACACAGGACTTTGTGTCCCGACTCTATTAATCGCAAACTTGGTTTGGAGCTCTGGGGCCTTATGCCCAACTCTAACCGCGGGCAGATATGGTAAGGGCGGGGAGACGGGGCGGAAGAGAACGCATCAGGCCTAAATCAGGCATCGTTGAACCAATTTTGATTTAGTTTTTGTTTGTTTTCAAACAAGAAGAACACTCTGAATCAAGTGAACTTTTCAAGGTTCACTTAATCCAGAGTGTTCTTAGCTATGATTCAAGTAAATCCATTCAGCAGTTTGAAGATAATCGGCTCTTTTAACAGGGGATTTAATTATTATTTTCTATTTTTTCATGTATTTTGAAGAAAAAAAAATACCTCTTGGGTCACAAATATCCCGAAAAATCAGGAAATAATTCCCGTTTATTGCATTTCATATCGAAAACACATTTATGATTCCCGCACTATAATTCGTATATTACCGAATGCAAACCGAAGGATATGGCCTGTTCCTCAATTTTCACAGTGCTTCTTTTTCATACACCTTGTTGGATGAAACGACAACCTTTATTTCAGACCATAATTGCGTTGAACTAAAGGGCCACGAGTGTTCTTCAAGTTGGTATGGACCCATTAAATACAATGTTTCAGAAAATACTATTATAAGGTCGTATATTTTGGCAAAAGCCGTTAAAACTTTTTTATGATTGACAAGCTAGGCGTTTGACCACAGTTCAGGTATGTACCTAGTTTATAAATAGGATTTTGTTATATATGTTATGTATTTTGTTATGATCGTTCTTGGTAATACTATTGCTACTTCTTGAATTCACATTCTGAATATACTATCTAACTAGACCTAACCATTTGAGACCTGTTTCTTATCTTATGAATAAACCATTTTATATATTTCAAGAACTGGAATAGTCATTATTTTATTAAGCTGATATTTAAAAAAACTATTATAAGTTTGCCGTATCAGTGAATTGAAGCAGTTCAAGCGTGAACAATCTTGGAAATTGAAATAGTTATCAAAAAAAAAAAAAAAACATTTTATTCCCTACGAGTAACTAAGGTGCAGTACCACTTGACTGAAGTGAAAGATTCGACTTGTTATAGTGAAGTGACACCTCTGACATTCTGACCTTTGGATAACACCCTCCGGTGGCGGTCAACTGATGTGGTGAGTAGTAAATAACGATTCCGAAATCCCCACTACTGTTTTGCAATTTTTATCTGACTACGGCAAAAAGGATATATAAGTTATACATAAACAAACCCCTCAACAAAAAGCTGATGATATTCAAATGATTCGATGTAAGGGTTTAAGAGATTTTCTTAAATCACAGTTAACAAGCATAAGTTGGTTATTTTTTAAACCTATTATAAAAGAGCTGATAATCTACAAATTTTATGAGTCATAGCTAAGAATACTCTCCTCACCTTTCAAACAACTAAAAAAACGAAACCGAAATCGGTTGAGCCGTTTGGGAACTAAATGCCACAGATAGACACACTATCTACACTCACTCTCAATCACTGTGTGTACACACGTAAAATTTATAACACCTCTTATTTTCTGTCAGAGAATAAAAACACTCTGGATGAAGTCACCTTACAGTTAAAAAACTATATCAAAATCAGTTCATCCGTTAAGGAGCAATGATGCCACAAACAGATAGATGCACATGATAAACTTAAAACACCCCATCTGTTTCCGCTGGGAGTTAAATAAACCGGCCAAGTGCGAGTCGGGCTCGCGCACTGAGGGTTCCGTACCACTACAAAATACAAAAAGTGGTGCAAAAAGAGAACACCATGCTCAGGCCCTACGTTGCTTAATAACTTGGTGGTGAACGGAAGTGTTTGAATAGAAACGCCACCATGTCGATCCGATTACAGGACGAGAGCACGGAACCAATCCAATTGCATAAAGGCGTGAGACAGGGAGATGTTATCTCTCCGAAACTGTTCACTAACGCATTGGAGGACGTTTTCAAGCTCTTGGACTGGAACGGATTTGGCATCAACATCAATGGCGAATACATCACTCACCTTCGTTTTGCCGACGATATAGTCATCATGGCAGAGTCGCTAGAGGACCTTAATACAATGATCAGCGACCTCAGTAGCCTTTCCCAACAGGTGGGTCTTAAAATTAACATGGACAAGACAAAAGTCATGTCCAATGTCCATGTTGTACCCGTACCGGTAATCGTGGGGAACGATACTCTCGAAGTTGTTGACCATTACACCTATCTTGGACAGATTGTTCAGTTAGGTAAGTCCAACTTAGGCAAAGAGGTCGCCTGAAGAATCCAACTCGGATGGGCAGCGTTCGGGAAATTGCGTGACATCTTCTCGTCCAAGATACCACAGTGCCTGAAGACGAAGGTATTTGATCAGTGTGTGTTGCCAGTGATGACATATGGTACTGAGACGTGGTCCTTAACTGTTGGCCTTTTGGAAAAACTCAATGAAGAGAGCTATGCTCGGAGTTTCTTTGCGCGATAAAATCCGAAACGTAATTCGCCAAAGAACCAGAGTCACCGACATAGCTATTAAAATCTGCAAGTTGAAGTGGCAATGGGCAGGCCACAGCGCTCGAAGAACTGGTAACCGATGGGGAAGAAAGGTTCTTGAGTGGAGACCGCGAACCGGAAGACGCAGCGTAGGTAGGCCTCCCACTATATGGACCGACGACATTGTGAGAGTCGCGGGCATCCAGTGGATGCAGATGGCAGGATGTCGTTCAGTGTGGAGGTTAAAGGGGGAGGCCTATGTTCAGCAGTGGACGTCTTCTGGCTGATGATGATGATGATGATGAACAGAAATTGTCACCGCACTTGCACTTGGCTGTTATTTTTTTACAATATTGCAAAAAAAAGTTTTAATTTTTATCCATCATCGTTTTTAGATTGGAGCAAATTCAAAAATACGCAAAAAAACGTTTGTTGTATGGGGTTATACTCCGCTAGTTTTTACTTTTTGAGTTTATTATTATTTCTTATATAATCCGCCATAACATTACATATTCTGTGCAAATTTCAACTGGCTATCTATTACGTCAGATATACAGCGTAAACTTAATAATCGGGTACGGTTTTCACCCTTTGGGTACGAAACCTGGCAGTAGTCTGCGCTTCGGCAACATTGTAACAATAAACTTCTCATAGTAGGCTGACATTTATATTACAAAAGTTGTACCTACATCGATGAAAAATGCGGTAAGTTGTTTGTACCGGTTCCACGCAAATTGCGGTCGTGCGATCTATTTATTTAGTCAGCCATTTTCCTGCAAAAACTATGCTCAACATTTTGATTTATTATGCATTGTATGAATTTTAATATTCATAGCTAGGATCGGCTGACTAAATTACCTCACTAATTTCATAGAATAAATGTAATAATATTAAAGCAAAAGCTTGTGGAAGTATATTGTTGGAGTGAAAACGTTTGAAGTTCAATTCAATTTTATTTTCGAACTTATCCAAAACGTTAAACAAAGACGATTGACTGGTGACCATAATGACAACCTATTATGATAGAATTAAGTTGGACAAAATAAAAACATGTTTATTTACATAAATACCACCGGTAATTTTTTTTTTCTCATTAAAGCTGACCATAAATGGAGCCACTCACCGAAAACTAAATTAAAATATTTTCAAAATTATAGAAGATGTCATTTTAATATAATGCTAGGCAGATGGCGCACTATACTCACAAATGACGTCACTTGTAAGTTCGCCATACAAACTCCATATTGACACTCTTTGCGGGAAAGGGCTTCGCCACATCATCGCTTCCCAGGAGATGGTATATTATAGTAGTCAAACGCATTCCTCGTCCGATGTAAAAAAAATAAAAAGTGACAGAATCCCTTCCTAATCCAAACAAAAACTTTAAACGCTTTTAAAACGTCTTAGAATTAAATATTTATTAACTTTAATTAGCTGATTTAAATAATTTCCTCAGTATAATTAGGTATTACATTTAATTTTCTATTTCAATGAGCCTGTTATGTTTAACTTCACTTTTGCGAGCCACCTTTTAGTAGGTACCTGATAGGTACCTAAAATTAACCAACTCATTTAAGCTGCATCGTTTAAAAGCGTGTAACTTGAATGAACGAAAATCCGTTTTACTATGCGTGTGTGCGTGAAAATAGCAAAGATTAGCGGCTATCAAATAACTACCGCTTATCATAGTTGATGGTACCGTTTAGACAAATAACACCTATGCGGGTCAACTTTTCGAGCTAGGGGTAAGGCCCCAGTCCGATAGTCTATTAGACACCTAAGATAAAACAGACTGACATATATTTTTATTTTATTTATTTCTTAATTTGTTCAAACTCTACCAACTAAATTATAATTACTAGCCCTCCCCGGCTTCGCACGGCGTTTTATTATATATATATAAACCATCAGCGATTTTTTGAATGATGATTTGATTCGATGAACTGGTGGTGAAAACCGCATCAAAATCCGTTGCATGGTTTGGGAGGAGTTAGCGGATATACAGAAAGACAGACGCGGAAAGCGACATTATTTTATACTTGTAGAGATGTGCCTAGATAGTTAATACTCGTATATAACTTTCTAGTCATTTGTGTTTATTTGCACATCTGTTATTCCTTCTCATCTGGCTCTACATAATGTCACCCACAAATAATCTTATTCTTTATACCTTCGCCTTCAAAGGACCAAACGCTGCTTTGCATTATAATAAATAACATTAATATTCTGCGATGTCGCCTGCGAATTGGAGATAACAGATGGCACACTTTCGCCTCTATTTGCGTAACTTTTTCAGGTTTAATATAGAAAATTGAGTTTTACGTACCAATCTATACGTTGGTATACAAGACAACAAACGACATGTGACACACTCAAACTATACGGGGTGTTCTTTTTTATACGTTGGACATATTCGAGGATGTTATTGTAATCATAAGCGATGATGGCCGATCAGTAGCATGTGCGCTTTACAATTTGCCGGCACTCGGTTCGATCTTTGGCCCTGCAACAATGACTTAGCAAATAAATAAATTATGTTTTTTATACACCCTCATAATATGGTTATCGAATGAAAGGGTTTGCTGAGAAGAATGAAAAAAGCTTGATATAAAAAGTTTTTTTATTAATATTTTTTATTATGTACGTAATATCAGGTGTGAATAAAAAGTTATCTATCTATTTTATTTACTGTCCACCCATACTGGGTTATATGCAAAGGAGATCATTTTGCTCATTATTAAAAGCAACTTTTACTATGAGGCACACTCCCCGAAATCCGATAGACTAGCAACTTTGCGCCGATGCTCAAGACTAACAATTTAGTCTTATCTGTGCACTTTTTACCATACCTAAGTAATTACCAAATAAATAGATACGTGTTAGACTTTAATTTTATACCCATGTCTAACTGGTAATAAAATGCAGTAAAACACGTTAATTTTGAACACAATTAAGAAAAAATAGCAAACAGTGTTGTTAACGTTGCAATAAATCAACAATAAATAGACCATGTCACGGTCCTACTTTGGTATAAAAGTTCGCTTATGTTTTTCATTTGCAGTGAAGCACCTTAGGGAGCTTGTCCACGAGCGATATAATATCGCTGGTGATATTCATAAAAGTAATATCAAAGGTACTGTTACCGTAAACTTTTTTATCACTGTAATTTATTTTTGCTGTTTTTATAAATTTGCTGATCGTCCTTGGCTCGAAGGACCAATATTTAGCGTTGTGCGCGTCAAATGCAGACTCCCACTTACTCGTATATCGTTTACAACCTAAGTAATCCCCGAACATCTGGTCATTCCCGCACTTATGAAATAACAGCTTATCCTAAACGGGTTTATAGACCTACCACGAGCAAACCGGGTCGGACGTGTACTAAAAATAAACATAAAAATTGTTTTAATCCGTGAGTTCTTCTAAGCTATGGCGTTTTTGCACGACGGCACTCGTCGGGTAATGGCCAGTAGGGCGGCGATGATTTTGGTTTACTTAAATTTGCTGGTATAGCTGATTTTCAGCAATATGAGTATTTTTATAAATTTGTCACTAGTAACATAATGAAGATGGAGATATGATGGGGAGGCCTATGTTTAGCAGTGGACTTCTTATGACTGATGATGATGAAAATTATGAATTAATATTTTCTTAGTCTTCTCCATGAGGCAAAGTTCTTCCAAGATTTATTTACATTGTTAAATATAGTTAGATATAAGTGAAGCTTTTGTAAGCGAGTTTATAAAATAGGTTTAATAGAGTGTTTGACTGTTTTTATGAAACCATCTCAAATTGTCTATGATCCACACTTTTATTATAAATGCGAAAGTAACTCCATCTGTCTGTTTGCTACATAATCACGGCTAAACGGCTTAACCGATCTCGATAAAACTTTGCGAGGTAATAGTATGTAGCATGAGAACGGACATAGGCTATTTTTTTCTGAAGAAATCGCGGACGAAGTCGCGGTTACAGCTAGTATTATAATAAAGCAATATTGTGATTTAACCCTCATAATTTTCAGTATATATTGTATATTTGTTATTAAATGGACAATCGTAAACGCTCTCTTTGACATTTATGGAGCCACGGATTTCAGTGACGTCACAAGCAAGTAAACAAGCTTTTACTCGCCGTACAATTATTGCCTCAGGTCTCTATTACTTGCCTTGCCTAAATAATAATCTTCTAGGATTACACCAGCATGAAGAGTATTTTTAATGCAGTCAAATACTCTACTACATAAAAAGTTATGTTGATAAAACGAATGTTATTTAGTACACTGAAAACTGAGTCCATATAAAAATGATGGCTACCATAGTAATGGCACAGTTGACGATATTACCTCCCCTGGATTATGACCTACATTTTGTGCTTCAACATCGGATTTAACAGGCGTCAATGTTTTATTAATACGCCGAAGGATCTGCCCTTTACTCTTCTAATCATACCAACCTACTTACTCGGATGGCGTTATTTTTCGAGCAGCTGCCTTTATTTACTCCAATTACTTACACAAAATTTAGGATCGCTCATAGGCTGTTGAAGTTTTAGAGACAATGCAAATGCTTAATTAAATGATTGTTGCCCAACCTACTACCTAGCGTACATTCTGGCGGCTTTATCACGCTGAATGGCAATGCTTATGCGTTGAGCCAGAAAATTACCAGCCAGCATTCACGCGCTCTGATATTATATAAAAAAAAAAATTATGAGTACTTTTAAAGTTTTGGCGTAGTGTGAAAATTAGGAATTAAAGCAGAAAACATTCTTATGTGAAAATATTATGTTACGTTTCTTTGCTGGATGGATACGGCGAACATTTTATTTGGCAGAAAACCTTTCCTCTCTATCTAATTCGTGTAGATTATTCTCCTGTTTCTATGCGTGGTCGTCGCCGAAAAGAACAACATATTGGTAGTTAACTAAAATAAATCCATTTCATAAGATAATTTAATCACCCATATCACCCATATCCAAATTGAAAAGCTAGGCTAGAGTGCCTTTCTTGAAACGTCAAACAGCGGAACTAAACTTCCATGTCGTAGTTGGAAGGCGTTGTTACTGTGTTTGGAAGAAAGGTTCTTGAGTGGAGATCACGAATCGGAAGACACAGCGTAGGTAGGCCTCCTACTAGATGAACCGACGACATTGTGAGTCGCGGACGTCCAGCGGGCGGCCTATGTTCAGCAGTGGACGTCTTCTGGCTGATGATGATGTATTTTTATTAATTTGTCATCGTTAAAGAGTATTTTACAATGCCTAAAATTGTAAAAAGTGCTGCTCGAGAAATGATACTGGTAGTGATTGATACGCGATGACAGCACCTTGTCTTGGAGATTTCTTATTTCATAAAAAGCACTCTACGTTAGATTAACACTACAGCTACAAAAGATGTCAGTTTTCGTACCCAAAAACCGCAAACTAATCCATAAACTAAATCAGTAAAACGAATACATACGATTAGGTACCTACAGTAACTAAACATCCCGGCACTAATTCTCTGTATTGCAGGTAGGCCCTTCGTCGGTTGTCAAACATCAGGTACCCCAACTAGCAATCTGAAAACTAATTTCCCTCTAAATTGTTAGGGTGCGATGTTGTTTCAGAAGGGAGGCTGCGATCATTAGCAAAGATTACCTTAAAACGCTGCCAACACGCGGTAAGGCGATACAATCTATAATCAGTAAGGGAGCTACCCGGCCATGGTCGAGGCCTTAATTAATTTGTTACTGATTTATGGATATCTAAGTATAATAATACTATAATATTAGAAATGCGAAAGTGTTTGTTTATTCTTATCAACATGATTTTAACCCCCAAAGTAAAAAGATCTATACTTATCTATAAGATCTATATGTGTGTGCGCGTCTGTGGAATCGTAGCTCCCAAATGGCTCAACATATTTTGATAAATTTTTATTTTATTTTAATATAGAAATAGTTCTACGTTTGGCCCAACTCACTTGATGGAAAGCTATGATGTTGTGGCCAAAAAGGGGGAGCACGTTGACCTATAAGGTATTTAGTATAGTATTTAGCGTGATATCAGCCAGATTTCAGAGCCTCGATGCATCGTAGTTAGGTTAGATAGGCATTTTGTCTGAGGAAGTTAAGGCATACTCTGCGATTGTTGAGATACTGTTTTTATTTATAAACTATTACATGGCAGGGTGCCGAATAATCAAATTGTTATCATGGACCCTCAAGTCCCGCTACGACCGTTTGTATTGAAGGTGGCGTACTTCGTAACTATTAGCTAAGCAATGGCAAGCCTACGTATGCCAAGACACGCACGGGCTATTGAGTGTTGAGCTTCTACATAAAAGCATTTTGGTTTTGGCATCGCAAATACACCGTAGCTAGGTATTTTAGTTTTTCATTTCGTTTAAGTTATCATGCACAGATTCTTTGCTGTTTTCGTAGAATTTTTAAGCGATCATATAATAGAGCTCCTAATATTTGAGAAAAACGCAAATAAGTCCGAGTTTGACCACTAACTCGCCTGTTGTGCAAATAATAGTGCAAAATTCGAAGAAAACTTTTTGAATTTTCGTGAGTAAAAGTAAGTGCGTTAAATCAACATTCACTGAATCCAAGCCAACTGCCAACATAAAAAGCAGATTACACACTCCTGAGTATTTCAATGCACATTACAATGTGTTGGAACGCGTAGGAGGTAGGCTTAGTAGAGAGAGTCCAGTGACAAGCCACCGACACAGATTAGATAGTAGACAGTAAGGACATCAGGCTTAAATAGTCATTGTGACACACGCATATTGTAGATTCGAAAGTTTGTATGGATTTGTTAGTGTAAATCCCACTGAACACCATAGCGGCTGAATGGAGCTAGATAAATTCTTTTATCTTGATCTTGCTGTTATTCTACAGGGGTCTTATATTTTTGAGATAATTAAAGCCTATGTGTTAGGATCTAAACTACCTCAAACCAAATTTCATCCAAACCCGTTCACTCGTTATGGAGTTGAGTGAGAATAGACGTTACAATAATATACATACACAAACGGTCATAATTATTTAATAATAGTGTGCTGTGATGAGGTGCTCATCTCAGAAAATTGTACGGATCCCGTAGGAAAGCAGGTTAAGCCACGGGCCGTTGCTACTGTTCCATAAATCTATTAGGACTCTACCCACGGACTTGGCATTGAATTGTACTGCAGCCTACATGCTGCCTTTGTAACGGATTAACTAAGTGGACAAGCAGTTGCTGTCTGTAACAACCCTTAATAAATCTCAACGTGGACCATCTATATGCACACATGTAAAATATAACGTTACATGTAGGGCTGTCAAGAATGCTGTAAAAAAATCGATCAATACCTACGATACTATTAACTGTTGAACAAGAGTAAAGTACGCAAAATACTATTAGTTTCCATCATCAATTTAAACTTGATTTAAAAAATCGAACAGTCAATAAAATTAAGTGTGTACGGGAACGGAACTCTTCTGATAAAATATACTTATACGTTAAAATCTTCAAACAAATAGGTACTATAGATTGATAGATAGATTCCAAAATACTATGCCCGTAATTCAGAGTTATTCCCATACTAAAAGTTGTTCATAATGATGAGTACTATGGACTCCTTTCGGATTAGCACACCCTTTCCGCGTAACCTTGTAGAGTAGGCGCTGTAATAGGGTTCATAAGCTGGAACAGCCAAAACATAGAGCCCTTACCCAAAAGTCCGCTACTTTGAGGTAAAAGTAGGTTCGTTTAGATACGCTAAAAATTAAACCGTCATACAAAAATTTAGGTTGAGAAGGGAGGACCGCAGGCTTTGCGTGCTTTTGGCGAGCCTCGACCTTAATCCGGATTGTAGGCCTTAACTTGGCTCAAGTTACAAATGGATTTAATATTAATTCATTAAATAAACATAGCTTCCGAAAATAGGGAAATATTTAATTTCTATTCGTGTTCAAAATTAATTGGCTTTAGATTTACCTAGTTAACCTAAGTACATAGTTTTCAGCAGTAATTCTGATGTATTTAATTTACAAAAATAACTACTAACTACCTTAGTGTAGGTACAACAACTTTTTTCTTCTACTTGTTATGGCGGAGAAGTTAGAAAAAAAGTTCTATTTTTTTTTTCCACTGAGTGTCTTTTGTCAAAATATGCACACGAAAATGGCTTTATATTTTTATAATTGGCATTAAACATTAGCAACATAGCATTAGCAAACATTATTCGGTTTTTTTAATTCTCATTCAGTGTTTTTTTTTATCTCCAAAACTTGTTGAAATGCTCAAGTGAGATAACTTTTTAGCTGCATACTTCTAGCTGCCCCTTAAACATCCATCCATCAACTAACCACACAGGTGCAAATCGCAATAGCTTGTTACACTGTCACAGCGACCTAACTTATGGCCTAATAAATCAATACAATAGATCTAAATACATAATAGAGACTAACGTCATAATTCACTCCCCCACACTCCCGACGCAGAACGAGTTACGAAGCAATGGGCGTACCTAATTTACTTATTAATTTTGCTTCGATAATTTTGAGCAGCACTAAAATAGGTCAGTCTTGTTTCCTAAATAAGGTAACCTGGTTATGTTAAACGGAAATGTCGTGAGGAAACCGATATGTCCAAGAACATAATAACCGGCCAAGTGCGAGTCAGACTCGCGCACGAGGGGTTCCGTATCTATAAAAACGGCATTAAAATCACGTTTGTTTATGAAACGCTCACGAGAGACCCAGTTCAGCCGAAAAACGGGCGTATTAATGCGATAATAATATATGTCTCGTGTGTGTTTGATTAACGCGCATAAAAATATACATATAAGTAAGTAAAACATTATTTATTTCACCGAAGATAAATTTAACACAATAGAATAATTGCCTGAGGACCTCGAACTCGACTAAATATTTTGGTCCCAAGAGGAGAGAAAGAGAGAAAGCTAATAGAGGTGGAAAGATTACATGAAAGAAGTCGCTGGCGATAGATTATTTATACTATGCATAAATATAAACCCGAGCAAAAATATTCAGATACATTAATAAAATAAGTCCTATCACCGTCATGTTATTTTGTATAGGTACCTACATAAACCATAAGGCATTGTTAAGCGAGTGTCAAGGTTAAAACTACAACGGAAATCACTCGCATGGTTCTATTATTACTCATCATTATCCTACGTGAAGCTCTGAATAATCAATGATAATGATCTCAGCTAAGCTAATTAAATTTTAAAAAATACAGTAAGACTTTGTGCATAGGTACTAAACATAGAAATCCTTTAAATTATGTTACCTTAGACCCGCGACCTTCTTATAAGTTTGTTCTGTCCGTCCGGCTATCTGTCTGTCCGTCTGTCCGTCCGTGCAATTTTTTTAAAACCTTCTATCTTCTATAGATATTAAAGCAAGTGCAGAAAACATTGCACAATTACAATTTAAGTATAGGACTCAATTTTAAAAGTATAAAATAATATAATTTTACGTTTTAGGGGTGGCTCTGGTACATATGAAATGGGGGTGAAATTATTTTTTTCGCAGCATCCCCTCGTGTAACCACCTCGTGTATCGTTGAAAGGGAAGGTTTCATACATCACTTTCTTTCAAATGTTTATTTTGTAAATATGACCCCCAAATTTGCAAAAAGTTGGTCCCCTGTATTTCTAAATTATTAGACATAGAAACTTGTAACTAGGCATGCTGATAGGTCATATTAAAAACCTTCAATCAAAATGATTTCTTTTCTTTTTCTATTGTAACTTTTTGAGTTATATAGTGATATAACTGTAATAAATTCAAGATGTCCTAGCTCAAAGGTTTTTGACCTTTTGCTCAAAGGCTCATTGACCTTTTCGTAAATTGTCTTGTAAACAAAAAATTTATCTCAATTAGTTTTCTTATTGACTAAACTAAAGCATAAAAAGTATATGTTATGTTAGTATGAAGCACCTCTGAAATTTGGTTAAAAGCTCTGTAGAGCTTCATTGTTTCGATTTTATCTGTGACCACCAATTCCTGAACTATGACTACAATTATATACCTGCGTGTCTCGAGTCTCGACACGCTCTTGGCAAGTTATTTCTTCCTGAGGTCGAAAAGCCTAGTCTGAGTTTTTAGATGGCGAAGACCATTTGCAGATAAGTTATGTACCTACGGCGTCGTAGGTTGCCGATCACTCTTTAGATGAATGACTCTACAGTAGTGCAATGTACATGGGTAGCCTACAAACCCTGACGCTAGGGTTTGCCACATAGCCTACACGACAAATCAGTATTATCAACATCCAGCTCTTTTGTAACCTCCGACGCATAAAGAGTTTAACGAGTGTATAGTGTTTCTTTATAATATTGTTCACACCACAAATTAAATACACACGGTAAAACAGCTTTAAAAAACTAGTGTAACTATGCCTTATCGCTAAGAGGGATCCCTTCCAGGCAACCTCAGGAAGGAGAGAATTCATATTTGTATGTGTACCTATCTGAGGATTCTTATTATTTGTATGTGTATCCGTGTGTCTATATAACTGTGTATCTGAGTGTCTGTCTGTGGCGTCGTAGCTACCAAACGGCTGAACCTATTTTGATATAGTTTTTTATTTGGTTGGTGGTTTGGTTGATCGAAAGTGATCTTAGCTATGATTCAAGAAAAAATATTCAGCTGATTGAATATTATCAGCTCTTTAGATTATCGGGTCTTTAATAGTTTTTTATTTATACTTTTTAACTTTACTTTGACTGTTTAAGGTGATACGTTTCATGTTTGGCGGGAAATTAAAATTTCAAACAGTTTTTTTCGTCCTTGTAGCCAATTATTGTAAAATGGCATAGTGTTTGCGAAAATTGTTGGTCGTTCTTTACATTATCATGTACAGCTATTAATCAGTTACTCACTATATTACTTACATTTGGCAATACACCGTTTGATACAGCAAAAATTTGTTTATTGACAAATGTATGTAATAATGTGCATTGGAGATAAATAACTTTACGCGAGTTTGTAAAGAATAATAATCAATTTTCGCAAACATCATTATTGTTTACAATAATTACTCGGCCTAGCTACAAGAACAAAAAAACTGTTTGAAATTTGAATTTCCCGCCAAAGTGAAACGTTTCACCTTAAGAAGTGAAATTCAACAGTGGCCCCATCCCATTTGCGATAGCAAATACTAATTCATCTCCCTACTGATATGTTTAGCAAAATTGCTCTTGTTCCTTGAAATTCAAAACAATGTTATGGGTGCTGGCGAACGGGGAGCTTTCTCGGAACTCCCAGAACCAGTTTAAACTTTATCGGCCATTCTTATATTGACCTTTTAAGCTGCAGAACTTGTGACGCGAGCTTTTTTTATCCTTGAACGTTTTCCTGTTACATTTAGTATAACATAAGCTTTATCAGTTTTAAGTTCTGTTCGAGATTTTTAACCGACTTCAAAAAAAGGAGGAGGTACTCAATTCAGCAGTATTTTTTATGTTAGATATTTACAAATTTTGGAAGTCAGTTTTTTTATTGATAACTAGCTGCGCCCCGCGGTTTCAACAGCGTGGTGATGAAAATCGGTGATGATGATGATGATGATGGAAAGTAGCCTATGTGTTAATCCAGGACATAAGCAATGTATATTCCAAATTACATCCAAATCCATCCAGCCGTTTCTGCGTTATTGAGTAACAGACATCCATCCATCCAAACTTTCACATATATGATATTAGTGTAAAGTGTGATAGTTATGTGTTTATGTTAGGTATGTGATATTATGTATTCGCCGATTATGAATCGATTGTTACTTTTTTCTTAAATAGGCTATGTTTCTACGAGTGGTAGGT
The DNA here is from genome assembly GCA_949125355.1 of Agriopis leucophaearia. Classification (NCBI taxonomy): domain Eukaryota; kingdom Metazoa; phylum Arthropoda; class Insecta; order Lepidoptera; family Geometridae; genus Agriopis; species Agriopis leucophaearia. The sequence continues at coordinate 11,464,624 of OX421262.1, forward strand.
AAATTAAAACATCTAAGGTCACAAACAAAAAACAACCGAATAAAACCCCCTCTCTTGAAGTCGGTTAAAATACAGTCCAATTAGATAGATTAGAGATCCTAATAATTATATTATACTAGCTGTACCCGTAGCTTCGTCCGCGATTTCTTGAGAAAAAAATTGTCCGTATGTCCGTACTCATGATACATACTATTACCTCGCAAAATTTTATCGAGATCGGTTAAGCCGTTTAGCCGTGATTATGTAGCAAACAGACAGAGTTACTTTCGCATTTATAATATTAGTATGGATATATATATATTTGGTGTGAACAATAAAGAGTTAATCAATCAATCAAACCTCTTTTTGAAGTTCAATGAAATATAATTGCTAAATGCTATTTAGATAAATTATTTATTTATCTAAATTACAACTATCATAACAGGAATGCCCTAATTCAATAGTGTAAGTCAAACTAACACTATAAATCTAAATAAATTACATTACAATGTATTGTAATGTACATGTATTCTCTATTTCACCATCTCCAACAGATGTCGCATATATTTTTTATTTCTTTTAAATGCCATAGATAATGTTTAAACGTCATGATTGTATTGTATTGTACCCGGGTCCAATACAATAACTCTTTATTAAAAACCACAAAAACAAGGATAACATTATAAATTACAGTAATTATCTAGGCTTTTAACAGGCGGCCTTATCGCTTAAAGCGATCTCTTCCAGGCAACCGTGCAATTAATTATAGACTAAGTAATATAAACCTAGTTAAACATTAAATTATTTTTTACACACAAATACACTTCAGATAACATCGTCATTTTGAATTCTGCCACCGAGCAGACAAATCAAAATCAAAAATAAATCAATTTTCTCGGCAACTAGGCAAAATGTATGAATGGCGTGACATCCAAGTTTTACCTATGATTTAATCTAAAAACAAGAAAAAAAATTTAACCGACTTCCAAAAAGCGAAAGTTGTTTTAATAAAGATTAATATAATAGCCACTTTATAAGAGTGAATAGGTATCTTCTAAGTCTGCGTGCTTCATCTTCGACCACATCGTCGCTTACCAACAGGCGAGTTGGTGGTCAAACGCAGACTTAATCACGTTAAAAAATACGTTCCTATACGACATTTTTAACCGACTTCCAAAAAGGAGGAGGTTATCAATTCGACTGTACCTATTTTTTTTTGTTACCTCAGAACTTTCGATTTGGTGAACAGATTTTGATGATTCTTTTTTTATTTGAAAGCTGGTGCTTCCCGTGTGGTCCCATTCCAGTTCTTTTATTTTTATGAATTCGGTTTTTTTACATTGATAATTATTATTACTGCACAGCAGACTAGGCATGTGCTGTTGGTAGCAATTCTCACACCGGACGTCGTAGCTATCGTAATAAATACTGATCGCAATTAGTGCCGGTAGATCAATTGATGTAGAATTTAATTACGCGACTGCGGACCACTGTCCAATGCAGGCTGCAGGGCATAAATCAAGAGTGCCTAGATATGCCTACGTTAGCCTTACTATGTGCCAGTGTCCATATTTCAAGCTCGCCCTCGTTCGATTGTGGAACAGATTGCGACTGATAGCAATCAAGTTGTTTAAATAAAGATTTATATAATAGCCACGTTATAAGAGTGAATAGGTATCTTCTAAGTCCGGGTGCTTCATCTTCGACCACATCGTCGCTTACCAACAGGCGAGTTGGTGGTCCAACGCGGACTTAAACGCGTAAAAAAAAAAAAAAAGTTCCTATACGACATTTTAAACTGACTTTCAAAAAGAGGAGGTTTGTTACCTCAGAACTTTCAACTGGGTGAACCGATTTGATGATTCTTTTTTTATTTGAAAGCTGGCGCTTCCCGTGTGGTCCCATTACAATTTGGTCCAGTTCCACCAGTTCTGACATTTTTATATTAAGTCGGTTTTTCATATTGATAATTATAGATAACAAGGTTACGCGCAAAGGTGCAAATAACCCCAAAGGATATTGTTAGCACATGGTATCATGATTTCTATCACTTGAATACGGCATGTAGGTACATATATAAAATATTTTAATTTATTTAAACACTGTTTTAAACTATCACGGTTGTTCACTAAAGTTATATGATTATTTATGGGATATTTACCGTGGTAAGGTTGTGGAAGGAGCTCCCGATATTTCGGCGCAGTTACATGCACCATGTTCACGGGAAGACTTCCATAACCTTACCACGGTAAATATCCCGTAAATAATCATAGAACTTTAATTTATTTATTGTTTTGTTATGAATAATTGTACCTATATGAAATTAAGTAATAAATAGTTATATTTTATTATGAATAATGAAACTTGTTATTATTCATTAAAACATTTATTATTTCGCAAAATTTTATTGCGCAAGTAATCGGGTGTTACTATAGATATACACTTAGGGCAGATTTTTCAATCCTCAATTAAAGAATCAGATAGGATTTATTCTTTTGATAACATGATTTCTAATTTTTCAATTGTCAGTTAGAGGTTAGAAAAGTATCTCCGGAGTAAAACCTGTAAATTTATTGGACAGATAAATTTATTGATTTGTTAACTACCTATCTGACCGTTTGTTTGACTGCGGATTGAAAAATTGGCCCTAAACGAACGATATAAGTACGGGAGATATTAAAAAAGGTTTTAATACCTATTACAAAACAGTACTTATACTTACCTACCAATTTTTTTTATTTTTAATTAAAATAAAATTACCTACATATTACTGTAGTGGTATTAGGTACACAAAATCCTTCGGCTTCGTAAGTTATAATGGTACAGATGGAAATCATGTGCTGTCATCTATTAAACGGCTGAGGAACTATATACCCACATCAAAAGTTGGATTTTCAGCTGACCCTCCTCACCGTAGTACCTCTCACCTCTATCTACACAAATCTCTATGCGACTATGTTGGCTCTAGAACCTGACCACATCGTGTATAGATGGCGTTTTTAGTCAAAGGTTGTTGTAGAATCTGCGCCACCACTCCTGTCTGGCGCCACAATCGCATATTAATATATGACTGGATAACCGAACTCTAATCACAGAAGACATAATTATAAATATTTGTCATACAAGCAAAAAGAAAAACTTGTGAAGTTTAGTGAATTTAAGCTCAAAGTCGCATTTCCAGCAAAGAAAAGCCAAGCATTCACAGTATTTCTGAACCTGCCACAGATCGTCCACACACGCGCACCACACGCATTTGCAAGTTGCAACCCCTTCATCTTCGCAACAGCCAGTAGAATCTGCAACCTCTCTTCGCTGGGCCAATAATAGTAGGTAGATACATAAGTATACCTAGATAGTATTTTATAGTTTACCTATAGATATGTAGCCAAGTGAGACCTTAGGCTTCAATATATTACCCTAAGTTAGATCTCACTTCTTTTGTCGTTGAAGTCAACAACCAAGGCACAGGTAAATCATAATATTCACTTGGCTCTCATTTCACATTTATGTTTTTGATGGGATTCACTTTACTCCATGCCTTTCTTTCCATTTCAGTCCAGCATCTGTACCGCTCACGTTCCTCCTCAGCCCATCGCCGTCTTGTCTCCATCATCTGTTCTGTGACGATGTCCGCATCTTAAATTGAATGGATTGGATCGAATTCCCGCAACTAGGAGCTTTACTGAACTGTGTCTACCACAGCTTAGCATATAGATAATGTGAATTTGATGGCGCAATCCTATCCTGTTGATGGGTGCATTAGATGCTGGTTAGTGTTTGTGAGCGTTGTTTAACACAATACCATAGATTAACTATCTATGCTATGTTTTATCATAGCTAAAACGTTAATTAGACGACAAAAAGTAACTGCAAAGTCGCGCCACCGCGACATTATTGAAAGTTGTCTAGAAGAGATTGCTCTTACAGGTGCTTAGCAAAAGCTGCATACGCCCATATTTTTTTTAACTATTATTTTAAAAATACACTGTGTGTAAAATATGATGTAATTAATAAGCTAATCTGTACTGAACAATAGCTTTGTAAAGTAATTATTCGCGCTAGCGGACTTCCCATCCTTATATTCAATGTGATGCCAAAAAAACGTAGTGTTTTTTAGGGTTCCGTACCCAAAGGGTTAAACGGTACCCTATTACTAAGGCTCCGCTGTCCGTCCGTCTGTCAACTGGCTGTATCTCATGAACAGTGATAGTTAGACAGTTGAAATTTTCACAGATGATGTATTTCCGTTGCCGCTATAACAACAAATACATAAAAATAGAATAAAATTAATATTTAAGGGGGCTACCATACAAAAACGTAGTTTTTTGCTCGTTATTGTTCGATAATGATAACGGCAACAGGTAGACGTTTGAAATATGCACAGAATATTTAGTTATATATCGACTTTAAAAATAAATAATTAAAATAAAATTAATATTTAAGGAGGGCTCCGATAGAACAAACGTGATTTTTTTTGCTCGTTTTTGCTCGATATTGATAACGGCAAGAGATAGACGCTTGAAATATTCACAGAATATTTAGTTGTATCACACACATCACACATCATCAGCCAATTAACGTCCACTGTTGGACAAGGCCTCCCTCGTAGAGAGGGGTGTTGCCATAATCCCCACGCTTGGCAGGCGGCTTGGGGATCGCAGTACGTTCACCGTGTACTATTAGGACGCTGCTGCCCATCCTCCGGTGGTTCTGGTCGCAGTTTTAGGACATACCCGACCCGGGTATTTAGTTGTATATTCACTTTAAAAAAAAATATATTAAAATAAAATTAATATTTAAGGGCTCCCATACAAAAAACGTGTTTTTTTGCAGTTTTTATAGAAAATGGTACGGAACCCTTCGTGCGCGAGTCCGAATCGCGCTTGGCCAGTTATTTTGTAAGTTACCACACATTATTACCATAAAATGTTGCCAATCAAAGTCAAAGTTTTTCTGTTTTGTGTTTTTGTCAATGGCACTACGGATACAGATACTGAGGAAAATCTAAGAACATAAATTTCAAAATCGGACTAGCTGTCAGTAGACAAGACTGCAGGAGGTAGAATAGGAAGAACCACATAAATATAAATACTTAACAAAACAACACGAAACATTAAACGAAAAACATTCTTTCTTCTTGGACAGTCGGATAAATATATTATTAACTTGCAAGTGCTTATTAGTAGTTATATAAAACATAATACTTCTCTGGTTTCCAACCAGCCCATAACAATGCCATGGAATATAGCTATAATATAAATAAAGGTGCGGGCGAAGCGAGCAAAAAACATTGCATACGTATCAGAGCTTATGAAAAGGTGTGAGCAAAGCTAGCAAAAACGTTTTGCAAAAGGTAGCGTAGCGAGCGAATAACTTTTCTTTTGCAAACGCATAAATTTCCTCGAAGATTTAAGGGGTAAAAAATATGCGACCAAAACGAGCGCAAAATTGTTAACAATTTATATCACAAGTGCTTATAAAATTTTAGGGTTGCCCTCGATTTCCCTGGGATCCTCATCAGATCCTGACTTTCGTGACAATGGGTCCAAATTGGAAGTATACCCTACCTATCAAAAGATATTTTTTTGAAATCGGTCAACAGTTGGCTGAGATATCGGTGAACATACATTAAAAAAAACGGAGTGGAACATAGAACCTCCACCTTTTTTGAAGTCTGTTAAAGATGAACTTTATTTTCTTTCAAAAAAAAACAATTAGCAAAACAGCACACAGCTAATGTGAAGGTGCGTGTATGTTATGTATGCGTGAAACTGAGCCATGCGACCCTAGTCGGGACATTTCTTTACAATGACTATGATGGTTATAACTTTTCAGTAGGAGGCATAAGTTGACAGCATAAACGACTTTGTTTTTAATTCATGGCTTTTCATAATAAGCAACTAACTAATACGAAGTACTAAACTGTAGCTACTATACGGAACACTCATAGTCACAAAAAATACAGTTGTCTTGTTTTTATTACCGCAAAATTATACACCTCCCCGAGTTCATAAATGCCTATCTATATTTTATGAATAACGCCATACAAAATGTTTAGTAATTTAGTAGACACACATTCACAGACTGATATGATTATACGATTTACGAATTTAAATAAATAATCATTAGATTAATTTAAGCCTAGGTTCAAATCCTTGCCGGTTAATAAAATTGTAATTTAAAAAGTATTAGAGAAGTAGCTACTAAATATGACGTTATCACCAATTTGGAGACAAGTAAGTAATTTTTGTTTATTTTTATTTTCTGGAATTTAGATTTATACTATTTCCTTTGGAATTACATATAATACCTACCTACCAAACTGTAAATAGGAATATTAATATATTATATAACCTTTACAATCTTTACGTGTTCAGCTGCTTATTTTAAGACGCCCTGAGTACACACTCAGGGCGGCTTTTTGTCATTTTCATCTCTAAGATTGTATTATTCTATGTATAGAAGATATATGTATAAAGCCCATGGATAAGTCACGTTGCCAGATGACAGAGTCGGGTAACAGTGCTTTCCTACTTTCAGAGTTTTATAACAATCTGGAAACCATTATAGTCCATGAGCCCGCCACGATCAGACATTCGTTATTTTATAAAACCTGAAAGTTTCTCAGTGTATGTTCCTAATACAGGTAAGTATAATATAAACGATCGCCGAATATGAAGTTTGGATCACAGTTGCTTTGAAAGGTAACAGGTAGCAAAGGTGTATAAAATTACACCTCTAATTCGTGAAAGTATAAAGCTCAGTTATAATATATATTTTATTTGGAATTATATTACAAACCACGTTGTGCATTGTCAGACACTTATACAGTTGCAACCCCCTGTCAGACAACCTTAAATTATAATTACGTTATAATATAAAAGCTGAATTTTATATATGTTACTTGAGAAAGTATCAAAATATGTTTTCTCAGTTATCAGACAGTTTCGATGGTTCTTACATCTTGTTAGACAGATTAATCTACCGTGCGGGCGCGAGGCACATTATATGCAAACGAATGCGAGTGAAATAGTGCATTCGGCCTATTGCGATCTTTCACTGCGCATCATCTGTCGTTTATTCTGTATTGTGTTTCTTGTATTTAATTTTCGCCATGTCGTTCGTCAGTGCCTCTGCCTGGTAAACGCCACGCCTGACCAAAATGCTAGCGTGTTTCTGACTCAACGCATAAGCATTGCCATTCAGCGTGGTTAACTGGTAGAAAGGCATTTGGATTATATCTAGACTTCCAACGGTCTATGGGCAGTCTATCTGTTGAAGTAGTGTTAGTGTTAAACTCACTTGCCAGTTAAAGAATAAAATATTTTTTGTACCGACAAGGTACGAACCGTGCAGACTAGAAAATTTAGTAAAAACTTACGCTTTAAAAGCTTCGCTAACCTTTTTATAAAGGGTCATCTGAGGAGGTTCTTATTGTACTTATTTAAAACAAGTTTAACTTAAAACTATAGTGAGAATCATGAAAACTTCGACTAGTATAGAAGATATAATTATGATTTACTTGTAAGTGTGGTAAAAGGCACTATACATACTACTCGGGGGACCTCGCTACGCTCATGGCGCAAATGCGGTCGCATTTGCGCCAGGTAGGTAGCGAGGCATTCAGTAATGTAGGTAGGTACTTTTGTATTGTAGGTACCTACTCTATGCACATATTTTAATTTCTTGATTTTATACACTGTGTTTCGACTCGGAGGCCGCATGGCTCGACGATTCATTATGAAAGGCATCAATTGGACGGAGATGGAGTTCAGAATCCAGGCGTAATAAGAAACTTTGATCGGGGTCTCACAGTGTCAGAATTGACAGAACTTTGACACTTGAACGGGGTTATGACGCAAAAAAAAAAAAAAAGCGTTGTCTATTTCCAATTTCGTATTACGTCACCGCTATTTAATGAGGATAGGGATTGTGATCGCAAAAGAATGAACAATTCTAGTACTTTGGCTCAAATTTGGTATTATGTATCTCCGATGACAACTGAAAGCGAGTCGTGAAATGTCAAATGAAAGAAGAAAAAAATAATCGAGGCCGCAATTAGCTATTTGGAGGTTATTCTTCTAAATTACTCCATTGTGGTGCTTATTATTTTTATTTAAAACCCCGGACCCCCCATTAAACTACGCATCATGGCCGGAGCGATGCTGTTGGCAGCTGCTGAAGAAGGACGCATGAGAAGACGTGCTAAAATCAATCGGCGAGTGATTCGAGAGGCAAGCCAGCCTCTGATGACGCCGGAAAATGAGTTTGTTGGGCACTACCGTCTTCGGAAAGTTGAATATGAACTTCTCTGCGAAGATTTAATACCACTTTTGCCCGTAAGACAGCGCACGAACGCTGTGCGGCCGGAGATAAGGGTAGGTTGTGGAGGTTTCACTCAGTACCTATATTGTGCGTATTTGTTTTCAGTAGTTATAATACGTGGTAATGTTTTTGACAGATATTGGCAGCTCTGGCATTTTATGCAAATGGATGCTACCAAAAAAATGTTGGAGCGTATTACCATCTTGGTCTGGCACAACCTACAGTGTCAGCATGTCTGAGGGATGTGACAGACGCCCTTAACCACCCAAGCATGCAGTCCAAGTACATAAAGTTTCCCAGAAGTAGGGAAGAGCGTGAGAATATTCAACGGAGGTAAGAATTTAAATTATATTGTCTTTTTTTTTACCTTATTTTGTGGCAATCGCCTTTAAAACATAGTATTGTTGAAGCCGGTTTCCGTAAAAGCTGGAGCACCATAGACCACATACACACGCTCCGCCAGATTATACAGAAGACCGAGGAGTATAATCGGCCATTATGTCTAGCGTTTGTGGACTATGAAAAAGCCTTCGATTCAATCGAGACCTGGGCAGTATTGCAGTCCCTCCAGCGTTGTCATATCGACTATAGGTATATCGAAGTGCTGAAGTGTTTGTATAGAAACGCCACCATGTCGATCCGATTACAGGACAAGACCACGGAACCAATCCAATTGCAGAAAGGCGTGAGACTGGGAGATGCTATATCTCCGAAACTTTTCACTAACGCATTGGAGGACGTTTTCAAGCTCTTGGACTGGAACGGATTCGGCATCAACATCAATGGCGAATACATCACTCACCTACGTTTTGCCGACGATATAGTTATCATGGCAGAAACGCTGGAGGACCTTAATGCAATGCTCAGCGACCTCAGTAGCCTTTCCCAACAGGTGGTCATGTCCAATGTCCATGTTGTACCCGTACTGGTAAATGTTCGGAATGATACTCTCGAAGTTGTTGACCATTACACCTATCTTGGACAGATTGTTCAGTTAGGTTAGTCCAACTTGGGCAAAGAGGTCGCCCGAAGAATCCAACTCGGATGGGCAGCGTTTGGGAAATTGCGTAAAATCTTCTCGTCCAAGATACCACAGTGCCTAAAGAAAATGTGTGTTGCCAGTGATGACATATGGTACTGAGACGTGGTCTTTAACTGTTGGCGTTTTGGAGAAACTCAGAGTCACACAACGGGCAATGGAGAGAGCTATGCTCGGAGTTTCTTTGCGCAATAGAATCCGAAACGTGGATATACGACAAAGAACCAGAGTCATCGACATAGATATTAAAATTTGCAAGTTGAAGTGGCAATGGGCAGGCCACAGCGCTCGAAGAACCAATAACGGATGGGGAAGAAAGGTTCTTGAGTGGAGACCACGAACTGGAAGACGCAGCGTAGGTAGGCCTCCCACTAGCTAGATGGACCGACGACATCGTGAGAGTCGCGGGCGTCCAGTGGATGCAGATGGATGGATGTCGTTCAGTGTGGAGGTTAAAGGGGGAGGCCTATGTTCACCAGTGGACGTCTTATGGCTGATGATGATGATGATTGTTGCAGATTCATGGATGTATATGGATTCCACGGAATTGTGGGTTGTATTGATGGCACTCACGTTGCAATAATCCGCCCATCAAATCATGAGGAGGCATATTTCAATAGGAAGCAATATCATTCCTTAAATGTGCTACTGGTAAGTTTTTGTACAATCTTCTTTTATAATAAAAGGCGATGTATGTTCCCTTTGGACTACAAAAGGCTTTTGCGTGACATTCTCTGGCATATAGCTGATGATATGAGGAGTAATCCACACGGATTAAACCGCTAGACGCAGCTAGTTTACTATATTTATGGTTGACGAAGTCAATAACTTTATTATATAATGAAAGAATTAAATCATAGATTTATTTTATTATTTTAGGTTTGTGATGCTGATTTGCGCATCCTGCATGTTGATGCATCTTTTGGAGGGCAGAGCCATGATTCCCATGTTTGGAACTGTTCTCCAGTGAAGGCCCTCATGCAGGACCTTCATGAACAAGGAGAAGTATGTTGGTTTTTAGGTATGTTTATTTTTAACTATATCTAACAATACTGACAATTAATACTGTTACTTTTTCCACTGAAATTTAAAATTACTCTGTATATCAATGAAATTCTATGTCCTATGAAAAAAAGCACAGTATATTCAGTATACTTCAAAATATAGATGATATCAAAAATAAAATAAATCTGCTGATTAACTTTTCCATTATGTTAGTTTTATAGTACATATATGTACTTTGTTACGCTGCAGGTGATTCAGGGTATGCACAGCGGCCATGGATGATGACTCCAATTTTAAATGCTGTACCGAACTCCCCCGAAGCACACTACACTACGAAACAAACTAGGACTCGCAATGTGGTGGAGCGTTGCATTGGAGTACTAAAAACTCGTTGGCGATGTCTCTTGGCACACAGGTGTGTTAATTAATTAGTCGTTATTTCTGCCATCGATATTAACAAATCTTAACTGTAGATTCAGAAACTAAAATGTACTCGTATTTTTATTTACAGGGTGATGCATTATGATCCCATAAAAGCTGGCAAAATGGTGAACGCTTGTGTGGTGCTGCATAATTTGATTTATACCAGACGCGACACCATTAATGAAGGAGAATTTATGCAGGATACTTTGTTACAACCACCACAAGAGCCCCCTTCACGTGAGCAACCGCAGCTGCACTATATTGATGGTGGGAGGCAAGCTGTTGTAGACAGGCTGTGGAGGAATCGTTACCTTAGATAGGTAAAATCATACTAATATAAGACTTCATTATTAATTCTTACTTAATCTGTCGTAACATTACATATACTGTGAAAATATCAACTAGTTATCTGTTATGGTTCGAAAGATACAGCCGTTTAAAGGTAGGACGGACGAACAGACACCCGTTTCTACTCTTTGGGTATGAAGGGGCCCTAAAAATTATGAATGCGCTAGCAAAAAAGGGTGTAAATGTGTCGAACTCTATCAGTAAAATATTTTTGTCATTTCAGGTGATTTAATGAGTTCACCTGTCTCAATTACAAACGGAGATGGGAACGCGGAAGCGATGGAGGTCCTGGGTCGGGAGGAGGCGATTGAAATGTAAATAACTGGCCAAGTACGAGTCTGACTCGCACACGAAGGGTTCCGTACCATTAAGGTCAACTCGGCGAAGACCATCTGTCGGGAAAGATCGTACAACAAGAATTACCACAAATTCAGCAGAACTACGCAGATGGCAATACCATCACCGGAACAATAAAACCATTTAAGTTCTTATCAATTAATATAGATGGCGGTATTTATAGTGTGAACGGAAAAAAATGCGGTTGTTAATTTAGTATGGTGAGCACCTTGCATTGGAGTGTGCCACGTGCTTACAAAAAAAGGATTTAAAAAGAAAACTCAATTATTCAACAGATCTATGCAAGTAAGTTTATTCTTCATTAATTTATCTATTTGATTAGTAAATTACATTAGTATTATAGACGTTTTTTAGTAATTTATGGTTGATGAAAATAAAAACTAATCTCAAAATATGTTGCGGGGAAGTCCGTCTAGATCTTGGAGGGTAATAAATGTCATATGCCGGTCTTCGCCTCTTACAGAAATCGTCAACCTTTGGTGTTTTGTTAAGCCTTTCTAGAATACCTATATAAATTATCAAAGTGTCCTAAATATAGAGTTCTACAAAGTAGCACATACTATAAAATCAAGAATATATGTCCGGTTTTTTTTATTTTAATAATGTTATGTATCTTGTATAATCAAAGTATATGTGTTACATATGTGTAGGTTTTGATTTCGGTACTCAAAGGATACCAAATTCTGCTGTCTGTTCATTCGTCTGTCACAGGGTCAGCACCGTGAGCACACTCTCGTGAGTGACGGTGAGTGATTATTTCAACCAATCAGATTTGCTGTTATGGTCACGTGACCGATTTTCTATTGATCTGGTTGGGCGAGATAATTAATTACTTATAGTCACTCACGATAGGGTACTAGGCGTAATTTATTTCAATTTTTAATTTATTTCAGCCATGGGAAAATATACGTGAAAAACGGAAAAAGGGTCGTATTCGAAACAGAAATTAAAAGAAGCTATACTAGAAGTTCAAAGTTTTGCACCCCTGGAACTGCATCGTTTGCCGGTCTTACCCGAAAATTGCAGCATCTTGCGAAATAAGCGATATAAAACCTTATTCCTCAGAGTTAGGGTACAAATATTAAGTTGTTACAGGAACTGGCATTCGTACACTCATTCATTCACACAGGTCTTCGTATCTATAACTACGTCAACTACCGCTAACCATGGAAATTTGCCACTAGACGGTCTTAACCGACATGGGAGCCAAATCCGTCTATTTCTGTGTTTTCAAAAATCGTTTTTATTTTCTGAACTGATAGTTTCTTTGTCATTTTGACATATTTATTGTCAGATCATCTAAATATATTATTATCTAGTTTAACCAAATTTGGATTTAAGATTATAGAATAGCCAAAATAAGACCATTTGTATTTTTTTAAATTTAGTATGCCGGGTCTTCGCCGAGTTGACCTTATCTAAAAAAACGGCAAAATAATCACGTTTGTTGCATGGGAGCCCCCCCTTAAATATTTGTTTTCTTTAAATTAAATTAATTATTTTTAAAGTGAATATACACCTTAACTGATGGCCTTTTGGAGAAACTCAGAGTCACACAACGGGCAATGGAGAGCTATGCTCGGAGTTTCTTTGCGCGATAGAATCCGAAACGTGGATATTCGACAAAGAACCGGAGTCATCGTCATAGCTATTAAAATTTGCAAGTTGAAGTGGCAATGGGCAGGCCACATCGCTCGAAGAACCGATAACCAGTGGGGAAGAAAGGTTCTTGAGTGGAGACCACGAACCGGAAGATGCATCTTAGGTAGGCCTCCCACTAGATGGACCGACGACATTGTGAGAGTCGCGGGCATCCAGTGGATGCAGATGGCAGGATGTCGTTCAGTATGGAGGATAAAGGGGGAGGCCTATGTTCAGCAGTGGACGTCTTCTGGCTGATGATGATGATATAAGCGATTGTGACTAAGCAAGTTATGATGGCCGAGCAGTAGCATATGCACTATACAATCTGATGGCACAGGTTCGATCTTCGGTCCTGCACCAATCACGTATTGGAGTATCCAGGCATTCTCGAGTTTTAGCAAGACAAACAACATCAATTTAATTTATAAATAGATCTGCAGTTTCGTTGCCATTGCTTAAAAACTGTGAATGTAAGCATCGTGAAGAAACCGGTAGAACCTCAAAAGTTCAAAGACGTTTGACATTCACCAACATACACTCTGCCAGCATGGTGGATTAGCCCATCCTCTCACAGGCCTCTCCTCTGACAGGCCTGTGTCCCAGCAGTGGGAACATGATAGGCTAATTATCTAGCACACTAAATTAGATTAATGTAATAAAAAACACAATATTAATATCAAATAAACTTTATTAATAAAAAAAAAATACCTTTATATTATCACGATTTTTCGTATTCTTTCCTATTTTTGGTGGCAATTTAATCTATAAAAATATATGCAAAGATATCAAAGTTAAATAAAAAAATCATTATGGCAAAAGTACTTTAAAAAGCGACTTTTACCTAGTCTGTATGTCCTCTCCGTACTAAAGTTGCCTGGAAGAGATCGCTTATAGCGATAAGGCCGGCAATTGTTTCACTAGTTTTTATCTTATTATGTACCTATGTAATTTTTGGTGTGAACAATAAAGAGTTATCTATCTAATATAATAAATACCTAATTTTCTATTAAAATTCCTTTGTTTTATTCATAATTATATTAAAAACATAAAAATTTTCAATGAGAGTCAAAACAACACAAGTAACAGTTTAAAGTGTGTTAAATTGACATATGTATTTAGAAAATTTTAAATAAATGATATACATATAATTAATAGCTAAAAATTATATAAAAAATACTTTACTTATGACATAAAGTTTGAAATAGAGTACTTTCTATAAGTAATTCAAAGGCATATTTTTTTACATCTGTAATATTTTCATTTTATTACTAAAGTTTTTTTAGTAATCATCGACTCACTTATAATGCGTATTCGTTTTTCACGGATCCATGATGAACACAGTCGAGATGGAATCCTTCAAAAGGCAAGTACAAATTAAGAAGAATCACAATAAACTTGTAATATAATGTTTAATCTACGAAATAAAATTATGTAAGTACTAGCAATGGTTGAGCGAGTGAAGCCGTGGGGCTCTGCTAGTATTGTATAGTAATTGTGTAATATCGGTGCTCCTTAATAATGGAGTATGGCTTAGAGTCGCTGACAAAACTGTTCTACCCTAATTTCGCCAGGTGTGGTATGAGTTTCGACGTTAATCGTATGTATTCTGTGACCTTGCAATGCATTAGTACATGCTCCATGGTCTCTTTTCCTGTAGACAGCCTCGGCACAGAGGCCTGTCTGTGCTGAATGGGTTTTTCCCGATAGTTAAATAGTAATTATGGGCCTCTTCAAATCACGAGTGAATCGGTTTCTTCTAGGCAAGCGTGCTCCATCGTAGACCACATCGTCGCTTAACATCAGGCGAGTTGGTGGTCAAACGCAAGCCTATTCTTCTAGCCTGCTACGAATAGCAGCCACGTCCGCAGCCACTACATTCATCGTCTGCAGTATTTGGCGCATGCTTGCCGCCATGTCTTCTTGCGCCTTCAGACGCCTCTCCTCAATAGCTAACGCCCACTGGGGAACGTCTGGCTGAACTGTAACACGTAAATAAATTGTGTTAGGTAAACAGAAAAAAACCCATTCATTTGAACTTAAAATTCTCAGGTATTCACACCACATCCTCAGCAACAGTCGTTTTCAACTGGATCATTGCCTGAAGATGTGGGCGCCTGGATATGAATAAATGCTTTTAAAAACAAGCTGGACAGATGGATAAGCATGAAAATAATCTTAACAGATAAATAGTAAATTGTGACACTTTATGATATAGATATATTACCAGTGCGTCTTCTTCTGGAGGGTTGTTGGCTGGGTGCGGGTAAAGATGGGGCACTGGTGGCTACTGCAGCTTCCACAGAGGCCGGCGTTTCGGGGTTATTTGCCACGTGTGGCGCCAGAGTAGGCATACGCGCTACTGTGCGAGACACGTGCGGCATGGCTGTAAAATTAAATGGTAATTTGAGTAAAGGGCACGCTCAACAAAAAAATCACTGCTACTACTTTCAAATTTCGGCTACGAATAATTCTCGCAGTTTAAAAAACTATTTAAATTCGGTATGTAAAGTTTTTTTTTTTGCATTTTTATTTCGTAGATTAGGTATTATAAGAAACTAATTTCAATATTTTTGTTTGCTTCCATTTTTTTCTACACAAAGCACAGATAATAATATGCTACCCTGTGACGTCACTTAGAGATAAAATGAAAGTCAAGTATTTCTTAGATTTATGGTAATATAAATGACATCTTATAATTTTAAGAGCTTAGTCGTAAAATAAGGTTTCAAAACATAATATCTCGAAATGGTTTTTGAATCGGCATAGGTAATTTTTTTTAGCAAACCGAAATTCGGTACGCTAAAAAAAATTCTCATTGGTCCTTGATAAGTGTGCAAAATTTCAATTTAATTCTACGTTTTGAAGTAGTTGACAATCGAGTTCAAAGATTCCGTACATACATACCAAGCTAATAAAAGCGTGTTATAAATGACCGCATTATGTAATTACTAGTTTACTTTCAAGTGCCAATGTGGCTTTTCAATCGTGAAGGTGTCTACCTGTATGTGGCAGGAAGACGGGCGGGAAGTTATCGTCATCTTCGTCAGAGGGCAGTGGCTCTTGGGACAAGTGCGGCGCCAGTGTGCGCGCTACTGCGCGGGACACTTGCGGCGTGGCTGTAAAATTAAATGGCATTTTGCTACTATTATACAAAGCTAATAAAAGCGTGTTAAAATGACCGCATTATGAGTACTGAGTTTACTTTCAAGTGCCAATGTGGCTTTTCAATCGTGACGATGTTTACCTGGACGCGGCACGACGATGACGGGCGAGCAGTTACGCGCTACTGCGCGCGACACGTGCGGCGTTGCTGTAAAATTAAATGGCATTTTGAGTAACTGAATTTTCAGGTGTCAAGTGTAATGCAATGCCATGTAGGGAGGGTTATGAAACAGACATAATGCTTACCATCAGGTAAAGGACTTGCTCAACAAAAACTTACTGCTATAAATTTCAAATTGCGGCTACGAATAATTCTCGCAATTTAAATTATTGCATTATTATCGGTCCTTGATAAGTGTGCAAAATTTGAGTTTTATTCGACGTATTGAAGTACTAGAAAATCAAGTTTAAATATTCCGTTACATACATACATAGGTACAAAGCTAATAATAAATTTTCAATCGTGACGATTTTTACCTGTACGCGGCACGACGATGGCGGGCGGGCAGTTTTCATCGTTACGCGCTACTGCGCGCGACACGTGCGGCGTTGCTGTAAAATTAAATGGCATTTTGAGTAACTGAAATTTCAGGTGTCAAGTGTAATGCAATACCATGTAGGGAGGGTTATGAACCAGACATAATGCTTACCATCAGGTAAACAGCTTGCTTACAAAATTAATTATTAGCTACAAATGCTAGAATTTCGGCTACAATTACTACAAATGACCTTATTACGAGTACTGGTTTTCTTTCAAAAGCCTTTCATTCCTGACACTGTCTACCTGTTTGTGGAAAGAAGACGGGCGGGAAATAGTCATCCTCGTCTGAGGGCAGTGGTTGCGTTTCCAGCGACGGTGTGGCCAGCAGTGGCTGTTGGACTGGCTCCAGCGCTGGTGTGGCCGGCAGTGGCTGTAAAAAAGATTTATACATAGTATACATTTCAAACTTGTAAATAAGATAACTCTTTATTAAAAAAACTACACAAACAAAGAAAACATACATTACAATGAAAATATTATCTAGGTTTTTAGGGTTCCGTAGCCCGACAAGGAACCCTTATAAATTTGTTCTGTCCGTCCGTCTGTCTATCTGTCCGAATTTTTTAGAACCTTCTAAGTTCTATAATTGTTAAGGTAAGTGCATAAAACTTTGCATAATGACAGTTGTTAATGTTGTGAATCACAATAGTAAAAAAGTGGCCTTAACTAAAATAATTCAGAAGTAAATACCAACCTAAGCAAATAACAAACAATCAGTAGGCTACAAATAAATGAAATACATAGACTACTTAAATATTTCAAACTAGCCTGTATGATCATGGCTTCACCCGCTGTTTTTTTTAGGATATAAAATTGCCAACGCTTAAATTCAGGGTAAAAGCTACCTCCATATTAAAATTCATCCAAATCTTTGCAGCCGTTAAGAAATGCGGACAAAGATACTTACAAAAAATGTTCACATTTAAAATGTTATTATTATTGTGATGTGATAAAATTAACATAATTATATTCATAACAAAAAAAGGATATAAAATGAAAAACAAAATACTAACATTGAATGCAATGCGCACGGACTCATTTCCGTGTACCGACACCTTCCCTATGACAGAGAGCACGCGTTCGTCCAGAAGCGTTAGCCCTTCCTTTTTTGGGGGCCCACCACCTGTACGCATTGCATGCCCTCTGCATTCAGCAGCCTTGTGACGCACGCTGTACTTCAAGTTATTCCAATACTAGTAGAAAAAACAAGCATCATGCTAAAGCTTTTAAATCTGACATAAGTGTTATGAATACGAACATAAAACCCAGACACTTATCAACCATCACAAATTGTTAATATTACATCAGCTTCACTGGTGTGTAGGTGTGCATTTACTATGTAGTAGCGTTAGATAGTAAGGCTTTGTTTCAGAATGTCTGGTCAAGATAATAAGAACTTATCTATTAAATAAATACTGTGCTTGCGTCTTGCGTTTCACATTCATTAAAAAGGACTAACCATAAGATAAAAGCTTTTATTAATTTATGTCATATCAAGTTTCAAATAAAAGTTATTAGTTGGTTAGGGAGTTCAACAGAAAAAAATATGGTGTTACCATTTCCGCTGCCCGAGTAATAAAGAACTATGTGTCTGGATGATAATAAAGGATTGTGAAACGTGATGTAAGATAACCAAAAGTTTCATCATCCACATAATGATTAGCAACTAGGTACTTTTATAGCACATTCTGAAACAAACCCTTAGTATTGTTAGTTTGTAATATATGTTTCCCATTAAAAAAATGTAAGACCACATACATTTTTGTTTAGGTAACCATCAGCAAAGGCGGCTGGTGGCAAGTGCATGCGACAAGTCATGGCGTGGCTTGCAAATGAACATAAATCAAACAGGCATCCCAACAGTAATTTTCTTTTAAATTAAAAGTGGTTAATTCGATGCATTAAAAATAAATAAATAAACGAATTTACTTACATTTCGCCATTTCGCGCCAGTTTTCGTGACGCCTTCGCCAAGGGAGTTCAGCGAAGACGCCAAGGCCTCCCACCTCTCGGAGGTTTCATGTTTGGCCAATGGGCCGCTGTTTACCAGCTGACCCAAAGCAAGTGCCCTATTGTCTTCTATAAACTGGAGCAGAAGCTCCATCTGCCTAGGGCTTACTTGTTTGGGTGCTGGCATCATGAAATTTCTGAAACGAACATTTATACGATAGGTCACACTGTTGTTCATATTATAATAAAACATGCTTCCTTACTTATTGTCGCGAAGGGTGTCAAGAGTAAGGTAAGATAAATATGCTTCGCTACTAAATATAATACCCCCCACGAATGTTTCTGGAAAGACTTATGATTCTCATGTGGGTTTCCCTAACAATAAATAGTCAACTTTCTTACCTATGTCCTGTCCCAGATATACCTACTGATATCTGTTATGTATATAGCACCTCTCTGTTAGCACCTGCAAGTATAAAACACTATTAGTGACACCTAAGTATCTCCGCGTCAGTAATTAGAATTATTGATTTAGATTACATTCAACTCAAATATATTCTCTGGTGATATTCACGACCTTAGCGATAGTCTGCTGTAACAATCACCTTATCATTTATATAACAGGATCTTTCATTGCTGAGGAGCCACCTTCTGACAACCCCTATCTTGGGCGAGTGACTCTATGCCAAGCAGAAGCTCTTGCCTTCTCTGCTATAAGGGAAGGACTTTGATCTTAATCGTCATTGTTCCTGTATGTATTACATATTAAATATATAGAAAGTTGAAGTACTCGACATTTCGATACTTAGCTGTCTGTTATCTTACTTGCCCGTGTGGAAGTAGTCAACTTCAACTCTTATTGAATGGCCTCTTTTGTGGAGTGGTGCCACCACAATTTCGCCAATGCAACGTATTGAGATAAACTAGCAAACGAAGGAGATTGACCGGTGAAAACAAATTTATTTAATTATAATTCCACTTCGCAGCATTCACAAAAAACAAACTATCTGAGAAAATCCCGAGACATAGAGATAACATCATAGACAATATTCTAAAGTAAAGAAGTAAAGTTTGTTGCGAATTGCGTTTTGATATTGCTTTTTGAGAAAACAGTACATTCCGTAAAATAACAAATTCTACTAATGATGGTTATTTGTGCTATGTACAAAATGTTTCATCAGCATAACGGAAATATTTTATAAAGTTAATGCACTTATTTGCGAACGCCTGCCACAAAGTGCCAGCCCATCATAATTATGTTCCAGTACAAAGGTTTTCGGAATCGAAACGCCGAAAAAGTACCGACTTGCTTCACTTGTAGTCATTCGTTTGCATTCGTTCATTAGCGATCGCGAGCCAAGACACTACGTAATACCAAAAATCGATAGATTTCGCACACCAATCGATCGATTCACGGCCCCAGTCGCGATCCCGATCAAAGTTTCATAATAAGGCAGCTCAACCTCGCACTGAGTCGGCATTTGGCTCTGTCTACACTAATATTATAAAGAGGAAAGATTTGTACCTATTTTTGTATGTTTGTATGTTTGTAATGAATAGGCTCCGAAACTACTGAACCGATTTGAAAAATTCTTTCACTGTTGGGAAGCTACACTATCCCCGGGTGACATAGGCTATATTATATTTTGTAGCGACGCCGAAGGCCGAGCTTACACTCGTGCGAAGCCGGGGCGGACGGCTAGTTGTAAATAAAAAGCTTTGCCTTTGGTCTCTCGGGTGCAGATCTCGGCCTTCAGCCTCGCAAAAGTGTGATGCTCCGCTTTCAGCCTTGATGGCGTTGTCCTATCTCCTACGACCTCATCGGCACCAGGGCTCAACTTGTCTTACAACTTTTTTCAGTGGATTATAGTGATGTCGTCCCAGTTGGCGGCGGTGTCAGTGGGCGGAGCTGTCACCTACCCTACGTTACTGATTGAGCGGTTTCGGACAAATGACACCTCTATGCAACTGGATATGGATACGAAAACTTGGATTGGTATGATCTTGAATATTTCCATTTATTAAGCTATTGCATAGCTTCTATCGCGGGCCTTGAGCGTGGAGACCGAATCCAGAAATTCCGTAACGAAAATTACCTGAGACCCCCCACTCCGACCTCTCACCGCTAGATGGCGTTGTAAAATATGTTTGATAAAAGAACGACATACATTGAGTTGTAAAACCTACATCATTTTATTTGTTACAAGTAAATAAATAATTATAATTGCATAAGTTGATAAAAAATGCTTTGCAATAGCTTTACCGCGGAAGTCCCCGAGTGCCACACGTCTTTTTTATTATTAACTAGGAATATGCTTGTATTTGACCGCAAACTCGTAAGATAAAAATAAAACTAATATCACAGGAAGAGCCTTTTAGTAGACTAATAATATACAACCATTTCAGGGTCCATATACGGCTTAGCAGGAATACCATCTATTCTTATGCCGATTATAGCTCAGAAGATTGGAAGGAAATGGGGATATATTACAGCCTGCCTATGCATTATGTTAGGGTGGATCTTTGCGTATAGAGCTACCTCTGCTGCTGAAATACTAATAAGTGAATCATTCCATGGATTAGGTAGTAATGGTTTGTTACCGGTATGTTATATAGCCATGACGGAAATGCTGGCACCGAAATATCGCCATATTTCGATGCAAGCGTTCGGCATAGCGCAAGGAGTGGGCATGGCTGCATGCGGGATCCTCGGTCGATATCTGCACTATAAAATAGTTAGCATTTTAATGTTAGTTCCCATAGCAACTGCTACAGCATTAGCTTTGATATGGATTGAGTCACCATCCTGGTTTGCTTGTAGAGGAGAATTTGACAAATGTGAACGAGCGTTTATAAAATTACGAGGCGTGGATGAATTGTCCAAGATTGAACTACTAAGCCTGATCACAGCACAAAAAGAAAATTTGAGCAGTACATCACGAGAAAAAGTAACGATAAAAAAGTTAAGGGAGAAAATAGCTAGAAAAGATTTTTACTTGCCAAGTTTTCATATCTTTGTCGTCCTGCTTATAATGTACTGGGGCGGAAATGATGCCATTTATATTTATTTTATAGAAATAGTTAAAAAATCTACTAACAGTGACAACACTGTTTTTTATGCTAGCATTATTATGTATATTATAGTTCTGGGGGGATTATGTATAACCAACATAGTTATAAGGAAATATAAAAATAAAACTGTACTTTTCTGTGGTGCGAGTGGTGCTGTGGCATGTTTACTGATATCTAGTTTATTATCTGGTTTAAAAACTGTAGGTGTATTGTCTGATAGTTCTTCGTTACTAGTGTATTCTTTGATAGTTTATATAGCGTGTTCTAGCATTGGGTTTCATAGTATAGTGTTCATCATAGCAGTAGAGTTAATGCCTGTCAAGCACAGAAGTTTGGGCGGCGCATTGCTTATCTTATTTAACTGTATATTATACGCATCCTCACTCAAATTGTCACCTTATATTACACAATACATAGGCTTATGGTGCACATTTCTAGTTTACGCATTAAACATCTCAGCATGTCTATGGTTTATATTGAAATATGTGCCGGAAACTAAAGAAAGAAGCCTGCAAGAGCTCGAAGATTACTATATGTTTGGCAGATTTATACAAAGGAGTGTTGAAGAAGAATCAAATTGTTTGCAGTCACAACTTGGTAACACCGACACCATAGGCCCAACTCAATACCGCTCGGTCGGTAGGGACAAGATGGTCATTCAGTAGATTATGTTAACAAGGATTTTGATTGATGTAGGTACAATAGGTATGTTATCTAACTATCTATAAATTATAAGAGTACGTTTCATAAAACGATCATTCGCTCTCGGCAAAATGTTTGGAACAGCTGATATTTTTTCGCGATTTTATGTTTGTTACTACAGTAAAAGATGTGTACTGGGAAGACAATATCTGCTGCATCACAGCTAACGCTAAAGCAGCAGGCATGGCATTACCTATTTTTCTGTAACCTTAATTGATAACAATAAATAATGTTGTATTTGTATAACAGACCCCTTTCGGCTAAGTAAGTAGGTACCTACTACATCCTTTCTGCGTAACCGTGTACAGTAAGATATTTTGTATTGTTGCCATATGAAATAAGTTTTGTGAAAATTGTGTAAAAATGCCATCTATATTTTAATAAAGTATCTAAGTATTTGCCTAATGGTTTTTGTTTCTCTTTCGTTTTAGTCTCATTTCCTGATCAAGATGAACTACCAACCAAATAGGCCGATTTAGACTCCGACAAAAAATTTACTACAGAAGTCCTGTCGCCTTTTTTTAGATAATGCGACATAGGCGCCTCGCCTAATTAATACCTACTTATCTTAAAAATAGCATAGCATAGAGACTGTCGATAGACCTATGAGGGGGCTTTTCGATGTTGTAAAATTTACCATCATTTCTAGCATAATGATTGACGCCCTGTTTAATTTCACATAAAGCTCCTTTTTTAAATTGTATAATATAGGCTTGCGCTTGACCGCCAACACGCTTGATGTTAAACGAAGCAGGGGAAAAGTAGGTATGCCAATTAGAATTGGTGCCATTACACAGCCCTGTTGCACTCTTCTCCTCGTTGCAAAAGGGTTTGATATCTCTCCGTAAAAACAACAAAAATATATATTATGGTATTGTTTTCTCATGTGACGTCAAGACCTTCAGTCGACAAAACAGTTCTAAGGCTATTGGCATTACAATAACTATGAACTCCTTATTTACATAATTTGCACGTTCATGCGTATCTACGTAAATATTGCATTCAGATGACAACAGTTGTGAAGGTAAAGGTACCTACTTCACATTCATTCATTCATTCATGAGCGTAGTTCTTGTCGGTGGAGTAACTTCCAGGCTTGACGGTCTTCCATAGATATACAATCTATGTATGTTTTATCATAGCTAAAACGTTATCTAATTAGACGACAAAAATTTGTAACTGCAAAGTCGCGCCACCGCAACGTACATTATGGAAAGTTGTCTAGAAGAGATTGCTCTTACAGCTGCTTAGCAAAAGCTGCATACGCCCAAAAAAATTTTTTTTTACTTTTATTTTAAATATTACTGTTGTAAAATATGATGCAGGTAATTAATAAGCTAATCTGACCTGAACAATAGCTTCGTAAAGTAATTATTCGACTTCCCATCCTTATATTTAATGTGATGCCAAAAAAACGTAGGGTTTTTAGGGTTCCGTACCCAAAGGGTAAAACGGGACCCTATTACTAAGGCTCCGCTGTCCGTCCGTCTGTCCGTCTGTCCGTCCGTCTGTCACCAGGCTGTATCTCATGAACAGTGATAGTTAGACAGTTGAAATTTTCACATATGATGTATTTCCGTTGCCGCTATAACAACAAATAAGGTCAACTCGGCGAAGACCGTCTGTCGGGAAAGATCGTACAACAAGAATTACTACGAATTCAGCAGAACTACGCAGATGGCAATACCATCACCGGAACAATAAAACCATTTAAGTTCTTATTAATTGATATAGATGGCGGTATTTATAGTGTGAAAACGGAAAAAAATGCGGTTGTTAATTTAGTACGGTGAGCACCTTTGCATTGGAGTGTGCCAGGTGCTTACAAAAAAAAGAATTTAAAAAGAAAATTCAGATATTCAACAGATCTATGCAAATAAGTTTATTCTTCATTAATTTATCTATTTGATTATTAAATTACATTAGTATTATAGACGTTTTTTAGTAATTTATGGTTGGTGAAAATAAAAACTAACCTCAAAATATGTTGCGGGGAAGTCCGTATAGGTCTTGGAGGGTAATAAATGTCATATGCCGGTCTTCGCCTCTTACAGAAATCGTCAACCTTTGGTGTTTTGTTAAGCCTTTCTAGAATACCTATATAAATTATCAAAGTGTCCTAAATATAGAGTTCTACAAAGTAGCACATACTATTAAATCAAGAATATATGTCCGGTTTTTTTTTTAAATATAATGTTATGTATCTTGTATAATCAAAGTATATGTGTAACATATGTGTAGGTTTTCAGTTCCGTACTCAAAAGATACCAAATTCTGCTGTCTGTCCATTCGTCTGTCACAGGGTCAGCACTGTGAGCACACTCTCGTGAGTGACGGTGAGTGATTATTTCAACCACTCAGATTTGCTGTTATGGTCACGTGACCGATTTTCTATTGATCTGATTGGGAGAGATAATTAATTACTTATAGTCACTCACGATAGGGTACTAGGCGTAATTTATTTCGATTTTTAGTTTTAATTTATTTTAGCCATGGGAAAATATATGCGAAAAACGGAAAAAGGGTCATATTCGAAAGAGAAATTAAAAGAAGCTATACTAGAAGTTCAAAGTTTTGTACCCCTGGAACTGCAACGTAGCCGGTCTTACCCGACAATTGCAGCATCTTGCGAAATAAGCGTAATAAAACCTTATTCCTGAGAGTTAGGGTACAAATATTAAGTTGTTACAGGAACTGGCGTTCGTACACTGATTCATTCACACAGGTCTTCGTATCTATAACTACGCCAACTACCGCTAACCTGGGAAATTTGCCACTAGACGGTCTTAACCGACATGGGAGCCAAATCCGTCTATTTCTCTGTGTTTTCAAAAATCGTTTTTATTTTCTGAACTGATAGTTTCTTTGTCATTTTGACATATTTATTGTCAGATCATCTAAATATATTATTATATAGTTTAACCAAATTTGGATTTAAGATTATAGAATAGCCACAATAAGACCATTTGTATTTTTTTAAATTTAGTATGCCGGTCTTCGCCGAGTTGACCTTACAAAAAATATATATAATAGGTCGGGGAAAAAGTCTTTTCGTATTTTGTATGTATAAAGTTGTAGTAAAATCTCATCGGTTGTACTGTTTGTATCTGGCTGGTTTTGATAACATTAAAAATATGACATTTTAAAAAAGGAATACAAAAAGTAAAAAGCAATTTCCCGCCATTTTTCAATTGTTTTTTTGTCCGATAAAATGAGCGAATCTAACGAAGAAATTCGATATATTTTGAAGTTTTATTACAAAAAAGGGAAAAATGCGACACAAGCCGCGAATAAAATATGTGACGTTTATGGACCTAATGCAGAGCCATCAAGAGTAGCACAATGTTGGTTCAAGCGTTCTCAGTCCGGGAATTTTGATGTCAAAGATGCAGCTCGCTCTGGTCGCCCTGTTACGGATAAAGTAATTGCCATTTCTGAAAAAGTGGAGCAAGATCGGCATATTAGTAGTTACGACGTAGCTGAAGAACTGGGGATCGACCACAAAACAGTTTTGACCCATTTGAAAAAGTCTGGTTATACAAAAAAACTCGATATTTGGATGCCACACGAGCTCACTGAAAGAAACCAAATGAATCGTGTACTCATTTGCGATTATCTGTTGAAACGTAACGAAAGTGAACCGTTTTTGAAAAGATCGATCACTGGTGATGAAAAATGGATCACCTACGACAAGAATGTGCGCAAACGATCATGGTCAAAGGGCAGTGAAGCACCACAGACTGTAGCGAAACCCGGATTAACACGTAATAAGGTGATGCTGTGTGTATGGCGGGATTGGAAGGGCATCGTTCATTATAAGCTTTTACCGCCGGGCAAAACCATCGATTCGGATCTCTACTGCCAACAGCTGATGAGACTCAAACAAGAAATTGAGAAAATACGGCCGGAATTGATCAACAGAAAGGGCGTGGTCTTTCATCATGATAACGCCAGACCGCACACATCTTTGGCCTCTCAGCAACAATTGAGAGAGCTTGGTTGGGAAGTGTTAATGCATCCACCATATAGCCCTGACCTTGCACCCTCAGATTTCCACCTGTTTCGGTCTCTTCAGAATTCTTTGGGTAGTGTTAGATTAACATCCAGAGAGGACTGTCAAAACTACTTGTTGCATTTTTTTGATCAGAAGTCCCAAAATTTCTACAGCAACGGGATCATGTCACTACCTACAAGATGGCAACAAGTTATCGAACAAAATGGCACATATATATTATAATTAAATGTAATTAAACTTGAAAAAAATATGTCTTGAATTTGTTAATAAAATACGAAGAAACTTTTTCCCCGACCTTATATATATATATTTAAGGGGGCTACCATACAACAAACGTGATTTTTTTGCTCGTTTTTGTTCGATATTGATAACGGCAACAGGTAGACGCTTGATATATTCACAGAATATTTAGTTATATATTGACTTTAAAAATAAATGATTAAATTAAAATAATATTAATATTTAAGGACTCCCATACAAAAAACGTGTTTTTTGCCGTTTTTATAGAAAATGGTACGGAACCCTTCGTGCGCGAGTCCGACTCGCACTTGGCCAGTTATTTTGTAAGTTACCACACATTATTACCAAAAAATCTTGCCAATCAAAGTCAAAGTTTTTCTGTTTTGTGTTTTTGTCAATAAAATATAAATTAATTAATATCTGGGACATTTTTGCACACACGGTCACCTGACCCCAAACTAAGCAAAGCTTGTAATATGGCTGCCAGAGACTGATATACGTTCATATATACTTATTTTTAAATACATACTTAAATAGATATTAACACCTAGACATAGAACAAACACAAATGTTCATCACACAAATGTTTGTCCTAGATGGGAATCGAACCCACGCCCCCAAGCACAGAAGTTAGGTTCACTACCAACTGCGCCACCGGGCCAGTCAATGGGCAATGGCACTACGGATACAGATACTGAGGAAAATCTAAGGAGAACATAAATTTCAAAATCGGACTAGCTATCGGTTGACAAGGCTGTAGGAGGTAGAATAGGAAGAACCACATAAATATAAATACTTATACTTACATTAAACAAAACAACACAAAACATTAAACGAAAAACATTATCTTTCTTCTTGGGCAGTCGGATAAATATATTATTAAGTTGCAAGTGCTTGTTAGTAGTTATATAAAAAAATAAAACTCTCTGGTTTCCAACCAGCCCATAACAATGCCATGGAATATAGCTATAATATAAATAAAGGTGCGGGCGAAGCGAGCAAAAAACATTGCATACGTATCAGAGCTTATGAAAAGGTGTGAGCAAAGCTAGCAAAAACATTTTGCAACAGGTAGCGTAGCGAGCGAATAACTTTTCTTTTGCAAACGCATAAATTTCCTCGAAGATTCATTGGGAAAAAATATGCGACCAAAACGAGCGCAAAATGATGATGATGATATAAATTGTTAACAATTTATATCATAATTGGCTATAAAATTTGAGAGTTGCCCTCGATTGCCCTGGGATCCCATCATCAGATCCTGACTTTCGTGACAATGGGACCAAATTGGAAGTATACCCGATCAAAAATTTTTTTTTTGAAATCGGTCAACAGTTGCCTGAGATATCGGTGAAATGTTTGTAATGTTTGAAATGTTTAAATGTATATGTTACGGCTAAAACCCGAAGTGCGGCTGCACCTAGTTTTAACCGGTTAGAACTAGGTGTAGCCACTTATTCTTGGTTAAACCTAGTACGAGCCGATTGTTTTCGGGTAAAACTAGGTCTAGCCTTCATCATGCCGGCTACAACTAGGTCCAGCCATTCCCTGTTGGATAAAACTAGGTCTATCCGATATCATTCCGGCTAGAACTAGGTCCAGACAATCCATGTTAGATAAAACTAGATGCAAACAAGTATGAACAAGTAACAGGCGCCTGGCTCACGCGAGTCGCGCGCCCCTGCCGCCCGCCACCCGTACACCCACGTTTGCCCTTGCGCTTTGAGTTTAGTACGCGTTGTGCCGTTGTACAAAACAGACGTACTTTCTTGTTTTTGCGCACTCATACGTTCGAATTCAGAATGGCTGTGAATGAAGACCTACAGACTATGAAGTTAAGTTTTTTGGAACAGTTTCAGTGTTTATTAGCCACAAAACATGGTGAAAATCAAAGTTACATGAATGATGTGCAGTATTCCAAGTTTATAGAAGACGTTAAAGCTGCCAAATATCCACGAAACTTTCTACGTTGCAATATCGCCGTCTGAAGCGCTTCGATGTTTGTTGTATTGGCGACATCGAAAAGTTGATTTCTCCTGTGTCGAGCACCGAAAATGCCGAAAATATCAAATATTACGTCAAGAATGAAGACTTGTTTGATGTTCTTCATGAAATACATCTGTGCGTTGGGCACGGCGGAAGAAACAGAATGGTTGCAGAAGCTAAAAAGAAGTAAATGCTTATGACTTGGATGGCTGACGAGAACTGCCAAAAATGGTCAGAAGGCTTACGTACTTTACTTTACGTTACTTATTCAGCTAATGAAAAATAGAGCTTACCATCACGGAATCAAAAGATCGCCGTACCAGGCAATGTTCGGTTCTGATGTAAAGGTCGGGCTGAAATCATCTGATCTGCCACCTGAAGTCCTTGCAAATATAGAAAGTGAGGAAGATCTTGAGAAAATTCTTAGAGAGTTAGATGAGAGTGATGAAGCTACTAAAGAGAATGAGCCATCAAAAGAGAATGAGCCATTAACATCAGGATCAGGAAGTTGCCAGAAAACAATCGAAATGACATATTGCGGGCTCTGTGACCAGAATGAGGAGAAAAAATGTAAACTGTGTGAAAAGAAACTAAAAATTGACACTAACAGGAAAGGCGCACAGGAAGGTTTGGTAAAACAAGCTATAAAAATGACGGCTTCATCAAATGAAAAGTTTCCCCCATGTAAAGTCGGTGATACAGTCCAAGTAAAAATTCCTGACGTGGACAGAGGTAGAGGCGACTTTCCCAATGTGTTAATGGTTGTACTTGAATGTAACGACAAGGGGTTATACAAATTAGGAAACAAACACGGCACTATAACAGAACTATTTTCAAGAAATCAGTTCACTGTGTGTGAGTCAAAATTTTTAGATATCGACATTGTTTCACCCGAAAAGAAATCACTACGCCAAATAGCCAATGCACAATCGACCTCTGGTGGGCAAGGCTATAAAAGATGCAACTGCAAAACCAAATGTGGCAACAAAAAGTGCCTTTGCAAAGCTGCTGGTATTTTGTGCAACTCAAAATGTCACTCAAGTTTAGGTTGTTCTAATAAATAGTTTATGTCACTTTATAAAAGTGTGATTTATAATTATAATAATATTCTTTAAATTATAATATGCAACTATTGTCTGTTGTTAAAAAAATGTTCCTGATTGTTCCTATTATATTAAAAATTGTACTCCTAATAATTTGTGTTAATTATAACAATGTGATTTATAAGAATAAAAAAACTCTCTACGTTTCTTATTATTGGGTGTTTTTTTAATATCTAAAAAAGCTCTGCCGATAGCATGCCGGCTACAACTATGTACAGCCAATCCCTGTTGGATAAAACTAAGACACTCGTTGCTGCTGCAGACGCTGTGAGTCACACTCGCTAGTAGAACTGCAGTAGATCAGCAGCACCTGGTGCTCACAACCTGCAGAGGCGCGTGCCTCGCTACGCCCTCCACCCCGCGCCGCTGCTGCAGATGCTGTGAGTCATGAGTGTGACGCGAGGCGGAAGGCGTGGCGGGGCACGCATCTAAGTTTTATCCAACAGGGATTGTCTGGACCTAGTTCTAGCCGGAATGATATCGGATAGACCTAGTTTTATCCAACAGGGAATGACTGGACCTAGTTGTAGCCGGCATTATGAAGGCTAGACCTAGTTTTACCCGAAAACAATCGGCTCGTACTAGGTTTAACCAAGAGTAAGTGGCTACACCTAGTTCTAACCGGCTAAAACTAGGTGCAGCCGCGCTTCGGGTTTTAGCCGTAACATATATAACATTTAAAAAACAGAGTGGAACATAGAACCTCCACCTTTTTTGAAGTCTGTTAAAGGTGAATTTAATTTCTTAAAAAAAACAATTAGTAAAACAGCACACAGCTTATGTGAAGGTGCGTGTATGTTATGTATGCGTGAAACTGAACCACGTGACCCTAGTCGGGACTTTGCTTTACTATGACTATGATGGTTATAACTTTTCAGTAGGAGGCGTAAGTTGACAGCACAAACGACTTTGCTTTCAATTCATGGCTTTTCATAATAAACAACTAACTAATATGGAGTACTAAATTGTAGCTACTATACGGAACACTCATAGTCACAAAAAATACAGTTGTCTTGTTTTTATTACCACAAAATTATACACCTGCCCGAGTTCATAAAAGCCTATATTTTATGAATAACACGATACAAAATGTTTAGTAATTTAGTAGACACACATTCACAGACTGATATGATTATACGATTTACGAATTCAAATAAATAATCATTAGATTAATTTAAGCCTAGGTTCAAAACCTTGCCGGTTAATAAAATTGTAATTTAAAAAGTATTAGAGAAGTAGCTACTAAATATGACGTTATCACCAATTTGGAGACAAGTAAGTAATTTTTGTTTATTTTTATTTTCTGGGAATTTAGATTTATACTATTTCCTTTGGAATTACATATAATACCTATAACCGATACAATCTTTACGTGTTCAGCTGCTTATTTTAAGACGCCCTGAGTGTGTTTTTTTGTCATTTTCATCTCTACGATTGTATTATTCTATGTATAGAAGATATAGGTATAAAGCCCATTGGTTACCTAACCTATTATAAGTCACGTTGCCAGATGACAGTACTTCACTACTTTCAGAGTTTTATGACTATCTGGAAACCCATTTTAGTCCATGGGCCCGCGACGATTAGACCTTCGTTTATTATCATGTACAAAAGGCCTTTTTTGAATATTTATATTCGCGGGACTGATTTAAAATAGGATGCGGTATATTTTGTGTTTTAAATGCTAACATAGAATAAAACCAAGAGAATGTAATACTCCTACTCCATGCATTGGAATGAATCACCAAAGAGGTTGTAAGGCCTATAACATCCTAGATTTATACGTTCATTCATCTAAGAAGGTTCCTTAATTTAAATAAAAAGTTTTAATCTGGCTGATTATCTGAATGACAGTTTCAAAATTTTAATAGCTATGTCAATAACATTCTCTTTACTTTGGACCTCCTTGCTTGAGGCTATGTGAAGATCCTCATATTACGTTTCGAGTAACGAAGAAATAAATCATTGATTTTTAATTTATTTTATGTAATAATAAAGAATTAAAATAATTGATATAAGATAGCCTATGTTTTAATCTGGTAATTTCTAAGCATATTCGTGAAAACCGCAATTAAATCCGTCCAGTGGTTTAGGAGATGTGCGCGGACAAACAAACAAACAGACAAAAATTCTAAAAACTGTCCTATCGTGTTCAGCTGCTTATTTTAAGACGTCCTGTGTAATTATTTTTATGTTATCTCGCAATTACAGATTTTTTTATCTCTACGTTTTTATTATATGTTATGTATAGATATAGAAGATAGATAGAAGATAGATGTCCGTAATACAGATATAAACGATCACCGACTATGAAGTTTGGATCTCGGTTCATCATCATCAGCCAAAAGACGTTCACTGCTGAACAAAGGCCTCCCCCTTTAACCTCCACACTGAACGACATCCTGCCATCTGCATCCACTGGATGCCCGCGACTCTCACAATGTCGTCGGTCCATCTAGTGGGAGGCCTACCTATGTTGCGTCTTGCGGTTCGCGGTCTCCACTCAAGAACCTTTCTTCCCCATCGGTTATCAGTTCTTCGAGCGATGTGGCCTGCCCATTGCCACTTCAACTTGTAGATTTTTATAGCTATGTCGGTGACCCTGGTTCTTTGCCGAATATCTATGTTCCGAATTTTATCGCGTAAAGAAACTCCGAGCATAGCTCTCTCCATTGCCCGTTGTGTGACTCTGAGTTTTTCCAAAAGACCAACAGTTAAGGACCACGTCTCAGTACCATATGTCATCACTGGCAACACACACTGGTCAAAGACCTTTGTCTTTAGGCACTGTGGTATCTTGGACGAGAAGATTTCACGCAATTTCCCGAACGCTGCCCATCCGAGTTGGATTCTTCGGGCGACCTCTTTGCCTAAGTTGGACTTACCTAACTGAACAATCTGTCCAAGATAGGTGTACAGTAATGATCAACAACTTCGAGAGTATCGTTCCCAACATTGACCGGCACGGGTACAACATGGACATTGTACATGATTTTTGTCTTATCCATGTTCGTTTTAAGACCCACCTGTTGGGAAAGGCTACTGAGGTCGCTGAGCATTATATTGAGGTCCTCCAGCGACTCTGCCATGATAACTATATCATCGGCAAAACGAAGGTGAGTGATGTATTCGCCATTAATGTTGATGCCCAATCCGTTCCAGAGAAGCTTGAAAACGGTTCACGGTTGCTTTGAATTTATTTAAAACAAGTTTAACTTAAAACTATAGTGAGAATCATGAAAACTTCGACTAGTATAGAAGATATGATTTACTTCTAAGTGTGGTAAAAGGCACTATACATATCACTCGGGGGACCTCGCTACGCTCGTGGCGCAAATGCGACCCTCCTGGCATTCAGTAATGTAGGTAGGTACTTTTGTATTGTAGGTACCTACTATATGCACATATTTTAATTACTTGATTTTATACATTGTGTTTCGACTCAGAGGCCGCATCGCTCAACGATTCATTATGAAAGGCGTCAATTGGACGGAGATGGAGTTCGGAATTCGGATCTCAACCTCGCACTGAGTCGGCCTTTGGCTTTGTTGTAAATAAAAAGCTTTGCCTTTGGTCCCTGGGGTGCAGAGCTCGGCCTTCAGCCTCGCACAAGTGTGATGCTCAGCTTTCAGCCTTGATGGCGTTGTCCTATCTCCTACGACCTCATCGGCACCAGGGCTCAACGTGTCTCACAACTTTTTTCAGTGGATTATAGTGATGTCGTCCCAGTTGGCGGCGGTGTCAGTGGGCGGAGCTGTCACCTACCCTACGTTACTGATTGAGCGGTTTCGGACAAATGACACCTCTATGCAACTGGATATGGATACGAAAACTTGGATTGGTATGATCTCGAATATTTCCATTTATTTTTATTATGATTTAGGAATAGGCTTGTATTTGACCGCGAACTTGTCTGATAAAAACAAAACGAATGATATCACAGGAAGAGCCTTTTAGTAGACTAATAATATACAACCATTTCAGGGTCCATATACGGCTTAGCAGGAATACCATCTATTCTTATGCCGATTATAGCTCAGAAGATTGGAAGAAAATGGGGATATATTACAGCCTGCCTATGCATTATGTTAGGGTGGATCTTTGCGTATAGAGCTACTTCTGTTGCTGAAATACTAATAAGTGAATCATTCCATGGATTAGGTAGTAATGGTTTGTTACCGGTATGTTATATAGCCATGACGGAAATGCTGGCATCGAAATATCGCCATATTTCGATGCAAGCATTCGGCATAGCACAAGGAGTGGGCATGGCTGCATGCGGGATCCTCGGTCGATATCTGCACTATAAAACAGTTAGCATTTTAATGTTAGTTCCCATAGCAATTGCTATAGCATTAGCTTTGATATGGATTGAGTCACCACCCTGGTTTGCTTGTAGAGGAGAATTTGACAAATGTGAACGAGCGTTTATAAAATTAAGAGGCGTGGATGAATTGTCGAAGATTGAACTACTAAGCCTGATCACAGCACAAAAAGAAAATTTGAGCAGTACATCACGAAAAGTAACGATAAAAACAGTATGGGAGAAAATAGCTAGAAAAGATTTTTACTTGCCAAGTATTCATATTTTTGTTGTACTCCTTATAATGTACTGGGGCGGAAATGATGCCATTTATGTTTATTTTATTGATATAGTTAAAAAGTCATCTAACAGTGACATCACTGTTTATTATGCTAGTATTTTTATGTATATTATAGTTCTGGGGGGATTTTGTATAACCAACATAGTTATAAGGAAATATAAAAATAAAACTGTTCTTTTCTGTGGTGCGAGTGGTGCTGTGGCATGTTTACTGATATCTAGTTTATTATCTGGTTTAAAAACTGTAGGTGTATTGTCTGATAGCTCTTCGTTACTAGTGTATTCTTTGATAGCTTATATAGCGTGTTCTAGCATTGGGTTTCATAGTATAGTGTTCATCATAGCAGTAGAGTTAATGCCTGTCAAGCACAGAAGTTTGGGCGGCGCATTGCTTATCTTATTTAACTGTATATTATACGCATCCTCACTCAAATTGTCACCTTATATTACACAATACATAGGCTTATGGTGCACATTTCTAGTTTACGCATTAAATATCTCAGCATGTCTATGGTTTATATTGAAATATGTGCCGGAAACTAAAGAAAGAAGCCTGCAAGAGCTCGAAGATTACTATATGTTTGGCAGATTTATACAAAGGAGCGTTGAAGAAGAATCAAATTGTTTGCAGTCACAACTTGGTAACACCGACACCATAGGCCCAACTCAATACCGCCCGGTCGGTAGGGACAAGATGGTCATTCAGTAGATTATGTTAACAAGGATTTTGATTGATACAATAGGTATGTTATCTAACTATCTATAAATTATAAGAGTACGTTTCATAAAAGGATCATTCGCTCTCGACAAAATGTTTGGAACAGCTGATATTTTTTCGCGATTTTATGTTTGTTACTACAGTAAAAGATGTGTACTGGGAAGACACTATCTGCTGCATCACAGCTAACGCTAAAGCAGCAGGCATAGTTACCTATTTTTTTGCAACCTTATTTGATAACAATAAATAATGTTGTATTTGTATAACAGACCCCTTTCGGCTAAGTAAGTACCTACTACATCCTTTCTGCGTAACCCTGTACAGTAAGATATTTTGTATTGTTGCCATATGAAATAAGTTTTGTGAAAATTGTGTATAAATGCCATCTATATTTTAATAAAGTAACTAAGTATTTGCCTAATGGGTTTTGTTTCTCTTTCGTTTTAGTCTCATTTCCTGATCAAGATGAACTACCAACCAAATAGGCCGATATAGACTCCGACAAAAAATTTACTACAGAAGTCCTGTCGCCTTATTTTAGTAAATTTACAAATAGGTATTGTCAAAGCCATATATTACTACATATTCACGATGGTAACAATGCTTAGAGCTTAATAATGCGACATAGGCGCCTCGCCTAATTAATACCTACTTATCTTAAAAATAGCATAGCATAGAGACTGTCGATAGACCTATGTTCGATGTGCTTTTCGATGTTGTAAAATTTACTATCTTTTCTAGCATAATGATTGACGCCCTGTTTAATTTCACATAAAGCTCTTTTTTTAAATTGTATAATAGGCTTGCGCTTGGCCGCCAACACGCTTGATGTTAAACGAAGCAGGGGAAAAGTAGGTATGCCAATTAGAATTGGTGCCATTACACAGCCCTGTTGCACTCTTCTCCTCGTTGCAAAAGGGTTTGATATCTCTCCGTAAAAACAACAAAAATATATATTATGGTATTGTTTTCTCATGTGACGTCAAGACCTTCAGTCGACAAAACAGTTCTAAGGCTATTGGCATTACAATAACTATGAACTCCTTATTTACATAATTTGTACGTTCATGCGTATCTACGTAAATATTGCATTCAGATGACAACAGTTGTGAAGGTAAAGGTACCTACTTCACATTCATTCATTCATGAGCTTAGTTCTTGTCGGTGGAATAACTTCCAGGCTTGACGGTCTTCTGCAAGCGTTTTCACCACAGATCTAAAAAAAAATGACATCCTAAATCTATGGATTTCACCACCCGGTACGACATGACATTAGCCTTCTCTTTTAATTAGTCTAAGATATAGATATAGAGAATATCTGGGACATTTTTTGCACACACGGTCATCTGACCCATACTAAGCAAAGCTTGGTCCTAGGTGGGAATCGAAGTATCGAACCCACGCCCTCAAGCGCAGGCAAGTTCACTACCAACTGAGCCACCGGGGCATCTACTTCACAAGTATGCTGAAATAGATAGGCATATTTTCAAGCGTTAAACACATTAGTTAATTAAAATAAGCATATTTCGATTAGTATTTTGCGAAAGCGATTCATATGATAGGTAAGGTACCTACCTACTTATATACCTACGACTAGACATCTTTTGGAAGCTGCGATATGATCTAAGGTACTCGCCACCGCAATCGCAGTGGTAAGTACCTACTCTTTTCTTGGTTTAACGTGTTTATCTATCATTTGTATTAAAAATAATATCTATTTATTACAATTTATTTGAAGGTCCCAACTATTGAAACTGCTTCTCGATGGGAATAACGTTTTATGTTATATTCATTATGTTATATTAGGAATTATTCCTAACGAGTCACAGAAGGGGACACCAATGAAAGGAAAAATCAAACAGCTTTATTCTAATTCTAGAATATAATTATCTACTCATCACACTTTATTTACAGAATTATTTATACATCATTATTTCTTATCAAGGACGCAACAGGCGTCAAAGTGAAATTAAAATATTGCAAGAAAACCGTAGATTTTTTTCTTTGAATTTTGATTTCAAAATATTAAAAAAGTTTACGCGCTAACATTAAAGTTATGACTAGTTGTCATAACTTCATTACTGACAAAGATAAAAAAAAAACGAAAAAAATTTGAAATTATGATAGCCTAGGTTAGTTTAGTATAGAATAATTATAAAAAAAAAACATCTCAGAAATCATCATAGGGCCCTGATTCCAGAACTACAAACACGTTCGTAACGCGTCGCGTCAAGCTCAAAAAGTTGGCCTTTATTTACTAAGGAATAGAGCCCAAATTTTTAAGGGTTTACTTAACACGCCGTGTTACGTGCGTGTTTTAGTTATGGAATCACGGCCCTGACTATACGTACCTACAACATTTCAGTTATTTTACTATGGATACGGACGTTAAACAACCTATTAATTTTTATAACCTTGGTTCTTAATTCTAATAACAAAATTCGTTCTAATATCCGTAGAATAATAAATACTTAATGTTATTGAATGTCTACTAACTGCGATGCTATAATTATAATTAAGTACTTACCAGGTTTATAAAATCGAGTATACCTATATCTAACAGTGCGACAATGAGTCACAGAAGAGAGATATTTTTTCTAGTGGTGACAGTTGAAGGTGTCACTCGTGGGTGTCCCATGCACAGAAATTAGAAGTAAATAGAACGAAAATAAGAAGGAAAATCTGGCGCCAGCCATTATGTCAGAAACTTGATTGAGCATTCTTATTTAGATCAACGCGTCGAACTCCGCGTCACAGTTGCTAACTGATTCCGAATAACTGACGTTTCGTTTATATGGGTGCAATTGGCTACAACAAATTTCTTACAAAAATGCCTTGACAGCCATTCTTAATTTTTTTCTTCTGTGGTCCCATGCAACGAGTAACAGTGTTTCCGGTTGGGAATTTTCAAATAAAAAAAATCCATCGAGTAACATTGTGACAGTTTAGGGTTGAAGGCGTTACTCTTTGGGAACTAACTATCATTGCAATGTCTATGAGACACGGGTCAATCAGTCACTGGAAATAGGTTAGGTTTTATTTAGGTAATTACATATAACCTAGGCAGATATGCCTACACAATTTTAATTAAATACAACACATGCTTACATAGAGCCGTAAAAACGCTTGAATCGTAAGGTAAGTATATTGGTATGTACTTAATTTAGAATCACCATGAAGCTATATCATTAATAAGTGTTGTAGGCACGCAATTTGAGTCTAAAACTTGTCTAATCTACCTAGTAGGCACATAATATTAAAACCAATTATTATTTGCGACAAAATTTAAGCAATTCAGAAAGAAAATCAGTACGTAAAATGACTCAAATGAGTTTTTAGGACAAATAGTTTTCGAGATATCGTGATAAGCCAGTCAGTGAGTGAATATTTCGCTTAATCGCTTCTTTATAAATAAAAATTTAATTTTGTTATTGAGCGCATCACTTGAGAACAGTTGTTCCGATTTGTAAATTTTTTAATGGTCGTTATAGCCTGAATATGGATATAAGAGAGAAAAATTGGAATTGGAAAATTTGGATTGCAAGTTACCTGGAAAATTTGCTAAAATGCTTTTCTATGGGTTTTTCGTGTGAACTGAAGCCCGTTCATTATTTCAGCCATAGGATGTCGAAAAAGTTTTGGCCGTTTAGCGCGGCTTTAAATAATAGTTCTAATGTACTTAATTTTGATAGCATATTAGGGTCACCGGTCACTCACTCATTTCGGACGCAGCGAGGCATGGTCTGGTTGAAACCTAATACTCACGGAAGCCAATAGAAGTGCCTTACTTCGAGATTGTTTACAGACGTCACTTTTCGGAGCACATAATATGGATTCCTAATATAGATAAACAATTTGAAAATAGTAATAAGTCTAAGTAATAATTATGAATTTAAAAAACCGACACAAAATGTGTCGTATATACGCAAGTTTGTTTCCTTGGATGACATATTTTTGAAGTGAAAACTTCTTTAGGCGCGTTGGGTGAACATAAATCATGGAACTCGGGTCATCGTCACGCTGTAGGTATTGTGTGTTTTAAAACAGCGCCATCTCTTGTAGAATAGGCGAATTACTACTTAAGTTTTCACTTCTGACGTGCAGTCCTATGACTGACTTTTTTCCCAGTTTGATTTCAAAACCAAACGACTGAACCGATTTTGATAAAATTTCTAGAAGACCAATATGAAAGTATATACCTTGAAATAAAATCGGTTATAAATTACGGAGTTCTGAGATAACAAGCATTAAAAACCACCACCACCGGAGGATGGGCAGCAGCGTCCTAATAGTACACGGTGAACGTACTGCGATCCCCAAGCCGCCTGCCAAGCGTGGGGATTATGGCAACACCCCTCTCTATGAGGGAGGCCTTGTCCAACAGTGGACGGTAATTGGCTGATGATGTGTGTGTAAAGCATTAAAAAAACCAAATTGAGAAACCCTTCCTTTCTTAAATTAGTGTTTTTTTAGGCAAACAACGTTAATTGGAAGTCATAATATTCAACATGGATCTATCAATATAGGGAATTGTTTCCAGCGTTTTCAGACGAATACGAAAAGCATAAGATATAGCGCATAATTTTCATCTGCCAAAACTTGAAAGCAAGAATACTCTATTGTTTTATTTTGTTATCTTTCTAGTTTCACATAACCAAGGCCATACAAGAAATCAATGTTGTGTGAAAAAAGGGCGACGAAGTGTGTAAAATTAAAGTCAATATGAAAAATTACTGGCCAAGAGCGTGTCGAATAGCGCATATGGTAGGGTTTCGAAGCTAAAGCCATAATTGTGGTTACAATCATAGTTCAGAAATTGGTGGTTAAAGAAAAAATCGAACTAACGAAACTAGGTGGACTTAGTCAAATTTCTGAGATGTATCATTCCGACATACCGTAATTTTTTATGGTTTAGTCAAGAAGAAAACGAATTAGGGAAACATTCTATTTTAAGATAATATTACGAAAAGATCCATGATTTTTGAGGTAGTCTGACATTTATACGGACAGACGGACATATACGGACAGACGGGTATATACGGACAGACAGACAGATGGACAGATAGGATGCACTTAAAAGAGATCCGTGCAGTGGGAAGAGCCTCGTTAAATATCTATTTTACTAATTACTTTCAGTCAAGTATTTAAACAGCTATCACGATGACTCAAAAGGTATTATGGCACGTCGTGTTACGCTAATAATTATGATATAGATAGAAGACTAAAACTAATAACAATCAATGATATAGCAAAGCAATCCCTGCAGTCCTTTGTTAGGTGATGTCGCATTATTAGATTGATGCGTTTGTCTGGATAGGACTAGGCCTTGCAGTCAGTCATACACGTGCCTGCCTCACTACAAGGTAGACGCACCTCAAATGTGCTACAATGAAACTTAATTATAAAAAAGTTATTTGAACAAATGTGAACTATCAACAGTCGATATAGTATATGTGTTTATGGAGCCGCATCAAGTGCAGTGTTGACGATTTATTTTAATTATTTTTTAAAATGAGTGTTAAGTATGGATCCACCGACGTCAAGGATGGCAAGGAAAAAGTTTCAAGTGAAAATGGGGTGGGGAATGACGTGGAAATTCATATAATAAGGTACGATCTACCCCTTCATCTCTCTGTAAATTTCGTGAGATGTACTGAGGAACATTTAAGGCGTGGTTTTCCCACTTTTAAGCAACGCTTGTTACTAAACAGATGAGCATACGGCTTAATATACATATTAAATTATTGTAAGTCGCTTTTGGTAGAGCAAAACCATGGCCCTTACACACAGTGGTGCGTTTCGTTATTATCATTTTTTTTAAAGTAAAGCTGTAATGTACAATGTACCCCAAGCCGCCTGCCAAGCGTGGGGATTATGGCAACACCCCTCTATGAGGGAGGCCTTGTCCAACAGTGGACGTTAATTGGCTGATGATGTGTGTGTGATGTGTACAATGTACCCATCACAATTACGGTTCCCTCCATAATTAATAAATCTGTATATTTAGATAACGTAGACATTATTTAGTAAATAGGTATTTGAATGGATCCAAAAAACCAGAAAGAAAAGCGCAAATCATTGTTAATTAGGTACATATTTTTCTTCTATCGAACGAAATGTTCTCTACGCTTTTCGTTTCGGTCTTTACTGTTTCTCAGATAAAACATTAAATTTTGATAATTATGACACCATTTTTATTAATTTTAAGCTAACCATGGATCAGACAAAACCTAGACTGACCAAAATTTCTGAAAGTGGAAAAAGATGGCTTTAATTCATTGCGAATTCAGACCATAGAAGATTATCCAATTTGTGACTAGAGTTTGGACACGAAACGGGATGCAGTAGAGTTAATCTTGTCGGAATAAGGATGCATCAATAACGTAAAATGCGTGGTAGTCTTGTAGGTCGCAAATGTTACGTTAAATACACATGAAATTACATCTACTTAGTGATTAAACGAACTTTACGAATTATGCATAGGTACTTAGGCATTCGTTTTAACAACATGCAATAAAACTTTAGGCGAGTAAGTAAATTATTACCTATATGTATGTCTGTATTATATTAGGTACCTATGCACAAGCACCATGTACTTAGTGTCAATTTTTCAGCAGACTTCAAAAAAGGAGGTCTCAAAAATTTATTGACTGTTATTATAAAGTGATTGTTATACGATATAGGTACTTCACCAATTGTGAACTGCATTTTTAGGGTTCCGTACCCAAGGGGTGTAAACGGGACCCTATTACTAAGCGTACGCTGTCTGTCTGTTCGTTATACCTTTTGACGGTTGTATCTTTATCTTAACCGTAGGTAATAGGTAGCCCTTCTATCAGGAACACAGTACGTAATCTTGCACACTAGGTCACATCTGCTTGACGGACTAACTTTATTATTTAAGTAGGTACCCAAATAATAATAAATCTTTAAAAAAACGGATACAATAGAGAACATTCGTTCTTTTTTGAAGTCGGTTAAAATGAACTAATTACCAACAATGTTAAGATTCTTAGGGGTTGCCAATTCTTAAAG
Organism: Agriopis leucophaearia; assembly: GCA_949125355.1. Taxonomy (NCBI): domain Eukaryota; kingdom Metazoa; phylum Arthropoda; class Insecta; order Lepidoptera; family Geometridae; genus Agriopis; species Agriopis leucophaearia. Next base: position 11,506,871 of record OX421262.1, read on the forward strand.
ATGTGGCTTACATAATATACCTAGTACCTTTATTAAGAGAGTTTTGTAACAAAAAGACTGTAAAAAGAGTACTTACTGGCTGTGATAATATTATTTGTTTAGGTACCAACCATGGATCTACTTCATCACTAGGGTTGCCAACCATTCTGTTAAAAACAGGGTTATACTGTTTTCAGCTTTTTAATACAGTTTACTGTTCAACAAAAATAAAGTATGCAAAATACTGCTTATTTCATCATCAGTATAATACTTACTGTTTAAAAAAATAACAAGCGCAGTACATACGGGTTTCTGGGACAAACTTAAAAAAAAAAAGTTAATTTTTCTAACCTACTGACTATCCTATCCATAAGAAATAAACAAATTAAGTATATCTTGTGTAAAAAGTTGGCAACCCATTTTCCCTCCGAAGTTCCAACACAAATCTTAGTAATACTTTGACAAGTAAAAAAGTACATCAAAATTTACAACAATGAAGGTAGATCGACTTTTAAGTAAAAGCTAATGTGCCTACAGTGCAGTAACAAGAGAAGCACAGTGACAGTGCGGTTAGCGGATGTAATATCATTCAAAGGTATCCTATTATGTATTTATCGACGTAGCGTTTCTTTGACAGGACCTTTGAGAGAAAGGGGAAAGGAGTCTTGTGGAAGAAATGGTTTGGTTTCCGGGAAAAAATGACAGTAATGTAGTGCAGTGTATTATGCTAAATTTGTTTCGGTGCTTTAGTCGCTTTGGGACTATGTCAGCACCATCATGTACATTCTGAATCGCCTACTTATAAACATCGCACAACAGTTTAAATAGTGTTCGTGCCGCATCACTCAGTGGAGCGGACAGGACACTTTGAATTACGCCGACATCGAAGAAATTAGCACCATATTAAGTAATCATGGCAGATCTCACAGACTGCGTTCGCGAACACTCCACCAGTACATGACAGACATTTTCGAGGCTTCCGCATATATCACAGGTGTCAGATTCTACTAGCCTCATCAGGAAATTAAACTTATATATGGTGTGATGTGACTTGCTTTTGTGAGCTTGCTCCTCGATCATTCAACTGCGTGAAAAAATGTTTCCCGAAAATACCGCAGATAATGGATGTTGTCATAGCCTTCTGGAAACTTTCTATCTTCCTCACATAGTACAAATTTTCTTTAGATAAGGACCTACCTAAATATAGTTCATGTGTTTGCTTTTGTTGATTGTGTTTACTGATGACACTTGTTTTCAAAATATTTCAAAATGATATGAACCATAAATTGTTCTGAAATTACCATTGAACACCATTATCATCACAGAAAGAAACTTATTTAGGTAATGTAATATTGGACTTGCCCTGGGCCTCCAGTTTGCAACACCTTATTCAACTATACCTACGACTATATTTTGTCTCGGTAGCCAAAACTGGCTACTTGTTTAAGGATCTTTTATCGTTTGCAAATTCGACTCCAAGCGTAGGTATTGTATTGACTCAGTTGCTTTCTACCTATTTCTTTTACTTTCATGCCTTTTAAGTCGTACGACTACACTACATTATAGCCTCCAGTTACAAATAGACTTAACAGTCATGTTAACGTCTCATCTAAAATTTCGCTATTTATTTTTAAAATGTCGTCTTAATTGCAGTGGGCAATACAGAAGGAAATGGTGGTGCGTCAATCAGAATGCCCTATACGGGCTAGGCCATGTTTACAACGACTTGTGTGCTGCCATGTGGTTCTCATACATGATGCTGTTCTTCCAAGCTGTTCTGGACATGAAAGCTGCTGTAGCAGGGACGATGTTACTTTTAGGTAATTCATTGTAAACTTACGAAATTCATTCTCATCTTCAGCCAGAAGACGTCCACTGCTGAACATACCTCTCCCTTTGACCTCCACACTAAACGACAGCCTGACATCTGTAGCCACTGTCACGACTCTCACGATGCCGTCGGTCCATCTAGTGGGAGGCCTACTTACGCTGCGCCTTCCAGTTTTGCAAAATTAAAGGCGCGTAAATTAAACAGATTGAAGCAGGCGCGTGAAAATGTACATATATTGATATTTCTATTGTTGCATTCTTACTCCATTCCCAAATAAATATCTGGAGATTCAAGGAACTAATTCTGATTTTCCAGGTCAAGTAGTGGATGCTTTGGCCACTCCCGTTGTAGGGTTGCTAGCTGACAGATTTGGTACAAAGAAAGCCTGGCATTTAGCTGGTAAGTAAAAAAGAATACATAAATTTATAGCTCTAACTACAAATATAGGTTTCCGGTGTTGCTGATAAGCGACTGGTGAGTAGATTCAAGAGTAATAATTAACCTAACACCGTATTTTCTAGCCGAAATACGTCAGTAATTATTCCTATCTAATTGCTATTGTAATTTATGTCGATTAAAGAAATGCAGACTTTAAGTTTCTTGTTTGGGTGTGTAGTTTTTTTTCATCGTTATTTGATTCAAAATTTACATGTAAATGAAGCCAAAACAAAACCATGGCTCACGGATGTACATCCATGTGAGAATTGGTAACTTGTTGTGATTGGAATACTCAAACATAATCTTTTGTTGAATATCACAAAGACCCCTTTAAAAACATTGGCCAACTGTTTTCCTTGTTTACGTAATTTTTTATTGCCGTATAGGTATTTAGTGTCTCGAAATCATGGCCTAAGTATAAATTGATATCTGCTATATAAAAACAAATCATTATGATTTGGTGATCCCGGTGGAAAACAGATGAAAAGACAATAGAGAGGTTTTGCCCTGCAGTGGGACACGACAGGCTTGCTTTGCTTGATTGCACTGAAGATTAATATAGGTACTTAAACAAAATTGTGTGGAATCTATGTCTGTTTCCATAATAAGCACTGCTATCTATAGCAAGCAACTCCTTGAAATAAAAATAATATTTCGTTTCATTTCAGGTTGCGTGTTAGTAACATGTACGTTTCCTTTACTCTTCGTGCGGTGCTGGGGGTGCTGGTTAGGAGGCAGTACAGAGTACCTGACCTGGTGGATGCCGGTCTACTACGCTGTCCTCATAGTGTTCTTTCAGATCGGATGGGCGGTAGTGCAAATTTCCCACCTTGCTATGATACCAGCTATATCTGATAACTTGCAAGTTCGCGCGGAACTAACATCGATCAGGTATTCCAATTTTAAAATCCTACTTTTCAATCGTTTTCTTGCAAGAAAAGCAAAGATATTTCATTTAAAACTATGGATCAATGCTACAAAACGTCCGCATCAAATAGACTCAAACCTAATCTATGCATTTAGCCCACATTTGTTGCAAGATAAATTAGACATGTGACTACTGTGGTACTGTACTACTGTGTTTCGGATTAAAGGACAATGTTTCCAGCGAAATTACAGGGCACAGAGAGATTTGACATCTTATATCTCGGGGTGACGAGCGCAGTGCATTGCCATCCAGGGTTTTGCACTGTTGAAGTTCAAAATTCTGAGTGGCGTTGAGCTGTTATGGGCAAGCGTGAAGAGCCATTAGGCGAGCGACTTCACACGTCTCAATATCATTTTTTTTATTGGATTTCAATTACTCTCGGTATCTTAAATTTCTAAAGGTAAACTCGGGACACTTTTTTGTAAATTAATGTTCTAGACCAAACTTCATGTAAGAATTTGTAAATCAATAATGGGAAGAGAAATTTTTCTTACCAAGTTCTAAAAAAAAACATTTTTGCCGAATAAAGAAGTATCACATACCAAATATATATTGGAATAGCTTAAAAGGTAGCAGTGTTATTTTTCATTTTCAGATATATGGCTTCAGTGGTGTCGAGTTTAGCCGTCTACCTCATAACTTGGGTGGTGCTAAGGGCAACGAACTATAGCACTTTTATTGGACCATCGGACGATTATAAGTTCAGGGTAACGTATGATGAAAAGTCAAAATTTCTTGATAATCAAAAACAATAAAAACTGTAGGACACAATTATCTTCGCGAGTTCCATCCGTCACGTGTTTACTTTCACTAGAGAACTTTACAGCTGTAATTGTAATGTAAGCAGATAATTATTGTATTCTTGACGAAGATGTTTTATCCACACAACGGCACACGACAGGTACTTAATATGCGCATAATTGTAGTATGCTATGCTCAAACTTGCTGAAGATAAGTATAGTAGGTAGATAACGTATTGATAAACGCTATGAAATGTCACCATCTGAAACTGCACACAATTTAAAATCATTCTGTTTTCAATAGCACCAATCTTATGATACTGGGTGACGAGACAAGTCGCTCGCCTGGTGGCTCTTCACGCTTGCCCATAACAGCACAAAGCCACTCAGAATTTTGAACTTCAACAGTTTAAAACCCTGGATGGCAATGCACTGCGCTCGTCACCCCGAGATATAAGATGAACAAAACAAGTATTGTATAACAAGTGCATAAAATAATCCAATTTAGCCGTGACGTTTACCACCCCGAGCCGAAGTCGAGGGTGGATATTTAAGTCCGAGATAAAATGGGTTGTAGGCAGAAGTTATCCCTCCTCAGCTTTTCACTTTAATTGCAAGGAAATGAAACAGTGATATTGTAATCTACTGAAATTTGAACAATATTCTATTTTGATTCGACAAAGAATTATGCCTGAGACTTTGCAGTACCTAGAGCTTAGAAAGCAGTTTTATCGCCGGGCATAAACGAGAACTTTACGGGCATGAGAAGTGAAGTTTTTTTTAAAGCGACTTCCAAAAAGGAGGACGTTCTCAATTCGACTGTAATTTTTTATGTTTATTACCTCAGAACTTTCGACTGGGTAAACCGATTTTGACGATTCTTTTTTTATTTGAAAGCTGCTGCTTCCCGTGTGGTCCAGTTCTGTCATTTTTATGAAGTCGGTTTTTTATATTGATAATTATTCAATCCAACGCTATCTCCAATCACTTTTTTTTTTTCAGAATGTGTCGGTGATAATATCCGGTATAGGCATTACAACCTTCGCCCTATTTCAAATATTTTTCCACCTCAAAGACCCAAAGGAGCAAAAAGCGAACGGTCTTCCAACTAATGGAAGTGCCATCGCAGAAGCGGGCGAGCCAATCAAGTTGGCCAAGTCTAAAATTATGCACTTCCTGCAGATGCCACTATTGTACCAGACGAGCTTATTGTAAGTATTAGCACAAAATACATAATAGTACTTTTTCTAATGTGACTTATTGCTGTTGGCCTTGCGGCCTCTACAGCTTGACCGGACTAGTTGGTGAACGCAGAGGGCGTTGGGCCAACATGGTTTAGATTTTGGGCGACAAGCGCAAGGGCACCTCGGAGGTACGAGCCTCGGCTTGGACCGTCGCCGGGAGTGGGGGATTAGACTTGCCCTGGCACCCCAGAAGGGGTGTGCCCTGGGGCCCTAGTAGGTTGTTGAACTGAATGATTATTTGGAGAGAATCTAACCGATCTTCTAACAGATCCTGGGGGTCTCCGATCCCGCCGGCGGGATCGTTGTGTGTGTGTGTGCCTGTGGTAACCGGCGCCTATACCAAAAACTGAATATTTCCTGTTGCCAGGAACAGTCGGATCGGACGAGGCATAATAGTACTGGTATTAGGTAGTAGATATACTATTCCTCATAACCGAACGTAATCTTGCACAATTGATTGCAATTGATGCAAATTATTGTGCTCAATTTTGAGGGTTATGCAAATTTCTGCTTTATAGAGCCTGCAGAGACTTGCTTTTCCAATTACTAATGTTGCCCACGTCCGTGTTGGACTGCACTTTTTAGGGTTCCGTATCCAAAGGGTAAAAACGGGGCCCTATTTCTGAGCCTACGCTGTCCGTCTGTCGTACCTTTTAACGGGTGTATCTTTTGAACCGTAATGCATAGCCATTTGAAATTTTCACAGGATATGTTATGTAACGGCGGATTAACTGAGAAATAATAAAGTTAAAAACTAAAAGGGGACTAAACCCCATACAACAAACGTATTTTTGTATTTGCTATAATGTAAAAACGGTAAGTAGAAGCGTCAAACTTGGCATGATTATAGTACACACTATATGTAAAGTATAACAACAAATAATAAATAATGGGTAACTGTGAGTCGGTGACAAATTTCTGTTCATTACCAAGTTAAGCAACGTAGGGCGCGGTCGGTACTTGGATAGGTGTGATGTTGTCTTTTTGCACTACTTTTTGTATATTTTTTGTGGTACGGAACCCTCAGTGCTCGAACATGACTCGAACATGGCCGATTTATATTTATTATTTTATTTTGGCAACCATTTTGAAAATATTACAATATTTGAGGATGCCTAATATTAATGTATTGTCACTAGAACTAAAGGTATGATTTCAGCAGAATCGGTTATATGAGACTGGTTCTAATTTAGATTTGACCTAAATAATCTGACAAACATTTTACAACTCGTTTTTACCCTTTGGGTACGGAACCCTAAAAATTAAAAGCATCATTGTTTTTTTATGCTTGTTTGGAAGCTCTAGTTTAGTTTAATTTTATATTGTAAGTACATTGTTTTTTTTTTTGCCACAAATAAAATTATGTCTTATGTCTTTTAATTATGATCTCTTACGTCTTTCTGATACAAAATAAAACCTGTTTTCAGGTACGTGTTCTCCAGGTTATACTGGGCTCTGAGCCTGGTCTACGTTCCATTGTTCTTGGAGGAACGTCTGTCAGTTAACCCCAGCGCTGGGTCAGAGCTGGTGGCCAGTGTTCCTCTGGTGCTATATATCTCATCGTTCTTCTTCTCCCTTCTAATGAAGAGCAAGATCTATACCATTGGGAATCAGGTACAATCCGAACTTTAGATATATACTTAGCATTATAGCCTTACTTGCTTTATTTTTCTTGCGCCATTAGAAATTGCTTTTAATAAACTCTCAGGCGCAACACAACTCTCATTGTAGGTACCTAGGTACGTAACTTTTTCTTTAAAGTGCCTTTCCTCTTCCAGGTATCTTATCTGCTGGGAAGTTCTCTAAGTCTAATCAGCTGTTTGTGGATAGCTATAGCTATAGACCCCCATGCCAACATAGTGCAAATTTATTTAGTGGCCACTTTGATAGGTAAGCTGCTTGAAATTAAGTACTTAGGTATGTACGGTAGGTTGCCCTGGACGCACCATGGAACTGTTAATATTGTTAAAAAAGTTAATAAACTCTTTCTATTTTGAGCTATTCCCGACGTATGCCAAGGTCTTCTTTGAGTTATCGACTTAAAGTGTATTCTTATACAACCATGTGACACATTCTATGAGTACCTTTCTTCAAGGCTAGAGTGAATAGATTTCTTCTAGATCAACGTGTTCCATCCTCGGCCACACCGTCGCCTACCATCAGGCAAGTTGGTGGCCAAACGTAGATCTATTCTATAAAAAAAAAAAAAAACATAGTTAAATAGGTGCATCACACTCCTATTTTTGATTTGATTGCCATGTAGACTCCGTGGACATTTCTAATGCCAGAGATTTTCAGGCGCCTGAAGGCTTCTCACATGGCCTAGATTATTGTTCCAAGACAATTAATTATATTCAATAGTGATCTCAGATATACTTATAACTTAAAGTTTAAAATTCCAGGTGCAGGGAGCTCCATCACTCTTGTGGCAAGTCTATGCGTGACGGCCGACCTGATAGGTCCACATTCACACCAGGGTGCAGCTATTTACTCCATCGTCACGTTTGCTGACAAACTCGTTACCGGGATAGCGGTGGTCGCGATTGAAAACTAGTAAGTAACTAAGAATCTACGTAGAGTAGTAACTTAGTCATCATCATCATTATTTCAGCCATAGGCCTCCCCCATGGATTTCCAAAAGGACCGGTTGGAAGAGCCTGCATCCAGCGTTTTCCTGTGGTCTCTGTCCATCTTGTGGATGGACGTCCTACGCTGCGCTTACCGGTCCGTGGTCTCCACTCGAGAACCTTTCGGCCTCATCGGCCATCTGTTCTGCGTGCTATGTGCCCTGCTCACTGCCACTACAACTTGGTAATCCGGTGGGCTATGTCTATAACTTTCGTACGTCTACGGATCTCCTCATTTCTGATTCGATCTCGTAGAGAAACCCCGAGCATAGCCCTCTCCATAACTCGATGTGCGATTGAGCTTGCTAATGAGGCCCATAGTGAGAGACCACGTTTCAGTGACGTATGTCAGTAATTTAGTACGAGTAAGAACTAGTAATATATCTCGGTTCTATTGCTCTGAAAACTGCAAAAAAATTGTTAGAAGCTGAATCAAAACATTTTCTTGTAATATTTCACTGTTGTATAAATATCGGCTACCACCACCTACAATCTAAGTTTAAAAACTTAGGAAAAGTGAACAGAATTTCGGGTTTTCGCTTCGTTTTACTGCAGCTCAGAATCAAGCGGTACCTATTTGCGAAAAACAAAACCATAAAACAAAATGTTCTAATGACTAACGAGGCACCATAAGGACGCAGTGAGACTAGTTCAGAGTGCTAAAATAAAACATTTTCTAGCTAAGGAAGTTCCAGAAGACTCTATATCTAGCTTTGTCGCGTCTTCGCGCGGATAAAGGCGGTGGAAAGATAATTTGTCCGCGGCCCGTGCTAGGCCTGCTGCTGCAGAAAAATACCATTAACAAGATCTCATAGATTATATTAGTAACTGTTAATAAATTCAATCTACCTTCTTTTCCAGTAAATGCAACGATGTCCTGGACTGTCCACAGTACTACCGGGGGGTCCTCACATACGCTTGCGGGGGAAGTGCACTGCTTGGCATCTTCTCTCTGTCCATCACAAAAATTATATCCAAAGCCAAGAGCGAAACTCATTTATAATAGAAAATAATAAAGTCAGTTCCTATTTCGTCCGTCTTTTATTACACATATTCTTCATAGATAACATTTATTAATTGTACACATAGGTACTTAAGGTGTGGTTATGAGCTCGATGGCAGACTGCAAACTAGATCATAGATGCCTTGGGAATCATAACTTTGGAAGAGTTCAAATATTACGTAACACAATTTTTAGAGATTTTAGCCCTTTTTTTGTCCTAATATATTTTTACTACTTTGTCCTTACACACATTTTTGCTTTATCCACTTTTACTTTTACTCCTTTATTCTTCTGATGCATTCTCTTATTTTAGCGTTTTACTAATAAAGATATTAAAGTATATAAAATAAACATAAAATAAATTTATAATTTATTTTTACCTTTGGCAATGCAATGACAAACATTAACCTAACCGAAATAAAAATTATTTATCACAATATAATCGTATTTAAGAATACGATCGAACGAAAAAGAAAATATTTAAAATAAAATCAGCCATAGTTAAAATAATAATAGATTGTAAAAAAAAAACAATTCTATTGGAGTTACTGCTCCCCTGTCCTCGGGTTTGCCAGCCACTCGGATTCTTTCATTACTGGCATACTGAGAGCAGACGAAGAGGGTTCAGTCTTGCATCAACTTCACAATCAATATTTCACAGAGGCGCACAATGCAGGTCATTTGCCCTTCTTGCAGCAAGTCGCTGTGGCCGTAGGTACTCAACTTTCACGACGGTCTTGGGCAGTCTTGACATGCATGTAACGATTGTGCACTTGCACATTCTTGTGGGATATGAAATACTACCCACAGGTTGCGCATATTCGGTTCTTTAGGTCGGATTGTACTGATCTGCTTAAAACCTTCTAGAGGCGACAGACCAACAGACAACCTCACAAGAAGTGGCGAAACCTTGCATGATCATTTGTCTATCTGACTAGGTACCACGAGCTTGTTGTTAGCTTGCGGTTTGAAGGATTGGGCAGGGTAGCGGCAGAGAAAATCTCTACGCAACCGTTCTGAAAGGTTAATAAAAACAATGTTACGTAACGCGTAGTTTAAAACTGTAACGCATCGTAACGTTTTACAAGACCCCCCCCCCCCCTCACCCCGAAGTTGTTACGTAATACTTGAATGCTCTTTCCTGCATTAATATGAAGTCAAACATAATCATTAACTACCATACGAACAAACGCTCCTAAATAATTTTAAAATTGTTTCCGATGGCATTTACAAACTACCATTTACGTCTTCTTTTACCACCAAGCTCAGAATCGCACCTTAACAGCCACAAAATTTACCTACTTATAATTTTAACATAAATAAATAACATATTTACAACACAAATAAATACAAATTACTATATATGTACCTACTTATCAATATAAAACGTTTTTTTATATGAAATTAAATATAAAAATATGAGTAGAAATAAAATTCTTTAAACATAATAAATAACAATACATTTGTAGAAGTAGGCATGTACTATGAAATCCTAGATAACTTACACTTACAAATATTATAGAAATGACTATTATTTCAGCCATATATGAATACTGAAGTAATCTATAATTCTATCATCAACATCATTTCAGCTTATCATGTTATCCCACTGTTGAGACTCAGGCCTTCTCTGAGAGAAAATGGGTTAATCCACAATGCTGACCCAGTATATATAACTCCAGTATAGTTCTATTGGTATGTAATAGGTAATAATAATTGTATACAAGATAATTATCAATGTAAAAAACCGACTTCATAAAAATGACAGAACTGGACCAAATTGGAATGGAACCACACGGGAAGCACCAGCTTTCAAATAAAAAAAGAATCATCAAAATCGGTTCTCCCAGTCGAAAGTTCAGAGGTAACAAACATAAAAAGAAAAAAATGTATACAGTCGAATTGAGTACCTCCTCCTTTTTGGAAGTCGGTTAAAAATTACAATGTCAGAGGCTAAATGAGATGACACCTACTACATCATAATCTGCTTAACTGGATTCAAATTGTAAACACTTAGGAATGGATCATAGCTGTAAAATACTCTGTTTGTATCGGACTTGACATGCAATACTAAATTAAGGTGATGTTTGCTCCTACTCATTTTGGCGTTATGTAGTATCTGAGTCTTTCTTATTCGTACTGATTCACTCATTGGCGCTTGGATGTACAAGTTATATAAGTTAGGGCAGTCTTCTATTATTACTGAAGGATCGCCGATGTCTACAGTCTCGCCGAGGGTAAGCTCCAGTACATGAACATTTTCTAATGTTTTACATTTAGCTAGTGACGAGAAAAGCAAACCAAAATCCATCTTCTTATCAGTCAAGCGCAAGTTCTTCAATCCGGGACTTAAATGTATCGCCCGGCTGACGGGGAGCGCGCAAGGAAATATAGGCGGAGATTCAATATTCGCAGTGACTAGATTTATGCAGCTCTTAAACAACACAGTGAAGAAATCTGCGCTTAAACGCACAGCGCCAGTTATACTTAGGAACGTCAGTTTTCGTAAATAATCACTATGAGTGGGAAGTGATACGGGGTTCCTGATAAATTCGTCGAATATTAGCGACAACTCGACCCGTTCTTTTGTTTTGAACAGTTCATCGTAATTTAGAACATTCATTGGTGGGGCGGCTCTTCTTCGCCTGAATTCTGATGGTGGGGGAGGCTTTTCACAATTATTATCTGCTCTATCTGCCGGCTCTGGAGTTATGTAAAACCAGTCATATCTGTCCGGCACCGAAGATCCTCTGTACAGTTGGCAGTCACACGGGAAAAACGGTTTCAGCAATTTGGTTACCTTTGCAAAGAAACAATCATCAAATTCATGAGCTTCCTTGTTCCAAATCATTATAGCTGCATTACCTATTATAGCATCTTTATATTCTGTGATATAAATTTTATCTGCATCCACATCGAAGTTCTCTTGGAAATAATTTTGAAATATGGGTGTGGCATATATGCAGTATTGTTTGAAATTTTGCTTAATTATAATAATAGCTTCGATTGTGCTCAAATCAAGCATTGATAAGACAGGGAGCATAAAAAATGATCCAAAAAATGCATAGATGGTTGTCCAATCAAGGAAGCATAAGAAGAATTGTTTAAACTTCACCATGTCCGTTCGTTCAGCTTGTTCAGGTACATAAATAGTATGTAACCGGTCACTCTCTGCTATTGTATACTTCAAAGAATCTAAATCAGCATCCTGCAGTAATAGAAACGGTAATCTTGAGTATAATAAATTGGTGGCTGAACCAACAAAATGAACACGTCGGAAGTTTTTAAATATTTCCTGACATTGCAGTATTGAATCCTCTGATATTTTTGATAACCCAGATTTGTTGACCATGAAGTTTAATGACGCATTTGTGATTGTAGGACAAACTTCATGTATGTCTAGAAAGTCCATTAAATTGAGATTGGTGAATGACACATCCAAAGTTTGTAGGCTTTTCAATTTCTTCATAGCAGGTATTAAGTATGACTTTCTGAGATCAGGTACCCCACATAAATTCAGTTCTAATAGATGTGGAGCTATTGCTTTGAAGAAATCTGTTTTGAACGAGTTAACTGAAGCCAAAGTATTCATAGACATTTGGCATTCCTTTACTACACCTGTCATAGAAACCATGTTCTTCATATGTCGGCATGTTTGATACAAATTGTGTATTGATTTGGTATCCAAAAATTGTATAATTATGATTTGTATTTCTTCTGGAAGTTCTGTCAAATTCATGCTAAAACAAATAAATATTACTTACTACATAACATAGTAATGTGTGGGAGACCTTAAAATTAGGTCAGTGCGGCTGGCAAGTAAAATTTTAAGATTTACAGATGACTTGTTATTTACCTAGGCAAGCGCGCTCCATCATAGATTGCATCATCTCTTTACATCAAGCGAGATGGTTATCAAACGCAAGCCTAGTACAAAGTAAAAAAAAAACTCATACAATACAGCATTACAATATCTAAGAATAAAGAATAAGAATTAGAAGCATTTACAACTAAAAGACACCCAGATCGACACTAGACAAGACATCCATTCGCACCCACTCAGGAAACCCATTCAAGCACGCATTCAACACTAATGGTTCACACAATAAACTAGATTCAAAGTGCTTTGTTTAGGTTAATGGTATGATATTCCATATTATCATCCAGGCGGCAACAGCGGTACTACAAAGACAGGTACTGAGATAGTGCTGCAGTGCTGAAGGCGTTACAGCAATACGAGCATACCTCAGAACTAACTCTACAGTGCCACGGCTTGCACAGCGGGTCTAGGGGGAAATGATGCGGCTGATGAACTGGCCCAGAGAGGTTCGAGCATACGACCTGTAGGGCCCGAGCCGATAATCCCCCTACCTTTCAGCCAAATCAGATCATGGATACGACAACGTACTACAAAACTTCACAAAGAATACTGGGCAAGTACTAAAAACTGCAAACAAACAAGGGAAGCTTTCCCGGAACTCAATCAGAAATACTCCTGTAGGTTGTTGAATTTAAAATGTGACAAACTTCGCCTGATTTTAAGCGATGACCTTGATAATTCCCTTCTTGCTCGTTTCTCAATGGACTCCAACACTTAAGTCCTAAGCTAGACTTTGGTCACTCAACAACCAGCCGTAGTATCTTCTGGCACTCTCATTCAGGCGGATGGACAGCTTAGACATTTTACACTTCAGTTAGTGAACCATTAGATATATTAAAATTAGTTTAAATTTTTTATCAATCATCCGTCACGCATACGTTATGAATTTGGACTTAGTACAAATACATAATCATTAGATTTTTTTTGTCCATTGGTTTAGTCATTTCGATAACAATCCAATGTGTTATAGATATTCTGATATGAGTACCTACTAACTAAAATACACTAAGCTCAATAAACAGGAGATGTGAAATTACTTACATGACTTAATTTTGATTTTGCTTCTTGGGAGATGTACCGACACACAGGTTCTCAGAACAATATTACTCCTAGCGAAGCACAGGCTTGAAGTAGATTGAGAAGACACTCTTCTGTCCTGTCCCACACAAATCCTGAAAATGTAGGTAGTAATATAAATCAATATAATATGTACTTACCATGTATCTATCAAGAATTTCTAATGAGAAAGATCTATTTAAACTGCTTACTTTATTTAGATTATTAATATTTTGAATAGGCACGTACCCAACAAAATATCGGTAAAGCGGCAATCCGGCCTAGGTAAATACAAAATTAGGGAAATATCTATGTTCAAAGGAATTCATTCGATTTGTCGTAACACTTTGTTTCAGAACTGTCGACGAAATGTAGTAATTGCCTGATACATTAAGTTTGTTTCAGTATGTTTAAATATACAAATTAAACCTACCAAAATTACATTAAAATTAGTCATTAAAATATTTTACATTATTTCAAATTACACCTCAACTTTTCGTCTTCGACTGTCCTGTCTTGTCTATCATGATCATGTATATGCACAGACCACAGACATTTAATACAAAACAGACTGAACATGTTTTTTACAACTACATTCGCAAAAACAGTTATGTTTGCATCTCTCTCGATTACACAAAAATCATATATTCGTATCTCGTTTTGTCGTAACGTTGCAACATAATAGAAAAAAATGAGCATGTGGTACGATGTTCCAAGTCACCATTTTGGTAAGCATCAAATACTGACAGAAGGCTGACAGCGAAAACCACGGCTTGCAAAAATTACCTAAAATAAAAGTTATTTTTACATATTATGTTTAAAAGATACGAAAATACTATGGTGAAGTGCAACGTCCTCATGTGTTTTAATTCATCTCATAAGATGCCACCCGGTATAACGTTTCACACGTAAGTTTCGTGTGTTATAATAGAGATTATTTTGAATTGCTATTTTTTCTTGTTATTTTTCATAAACTTTACAATTTGAAGGCTTGGGAAGGTTGTGTTTCTTTCAATTTCATAAATGTACAAGTTTGGTGGGTGTAATAAAAGTTAATAAGTAGTTTTCTTTAAAAAAATATTGATTTGATCATTGTTTGGCGTTTGAGGTACTTAGACATTGTCCAGGGAACGTATTCAGTAGCCAAGAGAATGTAATACTCCTTTCAGTAGTATAATTAAAATAGTATAAGTTATTTTCTTTAAAAATTCATTGTATCGATCATTGTTTTACGTTTACGGTATTTAGACATTGTCCAGGGAATTTATTTCAGAATCAGAAATCGTATTTCAGAAGTATAATTAAAATAGATGATTCAGCTTGATGTGATTATGATGACATGAACCTTTTTCATTAATTACTAGCTGCTTTTCTTAAGTAATGTAAATAAAGTACCTACCTACCTATTGTGGTTCATGTCATATATATACGTAGTGATCTAGATAGTGTAATTAAAGGGTTATTTAGACATATGTCAAGTAACAAACATTTTTATTACATTTTAGATTTTCCCAAGGATGAAGAGTTGAGAAACGCATGGTTGAAGAATTTGAATCTAGAAAATTGGCAGCCCAGTGCGACAAGTTTGTTGTGCTCAAAGCATTTAGAGGCACATTTGTTCGACCGGACTGGTTTCCGTACAATCCTTAGAGAGTACGAGGTGTAATGCTTATTGGATCAACAGTTTTCAATGAACAGTCGCTATCACTATCATGAATTTCAAGTTGTACTAACTATATTATGATAACTTGCATGTAATAATTTTCAGAGCGATAACATACCAAGTGAAAAGAAAGCCACAAAAAGAGGTGTTACTGGCAAAAATGTTCTGCGGGAGCTGCAGAATACCTCATTTCCATCAAATTCAGATCCTGCAACCACATGGCACATCTGGTAAATTGTTTTATACAAAAATAAATGATTTGACTGGGTCTGGTGTGTTTGAATATTAATACCCAATGGGAACATCCATAAATTCCATCACATAAAGAGGAGGGGAGGAGGGGTCGAGGAAGTGTGACTGACAAGGGCAGGGAGGGGTCGTAAATTTTGTGACGTTACATTTCAGATACAATCTAATAGTATCTGTTAGCACTATTATAAAAGAATGTCCTTGAGTCCGGCCCGCGTTTTGCAAATGTTTGCGTGTAATGTATATGTAGTGTTTTTTGCATCAATATTTTTGTGGCTTGTTGGTTCTGCTTGGTATTATATGTCTGTGGCACAGACCTACTGTATATGTATATATATGTTTTTTTTTTTTCGTCCTGTTCTTCTTCTATCAGTCATCGTAGGATTCGTAGGTTGTTCGTAGGTAAGAACACGATCAAAGAGTACTTTATTATATATTATATACTGAAAAACACGATGAGCGACTCAGAGAGACTGTTGTCATTGAAATTGAATGAAATGGTATGGTATTATTGTCATCATTCATTTTATTCGTATTTATTTTGGAGGTTGGCAGGTTACGCGCGGATAGCAGAATAAGCAAGCAGTAGTGTGAAACTAAAAATCGAGTCAAGTCAAGTAGGTACCAATTTTCAGTACATAAATAATAAAGTACCTACCTACTCTTTGATTACAATGGAATGGAGGTTTGTTTGTTGACAGCTCCAGTACATACATACAACATAGTTCGGCAGCATCGATAGATGACGCTGACGCGACATGCTATATATATTTTTTTGCATTTATTAAATGAAATTTACAATACAAGGAAGAAAAGAGACATTTTATTACACGGCTAGGCAAGGCACACCTTATGTACCTACTTATGTGTTGTGGAAAAACAAGTACTTTGTTAGCAAACAATAGGTAACCACAAAATACCGAATAATATATATTTTTTGAGCTTTCTTTATGTGGTTTCCAAAATCTTTATAACCTTGTCTCGCAAACGCTATCTACCGCATGTTTAAGTTTTTATTTTATTTTCATGGAAAACCTTTCCATATTATAGTCGTAACACGTCAACTTGGTGACACGTCTGTTAGCTACCTTAATAAAGATATAGCCGCTCCATATTCTTCTTACCTACCATGTTCTGATATAATTTTGGATTAAGAATTTTGGTGTCTCACGTCTTATGGACTGCATTTGCCAATGTCAAATATATTTAAAATATTATATTTTTTCTTCATGAGAGTATTTTGACTACTGACGTCTTCTGCATGTGTCAGTGTACCAATAAAATATCTTCAAAAAAATTGTCACAGCCTCCAAAGATCTATTAAATCTAATATAAAGATCTTTGCGTAGTCAAAGTGAAGTCAAGTATGTGAAGGCATGCAGTCAGTCATATCCTTCTGAAGTGACTTGATAGGTGCAATCGGTGCAAATAACTTTATTCTTTCTTCTGAAGGAAGGTGCTTTCATTCGGAACTTACGCCGAGAAAAATTAAGCACTGTCTTGTGCCGCCTGTACAATTTTGAACGTTGACTTCGCACGGTTTGTGCATTTTAATAATTTTACTTACCCAGCTTACTTCAATCAATCCAAATAAAACCCTAACGGAAGTTACGTTTTGCGTATACGATTATTTGCACTGTCAACATCGATTTGCTAAAGTAGTGAAGTGTTTTGTACTTAAAAATATTTATAAAATACTCATATTTATATCAATGGACTACATGCTCTAGTTGTCAAAATAAATTAAGTGATCGATTTGGAACAAGTTGAAGATATGAGGAGTTTAAGTATTTAAAAAAATTATCTCTATGTAGAATAAAATACCTATAACATTTTTAAAACACACATTACCTATCAGTTATAGTTCAAAAGTTATATGCGATGATGCGACTAATTTTTTAGAGGTATCAAAAAGTTTTATGTTTTCGGTGGCGAACTGGCCCCACACTCATTGCCGAGTCTATAAGAAATCTGTTATGCTCACCAATTGGTATAAAACAGTTGATTATGATGTCACGAACACGATACAACTATGTAAATTATCAAACATAATTATTATGCGTGTAAAAGTTTATAATAAATAACCATAAATATTGAGAAAAGTACGAGCTAGTGCCACAAGTGGCAGCCTTAGCGCTAAAAGCGTCTCAATGTAGCCAGGAGATTTTATAAACGATTATACAACAATTAGATAAATACAATTATTAAATAATTAATTATATACATCAATAACAATTTATACGTACTCAATTATTTATTTTGCTCTTCTTAGAAAAAAAAACAATTTCTCTTGTATCCACAATCATGGTATCATCATGGAATCGAATCGATTTTATACATAACGTGTTACATTTAAACGGATGGAAATTAGATTATGCCCGTGAACCAAATCATATTTATTGTGTCCTAGCCCTAGTAATATAAACTGACCGGTGTGCGTTCCTAGACGCTTAATTTCAATAGGTATCTACGGGTCAGGCTACATAATATCCATTACAAATATGAGATATAGTAATTATGATGAGTACATATTAGATAAGAATACAAAATCCTGTTGTCCCCTCACTAGAATTTTTCGCTAGGCAGCTGGCAGATGGCAATATGGCTGTAGCTTTCGAGTTTCGCTGGCAGTGCGCGGTGCTCGCATCATTTCCAGTACAGGAGTAGTATATCTGACGGCTCTAAACTTTTAATTATCATTTTTTTTGTGATTCTTGGTTCTGTTTACATTGTTTTTACTGAATTTGTGTGGCAAAAATGCTGTTTTTTCATATCCGTCGTCACCAATTCCTGCGACGACAAAATGGCGTCGCTTGACGAGGTTTTGCTGCAAAATTATTTTTTGAATTTTGTTCTCTTATCATGAAAATATTCAAATTAAATTAATTACTAGTGTTTTAATTACATTTTTTCAATGTTATAATCAATTTCAATGTAATTTCATCGTCAGTTTCCCAAGATCTAGTGTATTCCTTGAATTTGCAACAAAATGCTTCTGGTAAGTGTATTATTGCATTTTTCGGCATTGTTTTGATGTTTCTAATGATATATTTTAAAATAATGTGCTTTAATTAATAGCGGAATGTTCTAGAAGTCTTGGGTGTGGCCCTGGAATACCGTGAAAATTTAAGACGTAATTCAGGATTTTAGGGTTTTTGTGATTGTTTACAATATATTTCAATGTTTTTATGTATTAAAATGTTACTCTTTCCATAAAGAAACGTTTTCCAAAGATTCTTTGTTACGTAATCTTACCATACTGAGCACTGAAAACGGTCTTAGAAAAGGGTCTATTTTCACAATTTAGCTTTAAAAATTTGTCTTCCTGAGTTCATCAAGTAAAAATACAAACCTAAGAGGTTATGTTGATGTATTTTGTAAAAAGTGCTTTAATATCTACTGCCTGAAATCTCTAGCAGAAGGTTGCAATTGTGGTTTTATAGGTTTTTCCTATAGTAGTTTAACTTGTATTTTTTGCTTATTTTATGTATAACAACATAGAACTTTGAGGTTAAGTCTTCAGCTAATTGCATATAAATTAGTGGAAAAAGTGAATGGACCATATGAACTACTGGTGCTCCACAATACACAATTTTAATTGAAAATTTCGGAAACTGACTTATATTTTGCTTTAACTTGAGGTCATTCACCTACGGATTCTCTGCGAACCTAATGCTTTAACATATCTTCAATTGTATGGGTACTGCTTCAAAACTTATTACTTGATAAATTAATGTACTAGGTATTTTACAATATTGTTGCCCAAATTATGATCGCAAAGGTGCTATACACAAAAAAAAATTGTTCCTAATTTGTAAAAGCTGTGAGCGATTATTGTGATAAAATATAATCAAAATTTTCAAGCCTAATAATTAGTTATCAGTGAAAAATGAGGCATTAATTAAATCACATGTTCTAGTTGGTTATTATGCACTGCTAACATAGTGTTCTAGCCTAGGGCTGTTAACTTTGATAAATTATGTCAGAATTTCTGCGAACATCAATATTTTAAAATGGAAAACACATTAATTTGTTTATATTAACAATAATATATAATATTGAAACTACTTTGTCACATCTTATTTATGTCTAAACCTATCTGAGAAATATTGATTTATATTGTGATATTTCCAGTTATATTACCTATACTTGTATACATGTTGAAAACTATCCATATTGACATTCTGATTATTGAATATTATTAACATAAATTCTTATTACAGACTGGATCCATGAATGAATCTGGAAGTGAATCGACCAGCGAGAAAGGCGAGAAGACGGATTCTAGCGGCTCTGGTTCAGGAAGTGAAAGGTATGTTCTTTACAAATATGAATATAATTTCATCAATAATTCAATTACTGTATAATCTGTATTGTATTTAGCATCCTGTATTTCTTCTTAGCGAAAGCGGATCGAGTTCAGGCTCAGGCACGGGATCTGATAGATCAGGATCACCAAAATCTGGAGTGGGGCATTCCAACCTCAGTGATGACACAAAATCCCCTAAACACAGTAATGCAAACTCTTCAAAATCTGATCATCATACAGACAGAAATACATCAGATGATGATTCCCCCAAATCTAAATCTAGGAATAATCAGGGAAAGTTGAAACCTGACCTCTGGGAAGATAACCCTGATATTTATGGCATCAGACGATCAGCTAGATCAAGGAAAGAACCAGATAGATTAAAAATAGCTGACAGCGACTCAAGTGAAAAAGGCAGATCGCACAGTAGAAA
This sequence comes from Agriopis leucophaearia, assembly GCA_949125355.1. Classification (NCBI taxonomy): domain Eukaryota; kingdom Metazoa; phylum Arthropoda; class Insecta; order Lepidoptera; family Geometridae; genus Agriopis; species Agriopis leucophaearia. The sequence continues at coordinate 11,527,251 of OX421262.1, forward strand.
AAGTAGAAAACGAAGGTAGGAACACATTAATATATAATGTATATGACCATTTCATTAATTTTCTTATGGCATTAAAACTGATATGGGTATTTACTTTTAGTGATTCATGGAATTCAGACTCGTCAGATAGTGATAGTGATATAAAAGGTTCCCCTCCCCCACCTTCAAAACGACCAGGCCAAAGAAGTGTACCTCTCAGGAAAAAGAAACCAGCAAGAAGAAGAAAATATACTAGTGATGAAGAAGAGAGTACAGAAGGCTCAGATGATGAAGGGAAGAGGTAAGCTTACCTTATGTAAATTCCAATCGTTACCTTCAGTTTTATGGTAGTAACAAGTTGACATGTGATTTTGTTTGTTTCTTAGAACAGCAACAAGGCGTGGAGCAGCAGTTAGTTATAAGGAGGCTAGTGATGAACAAACAGATTCTTCTGATCTTTTAGAAGTAGAGGGTGATGGGGAAGCAGATGCTGAACCCGAACCAGAAGACAACAGTGAGACCATTGAAAGGGTTCTGGGTTTCCGGCGTGGCAAGAAAGGAGGTACATATTATTTAGCAAATACCTTGTTAATTGCCAGCATTCCTTATATTATTTTTTCTAAGTTAAAATTATGTGTTTGTGTTACTTATTTCGATTTGCATTTTGGTGCAAAAACAATGTTAAATTTTAGCTAATGCCTTCTTATCATTATGCAGTCACTGGAAATGTGACTACAGTTTACTATATAGAGGAGAATGGAGACCTTAATGAGGGATGTAATCCTGCTGATGAAGAAACAACTGAACCTCAATACCTAATCAAATGGAAAGGCTGGTCACACATACATAATACATGGGAGTCTGAAAAGTCACTTGCAGAACAAAAGGTCAAGGGACTTAAAAAGTTAGAAAATTTCATAAAAAAAGAAGGAGAGCTATCATGGTGGAGATCCCAGGCTGGCCCAGAAGACATAGACTATTTTGAATGTCAATCTGAGCTGCAACAAGAATTAGTCAAAACATATAACTCTGTGGAAAGGATAATAGGTAATATTATTAATTAACTTAGTGAATGATATGCACTATGCCTACAAATAGGTCATACACTGTTTGAGATATGTACTTGATATTTAATTAGCTTATCGTTTCACCAGCTGAACAGACAAGAGAACTTGAAAGTGGTGGAACTACTCATGAGTATTTATGCAAATGGGAGTCTCTACCATATGCTGATGCCACTTGGGAAGATTCATCTCTAATAGAAAGAAGATGGCCTGAAGAAGTAACGCATTTCAAATACAGAGAGGCTGCCAAAACAACTCCTTCGAGACATTGTTCTGTTTTAAGAAGAAGACCAAAGTTTCATCAAGTCAAAGAACAGCCAGAGTATATGGGTAAAGATAAGGTATGCTATTATCTTCATTTTTTTATTGTTTGGTCTTTCTGCTTGGGAATTAATATAATAATTATCAATAAAACATTTTTTATTTAAAATAATATATGTAAATTAACTGATAATATTCTGATATAACATAATTTCATTTAGCACTCAGATTTTCTGGTGGTTTTATGTATCAATTATATCTTATTTTGTTATAAAATATGTTATTTTTAAAATTATGGTTTTAAATTTGGTCCATTTCTACAGATTTAACCATTGTGATTTAAATTGCGGGTAGGATGATAATTTAGCTAACATATTGTAAATTATGTTATCTTCAATAGTCAGTCATAGGTTTGGTATGCTGTGAATTATATTTCGGATAAAATTCGGGTTTTTTGTAAAAACTTATTTTTGATTAACTTTAGGGATTTAAGGTGTTCTAATAAAAAAATATTGATAAATTGACATCATTGCACGATGAAGATAGAGAAGCAAGCAACTTGACCGGCATAGAAGGCTAAAAAATCAAATCAAATCAAAAATAGTGTTAGCTTCAGTCATATTCAATTTTTGATATTGCTGGGAGGTTGGTTGATATGCCGTTTTAGTGCAAATCAAATGACAAATCAACCATATTAGCTTAAAAGTGTTAAATCACATATTGTGATTTATATCACGGGTAGGTTTTGTATTTCAGCCGCCATATGCAAACACTCTTATTAACATAAATCGTCAGCCATATTAAGACATTTATATTTCGGGTAGCTTTATATTTTAGCTTTCATATTGCTCTCAATATTTTTTGCTTTAATCTTAACCATATTCAGTGATTTATATTGCGGATAGGTTTATATTATAACCGTCATACTATTAATAATCATGTTAGCTTAAATTGACCGCTATGTTCAGAGATTTATATCATGGCTAGGTTGATATTTTACCTCTCATTGCAAATATACTCGTGTTAGCTTCAATTGTCGGCCATATTTAGTGATTTATATTACGGATAAGTTGGTGTTTTAGCAGTTAATATTGCAAGTTCTAGTATTTGTTTAAATGGTGAGACATGTATACAAAACAAAGATTTATATTGCGGTTAGGTTGATATTTTAGCAGTCATAATGCAAGTACTCGTGTCAGCTTAAATTGTTAACCATGTGTAGTGATTTTTACTGTGGGTAGTTTATACTTTTGCTGCTAAAACTATTAGCTTCAATAGCCAACAACATTCAGTTATTTATATTGTGGGTAGTTTGATATTTTAGCCATAATATTGCAAAAAATAATGTTTGGTTTATTGTCCGTCATGTTCAATGTTTTATATTAGTAGGTGATTTGGGCGAATATATTGCAAATTCTAGTATTAGCTGAAATGATAAGAGATATAAAGTGATTTATATTGCGGGTAGGTTGATATTATAGCCGTCATATAGCAAATACTCTGGTTAGCTTCAAACTTCAACCATATTCAATGATTTATATTGTGGATTGGCTAGTGTTTTAGCAGTTATATTAGAAATACTTGCGTTAGTTTCAATTGTCAACCAGTATCAGTAAAGTATATAGCGGGTAGGTCGATATTTAGCCTGTCGTTTTTGCAAATATTCATTTTAGTCTCGATCTTGACTTATGGTTAGTGATTTATATTAAGAAATATAAATATTTAAGCCGTCATATTGTAAAAAATAGTATAACATATATCAGTCAGCCATGGTTTATAATTTATATTGTAGGTAGGTGGATACTTGCAGCTGAAATGTTGTAAATAAAATACATGCTAATTATAAACCAATGTTATATTCGCATTTCAGGTCAATTTTGGCCTTATAGCTGCCGTAAATAAATTAAAATACCAATATTACTGTTTTTTAAACAAATATTTAGCTATTTTCATGTCATTTATCTAAATAATTTCTTATTACATCTGCAAAATAGCTATATAAACGATTTTTTACGGATTGTGTGTTTGCAGTACAAAATGGCGCATTTTGTTTTCTCGTGTCATGTAATAGCCGCCATCTTGTATACTACTGAGCGGGTTTGAAGGTCAACTTCGATTCGTCAGACGAGAGTACTAGTTCTAGAGCATGTACAAATTCGATGTCATTTTTTTGTGGTCATGCAGTGAAACCCTTTCAGATCACAGAAATCATATAATATTGATACTGAAGTGCATTTACGTAAATAAAAAAAAACAAATAGATTATAATAATATAGAAATCATTTAATATCAATAAATCGTCCATATTCTAATTGTATTTTTGCCATAGCTGATGAGCCACATGATGATGCTGTAATATTTTTCGTGATAATTATTGCAAAAATTGACTTTTCTATAGGATAACCTCTATTTACCCTTGTGACATCTATTCTAAAATTAAAAATTGAAATAAATGGTCCAAATTTATAAAACAGCCCATATTCGCTCATCTTAATTTAATTGCAAGAATTTGTAATTTTTTTTGTGCAGTTCTAGAATATTTTTGTTTTTATTTTTATTAATAAAATGCGGAATTTGATACAGCGCCATCTCTCGATTTCTGCTCGAAATAGAACATTTACGACCGTTCATTTGCTTCTGGACTTAGTAAATTCGGCGCCAGTTGTAGGTGGCGCTTTAAGTCGTATCTCTTAGGGTTTATAATGCATTATTATTATCTTGGGGATTTATATATGATGGAGGTAAAACGTTGTTATTTTATAATAATGAAATGGCAATATTATAGGTACATAAAGTCCAAAGATATTTGTATTGTGAGTGATTGTTAGGAACTTTATATTTCAAAGAAACCTTCATTGGTTAGTAATCTTCCACCTGTTGGTACAAAGCTTAAGTAATCTTGACTACAATATTAATAATATTAAAATAAAATAATTATTTTCCTTTTATTATAATTGGATGAGACACGGTGAACGTACTGCGATTCTCAAGCCGCCTGCCAAGCGTGGAGATTATGGCAACATCTCTAGGCCTTTGTTCAGCAGTGGACATTTACTGGCTGATTATGTATGTGTGAATTATAATTCCTATTATTTTGTTTCAGACTTATGTACTTAGAGATTATCAAATGGATGGATTGAATTGGTTAATACATTCCTGGTGTAAAGACAACTCAGTTATCCTTGCGGATGAAATGGGCTTAGGTAAAACTATTCAGGTAATATATAGAACTGGAAATATTAAACAATAGCATTCAAACTTGATGATTTTTCTAAAAATTGATTTTCTTTACAGACAATATGTTTTTTATACTACCTCTTCAAGTCGCAAGAGTTGTATGGACCATTCCTTTGTGTAGTACCTTTGAGTACGATGACTGCATGGCAGAGAGAGTTCCAGCAATGGGCACCAGATATCAACGTGGTCACATACTTAGGTGACTTATCGAGTAGGGAGATTGTAAGTACAACACTTAATTACAAGGTTTCTTATTGCACTTTCTTTTTTTCGTTATGGAAATGATCACTTCTGTAAAATTTTGGTTAAGGAACCTTCAAGTACATATAATAATTCATAAGAATTAAAAATAACAAGTTATGTCATAAGTTATGCTCCTTTTTCATAAGATCAGTAAACTGTGTCAACAATCTGGACGATCTTCCCGAATTCGATTTATTTAACACACCTCTACACAAATTCAAAGCTACAGTCTCCAAGAACTGGTTTGGAGCGAATCTTGAACTGTCTTGTTTATAATTTTTATTCTCATTTATTATGTCCTTACTGATCTATTTTTTACATTATCCTTGACCTAGTACCTAGACATTGTATATATTTTTTCTACGTAAACGAGCGTTAATTTGATTTTTATAAGTTGCGGAAACGTGTTAATAGTGCTAGGATATTAAAATTATTTGTAAATAAGTTTTGTATCCCAGCATGGCTAACATGTACACCGCGACATAATCCTGTCGTCACCTTGTAGAGCGAGAACGCGACAAGGTGCCTACGGTTTTATATACGGCTGTCTCGCTTTGGCACGACAAAAAGAGTCGACAAAACCCTGTCGCGCTGCGCATGTTAGCCCGCCTGGACGTTTTCCGAATAAAAATTAATAAAATGAATTTTGCTTTGTTTCAGTTAAGGCAATGCGAATGGAGTTTCGCCAGCTCAAAAAGACTGAAATTCAATGCAATATTGACTACCTATGAGATTTTGTTAAAGGATAGACAATTTCTGAGGTCGTTTAGTTGGGCCTGTTTGCTAGTGGATGAGGCCCACAGGTTAAAAAACGATGATTCTCTATTGTACAAAGCTCTGAAAGAGTTTGACACTAATCATAGATTGCTGGTGACCGGTACCCCTTTACAAAACTCATTGAAAGAACTATGGGCGCTATTGCATTTCATTATGCCTTACAAGTAAGTATCATATCATTGAAATCTCAATATTATTATATCATCATCATTTCAGCCTATCATGTCCCACTGCTGGGACAGGCCTTCTCTCAGAGAGAGAGAGAGAATGGGCCGTAATCCACCATGCTGGGCCAGTGCATGTTGATGAATATCATGTCTTAGAACTTTTGAGGTTCTTGGAAATACTGGTTTCCTTACAATGTTTTCCTTCACTGTTTTTGAGCGATGGCATTGAAACTGCACATAACTTATTTAGGTATATACTAAATACGTCATTGGTGCAGGGCCGAGGATCGGCCGTCAGATTGTAAAGAACACATACTCTGCCACCATCACTCAGTCAGCTCACAAGATTATTATATGGTCATGTTATAAATTAATGTTTTAGATTCGAGTCATGGGAAGACTTCGAAAAAGACCATGAAGACGCAGCAACAAAGGGATATGAAAAATTACACAAGCAATTGGAACCTTTTATATTGAGGAGGCAGAAGAAAGACGTCGAAAAGTCACTACCAGCCAAAGTGGAACAGATATTGAGGGTAGAAATGACGTCAATACAAAAGCAATACTACAAGTGGATCCTCACGAAGAACTACAGCGCCCTGCGGAAAGGTGTGAAAGGATCCATAAACACATTCATAAATATTGTCATTGAATTGAAGAAATGCTGCAATCATGCGCTATTGACCAAACCAGAGGATTTTGAGTCCAGAGCGTCATTGGCTACAACAGATGCTGTAGAGGTAAATTTACTTCTTATTTTAGTTCAATATGGGGGGGACTACGTTTTTCATTGACATTCCATTTGTGGTATGTTCCCCTGTCACCATCTATCTGAGGCGAGCCAACCCAGAGCCCTCGAGTCATCCCAGCTCTTCTAATTTTGTTGCTCATGTATTTGACTCCCCTTTTCGATTTGGCTGGAAATATCTTTTGTTTATAATTAACTTCTTGTTTCAGAAATTACTAAGAGGTTCTGGCAAACTCCTGCTATTGGACAAATTATTGTGCAGGTTAAAAGAGACCGGCCACAGAGTTCTTATATTTTCTCAAATGGTCAGAATGTTGGATATCCTGGCTGAGTACCTGCAAAGGCGGCATTTCCCGTTCCAACGTCTCGACGGTAGTATAAAAGGCGAGATCAGAAAGCAGGCGCTAGATCACTTCAATGCGGAGGGGTCAACGGATTTCTGCTTCTTGCTGTCTACCAGAGCAGGAGGATTGGGAATAAACCTGGCGACCGCTGACACTGTGATAATCTTTGACTCTGATTGGAACCCGCAAAACGATCTTCAAGCTCAAGCTCGGGCGCATAGAATCGGACAGAAAAATCAGGTAAAAATACAATTAAATATAACTAAATTTGTCACTTTTAAAAATTTACTCATCTAAACTACCTTCACAACTCTCTGCAAAGGCCTGGGGAGGTTCACAGTTGAAAAGTGACCATTAAAAAATGAAGCCATCATTGACAAGTGCAAAATTTATTTATAAGCAACCAGTAACAAATGCAGTGAATTCACAGGTCAACATTTATAGATTGGTTACTGCCAGGTCTGTTGAGGAGGATATTGTGGAAAGGGCTAAACGAAAGATGGTGTTGGACCATTTGGTGATTCAGCGGATGGATACCACAGGGCGGACTGTGCTGAACAAACGTGATGGTACTTCTGGCACCACTGCAAACAATCCTTTCAACAAGGAAGATCTGAACGCCATTTTGAAGTTTGGCGCCGAGGAGTTGTTCAAAGATGATGATGAAAATGATGAGGAACCTGTCGTAAGTATCATTCAAAGGTTCATTTCTATGACATTTAAATGCACAACCCCTTGATTAATATGTAACCGTGGATATGGTATTTCTCTCTCTTTTTTTATTAAGGCCACAGGACGAAAATGATATATGCTTATACGGGGACAACTCTTTTAGTACTGTGTTTGTGATATAATTTTTGTTTTCAGTGTGATATTGATGAAATCTTACAAAGAGCCGAGACCCGGGACGAAGGGCCTACCATGGTCGGAGACGAACTTCTGTCTGCTTTTAAAGTTGCCAGTTTTGCTTTCGATGAAGATAAAGCTGTCATGGAAGTAAAGAAAGAAAACTCACATGAAGATATCAAGGACTGGGTATGAATTTTTCTATCTTATCCCTTACGAATTTTTGGAAAGTTTTGGGGAATAGGAATTAAAAACGTATATATTTTATGTTTTAGGAACAAATTATTCCGGAAAATGTTCGGAAAAACATCGAAGAACAGGAAAAGAATAAAGAAATGGAAGACTTGTACCTACCACCGCGACGGAAAAATTTACAGCAAAATAATGCTGATGCTAGTAAGTTTATAAAAATATTCAAAGGTGTCGGGAAGAAATTATTCACGTTATTTGCTTGTTTGTTTTCTTTGATGCTTGCTTGTGTTAAAATATTTAATCTTACTGCATTTATCATAACTCATTGAATATTCAAGGATTCAAAAAATTCAAATATGTTTATCTAAAAGTTTTGAGGCGAAGTTGGCTGGGCGTTGTTACTTTTTTTTTGGACAGTACACAACACAACGTTTTCATCTGCGATTTTCTTGGCCTTCCGCATTTGCCGAAATAAAATCACAATGCATGCTACTTATAAATGTCATCGGGATCGGTACAAAATGACTTTTACATATAAAATCATTATGATCAGCAGCCTTGGAATACAAACTGCTGAGCGTACCTCCTTTCGTTTCTAAATTCTTTGCAGCCAGACAGTGGCATCCATAAATATGTTGTCCAATGATTTTATAATATTTAAGGGTCCTCTCACGTTTTTTGACGAAAAAAGCAAGAACTGGATTTTTGTGTTCTGATTCTATCAAATAGAAATATCTACATTATAGGATATTTCTGTATTAAATAGATGTGTATTTTTTATTGAAAATAACTGCTTAATGTTTTGGAAAACTCGTCCACTTATTACATTCAATTTACAGAAGTAGTGTTTCGTAAAACTCTAGAAGGGAAAGTTGAAGAGTAGATTTCGTTAAACTACTGTCATAAAATATTAATTTTAATGTTATGGTTTACTTGTTTTATATTTGTTTAACAATTACGGCTTTATTTTTTCTTTTTGTGCCTGAAAATGTAAATACCTCTAGTTTTAGGATTTATTTTGTAATATGGCTCTTTATTGTTTCTATTTTGGTTGCGTTTCACTTTTGGTTTACTTTTACTCATTTTCAATTGAAACTGTTGATCAAACAGAGGGTGGGCGAAAAAGGCGCGGGCGGTCGGGCGACGGCGCCGACGCAGACGGGGAAGGTGATGGCGAGGCGGATAGCGACTATTCAGAGGGTGACGCTAGCGCAGACGACGACCGCCCCAAGAAGCGAGGCCGACCACCCGCTTCCCACCGGGAGAAGATCAAAGGATTCACGGATGCAGAGGTAAGTGCTGCCATCTACATATTGACTCTTTATTTACCACGCATTTGTATACAAATCTTAGAAATCGATAGTAACAAGGGTTGCCATATCAAAATTTTATAAGTCTTGACATAAAGCCGGACATTTTAATAAAAGTCCAGACATTTTAGTATGTCAATTAATTTTTAAAAGATTTTTATTTTGTGTCTGGAGACATTACTCAAGATTAATACCTCATTTTATATAATTATTTATTACTCATATTACATTGCCTAAGCTAAAAAAGCCGGACAAATTACAAAGCCGGACAAAGGTCTAAAAGTCTGGACAAATCTGGATGGATTGTAACCTACTTCTGGTATACTCTGATGGTCATATCGATTTGCAAATTTACAAGTCGTAATGAATCTGGGTGCTAATACAATAATTTGGTATTATCAAACCAATATGATGGAGCCTATGATCCAGGGTTCATATGCTTTGTGTTAACGAGTCCCATACTCACGTGGTTATGTGGGTCTGATGTTGAAGCCGAGACGGTTGTAGTGAAGCAGACTGCTCCGGCTGCCAGGCATGACCTACTTGGCCGGAGTCATGCCTGCTACACGCAGTCCCAAGGGAAATAACTGTGCAGGTCCTACCTGTCCTAGGGTTGGGACTAGCACAGAATCACGGATTTAGCACAGATACTTCTCTTATTTCACTAGAGTCCCTAAGGTTATGGAGGACTTTGAATTTTGGAATGTGCATTAGGAAGTAAACAAATCGAATCATTGTCAGATATTTTAGGGGTAACAAGGTAATCTTCAGAACGATACATTCGGGAACGCAGATGCGGCTTCCAGTGGCCAGCATGAAGGGCTCATCTAGGTTTTCAAGAGAATGGTTCTTCAGACTTCACTAGGGCCGTAACAGTAGGTCTTTATCTAAGTGGCCAAGGAGCAGCGAGGCTTCAATGAATCTTTTTAAGTTTTTATCTAAGCGTCAAGGCTAGTACTGGACTCCGTGACAAATTTTTTTCCTGTCCTTCAAAAAGAAGGCGTTCATTGTTTAAAAAATCATAATTAAGTAGCCTGTAGTGAAGAAAATAGGTATTAAGCATTAGAAAAGAGGTGGTATATGAGAATGATGATGATTGAGAAGTGAACCTTACAAGGTGGTGGAACTCGTTAACAGCTACCAGTAAACCCCTCGAGTTTGGGTTCCTTTGGTTTGTCTTAACGAATCACAAGTGTCTTAATTTTTTTAACTATATGTAATAATAATAATTTGTTCTTAAAAAATAATAGTACCAAACTATAACACCAGCCAATTCTGATTAGTAAATAATAATATTTTTTACACACGGTCATCTGACCCCAAACTAAACAAAGCTTGTAATATGGCTGCCAGAGCCATACGTACACATAAATATATAATAGGTCGGGGAAAAAGTCTTTTCGTATTTTGTATGTATAAAGTTGTAGTAAAAATCTCATCGGTTGTACTGTTTGTATCTGGCTGGTTTTGATACCATTAAAAATATGATATTTTAAAAAAGGAATACAAAAAGTAAAAAGCATTTTCCCGCCATTTTTCAATTGTTTTTTTGTTTGATAAAATGAGTGAATCTAACGAAGAAATTCGATATATTGTGAAATTTTATTACAAAAAAGGGAAAAATGCGACACAAGCCGCGAATAAAATTTGTGACGTTTATGGACCTAATGCAGTGTCATCAAGAGTAGCACAATGTTGGTTCAAGCGTTTTCAGTCCGGGAATTTTGATGTCAAAGATGCAGCTCGCTCTGGTCGCCCTGTTACGGATAAAGTAGATGCTATTTCTGAAAAAGTGGACCAAGATCGGCATATTAGTAGTTACGACGTAGCTGAAGAACTGGGGATTGACCACAAAACAGTTTTGACCCATTTGAAAAAAACTGGGTATACAAAAAAACTCGATATTTGGGTGCCACACAAGCTCACTGAAAGAAACCAAATGAATCGTGTACTCATTTGCGACTCTCTATTGAAACGTAAAGAAACCGAACCGTTTTTGAAAAGATTGATCACTGGTGATGAAAAATGCATCACCTACGACAAGAATGTGCGCAAACGATCATGGTCAAAGGGCAGTGAAGCACCACAGACTGTAGCGAAACCCGGATTAACACGTAATAAGGTGATGCTGTGTGTATGGTGGGATTGGCAGGGCATCGTTCATTATGAGCTTTTACCGCCGGGCAAAACCATCGATTCGGATCTCTACTGCCAACAGCAGATGAGACTCAAACAAGAAATTGAGAAAAAACGGCCGGAATTGATCAACAGAAAGAGTGTGGTCTTTCATCGTGATAACGCCAGACCGCACACATCTTTGGCCACTCAGCAAAAATTTAGAGAGCTTGGTTGGGAAGTGTTAATGCATCCACCATATAGCCCTGACCTTGCACCCTCAGATTTCCACCTGTTTCGATCTCTTCAGAATTCTTTGGGTAGTGTTAGATTAACATCAAGAGAGGACTGTCAAAACTACTTGTTGCATTTTTTTGATCAGAATTCCCAAAAATTCTACAGCAACGGGATCATGTCACTACCTACAAGATGGCAACAAGTTATCGAACAAAATGGCACATATATATTATAATTAAATGTAATTAAACTTGAAAAAAATATGTCTTGAATTTGTTTAAAAAATACGAAGAAACTTTTTCCCTGACCTTATATATATATATACACGTACATATATATTTTTAAATACATACTCAAATAGATATTAACACCCAGACATAGAACAAACACAAATGTTTATCACATGAATGTTTGCTCTAGGTGGGAATCGAACCCACGTCCCCAACCGCAGAAAGTAGGTTCACTACCAACTGAGCTTCCGGGGCAGTCAAAGTTGGCTATTATGTTGAATGTTGTCCGTTATGATCCCAATCTAGCAACAGATACATCAAATATGACTTTTTAATTCAATGCTTTCCTCGTTTTTTTCCAGATTCGAAGATTCGTCAAGAGCTACAAGAAGTTTTCGGCGCCGTTGAAGCATTTAGATAGTATAGCATGTGATGCCGAACTGCAAGAGAAACCTTTAGCAGAACTGAAGAAACTTGGCGAGATCTTAGAAGAGAGATGTAGAGCAGTTCTAAACGATACCTCAGAACCAGCCAGTATGTTTTTTATTTTTTTTATCGTAGTCTTGCGTTTGACCGCCAACTCGCCTGGTGTTAAGCGATGATGCGTCTATGATGGAGCACGCTTGCCTAGAAGAAACTGATTCTCTCGTGGTTTGAAAACACCCAGATTGTAACTATCGGGGAACACCCATTTAGGCAGTGCATTCCACAGACTAGCAGTTAGCACAATAAAAGTGGAATTAAAGTGCTTCGTATGGGTTATAATTATGTTATAATACATTATAAAAATGGCCTTTTCTGAAACATACTCAGATTTTTCATTACTTTCGTGTTATTGCTGTGAAAATCCTCACTGTGTTAGAGAAAAGTAATATACATACAAGCCTTAGGTATTAATAGACTCACAGAATCTCATTATGTGTGCCTCGGCTTTACCTTGGCCCATTTTCGTGTTGGTGAATGAAACTAATATTTTTCCTGCTGCTAAATTAATAGTACATTCTTAGCCTAGGGGTGAAATTAACTTATTTAGTCACGAGACGGGGTTCGCCTAATAGTTTGAGGGACTTAATAAGTCTTTAACCCCGAGGTAAACACTGTGCATTTCAATACGAATACAAGGAAACTAGAAATAAAAACATGAACTGACACTGGCAAATGCACGAGAAGTGGGAACCATAATCCTTTGAGGATAAAAAAATATATATTTGGAACATGGTTCAATACAAATGTGAAAATAGAACTAGTTTTTTTTAAATAATTTGAGTGTCTTGTCAGCTGAAAGTGATTCTCCCTAGGGCTGAAATGTATGACTTTCAACCTGCTCCTCAGGCAACTTCAGACCTACTTTCCGAGTATGAGTAATGAAAAGTACTTGAAATTCCAATTCATAATTCTTGTATCGATTTTGTAAAAAGGTAATGTTTTCAGATGAACAAATCGACGGCGGTCGTAAAAACACCAGGAAAACATTCAAGCTTGGTGGTGTGCCTGTAAATGCGAAGACGTTTTCAGCATGCCTTGATGAGTTGGCACCTCTGGATGTCTTTCTGCCAGAAACAAAAGAAGAGAGACTAAAATGGCAATTGGACTTCAGGTACGAATTTTTCTTACTTTGATTACAGCAATGCCCCCGCTGTACTCTTTCCCACACGATTTGATCCCATATGTCGCGCAGCGCGTCTCGTGGATGACTGCTTTCTCTACTGGGTTACTCGGAAAGAGCGTACTAAGTCGACCAATATACCAATACCGACCGATATTACCAATAATTATGAACAACTTTTACTAAGTAACTCTGAAATCGCGAAAAAAATATCAGCTGTTCCATAGAAAACGGTAATTGATACTACTATTGATTGATACTACCACTTGATTGCGCATGAGTCTTAATTTACTTGTGCACGAAGTAAGCCATCGGTTGCGGGGCGTTGTTATCGTATGGCGCCTGTGATTGGAGAAAACAAAAGTCATTAATTCAATTCGCGCCTTGGATTGGCCCATTCGAAAAGATAATGCTGAAAATTTTGTACCTTTTCATCAAGGCGGGGTAAAGGATTAGCTGTCAAGTGGTCATGTAGTCATTGTTGACACTTGACAAAACGTATGGAACACTGCAGGCCTAGCATGGACCGTGGAGAAATTGTCTTTCCACCGTTTTTATCCACACATAGACGCGACAGAGCTAGTATATGGATACGTTTGTCTCTTTCTAGCGGGATTAAAACGGTGGAAAGACAATCTGTCCACAGCCCGCGCTAGGCCTGCTGATCTTTTTGTTGTGATATAATGTCAGGGTTGTCCCATAACGTAATGAAATAAAAGTTATTCATATGATGATTATATTTTTTTTATTTTTTTATTTTTCAATTTATTTAAGGATCAACAAACAGTATACAACAAAATATAAAACTAGAGAGTAAGAAAATAAAAAATAGTTGTGATACCAGCATCGTTGACCACGGGTTAATATATAACAGACTAGCCGTCCGCCCCGGCTTCGCACGAGTGTAAGCTCGGCCTTCGGCCTTGCTACAAAATATAATATAGCCTATGTCACCCGGGGATAGTGTAGCTTCCCAACAGTGAAAGAATTTTTCAAATCGGTTCAGTAGTTTCGGAGCCTATTCATTACAAACATACAAACATACAAAAATAGGTACAAATCTTTCCTCTTTATAATATTAGTGTAGATATGAACATGGCGAAAAGAAAAATAATAAAAATTAACATCAAAATACTAATTAGTGCTTAACAAATATGTAAGGTTAAAAATATACCACTAAAGGTAGGTAACCACTAAAGTTGAAGTTGAGAAAAAAAAGCAAGTTATGCATGATTATGACAACATCCCGTTGCCGGCAGAGAGACCATGGGTAGTGCCATATCCAAGGCGTCTTGGGAAAGACAGATTATACGTTTAATTAAATTTAAATTAAGAGCCAGGGATACATCATGAGGAATGTTTGCTGTCACCACTACCCAAAACCTCCAGCACTGAGCTCCGGAAACCACTAGAGCGTTCATGAAATATGTCGATACTGTTAAAACAATCGTTATAACATTTAGTTATATGATACAATGGAGATCGCTCACCCGAGTTGGTGCGACAGGTCGAGGTGTAAAAAGTCTTATATATGCTATATATAGGTAAGCTCATTTGAACCCCTTTCTGCTTATTACACCCTTTCCGCGTAACCTTTGGAACGGTCATGTGACTTAGATATAATGTTTGTATCTAAACTGCAATCTGAGACTCGCACTTTCTACTTCCAACCTGGACCAATATTGGGTGAAAGACCCGAGTATATATACTCGTAGCCACAATACAATCTATACAATTCTTGAAAGGCATTAAAGTTTTTTTTTTAACACGAATAAGTCCGCGTTCAACCGCCAACTCACTTGTTGGGAAGCGACGAGGTGGTCGAAGATAAAGCACGCAGACTTAGAAGACTTTTGTTCTAATCTCTAGTTATGTATTTTCCAGGACAAGGCCAGCAAACTTCGATGTAGAATGGGGAGTGGCAGAAGACTCCAAGCTCCTAGCTGGTATATACCAATACGGTATGGGTTCTTGGGAGGCAATAAAGATGGACTCATCCTTCGAAATTGGAGACAAAATTCTCACGAACGAGGAGAAAAAGCCTCAAGCTAAACATTTGCAATCTCGAGCTGACTACCTTTTAAAACTCATCAAAAAGCTGCTCGACCAGAAGAACGGAAAACAGAAGCAAAAGAGGACTCGAGGAAAACGAGGCAATAAAGAACCAGTCACAAAAGATATAATTGAAGATGAGATCAGCTCAGGGGATGATAAGAAAAATAAGACTGTAAAAAATGATAAAAATGATAAGGTAAGTTCCCATTCGATTCAATAAAAAATTAAAGTCCCTAAAATCAATCTAAAACACATGAATTTGGGATCAGTACTGAGGGTTAATAGAAGACTAATAAAAAATGACAAATCTATAACATTATGGTTGCAAGCTAAATTAGGCACTGCTATGATGGCATAGCATTTAAATTTAAATTAATTTTGTTATAATACGTATTTCTATAGATGTGTCAAGTTTAAATAGGGTAACAATGGTTAGACAACCTCCGGGATGGCATGAAGTTTGCGAAATGCGGCGCAAAGGCATAAGGAGCTTATGAAAAAACGACAAGATAATCCTATATTAACTTCATCTAAATAGCAGGCCTGAACAAGGAAATCTCTCTGTGACCTCTGAATCGCCTACACACGCTTGCTTGAGAAGAAGTCATCATTATCAGGCTTTCATGTTCCCACTGTTAGAACACAGGCTTCTCAGTGACAGAAGATGGGCCCTAATCCACCATGCTGGCCCAGTGCACGTTGGTGAATGTTGTATGTCTTCAGACTTTTGAGGTTCTTCGATATAACGGTTTCCTCATGATGTTATCCTTCACTGTTCACTTCACTTTTGACCAATGGCATCGAAACTGCACATAATTTATTACTATAAGTACTAAATAAGTCATTGGTGCAGGACCGAGGAAAAAATTAAGATAAAATTGACACCGCTTTATGGTTGATATTCTGAAAACCCGTACGAAGCGCTTTGCTTCCACTTTTACTGTGCGAACTGCTAGTCTGTGGAATGCGCTGCCTGAATGGGTGTTCCCCGGTAGTTACATTCTGGGTGTCTCCAAATCACGAATGAATTGGCTTCTTCTAGGTAAGCGTGCTCCATCGTAGACCGCATCATCGCTTAACATCAGCCGAGTTGGCAGTCAAACGCAAGCCTATTCCTAAATATATATTAAAAAAAATATGGACAATTAGTTCTAGAATTATGAGCAGTATAGTAATGTGACCTTACTTTCTATTACTAATACAAATTTGTTTTTAACATTTTAGGGTAAAACAAAACTAGAAGAAATATCAACACACGACGAGACCTCAAATGATAGAAAAGATAGAGATAAAAAGAGAACAAAAAAAGATGGCAAAGATCGTGGTGGTAAGGTGAAAAGTCGGAAGAAACCAGCCGGTCCAATGCATTTCACTGCCAATAACGAACCACGTGCCTTGGAAGTCCTAGGAGATCTTGATCCATCAGTATTTGAAGAGGTAAGCTTCCTGCCAACATTCACTAATCTAGTTTTTAACCGACTTCCAAAAAGGAGGTTCTCGATTTGACAGTTTTTTTTTTGTTTGTTACCTCAGTACTTTCCACTGGGTGAACCGATTTTGATGTATCTTTTTTATTTATTTGAAAGCTGGTGCTTCCCGTGTGGTCCCATTTCAATTTGGTCCAGTTCTGACATTTTTATGAAGGTGGTGTTTTTATATTGATAATTATTAAGTCATTCTGTTGTTCCATGTATTTAATTTCTGGTTTGAACAATAAAAACTAATCTTATTAAGAAGTGAAAGATAATCTCTGTCAGGAATTAATTTGGATAATTCTTTCACCAATGGAAAGCTACACTATTGTTTTAAACTATCACGGTTGTTAACTAAGTTATAATCTTGTCCTCCCGTGAACATGGTGTAAGTAACTGAAAACCGCTGAAATGTCGGGACCTCCTAACTGTAGCTACGCTATTCTTGACTGGCATCGGCTGTCTTGTTAACATTGTGGGTGAAACTGAGGGCATAAGCTAGTGTTGTATGCTTAAAAGTGCATTGTTAAAATTTTACTTATACTGTGTCACATGCGAAAACGAGATAGGTACTTACGTACGATATTTCTTAACCGTATGCTATAGTGAATAGTTTTTTTCCTTTTAGTGTAAAGAAAAAATGAGACCTGTTAAAAAAGCACTCCGGGCACTCGATAATCCTGATCAAACACTAACGGAAACTGAGCAAGTGGCGAAGACGCGATCCTGCCTCGCACAGATTGGAAGTCAAATAGATATCTGTCTCGAAGCATATCCCGACAATGACAAAAAGGCAGAATGGAGAAGTAATCTCTGGTACTTTGTATCCAAATTCACTAATTTTGACGCCAAACAGTTGTACAGATTGTACAAGTTTGGACTCAAAAAAAGTGACTCTACAAAGAAAACGAGAAAGCACAAAGAGAATGTAAAGGTAGGTTGAAATTTTGGATGTTTATCTTAATAACTTTGATGGTCGTATTACCTTTTATTAAATTTACCTTGTTTTATTTTTATTTTAGCAGACCAATAACAAAAACAATCACAATGCGAACAATCATGTAAAAGCCAAAAAAGAATCAAAGCATAATAATGCTAAAGAGAAGAAGGAAAAGAAACCAAAAACTGAAAAATCGGAGAAAAATGACAAAACTCCACACACATCGGGCGTAAAGCGAAAATTAGAGGAAGGAGAATGTGATCCCGATCAAGGTGAAAACAAACGACACGAGAGGTGAGTGTTAGATGACCCTATATCGTAAATATCTTGAGCTATTATCATTTCTATTTCTCTTCTCATGTCATGAGTAACTGGGATCTTTCGAGACTTAGTTTTCCTCGCATGCTTTACCATCTGCCTTTATCATGTAGCTAACCCCCTTAGTTTGTTCACCACCATACCGCTTGTTCCATCCCTGCAGACATAAACACAAGAACAAGGATCGCAAGGATAGGGATGGGAGCCTGAAGCGGGACGATTTGATGTACAGAGAGCGGAGCCGGTCGGAGCGCGAGCGGGACCGGGACAGAGAGAGGGATCGTGACCGGGACCGAGACAGGGACAGAGACCGGGACCGGGACAGGAGAGGCGAGGAGAGGGATCGGGAGCGAGATCGGTCCCGCACGCGGCGGGACAGCGGCGGGCTGGGCACGCCGCGGTCGCGACCTCCCTATGGAATGCCGCACCCCCATCCACATCCAGAGTTGGCAGCGCATCCCGCCTGGACGCCCGCCTACCCTGGGCCCCGCACGTACCGCGGCGACCGGAATCCACGCCCGCACGACAAGAGAAGGTGAGTCACCATGACGATTTTGCTACGATTTATAGCCGTAACAGACGTATCGAACTTGGATGACGAACCGCCGTCTGACCAACGGGAGAGAAAGGGAAAATTTTCTATTTCTCCCGTTGGTTGGACGGCGGTTCGTCAGGCATGTTGACGTGTCTGGTACGACCCTTAGCGTACGATCAAATCTTCTTAGTAGCAAAAAGTCCAATTAGCAAAACATTTAATGAACAAAACATCCACCTATCAAAATATCCGCGCAAAAGCGACAGGTGCCACAGTGCCAGATATCAAGATGAGAGTACTAAATGGATTCACACAATCTTTTAAATCTTTTTTCATACTGGTTTTTTTTTAACTTCTGTTACAAATACATATATTTGATGTTTTTTTTTTAATATAAAAATAGGCTTGCGTTTGACCGCCAGCTCGCCTGATGTTAAGCGGTGATGCGGTCTACGATGGAGCACGCTTGCCTAGAAGAAACCGATATAATAAATCGGCTATTCTTCTACTTTGGCCATCAACTGGCCTGTAAGCGACGGTGTGACCAAGGATGGAACACGTTAATCTAGAAGAAATCTATTCACTCTGGGCATTACTTTAAAACGTTACTCAAGTTGATCTATGCTTATAATTGCTGTCTGGTTTTCGCGTGTGACGAGAAGTTGAGACAGCAATTTAAATTGAAGCAAATTAAAGGCCTATCATTAAAGATGATCGTAGTTCTCAAGAAACAAGGCGGATGGAAAAAAGATTGGCAAAACAACACGTTTTGCGTATTGCGAACTTGATGATTTGCCTAGTTAGACTTTTGCTGCTCAGACCTTATGATCATAATAAACAGGAAAACTTACAAAACTGGTAATTGAAAAATTTGTTGTTTGTTGTATTTTAGCAGGTACGGCAGCGGGTTCAGTGGAGCCATGGCGGCCAACCCGTACGGGCAGTACTACGAGAGCGCAGCCATGGTGAGCGGTATGGTTTTCCCGCCGGGGCGCTACCCCGAAGGCTGGCGCGGGTACGGACAGCCGCCGCCCGCTGACTACCAGTACGAAGAGCGTGACTACGAGCGCGAGGTCTACCGCCGCGACTACGACCGCCGGGCGCCCCCCACCTAACCACGCGCTCACAGCCCCCCCCCCTGTAAATATTAACTAGTTCTTGTAAATAATCTGTAGAGTTAAAAAAACGTTTCCGAGACGCCGCTGCTCTCACCGACAGTTTAAAGTGTAAGTGACATAGTGCTGTGGTTTTTATCTATGTGATAAGCGAAGCGCATCGATTTTGAGCTTAGTGACTCCCTATTTTAAGTGAGACTGTATAGTGAATTTATTTATTGCCGAATTTCACCGATTGTTTGCCGGTCAATGTAGAATATGATACCATTTTAATTTTTAAATGTTAAATTAGCTGCTCGTTTTATCAATTTGATTATATGTACCTAATTATAATTTTTTTGTATCTTTCTGATATCTGCCTCATCATCACGTCGATTGTATTTAATTTTAAAACAAGTGATATAAATAGTGGGTAGTAAATGTGTACAAAATTAGAAATCGTTAGTATTGCATATATTTTTTCAAATCATGTGCAACTCACTGAACATTGTATTGTAAAGCTTGATGAAGAGGGCATGTTATATTTCGTCACGCATTTTTGCAGTGTAATTGAATGTTTATTTGTGCATTGTTTTCTCATTTTATGTGCATTTTAAGAGTCCTGTGGGGCTCACCACAGTCCTATTTTTATACATTATGTAAATTGTATTCTGTGTTACATGGAAATGAATGTAATATGGGCGGAAGCATCTTAAATGGTATATACCATAATAAATAACATATTAAAGTTTCTAATTGTTTGTTTTTACCTATAAGGCACTTGTAAAATTGGCAAGCACCTAGTCTAAAATTTCGTCACCATTGCATAATATTATCTTAGGTGGTGGTACAATATGATCAATATTGCAGAATATTATTGTAGTCAATACTACACAGTTAATAATATTCTGCACAGAAATAGGACCACATACCTAAAAAAAAATTGCTTATTAGATCTATGGACAATGATTTCAAAGACCAAATATTTTTTTACGCTATATGTTAGTAGTCGTTTGTGGGATGTTATGTTATATGTATTCTGCAATATTATTACAAGGTTATGTCCTTTAGAAAGCATAGTACAGAGTATGTTAGAAAGCGACACTTTCTTCAATCACTCCTCAGTCCAGTTTCGTCGCATTCACTTTTTGGTATGCGTTTTGCTGTTACCAAACTTCAAAACAGGCACATTGCTCTGTGCGTAGGGTTGCGAATTCGCGATTCATTCAAAATTGGTAAAAACATCTCACCAATTTTATTCTAGGTTTGGGGCCCTATAGTAGGTAGTAAGTACGACCACTAGTCTATTACGTAGGTAATTAGATATAGAATAATCATACCACAGAAAAGTGAAGGGAAAAATTCTCGCTTCAGTGAGTACATACTACTACGTTCTTGAGATATTAATATTAGATCTAATCCAAGTGAATCCGAAATTGATCCAAGAAACGAACATATTATCATTTTGTGTTAATTGACTGTTATATTTGTTTTTTGTTTCCATACCTCAAAAGTAAACGGACCCTTAAGGATCACTTGTCTGTCCATGTGTCAAGTCAAGCCCCTTTTCCTCATGAACGCGTACCTAATGGTTTATTTTATTTTAAATATTGAATAGATCTACGTTTGGCTACCAACTCGCCTGATGGTAAGCGACGATGTGGCCGAGGATGGAACACGTTGATCTAGAAGAAATCTATTCACTCTAGCCTTGAAGATGCCTAGATTGGATAATGCTTACTTAGAATTTTATCTTGCTCTCTCATTAGCATAGAGTGGGAGACAAAGCTCAATGTAAGATTATAAGAATATTTTTTATTTATTATAAGAATGTTTTTGAAGTTGTGGTAGCCCCCATGTATTAAGTTGTCATCATCGTCATCATTTCAGTCTATCATGTTCCCACTGCTGAGACAGGCTTTCTCTCAGAGAGAGATATAGAGAGAGGAGACATGGGCCGTAATCCACCACGCTGCAAGTTGGTAATTGTTATTATGTCTGAACTTTGGACATACCTACCGGTTTCCTCACAATGTTTTCCTTCAATTATTAAGTTGTAATTAAGGTGAAATGTTTCACTTGGTGGGAAATTCAAATTTCAAACAGTTTTTTTGTTCTTGTAGCTAGGCCGAGTAATTATTGTAAACGATAATTATGTTCGCGAAAATTGATTATTATTCTTTACTAACTCGCGTAAAGTTATTTATCTCCAATGCACATTATTACATACATTTGTAAATAAACAAATTTATGCTGTTTCAAACGGTTTATTGCCAAATGTAAGTAATATGGTGAGTAACTGATTAATAGCTGTACATGATAATGTAAAGAACGACCAACAATTTTTGCGAACACTATGCCATTTCACAATAATTACCCGGCCTAGCTACAGGGACAAAAAAACTGTTAGAAATTTGAATTTCCCGCCAAAGTGAATCGTTTCACCTTAATATCAAATACTAAGGTTCACGTCAAGAGGTCAAGAGGTAAAACTTCAAGGTTTGTCAACAGAATTAAAAGATACGGCCATTTATGTATCATATTTTGATTGCAAACTCAAATCAAAACCTTCACCGACTTCTCGCATTGACGAATAATGAAATTAGACAAGATGAAAATATAAGTAATGTATAGAAAAAATGCCGTTTTTTATTATTTAGGAATACGCTTGCGTTTGACCGCCAATTCACCTGATGTTAAGCGATGGATGTAGTTAATTTGTAGTAATATCAAAAATAAAATATATTTTGTACTTAGTTGGATAGTGTTACCTGTTGTAACAGACAGTGATTTAAACCGAGGTATGGGAGACCTCAGCCAGCGCGGTGGAGGTCCATCCTTCCTCTGAGTGAAGGCCTGAGGTCAAGCAGAGGAAAAAAAATGAGAGAAAAAAAAACCTCTGTAAAGATTTTGTGTTTACCCTTTTCACTTCGACTGCTGTGGCCGTAGTACGAGCACTTGCGAAAAAGTATTCGTTCCGTAAACGATAGTAAAATGTATGAAAAATTTAACAGCGCCTCTATCTGACGTAAAGGGAAACTGTTTTACTGTGCCCCACTGGTTAAGTTTGTACGGAATTCTGATGGCGCTATCCTATTCGCACTTGTCCGGTTTTTTGGCTTATTTTATGTTTTAATAGGTATTAGAATCAATTGAATTCAAATCAATTTCAAATGAGTGAATGAGATATTCCAGGACATGCGATATTATGGTTTTTTCACTTGTCAATCATTCGGACTGGTGCGACGGATATAAAAGTAATATCGTACTTTCGTATATAATGTACAAGAGTAGCCGGCATGATTTAAGATTTTTGTGTGTGCAAACGTTTCGGGCACAGTGGGCAGGCTAGATGTCTTATAGACTGGACGGCAGTACCGGTCTTATACCTACTGCTCCAGAATTGGGATACTTCGTCTGACTAGTTTTCCTTACAGCGGCTGAACCAGGCCCGCCAAGCTGTTTCTATGAAAAGATGGTGGTTTAATATCACGCATGCGTGGTAACATTACCAGCCCCTATTTCAGTCGCTCCCGTCTTTTGGTGTGGAAACACGTAAATCTATCACTTTCTAGTCAGAAATAGGTATGCTTGTCATTACTTTAACGTTAATAGCCGCAGTTATACCCTGATTCGCCTAGTGTTGGAAAGCTATATCAAATTGGTAAGTTAGTAGTAACGCTTTTCCGACATCTAATTAAGTTTGTAAGTATGTTGTAAGTCTGATATACTTACCTTGATTCTTGATTGGCGTTATTGATCGGCCTCGTTCGTTGTGAAAATCCAGACTTGTCTTCTCACCGCTGTTCTCCTGGTTTAGATACACGCAGAGTCATTAAACAATTTTTATTGTAACCTAATACTTAGTGTTTTGTATGACACCTGTAATAGATTGATTGCTTGTTTTGGATGTGGCCACCGTTTTATAAATAAGTAGGAAGCGAAGGTCTGTTTCGCAAACAAAAGAAAACAGTGCCTTTGTCCGCCGAGTGATGCCAAAGGTTAGCAGATATGGAAGTCCTTAAGGCAGATACTCATTTTCAAACCTTTCCCTGCATGATCCATTTGTTGTTTGTTGTAGCCCTATGTGCAATGAAAGCAGACGATGTGTGATGGTCGGAAGGCTCAGCGGCGACATTGCAGGACAATGGTAGCAAAGGCGGTGGTGCTGTCACTGTTGATGGTGACTGCTCAATGCTGCTATTTGTTTCCAATTGGTAAGCTCAGTAATTTATATATTGATAGGCATTGTGTACTTGGCAATTAAAGCTAAATATATGTTGCCAATCGTCAACCATTTTCTACCCATATACCTACTGTTGTGTATAAAAATCTTCATACGAAGTATCTTCAAACTTGTTTGTGACTCCTTCGTCGGTGCATCATTTGTTCTGGTCCTGTGTCAGTCTCATCGACTGTTTTGCTGCCTACCTCGTGATGTAGGTATTCGAAAACTTACCTTAGCTATATATTATGTTTATGTCAATGCAGTGGTCAAGGGAACGGCCCAACCTAAATAAATCTCGATGTTTTCTTTTATGTTGGTATACTTTGGCTTTATAGCCACAGTCGAAGTTATACCTTTTTTCCAAACCACCATTTTATCCTGCCGCTTTCGCTGCTAAATGTAGCCAGCGGTAATGAGTTTGGAAAATTTCAGATGTTTAAAAATTAACTTACCGACCGCCGCTTAGTATGGATACCGCTTATCTATTCTCGGAACGTACCAAACATTTGATAGTCGAATTATACCATGTTGTTTTTCGTCAGACGTACCAAACCCCTGTACGGGGGTGACGTGTGGTCCGGGCGCCCTCTGCCGACCGACTGCCGATGGCCGCTCGTACAATTGCGAGTGCCCTGAGTCCTGCCCCAGTTACGGCGACCACGAGGGCTCGCGGCCTCTGTGCGCCAGCGACGCTCACGACTACCCCGGCGAGTGTGAGATGCGACGAGCTGCCTGCGAGGCTAATACTAATATAACTTTCAAGTATTATGGTAAATGCGGTAAGTCAGAACTCTGGGTTTTGTGTCGTCAATGTAGATGAATTTTCTTGAAATTCTGAATTAAAAACTAATGCGATTCTCCTTCTCCTTTTTCTGGAGAGTCAATGCCATTGAGCATCAACTTTCGTAGGGACAATGTTCCGCCATCTGTTCAGGTTTTCAGTGTCATAAACGGCTTCAGCGATGTTGATGATTAAAGGTGGTGCAAATCTGGTCAGCCTAGAATTGTAGACTTATTCTGAGATGGAAAATTGAGGGCAATTAAATTGGAGACTGAGAAGAATGCTCTCTGTTTCTTACCCTACAGTTTCCTGGTAAAATAGCTAAACACAGAATAAATCACAGCTATCGTTTCACATGGAAAATAGTCGTGTTGAAAACCAAAATCTGTCTGCGGGCTGTCTATAAAGAATGCATTTTATTCAACACAAAAGCCTAGATAAACGAATCGGCCGGGAGACACGCAGAGAAAATCGACTTCAATAATGTAGTTTATTATTTATCTAGATCCTTGCGCCGGCGTCACGTGCCCTGACCCTGAAGTGTGTCAACTAGACGAACGCCGTTCGCCTTCTTGCCGCTGCGCCGAGCCTTGCCCGCTCGAGTTCTCGCCAGTTTGTGCTTCAGACGGCAAGACCTACTCCAACGAGTGCCAGATGCACAGGGAGTCCTGCAGAGCCAGGAAACAGTTGAAGATCATATTCAAAGGACAGTGTAGTACAGGTAAGATAATGCTGTTGCGCTAAGCCCTGCCCGCTTCTGTTCTCACCTGTTTGTGCCTCGGACGGCAAGAGTGGTCCAATGAATGCCGGGTGCTTACAGAGTCCTGTCAATTCCGAACGAGTAAGATAAGTATGTGAGAAGGAAGAGCGATGTTCGTTGAGCCGCTGCCCTGCTTGATCGAGTTCTCGTCGATAGCCGCCCATGGCCACAATATTAACCCCCGACGGAAAAAGAGGGGTGTTATAAGTTTAACGTGTGTATATGTGTGTATGTGATTCTGTCTGTGGCATCGTAGCTTCCAATCGTCTTATTTTGATTTAGTTTTTATTTGTTTGAAAGGCGACTTGATCGAGAGTGTTCTTAGCGATAATTTAAGAAAATCTGTTCAGCCGTTTAAAGATTATCAGCTTTTTAATCGTGGGTTTCTCATTCATCTTATTGTCCAGGTGTAAACCCTTGCGCGGAGGTGGAGTGCCGTCA
The DNA here is from genome assembly GCA_949125355.1 of Agriopis leucophaearia. Classification (NCBI taxonomy): domain Eukaryota; kingdom Metazoa; phylum Arthropoda; class Insecta; order Lepidoptera; family Geometridae; genus Agriopis; species Agriopis leucophaearia. The sequence goes on from OX421262.1 coordinate 11,553,231, forward strand.
CGGGGCGGAGTGCCGCGTGGAAGGCGGTGGCGCCGTTTGCGCATGCCCGCCCACCTGCGAGCCCGTGCTGCGACCTGTCTGCGGGTCCGACGCACGCACGCACGACAGCGAGTGTGAACTAAGACGAGCAGCCTGCTTGTTGGGACGGGAGCTGAAGGTGCTACACGCGGGGGCTTGCGGTAACTATACTAAATACGGCAGAGTCTATATAATAAACCCATCTCATCTGCAGTTACAACACGCACAACAAAGAGTATGAACTAAATCGAGCTACTTATTTCTTTGGACGCGAGCGCAAAGTGTTGCTCGTGGCAGCTTGTAGTAACTATACCTTAGTGCTATAACAGCGCGTGAGGTCGATCGATTTGCGCCGAAAAACAGCAGGCAAAATTCCTAAGAGCTTAACAGACGCGGCCACGCAGTGGTGGTCACCAGGTGCCCACAGTGACAAGGCGGCTGTTGACCATCACATCATGTTCGTGTCATGATCGCGGGGCCTTGTCCTGCCTACTTCCTCGATGGGCTACATCGAAGATCGAAGAGTTAAATATTGCTACATTGACTTGTCTGCCGTTCCGACGTGTGCAGGTTTTTAATACGTGCGCGCGTCGGAACGGCAAATTTGTCGACGTCTTCTGATCTGGTTTTGGCAAAAGATGTTTTTGGTGAGTTTAGATTTGATTCAATACTTCATAATAGAAACAACAGCAATATCTATCAGACAACTACTAGTGTTAAATGTCTCACCGCACCTTAGACTAAGCCCGTTCCCTCATTTGTTGGTGCGGGTGCAATAGCAGTATCTGTATAGGTATGCAATATTTTTCTTTCTTCTTTCGGATGTCATGGTTGAAATATGGGCCCCTATTTAAATTTTTCGTAACGACGGTTTAATGTCAATAAATTACGGATTCTAACAGATTTGCGAAATTAAGCTGTCAAAAACCGACATATCGAAATTTGTGAATACGGGCCATGATACCGCTCCGATAAATAAGAATAGTCTGCACACCTTCCTCGACTTTAGCAGTAGCGTGGCGAACGTGGATTTCTGTCATCTGAGTCATATTTAATCTTGCCATCAACCTTCTTTCAAAAAACAGTAATTTGGAGCCAGTTGAAGTACAATAATTATAATATATACAAGAAATAAAGATGAACGGGCGATTCTAGCCTTAATCAAGCTGTTTTTAGCGTTGTCGGAAGTAGTTGAGAAGTGGTGTGGCTTCCGACACAAGGAATAAAGGTAAAACCTTGAATTCAAAACGAAAAAAAAAGATAATTTTTCATCTTTTCTCAAATTTGCAAAATATATCAGATGCGCCCTTTTCCCTAATGACGACAGAACAGTAGTAGCAGGGGGTACCTACTCCTTGTAAAATACGTGTGTTGTAGGGTCAGCGGGCGTGTGTTCTGAGCGAGTTTGTCCTCACGGCGGCGAGTGTGTCTCCGTGGGGTCACGTGGCGTCTGCCGCTGCCCGCGCTGCTCCAACGAGTTCGCGCCGGTGTGCGGCTCCGACGGGATATCTTACGGCAACCGCTGCAAGCTGCAGCTTGAGGCGTGCCGCCACCGCCGGACGGTGCAAGTGCTCTACATTGGTCCCTGCAGTGAGTAACAAAAACAACGTACAGTACGTGCAAGCTAACTTGGCCAGAGTGACGCAAATGGCGCAGATGGCAGCGCAGTTCGCTATTTTTGCAGCTTAGCGGGGGTTGTTTGCGGTGTGCGGGGGTTGAATGCCTATGTTCATTCTGGCCAAGTTAGCTTTGCGCGTACTGTACCTCTTCGCGTAGTAAGGTTTTTGTAGCGATGATAGTGGTTGCTGCGTCCGACTTCCATGCATGTGCCGTAGGCATGGATTAAAATCATAACAATGAGTAGATGATTTGATACCTTGGCTGCCCTAGGTCTAAGGATTTTCCAAGATTTTATTTAACTTGCAATGATTGTATGTTAGTTTGTTTAGGTCAAATCTTGCATGCTAAATTAGAACCACTTTCTCTGATCCTACGAAGTTGAAATTTTACATGTTGGTTCCGTTCCGATGACAATGCGGTTTTATGGCAAGCATGATCAGTCGACATCTAGGCTTAGCTCCTGATAAAGGAACTCTTCAAGGTCAACCGCACAGACAAAATTTTGTGTACATAAGTACGTATTTTATTATGATAGCTGGTTTTAAGTTTGACCATTACATGATTGCTGCACTCAGGGTTGGGTCCTGACTAGGGAAATCCTTAATGGTTAACAGCAAAAACATAAAATTTTGTATACACATTCAATAATGATAACTCATTTCAAATGTCACTACGACATGGCTACTGCACACAAGTTTGGTTCCTAAAAGCTCGTTTAAAATAATATATTTTTCCTTATTAATTTATTTCTCCGTCCTTGAAATACAATTCTGTCAATGTCTACGTGATAAATATGAAAACTCGCCTGAAAAAAAAAACGGACCTTATGTTAATATAGACGCTAATCTAGATAGACTCTTTAATTTACAGACGGGTGCGAAAACAAAAAGTGCGAATACTACGCAGTTTGCGAAAGCGACGGCGTTTCCGAAGCCAGTTGCGTTTGTCCGAAGCATTGCGAAGAAGGCACCGTGAGTAATTGTATAACAAGGGCTGCGTATAACAAAGGCGAGCACAGCCTTAGAGTGCTTTTCCATCAGAGATGTGGAGGTAGATGCGCGAGGAAAACATTAACTAGTAGGAGGTGAGGTGAGACGGAATGAAGTGATCCTTCATTGGTATTTTTTTTTTATCGCGCACCGCTTATCTTCCTCGCACATCTCTGATGGAAAAGCACCCTAAGGCTGTGCTCACCGGTCAGAGCTATCTATAATTATAGGTATAATGATCTAAAGTGTTCTTAGCTATGGTTCAAGAAAATATGTCCAGCCGTTTGAAGATTATATCAGTTCTTTTTTCAGATTATAAAACATTTTCACATTAACTTGTTCCGTGATTTTATTCGATTTCCTCCACCATTCTATAAAATATCAACACGAAAATTGCTTCAACCCCTTTGCAATGTTTTTACAAAGATAATGCCGAATTGGTTTTTAGAACCTCAGTGATTTGAACCTCTGGCCAATGGGCGCGGCCTTGCGATTTTGTAGTTTTTTTTTAACCTACCCGCTTTTCTCAAATTTCAGGAAACAGAAGAGGTTTGTGGTAGTGATAACAAGACCTACAGCAGTGTTTGCGCTCTACGAGACGTAGCTTGTCGTGAGAAGAGGAAACTTCATATCAAGCACATGGGTTCTTGTGGTAAGTATTGTCTCATTTAAAAATAAAATTATTAATAAAAAAAAAAACTTTTTAAAACAAGCATTTTTCGTATTATTTTCAGTAAATTCTTTCATTTAATAACATACCCATATATCATCCCATACCCATATCATGAAAGAAAATGTAGTCCGCCACCTTAGGGCATACGCCATATTGAAATAAGCGTGACGTAATTTTAATTTTTCTTACTATTCTCAGCAAACGCTTTCATTTGATACCCGTATCATGGGGTGAATTAAAAATTACTGGTCTGCAATCTTTGGGAGTCCGCCTATTGGATATTGGATTTATAATGATTTGACTAAGGCATCTCAGCCTATCGACCTTAATTTTATTAGGGTTTGTGGGCATGCCCACCGTGCCAGCAGGAGTGGATCCGCGCCTGGTGTGTTTGTAAATCATTATAGGGCTGACTGTTGATATATTACTTATATAAAATTCGTTCTTCAGAATCGTGCCTCAGCGTGCAATGCCCGGCTGGCACGTGGTGCGCGCGTGGCTCTTGCGCATGCGCCAACCCTTGCGCCGACGCCGAAAGAGAACCAGTCTGCTCCAATACTGGACACACCTTCCTGCATGAATGTGCGCTCCAAAAGGCTGCCTGCGAGACCAGAATGAGGGGAGAGCAGCCGTTGAAGGTGGCTTACTATGGGGAATGTACTGAAGGTCAAGAAGAAAATGGTACTATAGGTATGTTATTATCACCATCACCTTTATTTTTCCTAATGCTGTGTATAGGCTATAAGTGCTAAACTTTGACTATGTATATGTCAGTCAAAGTTTGGTGCTAAAGGGGAAACTGTAGGTATAAATAACGCTTCAATTTTTTTTCAGAGAGTATGTACCTAACATTGAGATTCGCCCATCTTTAAAGTAGTCATGTAATATTTGATAACTAATTCACGCTAACGACTACACCGACAGTACTCTAACCGGATTGAAAACTTTAGTGAACTTGTTAATTTTCAAATTTCTTAAAAAATTAACTTCCAGGTGCGAATAAATCAGCGAAGGTAACAGACATAAGCAATGACATCCGCTCAGGAGACGAGATCCTAGAGAGCTCGAGTGACCCAGCTGTGGGCACGGCTGTGTGCGCACGAGTGCAATGCGCATACGAAGCCACCTGCGCCGTCGACTCCAGCGGACAACCGAGGTAAGATCCAAGGGGAAACCGAAGTAACATCCAAGGAACATGGAACCACCTTGGTTATTTGGTCCAATGACATCCATTTTGAAGAAAAGAACCCAAAATGCACGGCCATGCATCATAAAGACCATGCGCACGAGTGCAGTCTCAACAACCGACTACTGAAGTGAGGTCCATCCAAGTGACAACCAAGGTATAAGAGATCCAACTGGAAATTAAGATACACTGAAAAGATATGGTAAATCTGTGATCTGTGTAAAGTACTGTGTAAGGCACATGTTTCATATCATTAATGCAGTGCAAGTGCCTATTGTCCATATTATATTTCTTATCCCCAGATGCGCTTGTCTTTTCGACTGCGCCGCGGCTGCGGCCGCCGCTACATCATCGAACCCAGTCTGCGCGTCTGACTTGCGACTGTACCCAACACTATGTCATATGAAGCTGGAATCATGCCGCCGGCAGGAGGACTTGAGACTTCGGCCGCTGCCACTTTGTAGGGGATTGGAGGTGAGATGGTATAAGATAGAGGCAGAAAAATTGATAGATAGATAGAAACTTTTTATTGTGTACACCAGAAATAAAAATTACATACAGATAGAAAACACTTACGAGCTTGTGCCACAAGTGGCGGCTCATTGTTTTTTTAAAACTTGTTTTTCCTATGGCTTCAGTTCAGACCGTGCGGAGACGACGAACCGATAACAGACTCTGAAGGGCGGCCGCTGGATTGTGGCGGCGGGCCGCATCGGAAAGACTGCCCCATCGGTAGCTACTGCCATCACACCGCTAAAGCAGCTCGCTGCTGTAGAAAAGGTAGGAATAAAATATATTTTTAGAATAATAATCTTGCGCTTGACCACCAAGCTCGCCCGATGTTAAGCAATAGTCAACGGTGGGACACGCTTGCCTAGAAGAAACAGATTCACTTGTGACTTGACACATCATCTAGATAACTTTCGGGGAACTATTCAGGCAGCGCAGTCCACACTAGCTGTTCGCACAATAATCAAAGCTCTTCGTACAGGTTTTAAAAATATCAACCATAAAACGATATAAATAATTATTGTTGATGTGAGGTAGCTGAGAGATTCAACGGCAGTAACAAGGTTTCAGTGGAGTTAGGAATATGAACAAGTGCATAGTTATAACAAAAAAAACTAAATGCTAATCTATTTTCACGTTATTATGGTGGATACTTGCGTGAGCTTAATCTCGATAAACAGAATCAGAATGGCACCAATATTAGTTAGGATAAAAATTCCTTTTGACTTTGAAGTTTTTTAAATGTCACTTTACATTTAAGAGCGATAGTGGTTGCATGTGCGTTTAATCCAGATTGCACCCGGTTCCATCCTCGGCCCTGCAACAATGTTTATTTTTTATTTTTTTATTCGGTAATAGGCTTCCGTTTGACCGCCAACTCGCCTGATGTTAAGTGCGATGCGGTCTACGATGGAGCACGCTTGCCCAGAAGAAACCGATTCACTCGATATTTGAAGACACCCAGATTGTAACTATCGGGGAACACCCATTCCGGCAGCGCATTCCACAGACTAGCAGTTCGCACAATAAAAGTGGAATCAAAGCGCTTCGTACGGGTTTTCGGAATATCAACCATGAAGCGGTGTCGATTTTTCGTGCCCGCTCTGGCAGTCCGATAGAAAAATGGGGAGGAGGGAATTAGATCATGCAGATCTGATGCACACTACTGATGTACTTAATTAGTACTTAAGTAAATTACGTGCAGTTTCGATGCCATCGCTCAAAAACGGTGAAGGAATACATCGTGAGGAAACAAGTACTTACGTTCGTAAACCTCAAAAAGATTAAAGACATATTATGACATTCACCAACATGCACTGGGCCAGCATGGTGAATTAGTGCCCATCCTCTCTCTCTGAGAAAAGGCTTGTGTGCTGTGGGAACATGATAGGTTGATAATGATGATGAACTTTATATTTCAGACAAAGCAGTAGTAGAAAAGAAAGGCTGCCAAGACTCGTGGCACGGCTGCTGTGCTGACGGAGTCACCCCCGCGCGGGGGCCGGGAGGCGCGGGCTGTCCCTCACAGTGTGGTTGTCACAGGCTCGGCTCCGTCACTGAGCAGTGTGACGAGGGCGGTCAGTGTAAATGTAAACCCGGGGTAGGCGGGTTAAAATGTGACCGGTGCGAGCCTGGGTACTGGGGACTGCCAAGGATCGGGACTACCGGACATAGCGGATGCATACGTTAGTATTAATTTGCTATATAGTAAAATAATACCATATATTTACCATTCATATTTATATTTTAGTGTTTTTATTTTATTTAGGTACCTAGATAGTTGAGCCATTCGGGAAAAAAGACCTAACAGAAAAAGCATTGTCACAACAATGTAATAATTTACAAGAATATCTTACTTATATTTCTATGCATATTTTTTTTATAATAGGTAAATTTGAAATGATATTTATAACTCTCTTTGTGTTCTTTTAAGTTGCAATTTCTTCAAAGTTTTTATCGTTATATCGTTCTTGCTTCTAGGCAAGCGTGCTCCATCGTAGACCGTATCAAAGCTTAACATCAGAAGAAAAAAATATCTTTTTAATGTAGCTTTCATAGACTCTGTTTCGAAGATTTGTGATGAGAGCGGCCAGTGTAAATGTAAACTCGAACTGGGCGGGATGAAAAGTAACTGGTGCAATCCTGGGGAGTATTGGTATATGACATTCACCACCATGGTTTAGCCCGGTTTTACCACCGAACCGGACGCCATCGCCAGAAATGCCATCCACACATTATAGATACGTGGAAGTCTCGCACTGTTAGATTTAATTGACTGTTTCTGCCACGTACCTGTAAGTTGTGACTTACCACCTTCGGTTTTTCCTCCGAAGTATTATTTGGACTGCTTCAAACGAAGGGTGAATAGAGTCCTCAAAGGTAGGCAACGCACTGACAATGTCCCGGGTACTGTAGGTGTATATAGGCAGCGGTGACCACTTACCATTAGGTGGCCCGTAGCTTGTTTGCCACTTATTCTGTAAAAAATAATAATGGTGGATCAAAGCCCATCCTCTCCCTCTAAGAGAACGCCTGTTTCCCAGCAGTGGGAACATGATAGGCTGATACTGTAACGACACGGCTACTATGACGGGTTATGGGCGTCAACAATTCAAGTTGTATCGCAACATAAAACCGAGCTATTGTCCACAGCATGCGGTTGCTCAGCTTTTGGCTCAGTGCGTGAGGACTGCGAGCAGATGACTGGCCGCTGTGTCTGCAAGCCAGGCATACAAGGACAGAAATGCACTATCTGTTCTAACCATGAACATACACTCGGACCAAATGGTTGTTTCGACCGTAAGCATACTGTTTTAAAGTCGAATAGACTACTAGAATAGACTTTCGGTTCAGTGAGTGAGGACTGCGAATGACTGCTGTGATTGACTGTTTGGAAGTCGGTTAAAAAGAGTTACTAACGCAGTTGGAATCCGATGTCCAGCCTTCATGATGAACTTTACTGCTTTGCCAAATCTCATTAAAGGCCTGCAATGTGCGTGCACTACCTCGCTCGCGGATTGCAGAATTTCTGTAGATTTAAACAACAACTATTAGTTTTAGATTCCAGTTTTATGTATGAAAGCTAGTTTGGTCCAATATAAATTTTTTATTGAACATTTCTAATGTAATTCTCGAGATCTTACGATCTTATCTTACTTCTTATATTTTTCGGAAGTACATTCAGTCGTTTTACATCTTCAGAAATGTTCAAATGCGGAAGCGATATAGTGCATAGAGAACATTATATATAGGGAAATATAGTGAACACACGTTACATACGTCAGATGTTTAAAAAAAAAAAAAAAAAATAACAGTGACATTTCACAACGGCATAGTTACAATCTTTGTTCAAAATAACATTAATCTTTGGTTTCGAATTCCATTGAGATGTTTTTATTTGCAGCGGAATCCACACAGTTGCCACCAACGAACTGTGAGCGCATGACGTGCTATTTCGGCGCTCATTGCCTCGTCCGCAGCGGATTAGCGACATGTGAGTGCGCCAACAAAGAATGCCCCAAATCCGACGGGCCTTCCGTCTGCGGGAGCGACGGCCGGACTTACCTCTCCGCCTGTCACTTACGAAACCACTCATGTAGGACTCAAGCAGATATCGTCGTCCAAGCGTTTGGTCCGTGCAGCGAAGAGCCACACGTTCGAAGAGGTAGCCGCGCCGGTAGATCCATCCTCCGCCAATCACAGCACTCCTCACAAGACTCCACCGATAGATCGCTCAAAGAGTACCAGCTAACAAGCATTCACACTGACGTATCAGTAGACACCAGTGACAGCGGGAAACCTGACAGCCCCGAACCGGAGCTAACGTGCATCGATATACTCCCCCCAGTCGGCTATCGCTAGATATTACAGCTAGTTTCCTAGTTCAGTAGTTAGTAGACTATCTTTTCATTCTAACTTCGACTTCGCAGAGAATCTCTACGCTCTTAATACTGAACCAAATTGCGGGCTCAAGACGAACAAACCTATCCACGAAGATTTAGAAGATGATTTTGTTAACGAGCTCAATGAAGATTATTCGAATTATGAATACTTTGAAGAATTAAATGTGGGGTATGAAGTGCCGTTGTTCGATGGTAACGCGAGAATGGTGGCTCGGACGAGGTTTCCGGCGAAGAGATTTGATGTATGGGCGGAGGTGTCGTCGGTTTGTAGCGAAGGGGCCTTAGTGAGCGCTGCAGGTACAAGGGACCATGTTTGGCTTGGATTTGTTCAGAATAAGGCTGTGTTGCGTTTGGACGCGGGAAGCGGGCCGTTTGAACTGCATACTGGGAAATTGAAAATTGACGGTAGACAGAAAATATCAGCGAGGAGGTATAAGAAGGACGCCATGTTGAAGCTGGGATCGGCGACGGCGAGTGGGTCGGCGCGCGGACGAATGACCTCGCTGGATGTCGACCCTTTCATATACGTCGGACAGCCACCTGATAATGTTACGAGGTAAGTTACTATTTGGATGATTTTTACAAGGTTTTATATAACTTGCAATGATTGTTAATTTGTTGAGGTCAAATCTTGCAAGCTGAATTAGAAACATTTCCTCCTTACCGATTTTGCTGAAACTGCATACATTTTTAGTTCTGGTGACAATACCCTATTTTCTAATATTATCAAATGGCAAAATAAAAATGAAAACATCTATTTAAAAAAAAACATGCTTTTAATTTCTTGTTTATAAAAATGATTTTTAAATAAAACCTTGTGACTACTAATACGCTGGGAATTGAAGTTATTTCACCATAATCTCACATGATATTAATGGTGCTTCTACAAAGCAGACTGCTTTTATGAATTAAGCGTTCGTGTAACCACCATGTAAAGAAATGTATTGCAATACATTTCATCCCAAACGGCTGTACTGATTTTGATTTAGTTGTTTTTAAAGGTAATTTGGTTAAGAATCTGTTCAGCCGTTTAAAGATAACTAAGCGCTTTTATCAGAGGTTTTTAATTTTCTATTTATACTTGTTCAATGGTATATTTGTGATATTATATGGTTCTCTTGTCTCATTGTTCGAAGGTTAGCAGGAGCATCGAAGATACCAGGCTTCGTGGGCTGCGTGCATAGGCTGCGGGTAAGCGGCAGAGACATTATCCCGCCCGCGCGAGGGCTCACGTTTACCTCTCAAGGCGTCCGCGCTTGTACTCCGCATAACTTGGCTCAGTTAGTTTGCCCCTGAAAATAACTTTTCTCAGTTAGTGTGCCCGTGAATATTACTAAGCTCAGTTAGTAGAAGTGGCCTGTAGCAAAAAAATATACATTATATTACAGAAACGGTGTGGGATGAAACTGATAATGATTGAGAAGTGATCCTTAAAACATCAAAAACTCTTTGAATGCAGTTAGCCGACCCAACTACTGTGGAGGCGAATGTAGCTTTTGGTTTTGTGAAAAAATGTGACAACTCTGTGCCCAACTATATTGTATTTACCTACTTTTTAAAACAATATTTTCTGATCTCAATCAGGGTTGGAAAAAATCACGATAAAAAAATAATAAAGCATTATTTTTCAAATAAACCCAACTAATCATGACTTTTTTGATTTTTTCATTTTATCATATAGATTTTTTAAACAAAGTATAGATTCGTTAAAATTTTGCGTAAAACGGAACGCGCCCTTAGCTATCCTCAAAAAGGAAATCCCGCTTCGCCATGCAATTACGATCTTGCATTCGTTCAAACGTGCTTTCATTAGTTGAATTTGTATTGACTGGAATGACTGGGCAATGAAAAAGTAGGAAAATTGTTTTTTATTTTTGTTAAAATATTACAATAACACGACATGACATTGATACACCCGATTTTATTCCAATCAAAGAAGTAGGTAAATTAAAGACATTGATTTTTATTGAAAAAATCATGCGATTTAAGTCAAAATAATTTAATCGTGCCAACCACAGATATAAATAATATTTTTTATTAATTTAAATTAGAACGGCTGTCAAGGCATTTTTGTAAGAAATTTGTTGTAGCCACTTGCACCCATATAAACCCATAGCAACTGTGTTAGCAACGGTGACGCGGAGTTCGACGCGTTGACATAAATAAGAATGTTATCAAGTATCTGTCACAATACCTGGCGACAGAGTTTCTTTCTCATTTCCGTTCTATTTACTTCTCTTTTCTATGGTGCCAACCCTGATCTCTGTGCTTCTCTAAAATCATGTCCCTTTATAACATGAATTTGTAATAGTAATAAAGAGATGAGAGACGAAACGCGCTTCTAAGAATGCTGTCACGTCAAAATACCCCTTCTAACTTGTGCAATTATAAAAATACTAGAACGTAATTTTAGAACACATTTTAAGCAATAAGCTATTTTGGTCATTTTAATTATGTGATAGTCGATATAATCAATCTTCGCAGTTCATACACAGCTAACCTCGCAAAAATGTTTTTAGGTCTTTTACGCTGTACTATTTCAGTGGTTCCTAAAGTTTGGATATTCTTAATTGCTTTATTCTTTTTGGAAAATACTCAATTATGATGTAATAGTGGATACCTAAATACCCATTATCTACTAATCCCTATCTTGTTGACTTACGTAAGATATTTGGCCAAATAAGTCATAATTAAAAGTAATATAACGGTTTTCGTATAGAATTGGCACGTCGAAATCAAACACAGTTAAAAACGAGACTTAGCAAAAGGTTTGAGTATGACGATGCAGGGGTCATCGCGTAGGGAGTAGCCAGAGGTCAACTTCCCGCCTGATCTTTGACGTTTTCCTTTTTTTTTTTTAACGCGAATAAGTCCGCGTTTGACCACCAACTCGCCTGTACCCCCTGTAGCGTTGAGTCACTAGTAATGCGGTACGCCTATATTATATACTAATAAGGCATTATAGGCCTTAATATTTCATTTATTACAAATAACAAGCTTATCGAGGTAAGTATATATTAATTAATTTCATTACATATACTGAAATAATAATTTAAATTGGCTGATAAATTTCTGAGTTATAAGCGTGTAAAGTTTTTGGTGGGGACAGAAAGCGGTTTTCTGTTGCTCTCTCGCAAAGCGTGTGCGTATAGCATTTGTATGGCGCGCGCACAGCTTGACGTCATAACGTGCTATAATGTTCTCTCTGTCTAGAATGAAATTAAAATACCTATAACTTATTTATATTGACCAAATTTTAACTTTGTTTTCGTTGACGGGCTCTGTTTATAAACACCTTTTTGAGAGGTGATAAAAAATGGACACATGCCTATTGTATGTTTTTCGTTACTAGAATGGATATTATTAATCATTATTTTTAAAATACTGAACTTAAGGCGATGTAACGTTAGATAAAGTTGTGTATCTTTCCGTTTACTCGTTATTTTGTCTTTCGAGGTGCCAAATTTCTTGCCAAGTAGGTACCTACAACTGTACCTATACCAGTGATGTTTGATTGACCTTGAACTTGTATAAAATGTGATAATATTCCTATAACTTGATCTTCTAACAATATCTATATTGTATCATATTGTTACATATCTATGCATTTTGTGATAAAAAATATCTTCTTATAATTATACCGTTGTTTGAAAATATTTTACCTAATCTTTTATTATGAAAATTCCCACTAAGTGCCTCTAACTAGGCAGGTACCATTGTTTTTTAACCGACTTCCACAAAGGAGGAGGTTCTCAATTTGCTTGTTTTGATTTTTTTCGACTGAATAATTTTTTGTTTGTTACCTCAGAACTTTTGACTGGGTGAACCGATTTTGATGATTCTTTTTATATTTGAAAGCTTCCCGTGTGGTCCCATTTCGATTTGGTCAATTTGACATTTTTACCAAGTCGGTTTTTATATTGATAATTATTAATGCCAAAGGTGGCCTAGCAGACGAGCTGCCTGATGGTAAGCGGTCACCGATGCCTATGGCATGGACGCCGCCAAGAATATTTCCAGAGCAATGCACCAGGACCTCATTTTCACAAGCTTTTATTTAACTATGGGTCGAATCTTGCAACTGAATATCAAAACAGTTTTCCTCTTCAGATTGAGCTGAAATGATGCATAGACATGTAGTTTGGATGAAAATGCATGGCTAGCTAAGTGACGTCATTCTAAATCCAATATGGCGGACTCCCAAAAATGGCTGACCAGTTATTTTTTTGCATTCCCATGATATGGATATCAAATAAAAGGGTTTGCTGAGAATAATATGAAAAATTAAATGACGTCACACTAAATTCAATATGGCGTACGCCTAAAAGCTTATTCAAATATTTATTTAAAGTTTTTTTAAATAAGTATTTTTATGTTCATGGTAGGTCCGTCCGTGAACAAGTTTTATTGACCACACTGTCAAAATGGTTTACATTTGATCATAACATAGATCAAATGTCACCCATAAAAAACGCTAGGATGGTAAGGGGGTGCAAGTGAACCCCTTTGCACCTCCTCTGCTGGCGTCCAACGCCTATGGATACCTGCAACAGCTGATAAAAAGAAAGAATCTGCGTTCCCTTAGTGACATGAACAAATAAAGTAATTGAAAAATTTGTTGAGTACCTACATGCAATTGATAAAAATAAGATATGTAAGTATGATAATAATATTTTGTATTGTAGTTTGATTAATTTGCTTTGTATATTTAAGGCGCTGTACAAAACTAATCTAAAGAAGTGTTTTTATACGCATGTGAAGTAACTTTTAGTTATTTTTTTGTCTGATCAATTGATCAGACAAAAAAATAACTAAAAGTAGTAAAAGAACCTGTTAATAATCATAACCAAGTAACATCTTGTTAATTTATCAGGATTAAAAAAAAAACTAACAGCGACCAAAGAAAGATTTTTAATTGAAATAAGTACTCTGAATTTTCAGCGATAACAACATATTTTTTTTTACGAATTGTGGGATGATGTGTTTTGAAACTTTACCCTGTTAATTGTTAAAATAAATTTTTATATTTTAACTTATTAAATAAAAACTAATAATAGGAACCACAAGCACAAAGTCATCGTCATCATCCAATATGATATGTGATTTTCGACTTTAAACAAAGCCAATTTTAGATAGCAAATAGACCATAGCGTGAGCGGGTGAAAAACGAGTTTAAAAATCGTGATCATACCGCGCCTTAAATATAATTATATTATGCTGCCTCTTTGAGCTATTAAAAACTTTTTTACATATTATATTTTAATTTACTTTTTTATATATTGTTGTTTACTTTTTATTTACCTTGTTTATTTTTAGTATATAATCGTTTTTTTATTGTTACTTTTTTAAATTACCCACTACTTATTCATCCTTTAATTTGTTTATGTTGATATTATGTTTTTAGTATTAATTTTGGAATTAAATTGGACTTGGCCAGTTTAATTCGAACTGCACAGGAATGGAATGGAATCCCTGCCTCGGTGTTCCCTATAAATTACAACCTGGGTCTCTTCAAGACAAGAGTGAATAGGCACCTCATGGACAAGCGTGCCCCATCGTAGACCGCATCGTCGCTTACCATCAGGTGAGTTGTGGTCGAACGCTAGCCCATTTCATCATAAAAAATAATAATAAAAAAATACCAATGCACCGCTGAAAAAAATCGTCAGGAACTACCGCCACTCACTGTTTAACGTACGGACATCCAACAGCCGTCTCAAGAGCCGCCGATGCTTTTTAAAACATACAATAGCTTTGGAAGGCCACCCCCATGATGCTCGACTTGCCGTGTGGCAAAAACTACACAATCCCAATTCCCACTTACATTGTCCCTCCTGAAGAGGCCCAGGCCATAAATAACCATGACCCACTTGGAAAACCCTGAACTGACTTCGGTTCCAAGTGGGCCGAAGTCGGGATAACATGGCAAAGTGGGTTTATATAGAAGGCTCTGATACCGAATGTCTTTGTGGTGTCACACTTGATGGAGTGTGCAGCGTGCCCTACAACCTGCACACTAGACGACCTGAATGAAGCCACGGAGAGTGCCATTGGAGTGGCAAAATTTTGGTCCAAAAACATAATTTAAAATAAAAATAAAAAACGAAACATCGACTCGAAAGAAGAAGAATACCAATGTATAAAGCCAATAAAGATTTCAATAAGGGCAATAAAATTATTTATTCTATTTTATTTTATACAGCAGTGCGAACCACCTACGTTGCCAACTTTTTAACATTCCATGAACTCTTTTACTTTTCTTCCTATTGTAGAACTTCATATTGTAACTTTTGGTATATTTCCGACTATTCCCCCAGGAGCGCTCATTATTTTTCATCCCATCTATTCGAAAAAGACGACTTGGTTCGCCTTTAAGTGCACCCAAAGGTGGTGTTTTCTATAAGAAACTTTTAGCGGGCAGTAATGAGTTTTTAATCCTCTTTATAAGTGTTCGGCAAAGATAATCTTTGCCGAGCACTTTTTGAATTTGGAACTTAGTGTTCAGCGCCAAAGAAATCTATTGTAAATATTGTTTGAATAAAGACTGGCTGGCAAGACCCATAGTCGAGCCGCCAGCTGAATAAAAAAAAAAGAAATCCAATTAAAAACGCGCGAACTACAGCCCGCGTTTTCGTCAATTTTCACGGATTGTTAGAAATTCATGGTTTTGTTTTGAAACATTTTTAGTTGTTTTATTATTAGATACTATTTAATTTCAATTTAGCTGTTACTCTATGTTTTATTAAATAATAATATTGCAATAAAATATAAGGCGTCTTTTATTTTATCATTAGTGGGTGATGAAAAGTAGAGTGTATCACTCGGGCGCGAAGTATTTTTTTGGCTCGGGTGACGTACTTTGAATCCCTCGCTACGTTCAGGATTCTACTCTAAGATCTCTCACTTCGCTCTGGATTCAAAAAAGCGCCCTCGCTGTTAAAATATTATTTTGCTCCCTTATGTTACAATCTACTATTGCAGGTTTAGGGCTAGAAAGATCGTAGCACAGTGTACGATTTCTACTGGCCAATGATAAATGTGAATGAGCTTTCTGGCGGTGTGTATGATTGTACAATCATACCAAACTACCTACATTAAGGCGCAGTACAATCGCAAAATCTACCAAAAGAAGTGTTTTTAAACGCTCAGTGTGATATGACGAAATTAATTAATGCGATACAAAAAAAATTGTTTTCTATACCGGGTTAGATGGAACGGTGGTTCTAAACCGTAGGTAGGTACTGATAATTATGAACAACTGTTTCGATGGGACCAACTCTGAAAACGTGAAAAGAAATCAGCTATCGCTATGTGCGATGGTTACCTTAAAAACAGTAACTGAAATGTTAGATCTTCAAAACTTTCCTTGTCTCTAAGCTCTAAGCTTCCCAAATGCAGGGATGATAAGCCCCTAGGTACGTAAGTAAGTCCTAAAACTAAGATACTTCTAGCTAAGTAGACGAGAGCTAAAATTACTGCCATCATTTCTAAACTTTTCAAGCAAGCATTAAGACCAGGATAGGCAGTCCTAACTTCACAAGCACCAAGTTTACACCAGTAATTACCCCCGGTCCCATTATTCCCTTATCAACCCTTCGCTTCCACTTCCCTTTTATAATCACTCTTATCAGCCTTTGCTTCATAAAAGCAGCAAACTTCATTAAATTCCCTTGTTTTATTCCACAAAAATACTGTAATAAAAAGTTTTTAACATCTATTCTTATCAAAACGTGTCCGATAATCATTGTAATCGTGATAATAACCTTGCGTTTTATTGTTTTAGAGAGTTTAGAGATTATGAAAGTAACGACGTTTTCCATTACCTACATTGAATGGAGTTTTTCATCAAAATGTGGATAGGCTATTAAAAATATACTAACACAGCGATGTAACCTGTGATAAAACATGCGCATACATTAAAGTAAAACTAAAAGGAACAAAAAACATCATTATCACTCTATCATGTTCCCACTGCTGGGACACAGGCATTTTCTCAGAAAGAGAAAGAGAGAGAGAAAGGATGGGCTACAACCTAATCCACCATGCTGGGCAGTGCATGTTGGCAACATGTTATTTATGTCTTTGAACTTTGAAGTTCATGGAAATACCGGTTTCCTCAGGATGTTAACCTTCACCGTTTTTGGGCGATGGCATCGATTCTGCACATCATTTACTTAGGTACTAAATCATTGGTGCAGGGCCGGGGATAGAACCGGATGCCTTAATATTGTAAGCCGCACATGCTACCGCTCGGCCACCATCACACAGAGGAAGAAGGTATAATTATAGTTTTTTTTACGAATACATACATTACATCGCAAAAACTGTATTTACTTATTTAATTACAATTTATCAAAAACTTACAGCTACAAACCATAACGTAAGTAGGTCATGTACTTAGGTACAGGTGAGTAGTAACTGTAAGTAGGTATGGCACACAGTCATTTTTCACGCACACTATGGTAGTTGAAGCAATACCAATTAACTATTAATAAATTCCACATGCAAAAAAGTGTCTCCGTGTTTCATCTAAGAAGACCCACTTTTTTCACTAGACCGCTAAACCACTTATTGCAAAACCTGTGAGTACGGCTCATATACTCATTTTTCACGCACACTAAGATACTTGCAGCGACAATGAATAGTAATAGTCTACATGCAATAATATATAATTATCAATATAAAAAACCGACTTCATAAAAATGTCAGAACTGGACTAAATTGAAATGGGACTACAAGAGAAGCACCAGCCATAAAATAAAAAAGAATCATCAAAATCGGTTCACCAAAACGAACATAAAAAAACCAAAAAAAAAACAGTCGAATTGAGAACCTCCTCCTTTTTGGAAGTCGGTTAAAAAAGTACTAGCAAGGCTGACTGAGTGATAAAAGGCATTAAGAAGCCTGATACGTTCGCGCTACCTTACCATATCTCCCTTGTCTGTCTGATCTAAGCCTAGATCCAACTTTATTAGATGACAGCACTTCCGCTGCTCTACTAACATTTAGCTCATTATTTCGCTCTACGCTACTCAGATAGGCATTCAAGAATAATGTTTATAGCTCGGCAGTAAACGCATAACTTTCTTTTATGGCGTGTTTAGCTGATGAATACTCGGTGCGGAGTCTCATATGGCTCAACATCAGGAATGAGGTGAACCATATGAGCACTCACTTAGACGGCGGGCATTAATTTTGTCATAACAGCCGCTCGCTCAACTGGGTGCGCAGTAATATACCTAAAAGCTTCTATTTATTATTTCAGAACTCGGATGTTGACGTTGTATTGGAGCGAATGATCAGGGTGTCCCATCAAAAACATAAATGTGAAATGAGAGCTAAGTTCAATATTATGATATAATTTCGTTTAAACGAAAACGTTTCGATTCTACGTTTCTAATCCGTACGGCCAAGGATTGGAACAACCTGCCGGCTTCCTTGTTTCCTGACAGATATAATTTGGGCCTTGTCAAGGCGAGAGTGAATAGGTATCTTAAATTCTAAGTCTGCGTGCTTCATCTTCAACCACATCGTTGCTAACCAACAGGCGAGTTGGTGGTCAAACGCGGACTTAATCGCGTTAAAAAAAAATATAATTATGCCTTGGTTGTTGTATTCAACGATAAAAGAAGTGAGGTCTAAATGGGTGCCAAGTTCAATGGTCAGTCCTGAAATTTATTTATAACAACATAAAATATTTTACAACGACTTAAAACATCATTAAAATCTTCTTAGGATAATATATTGAAGATTTGGATTAGTTCTTTATGTTTATTATCAGGACTAATTTGGAAAATTCTTTTTTTAATTGAAAGGATATACTTTCAATTATAAAAGGATGGGACCAATCGGTCCCATAGAAATTTCATCGAAATCGGTTCAGTAGTTTGGCTTTTAAATCAATATAAGTGGAAAATTTTATTTGGATGACAATAATTATGATCATCCATGTACCGAATTTGTCCATATTATACTAATTTTAAGAAATCGTTTGTTTTTTAAATTGATATTTAAAATTTAATATTTCACTGAAGTATTCATTAGGTCACCTGCCCTGCCAGTGTTAGTTTCAAAAACCTAGCTCTTAATACGACCTGTCAGCATTTTAGGTAACAACTTAGTACCACTTTGGCAGGCTATATTTCGCAAAGGTTACACTTGATAAAACCATTTTAAAATACCTTTTTCAACAATTCAACAACAAAACCCCACACGAACGGTTAAAGCTAAAAAAAACAAATCACATTATTCACATGCAACAAAGCCACCCCTAAAATAAAGATAAAATACAATTAAAAAAATATTATACTTAATTGAGATCTATACATCTGTAATTGTGCAAAGTTTAATTCACCTATTTTAATAACTATAGAAGTTAGAAGATTCTAAAGAATTAGAATGGATGAACAGACAGAATGACGGACGAACAGAAGTTCCATATATAGTAATACGGAACCCTGAAACACACGTCCAATTACATTTAATTTATTGCAAGTATCTAAGTAGTAATTTCTAGATCTTTTTCGTAACGTTTGTTACTTACCTACAGCAAGCTAAATGTCTTTTGAGCTCGTCCCTAGGTTGCCGTAGGGAAAACTAACAAGTGATCATTACAAAGTCCAGAACTTTCCACCGGCTAGTTTCAAGCGTTTCACCACTAGCCGCTGAGAGATTGTCCTATCTTTATGCGCAATTTAAATCAAATTATATTACGCCCCACAGCCTCTAGAGATTAAATTAAATTTGTGGCCTCTCGAGATTTCTTACATTTAATATCATCTAGATAGGTTTCTGAAAGAAACCTACCTAAGTACATTCTCAGCGTTTCCTTTTTGTTTGAAAGAAACAAATAGGTACGTAACTTTCTTTCCAGACAGGCATTTAGCAGAATTTTGGTAAGAACTGAATGAAGTTTTTGAATCATAGTACTCGTTTTATGAACTTTTAGGATCGCAAAAAGCCGAAATCGTAAAATCACAAAACTCAAAACCAAAACTTGAAAGTATCAAAATACCTAACACTAGCAAATGTATAAGACGCTGGACGTTAAATTAACATCAGGGGAAGAGAAAAAGTTATCATAATGTCCATAAAAAAATACGGGTCGCATTGACAACCTTCCTCCGTTTTTGGAGTCGGTTAAGAATGCTTTTAACCACTATTCTTATATAAACACCGTTGAACGTTTTACTTGAGTCTTGAACATATGTAATTACACATATTGTCTATAAATTAATTTATGTCTTTATTTTTCGATTAGTACATTAAACACTAAAACCAATTTAAAGTTGACTGTAGAACTAGCTGTTATAATGCTAAGAGTAAGAAGCCAATTCTTCCTTGCTCAAACGAGCACTCATAGTGTTTCTGTCACAGCCAGCTTAGGATTAAAGCTAAATTAATTCCAAGAAAGCGCCATGTTAGCTAAGCTACCATGGAGGAGATATTTGCAGAGTACGGGCGCAGAAATAAACGCACATTTTGTAGCAAACATTGGGTAGGTTTTAAGTGGGGGTCGACGATGTGTGCCCAAGGATAAAATGGTCGCATGTACGGAGGAATGTTTAGAAGAGGCACTGTTGGAATAAGTCTTAAGATGAGTAGGTAGAAACTTGTATCTTAACCCTTATTTATAATTCAAAAGGGACCTACATTATTAAGTTGGGACGAGTTATTTGGAGGAAAGTGCTTCACATAGCTCAATACACCAAAGTCCCATAACACTATGCGAAGACCCTCAGCCTTATAGTGAACTGACAAATGATAGGTATCTATATGTGCTTACATAGATTTCTTTAGGTTTCGTCGATTTTCTAACACTTATCAACATTTTACTCTACATACTGCATTACGATTAAACATGCTAACTTACGAGGAGAAAGAATCTCTATAATTATGAATAATAAAATTCTATGTATTAACGTTGACGAAAATGTCTTTCAGAGCTTTAAAAATCTCCAGCTTATTGCCAAATTAGAAATTTCACGCGGTATTGCAACAGGTTACGAAGTCGAGCGATTTTTCGTAAGCACGCGGAAGAACGCGTCCTAGGTTTCTCTTTAGAGAATTAGAGAAAGCCACGGCATTATATACGGGGTTTCCTCACCGGAATTACAGCGGCTTTTATGTTTATTCACGGGTTATAATTCCTCAGCCGAGGGGATTATTTGGTAATGTAAACCGTAGGTGTGGCAATATTTTACACGCGCTGCGACGTGTGGATGGCAGTTTGAAACTGCAGTCTGGAAACTTTATACGTACCTACAGAAGGTAGAAGAGTTAAATGGGTAGACAATATCATAGAAAATACAAAATGGTCAGCTGGAAATAAAATGAATTCGGTAGATTCCGCTAACTTGCCCTACCTTAACTTGGTAGATAAGTACGTAGGTACGTAAAAACTGTGATTGCCTACTTATCTTACATAGATTTTCGCAACTTTTTGTAAACAGTTATGTGTAACTGTTGTTATAAGGTTATTTGGGCTTTTAGGTAGGCATGCACTAGGCCAGCATGGTGGATGAAGGCCCACCCTCTCTATCTGAGAGAAGGACTGAGTCCCAGCATTGGGAACATGATAGGCTGAAATGACCATGATAAGGCGAATAACATGAAATTCAATTTTCAAAAAAAAAAAGTACCCGACAAAACTTGAAAAGTAGGTAAGTATACCTTTTTTTGTTTAAATTGTTATCCTTATATACTAGTATCATATAATATGCCATTGAAAGCAGTTAACTGAGAAAAAATAAGATTAAAAAACAGCAGCTAACGGAATGCGCTTAATTGTGTCATCATCGGCCAGAAGACGTCCACTGCTGAACATAGGCAAACCCTCCACACTGAACGACATCCTGCCATCTGCATCCACTGGATGCCCGCGACTCTCACAATGTCGTCGGTCCATCTAGTGGGAGGCCTACTATTGCGTCTTCCGGTTCGCGGTCTCCACTCAAGAACCTTTCTTCCCCATCGGTTATCAGTTCTTCGAGCGATGTGGCCTGCCCATTGCCACTAGATTTTAATAGCTATGTCGGTGACTCTGGTTCTTTTGGAACAATATAGAGTTATCTATATACGAAAATTTAAGTTTCTGTTGGTTCAGTTAAGGTGCTGTTAAGTACTTAGGCTTTGCTTTTGTAAATTGCACTATAATTCAGGTAATAAACTCATGCCTATAGGCATCTACGTGTACTGCGCTATGTCTATTCATTCGGAAATTCAACCCTCCGCGGGCCAGGGAGGGCAGAAGTGCTCATTTGTAATGCACTGACAGAATGCATTATGGGCCGGATTTGTTGCAGATCAATCGTTACCCCGTGCGTGTCCAGCGGGTTTTCGAATCTATGATTTACGTTTAGTAGCCCAACGCTTGATTTCAGGATTGGTGGTCAGTTTGTGTCTGTGAACGATTGTTTGCTGATTGCTTAACTGCTGTAATAGATACTAAATTGTTTTTGCTGGACACCGTCTAAAAGATAAAAATGTGTGTTTTAGACGCTGCCAAGCTAAAACAATGTTGTAACTTTGATTATATTTTTTTGTGCTAAGACCGTAAAAGTTTATGATGTTAGACCTCGACTGATTAAAAATGTTACTGTCCTCGTTTATATAGTACAAAAAAAAGGTTAGCTACAACTTTAAAAATCTACATAAAAACCTTAGCTTTGACAAAAAAATGTGGAAAACGCAAGAGAATAGTAAACACCCTTCGAAATCAAAACAATAATAAATAAATGAATATTTGGAAATATGTACTTGAGATTTGCTTGTAGGGCCGGTCCTATGCAGGCAAAAACAAGTCACTCAGGTAGTCATCAGTATGACGAACTATAAGAATATGCAGAATGTTGAGTATACGAGTAAGTTGATAAATATTTACAAAAATATTTTTTTGGTATCTATTACTACGAATATCGTAGTACAGATATACTACGGATACTTTACCATCGACCAGGTTTTTTTCGCGTCGTTCCAGACGAGCCAGTTTAACTCAGTGGTAGCACGTCTGCCTCATAAGGAGAAGGCCCGGGTTCCATTCCAGATCGCGACAAATTATTTGAATTATGTTTTTCTTCTCTCAGTGCCTCTCCATTATGAAAAGTAGTCTTTCATTCAGCTTCTTCTAAGCCAGCTTAAGCTTCGGCTTCAGTTTCTTAAAAGTTTAATAGATTTAAATACATTTGCTGTGGGTCTGGGTGTGTTAGTTGTCCGTCTGTTTGTGTATAGTCCATGGCATACCCAACACGAGAATCCAGTTAGGAGTGTGTATGCAGCGTTATTATGTTTCCCGTATAAAGAAACATTTTATCATTTTCAACTTTTATTACCCACTAGTCGTCCGTCCCGGCTTTGCGCGGGTGTAAGCTCGGCCTTGGGCCTCGCTACAAAATATAATATAGCCTATGTCATCCGGGGATAGTGTAGGTTCCCAATAGTGAAACAATTTTTCAAATCAGTTCAGTAGTTTCGGAGCCTATTCAATGCAAACAAACAAACAATCAAATCTTTCCTCTTTATAATATTAGTATAGATTACCTTTTTCAGCCTAAAGGTTCTACGCAAAAAGCTGCTAATACTGGCAAAAACTATTACTATTGCTGAGTGGTGCTAAGGTAGGTAGTATTTTTTATACCTTTTTTCCTTTTTTTCATTTTATAAGCCAAAAGTAAAAAAAAAAAAAACGACTTTCTGCGTCCAGTTTCTATCATTACACTCTAGAAATATCTTCTCAATAATTAATCTTTGTTATTATGCTCAAAAATTAATGATATTAATTAAATGGCTCTCCCGAGTCTCCGTCGGGTTCACCAGATAAAGAATTCAGTCGGTTACATTCAATCTGCATATAATTATTCAGAACGAATTAAAATCAACTACTGTAGGTCGAGCTATCTCTGAAGAGTCTCCAATTAAGTGATAAAAGTTGGAAATTATGAACGAACTGGCTTAGAACATTGTTCGGGAAATTAAACTAGAGATATAATAGTTAGGTGAAAACAGCCCCGTTGGCTCAGTTGGTAGTGTACCTTCTTTCTGCGCTTGGGGGCGTGGGTTCGATTCCCACCTAGGATAAACATTTGTGTGATGAACATTTGTGTTTATTCTATGTCTGGGTGTTAATACCTATTTAAGTATGTATTTAAAAATATATATGTATGTATATCAGTCTCTGGCAGCCATATTACAAGCTTTGCTTAGTTTGGGGTCAGATGACCATGTGTGCAATAATGTCCCAGATATTTATTTATTTATTTATACTGAGCCGTGCAATATTGTAAAAAACAGAATGAAAGGCACGAAAACTGATCATATTCGCTAGGTTTTTTATGAAAGACTGTAGCAGAAACCCGATATACTTGAACTGAACTACTGACCAAGGTTAAAGTTAAAGTATCTGAGTTAAAAAGTGCTATTTTCATTTAAAGTACACTAGAATGAGAGATATGGTTCTATCATCCTAATGGCAACTACAGGAACGAGTATAAAACATTTACAGAAATTCCTACTGTAGTATGACAAATACAGCGACAGTTTTAATTAACTTCTTCGTGAGAATGCCGGGTTGCTTTTGCTGAGCTCAACTTCAATAATTGAGCACAGCATTTCGTTTTCAAGGTTTGGTTTTCATTCAACTTTAAAAGTGATCGAGTGATCGTGCATGTTTCCTATGTACAATTGAATTTAAAAGTTTCTTTACTCAGAGAATTAGATGGAGCGAATAGCCTTTTAACCAAAGATCAATTTTAACTTTTAACTGATTTTGCGTACCTTAATGTATCTTGCACCCTTAACGTCGCGGGCACGGTTCGAATTTAATGGTATACTTATTATGAGGCTGTAGGCTGCCACAGTCGTAAAATATCCTAACGGTTACACGGCTGTCGTCGGCAATAAACGTGGCCATTACTGCATTTTGAATTACTCGCTTTGGGAAATGCAAATCTCGTGTCAATTGGTGACTGTTAAAATCAATTCAAAGGTAGTTTCAATCACCTAGTTTTCACATAACTATGATAAGTCAAAACTTTAATAAGTATACCTTATGCTTTTATTTCGTTTCGTTTCTAGGGTTCCGTACTCAAAGGGTGTAAACGAGACCTTATTACTAAGCCTACGCTGTCTGTCTGTCCGTCCTACTTTTTAACGGCTGTATCTTTCGAACCGTATAAATAGATATAGCCATTTTTTTACAGATTATGTACAAAATATTACGGGGGCTTAGCTAAGAAATAATAATACAGTAAAAAAATAAAAAAATTAAGAGGTAACCCATTCAACAAAGGTTTTTTTATTAGGTTTTTTGTACTTGCTCTAATGCAAAACGTCTCGTAGTACGCACAAGCGTCAATCTTTGTATTGCATGAGTATTAGTACGCACTCTAAACTCTAACAAATAATAAACATGGGCAAAGTGTAAGTCCAACTCGCTCTTACCCGGTTATTTTCAGCTGGTGACATCCTTTATTATGAGAAACTAATGCTTAACAATATAACTTTAAATACATGCTTATAACAAAATATTTTCTTTTCTGTTAAGTTTTGGCACTTGTGCGAAGTTTATAATTTCAAGTTTTAGAAGATCCAATAAATGTACGTCAGTCCTTTGAATAAAATTATTACTCAATACGCTCAGTGATTTTAATGTTGACTTTGCGAGCAAGAGGGTGCGTACCCATTAATTATTTGTAATAATCAGTAATAATATATTATCAATGGCGTAACCTGTCCACGCGTTTCGTCTTATTTCGGTGTTATGAAATTTTAAGGAATGCTTCGGGTGATGTTGGCGCCTTCTGGTATCATTAATACTTATCTTGATACATATTACTAGTTATGGATCGGCAAAGTCTCACTTCAGATTTGTAAGTATTTTATCATACCTATTTATCTACAATATTCACAGCCGTCTTTATCCCATTATTGGGTACGTATAGGCCATTCATTTACTATCTGCCTCTGTCCTGCACTATGGGCTTAAACTCAAAACCGCGATACGATGCGATGAAAACTCGCAACGCGTAAAACCACGATGCGACCCGATATCGCGCCTGACTGGGTACCATTCATTCGAGGATTGTGAATCGTACTGGACGTATTTGTGTTATTGAGGATTTGACCAAAAACATGGATTGTGCAATGTGTTGTATCTTAAGTATAGGAAAAAACAACACTAAAGCATTTGGATTGACTCGCGATTTTTTTTTCGCGATGCGTCGACGATCTCAGTTTTTGACGACGTTGCGTTGCGGTTTTGAGTTTGAGTGTAGTTACATTAGTAATTTTTAAACTTTCGCGATTCGAACACATGTTTTCATATTTATCGGGACTTATCGCGCACTATTAAATATAGGTAAAAAACCGCGGTGTAGGTACTAGGACTTTTACCGATACAGTCAGTGTTGTGTGTCGTAGTGACAACCCTGCAATTTTTCAAGATCAAGATCAAGTGAGGGTAGGAGAACAAAATATCCGCTCTTCTCGCCGGACTCACCCGCAGTTTTCAGTCAGCTCGTGACCACGGCCATTGTAACATGGTCGAAACGTCGAGCGAAAGGTATCTATTTTTACCTATATTTAATAGTGCGCGATAAGTCCCGATAAATATGAAAACATGTAGTTACATTATTAGAAGAATGCATTTAAATGCAAGCACAAGAGGGCAGTCTCATCACTAAATGCAATCTCTTCCAGACAACCTTTGGATAAGTAGATAGGTATAATATTCCTTGTGCCTAGAGTATGTTAAAAATGAGAGTGGACTTGGCCAAAAGGAGATCTAGAACGAATTTTAAAAGGCAATCCACCTCTGCCATCTTAAAAATTTCAACTCTGCTTCAAGCCTACCTCCTATCATTGTGTTGTTTTGTTGAGTGAATTTGCATGTTATTTATATGTGTTATAAGTATTTGTCCAATCATATTGTTTCAATATGCGGACACTGCTAAATGGTGTTTAATTATTCAATGTATCAGTAATCTAGTTATTAGTTATAAATAAATAAATAAATTTATCACTGTATGTTTTCCAAATAAAATCATCCACAATCTTATTTCACTCTCTTTCTGAATAGACTTAGAAAATGTATATTAAATGGGAAAACATAATATTATTTCCCTGCTGGATGACTGACGTTCCGCTTACATTGTCTCGTCAAGTATTTTCACTATCAAAGGCCGGTTGCATTCTGCTACAATATCACAAAATAACATCCATTAAATTCAGATTAATACACCTTGTTTATAAGCGTTTAATATTTCGCACGTAATCCGCCGACCGACGTGTAAAATACGCAACGTCAATAAATATTACGCTCAGCAATAATTCCGTAGTTTGACGCCATAAAATATGACGTAACATTTTCATATTTATTGCATCCTATTGTTGCAGACTGGCAACATTTAAACTATAATCAACTATTTCCTTTTGCTCTACATTAAACTAAGTACTCTATTTGTTAGTAATTTAAGTAACGAATGAACTATGAAAAATTGTAGGTGGTAGACTAGGTACCTACCACCAAAATTTGATTAAAAAAATAGTATCACCAACTTCTCCGGAGGTCGGGCGGGCCATTTTGGCGATCAACATGATTTGCTTTTTTTTGTTCTATTTTAAGTTTTTTTTTTCAACAAGATGTTATGTTCGAAACTAGCTGTTGCCCGCGGCTACGCTCGCGTAGTATAGTCAAAAAAAAAAATGATAAATGTTCTTTTATACACAAAACGAACGAACACAAAAAAAAAGAATTATCCATTTTGGTGCAGTCGTTCGGAAGTTATGCGCGTACATACATTTCGGCGATTCATTTTTATTTATATAGATGGATGTAAGTATAGATATTTCCGATTAAAAAAATACGTTAGTACCAATTTTCATCATAATCGGACGAGTATTTTTAGAAAAAAAAAAAAGAATACTTCTACGCTTCTGAGAAAAGTATAAAAATGACGACAATGTCCAGATAGGTAGGCATTTATGAAATAGAATTCATGGGTTACTTACTCGTAGCTTGGATCATACAAACAAGGGATGTACTCGTATATTAAGGTGACGTTGTGGGTGTGAATGCAATAGGCTTAAACAGGCTTAATGCAAGTTTCCGCCTTTAGTTGAACTCACCACACACAGTCCCAGTCTGCAGAAGGCATCGCCGCCTGTTTTGCATGTGGATGTTTGAGTTAATTGGTATTGCTGCAAGTTTCTTAGAGTGAAGTATGTGAGGAAGATGAGTAAGTGTGCCGGTACTTACAGTTTATAGTGAAAAAAGTAGGAGAAACTCAAAGACATTTGAACACGAACAATAATTGTACTAAAGCATGCCTCCCTTGTTTGTCTGATATGAGGTACTTACGTACGTAGGTATACATATACCTATCTACTGAAATATTTTACGAATTTGTACAGATTTGGTGCAGTAAAACTATTAAAAACCGTCACGATGAAATTTGTGAATAATAGCCCGTAGGGTTGCACGGAACGGTCATACTAAGGGAGGTCATTGTACTCAATATTAACTGCTTTTAATAAGGGACCTACACTGAATTCGCGAAAAAATACAAGATCGAAAAGCCGAAGTTTTAAATATATTTGCGTGCCATGTACTAATAAAAAATAAAAAACGTTTTAAAGGTTTCACATTACATTCTCTTAATGTTTTTTAGCTGAAACAGCATCTCAACATTCTCAAAAAGCTCGTTTCTAAGTCCATTCTTATTAAAGGACCATTTTCGCCCTCAGTAAAGAAATTAAACGCAACGCTGAGCCCAGATTTATCGAGTCCCAAATGAGGGTATAGCAGCTGTCCGACAAACCAATTAATTATTGGTTTGGTTAGTAGATTAGCTAATTAAACAACACCGTAATTAGCGATGTGCAACAAAACAACCAACCAAAGCCACTTTTCTCTCCAATGGGTAATTAGTAATTAGGCAAATTACTGTAATTGACTTTGGATTTTGTAAAATGTGCTCTTAAACGAGGCGTCAGTGCCGTTAATGCTATAATATACAGTCTACTTCGTTTGTACTCATAGAATTGCTTTAATTAGTGCTTTCGGGATTAATAAGATTATTATAGATAATTATAGGATTAATAATATTATAGAAAATACTAAAAGGCACGCCTGAGTGATCTTAGGTCACTCAGGTGGTCAGTTTAACCAGTCATGGTTAAATAGCAAATCAGTTTATTTGACCAACCTCGGATTGTACCTAATGGAAAAGAGAAGCTGCAGGTAAGGAGCATCGGATCTGCATGATCTCTTCCTGTCCATTTCTCTATCGGACTGCCAGAGTAGGCACGAAAAGGCAACACCGTTTCATGGTTGATATTCCGAAAACCAGTACGAAACGCTTTAATTCCACTTATATTATGCGAACTGCTAGTCAATGGAATACGTTGACTGAATGGGTGTTTCCTGTTAGTAACAATCTGGGTGTCTTCAAATTGCGAGTGAATCGGTTTCTTCTTGGCAAGCGTGCTTCAACGTAGATCGCGTTGTGATCAAAAAGGTGCGGACTTTGATTGGACTGCGTCTGAATGGAATATTATATACCACAAGAGGGATTATAATTGTTACTACATTGCGGATTTTAAACGTAAATAAGTAAAATGTTGCAATAATCTACAATGCTTAATCGCAGCAATGTGCTGCAGTGCTGGATCATTGGCTACGTTTTGGTTCTGAAACGCTGTAGCGCGGTGCAGCTCATTCCACTATATTCCATTCTTAATGAACCGTAAACTTTTTCAGAATTAAACACAATCGTTCAATAGACGAATTAAATGCATAGTTGAAACGCAGTTTTTTGTGTGCCTATTGTATTGAGGGAGTTGTGAAGTGGGCGGTTTAAATGGAAATTTTGCGCAATTTCATTTTAAGAGCTAATGTTTTGTGCATCCTCTATCTCGCTCGTGCATTTCAACATTTTTGAAGATATAAAATGATTGAATTTACTTAAATAAAATCTGAGTAACTAAATTAGCATTACAAATGTGCTGTAAGTTTTCATTTCGATATAGCATATTCAGGCTTGTAATAATCCACTGCTGGACTTAGGCCTACCCACGAGTGGGCGATTGGGTCATATCCACCACGCTGGCCCAGTTGTGGTTTAGTCACATAAGCCATTGAATTTCTTCTCCGTACTTATGCAGGCTTTCTCACCATGTTTTTCTTCACCGAAACCGAAGCCAGTGGTACTGGCTTTTCAGTGGCCCGTTGTACTGGCCTGATCTGCCAAACAACAAGAAAAAAGCCGCGGTGGCACCGCTTTTTTTGGTCAATAATACTTAGTTCTCTTTTCAACCGAGTTAAAAAAAGAGGTTCTCAATTTGACTATTTTTAACCGACTTCAAAAAAGGCAGAGTTTGACTGTATTTTTTTATGTATGTTCACCAAAATCTCAACCAACTGTTGGCCGATTAAAAAAAAAAATGTTCGGAAGGGTATTTTTCCAATTTGGTCCCATTGTCACGTAAATCAGGATCTAATGATGGGATCCCAGGGCATTCGAGGGCATCCCTCAAATTTTAGAGGCACTTATTACGTTTTTCATATGTTTTCTAAAGCTGTTCAAGTATTCGCGTCTGATAATAATCATCTTATATGGATGAGCTGATGATTAAGGATACAACTCTTCAACGGTTAGGAGTTGAAAGAAAATTCTTTTAAAATTATACGTTCTTACATATGGACCGAAAGTTGTATTCTTTTTTTTTTCTTTTTTAGAACCAACTTCAAAAAAGGCGGATATCTATGTTCCACAGTATTAAAAAAAAAAGTGGACCGATGTCTATTCCAACTGTTGACCAATTTAAACTTGCAACCCTCAAATTTTATAAGTACTTATTACGTTTTTCATATATTTTTGAAGTCGGTTTTTAATGTGATCCACTTGTTAAATAAAAAAACATGATTCAATAATTTTATCTTCAACATAGTTGAACTGCGCGAGCAAAATAGAAGACGTACGAAGCAAGGGCTATTAAATACCTACTTAACTAAATCTTTTAATAAGTAGGTAGGTACTAAAAAGAGTAGGCAATAAGGAACTCACTTCGCTTCCAGTAAATGTCAGTTAATGGTGTCTTCACACCGGCTCCATAATAAAAGCAGTATTTTTCTATCTGCCACCCTATCCGAACTACATTAAATTTTATTGAGACATTTAGATAACAAATGACCCATCGATAGAGCCGTGTAAGGGAAGATAGTTTCTGGTCCAACAAATCAAGATAGTGACGATAAATGTCGCGTCCAGGCACTAGTGGTCTAATGTTACACCTCGCACAAACTGATCAGTCCGATCATTGCCCACGCATCTAAAAGAAAGAGATACTGATACGATTTTGTTTATATATTTTTATGGCATTTTTAACCCCCGACACAAAAAGAGGGGTGTTATAAGTTTAACGTATGCGACTGCCCCGGTGGGTCAGTTCACAGTTGGTAGTGAACCTACTTTCTGCGCTTGGAGGCGTGGGTTTGATTCTCACATAGGGCAAACATTCATGTGAGAAAAGGAAATATTTTTCCTCATGATAAACAATAATGCTTGAGAAAATTCATGAGTTGTTAAATTGGGCAAATTAGAGGAAAACATGTATTTATTTATTTACATTAACAGAAAAAGTATGTTTAGAGTAATTCTTATTAAATTATGTGGCAGTGGGCAGGGCACATAGCACGCAGAACAGAGATTCGATGGGGCTGAAAAGTTCTCGAATGGAGACCACGGACTGGTAAGCGCAGCGTAGGATGTCCACCCACAAGATGGACAGACGACCTAAAAGAGACCGAAGGAAAACGCTGGATGCAGGCCGCTTCCAACCGGCCCTTTTGGAAATCGATGGGGCAGGCTTATTTCCAGCAGCGGACGTCCTATGGCTGAAATGATGATGATGAATTAAATGTTCCTACAAAAAACTTATGTATTAAAAAATGTGCAGAGAAACTAATTGACACTAAGCAAATAAGTAAACAAATCTTGGAAGTGGGTTTTAACTTACTTCTAATAATTGTCGTATCGATTTTAAACTTTGCAAGTTTATGGAATTCGGATGATAATACAATAATTTGGGGACTACAAAAAAGTCTATAATATTAAAACTACTGGTTGACTGGGAGACGTTGAATTATGATTCATATAAAAAAATGCCATAGAAATAACAATACTAAAAAAACACGCTTTAATGGGACAAACTAAAATTATTGCATTGTCATCGATCCTTGATAAGTGTGCAAAATTTCAATTTAATTAGACATTTTGAAAGAGTTGAAAATCGAGTTCAATGATTCCGTTACAATATAGGTACATACATACCAACCTAATAAAAGCAAGCTTTCAGTTTTTGCTGAATTTTCCAATTTCCCGGGCAGCTGTTAAAGCAACCTTAAACCTTTGGAATAATTCGAACATCAAAATAATATTGCCAAATCGGTACAGCCGTTCTCAAGTGATGCGCTTACCAACGAACATCACTTCAACGAACAGTACTTTTTATTTATATAGAACATAATATTTTGTTGTGGTAGGATTCTTTTACGAATCACAGATTTGCCAGTAATTCAACCGCTAAGTAGTAGTGTGCAAAAAATACTACATTTAAACGATTATTAAAGGGACATTTACCGTGGATGGAGCTCCCGATATTTAAGCGCAGTACATGCACCATGTTCACGGGAAGGCAAAAATACTATGTTCCGGCAATTCACAACACAGTAATGTTGTCCTACAATGCCAATAACTTACGATACATTGCCCTTTAATAAGAGCAATGCTCTCAGTGAAACAACTGGTCATAAAAATAATTAACATCTAACATCGCAGGGTAATGACAGGCCCTGCATTGCCGTAGGGTTTATAACACTTGAAATTCAAAATTCTGTATTACCCTTAACTGTTCTATGTTGTTTTTTTAAATAATATATTATATCTGTTTATTCTTTGTTTTTGTGTGTGTTCTGTTTTGTTTTGTTATGTTTTAGTATGTATGTAGGTGTTGTTTGGCTTGCGTTTGAACGCCACCTCGCCTCCGTGAAAGCGTGACGCATTTTGTTACGATTTTTTTTGTGATTGTAGATAAATTGTTTGTAACTTCTCATCAAGTAAGATAATTTGCGTGAAGCGTAGGTGCATGGTGTTATTTACGCAGGGCCAATCAACATGTAAATATGTGGGGTAGGCTGGTGGGTGAACGATCCCGGGTGAGTGGGTGAGCCTGACAGCCTGCCACACAATGTAGACAGGGAAGGAGTAGCTTAGATAGCACGTTATTAAGAGATTGGAGTCGATATGTATGATAGATACAGTCTGTTCAATTTTCCAAAAGGCACCGTAATCTTTCTCCTAATTGCTTTGTATACAGAGCAACTAAAAAGCTATAGCTATAGCGCATCAATCAGGTGAGGTGGCAGTCAAGCGTAAATACTATTATTTAATCTACACTAATATTATAAAGAGGAAAGATTTGTACCTATTTTTGTATGTTTGTATGTTTGTAATGAATAGTCTCCGAAACTACTGAACCGATTTGAAAAATTCTTTCACTGTTGGAAAGCTACACTATCCCCGGGTGACATAGGCTATATTATATTTTGTAGCGAGGCCGAAGGCCGAGTTTACACTCGTGCGAAGCCGGGGCGGACGGCTAGTATTTAATAAATAAATATAACACAATGTTATTTTAGTTGTCAGATGCTTCAGTTTCAGTTGTCAGAGCAGTCGGTCTGTAGTTAGTTTGTCACAAGCCTTCATAAGAATGCAGATCAGATCCCATGATTGCGATACGTTTTTTAAACTTCATAAGAAGATGAAACCTAATAATGATTATGAATGTTCTGGTCGAGTACTAACCTTCAATCTTAGTGTATTTAACAATAAAAATAATACACTAGCATCTTTGGCGAATGAACACTAAGCTAAGTCGAGGAATAAACGAAGATGAACAACTGACTCATAGCCACAGCGCTTGAGAGCCGTAGAGACAGCCTTCGACGCGATCTGCGCTCGTGCGCACGCCTCTAACGCATCCTTCGCGTGATAAACTCTCACTGCCCGAGAAAAACAAACCCCAGAACAGCCTGGATGGAACCGTGCGTTAAACTTGAATATTTTATCCAACATGCGGTCTCTAATATTCATTCTGCTGATAGTAGTTCTGGACATCGCGAGCGTGGAATTGCCGCACAGACGTCAGCGTTACGCGATGTCCTCCTGTAACCCCAACATTACGTACGACAGAGTCCTGCTAAAACGCGTCACTCTACTTTCCAAATACATTTTCACGGGTAAAGTGTTCAGTGTGAACACTTCAAACGGCACGAGAGTGTTCAGAGTGAATATTCGCCGGGTTCTAAAAGGAGATTTGAATGATATTGGAGTGATTGTGAAGTTTGGGACGGCAAAGTCTTTGCGTTTTAGTGATGCGACGGTGTTTGTGAGGTCTAGTGCGGTGATGTGTCCTTTACGAGTACGTACTTACGGCATTTTTTTGACGGAGAAGAGACTTGGAAGAGGGCTATGGCTCAGCCTTGTGGTTGAGCCGTTGGTGCTAACTTTGCGAAGCATTGAAATAATTGAAGCTGCTGTAAAAGGTAAGTACGAGTACTAACTAGTTATTTTTATTTTTACTAAATCTTAGCTAGTAGGTAGGTTAGTACCTATAATTAGTAGCTATTTTACCGGGTGGAAGGGTAACGCTCGCAAACCGAAGCGCTATTATTATGTTATCTAAACACAATCGAATACCAATATTAATTTTCCTTTTATTTATTGATTTAGTATTATTTTTGTTGTTTAGAATGTTGTAAACCAGCAATGTAAAGCGTAAAAGCGTGTGCGCGGCACAGCGCGGCGTAGGTAATGCGTTGATGTGTGTATAATTTTCTTGTATTGCACAGATAGGCAATAGGCGCAAAAGGCGGTCTTATATCTAAGATCAATATCTTTCAGACAACAGTTGAGTACTTGCTCATCCAAATGTTATCTAAATTCAAAGATGGATATACATATATATGTATAAGAAGGTGGTGTACGTTCTCTATCTTAAAAGTACCCACAAGGGACTGGTTCTAATGTAGAACATCAGAAAGTCCAAGTTTTGCATAATTATTTAAGATCTACAAGGAAGTTTCAAAACAATTACTAGCAGTTAAGTGTAGCTGGCAATTTTATGCGAGTCCGTAATTAAACAAGTAGGCGGCTATTAGTCAATGGGCGGGGCGAGTGCCGACGTCCGCCGTTACGCAGTAACTATACCATCATCTACGGTAAAAACCAGTAGCCTCTTAATAATTTTCAATTTGTCTGTGGCACATCTCGAGCTTGACATAACACACACACACTCACACTACACACTCATCAAGTTATAGGAATTATCAGCCTATCCTGTGTATATCTATACTTCTATACTATAATATATATTATTAATATTATAAAGAGGAAAGATTTGTTTGTTTGTTTGCGTTGAATAGGCTCCGAAACTACTAAACCGATTTGAAAAATTCTTTCACTGTTGGGAAGCTACACTATCCCCGGGTGACATAGGCTGTATTATATTTTGTCGCGAGGCCAAAGGCCGAGCTTACACCCGTGCGAAGCCGGGACGGTCGACTAGTATCAAATAAGCTACAACTTTGTCGCTTCGGCCGCATACGCAGCCATAGTTTCGTAAACTATGGCTGCGTATGCGGCCGAAGCGATAGTTACGATCGAAGGAAATTATGTTTTGTTCGATACTAGTTACGAGCGAAGGCTTGCGTTTCTGTGTACGAAACTAGCCGCCATCTGATGCCGCCAATTTATTTATGTATAATATATATAGATTCACATTGGTGGTTTTATTGCTTATTGACGGTGGTGTTGTGGTTGTTATTTTCATGTTGATATTTTATTAGATGGCGGAGGAGATCGACAAAAACTCGGAATAATCTTTTTTTTCGATCTCTACCGCTGAAATAAAACATCAAAACAACACTTACTTTAAAAAAATATGAATCAAGTTAAGAATATTACTCCTTTTTTTGAAGTCGGTTAAAACGTTTGCGTTTAAAACATAATGTCCAATCGTTTTACTTATTTCTACTCAGTAAATTTTTGTGTGTTAAAATGTTTAAAAGTGTGTAAGGGCCTGCTGGTCTATTCCGCAAGCTAAGTGAACGCGCAAGTGAAGCTAAGTGAACGTGTATTTTTATTGTCGATTATTATAGAGAAATGTCAAAATGTCGAGTGACCACCCTTGACTGAAGTCCCTTACCCTTATAATTCGATGTTTTGACATTTATCTGCAGGAATAAGCAAGAAAAAATACTATTCACTTAGCTTATCACTTCACTTGCGCGTTCACTTAGCTTGCAGAATGGACATGCCTTAAGGATTTGCTCCAGCTTTCGTAGTCCAATAATTATTCTGTCGCAGAGTAATGATATAAATTTATCATGGAAGTTTACCTGTTTGCCGTCCAGAGAGATTTGCTAAATTTAAATATTGTAAGATCGATATATCTAACGGATTTTTCTGCGTTAACATGTTTTACGTAAAAATAGTTGTTAGTTTAGTATTTTATCATTGCAGTTTAAAGTCGTATTCGTTGAAAGATATCGTGAATGTTTTAAATAAATAAATGGTGAACACGCTTTTTAAACCAAGCTTTTAATGCATTTATAACATTTCGTGTCTGCTGTTAACCATTGAAGAGTTCCCTCGTTAGGAGCTTAAGTGCAGTAGCCATGTCATGGTGAAACCTAAAATGGGTTATCATAATTAAATGCGTCTACATCATTTCATGTCTCTGCAGATAACCATTGAGGAGTTCCCTAGTCAGGACTTAACCCTGAGTCCAGCAATCATGTCATGGTAAAACTTTAAACCGGCTATCATAATAAAAAGGTTACACAATATTTCGTGTCTGTGCTGTGACAGTTGAAAAGTTCCTTTAGTTGAATAATCCTGGATATTGATTCAGGTCATGCTTACCATAAAATGCATTGTCATCAAAACTGAAACAACATTAGAGAAAGTGGTTCTTCAGCTTGCAAGGTTTGACCTAACCAACATTAAAAGTTAAATAAAGCTTGTAAAAATAAAATGATACGGTTGCTAAAGGAATATTATGCACGCAGGTGAAACCGCGGGGTGTAGTAAATTTGAATACCGTACCAATAAAAAGTTGCTGTCACCAAAGTTGCGTTCGCAACAGCAACCGCATCGCTAGTTCACAACATGCTCATTCTAACAATATCTATATCTACATAAATCTGTTACTTTACTAGCTATTTTAAATAAGCTCTGAGAAAACTCTGCTAAAACTAATATAAAACTCTACATTCTAAAACTTTAGTTGCAAGAAAGTTGCGCGGTGTAGTCCTAATTTTTTCCGTTATTTTATCACGGAGAAACTTGGAACGGTCCCCGTGCTAATCCCAGAATTTCTTGTAACTAAAATGCATGCCACGGGAATATTAAATTTTCCTAGTTTGAAACTTTTTCACGCTGGCTTATCTTTTATCTAGCAGCCTGCAAAGTGGTGAGCGCGTTGCATTGAGCTGATGTTTTCACTTGCGAACAAAATGGTATGTTAAATTTCACACTAAAATTATAAATGCGATTGTTTTTGTGTGTACGATATTTAATTGACGACATGGCTTACACACCTGGCTTAGAGCTGTATTACAAAATCCAATAATTGAATGTTAAGTAGCTGGATTTTTAAGCATAAAACGGAAAAAATAAGCCGTAATTGTCTCGACCACAGTTTTTTTTTACTTCTCTTTTCTGTGGTCTCGACGAATATAAAACAAGCGAACCACACATTTAGTTTACTTTATCTCAGTAATTGAACGGATTCCACTTTCAAATTTTTCCTCCAAGAGCTTTACGATAAACTATGTACTTATATACATTAGAGGTAAAAAGTTGATTTTATGTTGAATTTTACTAAAATGTTAAGCTGTTATTTTCGATTAAAAATACAGAACTATTATTACATAAATTGAATTTTCTATATATTTTTCTAATTTTTAGAATCTGAACGTCTTTTTAAAAAGAACTGCCAAAGAGTGGAATGTATTTCCTGTCTCGGTGTAGGTACGCCAGACTCTTTTCAAGACATAAGTGACTAGGCATGGACAAGAGTGATCCATCTTAGACCACACTTTCACTTTCGGTGCTGAAACGCTCACATATTAAGTTGTAACAAAAAGAAAGAATAATATACTTAAAGATAATAATATAAAAAAAAAACAACTTCAAGACTATAATCTACATGTACAAACTTAAATTAAAAAGTAGATAAGCTTTTGAATCGACCCCACGATGAGAATGCTTTAACAGAAATGACACGGTTGCGCAATCTTTCCAAGAACTAGGTAGTTTCCTTTAAGAATAGGTAACTATAAAGATTGGGCCTAAAGCAAAATCTTCAATCTTTGATTAGATTTTCACAGTAGTAAATCATGTCCAAAATCGAAAAAAAAAATACGTTAGGAAACTTCAATATATAAGTAAAGGTCGACCCTGACGAAAACATGGTAGGATAAAATTTTCTCGATAGAAAACCATCACAAAGTTACCTCTAATTTTCAACATTTTTGGTTTGCATTCTGTTTTGGTACATATTATTGAAAATAAATTATGTAAATATTATCACTCATGTATAACCTAGAGCTGACCCTAGCAATTTTTAAAAATATTGTCTATTCTATAAGCTATGAGAGTAGAAAGCACTTGGCGCTTACAACATTTTTAATCCGCGCAATACGCTGTCTTTCGTCTCGCGTGACACAAGCTTGAGGCATCGGTTTGTTGCACCGATCAGTTACCATCGCTCTGTTGAGACGGGTAGTCCATGTCAGTTCAGACGTCGAGTACGCAAGCTTGGTTCCGCGCGTCGTCGCGCCGCCCGTGTTTGTTATCCGTACATGCGCTGGGTGTGGCGAGATGCGCGGGGGAAATCAGAATTTATCCTGCCATTAGGCCCGCTCTTAATATCATTGTGAGAGTCGCGGGCATCCAGTGGATGCAGATGGGAGGGTGTCGTTCAGTGTGGAGGTTAAAGGGGGAGGCCTATGTTCAGCAGTGGACGTCTTCTGGCTGATGGTGATGATGATGAAGAACTATTAATGTATAATTATTATGTCGGCTCTTTACAAATATATACTAACTTCTTTGTTCTTGCCTGCTAATATTTCTTTGATGTCAGTTAAACCGAGATTGAAAGTCCAAAGAATTTTGTATGGCCAAATGGCTAAGGTTTAAAAATGTCCTTGGAAAGTCCTCATCAAAACTTGCTGAAGGGAACCACAAACCAAAATATCATATGTGTATTTTGTTTTGTTAATATATGTATTAACTATGACTTTAGGTGGACACGCAAAATCGCGCCATAGCTCGCCATCCTCGTCCTATCAGTACATAGAAAAGAAAAAGAAAAGAGTAATATATTTCGTATAAACATAAAGATTATCTGTAGCAATATGCGACAGTAATAAAATGCACGCGATAAATAAAACGCACTGACAATAGTCCTATTTCAATAAGTGATACAATAAAATACCGCGTTGCGTTTACGACTCGATCATGGAGAGTAAACTCAAGTGCTCCGACAATGACTTATTTGCCGGGTTATAAAAGCGAGGTTCCAGAGGAATTTTATGTTTATTTCGGCCTTATATTTCACACGTCGTAGCCAAGATTATAAGAAAACATAAAGTTTGACTGCTGATGTTTTATGTTGGCGCAAGCTGCTGTTGGACTGGCATGCGTGTAATTGCTCAAGGGAACAAGACATTAAATTAAATCAGGGTTTATACATAAAAAAGTAATTTGATTAGAACACGGCGTTAGGATAATTTATTTTACAGCTAGGTCATGTTTTCTTTACAGCTATATTACCTAATTATGCAGGATCCGTATATTAACCGCGATATAAGAATGCCTACTGTTATTCTAAGGTATCTCCACCAAATTTTATCCAATCCGGTCAGCCATAACAGTACAGATTGCAGTAGAAAAATACATACACTCACACACTCACAAACGTTTGCGTTCGTAGATCTAGAAATTGTACAGTAAAAAACCCTTCCTTCTCTATTCACCCCCACCGTTTCTATTCGTAAAATTTTATATAGGACATCAAAATATATTTTTTGGAGTACCTTATTGATTAAGGGATTGATATTGTTAGAAAAAATCGCTGATTATTGTTAAACTTCATCTTGGCAATCTGTCGAGCATAATAGCACTGGCAAGAAGCTTTTACTTGTATTCTAGTCATTTAAACTGTTGAAAGCTAATTAAAATTATAAGTTACTACGTGTCTAATAGTGCTTAGGTAGAGTTGACGTCTCAAGTTTGCAGTTTGCAAGACGGCAAAGTTGACGATCGCGTTTGCCTCTCCTAACTTGGGGATCCATTGGGGATCCAATGTAACTATGAAGTTACGGCACTTAGGCCAGTTTCTTGGATAAACGTTGCATGGATAATGGTTACTATATAAGTATGCTACGCTACAGTATATATACTATACCTACTTACTTATGGTCTAATATTTGTCACTTGTTATATACCGACGAGTGATGACACTGGTGGGTATGGTACTGAGACGTGTTCCTTAACTGCTGGTCTTTTGGAAAAACTCAAAGTCACACAACGGGCAATGGAGAGAGCTATGCTCGGAGTTTCTTTGCGCGTATATTTTTTTTAAATTTGCAAATTGAAGTGGCAATGGGCAGGCCACATCGCTCCGATAACCGATGAAGAAAGTTTCTTGAGTGGAGATCACGAACTGAAAGGCACAGCGTAGGTATTAGGCCTTCCACTAGATAGACCGACGACATTGAGAGAGTCGCGGACATCTAGTAGATGCAGATGGCAGGTTGTGCTATGGGGGTGGCCTAAGTT
This sequence comes from Agriopis leucophaearia, assembly GCA_949125355.1. NCBI lineage: Eukaryota > Metazoa > Arthropoda > Insecta > Lepidoptera > Geometridae > Agriopis > Agriopis leucophaearia. The sequence continues at coordinate 11,594,033 of OX421262.1, forward strand.
CAGCAGTGGACGTCTTCTGGCTGATGATGATAATGACGATATTATATAACGAAAATAACGAACCTATTGTTTTTGTCAAAGACATATATGGATGTCGTGTCTGCGTTTAAAACTGTTTGTACCAAAACTAAACTAAAACCATACCAACTGTTAAACTATTTTGCGCAATTTATCTACTATATTATATTTATCTACTAGCTCCAAGTTTTTTGGCTGGTGCCAGAAGCAGGCAATTGTAAAAAGTTTTTTTTATAGTAAGTGCATTTGACCATCATCTCGCCTGATGAAGTAATGATACGGTTTAAGTCCTTACAAATAAAAAACAAAAGGTTCAGCAGTTTGGGAGCTACGATGCCACAGACTGACACACAGATACACACGTTAAGCTTATAACACTCTTCTGTTTGGGTCAGAGGTTAAAAAAAACAATAAATAAAGTGGCGACAGATCAAATTGTCTCACGAATTATTCTCGAGCCAGCAGGACTTTTCCATTATTAACTCAAAAAACCCTCAGGCGATTTTAAATTAAATCGTAAGGCGTCTATATCTTTGCATAATTAACTTATCCTCGATTTAAATCACCAGAAAGGACGACACGGATTGTTGGAACGAATTTATCAGATATAAATCGGTCTTCTATAATTGTTTATGCGGGATTAATTGTTCCGAGTGGGTTGGTGCCGAGGGCGGGATCTCGTATATCTCTGACGTGAGATTCAATTACAGTGGGACTAAGTTAGGAGTTGTTGGTGTCTTTTGTGGACAAAGAAATAGCTATATTCAATTTAGTCCTACATAATAATGAAATTAGTACTCTACAAAGTGCTTGAGTCTTGTTTTATTTGGTGTTATACTGTTGTTAATCAACTCAACTACAGCACAGATCACAGAATGCTTCGAGGACAAACGCACACATCAGAACCAAAAATACCTAGAAAAAATATTCAGAATAGTAAAAAACCAGTACCCTTACCAATTTCAGGAAATATTCTAGAATCACTAGAAATTAATTTAAAAACAACAAAGGTCGCCAAAGATGTCCAAGAGAAATATGACATTCTCGAAAAAGAACTATAGAAAGTTGAATATCTTCTATTCTATCTTTGGTTGAATACCAAACTAGAATAAACAACGTAAATAAAGACAAAATAAGTCCAGAAGCAAGAAGTTTGATCATGGAGAGAAAATCTTTATACAAAGACAGAAAAAACAACAAAAAGAAGATAGAAAATCTAAGTAAAGAGATAAATCTGCAAATCAGGAAACATAGAAAGGAAAAAAGGAACTAAATAATAAATTATTACATAGAAAAATCAGGAGGAGTCAAGAAAGCATGGGATGAGCTAAGAGAAAGTAAAAATTGGATAGACAATTTGAAACACCATAAAAACAAGAAAAACAAGACAAACAGAATTTAAATATTAGAAGTTGCTACAGATTATTACCGTGAACTATACAGCGAATGAATCAAGTCTAGTCAGTCAGTGCAAGTATGATTACGCCTCCAACCGAGGTCTCAAAAGATAAATCAGGCCTTAAATTAATTGAGCATTTTTTTTGTAGGGCCTGGTCAAAAGCACGGAACACTATTACTCCAAGGAGGTCAAAAGTTTGGTGGAGGGGCTTAGTGACCGGAATACTGGCGTCTACTTTGGCCAAGAAATAATCATTACCATTCAACGTTGCCAATTTTTCTTCCAGCAAGGGGCTTTTAGGTTGTTTTTTTTTTAGTTTAGTTTAGTGTACCTAAATTTTGAGTGGATTTAGGTTCAGTTTGGGGTCAGATGACCATGTGTGTAATAATGTCCCAGTTTTTTTAAATTAATTTATAAAGATTTGGTGGATTTAGGAAGTTCATAATATCTTTTTGTTTAGAATGAAACGTGTGAATTTAAATTATTTTTGGATTTAGGGAAAAAAAGCGATCATAACCCGGGTTCGGCAAGTCTCCTGAGTCAACGAATCGCAATGTAATAAAAATGAAAATTGGCTCGTATTTAATTTGTCGACTAAGGTACCTCTCTAAATATAGAAGAAAAACAAGTAAGCCATTCTTTATAAATATTTTATTGCTTTTTTCAACATGCTTTTTTCTGTATAATTATTATTATTTTCATTATCATGTAAAAGGAATATACCGTAAGAGTTTCGAGGAGCAAAATATCAATCTTGTTTTCCACAAACACACAGTTGAGGCGTTAGGTTGGTAAAAAAAGTTATGCGTACACACACTATAATAAATGTATGTCAATATGTATTATATACGCGTTGACCAGAGAACTTCCTCATTTTTCTTCCTCATTTCAGTTCAAATGTGTTTCTATGAACAAAAAATTTTTTTACTTACAACTCCCTATAATGTAATTGAATTTATTGGTAACTTACAATGTCATTACGTTTAAATGGAATTGTTGAAAGCAAAAATTTTTTTTATCATATTGAAATTGGGTTCATCATTTAATTAGTAGGCAATTCCTACTAATAAAATGATTTCAGCGAATATTACGCATTGAAAATAAACACACTTATAACGGAGTTTTTCATAATTATTATAATACAATAAAAGGGAGAAAAATATAAAAAAATATAGGTAGAATGGATGGTAATACCAAGTCCAGCGCCGAACTAACTTTCAACTTACTTGGTAGGTAATAGGTAGGTTGTTTTTAAAGAGAGACAGCGTGTTAAAGACAAGTCGAATGGTGACATAAACGTCTGTATTCCAAATGGCTTATTATCTTAAACACCATTATTAAGATTACGACCACAAAGTGGCTGTAACGATATTGCCGGCAGCCCATTTACAAGGTAAGATTGAAACCGCTGAGCTATAATGTTATTAGTTTTATTTACATTTACGATAATAATGACCAGATAGTCACATCGTGTTTGCATGATAGTAGAATATTTTGACAGTGAGATATAATTTTTGACACAGTAAAGATTGTTTTGTAGAGTCACCACAGCACATAATGTTCATCATCTCTTTCTTCACGAAGCATACTTATGAAGTGAACCACGATTTTAATATCAGTAATTAACACTTGTTTCAGCATTCCAGCAGCGAGCACTAGCAGGCCTATATTACTGCGACTCCTATAGACCTAAGACCTATAGGCTTAAGACCTCGAGCCGCTATGCGAGGCTTATTTACTTCTAAACTTACGAGTACAAAAGTGACAGCAATTCTGTAACGACTACAGCAAAAGAAGATCTTCTAGTAGTAGATAATACGATAGATATCTACACGCAAGCAGTGCTGCCAACCCAATATCAGATTACGAGGCTAAATATCCATAAATGCAAAAATATAGCTACATTGCTAAATAATAAACAGAAGCAATCGATTTTATAAAACAAGTTTTCTACCTACTGCGTAAGTTACAAATAAAAGTGTCGTTTGATAACAATATTACCAAGCTGTTTGCTAAAAAAAATGATTGTAGGTTTAAATGTAACCCAGACATTGAAATAAATATAAGTACAATATGGATCGTTTCCAATATGTTTATAGTTTTAACAGATTAGACAGGCTAGTTTCAGGGCTAAATTATTATTTATGGGGATTAACAAGCAGAAAAAAGGCTAGATTTAGCCCCGAAAGGGCTGGCAACCCAGCTCGCATGATTCAAGCGCCTGAATTTACAAAGTTTGGTTCAATTTGCCGTGCGTGCTTAAATTAACTTTTTACGAGAGCCTCTGTTTATTGTAATGTCATGTTGGAGTGAATTTTCTCTACTTTTAGTACTATTTATTTTGTCACAGTAGTATATTATGTTTCTAGTTAAATTACAGAGAAAAAAGTAACATGTCTTTTGATTAAAACACTCCATATAATAGATTCGATCACTGTGTTCTGTTTATTCTTTAGGTATCTTTATGTAGGGTATCATGACTGTCCGGAAAATGAGAGGTTTGCGTGACACCTACCATTCGAGGTAAATCGTTACCGGACTGTATTAAATGAGGGTCAAGGCACGAATTGATATTATTCAGCTAGATACGTTTTCGTGGGTCAATCGAGCTCAACATTGAATATTGGCCTACTAACTTTACGGTTTTATCTACGATGTTTCAGTATTGCTGAAATTTTCCGAGAATAACAAATATTTAAATGTTTTAGACTTTTCAAACTCATTGGTACAGGGCCGAGGATCGAGGTGCCGTCAGATTGTAAAACGCAAATGCTACCGCTCGGCCACCATCCACCATCGCTCATTATCGCTTTAGTTCTTCAATAAATTATGTGCAGTTAGGATGCCATCACTCAACAACGATGAAGGAAATAAACGCGAGGCAACCGGTACGTTCAAAAACCTCAAAAGTTTGGACCTTATATTCACCAACATACACTGGGCCAGCATGGTGGATTAGGGCCCATCCTTTCTCTCTGAAAGAAGGCCGATGCCCCAACAGTGGGAACATGATTGTCTGATAATATATGAGACTTAAAAAAAAAATACGACCGGCAGGATTCGAACCGGAGCGACAGCAATAGGGCTTCATTTGACCTTTGGGGACTCAACTTAAACTCTAAAAATGAATAGTTCCTGTACCACTGTAACGGGCCACCACTGCATCGGGGTACCACTGTGTTCTTGTAACGGGTGAAACCACAGAGTACAGTATTTATGTAAAAGCTTTTTAAAGAGCATGTTGATATTACACTGAAGTCATGTTATACTGGGTGAAGCGGAAAGGGTGTACTAAGCGGAAAGGCTTCATAGCACCCATCATTAAAATAAAATTTACTATATATTATGAGCAACTCAATGCAATATCAGTTGTTGCATAGAAAATGGTCATTCACACTCGACAAAATGGATAGAACAGGTAATATTTTTTTCGCGATTTAAGGGTTGGTAAAAATTGTTCATAATGATGGCTATAGACTCCTTTTTAACTGACTTCCTAAAACGAAAAAGTTCTCATTTAGACTGTATTTTTTATGTTTGTTACCTCAGAACTTTCGACTGGGTGAACCGATTTTGATGATTCTTTTTGAAAGCTGGTGCTTACCCTGTGGCCCCATTTGGTCCAGTTCTGTCATTTTTATGAAGTCGGTTTTTTAATATAGATAATTACGTATAGTATTGGTATAGTACATCCTTTCCGCGTAACCCTGTATATTGCGGATTAAGTCCGACAATGCGTTTAATCGGTCGTATGAAAGGAGCAAGAGCATGCAACGCTGGGTTTTGTCGTGCTCACTTTTATGCGCTCAGCAAACGAGCGGCCATTGTGCAGTAGCCATCAATTCAACAATGCAATATCGTAGACGAAAACAACCTCAGCTGATTGCGCTTTAGAGCTTTAGACCTACGTAAACCTCACAAATTGACTTGCGCTGTTTCGTCTGAAACGTTCTAGCTTGAGCCAATATTGTTTTAGTGGCATGACAGCCTACAAAAGTTATTGATACGGTTCTTGATCACATTAGAAACTAGCTGTACCCACGGTCTCACCCACGTGGATATATCCTCAGGAACCGGATTTTATCCGATATGAAAAAGGAAATTTTTATATTAAACAAACCAGAAAAGAAAAACTGGAACCGAAAATAATTACACCGGAAGGGATTCTAATTCAATAAATGGGTTTCAAAACATACATTTCCACCATTTTCATATCGTATAAATAAATAAAAATATTTTTTTTTTATGGCATAGGTAACAAACAAGCAGATGGGCTACTTGATGGTAAGCAGGTACCTATGCTTATGGATACTAGTACAAACACCAGAGGTGTCACAAATACCTTGCCGACCCTAAAACATTTTTTTTTCTAATATAAACGCAACCATCCTTGTCATCTAGTCACATATTACAGGATATAGTCTTTATAAATATAGTCTATTAAATAAAAAGTAAATTATTAACCATTTCAAAAGCTATCTCTTGTCGATCCGTTGCTCTGTTTGGTGCGTGAAAGAATGGACAAAGAAACAAACAAAAACACTTCCTTCATTTATAATATTAAGAACTATAGGATATTGGCCTCTGTCATTTTACTTTGTAAGTAGTTTTAAAACAACAATTAAACTAGAATATCGCTTTTAATTTAAAAAGACAACATTACTTAATAGCGCCTTTTTCCGCCGGCTTTTAAAGCCAGATTGGGCAGTAAACTAGCCACTGAAGAAATCGTAGTAAAGATTGACAGAGTCGGCACAGCTGCTGCTCCAATGCAAATAAAGACATGATCACGACACGGCGATGTTTATGTTTGAATAGATCAGGCTCTGTGAGGTTCTGTGAGGTTTGCAAAATCCGTGGAAAGCGATTTTTTTGTAATTTGATTAAGTAACTGAGGTTCTTGGGTCATTATTATTTATGTCTATGTGTATTTTTTGTCCAAAAAAACCAGAAGTCCGCACTCGGCGTTTTTCAGACAGCAATAGATTGCAGTATCTTAAGTGTCTAGCTGACAAAGACAAACCGCATACGAAACAGCATACTGCGCTCCAAGACACAAATTGCTGATGCTGAGCAAAAGCCGGCAAACTGAAGTGGGATTGAGCTGACCACGTTGAATGTCGGATGAGCTGTAGGAAAATACAACGACGAATGGCTCTTCCACAAGCTATAAGACCACCTGGCATGCCCAGGCGAAGATGGCGGGACGAAAATCCCCAAGCAAAGGACTGGTCAATCATAGCACAAGATAGAGATAAGTAGAAAAAAAGGAAGGGACCTCCCACTAGATGAACCGATGACAACGTGAGAGTTGCGAGCATCCAGTGCATTGAGACGGTAGGCTGTCGTTCAGTGTGGCTTATGTTCAGCAGTGGACAAGATGATGATGGATGGTGGTTGATGATAATGATGAGCTCAAACTAATTGTTAGGATTTGTACGTACGCCTGCAGTCTGGAAGTTGAATGCACTAATCACTGATCTATCGTTTCACCGCTCAAAGCCTAAGTTAGCAAGATACTAAAGTCTCAAAACAGTTTGCGATCCGATAATTTTGCTAACGTAGTCTTATAGTCTGCTCTAGAGACAAGCCAGATGTTGCGAGAGCAACACTAGTAGCGCGTTATCAGCCGCACTGTCTTAAACACGTTTTACGGAACACCGATAGCTATTTACATAAATTTGCGGTTATTTGTAGTCTCATAACGGTGTAATTTGCGAGCTGGAGCGCGGAGTGGCGCCCCATTCAGCTCTTGTACTCCGGTGATATAATCATCCGTAATGGAGGGCGAATTTTTGACGACTTTATCTAAAAGCGTTTGGTGGTTAAGCTGATGTAAACGGCCTGTTTGCTTTGTGCCAAATTGTAAGCACCTGGTGTTAAGATACTTATTTTAATAATAAACAAAGTGAGGTCTATCCGGATTCAATTACTCTCATTAACCGCTGGGATTTTTACTTAATCCTAAGCCCTATTTCGATGGATGGGTAGTGAATTGTTCTTGAATACAAATAAAAGTTACATGAAATACTTTTTTATGTAACTGAGTAAAGAAACGAGAAAGTCTCACGCCTGATGGATGTCACCCTTATTCATAATCATTCAAATTCAAAAGTATTTATTTGTTGACAACTATTAACTATCAACATTGACCATTGTGTTAGTCCAAAATATAATGTAATTATATATATATAAATATAACTTAAAATTAGTACACTACACACACGTTTTAGTACACAAAAATTTTAAAAAAAAAATTTGCATCTGGGTATTATTTTTGCAGTGCCACCGGTAATTTAAAATTTCAAACAATTAAGTGAGTATTTTTTCGTTTCACTTTTCTGTGATTTCAATAGTTTAGAATCCAAAATACTCATGTAAGAATGTTACATATACCTGTACATAGTTTCGTAATTCTTTTTCAATAAATTGATATAACACCTCAACCGATTGACTATTTAATTACACCGACTGAGTTCATTAAGCGTGTACCTTTTGTTAAAAGCGTAATTAAGCCGAGTGGAGCGTAATGCCCATGCGCACCATTAGTCCCCTCCCAGTCACCCCCGCTGGCCCACCGCTCAGGGGGAATAAGTGACAGGGGAGAGTTATCTGTCTCATTGATCCCTTTGCATACGTCTCAGTCAATGCTCGTGGGGACCGTAGGAAAGTGGGCTACTACTGTGGTTATTTTTAAAGGAACTTATAGAAGTTATGTGAATAGGACATCGGACAGTTGTATGATTGGTAAAAAATATTAAATTTCGTGAAAATATCATCATCATCATCATTTCGGCCTTACATGTTACCACTGCTACACAGGTCTTCTATCAGAGAGAAAGGACGTGAAAGTGAAAATATAATTAATAAATATACTGAAGAAATTATTAAAATTCTGATTGTGCGTTTAAAATACGTGGTAAAGAAAGGGATGCTCTGTCCCTTTTTTGCAAAGCGAGTGTTAGTTCGGAGTTTGTATGGCATACTTACTAATGACGTCATTTGAAAGTATAGTGCGCTCTCTGTCTAGAAAGATATTAAACTGCTTATATCTTTCTTTATTCTGAATCCATTTTCAACTTGTTTTCCGTAGTCACTTTTTATGGTCAGTTTTTTTACATGACAATAAAAACATCAGAGTCCGGTAGCCTATTCTAATAGTCAAAGCCATATTATAGTCGCAGAATGGTAGCTGCGGAATGAACCACGTAGACCACCAGCCCGCTGGACGGATGACCTCACTAAGGTGGCAGGAAAGCTATAGACGAGACTTATGTAATAGATAAAAATGCCCCCCCTGTATAGGACGCTAGTCACGTCGACCTTGTGTCATCCTACTTGACAAGTGAACCAGCGTAAAGTGAGTTGGATTTTCCCCGTAATACAATCTACACTTGCTTACCTAACGCCTTTTTTAAAGCCGTAACAGACGCATCGAACCACGAACCGCCGTCGGACCAACGGGAGAGAAAGAGTGAGAACATTATTTCCCTCTCTTTTTCTCGCGTTGGTTGAGGTGGTTGACGTCAGCCATGATGGCCCGTCTGTTACGGCTATTAAAAGACAAAAAAAATCTGGGATTTTAAAAACTAACTATGCATCTTAAGAATAACATTGCAAATGTTTTAGCAATTTTCGAGTTGATATTTTTTGGCGATGGCGAAGTAAATATTTTTTGCTACTTTTTCTATTGTTAATTTTTGGTTTGGCCATCATCATCATCAGCCAGAACACGCCCATTGCTAAACATAGGCCTCCTACTTTAACCTCCACACTAAACGACAATGGCCAGTAAATGGGCTATTAATCTCTCTTCAAGGAAATGTTTATAATACAGTGTTATATTAGAGTCCTAAAAGAATACGCGTCGTTAAAAGTCACCGCATATCCAGCTCATGCCTTCGAATCCACCTTTGTGTTTGCACAAAACAGTCACCCGGTGGCGGGTAAGCCAAAGTTTTAGGTACTTATCTTAGTAACTATAAAGTTATAAGGTTCAAATTAATTAGGACGGACAAACAGACGAACGGAACCAACTTATTAGGGTTCCTTGTAGAACTACGGTACCCTAAAAATGGTGGTACACTCAACAGTACCACAGTAAAAAAAATACCGTTGCTTGGTCAGCCAGAATAAATGCACTGGAAAAAAAAAACGTGACTTTCCTGCTGAGTCTTGGAAAAAGGAATCGGTTTTGGAAGCCAACATGACACTTCCTTCCTAAATTTAGGAGGGAAATCTTAAATTTAGGAAGGAAAAAGTCATCATGGCTTCTAAAACCGATTCCTTCTTCTAAGACTCAGCAGGAAAGTCACGATTTTTTTCCAGTATGTAGCATAGCGAAACACCATCATTTTTGTGTCTGCAACACATAAACACCTTTCAAAACTATATAATTTACTATCTATTGCCATGAATCCCTCTTTGAGATAGTATTATCTATTCCCTCAGACTATTTAACACCAAAAATGGACAATGCCTTTGTGATACAGAATAAGCTGAGATTTCGCTGTCACACGCAATGTATTCTCTCTGTAACTTTGCCAACTGGTGAGCAAGCCATTTAGGTGTTCACGTCAAAGACCGGACAGATTTTGTCCAGTACCATGACTAGTGAGATATCGTAGTAACCCCTTGTGGCAAGGATTTAAAAGATCTCGTATCAACAGAATAAGGGATATGGGATCGTTTATGTCGGAATTACTTGTACGTTTTGCTGGGCATTTTGATCTATTTCGAGTGACGTTTGTGGATGTATGGATTGTACGTGTTTTGGAGAGAAATGCCGATTTTGTGAAATATTTCCGATGCAACAATATCTATATCATATCGTTGGTATCAATAATACCAACTTAGTGGTGCTAACAATTATATTGCGCACCAGTGTGAAGTCAGTCGCTTGCAGACTTCGTAGGTGTGCGGTCGTTGCGTGTCGCGTCATTCATTAGAGCAAACATAAATAGGCATAAACTTATATACATGTAATAAATAGACACATATACATACGTATAGACAGCTGTGTATGCGACGTAGTTGGTAGAAATTTCGACAGAGACGGCGGAAAAATTTCACGTATTAAACAACCTGCGCAGTGGCTTTACCTAGTCTGTGTATTAAACTTATTGGAACGCAATGGTCTCACTTTCTAGATATTTAGATCCATGTAAAAAAAAAGATCAAATATAGTTAAGAACAAAATTTAAACAAATGTAACGCGTCTTCTTGTTGGATACTACATTCTATTGACAAACGCGCACGAAACGCGCCAGGCAGGAAGCTTACTTTATTTTGACCGTTCCAAAGGAGCGTGGGTCGAACCTCATCGCACAAACTTTACATTGCCAATTCTACTAAGATAGGTAACGTTTTTTTTACAATGTCGTCGGTCCATCTAGTGGGAGGCCTACCTACGCTGCGTCTTCCGGTTCGCGGTCTCCACTCAAGAACCTTTCTTCCCCATCGGTTAACAGTTCTTCGAGCGATGTGGCCTGCCCATTGTCACTTCAACTTGCAGATTTTAATAGCTATGTCGGTGACTCTGGTTCTTTGGCGAATATCTAACATATATAGATAGCATACATATATAGTTTAGCGTAGGTAGGCCTCCCACTAGATAGACCGACGACATTGTGAGAGTCGCGGGCATCCAGTGGATGCAGATGGCAGGATGTCGTTCAGTGTGGAGGTTAAAGGGGGAGGCCTATGTTCAGCAGTGGACGTCTTCTGGCTGATGATGATGATGAGGTTACGTTTATGTGGTCATAGAGACTAGCACATAGTCTATTTATCAATTATATTTTTTGTTACGCGTTTATGGTAAGAAATCTCATGTGAAATTTCATTAATTTCAGGGCCCAGATGTAACCAATATAATATAGTTTCACTTGATTACGACGCTATAGTTTATGTAAATGTAATAATACTTTATGGGACGTTAGCTTGTTGGGACACAATTGCTTCCTAATTAATAGAACCTTAGATATTCATTACCAACATGGGTACATGTAGGCTACAGAATATGGGATATAAGTAAGCAATGTAGTCAAAGTGGTAATACTCGTAGTAAGACTTATTTCAGTGACCTAATTACTTGCGAAAATACTTACAAAAAACTAGAGTTGAATCTAATACATCTACACTAATATTATAAAGAGGAAAGATTTGTACCTATTTTTGTATGTTTGTAATGAATAGGCTCCGAAACTACTGAACCGATTTGAAAAATTCTTTCACTGTTGGGAAGCTACACTATCCCCGGGTGACATAGGCTATATTATATTTTGTAGCGAGGCCGAAGGCCGAGCTTACACTCGTGCGAAGCCGGGGCGGACGGCTAGTAGTATATATTTTGAGAAATTTTCTGTGAAATCTATTGCCTTGCCATATTATTGTATCCCTGACTTTTCTGATGATAGTATTTTCCCTGATAAAAACAGCTATTAGATTAGTTTTTACTCTTTATGTTAATTTTAAGTAGTTTTAGGTTTTAATTTAAGTTCTTTATTATTCCAAATATGTATAACTTGCATGCACAGAGTCACATTATATTTTTGTTTTAGAATTATAACACACATCTATATGATCTATATCACAGAAAAGAGAATAAATATAACGGAAATGAGATGGAAAATCTGTTGCCAGGTATTGTGACATAAATAAGAATGTTCATTCTTATTTATGTTCTTAGTTATGACACGCGTCGAACTCCGCGGTACAGTTGCTAACATAGTTGCTATGGGTTTATATGGGTGTAAGTGGCTACAACGAATTTCCTACAAAAATGCCTTGACAGCCGTACTAATTTAAACAAAAAAAAAACTTTTCTGTGATCTATATACCTAACATCAGTACGTATGTGAATTTCATAATATGCAATACATTATTGAGTATCTTCAAGATTATTACCATCGGTATAATATGGACCTAAAGGTTTTTCGATAAGTAGGAATTTAAAATAAAGATTGGATATTATTTTTAAAATATACAACATTGAAAACGTTAAAAATACATATTTTATAGTTAGGGAGGCGAGGTAGCTAAATGGCGTAATTCAACGGCGCCGTCGAGACCTATCAAAATCGAAAGATAAAATAATTTCTAAAAGAAAAGCTCGTATGGTAAAAACCATTTTAGCGGTGGGTTAGCGGTAGTTATATTGATATGTTTTATTATAGCGGAAGAGATTGCATTTTTTTGTCTTCATAAATGTTGAAAATTTGAAAAGAGATTATAGCTCTGGCCGGTGAGCAAGTTTTAAAAATAACCTTGTGTAAACCACTAGGAGTAACTTTGGAAAGTTTTGGAAAGGGTGAACTCTATCTAAAGCCTCGCTTCATTAGGCAGATCGATGTGAATGCGACTAGCCGTTACGACTCGACTATTCTTTATCCGGGTCAGAAGCTTTGGAGCCAGACTTGGAGTGATATTGAGATGGGACAGTTTGGGCACTTTGGGACATTAGAAATTTGAGCTACATAATATAAGTTAATTTGAACAATTAATATCTATTTGTATGGCACTTGCCTTTACCACTTTAACCTCTGAGATTATGCTTGTCTTGTAACCTTGGTCGTATCTTTCGTAAACTGGCAGTGGAGCTACCTGCTGCGGCATTTCCGAGTAGCTTTAATATGGGTTTAATAAAAGGGCTGTTAATAGTCTTTAAGGATCGGCAACGTATCTGTGGTGCCCCTGGTGTTGCAGGTATTCATAGGTAATGGTGATCGCTTATCATCAGGCGGCGCATCTGGTTGTTTGCCGCCTATGGCATTTAAAAAAAAAACTGCTCTAAACGATATATATATAGGTATAAGCAACCGTGCTTATGACTTGACAATTGCTTAGTTTGAGCTTATATAATTTTAACAAATAGGCTTGAACGACTTAGCAATGTCGGCAAAGCCTTTGATACAAAAATAGTTATTTTGTTTACATGTTCTTAAAAATCTTATCTGGCTCATATACTAGGTAGATTACCTTCTTTTTAGGAGTCGGTACCTTCCCAGTAAGAACGACGGTAGCAGAGCATGTACACTTTATAATCTGACGGTACTCGGTTCCATCCTCGGTCCTGTACCAATGACTTATTTCGTATTTAAGTAAATTATGTGCAATTTCGGTGCCATCGCATAACAAAGGTTAAAGAAAACATCGTGAGGTAAATGGTACGAGTATGTCTAAGAACCTCAAAGGTTCAAAGACATAATATGACATTCACCAACATACGCTGCGCCAGCATGGTGGCTTAGGGCCCATCCTCTCTCTCTCTCTGAGAGAAGGCTTTTGTCCTAGCAGTGGGAACATGATAGGGTATATAATGTTTTTTTTTTATCGCGAATAAGTCGGCGTTTGACCACCAACTCGCATATTGGTAAGCGAAGATGTGGTCAAAGATGAAGCACGCAGACTTAGAAGATACCTTCACTCTTGCTTTCAAAATGCCCAGATTATATCTCACAGTAAACAAGGAAGCCAGGTAGCTATATAGACAGGATAAATAAATAAATATCTGGGACATTGTTGCAAGGATGTTCCAATCCTTGGCCGTACGGATTAGAAACGTAGATTCGAAAACGTTTGGTACGACGTTTGCTGATGATTAATAGTGACTGATACTGACACCGTAAATAGTATTGTTTAAAGTTTAGTATTGATATTGACAGTACTGTGAAAGTACACGACATGAAGTAGAGTGGGGTATGTGTGGAGTGTATTTGTAGGACTGTGGACATCGCTTTGTAACATTAGCCTCGAGCATAAGTCAGTTGTTGCCGTTGTTGCTAGGGCGGCGTTGACCTCTTACCCATCAGGTGCCAGCAAGACTAACATGCGCACCGCGACTAAATATTGTCGTTATTTTGTCGAGTGATAACGTGACAAGGCGTTTACTTTTTGTCTCAGAAGAAGGACTAAGTTTTCATATAGGCCTTTCTCGCCTTGGCACGATAAAAAGAGTTAACAAGATTTTCTCGCGGCGCGCATGTTAGCCCTGCACACAGAATAATAAATAACTGAGGCCCTGCAGGCTGGTTATTTCAGGATATTAGTTCTGTCACTGTCATTATTCGAATTGATATAAGTTTGACATAAGTGCGATGGGGACGGTAACAATATCGCATCCACAAAATTAGCCGAGTAGAGCTAGCATTTTACTTTATTAACAAGTTTTTTTTTTTAAACCTGATAAAAGAGCTGATCTTCAAATGGCTGAACAGATTTTCTTGAATCATAGCTGAGAACATTCTAGACCAAGTCACCTTTCAACGTCATCAGGCCTGTTGGTGGCCAAACGTAAACATAAAAAAAAAACGGTTTAGCTGTTAGAGAGTTACGATGCCACAGACAGACATACAGATATACAAGTTAAACTTATACGACTCTTCTGTTTGCGTCGGGGGTTAAAAAACACAATAAACAGGTAAACATTTCTATTTAAAGTTAGTATGCAATTCAGCACAATCCATTTATAAAGGTGTATTTTCATCTATCTCCACCCACAGCCTTTTTAATATCTCAGATTGGTGAGCGATCTGCTCCGGGTCATAGAATGGGCGAAAGCTAGGGATGAGCCGGATAACATTTTATTCGGCAAAAATTAGAAAATTAGATGTTTTATTTTCGAAATTACCTTTTTGTTAGATTTTAAGTGGTAACGTCTAAGACGTAATATTTGAGAGATTAGAAGAGAGAGAGAGAGAGATTTGAGAGTGTAGAAGAAATGAAATTACACCAGACCTAGACATATTTACTATACTAATCCGAATCAGAATTACTGTATTACGGATAATTTAGTAATATGTCAAAGGATTTTGTATTTATGTTATTGCATGTATTATTTAAAAAAATGATTGTATAGTATTCTAGCATGTATTAAAACACTAGTTTTTTTGCCCGCGACTTCGTACGCGTAGATTTTCATATAAAGCTTCAATCCCTTTTGTTCCCTTAATCCGGCCCTTGCGCAAAATAACATAGCCTATACTTCAATCTGGTCATAGCTAAGCTTATTCGTGAAAACCGCATTTAAATCCATCCGCATTTTCTTCCAGGGGTTTAGGATATGTGCGTGAACAAACAAACAAAAATTCTAAAAACTGCACTAACATCAGCTGCTTATTTTAAGACGCTCTGTGTGAAGTATTGATAGAACCATAAAAGTAAAAACACCGTCAACAGCTTTCAAATTAAAAAAGATAATGTGACCACAGTGCAGAGCATGTTTTGAAGTTTTCTTTTTGTCTAAACCATAAAAAGTATATCATGTCATGTCGAGATGATACATCTCTGAAATTTGACTGCCCAGCTTCGCTGGCCACGGAACCCTGACATAATGCTTGTCTTGACACGCTCTTGGCTAGTTATTTCTTATTTTGCATGCATTTGTATGTATACCTTGATTAAAAAGCCCTGAAATGGAACTACTCTATTTATCTGTTAAAATATCACAGTAAAATAAAATTATTTCTCTATTCTTCATTCTTATTACAAATATACACTTTAAAGGGTGAAGCAATGACTTATGTAGTGGCTGTTCACAAAACCAGACCACAGACATAAACATAAATAAATTTAAGTATAGTTAAATCTATTACATAAATATTATATATACTTACTATTCAAACTTAACCTAGGGTGAAATAATTTTACAAAACAAAAAAAAAAACATACTTAGTGTGATAGGTTATATATGAGATCATACAAAACTTATGACGCTAAATTCTTAACTATTTATATATCGATATTTATTTTCTAATTATAATTTTCTAAATGTTATCGTCGAAATAATCTTTTATCTCGTATTAACATTTTTGGGTTAGAAACTTACGAAGTTGGTTCTGGAAAAGTGTTATTATTTATTTCTTTCTATATTGAGTCCGGTTTTTTTTTGTATAGGTTTATTGTCATGTACAAAGGGCCTTTTTTGTATATTTATATATATATTATATCGGAACTGAATTAAAATAGGATGCGGTATATTTTGTGTTTTAAATGCTAACAGAATAAAACCAAGAGAATGTAATACTCCTACTCCATTCATTGGAATGAATCACCAAAGAGGTTGTAAGGCCTATAACATCCTTGATTTTTCCTTGACGTTCATTCATCTAAGAAGGTTCCTTAATTTAAATAAAAAGTTTTAATCTGGCTGATTATCTGAATGACAGTTGACAGTTTCAAAATTTTAATAGCTATGTCAAAAACATTCTCTTTACTTTGGATCTCCTTGCTTGAGGCTATGTGAAGATCCTCATATTACGTTTCGGGTAACGAAGAAATAAATCATTGATTTTTAATTTATTTCATGTAATAATAAAGAATTAAAATAAATGATATAAGATAGCCTATGTTTTAATCTGGTAATTTCTAAGCATATTCGTGAAAACCGCATTTAAATCCGTCCAGTGGTTTAGGAGATGTGCGCGGACAAACAAACAAACATACAAACAGACAATAATTATAAAAACTGTCCTATCGTGTTCAGCTGCTTATTTTAAGACGCCATGTGTGTTTTTTTTTGTTATCTCGCAATTACAGATTTTTTTATCTCTACGATTTTATTATATGTATAGATAGATAGATATAGATATAGATTCTGTGGCTACACCTATCAGAAGAACTTTATAATTAGTGCTTTTAAATTTACGCTACAACTCTCGCAGGCTGTTAGTCTACATTATACCTACTTAACTATAATTAATATTTATATTTCGACGATTTTTTATAATTTGTCTCGTTTTTTATTCCATACAAAGAATAAAATTAAATTGTACTCTAAATGGCAATAATTTTACGCGATTAGAAAAAATGCGTGGCCCGTACCAAAGTTTAAGAATCGACTCTGAAACCTACTAAAAAGAAATCTCAAAAACATTTATTTTTTGAAAAGTCACGGAAAAAAGTAGTGAAGTGTGATGTAGAGAAGCTGGCTGGGAGGGGCGTTAATTCAAAATCATTTTGTATAATAAGCTCATCTTCTTAAGATTTTAAAAAGTAGCCGACAGTGAATGTTACTTTGCCGAATACCTTCGTAGGTGCATCTCTAGTAACCGATGCTAGGTGGCGTCTGTCGCTTATCTTGTCTGCCATCGCGACGAGTGGGCATCTTTAAATCCTGTTCTCCTATTGTTGGATGGACTATCCATCAGTAAATCTTGTGGATCTCGTAGAATTCGAACTGCGAGATATATTGTGCATCGGAACGTTTTGTCTTGGTCGCGAGGATAGATTGTTAAACAGCGTTACATAAAACAGTGATACTAAGCCAAAAGGATGCCATTGTGCTCATTATTATGAACAACGTTTACTAAGGGGTCAATTAAATAAAAAAACATCAGCTGTTCCAAACATTCCTTGTGACTAAATGACAGATCTGATGTTTTTACATTCACGCAGTAGATAAACGTACGAAAGAGATGAGCCTGTGGCGGGTAGTGGACTTTTAAACGCAGGTGTCATAATAGCTAATAAAGAAACTTTGCAAGCGTAAATCTTAGGTTAATTGATGGTATGTTAGGTAGCATTTTTACCTTTTCCAAGCCAAACTATAAGTTTAAGCTGGCATGGACAGACCAACGAATCTTAAAGTTAGTAGATGAGCATAGGGTCATATTTATTTAACCAACAAAGGGAATCAATGTGACGTGTATTCCGTCTGAGTTACTAATATCATGAATATAAATTGAAACATCATGGATGCTTAAGGCCAAATCGCATGTGATGCACTGTGCGACGCGTTGCGACACGACAAAATGTTTTAAGTTACCTTAGTTTTAAAAACTATATTTAGGTACTGCATATTTGTACATAAATAAAATAAAATGTATTATATGCATCATGGAGTGACGGATATTTCATATCACATAAAATAACGGAAAACTAAAAAATAAAAACTTTTACAAAGTTCTGGTACATTTAGGCTTACTGTCCACGAAAGCATCTGATATTTCTGTCCATTTTTGTGTCGCGGGTAAAAAAAATAAGATTATAATAACAGTAATACAGCTATTTCTTATGTCATAGTCTTAGGTATAATAATACTGTATTCCTAGTAAGAATAAAAAAAATAAGAATTACCCACGACCGCTTCGTTAAAAAGCTTAATTATAACATAACGTTATTAAGTAGGTATTAAGTATCTTATAAAAAGTTGAAGTAAAGGGACAGATGACCAGAACACGCTTTTTAGCGTTCTAGTGGTGGCAGAGATAAGCACACAGAATAGGAGGATTTTTTCTTTCGGATTAATAATTATAATGTAATGTAAAATTGAAAAAAACGTGACAAATTCTAGTGCGATGTTACCTTTATGCGGTTTTGGCGGGATATTGCTGCGAGCGCTACGCCGGGCAGGTGTTCAGACAATGTGCCCGAAGCGGTAGATCCCTGATACCCGATGCTTATGTCCATTACCGAAACCTTTCCCGAAGGTATAGTAGTCATAATTTCATAGAACGTTTCCATATTTTAAAGAATATATTCATTTATTTCATCCACCAATTTCATACTCCAAAAATATTCGTTTATTCTCTGGTCTATTTTTCTTAGTTGTAAGTTTTTCTTCATCTTGGACTACAAATCAGATAATTAATTCCATATTTGTGTTCTGTATTGGTGTTTTTGGTAGATTTGTTTTGATAACACCATTTCAACCGCCAATTATTTGATTTGTTGAAAAAGCTAAGCGCTACTCCGCAGCTCACCGTATACTAAGTACATGGAGGCGTGGGTGAAGTTGGTAATTACATGGTTTCTAAGCTCAGAAAGGGTACTGCCACTAATAAATTAAGTATGCAATACGAATAGACTAACTCAGCCCTAGATTTTCACAAAAATTTAATCTGCCAAGACTTAAAAGTATACTTTTTATTCTATTTTGTTATGGTACTAGGTCACAAAATATTGATTCTCTTTTTATCTCTCAGTGTCTCAATTAGGGGAAAGCAATCTTTACAAACCAGTTTTGATACTCCAATTAAAAACATGAAGCGTTTAATAAAAACGACATGATGATAACCGCATCGGATGCAATTACCGAGAGCTGGCATCGTACATCTGAATGGATTAAAGGCTTAAACGGGTTCGTACTCCAACGAATTAAGTCATTTTAAAGCCAAACTGTCTATACAAATTGTCCCCATCAAGTGATAGATTTCCAGGCCATTTTGATGCCAGATATATTAACTGGGAAACTCGAAACAGGTCGTGAACGAAAGTAGTATACTTTAAAGACTCAAAAACCTTTGAAACCAAATAACTATTATCAGTAAAAAAAAAAACGACTTAATAAAAATGTCAGAACTGAACCAAATTGAAATGAGACCACACGGGAAGTACCAGCTTTAAAATAAAAAAAGAATCATCAAAATCAGTTCACCCAGTCGAAAGTTCTGAGGTAACAAACAAAAAAAAACTGTCGAATTGAGAACCTCCTTATTGAAAGTCGGTTAAAAATACAAGGTAACGCTACAAAAACAGTTTAACTGCGCATAGATCGTTAAAGGTCTTAAGACAATCTAAATGCTTAGCCCACTGCCAGTTGGCAGCGTACCCAGCATGCTGGTGGCATTACCACGCCGAATGAGTTGAGCCAAAAGCACGTCAGCATTTGGTCACACGAAAATAATTAAAGTGATTCTCTACTAGAACTATTAATTAACTATTTTAAGATAATTAGTTTATAGTCTCATGCTTTACCTACCTCTCTTGCCTCTTGACGTTCATTTAGGTCTTTAGAAAGATCGCATGTCATATCAGCTGTTCTTATTCTTACTGGTATCTCTATAATCGCTAGTAAACAATATATTATATACTAGTCGTCCGGCCCAGCTTCGCACGGGTGTAAGCTCGGCCTTCGGCCTCGCTACAAAATATAATATAGCCTATGTCACCCGGGGATAGTGTAGCTTCACAACAGTGAAAGAATTTTTCAAATCGGTTCAGTAGTTTCGGAGCCTATTCAATGCAAACAAACAATCAAATCTTTCCTCTTTATAATATTAGTATAGATTTGTCCTAATACTTCTTTATTAAAACCTACCTTTACTTTTTTTTCTTTATACCAACCATAATTATTAGAGCTCAAATAAAATGGCTTAGGGCTACATTGACTGGAGTATCAAGCCGTCTAATATACCAAATAGACCAGCTTCACAAATCGTCCAGTCCCAAAATGTCACGTGTCCGAAAATGACTAGGGGTCCATTATAACGTCCAAAAATTACCGATGCTTCCTCGTGGTCAAACTATATTAATCTTAAATACAAATATAATATTAACAATCGAAGAGAACGATTACATATTTACGAAAAATAAGAGTGATTATGTATTAAAATCACCAAAATGCAGCGTTTAAACAATGAAATATTATTTGAGCGCATGGGCAGCACTATAAATAATAAAAATCCACAAATTCCATCGCGTAACATTGCAGCACAGAAGTGAACAAATAACTTTATAACTTTATCCTCCACAAAGATAAATGTTTTCATATTAACTTTTAGCTCATAAACTATTTTATGCAATAATATTAATCCGGCAAATTCACGAGTCGGGCTCGCGCACTGAAGGTTCCGTACCATCACATAAATTGCTAATTAATAAAGTAAAAAAAGTAGTGCAAAAAGACATCACGCCCAGGCGACCACCCATCCAAGTACCCAGCGCACCCGACGTTGCTTAACTTCGGTGAACAGAAATTTGTCGCCGATTCGCACTTGGCCATTATTTATTGTTCTATATATTTGTTGTTTCATTTTAGAGAATGTAGTCATAATCATGGCAAGTTTGACGCTTGTACGTATTATCGCTTTTACACTAGAGCTAAATACAAAAATACGTTTAAAAACGTTTGTTGTATGGAAACCTCCAATTTTTTTTTTTTTTTTTTTTCTTAGTTAATCCGTCGTAACATCATCGTCGTGGCTACCTATAATATCGTAGTTCGAAAGATACAGCCGTTAAAATGTGGGACCGATAGACAGACAGATACATACAGACAGACGGACAGACAGACGGACAGACGGACAGACAGACGGATAGACAGACAGACAGACAGACAGCGTGGGCTTAGTAATAGGGCCCCGTTTACATCTTTTGGTTAGGGAACCCTAAGACATTAAGTATTTATATACTTATACATATTCCATTGGTATGCGTTCGTCTATATAAACGAGGTTGGCCTTAGATAAATATTATAATGCTTCAAACTACTATCAACCCATCGCTCAGCTCTACTCTGTCAATTACGTCCTGCTCGTATCTAGAAGCAAAACTATAAAACTAAGGAATTACAGTGTCAAAAAAAAAATTACTCCAATAAACCTGACCTAAATAAAACACAATTCAAAGACATTCCTTCCTATTTTTAACAACGCCTTAAATTGAAAAGAGGGCATCATTAGCCTTTTACTATCCCAGTTCAATGGAGCAGAAGAGGGCTCAAAGGTGTCGCACTCAGAACTCAGAGCTTCGGACTCGCTCTGGGGAGCGCGACAACGATTTTGAAAGGTGGACGTAATAAGGGTAGGGGGCGATTGGCAAGGGAAGGGTTGCGCACCAGAAGGCAATGCCTAACTAATGTGCGGTTTGCACATGAGATCATTCATCCTGCATTTGCTAGAAACATCACGTTTATTTTTCTCTTCTGTGGGAACGTCAAATAGATTTTCAATCGGGCTATTAATTATTTAATCATTTAAATACATTGTTATGTCTATTTTTCTTCTCTGTTTTTTTTAAACTCTTATCTAGACTATCCACATAAGTGTAATCGTAATAAAGGTACCTCAAATCTTCACTTTGAAATCTCACCGTGCTAAGGTTCTCATTGTTGTTGTTCCAAGTCTCCCTCATGTTTGGCTTCGTTAGGCCTATCACAAGGTTCCTTTAATCCACCTCAAATGAAGATAAAGTGAGACATTACGTCATAGATGACGTCATCAGATCTGTAAACAACCGTTATTGAGGTAACCTTAATAAGGGAACCCATTACCTTAGTTTTTGACTAAAAACGACGAAACATGATTAATGGGAACCTTAAGGGTGAGGATAGGGTGAGGGAAGTACGTAACGTCTATAAATATAGGGGCTAGCTCCCCTAAAATAACTTCTCTGTTGAGGACCCTGGGACGTAGTCAAGACGCATCCAAAGCAGAATGCCTGGAGTATCTTGAAATGCAATGTGACGTATTTGCAAGACCATGCAAAAATGTACTCAGGGACATATTTCTCTTATTCGTTTCTGGTACACTGTTTTATCATTAAAAAAAAACTTTTCAATTAGTAACCTAATTATTTATATTTTATTTCTATAAATAAAAAAAATTTATTAGAAACAAAAATTCAACCCGAGTTTTTGTATGCCTTGATATTTTTTTGTTCGGACACGATCCGCTGTAATTGGCATATTGCTTGATATTTTTCCAAACTACAAAAATTTGGTTTTATTGTATTTATTTTAAATATAATTATGTAGAGTAGATTTACCTTTGGCCACCAACTCGCAACTACCGCACCGTACCAACTAGGTTAGCGACGGTGTGGCCGAGGAAGGAACACGTTGATAGGTATTTCGTTTCGATACAATAGGTAACTAGTTTCAAGTTACTATAGAAAATCATTTTACAGACTACAAGTAAGTACTATTTATGTGTTGTTTAGCCCAAAAAAGTTCCAGAGCTGAGTTTTCGCGTACAAACTAACATTCAAACAAATTTGTAGATATACCAAAACATTTCATTTGAATTTATACCTAAGTATACACACAGAAAGAGCAACATACAGTAAATAGCAAAATACTGTTTTAAACTATAACGGTTGTTAACTACAGTTATATGATTATTTACGTGATATACCACGGTAAATATCCCGTAAATAATCATATAACTGTAGCAAATAGCAAGTTCAAAAGAAACAGTTGAATTGATAAGTAACTAGTAGGTATATCTATCAATGCTGGCCTAAACCTTCCATACAAGTGGACAGCGTTTCACACAATTTTCTATTCGAATATAAAATACCGATGTAACAGTTCCCAATCGGACTATTCTGCGGAACCGCAATGCTTGCAAGAACCGCCACATTACGACGAAGGTGCAAATTGCTTTGCACGTTCCCCGCCTCTTTTCAATGCAACGCACGCATAAATCGCAAGCCGCTTATAAAGGTGGAATAAAGGCGAATGTTTCAGCTTTATTCCAATGAGCACGTGATTTTCAACCTAATTAGCAAGCGTTTGTACTGACTGAGTAAAGTTCACACTGATTTTATGACTAGCTTTCATGAGAGGTGTTCCCCGTATCATGCTAATATGTATCAAAAATGCGAAAGTGTGTTGTGTATGTTTGTTTGTTTCTTCTTCATGCAGCAATAGAGTAACGGATCAACATGATTTTTTTGCATTGGGATTGTTGGGGGACCGAAAAATGACATATAATTTTCTTTTTATCCTGGAAAATGTGAGGTTCTTGAGAAAATGTTCACACGTATCCGCCTATCATGTTCCCACTGCTGGGATATAAGCCTTCTCTCAGAGAGAGAGAGAGGGTGGGCCTTAATTAACCATGCTGTTGCTGGCCCGAGAGTCCAACGTAGTTGCAAAGAACGTTGTGGCTCAGTGCATGTTGGTGAATGGTCATAATATATATTTTTTATAAGGTTCTTGGACCGGTTTCCTCACAATGTTTTTCTTCGAAAGGATTCCATATTTTTGTGGAATACTCTACACATGGTCTGACGAGAGATATGTATAAGTATATTTAGATATTTGTGGAAGGTTAAGTAAAGTCTTTGGCTGTCCTCATCAAGAAACCGTACATTTTATAGGCTGATTTAATTATGTTGTCTGTATAATTATCAAGGTGGAGTAGAGAGTGTAGCGTAACGCCAAGGTCTCTAATAAGTGACACCTTTGTTTAAGGGATATTAACAAAGATAATATGAGTAATGAGTTATTATTTTCTTTTTGGTGTATGTTATGACATTTAGGTAAGCTAAGGTGTAGTTTGAATCTCATGTGAGATAGATAATCAGGCCCAGGAACGAAGACTCAATGGAAAGACTAGTAGTCTAAGGTCAGGACCAGAAAAGAGGTCGAAGTAGATACAGACCGGACGTATCCTCATTAAAACGATCCTTATTTCTTCCATTGTTATGGGACACAATGTTTTATGTTCTCGTAATGCGACAAACTGAGTAAAATGAGAATTACAAGATCAGTGATCGCTGGCGGTAAGATTGACGAAATTGAAGTGTCGTACGCATAAGTCATTGATGGTCTTACACGGTCTTACCAATCACCATCACTCTGCCAAGAATGTGGACTTAGAAGATACTTTTTCTCTCGAGAAAAACTTTTCGCAAAGAAACTCCATCACATTTTACGGAGAAACGCCGAGAAAGCATAAATCTAAGTGAAACCACAAAATAAACAGGCTCAGAAGGCCGGCTTCGGTTGACCTTGATTTTAGCCTACGGGCAACCGTAGCGTTTAGATTAGATTTGGGAGTTTCAATTCAAAAGAGTTTGTTAGGTATATTATGTTAGGCACTTTGAAATACATTTATTTCTAATACAAAAGGATGACCAAATAAAAGTCTAAATTGGTCACTGAATAGTAATTTCGTCGATTACGGCACGTACGAAATGCATGATTATTATATTAACGATTATTATTCTTAAACTTCTTTATTAAATATTTTTTTTTAAATACGACAATGAAAATTCATTGTAAATTATGACATTTGTCACACGAAACGATAATTTCGTGTATTGCCAACGCATGGGTACTCGCGACTGGCGCTCGATCGACTTGATCTGAGATCGCTGTATGTACGCGTCTTTGTGTGCGTGTGCCGAAACACTCTATATGTGGAGCCGGCCTTCTGTACCTATTTATTTTCTGGTGAAACTATGTCAGCGATTCCTAGCCGTAAGTAATCGAAGGGCCAATTACATGCCTCCACTTAGGCACGGGAAATTGACGATATCATTTAACGATAATTTCAAAAGAAAACTGTCGTTAAGATGATGCGCCTCAAGCGATACCTTGTTTATGTCTGTTCATAGACGACCAACTTATCTGTTGAGTTGTGTGGGGGCGCCATTATCGAACTTTCTGAACAAAACTAATAGCGTGTGGTGTAAATTTTTAGTTTCGTAATTTGGTCGACTATACAGATAAATTTGTTGCAAGTAGCTCTGTACCAATATTACTTACACAAAAGGAATTTATGAGTTAGTCTGAGAGTTCTATATTTATTGGAGCATATTATGTAGGAATTTGCAGTAAATAGATACTTACTAATCTAATAAGTACCTGCCTAAGGCATATTGAAAGCTATAAAAGGCTCCTTCAGACCATGATAATAGGCAATGTGTTCTAATATTACCTCATAGAGCTATCATTTATTTATAGAGAAACGAAAACAAAATTGGTTCAAAAATAAATAAGTTATAAGTATTTTAATTTCATGCTGGACAGCAAGCGCAGTATTGCACGGTATGACGTCAAGCCGTGCGTGCGCCTTACCAATGCCACACTAACACACGCTTTGCGGGAGAGGGACAGAGCATCTGCTCTCTATCCCTACCAAAAACATTAAACGTTTCATATCTCAGAAATTTATCAGTCAATTTAAATTATTTCCGTATGTGTAATGTATTTAGTTATATTATTCGTTAAGCCTGTTATTTGTCATAAATGAAACGTTAGGACACAGGCCTTTTATAGTAATTTTTATACTCTCGCAATTTGAACACATTTTAATGTTTATCGAGACTTATCGCGCAATATTTTATATAGGTAACAAGTAGGTAAGGTACTGGGACATACAGTCAATGTTGTGTGTCGTAGTGACAAAACCCTGCAATTTTTAGGATTCCGTACCCAAAGGGTAAAACGGGACCCTATTACTAAGGCTCCGCTGTCCATCTATCAGTCTGTCCGTCTGTCACCAGGCTGTATCTCATGAAACGTGATACTTAAACAGTTGAAATTTTCACAGATGATGTATTTATGTTGCTGATATAACAACAAATACTAAAAAACAAAATAAAATCAATATTTAAGGGGCTCCCATACAACAAACGTGATTTTATTGCTCGTTTTTGCTCGATATTGATAACTGCAACAGGTAGTCACTTGAAATATTCACATAATATTTAGTTATATGTTACCTTAACTTTAAAAATAATAAAATTAAAATAAAACAAATATTTAAGGAGGGCTCCCATACAACAAACGTGATTTTATTGCCGTTTTTTTAGATAATAGTACGGAACCCTTCGTGCGCGAGTCCAACTCGCACTTGGCCAATTATTCAAGATCAGGTGAGGATAGAAGAACAAAATACGCGCTCTTCTCGCCGGACTCACCCGTAGTTTTCAGTCAGCTCGTGACCACGGCCATTGTAACATGGTCGAAACGTCGAGCGAAAGGTACCTATTTTTACCAATATAAATTATAGCGCGATAGTCCAATAAACACTAAAACAGGCCTTTTATATTGCACCATAATTATTGCTTCTTAGCTTCCCTTTACTACCTAATGTCGCCTAAATGATTATAGACGCATTTACATTGAGCAATAATAATGTGCATCACACGCAGATGGCAAAAAGCAGGCGCGAGGAAATATCTGTATTAAAAGCTAGACCGAACTTTGATTGAGAGTTAAATTTTTTCATGATTTCAGAGTTGATCACATAGTAAAAAAAAAAAAACTATAATGCTGAATACAAAGAACTTGTTTTGACTTAGTGCTATCTTCTCGTGAAACCCTGTATATTAAAATCATTAGTCAGAAACTTACCAAAATCAAGTTGAACATTGATACCTATCAGATTAATAATAAGTTAGTTCGCTTTTAATGAGCGGGTAGTTGTGTGCGACGGATTGATCAAACAGCGGATGGTAGTTTCAGTAAATCGGGATTACTAGGGGCCACCACGAAGCTTGAATTATTGCGGTGTATGCAGGGTTACCTAATGCAAAACGGGAAATTCCTAGGC
Organism: Agriopis leucophaearia; assembly: GCA_949125355.1. Taxonomy (NCBI): domain Eukaryota; kingdom Metazoa; phylum Arthropoda; class Insecta; order Lepidoptera; family Geometridae; genus Agriopis; species Agriopis leucophaearia. The sequence continues at coordinate 11,621,456 of OX421262.1, forward strand.
TTGGATTTAGAGGTTCAGCAGCCCTAAATACTGGGCATTTAAGATCTCACGACACGGAACATGACGTGTTTTAAAAAATAACCCTCAAGTTAATAAATAAAATGAATAACGTTTAATAAACATAGGTCCGGAATTAGAAAAAAAAGGTAAGTACATAGTAAATAGTAACAAAATAAACTGTAAACAGTAAATAAGTTTTCCAGTAAAATATTTAGAATTACCACGAAAGTAACTTAGAAACGTTTTATCTTCTTTTTAAATTTTGAGAAAATTTTGGCGGCCCACGTCTTGTCCATACATAAGTTTTATGAAACATCGTCAAACAAGCCAAAATGAATGTCCAAAAAAGTTACTTTGGTGAAGTCCAAGTCATGCCTTAGAAATTAATACTAGAATACAAGATACAAGAATAATAAAATAAGAATAAAGAATAATAGAATACAAGAGTTTTTTTTTATAGTTTTGGAAACATTACGAAAAGACGTTTCATTTCGTTATATCATTTCCCACTTTGGAGCACGTTCATGAATAATAATTTTTAAATACGAACACTCGAAATAATATAACTTTAGGGAAATACTTAAGACAAAATGAGATACATGTTCTTTCACTTAGCGTCAACACTCGCCCCTGGAAATTCGCGCCATGAAGACTGTATTTCAGTCATGATCACGCATTATTTCTTTTTATTTTGTATTTATCGAAATAGTTCCTTGCAATATTAAGACCAAGAAGTAAAAAAAGCTGCACATTGTTGATGGGAAAAGTTCCATCAACAATCTACGCAGAACGAGGTTTGGCAATGCAGTTTCCTTGTAGCTTAGGGTGGTTCATTAATCGATTTGACTTCCTCAACAAAGCAAAAAGAAGGATATTGTGATTAAATTAAATAACGTATAACGCTTGAATGTTCCCATGAACAGTCTAAACTCATAAACTCATTATTTTCCTCCTCTTACGTTAGGTGGGATGCAGCAATGCAGCTCTCTCGTAATTGGCTATGTCTCGTAGTGCTATGTCTTGGGTTGTAAGTTGGTCTAATAGAGTCTTTTTTTAATAATTTGTGTCATGTTTGTACACAAGGTGGCTGGGAGTGCCCTCATCAACGCTATCCCTGGGCTCCAATGCCGTCAGAAATGGCATGCTCATCGTCAATACCACCATGTCCATACCACCTCATGTGACTTTAAGTCTCAGCCAATTTAGATTGACGATTGTGTCGATAGTTTTTTATAAGTTCAGGGATTGTCACTAGAGGACGCCATCATAAACACAAGATGCGCGACATCCAAACTGAGGAAGAAAAATCTATTTAACTTCACCTCTTTTTATGAGACTTATCACTGAACGGGTGTTTGGTAAATATTGAAGTAAAAACTTCTTAAGGTGCGTTGAGCAATTTTTGGGTGAACTCGCGTTGTTGTCACGCTGTACCGTGTATTTTAAAACAGTGCCATCTCTTGTAGAATAGGTGAATTACTACTTAAGTTTTCACTTCCGACGTGCAGTCCTACGACTGATGTGGTTTTTTTACTACAGTATGTGGTGTATTGTTTGCAAAATATACTCCTCCAAAAGTACTATTAATTGGATTTAAACCTTTTTAAAGTGAGGAACTTGTTTAATAAAGTTGTTTTTATTTTCCGACGCAAAAATAGGGGTGTTATAAGTTTAACGTGTTTAATGTATCTATGCATGTGAAAAAGTGCACTGTGATGTTGAAAAACCAACAGTTTGGTCATAGTAGGTTTGGTGTTTCCGCTCTCTCGCAACGTTTTGCCTTTTACATATCTGATGGAAAGGTTGTTTTATATAGACTTTAATAATGACTGACATGTGAATCTATATTATTCCACCTCGTAACGCTAAAATATAGGAATTTATGCTCGCGTCCAAACACGAATTATAATTAGCATCAACATCGTGTTTATAGCGTTTCGGTGATCGCTTTAATGTTTATTTATGAGGTGATTATTAACGTTGTTAATATTTTGGGGTTAAATAAAGAGTTTTCTCAAACATGGTATTTAATGACAATGAGTAATTTTTTTTAAGAACTCACTTCGGCCAAAATTTGACTTCAAGGTCTGGAAAGTAATTGGTGATCAATTTTTTTTTGATAGCCCCGGTGGCTCTTTTGGTAGTGAACCTAACTTATGTGCTTGGGGGCGTGGGTTCGATTCCCATCTAGGACAAACATTTGTGTGATGAACATTTGTGTTTGTTCTATGTCTGGGTGTTAATATCTATTTAAGTATGTATTTAAAATATATATGTATGTATATCAGTCTCTGGCAGCCATTTTACAAGCTTTGCTTAGTTTGGGGTCAGATGACCATGTGTGCAATAATGTCCCAGATATTTATTTATTTATTTTGTCTCCTTTTTTAGGGTTCTGAATTACCTATCAAGAAACCCATATAAGTTCATTCTGTCCATTTGTCTGCATCTGTCTGTCTGTCCGTCCGTGTGTCCTAATTTTTTAGAACATTTTAACTTTTATGATTGAAACTATTGATTGTATTATTTCTTAATAAATCTGCTGTAACATAACATGATTATGTTACTATTGTTATTTTTTTGTAAATTTCTGTTTTGAATTAAAAAGTAGACAGATAGCGGAACCCGGAAACTGATAGGTACTTAATAAGTTTGATTCATCATCTATCATGTTCCCACTGCTGGGACACAGGGATGGAGAGGATGGGCTCTAATTTACCATTGTGGCCTAGTGCATGTCAGTGAATGTCATATAGGTTTGTCTTTGCACGTTTTTGAGGTTCTTGGACGTACCAGTTTCCTCAATATGTTTGCCTATACCGTTTTTAGAGATGGCAATGAAACTGCACATAATTTATTTAGGTAGGTACTAAATGAGTTATTGGTGCAGGGCCGATGATGGTCTTCAGATTTTAAAACGCACATGCTAAGGCCCCCATCGCTAACTAACTATGATTACATTTTATGAAAAGACGTTAGGCAAATTGTCTTGAGTCCGTTCGCTTTAAGCTCTCAATACTGTCTGTACAATCACAAGCAATATTCAGGATTGGCATCGTTGGTGGCAATACAATCATTATGACGTAGGCATATAACCAGCTTGGATGGTGGCATGGCCATAATACTACAAGTGGTATCACGGCTTCAATTACCCATGATACACGCCACAATGAAGCAAAAGCATGCCATGATTGGATATACAATAATAAGTAACTATAGGTAAGAAGATATAATATTAAGTATTATCAGTTTACTAAACCCGTTCCATGCATTTATTTGCTGACAGCTGTAATGACATAGCAAAAAAAACTATTAAAACATTTTTTTTATATTTCACTGTAGTATATTCGGTACCTGCATAGTCTTACGTTCAAAAACCTTGCGAAACTGATCTTAATTCGTGGTTATTGCAGGTGCCAAGGCAAATAAATGAATAGAAATAGTGTTGAGCGTGTTATATAACTATAATATATAATTGAATAAATAATACGTGGTAATGTCGCTAGCTTTTTAGGCACGTTACCCGAAGACAGTGTAAGATGTTAATGCAGTTTTTATCTACAGTTTTGGATAGGTCAGGATAGGTTTTGAGTTTAATTTAGTTTGGTATTTATTTACTTACTTTAGTATATTATAATGAATTCCATGACAAATTAATTTGTTTATAATATTTGAAATAAGATGGATAGATAATTATTATAACAGTAAGGTTAAATGGTTAAATGGATTTTACAATAAATAAAAAACAGGAAAAAAAGAACTATAAAAAATGATTACTTATCAATCTACACTAATATTATAAAGAGGAAAGATTTGTATCTATTTTTGTATGTTTGTATGTTTGTAATGAATAGGCTCCGAAACTACTGAACCGATTTGAAAAATTCTTTCACTGTTGGGAAGCTACACTATCCCCGGGTGACATAGGCTATATTATATTTTGTAGCGAGGCCGAAGGCCGAGCTTCAATCGTGCGAAGCCGGGGCGGACGGCTAGTGTGTAATAAAACAAGGTCTTACTTGCTCTATGTAGCTCGTAACAAGCCTTATCGCAGGAGTAAATGGAGCTAATTTGAAATATAAACGCTAATAATATCTCCGCTGTTTCGGATACATCGTTTTGCTATTAGAGTAGCAGTTTGTAGTGCAGATAACGTTCCCGCTAAGCTGATGCTTCTATCTAGTAGGAAAATTAATGTAGTATCTTGAATAACGCTTAGAACTAGGTTATTTAAGTTTATGCTACAATTACGCTAATGTAAAATTATTGTTTTTGTCAAAGATCTCAGAAGTAGGGATATGCTCATCCAAATATTTGCTTTGTAGTGACGTTTTAAAAAAATAGCGCCACCTGTCGAAATCTTTGCTAACTACGTCGTTCTATAATGGTAACTGTTGCGTTACAAATAAAATAAAATAAAACGTTTCTTCTAGTCGTGATGACGTGGATTCGGAATGCAACTTACGTCACACACTTAAGAAGACGACCGCTCACCGATGAAGTTGATGTGTGACTGAGTTCACGCTGGTGCCAAATAGACTTATTGCCACCACTGATTTGGTATAATTAAAAGTTTCATTGGCCCGGTCTCTACGCAGTGATATTTTAAGTCAATGGTGTTTGTATGAGATGAGATGCGTGAACATATAAGAAAGATACTGTTTTAAACTATCACGGTTGTTCACTACAGTTATATGATATGTCTTCCCGTGAACATGGTGCATGTAACTGCGCCGAAATATCGGGAGCTCCTTCCACAACCTTACCACGGTAAATATCCCGTAAATAATCATATAACTGTATATAAGTAAGACATTCGAGATAATAATTTAAGCCATTTTTTTTTTTTTTTAGAAATAGAAATGCCTTTGACCGCTAACTCGCCTAATGTTATGTTTTATGTCTAGTTTTGCCTTAGATTTGAGTTTTGTTATGCTTCAATACGTTTTACGCGCAATATTACACCTCACAATAGTTACACTGCAATGAATGCTCAAAGATTTGTCAGTATCACTGGGCATGGTGTATTTCACGAGACAAGGAGAACTATTCCGTTAGCCCAATATCATCATCCTCATTATCAGCCTTTCATGTTCCCATTGCTGGGACACATGCATTCTCTCAGTGATAGAGACCACGTTGGCCCTGTGTATGTTGGGTGAATGTCATATCTCTGAACTTATGGGTTCTTGGACATACCGGTTTCCTTACGATGTTTTTCCTTCACAGTTTTAGAGCGATACCAACGTAATGACACATATTATTTTTGTACTATAATAAATCATTAGTGCAGGGCCAAGGATCAAGTCATGTGCCGTCAGATTGTAAAGCGCATATGCTATATGCGGGCTATGCATAAGCGGCCACCATCGGTCGTTAGTCCGTAATACAGACACGAGATGCGATTAGATTTTTCTAATCGTTCGCACGTTAGTGGTGTTTTGATAGTGTGTGAACTATCTATTATACAGGGTTACTTGAAGTGGCGGTACTGAACCGAAAAGAGTTCATTGTTTTCATAATAAAATTACGACCAACTTTTATTATGGGAGCGATTCAGAAATCGCGAAAAAATATCAGCTGTTTTATAGAAAAATGACATTCAAGCTCAACAAATGCTTAAATATGTTTTTATACTGACTTAATAATGAGGGGTTATCAATTCGGTTGCTAGTATGTTTTTTGTTACATCAGAACTCCGTGTCATTAGATAGGTAAACTGATTAAGTTTTTTTTTATTTGACAGGATATACTTTTAGATTCGTCCCATAGAAATTTCATCAAAATCGGTTTAGTAGTTTGGTTTTTAAATCAAAATAACTATATATACGAAATTGCCTATTTACTAATTTTGAAATAGGTTTTTCATTATTGATAATTAATTATTTGTTATTTCAATGTTGATCATAAATCATAATTAAGTAGTATACCCATTATCATAGTCATTACGAATATTTTGTACTATGGGACAACCCATAAAATCACGAAAAAAAATCAAGCTGTTTTTTTATGATACTGAGTGACGAGACGAGCAAAGTCGCTCGCCTGATGGCTCTTCACGCTTGCCCATAACAGTTCAACGCCACTCAGAATTTTGAACTTGAACAGTTCAAAACCCTGGATGACAATGCACTACGCTCGTCACCCCGAGATATAAGATATCAAATCTCTGTGTGCCCTGTAATTTCGATGGAAACATTGCCCTTCAATCCGGAACACAATAGTGTTTGAACACTACTGCTTGGCGGTTTAATAACTGGCAAAGGTGTGGTACTTCCCCAGGCGGACCCCAAAAAATAAAAATAAAATCGCTGCAGCTTGTGTATTATGGCGCATCTACACGAAGCGAACGCAGCTTTGCAGCGCAGCCAGTTCGCCCACGCTCGCATCGCGATCGCGGGCTTTCACAACATCGGCTCCACTGTGGTGCAGCTATCGCAGTTATTCCGACGCCATATCGATGTGTTTATGGGATGTAGAAAGGATGTAAGCACCGTCCTAATTTAGTATCTACCGTTAGAGCAATTTTCTTGCAAGAATTTGGAAGAAGATACATATATGATCTTATATGTAAAGAGAGAAACGTATCCAGCCGGTCTTTTCTGCAAGCTAAGTGAACGCGCAAGTGAAGGGATAAGCTAAGTGAACGTGTATTTTTCTTGTCGATTACTATTGATTCATATCAAAATGTCGAGTGATCACCCTTGACTGTAGTCCCATACCCTTATAATTCGATGTTTTGACATTTATCTGCAGAAAAAGGCAAGAAGAAGTCACATTCACTTAGCTTATCACTTCACTTACGCGTTCACTTAGCTTGCAGAATAGACATGCAGATGTATATTCTATATCAGTCTCGATTTAGGTATCTTCGAGAATGCAAATTATATGATTCGAAATAAAATCTAGCTTCTTACTTATATGACGCACGTTATGAGTAGCTTATGTGCTAAGTTACTGATATCTCAGAATATTACAAAATAATTCCAATTTTAACAAATAATAAATTAGCATAGTCCAAAGTAGATCCATTAGTTAAGCACATAAGGGTAAGCTCAAGTGTTTACATTATGTCTCATATCGAGAGCATAGAAATGACCTCCCTATTTTCTTGCGGGAGGCTGTGAGTGATCGGTCTCCAGTAGGCGCCGGCAAGCAGCGCGCGCGCACGCTTTGCCTCAGCGTCCCGTTCCGACCAATCTCCATTTGTTTACAACACGATCGCTCATGTGAACGACCCATAACCCACGAATTATGCCCAAATCTTGAGTTAAAAAATCAATATAGCTTCTGAAAAATTAAATACTATTATTCTTGATGACTTTCTGTTAGTGAGATGTCAACGCCTTCACCCTTAATAAGCAGCCGGCACTTTACGAGCCCCCGTGTGCATAAATAACGCGCATAATGTGACAGATACATTTGTATCGCATTTAGACGTGTGTAAGCGATTCTGCGATATGAAGCCTTCGATATTTATTGTATACTTTATCGCCTTGGCGATCGTCGTCGCCGGCGAGATCAAGATTCGCGGTAAAGTGAGAAAAAGATATACGCACAGGAGACACAGGGCCATTCTGCCTCCGTGCAACTTCAACGAGACAATCATTGAAGATGAATGGTCCCTGATGGAAGCGATAGGGAAATCCAAGTACATTTTCACGGGTAAAGTGTTGAGCGTGAAAAAGTCGAAACCATCCGATGGGAGAGCAAAACGTTCGAATGTGTATAGAGTTTATATGAGGCGCGTTTTAAAAGGAGACGTAAGTGAATTAAGATCATACGTGAAACTGGATGATGGATCTGATAGTTTGAGTGGTTCAACAGTAGTGGTAGAGAGGCCTAGAGCTAAGGAGTCGTGTACTCCTGGACCTCGGCCGCGTCTATCTGCGATATTCCTCAGTGATGGAGTTTACAAGGACATGGAGAGACTAGTTCCAAGGCTGAGGCTCTTGACCGACCCAGTTCCATTGACCCTGTATCATTTGGATAGAATAAACGCTGCTGTTAAAGGTGAGTTAAATTTAAACCTTATGGATTACCATTACGTCTCAAATTGCAAAATAATACATTATATAAAATATTATGGCTTAAATTTATCAGATATGGATACAAAGTTGACTAATTGTAAGCTCCTATCTATAGTTTATTTAGAATAAAATTCCAATACAGTGTTTTAACAACATGAGACTACGTTTAATTATTTTATATTCCAATTTGCCATCGGCGATAAACTTTTTTAAATATTCGTAGCTATTAGTTACTATGATAACAAATGTACATAATCAAATTTAATAAGCTTTACGAGAGAAAATCGGTATATCCTAGCCAGAAATTACAATACCGTGTGGGTGTTTCATCCATAATGTTCACAGTGAAGGCTGATTCTGATCGACATCTTGACAACTGTTCGTTAAGTTAATGGACTGAATGCGGTCGGCTCGTCTGTTGCACCGCATAAAACAAACACGACATTTACGAAAGGATCTACACATACACATATTCAACAGTACACACTTGTATACCATAAATGGATTATCGATAACGCAAACACATTCCAATTAGCTGGACAAATATTACGACACCACTAAATGCCAGCCGTAAAATGAATATAATAGACTGTCATCCCTCTCCTACGCATTAAGCAACGTTCAATAAATTTTAAGTGATATTTTTATTTCGTCTCTTAATGGCGCGAGAGCCAGACGCATTTATCTGCATAAGTGGCTTTATTCTCTTTTATAGTTCGTGTTAGCTTAACCAATTTCGTATTATTAACATAACGTTCCCATCTCTTTTTACAGTAAAATAAACGCCAAAAGCGAAAATAATATTACGGCGAGGTGGTATTTAATTGAATTCAGAATGGGTCACGAATAGACTTTATTCCGAGTCAAATACTTTGCAATAAATTTTATTGCGAAAGCCATTTTAACCTAAAAATTCCGAGAAGATCCAATTTAAGCCTCGCATAATCCAGCGACGAGATGGGTATCGCTCGGCTCATCTGCAGTCCTCTCGCAGTCTGCAGGTTTTAACTTCGGGTAGGCCTATCTAACCACGTTATCTAGGCAGCTCTACCAGCTCGTAAAGTCACGTCAGCTCTCTGTTCTCGAGTATAACTCCACTCTCAGCTTAGTTAGTGTCAGCGTCGGCGATACATATCAGTCTGCTGACCGCACGATCCGTGAGAATCCCTCTGGATAATGTATGGGACTCACACACGTCAGCGATTTAATCTGCTTCATTAGAACCCGAGGTCGCGTATCGAGAAGCTCGCGTGAGACTAACTTACCCTTCCACAATATAGATTCGTAACGATAGGTAAATGTGAAGCAATAACATGAAGAATGCCTATCGATTTCGATAGGACGTCGGCTTCGTATCTTTAACTATCATCGCAGGAGGCGTTATAGACTGTAGAGAAAGTAATGACTGAGTCCATTCGTCACGATAGCCCCAAACCACACACGAAGCTTACTTCTGTTAACCCTGTAACGACCACGGAATTATAATATTGTATCTCTGTAATCGATAGATAAAACTCTATTAGAGCTGGTAAGTCGTAAAGTTCAACTTGAGACTGGTTATTATTTATGTTGTAGATTTCATTATTGAGATTACTAATGTTGAGTAGGTAGATTATGATTCACGATATTGACTCACAGTTTGACATTAAACATAGTCTTAACCTCTCGACGGTCCGCTTGCAGACACTAATTCACTTACTTAATTCTTATAGATACGTGACTGGAGATCAGAGAAACTTAACTAAACGCCGAAATTTATCGACTCAACTATTTCACCGGGAGCTATAAAGTAAGCACTTAGCACTGTGAAAAATGTTAAAAATATAAAGTGCGACGTAGAAGAGCGTCGCGTCAAGAGCGACGCGACGACCCGCCCGCCCACGCCCGTACCACTTTCCAAATTCCTCAAGTAAGCGCTCGCAATCACCTACGGCGTACGTGCTACAACTAACAACCATTTTAAAATGTTTTATATAAAATCTCACAAAGCCCTCTCAATGGATTTATACAGCCTACATCGGGTACAATGGAACGACAATAGCAGCGTAATTGGGGGATAGGACATCGATTCTATTGTTGAAATAACTGTTTTATAATTGAGAAATGAACGTGGGCTGATGGAGTTCGATCATAGATAAATTGTACTGCACAAAATTACTTTGATTTAATTTGTACAACTGGGTTTTATACAGGATAATTTTTCATGCATCAAAAACCTTTTACTAATAACTTCTATATCACATACCTAACATCTTTCGTTCCACGACGAATTCATTTTTATTCTTCCATATATATAAAAAAATATAACTATGGCTCTAAATGGCATTTACTCAGAACCCGGCGTATCAGTCAAAGCTTAGGAGTTCTTGCACCGACATAATACAAGCTAAAAATATATTTAACCTTAAATTATACTTTTTTGTTTGTTTATTTATTTTGTTAGTCATGAAACAAAAGTTACTTTAAGTATGATGTCAGGAAGTTGCCTGCCTGTTTTTGGTATTTTAAAAATAGCTCTGTATAATATAATTTTGCTTCTAGGTAAAGCATAGATTGGTAGTAGTAATGTGTAAGTTTCTTCAACACAATTTCTACAAATTAAATTCCCTGCACAAGAGTAGAAAACGGTAGGAAAGTCGTATTCATCCCTAGTCGAGCCATATTCAGGAAAACGCGCATAGGCTAACTGTTAACGTGTACGAAGCACCCGGCACTCGAATTTTATATAAAGTACTGCAGTATTTTTTGTCACACCTTAAATCAGTCAATCACTCAGTCTCTCGCAGCTACAGTACAAACTTTGCTTAGTTTGGGGTCATATGACCTTGTCTGCAAAAATATCCCGAATATTTATTTATTTAAATTTTATTGTATACTTTTATGTTATTTTTCTGCATGAACACAAACGCATGATTCAAAAATTTTCAAGTTGACGTGACTTTATGTTACAAAATCGTATACCAATTAACACTAATTAGCTTAGTCATCAACTTCAACGTACCGTAAAGCGACGTTTGTTTACGTTGATGAAGGCTGCATAGAATTGCGAGGTAACCCAGTCAACGCGTGAGGCTGCGCTAGCGCACGCGTCTCGGTGGCGCCAAAGCTAACTCTTGCGCAACTTTGTGTCAACACTTGTTTACGATTCAAAGTTTTTACTCGGCCAACTGAAATGGCTCTACTACACGTCCGCTTGTACGCTACTTAACCGTGGACACTCAAAACCACGATAAAAATGAAGCTACAGTTTTTAGTGTTATCGCTTTACTACATCACGATAATTTACGCCCAGTCTCGTGCACAGGGTGTCGCGAAGCGGGATACGGTTTACCGCAAGAAAGACATAAATGGTCCCAAATGTGTTTTAAACGAGACGATAACTAATGACTACGAGATTCTGTCGTCTGCGGTGTCTGAATCCAAATACATTTTCACAGCCCGAGTGTTAAGCGTGAGAAAGATAAAGCGCGCCGGCAACAAACACAATGTGAAAGTGTTCATGGTTTACAAACTATATATTCGGCTAGTTATGAAAGGTAGTGTCGACGAGTTGAAAAGTCACGTCTTTTCAGGAGACGAGCGCACTCTGAACGGCGCGATTGTGTTTGTCGACTGGCTTCGGACGAATAAGTGCGCTTACAAACTGTACAGGCATTCTTCGGGCATATTTTTGAGCGACGATTTTTACGAAGTCTCGAAAAAGGGGAACAAACGACTGCGACTCTTGAACGAGCCCCTTCCACTGTCGCTTTATGATTTGGACAGGGTTAGCGCAGCGTTGAAAGGTAAATGTTTACTATCATATAAGGTGTCGGCTCTTGTGAAATTGAAGCTTGAACACACATTTTATAAAACTGTAGTAATTTTTTTTTTTGATATTTAAGCTTATATTTCTTTTGTACACTCCTAAACTTAGAAGTTACAAATTATTAAACATATTATGTAAGTATGACCAGAAAGATAAACGTTTCGGAGCTTTACGCTGATTTTTCATCTGTCTGCTTGTTATGGAAGCTCGTAAAAGCTTTTTCATTTTACGCATGCGACTGCCAGTTGAGAATTAACGACGAAGGCAGATAACAGAAAATAATTATTTGTTTATTTTACACAAAAACGATTTAACGGACACTTTTGAACCGGAAATTATGTAGATATATTATTATCTACTACTAACTGCGCCCCGCAGTTTCACCTGCATGGATTACTCCTTATATCATCACCTATCTGCCTGTGAAAGTCCCTTCAAAATCGGTCCAGACGTTTTGGAATCTATGGGGGACATACATACATACACATATAGCCTTTTATACTATAGTAGCTGCGCTCCGCCGTTTTTACCCACGTAGATTACTCCATATAACATCAGCCAGCTGCCAGTGAACGTCCCGTCAAAATTGGTCAGGCCGTTTTGGAGTCAATATGGAACACATCGATTTAACATATAAAATAGAAGAATTCAATATTTCTGATGTTATGTCAGCGAGGCTTTATTCAAACAAATCTATCAACCGTTTGTTTTTTACTGTTGGAGTGTTGTGTCATAATACACTTGTGCTGTATCAGAACTCAGCGTAAAACTATTTACTTGGTCGTTAACATCAGTCACACACCAGTATCACATAGTGCCTACTTGCTTACAACTTTGATCCACCAAAATTTAATAACTATACCTCAATTGTTCTATATTTTACATTTACTTAATGACATGTTCTTAATTATGTGTTACTTATTAAGACATAATTAAGGACATGCCATTAACTGAAAAATATTGTCAATTTTTTCTTGCAATTTTTTTTTTGTTTGTCATTTTCGATTCAAAACCGATTTACGTAAAACAAGTAGGAAGACAAAAAGGCATACTTTTAAAGTTGGGTGGCTCAAATTTATGTGAAAATAATGCAAAAAGTTGCTACTTTAGGAGGTTTTCTCTCATTAAGTAGAATTTCGAAATACTGTATTGTTAAGCTACAGACAATTTTACCACTACATTTGTATACAAAATTCCAACAGATAAACAATGCGTGATTTTCGACACTAAGCTTGATAGTTTGTACCTATAAGTAAGTACCTATTCAAAAACAATTGTTTTTAAACAAGTATTCTTCACAGGCATTCTATTTGTTAAGTTTCTCTACAAAAAAGGTATATTTAAATAGGTCATTTGCAGTATCATTATGGTGGCCATAGGCGGCGCGGTCGTGTGGGCGAAGGCCGTACCATGCAATTTACTTGGGGAACGCATAAGACCGTAAATTTTATGCCTTATGGTCTATTACACCCACAATGGCCATGCAAAGGTGTGCACTGGAGGCAGACACTTTCAAACTCTGTTTCCCATGTATGGTAGATTGATTTGCTTGAATATCTGATGCATTTTGATCAAGGCTCCAGCGTTTATCAATTACAATAAACAACAATAAGAAAAACTACATACCTGCCAATGCTAGTGAAGTTAGTAAATACTTAGATGAACACTTAATTAATAGTGTTCTAGAGTATCATTATCAGCCTATGATGTTCCCATTACTGGGACACAAGCCTTCTGTCAGGAAGGAAAGAGGATGGCCCGTAATCTATATCTATATATATAAAAATCAATTGCTGTTCTTTAGGCTCGCTAAAACTCGAGAACGGCTGGGCCGATTTGGCTGATTTTGGTTTTTAAATGTTTGTCGTAGTCCAGGGAAGGTTTAAACGGTGAGTAAACGGCTGGGCTGATTTTGATGAAATTATGTGTTCCTGGAACGGGTCATAGTAGCGAGGCCGAAGGCCGAGCTTACACCCGTGCGAAACCGGGGCGCGTCGCTAGTTATACTTAAAAATCAATTGATGTTGTTTGTCTCGCCAAAACTCAAAAACGGCTGGACCAATTTGGATAATTTTGATCTTGAAATATTTATGGAAGTCCAGGGAAAGTGATTTAGACGGCGAGTAAACGGCTGGACTGATTTGGATGAAATTTTGTGATCCTGGAGCGGGTCATAGTAGCGAGCCCGAAGGCCGTACTCAACGCGTACGAAGTACGGATATCACCTAGTAAAATATATAAATTAGAGCGTAATATTTTCTTTATTTTTCTTAGTTTTGCAATTCTATTCTATGAAAATATCATTAATTAGTCTTGAAAATTTACAAATTTGCAATGTAACATTGGTATATGTTTCTACTGTACCTGTTACGCACAGGTTACAAATTTTATTTAAATTTTATTTAGTTTAAAAAAAAATACCTAATATACTTATCAAAGCTATAATACTGAAAATCACAGCTTGCTTGCAGGTTTAGTCAACAGTTCTCGAAGTTTACGTCGCAATATTTTACCACTTGGCGTCTTTGGTATTTCTTGAACAAACCTGACACCTCCTCGTAGTTGTTTCCATGAAGATACCTGAAAATTAAAGGTATTTATTGGTAACTACTATCTGACTTAAATATGATATTTCAGTATTATACCATCGGCAAATATCAATAGTAGATTTTTAGGTCTCCTTGGTGGACCGAAGGATGAAAGAAGCACCGTGCAAGTGCGATTGGTTGTTGTGTGTACATGTGTAATAATATATGTACTTGATCAAGATATTGCCCGGTAATTATTACTGGTCCGGTAAAGTAGATGTTGCTTTTTCAAAACTCCGTCCGCGCGAAGCGCATGAAAACTGGATTTAACATAATGAGTAATCGCAAATTACCTCAGATTTTATTTTAAAAATTGTTTTCATGTTGGTTTTTTCTTTTTCTTTTCCTTTTTTATATTCTCAATTGTTACACATATTTAAATTGATTAGTTTGTGTTCGTTTTTAGAATTTTCAGATTTATTATAGTAATTCGCAAAGTACCTCACAATTTATTTTCATATTTGTTTTATTGTTGTTTTCTTTCCTTTTTACTGTATTTTATTTATATTTTCGATTTTTACACATATTTAAGTTTCATTCGTTTGTATAAAATTTTGAAATTATCAGATTTCTTATGAGTAAATCGCAAAGTAACTACCTACCTCACATTTTTATTTATAAATAGTTTTATGCTATTGATTTTTTCTTTTCTTGTTATTGTATTTTTTATATTTTTGCTACACATATTTACGTTCATTGGTTTATATTCGTTTTTGAAATTATTATTGTGATTATAACTATGTATTCTATTTAAGTGCGCTAAGTGGCACATATAACAACTACCTACTATGTTTAATGTGTAATCTTAGTAAGTGAATGTTTAATTGTTCTTATGAGATTAATAAAATTCTGAAACTGTAAACTATTAAAATTACCTTTTGTACTTGCTATCGTACATTGCTATTACGAGTAAGTATTGCACTTAGTTGGAATGTTGCTGTTATCTCAAGATATGCAATTTATTATTTATCACTTATCTACATATCTTTGAATAAAGTTAAATGATTATTTACGGGATATTTACCGTGGTAAGGTTGTGGAAGGAGCTCCCGATATTTCGGCGCAGTTACATGCACCATGTTCACGGGAAGACTTCCCGCGCCGAAATATCGGGAGCTCCTTCCACAACCTTACCACGGTAAATATCCCGTAAATAATCATTTAACTTTAGTGAACAACCGTGATAGTTTAAAACATATCTTTGAATATTTGTGTTTTTGAATTATCCACGAAATCAATAGTAAGAGATAATAATGGCTATAACATATGTTATATTTCTTTGCCGATCTAATATATTAAGGTAATATACCATCTCAACAATAATGGCAAAAAGTTACTGTGCAAGCAATATGTTATTGAAAATTTTTATATTATTTAGGTATGTCACGAAAAGTTCGTCCTTTATCTTCTTCCACTAGATGAAAACTTTGTGAGGTGCAAAAAAAATTGTTATCACCTTAGAAGCAACAAAATCCTTTATTTCGTTCTCCGTAACTTCCACTCCAGAAGTTTTAACTACAAAGGCCATAGGGAGTTCTCCAGCCAAAGGATCAGGAACTCCTGTCACACCAACATCTTTCACAGCGGGATGTTGTCTTAGAAGAGCTTCTAGTTCTGATGGAGCTACCTGAAAATGAACAAAAATGGCTTTTAAGCATAAATCTGCACATATGACTTTTGACCTACAATAGTCTCAGCTTATGCGAATGTCTCTCGGTAAGCTATTAATAAAAATAAATGATTAAAAAAATTACTTGTCCAGCTTTGTATTTGATAAGTTCCTTTAATCTGTCTACAATATAGAAGTATCCATCTTCATCGTAATATGCGATATCGCCAGTTTTGTAAAAACCTTCATCATCCAAATCGTCCTTTAAATCTTTGCCAATATAACCTTGGAATAATACTGGTCCCTTAACGCAAACTTCTCCAGGTTCATTTGGTCCTAGCATCGTTCTTGATTCTATGTCTACAATCTATTACAAAAAAAAAATGGTTAGAATTAGTATAGTTTCGTAAAACTGTATCAATTTCAGCTATACATAAATCTGATTTTACCTTAATGCTGTTTCCTTGGATAATCTTTCCTACGCTGCCCTGTCGAGGAGCATCTTCGTGTTCTTCTGTAAGTCCTCCTGAGGTTTCAGTCATTCCATATCCTTGCAAGATATGTTGTATTTTAGGAAATCTATAATTTTCATGATTTTTATTACTGGATACATAATATGTTTTTATATTTGCTAAGTTATGCTATGGAGATTTTATACTAATTTCAACATTGGTTTAATCGTTTGCAAGTGAGTTTTACGTAAACTTTTGAAACTTTAGGACAAACTAATTCAGATAAAAAACTTTAACATACGTTTTCTTAGCTTGGTTGATAACTCCTTCATCCAAAGGAGCTCCTCCACAATAGATTATTTCGACAGATGTTAGGTCATAATTTTTAAGGATTCTTGATTGATTAAGTAGAACCAATAATGGGGGCACGGCCAATAATAGTCCGACCTATGGATGAATAAATAAACAAGATTTATCTGGAAAAAAAATTGAGAGTGGAGCTCGGCAGGACATGTTGTTAGGCGCAGTGATTTCATCACAGTGCCTAACAACATATTCTGCCCTGGTGGAGTAAGGTTTTGACATAGTAGTAGTCGAGGCATTGTAAGCGGAGCATTGGTCGTCCAGCTGCAAGATGAGTCGATGATATTGACATTATCACATTTATCACGGGTCGAATCTGAACTCCATTAGCACAAGACCGAGGCAGATGGCATAGCAAGAAGGCCCATACGCAGCAGTGGGATATCTTTCAAATGCAAAATGAATAATTAGTAGCAATTTGAATAAAAATAGTGCATTCTTTATATATCATGATAATGCATCTTTACTTATTTCCACAATGTGTTCTAGAGTGCCATTTGTTATTATGAATGACACCAACAATGAAAAAAAAAGAACTCCAGATTCTAGAATTTCCCTTTGTCATCAGGGAAATGTGCCAAAATGCGTTGTTATGGGATTGTTATTTTTGTTGCCATTTTAGTTGTTTCTCGTAATTAGCAAATTCGTTTTTCCTTTAATCCATGCTGAGGTCGTGCTTCTTTGTAGACTTGTCTCTCAACCGACTGTCTTTTTCCCATGATGAGTGACGTTGCTTACCTTGTACTTCTCAATGCATTTAAGATATCTCTCTTCATTAAATCTGTTCAAGTAAACTACTGTCTGACCATAGATGAGCTCATCCATAGTAAGAATGATTCCTACTGTATTCGACCAGGGAGCGATTGAAATGCAGACTCGACCTTTATGCATATGGCTGGAAATCAATAAAATAATATTAGTAAAATCAACAACGTTGCTTTTTTGTACGGTACAATATTGAAAGGCAAGTACAGATTTTCTCAACAAGATAATAAGCTTTATGATTAATCGTCAGTGAAAGCTGCTAATGGACATGGATTCAATCAATTTAATGTACACATTCAATGTATTTAACTATTCGATGGAATAACAAACACTTAAAAACCGTGGCATTATGAGTATGCTTATTGATTGCTAGGTCGAGTACGTGTCGCGTTATAGAAGTTTTTTTGTATCCCTGAATGTCCAAAACAAGACCGGAAATCGGGTCATTTTATACTTTTCATATAAACATAACGAGCAAATTTTTTTTGGAAAATACTTCTCCTTTGATAAAACTTAAATAAGCATTATGAATCTCTTATATGAATTCCTTTTTTGGAATACTCAATATATCGAAATCGGATGAGTAAAATAAAAATACAAGTACGTTAAAAGACTCAACCCTCGGGGATTTGCAAAACGTTAATGATCTTTGAGCTAGAATGTCTTGAATTTATTAGTTTTATAGGTATAACTTAAAAGGGAGCCAGAAAAATTATAATATATACTAGATACACTCTTTCTTGTTATTTATAATGTTTGACAAATAATATAGTATACCGATCTATAATCTATATTTGTAAGATACATCAAAAGCACGTGTACGAAATTAACTTACAAGGGTTGAAGTCCAGATATAATTAAATTTCGGTGTGACAGCTTCACTCCTTTAGGGAGTCCGGTGGTCCCCGACGAATAAAGTATCAGAGCAGTTTGCGAGGATCCTATTAAAACGACATCCCTTGTAAAATATTATTTCAATTATTCAGTTAGTATAACTAAAACTCCATTATTGTTTTGTCGGTTCTGCTTTAATGAATTCTTGAGTAATAAAACAAGCGCAATATTAATTTGCGATGAATTAAACTACATCACAAGTTGTTAGGGTAAAATCGAGTTTGAGCTAACATTGTGCAGAGGGTAATATTCATTAATATTTTTAATTTACGGGAGGCTTAAACTAAGGGACTTCGTAACCAAGTTAAAGTTTAACTTTGTCCATTGTTCAGTTTGATATATGCTTGCAACAAAATTAGTTTTATCAATTCTAAATGCCCCATTTGACATTATTAATCGACAAAAATTACTTTTATTTATGGCAAACGATAAATTTGTCGATCCATAAAATACCTTACTTGAGCTGCAGTAATAGTAGTTTTCATCGGATATAATACAGCTTACTTAAAAGCGTTAGTTAAATTAATCTATGCTTAAGACTGCTATATCAGCTCTCGAAGGCAAGCACAAACAAGACAATGCAAGTATTAGTTAACACACGCGTTTTAATGGAGACTGATAACACTTATGGTTATTGAAAACTGAAGATGGCGCGGATAATGAAATTGTAGGTATATCAATAAAAACGTTTAAAATATGGTATTAACTTTGTTAACTTACCATCAAAATTATTAGTTTTGAAAGAGCTCATGTCAATTTTTGCTAACATGAGTTTTTCAAATTGAACTACAGTCGGCTCTGATACCTCATTTCCATATACGACAACTTTTTTCACGAAGCTCGTAGTTTTTATTGTTTTGTAGAAACTCTTAAACGTTTTTGGGGATAAGAACATTAATTTTGGTTTAGATATATTTGTAGTGTGCACAAACTCATCTGAAAAAACATGATAAAACATAAGTTGCAGTAAAACGGGTACGCGCTCATTCATGGTGTGTAGTAATGGGTCATGCAGTTCATTGTTATACAAATATTGGGCAACCTTTATCATTTGCTCGAGAAGAATCAATATTTTCGCTACACTAGTAGTACTAGTAGATTGTTACATAAGAGGCGTAAGTGATTTTTTACACACGAAATATTATGACGTCCGACGAGCGAAGCGATGAGTGCGCTAATAATTTGAGGGTGTAAAAGAGCACCTACTTGCGTGTTTAAATAATCTAGTTCAAATAAATGAATAAAAAATCTGGGACAGTTTTGCACAGACGGTCATCTGACACCAAACTAAGCAAAGCGTTTAATATAGCTGCCCGAGACAGATACATACATATATATATTTTCAAATACATACTTAAATATATATTAAGTATGATTATAGACATCACTAGTGTCAAATAAAAATATCCTGAGGAAAGGGACTTTCATTTTAATTTCCCCCCAGAAAAATGAGCAGAGCACCACGAACGCACGCACGCATAGTCGGCTTTACGTATAGTTGTTTGCCAGAGTAAAAAGTCTGACATGGTACGGACCTACATGGCCGAAGAAATGGAAAAAGTAAGCTCAATGGTGTTTTTTGACATGGGACTAGTTCGGTTTTTAAATTACTTTATCTCACTAAGGAGGCATAGTAATATTTACCGCCCGCATTTTGACTCGCGATAGTGACAAAACATTTAGTTAATCCATAACAAAACGATATATTTTATGAGTCAGGGTGAATTATCAGCAATATTTTTTTTAAATTAGTAATTAATTAACTAATAATTACATAATTAAATAGTCATTAATAAATTAATGAAAAAATGGTATACATAGTAATGAACTGTGCTTGTGTATTTTTTACCTTTGCTATACGCACTGTTGATGAAAGTGACTACAGCCCCAATAGCCCAACCAGCTATTGCAGTTGTCAAAAACTCTGTTCTGTTTTCACTGCATATGCCAAGAACATCACTTTCATTAACTCCGAGCTGCTTAAGAGAGGTAGCAGTATTAACTATCAGCTGGGCCAACGTATGATAGGTAATATTTTCATGAGTTTCTCCATTGATCTTTAAAAAAAAACTAATATCAAATTCAAAAACTCTGGAGAAGTAAAAATAAACACACAAGGTTTGGAGAGAACTAACCCGTAGACAGCAACTATAAAGAAGTTTTTATTTATAGTTTTAGAAACCTAGTTATTTAAATTTAGATAAAATAATTTAATAAGCCTTTCAAAAAAAAATGTATATCCAAATTAAGATTGAATTTTATTTATAGTTTGATTTCAAAAAATATTTTCCTAGTCATAATGGGTAGGCCACGTTGTTCGAAGTACCGATAACCGATGTGGAAGAAAGGTTCTTGAGTGGACACTACGAACCGAAAGACGCAGCATAGGTACGCCTCCCATTAGATGGACCGACGACATTGTGAGAGTAGTAATTTATTGTAATGTAATAGTACTTATTTTAATAAGCCGACAAAAATGGTTATTTAATTATTATTTGGTGTTATTTAGTATTTAGGAACTTATTATTTTGACATAATTTTCTACGTGAATCAGGTTTTTTTTTATATTAAATTTTTATTTGCTATTGTTTTTTAAAATTTATTATCATCACCATCATAAGCCTTTAACTGTCACTGCTGAATATATTCCTCGCCTGATGCACGCCACTGAGCTTGATCATCAGCAATTCTGCCGTAAAACGGCGGGTAAAAACGGGATGCAAATTTATTATGATAATTTTTATTATTAACATTATTTTAAGATTCTAGTCGGTAGCTACTACATTACTTGAGCAGGGTAATTGATTTTGTAAAAGCGTATTATAAAGTTTTCACTTACCAAAGCCATTTTTTCTTTGTTGCTCAACAGTTTATTCAACACAAATCTTCCGTAGTTCATGTGAGGTGGTAAAACCATATTTTCATAATTACTATAAATCACACTAGGATTTGTATACTTGGCCATTTTAATTTATTTGGCCCTATCTATCTCGGATGCTATTAAGTCAAACGTCTTAAGCAAACTGAAGCAAATATTCGAAGCGTCAAGCATTCAAGGTTGTTTGCCAGATGATAAGATAAATTTATTAGATATTTATCAAATTAGCTAACGCGTACCAAGTCACGGGCAACAGCTAGTAACATAAAAATAAACAACAAGATAAGAGATGGAGATAGTAAACATCACTATGATCAAAACTGTTTTAATGATGAATTTCTAGAGTAATTTCGCTTCTACGTCGCTTCAAGTACGTAGAAGCGGAATTACACTAGAAATTCATCATTAAAACAGTTTTGAAAATGGACTTCCGCAAAGTAACGCCTGATTCAATCAACTATCACTATGATCCCCAATTTCTTGTCGTAAATTATATATATAATATTAAAAATATTGGATAAACAATTTTTATTGAATAATTCAACACGACTTAGAAATTTCCTTATAGTAAAATATTGAAATACATCATTAATATACAAGAGTGACATAATGTGATCATTCAACCACACAAACGTTCCAATCGACAATATTAATACGTTATTACAGAAAAAATAAACTTCATGATAAATTCAAACAGAATTCATTCCCTAATTTTCCACCCTTAGAGATAGAATACTTCCCATAAATTTACTACCACCTTGAGGTACCTTGAGCTTATTCAATAAAAACATTAAAATATGTTCACAGTTGGCGAAGATATCACGTGACATACCAAAAAAACAGAAGAATTGAGAACCTCCTTTTTCGAACTCTGTTGAAAATAATTGAAGATCTTACTTGGATTAGCTATACAAAAAAACACACAAAAAAAAACACTTTTTTATGATACTGAGTGACGAGACGAGCGAAGTCGCTCGCCTGATGGCTCTTCACGCATGCCCATAACAGCTCAACGCTACTCAGAATTTTGAACTTCAACAGTTCAAAACCCTGGATGGCAATGCACTGCTCGTTACCCCGAGATATAAGATGTCAAATCTCTGTGTGCCCTGTAATTTCGCTGGAAACATTGCCCTTCAATCCGGAACACAGAAAAACCTTCTCGTAACCAAACATCGTTTTCAGTAAGCCCTATTATAGTTCGTATAGTATCTATTGCAGATGGAGACGTTACAGCTTGCTGGCTGGTTTAATTAGGCTCCCTCGCAGTAAACGTCGCAGTATTTTACCGCTTGGGTTCTTAGGGATTTCTTCCACGAATCGCACACCACCGCGCAGCCTTTTCCACGGCGACACCTAGAATAAGATTACAAATGCTCGTTAACATTCTGTAGTTAGGCAAAATATAATTTCTATAAATTTTAGAATCTATATACTTGAAATAAAAGTTGAAGTAATAGAGAAAGAGCATAATGGAAAGAAAATGTTAACTAATAGATATGATTATGTCTAATATTTTCAGCATAAGTGATTTTGCTGCTGATATCGTATTTATTTTTTGGGGTATTTAAGGTCACAACATAATATAATAAGCTATAGTAAAAGTGATACGAATTCACCGTTTTTGTTCAGCTTTTTACGATTTGATGACAACTGTTAGACGCATTCTTTCAGTGGCTGCATTTTAATGTTCATAACTGAAACACCCAATATTCACTTATTAGAAAAAAATAACCTTAAAATCAACAAACTCCATAATTTCTCGACTATTCACTTCAAATTCAGGTTTCTGAATGACTTAAAAAAAAAAGCGTCGCTAGGTTTTAAAAGTGTATTTCATCGTACTTAGATTAATTATTGCAAATAGTTTGTGTTTGTTTGTTACTTTAACCATAATTCCCACAGCAGCTTTTCCAACGCATCTGAATTTGTATGTATGATCATTTTCTTTTGATATAACGCCACTAGTCTCCGTCATTCCATACCCTTGCAAAACATGATGCAAACTTGGTAATCTAAAAATAAAATAAATTCAAATGTAGACTGAAAAAAAAACTAACCTAACCTAAACCTTTCCAATCCAATCTATATCTAATGCATATACCCAGTCACGTAGGTTCAATCTTACGCATACGATTTCAGCCGCTCAAGTCTGCGAGTGGTTGTAAAGTCTCCCACTACGCCGCGTTTTGCTCAGGATATTTTCTAGTCCCTATGTGTTCCTGTTAAATTTTACCTGGTTTTAATTTCATCTATGGTACTTCTGTCAAGTGGTGTTCCTCCAGAAATCAATACTTCTAAAGAGCTTAAATCATGTTTAGCAAGGATTGATGACTTGCATAATGTCACTATTATTGGTGACGCCACCAGAACATACCCCACCTAGAAAAAAAAAAGTTGAATTAAAATACAGTTTTAATATTTCATGCTCATCGAATTTTTCCGATTACTCTAGGGGCATGCTATTGAATTAAATCTGGAAAAAAAAAAACTCTAGGGATTTATTGATTCATGTTGATCGTTTCTTTAGATATATTTAATGACGGATTTATCCAAATCAAAAATATTGAAACATATATTTCAGGTAATTTCGAACCTTATACTTCTCTATAGTCCGCAAGTAAATTTCTTCATCAAATATTGTCAAAAACACAACAGTTTTTCCGTTTATCAGGGCGTCGTTAGTGTTTTGAAGCCCCATTGTGTTGGCAAACGGGAGATACATTTAACATAGTCAAAGGACGCCATGTAACACTGAAAAAATACTTATGTCATACATATCACATGTTTATATTATTATATTGTAGAGAACATAACTAAGAAACCCATACCTAATTTGGAACTAATTAAATAGATCACGTTTGACACTTCATCAAAATTCAACAACGGAACCTTGTAACCGTTTTTGTTTTCAATGTTAGAACTGCACAATTGATTAACTTTTTTCAGTTAAAATATATATTTATTGTAATAATAATGACAAAAGAAGGCAATTTTACGACTATCTTTGACTAATAAACCATAGACTTACGGATGTCAAATGCGATATTTTATATTGATCTTACTTTAAGCTGGAATGTGCACGTGAAATCGAATTTTGGACAGCCACCATTATTATGCATAGAATTACGTTATAAAAACCAAACAAAAATTATCAGAATTTACAGCTTTCATTCTGCTTTAACACAATTTTATTGCAGCCGTCAGATAAATAATACCTTAGACCGTAATAGTAGATTATTTAGTTCAATTTTAAGTGACTAACGTAAATATCGTCATTTGCGTTAAAGATGAAGCCAGGGGTGGAGTTAACACATACACGTCTAATTTTCAAGCCCCCAGGCTGTTCAACATGTAAGGCCTAATATACGCAAGGTAGTTACGGAACTTGATAGGCAGTAGTAATGTAATTTAGATGAGTCAGCCTCACTCCCTTGGGCAGACCCGTCGTACCAGATGAATAGAGAATTAGGGCCGTGTGTGCTACCTAGACACAGTAGAGACATTAGACTCTATGGTAGAAATACTGGCTTTATAACGAAATATCGATTTTGCAAAGAAGCCTAAAATGAAATTTAAAAAACCAAGACCAGATAGCTAAGAATCGCGGTAATTTTTATAGTGGTAGGACTCTTTTGCAAGGGTCTGCCTGGGGAAGTACCACACCTTTGCCTGTTATTCAACCGCCAAGCAGTAGTGTGCAAACACTACCGTGTTCCGGACTGAAGGGCAATGTCTCCAGCGAAATTACAGGGCACACAGAGATTTGACATCTTATATCTCGGGGTGACAAGCGCAGTGCATTGCCATCCAGGGTTTTGAACTGTTGAAGTTCAAAATTCTGAGTGGCGTTGAGCTGTTATGGGCAAGCGTGAAGAGCCATCAGTCGAACAACTTCGCTCGTCTCGTCACTCAGTATCATTAAAAAAAATTGGTACACATAACCTCTTACCACAAATTCAATATTGAAAAGTTTATTAGAGACGTCAGTTTTACAATACTTAATTGTTTTCTAGGCGAATGTCAACATCACAATCGTTCATAATAACATCAATAACTATCTTAAGTAACCTACCCACATTAAAACAATAAATCATGTTTTAGATAATAAAGTATTAAAATGAAGAACGCAATAGCATCGTCAAGATTAAAATTAAATAATATTATCTAGCATTATAGAATTTAATTACATTAGTCATTCTTAAATATATTTTTGTCGGCAATAGAATTTGATAATTTATAGTAGCTTTTGTCCATTAAATTATTTTATATATAATTCAATATGTAATGTTTATTATATCTATACTCTATACATATAATAAAAACGTAGAGATAAAAAAATCTGTAATTGCGAGATAACAAAAAAAAAAAACACACACAGGGCGTCTTAAAATAAGCAGCTGAACACGATAGGACAGTTTTTAGAATTTTTGTCTGTTTGTTTGTTTGTTTGTCCGCGCACATCTCCTAAACCACTGGACGGATTTAAATGCGGTTTTCACGAATATGCTTAGAAATTACCAGATTAAAACATAGGCATATAAAATCCCTGGCGTTATTAAAAAACTAGTTTTTTTGCCCGCGACTTCGTACGCGTAGATTTTCATATAAACTTTCAACCCTTTTTTCCTTCCTTAATCCGGCCCTTGCGCAAAATAACATAGCCTATACTGCAATCTGGTCATAGCTAAGCATATTCGTGAAAACAGCATTTAAATCCATCCAGTGGTTTAGGAGATGTGCGTGGACAAACAAACAAACAGACAAAAATTCTAAAAACTATCTTAACGTGTTCAGCTTATTTTAAGACGCCCTGTGTGTTTTTTTTGATATTTCGCAATTACAGATTTTGTATAACTCTACGTTTTAATTATATGTATAGATTTAATTCCTACACAGTAAAACTACAGTCAAAATCTGTTATAACGACATTGACTGCTCATATTCAGTGGTAAAAACCGGTAGTCGTAACAACCGGTGATGTTTAATGTGTATCGTGCAAGTACAAACAAATCGATAGGTTATTATAACCGGCATGTTGTTCTAAACGATGTCGGAATAAAGGGTTTTGACTGTATTTGATATTTCGCTACACAAACGCATATACCTTCTACGTGTATTTTTATTTTATTTTTTATAAATACATAATTTAAAAAATAAAATAATATGAATTAAATTCTTTATTAATATTAATATAAAACTAATTACAATCTAATTGTACTTATTTTAATAAATGAAAAGCATTTTTTAAACAAACTATTTAAATTAAAATTACTTTAAAACGTCTGTAATGTTATTGTAAAAAATAATGCTTAATCGTTATGTATTCCTACTTCACGAATGTTTATCTTTTAAAATGTTGCAAAGGTGCGCAGAGATCTCTGGTCGGTAAAATCGGCCTTATGACGAAATAAACAATCTCTTCCAGACATATTTAGCACGGAGATAATATAAAGTATAATGGGCGGGATAATCTAAATCTGGTCTGGATTAGACATACATATATGATAAATAACATACACATTTATACACACAGTTATTTGTAAGCTTACCATAAAAGTTGGCACCTCTATACTGTTCCATGTCGACTGATTTTCCTGCCAATTCCTCCAAAGAAATAATATCAGTGCAACCTTTGTTCTTTCCGTAGATAAAGTATTGTTTTATTGTGTTATGGTCCTTCAAAGTCTTATAATGGACATCGTAGGCGGACGAAGACATAAACACGTATTTTGGCTTTGAGATATTTGCTATGTAGATTATTTCATCTGGAATAAGGTTATCATGTTTGGCTCGTCATAATTACATGATGGTGACTCCCACTCCAGCTCGTTCCTGATGCAGAGATGAGTCATTGCCACCCAACGTAGTAATGCAGCAAGTGTTTTGGGAAATTTTGCGCCGGACACAGTTAGGGGTGGGTTATTTGACTAAGAAATTAAGTTATTCTTGATGTTAAGTTAATATTAATCTATGTGTTAATACAAGGTTACACGGACTGGTGGTACCCGAAATGTAATTGCCGAAGTTGGTCGTAATAATAAGTACAATGTCTCGGTTATTGTTTTCATCAGTATATTAACTTCTAATGTGTTAAGAAATATTATATCTAAACTGATTACCTCGACAATATGTAGTATTGAGAAATGTCAGGACAGCACCAGAGTGTATAAGCACTGCTATTGCAGTTGTCATAAATTCTATCCTGTTTTCGCTACATATGGCTACCACTTCACCTTTTTTCACTCCCAGTTGAACCAAAGAATAAGCCACGTCGACTATGTCTTGTGCCATCTCTGCGAATATTATTTGTTCATTTGTATCTCCACAAACTTTAAAGTTAGAATAAAATATAGGAAAAAGTACTTAACTAGCGGCTATTTTAATATTACATTAAAATTGTCGCTATTATTTTATTTATACTTAAATAAATTATTATTTTATTTATAGTATAAATTTACATAAAATAACGAGAATAATGTGAAAGTTACTCTAGCTGTAGTTTTGTCTGTGAGGCATGTTTTTTTACTAATGGCTGAATAGATCTCGATGAAATTTCATGAGGAATTAGTTTACATCTCGACAACAACTATGTGATACATTCTATCTCGAAAAATGAAGAGAAAATAATCTCTCGGAGAGCTGCCGGTCTATTCTGCAAGCTAAGTGAACGCGCAAGTGAAGTGATAAGCTAAGTGAACGTGTATTTTTCTTGTCGATTACTATAGAGAAATGTCAAAATTTAATGACGCGTGATCACCCTTGACTGTAGTCCCTTACCCTTATAATTCGATGTTTTGACATATATCTCCAGAAATACGCAAGAAAAAATCACATTCACTTAGCTTATCACTTCACTTGCGCGTCCACTAAGCTTGCAGAATAGACATGCTGGTAGTAAAAAATAATAAACAGAGCTCCTATTAAAATTTTCCGTAACGACAAAACATCGAAAAATTACGAATTTTATTAGATTTGGTATGGTAAATCAGTCAGAAACTATCATGACGAAATTTGGAAATACACGATTAAAAAAAAGTTATGTAACTTGGTAGTTAATTTCAAATACACATGACACTTTTTTACACTAAACAAACACTTACGATAACTTTATTGCAATACTTAAGTATTCTGTCCACAAAAAGTTTGCAGTAATTCATATGCGAAGGAAATATAAATTCAAAACCACCGCTTATTACTCCTTTCCAATCTTCGCTTATTAAGTCTTTTGCCATATTTATGTATTTTTTTATATCACTCTGAAACATTCGGCTTCTTTAGAGAATAAACAAAAAACAATTAATCGTAGTTTCATTTATAAAATATCTTGGAGGTTATCATTTTTATCAGCTTTTATCTTTCTGTTGTTTGTATTTCACTTTAAATTGAGAGATTCGAGGTTCATAAGGCGGTTAGGTGTGGTTTCTAAGATAATGTTCACGCGGCTAAAACCGCGGGGCATAGTTAGTCTTACATAAATAAGTACTGAATTGAGAACCTTCACCGTCTTAGTTCCAACCACAAGTTTGGTCTTGTATGGGTTACTGTTTTGGGATGGATCAGCCTAGTACCAGCTTGGAGCGTTAATTGGAGTCTATTGAGAAAGGTATCAAGAAGCTCGTCAGCAAGGAATCCTTAGTTCAGACTAAGGTTCTTAGCTCTTAGCCTTGATTATCGGCGCAAAGTTGCTAGTCTATTGCTTTTTTAACGGATACATTTTGGAGAGTTTGCTTTGGCGGGCCAGGGCGGGTACGGAAAGGCGATACCGTTTCATGGTTGATATTCCCAAACGCCGTACGAAACACTTTTACCTTACATGTATTGTGCGAACCGCTAGACTTTCAATCTGCTGACTTAATGCGTGTTCCTTGATAGTTGATAGTTACAATCTGGGTGTCTTGAAATCGCGATTGAATAGATTTCTTCTAGGCAAGTGTGCTCGATCGTAGACCACATTATTGCTTAACATCAGGCAAAGTGTTGATCAACCGCAACCAAAATACAAAACATTTCACATGCCACCCCTAAAATCAAAAACTATATTTCTTTACTTTTAAAGTTGAGATCTATACTAAAACTGTTATTGTGCAAAGTTATAAAGTTAAAATAAAAATATGATGGATGGACAGACGCATAGACAGACAAACAGACAGACTGACGGACAGAACAAACTTATAAGGGTTCTTACGTAGTACTACAGAACCCTAAAATGGCTAAAGGTCAGTTTTTGCCATGTTTGAATTAATAGGACCCGGGTATGTCTTAAAACTGCGACCAGAACCCCGGAGGATGAGAAGCAGCGTCCTAATAGTACACGGTGAACGTACTGCGATCAAACAAACTACCTGCCAAGCGTGGGGATTATGGCAACACCACTCTCTAAGAGGGAGGCCTTTGTTCAGCAGTGGACGTTTACCTGCTGATGATGTGATGTGTGAATTAATATTGTATGAGCATCTCGTCAAACTTTGCTATATAATTATTATATCTATCTATATATATAATAACTAGCTGACCCGGCAAACGTTGTTTTGCCTTATAAATTAATTAAAAAAAAAAAAAACAAAAAAAAAACGTAAAAAAAAAAAAAAAAATTTAAGGGTGAACAACCCTTATCACTTAGGGGTATGAAAAACAGACAGTAGCCGATTCTCAGACCTACTGAATACGCATATAAAATTTGGTAAAAATCGGTAAAGCCGTTTCGGAGGAGTACGGTAACTAACATTGTGACATGGAAATTTTATATATAGTGAGTGATGATAAAACCGTAGAGATAAAAAAAATCTTTAATAGCGAGATAACAAAAAAAATATACACTGCGTCTTAAAATAAGCAGCAGAACACGATAAGACAGTTTTTAGAATTATTGTTTGTTTATTTGTTTGTTTGTTTGTCCACACACATCTCCTAAACCACTGGACACTTAGGTGTTCACGTATATGCTTAACTATGACCAGATTGAAGTACAGGCTATGTTATTTTCGCAAGGGCCGGATTAAGGGAAGAAAAAAGGATTGAAAGTTTATATGAAAATCTACGCATACGAAGTCGCGGGCAACAGCACTAGTTAATAATTAATTTGCTTATCGATATGTATGAACCAAACAATTATGGTGAGTCAAGCCGTGAGAAAAGCAACTAGAGCTAGTATAATGTTGGGAATATGTGGGCGGGCAAGTCCTGGGAGTACGCAGGCGTATAACCTTTGGTTAAACTGTGAAGATAGGGCAATAAAAGTAATGGGTAAGCAATTCCTAGTGGGTAAACAGAGTTTTGTTTAAATGAGTCGACATTTTCTTCTCGCTACGCCGCTTTGAATTGTACAAGAGACAAATTCCATCGCTTTTGTCAGTACTATAGAGGCATTTATTTTATGACAGCCCCGTAAGCTCAGTTGGTAGTGTACCTGCCTTCTGCGCTTGGAGGCGTGGGTTCGATTCCCACCTAGGACAAACATTTGTGTAATGAACATTTGTGTTTGTTCTATGTCTGGGTGTTGATATCTATTTAAGTATGTATTCAAAAATATATATCAGTCTCTGGCAGCCATATTACAAGCTTTGCTTAGTTTGGGGTCAAATGACCATGTGTGCAATAATGTCCCAGATATTTATTTATTTATTATTTATTTTCGTGAATATCGCCCGCATAGTCCAGTGAAATTCTTTTTTTAATGTTATAAATGCAAAAGTTTATTTGTTTGTTTCTTACTCTTTGTCACAGCAAAAGAACAATATTGAAAGAGCGGATGGATGTGGTTTTATGCTTGGATATTTAGTTTATTACAATTTCCCAAAAACGTATAATTAAAACTAAAACATTTTTAAGACTACCAAAAATGTAGACTTACAAAAAAAAAAAAAACAGACGTACTAACATAAATAAACTAAGTATTAATGGAATGAAATTTTGAGTTTACGCTAAAATATAAGGTCGGGGAAAAAGTTTCTTCGTATTTTATAAACAAATTCAAAACATATTTTTTTCAAGTTTAATTACATTTAATTATAATATATGTGTGCCATTTTGTTCGATAACTTGTTGCCATCTTGTAGGTAGTGACATGATCCCGTTGCTGTAGAAATTTTGGGACTTCTGATCAAAAAACTGCAACAAGTAGTTTTGACAGTCCTCTCTTGATGTTAATCTAACACTACCCAAAGAATTCTGAAGAGATCGAAACAGGTGGAAATCTGAGGGTAGAAGGTCAGGGCTATATGGTGGATGCATTAACACTTCCCAACCAAGCTCTCTAAATTTTTGCTGAGTGGCCAAAGATGTGTGCGGTCTGGCGTTATCATGATGAAAGACCACACTCTTCCTGTTGATCAATTCCGGCCGTTTTTTCTCAATTTCTTGTTTGAGTCTCATGTGCTGTTGGCAGTAGAGATCCGAATCGATGGTTTTTCCCGGCGACAAAAGCTCATAATGAACGATGCCCTGCCAATCCCACCATACACACAGCATCACCTTATTACGTGTTAATCCGGGTTTCGCTACAGTCTGTGGTGCTTCACTGCCCTTTTACCATGATCGTTTGCGCACATTCTTGTCGTAGGTGATCCGTTTTTCATCACCAGTGATCAATCATTTAAAAAACGGTTCGGTTTCGTTACGTTTCAATAGAGAATCGCAAATGAGTACACGATTCATTTGGTTTCTTTCAGTGAGCTTGTGTGGCACCCAAATATCGAGTTTTTTTGTATACCCAGTTTTTTTCAAATGGGTCAAAACTGTTTTGTGGTCAATCCCCAGTTCTTCAGCTACGTCGTAACTACTAATATGCCGATCTTGGTCCACTTTTTCAGAAATGGCATCGACTTTATCCGTAACAGGGCGACCAGAGCGAGCTGCATCTTTGACATCAAAATTCCCGGACTGAAAACGCTTGAACCAACATTGTGCTACTCTTGATGACACTGCATTAGGTCCATAAACGTCACAAATTTTATTCGCGGCTTGTGTCGCAATTTTCTCTTTTTTGTAATAAAATTTCACAATATATCGAATTTCTTCGTTAGATTCGCTCATTTTATCGAACAAAAAAACAATTGAAAAATGGCGGGAAATTGCTTTTTACTTTTTGTATTCCTTTTTTAAAATGTCATATTTTTAATGATATCAAAACCAGCCAGATACAAACAGTACAACCGATGAGATTTTTACTACAACTTTATACATACAAAATACGAAAAGACTTTTTCCCCGACCTATTATATGTTAAATACAGGTATTAAATCTATACTAATATCTTCTTATGTCTCGGTATTTTCGTCATTTGCTAGACCTAACCATGCATAATCTCGTTTTTTTTCCTTCGAGATTATGGCACATTTGTTATTTTCTTAAAAACTGATTATGTATTACCATTGCAACTTAGTGAAGTTATGTCGTGAGGACGAGATATTGAATTCAAACTTATATTCAATCTTTTATTAAGACTACACTCACAGCTATCATCATTCGCATGTTTTCAACCTTTTTCATGACAAAAAAGTCTTGAATAAGATTGAAAAAAAAAAAAAAAAATACAATGAGGCATTTTTTATATATAAAATAGCAAATAGTACAACAATAGTAGATTGTTGCATCGATTAATGCTCGAGTATTATGTTGGTGCCCGAGCGCATGCGAGAGCACTAAATTAACATGAGTGCATTAATTACTCACTTTAGCAAGGTAGTAGCGTAATCTACTTTTCTTTCAAACACCAACCTACCTACCGTGACAAAATAAACCTACTCAAATTAAAACCTCAAGTAAATGAAAACAAAGTTTTTTTTTTCACCATGTCGGTTTTATTCCGCCGATTTATATTTTCAGCCAGTATCTTTTTAATCTAACGCATACATTTTACATTAAACTTGATGAGAGACATTTAACCTCTGTGGTGAATTTATATCTAAATAAAAAGTAATAAAACAGCGCATTAATGAAAAACTGTACAACCATGAGATTTCATATAATATTTCTGCGCTGTTTTGATTCTAAGCAAAAAATACGCCCTTTGTGATCGGTTTTGTTGTGATTAAT
The DNA here is from genome assembly GCA_949125355.1 of Agriopis leucophaearia. Lineage (NCBI taxonomy): Eukaryota > Metazoa > Arthropoda > Insecta > Lepidoptera > Geometridae > Agriopis > Agriopis leucophaearia. The sequence goes on from OX421262.1 coordinate 11,654,879, forward strand.
GATAACATTACTACGTAGTTGAAAGAAAATAAATTTTCGTTTAGGAATTTTAGGATAGCGGAAGAGATAGGAAAATATTTTTACTTGGTCTCCCGGTCTCGCTGTTTTTGGAAAAAATTCACCTCATTTCGAACTATCTGTGGTAGTTACTACAAATTACTTTGAACACGACGGGTTTCAACTAAGTTTAAGGTATTTGTTCTTGGAAGTAAAATGTTTCTGTGGAAATATTAAAATAATTTGAGCGACATTTAATGTTACGATGTATAATTTTGTTGTTATTATTATAATGATTAGTTATGCACGAACATCGCAAAATTAATTATAAAAGGTCAAAATTCTTTCATGCTTTAAAACTATACAGGGGTCATTGCACACATACATTATTACAAACAAAAAAAAATCTCCTGCTCCTTACAAAAAGAGTCCTTTGCCCTTTTTGAATAACGCAGTCACACAGCGGTCAATGGAGAGAACTATGCTTGGAGTTTCTTTGCGTGATAGAATCCGGAACGTGGATATTCGCTGAAGAACCAGAGTCACCAACATAACTATTAAATTTTGCAAGTTGAAGTGACAACGGGCAGGCCACATCGTCGTGAGTGGAGACTACGAACCGGAAGACGCAGCGTAGGTAGGCCTCCCACTAGATCGACTTACGACATCGTGAGAGTCGCGGGCATCCATTGGATGCAATGGACAGGCTGTCGTTCAATGTGGAAATTTAAGAGGCCTATGTTCGGCAGTGGACGTCTTTTGGTTGATGATAATGATAGAAAAATGTCATTCATATTCAACGATAATGTAACAGCAGGTATTTTCTCGCGTTTTTAGGTCTGACCCCATATTTAAAATGTTTATAATGATAATATACCTACAATGACCTGCTTTCGACTTAGTGGCACCGCTGCGTGTAATCCTGTAGGTTAAATTATTTTCATTGGTGATTTACATTTGGATTTAAAATGTTTTTGCTACAAATAAAATTCTCATCTAGTTAGTTTTTTTGCTGTCAGTAATGTCCACTTATACCTACCCATTTCTACCTAGCATAGTATACGAGTAAATGCACATTTTACAGAGATCACTATTTGTTGAAATTTCCATTACAAAGTTGCCTTGCCAAGGCGTACAAAAGCACAATACATTACAAGTTATATAGAAAACTTCATGACTGTTTCCCACAAGGGAGTTGTCTGGGAGCTAAGATATTCCCAATAGTTGCTACTTTTCCGCATTCATAAGAACTATTACATTTTTGTAAGTGATACCTACTATTGTTTATTCAAGTTAGCAGTTTAGTATTTGTACTAGAGGTTTGTGATATGAATTGCAAATGATTTTTATAAAATTGATATCACCTAAAAACATGACGATCTGATACCTAGATCTTTATATTATGCTGGCCTTTATTTAGATCAAAAAGTGAGCATTGCCATTTATAACGTAATAGAGCTAGAAATTTAAAACAATTCCCACTGGTAGTGATTTAATAGATTAGATTTTTTCTAGTTATGGGTTTACGTATGTTATTTGTTTTTTATTCCTTTGTATATTTTTTGTTGTTGTTATAGCACATTGGAACATTACCCTGAGTATATAAAACGCGGGTGGCCTTTGCCACCGTAAATCACTAGAGTTCCAAAGTATTGCATAGTGGGTATGTAAATAAAATGAAAAAACTATACCCACTCAGAAATAGTTTTCTTTACTTTTCTATAAAATAATTATAATAAGGTTCAATATTATCCACTTCCGACATAAAAGTATTTGTACTTTACCGTTTCCTTATCGTTTTACCATCTTCCTTATTTATATGCCGTCTCAAAGATATCTTTTTTATCTTTACCTTTGATCTAATTTATTATCAATCTCTGCAATAAAAAAACATTGTTCCTTACTGTTTATTTGTTGTCCGTTTACTAGACTATGTTGAGAATATTATTATTCCTGGGACGTTCCATGGTCTCAATAAAATTGCCCCCTGTAGTGATGGGACAAGAAATGTCGATAGACCGGTCCTTGACACTAAATGTCCTTATTCATTATGCTATCGAGAGATAGCACTGCTGTGGTCAAAAAAAAATACTTTCAAAGGAGACTTTCTGTTTCCTTTCATAGTAGTGTTAAGTAATCCGTGGCACAGATAGTGATCTGTGGCATGCCGATTTTTTCTTTCTTTCATAATGGTCTATTTTAGTTTATTTTATATGTTTGTACATATCTAATTAGTGTTAATGAACCTCATTGATCAAATCACCTTCATGCACATCAATTAACCGCCTACTAGCCTAATCAAGCAAAGGCATCCCATTGATACACGGACTTGTCCACGATATGTTAGCGCAAACAATGGCCTGATTTGATTTAGATCATCAATACAACTACGTCCATAATATTGGCGCATTAACTGAGCCAATATCAGCTTAATATCTGCGAGCCCCGAGGTAATTATGACGTAATCAGCCGCTGCGTTATGGGATATGGCTTTCATTAATTTTCTTTGTGTTGGCGGCTTGTTGGGGTTGTTTTTCTGTTGTACTTACCTACCTACTTTATTTTAAGGCGATCTAATTTAGTTCTAGAATAGGCGTGAATACTATTTCTTTATGAGATGTGAGGTTTTAGTGGCAACGTGAAACAAATATGTCTGCTTATTGTATTTTTTTATACTTGTGTATTTTCGAGTGCTAGTGTGCAATAATGGTGGATTATTTATTCATTAAGGGTTCATCATTATTATGTTAACTGTACTGAACTTTCTGCGAACTTCAAACAAAATGGTTTTCAAAAAAATCATTCGCTCTGATTGGCGTTTCACTTGTATATTTATAAGGTATATTGCCAATATAAATTATAAGTAAAGCCAAGCCAAGCTTCATCAAAACCAGAAAAGTAATTTCCGAAAAATGTCGGTCGCTATGCTTAAAATCACAAATACTTAGCAAAATTTTTATCAAAGAAATGTTGCCTTATGTCAATGTCAAAGTGCGGGTTCGGGTTAAGTAAAATTTCAAGGAAGAATGACAGTAATCAAACATGTTTTCTATATTTCTATATTTCACGTCATACATACTATGACGTGAAATATAGAAAATAAGCTCAGTGGCCTTAGTACGAGCACTTGCGAAAAAGTTATCGTTACGTAAACGATAGCAAAATGAATGAAAAATTAAAGTTTCCTTTCACATCCGATAGAGGCGCTGTTAAATGGTAAGGTGTGGTAGGAAAAGCGAACCTGGTTTTTTTTAACTATGTTAACACCTTTGTTTACATTACGTTTGAATGAAAGGTTTCAAAATGACCCAACCGTCGTACCTTCACAGAGGGAAATATTATCACAAATTATTTTTGGCAAGACGTCTATTCATCACTATTGCTTTTATAGAAAACTAGAGATGACCCAAAGTTTCATACCTGTCTACAATAATCAAGTGTCTCACGTCAATTTCAACTCAGCTTCTGTAATTTTGTAAGATAACTTTCCTCTAAAATTATATAACTCCCTATTTGCCAAACCCACTTTCGTCTGAGTCCCATAAGCGAGGGTCCATGACGTAAACGACCAAGTTCGCGTTCATCGAAAATGACTAATGATATTTCTGCTCGTAATGGAGTTTGCACGTCGCTCGGTGATCGTGTTTGAACTTGAGCGTGATACACCCTGCATAAATATTAAGTTTAAGTAGGTAAGTAACGTTTCTAGCTAGTAAACTAAAAAAAAGTACAACTCAGCGTCTAATGTTCACCCAATTTTGCCCCGTTACTACTTAAATAGTATGCCTCAGTTTTATTGAAATATCCTATTAGTTTCACATAAACAAAATATGAGTTTTTTTTAATCATAGAAACTGACTATAGGTGTTATTTTTTTAATTACACGGGAATTACTCGCGTATTATTTAGCTGGTTACTCCGTCTATAGTTTTAACGGAATTCAGCGATCTCAAGGTTTCAAGGCGAGTGCGCACGCGCAACTCTATCTCTGTATCTTTGTAGAGAAACTATAGTCTGAATAATCGGCTTTATCAAACTTGAGTAAATTCCGTGTAATATAAACAGAATGTATGAAAACCACGCCAGTTTCCGTAATAATAAAAAATAAAATTTGAAGTTTTGATGGCTCAAAGGTGCGTGAAAATTAGGCGCTAGCCAACATTTTTTTTAGTTCGAATTGGACCTCTTTTGATTTGTTACTACTTACATTATGATACACTTCTACTTGGAGTCTTGTAATGATTTCTTCATGCTGGGTACGCTGCCAACTGATAGTGAGCTTGAGCATTTGAATTGTCTTTAGACCTTCAACGGTCTATGGGCAGTCTTACTGTTTTTGTAGTACACTGTTTTAAACTATCACGGTTGTTCACTAAAGTTATAAGTATGATTATTTACGGGATATTTACCGTGGTAAGGTTGTGGAAGGAGCTCCTGATATTTTGGCGCAGTTACATGCACCATGTTCACGGGAAGACTGCACGGTAAATATCCCGTAAATAATCATATAACTTTTGTTTTTGTAGTGTTAGTTTTAGCTTGTATTTTTTAAGTTAATAAAGGCACTTGTCCCTGTTTTCGTATTTTTAATAATTTCTGAGAATAATATGAAACACGCTACGAGTTTTTGATGCTAACAAGTTTCCATCTTAGACACTGTACTTACTTCTCTTTGTCATTGCATTTTTTTTAATACCAGTTCTATACAATAATCGGTACTCTTGCAAACAACGGTAGTATCTTTGTTTCACTTTATCATTATAATCAGCCCACTTTGATACTCTGCTCAGCTTTGTTTTCGGCTTTTCACTTCCATTCACTGAAGAGCCTCAAGTATACACCAGGTATATCGTCACTCCAACGAGCTACGTTTGCCGATTCTTGGTCTCCGATAACACGTCTACCTTTTTTTATGATACTGTGTGACGAGACGAGCGAAATCGCTCACCTGATGACTCTTCACGCTTGCCCATAACAGCTCAACGCCACTCAGAATTTTGAACTTCAACAGTTTAAAACCCTGGATGGCAATACACTGCGCTCGTCACCCCGAGATATAAGATGTCAAATCTCTGTGTGCCTTGTAACTTCGCTGGAAACATTGCCCTTCAATCCGGAACACAGTAGTGTTTGCACACTACTGCTTGGCGGTTGAACAACTGGCAAAGGTGTGGTACTTCCCCAGGCGGAACCCTGCAAAAGAGTCCTACCACTACCTCAGTGGTTATGGGTTTTGCGATAGATATGACCAGCCATCTGATATTGATAAGCCAACTGACAAGTCAGCTTGCTAATACACTGAGCTATGTCGGTGACATTGGATCGCTGGTGTAGTACTTCTTTCCTTAGCTTATTGGTTTAGCTTTCTAATTCTGTTTAATTTTCTCACTCTATCTTCCGTAAAAGTTTAGCTTCATCAATTGATACATCGTCCCGCGGCCCTATTTAGTATGCGTGTATGAGATGTCCGATTACAACTCACTTAACGCCGTTTGAAGTATATATTAACGGCTTCTACAGATGCGACATAATTCATTAATGTGCATCTAAGTGGATGGCCACTTATGGTGGTCACACACGCACTCACTATAGTGGTGTACACGGTGCTTTCGCTTGAGAAATTTTTGGAACACGAATGCTTTGCAACAAAATAAAATTGCAATTTATCTAAAACAAACCTAGAAACTGGTTGAAAATTCATTTTTTATTTATTATAGGCTTGAGTTTGACCACCAGTTCGCCTGATGTTTAGCGATGATGCTGTCTACGATGAGGCACGCTTGCCTAGAAGAAACCGATTCACTTGATCAATACGTAGATGAAATTTAAATACCTAGGTAAGTACTTAGATTGAAAAGAGGTCCTTAAATTGTTCTCATAATTATGAACTACTTTTACCACTTTTTCCATAATCAGATACCTTACACACCATACATAAAATTTCATTCGCACTTAACAATAAGTGTTTCGGGTGTTTCGGGATATCAGGGTTGGTCTCATGGCAATTATTTAAATTAAAACAAAAAAAAATGATATAAAAAGTACCTAGATATAAAAAAAGTTAAGTAGAAATGTAGGAAAACTGAAGCTGACGAAAAAAATATTTGCAATAATAATTTATAATCACAACAGCTCAAGTCTGGTCGCGGAATTACGCTAACAGTGCTAACAAGAACAAGCACTTATTTTCTTCGTGCTATGTTGGTTCTTATGTTTGGCCTCGTTGTACTGTTTGGTACTGTTGGCGTGGATTCGGAACGCGTTTTAGCTTAAGCGTTTATCAATTAAGCATGTTTAACAAAATAAGGGTCGAAATGAGAACCTTCTTCCTTTTTTGAAGTCGCTTAAAATTTTTCAAATATAATTATGATTGTATTATAAACATAAGCTAGATTTTTTACAGAGCTTGTGGAAAGCTAGAGCTCTGTTCCAAACTGCGCCATAGACGTACCTAAGTGCAAACGTAAATATGACTTGTTTCACAGTCGGCGTCCGAAGCACTTATTACGTGTCAATAGCGGTAATGGAAATGATTGCCATAATTGGTAGCGCATAGGCGGTGGATGAGCTCGCAGGCACGCGATACTGGCTAGTGGTATTGGTATTGATGCTGTGTAACCGCTATGTAAATAGACCTGGGCTGACCATATAGCTTGGATTGACAGTCAGCGATGGACGAGAAGCATCCTTGTGGAGACCCTGGGCAAACACCACATCAGACCACCAGCCTACCCACCGTAAAAACCCTTCAAGTTAACTGAAAACTCGCACGAATGGATGCCCAAGGCCTATGACCTGAAATAGACAAAACAGCTAAAAAACTAAGTAGTAGCAGAGACGTTTTACTAATTATGCCTACTCGTTGCTTTAAAAAATTTAAACATTCATACGGTAAGTATATATAGACCCATGAATGTTTCAAATCTTCTTTATACACCTATAGTCTTGCAAAATGCACAATACCTAGTTGATTTTAAGTCTCTTTAGCGGACTGGGAGAGGGAATTTCGAGTAATTTCAACCACTGTGCAATGTGCAATATTTGCTAACTTTGATCCACTAAGTCGCATTTTGTTCAAGATATTTGCGGGTAACTAACTATACAGGGATAACTATATATGCTAAGTAGGTAAGCACATTATATTCTATTCTAAGCTACACATCTTCACATTTACACATGGCTGAGAAAAAAAGTATAATATTAATATAATTACCTAGAGACGTAAATACGTTTTGCGTCTTAGCATAGTGCCTAAATATTATAACTTACGTTTGGGTAGTTAATAGGGTAAGTTCAGCATCATAAGATCAATTGATATATTTCACTGAAAAACAAGCAACACTTTACCCTATCTCTAACTACGAAGTCAACACCATCATATCCAGGCCATCACATTTAGCCTTTCCACTTAGCACTGGATAACCGCCTAAGTCCACGTTTCACAGAAACTCAGTGGGCGGGTGTGACCGTGAGAAACCAATAACCTGACACATTCACCACGTACTAACTCTTCACTAATCTGTACACAATTCCAAGTAACTACTGACTAATCCTAGCCACAGAATAGAAAGAAGCAGAGAGAAATCTCAGAGTGCATGCTTTTTCAGCCTTTACTATCGAATGTCGTGTTTTCATTTCGGGTTCAGAATAGTTTTCTTCCGCGCGTACAATTACCATCTATCATAGGTACTTTCTTTTAAGAAGCCTATGATTGTGTAGATTTGAATGAATAAAATAGTTATTAAACCCGGATCAGTAGTTCCAGATATCAGAACCAACAAACACACAAACTTAATTACTTTAACAGTTTAGTGTTCTTAAACACTAGCTTTTGCCCATGGATTTGCCCGTGCTGTGAACAAAACAAAGTCTGTGTCACTTAGACATAGTGTACATTATAACTTTACTTTTTTATACTATCTAATTTTTGTCGGAGCAGTGCTTCTAGAGATTATTTCGAACATACACACTAATTTTACCTCTTTATAATATTAGTGTTGATTAGTGTAAATGTGGATGAGGTTACCTACTGAAGAAGCTGGTACGTTTGTCTCTTGTTATTAATACTAAAGAGAATAAAATATCTGTTTTTGACCACGTTTATCATAACCCATGTCGAACCGTAAATGGAAGTTTTGATTCAGCGAGTGAACTATGAAAAATTTGAAGTTCGGAACGTAAAAAAACTTTAATAACGGCGGGTTAAACTCTCACCTTTGCCTAGTAACTATGGCTTATTCTTTGGTCACATTACTGTGATAAAGAAAGAAACATGAACAGCTTAATGGGGTATGGTTGTAATTGCTTTTTGGTAATCAGGATTTATTGCTTTGACAAAGCTTTGAAAAGCTTACTATTAAGTCATTTTTTGTGATATTCTTATACTTACGATATGAAAGTAATAATACGTACTTAATTCGTTTAAGAATTTGGCAATTTTGATATTAATTACTAGGTTTTTTTAAAACTGGCAAGTGCCTTTAATACTATAAACTAAACAAAACAAGCTAACCTAATATTACAAAATCAGTAAGACTGCCTATAGACCGTTGAAGGTCTAAAGACAATCCAAATGCTCAGGCGCACCATAAGTTGTCAGCGTACCTACAGCATGCTGGCGGCATTACCACGCCGAATGGCAAAGCTTATGCGGTGAGCCAGAAACACGCCAGCATTTTGGTTACGCGTCGCATTAAACATGCGCTCTTTTTTTTTTTATAAAGTGAAAAATTTGAAATGATTTAAAAAATTGTTTTCGCTTTTAGGTTATATAAGAAATGAACCAATCAATAAGTTGCAGAGTAAGTAGTGTTCAAACAATTTAAAAATTTGATTTTCTTAGCTTAATATTTAGTAGGTAGGTTACCAGCCTTAGTAAAGTGGTATGTAAAATGGTAGGTACATAAACAAATTGGAGGATTTGGGCTAACTGAAGATTTATACTTATGTTATCTTTGATTTGTGTGGAAATTTGCGGAAGTTAAAATTAAAACCGCTGCCTTATTCTATCATAAAATTTTGAGCCCTACAAAAAAAAAACGGCTGACTCATAAAATGGCGATATAACCGTACAATCATTATAACCCGGGTTTAGTTAGATTTCGGCGCCTGCGTGTACAAAAAAATGGCGCGTAAACTATGGACCCAACCTTTGATATTGCATAGAACAGCCAATTCGGAAGGGTTAGCTGTGGGTTAGCGACGCTTTAGCGTGTGTATGTTCTGTGGTGTATTTACCTGTGAGGATTTTGGTGTCGCACTTCTTGTGCATTTGCCAGTGTCAATTAATAAAACATTATCAAATTTCATTATAATATATCGTCCAACAAATCACAGTCAAGAAAAGTAAGTCATGGTCAAGTCAAAGTCATGCCCTAGTAAATGGTGGACGATTTACAAGAGGTTTCTATGAAGTTTAGGAAACAACACGAAAATAAGTAGGTACATGTTTCTTCGCGCTATATCACTTTCATCACCATTCTCGTGGCGGTATCCGTGCGAGGCGGACGTGCATAAGTTGTGTAATCTTTGTTGTTAGGCGCGCTGCGGTAAACCCGGTACGGGTCTAGCTACCTTGGCTGGGCGCGTCACCGCGCTTGCATCGGAGATAATGGCGTCATGCGTGGAAGAAATCGAAGTAGACGAACAGGCGGAATCGTACGTGAATAAATCTACCAAAAGAGTACATGAAGAAGCAGAAAATAATGAGGAAGAATGGCAATCAGTTAAAGGAAAAAGTAAGAAGTCGCGTCAAGTTACTGAAGAGAAAAATAAAGCGGAAATATATATTTCTAGTGACGAACCATTACCAAAGCAATTCGCTTTGGCGAGATTGTTTAAAGAGCTGAATATGAGTGATATATCGAATATAAAATATCTAAATCCATATAAAATAAGAGTTACTTTTCAAGAAGAAAAGAGTATAAAAGATCTCTTCTCAGTTGAAGAATTAAAAAATAAAGGATGGAGATTTAGCAAATCTTCAGAAGTGAGCTATTCATATGGTGTAATAAAAGATGTGGACTTGGACCTGTCAGAAGAAGAAATCCTAAAAAACATTACATGTCCAGAATCTGTGGAGCTCACATCTTTAAAGAGACTATCCCGCCGAAACAGAGAAAAAGATAAAGAAGAGAGATGGTGCCCATCGGAGACAGTGCGTCTCTGCTTCAAAGGAAACTGGTTACCTACTTCTATACACGTCCACGGAGTGAGAGTACTTATTGAGCCTTACGTGTACCCTGTAACCCAGTGTTTTCAGTGCTGGGCTCTAGGTCACACTGCGAAGTCTTGCACTGTTAAAAGAGATGTATGCCCTAAATGCAGTGGTGACCATACAAACTGTGCGACTAAAGTTTTTAAGTGCGCGAATTGCTCGGGAAGACACATGGTTATGGCGAAGACTTGTCCTGCTTACCTGAAGGAAAGAAAGATAAGGTTAATTATGGCAGAATACAACTATACATATAGTAAGGCATCACAAATATATGCGCAGTCACCTATTTTAATACCGGCTGATAAAAGAGAACCTCGAGCGATGACTCAGATTGTCACGCAATCCAGTGGAGCAGAAACGCAACCTGGTCCCAGCGCGATGACCAGTTCTAAATATGTGTCATTGGATGCCCGATCGGAGAAGAGCGTTATTTTACCTACAAAGCAGCCGAGGAAAAAATTAAAGAAGGCTACAAACGATTGGACAGGTTCATCGGAATGGAATGACATTGAAGAGAACAGATATGAGAATGAGTCAACGCAACAGGAGCGAAATTTAGATGAGCAAATATCGGAGAAGACTACATTTAGCGAGCTTATGTCCAGAATAAAGGAGGTGATATTTTTAAAGAACATCGACGTTCAATCTAAAGTGAAGCGAGTTATTAAGTTGGGTATCGAGTGGATTATAGTAGTGATGGTAGATAACGTTTCGGATTGGCCCATTGCCGACTTAATTTATGGATTTTTGAACCGTAATGGTTAGTACGGATATAATTAAACTGAATATTTTACAGTGGAATGCCCAAAGTCTTAGTAAAAAACTGACTCCATTCGGACAGATATTAATGCAAGAAAAAGTTCACATTGCTTGTATAAGTGAAACATGGTTAGAGGCGAACAGCTCTTCAAGAGTAAGTCAGTATAATGTTTACCGCGCTGACCGCGACTCTCACGGCGGAGGCGTAGCTATATTTACGCATAGATCTATAAAGTCGCAGGTATATCACTTAAGGTTACATAATTGTGGTTTAGAGGTCGTTTGTGTTAAAATTCTAAATTGTAAATTTATAGATAACATTATTTCAGTCTATTGTCCACCAGCTGCGAGCCCATCCCTGAAAGATTTTAAAGACTTACTATCCATCTTTAACCGTCGAACTCTTATACTTGGTGATTTTAACGCGCACCACTTATCATGGTCCTATAAAACTGATACCAGAGGCAATTTATTATTTGATGCCTTGATAGATAGTGAGTTTATAGCCTTAAATGATGGTTGTGATACTCGTGTCAAATTAGTAAATGGAAACCTGCAAAAAACAGCTCCAGATTTATCCCTAATCTCCTCTGACATTGCGATAGAATTTAAGTGGTCGGTTCTCCAAGAAAACCTTAGCAGTGATCACCTATTTATAAAAATATGTACTTCTTACTGCGAGTCCAATAACCCTGTTATTAAAAGAAACTATAAAAAAGCTAACTGGAACGGTTACAATAATTGCCTTAATGATATATTTAATATCTTCGAAATTCCTACAGATAGTCAAAAGTTTTATGATTTATTTTTAGATAATTTAAACACAGCAGCCGATATTCATATACCTTTTACTAAAATTAATCAAAATCCGGAATCTAAGTTTAAACCTAAACCCTGGTGGAATAGTGACTTATCCAAATCAGTGGCCACACGAAGATTAGCATTATCTCAGTTTAGAAAAAAACCCACACCTGCTAATTTGTCTATTCTTAATCAAAAAATTTCCGAAGCTCATAAGTTAATTAGTGATGCGAAGAATAATAGTTGGTTTGAGCTATGTTCATCCGTGAACGAAAAAACATCTTCTTCAGAAATGTGGCAGCGTATGAAATGGATAAAAGGTAACAAATATAGTCAACAACATATTAGTGAAATACAAGCGTCGAACTTACTTAATTCCTTGGCACCCGATTACGTCATTCCAAACCAGCCAATATTTAAAAGCTTCAATTCACAGCTAGATGTTGAAATCTCCATGCAGGAGCTTGATGCATGTATTAAATCGAACGATACATCTCCTGGATGCGACGGTGTCACGTATTCTATGATAAAGTACCTCCCCAGTAATGGGAAGTGTTTACTCCTATCGTTATACAATAGATTCTTATCAGCTGGTTTTGTACCTTTGCAGTGGCGAACGGTAAATATTGTACCTATCGTCAAACCGGGGCGTAATCCTAATGAAGTTTCATCATTACGACCCATTTCTTTACTGTCGTGTCTTTGTAAGATTTTTCATTTAATTTTACACAAAAGGTTAGAGTGGCACGTAGAACACAATAATATGTTTTCTCCTAATATGATTGGGTTCAGAAAAAGTAGATCATGTATGGACAATTTAAGTAGTTTGGTAAGTAGAATACAAATAGGGTTTTCTGAAAGTATGTCTACAATTGGATGCTTTATAGATGTTTTTAATGCATATAATAATGTGGATATAACTGTACTATTATTGATATTAGACAAGATTAGGGTTGGCCCAAAAATATGTCTGTATTTATGGAATTTTTTTAAAGAAAGAACATTACAAATAAATGTCGGGGATAAGTGTTTGACAAGAGTTACAGGAATCGGTCTCCCGCAAGGGGACCCTCTCGCCCCTTTTTTATTTAATACCGCTACTATGGATATTTGTAAGATATTAGAAGAAAAGATTTACATATCTCAGTATGCGGATGATTTCGTTATATATAACCATTATAAAAATATTACAGAAGGAGGTCAGATATTAGAATCTAGTTTAAAATTACTATGTTCACTGTTAACCAAGTTGGGTTTAGACATTTCCCCGAATAAAAGTAAAGTATGTGTATTCAAACGGGGCTTTTACAAGGACACTTTGAATATCAGAATAAATGATACACCACTAGAAATTGTAGACAATATTAAATACTTAGGATTATGGCTTGATAGAGGGATTAGATGGAATAAACATATAAATGAAATTTATGATAAATGCTTTAAATTCATTAATATTTTTAAGGTGCTAGTTGGTTCTTCGTGGGGCGTACATCCTATTCATTTGAGACGTTTATATATAGCTATGGTTCGCAGTCGCCTCGATTACGCAAGCTTTTTGTTTGATAACTGCTGCCGTACGAGAATCTCTAAGCTAGATAAATTACAAAACCAATTCTTAAGAGTTATAGGAGGTTTTATTAAAAGTACGCCTATCCACGTGATGGAATCAGAGCTATGTATCTCACCTTTATATGTTCGCAGACAATACCTAGCGTCAAAGTACTGGCTTAAAACTAAGTCAATTCGTGATAATATTGTTATCGAGTTACTTGAAGAGCTGTCCCGCCTGTTGAGATTACCGTATTGGACTCGTAAAAAGAAACCTTTATTAGTATCTGTTCATAAAATCCTTAAATATAATAGTTTTAACAGTAGTAAGCAGATAGAAATGTTCAGCATGAACACGTGGGTTAGTAATGTTAAATTAACAGATGTCTTGGAACCTAGTATTACTATTTTAGATAAACCGAAAAGATGTTATAACTCTCTGGACCTGAAGCTTAAATGTGTTAACTATTTATGTGACAAATATTCAGGTTATTACAAATTATTCTCTGATGGATCCCTATCAGATAACAAAAGGGGAGCAGCGTTTTTAGATGCAGAGACTGGAAGTAGTATGAAATTTTTAATAAAATCAAAAATATGCATAATGAACTTGGAGCTTATAGCTTTAGTAGAAGCAATGTCGTATATAGAATCTATAAATTATGATAAATTTGTTATTTTTACTGATTCCAAGAGCGCCATTTTGCACTTAGCACGGTGTGTCAGTGGGTCAAGCTTTAGAGGCATTCCGATAGCATATAGTTTATTAAATAGTATAAATCGTATGAGAAGTATTAACAAATGTATTAAAATTCAGTGGATTCCTTCTCACGTGGGCCTGATGGGCAACGAAGAAGTGGATAAACTTGCGAAAGAAGCAGCTGTTGACGGAGAAGAATTTAATTGCTTTCCTAATTATACAGATTTGATACCATATATTAAAAAGCTTGCATCTGATACTTGGTCCGAATATTTTGACGAAAGATCGTTGACGAAAGGTATTTGGTATAAAACCATCCAACCTTCACTTCTTCGTTCCCCATGGTTTCTGAGGGCCGACATGGGAAGGAACGACATTGTAACAGCTGTACGGCTTCGTTCTGGGCACGTCCCATTAAACATGTTTGCGTTCATTATGGGAAAAGTCGAGTCACCTTCTTGTGATCGATGCGGCACTATCGAAGATGTTTACCACATTTTAATGGAGTGTGCCTGGAACGAAGGACTGCGTCGTCAACTATTTGACCGCGATCATGTCCTCTGGCAAGTGGGAGGCTGCAATAGTGTGTTATCCGAGCCCGAATCACAGGATGCCAGGGGACTGTATGATGTGTACCGTGCAGCTCTTAAGGAAAGAACGCAATTATTTTAAGTTAACATTGGAAATTTATAAGTTACAAGGGTGTCATTAAATTAAAACCCTGTATAAAAATAAAAGATTAAAAAAAAAAACTTTCATCACATTCTCACAACACACACACTCGTTCACTATCTCTTTATCATATTCACATCATTATTACACATTACCACTCGAAAATACATATGTGTAGGAAAATAATAGAATGAGTCGACATGTTTTATCTACGTTGGCGACAAAACTCCAAACAGCTGGGTAATACGTGAAAAAATTTAGCGCCATCCAGTGAATATTTCCGGAAGCAGGGCCTTGAAAAGCTTTCATTAGACTAAAGGTTATTCATGATACAGAAATGCACGAATAACGATTTTGTTTATCATAATTCCAATTTCTTGTGACTTTCAGTTCAAAGACATTCCAATCCTGAATATTCGAGAAGGTAATGATGTCACGACACATGGAATGTTAAACATTTTCACCATCCTAACACACGCAAAAACATAATCTCGACATTCCGTATTAAACCATGAGACATGGCACAATGTTAGGGCGCGGAATAAGTAGATGGAAGAAGAATTCTAAAATAAAAAGAATGCTCTTTTGAAAATTAGAAAGTAAAAAAAATAGTGTTAATATTTCAGAGTTCATGAATGTATGTATCCGTCAACACCGCTAGTGTTGCAGGTGTCCATAGGCGGCGGTTACTGCTTACCACCTGGCGGAAAGCATGCTTGTTTGCCGCTCTTCAAAAAAATGCATTATTCCGAGTGTTATGCGCTAGTACAAAATAAAAAATTACGAAGTACACTTTGGAAATAAATGAAAACAGACTACATTTATTTTTTATGTGACTAATTTATTATTTTCGTACAAAAATTGTTGAGATGATTCAAAATATTTAAATCAGTAGGTACTATAAAATATATGCAAGAGAGTATTACAAATAATCATTATTGCAAAAACGCTTTGATATAGAAAATTAGTGAATTATTCGGGCATTTGTGTAGTTAATCCTTTTTATTATGAAGCTTGCTTGTGGGTAGCGTTATAAGGTGAGTTTCACCACACTGTCTCATTTTATACACTATTATTTTTACTGTATCAAAGACTTCTTTCAAGGAACTTTCCTAAATCTGGTAAGACGGTGGTCAATCGCAAGCCTATTATTCAATGAAGTTAAAAAAATGTCATGCAAACTTTATATGTTTTTTGTGCACGTCTTTTTTTGTGAAAATCATGGTTTTATGATACTGGGTGACGAGACGAGCGAAGTCGCTCGCCTGAAGCTCTTCACGCTTGCCCATAACAGCTCAACGCCACTCAGAATTTTGAACTTCATCAGTTCAAAATCCTGGATAGCAATGCACTGCGCTCGTCACCCCGAGCCCTAAGATGTCAAATCTCTGTGTGCCCTGTAATTTCGCTGGAAAAATTGCCCTTCAATCCGGAACACAGTAGTGTTTGCACACTACTGCTTGGCGGTTGAATAACTGGCATAGGTCCCCAGGCGGACCCCTGCAAATAGTCCTACAACTACCCATAACAACTTACCAATAATAACTTACTAGTATTACACTACTTGCAAAAGGAATAATTATACTAATGGAAGATTTTAATAAGATCCAAGAAAGACATTATAAAAGAAGAAAAAAAAAGTGGGAGAGGCCTATATCCGTAGAGGAGCCATGCCCTAAACGCACCTTATTTATAATTTTATATTATTTTACCTAGTATTATGTTAGTTTAAACTCAATGTAAAGTGCATGGAAATAAAGGCTTTATTATAAACATTTATAAACATTTTCTTTTAATATATCACTGAAGTATATCGGGTATGTACCTGCTACAGTCGAATGTTGAAAAACCTAGTGAAAGCCTCTGAAGGTGATCAGAATTCGTGGTTTTCATTCAGATTTTTACAATGTTATTGCAACTGTTAGAGCAAATAAGAGCTTGGTTTGAGTTTAATACGATGTAACTCATATTCCAATACTTTATGGATATGAACTCACTAATAAATTGTACAATTACCAACACTCGATGCAAACAACCAGTAGGAGAGGTGCTTCTTAAATAATCACCTCGTAGATATGATTGTATAGCGATCGCTAGCGTACACTTTACATTGCAATTACCATATTCTGGTCCGTATTTATTCGTTACAGTTAGAGTATAAGCTATGCGAAATGTTGCGACATTCCTTGTCTGTGTATACGTAAAAGTTTCACAGTGTATTACAGAGATTTACCTCCATATTCATAGAGGCTACCTCTCCCTATCTCCATCTTTATGGTTTAATTAATGTTTTAAGCTTCTAATTTCACTTATATAATGCAGTGAGGAATTTTTTTTTGAGGAAAGAACTACAAGGTGATGGTGTCTTAGGCTTATTTCTTCTACTCAATTAACGACTTTTTTGTTATTTTATGGAAGGAAATGGGGGAGACCTTTGCCCAACACTGGAACAGTATAGGTTAAGAAAAAAAAATACTATGGACGCAATCTTAAATATTTATTTATGAATTTATGAGCAAATTTATAATTTGTAATGTTATTATTATGAATTATTTTGACATTAAAAAAATCCTGACTTAAAATTCAAACAGTTATCAATAAAAAAAACTGTTTATCTTTAAGGTCATGTTGATAGAGGCTATAGGCAAATTTGATTATTATTGTTTAGGTAAAATACTTCTCATTCGACGTTTATTACAATGTATTTAGGGCCTTACTTAAAATGTTACTCAAGTTGATCTATGCTTTAAAATGCTCTCTCAACTTCTCGCTGACGGCAATCGTCACACGCAAAAACGAGACGGAGCATATTTAAGCGTATGTCAACTTGAGTAACGTTTTTAAGTAAGGCCCTTAAATTGCGAAATTTTAAATGTTACAGATACATTAGTTAGGCAAAAGATAATGGTTATCCAAAAAACCGGAGTGGAGGCCTCTTTAGAGCAGGTTTGGTCTCGGAGGAGAACACTTTTTTCCAAATTAAGACAGATTATTCACTGTTAAAAACATTTGTTGGCCCGTCGTTTTCAGAACACTCCTCTCAAAGTTTCGGACAGCATCGCAGCTCTGGGCGTCGTCTTTCCTGCAAATGCACCTACACAGTTCCACGGTTACATTGCAAGAAAGGCTAAGCTTGCATCTAAGAAATTTGGTGAGCTTAATAAAGCTAAGCGTTTACGTCTAGTCAAAGACTTTTGCCCTATAAAGAGCAAGTCACCTCACGTAGCGTACTGCTCTGATCTTTGGAACGGTGCAACCAACCTGATCCTGACGTATTACAGCGTAGAGCTGTCAAAGTTGTCGATGACCCCAAACTCATCGAAGACCTAGAGCCGCTTAGCGTGCGATTACGATTGAATATCTCTGGTGTTCTGTATCATATTTACAACGAAGTGTGTTCTCCGCTCTAACCACCAAACTAAGAAAAAATGTAACTTACAACACTTGTTTTTTTTTAAAACTTGTATTGTTTAGTTAATAAAAGCACTTGGCAGAATATCATTTTATAAACTTACTTATGTAAATGTATTGTGATATTAATCGATATAATGTTTACGATTACGTGTAGCAAATAATCTTGATAAGACTCAACAGCTTGCTGTGATGTTCTACCACAAAATGTAATCTAGAAATTATGTTTTTATGGTGAACTTTGCTACTGCCCACATCAATTTCATAATACGGAGAGGTAGGCGAGTATGTTTCGATTGGTCAACAGACAAACAGTGGGCAGTAAAACATGCGGTCAGTATTGACATGGCATTTGCATGGAATGTGACCACGGACATCATTGGTTCATGTCCGTTTGTGAAATGGTCGGCACAGACACATCTTTAATATTCAACACTTTTTCAATGGGTCTTTTTTATGGGTGGTTATTCGACATTAACTTATTAACGTACTATGGAGATTTATTAAGAAAACATACAACATGAAAAAGGAAAGAAAATATTTCAGGGAAGAGGCCGACCCGCCACCAGACGCCGCTGCAAACATTTGTGTAGTTTAATGTACGTATGTGTTTGTGTGTGTGCACGTCCTAAGTAAGATACTCATAAAAAATTACATATATTTTATCATATAAGAAATAAATTATCTCTCAAAAATATCTGACAGATCTAAAAATGTATGATGATGCGGTGTATGGTGGAGCACGCATGCCAAGAAGAAGCCGATAAACTCGCGACTTGACACCCAAATATTGTAAATATCGGGGAACGCTTCAGACAGAGCATTCCACAGACTAGAAGTTCGCTTAATAAAGGGGAATCAAAGCGTTTATTTTGCGTTAATTTCAAATTGGGCATCCATAATAGTCTTTCCTTACCCTATCGCTATCGCTAAAGTATAACGTTAAGTTTGCTCGGTACTTATTTAATTTAATTTTATGTACCCATCCGGTACTAAAACTATTATCTATTCTGCGCTATAAAGATAGTATTACCAGATAAAGAGCTGATTGAAAATTCCTATACTGACAATGTAATTCCGAAGTTTTCTTATACAGGGTTTCACAGAACTTTCTTACTTAGTCGGAAGGAGGTGCATGTACTCATCATTATGAACAGTTTTGACTATGGGACCAAAACAGAAATTGGAACCAACAGCTGTTCCATGGAAAAATTTCAAATGTCACTTAAATAAATATTTGGAACAGCCGATTTATAAGTAAGAGTTCAATTAGCTCTTTTCAGCTTACTACCAACGTTTTGTGGAACCCTGTTAAGCTAAGAAATATAAAATACTTATTCTAGGGATCAAGAATTCATCAGGATCTTAATCAGCTAATCTACTGCTGGAGATTGGCCAATTTCAAGGCACGCCACTCAGCCCGAGCATCCGTTTTTCTCTTCCAGCCACTGCCAGCCGTCTTACGTATATCGTCACTCTAACGAGCCTCAGGGCAACCTACGCTACGTTTGCGATTCGTGGTCTCCACTCTAGAACACGTCTACCCCAATGGTTATCGGTTCTGTGACAGATATAACCAGCCCACTGCCACTTTAGATTGCTAATAACGCTGAGCTATGTCGGTGACTTTGGTTCTCTGCCGAATACTTTCGTTCCGGATATATTCTATAGCCCGAATAGCGACCTTGAACTGGTAGACCGCGCCAACTGTAAGTGTCCACGTTTCAGCACCATAAGTCATGACAGGTAGAACGCACTGATTAAAGACTTTTGTCAAGAATTACATGAATAGTTTTTTTATTTTATTTTAACAACGTTCTAAACATAGATTTAGAAATAATCACGTCGCGAAAAATAATTGGTTTTCTCTAAGGCAATCTAATTAAATTTGACGAAGCATAAATCAAACAACATTGGCCTGTTAAAATATACTTGTAGGCACCTATGTTATTCAAGAAAATCTAGCAAAATCATAATATTAAATTCGAAAATGGTAGTAAAGTAACCTTTACTACCAGTCTGATCAGTTTGTCTGATCTAACAAACAAGGCCGATATGTATGAATTGGCGTAGCGGGTGCGAACGTCTATGGGATAAATCAGGCTTGATGCCTTTAGTCGAACTCAAATCAAGTCATTTCAAATCATTTATTCGGCCATAATTTATGGTAGGTTAACATATATATTGATCCCAGAGGCTACTCACCCTGCAGATGACCTTGCTGCCCTTTTTTTGAATGTGGACAATTAGTTCATTAGTGTCGCAAGTTTCTGTGTAGTAAGTTTCTTAGTGTGCGAGAAAAATCAGTAAGTAAAATAAATAAATATCTGGGCCATTATTGCACACATGGTCATGTGACCCCAAACTTAGCAAAGCTTGTAATATGGCTGCCAGAGACTGATATACATACATATATATTTTTAAATACGTACATACTTAAATAGATATTAACACCCAGACATAGAACAAACACAAATGTTCATCACACAATTTTTAATTTTTTTTTTGATAGTAAATGTCTGGGACATTTTTTTTCCTTTTTGTTTGTTCTAGGTGGGAATCGAACCCACGCCTCCAAGTGCAGAAGGCTGGTACACTACCAACTTGTGCCGTACTTATTGTTTTTGCGTTAAGCAGTCTGTCCGGTCAAATTAGACTAAAAAATAGGGGTGAGGTTACATAAATTCCCATTAGGCTGAAAATTGGTAGGATCGTTCATTACACTATTATAAAGGAAATGTGAAAAGTCCTCATCGATCCGGCACGTGCAAAAAAATTTACTCGGGGTTGTTTGTTCGACAGGTAAATTGTTTATGGTTTAAAAAAACAAAAAAGTGATATTTATACTACCACTGAGCCTATCAATTAGTGTTATCAATAACGAGATGATTAGTCATCGCTTAGTACCTTAGGCCGCGTATTTATCAGCCGCCCCTCGTATTATGACGATTACAAATCTTTCAACTTTTTGAATCGTTATATCTAAAAAATGGTGGCTGTTAGGAAAAAAAGTATTGAGACATTTTTTATAGATAATTATCTAATCTTCAATTTTTGTTTGATCTAATTTTATGATAAACTTACCGTTTTGCTGAAAATGGCGAAAAACCCGTTTTTGTGACTTTTGACCCCGAGTAATTCTTTTTGCACGTGCCGGATCGATGAGCACTTTTCACATTTACTTTATAATAGTGTAATGAACGATCCTACCAATTTTCAGCCTAATGGGAATTTTTGTAACCTTGGATGTCTAAATTGACCGGACTATAGGCGATATCGAAAAAAAGTTGTCCATTATGATGTAGGAATTATCGTATGGCACTTGTGATTGGAGAAAACAAACGTCATCCATTCCATTCGCAATTCGATTGGCCCGCTCGAAAAAGATCATGCAGTAAATTTAGTACCTTTTCATCACGGCGGGGTAAAGGATGAGCTGTCAATTGGTTATAACCTCATTGGCGCTAGGCCTGCTGGATATGATGGACATACGGGGATCCGCAGGACAGGCCGATCTTGTAGTTTTCGCTTAGCCTAGTGCCTTAAATGTATCTCGTTATTTCACTGAACCAAACTTGAACTAAGCTAACTAATCAAAATAATAACGATCAAACCAATTCAAAGAACCCATCTGTCGCGCAAGTAATTATAATAATAATTATCTTATCCAATGAGTCCGCTCAAGATGTATGGGGAAGCGACCAAATAGCTCCCTTCAAGATAGCCCAGGATAAGATTAACGAGCGAGCGTGCAAAACGTTTAAACCCATTTCCAACTGAAATCCGACCAGTCAGTAACATATATTAGTTTGGTTTAGGGTTACCATACTATTTCTAAAAACTCAATTTTTTTGCAATATAATTATCATTAGATTTATCTACTTACAAGCCTACAATACAAACTGCGTGGTTGTTTTACATTTCATGATCGGAGTAACTGGCTTAATCTTACGTGAGTAATGACTCTCTTTAATTGTGTTAATTTTTAATTTGGGCTCTGGAAAATATATTTTTCTATAATTAATCTAAACTAATAGGTAGTTCGAAATATCAAAAGTTCTAATACACCAATGCAATCCTGATAAAAGAAGGCTGTTTCAAAACCCCACATGTATGGACAATTCTGGACATGGTAACCCTGAATTAGGGGGAGCAGAACGCTCCTGGCACAGACCATCACTTACATTAACCGAATTAGCTGGCTTTAAGCCGTTTGTGAACTGGCTAGAGCTCAGAGCCTGAATTCAGGTCATTACGGTCATTTTGCATAATGTTAGGTTAGTTCATAGGCATGTTATCTAAATGGCTTCGATTATTACGATTACGAAAATTAAAACCACAAAATGGTAGATCATCAATATACATAAATTCAAAATGTAGCCCAATAAGATAAGAATTCCATTTTACAGATTCCTTCTAGGTTTTGTGCTTCATTCTAGTAGTACGCGTCTTTTCTTAACATCAGTAATAATAATGAACAAAATTAAACCAATGTTTGGATTATAAAAAAAAAAAAACATCATCATCAACATTTCAGCCATAGAGCATCCTCTGCTGGACAAGACCTCCCCCATCGATATCCAAAAGGGCCTGTAGGAATCGGCTTGCATCCAGCGTTTTCCTGCGGTCTTTTTAGATCGTCTGTCTATCTTGTAGACAAAAACTAAAAAAGGGTGGACGTGTTCCGCGATTTCAGGGTTGGTCCCATATTAAGAGTTGTTCATAATAATGAGTGCAATATCCTTAGGCTTAGTTCAGGGTATATGTGTAATCCTATATAATATCATCCAAGTAAACGAAATTATGTATTTTACTAATTTTGGAGTCTGTTTTTTAAACTGATAGGTAATTACGCCTAAGCCGACTGTTGTACCTACACTGATTAGCTTTGGTAGTGTCATCCGGTCTGGAGTTCTTCTTCATTTAAGACTTTAATTCTTGTTTGAAAAAAAAGTTATGGAACAAAAAAATTTAAACGGTTGATTTGATGCCCCAACTGCCTTCGATAGTATCTACTCGTAAATTGCCATGTGAAGAAGAGTTGCTAGTGGTTGAATTGTACTTAAGACAATGTGGTA
The DNA here is from genome assembly GCA_949125355.1 of Agriopis leucophaearia. NCBI lineage: Eukaryota > Metazoa > Arthropoda > Insecta > Lepidoptera > Geometridae > Agriopis > Agriopis leucophaearia. Next base: position 11,678,061 of record OX421262.1, read on the forward strand.
TCTTCTTGTGGGTACGGAAACGCATCTTATAAAACTTCATTTTTCAGATATCATATTTCATCTGGATTCAAGAATATACAACTGCTGAAAATACAGTTATTTGAGCAAAAAGATAAATTAAATCATAAAAGAATATAACTCCAGCAGGGGTTATATTTTTTATCATTGTATGAAAAGGGGATCGCAGTACGTTCACCGTGTACTATTAGGACGCTGCTGCCCATCCTCCGGTGGTCCTTCGTACTGCGATCCCCAAGCCGCCTGCCAAGCGTGGGGATTATGGCAACACCCCTCTCTATGAGGGAGGCCTTGTCCAACAGTGGACGTTAATTGGCTGATGATGTGTGTATGAAAAGGAATAATTTTCTCTCTAATATTTTTTTCGAGACACCATCTTGAATTATTGTACCCTATGTCACTTCCACTATTATAAAAACGATTTAAATGACACCTTCCATGTCAAAATCCTGTAAGCCGTTTAAGCTCTAGGGCGTGCCAAAGAAACCTCATACATACATACATACATACATACATACATACATACATACATACATACATACATACATACATACATACATACCTACATACATACATACATACACACTTACATACATTAATACATAAACTTAAAAAACATCGGTCCTATTTGCGTAGTCGGGTAAAATGAGCACCAGACCAAGTAAATGCATAACTGTTGAGCGAATTGCCTCACCAACCACCACCCGCCGGTTGTATATTGTATTTCATGTCATCTTATTATCGCCCGTATCACTCCGTCACGACTATAAAGTAGAATAGTCATATCGTAGGTGGTCGCTTCGTGGCAGACACACAAACATATTTTTATTGAACTGTATAACATTTACGGCCTCATCCAACAAAACTTTATAGCGAACACGAGGACTCGAAAACACACTGTAATCAATTGTGAAACATTTTTCAGATTTATTTTTAAGGGCTTAATGGTAATGATTGCGTGTGGAAGTTTACTGTGTTCATAAATATTTTTTGTTTACACCGTTTTTCTCAAACATTTGATATTTAACGTATCCATTACTTGAAAAATTCACTTTGGCAGAAATTGGACTTTAAGCTCACCATTTTATAAATTAATTGACGATCTGTTTTGTCTCCTCTGTCATGCACACACAAAATTTAAATGAGCAATTGATTGCATTTTTTCACCAAAAAGACGATTTAAGGAAAAAAAATCATTGACCTTTCCAGGTGGCTATGGCTGGGTGTTCTAGCTGTGATTGGCTGATGATGAAAGCTATAACTTGATTTTTTTATAAGGTTGTTCATGGTTGACAACGTTTTCATGATATGTGAACAATTACCCTAAAATATTTCTATGAACATTTTTGCATGAATTAATACCTCATTGTTTGAGAAAAGTACCATACTAGTATTAGCAGTAAAAGTACTTCACAAGTAAGGCAACTAGCAATGAGCAAAAAGGCAAACATCGTGCTGTGTGCTGGGAAAAACATTTGTCCAGTCTACTTAAGTAGGCTGATTATGATGTTGATTTTGTAGCTGATGGGTAGGTATTTTTAAGTCCATTATCTTTTAATTGTTAAATATTTTCTGTAATTTACTCACAAAAAGTAAAACAAACGACAAGAGCTTAAGCTCAAAACAAAATAATAATTTTGTTATGATATGACGTTAATACAACAAGGTGTATTATACGACGTTGTTCAGTAAAATTAATTAATAAGGATAAATGTGCCAGTCATAATATTGTACGGGCGTTCCCGACATGAATGGAAGTTACATTAAGGTCACAGACAGCAGACACTTTCTAAAGCACGAGTGAAATAATTGAGTCAATTTGTTGAGCGTCGCCTCGTCTAAGGCTCGGTGACACTTAACAGGGCATTGATTGCGATTACCAGTTGAGTGATTACTCATACTGTGGTCGATGTAACGAGACTAACAAGCCAGTACTCTACTATGCTGGCTTTTGGATTATGAAGCGATCTTCAGTGAGCTGCATGGTTCTTTTCAACTCGTTTTTATTATATAATAGCTGTTGCCCGCGACTTCGTACGCGTATACTTTCATATAAACTTTCAACCCCGTTTTGCTCTTCTTGATTCGGTCCGTTTGCACAATTATTTCTTAATAAACTCCATTACACGCCATTAGGAATCTACCTACCAAATTTCAGCTTTCATGAGGATTTCGTGATGAGTCAGTGAGTGATTGAGCGAGTGAGTAAGTGTATGAATGTATTCCGCTTTTTATATATTATGTTTACATATTTAAAATTTGTACAATCGGCAGGATTTGAACGCGCACCGTTGGGTATACGCCCTTAGCGCTAGGTCTCTTTTCAGTCGGCCTCCGAATGCATGAGCTATCTTTCGTTGGTGATGCAATGTATAATTATTGCTGCCTCCAGTTTTTAATTAATTGTTAACTTTGAAATACTAAAGTGTGGAACAATACATCAAATATAAAAATCCCACACCTTTTCCTCCATTTCGCTCTGTTCTAGATATAATACTTTTTTATTATAATAGGTCGGGGAAAAAGTCTTTTCGTATTTTGTATGTATAAGTTTGTAGTAAAAATCTCATCCGTTGTACTGTTTGTATCTGGCTGGTTTTGATACCATTAAAAATATGACATTTTAAAAAAGGAATACAAAAAGAAAAAAGCAATTTCCGGCCATTTTTCAATTGTTTTTTTGTTTGATAAAATGAGTGAATCTAACGAAGAAATTCGATATATTGTGAAATTTTATTACAAAAAAGGGAAAACTGCGACACAAGCCGCGAAAAAAATTTGTGACGTTTATGGACCTAATGCAGTGTCATCAAGAGTAGCACAATGTTGGTTCAAGCGTTTTCAGTCCGGGAATTTTGATGTCAAAGATGCAGCTCGCTCTGGTCGCCCTGTTACGGATAAAGTCGATGCCATTTCTGAAAAAGTGGACCAAGATCGGCATATTAATAGTTACGACGTAGCTGAAGAACTGGGGATTGACCACAAAACAGTTTTGACCCATTTGAAAAAAACTGGGTATACAAAAAAACTCGATATTTGGGTGCCACACGAGCTCACTGAAAGAAACCAAATGAATCGTGTACTCATTTGCGACTCTCTATTGAAACGTAACGAAACCGAACCGTTTTTGAAAAGATTGATCACTGGTGATGAAAAATGGATCACCTACGACAAGAATGTGCGCAAACGATCATGGTCAAAGGGCAGTGAAGCACCACAGACTGTAGCGAAACCCGGATTAACACGTAATAAGGTGATGCTGTGTGTATGGTGGGATTGGCAGGGCATCGTTCATTATGAGCTTTTACCGCCGGGCAAAACCATCGATTCGGATCTCTACTGCCAACAGCAGATGAGACTCAAACAAGAAATTGAGAAAAAACGGCCGGAATTGATCAACAGAAAGAGTGTGGTCTTTCATCATGATAACGCCAGACCGCACACATCTTTGGCCACTCAGCAAAAATTTAGAGAGCTTGGTTGGGAAGTGTTAATGCATCCACCATATAGCCCAGACCTTGCACCCTCAGATTTCCACCTGTTTCGATCTCTTCAGAATTCTTTGGGTAGTGTTAGATTAACATCAAGAGAGGACTGTCAAAACTACTTGTTGCATTTTTTGATAAGAAGTCCCAAAAATTCTACAGCAACGGGATCATGTCACTACCTACAAGATGGCAACAAGTCATCGAACAAAATGGCACATATATATTATAATTAAATGTAATTAAACTTGAAAAAAATATGTCTTGAATTTGTTTAAAAAATACGAAGAAACTTTTTCCCCGACCTTATATAATACGCTTGCGCTTAGCCGTCAACTCCAAGAAGTTAAGCGATGATGAGGTCTACAATGGAGCACGCTTGCCTAGAAGAAACCGATTTACTCTTAATTTGAAGACATCCAGATTGTAATTATCATGGAATACCCATTCAGGCAGCGTATTCCATAGACTAACAGTTTGCACAATAAAAGTAGAATTAAAGTGCTTTGTACCTACGGGTTTTTAGAATGTTAACCATAAAGCGGTGTCGATTTTTCATGTCCACTCTGGAAGTTCGACAGAAAAATGGGCAGAAAGGAATTAAATCATGCAGATCTGATGAACACTCTGCAAAATGTATCCGATAAAAAAACCTATAGACTAGCAACTTTGCGCCGATGCTCAAGACTAAAACTACGTTGCTGATGAGCCTCTTGGCACGTTTCTGAATAGTTTTCGGAAACTTTACACTCTGTCATGTCTGTTTTTTCTACCTTTGAATCTGCTATTTCTACTTGACAATTTACTAAAATATATGAAAGTTACTAAATTAAGTACAATATTTTAGTATGATAACCATGGCCTAACACACTGGTGCCATAATAAAAGTAAAGGTTTGTCAAACGTTAAAATTGTTATGACTAAAGGGGTAAATGTTTACGGACTCATAACGGGCGGTTTAAATTACGACACGTTCGGTTTAAAACGGACGTTTAGATGGCCTAATTTGTTTGCAAAGCTCGGCTTTGCTGCTGGATTCCGGAGTGATAACGGAGGTGAGTTTTCACACGTTTTGTTATCATTCATCTCCTTCGTGATCACACAATTTAATATTATTGATGCAAAATAGTTCTCAATGTAGTTTATCTTGCCAGTTCCAGTTTATCTACACTAATATTATAAAGAGGAAAGATTTGTACCTATTTTTGTATGTTTGTAATGAATAGGCTCTGAAACTACTGAACCGATTTGAAAAATTCTTTCACTGTTGGGAAGCTACACTATCCCCGGGTGACATAGGCTATATTATATTTTGTAGCGAGGCCGAAGGCCGAGCCCACACTCGTGCGAAGCCGGGGCGGACGGCTAGTTTTTTATATTTTTACAAATAAATGGGTGCACCCGATCTTTAGTAGGAAACTGTGTGTGTATCATTAGATTGAATATAATTTATAATATGTTTAAATCCGAAAAATTGCGTGTAAACTGAGAAATACAGGGGACAAAAGTGAGGAGCAAATCTAGTTTACGTATATATTTTTGTAGCACCAACCAATGATGTAAAACTTTAGATTAAACTTCGGTGCGCCAGTTTTGGCCCAAAATATAGGCAGAGAACATGTAAAATGGGCGTCTGTGGGTCAGTCACAGTGGCGCATTTGAGAAGTGAGGCGTAACAGTATATTATATTTAGTAAAAATGATTGTTAATATGAAATCGGTTAACATTTTAGTAACATTTTATTGGTACATATCAAGCAGTGCCCCACAATTTGCTCGCAATCTTAAAAAAAACTTATTTATCTTCGGGATAAAAGAAAGCCACAGGCCACTTCGAACCAGCCTTTTTAGAAATTGAAGGCTTATATTCAGCAGTGGACGTCCTATTGCGGAAATGATGATGATGTGTTAATTCGAGATAAGCTCCCTCCATACAAATTTTCACTCAAATCCGTTTGGCTATTATGGAGTTTAGGAGGGCGACGACAATGAAACAATCACACAGACCCATACATTTGCATTTGCTTATTATTGGTGTGATTTCTGTAAATTAAAAATTGTTGGAACTCACAAAATATTATAGGATAGTAATATCTTTGATTATAGGTACCTATTGTAAACGCGCTCATAAGAGAACTCTCTTCAATGTTAACTACAGTGGTTCCTTGTAGCTTGTACTCTGAATATTACCTACTTACGAGTACATTATCAAGCAAGGTCTTGTCTTGTTAAACCGGGACTAAAACAAAAACCCTCCACGCCAAGGATTTGTATTGCAATTTGCAACGCTCGTACAAGACGCGAGTTTCTGAAGCACTCAGTAAATTGACTTTATCGTTTAAATTGTTTTTAGCAGTCTGGGAGATCCCAGGAATTACACGATGGTCCAAAGATACTGATATTAAATATGTATACGAGAGGAGAGTGGGGAAGTGTTGAACATTTTTGAGTAAAGTATAAAAAATGTGTTTATATTACGCGATATCTTCGCCGATTGTGATCCGATTTTAATGATTTTTAATGAATAAGTAGAGTTTGTAAACATGTTTTATGTTGTTAAACACTATGATCTTGTAATCAATACAAAATGTAATAGTATGTTCAAATAAACAAAATATATACCTACATATTATAAAAACACAAACAATTACATTTTAGGTGAAGGAATACGAAGTACATCACTTGGAAGGATATCAGATCAATAATTTTTTTCCAAACATTTTGTTCTTTGGGCCTATAATGGGCATATGGACAATTATCTTATCGACACTGCCCATCTTTTTCTAAATTATCTGTAAACTTGTTCATTTACATTTTGTTCAAGAAGCTTGATAAAAAATATTTACAAATACCTTTTTAACACGCTTTTATTAGCTTGGTATGTATCTATAAGGTCGGGGAAAAAGTTTCTTCGTATTTTATAAACAAATTCAAGACATATTTTTTTCAAGTTTAATTACATTTAATTATAATATATATGTGCCATTTTGTTCGATAACTTGTTGCCATCTTGTAGGTAGTGACATGATCCCGTTGCTGTAGAAATTTTGGGACTTCTGATAAAAAAAATGCAACAAGTAGTTTTGACAGTCCTCTCTTGATGTTAATCTAACACTACCCAAAGAATTCTGAAGAGACTGAAACAGGTGGAAATCTGAGGGTGCAAGGTCAGGGCTATATGGTGGATGCATTAACACTTCCCAACCAAGCTCTCTCAATTGTTGCTGAGTGGCCAAAGATGTGTGCGGTCTGGCGTTATCATGATGAAAGACCACACCCTTTCTGTTGATCAATTCCGGCCGTTTTTTCTCAATTTCTTGTTTGAGTCTCATCAGCTGTTGGCAGTAGAGATCCGAATCGATGGTTTTGCCCGGCGGTAAAAGCTCATAATGAACGATGCCCTTCCAATCCCACCATACACACAGCATCACCTTATTACGTGTTAATCCGGGTTTCGCTGCAGTCTGTGGTGCTTCACTGCCCCTTGACTATGATCGTTTGCGCACATTCTTGTCGTAGGTGATCCATTTTTCATCACCAGTGATCAATCTTTTCAAAAACGGTTCGGTTTCGTTACGTTTTAACAGAGAATCGCAAATGAGCACACGATTCATTTGGTTTCTTTCAGTGAGCTCGTGTGGCACCCAAATATTGTATACCCAGTTTTTTTCAAATGGGTCAAAACTGTTTTGTGGTCAATCCCCAGTTCTTCAGCTACGTCGTAACTATTAATATGCCGATCTTGGTCCACTTTTTCAGAAATGGCATCGACTTTATCCGTAACAGGGCGACCAGAGCGAGCTGCATCTTTGACATCAAAATTCCCGGACTGAAAACGCTTGAACCAACATTGTGCTACTCTTGATGACACTGCATTAGGTCCATAAACGTCACATATTTTATTCGTGGCTTGTGTCGCATTTTTCTCTTTTTTGTAATAAAACTTCAAAATATATCGAATTTCTTCGTCAGATTCACTCATTTTATCGAACAAAAAAACAATTGAAAAATGGCGGGAAATAGCTTTTTACTTTTTGTATTCCTTTTTTAAAATGTCATATTTTTAATGATATCAAAACCAGCCAGATACAAACAGTACAACCGATGAGATTTTTACTACAACTTTATACATACAAAATACGAAAAGACTTTTTCCCCGACCTATTATGTAACGGAATCTTTGAACGTGATTTTCATCCCTTTCAAAACGACAGTTTGATTTGAAACTTTGCACACTTATCAAGCAGCAATGACAATGCAATAATTCGTATAGTTTGTCCCATTATCCTAACGAGGATTTTCAGGATTAGCGATTATAAAGCGTGTTTTTTAGTTTTCTAAACTGCGAGAGTTATTTATCAAACTTCTTTTAAGCAGAATATTCATAATAAAGATTTTTTGTGTGAAATTAGATGAATTTCAAACCGCTTCCACTCGTAAACGAGGACAAGAGGAATTGGTTTTATAAACTACATAAGAATAAACAGTTTCACTGCAATCGATGGTACTCAACAGTCCTTGCTGCGGAGCACTCACAGCCTCTTCAGATTAGGCTACAGGGAACTATGTCCAAATTTTTGTGCGCTTTCAGCTTTAATTTAACCTTTCTCTAATGTAAGAACGTTTGACATATCGAAGCGCATGCAAAAATGGATGCGCTTAAATATTTTTCACAAACTTTTTCTGTACGTGATCGGTAATCGGTTTATTTCTGTCGTGATATTATTTAAAACCTCACCTCACCATGTTCCAAAAAGTAGACTTGGCAGAAATTAGGCATTGATAGACTCGCATTATATGCGCCTCGGCTTACATTTTTCCCGTCTCACCCGTGAAAAGCCTCGGTTATCTGCCGCGTAAGTTATGTATTTACTAAATAGTCATTATTATAAACAATCCCTAATATGGTATAAAACCTGAGACAGTAAAAAAACAACTGTTCCATAAATTTTATACAAGGTTACTCATGTAGACTCTACTATATCGAAAGGAGGTCACTGTACCCATCATTATGAAGAACTTTAACTATTAGACCAACCCTGAAATCGCGAAAAAATAAATGCTGTTCCATAAATTTTGTATGATTTGATTTTCGCTATTTCACGGTTGGCCCCACAGCAAAATTTGTTCATTATGACGAATAAAATTACCTTCTTACGGCTTATATGCGTAACCCTGTTAGTGTAGACGACCCTTTTCTTTGGAATAATGATCCCATTTTAGCTTAGCATTTCTTCTGAGTATTCTTGTGTATCGAATCACAGCTTCATAGGCCCTACGGTAAGCCTTAGGGCCTATGACGCTTAACTGTTCCCTTGCATATTCTGCACCATGTAACTTAAGTATGCATGACGATATGTCATTTTTATGACTATTTACACGCAAAGCAAATGGAAACAAACGACAAAACAAAGCGACCAACGGACGGACGGTGCAGAGCGGGACGGAGACACAAGAGCGCACTCATCTTTAAAAAAACGCCGAATGCGGTTGAAACTATAGTCGAAATAACATGCTTTATCATACGTGAGGAATACACGTTTATCGATGTGGTGTAAGGGCAGTGTGGGTAAAGCTATGATGCAGTAGGGTAGTCTGAAGAGGCTCGAGTGCTTGGGTACTCCAAAACACTCATAAGTTCATCTCAATCGCTAGCAATCGTCCCCAATAGCCGTCGAGATTGGTTATGTTGTTGGCTGTGATTGAATTCATTCGAGCGACCGCGTTCGGCCCGGAAAATTAACCCCCGAGATAAATACCGATATGTGTCAAGTATTTACGAGTACTCCAGGAGCTGCTTAACTCTGCTAACGGCCTAACATTTTTTCCTGTTGAGAAATTGCCAACGAGGTCGCGATGTTTCCTTCAAAATGGTTGCGAATTTTTGAGATGTAAACACTGTAAAGTAAGGGCTATGATGAAGAGAAACAAGCTTTTAATTAAATATATATGAGGCAAATGAATATTGGTATTCCATTGGGTTAAGATAGAATAATAATGGAGTTTCGATTACACCCGGTAAAGAGTCTGCGTGTAAGTATGTATGTTTATACTAACTTAAACCCGTAACCGCTGAACGGTTTTAAAATGTACTTTTTATCCCTAAAATAATTATGGTTACTGTAGGTTAGATTAGGTAATATCATGGGGTGAAGCTAGTACAAAATAAAATTTAAAACACATTAAATTCCATATTTCAATGCAACCTAAACAGAAAAAGCGTATGGCACCCCACTGTTTCATGCTACTACCTCTAAAACGACATAAAATAATGTAACAAAGTAGCGAGTTTACGATAAGAAAAGCCATTTAATCTTTAAACCAAATCATTACAGAATTCAAGCCATTGGGAGACAGTAGCGTAAACCAGAAGCAGTAAACTGGAAGCGCGGGAACCAAGTTAACATAAATAATACGTGGAATCATAAAAACGACGTAACATTGTACCCGGTAATGTTTTTACAGCGCCATATTTATCTCACTTGTAACTAAGCATGTGGCGTGTCATGGTTTAGCCGGATACTAAATTACTGGCAGAGCAATAACCGGCCTAATTCTCATACGATTTTGACCTGCTAAAACTCAAAAAGTGATTATAAAATCATTCGTTCTATGTTATACTCGTATTAGCATCACTGCTGGTCTGTGGAATGCGCTGCCTGAATGGGTGTTCCCCGATAGTTACAATCTAGGTGTCTTCAAATCACGAGTGAATCGGTAGCGCACGTGCATAGCATTCGTGCACGTTTCCGAATACTCATCATCATCATTTCAGCCATAGGACGTCCACTGCTGGACATAGGCCTCCCCCATCGATTACTCTTAATACTAAACAAATAATAATCTACCATTATTTTGTATTAACACTCAAAAATAAATTCATGAAAATAATATATTGTGGCATGTTTTTAACGTTGACGCCAAATACTCCTCAATATTTTTTTTATGCATTCATAGGCTCGCGTTTGACAGCCAACTCGCCTGATGTTAAGCAATGATGCGGTCTACGATGGAGCTCGCTTGCCTAGAAGGAACCGATTCACTCGTGATTTGAAGACACCCAGATTGTTTTGTTTTGTCGAAGTCCCAGCACTACATCAGATATTAAATTTTCCGGATATATCCTACAACTCTACAAACGCTATCAGTGTCCTAAAGTGTGAAATATCTGTGGTTTATAGCGGCATAAATGAGAAGCAATTAACACTAGAGGATTTACATCGACCAGACGCAATTATTGAGGTGCCGCAGTGACCGCTGCCCTTATTGTTCTTACTTAATCATATCTTCATGGTTCTAAACAGATTGTGGTTTAGTACATTTTAAGACTTAGTTAAAAGTTCAAGTTGAATGGGCACTATAATAACATTATACTGACTGGATCTATTAGAAGAATTAAAAATGTTAGTATGTTTTCTTCTTCAAAATTTAATTAAATAGCCTTTTCTCAAATATTTCATAGTTTGTTTTTAGTATACTTATACCGCGGCGTGTTGCACCTTTCTTCCAAGATCTACGAATCCACTGCCGCGCTTGCAATTAAAATAAATACTTTCGATACAAATTTCTTTCAAAATTTATCAGAAACAATTTTTTTATTACTTTTCAATTGGCAATGTAAATTTTTTGTCCAAAGTAGGCGCCAGTATTCCAGTCACCGGTCGCCATCACCAAACGTGTGGCCCTATACCTACAGTTCGAGAGCGGCCATGGTCCTAAAGTCTTTATAATATTAAGGTCTTTATTTTTTTCTTTTAATTGTTACGTACTTACTAGTTAGGTTACCTACACATTCTACCAGAGAAGCCTTGTTGCAGCATCGATGTATTAGTAAAAAAAAAAAAACTAAAATAACGCGAGTAATTAAAAATAATATTTATCAATATAAAAAACCGACTTTATCAAAACGTCAGAACTAGACCAAATTGGCCCACACAGAAAGCAACAGCTTTCAAATATAAAAAATAAAAAATATTAAAATCGGTTCACCCAATCGAAAATTCTGAGGTAACAAACCTAAAACAAAAATAAAAAATATACAGTCGAATTGATGACCTCCTCCTTTTTGGAAGTCGGTTAAAAATAAGAAACAAGCCCTCCTAATTATTTATACCCAACAAAGACATAGACTGATGCTCGCAAAGAAAGTCTTCGTGAGGCTTCTTCCTAACCTAATTAAAAATTCTATTTAAGGCAACACAAAGTTGGTAATTAAGGGGGGTAAATGTCCTAATACAGCCCGCCACCGACGCCGAAGGTAAAGCCTTAAAGTTGCAGGCTCGTTAGCAGGAATAGCTGGGTCAGACATTCGAAACGTACGCTTTGATTGGCCTCACTTTGTACCCCAAGAGAATGTAATACCCCTATTTGTACCTACGTTTTATTGGAATAGTGTCAGTCCTACAATAATATTACAGCTTACTCTGGTACAATAATAATAATCTATTAACATTACTAAGAATAATGTTAGAACTACTTAAGTTTCTATGACGTAACTTAGTTATCGTACTCCGAAGCTTCAGCAAGAAGCGTTACAAATGAAATGTTGGATAAATAATTGAAGAACAAATTCTATTCAAGGTCACGCTTTTTTTTTAAACACTTTCAACATTTAAAAAAAAACGTAATGAGATGTAAAAAAAAAAACATCTGACAACAACAAAATCTTTACAATGACATTGCAAAAGTTAAGAAAAGCAGTGTTCATGTTGATATTATGTTTTATTTTGAAGCGTGTAGAAAAAAAAAACTAATTTATTGTCTCTTTTGTCAAAATAGCACTTAATTTTTTTTTAAACGTTTTCTATCTAAATAGACCAAATCGTTTTTTTTATTCATATTTAGCAAATACCTATTGTGTCTTTTGAAATGTGCGAATGTAGTTTAAGGTCTTAACTCAGCGACTTATTTTCACACAATTATTTGGCCCACTGAAACTTAAAAAATACACATTAATTATAAAATATGTTAACAAATGAAAAAATATACATGAATGTAATGTGGAATAAATTGGGAGAGGCCTATGTCCAGAAATGGACGACGAAAGGCTAAAGAAGAAGATGTTAAAAAAATATTGTTAAGTATACTTTTTAAGTTATTTAAGATGTGATCATCATCATCATCACGACGAGGTGGAGGAGGCATATGTTCACTACTGAACATATGCCTCCTCCATCGATCTCCAAAAGAAAAAATAGATAAGATGCAATAAGTAGTGTTATTATTACTCCAAATTCGCGGAGGAAATATTCTACATAATAACGTCTAAGGGAGTTTTCCCAACTCGAAATTGTACCTCGTGCAATTTTGACTGTGGAAATGCTTACACTAGTACGTAAGCACTCAAAGTTGCAAGTTGCTCGTTAGTCGGGTCAGATGTTTGTCACCTATAGAATGTCACGCTTTCATAGCTTTGATTCAGCATTAAGCTTCACAAACAGAAAGCGATTTATGGGTTTTTGTGTAGATATGGCATCAACGTGTCATTTTTACCATACCCACTTGGAAATAACTTAATTCTTGAAAGTAATTTTTACCCCCACTCAAAAATAGGGGTGTTATGAGTTTAACCTTGTGTATTTGTGTATCTGTCGGTGGCATCGTAGTTCAAACAGCTGAACAGTTTTTCATTAAAGTTATTATTGTTTGAACGATGACTTGATCGAAAGTGCTCTTAGTATTCAATAAAATTTGTGAAGATTATCAGTTCTTTTATAAGGTTTTTTTATTATACATACTTGTTAAATTTGAAGTAAATTTCACACTTAAGAATTTACTATTAAAATGTTAAAGACAATCCAAAAATTTGACGCCTAGCAGCGTGTGAACCTGTGCCATCTAGATTTACGTCCCGAGCGTTCTAACTGCAAAGCTACGGTCACTTTTCTTTTGGCTTCTAAATTCTTGAGCTGTCCTTGCAACCAATCTAAGCGTTGGTGACGCCACCTATAATTATTGTTTCCTGCTACTTTTACTCCCAAAGCCGACTGAGAGATGATGTTTTTTACTAACTTGAAAGTAATTTTTATTAGAAGTAATATTTGTCTATGTTCATATTTCGTTATTCGAAAAGCAAAAGCAAACTATTCAACATCAACACATTATTTGAAGGGAAGAAAAATGTACCTAATTTAAAAAGGTTGGAAGAAAAATATACGTAATAATGATAAAACGTAGTAACTTTGGAGTAATTTGTGATGACATAACAAAATAGTATGTACTTGAAAGTTATTACGTTTTTGTGTACCGTTTGTGTGAACATAAACTGTTGTAAAAACCTGTTAAGGGTTTCGGGACCAACTTTTTGCCATTTTGACTGGCCATATTTAGTAAAAGAAAGACTTTATAAAAAAGTGATATATCAAACCTTACCTCAATTAAAAAATAAACTTTTCAACGAACCCAAAAAGGTAAAGCGAAAAAAAAATCGTTCCCATTCCAAATGTTAGCTACCTCTAAAATACCATATTATATATTATTTATAGATTGAGATTTATATTACAACTGTAGTTGTGAAAAATCTCATGCACTAATCTTAATAATTTTATTATAGATGTTAGAAGGTTCTAAAAAAATTGGACGGATGGTCAGACTGACGCACGGTCAGAACGAACTTATAAGGGTTCCTTGCAGGACTACGGAACCCTAAAAAGTGTTATAATATGTATTAATTAATATGTGTGCCAAGCGTGGGGATTATGGCAACACCCCTCTGTGAGGGAGGCCTTTGTTCAGCAGTGGACATTGATGGCTGATAATGTGAATATGTGTACTATTGGTGTTTCTGTTTGAATTAAATAAATAATATGATGCGTGCAGTGCAGTGGCCACCTTCAAGTACATACCAAATTAAAGGTATTATTTACCCACTTGTAAAAAATAACAACAACATTTTACTATGTTGCCATTACATCGCTTTTGATATTAAAGATGCGCTTACAGTTTTCTCTGATGTCGTAGTAAGAAAATCTTGTTTTATAACTTGGATACTCGTAGTTAAGTCGTCAAAGATATCTTGTTATTTTGTCATGTCATCTTTGTCACATATAAGCATCCTTACCTTTTAGCCCTGAAGGCCTATTCAGACTGCGTTATAATACGAATAATGTTACCTTATCCCGCACTATCGCCGTCTATCCCACGATAGATCCCAGCGTACTTATTGCTATGTGAATGCGACTACAGAATATGCAAGTGATAATTATTGTGCAATCACGAAGCAGACGAGGGATATAGTTCGAGGAGAGCCATGATGCGATTTGAGGACTAAGTAAAGCGAGGTCTCTAATTATACCAAATAAAATATGTGTATACCTGTATAGACCAATTTAATTTGATTGCTTTATAGCAAAGATATAATATAGTATCATTACTTTATAAGCTTTAAGAGCATGTCTGTAGAGGCTATGTCTATATTTTAAGCACAACTTTACATTAATTTTATTGTTTCCAAATAGGCATTAATATTTTTTTATAACCTCATTAAAAAGCTAATCAACAAAAAAGCCTATCAACGAAAACAAAATTAAATTTGTTCATAAATAAATGTTATAAGTATTTTAGTTTCATGCTAGACAGGGAGCGCACTATACTGAGCTATAACGTCAAGCCTCAGGCGCGGCATACAAATGCTATACTAGCACACGCTTTGCGAGAAAGGGATGGAAAACTACCTAAAACTTTAAACGCTCAAATCTCAGAGATTTATCAGCCAATTCAATTTATTTTTGCAGTATGAGCAATGAATTTAGTTATATTCATCGCTTAGCCTATTATTTGTAATAAACTAAACATTAGGCCACAAGCCTATTGTCTGTAACATTTATAAAGTAAAACTGTGAAACAATACTTTAATAGTAATAGCACAGTCTGAAGAGGCCTCGCTACAGTCACGAGCTTGGTTCATAAATTGAATCCGCAGATATATCGGTGTTTGTGCCGTCTCAGCATGAGGCCTGCGGTATTGGTAATGAACAAGCTCTGATATCCTTTGCTGCAGTATGACGTAATATTCAGTGTATGCTACAGCTAAATTATTATGACAATGATGGTGATAACACCATCACTACTACTAGATACTGCCATGGCAAATAACTACGCGGCATTCAATACAAGATCACTTGAAAAACTTACTGCTATAATAAGCAAGCACTTGCCATCGCTCTAATGCTCTGTTCACATTTCCACGACAATCAAACTACGTTACGGGACCTGGGTATGTCTTAAAATTACGACTAGAACCACCGGAGGACGGGCAGCAGGGTCCTATTAGTACACGGTGAACGTACTGCGATCCTCAAGCCACCTGCCAAGCGTGGGTATGGTAACACCCCTCTCTAAGAGGGAGACTTGTGTTCAACTCTAACTGGCTGATGATGTGATGTGATGATGCTACTAAAAGATAATAAGAAACTAAAGACTGATATTAATGCATTAAATGATATTAGCTATTATAAAAATTATGTTTTTTTAGTATTCACAAAAAGTTTCATCAACACACTAATGTTGATGAGACTTTTTGTGCTGCTTTCTGAACTGCCAAGAAAATAGTGAAAAAATCACGAAGGCGAGACTTATAATAAAAAAAAACTCAATAAATCTGGATAATTGAGTGAAACTGCAGAATGCAGCTGGTATGCAGCATAAAGACAAACGACCTTATCGAAACTTAAGTGCCATAAACAAGAATAGAAGACATAAAGAAGAAGCATAAACGTCTCATAGTTAATGAATGCTAATGGCGTCATAACAGACCATGCCTTATCTCGTGACGTCACTGCCGACGTCCCAACAACCCTAATTTCACCTATCACGCCGCACCACGCCGGTCGGTTGGCTAATGTTTAAACGGCTTACAGTGTTGTCAACAAGGATTTTCTTTCTCCTTTGTTATTTAAAAATCACTAATGATACCTACATAACAGCTGGTATAAAATCAAGACTGCATAGACAAGTTCTTTATGCAACTGAGACGAGTCTAGCAAGTCGCTCGTCTGTAGAGTCATCATTATCATCATTTCTGCCACAGGACGTCCACTGCTGGACATAGGCCTTCCCCATCGATTTCCAATAGGGCCGGTTGGAAATGGCCTGCATCCAGCGATTTCCTGCGGTCTCATTTAGGTCGTCTGTATAGTGATAGATAAATATGCGCGTATTTCTAAGCACCTCAAGCTATTTTACCACGTACCTATTACCCTATAGTACCCTATTTACTTATTTCTTTTTTTATGTTCTCAATTCTTTCTCCTAAATCTGTGTGCTGACAGGCGAGTTGGCGGTCAGACACCGATATATAATGAATGAATGAATAATGAATGAATTCACAAAGATAGCTTTAAGGAATTTGTGTTATTTCTGTAATTAGATATTAATTAAATGTTGCTACGCTATCACATTAGGTAATATACCTGTAAAGGTAGTTGTAAGTTTGGAAATAAAAATAAATAAATAAATATAAACATCACGCACTTTGCCAGTCTAATTAAGTGAAAAATAAATGAATTTCAATTCCAATCCACTTTATTGTTAAGAGTAGCAGAGGCGTGGGTTGTACCTTGTTTATTTGTTCTTATAGGTACAATCCGGGGTTGTTCGAAAATTGAGTAAATAAGTACTTCTTAGGTAAGCATGCTACATTTTAACCACATCACTTTCTATCAGGTAAAATCGTAAGTAAATCAAAATTTTAGGTAAAAAAGTAATTCAAAAAATTAAAAATAATTCAAGGTAGAACATGACTTCAAACGGGCAGGTGAAGGCGCGGAAGTTACCTGTACCCTATTTTACCCTTAAATTCTAGGAAAAAGTTCTACTGGTATCACAGGATAGCAGACAAAGTTGATAGGGCATGCGGTCCAACTCCAATAAATGCGTTTAACTCGGCAGGGAAGGTGCTGCACATAAATCATCACAGACCGGCCCGATGTGTGATCTCGTAAATCAGCCGTGTAAATGAGGCAGGCGACCGTGCTCGTGGTGGCCTATCTGCCATTCAGATTATATTAAACTCGTAGAGGACGACTGTTTTTTACTGGCAAGTTTAGTGCCTTTATTAACTAAACATAACACTAACACTACAAAAACAGTTGGACTGCTCGTAGACCGTTGAAGGTCTAAAGACAATCCAAAAAGTTAAGCCCTAACCAGTTGATTAATTTATTTATATTTCAAATACACTCATCTGCTTATGTCCGCTGCTGATGAGCATATTTTGTATATACTTTTGAGATCTTTGGTTACGATATAATTTATAATATCTTTATGACATTCCAAATCGCAAACCACGCGCCATTTCATTGAACCTAAACATTATAGGACTCGAAACATAAATCTGTCCTATTTACATGCGTTATAATTGCATGGAACGCTAAATAGGTGTACCGTGCACCATAATGTCTTACCTTGCACTTAATGCATACCTGTGCGGCTTCATTACGTTCTGAAACGCTATCACGCAAACCAACTTATCATAATACACTTTCTTGCGCTTTAATATTCAATTTAATAAACTGCTTTAACCTATTCTAAAGCAAACAATTTCTAATCTTATATACAAGATACATGGTAAATTTTTGCGTATGTTTGGAGTGAGACAGGGGGTTGTAAGTAATTGCACGTTCTATTAATTGAGTTAGTTGGATATAATATCGTGGTATCGGTATTTAAGCTCGCGTCATTAGCTTAATGATCGAGACTCGGGGTGGTAGCGGCTTCCGTGGATGCTTCTTGATAACGAGCGGACTAATATGGAATCTGGAAGATAATTATTTACTCCAATCAAGATATAGGTAACCATCAATAATATAGCTAAGCAGGTAAGTTATAAGGATGAAAACGCTTTAGGCGATAAGACCGGCCTTTAAGTTAAATTTTGGCAAAATACACCCAGATTGTAACTATCGTGGAGCATTCAAGAAGCGCATTCTATAGACTAGCAGTTTGCACAATAAAAGTTCGTACGGGTTTTCGGAATATCAACCCTGAAGCGGTGTCTTTTCTTGCTCAATCTGGGAGTCCGATAGAAAAATGGACAGAAGAGAATTAGATATACGTATAATGCGATATACGTAAGAAAGTGAGAAGCGAAAAGTTAAAGATCAAGCTGAGTTGTGAGCCTTGAGAGATGCCTTTGTGGACTATTAAGGGCTGATTATGATGTTAATGATGCTGTAGTTTAATATGTATATTTGGTGAGTATAATTAGAACTCTAACATAAAAACTAAAAACTAGTACAAAATCTGACGTTACACTCGGCCTATAAAACTTCGTTACGGAACGGTGTGATCATAGAATAATCTTTAGTCCTTTTTCTGAACGTGCGTTGGTACTAAGGCGAAATGGATAATCCTGAAATCACAAAAAAAACATGGAGTGAATGTTTTATTCCTATTGTTTTTTTTAAATCTTTATTTTTAAAGAGCTTCCCTAGCGAGGCGATCGGCCTCCTCTTTGACGGGTATGCCGACATCTGACGGTATCCATTGTATCTATTCTTGTTTGAAAGTAATTCTTAAATGCGGTGGGCTATCAGAAAGCCTTGAAAATTCGAGGTGCATCGAGCCAGGTGGTAAATTGCACTTTTAGAATCTGTAAAGATTATAAAATTGTCAGTATTTAAAGTGTACATTAAAAAAATGCCTCTGCTATGGTTTCCTATTGTTTATGATTCCTTCTAGGTCTAAGTCCTTATAAATAACAACACTGGAAGAAGTTAATATGACTGTTCATTATCCTTTAATACACAAAACACGTAACTGAATACTATTATTTTATTTTTAATGAATTTAAACTAGGAGCACGTGTGTCACTCCTGCTAAGTTCGAGACGGAAGAGAGTGAGCAAGACATTGTTAGCTATTTAGGATGACAATTATAATACTAAACACCTATGGAAGAGTTTTTTTTTCTATCGGTAAAAAGATCATTCAGAAATGTTCTGTCCAGCTGTATCAAACAACTCACACCGAAATGAAAACTGATCTTCAACATCCGTATTTCCTTCTCTCGTTTCAAAATGTAGCAAGTCTCTAACATAACTCTGAATGCTCTCGATTGTGTTACAATTGTGTTTATTCCCAGTTTACAACTGGCTTGCAAGCTAGACGATAAA
Source organism: Agriopis leucophaearia (assembly GCA_949125355.1). NCBI lineage: Eukaryota > Metazoa > Arthropoda > Insecta > Lepidoptera > Geometridae > Agriopis > Agriopis leucophaearia. Next base: position 11,697,674 of record OX421262.1, read on the forward strand.
TAACTGGTGCTGCATCTAGATTCTGGCATCTAGATCATATTCCAAAGGCGATTTTATTTTATGGTGCATAGAAATTGTATCTGGAATAAATTGTAACGAGATATTTGCGACCCAAAGCAAGTCTTGTACGTAAGGACGTAATATGTTTTTCATTCCATTAAGGATTTGAAATTATTTGACAATACTCTTAACAATGAAAGGATTTTTCTAAAATACACTGAAAAAAATCTGACTTTCCTTTTGAATCTTGGAAGAAGGAATCGGTTATGGAAGGCAAGATGATATTTCCTTTCTAAATGAAGAAAGGAAATCCTAAATTTAAAAAGGAAGAGGTCATCTTGCCTTCCAAAATCGATTCCTTCTTTCAAGACTCATCAGGAATGATAGTTTTTTTAGTGTAACAGGATTTTATTGTTGCACTTTTAACTACGTATACAAACATTGGACGTCAAATTTAGCCTACTTGCTGGGTTAAGCGGTAAGGGTGTACTAATCCGAAAGGGGCATATTATATAGTACCAGTCATTATGAACAACTTTTACTATTAGGAGCAACTCTAAAATAGCGAAAAAATATTAGCTGTTCCATAGAAAAAGGTCATTCACACTCGAAAAAATGTTTGACATTTGATATTTTATTCGTGATTTCAGGGTTGGTCCCATAGTATAGTTGTTTGTAATGATAAGTAGGTACTATGGAACCCTTTCGGCTTAGCATACCTTTTCCGTGTAACCCTTTATGTAATAAGCTACCGGACTGATATTTTTTTCGAAAATAAATTGAAATAATGAATGTTCAAAATTAAGGAAGATATAAGCGTTTTAATGGCTTGCTAGACATAGACCGCGCTATAATTACAAACGACGTCACCTGTAAGTACATCATACAAATTCTATACTGATACTCACTCTGTAGGAAAGGGACAGAGCATCCCTTCCTAATCCAATCAAAAGCTTTAAACACTTATAATCTCAGAACTTTACTATTTAAAAAGTTTCTTCATTATAAATAATTATAATATTTTACATTTACAATAAGCCTGTTATTTATATCAAATCAAACAAATAAGATATTGGGATGACAATTATAATACTTCCAGTGAATTTGGTGCCATCGTACTGATCTGATGATGGGGTCAAGAGCGGGGATGGTGAAAAATTATATTTAAAAAAAACTTTTTTATTGTTAGAAGTGAATCTAATAAATGTGGATTAAATTTCAGTTAAATTTACAGTGAACATTTTTTTTTGTGGGTTAGGTATGTGGAATTATAAATATCGAATAATATATTAAATTAGTACCATTAAAATAGAAGTTTAATCTTTTCGAGAGGTATAATAAAATTCATATATGTTTCAGGTTAGGATATGTTAGTAGTAAAACAAAAATACTTGATTCCTTATTGAAACTTAATGCGATGTAAAAGCGGAAGTAAAGCTAGTAGACCAGGGTCGATAATTTTTAAAACCAAAAAAAATAGCTGATATTTTGACGGGTGAATTTTCGATTGAAAATTAGGGTGCTTTTTCGATATTAATTCAAAATAAGGTGAAAAAATAAATATTTTTAATCAAATAAATTACAGCGTATTCGGGACATAAAAAGGTAAGTTTTCACCAAATTTTGTGAAAAAAACAAAATTAATGTAAAAGATAAAAATAAAAAACCAAAAACTTGGTTTTTTGAATTTTTCATATAAATTTTGAGGTTATGTGAAAAAAGTGTATCCACAGAAGTTTTAGATCTTTTTATTACCTACAACTTTGCCATTTAACTTTTTTTCATAGGACTTGTAGGTTTACCCCCCCCCCCCCCCCACTTCCCGAACTCAGATCGCCCGTAATTTATTTTTCCATTCATTTTTATAATATCCTCCTTCTTTTCTAATGGGTTTTTCATCCTACTATTTTTTTTCACTTTTTATTATTTTTAAAGGCTTCTACCCTGCCCTGGCTACCCTGGTCTATAGAGCTATGGCAAAGAAACATTTATGTAGAACTATGACAAGATGTAGATATAACCATTTCGTCCTGTACTCTCCTTACTCATTCAGTGATGGATAGGTCAGCTTTATGTGAAGTTGTGTAAGTATTTAAGAGGAAGACTGTACGACGCCGGCGCCCGTGCCCTATCCATCAAACAAGCAAGCTGGCTGATACCACCAAAGAAAGCAATAATTACATCTGTCAGGATAACAATGTACAAGACTACCCTAAAATTAATTCCTTTTTTGCTTGTCTTTACGCATCTCAAAATTCATCATTCACTTCCTTTTATTCTGAGCCATAAATCTGCTTAAGGAAGTTGTATATTCCTTTGAGTTTTCAAAGATTCATGTCTTTAGTGCAAGGCAGGATATTTAAGGTGATGATTGAGTGGCAGCTTGACAGCCGTTCGTTAACGTAATGGTGCCTTGGCCTTTAATTAAGACAGGTAAATCATTTGGGGTAATACTTTCTTAGGGCCAAAGTCATGTTGTAACATCACTTACACGTATTCAAAAGAAAGTTTAAGCTTTTACTTGAAATTGAAAAGAATAGAAAAGTTCAAAGGTATAAAATGACATTTCACCAACATGCACTGGATAAGTTAGATAGTTTTAAAATATATTTATGTCACAATACATTTTTATACATTGGACATCTCTAGTGTTAATTAAGTCTTAGATGTACCAAGAAATAATAAATAAATACGCTTTCAAGCTCACCACTTATATAAACTTATAGCTGGTGAGGAAAAATAATTAATAAGTTAATAAGTTATACTTCAAATATTATTATGTTTGTGGTTATCAATTAAGTTTACATTATAATGTGTTAGGAATAGTATTACATTTTAACTGGTGGATTAGGGCCCATTCTCTCTTTCTGTCTCTCTCTGAGAGAACGCCTGTATCCCAGCAGTGATGATAATGATAATGACGATGAACTAGAAAAAAGGCGTATTCTGTAATTTTCATATAAATTTAATTATGTTTATATCTTCCTTTATTCGGATAAATTGACTAGAAAACTTATTCCAAGTAAATATCACCTTAAAGTAATTATGATTAGTTAAACCTCCACACAATAGAGAATTATCAAAATTACTACTTTGGGAGTGAAGGGAATTCCGTCATTAGAATAATAAAAAAATAATAAAATACCTACATGGTATATATATTTATATTTATTTCCAAATTACCTAATTTCTTAAAATAATACCTTTCCAATTTATTTTAACTTTTTAAATAAAAATATACGCTGTTACTCTTACTGTTCCGGTGACTTGGTCGTCTCGTCACTCAGTTTTATTTATTATTATTACTAATATTATAAAGAGGAAAGATTTGTACCTATTTTTGTATGTTTGTAATGAATAGGCTCCGAAACTACTGAACCGATTTGAAAAATTCTTTCACTGTTGGGAAGCTACACTATCCCCGGGTGACATAGGCTATATTATATTTTGTAGCGAGGCCGAAGGCCGAGCTTACACTCGTGCGAAGCCGGGGCGGACGGCTAGTTTATTAAAAAATCTGTAGTCCAAACTACATTTCAATTTACGACGAATAATAATTAATATAATTATCAATAAAAAACCCGACTTCATAAAAATGTCAAATCTGGACCAAATTTAAATGGGACCACACAGGAAGCACCAGCTTTCAAATAAATAAATAAAACCATCAAAATCGGTTCACTCAGTCAAAAGATCTGAGGTAACAAACATAAAAAATAAAAATAAAACAGTCGAATTAAGGATCTCCTCCTTTTTGGAAGTCGGTTAAAAATCAGTAAGTACGCGCAGACAAGCCAAGAGCCGCTAATAATGTTTTTTTTTAAATATTATTTTCCAAATGAATTCACTGTCTGTCAGCTAACCAGACCCCAACAATAACAATATTTCACGCGTGTACTGATCCTCCATGCGCCGTTACAATTACATTTAATCCGGACAAATAAACGACCAACGGCAAGTAAAGGTACGACCAGAGTGGTGCGACGCTAAAAGCTTTGTATAAAGTATGCCTAGTAGTATGCCTAATGTATGTCGTATATCATAAACCTCAGATGGCCGGTGGCTCAGTTGGTAGTGAACCTAACTTCTGTGCTTGGGGGCGTGGGTTCGATTCCCATCTAGGACAAACATTTGTGTGATGAACATTTGTGTTTGTTCTATTTCTGGGTGTTACTATCTATTTAAGTATATATTTTAATATATATATATATGTATGTATATCAGTCTCTGGCAGCCATATTACAAGCTTTGCTTAGTTTGGGGTCAAATGACCGTGTGTGCAAAAAAAATATGTCCCAGATATATGTCCCAGATTAGACAAACAAGGGAGACATGCTTGAATACAATTATAGTTCGTAATTCGTATTTAATTAGTCTCCGTGTTTTACCCACTTTTTCACTTTACTGTCACTTTCACTATAAAAAACCGTAAAAGGGCAGCAAGATTGTCTGCAGGGTGAGTTCGACTAAAGACATCAATCCTGCAGCGCAAGTACCATCTTTATCGATCGACAAATTTGACAGTTAAATCGACAATTTCAATTAAATGCCATAGAATCGATCATATCAAAAGCTTTTTTATCAAATTTGTCGATGCACAAAAGCTTTTTTTATCAAATTTGTCGATGTACTTGCACTGCTGATTTAGGCCTGATGTGTTTGCACTCACCACGCTTGCTTACGATATTTCCCTTGTTTGTCTGATCTGAACGCGTGCCCGATGGGATTTACCGTCGGCAACTTCTCGGGTCTTTAACTAGTGTGGATTGCCAGTTGCTAGTGATGACATAAAAGTTTGCTTCTAGACAACAAAAAAACTTGCAATGGGTCTTTATCACTATCAGTATGAGTCCCTGGGACTCACCAAATACGAGGCGCACGCGCACATCCACTCAGTATTTCGTCACTTGCGTCACTACATGAAGGTAGTGAGACGAGGGTGAAACTAACCGCTAAAACATACAAAATGTGGTGGTTTAAAATATTGATATACGTCCTTGGAACACAGGAAGTGTTTAAGGGTTAAAACATGTAAGTAATTAATTATTCTTACGTTTTATTTTTATTGTACCACATTCCATTCATACACTGGGCAGTGTCAGATCCATAAGATAAAAAGTCCTTACGATTTTTTATGAACAAAAAAAAAACAGTTAAAAAACAGAACGTGATTTTTAGATTAACTGATAATGGTTTCAAAGACAAGAGCTAAACCAAAGACGAAAGGCTGATGAAGATAAATGGAGCCGGTCCTGGGTTGTTGTGTTTAACAAGCTAAAGTTCGGCGTGAGGAACATTTAACATGAATATTTACAAGGTTATGTCTGTAGGCAACAAGGAATCAATGTCAATTAATGCATACTTGCCCATCCAGCGCTGTTAGGGATGCCGAACTAATCGGGTTAGACGCTCGATTTGGTTTAACGGACTGATTAGGAGGTAGAATTCGGAAAAATATTTACAAAAAAAAACTTGTTATTTCAGATTTTTTCTATCGTTAATAAGTCTCTGCAGGCTTAGCGCGTACTATGGACAAATTGTCTTTCCACCTTTTTTATTCGCTTGAAAGCTAGAATACGGATACGTTTGTCTCTTTTTCGCGGGATAAAAAAAGGTAGAAAGACAATTTGTTAACGGCCTATGTTAGGCCTGCTGCCCTAAAAACTGTGACACTAGATTTATTCACTCAGCCCTCGGGTATAAACTAACTTTATCATCATCAGTCTATATTAGTCCACAGCTGTACATAAGTCTCTCCCAAAGCACGCAGCTATCAAAACTAATTTGTTTACATTTATATAGATTAAAAACGGGCTGTTCCTAGCCAAAAATTATATAAGTCTTAGTAGCTTGCTCTTCTTTTACGCTCGTAAAGTGAAAAAACAATTTCTTCTCAATTACGTAAACTTTACTGCAAGTGAATTAATTTTACACTGACAGTTATGCAATGTTGCCAATAATTATTGAGACTGGATTTGGCAAAGAATTTATCTTCTCAGAAAGCTTACATTGTGATTATACCCAATTAATTATCGGGGGATAGTTAATGGAGAGAGCATGAGTCCTCTCTTTATGCTCCTCATGACTGAGATTTAGTCATTCTCATGTCACGCCCCTCCCTTCATCACTCGCTCTTTAAGTATTTTGCGTTATCTTCCTCTATACTTGGCGATATGCAGTGCATCGTAGAAAACTGGTGCGAATCTGGTTTTGCGTTTGCCATTGACTTTTCCTGTGACTATGAGCTTTTAAGGAGCCCTCTCACATTTTTTGATGAAAAAGCAATGATAACTAGATTTTTAGCTTTCTGATTCTGTCAAATAGAAAGCTCTATAGAAAACATTTTTTTTTGTAAGATCCGTATTTTTTATTGAAAATAACGACTTAAAACTCAACAAGGTAAACTTATTTATTACCTTCAATTCACAAAACTAGTTTTTCGTAAAACTTTTGGAGGAAAAGTTTGAATTACGTTAATTTAATGACAAAAATAAACAATTTTAATGTTATAAGTTCACCTATATTTTTTCGTTTTATGCTCGAAAATCTAGATAGATATAGACCTAAACTTACAGTTGAATTTTGTAATACGGCCCTTAAAGTTCATCGCTATCTTTTCTTTCATTATGGATGAAGTACTTTAAGATACGTTAATATTTTGATAAATTTAATTTACTTAGATATGTACCGTTGTAATAGCTCGTAACCGTTTTTGTTCCATTCACGATTGAATACTAGTAAACAGTCACACTAATACTTATGAATGCATAAGATTGAGAGTATGCGTGTTCCTATTTTTACTTGTAACGGATTAACGAATTTGGGAGTAATTGAACAAAGAAGTTAGCTTATACCCTGGTTACAATAGGTACATAAGCTATATTTTGTATCCGCTCCTGTAAAGCACTGTTGCAGCTGCTGTAAAACCGGGCGGTGCAGCTAGTTCTGAGATATTTTATGTAAGAAATTTATCAGCTGCAGCTAACAAGCCTTAGATATCTAGGCTGGTCCATTTCCTCATAATTTATTTAAATTGCATCCATCAACATAAACATTTTATGTATGTAGTCTATTAGCAAACGTTAATAACGGTATTCTACTATTTATTGCTTTCGCGACACCAAGTTAATTGCTGGGTAATGGGAATCGATAATTATGTTAATTTATAGTTCAAATATCTAAGTGATGAAACTTGATATTCCTATTAAAATGTCCATTCATTTTATGAAAATGAAATAGGCAATTGTGAAACGAGTATATGCGAGAAAGCCTGAGGTGGAAAGACGTTGTGCTAAAGAACATGAAAGTGTAAGGTTTCCGAAAATGATGTTGAGAATAGAGCGAAATGTTGGAAAAAGTAACGAAGGTACTATTATGTAGAATTCATTGTCGGGAAGAGAGAGAGATAAATAATAATTTGTCGTCCTTTACAATGTATGTATATCTACACTAATATTATAAAGAGGAAAGATTTGTACCTATTTTTGTATGTTTGTATGTTTGTAATGAATAGGCTCCGAAACTACTGAACCGATTTGAAAAATTCTTTCACTGTTGGGAAGCTACACTATCCCCGGGTGACATAGGCTATATTATATTTTGTAGCGAGGCCGAAGGCCGAGCTTACACTCGTGCGAAGCCGGGGCGGACGGCTAGTTTCACATAAAGATGAAGGTAGAGCTAATTTTATTTAATTATTGTTGTGTATATTTGATAGATACTCTTTACTCACACCACAAAGTATATACACACAACAACAGCTTAAAATATAGTGCAACAATCGGCGGCTTTATCGCTAAGAGCGATATCTTTGATCCAACTTTAGAATGAAGAGGATTCATACATGAGGTAGGGCGGGGAGTCCAATAATGAAAAAAAAAACTGATACTTATTAATTGTTGTTTTTACAAATCAACAAAAACAACTTATTGTTGTTTTGTTTAACTATTGTTATTGCTGGGTTTTTGCTCACCTATGTGTGTTTTCATGGGTATAGGTATATATATATATATATTTTTGTATAGCTAGGCTTTTAACCAGAACCCACCTGATGTGGTGGTGTAGCCCATAAAATGGACGGTGAGGTATGGCACAATCTGAAGATTTCCATGTATCCAAACTATTTTATCGTAATTTTTGTTTATTCGGGTTTGGAGTTGCAACACTCACATGTAGGTAAGACTTTGTGAGGAGTTAACTTACGTAACTTTAGATAAATCAAGTTTATGTGACATCTTCTGCCACACTAGGATTTATGTGCCTGCGAGAGCGTCTAACGTATTCGATAGGTAAAACTATTTGGGAAAGTAAGAAGTTTTATCGTATAATATACGTTCATTTCTCTTTGTGCATATATAGTTCGCTTATCGGTTCTGACATGAAGTATGTAATGAAAATGCTAAAGGATTTTACTGGTTTCTGAATATGCGTTTTTTATGACTGAATGGGTTAGTGTTTGAACACAACTCACCTTATGCTTGCCCACGAGGTGCCTATTCACTGAATAGGGAGTGCCGAGGCATAGTGCATTCCAGTCCTTGGCATTTCGTATTATATAGAGTTTTAGAAAAGTTCTGTGCAGACTTTCATGGCGTTTGTCATTTGAGATATCTGTTAATATAAATATGTAAAAATTAAATTCTGTACATTGGTAAGCACATCACTTGAGCACGGCTGCACCGACTTGGGTGTATTTTTTATGTTTTTAATAGTCCGTAGAAGGTTTGAAAGGAAAAACAGAGAAGTCACCCGGAAAAAATAAAAAAAATGTTTTGTTTTTGGGATTTTTCTATGAACTCAGGACCATAACTGAAACAAATTTATTTAAATTTAGATAGGACAACGTCTATCGATACAGCTAATTTAACTATAATATTGTAGGTCTAGACTGAAGTTTTTTTCCAGTAACAAAAATTGTTTTAATAATTATATGATTATTGACGAAATATTTAGTCATGGTAAGATTGTGGAAGGAACTCCCGATATTTCGGCGCAGTTACATGCACAACGTTCACGGGAAGAGTGTTTTAAAAATTTTGTAATTCTTAAAAAGTTATTAGTTTGCCTAACGTAAACAAAGTTTCTAGGCGTCACTTTTATGCATTTTTGTAAAGTTTGTCGTAAAAATATATCGGTTTCACGAACGTAATTCCAACTAACGACACATTCTCCGAACTGATAAAATCTGCCAGATCGCGTAGCTTCTTCCATAAATCATTCAAAATTGCTCAGCGACCAAAGTAAACAGCACTTTCACTGGAGCCATAACGATAATTGTTTGAGCTTTAACAACTCAATAAGTATTTTAAGTTTTTTTAAGGCTGAAACCCGTTGCAATCTCTGTTTTTGTCCTTAAAATACGTTCTACTGTTTTTTTTCTCCATAAACGAGTGCAAAACAAAAAATACACCATATATACTCAATTCGGTTTTTAATTAATATGGATGGTTAAAGATTTTTTAACGGCTATTAAACCACACAGAAGCTAGATTCTTCTTCGAGGGTTGCAAAACAGCCTTGTCTTTCCTTATGTGCAACTAGTAGGATGACAAAACAAAAGCATTTCAAGTATTTCAACTTAGTATTTTAAGTTAAGTAAATAGCTTTAATTCACTCTAGTACATTCTGCTAGCGTTAAGCAGCACAATATCTGTTATTAACAGTGCCGTAACTAGCCTTTTATGCGCCCGGTGCGAGCTTCTATAAATGCGCCCTTGAAAACAAAACTTGGTTCTGGTGTGGTCATTTCTGCGCCCCTCCAGAGACTGCGCCCTGTGCCTGGGCACCGCTGGAACAGCCCTATTTACGGCACTGGTTATTAATATTAAAAAAATGCATTGCGAGAAAATCTTACAAAAAAAGAAACTATATTTAATCTCAGTGCAACTTAACCTTTACCGTGCCGCATACGTGACTCAATTTGAATATAAAAAAAACCACCCCGAATTTAAACACAAAGAGCAATAATTAGGGCCGATAATAAGAAGGCATTTATTCCACGTCGCCTGCCTATGTAAATGATTATGATAATGTAGAATTGGAGTTAAATGGAGCAGAGTTGTGGAGTCATGGCTGGAGTAAGCATTCGAACGCGATTTCCCTGACACGGAACCGGTGTACTGACAGCCGTGATGCAGCAAATATAGATGCGTGGTACAAGTCACGAGCGGATTACTTTTTTATGCTGACGTTACCCATTTCCGATTTATGGGACAGTAGACAAGGAAACAACAAGTTAAGAAGAAAACAATTGAACTTCAATTGAATGAATTAAAATTTATCTGTGAGCGCTGGGACCAACCATAGTTACTAAGTGGACAATGTTCAAAATTGTTACTTAGTCCAATCTCATGATTATTTTCGCTATAATATATAATTACAATAGAAACAAGCAAAAAAATGACATGACATGTAACACGTGCATTTGTACGACATTGAAGTGGAATTACACTACAGATTCGTCTAAGAAACGGTTTTGATGATGATGTCACCTGATGTTAACTATCTACTTCTTTCTCCCAATAGGTTGTAGTAGTAGGACTATTTTGCAGGGGTACGCCTGGGGAAGTACCACACCTTTGCCAGTTATTCAACCGCCAAGCAGTAGTGTGCAAACACTACTGTGTTCCGGATTGAAGGGCAATGTTTCCAGCGAAATTACAGGGCATACAGAGATTTGACATCTTATATCTCGGGGTGACGAGCGCAGTGCATTGCCATCCAGGGTTTTGAACTGTTGAAGTTCAATATTCTGAGTGGCGTTGAGCTGTTATGGGCAAGCGTGAAGAGCCATCAGGCGAACGACTTCGCTCGTCTCGTCACCCAGTATTATAAAAAAAAAACTTGCTATTTTTTTATTTTTATTTTTTGATATTGACTTGTAATGTTGGCCTTTTGGCCTCTACAGATGGACCGGACTAGTTAGCGAACGCAGAGTGCGTTCGGCATAACTTGATGGTTTAAGTTTTTGGGCGACTAGCACAAGGGCACCTCGAAGGTACGAACCTCGGCTTGGGCCGTCGCCGGGGGTGGGAATCAGACTTGCCCAGGCACCCCAGAAGGGGTGTGCCCTGGAGCCCTAGCGGTTTGTTGAACTGAATGATTATTTGGAGAGAATCTAACCGATCTTCTAACAGATCCCGAGGGTCTACGATCCCGCCGGCGGGATCGCTGTGTGTGTGTGTGCCTCTGGTAACCGACGCCTGTACCAAAAACTGAATATTTCCTATTGCTAGGAGCAGTCGGATCGGGCGACCCCAGCGCCGCCGCTGTGACGACGGCGATGGGGTCGTCCGGGTCGCCCAAGATGTCTCTAGGGCGTCTACGGAGAGGAGGAGGGACTGTCACGTCTGTTGAGTAGTTGGAAGCTTTAACTACAAGAGGATTTGGGTGATGAGGCGCCGCGTCAAAGTAGCGGCGGGAGATATACTTAATGTATTGAATCATAGATGGGAGTTCAACATCGCAGTGCAGATCGGCGTTTCGCATATACCAGCTAGCGCCGACCGCTCTGCGTATGAAGCGGTTTTGAATGACCTGGAGTTTGTCCAGATCGATGCGGGAGGCGTGGGTGAACGCCACAGAGGCGTAGGTCATGACGGGGATTGCTATTTTTTTCGTTTTTTGCGAGTAGTAGTAGCAAAAGGCCAAACAAGAAATCAATAATTTGTAATATTAGTAATAAGTATGTTAAAGGCGCGTTACGTTTCACCTAATGAGAAACACGTCTTGTTTTTTAAGTGTCTTGTTTCATTTGCGCTTTTGGTGTCATTGGCGCTATTGGCGTGATTCAGAACGAACAAGTTGAATTACTTAAATCAGTCGTCACTAACCCGGCTAGCTAGTTTTAAATTACAATTATTATAAAAACAACACACACAAAAATAACTATGCCAAGAAAAACAACATTAATTAGCGAAATTAAGAGTAGCCTTACAATTTAATAATTAAAACACTTAAATACAATTATTTTTTTGCACTGATATTATTTTTTTATGCACAACGTGGCAATGCCACCAGCATTCTGGGGACCTTTCCCTCCACTAATGGTCTTTTAGTTAAGTTTTTATATAGTTATTTTAAGTTTTAGTTAGTATTTTAAGTTTTCGTTAATTTTCTGTTTTATAAGTTGTGCATAATAAATTATTTTCAATACAAAACTTAATTCTACATGAATAAATACGTTCGTGTGTATTTCGTAACTGCATCAGAAGTCCACGCTGTCTCTCGTGTCTTAGACTTTGATCAAGAATATGTACTGTCGTGATATTTTAACTAAACGTGGGCGTCAACGTTAAGTCATATTTCAGTCTTTTGTGTCGAATCTCTTTATAGCTTGAGCTATTCATTACCGACTTATTAAATAACGAGCTTCGGCTTGCAGCTTTGCTTATACGATAGAACATTCTAGGTGATAACGTTTGTGTCATATGACTATAATGTGGTATCACGAATATTTGATTTTATTATAAGAGCTTTATGAATACTTATAATGCGAGCGATTTCAACATCTGAACGAAAATTACCTAATAATATTTTGAATGCAAAGTTAGCTCTGTCTCTTTGCATATTTTTAAGGAGCGTTCAGTATGTATTGGTAGCGCGTCCAGATAGAATAGCTTATGCTTGAGTCTCAGCTGGACAGAATTTTGAATTTAAATCGTTGCTCTGGGTCAGAATGTTAGATGTCCGTGTGTGTCGTTTGTGTGCGTTCCATGGCATCCCCGACACAGGAAATCTTAGAGGGGAGCTTACAGTACAGTTTTATAAGTGTAAGTGCTATACCTATTTTCGACGATTATTTGATAATATTGATAAAGAAATAATAGTTTACATAATGTGCGGAAAAACTAAAGAGTTGACAGACAAACAAGGTTTGTCTAGCACAGATTTTGGATATTAGTAAATTTATTAAATTATCGTTAAACCCTGGAAACCATCAGACCATCTTCGATTCCGTCACCTAAACCTTTCACAACTTTTTATGATAATAAGATGCGTTAAGTTGAGAAACTACATCAATCATTTCTTAAACGGCATCTATTTATATGACATACAATTAAAATTTAATAAATTGATAATTTGAGCTGTTTATTTATCTACTCGCATAACCATTTTCGAGTTAATATAAAAACAATAACAACGTTTAATGGTTATTTTATTGAAATTTCGTCAAATATGATGTTCACAGAAAGCCGAAAAGGTTTTAATTAATTAGTCAGTGTTTAGAGAGTGCCACAGTCGTAAAAATGTTTTATAAAGTTTTGTATTTGTCTATTTGGGTTTTTTGTTATTTGGAAATTGTTTTCAATTTGTTAAATTACGAATGCATATTTTATGAAAAAAGTCTTGTCAATTTTTTTATTCATGTTATTCGATCATTTTATAGTAGGAAACCCGTTTTTTACAACCTTTCTTTCTAAAACGTCAAAAGCTGAGCTGTAAAAATAAGTGCTTATTTTTTACATAATTAAAGGCACTTTGTTTGCGTTGATCATAAGGTTGCTTTGATATAAGATTACATATCAAAAACGACATGCAAATACATACATGATCCTAAACAAATGACTATAGACCCACAATAGAGCAATTTTATGTTAAAAAGTCCGGCCCTACAAACATTTCCAAACTCTACGTTTCATATTAGCATGTTAGTTGGGAGTTTGGGAGCGCATATCGGCTCGAATTACAGCGCAGCAGCGGGCGTAAAGAAAACCAATAGCCGGTTCACGCCAGCGGTTTTATTGAAAAGCTTCGTACGCGCTATTTTTACAGCCTTTTCACAATCACTACAGTTATTTCAGTTTTCTGCTTGCGTGCATTTTACTCGTAGTTCGTTCTACCTCATGTTTGTGAGAACACCTGCTATCGTTTTACCTTTATGTTATTAAAGCTTAGTTTGAGAACATTATATCTGACTATTTATGAATAGCTATGGTTTGGTATTCTAGTTGTGAAAAATTTAGTTTTTACTATGTAAATACAGTCTTTCTTAAAGGGCTAACTTAGCGCCTAATAAGCTACCTAACAAGTGTTTGTTTTGTTGAAAATTACAGGCTTAGTGAAAAATAAAATCAAATTCAATTCTGGTACTGAAAATAAATATATATTTCAATCGGCGAATAAAGTTCGGATATATAAACGTTTAAAATTATCGATCAGATTAGGATGGGATGCTCTGTACCTTTCCTGCAAGTGAGTGTCAGTATAACTTTTTTTTTTTTTCTTGATTATAATGCTTATAAGACAATGAATAATCAATACGGCATCCTTTCGTTACACTGACCAAAATAAAATAAAAAATACATGGGAATAAAAGTTTCACAAAAATCGTAAAACTTTTTTTTCTGTTATTGGCTTTGCCCGTGATTAAACGAGTACCTATAGGTATACAATTTAAAAAACCGACTTCAAAATTAGTAAATACGCAATTTCGTTCACTTGGTTGACACATATTTTTGCAGTTATTTTAATTTAAAAACCAAACTGCTGAACCGATTTTTATGAAACTTATAATATGAGACCCACCAAACAAATTGCGTAACAAAAATAAATAAATAAACATACAGTAGAATTGTAAATCTCTTTTTTGAAGTCGGTTAAAACTAGTAGAACAACAAAATAAAACAAAGAGGTTATCCAGTTAGGGTGTGGGTCGAATTTGTGTGAAAATCCAGAGCTAAATTGCCACTTTAATTACTAAATACCACCAATATATATTTACTACATTACATCTTTTATCACTTTACTGACCAATAAATAGCTAGCAAAAATATTGTTTTCCAACTTCTAAAGAAAACTTAACAGTCTCAACTTACCTACAAGTATAAGCGAGTGCTTATCCAATAGTGATAAAAACAACAAGATGCAACACTTTTTAAGCGGCTTTTATAGATTACTAAAATTATGTTGTTTTTCCGTTTTGTATAAAATAAAAAAGCTCCACAACAATCATTTTCCAAAAAAGAAAAAAAACGTTTGCAGATTCCAGATTCTGATTTCCTAACAAATTCCATAAAACAATAGCGCAGTAAAAATGCACTAACATCAAAGGTTCAGACATATTGTTTCTTCCTTTATTATACCGTTAACTGCGCATCAAGAATCTCCCGCCCGCCCACGGCTGGTGGGCAGCCGTCACATAGATCCCGCTGCGTGGTCGTGTGACAACGCGGACATGCTTTATGGCGCCTATAAAAATATAATGGCTTGGACTGTTTTACCCCAAGAGTGCTATATAGCTGATAAACAGAAAGACACGCATTTGTAATCAAAATTTTTATTTATGAACTTTGTGCCTTTGATGCAATGTAACATTTTGTTTACTGGATGCCAGTAAATAATACTGTCGCCCTTAACATACCATAAACTGACACTACAAAAACAGTCTAAAGTTGAGACAAACTCAAGTGAAATATTATTTTTTTTCATATATTCTTGTTTTTGTTTCAGGTAATGATCATAAAGGCTCAAGATTAAACAGGTTTCTATTTAAATTATAATTAGATCAAGATAACACGAAATACGAAAACTCTCGTAAGTAAAATACGTATTAATTTACATAAAAATTTGAATTGTCTTATAGAAATTTGTATAGAATTTAATACATTTACGCACGTAAATATTCATGCTTTGTCCACTAGTTTGACAACAGTTTCAAAGAATCACAGAATATAATTATGATATACAAAAAACAAATAGCTCAGACAAATGATAAAAAAACGGTTTTGACTTTAGAAGCAAGATTAATTTAAATAGTTAAAAAAAAAAAAAACATGAAATACTGTTTTTCGCCATGATTATGTAAGTGAAACACCATTATAAAGCCAATAAAAAGATAAAAAAGCGAGAGTACAGTACTGTTTAAAATGAGTATTTAAGATCGTGACGCCATAAGCGGACGCCATTGCAAGTGTTTTTGGTCATAAGTGTTTTTGTACAAATACAAAATTAAAATAATAGGAAATCGGGAAATGGGGAATTGGAATAAGGGTATCAATATAAATGAATCGGATTATTTAGTTCCAATGAATCGATATCATTTAGGCAAGCGTGTTCCATCGTAGATCACAACAGCGCTCAATATCTAGGTATCTTCAAGGCTAGAGTAAATAGATTTCTTCTAGATCAACGAGTTCCATCCTCGGCCACACCGTCGCTTACCATCAGGCTAGTTGGGGGCCAAACGTAGAACTATACTATACATAAAAATTGGCGGTCAAACGCAATCCAAATTATTGAAAAAAGTTTAAAAGTATATAAATTCTAGCTACTAAACATTTTCTGTAGAAAGAAGGTATTTTTTTAATAGGTAGTAGATGACTTAATCGGAGAAGCAATTTTTGAAAATTAATTATAATGCCATTTCTACAAAATTCATAGAATTAATACTCTACCTACTCTAGCCGCTGTTAAATGTTTGCTTGCTAGGTATTTATATTATACTCTAGAATATTTTATAGCTACGTCTACGAGAGGCACTTTAATAACGGTAATGTTGACTTGTCTGCCTTCAGTATGACTTCAATATCGTACCATTAATAAGGCTATACGAAATCAGCATTTCGAATGACTCTACATAGAATGAGCTCATTTTATACAGGGCTTAGTTTCAAATTCAATCTGAAATCTTATTTAGTGTTAGAGTGATGAATATTAAATTTAAATCAGAACTTTAAACCTGGGACTATCAATTATATCATTGTAAAGCTTAGTGATTAATTGTTAGGTACGATTGACAGTTTCAAAGAACACCTAATCCATGAACATCGATTCAATCAGCTTGTTTTGATTAATAGTGAGTTAAATAATAGTAATACTTATTAATGTTTTTCTCAAATTATGTTATTTAATGTATCCATTAATTTGAAGAACACACTTCGACGAAAATTTCAACCTTTCTTAAAAGTAATTTTTTGTTTCGTCTAATATCTTATACGTGCGTACAATATTTAACTCAGAGAGCTTGTAATGTGATCATTATGTTGAAAAACTTCTTTGAGCATAGTCGACCTATCCGTGATACTCGAATAGACACCACCGAAGTGTTTGCTGGTGAGTTTTAGCCACCAGCAAAAAAATTTGATGGCGCCTATTTGAGTAGCACGGAATGGTTGCAGTGTGAGTGTGATTGCAAGTGTAAGTATGAGTGTTAGTGGGGGTGTTATTAGGCGTAAGTGCGAGTGGGAGTGAGAGTGCGAGTGAATATGAGAGTGATTTTACCCCCAAAGAGTGTGTGAGGGAGAATGTGGATGAGAGTGTGAGTGATAGTCTGAGTTCGAGTGTGAGTGTGAATGTCAATATGTTTTGAATTTGGTTGCATAGGTAAAGAATACAAGCATCATTGCCTAATATAAAAAAAAAAAGTACTATACTAATTTCATTTTAGTTACTAGCATTGTTTGAGTACAGCATTGCATTTGCACCAACCCCCCCCCCCCCCGCCTTTTTCGAAATCATTTAATTAATAATATTAAAAAATTAAAACATCGAGCCATAAGTATCCTCGAGTCATACATATTTTTGCTCCCTTAAAATGCAACTCTAAAAGATACAAAATAAGCTTAGTAATTGTCTGGAATAGCAAAAATGCTTGCATCTCCTTTAAAAAGGGATCTTAAAAACTCCGGTATACATTCTATTTTAGAGCTTATTATAAGTGCCGCCTGTAAACATAAACTTATTTAAAAGCTAGCAGAAATTACATAAGAACTTTAATTATCTCCACGTACGCTCAGTAAATAAAGCTAGCTTACTAAAGTACACAGACGACTAAGCTACATGAACATATTTCGTTTAATTTTCTTCTAAGACGCGTCTAATGATACGGTCGTACTTCGTCGCCTAATAGGCTAATAACAGAGCGTCTAGTGAAACTAACGTTGACTAATAGCAGTTAGACGCACTTTACTCCTCTAAAAGCTTTTTAAGTATTCAGCGGCGAAACTTAGCAGGTATATAACTAATATTACCCAGTATCTCTACCTTGCGGGCCAGCGGATGCGACACTGTTTAATTATTAAACTTATTTAAGAGTTAGTAGCCGATTTTATAATAGGTACATCCTGATATGCTATTGAGTTGAAATCGCTGTCGAAAAAAACTGTTTCTTGGCTCTCTGGTTATTTTCATGCTATAAAACAAGAGTCAAAAACGAATATATTTAAGTTTTTATATACAAATGTTTTTATATACTTAACCATGTCTGATTTGTTGTTTGCATCATCGCTTAACATCAAGCGAGGTGACGGTCTAACGCAACCCAAATTAATTTAATAATAAAAAACTTTCATCCCCTATATACCTATATAAAAAATGATACAACAACTTTTGCTTATAAACAGAAGTCTAAGTACTATCTTTCACGTTTCTAACACTACTTTGAAAAACTTGACAAGGTTGTAGAAAAAGTTTGTTATCCTACTTGTTTCAAATATGTAGGGATATGCAAACTAAAAACTTAAAAAATTATGCTAATATTTTTAAATTTTACGAAAAAGTTAGATTAGCTCAGTTTTTTTGGTGTGAAACTAATAAAATAACATCTCAACGCAAAACAGAATTTGTCCATACTCGAACTCAAAAATTGTATTCAAACGACAACTGCCTTCTTGCCTACAAAGTTTCATCAATATCGGATCAATGATGCGATGTATATTTATCCAACGATAACTTTATCGTTGGATATTTTATATTATATTATAGCAACGACGACTTGTCCCATTAGAATCTGCGACCCCACTTCGCTAGGTCAAAAAATTACACATTTCCAGTTCTGGCGGTTCAAATTTGTGTGAAAATTAGGCACCTAATCAAGCCCAAAGCACTTAGTTACATCTACTCGTGTATTCAAAACGCACGAGTTAGCTACTAAGTTGCTAACCTATTTCATTACTCGTTGCATCTTCATGCATAATATTCCAGATTTTCCAAAAAAGAATCGAGGTAAAAATTAACTGAGAATAATGGTGTACTGTCTCCTTGCCAAATTGCATTAATTTCAGTTCAACCGTTTAGTGGTGAACGAGTACCAAAAAGAGACACAACTTTCGAATTTACAAAAATGTGATAAATCTGTAAGTAGGTCAATAAAAGTTTTCTCTACAACTTGTTCAATTACCACGAGTCTACCCAATCTTTGTTTAACAAGAACATGGAGATTCAATGGATGAATAGGTATTATATTAA
This sequence comes from Agriopis leucophaearia, assembly GCA_949125355.1. Classification (NCBI taxonomy): domain Eukaryota; kingdom Metazoa; phylum Arthropoda; class Insecta; order Lepidoptera; family Geometridae; genus Agriopis; species Agriopis leucophaearia. The sequence goes on from OX421262.1 coordinate 11,716,859, forward strand.
GTTTCAATTATGTTAACCGGGAGATCTCCGAGCTCGGTAAGCGGCGGATCAAAGTCTGAGTGGATTTGCGAAATAGTAAGGCGATATTACTAAACTGTGATTTAGGGCGAAGGAAGAGGCTATAACAAGATTTAGGTTGGATTAGAATCTAAATGTATCTTGCCTACGCATAATATAAGTTATGTACTGACGTAGATTATAACTAGTACTTAGGTAAGAATTTCTTAGCTACCTACAAGTATGAGTCAATCCTAAGCTTAAATTGTATATGTAATAGCTTTATTTATAATTACCATAAATTTAGTCTCTAGAGACTAAAGATAAGGTTTGCAATAAGTAATATGGGCTGTATATTAATGTGATAGTCTATTTTGTGACCAACCACAACGTACATTATTGCTGCACCCTTTATGTAGGGTATATAAGGTCGGGGAAAAAGTTTCTTCGTATTTTATAAACAAATTCAAGGCATATTTTTTTTCAAGTTTAATTACATTTAATTATAATATATAAGTGCCATTTTGTTCGATAACTTGTTGCCATCTTGTAGGTAGTGACATGATCCCGTTGCTGTAGAAATTTTGGGACTTCTGATCAAAAAAATGCAACAAGTAGTTTTGACAGTCCTCTCTTGATGTTAATCTAACACTACCCAAAGAATTCTGAAGAGATCGAAACAGGTGGAAATATGAGGGTGCAAGGTCAGGGCTATATGGTGGATGCATTAACACTTCCCAACCAAGCTCTCTAAATTTTTGCTGAGTGGCCAAAGATGTGTGCGGTCTGGCGTTATCATGATGAAAGACCACACTCTTTCTGTTGATCAATTCCGGCCGTTTTTTCTCAATTTCTTGTTTGAGTCTCATCTGCTGTTGGCAGTAGAGATCCGAATCGATGGTTTTGCCCGGCGATAAAAGCTCATCATGAACGATGCCCTTCCAATCCCACCCATATATACACACAGCATCACCTTATTACGTGTTAATCCGGGTTTCGTTACAGTCTGTGGTGCTTCACTGCCATTTGACCATGATCGTTTGCGCACATTCTTATCGTAGGTGATCCATTTTCCATCACCAGTGATCAATCTTTTCAAAAACAGTTCGGTTTCGTTACGTTTCAATAGAGAATCGCAAATGAGTACACGATTCATTTGGTTTCTTTCAGTCAGCTCGTGTGGCACCCAAATATCGAGTTTTTTGTATACCCAGTTTTTTTCAAATGGGTCAAAACTGTTTTATGGTCGATCCCTAGTTCTTCAGCTACGTCGTAACTACTAATATGCCGATCTTGGTCCACTTTTTCAGAAATGGCATCGACTTTATCCGTAACAGGGCGACCAGAGCGAGCTGCATCTTTGACATCAAAATTCCCGGACTGAAAACGCTTGAACCAACATTGTGCTACTCTTGATGACACTGCATTAGGTCCATAAACGTCACAAATTTTATTTGCGGCTTGTGTCGCATTTTTCCCTTTTTTGTAATAAAATTTCACAATATATCGAATTTCTTCGTTAGATTCATTCGTTTTATCGAACAAAAAACAATTGAAAAATGGCGGGAAACTGCTTTTTACTTTTTGTATTCCTTTTTTAAAATATCATATTTTTAATGGTAACTAAAACCAGCCAGATACAAACAGTACTACCGATGAGATTTTTACTACAACTTTATACATACAAAATACGAAAAGACTTTTTCCCCAACCTATTATTATACTATGTACCTACTCTAAAACATCTTTTTATCAGGAGAATGTGCATATTTACAATTAATTAAGAAAGTAATCTTTAAGCTTCGCCCTTTTCAAAGAAGTGAAATATATCTTGTCAAATTTAGGTATCGAACCTATTTATTTATCTAGTGGCAATATTGTCGTCTATTATTTTTCTTCAAATAAAAATCACCATCGTAAACTAAAAAAAATTACTCAATTTATCTCATTAATCATATACATGAGATAAATTGAGGTTTTTATTGAATATAAATTTAGACGAAAACTTGAAATATGCCAATCTAATGATTTTTACAAAATATCATTTTTTAATCAAATGTTTAATACCCTGGTAAGATAAATGTAATTTTTGCGCTTTTTATACACAATACAAGCGTAGGCATGATACCCAAACAAAATATTTTAGTTTGCACTTGGTTTGTCCATGCTTCGAACTGATGGTTTCGCAAAAAGGTGCTAATTTGCATGATTTCCAATACAATAAATATTATTCATGCTTCTTATGGATTTCAAAGAAAATGGACCACTGTAAGGTCAAATTATTCATGGCCAGTGCTGCCTTCTAGAGCTGAATGACATCAGACTTGAATGGTTCATGCGAATATATGAATTTTATAAGCTTCTCTCAATATTCAACTACATAAAATCATGGAATATTCGAATACTAAAATGGCAATCAATTTTTTATACCTAATATGCAACTCCACGGATACCGTGGTCCGTGTCTTTTGTTATTCAATGTTATAAGGAAAGAGTTTACTACGCCGAAAAGGGTTCATTATACTCATCTCTTACTATGGGACCAACACATAAAAAAAATTGTTCATGATGATGAGTATAACGGATCCCTTTCGGTTCACACACGGTCATCTGACTCCAAATTAAGCAAAGCTTGTAAGTTGGCTGATATACGTACATTATCTATATTTTAAATACATACTTAAATAGATATTAACACCCAGACATAGAACAAACACAAATGTTCATCACACAAATGTTTGTCCTAGATGGTAATCGAACCCACACCCCCAAGCACAGAAGGTAGGTTCACTACCAATTGAGCCACCGGGGCAGTCAAAATCTTCATCATCATCATAATTTCAGCCATAGGACGTCCACTGCTGAACGTAGGCCTCCCTCATTGATCTCCAATAGGGCCGCTTGGAAGCGGCATGCTTTACTAGAGCTGCCTTAAACACTTCATGTATCCTGATAAAGTCCTTCATGTCTCCCTGACAAAGATGCTTCAAATTATCAGATGTGGTTGCACCCGGGATGACAATACTTAAAGGACAGTTAAATTTTCTGTGATAAAAAGTAAAGCCCTCTAATTACATCCATGCAAAAATCACGTGGAACGGTTGCTCTGTTTATGCATGAAAGAAAGACAAACAAATCAATAAACCAGATAAAAAAAATATATGAAACTGACATGTTTTTCACACATTTTGTTTATATGACACGGGAATTACTCACGTATGATAAAGTCGGTTACTCCGACTATAGTTTCAAACGCATTCGGCGGTTCTTTTCAAGGCGCGTGTGCGACTTCGTCTCGCTTGGAACTCAACTATAGTCAACAACTAGATATAGTCGGAATAACTGGTTTAATCATACATGAGTAATACCCGTGTCTAATAAATAGAACTTGTGAAAACTATGTCAGTTTTCATGATAAAAAATCTCACTAAAGTTTAAATGACTTTATCAATATGAAAGCTTGTTAAGCTATTTATAAGTATGATTTTCACATATAACACAAAATTATATATTGTGACAAAAATAAACTCGTAGATAAATTGAGTCACTGGAACTGTGGGAGGACGATCGGGAAATGAAATGAAATAGTAAGAATACTTATATTTTAACCTTTGCATAGTAGGAAATGAATATTCGATAAACACACGTTATTTTATAATTATTAAAAAATAAAAAATAATATAGTAAGTACCATAATATTATGAGTAATACCAAAAACCTTACTTATCCACTGTGAAAGTAGTGTATTTTTTTAAATACGTTTTTTTTTAAGGTGAATAAGTCCGCGTTTGACCACCAACTCGCCTGTTGGTAGTTAACGTTAAAAGACGAGTTTAGGAAATCACACTACAATGAACCTTATCTATTTACTTAACGGGTAACTGGTTCCAGTATCAGAATAAAAATATCTCTTAAAATCATCGATATTTTGGCAGCGGAAAGGAAACCGTCGCGAAGCGCTGTGCAGCGAGCTTCTGAAACATAATTTATTATAAACATTGATTTATCTATGCATCTCGCTTGATTTAACATATACGTCGGTGGATATAAATGCCTACTTAAATACCGGGTGACTTTTTTTTACCGACATGGAAAAAATAGTTTCGAAAAAAATAATTTACTAGAATATACTAAATTAATTATTATTTTAAACGTGGTATAAAAGGGAGAGGTACTTCTTAATTCATAAGCGGCCAAGTGCAAGTTGGGCTCGCGCACTGACGGTTCCGCACCACCACATAAATTGTTAACTACTAAAGTATAAAAAAGTAGTGCAAAAAGACATCTTGCCCTGGCATCCAAGTACCGACGCCACCCGACGTTGCTTAACTTTGGTGGTTTTACATTAGAGCATAAATATAAAAATACATTTGCTGTATGGAGACCCCCTTTAGTATTTTATTATTATTTCTTAGTTAATCCGCCGTAACATTACATATTCTGTGCTAATGTCAACTGGCTGTCTATTACTGTTCGAAAGATAGAGCCGTTAAAAGGTAGAACGGCCAGACAGACAGATGGCCAGACTGACAGACAGACGGCCTGACAGACAGACAAGCGGACAGATAGAAAGTGTAGGCTTCGTAATAGGGTCCCGTTTACACCCTTTGTATACAGAACCCTAAAAAAGGAGAGAAACTTTTTAAATCAGTCCGTTTTTTTTAATATAACTAGGCCAATTTTAATTCATTAATTTTGTAAACCGATTTGTGTAGGATTTTCAAAACTTAAAAATTGTTCAACAATGACAGGATTCATTAACTTGCCTCGCTTCTGTATAAAACCACAAAACAAGGCAATAACACGCCATAAACGTGTTATAACACAGTAACGATCTTCTTCTTCTTTCGAGTCGATGTTTCGTGGCTTCGCCGAAGCGACGTAGCGATATTAAACGAGGCAAACCTTAGATGGCACTGAAGTCGTCTTAATGAAAGCAAAATTTTGAACCTACTTTCAGTTTCGTACAGTATAATATTCTAAAGGCGTGTAGGTAAGGTTGTAAGTTGTGTGGGAATTGCAAGTGACAGTTGCAAATGTAAATTTGTGATTGGGGCTTGTACGCCGCGGGGCCCCGAATAACGAGCCCCAACTGCGGCGCCAGAGATCTTTAACATGAGAATCTTTAAAATAAATATAGAATGAGAGCTATTCCGGGGTTTCCTTCCCGTACGCTTGACTAGATATAGTAATATAAGGAACCCTTATAAGTTGGTTCTGTCCACCCTATTAGAACCTGCTAATGTCTATAGTTCTTTAGGTAACTACATGAAACTTTGCTCAATTATAGTTATGGTATAGATCTCAATTTTAAGAGTTTTGAATAAAATAAAAAGCATATTGAATTTAAATTCGTCAAATTCTTTGACCGCAATTGTATGGCTTTGGCAACTGAACCTTACCATACGCGTATCTTCACACGCTATTAAACCATGCTTTAGATTTCGTTGCGATTGCCATATATCGAGTCAACAGCAAAAAAAAAAAAAAAACATCGGTCTGAAAACTCTTATTAAATGGCAAGAGACACTGCTTATTTATCACGCTAGGTGGCGCATTATCACTGGGGCTGTTTTACTGTCAAAGGTTTCACCAAATTGAGAAAACCTTAGCGAAAATAATATGAACTAAACTTTCAAAGAGGTCACCCTCAAAAAGTACGGAATATAGAAAAGTATGATCATTGACATTGACATTTATCTAAGCTGTTATGCGTCTGGACCCGGGTATGTCCTAAAACTGTGACCAGAACCACCTGAGGATGGGCAGCAGCGTCCTAATAGTACACGGTGAACGTACTGCGATTCCCAAGCCGCCTGCCAAGCGTGGGGATTATGGCAACACCCCTCTCTATGAGAGAGGCCTTGTCCAACAGTGGACGTTAATTGGCTGATGATGATGTGTGATGTGTTATGCGTCTTGTACACTCAGTTGCACAAGCTGAGAATGATACACGTATTATGGCTCCAGCTCTCACTCGCGCGCCATTGTTTTAAGTTGATCAGGTTACTAGCACCATGTGCAAGACGCATTAGTCTATCTTGCAATTGATATTTCAAGTCTCCTACCTCGATTAAGTATGCATGATCTACAGAATTGAATAGATAGGTGCAGTCAATAGATTTCCATAGTACAAGCAAATTGAATCTGGGTCTTGAAACTGTACCTTACTCATATATTATGTGCCTAAAATATATTATGTTTAAAGTATCCAGTTTTCGGTAACAATGTATTCCTACAGAATGCCTTTGAACTTAGTACAAAAACGCTTCCATCAAAAACATTTCCCTGTGCATTGTTTTATTTTCAGGCTGTTAAACTTTATGCAGAGGATGATGAAAACAATAATTATTAACCATATAAAAAAACCGATTAAAAAATTAGTGTTTTTGATTAAAAAAAACACTTAGCCAAAGTCAATTAAATTTATGCTGGATAACCTTGAGAGCTTTTTCTGCATAAAAAAAAAAGAATTGCAAGAATTGGTTCACAAATGGCAGAGTAAACGGAGTACATACATTAATAACTATTAATATAAAAAACGACTTCATAAAAAAACCCAGTCGAATTGAGAACCTCCTCCTTTTTCGAAATCGGTTAAAAAACTGACTGAATTTATAACCTTCCTCATCCTTCTGAAGTTAGTTAAAAAGTAATGATACTACAAAAATTATCAACACTCTCCGCTTTAAACAATTCATACCTCAAATGTCAGATTAATCTAAGGATTTTAAAACCCTGTGTACACCGTTGATTGTGCGAATAATAATCCACGAGCTCCGTAGTCCAGCGCCAAAGCCGAGCGCAAAGGAACAAAGCCTCCAATTACCCAGGCGAGCACGCCGTGGGCTCTTAGTGAATAATGAGGCTGCTTATCCCAGAGGATGACGGCTTCACTAGAATTGTTTTTGAGTGGGACTGCGGACCACCCGAACGCCACTCTAGGGCCGGGTTACACGTTTCGCCATCTCGTTACACTGGGTCAGGCTGACATGGGAGTTATATAGCCGCATTGCAGTGTTTAAGAGCACCCATGCCACACATTAAATATTTCATTTGTTTTTAATAGTAATATGTTAATGTTTCATTTTGGAGGAGATAGAAATATATTTTTTGTATATTTTTGATCTTCTCCGCCATAGAATAAAATATGAAACTGAAACTAGCTCTATTTATCATTTGTAATATTATTCTAAAGATAACAATCAACCGGTTTTTACAAGCTTTTCCAAATAGCTCAATTTAACTTGCAATGTTTGTATGTTTGGAACGGTCAAATCTTGCACGATGAATTAGAAATAATTCCTCCAAACAGATTTTGCTGACATTTTCCATACATCTTTCATTCTGGTAAAGATATAATATGCAATACTCAATATTGTATAATTTTTTTTAAAACAGCTGCTTATATAAATATCATCAAATCTTTAATTATTTATTTATTTATTTTATTTTATTAAAACGGTTACACCAATTACATCAATTAAATCATGAGAATTACATTAGATTAATTAAATAATAAAAATTTCAATAAAATATTAAATAATTACAATAAAATTATCTAGTCATGCGTTAATATACAATAATAATAAAAAATAATAGCATAATTTATATATTAAGCATCATTTAATTTATTAGTATTTTAAAGTTGCCTGGAAGAGATCGCTTATAGCGATAAGCCCGCCAATTGTTTCACTAGTTTTTAAGTTGTTTTTTATGTTACCTACTCTGTACGTATGTAATTTTAGTGTGAACAATAAACAGTTTTCTATTCTATTCTATTCTATATATAAGCTTGTTTAAAAAAGTGATTTTTAAATAAAAGCTTGTTACTCAGTGGTTAAACTTCCTTAAAGTCTTGAAAATGTGTGGTAGGTATAGCTCCGGTCGGAAAGCAGGCTCTTAACCTACACTTAAGCAGGGTTCCCGCAGAAAACTGAATCTGCATTAGTTCCAGCTTTAAACTGTTGTGGTTATTGTGGTGTGAACACAATAGCATCATGACTAATTTATAAAAACTGTTTACAATGTTACTATATTATATTAGTACTATTTTACGGTTTCAACGGTTAACAACACCGACACGAAATGTATACGCATTGTAAAAGATTGTTTAAAAATGATTTTTACTTTTTATTGATATAACTAATTTTGAATTTGAGCAAAAAATACTGGCTGGCGATGGCGTCTGCTTATGACGACACTCCATGTCTACAGTATTAAACTTTCTGCAAAAATTCCAAACAAAACAGTGTTTGTTTTCAAACTCGTGACATTCTCTCTGATTGGTGTTTTATATATTCCGAGTAGCTTTAATATGGGGTTATACAAAAGGGTTGTTAATAGAGTCTTTAAGGGTTGGCAACGTATCTGTGATGCCTCTGGTGTTGCAGGTATCCATAGGCGACGGTGATCGCTTACCATCAGGCGGCCCGTTTGCTTGTTTGCCACATATGGCATAAAAATAAAATATCATGGCGGATTGCTGCTTTTGATATTTTTAACATATATTTAATAAACACAATTCTCGTTTTTTTTAAACAATGAAACTCTTTTTTAGGATCTTTCTAACCTATTTAATTATTTTAAATGATTAATCCATGATTCCCTGTTACATGCATACCCGGTGCAGCCACCTACAACAATAAAACAAAACATACGACAATAATAATAAAACAACAAACCACAAAAAAGCAACAACAGCAAGAACAAACACAAAAACAAATGAAGATCAAGAAATAAAGTTATGAGGGTGTAACTAAAACGGTTGCTTATGGTTTTTATGTGGCACTATATAGTTGCAGCTTTGATAAACAATATTCACTCTAATGTTTGTAATTCGAATAATTATTAACAAAATAATAACTTAATATTAAGAATATCTTGTGTTCTCTCATATAAGTGAATGTACAATTCTTTGAGAAAATAAATATCGTAAACCAAAATATAAATCAAAATCACTTAAGCTTAAGAACTGCTCTATAATTCTTATAGAACGTAAGCGCTCTGTTTTAAGTCCTGCACATTTTGTCGCTGCGGTCACTACGTCAACACAGTTTGCGCCCTGCCGCGCTCTTTCCTTCACTTTGACATTTTACACAAAACAAACCCACCGTCGCAGAAGCCTTTTCAATGCAGCGTTCATAATAATATACCTTTATTTATTTATTTCAGCCGTGGCCATCCCATTGCAGGGTCTCTCGGGCAAAGGTCTCTCTTCCTTTCTTCCACTCCTCTCTGTTCTGTTCTATGGTGTACCAGTCTGTTGCGTGGGAGTCAAGCTCGTCCCGCCATCTTTTTCTGGGCCTTCCAAGGGGTCGTATGGCATGCGGCAGCCATTCTGTAGTGGTTCTAGCCCACAGCTCATCCGACATTCTACTTACGTGGCCGGCCCAGTCCTACTTCAGTTTACCGGCTTTTTCTCCAACGTCAGCGATTTGTGTCTTGGAGCGCAGTATATATTAATTTAAAATAAACTTTATTCTATCAAACAAACAAAAAAAACAAACGTTTTTTCTAACGAAATTAGCTAACATGAAAAAAAAAACCTAACACGAAAAATTGTTTCAACGTCTTGTGAGAGAGAAATCTTTTATTCAAGCTAACATTCGCCATCAGCAAGTGTCAACTAAGTTTACTAGTTTATGACAATGGGGTAAGTTCAAGAGATTATGATAAGGGTGGCAATATAGCAGTTTGTAAAGGAAGTTTCAGGTCCAAAGATAGAAGGTCCTAAACCAACAAAATATGAAGCGAGATTTTAACATGTTTACCGAGCGCGCCAGATTTAATATTATTAGGGTCAGGTAGTAATTAAATCCTTGCCTATACCTAACCCTCAGCTTGTAAGAATCTTGGTTAGCTGGTCTGCATGGTAATGTGAAAATCAGATAGGATTACTGGAAAATGCCGCTGTAAAATACCGTTTAAGCACCATTTTATTATTAATTTTATGATGTTTTAGAACTTATAAGAAATTACTGCAAATCCTGGTCTAGAGAGACACCAATCAAACGGTACTTTCTTGAAATTAGAGTGTCTTTACTCATGTTTTTTATATCTTTACTGAGTCATTTTTTTTAGCATTATTATCATCTGCAGTAGTTTGTAAAAACTTGATCAATGCCTTTCGCAACCAACCTTTCGCTAGGTTTTTGAACTTAATTTTGTAGCTGGCTATACGCTATAGTGATATATTAATAGGTATAAACTGTTTCTATTCAGTTCTTATAATAATGTTATTGCAGCTGTCAGTGCTAAGAAATTAGGACCGGGTAATGGTGTTGATTTTTATTAGTTGAGTGAAGTTTTTCAAAGGATTTTGAATCAGTACATACATAACCACAAAATCACATTCAAGCAGCTGTTTTTTTGAAGTGAAAACTTCTTAAGGCACGTTGAGCACTTTTTAGTTGACCAAAAATCATGGAACTCATGGTACTATTTTAAAACAGCGCCATCTCTTGTAGAATAGGTGAATTACTACTTAAGTTTTCACTTCCGACGTGCAGTCCTATATTTTTTTTTTTTTTTTAACCAACATACATTACAATTCATAAACTGTCATCAGCAGCGTATCTTTAAAAAAATGCAAAAAAGAAATTGAATTGGCAACTGCCAATGTGGCGCTAGAATAGTACCATTTATTTTGAGAATTTAAACTCAATACAATTAAAAAAAAAAAAATAGACTTGAAAAAAATCTCAATACTTGACAGTAGCAAATGCACAAGATATGTCATGCCAAAATACTCTCAAGAGAATAGAAAAAAAAAAAAAATATAAACAATGAAAAAACTCGGGCGTTTTAGCGCCAACATGAAAAAAACATCATCTCATTGTATTATTTTCCTAAGCTTGTGTATTTTCGAGTATCACTCGAAAATACATAATAATTGTTGATTAATATTTATTGTTTTTGGACGTGCTCTAGTGTGGCAAGGTGATTTAACGCCGTGAAACATCTATTTTCTTGTTGTTTCCAAAGGTCCATAGAAGCCTCTTGTAAAGTCTCCACCACTTTACTAGGGCATGACTTGGACTCGACCGTGACCTACTTTGTTTGACTCTTATATTTTTTTAACTTGCTATTAATTTATTACTTGACACTGGCAAATGCACAAGAGCTTGATGCCAAAATCTAACAGACGAAAGAGTAAAAATAAGATAAAAAAAACTCTTATCTAAAAAAGTGTGCTAACGCCATCTGAAACAAGTTTCTAGTCAACCTATAGTCACCCCATCGTGAAATAATGATCAGAAAATAAAATATACTGACCACCTACACCAGTCCAACTTAAAATATTTCAGTATACGCTGTAAAGATGCCATCACATTATACACTCCGTTTATGTGATTTCAGACTTGTTTCGTCGCTGTTCGCAAAGAAAAATGATGCTATTTATTTTCTTTTGCAGAAAAACACAAAACTCAACTTTGGATTCAAGTGCCATCTTATGTAGGAATCTGTTTTATCGGCCATGAATTATTTTTTTTACGTTTACACTCCGCTTTAGGTGTGACGTTAATTTTCTGCAAACACATTAAAGGAAACTTTAATGCTCCCTTTAAACACGATATATAAACACAGACAGTAAAACAAGTTCCAGCATCACTGAGATGTGCAAGGTATAAGTTTACACGATAAATATGTACTACACTACCCTTTAATATGCCGCAACCCGCAACAGCGAATTAGACGCAAGGTTCGGAACAAGTCTGAGATATTTCGAAGTTTGGTTACTGCACGTATTATATTGTATGCTGAACGATGGGACTGAACAGCTCCCCATGTTTTATTGTGAGTAGCAATTCCTTGACACAAAATTGCGAATTAAAAGAAAATTCACGTTTTTATTACGTCGTATTTTCGGTCCCTGGCAATTCCGCCGTTTAGTGTCAGTATTTAAATGTTCCGACATTTTGATATTTGATAACGCTTAAAATACTTTTGAACTTTTCCTACAATTTTGAAGAAACTCAGTCTGTGACGTTAATCTAAGTGCTGTTTTTATTAAGCTCTAATGTTTTCTTTGAATTTTTCGGTCAGTGCTCGCCAGGTTTTTAATATTTTATTTGTATGTAAATGTTAATGCAAAATCAGAGATCCGCAAAGTAATTTAACGAGAATTAGTGGCCCAGTGGACCCGTGGTCGGGTGGTCGGGTTGCCGGTCGGGATCAGACATGTGGGACGCGACGCATTCAGGCGGACGCAATTTGTAGTCCATTTCTCTCTCATGGTTTGCAACAACCCTGTAGATTTATACGAAAGAGATTATTAGGACATCTTTCAACATTTCATGTGTGTCAAAACAAACGTGTACTAGAATGAAGGACATAACTGGACTTGGCGTTTGCTTACACTCGTCAGGGACTGCTATAAACATATATGTTAAGACAAATTTAAGATGTACAGAATAGCCACCTGAACGTAAAATCTGCAGAAAACAATGTCTTCTGCGTTTAGATGGTCATTACTACAATGAATCATAATTTATAAGTTTTCCATTGTTTATTTCAGCCAAATAATACAGCAAAACAGTGTCTTGTGTTATAAACTCGATTAGTTAATCACTTACGTAATACAAGAATAAAAAAATCACATGAAAACGTTTAGTGTAGCAAAAACAACCCTGTGTTCTGACTGAGGTTAAACATTGCCTCTGTCTTTGTTATACCTACTTACTAATATGATAAAAACAGAGAAATATTTTTCTGTAAGAACTAGCTAAATGCCTGTGATTTATTACGCGTACGGTTTGGTCTTGGCCAATATATATTTCTAGCTGCGCCCCGCGGTTTCACCCGCGTGGTAATGAAAATCGATGATGATGATGATAAAAAGTAGCCTATGTTTTAATCTAGGACATAAACAATGTTTGTTCCAAATTTCATTCAAATCCATCCAGCCGTTTCTGCGTGTTTGAGTAACAAACATCCATCCATCCATCCATCCATACATCCATCCATCCATCCAAACTTTCACATAATATATGATACTAGCTGCGCCCCGCGGTTTCACCCGCGTGGTGATGAAAATCGGTGATGATGATGATGATGATGAAAAGTAGCCTTTGTTTTAATCCAGGACATAAGCTATCTCTATTCTAAATTTCATCCAAATCCGTCCAGCCGTTTTAACGTGAAAGAGTAACAAACATACACACTCACACACACACTCACAAACTTTCGCATTTATAATATTAGTGTGATTATATATAGTTTGATATAATTTAGATTTAAGTATTAGTTTTTAATTATTAATTTAAATTATGTAACATTTTCAGAGTTTGATATATATATATATATATTAGTGTGATAGTGTGATTTTCAAAAATACTTTCTTAGTGCTCACTTACGTTATACCTTGCACAAAATTTCATTTTACTAGACCTAAACCGCTGTAGGCTATGCGATATGAATGAATGAATTCCTTGCATTGGTATTCGGATGTCAAACCCGGTTATATCCTTCACCCTTAGTTATGGAGTAAAGAATTATGGCGAAAGAATTCATTGGAATTATTATCTCTTTTTCGATTATAGTCCATTTGCAACCTTTTATTTTTTTTTATACTCAAAACAAAAGTATGCCATGAAAGATAAAGTTTGATCTTGGCTGACTTCAAGCTTGAAAATTAAAAAGAACTGATCAGTAAACTGTTAAAGAATTTTAATACAAAGATGGATAAGCGTCTTCGGAAAGTCGCGCTCTCGTTTCCTCGTTTGTAAGTTTGAAAAATTGTTGGGCGTTGTTGAAATTTTTCCGCAAACTTCGTCGGCCACTTTGTTAATGTATCCAGTTGTGCATGAAATAACAAACGGTGCAAACTAGTGGGATTAAATATCGGACATAGAATATAACACCTATCGACAGTACTAAAAAGTTTAAAAATGAAGTATTTTATAAGTACATAACAGGTAGCATTTATAAAAAAACACGTATTTATAACTATTAAAGTAACAGTTTAATTGATCCTTTGTATGAATGTTACCTTTTCACGATGCGACAGCTGAGGAGATCTTGAAAAAGAGGTAGTGTGTGTTAAAAAACAAATAATGAATAATAATATATATACTTTGCGGAAAATATATATCCTCCAAACCGGAACACAGTAGTGTTTGCACACTACTGCTTGGCGGTTGAATAACTGGCAAAGATGTGGTACTTCTCCTGCAAAACAGGCCTACCACTAAAAATAGCAGATGGACAGGATTGGGATTATTTCATTCTGTTTTGTATGTATATTGAATAAAAGAAATGAAATCAAAAAGTAAGATAGGTATAGGTCATTATAGGTGTGCGTAAAAGCGTTTTTTGTTTTAACAATCTTTGACCACACTGAAGCAAATATGACATGAATGAATCCATTACAACAACAGTCCTCATTAATCTCCTTCCCTCCCTTCAGATCTCCTAATTATTGCAATCATTTGTTGTTTGATTAATCAGACGGTTGTTCTAACTAATTAATTCAGTTTTTTTTATGGTACTGAGTGGCAAGACGAGCGAAGTCACTCGCCTGATGGCTCTTAACGCTTGCCCATAACAACTCAACGCCACTCAGAACTTTGAACTTCATCAGTTCAAAACCCTGGATGGCAATGCACTGCGCTTGTCACCCCGAGATATAAGATGTCAAATCTCTGTGTGCCCTGTAATTTCGCTGGAAACATTGCCCTTCAATCCGGAACACAGTAGTGTTTGCACACTACTGCTTAGCGGTTAAATAACTGGCAAAGGTGTGGTACTTCTCCAGGCGGACCCCTGCAAAAGAGTCCTACCACTACAAAAATATAGATAATGTTACCTATTAAGTAAGTGTTACTTTTTGTTTTCACGTGACGTCGTAGAGGGTAGAAGTCAGAGAATTAATTCTCAAGTTTGCAATGATTTCACGAATATAAAATTATTGTCTACTTGCTGCAATTTTATCACAATTTTCTAGTTTTTCGATTTTTGTGAACGGAGTTTTATATTTAAAAAAAATGTCATCACCGCCTTGCAAAACTTTATCAAGATTGATACAGCTGTTTAGCCGTGATAAGGACAGAGAGACAGACAGACGGCCAAAATGACGGTCTCAAAAATGTTTTGGTTTTAGCTGTAAGTTGTCGAGAAATAGTAATAAAAAAAGTTGCAAAATTATTTCTTTCGCATTTTTTAAATAGAACTAATGCTCAGCGGTTTCATCCGCTATCCTAAAGAATTATAATTATGTTAAAGATAAAAAGTAGCTTATATTACGTAATATTTTTTTTGAAGTTCTCGTGTGGTGCACTTTATTGTTAGGATTATGATAGTAGCAGTAAACAATGTTCTAAAAGAAGATGTACTTTTTCGAGGATATGTTATTTGAAGCTTGGATGGTACCAAAAATGGATGGTGGTGGTTTTGTTCTTTTTTTTTTTTTTAGTTAGCCAGTTTTTTGTTTCTTAAATTATAAGTTATTTTTTTCATGCACGCCTACATACCATTTGTTCAACCCGGTGGATAACTGGTAGAAAATGTTTAGCATTAAGTCCTCCATTTGTGCATTGTACTTAGTTTGTAAGTGTGCAATAAAGTATTAAATAAATAAATAAAAAAGGAAATCTATAATGTTTTTATTTTGTACAGCTTGCGTAAATGAAAATGAACATTTGTAAGTTATTTTTGGTATAAGTATAGCTTATATTTCACAGAAATAGATTCAGTCATTTCATATTTTCAAAAATGCTTAAAAGTGTTAGCTTGAATGTAGATACAAGAAGCAAGGGCTCTGAATATCCTCCCACAGTGTGACAGTCGTCTAACCGAACACCCTTGATAACAGGCAGCAATAACACTAGCATCATGTAGATCGAGCTACCATTTGCATGTACCATTTATAGCAAATTGATATCAAAGAAACCTATATATACCTACTCGCATGGATGTAACAAATTGAATCACACGTACGCAGTTTATTTACTGCATTCCTCTGTGATTGTATTCAAGCCGTGCTCTCGCACGACGCAATTTGTCGGACATTTCTCTTGTGTGTGTCGTCGTAACAAAGCTACGATTCGAGCTGACGCGAAACTATCGATAACTCCGAGCGAAATTAGTGCTTTTGTTCTTATTGTCGATCTTGTCTGACACTTTTTCTACCCATTTTTAAAAGGCGTAACCAGCACTCTCGTCGAGGGTTGTCTCATTAGTTTAACTCGATAAGTGTTGAAATGGTTGAAATAATTGTTATATCTGGGGAGAGATGTGGATTTTTCAGTTATCTATTGAAGTGTCCATTTTGAAAGGAAGGTAATATTTTATTTGAATATCGTTTGAATGTGGAGTAATATTTTAGAGACTGGCAGCGGCAGGCGGCGCGTCCCGGCGTTTAATCTCGTGGGTGTGGGCATCTCATTTTTGTGCTCAAAGCAATACTGTGCAAAGACAACTATGGCTTGTGTCTATAAATGTGGGTTACGTGGCTGTTTTTATACATTTAAGTAATCTGAAGTGAAATACTGTTTTAAACTATCACGGTTGTTCACTACATGATTATTATTGGAATATATAGCGTGATAATGTTGTGGGCTGTTTCATCCTGCATCAAGGAATGTAAAGGCAGTAAAAATAATGAAAGACGAACAAATAACACAAATCTGCCATAGTTCAGCATCTGCTGGACTCGGGCCCTAACCACTGAATTGCAATTCATAATCCTAAAATCCTATCCACCAAGCGCTACTACATATGTTATCAAGGCTGCTGTAGGAAACTACTGAGAAATTGAAATGCCAGAATTTCAATCGAGGTGATGGTTTTCAACTCACTAGTGCGTTAAACCCACCCCGTACTAGGTGGCATTTAAAATAAAAATACGCGTCCAAAATGTGTTCAAAATAATACGGTGAGTGTATTTTGTCAGGGCTTAGTTTCAAGTTCCAGTGATAACCGTAGAAAGCACTAAGAAAGAGGGTAGACTATTTTGTCTGCACCTAGCTTTGAACTTTTTTACCAACCACCCGCATTCTTCAGTCTTCCCGTGAGTGAACATAATCGAAATATCGGGATCTCCATCCACCACAACCTTATCACGGTTAATTATCTTGCTAATAATCGTATAAATCTAAAATTATACCCTGTTATTATACCCTAGAGGAATAGGTACCGTAAAAACAAATTAATCGATACCTATCTATGCTGTTCCATCTAGACATAATAATAAAATCATAGAGATTAAAAAATCAAATCTGTAATTGCGAGGAACCAAAAAAACGAACTAACGTTTTTTTTTTTTCTGTTTATTGCATCATGCACTTCTCCTAAGCCACTGGACGGATTTAAATGCGGTTTTCACGAATATGCTTACCTATGACCAAATTGAAGAACAGGCTATATTATTTTGCGAAAGGTAACGATTAAGGGGGGCAAATAGATGGTGATATTTTATATAAAAGTTCTTTGTTTTCGATGTTAGGGAGATAATATTTGTTATTCGGTTTGATAGTTTATAAAAATACTGTTATAAGATTTTTGCAAGAAGGATGGCTTGAAGAGGTGAAATTGGAGTTTGAACATTGGGGCGAAAGTTATGCATCTACAAAGCTGTAGCTTGGCTAGTAGATTCCTTATGGGGTGTTTAGGTCTACTAAGAAATGATTTAGCAAAAGGGCCGAATGAAGGGAGGAAAAAAGGGTTGAAAATGTATATTAAAATCTTCGCGTACGAAATCGCGGGCAACAGCTACTTACGGAATAGATCGATCTGCTCCGCACTTTGTTTCCATACCCAATCAGGGTAATTATCTAATACCTACCTTAAGCATGCTAAGATATGTTATACCTAAGTAATCTGTACCTGTATCTGTAAGTAGTGTGTGTGTGTGTGTGTTATAATACCTAACTAAGATATGTAATACTATGTAATACCTACCTAAAACATGTGTTTTATTATTTGTATTGATTAATAGGCTTGTGTTTGACTGCTATCTTGGCGATTATGTGGACTATTATGGAATATGCTTGCCTAGAAAAAACAGATTCACTTGAAAACACCCAGATTGTAACTATTGAGGAACACACATTCTGGCAACACATTCCATATTCAAATAATGAAAATAGTTTGTGCATTATATTGGTATCTTTATAAAACTAGTACGATAAAGTACGTTAGCTTATGATAGATTTTCCACAGCTTCGCTGCAAGATTTTCTTTTTAATGAAAGAAAATCTTTCCAAGCATCTTATCTCGCTATTCAATTACGCTAAGTCAATCCAAGGATACCTACCTAAACTGCAAGTGGATGTATCACAGCAGCCCCATTTCAAGTCTTCGGTAGTGTTTATCCGACTGAGATGTTCTCGAAGAATTCTGAAGTTGTTTGCGTTCCGTTCAATCGGGCGTGTTAGCTCTTAGTAGAAGCCAAATAACCACAACACAAGGGCCAGATAACCGAAAAATCTCGCGATTTTCTAAATGATTAAGTAATGCCACTTACACAAACGGGCCAATGAGGGTGGCATGGTCATGTCTGTCCAAACCTTCTTTACGAAAATTAAGATTAAAAAAAAACATATTTCTTGCATGAAAATTCAGTTAGGCTACCTATCTAAATCTATACCACTTTAGCAAAGCACCTAATTACTTATAATTTTTTTATAATCATCAATATAAGCGTACCGTACTTTAGAGTAAAATAATGCATCGATACATTTTTAAACGATGGCATTCTAGATGTTGAAACATTTGCTGGTAAATCTGATTTGCTTTCGGTCCTTAGGAGCCAACCACAAAATGCAATTATCGAGCGATGTCCGCCGCAGCTATGCTCGAATCGCATTCCGATGCTAGCCAACTATGAGCTGTAGACGAGACAGGCCCTCGTATGAGGCATGACAAGCTGACTTGGCTTGTCCTATCAAAAGCTAGCTTTGAAAACGCTTGGCACTACCTCTAAGAGTACCTATCTATCCATATTTTATAGGTTTATTTGATTAGTACTAAGAGACACGTTGATGGTTTCGTTTCTAGCATTTTCCACGAAAACATAAAACTTGTTAATCATATTTATCAGGCTATCATGTTCCCACTGCTGGAATACAGACGAACATTCTCTTAGAAAGTGAAAGGGTCCTAATCCACTATGCTGGCCCTGTGCATGTTAGAGAATGTCGTATCTCTTTGAAATTTTTTGAGGTCCTAGCGGTTGGTTTCTTTCACCGTTTTTGAGCGATGGCATCAATTTAGCACATAATTTATTTAAGTACTAAATAAGTCATTGGTGCAGGGCCGAGGATTGAACGGGGTGCTATCGTATTGTAAAGCGCACATACTACCACTCGGCCACCATCGCTCAATGATAAATAAATTGATTGAAAAGTAAAAAATAAAGGTAGGGATTATAATTAGGTAAGTACTCAGGTACAGCGACTCAAATGCCTTTGACGTTCCAGTTACAGCATTGATATTAAAATGTCCTATCTATCACCAGACAAAATAAAACAATAAATATCAGTATAAAAAACCGACTTAAAAAAAACTGGAACACAGAACTTTCGCCTTTTTTAAATGGGTTAAAAAGCAAGTAAATGTAACCAATCCTAACCTAACTAGCAATATGTGAGACAAATCATAGATAGAAACTCTTTGTTGTGCACACAAGAAATATAAGATAACACACAGATAAAAAACACTTACGAGCTAGTCCTAGAAATAGCGCCCTTACCGCTAAAAGTGACCGTACCCAGGCAACCCATTTTTTGAAAAAACAAAATTGCGTAACATTTAGGTAATACCGATGTTAAACACTTTTAATTATACCATTACAGTAAATGCTACCAATATAGATGAAAACATAATATATTATATGTATATGTATAGAGACCGCGAACCGGAAGACGCAGCGTAGGTAGGCCTCCCACTAGATGGACCGACGACATTGTGAGAGTTGCGGGCATCCAGTGGATGCAGATGGTAGGATGTCGTTCCGTGTGGGGGTTAAAGGGGGAGGCCTATGTTCAGCAGTGGACGTCTTCTGGCTGATGATGATGATGATATATATATTACACAAACACTAATAGTACACCATATACACTTGAAACACACACTTGAACACTTGACTCTTTGAAGTATACGTCTGATGTAGATAATAACTAAGATAGATAAAATTAAGATGCATAGAGCAGGTACATAAGACGTCATTTATTTCCATAACTGTCCATACATGTCAAATTGTCGTATATTATCCAAAGCTACAGATATTAGCACCCGTCTTCAATATGCTAATGTCAGCCATCAGTTTGGATTCATTGCTATTCACTTGCAATTTCGATACGACGAGGACGGTTAGGTACCGATTAAACTTTATGGTTACTGTAATGCTTATTGCCACAACTAACAATTGAGAAGTAGTTTAAAACTATTCCTTAATGTTGCCGTGCGAGTATCTTTAGTTAGAAATTTTAAATGTACCTAGTATAAGGCAGAGTATGAACTTAGAAAAATCTTACGTTATATAAAGTGCAGAAAATGATAATAAATGATACATTTTAAAAACGGTGAGTTCAAGGATGATCAACAAAAGCCTAACAACACCTAATTTTTCACCCTTTAATTAGCGGTCTATTTTTTAATAACCTATTCAGTAGAGCGCTTGGATTTTTGACCAATCACTCGAAGAGTCATCACGTCCTGAGGATGCCTCGTGAAGAGGCGAAACACGTGTCGACAGAGTGCCCTAAGGAAACGGGTGTAATTATTTATTCCATATCTATTGATTTATATTTATAGTCATCATCATCAGCCAGAAGACGTCCACTGCTGAAAATAGGCCTCCCCCCTTTAACCTCCACACTGAACGACAACCAGCCATCTGCATCCACTGGATGCTCGCGACATTTATAGTCATAAAACATTAATTACTGATTTGTTTCTAATATATTTTTTAAATTAATATCATTATTACATTGTTTCAGAATTGATTCATTTTTGTTTCAGGGTAGGGAAATTTGTATTATTAGCAAAGATTGTGAGGTATCAGGTTAATTTTCTGTCATGTTTTTTTCTTCAGTTTTCAATATATTTTTACATGCAATTAGCATCATTTAAGGCGATACGTTTCACCTATGGCGGGAAATTAAAATTTCAAATAGTTTTTTGTTCTTGTAGCTAGGCCGGGTAATATGTAGGTATATGAATTGATAATAATGGTAATATATGTATGATATGTAGGTATATGTGACCCGGGTATGTCCTAAAACTGCGACCAGAACCACCGGAGGATGGGCAGCAGCGTCCTAATAGTACACGATGAACGTACTGCGATCCCCAAGCCGCCTGCCAAGCGTGGGGATTATGGAACACCCCTCTCTATGTTGGCTTTGTCCAACAGTGGACGTTAATTGGCTGATGATGTGATGTATTGATAATGTGTACAAGACGGCTGGTAGCAAGAGGATGCGTGAAATTCGAACCATAGGACGTTTAAGGAGATGCCCACCAATGGACGAACATTAAATAATCTGATGATAATGATAGGTATGATGTTAAAATCTCGTGATATTCTGTACTGTTTCAGACACACATTGTGTTGTTTAGCAGTTCTCGACAAGCTTATTGCATTCATCGCGTCCTTTTCGTGCAACTTTTGCAATATAATCCTTTCAAGGAAAATAGCTCGTAACTATCTGCCTTAGTAGAATTATATTACGTGTATGTAACAAGTGTACCGATGGGGAAGAAAGGTTCTTGAGTGGAGACCGCGAACCGGAAGACGCAGTGTAGGTAGGCCTCCCACTAGATGGACCGACGACATTGTGAGAGTCGCGGGCACCCAGTGGATGCAGATGGCAGGATGTCGTTCAGTGTGGAGGTTAAAGGGGGAGGCCTATGTTCAGCAGTGGACGTCTTCTGGCTGATGATGATGATGATGAACAAGTGTAAATAGTTTTTTTAACTCCCGATAAAAGAGCTGATAACCTTCAAACGACTGAACAGATTTTCTTGAGTCATAGCAAAAACACTCGCGATCAAGTTATCTTTAAAAAAACTAAATCAAAATAGGTTCAGCCGAATTGGAGCTACGATGCCACAGAGAGACACATGGATACACAGATACACACGAGACATCATCAGGATAAAGAAACATCATATTACACGGGAACTACTCACGTAAGATTAAGCAGGTTATTCCGACCATTGTATTTTTGCCTACAAATGTGTTTTTAATCGTTAAGATGATAAAAAAATCTAATTGCATTTTTTTTTTTTAGATTTGAATATTAATTTGTACATGATTAATAAGGTGGTAAGGTCAGTAGCGCCTAGTTATCAAACAACTGTAATCAATTAGATCTTATATTATACATATTAGACCTTTTTAAGGTTCCGTAGACTGACAAGGCACTCTTATAAGTTCGTTCTGTCCGTGTCTGTGTGTCTGTCTGAAGTGCTTTATTCAGAACTGAAGCATTCTGAAATTATCGATCAACCATACTATAATTCAAATTCCATTATGATACGAGTAGCACAAAAAAACGCTATAAACAAAATTCATGTAATCCGAACCATAAACGAACCAAGCTTGATTTACGAGAAATATCCGACACAATATTGTTAACTCTATCGTAAATCGTACTTTTGCCAAAGCTTCATGATAGTAAATTCGCATACTTTTACATACATGGGTAATTGCTGAGATGTTTATATATTATGTTCTAGTAAGTAATACGATAAAACGTCAGCCAACAGATACTGTAAACTGATCAAAGATGATTAATAAAATCACAGTTTTTTTTTTCGTTCCCTTCCTATTCTGTGTTCATAACAATAATTGCTGTTGTCTAACGTCCAGCTTTCAACTATAAACAGTTTGTAAATTCAAATAATAACTACATAAACTCGGTCGAAAAATTTATTTGCTCTGATAGCTGCAATAAAATTGTAAAAAGAAGAATGGCCACCACTAATTCTGATCACTTTCCCTATATTTTAACGTAAGCAGGTATCCGATATACCTAAGTGAAATAAAAAAAAAAAATTTTTTTCAGCTCCTTACACAGAATATATTTTTTTTTGTTTTAATTAGAACGGCTGTCAAGGCATTTTTGTAAGCAATTTGTTGTAGCCACTTGCACCCATATAAACCCTCAGCAACTATGTTAGCAACTGTGACGCGGAGTTCGACGCGTTGACATAAATAAGAATGTTCAATCAAGTATCTGTCACAATACCTGGCGACAGAGTTTCCTTCTCATTTCCGTTCTATTTACTTCTCTTTTCTGTGGAGCTTTACATTGCGTTATTGTAGCTGTCAGAGCAAATAAATACTTGGATCAACTATATGGAGACACATTATCAACAAATCACATACCTATCTAGGTATTTTAACGGCAGTTATGGCAGGTCGTATTTTACACCGCTTACAAATTCGTTTTAAATGCAAACGCAAACCATACAGGCAATGAAAGGCTGTTTCAAAAAGGGGGAAGACGCGTGACATCCAAACATTGTACCCATTAAATATGGCTCGGTGCAAACAAAATTTTGACAAGTACTTCACGTGCTATCACAAACGCCAGTTCGATTGTGACTGAAGTCGATTAGGCCCGTGGGCCTAATTTATGCGGTCCACGTCAAGGAGATCGTCCTGTATCTTCCCACTATTTCCTTGCATCAATGACATCAGGTCGTCGAATTGAACCTATTTACAAGTAAGCCACACATCCAATTATCTCTGCTGTTTAGGCATCACTGGTGGCTAATAACCGGCCAAGTGCGAGTCGGATTCGCGCACGAAGGGTTCCGTACCATTATGTATAAAAACGGCAAAAATAACACGTTTTTTGTATGGGAGCCTCCTTAAATATTTATTTTATTCAATTTTTTAGTATTTGTTGTTATAGCGGCAACAGAAATACATCATCTGTGAAAATTTCAACTGTCTAACTGTCACGGTTCATGAGATACAGCCTGGTGACAGACGGACGGACAGACGGACGGACAGACGGACGGACAGCGGAGCCTTAGTAATAGGGTCCCGTTTTACCCTTTGGGTACGGAACCATAAAAAAGCATCAAAAACAACAAGGACATATTCCCACGCAAAATGAAGTTAAGATCAAAAAAAAGTTTGGCGCCGATTGACATTCGTACGTCAGTAGTTTTAGGTTAGGGTTAAGTTAAGTAGAGCGTTGGTAATCCAGCTGCAAGGTATGTCAGAGAAAAATCTTCATCATCATGGTTTGGACCTGAATTCAATTAGCACAAAACCAAGGCAGATTGCAAAGCAACAAAAAAAAACTACACTCAGTAGTGGGTTGACGATGGAAAGGCTGTTGACGATGGACGATGAAGCAGCTTTGGTTATTACAGAATGTTACATACCACAATCCAGTTCTACAGGTTTATGCAAATGGTTTCATTTTGCAATGGCGCGATCGTAAACAATGGTATTAGTAATTTTATTGGCAACAAATAGCTTTCAATGGCAATTTAAATCCCGTTATCAATATTTAAACAGCGGTTTTATCCAGTAAAGCACAATTCGAGTGAAACAATACGGGCCATTGTCGCAGACCTAATATTTTAGGGCCGAACAAATAAAGCTTTCAAACACAGAGCTCGAATGGTTTAATCACCCAGTATTTTAAAATCTAAAATAACTGAAAGTTGAACACTTAATTTTACTTTAGATTGAAATTTTCTTTTGTTAAAATCCTGACTATGTTATTTTTTGCGAATCATGTTTTGCAAACAGTTTATTTGAATAAAATGATCAATCTATTTTTTTTATGTTTATTGGGAGTCGGGACCTTAAGTGAAATATTTTATTTAGGTAAAAATAGGTACCTTTCACTTGCATAAACACAAAACAATTAAACAAAAATCAAAACATCGAATCATCAAAATTGTTTACTATAAACATTAAAGCATGTGTTCAAATAGCAAAAGTTTACAATTTACGAAATCTCATTTTGTTATATGTATATTCTATAACAACTTTCTGTAACAAATAATTTATCTACACTAATATTATAAAGAGGAAATATTTGTACCTATTTTTGTATGTTTGTATGTTTGTAATGAATAGGCTCCGAAACTACTGAACCGATTTGAAAAATTCTTTCACTGTTGGAAAGCTACACTATCCCCGGGTGACATAGGCTATATTATATTTTGTAGCGAGGCCGAAGGCCGAGCTTACACTCGTGCGAAGCCGGGGCGGACGGCTAGTATATTATAAATAGGTAGTTATATATAAATATGTAGCTTTATTGGTAGAGTACAAAAAGTGTTATTAACTTATATAGACTGCAACACTAATAAGACCGTGCTAGTATGTTTTATATCACAAATAGAAAGGTGTAAAGCAAGGATCCAACGTACACAAATTGCAAATACATCGATATAGTATCTTTGGCTCCGTTCTCCTTGGAGACTTCGTTTTAATCTAAACTTTATGTCCTCGTAGTAAGACATAAAATAAAAACAGATAGGCTAAAGTTGATCGTACTACGGTTGTACTACTCGTCCGCCCACGCATACCCACGTGCTTAAAATGCACTGAACCTTGTAAGTCTCCACGGACGCGTTCAATATCGCATAATATGGTTTCTGATAATATTGGACTAGACAACGAAGAAACAACTTAGTAATTTTACTTTGTTCTATACTGAATGATTTGTAGGGGGGTTAGACACACTGAACGACCACTGTTCATTTTGTGATCCAGTTTGAAAATAAATACATAAAGAACAAAAGATTTTTTTCTTAATTTAAAAAGTTATACAGGTTAAGAGGTTAATTTGAGATAAAAATTAACTTCTGGGGTCATTTTGCTCAATATTTATTTTCTAAATGGGTCCATCAACAGTCACGTTTTGTTTTAATATTATTGCTTATTACGGTTTTTGTATGAAGCTGATAACTCCAATTAAATTATTTTACTTTGAACTGAAGCAGTCTTATAATTAGTAGTTGGTTGATTAGTAACTAGTGTTGTATCCTTTTCCTCTAGTATTACCATTTTTATCCAGACAGAAAGAGAGAATTACTTTAACTGCCGTCTTATTCAAGCTTCAAAAGCGATTTTTGTCTCTCTTACTTCGTGAAACCAAGACATTTAAGTATTTATGGAACCGATTGGTTATCAAGCGTTCATGCATGAAAAGGTACTTAATAGTTACTTGCTTGTTGGTTAGTATTTAGTTACTAGTGTTTTGTCGTTTTCTCTCGTTTTTTTTTTGTGTAGACGGAAAAAGAGAATTGTTCTAATTACCCTTATTCAAGCTACATAAGCGAATTTGTTCTAACTTCATGTTAGCGAAACATTTATTAATTTAACCATTTATGCATAAAAATGTACTCAACGTATTAAAAGGTAAGATTTTAGTGGTTCACAATTCGAGTTTTACTAAAACACTACAATTATTTTGGCATCTTCTACATCATGTCACCATAACAAGTTTTATTTTAAATCGTGATATTCTTAGAAGTATAAATAAGCGATTTATTGCCATCCAAATAGGCTGTATAAATACAAATCGGAAGTGTAGGAATTCCTCCGGCCTGAGGTCAAAAGTGCGGTGGGCGTTAAGGCTTCAACGCAGAAATTGATAATTGCAGTCTTTCCTTTAAAAAATGGACATGAGTTGTTTAATTGTGAGCTCTTACAAGCCTTTTTTTGATATAGTGCCAATAAAGAACCAACTTCCTTATAAACTGACAGAGACGGCAAAATTGGGGTTCATTATTTTGTTGTGAGGCTAATTAATATTCGAATTGATGTAAGTATTCCTGTTTTGGTTTTTGTATTGATACAAGTATTGATAGTGTGTTGTACAGCTTAAATTGTAAATAAGCCTTATTCGTAATTAGTGTGCATCAGATCTGCGGTATGATCTGTAGCATGTTCGAATTGATGTAAGTATTCCTGTTTTGGTTTTTGTATTGATACAAGTATTGATAGTGTGTTGTATAGCTTAAATTGTAAATAAGCCTTATTCGTAATTAGTGTGCATCAGATCTGCAGTATGATCTTATTCCCTCTTGCCTCTTTTTTAATGGGACGGCCACGAAAAGGTTAAACCGTTTCATGGTTGATATACAAAAACCCTTACAAAGCGCTTTGATCCACTTTTATTATGTGAACTGCTAGATTGTAGAATGCGCTTCCTGAATTATTTCCCCGATATTTACAATTTAGGTGTCTTCGAACCGCGAGGAAATCGGTTTCTGCTAGGCGATCGTGCTCTATCGTAGACCACATTATTGATTTATAACAAGTGTGGCAGCAGTTAATCGCAAGCCTCAATAAAATTATAAAAAAATATTTTAAGATTTTAACATAGCACCTTATATTCACAAAACTTTACCTGCTAAAACTTGAAAAGTATACTTTTTTTGTTTTTATTAGTTAAACTAACTACTGTAAACTGAAGACATTTTTCGGGAAATTATACTTAACATTCAGTTAACGGGATGTCTTTGATATGAAAGTATGGTAGGATAAAAAATATATATTGTGCTTTCCAGTTTCGCGGGTCAGTGTTGTGAGAAAATTAAGCACTGACTTGCCACATTAATCTATTACTCCCGATCTGATAGCAAAATAATAAAACTTTATCATCAAATATTTTTAAGTTACAAAACTGACGCAAGATACGAAAATATTTTAAATATAACCCTTGGAATACGATGATAAACCAATGATAGAGAATTATTTAAGTTTGAAACTTTTGATTCAACCCTGGATAATCTCTACCTGTATTATGTTCATAAAATTATATGACAGACCGTATTTTATTGAGTCTGTATTGAAAATGCTGCAAAGTTTGAGTTTAATCACTTAACGGGAAAAAAACGTCGATATCGATTTACAAGAACGTCACTGCATGGAACTGGTTAAGGACAAGGGTCTTTAACCAGCTCGGAGTTTCTTTGCGCTGATTAAATCCAGTACGAGGTTTTCGTCGAAGAACCACAGTGACCGACATAGTTGCAAGGATTTGCAAGTTGAAGTGGCAATGGGCAGGCCACATTGCTCGAAGGGTAAGATAGGTTCTTGAGTGGAGACCACGAAACGAAGACGCAGTGTAGGTAGGCTTCTCGCTAGATGGGCCGACAACATCTTGAGGGTCACGGGCATCCAGTGAATGCAGATGGCAGGCTGACATTCAGTGTAACATTCTAAAGGGGAGGCCTATGTCCAGCAGCGGATATCTTCTGGCTGGGGATGATGATGATCGACTCACAAGAACTTATTATGCGTCTTAATGCAGTATAATGGGTCTGGTACTTGCGAAACTAGAGCAAGATGCACGAATCATGATCTCTGTGCGCGTTCTGCTTCGCACGCGCGTATTCATTCTATGTTGCATAATTTATTATTACAACAAAACGGAGTTATAATAACAATGAAATGTGCAATTTTTTATTCAAGCGGATTTCTACTAAACGTTTTTTTTAATAGGTTTTCTAAATAATTACTATCGCTAACTGCGCCCAATAGATTTCCACGTATCTTAAAACGAACAAACACTACTAAATTTATGCTACTTGGAAGATACGGTCAACAAAATCTATGCTCTCATTCAGAACGTCGATAGACACTAGAAATAGTGCAATTCAAATTCGTCAAGAGCATCAAAAATCCAAGAATTCGCCCCTTCCCATTTTGACTCTCAATGGCTTTGCAGAGGGCAACTAACTTAGCGTTTAACGTTTTTATATATTTTATATATATAAAGTAGATCTGCTTTTGGCCATCAACTCACCTGATGGAAAGAGATGTTGTTGCCGAAGATGGAGCATGTAGACCTAGAATGTACTTATACACTCTGGCCTTGAAGACACTCAGGTTATGGTTTTCAGGAAACAAGGACTATGGCAAATAATTCCAGTCCCTAAGTCCAGTTTGCGTTAAGAAGGTGGAACTTTACTTTGATTTAAACATCAGTCAATATTTTTCACATTATCATTTGGGTAGTTCAAATGCTTCTTTACGATTGTGCTAACATCTCAGGTTCTTTAAGCACTTAGCGCCTCTCTAATGATTTTACCTGTGCTACTCATGCATATTTAAAATACTTGCTAATTTTACCAGAGTCGGTGTCCCGATTATATAATTGGAATTCCTAAACGCGAAAGGTATTTAGAGACAACTCTATCTAGCTTCTATCTCATTAGCATGTGAGTAGAGAAACAGTCAAGAGCATATATTTGTATTTTAGAAACTTGTTAGTTACATTTGCGATTCTAATGACATCGATACATAAAAAAGAATTAAAGACTGTACGGTATGATCTAGAGTTCATAAATATTTTTTTATTACTTTTAAACAATATGTTTTTGATTAATTTAATACGAAAATGATAATACTAAAAAATGAACATGAAAACTAAGTGATTCTATCACTTATTTTACATGTGAAAGTGTGTTAGTTTTTAGTAACTGAGCAAAGTATCAGAAAGAAATCTACACGGAAAAAATACTTAGGGTACAGCTAGTATTAGTAAAATTGAAATAAAGTTCCGTAACAAAAAGAAGTCGAGGGAACAGTTGGTGGATTCACTAAGAAAATCAAAAAGTAAAAATAAACGGGACCCCATACAATAAACTTATTTAAACTTATTTTTGCTTTTGCTCTAGTGTAAAAATAGTAATACGTACAAGCGTCAAAGTTGGCACGATTGTAGTACACACAAGTAAAGCCAAAAGTATTAATTAACCGCAAAAAAATCCTGAAGTGAATGAAAGAATATACCTACTTGTTTTGGGTGCTGAACCCTCGGTGTGTGACTCCGACTCGCACTTGGCCGGTGTTTTTCTGAGGTTTTATACAAAATCTACTAAATAAATATTATATTTGAGATATCTTACAAACTAATTAGTTAACGGAAATTTAAATGTTTGCTTACGTTCGCAGCTGACTGTACATTCTCGAAGTAACATACCAATCGTCTACTTGTCTCAAAACTTGTACTTGAGTCGTGTTTTCACTACACTCGTATTGAAATTCTCGAGAAATACACTTTTGTAGTATAATCAAACTATACGGTAGAAATAGCTATTGTGTTCGTGACGTAGTATAAATTGTAGTTACTTGCTACAGGATAGAACTAAGTAGGTACTTTTATTGTAAAAAAATACGTATGTCTGTCTTCTATGCGTTTGTTCGTCCGATTGAGTTGAAACTTTGTGACCAGGCTGTAAGGTTAAGCTTTGATGTTTGTATATACTTTGGCCACGCGGGCGTTTATAGCCGACGACTTAATATTTAGAAATAAGTTGGTGTGGTGGAACCTAGATTATTTGACCTTTAGTGTTTGAAGTAGAGTACGAAAAAAAGGATTTTTATGCCATAAAATTTCATTGCTTTTTTTATAATAAAAAGCAATGAAATTACTTATTCTAGTAATATTATATATGCCATACTTTCTATGTTATTGTTTGATGCTCTCGTGTCATAATAGCTGAACGAATTTAAATAAAATTGGTATAGATGTAGCTTATACACTGTATTAGCATATACGCTACTTTTGTCTCGAAGAAATAAACAGACCCTGTACAATATCGAGTGAAACCGCAGGGTGTCGCTGGTACCTACATAATTATTATTTGTTCTTGTAATGTAAAGACAAATGGTTATAAGCTTTAAGTTTAAGACGTTTGTAAATATCATAGACGTGTTTTGTAGTATGTTTACAAAAGCTGTGGTAGTGAGCTTAAGGATTAACATACAACAGGTTGCAAGTTGCAGCGAGTTCGATAAAGCCTCCAGTCGAGGTTGGCACGGCAGACGGCGCGCGCGCATATTGCATTGAGACTTAGAATTACGATAATCCGACAATTTCGTATTCGATATTCCTAACAAAAACTGTCAATAAATAAAATGTATAAACTAAAACGCGCTCGAAACAAAAAGAAACAAAATTCAAAATGATTAAACCAATTTGGATCATACTATTTGTGTTAATTTTTACGACGGACGCTGACTTTGTCATAAAGGGAAAAGTCAAAAAACGGAACACAGTAATAAAAATAAACGACATATCACCACCGAGATGTTACGGCAGCAATTCTATATTTAGGAACAATGACACGCTAAAGCGAATTGTGTTTGCATCAAAGTATATTTTCACGGGGAAAATTTCTAGTGAGGTGAGAAACAAGCGCGGGAAAGTCAAGAAGAAAATTTTCAAAGTGTTTGTGAGAAGAGTGTTGAAGGGAGACTTTGGTGATTTGAGTGATGTACTCAATTTTGAGACTAGAACCTTAAACTCCTCGCATCGTGCATATGTTTTCGTCGAGGGCAAGAGTTGGAAGAAGGGGTGTGCTAATTTGCCTCAAGGATGGGCTGCTTTACTCTTCAGTGGTGGAGACTTTGTCTCTCCACTGAAACTGCTAGTAGATCCTGTGCCAATGAATCTAGCAGGTGTACGCCGCGTCAAAGGGTTGATCAAAGGTAAATAAACAAAATCTATAATTCATCACAATTTATAGGCGCCTCGTATAAATATAATTTTAGAGTACCGCAAATTCAAAATATTTTATAATTTTTTTAGATTCTGTTCACATAATGTACAACGTATCATATACATATAACTAATAAACTTACTGTTATAAATGACATTTTCTACGTTTTTAGCTGAAGATTATCCTGATTAAATAGCTCTGACAGCTGCAATAAAATTGTAAAACCCGAATGAAAACCACGAAGTTCATTTCACTTTCGCTAGGTTTACAACGTAAGAGTGTAGCAAGTAACCAATATTTTTGACTTTTTGACTGCCCCGGTGGCTCGTTGATAGTGAACCTACTTTCTGCGCTTGGGGCCGTGGGTTCGATTCCCATCTAGGACAAACATTTGTGTGATGAACATTTGTGTTTGTTCTATGTCTGGGTGTTAATATCTATTTAAGTATGTATTTAAAAATATTTATGTATGTATATCAGTCTCCGGCTGCCATATTACAAGCTTTGCTTAGTTTGGGGTCAGATGACCATGTGTGCAATAATGTGCCCAAAAATATATATATAAATAATAAATGAATATATATATATTCATTTATTATTTGAAGAATGAATATATATATATATATATATATATATATATATATATATATATATATATATATATATATATAAGTAAATATAAATACATGTGGATCACATTAAAAACACTTCAAAAATATATGAAAAACGTAATAAGGCCTATAATTTGAGGGTTGCCCTCGATTGCCCTGGGATCCCATCATCAGATCCTGGCTTGGTGACAATGGGACAAAATAAGCAGTATACCGAACAAATTTTGGAATTGGTCTCCGGTTGGCGGAGAAATCGGTGAAAATACATTAAAAAATTAAATATACAGTGGAACATAGAACCGTCCTCCTTTATTGAAGTCAGTTAAAAATGTTTCTACTCATCTTTTTACAATGTTATTGCAGTTCTAAGAACATATTAATGCTTGGGTCGAGAATAATATAATGTTCTTTTTATGTAGGCACCATTAAAATCATTATTTGAATGGGCCTTATTAAGTGTCTTTATTAACTAAACAAAATACAAAATAGCACTAAAACTAAATAAAACAGACTGTCCATAGATAGTGCTCAAGCTGACTACAAGTTGATGGCAGCGTACCCAGCATAAAGTAATATACGATAAATATATATATATATATTTGAAGAAATTTTATTATGCACAACTTAAATAACAGAAAACTAAATAAACTTAAATATTAACTAAAAACTAAAATAAAAGTAAAATCTGTTTAAATGCTACCAGCTATGAATAAATACATAATCATAAAAAAAATTACAACTAAACGAATCAAGAGGATCAAAGCCAATTCTTTAACTTCAAATCAATGAAACAAACAAAAACTAGCAGCTGGCGTTCCTGCTTTCATTCAATTCTCGAAGTAATAAAACCTAATGTCAGAGGATCTGAGATGCACCTACTAGCGGCGGTGTTATCTCAAACAAGATAATCGAGTGTGAATTGCTGGCCCAAAGGTGGACTGCAGTTGTAAACTCGTAAACGATTTACGAAGGGTGGACGAGGCGGCAGCTCTTTAGGTAGTTGGTGACTTTTATTTTAAAGGTTTCCGCTTTTATTGCTATACCTTTGGAACCTGACACATTGAACAGAAAGAAAGATAAAAATAAAACGCGGTACAACTTTGAAAATCAGATATTTCAACTATTCAAGGCAAATACTTACTTTACCTAGTCAATGATTTGAGGCTTCAAAAGCGATTCACAATACAAAAATAGGAACAATTTCTTTCTGAAAAAACATCATATCGCTATTTTTATAAATCATATTTCCGTATGATTTACAAAAATACTACACTTAATGAACCTGACTTTCAGTTTAAAATACCTATTCAATGAACTTTACGAGTATGTCATAGGAAGTGCATTCAAACTTATTTATTTCTTCATCCCATCCATCTTGTACTTATTATGACGTCATTATATAGTGACCATCCCCGAACTTAAATTAATCTAACACCTCATTTATCAAAATTGGTTTAGGCGTTTATCCTCAACATAGATCCGTATTATCTACATACACGTTTAACACAATATCCACCTTTTCGCTTTGCGTCGTCGGGTAATAGTATTAGTATTCACCCTAAATTATAAAAACCAACCCACGCGCAGCATTTTCTTCAGTTTTGTAAAGAAACACATTTACAAAACTAGGTATCGGGTCGTTCAAAATTATCATTTCATCGAAAAATATTACGACATATTCTGTGACTACCCACCATTGTTGCATTATGTCGCGTAGATCTATAAAGCTATATTTCGTTGATAAACGGCGACACATCAAAAAAGCGTGCCCATTCGTTTATCCACGTTATAGCTAAATTATGAACACAAAGTTCCACTCCTTGGTCTGAAATGTATTCGTGGAAGCCGACGTGGGCGTACCCGCACCGTGAGAAACTCAATCCGAAAATTGTACCATTGTGCATCGAAAAGACATGGCAACGTAACTCCATGTTATTTAACCAAATTAGACATATCCTTCGGGTATGTTTTTAAGGGTTCGACGTGTTAAATTGTCCGTAATTGAAGTCCTGTCGGCTCTTCCTTAAAAACACGTACTGTAATTGAGAAGTAAAGATTTCGGGGCGGACGCGTTAATTGTCTTTCTGTGATTGTTTCATTGCGCCTAATTTATCAAATCGAAAAGCTCGAAGATTTACTGTCCCGTTTACTATTCATTCGGGTTTTGAGATCACCCATTCGATTGTAGATAAAATCTTTGGGAGATATATTAAAATGAGGACAAGGTCAGCCGATAAAAACCAAACATTTGTCCGGCAACGGCCTGATCCTTAGGGACGTGTCGCGGCGTCCCGGGACCGGCACGTTTATCGGACCACCAGCGACGATACAGAACCGCTGGACTATCCCGACAAATTTATTGACACTCTTTCAATTAAATCTATTGTTGTCGGGATGAGAGCAGTCATAACAGAATAAAACACGACAACACCCCGCGTATCCTTGTACTCAAATGCGTTTCGTATCGGCCATCCGTTCCTGCCGCAGTAAAAGGAGATTTATTAAAACTATTTGGGAACTGATTCGATCGAACCGAACGATTTGACATTTAGATAAAGAATAAAATTTATTTTTCCCTCGGATGCACCGCATCGTCCGAGTGACAATGGAATAAAAAGGTTGTAAAGGCGTCAGTTGTGGCTCGCCCACGTCCCCCGGGTGTAGTCGGATGTTCACTGGTGCATATCTAGTGGAGCGGGCCGCAGCTGCCACGCTGGCAGATAAAATGCGACGACTGCGTTATTACGGCCCGCTACTCGCAAGCACGTGTAAATTTCTATGTGAGAACAGGGCCGATAAGCCGGCGCGTGGGCGCAGAGAAAATTCACGGCGGCGCCACAAACGGCCCCTGGCGCCGTGTGACGGCTTCGCAGCAAACTATTACGCTTTTGTATGAAAAAGCAAGTGCTAATGAGATACTGAGATAAGTGGATAATCCATCCTTATATGACAGGTTGCAACAACTTTAAATCCTTTGATTTATTGCTGGCTGTTCTTTTTCTTTTGCAAGATTGTAAGACGAGCTCGGTAAAAAATTAAGTGGGAACAAATTATTCGTGTTGTTTGAATATTTTTATAAGGTCTAGTAAAGTTTACCCATCACTTTACAGGCGTCGTATGACTTGGGATTGACTTTGGCTTACTTTGCTTGACTTTGACTGTAACTATAACTTGTTTGATAATCTATCTAAAATTTGAAACTATTGACTACTAGATATTTTATTGTAGTAGACAATGACTAAATATACGAGATACCCGGAGCCAAAAGGTTTTTTTTTGTTGAAAAATAATGCATAGCGCCATTGAAGGTTGCCAATCTTGCAAACATTATAGTTAAAACTTATTTATTTACTAAGAGTGCGAGTAATATTAAAAATTTTGCGATTTGACGACATGTTAATCGAAACTTATCATCGTACATGATTTTATTTAGGTAAAAAAAGGTCTTTTCAGTTTCATGTTTTCACCATGTTTCAATAGCCACGGTCACGAGCAGACAGGAAATTTTGAGTGAGTCCGACGAGAAGAGTGGTTGTTGTGTTTTACAGTGATAAGCTGTAATTTTCAATTAACTTCAACAAGGAGAAAGTTTCTCAATTGATCTGTTTTTGTTTTCTACTTTGAATAATATATTTTTAGTTTTCCTTATTATAGATGCAGCATTCTTCATTTGATGGAAAAGTAATTCATGACTGACTATTTCGTCATCCGAATGAAGTTTTAATTTATGATGCCATAAAACTTTGCGATTATAGTTTTGACAGCTAACCACTACTTATATCTTTCTTAAAACTATTAACTTGATAGGAAACATGACGTAGGCTCGTACACTAGAGTCATAAAATAACGCCTACTCACCAAAAATTTAAGGTTACCTGCCTATTGTTTGGTCACCAAAGAAATAAAAATATGATTTAGAGAATAACATAAAGATATTAAAAATCAAGATCTGTCTGGCGTTGTCTTATTATTTTTTGTTAACGTTAAGGTAGATCAGTGCGACAAAGATAATCTTCTTATAAGAACGTGACACGAGAATGAGTCCTTTTTGCTGACACATTGTTTTCGGACGAAAGGGTCGTGTCATTGTGCTCGAAGGGCATGACATGCCAACGAGATTAATTTTTGTAGCTAGCATTCGATTGCTTACTTCGTCTACGCAACGTATAAAAAGATTGTATGTTTTATTTCTTATGCCGTATTCAAACTAGGCGAACTCATTCGCATGAAAATTCCATTCGCGAGCGAATGAATTGGTGTAAACGTATATGAGTGAAAGCGTATGCACCTGAATATAGTTAAATGAAATATAACACAATGAAGTTTCTCCTGGCCATTTTTCTATGAGACTGCCAGAGTGGGCACGAAAAATCAGCACCGCTTTATGGTTGATATTCTGAAAACCCGTACAAAGCGTTTAGATTCGATTTATATTGTGTGAACTGCTAAACTGTAGAATGAGCTGCCTGAATGGGTGTTCCCTGATAGTTACAATCTGGGTGACTTCATATCACGAGTGAATCGGTTTCTTCTAGCAAGCGTGCTCCAGACCGCATCACCGCTTAATATCAGGCGAGTTGGCGGCCAAGCGCACGCATTTTTTTTATTAATGTTAACGTGATCAAATAGGTAAAAGCAATTGGGAAATCTCGCATTAGGTATCTACTCTGATGTTTGTGGTGATTGCGGCACAACGGCGATTGTGAAAGACCGTGCGATATCTAGCAGCGAATTTGCCTACGTTAGCTTGCTTTCGCTTGGGTTTTTGCGCTAGGTCTGTACAGGGCATTAAAGTTTCACGCTACTGTAAAATTTACATTACACCGAATATACTCTAGAGGGCGTTGCTCGTTTTCAGCTGAATAGAATATTGTGAATTTTAAGATCACATCATGAATTTTAATTTAACGATAGACGGTACCACTTCATCACAAAGTGCTACAATCTTAGCGGGGAATAAAATACCCAATGGCTTTCTAGTCCCTATAATATTGATACGGCAGAACTCAAAAGCAACTTCTGTATGTAATACGATATGACATTTACATATTTTCCATTGTATCCGACAGTTTCCATAAAATTTAACAACATTCGAGTTCATGTGTCCTGCGAACGCCCAAGATGCTACTTTACGACGATCCTCAAGACCGAGTTAAGGTTATGACTATAATTCAGTTTTATGAAACCCCTTTCAGGTAGCCAAGTGAGTATTTCGTAAGTTCTCACATAAGTTACATTAGACTTCAACGAGATGAGTTATAACACTTGAAACCCAACTATCTTTGGGCTTCCAGGAAGATTATTTTCATAGTTATGAACACAATCTTCCAATAGCCCAAAAAAGTTGGTACTAAAATTGTGATTATGAAAGTTAGCTGTTTCAGATGGATGTAGCAGTCTATTGTTTTATTAATACCATTGACTTAAATAATAAGAACGGGGCAAATCAACTTTTGCAATGGTACACACTGTCGTGCTAGTATTCTGAGCACCAGTGTGACAGTCGCTAGCTGACATAGCTGTTGCGCGGTCATTGCAAATTTTGTCATTCTGAAAAGCAAACCATGGACGTAATATTTAGGATATTATTATTAGGTAATATTTCCTACCATCCATCGGAGCATGGAGCAAAAATACTCGGAAATAGGGACATTTAAATTATATAAACACCAGTTATAGAGACGCTATGTGTCTGTGTGTGTTAAAACTGTTTACTATACAAATGTCTGGCATTTTTGCGCTGTAATGTCATGTCAAGTACAACCACATACTAGGTTGAAATTTGCACAGATGGTGCACTTTTTTAACTACCATGCATATTGGGGTGCAATCTTAATATTAAATTTAGCTCTATGGTTAATACGTAAACCGTGGGACAGAAAATAAAAGTTTTTCCAACAAAAAAATACCTGTACCTACTTAGTTAAATAATTCACATCTTAGGTACGAAATAAACCAATTTAAACCAAATATGTACGCTACAAATGAAAATTAATTTAAATTCATATTCAGAGATGTATCAAATGACTTGTTAAAACAATCCGAAAATTTAAGGTAATACAAGGTTCATTAACCCGGCGAGCATGAGCCAGGGTATCTTACACCCTGTTATTTTTTTATACCTTTGTCTGACAATACTAGCTCGCTCAGTAGCTGGAGTGTGGCATGGGACATCGTACGGGATATTCATGGGCAAACCTGTTTCGGGTATGTTATACCCTGCCTCATTTTTGACGTATTTTTTTTATGTAATTTTTCCAATTATTAATTTTAACTCTTTTATTCGTTTTTTTGTATTATCTGTTGTTCTTTTTTTATGATTTACTATATCAGTTGTCTTTCGTCTCTTTAGTTGAGTTTTTTGTTATATTATTTTCAGTATTTGCTCAAAATGGATATTGAAAAACAAGAAAAGCGAATCCGTGCCATGTTAGAGGAAGAACTAAGTGATTATTCTGATGAATCCAGTTCAGAAGGTGAAACCGATCACTGTAGTGAGCACGAAGTGAATTATGACACAGAAGAGCCCCGTTGTAGAAAAACCAAGCATTCCTGCAATGCTTGTGCCAAGCCCATATGTATACATCATCAGCCAATTAACGTCCATTGTTGGACAAGGCCTCCCTCATAGAGAGGGGTGTTGCCATAATCCCCACGCTTGGCAAGCGGCTTGGGGATCACAATATGTTCACCGTGTACTATTAGGATGCTGCTGCCCATCCTCCGGTGGTTCTGGTCGCAGTTTTAGGACAACATATGTATGGAGCACGCAAAATTTGTTTGCGAAAATTGTGCTGATCTCGACAGTAGTCTTTAGTCTCGTTTTAAGTAACAAAAAAAAAAAAAGTTTATTAACGAAAAGAACCTCAATATCTTTCGGTATTAAGTTGATTTACATTCCAATGAATAATATTTTTGCTAAATTGTTGATTTGTGTAAACATCTAAACTTTTGTTCCTATAATTATAGAGTATAAGAAAAACATTAATAAATAATAATTATTTCATAATTAAAAACTTCTTTCATTGAATTCTATTAAATAATTTATTATTATACAAAATGAGATCAACACAATTAAGAAAATAATAATAAGAACTGTATTATGGTACATCAAATTATGGGTATGTCGTACCCTGCCACATTCTTGATGTAACTTTTTTTCACCTCATGCCCGCCGGGTTAATGAATCCTTATACGTTGTTTTCCTTTCAGCGCGTCGCTGAATTTTGGCCCTGAATATAACGGGACAGAGAGATAACTTCGAAGCTTTTCACTTGTAATTACAAGCTGTAGAAATATTCGCTTATTATTGTAGCTATTGATTGCTTTTTAATCATGACCATGTCACAGGCTGACGGCAAAAGTTTGTTTTTATTTATACTTAAAAACGTGGTTTTCGTTGAGTGATTACTCAACCGCTGAAAAACTGTTTCTCTGTTCGTCGCTTCTTTTCCTCCGTTTTATTCGACTTAGGAGATGTTATAGCAATGAGGAATTCTTAACAAAGGTTTATGGCTTCAATAACGTGGTTTACGAGCCATGCCGCGATGGAGCACGTGTCAAAAGTATAACATATCTCACCACGCGGTATGCCTTATAATAAAATTGGTTTTTCAATAAATTATGATGGACGCGTTGTGGTGAAGAGCAAATTATTAAGAAAAGCAATCACATTATGTATAGATAAACACAAAGATATTTTAAAACAAAACAACGTACTCAATAAAGTATTATCAGTAAAATAGCTTTTGGGTAATGAATTAAGTTTTAAAATTATCTAGGTAAGAAAATCATAGTTTTTTTTAATGTAATTTTTTTAATCTTTTCTCTATATACCTATATGCTTCAAAGTAAAAATTATGTGTATCTGATATAAGTGATAATGTGAAGCTCCCCAGGCCATATAAAACCAGGCTCTGACCCAACTTCGATCCCAAGTGAGCCGAAGTCAAGATAACGTGGCAAAACGTGGGGTTATAGTAAAGGCTCCGCGATCGATTGCTGATTTGTGATGCGAGTTCTTAAATAAAGTAAAAATACTTACAAAACAAATTAAAAATAAACTTTAGTATTAGCACAAAAAAAAACAAAGAAATTTCAGAATCCTTTTGTGATAAAAATACATACAATACATGTCATAAGTAGTATAAATAACTAGACACAAGATCAAGACTAGGAGCTGGGAAAAAAACAAGCATAAGGTAGTAATTGTAATTTTTTTTATTTTAAATACGTTCTTGCCAGTTATTACGAGTAAGTAGGCATACGTAGTTCTATCCTGACAAAGTAATTTCTAAAAATATAACCTGTTTAAACCTACCTTGACTACAAAGTCCTTCCATCAAAACGTTGACTAGATACATAATAGTTTAGGGAAGTATTCTTTTAACCGTTTTACTTACAAACAAGACGGCTGGAGGAAGCTGGTCGTAAACCCGTGCAGGGTGTTTCTGTCATAAACTGAACCGACCCCGCCCGAGGTTTTACCCGTATTGAAACTCAGCAGTTTTACTGGCTAAGTGAATCATATTCAAATGCATTGGCTTGTAAAGAGTTAACTTGGGGGTACTAAAATTGCAGTTTGTTTTGTGAGAAGCTTGGAGTTTGCATTGAGTGTTTTTTTCAGTACTTAGTTTTCAACACTACACTAGTACACTTGTTAAATACTACCTGCTCTCCTGCT
The DNA here is from genome assembly GCA_949125355.1 of Agriopis leucophaearia. NCBI lineage: Eukaryota > Metazoa > Arthropoda > Insecta > Lepidoptera > Geometridae > Agriopis > Agriopis leucophaearia. The sequence goes on from OX421262.1 coordinate 11,757,593, forward strand.
GTTTCATTGTTCGTTTTCATTGGTTTCGTGGAAGTTCCTTCAGGATACTCTCTGGGTCTACCAAAACAAAGTCTTTGCATAATCACGTCAATATTTTGCTCTGTTGCTGTCTGCCATATTGGATTAACAATGACGTCACTTTAGCTAACCATGCATTGTCATCCAAACTAAACGTGTAAGCAAAATTTCAGCTCAATTGGTCGGAAATAACTGTTTTAAAATTTAATTGCAAGATTTGGCTCATACTCAACTAACTAGGTAAGTTAAATCAAAACTTGTGAAAAAGTCTTTGCTTTAGAGATTTTGCACATTTTTGCCACCCGCCGCTTAACTAAGTGCGTTTCGTGATCTCTGATATCTCTCCTCCTGCAGGATAAAAATGCAAATGAATTTATCACCCAAAACTTACAAAACATTTGATTTACCTGCTTATTGTAATAAAATATATTAAAATACCATTACATTTAAATAGTCTTGTAGTTATGTAAGATTTAAGCCTCTAGCGTCTGTCCCATATCATAAATATCTACACAAGATATTTATTTAAATTTATACATGTGAATTGTAGCCAATGAAGTAAAAATTTCTTATTATTACGGTACATTTTTCTACCTGATTTATAAACGAAATAATGAACAATTTTACAGTAGCTAAAAAGCTTGAAGGACAAAGAAAATGAAGTGGGGGAAGACAAATATAAATAGATAATAAAATTTATTACGATTACAGAGCTGGTAATCTAACGTCTGAACAGATTTTATAGAATCATAGACACTCTTGATCAAGGAAAAAAAAAACATTAAAAACTCACGACTTCAAATGAAAAAAAAAACGGTTCAGCTTTTAACAGCTACGATGCCACAAACATACACAGATCTAATATACAGACACACACGTAAAACTTATAACACCTCTCTTTTTGCATCGGAGGTTATATAGAAAAGACAAAGTAAAACTATAAAAGTTAAATGTACAAAATGTTTATAAAAATAGAAGGTGTCAAAGATGCTCCCAAAATTATCACTTAAACGAACAAAGCGCGCGTTGATGTCGTTTATTTGTCGAAGTGGGGAGTCATTTTATAAAAATCACAAAGGTATATTTTGTATAAGTCCTCTTATCTCCTTGCATTAATAACCCTTCACCCGTACTCTAGAATTCAAATTATATTAATCTGTATCCACAAAGAAATACGGTTCGTTTTGTCACGTTCCTATTTTAAAAAACGTCGTGTGCTGGCCCAGTGTGCAGGTAGGACTTAACCGACATTCCATCTTTTTGTTCGACTGAATTGTCCTCCCACATACTTCCGGTTGTTGTAACTGTTTATATAATTAAATTAGTCTTCTGTTACTAATCATTATTGTTATGGGACAAATACCACCTTTAGAAGACAGAAAAAAGCTTTTCTCAAACATGTTACCTATTTAAAATGGAAATTTTTAGAAGAGCAAACTTCGGCAAAAACTTTGCTCAAGGTGATACAATTATTCGTTTAACAATATTATTCGTTTTATTGGAGCTGGATAAAAACAAACAGGAGCCAAAGTAATTTAAAAAATTGTGGGACTACATCAAAAAATCAGCTTAATCGGTTTACACAAATTTCGGAGTAATTGGTAATATATGCTTTTTTTTATTTGCGCTTGTAAATTGCGCCCCTTAGTTTAATTACAATCTAGCCTAATATTAAGTAATTTAATTCTAACTTGAACTTCTAAGTATGATAAGTATATTATAAATATAAAAAATATATAATTAAAAACACGGACCGAATTGTGAACCTCTTTAAGGCAATAAAAAAAAACATTTTCAGTTGATATCCTGTGATCCTGATCGTCCAGAGTACCAGCCTAAAAACAAAAAAAATAATATGAAAATAGAAATTAGGAATATATTATAGTATGTTTTGTTCAATTTTTGTTTGCTAAGAAACGAAATGAAATCTGAATATTAACCCAAAATATTTATATATATTTTACGTAAATGTCCAAATAATGTTTGAAAAAGTACTTTACCGATCAAGCACACAGTGTGGCAGCAAATTCGCTTACAATCGTTCGTTTGACGAGCGCAGTTCGAAACTTTGCGTACCATAGTATGCAGAGCTTTGAACTGTTGAAGTTCAAGGACTTGATGGGTTGTCTCTGTGTTTGCATAGCGCTTACTTAGGTGAACAATTTGCTTATTCCGCCATGTGTATAAAAAAGTATAAGAAATTATTTCACATTTTGTTTCATTCGATCTTGCAAAACGAGTTCAAGATGTGGGTGCAGTATACATTCTACTGCCAGTTCTGGATTGTATACGTAAGCTACTCGGTACTGTTATTAATAACTCTGTGTCTGTTTACTTGATATTTACTTTAAATGTTATTTAATTATGTAGTTTTTAGAAATAAAAAAATAATTAAATAGATACACAATGAAATGACCTTATATAATAATAGGTTCTCTCTCTCTCTCTGAGGAAGGGCCTGTGACCCAGTAGTGGGAACAGTAGTGGGAACATGATAGGATGAAACGATTTTGATGTTGAATTAGCTATATATGTGCCAAAGTAACTGCTTATATTTAAATCCTAACACTATTAAATTAATATTCTATTACCAATTTTAAGAGACCTTTGCCCAGCAGTGGGACAGTATAGGTTAAAAAATAAAATTACCAATTTTAAAATATAATTATTCTTTGAAATAAGTACAAGTAGTGCTAAAGTAGTACTACTAGTAGGTACGTTATCGTTGTAGTAAATTGTAGTACCTACACCAACTGTTTTTTTTTTTTTTTATATCATAAGTATGCATAATAGTATCGAAAAACTAAGATGTTTGTATCGATACTAAGCTTCAGTACACGCACTGACACAATAGCGTAAAGTTTAATTAATTTTAAATCCATACCTACTTATAATAATTTATAAATAATTTTATTATAATACAAACTTTGAAAAATAAGTATCGTACCTACCTGTAATACAATTAATAAATTTACGAGCATCTGTTCATCCTGGTAACAAAATCAATAAACAACATACTGTTGAACATATATATATTTATATATATATGGTTGGGTATACGAAACCGTACTAAGCCGAACAAGCCCTGTATAAACGAGTTAGATTAAGAATATTTGGGGTCGTAAAATGATGAAATTAATATTCACAAAATAATTATTTACATTAGACTTTCGGACCCATAACTGTTGGTTCTCTACAGAGCAACTACTGTTTGAAATGTCCCTAGTTAACAGAAACCTGTTAAATTAACGACATGCCAGCTAATTCCCAAAATCTGATGCGTCAATATGTTAACAAGATCGGCGAGATCATACCCGACGGCATTCCTGAGGGTTAGACTGCACTGGGATACTGTAAGATACAGCTATAGTGTAAATTGTCAAAAATATTCACCACGACTTAGATTTTTTATCATGTACTGTATATAATGCATGTTACTGTGAATGTTGGTACTGTTAAGTCTGAAATGGTTCCATTGACTCCCGTGAATCAGGCATAAGATGCAGACACAAACGAACAAGCTTCCGGTACAGTTAAACAAGAGAATCGGTTTGCAGGGCCCTGATTACATAACTAAAACACGCACATGACACGGCGTGTTAAGTTAACCTCTAAAAATTTGGACTTTATTTCTTAAGAAATAAAGGCCATGTGTACAAAGCGTGTTTGTAGTTATGGAATCAGGGACCAGTACTATTATATCATGGCTTCCAGTTCCTCGAATGGAAGTTTTTTACTGCTTGATGCGCTTATAAATCCGTACGATGTGCATATACATTACTAGAGGCCTTTATGGATAAAAGTCTCTATTAATGTCCACCGCTTTACTAGGGCATGATTTGGACTTGACCGTGACTCACTTATAAAACTTGACTCTGACTGGTTTGGCGCTATGTAGTAAAACTTTAAAATATTTCTATACTTGACACTAGCAAGGGCACAAAACGTGCGATGCTAAAATCCTTCCATGAGGTAACCATTATAAAATATTATTACGATTATGTAAGCTGTACTAGCGGTTAAGGTCCCATATTAAGCCATTCTTACAAGAGAGACGATTTTACGAAGTTTTTCCTTTGATGCACCTCTGTACATTCTAGTGCGTTCTCACCTTAACCGGTACCGAATATCTGGACCGCTCACCGGGTTCCGTAGGAGGTAATTAATGTTTTTTAACTGTCATCACGACAAGCCCTAAGTAATGACGTATGTCGTTAATCAACATCGATGATTGATAGGATTGATTTTTTAGGTTGTTTTTATTATTTTTAGTTTGAGTTTGAAGTACACTGAGCAGAAGAATTTCGAGAATGCAGTACTATGAATTTACTTGTCGCACTAGCAGATAAAAATGACTTTTTTGCGCAGATTTTAAACTAAAAGAAAGCCTTTCCAAGCTTGAATGGTGTCGTATTAATGTTTTATATTTTATGTATCCGAGGGTACTTAGTAAATAATCAGTCTTGGTCGAACCGGTGTTTTATTTACAACAAATGGTAAAAAAAGTATTTAATGCCTGTTCTAATAATTATGTACATTATTACCTCGTCAAACTTTATCAAGACGACTGTGGTCAAAAATTAATCCTTCAATAAAATAAAATGGTTATTTTAATGGTATAAAATGGAAAACAAACAGCGTGGTTATCTGATGTTAAGTAGTAACCGTTTAAGAATGAAAAGATAACTAAGAAAATGGAACAGGGAGAACAAATTAATTTTATTACCTATACTCATTGTGTGATGATGTAAAATATCTTGTTAGGTCTTGACAAAGATATTATAAGTACTTGATTGCGCATGAGTCATTATTTGCTTGTGCACGATGTAAGCCACGTCAGTCGCGGGGGGTATCGTATGGCACTAGTGATTGGAGAAAATAAAAGTCATACATTCAATTCGCGCCTATTGGCCCGGATTGGCTGGAAAGGATGAGCTGTGTGGTTATATCATCATTGGGTCTTGATAAATAGTAAAAAGATCAAAAAAATTAAATCGTTACCATTTAAACATTTCGGAGAAAGGCGCAAAGATCACATTCGCATAATAATAATCTTGCCAAGATCGCGTTAACGCAACTTATTGCGAAAGCTCAATACGTTAAACGAATAATCCCCGCGATTCCCGCGCAAAACCTCATAATACTCAATCTCAAACCCACCTTGTTTCAAATAGACTAAGTAAATGTGTACGGAGATACTTGTAAACAACCCTAGCTTAACTAGGGAAACGGAGAAACATTTTGACGACTTCCGTCCCGTTTCCATATTTATCTCTTGTTCTGTTTTCTTGCTGAGTTTTTAGGCCGTGCTTACTAAAAGACCGTCGTCTGCTAGAGCGAACGCTACAGACTGACTTTTAGTTGGTCAAAAGTATCTCGTTCTGACGTGCACAGAATTTTTCTCCTTTACTCTCTAGAGTTTCTGTGGGCCTACCGACTCCGACTTTATTGTCATTGTTAGTCAGCCGACAGTCTGTCTCTCTCTGGACCTTATGCAAAGCTTTTCTCCTGTTCCTTTCAGTTTAGAGTTTTATGGGCTCGCTGATTTAGAATATTATTATCTATGTTAGACAGCGTAAAATCTCTCTATTTGGCCCAAACTCGCACAAAATAATTTCTCTTTCACTTTTGCAGAGTTTATTGGGGTCCGCCAACTCCTAACTTTATGGTCTGCGTTAGTCAACGCCATGCTGCTTCTCACTCTAATTCGCGGAGAATTTATCTCTCTTCTACACTTGCAAAGTTTACTATAATACCGCTGACTCCGACGCCGTTGTCTGCGTTAATCAGTGGAAAATTGCTACCCCTCGCTCTAAGTCGTGCAGAATTGTCTGCCGTATCCCTCGCTCTCTCATGCAGAGTTTCAATATGACAACTAAAACTCCGTCATCTGCGCTAAGCCTTACGCTGCACAATTAATCGGCCTCATAAAATTATATTATCATGTTTGCTCAGAGCGTGTCTTCGACCAGCCATAGAACAGACACCCACCTGGATTCGCTCCCACAATGATGCGGGGGCCCTGATATATTGTTATAGACTCGTGAGGTAACTTATTTACTAATTGTTTTTATTCTATTGTTACAGGTAAGGCGGTGTTGCTGTCAATCAAGGTCGAATGGTGGAGCTAGATGTAGTTAATGATTTATTTATTGAGTTTTTTGTAAGCATAATCAATACTGATGAGCTGCTTTAAATTATTCTAAAAAGGTGAACTCTGGGTAAGGAATTAAACACGTCTGTTGTAGATGAGATTGAGATGTTTTAAAACTCTTTTAAGTAATGTGCATGCTTCATGTTACTGAGACGCGCAAAAACCGGATTTGTACCATGGTTAAGGAATTGCCCTGAAAAAAATAATAATAATAATAATTATGTAGAAAAAACCTCATAAACAAACAAAATTAGTTCAGGATTGGGGCTCAAATTAAGGCTATTAAATAGTGCAAGTATTTAATGACCTTATTTAGTTTTAATAAAAAATGGTACGTTAATGATTTTGAGTCGGTGATTAGCTGTCTCATTTTCACCATATAAGTCATTTAAAACAAACCAAGTTTGGTGAGCCCTTACCTTTTTTGCAGCTTATTGGCAACCAGAAAGTAAAGCTTATTGTATACTTAATAAGGAGTTAACGAAGTAAATTACTTACCAAGTGACAGTTGGCTAATTGCTTTTGAAGCTTCCATTCGTTTTACTAAGTAAAGGCAAGTTAACTTTTCAGCTTGAAGTTGTAAGGATAATGAACAAAGCCGCAATGATAGATTAAGAGCAAACCTCATTTGTTGTTTAAGTAAGTTTTTTTATTGTATTTACAGCGTAAAGCCGCATCTCCACTACGGCTGACGTGTAGGTTACGTATATGTATGTGAAATCGAGCCGTGTGGTTCCAGTGTGGACGCAGCTTTAGTCAGATAGAAGCTGATGATAATGATTAGTTACTTGGAAATTTCAGCAATAAATTAATAAATGTAAAGGTCAATGAAGTTTGCGTTTCTTTAAAATTCTAAATCTGAATTGTACCTCAGCTTATATTTTCACGATCATCCATAAATGTTTCTGTTACTTATCGCTGTAATAACAGGTATACTATTAATGCAGAGGCGGCTTTATGGGGAGCTGTCGTCGGTTAGGGGCCATGTACTCCAATTCCGTGGGGCAAAATGAGACTTCAACTTGCCCCAGGGTTGCCATCTATGGGCGGAAGCCGCAAGACCTAAGAACTTAAGCTTCAGGGTGGAAGTGTTAAAGGACATAAAGCTGCGAGTATCGTTTAATTAAAATACAGCACACTTCTCGAAACCCTAAGCCATACACCAATATTGTCCCTCCGTTGCCAATAAGTCAGCTTTTATGATGGCCCATTTAGTGAGTGGCAAGTCATCACCCGCCACAATAACATGAAATGTAGTGAAATATTAGATCGAATACGCAAACAATGAATATAAATAGAATAGGATGCAGAGTGAATAGGTATCTTCTAAGTCTGCGGGCTTCATCTTCGACCACATCGTCGCTTACCAACAGGCAAGTTGGTGGTCAAACGCGGACTAATTTGCGACAAAAATAAAAACAAATAAGAAATGTCAGAAAATTATTAATATGTTCGAGCATGGACCTAACAAAACCTTTGTTACTTTCATGGGTCAAGGTATCAAGGTTAAGGTATAAACGTCAGAGGGACAATAGGTGGAGAAGGACGGCAAAAAATATTGACATAAGGCATAAATGGCGAGTGCCGGAGCTATACCATAGAACAGTTCAACATCATCAAAAACTCACAGTAGCCCAGATTCATACAATCCTATACTGTACAATATACTGCCGGCCACGTAAGTAGAATGTTGGCTGTGGGCTAGAACTACTACAGAATGGCTGCCGCATGCCATACGACCCAGTAAAAGATGGCGGGACAAGCTTGACTCCCACGCAAAAGACTGGTACACCATAACACAGAACAGAGAGAAGTGGAAGAAAGGAATGGAGGGCCTTTGCCCTGCAATAGGACGACCATGGCTGAAATAAATAAATAAATACTGTACAATAGTTTCATAATATTACCTTTAATAGACAATCAATAATAGTATTTTATTCTAATTAACAGCCCTTTTAGTGTTGGCTTCGGCCCATAAGCCTTTCAAAAGTCCGAGCTACACCCGTGAATATAAATAAATGTATAGAATATTATCATTCGCTATAGAAATGAGCAATGCATGAATTGCATGTGCAATGTGCAACTAACTACAAGCAAACGTGCTGTTGTGACCAGAAGTTAGCTTGTTTCAAAGATTTTTACAAGAATAGACACCGCAAGCATGTCAAGTAATATAAAAACCCAGCGTTCCGAATTAATGTACCTAATATGACGTCACGAGAGCACAAACGGCTCGTCTACATGGATCCCGATCAGATCGAGTTCTGGAGAGTTGTATACCATGACAAAATGATAATTTGTTTCTTTGAAGGAAACAACCTTCAAAGAAACAAATTAATTTTGTACAAAACGAGTTGATCACGAAGAAATTTTGGCTTTAAAATAAAAAATAACTGGAAAATGCAGCTACTTGGATGACATAATAGAATCACCGAATTTCCCAGTTATTTTGCGTACGGAGAGAGAACGCACGAAGCATAGACTCTTAAATCATGCCACAGACATCCAATGTAGGTGAACTTGCAGTGTCTAGTCCAATAAAGGTCTGTGGCTTGTTTAGTCAAAAGTCAAGTCTTTACTCAGTAAATAATGTAAGTTAGAGGCGTGCCCAGGGGCTGGCTTTCGCTAACTTCTGTTTACGTGTGTCGGCACTGTTGACAGTAGCGCCAACGTAGCCGCAAATCCGGTACTCGTACAACGTAAGCATAACCGGTTTTAGAGAAATCAAAAATCAAGTGCGAAGTTACGAGCCCGTGTATTTCGAAATGGAGACGGCAGCGTGTGGAGTGTTTATCTGCTTATGCATTTGCAGATTGCAGTTGCAGTGGATATAAACGTAAACATATATTATTCTGACAGCGTTATCAACGTTTCCGTGTTTTCTGTTCTGCAAAACCGCTATGCAAAATGTGAACAACACGGAACTTTATGAAGTTTTAAAACTAAAACTATGGCATACCATAATTTTAATATCAAAATATGTATTGTTTTGGAATATTACTCCTCATAACTTTTCAGACTAATAACCGATAAATAAACTAAAGAGGTTTGTTTGGACTAAGTGGACAACTCAGTTTTAAGATATTCAAATGTTTCCGATATGCCTTAACGATTTTTGGTCTAGGATTAGGAATATGTTAATGCCGAATTCAATTATTGCTGTCCACTACAAAATGTATGGGAATATGAAACTTTTTTTTTCATGATATTTTACTACTTATTCTGCTATTCGTGGCGGAGAGGAATCTAACAAATTATTAAACAAAGATTATGAAAATCGGTCCAGCCGTTCTTGAGTTATAAATGGTGTAACTAACCTGACATTGTTTTATAGATTATTATGGTAACTAATTCGTTTAATCAAATTTATTTTTACATTTATTACCGTTTTATGTAATTAAATAAGAGACAAAAAGTATGAAATTTTTAACTAAACTATCTACAATTCTATTATAGTGGATAAGGTAACTCTATTTTTCTTTTTTATTTCACTCAACCAGAACTGAAACTCTTTAATACGAAAATAATCAAAATATTAGAACTACTTTTTAGGTACGTCAGGCACATTCGTTACGTGTGCTTGGTGTCGTGTACAATCACAGATCATTTCACTGAACACACACTGATATTCCGAGTTTCTAACTCTGTTAGGTACGCTTATGAACAAATGTGTATTCGCTTATACAGGGACCGAATAACTAAAATTTTTTATAATGTCACAAAGGTGGTTTATAAGATCACATCATAAATGGGAAAATTGGTGTGTGTATGTAAATAAGTATGTTTATACTCATTGAACTTCGTACGACTGAATAGATTTATTTATTATTTGATGGAGGTAGATTCTACCCTGGATATCAATTGAGCCAGTTTTTATTTACACAGCTAGTATTATAAAGCTGCCCCACTCAACTCTGCTGTGAAAGAATGAAAGCATTTGTATGACATTTCCTATGGTAGTAGCTTCTACTTTCTTTAGAAAAGCGGAGGAAACCACGGAGTTTAGTGATAAAATAAAAAAATACCCATTCACAATACAGTTACAGAGTTTCCGATATTCCGCTATCTTATATATCCAATATTGCTACGAACGAACAAAATTAAGTACTGTAGGTAGGCAAGGCACATGAAGATCTATTTATATAAATATATATTATATTATCATTGACGTAAAATTATTAAAATAGGATAGATCTAATCATATAGATTATTTGGAGTTTCTGGTGATAAGTTGCTTCTATGTTTTTATCTCTCTTTGTATTTTTCTGTTCTCTCTCTCTAGCCATCATTGTTTTTCTGTATAAAATATATTAGATACTAAAATACCGTTTATTCTCTACCTTCCACAGTCCCTGTTTTAAGTACAGCACAGTTATGCAAATATGCAGTTGACAAATAATTCGATGAATGTAGGTGATCAGTAAACAGTAAAACGGGCGGTGATTTGAATTTGATCACACGGATTTAAATAGTTAAGTTCGGTTTTAATTTGTAGAGAGTTTTAGAAAGACTTACCGCTTTTATGACTTTAAGTTGCACTGATTAAAAAAGTTGAAGATTAAACGGACACTTATCAATGTAGCAATTTCTTTGTGACTTAGAATGAACACGTTCCTAGCAAATTACGCTCATTGCTCATACGCAACTTAGGTACACACTAATGCAGCACGTTAACGTTTTATTTAAATCTTGGTTCAGAAGCAGTATCTGTGTTAGGTGATGTGAGTGTAAAAACAGAGCTCACACACACACATACAAAACGAGGGTAGCAGCGTATAATTATCTTGATTATCGTGTATCAATATTTTTAGGAGATTTTATGCCGATCAAATTCTCACAATTTTTACTGTCTTTTTTAATAGTTTGAGTCATTCATAGGCCAGCCAATGTTTTACTAAAAACTGTTAAAAATAATGCATCCATTGATTTTTTATGTATCTACATATTTTCGTCTTCAAAGGTGATGACTTTGTGAAAAATCCCAAACTTGGGGAGCGGGAAGGCATGCAATTATGTTTTACCTGAAAACGATGACAACGACATTAAATACATCCAGTGACATAAATAAAATGAGCCCTCAAAATTTAAAAAAAATAATTACATCTTGAAAGCAACTGCTTCCAAATTTGCCAAAGTTGTAAAGTTGCGTGCCAAAGTTATCAATTGGCAGTTGCCAATTGATAACTTTGGCACGAAGATGGAAACAATGATCATATATGCCAAATGTTTTTTATAATATAAACAAGACAAGTAGACACTACCTATGCCATAAGACCACAAGTTGTCAGGTCGTTCATAGCAATGGAACTGTAAACCGTAATGAGCTGAGACGTTTGCGGATTGCGGCTGATATGGGTGAAGGTCCATATAAGACGGTAGTAATTGCTGAGGTTAACCTCATAAAAATGAGTTTGAGAGAATTCTGGAATTCAGTCTCAGCTCTGACTTAATTTTTCACGTACTATAAAGTTTTTACTTTTCAGTTTATCCAGTTGTTGAAAGTAGAAAATGATAACATATAATTTTTTTTTAATGAGTTTAGATACGATTTTTTTATTTACATTATATTTAATGTGAAAAGTAGCGTGGGAGTATTTATTTCTTCCTGAGAAGATTTTGGCGTGTCACTTCTTATGTATTTCTCAGTGTCATAGAAGTAATGAAAGTAGAAAATTATAACAAAGCTTTTTTTATTTTTAATGTAAATAAAATTAGCTCAAGGTTGTATTCTTTACGCGAAATTTACTTAATAATTAATTAACATAACAATTTATGCGAAAATTCTCCAGTGTCATCTAAGTAAACACTTTAAAGATTTTGTAAAGTATATAGTCCGGCCATAGAACTTTCCCTTTTACGTCCAACAAACTTTACTTAAAGGCTTAGGGTTACTTGACTGGTGCGTTAAACTTTCTACTATACCAATTAGACTAGATTCCCAAATTGTCTAGTCCCAAAATATCCAGTATTACAAAATGACTATTTATTATAGGGGTCCACAATTGACTTAGGGCATTTAGGATGGTCATCATCGTGGACTTCTAGTCATTTTGGAATACTGATTATTTTGAGATTATTAGGGAACTAAATGATTAGGCAATTCTGTAATGTATAGTAGAAATTTGAACGCTCCAGTCAATGTAGTCCTGAGCCATCAAGATCAAATAGTGCATTCAAGTGGGATGATGATAGAATTATTTTTAGTGTTTCGGTGAAACTACAAAAGCTATAAAATGCAGGATTTCACACTATTCCTAAGCAACGATATTCTTAGGAATTTTATCACTTATCTTCGGGCAAGCCTATAAAACTCGCACTCTGGTTTAGCCTGTAGCAAGCCCACGCGATGCCAAGTGAGAATTATTAGAAGAAGCGATACAGATAGCGTGAAATGCATTTGTTTTATTTATTGTACCGTAGAAACAACAGGTCCATTGTCAAGTGAAAAATTACTTAAAGTATAATGTTTTTATAGTAAAATAATGAAAACTAAGGCATCTGTTGTGGCTTAACAATTGGTGACTTCTTATACAACGAACAACCGTCGGGCTAAAATCTGACAACAAGGCCTAGCCATTTGACCTAAAATAACATACGTTTCTCTCCTGTCGCCGCGCCGCGTCGCATTTTTACAAGAGTTTTCAAAATAATAGTAATTCTTGTTCTATCTTTACTTATTCTTAGTATTGCCTAACAAAAACGTAGGTATTTGAAATGTGAATAAAAATAAATGGAACACTACTCATACGAGTAAGTTTACGTTTAACAATTAGCATTTCACATTACACAGATGCAGATTTTAATTGTACGCAGGAAACTTTTTCATTAATTACCAACGATCTTTAAACTAATATGGTACCATCAAACACAATAGACCATAAATTCATAAACAGAAACGCACAATAAAATAGAAAAGTTTATGCAAAACTACTGTGTTCGTTTATTTCTATCCAACATTTCAATCAATCAACTGAAAAGTGCAACAATGGCGCCGGCGTCTAGTTGCCAATATTTCACGTTCACCTGAATTTTAAACGCTTGCAGGTATCGCCATGATTACAACTGTCCAGTTTAGTTGTGTACTATGCACAGTTAATCACCACTAGTTGCGGTTAAAATGTGTTACTGAGCGGAGCGGCCGCGGAAGTGTCGGATAAAAAAAAACTTAGATTTGAATAGAAAGAGCAGCTAAAATAAATTTTGGAGTGGTAAATGATGTGATGGATTAATACAATTTGTATCACCAAGCTAATATATAATTTCATTTTCATTAGGGTTAGGTTTTACCTCTCCTCATCTTCTGTGATCTAAAATTAGCATGACAGAAATATATTGTCCGCCCTCCATGAAGAGTCATAGGGGAAATTCAGCATTGGTGCAAAATTTGATAAAGTTGAGTTGATTTTGATCTCTCAAATACACACTTTTTTATCACCAGTGTGTTCATGATCCTTAGTACTATAAGGAACCCTTATGAGTTCATTCTGTCTGTCTGTTCGTCCGTCCCAAAACTTTAGAAACTTCTAATTTCTATAGTTATAAAAGTAAGCACATGAAACTGTAATTGTTATTTTAATATATCCATACACGGCGTGAATAAGTTGACAAGTCGACTTGTATCAAATTTTAAAATCCAGCAAAATTGACGTCCAGATTGCATGCTTTATATGGGGAATAAATGAGTAACTCGATTCTCTCACTTATTTTTGAGACATGTCATCGCACTTGTGAATTATTAAGCAACTCTGTTTCCAATGAGAACATTATGACATCAGGAGATAGCTTAGGATATATTAATGTTATTTATTTAAGTAACTCAACACGTTAAGTTATTTACGCCACATACTCAAATAAACTAACAGGACAGCTTTAGATGGTCAATTATTCATATTACCCATAATTGACTTATAGCGATTTCTATAGGCGGAAAATGCAATAAAATTAGCCCAGTCACCAAATCAATTTTATATTATTAGGCTGTAAGATTAAGTATAGTGTAAGGTAAATATTTTTCAATAACCGCAAGCATCTAAACTATGAATTTAACTACAATTATGTGCCTCTAGCTACGGAACCCTACCATACGCGTGACTCTTCATGCTCTTGGTCATTTATTTAATGTTTCAGTTCTGCACAAAAAAGTAAAGGTAAAAAAAAGGTTGGTTGTTTGGTTGGTTTTTGTAAGAAAGTTTAAAGGTATCCAGTTTGTACATAAAACGTACAAACATATCAAATTTTAAAGAATAGGTGGTAAATCTAGGTAGAGTAGTGATAAATTATCTACCGCCGTTCCCATGAAAAGGCAAGTGGCAAAGTGGTAATTAGCTCAACTGTCTAGTTTGCTAGGTTAAATAACCACAAGATTTAGTATTACAGCCCCTGACAGAGAAGTATTGAGAGGTCAACGGTATTGTAAATATTGGTACTAAATTACTGGTGCCAATAGCCAATGCTGTCTAGTTGCCTATATTTAACGTGCAGTTTATTAACTTGGTTAATGGAAGCGGAAATCGTATTTGAGGTTTATTTGTACTTCCTTGAGATTTGTTTTAAGATTATTATATTTTACCATTTTGTGTTACCACCAGTATTGAGCTTTTTTAACCGACGATATAGGAGGGGGTGCTGAAATTGACGCGTATTTTTATGTAATTAAATAGTAAAAAAAATTATTACATGTGAAAGTTTGTGTATAAGTCCGTAAGCATGTATCTACATTTGTCCACATTAAACTCCGTAGAGGCTGAGCTTACATAAACCTCAAATAATGATGTCCAATAAGTGTGTGTGAGTATGTGTGTGTGTGTGTGTGCGTGTGTGCTAAGGCAAACTTTTTATTTCCAAAAAAATTAAAAACCCATCTGTATTATAATGGACAAAACCGCGGGCGCTAACCAGCATCACCACTACTGAGTGTTACTTATGCCTATAGTTTTTTTTTAAATTGCAAAATAGGCTTGCGCTTAGCCGCCAACTCGCCTGATGTTAAGTGATGATGCGGCCTACGGTGGATCACGCTTGCCTAGAGAAACCGATTCACTCTTGACTTGAAGACACCCAGATTGTAACCATCGGGGAACACCCATTCAGGCAGTGCATTCCACAAACTAGCAGTTCGCACAATAAAAGTGGAATCAAACCGCTTCGTACGGGTTTTCGGAATGTCAACCATAAAGCGGTGTCGAATCGACTGATCGATCGGTAAATTTTTATCATATTTTAGATTTCCGCTATCGTCTCCGCTTTTCTACTGCGTCCATCCTTATTGCGCCTACCTACTCGTCCGCCCACGCGTCCAGTCCACTGGCGCCAATTGCTAGATACTGACCAGAGATATTCCGCTTTCGAACCTCTAACAATTTATATTCTCGTGGTAATTAGATTTTTAAACGACGCTTTTACTGTTGTTTGCATGCTTGTTCAGTTTGTTAGAGTTCGATTGCTTTGCGGTAAGCAAATGTGGTAGCTTGATTTATGTGAGTGAATTTATGTACGTTACTGAAGAAGACAGCATATAGATAGATAGATAGAAACTCTATATTGTGCACACCAGACATAAAAATGCTTATGTTAAAATGCTTATGTTTTATCTGTGAATTTAAAATTCTTAAGTTAATTCTAAAAAAATACGAGAGTAAAACAGTTCAAAATAAAATTACTTTCGAGTTAAATGAGAGTAGTTAATTAGAATAAAATATATTTATCTTTTTTAGATATGATTTGGACCTTGTTTGGTTTTAAATGGTGTATTTTGTAGCGACACATGTGGCACTATCTGTGGAATTGTGGCTAGAATAAGAAATTAATGAATGAATTGATGAATGTGTCGCAATTGGTGTTAAAACTCAGATCAGACAAACAAGTGGATCACATTAAAAACCGACTTCAAAAATATATGAAAAACGAAATAAATGCCTATAAAATTTGAGGGTTGCCCTCAATTTTCCTAAGATCCCATCATCAGATCCTGACTCGGTGACTATGGGACCAAATTGGAATATACTCTACTGGACCGAGCGTACTGAGCGTAGGTAGGCCTCCCACTAGATGGACCGACGACATTGTGAGAGTCGCGGGCATCCAGTGGATGCAGATGACAGGATGTCGTTCACTGTGGAGTTTAAAAGGGGAGGCCTATGTTCAGCAGTGGACGTCTTCTGGCTGATGATGATAACGACTCTACAGAACATTTTTTTTGATATCGTTTAGCTGTTGCCGGACAAATCGGTGATCTTACATAAATTATACAGTGGAACATAGAACCGTCCTCCTTTTTTGGAGTCGGTTAAAAAAGGAGATTATGGTTCAGTGCAGTTATCGTTCGTGTTAAAACGTCTTCTTGTATAAGCAGCATCTACAGGGTTAAACGGAGAGAGTGTACTAGTCCAAAGGTGTAAGTATATACTATATATTGAAGTTATATTGGGTTTACGCGGTATGGATGTACTAAGCCAGAAAGGGTCCATAGTACCCATCGTTTTAAACAATGGGACCAACTCCGAAATCGCGAAAAAATATATAGAAATTCAAGTATGAATACATTTTGTCGAGTGTGAATGAGCATTTTTTATAGAACAGCTGATATTTTTTTTGCGATTTCAGAGATAAATTGTTTATAATGATGGGTGCTATGGACTCTTTTCGGTTTAGTACACCCTTTCCGCGGAACCCAGTATAACATCAATTTATAGCATATACTTACTTTCTAATTCTAATTACTGTTTCGTTCTAGTTACGAGCCATTTTGGTTGCCACGAGCGATATATTACTATAACTACGCAGCGAACATTACGATATCGAGGCAAATTATTAATGATCCCGAGACATCCATTCGTACCTTAATTGTTGTTTCTGAGTTACAGTGACTTATTGATTACGGAATAGTGAATTATTAACCCACTCGTGTGAAGTTGAGCAACTGGGGATTTGTGTCCAGATTTATGTATAGGATTTGTTTCTGAACTTAGGAAGTACGTAAGTATGTAATCGAATCCGAAGTAAAGTTACCAAAATTTTAGACATACTTCATCAGCATTATTCATTATCATAGCATTTATTGGCCTTTAAAGCTACAACTACTACTACAGATGTTTAACATCTTTTTAGATAGTTTAAGGCTTTAACAGTTTTTAAGATTAAAAATCATTGAGTGGTAATGAAAAAAAGGCGATTTTTTAATGCCGTAGGCGCCAAACAAGCAGACGGGGGCCGCCTAAGTAAAAAAATAATAAAAAAAATCTATATTTTTTGCGGAATTATGTTTTTTCCCAGTTTTTTTTTGGATCTCCGCTGAAATAGTAAAAAGACAGAAAAGAAATAATTTATTTTCTGTGGCAGTATTCATGATTTCCTAAGTTTTCGTAAAAATAATAAAATATTTTAATTTCAATACTAGTAAGTAGTGTTGTCAGCTGCAAAGTTTTTATAATAGCCGGCTTTTTTTATTGCGATCAATTCCTTGGCCTCACTGTAGGCACACATCTGGCAACACTATTTAAGATTAATCTGTATAAAGCAGTTGCTCCACTATTTCGAGAATCAATTAATCTTGAGCTCATAGGTAGGATAGATGTGCCACGTCGGTGTAGGTGGTTTAACTATGTCATCTCCAGACCACCGGGACTGCCCGTTTGTATTTGTTTAGGTGGACTTGGTAACTATATCGTCCATTGTTTGCAGTACTAGGTCAAATCACTTTTTTAGAAAATAACTATTTGAACAGCAAAACTTATGGCAGAGAAAAGTAACAGTATGACTTCTATAAGATTTATTTTGTTTTAGGATTCCCTACTCAAAGGGAAACGGGACCCTATTGCTAAGTCTATTAATATATAAGGTCGGGGAAAAAGTTTCTTCGTATTTTTTAAACAAATTCAAGACATATTTTTTTCAAGTTTAATTACATTTAATTATAATATATATGTGCCATTTTGTTCGATAACTTGTTGCCATCTTGTAGGTAGTGACATGATCCCGTTGCTGTAGAATTTTTGGGACTTCTGATCAAAAAAATGCAACAAGTAGTTTTGACAGTCCTCTCTTGATGTTAATCTAACACTACCCAAAGAATTCTGAAGAGATCGAAACAGGTGGAAATCTGAGGGTGCAAGGTCTGGGCTATATGGTGGATGCATTAACACTTCCCAACCAAGCTCTCTAAATTTTTGCTGAGTGGCCAAAGATGTGTGCGGTCTGGCGTTATCATGATGAAAGACCACACTCTTTCTGTTGATCAATTCCGGCCGTTTTTTCTCAATTTCTTGTTTGAGTCTCATCTGCTGTTGGCAGTAGAGATCCGAATCGATGGTTTTGCCCGGCGGTAAAAGCTCATAATGAACGATGCCCTGCCAATCCCACCATACACACAGCATCACCTTATTACGTGTTAATCCGGGTTTCGCTACAGTCTGTGGTGCTTCACTGCCCTTTGACCATGATATTTTGCGCACATTCTTGTCGTAGGTGATCCATTTTTCATCACCAGTGATCAATCTTTTCAAAAACGGTTCGGTTTCGTTACGTTTCAATAGAGAATCGCAAATGAGTACACGATTCATTTGGTTTCTTTCAGTGAGCTCGTGTGGCACCCAAATATCGAGTTTTTTGTATACCCAGTTTTTTTAAAATGGGTCAAAACTGTTTTGTGGTCAATCCCCAGTTCTTCAGCTACGTCGTAACTACTAATATGCCGATCTTGGTCCACTTTTTCAGAAATGGCATCGACTTTATCCGTAACAGGGCGACCAGAGCGAGCTGCATCTTTGACATCAAAATTCCCGGACTGAAAACGCTTGAACCAACATTGTGCTACTCTTGATGACACTGCATTAGGTCCATAAACGTCACAAATTTTATTCGCGGCTTGTGTCGCATTTTTGCCTTTTTTGTTATAAAATTTCACAATATATCGAATTTGTTCGTTAGATTCACTCATTTTATCGAACAAAAAAACAATTGAAAAATGGCGGGAAATTGTGAACATTTGTGTGATGAACATTTGTGTTTGTTCTATGTCTGGGTGTTAATATCTATTTAAGTATGTATTTAAAAATATATATGTACGTATATCAGTCTCTGGCAGCCATATTACAAGCTTTGCTTAGTTTGGGGTCAGATGACCATGTGTGCAATAATGTCCCAGATATTTTATTGCTTTTTACGTTTTGTATTCCTTTTTTAAAATGTCATCTTTTTAATGGTATCAAAACCAGCCAGATACAAACAGTACAACGGATAAGATTTTTACTACAACTTTATACATAAAAAATACGAAAAGACTTTTTCCCCGACCTATTATATTGTTATTAACTGTTCTACTTTTTATGGGCTGTATCTTTTGAACCGTAATAGATAGGCAGTTAAAATTTTCACAAAATATGTAATATGAAAGTGGATTAAATAAAGTCAAAAAGTAAAAACGAATAATAAGGAAAGAGGGGTCCCAATACAAACAAGTTTTTTTAAACGTATTTTTGTATTTTACTCTTACGGAAATGCGGTAATACGTACAAGCGTCAAGCTTGGTATAATTATAGTATACATTCTAAAGTAAAACAACAATAAATACTGGCCAAGTGTGAGTCGGTGACAAATTTCTGTTAAGCAACGTTGGGCGCGGTTGGTACTTGAATGGGTGACCGGCTGGGCGTGATGTTGTCTTTTTGTACTAGTTTTTGTATTTTGTGGTGGTACGGAACCCACAGAGCGCAAGCCCGACTCGCGCATGGCCGGTTTATTTAATGTTAAGAAAATATCTAGTATACTTTAGTGTAATGTTATTACAGGGGTCTTACGCCCAACTCTAAACGCGGGCCTGTATAAGTGCAGTCATATCACGCAAACGCTTTTGTTGTGCAATATCACGCTTTTATTGTGCGCACTGCTAGTCTGTGGAATGCGCTGCCGGAATGGGTGTTACCCGATGGTTACAATCTGGGTGTCTTTAAATCTTGAGTGAATCGGTTTCTTCTGGGCAAGCGTGCTCCGCATCGCGCTTAACATCAGGCGAGTTGGAGGTCAAAGGCAAGCCTTAAACCAAATAAAAAAAAAACGCAAACCGTATTTTGGCGCGTTAAAGTTCGCGTTCGCGTGGTTTTGCAAACTGCACCTATTCGGGCCCGCGTTTAGAGTTGGGCGTACCGCGTAAAGCCCCTGGTCCCAGTTGTTTCTCCTATTATAACAATAACCACCCAGCCATGTCATAGGCCTTAGGGCAGCCTAAAAGTTCTAATTTATCACGACTCACGGGCTTTTAAAACAGTGTTTTAGGAGAGGTTCTCAATTCGATCCAATTATAAATTGATTTTGATGATTCTTTTTTTCATCAAGTCATACTTCAGAGGCAGTCCCTTAGAAAATTGTATCAAAAGTGATTCAGCTCTTTTAGAAAAATCCGTATAAACATAAAATAATATGACGTTTTGTTTTGTGGTTCCCGTCAGCAAAAGTTTTGATGAGGATTTTCAATTACTGTTTTAACTGTAATAATTCAACTTTTCAGTTTTAGTTTGTACATGTGGGTATGAAAAATATTAAAAATATTTTTATTAGCATAAACAAAGGCTTAGGCACATAAGTTTTTCTCACCTACGAACACACACTGGTTTATGTCTATGAAAGCTTTAAAATCTTAATGTTGATACACTAGGCTAGGCCTGTATCGCAGGAAACAAATATACGGTTTTTTAAAACACAAAATTTTGTTAGCCTCTAGTTATCATTATATTTTGTTTATATTATTAAAAAGATAGTTAAACATTAAAGGTATAGTAGTAGGTCAATTAAAGGCGCTCAATCAAACAGTGGTATAGTCTAGAAATCGGTTTGTATTTTTTTTAACTAACTTTTTTATTTACCAAGAATCAATCCGCTCATCGCTTACCATGACACAAGGAGTAAACACACGTCATCTCAATCAAAAGGGAGCCCACACACACAAAGGGCATATTGTTTGTATTCATACAATCTGGACGAGAGCCGTTATAAATTGCAAAAAGGCGAAGCCCGCTTTTGAGAAAGCGTTTTCTCGAAATGCTTTACAATACAATACCCTCCCGCCTCGCATTGTGTCGAGATCTGGGCGTTACCCGGCATCCCGGCATCCTTCACTGGATTTATACACTTTTATATTTTACTCTAATACCGTATAAGGGGTTGCACTTATTTGAACTGCTGAATATAAATGGTACGACTCTTAGGAGTTTTGTAGCTTTCTGTTCACGGAATAAAAATTAAAGTAACCCGAGTTCGTGTTGGCCAATACCAGTCTCACTTTTAAAGCCTTCAGAAGACCCCCAACATAATATGTTGTTATTTTTTGTTACCAAAACAAATAAATTAAAGGCAGGTTCGCTTCACGTTTGATATTCCGAAAACCCGTAAGAAGCTTTTCGATTCCACTTTTATTGTGCAAATTGCTAATCTGTGGTAGGCGCTGCCTGGTTGTTCCCCGATAGTTACCATCTGGGTGTCTACAAATCACGAGTGAATCGGTTTCTCCTAGGCAAGCGTGCTCCATCGTAGCTTGAGTCATCACTAAATATCGGGCGAGATTTATTAATGATCATTTCATTCAATGAAACAGATTTTTTTTCTCGATTTCAGTGGTGGTCCAAATGTAAAAGTAGTTCATAATGATGAGTACAATGAACTACTTTCAGCTTAGTACCACAGTTCCGTTTAGTCATGCATAAGTACATAATACTTACAGTTCTTTATATCGTTAGACAAAGAACAGAAAATACTTGTTTCACCAGCTTATTTCCACTCAAAGTCCGAAATCGACCTACTTTGCGAATAGCGCAAACGCGGACGGAACAAAGTCGTGTCGCAATCTAACTTAAAATGCAATAAGGCATTGGCTCTTTCAATAGACGTCCTTTTTTGGTCTCTCTTGATTGCATCGAAGTAATGACTTAATACAAAGCTTTCACGGAAATTGTAGCCATTACAGCACTAACGGTGTCCAAGCCGGTCATTAAGGTCTCATCGACCCAGTATTAATATACGGTTCGTGCTGTGTATTTTTGTAATGGATACTTTTCAATTTGATTAATTACGAGAATTGAGACATTTCTCCATTAAATTTATAGACTTGGGTTCGTTAATTAGTTGCCTTATGGCTAAAACTTCATATTCGACCTCTCAATCATATTGTACTTACTAGAGAGTGGAAGGCCATAAAGAACCATTACCCACCTAGTAAACCCTGAAGAGACTTCGATCCCAAGTCGAAATAACACGGCAAAGTGAAGTTATGTAAAAGGCTGCAAAACTGTATGTCTCAATTGTATGTAATTGTATGAGCGTGCCCTTAGACAAATCTAAACTTGATGGACTGTGCAGCGTGCCTTTACACTTAACATTCTGGATGACCTGAATATGGCCATGGAGAGTTTCATCAGGGTGGCCAAATTCTGGTCCAAACTTCTACCAAATAAACAGAGAATAATTGGACCAACCGTCCGACCGCCGTCTACCTATAACTCCGCCAAAACGGGCCCATGCAGCAGTTTGCATTCAGTTACTCGTTATCTAGCAATGGGTAAACATGAGGCGTCATAAAACATTATACTTAGTTGGTATCGTATGTATTGACAATTATGACACTAGTTTTTAATTGCATATCGATACACGACGTGCGATATCCTCTATTTATTTGATCTGTTTATTTGAGGGTCCAAAAACTAAACATAAGTAAAAATATTCACGTAGAATCATTTCTATAATAAGTACAAATATATGAAAACTTAAGTACCATTCGTCGTTTATTTACTTGTGTAAACACCCTTACTGCAGGTTTTCTAAGAATTCGACAAATATACGAATGCGCGAGAGGTCAATATGAACCCCATCTATTAAGCGCTTTTTATGGAGGTTTTAGATCTATTTAGAATTCATATAATCACTGCACTGGCTTGCGTGTCACATATGAGAGCATATAGACTTCACGCGCAAGGAACGCGTTAAGCTTAACTCAACACACATCTATACACAATAGTTGTTAATGTATCTTTCTAACGAAAGTTCTTGACCGAGGAAAGCAAAGGGAACAAATTGGCGTTTGTAAGTATATTTTTGACGATAAATCGTGTATTTTGTAGCTATGTAGTGCATTTACAATCTTCAAGTTCAAATCTGAGTATAAATAAAAAATGAATAAAAATTATATACGGGAGTCATGAGGTCCCAGTTTGTGGCAAACTACTAGTAAAGCAAGTTAAAAGTTACATTTTTTGAGTCAAAACAAGCAAAGTGATCTACTATAACTCACTCGGCTTCCACTGTTTCCACCAAATATCGCTGAAAGCTAAAAAAGTACTCTTCGTTTGAAATATAGGCTAGATTTTATTCCAAGAAAAGGTAAAGTTCCCGCAACCTAGTGACATGAGAAAAATAGGTCAGACTTGCAAACAGCTTTTGTTGAAGTGTTCATAAGCTTTCTGAGATTTTAAACGCTTGAATTATCGTCTTCTAGTAAGCACATTAACCTTGGAAAAGACCGTCGAATGCAGTTTAAACTATAGATGAAGTAACGGTTTAATCACACGTGAGTAATTCTAATGCAATATAAACAAATATATATGTGTAAAAACCACGCTAGTTTCCATAATCTAATGGTTATTGGTATTCGATCATGTTTAGTTAGTATAATACCTACCTAATAGCGTTGTAGAAGCATATCAAAACGCTATTATAGTAAAACGTTATTTTTACATAAGGCTTTTGTAACAAAATGCTATTGTAGCTAAAAGCCATTGTAGCAAAATACCACTGTAGCAAAAGGCTACTATTGTAGCAAAATTTACCTAATTGTAGCAAAAGGCTGTTTTTTATGATACTGAGTGACGAGACGAGCGAAGTCGCTCGCCTGATGGCTCTTCACGCTTGCCCATAAAAGCTCAACGCCACTCAGAATTATGGACTTCAACAGTTCAAAACCCTGGAACTCTGTTTTGCTATTGTAGTACAACGCTGTTTTATCATAAATGCTATAGTAGAAAAACGCTATTGTAGCAAAACACTAGCAACTTCGTTCGCTGAAAGTGTCTGGATCATAAATAGTGAGTATATGATCTTATCCTAAAAGGTAGTTCCTAAAATCGCAAAAGAGAATACCTATTACCAAAACCGCCGCGCTTTGTAAAACGATTACGGAATAATTTCACCCGTTCTAAAGTCGGTCGTGTAGTTGAGCCCTACTCGTCCACCCGTGTGATTCACGTCAGAATACCGGCATAAGCCGGCTGGAAGACAGAAGCGGAGTAAATAACGCTGCCTTAATTATATAAGGGTTTGGTTTTGATTATTACGCTCAGTGAACCTACCGTACTTACCTACTTGATGCGAGGTACCGATTGTTTTCTAATTGAATTAATCTGTTGAAAACACTGACTTTTGTTACTATTTAAGTGTTTTGAACTTTATAAATTTGTCGAAACGTCAGAGGAGGCCAATCCGCATCAGACATCATAGTTCTAAGGCGTAGGTATAGTGGGCGAGGAGAATGAGACATGTCACGTACAAACGAGCTTTTATTTCGTCGCAATCATTACAATAGAAAATTACTTGAAATGACTTGGAGACAAGGTGTTCCGCTTAGTAAAGAACGCTGGTACCCTCAAACCAAAGTGAGCTCTCAGAACCTCGCGTGTCCATGCGCTCTCGCTAGCGCCTCTGCTGGACAGTACTACCTGTGCCAAACTCGCTAGCACTGATTGGTTGCAAACGACCGATCAGTGAGCCACGTTACCAGCGTTACACCAGTGATGGCGCCACTTCCATCACTAGTCCACCCAAACTAGGTTAGTGGCGCTTAACTAAATAATCTTATAAATAAAAACTATGCACCGGGAGATCCGACATAGAGCGCCGAAACATTAACTGTCAGCTATTTGCTGCCATCTGTCACTGTCAGTTCCGTTTTTTGCCACTCTGCGCCGACAAATTAAAAAAAAACTATTCAAGTGTTCATCATAATCATACTCTGCCAATTGCTTTATGCATATCGTCACTCCGTCATGTTTCATATTGTTCTACGCTGCGGTTGCCGATTCTTGGTTTTGACTCTAGAACAAGTCTAGAACACCCAAACGGTTCTCGGTTCTTCAACAGATAGGTATAATTGGCCTGCTGCCATTTCAGCTTGTTGATACGTTGAGCTCTGTCTATCTTGTCATTTAATATGCTAGTATATCAAGTCTACAAATTAGTTGTGGTTAAGGTACGTACGAACTTTAGCAGACCCCATATTTTATCAAACTAAGTACATCAGAAACATGCTCCAGATGCGAATTTCACTAATACTACGAGTACCATTGGTATGTGTTTGAGATGTATGCGAACATTTGTAAGTTAATTAAGATGGTCGGTTTACCTTATCCGAGTATTGCTGTGTCAAAATGTTCCAAGTTTGCGGCGAGCTATCTCTAAAGTTCGCCAATCTACCGTAAGTCGCGCCGATCTCCCAGCAAATGGCTCCCTAAGTAGCCTAAAGGAGTCTCGTTTCTACTATAACTTCGGCGTTGTTATGAAAATCCCTTTTGCATTATGAAAACGACGTTTGTACCTGGTCAACTTTGACACAGAAAGAACATGATAGATAATTATATAATATTTTTCCAGTGTTCATTCCAATTCTGTACCGATCTCGCAGCAAATAACTTTGTAAGTAGCCTTCCATTATAACTCGGACGTCAAATGAAAACGACCTATATACACATTCAGCTTCTGTATAGCAAGCACATGATAGGTAAACAATATTTCTTCCGTGCTCATTCATATTCTGTACCAGGACGAACGCAGCATTACAAGCAAATGCTACCCAAACAGAAACTTTTAAATGCAATCTTCCTGGAAGTGAAAGATTAATGGTGGGAACGTTAAAACGGCGGTGGGTGACGGTGCCAAAAATCCTCGTGTGTTCAACAAAAACGTCGCTATGGAGAATCCCCTTCATTAACGCTGTGGGATTAGTGCACGTTAGTTGAGGCGTTCGTGAGAGGGTAGCCACATGCAAGTCATTATGCGGATGATCATTGAATTAATTACATGGACGTTACGGGCGCGGAAGTGTCGCAAAGCCGATTCGCGCCCGTCCGCGCTGCATTTTGCTTGCTGACGGTAGCATTAGCTATACATAGATTAAAAATAATGCTCATTAGCACGTATAAATATAATAGTTTAATGCTTACATTAAAACTTGCAGTACGCATATTATCATCAACGAAAAGACTTCCACTGTTGCACATTAGAACTCTACACAGAACGCTAGCCTGCCACCTGCATCCACTGGATGCCCGCGACTCTCACGATGTCATCGGTCTATCTAGTGGGAGGCCTACATACATGTTCCATGTTTATATGTCATGATGTTTCACAGTTTAGAATTTACTGTTCTTGGAAAGGCGTCTCGTCAGAATCTCTAAGCTTTGGGACTTGTAAAGGTTTTGCCTGAGTAATTACTTGCATGTAGCAAGAATTATAGATGATGTCATCAACGCTTAAATTGGTTGTAAAGGCAGCTCAAATATTTGGAGGCTGACAGGAAAGCGACCGTACCTTAGCGGTTCGAGCACTCGGGGCGTTTGACTGGATAAGCACTGGTTCGAATTCTGCCGGTCATAATTTTTTTTATTGTCTGTAATATTTAAATTACACATAATAATTTGCAAAAAAGTATTGGCCTAAAAATAATCACCTATACTTATTGTGACTGCTCAAACTTTCACAACAAAAGTTTTGCAGGACTTTTACAGATCTGTTTTAGTGTATTGCATATTTTATAACACCCACTTTTTTGCTTATTCACGCAAGATAATTACGTTATTTGTTACCCACTGTAAGACGACGAGACTTCGAAGAAACGTTAATAATATTTTTTTTATAAAATCACTTTAACCTGTCACGGTTGTCACACAACCACAATCTAAACACAGTAAATATCCCGTTAATAATCATATAACTGTATGATATTTTTAGTAATCAAATAATATTCATCGTAAAATATAAAAAAAGATTCTAGTTTCTCACAAATGCAAAACTTGTGAAGTCAAAACAAGATTAAGAAAGTTTTAATATAATATTGAACGTGAAATACTTAACCATTTCACTAACGTGTTCGTAGAAGCAGGGAAAGTGTTAAAACAAAATTGCGAATTGATTGTCGTGATCCACCGCCCATGTTACTTCAGATAAGGGAGCTGTTACATTCCCGTCCGAACACGCTTTAGCTTGCAAGCCAGTCGGTGTTAGACGGAACACTGTGTACTTAAACCTAGTGCAATCAGTTAGTTACATAACTTCTGTATTTTAGAAACCAGTTCCAAGCAAAAACAAAACTAATAAAATCAAAACAAGATGGATAAAATGTTATTGTAAAATTGAACGTGTATTAGCGAACCATTTCACTAACAGGTTCGTGGAAGCAGGGAAAGTGTTAAAACAAAATTGCGAATTGATTGTCGTGATCCACCGTCGAGTTTGCATTTTACTTCAGATAAGGGAGCTGTTACATTCCCGTCCGAATACGACTTTAGCTTATCGGTGTTAAACGGAACATTGTGTAACAGTGCAATCAGTTGCATAACTGTTGCAAGAATTCACCACTTCGTTATTTTACAATTATAGTGAAATGTGCGATAAAATTTTACAATAGTGCGAACCTGGCACGTAACATAACGGGATAAATTATGTAATTAATTATACATCAATCACCTTCGTTGCCGACGTGTCGAATGAGTGTATCGTTCGTCACTAGTGGCTGTGTTTTGAAAAACATCGCGAGGGAATCAGTTTCTTCTAGACAAGCATGCTCTATCGTAGAACGCATCATCGCTAAACATCAGACACGGTCAAAATACAAGCCTATTATCCAACAAAAAAAATGGTGTTAAACGGAACATTGTGTAACAGTGCAATCAGTTGCATAACTGTTGCAAGAATTCACCACTTCGTTATTTTACAATTATAGTGAAATGTGCGATAAAATTTTACAATAGTGCGAACCTGGCACGTAACATAACGGGATAAATTATGTAATTAATTATACATCAATCACCTTCGTTGCCGACGTGTCGAATGAGTGTATCGTTCGTCACTAGTGGCTGTGTTTTGAAAAACATCGCGAGGGAATCAGTTTCTTCTAGACAAGCATGCTCTATCGTAGAACGCATCATCGCTAAACATCAGACACGGTCAAAATACAAGCCTATTATCCAACAAAAAAAATATTTTGTATTAAACAAATAAAAATGGGTTTGCGAATTGGCCCAGCATATCGTAGCTAGTACCTTTTGTAGTACGAAATTTGTTATTATAACATTTTGTCTATACGTATACAACGTGTAACAGAAAAGTGTATAATAATACTTAAGAGTGTTTGTTTACCCATCAAAGTGAACAAACTTGCTGAACAAAATATTGCTAAATTCGAGAAGACAAGTTATTCACTTTGGTGAGTTGTTTGAAACCTAAGTAGTATATTACCTACTACACTTTGCCGTTACACGTAATAACTGAAATCCGCAATCAGACACGGGTATCAAGTAAATGGAAATGTAATACCAGTTCTTTAAAAAAAGGTCCCATATAAGGAAGGACTGAGTTAGCCAAGGTACTGTAGGTAGACGTCGGACTGGCAAACTGGTAAACTAGCCGACTTGTCCGCCTCGAATAGCGAATCGAATTAGGTCGGGTGCGCGATGGTATCTCGGCTGCAACGCCGTCCGCCCGCCGATAACAGAACGTCTGAACACCAGATACCGGCGTTCATTTGGTTATTGCTCTCTGCCTGATGACGACTCCTATAATATGGAACCTTTAACACGGAAAGGTTTTCCGTGTCCGTGCCTTATCTACGGTTTTCTCATTTAAATAAAATCGAGTCGCCCTCGATGACGTGTTTTTTACTCCGACATTACCATACCGTTTGTGTAAGAATTTTGTAGACGAGTTTGAGGCGGAATTTTCTAATTTCACGAAAACATTTTCATTTGTGTTTACTACGAGCCATCTCCCAAAAATTATTTATGAATTTAACTAGCTGCGCCTTGTAGTTATACCCGCGATTTCAGAGTTTTCTCACAGTTTTATAGAAATAAATATAATATTATCTTATGTCTGTTCCCTCTCAATTTTATTTCTTTGCCAAAATAAAAACATTTACTAGAAGGTAACAAAAAAGCTTGTATATAATGAGAGTAATTTTCGCATTAGTAAACTATGTCATTAAATGAGCTTGCGAAGTAATGTTTGATAAATAACATTAATCTTATGAATGATAATTATCAAACATCATGAGAAGAATGCCGTAAATAGGGAATTATCAACTGAGAAGTTCGCGATGGCGGCAGCCTTCTGCGTGCGAATTTTCGCACACTCTCAACACACCGTTCAATGCGGCGTAACTTCTGACGCGCGCAATGGTACCGAAGAAACACATATATCGTGAACTATCAATGATATAACAAAATAAAAATTAGCCTTCTCATGCTCGTTTCAGTACGGTCAGAAAAGTATGAGCAGGATATTGCCAAATGTTAACAGTTTTAGAGTAATCATGATTTGAATCAATCAATCTGCGTAATTTCACATTTTTAATCTATTTATTCACAACAATTTGATACACACATTCACAAAATTTTCATGGTTGGAAATCGGAATATACATTACGACAAATAGTAAGCCAGTATCAAGACGACCATTGCGATGTATAAATTTAATAATGGTACAATTAAGAACTAACGGCATTAATTTAAATAATTCTCCGTTCACCACACCCAAACCAAGCGCGAATCCAGCCCTCTAAAAAGGTTGTGGTCACAGCCACCCAAAAATTGGGCAAGTGTGATTACATTTGCTATTTGTAGATCTGAACTTTTTGTCTTTATTTGCCCGGTTTTATCAGCACGCTATATTGCTTAAATATGACTCGTAGGTACTCATTTACATTTCAATAAAATATACAGTTTATTACATTAACTGGAAGAATAAAATGAAAATGCATTCCTTCATTTCTTTTATCGTGATTGTGACTACGATAACGCCAGTTTGCTGCAGAACATTCGAAGGAACAGTATTTCATTTGAGTGTTTTCTGAGCTCAGCTCGTAAGAAGTCTCATCCTTGCTTTAGTGGACAAATGCTATATAAACATCTAAAGGGATTAGGGGATTTGAGAGCGGAAATAGTCTCTTGTAATGTGAAATAAGTTTACGTGTGACGGAGTTAAAGCATGATTTAGAAGACAGGTCCTTTTATTTATTATAAACTAGTCTTACTCCTTATATAATCAGCTATTTGCCAGTGAAAGTTCCGTCAAAGCCGGTCCAGCTTTTTTGGAGTCCATAGGGAACATTTACACATAAACACACATTGCCTTTTATATATTAGCGTATCACAGTTTTAGACATGTTAGGTTTAGTTTTTAGGGTTTCGTATCCAAAAGGTAAAAACTGGACCCTAAAACCTAAAACTGGACTTACTCAGCCTACGCTGTCTGTCTGTCTGCCTGTCTGTCCGTCCTACCTTTAAACGGTTGTATCTTTCGAACCGTAATAGATATTCAGTTGAAATTTTCACAGATAAATGTAATCATACGGCGGATTAACTGAAAAACAATAAAAAAGTAAAAAAAAATTGTAAAAGGGACCTACCCCTCCACAACATCCGTATTTTTTTATGTGTTTTTGTATTTGCTCTAGTGTAAAAACGGTAATACGTACAAGCGTCAAACTTGGTATGATTATAGTACATGCTCTAAAGTATAATAAAAAATAATGGCCAAGTGACAGTCGGTGACAAATTTATGTTCATTACCAAGTTAAGCAACGTATTCGGTTACTTGGACGACCTTATCATGTCTTTCACCGAATCGAAATTGCATATTTTACTACGTTTGAACTCGGTTTTTTAAATAGATAATTATTGTTTTTTTTGATAGTACGGAACCCTCAGGTTTCTTTCAGATACTGACTATGAAAGGCATTTATTTACAACTGATCGCTAAGGGGTTTCAAAATCGAATAGATCTCGGTTGTTTATTCTAGACAAATGAAAAGTAATCGGACGCCTTCCGGTGATTAATAAATATCAATACAAAAAGGCGACTTTAAAATGAGTAAGCGCTCAAGCAAAATTATTATTTTGCAAATCAAAAGTTGTTGTATATAAGCTAGACAGCAATAACAAAACCAATGCTTTCTTTGTATAAAACCGAGCAAAGCTCATGCCTACATGACCCGAGTTTTCCAAGCCTTGTAGTGAAACCAAGCTTCCTTTTCCTAATTAACCGAGCCTTTGCACTTAAAGCTGACTTCGTTATGAGACCTGAAAGGCAAAGGCAAAATGTAGGTAAATGACACAACGGCTATAAAACTTCCCTCATCGCGCCTCCATGGCATACCTACGAAACTTTCATAAATACAACAGGGTTAAACTGGAAGTGTGTAGATACTAAACCAAAATAAGCTGTACTCATTATTGTGAAGAACTTTAAACTAGGGAATTAACCCTAAAATTGCAGAAAAGAAAGCTATTTCATTTAAAAATTACATTCACATTAAACGAAATGTACGGAACAGAACATTTTTCGCGAGTTCAGAGTTGTGCCATAGAATAATTTGTTCAGAATAATGAGCGCAATAATGACCTCCTTTCGGTTTGGTGCAGCTATTCTGAGTACTCCTATAGTTCTTCTATGTCCCAATGAAATACTGGCGACCTCATTAACCTATATGAGCTACTCATAGTATACTCATGGTGTGGCACCCTTACAGCGAAGGGCAGACCGAATAGATCTAACAGAGCTACTCAAAGCTACTCAATTGAGATGGAGAAATAGCTTGGGAAAAAGGCCCTGAATAAGATTTTATTCCTATGTCCAATGCTTATATTTATATTACTTACTTATATTTAGTGCTTATGTTTAAACCTTCGAAACAATCCATGTTAAAGTTCGATGCTGTAGAATATATGGTAGTAAAGTGAAATCAATGGTTTCGCATTTTGACGGCAGCACCTACCTATAAAATGTATTAAAGTAAACGTACCACACGCCGATCACATAATTTTCATTTTTATAAATATTGTTTAGTGTATAGTTTTAAGTTTGTAATTCATATGGATGTAAATCTGGAATAAACTAATTTCATTTCATTTAAAATGCTATCTAAAAGAACATCGTCGTAAAATTTTCTGTAATTTTCCACATTCCTTTATTGTTATTTCCGTAAGAACCTTCTACAAAGTATCAGAAAAAAACAAAAACAAAAAGGTATATCGATAATCGGCATATAGTCGTTCTCAAGTTATGGCATGACCAAAGTAAATAGGGATTCAATTTAATATATATACCTATACAGATGATACTCAATAGATGTCAAGGCTTAAAAATTGACATTAGGGCCTTTAATACAATGTTTGCCTCGCTATCGATGCTTCTATTTAGGAGAGAAATAGCGCCAGCATGACCAGAGGCCCGTGTCGGCTCCATAGAGGCTATAAGACCGTACCATATACGCGCTCATAACCGTCGCTAGTCATGTTCGCCGTTGACGGACACGTCAAGGAGGCCGATACGATATATATATATATAAGACCGTAAAGTGCACATGTTACGGGCAGTTACGCCGGCCCCGACTCGATCCCTCATGACTGTGGGACTCCGCGGTAAACACGCTGATAAATATGCAGTAGAATTATTCGATTACACCAAAGTTCTTTAAAACTTATTTAACATCGAAGTGCCAAAAACAGAAACAAAAGCTTACATAGCTGGTAAGCACGCTTTTACTCACAGTCGTGTATTTCAGAAACTATTCGAAAAGGTTTATCAATACGGTTAGATTTTATGAACTGCTGTTTCTTAAAAAAAATATCTATTTTTTTTTTGTGAAGGTTAATAATTATGTAAGTTCTTGTAAAATCTTTGGGTTCTAGGATATACGAGACTTAATAATTTTTTGAGAGAGAGTTGTAGGTGGGTTTCTGAGAGTAGGTACTTAATACAAATTTTGAGACACTGTAAGTTGTCGTAAGAACTTGCAGTCACCATGTTTAATACTTGGAATGTTTTTTTCTGAATACTATTTGGGTATTGTTTCTTTTAGGTATGTAAAGATTATTTTATGTTTTAGTTTTTAGTTAATATTTAAGTTTTCGTTAGTTTTCTGTTTTTGAAGTTGCGCATAATAAAACCCGTTTTTGTTATAGGTATATCCAGGCCCAAGTTGGTGTTACAATAAGGCATTTCCACAATTTTTTGCTTTAGGTAAAACTTCTTTTTGGCTTTCATGTAACTATTTATCTCATATCTATTGTTGGTTAGCAGCTGTTTGGTTTCCATGTAAAATAAAATAAATAAATTAAATTGAGCAATGACATAAATAGATACAACCCTCCTTTTTTTTGATACTGGGTCACGAGACGAGTGAAGTCGCTTGCCTGATGGCTCTTCACGCTTGCCCATAACAGCACAAAGCCACTCAGAATTTTGAACTTCAACAGTTTAAATCCCTGGATGGCAATGCACTGCGCTCGTCACCCCGAGATATAAGATGTCAAATCTCTGTGTGCCCTGTAATTTCGCTGGAAACATTGCCCTTCAATCCGGAACACAGTAGTGTTTACACACTACTGTTTTGCGGTTGAATAACTGGCAAAGGTGTGGTACTTCCCCAGGCGGACCCCTGCAAAAGAGTCCTACCACTACAAAAACCCTCACCAACCAACAACCCTCCTTCTTGCGTAGTCAGGTAAAAAAAAAGTGCACTATACTAGCCGCACCCATAGTTTAAAAGGTAGCCGATTTTTTCCGTGATGCATAGTTTACATTATGTTTGACATCATTGTTTACTACCTCTTCGCCAAATTTCACTAAAATTCAGTTCTTTTGGTGTAAACAAATAACAGCTATAGACAGGAACATACAGACAGAGTAAGTTATATATACCAATGTGATTGTCGGAGTACAAACTAAACTAACAGCTTAAATATTCATGTTTAAAGAATAAAGATGATATCAGAATGTATACTCTTAAGAACAAAAAACAGTGTCACTCCAGTCTGAACAAACAAAATTTTATAACCC
Source organism: Agriopis leucophaearia (assembly GCA_949125355.1). Taxonomy (NCBI): domain Eukaryota; kingdom Metazoa; phylum Arthropoda; class Insecta; order Lepidoptera; family Geometridae; genus Agriopis; species Agriopis leucophaearia. The sequence continues at coordinate 11,791,851 of OX421262.1, forward strand.
AAATAAGCGTGGCTTGTCTCTTTCATTGAAATAATCAAGCCAGCATCATAAATTTCAGTATCACTTAAGTTTCAAGAGTTTGCCGAGAAACGCAACAGCATTATTTATTCAGAAGTTCTCTGGTCTGGTATCGAACTCGAGGTAATAAACTCGATGAGCGCTCATCAGATGCTCCTCGTAAATTGACAAAGATTCTGCATAAAACAGCCACTTAAATATCATAGAGGTATTCCCGACCGGTTACTAAAATTGTCATTTTATATATCCGATGGATTTTAACGTCCAGCTGCTCTTTAATTATTCTTCAGTTTCAAGCTCACAAAAACGGTGACGTAAATGCCTCAAAGGTATAATTTAAAAGGTATTGAGTATCACAATTAAAATGAGTAATGATGTCCGCATAAATCAGGCCCATAAAATAACGCGTAGGCTGCACTAATAGGACATCGTCGAGTATTGCGCAACTCTTTGTCTATATTTTTTGTAATTGACTCTATTATTAATTGCAGTAATTTCTTTACAATGAGATGTAATTGTTTTAGATGGCGCTTAGTAAATATTGAATACTACGCAAGGTAGAAGAAATTTAAGCCCACTTGAGCCATTTAAGCACACACATTGTCTTGAGTTTGTTTATGTTTAGAAACGTAATAGAATCTTATATTCGAAGCGCTTGTGGGAGGTTAAATTCATTCAATGCGTGTCAGATTCATAATAAATTTTAGTAGGAAATTCGATATACAGTATGGCTACCATAATCTGAAAATGCCTTGCACGTAGAGGGGTCAAACATTAGTGGTCACGACACAGTTGTAAAATAGGAATGGTGCGTGCCGTTTACACGAGTAGTACCATAATATTAAAGGCATGTAGGTAATTAGAGTGGGACTAAAGACGTGTGTGCGTGCCTTTAAATAGGCCTGTCGGATTTATTGTTTACGTCAGTGGACCTATTTGCGAAAGTAATTTTGTCACGAGGAAATTGTTAGGTTATTAAGGTTTGTGTTTCGCTTTTTAATCAATTACTTACCAGATTTTAGAGGAACTTGTAACAAAAGCATAACTCTGCTTTTAACCGCTACCTCATGTGCAAAAACCAACGTTGGTCTGTCATTAGCTACTTGAGCGCTTACCATCAAACAACATGGTGACCAAACCTATATATAATACAGGGTTTCTTATTAAAAAAATCTTAGTTAATCCGCCATAATATTATATATTATTCTGTGAAAATTTCAACTGAATATCTATTACGGTTCTGTCCTAACGGTACAGCCGTTAAAAGGCAGGACAGAATCGACAGACAGAAAAACAGACCGCGAAGGCTTAATAATAGAGTTTACACCATTGCGTACAGAACCCTAAAAATGAATGTCACAGAATTTTATTTAGTAATATTTTATAAGTAGGTCTATATAGGATTACATGGAACGGTGGTAGTAACCCGGATGGAGGTCATTGTACTCATTACTATGAACCACGTTTATCTCGTATTGAGATAAAACCTGATATCGCGAAAATATAAATGGCATGGATGAATGTGTTTCATCGTAAAAGTTGTATGTAAGGATGACCTTACTTTTGCTAAGTATATACCACTGTTCCTACACGGAACAGTGGTATATACTAGTGGTAGTAGTATATACCACTGTTCCGTGTAGGAACAGTGGTATATACACAGGACAGAACCGTATTAGATATCCAGTTGAAATTTTCACAGAATAATATATAATATTATGGCGGATTAAGTAGAAATCGAAGATATTACAGATTTAAAATGCAGGGACATAGCGGTTGTGACGGTACCGGCCGGGGGGCGTTGTATATAAAGACATTCTGTAGCATATTTAGTATCAGCATTGCACCCGTGCGAAGCCGGGGCGGGTCGCTTGTGATATAATAAAGTAAAAAAAGTGGTGTCCCCATACAACAAACGTTTTTTTAAACGTATTTTGTATTTGTCCTCAAAATGGTTATACAAAGCTTCAATCTTGGCTACACACTGAAGGAAAACAACAAATAATAAATACTAGTCCAGTGCAAGTCTTTGACAAATTTCTGTTCACCACCGGTTCTCGTACGAGAACTGGTGGTGAACAGAAATGGCGGTCGATACTTGGATGGGTGATATTGTCTTATAACACTACTGTATTGTACTTCAGTAGTTATCAATTTATGTGGTGATACAGAACACTCAGTGCGCGAACCCGACTTGCACTTAGCAGGTGCATAAAGCAAAATCCACCCAGCATATTGCATTTGAACTGTATAAATTCCCTAATACGCCTGAGCTCATTCGATAAAGCCTAAATCGTACAAGTTATTATACTGCAGGAATAATTCTTCGGATTTTTGACAGCGCAATCGAAGTTTTCCCTCTAGGCTCTGCTTCAGCTTTAATTAAGAGCTGCAAACTCCAATTGCTACGTATTGGAACTCTACGAATAGTCTAATTTATGCTATTATACGCGAACTTCATTAATACATTAATTTGTTAAATTCTCGTGCATTCGCAATTAGTCCGTTGTAATAATGGATATAATATAATTAAATACAAATTTAAATCTGCAAATATGAGTAAGCTAATAGGATAGGAGGAATAGGAGAAGGGTTTAGGTAGGTACTATTAATAATATGTTACAAGAAATATAAAAAAATGCAACTCGCTGAATTCAAGCCTGCACATTTTTTGTCTATAACATTTCAATAGTAAATGTTAAAGTGTGGAACATCAATCACACTAATATCATATATGTAAAAGTTTGGATGGATGGATCTATGTATGGATGGATATTTGTTACTCAATCACGCAGAAACGGCAGTATGGATTTGGATGAAATTTTGAATATACATTGCTTATGTCCTGGATTAACACATAGGCTACTTTTCATCATCATCACCGATTTTCATCACCACGCGGGTGAAACCACGGGGCTTAGCTAGTTCAATATGAAAATGACTTTCGAGGTCTCTGTTGTTTTAAATTACGTTAGTATTTTGACGTATCGAAAATGTTATATTAAATTAAAACATAGCTCATTAAGTATTTTACAAAAAGGGGCGATTACGGTAATATCTCCGAATTCGCAACTGCAAAGTCAGCCGAATAAGGAACAAACTTTTTTATTACTTGTCCGAGACCCGTGCCGGACCGATTCTAACGAGCTCATTGGAAATTCAAATCGAACTGGACCGCCGCACCCTGTAATCAATAATATTACATGTACGTGCTTCCTGGACTCTGCATCGGGGACGAAGATACGTGGGAATACTGCTAGCCGCAGCTTACTCAACGATATTGCATGCCAATATTTTCAGAGAAAAAATTTACTCCTAAGTATTTGAATTTTTTTTAAATTGCGCATATTACGTTTTTTAGGGTTCCGTACCCAAAGGGTAAAACGGGAGCCTATTACTAAGACTCCGCTGTCCGTCCGTCTGTCTGACTGTCAGTCCGTCTGTCACAAGGCTGTATCTCATGAACCGTGATAGATAGTTGAAATTTTTGTAAATGATGTATTCCTGTTGCCGCTATAACAACAAATACAAAAAAAAAACTAAATATTTATTATGTAATAGGCTTGCGTTTAATCGCCACCTCGCCTGTTTTTAAATTGCAGCGACGACAGTACAATAAATGAAACACAAGAACTCGTCTCATTAAACACGTTCGTAAAAGTAAGAACCTTGTTAATACAACCAGAATACCTAATACGATGAGAAACTGTGGACATAGCTTAGACTATCTTAACTAGGTGAATGAGGTGACAATTCTTGAGCCTCTTTACCCGCTTAAGTAAAAGGCACTTACTCGATCGCGTTTAAATGAATAACATTTGATAAAGATGTGGTGTTATGCAAAAAATTATGCGAAATCGCTTGTGATAGAACGCTGAGAACATTATGCAAATGTCACAGTAAACGTTAATATTGAGTTATACAGCCAGACTGGCTAATGAGACCACATCACAGAGAATATCCTTACAAATTATCAGAGTCCAGTCGCTTAACTCGATTTACAAGTCAGATTCAGAAAGCAATTACAAAGTATTATTCATTCCGACCATACCGTTCCCAACGATAGCATTCGTGTAGTGGATGCGAAGAAAATTGCACTAACTAATGATCATATCGTTTCTTGAATACAAATTCAGGTCTTTCAGCACACGCCGGGCAACGGCTGGCCTATTACGGCCGTGTTACACTCGGTAAATTGAAATCGCGTTATGATTTATAGCGAGACTTCACGAACCGGCATTACGGCAGCTTCCTACACGAACGTGACGGGAAGTTCAACAGCGAAAAATTAAAATCAAACGTCCACAAGCCCCGCGCGAAATTAACATCATGTGTCTAAAACATGGAAAATCCTATCAGCAATTCTATTCCAATTAAAAAGGCATACGTCATGTGTCGCTGCCTCGGAAACGGAACCGTATTTTTGAGGGAAAGCGATGCGCTGTTAAAATATTCACCGCGCGTTTTACCCGTTGCGTAGCTCAAATTCAAATCGCATTAATCTCACATGATAACATTTTGACGAGTTGGTGTAAATTTCTTCAGTGTGAAATTAAATATCAAGAGTGGGAATAGGAGGTACGGAAATGTGCTCGTTTAGCAAAAAGGTTGGGATATGGAGAGGCTTCTGGCGGCGAGCTCTTAGTTTAAAAGTCATATTTAGCTAATTACGCGGCGGTCGCCCGAATGGCGGTTTGGCGGAGTAGCCGGGAATTCCACTAAGAGTAGGGTTGCCGTTATACTCGTACGTTTTAAAAAAGTAGCAGCTTTTATGTGAAAGTAACCAAATAATTAAAAATGATTTGAATTACAAATATGTATTATTTCAAAAACAACTTATAAATTGTCTATATACAAAAAATTGTAATCATATTGTGCTGGCAGCGGTTTATTACATTAGTTTTTTACCCCCGACGCAAAAAGAGGGGTGCTAAAGTTTAATGTATCTGTATATATGACTGTGTTACCGTAGCTCCCAAACGGCTGAACCGATTTTCATTAAGTTTTTTTTCTTGAAAAGTTATGTAGTTAAAGATGATCGAGAGTTATTATAGATATAATTTAAAAAAAACTTCAACCGGTTGTAGATTATCAGCTCTTCTATCGGGAGTTGAAAATAATAATGTATACTTACATGTATTTTTAGTGGTAATTTGTTTATATTTGAATTTAAATAGTTTTAGGCATTAATTTCTATGTGCGTTTTTTCTTGCCAATAAATTCTTTATATTTTAGTAGTATAAATAATAATATGATAGCAACCCTACCCCTGTACCTGAATATATTATAACCCTTATATGAAATTAAGTAGACGATTTAAAACCTGCGTGTACACCTTTTATTATGGTTTGAAATACGCTACTCAGTTGTACTGTAAACAGTGGGATACTGCAAGATAGCAGATTGGAAATGCATTTTTTGTTCATTTTATCATCATGTTGGTACAAAGAGAAGGGTTTATTGATAATTCCGCAATAAACAATTATAGCTTGTCTTGTTTGTGAAATACTTAATTAGTTTTAATTGAAAACTAGTTATAATTGAGATGTTTTTTTAGCTTTATTTAATTATTAGCTGAATACCGCAGTCTTTCAACGTGCTACCCGCGTTTTTAATTTTTCGGGGATAGATCTAATGGCTGTCCTCATGATACACGCTTTCTTTCCGCCAAGTTTCATTAAGATCGGTCTAGCCGTTTTGTCGTGAAAAGCAAGCAATCAAACAGAGAGACTGAGTTACTTTCGCTTTTATAATATTAGTTAGGATTGGGATAAGTGAATTGATTACTTTTAATGTCAGATATGGACGAAGCAATTTTGGTTAAGGTGTTAATTGCATTAACATTAACATTAATATTTGCTTGCACATGAGCTATGAAGCTGTTTTATCTATACTAATATTATAAAGAGGAAAAATTTGATTGTTTGTTTGTTTGCATTGAATAGGCTCCGAAACTACTGAACCGATTTGAAAAATTATTTCACTGTTGGGAAGCTAAACTATCCCCGGGTGACATAGGCTATATTTTGTAGCGAGGTCGAAGGCTTACCCGTGCGAAGCCGGGGCGGGGGGCTAGTTTTAAATATATGATGTAGGCATCGTCGACCTAAAAAAAAAAAAACATTCTAAATCTATGGACGTAGTTGAGTAGGTTTCCTATCTATAACAAAAGACGCTCTGAAACTCAACAGCGATATGCGTAAATTGGCGTGCCTAGGGAGATATATACTGATTATGACAATGGTGATAAAAAGTCAAAAGCGATTTCTTTCAGAGATCACTTGTAGCGTGAAGGCCTAGCCTAGTTATTACACATTTTTAAGCCATCATTTGTATGCAAATTCTAAAGTAAGTGATAAAAAAAAATGTGTCCATCTATTTATTAACTTACCTCTAAGGAGACAGTTCCTCAATTCAGTCCGTAGTTATTTCTTTCATTTATGGTGTATATGTACACACCGATTACGCCGCCATTTGTAAGGCGATATACGTTGTTGTTTTTTTTTTAATCAAAACCAATCTCGAGGTTAACTCATTAAAAAAAACTATATTTACGTTGGCTTAGTGGTTTTTAACCAGTTCCAATAAAACGAATGATTGTGTTTGAGCGCCTGTTGATTTGGAAATATCAATAATTTTGTTCGAGTGCTTACTATATTTGAAGTCGGTTTTTACTGACAAAAAAGAGGAAGAGGTTCTCTAGTCGACACGTATATTTTTTTATGTGTGATGCAACTTTTACTGAGCAGTCCGATTTTTATGATTCTTTTTTTATATTGAGAACTATAGTTGATTAAATCACTTTGCGGAAGTTATCTTCAAAACTATTAATGCACATAACACACAAAAACGGTAAATACACTAGATTTGTCAAAGAAACAATTTTTATTGATAACTATTTTAATGAAAAATACAAATGACATACACAATCTAGGTTCCGTGCTTAGTAAAATAACTAAGCACGGAACCAATTATATAAGGAAAGTTGGCTGCAACCAAGAAGCTAAGCCAGTGTGCTCTCCATACGTGTTCTGTGTGCAGTTCAAAAAGTTCAGTGTTAATTTATAACGAGTTCAGGGTAATAAATGGGATATGGTTTCCTCTAATTTCCAGTCCTGAATGTTCTTCAAACGTGACTAAACTTACTTAGAGGTTTTATGTGAGTAGTATGTTGTACGGAAAAATATATTTATTTACAGTAGGTACAAATAGAGACATGGTTACACGAAACAGTGGTATTTAGTGGTTATGTACATCATTATCAACAAGTATCAGTGTAGAAACAACCTTTAAATTGCGAAGAAAAAGCTGTTCCATATTAAAAAATCGCACCGAATTATATGCGTGGAACAGCTGCTATTTCTTTTTAGGGTTGGTCCCCTAGCAATAGTTGTTCCTAATGATGAATACAATGATGTTCGTTCTTTCGTCCTATAAATACGCAAGTAATGATGTAAACCCAAAGGTTAAAAGGTTAAAAAAAGGTTATAGGTAAAATTTAGTATACACTACAAGTACGTAAGTAATGTAGTCCCATAGATAAAACGTTGTATATTATACAAATACGTGAACATTATAGAGTAGTAGATTCTACAACTACGTAAGTAATGTAGTCCCATAAGTAAAATGTAGTTAGATCCTATAAGAACGTAAATGATGTAGTCCCATGGGAACTTAGTATTTACTTATATCTTACAAGTATGTCAGTAATGTAGTCTCATAGATAAAACGTAGTATATCCTACAAATACGTGAGCAATGTATCCCCATAGATTGACTGCCCCAGTGGCTAAGTTGGTAGTGAACCAACCTTCTGCTCTTGGAGGCGTGGGTTCGATTTCTGCCTAGGGCAAACATTCAGATGATGAACATTTTGTGTTAATTCTATGTATGGTGGTTAATTTATTTAAGTATGTATTTAAAATATATATATGCACGTATATCAGTTTCTGGCAGTCAACTTTCAAGCTTTGCTTAGTTTGTGGTCAGATGACCGTGTGTGCAAAAATGTCCCAGATATTTATTTACATTGATAAAACGTAGTATATCTTACAAATATGTGAGCAATGTAGTTCCGTAGATAAAACGCAGTTTATTCTACAATTACGAAAGCTATGTAGTCCACTAGGTGAATCTAAACGAAATATGTTTCTCTTCTGTGGTGAGTACCCATATCATCTTGTTCAAAATGCAATACATTAGCCTGTGGATTGCTCATGCCAAAGGTCACGTATCTCTAAAGCTAACGTGTGCGGAACCACTGCAGCCCTCAGATTGCTTCCTACATACAGATGTCGGGACATTAATACAACATGCGAAGTAACATATCGACGAAATGTAATATCGAGACAGTACCTTTTCTTGATACAACTAGAACTTACTTTGCATTAACATCTACTAATATGTTTTTTGTTATCTTTATATTTGACTTTAAAATTTCTAGATATAAGTTGTTTTTTCATGTAACGGAGTTTACAACGTTTTTGCTAAAATGCAAAGCCAGGCAAATCTTGAATACCTATAACGGGATGGTTGATAATTTGGTAATCCTTTATCGATACGAATCGAACCAAAGCAGTGCAAGGGTAAACAATTTTGATTAAAATTTTCATGACTACTTGTCTATTTTGTAGGCATATTCTATTTCATAAATCAAAAGTAGAACTTGCTCCCCGAGTTAAAAAGTTATCATTTTTTTATTCATATAATAGATTTGAGTAAGTATTTAGATGCATCTGAAACTGCCAAAGGAGCTAATTATTCTTATTATAGTATTCTTTACTATTATTTTTGGTATGGAAAACGTTTCCACTTAAATTCTCCTCTGCTCCGCTTCAAATTGATGAAGACTCACCCTTACATATATTTGAATAAGAATTAAGGAACTGACTCATGTTTTAAAATTTCTTGCTACGTTTCTTATCCACTGCAGTCAAGAAATATCACTTGACAGCTTCCTCGTTTCATAAGAGACTAGCCGTCCGTCCCGGCTTCGCACGAGTGTAAGCTCGGCCTTCGGCCTCGCTACAAAATATAATATAGCCTATGTCACCCGGGGATAGTGTAGCTTCCCAACAGTGAAAGAATTTTTCAAATCGGTTCAGTAGTTTCGGAGCCTATTCATTACAAACATACAAACATACAAAAATAGGTACAAATCTTTCCTCTTTATAATATTAGTGTAGATATAATCAAGGTCTTTCCAAGGTTAGACTGAATAGATAATAATTTTGTTATCTTGAACTAGCGACCCGTCCTGGTTTCGCATGGGTGTAAGTTTTATTAAATATATATATTTATAAACCTTCCATGAAAAACTATCTAACTGATGGTGGAAACCACATCAAATTCCGTTGCGTGGTTTAGGAAGAGTTGGCGGATATACAGAGTATAGACAGACAGACATGGAAAGCGACTTTATTTTATAGTATGTAGAGATGCAGAGAGGAGATAGAGAAGTCTGCGTATTTCACTTCGACGAAATTGTCGCATATCTACAGATCAGCATGGCTATTCTGCAAGCTAAGTGAACGCGGAAGTGAAGTGATAAGCTAAGTGAACGTGTATTTTTCTTGTCGACTACAATAGAGATGTCAAAATGTCGAGTGATCACCCTTGACTGTAGTCCCTTACCTTTATAATTCGATATTTTGACATTTATCTGCAGAAATAGGCAAGAATAAATCACATTCACTTAGCTTATAACTTCACTTGCGCGTTCACTTAGCTTGCAGAATAGACCGGCTGTTGGCGGTCAAACGTGGATTTAGACGTGATAAAAATACTGTTGGTTAATAGTGTATGGAATATAAAAACTTGTAACATGTTTAATCCCTGTGTCTTGTAGTATCGATGCGATACGGAACGTAGGTGACCCGGTTACTTAGAAGCCTTATTGCGGTGCTCTTACAAGTGTCTAGGGAAACTGCGAGCTGTTATTACACTGAAATTTATGAGGAGAATTGCTCCTGCTAAGTTCCAAGATTCTCGTAAACAACAATATAGAACTTATCCAGCGCTTGGTTGGCGAGTTAATGTGAAAGCAAGAAATCCACCTTGAAAAATTTGTGTTAACGCCATTGACTTATATTTCTTCGTAAGGACCAGGCCACTGGAACTTTTTGACCACGTAACACTTTGTTCGCAACTAGTACCTATCGAAAAAAAAATATACAAATTATTTTGCTTCGTTCATATAAATATTATTTTGGTTCCGGAACTATATCATCAATGAGGACAAAACCAGACAAGTCTAAAAATTTGTCTCACAACAGTGTGAACCCAGTCACCAGTGACGTTGTTAGTAAAAAATAACGCAAAATAATAAGCAGAGATTTAGACAGGCGCTGACTTCTGAAATACTAGACATTTAGGGACACACATGTTCGGAAGGGCATATCCTCACTTTTGAAATCTTTGCTTAAAGCCGTGTTATGAGACTTTATTAGCTCCGAGGTGGAGTTTTGTTGTTATCTCTTCAAGTCCTAAAGTCGTTTAGGTCGTGAGTCGTTCTGCGTGAGTCACATTAAGGTTGTTCTAGTTAGAATTTTACTAGTCAGTTGATATTTTGAGAAATAAATAACACATTTTTGAGTATCAGTTTTTAAGTGGTATAATTTTAAAATTGGTTAGAAACTGTAACAAGATTATTAAAATAAACTCTTTATCACTGTCAATAATATAATATTATGTTTTTTTTTTAATAATAACGAATTGAGAACCCCAACTTTTTTGAAGTCGGTTAAAATGTGTCTCAAACTTTTGGTCACTTTTTTAAATAGGCTTGCGTTTGCGATGCGGTCCACGATGGAGCACGCTTGCCTAGAAGAAACCAATCCCAGATTTAACTATCAGGGTACACCCATACAACCCACTTTGAACTTTGTTGATAATTAGCTGAGGTTAAAGGAATGTGCACAAAACGTCAGGTAGAAATAAACATTTCTTAATAGCCATTAAACACGCAATAACAGAATTAGTCGATTTTGTAAACTCTCAAAATATGACCCAGGACAGCTTATGAATTTCGTCACTGATAACGTTCCCTGAGATCATATTTTTTTGCGAAATATCATACTTTAATGGTCTGTTTTAAATATTGTAGGTAGCTTGAATAATAGACGAATTTTGTCATTTAAATTTTATATACAATGCAAAAATGTATCACTCAGCAGGATCTGAACCTCAGGGGTCCAGGTAAATATGGTCGCTTTCCTGTCGCTTCATGGATCTTTGCGCAATTTCAAATCTAGACAGACGTACATTTTTGAATGGTAGGTTTTCTGACAGCTGGAGGAACATAGTTCAGCAACCATCGATAGATGATGCTGATGAGTGCTAATTCTATTTTTTTTAAAGGTACCTCTTTTTTCACAATACAAGGAAGGGGAGACTTTTTATAACACAGATAGGCAAAGCACTTGTGTCTCTACTAATTGTGTTGTGGACAAATAATACTATGTTTGTTAAAAATACCATAACACTCTATCACTCATCTATAGCATTTTTAAGAACTTTATTTTTTAATTGAGTTCCGGAAAACCTCCCATTGTATTTATCTACACTAATATTATAAAGAGGAAAGATTTGTACCTATTTTTGTATGTTTGTAATGAATAGGCTCCGAAACTACTGAACCGATTTGAAAAATTCTTTCACTATTGGGAAGCTACACTATCCCCGGGTGACATAGGCTATATTATATTTTTTAGCGAGGCCGAAGGCCGAGCTTACACTCGTGCGACGCGGGGGCGGACGGCTAGTCATTTATAATATGGTAAATCCTAAAGTGTGGAACACTTCAAGTTAAAATACATTAAATTTGTCATGACACGTCTAAGTGTTCGTTTTATTTTGTATTTAAATCTAAAAAAAATATGCTAAAACATTTTCTTACTGACTACCTGTTGCGCGCAACTTCGTTTTGTAGTGGCTCTCCGATGAAGTTATCTACAAAATTTCAGTTTCGTATGTCAAGTATTTTTTAGTTAGATTTCATGATGAGTCGGTGAGGGAGTGATTGAGTGTAGTGGTATTTTTATTTATATTATAGATAGATTCAAATGTCAAACTATAAAACAAGACATAAATGATTTATACTCGCTTTTTATTGTTTTCCTGAATGTGTGTGTAAAAATCTAAGTATCTGAATTCCACCTACTTCTGCTAATCGGCAATTCAATAATGAAGTACAATAATTGAGCTGGTCTGATGATGGAGCTAGAAATAACAGTACTCTTTAATTTAAAATAGTCAACTCATCATGTTTTAGCTAATTAGATACATCTAAATGATGTATAAATAAATAAAATAAATATCTGGGACATTATTGCACACATGGTCATCTGACCCCAAACAAAGCAAAGCTATAATATGGCTGCCAGAGACTGATATACATAATTATATATTTTTAAATACATACTTAAATAGATATTAACACCAATAAATGTTTATTGAGACTTATTATTTTATTTACGTAAAAATAGGTATCGTTTTTTTTTCTCGACATTTCGATCATTTTACAATTGCCGTGGTCACGAGGCTAAGGTACCTATTTTTACCTAAATAAAAGAATACTCCATAAGTCCCAATAAACAAAACAAATAAACGTCTTAACAGGTCCTGCTTATTTCAATGTCTATTAATTAAGTTATATCAAACATAGTATTGCCTTTCGTCGAGATAATGGCGCCAGTATGCTGGATACCTTATCATCAACCAGAAGACGTCCAATGCTGAACATAGGCCTCCCCCTTTAACCTCCACACTGAACGACATCCTGCCATCTGCATCCACTGGATGCCCGCGACTCTCACAATGTCGTCGGTCCATCTAGTGGGAGGCCTACCTACGCTGCGTCTTCCGGTTCGCGGTCTCCACTCAAGAACCTTTCTTCCCCATCGGTTAACAGTTCTTCGAGCGATGTGGCCTGCCCATTGCCACTTCAACTTGCAGATTTTAATAGCTATGTTGGTGACTCTGGTTCTTTGGCGAATATCTACGTTTCGGATTTTATCGCGCAAAGAAACCCCGAGCATAGCCCTCTCCATTGCCCGTTGTGTGACTCTGAGTTTTTCCAAAAGGCCAACAGTTAAGGACCATGTCTCAGTACCATATGTCATCACTGGCAACACACACTGATCAAATACCTTCATACTGTATAATGCTGGATACGTTGGCAACTAATAGTGGGCTTGAGCATTTGGATTCATTGTCTTTAGACCGTCAACAATCTATGGGCAGTTCAATAGTTTTTATACAATAAGCCAAGTAGTTTAGGTTTTATGTTTTGTTTAGTTAAGGCATCTTGCCAGTGGCAAAAAAAGTTATATCAAATTAGCTAATATTTAGAATCCCAGTCCGTAGGGTACAAAAGATTGGTATAGTGTAAGGGAATAAGCATCGCTATAATACTCGTACAGCAATGTCGAATTCCCTCGCCATTGTGGAAAACAAGATCCTATCTCGCGGAACCTTCATTCCAGTAAATCGATGCTGCCAAATACAATCAGTTCGGGCGTGTATTAAATCAAACGTCAAGAGCTGAGATTTGGGGCCAATATAGAGCCAGGGCATGGAACCTTCACATGTGCCGTTCATTAACTGAATATGATCGATAGCTGAGCAGAACCGGAGATTGGCCGTAGCAGCGCTAGATCATTACTGATACGCGAGCGACTGCGGTTCGAAAACGCCCTTCTGCACGTTATTAATTGCCCCACGAACAAAAGCAAATGACTCGGTAGAGGTGATCCTGCGAGCGAGGCCCGACGTTATCCATTCACCCGGTTTAGACGTCCGCGCTGAGAAATGTTCATTCACGATAGGAGAATTTATGACTTTGATTTACGCGAGACTTTTCACGTGGCGCCTTCCGAGTTGGCCCATAAATAGAGAAGGGTCCTCTGACGTTTCGGGCGGCTCGTTATTATTGCATGATTTCTCTCGCATTGCTCGTCACTATTCACTTTCAGGGTCTATAAGGCCGGATGAATTGCTACTGGAAGTGCGGAGTGTCAAAGTCAATATGCAAAACACTTACAAGCTAGTGCTACAAGTGGTGGCCTTATCGCTAAAAGCGATCTCTTCTAGGCAATTATTGGATGGAAGGAACTTACGTACAAAACAATAATCATAACAAGACAATCAAACAAGCGACGCCTCTACTTATTCACCGATAAAATATTTGAGTCCGAAATAAAGCTGTAAAATGTGGGGCAAAAGTCGTTGTTGTCGCCACATTGTTTGGTCGGCATTGCAGCGGCAGTTAGGTAGTTTTATCTCACACAATTTCAATTTTTCATCTGCAGCTGTCAGCTCGGCAGCGGCAGATAAGTAACGTCCACGTTCGTGTCGCATCCCGGCGTAAAAGTTTGTTCCCAGCCAGTTTGTTCGCTCCACTTCCTTTCAGAAAGTTTTTGTATGAGCTACTGGTGCGATATCAATAATTCTTACAATTTGTGCCCGGATTCAATCGATAGAGGATAGCGAAAGTACCTGCCTACCTGGTTTGTAAGGAGATCCAGATAACATCTAAATGTATTCGGGTTGAATGAAATGGAAATGAGTAGATATAATCAAATTGGATTTTTGGAAATTTTATTCTTTCATTTTTACCTAGTGTAAGTGTTTTCATGAATAAATTATTATAATAAAAAGTAAAAGAAAAAAGTAAGAACTTTTACGTGTATAAATTGTTTTTTTTAACCCCTGATAAAAACTAATAATCTCCAAACGGCTGGCCAAATTTTGGTGAATCATAGTTAAAAAGAACACTATTTATCAAGTCACTTTTCGAACAAAATAAATTAAATCAGGATCGGTTCAGCCATTTGGGAGCTACGATGCCACAGATGGACATACATATACACAGATACATACGTCAAACTTATCACACCCTTCTGTTTACGTCGAGGGTAACAAAAACTAAAAAACACGGTATGTCCATCAACGTAATCATCAGCCAGAATCTTCCACTGCTAAACACAGGCCTCGCCCTTAGAACTCCAACGACAGCCTGCCATCATACAAACACGACCATGTGACTCATTAAACTAAATCAAATCCCAAATTGAGATCCCTAAACTTAAGAAGTTTTCTGGTATAGCTATTAAAGAGTTCCACAATCCGACTTCATCTCCGAGTGCAATGTATGGGATTAAATGAGTCCAAAATTGAGGGGTTCTATCTACCTCCTGGATATATCATCAGATCAGTTCGATGGTACCAAATTATTGTATTGTTATCCGGATTACTTTTGCTTGCAAAGTTTAAGTCGATATGACAATTAAAATAATAATAATATACACGTCGACTAGATAACTTCCACCTTTTCTTGTCCGTTAAAAATAGATTAAAATCCGCCGACCATGCTTTGTGTGCGTACTTAGTTAAAAGCGAAGCTGATAAAAGCGTGTTAAACTTGTATAACTCCGATTTTCTACAAAGAAAAAAAAAGTTGTTGGCAGTAATTGATTAATTAACATTCAGCCTTATAATTAGGATCCAAATGCAAAACTAAAATATAAAAAGTTCAAGAAATAGGTTAAACAATCACAATATAAAAGAAAGTCAATAAAACAGACTTGTTGACCTATTCGTATTGGAAGTCAATCAACGTCCCGCCCGGCCTATTCTCGAAGTTGCGCCCAACTGATAACTACTGAACGCCTGTCGTGTCGGATCTTTGCGTTTGTTTTGCTATTTTACGGACAGTTAATTAAAGCTTGCGTTCTTAGTTTGACTTGGAAACTTTTATACAGATAACAACATTAATGAAAACTCGTCTGGATTTGGGGGAAGAGTGCCGGTGACAGAGAGGAGGGCGGGCGGGGTTGACTCCTAGCCGTTAGTCCGCGCTTTGCCGTAGCTAAGGAACGACGTTGCCTCGCTCGGCTTTTGTACGCTCGCGATCGTCGTTTATTTCTAACGGATATTTAAACTATCGTTTACAGACAAATGATGGGGACATTAACTATCCTATATGCTGGAAAATTTATCTGTGTATGTGACCGTGTGATGTAATGTGTGAGTCAGTTTGTATGGGTGCACTGGTTCGACGCCCGGCTCGGTTTGTCGCCCTCTTTCGATGATTGGAGCGTACTTTGTGTCACTTGGATAATTTGATGACGTTACTATGATGCTATTTCTGTCTACTTAAAGTAATTAAGTTGATTGCGTTGGTAATTAAATCGTACCTATGTAAAGGCTAGTGCTACCAATTAGTTTAATGGGTGTAATTATTTATAGTAATTAGTGTTCGAGCTTCCTCTTTCAAAATGTGGGATATGTAAATTATTGTACGTTGGTGAAAAATAACAGTTATTTTCCAGAAGAGAAGCGTTTGATAAATCAAAATTACTGACATTAGCGCAGGCTACGCAGTGTTTATCTAAAAAAATAAGGCGATATTATTTACTACAAAAGTTGCACCATATGAAAAAAAAATCTAGCATTTTATTTTTATTTTTTTATCTAAACTTATGAGTAGAGAAGCGTTTTTAAATAATTATCAATAAAAAAATTGACTTCACAAAAATTTTATAACATGCAATTTAAGTTCCTCGGATGACATAATATTGTCATTCAAGTAAAAAAAAAACCAGTTATTTTGATTTAAAAGCTATAGGTACTACTAAACCCATTTTAAGGAAATTTCTTTGGGACCAAAGTATAAATTAAATTCATTTGTAATACAATCGAATTGAGAACCCATGAGAACCAAACGGTTCCTTTCTTGAAGTCGGTTAACTTGTCTAGTTGCTATTGTTAATAAAATAAATTATTTAGTTTATAAAAAAACCCTATTACTACCTACGCATCCAAATTTTCATGTACATCATAAATCTCAACGCTAAGATTACATATTTACTGTTCATGTGGCTTCAACATGTGCTCCCCTTTGAACTTATTTTAAATATTATAATTTTAGTCATCTATCTATAGTTACGTATATTATATTTATAGGTATGCCATAACGTCAACAAAATCCCTAAATGCCTTAACCTAATGCGAAACACAACGTACTCGTAGCTCGTAGCTACGAGTTGTATTACAGCTACGTACTACGAATAGCTACGTAGATACTACGACGTAGACCATACAAAAAGGGGCTACGGAGACAGTTTTTTTTTCATCCTTACACGGCCCGCATCATGTCCGGGAACGCTTTACTTTGCCCACGGCTGCACTGATGCGTTAAACACCTTCTGAAGAAAAGCGTGGCTACGCTTTGTGGAAATTAGCTACGGCGTAGAGTTAAATTATTTTGTGAGAAAAAAGCATAATTCGGTTACAACAAAGCAATAACTTAAGTGTGTAAGCTTCATATTATACATACGTAATTGCGTGTGTCAGTTGGGGTTGTAAAATGAGATCAAATCACGTGGTTACTCATTCGCACTTCTCCTACTATACTCTGTTCTAGGTTATTATCTCTGGCAGCTGCAATTACATCGCAAAAAAATTTAATGCAAGCTGTTTTATTTTATAAAATCTAGCAAGTTATCACAATTTACGGATTTAGATTTTCACAATATACTTACTGCAGCTGTACGAACTAAATAAACGCAGTCATATGGACTGCCGACAAAAGAACAGAATATCGGGGACGCGAACTAATTAGATTTGCCCTACCAAAAATCACTAAAAGCGCCAAAAAAGTGTTCACTATAAAAATATATAAGCTATACTCGTAAGTAATTAACTTTAAAAATACCAAACAAACTGCTAAATATATATCATTATATTTTTCAACCAAGCTAACAAAATAATCTTTTATTTATTTCTATTAAAATAACTTTTGAGGCATAAATAGAAAGTCATGAATAAAAATTGCTGGTACTTTGCAGTTTCAAACAAACTTGCCTCTGCAGTAATTAAAAAATCAGTCAGGAACATTCAGCACTAAACTTGCTTAGTATATTTATATCTCTGAAGTTTCAATCGAGTGCAAAAATAGAAAAAGATTCGACTGAAAAAGTGCCAGAGAACTTCATAAAACGTTTCGTTAAATTCACTCGTATAGAATTGAGTTCGAGATGTTTTATTTGACGCCATTGTTTCGAACATGAATCTAATTTGAAATTTGGGAAGTTCGGAATGAATATAATTCGATTTGTTTGTAGTCGGTTGTTTGCAACTCTTTTAGGATAAATTTATTTGGGTGTTTATTAAGTTGAATCCTTTATATTTATTTCTTATAACGTACTTACTGACCCGAAAGATGTTGTTCTGTCCAAATTTTAACAAAGTTTGAGTTACTTATGGTCTTGAGTTCATTAAATAATCCCAATGAAAAAAAGTACCTACATTCAGTTTTTCCCGAAAATTCAAATTTTCCGGTCAACTTTTTGCCCAATTGACCAAATTGGTCCAGCTCATGTGATGCGCTTACCAATAGACATAACTTAATTATTATTTATATATTTTTTTATTTGACCGAAATGCTGGCTTCTATTTAGGTCAGAAAGCCGCAAGGTGACGCAGCTAGCATTTTGGGCACTTTGCTTGAAATTAGAGATCATTTGAAAAAAAAAAATTGATTTTGTTTCGTCTTGCTTTCGTTTGACTATTGAAAGATCGTTTAATCATGCCTTCGTTGCTTATACTTAGTATAAACGATCTTCACTTAGTTTAGTTTTTAAGCATTGTGTTTGGTATTCTAAAGTTATTATTAAATTAAATTACACACATTTAGTAAGATATAAGATTGTAATCAAATCTAAAATTTTATTCGACTTCTGGAGGGTTCTCTATTAAGTCCGTATTTTTTATTAATATTTAGATTTACGTACACACACAGACACTGGTTACTCCGACGTTTGTGAACCAATTAACGTGGTTCTTTTGTACAGAACAAGCTCTTGGAGTAGTCCCACAAATATTGCATTAACTTTGGCTCGGTAGTTTTTCAACCAACTTCAACAACACGAATAACTTTGTTCGAGCGCCTGTTGATTTGGCAATAGGAATGATTTTATTTGGGTACTTACTCATTTTGGAGTCAGTTTCTTGTATTGATAATTATGATTGTGTACTAAAGAGCATCATTTAATGTTGTTTTTATATTTAAATCTTTGTTTTAAATAATAACACAGTCAGTATAAATATGTTATGTCCACTGCTGGATACTTTGCCTGAGGCATGCAAAATGACCTAATCTGCTAAAAAGCTAAGGAAACTAACGGAAAATCTAGAAAAATGCTTAAGAAAACGAAAGCTAAAAGTTTTCTTTTTGTTTTTACGGGAGTGTGTTTAACTAATGAATCTATGTTCTGTTTATATAGGCTCAGGCCCTTTGTGGGTATCATATTCTACGGAATATCTAAAACTCTATTAACCTAAATAAACATTTTCACTATCCCAGCTTGGTTCCCAAAGTTGTTCTTACTAACAAGGCAGCTGTTACTTCACATCGGTTTTGGACACGCGGTAACAGTTTTAAATTACAACGGAAATGATTGTTAATTTTTGTCTCATCTCTTTTTAACCGACTGCAAAAAAGGAGCGGGTTCTCAATTCGGTTGTATTTTTTAATATTTTTTTTATAATGTTTATTACTTCCGAACTCCGTCATTTATTCGGTTAATAACTTGGAACTTTGGACATTTGTTTTTTTCAATTCATCCAAAATTTCATGAAAATCAGTCCTGTAGTTTGGTTTTAAATCAACAAAACTGTAATTTTTTTGTTATTTTAATGACAATATGAAAATCCAAGTAAACGAATTTGCCCATTTTATACTTACAGAAGTCCTATTTTTTTATAATTATTTTTATTTCTCATTTCAATTGTATGTTTTTAATCCCCGATGTAAAAAGAGGGGTATTATAAGTTTTTTTTTTTATTGATTGTGTTGGAGCTTCGATTTCGGGGTCCGTGCCCTTTTTCAACTTAAGTATTCAATTTATTTTGTCAACTATTGCCAATATAATATAAAACGGATGACTTTCCAGTGTTATACGTTTAATGTGTGTATCTGTGTGTCTGTGTGTGTATCGTAGCTCCCAAACGGCTTAAACAATTTTTATAAATTTTTAAAGGTGACTAAATCAAGAGTGTTCTTAACAATGATTCAAGAAAATCTTTTCAGCCGTCTGAAGATAAAATCAGCACTTTTATCGTTTTTTTTTTTAATTTCAATGTATCTATGTTGCTTTTGATCTGGAATGTTCGTAAGCTGCTTGAACGTTGCAAGGTCTAAAACATGGGAACTATCTAAGAAAAATAACGGGATCACTGAACTTGTAATACCTATTTTGTATATGCCTAGAAGCTCTTTTACGACAAAAAATCTAATGTAATGTATCTAGCAAACGGGAGCAAACTTGAATGCGCTGCCAATGAAATGAAACGACATTATGAACTTATTAATAAAATTAAACTAGTAACTGAAAATTGTCTGTAACGTTATATACCTCATTCACACATGTCACGATAGATACGCCGCACTAGACAAGGAGATGTGTCACAATTTATTTTAAACTAGCTGCGCCCCGCGGTTTCACCTGCGTGGTGATGAAAATTGGTGATGATGATGATGAAAAGTAGCCTATGTGTTAATCCAGGACATAAGCAATGTATATTCCAAATTTCATCTAAATCCATCCAGTCGTTTCTGCGTGATTGAGTAACAAACATCCATCCATCCATACATCCATCCAAACTTTCACATGTATAATATTAGTGTGATTACCGTATACGATATGCAAGTACCGTATACTACTTTATACGTACTAAATGTTATCTACACTAATATTATAAAGAGGAAAGATTTGTACCTATTTTTGTATGTTTGTATGTTTGTAATGAATAGGCTCCGAAACTACTGAACCGATTTGAAAAATTCTTTCACTGTTGGGAAGCTACACTATCCCCGGGTGACATAGGCTATATTATATTTTGTAGCGAGGCCGAAGGCCGAGCTTACACTCGTGCGAAGCCGGGGCGGACGGCTAGTATTATATAAAGAACAAAACGATATAACAACTAGTTTAACTGGCAACCTTATTGCCTAAACCTCTCAATTTTTGAATGAAGTGGGTAGCGGATGGGGAAAAGTATTTTATAACATGATATACGTTCAAAAAAAAACGTTTCCCTAGGACACTAACTTACATTTTCATTACAATTTAACACAAAACTTTCTGAAAAGAATGTAAGTACGTATATAAAATGGCGTGTCGGTTTTATTTTGTACGGATTCTCCCTGGAACGAAATAGGAAATTTGATGTTGTTTTTCGTTTATAATACGTTTACATTTCACCTAAATTAAAAAATCACCAAGTTCTAAGGTTACTTTAAAGTTTTGAATTGTACGGCTTTTATCTTCAAAAAGCTTCACCTTTCAATAACTTTTTTTTTTTAATATTTCATGATATTTTTACGATTCATAAGTTTTTAAAGCTAAAATGAAATTAAAACATTAGTCTAAATAAAACGCAATTGTAATTTTCTGAATCATCAAACAAATAATAATATGTTTTTTTCTTAAAAAGTAAGTGATTCCATAACTTAGGCAAATTTAATTGTCATGTAACTTGTCTACCAAAATATGTATTAAATAAAATATTGTAAAGTTGACTAGCATGATAAATCTGCAACATGATTTTGTGTATCTAAGTATTTGATAAAAACTAAAACTTACTCTTAAATTAATAAATATGAAGTAGCCTTATAATGGTAAATCCGAATTTTATCTTTTTCAATCGAGTCCAAACGTTTAATGAGAAAAAAAAAACATTAATTTATAATGAGGTTTACTCTTTTATTCAGAAATCTGCAGTAGCCTCAAAATAATGTTGACGCCTTGTCCAAAAATAACAATTGCAATAAATCTACCTATCTCACATAATAATAATTATTGTCTGTTAATTTAGATATAGATATTAAATATCTAGAGTAAACATTAGTATGTCTCTCTGCCAAGAAAAACAGATATTTTATACACAGGTAACAGGGCCATTTGGGTAGAAGTCGTTACTTAGGTAAACGCTCCCTATTTGCATGCATTCACAAACAGGTACTTACCAGTGTCAGCAATGTCGGCCCCCTGTAATAGATTTGACCCAGTCTGCCTAGTACTGCTTTGAATTTCTGAATGTCTGATTGTGCGAAGCGATACACCGAGATTTATAAAGAACTAAGGTATGGAAATTTTGCTCCAATTAATATTGTTACTGTCTATTTTTGCTATAATACTTTGATTGTTCTTTTTTGATCGGCATACTGACAGATAATTATATTACATTTTAGATTTTTCTATGCAAACATTAAATCTGTTTGTTGAAATATTAATATGACTAATAGTACATTTTTTATAAAAAGTTTAAGCTGATGATGATCTCGTGTAGCAATACGAGAAGGTTTCACGGTACGATGGTAGAAATTAAGTCGAAAGTAGGTTATTGTAGTCGTTAATATGAAAAACTTTTATTTTGGCACCGATCCTAAAATTGCTACAAAAATATCAGCTGTTCCAAACACATCGCCGAGCGTGAATGAAAATTTTCTATAGAAAAGATTTTTTTTGCGATTTTAGGGTTGAGACCATAGTAAAAATTGTTCATAATAATAAATACAGGCTCTTTAGGCTTAGTAGCTCATTAGCAATGAAGCCCTAGTTCAGACAGTTACTTAGTCTTGGGCATCATCGTAAAGTTGCTTAGTCTATCGGTTTTTTATTGGATACATTTCGGAGAGTGTGCATCAGATCTGCATGATCTAATTCCCTCCTGCCCATTTTTCTATCGGACTGCCAGAGCGGGCACGAAAAATCGGCACCTGATATATGTTTAAAATTCCGAAAAACAGTACGAAGCGCTTTGATTCCACTTTTATTGTACGAACTGAAATGTACTACCACCTTTTCGTGTAAGCTTGTATGCACGCGCATCATATTAATTACCCACGCGCTAGTTTATCAACCGACTTAAAGAATAAGATATGTTACGCGATATCCTCGCCGATTGCGACCAGATTCTAATGTTTTTTTTTTTATTGATATATCTAGAAGATGGTTTTTTTAAAAAGAAGAAAATATTCACTTCTAAAAGTGGAAAATTCAGGTTTGAATCCAATTTATTAAATTTTACGTGAACCCAATTTATTGGACTTTTTTTTGTATTGTAATAACATTTCGATCATTGCAGTGTGACGTTTTATTATAGAGCGTAACAGTTACGTAACAGACTTAGCCGAAAGGGTGTGCTAAGCCAAAATGCGTCCGTTGTACTCATCAGTATAAACAACTTTTACTACGGGACCGGAAAAAATACTCGACACAATGTATTGAACAGCTGATATTTTTTCGCTATTTCCAGGTTGGTCCCATCTTAAAAGTGGTTCATAATTGTAAGCATAACGGATCCTTCTCAGCTTTGTACACGCTTTCTGCGTAGTCTTGTATATTCATACCAAGCATATTGGCACGAGTGACAATAATCACACCACCACTAAATCCACTAATCACCACACTGCGACAGTGCTGATGATCAGCGCCGTGGGAGATTGCAATATTACTTATAATACGCGCGCATATTTTGCGACACCAGATCGAAGTCAGCAACCGATGTGGCCGGCAGCGATAGAGGAATTTGAGACTTTTTATGTGCGCATTTTATTTACTATTGTTTTATGAGAAGAATCTACTTTATCCAGCAATGTTTTATTTGACTCTATGAGAGGCGTCGTTGCCGCTGAAAAACTGCAAAAAGGGTTTCCACAAACTAGGCTGACATCAACTTTGTGACTTTTTCTCTCGTAAAAAGCCTGACGTAAATGAAACTACGTTTTACGTTGTTCTACGTTTACGTTGTACCAAGTTTACGCCCACTAACGTCAACACGCCCGGCGAACCCGTGAATCAAAGATAAAGGCAAACGAGAGCATTTTTTTCGCTTACCTAGTTTATGTTCCTATTACACTTGGGCAATATTTTATGGTCTTTCCACGGATACCCTTCAATATTTTTATGCGAGTAGGAAAAGGTTACAATTTTTACATTGCGACATCAGCGTATGTTTTATTGAACTGATTACTAAAGTCGGTTGAAGTTATTTGTTTGGTAGTTTCCACACAAGCGCTGCAAAGCGTAAAATTTGTTTAGGGTCCATTTTCATAAAGTACTTAGAACTAAACTAATTAGTATATTAGTAAACATTTATTTATTTTGCCTGAGTAAACTAAAAACTTATATTTTACCAAATGAAATTTTACATAATTGTAGATGAATCTACGTAAATGAATCTACTTAAAATATGCAAGTATGCTGTGAATTTCAAGATCAATTCATGTATTTATTTTTGCAAATTATATCACTGGTTCTTTAAATGACGTCACTGCCTACCTACTAACTATTATCTATATAGTAGCCGCAAGATCACCGCACGCTACATTAATTGATTTAAAAGGATGTAAATTGGGTTCAGTTTAGCTAGTATTTTCCATAAATATTGTAGGTGTAGTCAACACCCTGTATACTAGTTTGTTTATATGATGAATGATAGAATATATTATTCATAAAGGTGAATTTAGCTAATCATATAAAAATTATGCATCTCACGAATACGATAAAGTACTTACTCTGTTAAAAGTTGGATAAGACAATAAACATATCGAATCTGATTGGATTAACGTTTTAGTAAATATGATATTACTTGTTAAAAAATACCTTAAAGTTCCTTGCTACGGAACCTTTATATTTATTTTCTTCTAAATACCTGTAGCTTGTCAGCTTTCTTTGTGAAAACAAACTGCAAATAAAATTTTAAACAGTTCAAACGACGACGTTGCAATAATACTCCGGTTTTATGGCACCACCGGTTAAGGGTGGTTCACCCCGTTCGATTCAACAGCTCGAATCGGTGTAGCGCAAAGAATTATATAGTGTTGCGAAGGACCTGAACATTATTACAGTCGTCTAGCTGCATCGCAAGCACTCGTTTTTAGCTTTCTATAACGGTTTTATAAACTTAGTAGCATTCGTTTTCCTACAACTAAAAACTAGACTTAGACGGTTTTCTTACGAAATATTTTTTATCTTACATATTCCAAAAATGTAAGTTGTATATAAAAGTCTTGTTTTATCTCTATTACCGCCAAATTAATTTAAAAGTCATATTGACTGCGCTATAGTCTCTTTAGTGGGCCGAAGACACCCACATATCATAAGATCAGTGGAAAACGCTTACTGTGCGGTTCACACTATCTTTCTTGGCTCACACTTGCAAAATTTGGAATGACCTACCTTCCACGGTGTTTCCGAGAAGCTACAACATGGGGTTCTTCAAAAGGCGAGTTAATAGAGTCTTCAGGCGGCCAGTCTGTTTGTTTACCACCTATGGCACAAAAAAAGTAGGATCGAAAGTTAAAAAAAATATAATAGGTTTGAGCTTGACCGCTACTTTGCCTGACGTTAAGCGATACGGTTTACGATGGAGCATGCTTGCCTAGAAGATACCGATTCACTCCCGACTAGATTTAGACGACTGCACAACTCGCAAGTCTACGCGATTGGTTGTATCGACACTGATTGTACCCTTTAGATTTAAGCTTTTTTAGGAATATCGAATCCATGTATTTTCTTTATTTCATAATATTATGTACGTGTACATGCTAAAACTTATCCCCATTATGCACTTTTTGTTCAAAATGCTTGCCGGTCTTCGGTCAATGTCAATATGCTACTTCTAACAACAAAAAAACTTTTTTTTTTCTTGGTACGCAGTAATAATAGTATAACTATACTATTTCCTTTTATTTATTTGCTCTAAGAGCTGCAATAACATTGTAAAAAGCCGAGTGATAATATTTTCTTTTAGTATTTTACCGAATTATGTCTAGTACCAGCTATGTTCTTACGTTTAAAAATCTGGTAAAAGTAATCAGGATTCGTGTATTCATTCAGTTTTTTACAAATATTATTGCAGATAACACAGCAAATAAACGAATAGTAGTATAATTGTATATAAAATATCGTAATCCACGTACACATCCCTTATCGTGGATGGTCAGACCCTTCATTTACAAACGTGTTGGGCAGTGCGGGTGCGAGCCTAAACTTTCCTCCCCCCAACTTTTATGTAACGACTTCTGTTTGTTTTTAATTCAATTAATTGAAACGGATTATCCTAGTTATCGCAGGGATTCACGCCCGAAAGTTATTCACTAGAACTGAAAGGTCAACGATCTTTTATTAACGATAGTAACTTTTGTTTTACCGACTCAGAGTAGTCGTTATTAAATCACAACTTTCCTTAGATACTTATCGCTCCCTGCTTACCCTTGTTTCTGTCTGATCTAGTTACATAACTCTCATGTGTCAAAATCAGGAGAATAAATACGGTTAATTTGGGGAAGCTTCTATTTACTCACGTTTACTTCTTTGTCTAAATACGTGTGTCGGTGGGAGGCGGCGCGCGCTTGTTATAATACAAAAGATAAATACCACCGTCCAACAAGGAAGGTAATTGAGATAAACAGATGTGTATTCTGCTCTATAACTTTTCGCTTCATGCTGTGACGCATAACGAAATCAGATATATTTGCGAGCCAAATGGTATTTCGAGCGATGGTGGCCGGGCGGTAGCACTTGCACTTTACAATCTGACGGTACCCGGTTTGATCCTCGGCTCTGCACCAATGACTTATTTAGTACTTAAATAAATTATGTGCAGTTTCGATCGTTCAACAACGGTGAAGGAAAACATCGTGAAGAAACCGGTATGTCCAAGAACCTCAAAAATTCAAAGACATATGGCATTCACCAGCATGCACTGGACCAGCACGGCGGATTAGCTACCATCCTCTTTCTCATGGTGTACCATTCTTTTCCTCTCTTTCTAAGAGAAGGCCGGTGTCTCAGTAGTGGGAAAATGATAGGCTAGTAATGATGATGATGATAATGAAGTAGCGTTTTAGAAGGGGAAGCTCAAACGTATTTCTATAGTGTATTATGCAATTGCAACTATCTTTAGTACCATCATAGTGAGCGTTCATGTTATGGATTGCAGTCACAGCTGTGTTAACGATGTATTCGGCAAAACATAAGCTCAAATGAGGCGATTGACTATTGAAGATGAACAGGCCGGGCTACGAGTACACCGTGCCTGTATCAACAACATATTACGCGAGTAATAACCGGCCACCAACGTACGAGCGTGGATACGGGCAGCTTACCGCTGGCCCTGTGTACAGCCCGTCTTCCCACCCCCTATCGAATTACGCAGACATATACGAAGGGAACAATGATACCACTCTCCGAGCGGAAGAGAGGCACTGGTATATAGAGAACCACAAAAACCTACAAACAAACTATGATGTCAGTCACGAAGCGATACCTCAAGATGCCAAAATTAAGAAAGAAGAAGAGAAGAAAAGTGAGGTCCCTGTCAGGCGGTCTGACACAACCCAGCCACGGCAAAGGCGGAAAGACGACCGGTGCTCGTGTGAATGTTGGCCTACTACTGACAATAATGTTGTGCAAGATAGTGCGGGGAATGAGGCTACCAGGTCACTGTCAGGGGTCGATATGGTAGCTTCTTACGGAGTGTACGGGAATCCTCACGAGGATGACAGTTCGGGGTTTGCTCGGCTCTCAGAGAAGAGTACTATGTATGGACAAGGGAGTGACGCTCCCGTGCAAGGTGTGATAGTGAATCAGCAAGGAAACAGTGCAGTGGTTCGGGAAGCGACTCCAACTCAGTCTTCTTGCAAGTGCTGCTGGTCTTCTGACCCTCCAGCTGCAAATTCGGAAGACTACTGTTGGATACACTACTGCCGGCCGGCGCTGATAGTTCTTCTGCTACTGTTTTTTCTTGTCCTGCTGGGAGTTTCAACAGGGTTTTTACTAACAAATAATTGTAAGTTCCATTGTTTTATTGCTATAGCTAGTAAAGAAACACTACTACATTCCGGTCGCTAAAAGAATGCGTCTGACGACAAATCAGAAAAAGAAAACAAAATCTCATTCGAATAAATAATGAATACTGAAATAATAAATTTATGATTTGACTGCCTCGGTGGCTCAGTTGGTAGTGATCCTACTTTCTGTGCTTGGGGGCGTGGGTTCGATTCCCATCTAGGACAAACATTTGTGTGATGAACATTTGTGTTTGTTCTATGTCTGGGTGTTAATATCTATTTAAGTATGTATTTAAAAATATATATGTATGTATATCAGTCTCTGGCAGCCATATTACAAGCTCTGCTTAGTTTGGGGTCAGATGACCATGTGTGCAATAATGTCCCACATGTCCCACATTGTCCCACAGTAGTATAAATAAATAAATATCTGGGACATTATTGCACACATGGTCATCTGACCCTAAACTAAGCAGTTTGTAATATGGCTGCCAGAGACTGATATACGTACATATATATTTTTAAATACATACTTAAATAGATATTAACACCCAAAGTATATATTATGTATGGCTACCAGATACAATCTTATGTTCAAAAGCTAGTAAAAGTAATCAGAATGTACTATTTTCTTCAATTTTTTTTTCAAAGTTATGGCAAGTTTCAGACTCATTCTTTCAGGAGCCGCGCTTTAGAAACGTTCAAGTTCTATTGTGATTTTACGGTTTTACTTGATAAGAGTAACAAAAAATATCGTTGTATTATCCCGACAACAGTGAAGCCAAAATAAAAATATTGTAGATAGCGTAATAATATAATTATGTATAACTGGCTACGGATTCATTAATTGAGGTATTGAGATTCAAAAATATTTGTCTATGTCATTATTAAATAGGTATTTAAATGAAAGTCATTTTTTTAAATTAATTTTATTTATACTTTACTTACTTAAAATACTTTTAACCTTATTATTTTTTCTTAGATG
This sequence comes from Agriopis leucophaearia, assembly GCA_949125355.1. NCBI lineage: Eukaryota > Metazoa > Arthropoda > Insecta > Lepidoptera > Geometridae > Agriopis > Agriopis leucophaearia. Next base: position 11,820,715 of record OX421262.1, read on the forward strand.
TACCTTCCGTTTGTAAAACATGATCTGCCCAAGGATTTTTTTACATAGAAAGTTGTTCATTGCTATATATTGAGTTGTCATAGATAGAATCCCGCGTTGTCGTCCAATGTAAGACATCATTATCGTCATCAGCCAGTAGACGTCCACTGTTGCACATAGACCCCCCCCCCCCCCTCTTTTACCGCTACACTGAACGCCAGCTGCCATCTCCATCCACTGAATACCTGCGACTCTCACTATGTCTATAAGACAACAACACCTTCATTTAAATGCAATAGAGACCTCAAAAATGTGAGGACCGGCAGGATTCGAACCTGCGTCATCATCGAGTATACCAATACGCCTCTTTTTTATTTTAATTGTCTTTAACATTTAAATAATAAATCCGCGAGAGTGAAACAACATTTCAAATTTGAAAAGTTTCTTTCAACGACACCACTAGTAACATTATACAATTCTATCATCTACCAAACCTTAAAAATCAATATGTATACGCGGTTTAAATTACATCGATAGGAATATAACATTCTCGTAAACACAACGAGGCTACACGCGGTGTCGATGGCTCTGTCAATGGATTCAGTGATTAAGTTGATCGAATTAATTGGTTTAGCGGGATTTGTGACTGCAGTTTCCGATGCGCCAGTTCATGTTATACGCACTTGCAGTAAAATCTACTTAATTAACTTAAATGAATTCAATATTACATGTTGTCGTCTTAAAATTTGCAAGTTGAAGTGGCAATGGGCAGGCTACATCGCTCGAAGAATCGATAACCGATGGGGAAGAAAAGTTCTTGAGTGGAGACCGCAAACCGGAAGACGCAGCGTAGGTAGGCCTCCCAGTAGATGGACCGACGACAATGTGAGAGTTGCGGGCATCCAGTGGAGCAGATGGCAGGATGTCGTTCAGTGTGGAGGTTAAAGGGGAGGTATGTTCAGCAGTGGAGGTCTTCTGGCTGATGATGATAATGATGTTGTCGTCATACAGGCTATTCATAGTTACTGACTTCAATAATAACCCGATTTTGATTCCACTATTTTTATTTGTGTAATTTTTATTGTTTTTTTATTTTTTATTTATATTTTAGTTGATTGTGTTTTCTGATTTGAATTTTTCTACAGGTGGAAAATTGGAGAATAAATCTTGTTTATATATCTTTCACTTCCAGTGAAACCGTTTTTAGGGTTCCGTACCCAAAGGGTAAAACGGGACCCTATTACTAAGTATCCGCTGTCCGTCTGTTCGTCCGGCTGTCACCAGGCTGTATCTCATGAACCATGACAGTTATACAGTTGAAATTTTCACAGATGATGTATTTCCGTTGTCGCTATAACAACAAATACAAAAAAATATAATAAAATAAATATTTAAGGGGGCTACCATACAACAAACGTGATTTTTTTGCTCGTTTTTGATCGATATTGATAACGGCAACAGAACGCTTGAAATATTCACAGAATATTTAGATATATATTGGCTTTAAAAATATATAATTAAATTACATTAAAATTAATATTTAAGGAGGGCTCCCATACAAAAAACGTGTTTTTATTTTGCCTTTTTATAGATAATGGTACGGAACCCTTCGTGCGCGAGTCCGACACGCACATGGCCGGTTTTTTTAAATAGTTATTGTACGGTTTTTTTTACAAAAAATTGTCTGTTCACGTCGTATATTCTGCGATCATAGTTATTATCATTGTTCATTACAAAGCAAACAATAAAATTTAAATATTATAATTTGTCAAATAAATACAAGATTTTTGAGGTCAGAAGGCCAGCAAGGTGGATTAGCCTGTCCTCTCTCTCTTTCTCTCTCTCTGAGAGAACGCCTGAGTCCCAGTGGAACGTATAGGCTGAAAATGATGGTGATGATGAATCTTTTAGTTTAATTTAGTTAATTGATTAAATAAAATTAATCACGATTCATTTTTAATTTCAAGTTGGTTGGTTAGTAGTTTAAGATTCTAACCGTTATTCCAAAAAGCAAAACACAGCTTAGACCAAGTTCTAAGAAGATTAAAAAAAAAAAAATAGTACACAAATATGCATTTATTACTAGTCTCAAATTTCATAGAAATAAACCAATTGTGTCATTTCTAGACGCTGTCTTGTTATAAAAATTTTGAAAACTTGATAATATAGTTATTTTCTGGAATACCCATGATTAGTATTTAACAACATTAATAACATAATTATTTTTAGTTAAAAAAAAAAGTCACCCGTCACTGGACGCCCAGCATATGTGAAACGAGTTTCACATACACGTCAGTCATAAGACTGCACGTCAGAAGTGAAAACTTAAGTAGTAATTAACCTATTCTACAAGAGATGACGCTGTTTTAAAATACGCGGTACAGCGTGAAGATTCATGTTTTCAATCAGCGCGAGTTCCATGATTTTTGTTCACTCAAAAAGCGCTCAACGCGCCAACAGAAGTTTTCACTTCAAAATTAACATACGCTGACAGTTTTAATTCGAAAGAAAAACAAATAAATAAAATATCGTACAACAAAGTGTTAACCATCACTAAAAGGGACCCTTAAAACTTTAACTTGATTTTATCCCAGTAAATGGAGGTGTGTAGATGTGGATGTATGGATGGCGGGTTCCGCTCGTTTTTCTCTCTGGCAGCACATTAATTTTAGTGGCACTCTGGGCGACTACGACTCGGATTTTGAAATTGCGGTGAAGCCACCGGAATTAAGGAAGTACCTTAAACATTCAGGGTAGGCGACGGTAAACACTCATGTTAAGTTACGGGGGAATTAAATTGAAATGGTTTCGAGATATTTACTCGTACTCGTACAAACCCGTCACGATATACTGTCATGTGTTTTTTTATCGAAGATAGATCTATGTTTGCCCACTAATTCGCCTAAGCAACGGTATACCCAAAGATGAAAAACGTTGAACTAGCTAGAAGAAATATATTTCAATGAGAATGCCTAGATTGTAGTTCTCAAGGAAAAAGGCTCCAAGAAGTCACATTTTGAGCATCATGTACGTGGAACCAAATCGAAGAAAATGAGTGAGGAAAAACTTCACGATGAAACCATGTGGCATGGTCGTAGGGCACTCTCAGTATTCAGTTGGCTAGTTATCACCCACAAGTTGAAAATCTGATGCTTAATACTTAATTAAAGAGTTCCAGCAGCCTTAAATTTAGTTCCTATTCCAGGATAGGCGTGTTTATTTTTATCATCACTTAAAATCTGGTGAGATATGGTAAAACACTTTTCTCATCAACCGTAAAATATACGTTAATGTACGGATGTCGTTTATGTATGGTAAACTTCTGATGCTAAATATTAAGATTTACTGGAATGGAAAAATTTCGCTGAAAATATCAAACAGCCTAATCTTCATAACTACAGTATCGATTTCTCATACGCGCGGTAGAGGCAATAACTGAAGCAATATTCGGAACCGTATATTTACGTGTATAACAACATAGCGCACTGCAACTACGAAGAGTTATTCGGTATTTCGTGCCATTGATTGTCGAAAACTTGGAATGGATTGTTCGCTTTTTATCGGCAGAATTAATTTCCATCGACGTGGTACGGCGGCGCCCGGTGCCCGTGTGGAGCGACCGGTTCACGAGTCACGTTTAACTTTAGCTTTGAAACCGAGCGAGAATGGCTAATCGATCGATTAATTTTCACACCGTTTGAGCACAAAATTCTCGATGCATTCTCAATATTACTACGCCATCGAGCCACCACCACTCAACGACACTCATTCAAGCCAATCCCCGGACATTTGCGTTGCCTATTAAACTTTACCAGAATCATTTCCGTTAATGTTTACGTATTTCAGTTTAAAATTATTTTGTGTCCTATCATAAATCTCCGTTTTATTGAATTCCATCGAACGCGAAATTAAATGTATATCGATGTAAACAGCAATGATTTCGAGCGAGCGTTTCAATCGACCAATCCGAGATTAAGTCCGTTGCGGACGCAACAGGAAACTGGAGCGAAATCGATTTATACAACGATTCGAGCAGAGGCGGCTGTTATGGCGCCGCAACAAATTGAAATTGATACCATCGGTGGGCAGCAGTGAGCGGCCGGATATTACGGGTGTCAAGCGCAATCACGCACTTGCGAGTAAAGGCTTCAGCCATGTCTGGCACTTCATCAGATCTATGGTGCACTATAGCTATCATGGGATCACTTTTAATTGCGGTTTGAAATAGCGTTTAGGGACAGGAAATGTAATTTGTATTTAATTTTCTACAGGAAAGGGTTCGTTTTGGTGCTGTTTCATTTGTTTTACTTTTGATGAAGACTTGGCTATTTAGATTTTTTCCAGAAAAAATAATATTCTTGTGAGAATATTTTGGCCTAGCGTTGTCAGGTATTTTGTAGTTATGAGTGTGCCTTTATTATAGTAACGCATCGTTCACATTTCAAATGCGGTCACACGCGTTTTATACGCGAAAACCACTTGAGTTTATTCTAGACTTTATTTCAATAACATTTTTTTTTGCAAAACCTAACAACTTTGATAAAGTATGCTTATCATCATCAGTCTATGTTAATTCACTGCTGGACATAGGCCTCTTCTAAAGCAACCTTCCATTCAACCTTCGGTTTTTCGCTTCAAGCTACTGCCATGCAGCTGCCTCCGTATAACCGATAGAAGATATCTTTGGGGTAGAAGTCTATTAGACAGTGTTAAGACCACGAAGTATCAAACGTAGCATAGAACGCCCTGAGATTCGATAGTGTCCAAATCGCCAGTAGGTACTTTTAAAATAAAGCTTTTTAAAACCCGAACGAACTTACATAATACAATTATTAACAACGGATGGAAATGATCAAACCTACTTATTTGAGGTTTGGTTTTCTTCGTCCACCGTATGATTCATTACAGACAAAAGCAGGTGGGTTCACGAAAGGCTTCCCCCAGTAATAATTCAATACCCATTGTGCACACGTTTTGTGACTCGCTGCTACTTATTAGGGTAAAAACCTTCGTGATACGGGACCGTTAGTCATATTCATTATCGTTGTATAAATTATAGCTTCATATACAATTATTATATAGTTTGTAACATAGACGGTGCGTGATTCATAAAATTTAACATTATACCTTGCTGACATCTGATAATCTGTATTGCATTGATCTTATCTCTTCTAATTACCGATCGGATACTATTTTGTTACACACAACGGGCAATGGAGAGAGCTATGCTCGGAGTTTCTTTGCGCGATAGAATCCGAAACGAGAATATTCGACAAAGAACCAGAGTCATCAACATAGCTATTAAAATTTGCAAGTTGAAGTGGCAATGGGCAGGCGACATCGCTCGAAGAACCGATAACTGATGGGGAAGAAAGGTTCTTGAGTGGAGACCACATACCGGAAGACACAGCGTAGGTAGGCCTCCCACTAGATGAACCGACGACATCGTGAGAGTCGCGGGCATCCAGTGGATGCAGATGGCAGGTTGTCGTTCAGTGTGGAGGTTAAAGGGGGAGGCCTATGTTCAGCAGTGGACGTCTTATGGCTGATGATGTTGATGACTATTTTGTTGATTCATTCCATTATGAAATGAAACAATAATTGCTTGCGTCCAATTCAATCAAGTTACGAGAATGAAAGTGCGAAATTTTTATAGTTTTGCGCACGCTAATTTGTTTTCAGAGTATGGAATGTGGATGTTTTTTTTTAATTTATTTTTATATTTGTAGTTTGCATAAATATGATCCTTTAATGACTCGATAATCTGTTTACGCAGGGACGTTTTAATATTTATTTTAAGTTTGTTTTGGCATTACTAAAGAAATAACTACATGCACACTAGCACTGGTTAAATAGGCAAGATATATAGGAAAAATATTTAAAAAAAGTTTCTGTCGTCAAAATTATGCCAGATTTCTAAAAGTACATGCACAAGCCTTTATATAGTAAGTTAGTACATGATTACATGGGCAGACACGGGAAGTTTAGGCGCCCCGACGTGAAAAACATGTTTCCTATTTTTTTTGCCAAAACTTATCTATTTTAGAGCGTTCATGTGTAAAAGGTGTATTATTGTGTATGATGATGATGTTTGTGTTGTATTGTTTATTGTAACAAGCTTGAGTGTGAGCGTCATAATGAAGTAGAAGGTGTATTTTTGTGTGGTTTTGAAAACAGCATAGATGCCTCTAATAAAGTCACCGCGATTCACTAGTGTTCACTAGGGACACGAACGTACTTTGTTTGACTTAGACTGTGACTATGACTTATTTTATGATAGACTCTACATAATTTTAACATTGTTTAAATACTTGACACTGTCAAATACACAAAACGTGCGACGCCAAAGTGCCAGAACAAAAGGCTAGAACCAAAACTCAGCAGTAACTTAGAGGACTCTACCTAATTCATCTAAACTGAATATTAAAACAGTATATCCAACAGAAGAAAAAATTAAAAAGTTCACGCTCACAAGTCACAGGCACCTATATAAAACTGATATTTTTCATACTATACTAGACACCTATAAAATCTTTGCAAATAGTATTCAGACCAAAGATATGATACTGTACTACGTATTATAGAATCTTTTGATTCAGATTTTAGCTATTTTATTGTCTCCAATAGAAGCAAAACTTTTACGTCGTTTGAAATGCGGTAAACGGAACAAAAAGTATACAGACTGGGAATTTTGTTAGGGACAAAGCAAACTAGCGTTCGAGCAGTTTTCTAAAACCTGAGGAACATGACACGAGCAGCTGTCTGCCGTCTCACATTGTATGCAGCGATCGGATTCGTTTAACACGTGACTGGACACTACCCGTAGTTTAATAGCCTCGTATATGTAAAGGACAGGCGCGGTCTACGTCCAACCAATTTGCAATAAAACAATATGGCTCGCCGCCCGACTCAACCCGGCTTGCGGCCGACCGTTCAGCCTCTTGTATTTTATATTATTTATCCTAAATGCGACTGCGAACCCATTAGTCCCAAACTCTTTGTGTCACATTCCTAAATATATAAGCTTCTATTATACTTATCTTTTGAAAGCGAAATTAATCCGCGATCTCGTAATGTGCCTTTGAATCCCATCTCCCCTTTTTCTTTGCGACAAGTCACGGCAGAGGCAAGGTAAACTAATTAATATGCGCAGGAAGAAAATCGGATTAAATAACTTTTAATGAACTTCCCCCTTCATTATTCATGGTGATATAAAATCGTCAATTGAAAAATGTATCACATCTTTTATTTGCATCTTCGTTTATTCTAATCTATCTAATAACTTTAAACGTGCAATTCTTGTATACTTATATATAAATTTATTTCAGGTATCTCGGAAACGGCTCTAACGATTGGATGATTTTTTTTATTTCGATAAGGTTTTTTTTCTAGTTTACCTAAATACAGTCGTTAAAACCAAGCGAAGCTCGGTCGCCCAGTTACTGAGTTTTTAAAGTAAAAGGTATCAGTAAGTTATATCTTCATTTATGAGTGAAAGAGAGCAAATGCTCTGAGCTCTGATATGATTATGACGATGATAAAAAGATGTGATATTGTACTTTTTAATTCGTAAGCCTTTCTATATCTTACAGATGGTCAAATTCTAATAACATTTTATCGAGCAATTCTTGTATACTTATAAATATATTAATTTATATTACCTCGGAAACGATTTTGCCTTCCAAAATTATTTTATGACAAACGATTGCTTCAAACTGTCACTTGAGATCGTCGTTAATGGAAACTTTTTTTAAATTTAATAACAAGCTTGCGTTTGAGTGTCATCTTGCCTGATGTTAAACGATGATGTGATCTACGATGGAGCACGCTTGCCTAGAAGAATATAAGAATTCTTAATAGTCAAACGCAAGCTTATTATTGCATAAAAATATATACATAGAGGGTTATATTTAAGATCTCGCGGGCAGCTTACCGGTGTGGTCTAAATTTTCGGTGCTGGTCCAGGACTGATAAGTACAAGTGGAAATAGTTGGGTTTGTCCAACTGAAAAGCAAAGGAGACAAGATAAAGACTTTTGCCTTGCATTGGGACAGCGCAGGTTAATATAAAATAATTAAATTACAACTTCAAAATCAGTAAGCACTCGAACAGAATTATTCGTATTATTGGAGCTGGTTCAAAAACTACTGAGCCAAATGTTAATGAAAAATTTAACTTGAGAAATTCAAATAAATTAAAACGAATCACCTAAATTGGTTCACAAATGTCTAAGTAATCGGAGCAGATACATAAATAAACCAGCCAAGTACGTTTTGGGCTCTCCCTCTGAGGGCAACACCACATAAATTGTGAACTACTAAAGTTCAAAAAAATAGTGCAAATAAGATTACATCACTCCCAGGCGGTCACCCATTCAAGTACCGACCGCGGCCGACGCTACTTTGCTTAACTTTGGTGAACTAAAATTTGTCACCAACTCGCACTTGGGCAGTATGAATTTTGTGATGATTTTTTTTTATCATCCAATTTTGACACTTGTACGTATTACCGTTTTTGCACCAAAGCAAATACGAAATACGTTTAAAAAACATTTGTGGTATGTTTTTTTTTTTTTAGCTTTTTGATTTTATTTGTTTTTGTTAATCCTAATTATTACTTAGTTAATCCGTACCGCTTTAGCTTAAATAATTCCTACTGTGCAGCAGCCGTAAACACATTCTCTTCAAATCACAAATATTAATAAAAAATCATAAAATCACAAATATCTTTTACAATACTTAACGAACCTAATATTTTGTATTTTATAAAATGACTACTTTACAAAATCAGTTGGGGTGTTTGAGGTTTTGCGTTATTTCGATGGCACGTTTCATATGTATTCTTAGTAAATAAATCCAATTTCTTTGGTCCATTCAGAATATTTTCTTGACGGATGTTTCGCCAACAATGAAGTCTCCTATTCCTGTCATGTAATTTCGTAGAACAGGCACATTTCCAAGAAATGGGTTAAGAACCCTTACCCCATAGCTTGAGCAGGATATTCTATTACATTGTACGTAATGTTTGTCCGTATTAAAATTCCTTTTCACAAGTATCTCGGACACCCACATAATATTTGGATAGGGTATTTGACTGATTATACAAAACCATTTTAAATTGTTTATTACATTAAAATAAAGTAATCTAGTAATTTAATCCTCAAATTTGTGTTTTAAATGACGGATCAAAAGTCAAATTATTAAACTACCGCTTAAACGCTACCTTTGACATTCATGGGGCCACGTGACATTAGTGACGTCACACATAAACAACGAGTTAATCTCGCCATACAATTGTTGCCTCTATTTACTTTTCTGTGACGACATAAGGACATTCGGCTATCATAGAGCGTTTGCAGTCAAGTCACGTGATCAGTGAAAAACATATTTTTATTATGTATTTTTCTAGAAATAGGGACTTTATTTTTTAGTTTTTAGTCATTAAATACTTTTTGAAAATAATGATCTTCTAGGATTACACCAGTATTAATTATATTTTTAATATAGTCAAATACCCTATTAAAAGGCACTTGTTAAAATTATGTGAAGTCTGTGTGAAGTACGTTTTTTTGTTTCTGACTTACGCAGTTGCTGATCAGCTTATCCATTTCATGAAAATAGAAACGAAATGATTTTTCGTGTAACTGTAAATTAAAAATTAGCTACACCTACTTACTCCTTACTCACTAATTGGCACAGCTTGACAGAAAAATACACAATGGAGACGCCATTCCCAAATCATCATTGCCACAACGAATAATTTAATTTTGAATTTTTTAATATTCTTAAATAGAAAACGTCATGGATAATTCATTTTTAGTTCACATTCTAAAACACAAAAAATATCTTTGCATTACTATTTTTGACTTTACTAATTATATTAATTTTATGTTTTTAATATTGTAAATTTATTCCCTTATATTCCAGATAGTTGTGCACTTTATTTTCAAATAGTAGGTAAGTACTTTATTTGCCAGTTAATATAATTTGGCAAACGCACAAGACGTCGGACGCCAAAATCTTCTCTGGAGAAAAAGACAAGATTTTTTTCTTCGCAGTTTTGGTTCCAGACATCTTGTCGATGTAGCTATAATATTGTCTAGTACAATATTTTTAGGAAAGTATTCGAAACGAGTTATCTCCAAACGAAATCATAGTCACAGTCAAAATTTGGCAAAGTAAGTCAAATTCATGCCCTGGTAAAGTTGTGGAAAGAAACGTTTCACGGCATTATGTTATTTACCTACACTCGTACATACTCGTAATTGACCACCTAAAGTCGTGTCAATTTAATAGATCACATTTTACATCTATCAGTCTATTGTTTATTATTCAAAGTAAATCGTAAAATGGCCTAGTTTTGTCATTATTACAATAAATATGCAATTTTGTAGTTCTAACTTTGTAAAAATAAATTATTTGTGTGCCCTCCATTACAATGTTATATTGTTGAATTTTGATGAAGGGTCAAAATTAAATGTGATCTATTAAAAAGGCCCTACTTTGATAATTAATAAACCGTCATTATTACACAAAATATTCGAAAAAACTTTTGGAAAACAGTACCTTACGTATAGTGCGTTTCATCAAAGATTTTCCTCGCCGTAATGTTGGCCCCCCTGCACTTTCCCTGTAATGTGTATGGGAAGTGCAGGGGAGCCAACATTACGACGAGGGAACTCTTTGGTGAAACGCACCATACACATTATTACACGTACACCCCAAAACTCCCCTTGGTCACGGTTTGAGCATTCAGCCAGTTTTAAACAATTTATCTGTGTTTGCCCTTCTAAATCCCATAAAATGCAGACTTGCACCAGCTATGTAAATACAAAATGCACGAACGATATTGTGAGCTGGCCAGACGTTTTATTCTTTTCAAACTTATTTGCTCACGTTTGTAGTTATCTGGTCAACTTGTTTGTTATTCTTGGCAAAATAAATATTGCATATGTGATATCCACACGAGTTTTCTGTTTTGTTTAGAAATGCAACTGACTACGAATGTCCGTAAAATTTTCGTGTTGACAGTATTTAAGTATAACTTAGGTCGTGCTTCAGTTTAGAAGGAATTACCTAGGTGTTATATTATTTTGGCGTCGTATGCGATTAGTGTATTTTACCAGTGTACGTACTCGTATATACCTAGCTAAATGCAAAGCGAAATGAAAAAACCTTGTATTCGCACGTGAGACAAAAATAAACAAAAAATGGCGCCAGGTAACGCGTTGTTCCCTGTACGTATTACTCAGTTTATTAAAAATGTGTTAGTTCATTGAATAATAATTATTTATGGGCTTAAAGTATTTTGTATTGGCGTGTTTTGTTAAGTTTACCACTGTTCTTAACAGCGTAACTTCTTATGTTTGGTAAATACATCGGCCAACTTACTGTCAATGAAATAAAAAATAATAGTAAAATTCTTTTGTTTCAGATTTACATTATCAACCTAGACCACCTGCTCCAGAAGGTAAGACTATATAGATAAGAATTATTGTTATGAGAATATTTAAATTATTATATGTTTTTATGCCATAGGTGGCAAACAAGCAGACGGGCTGCCTGATGGTAAGTAATCACCGTCGCCTATGGATACCTGCAACACCCTAACACCCACCCTGATGTGACCCTTAAGGTGATACGTTTCATGTTTGGCGGGAAATTCAAATTCCAAACAGTTTTTCATGTAGCTAGGCCGGGTAATTATTTTGAAATGAAACAGTGTTTAACACAATAATTACCCGATTTAGCAACAAGAACAAAAAAACTGTTTGAAATTTGAATTTCCCGCCATACGTGAAACGTATCACCTTACAAAAAAAAAACATACAGAAACATAGTACCTCCTCCCTTTTTGGAAGTCGGTTAAAATACTCTATTAACATCTTATTCCGAATCGTCAATTAGTCCTGCTATCGCTTTCGCGTGTGTTAGCTACATCTTGTCAGCAAAAGTAAAAAAAAAAAACTGTTTTTCAGCGCGTTCGACTAACACAGCTAGGAGTAAATATTTCTGTGTCGTGTCGGTTCTCATTAGCTCTATTGTCATTCGGAACAGTAGATATGTTTTTAATTTTAGTTTTGAACATGCTTAAATAAACTTAGTTTAGTTAGTTACCGCGTCATCTCCACTTAGACATTTTGACGGAACATCAAGTGAACTTTCCCACCCACTTTAATCAGAAACTTTTGGCAGGCAGATTCTCATACCTAATTATATTTCGTGGCGTAATTCGAGTAAAATAGCTGGGGTACATGTTCAAAGCTACAAAGAGCTTATCGTTGGTCCACAATCCACATATGTAGTGCGGGTGACACGCCAACTAAGTCGGGTTCACAGGATAATAAATGTAGTAACAGTACACTAGCTGCGCTGTTAGAGTTTGAGCGTTATTGATGAGGATTTTAAAGTAGGTATTAATTTGCTACCAAGAAGTAAATAAAAAAGTTAATAATAAATAACCTGCCTATATATATTTTGAGATAAGATAGGATAAGGCAGGTGACGTTTCTCATCCAATAGATCTGTTCTCCTATTCACAAGTTGTTCACTTCAATAGCCCAGGTTTTTTGAATCCTATACTGTACAATAGTTTCACATTCCATCTAATACACATCCAATAATTGTATTTTGTTCTCAACAGGTCTCTTGGTGTTAGCTTCGGCCCCACCAATGCCTCTGAAAGGTCCGGGCTAAACCCGAGAATGTAAAAGAATAAAGGGTTGTAATAAATAGTAATAATAATATTTATTTATGATGTTAAGCGATGATGCTGTCTAAGATAGAGCACGCTAGTCTAGAAGAAACCGATTCAATCGTGAATCGTGTTTGTCAAGACAAACATAAACAAAAATGTAATATACAATCGAAGACACGTTTGATTCGACGCGTTTGAATTTTGTGACCATTTTTATTGTGTTTTTATCACGCTTACGGCGTACGCGCACAAAACGCGCTGGCATGATCAAGGATCCGTCCGAAACAAGTGCGGTACTAACCTCATCGTGCTAGCAAATTTGACATTGCCAATTCCACGCAAATAACTTTACGCGGCCGCGTCACGAGTTTATGTATTCGTAGAGACTAAGGACACAGAGTAAATTTTTAACTGACTTCAAAAAAGGGGGACGGTTCTATTTTCCACTGTGTTTTTTTAGTGTATGTTCACTGATTTCTTCGCCAACTGTTAACAGATTTAAAATAAAATAAAATCGGTAGGGAATGCTTCCAATTTGGTTTTATTGTTACAAAGTCAGGATCTGATGTTGGGATCCTAGAGAAATCGAGGGCAACCCTCAAATTTTATAAGCAGTATTAAGTTTTTCATACATTTTTGAACTTGGTTTTTAATGTGATCCACTTGTTCCGTTACTCGTCGTTTGTCTGGTTCTCAATTAGTTTGTATTTTTAGGGTTCCGTAGCCCGACAAGGAATCTGTCCGTCCGTCTGTCTGTCCGGCCACCCGAATTTTTTAGAACCTTCTAACTTCTATAATATTATGATAAGTGCATAAAACTTTGCACAAATACATTTTGTAATATAGATCTCAATTTATTGTATTTTAGTATATTGATTTAGTATTGATATCATATTGTATTTTAGGAATGGCTCTGCTACATGTGAAATGGTGATGAACCTATTTAATGTAGGTATTTTTAAAATAAATAAATATCTGGGACATTTTTGCACACACGGTCATCTGACCCCAAACTAAGCAAAGCTTGTAATATGGCTGCCAGAAACTGATATATATATATATATTATTTTTATATAAGTATATATATTATCAGTATTTTTCTTTTTATATTTTATTTTTTACTCTTCTTGTATGTGTTAACCTTTCTGTATTATCAATAGAAAGTTTTTGTAGAAAATAATATTGCATTGGTATCAAAAGATCATATGACTCACGTAGCAATTTGTATGGAGATTTTACACTGTTTTCCACTGTAGTAGGGTGTCTCTAGCCAACAAAATTGCTTTGTCTGTGAGACTTTGGAGGCATCCCGCATTATGTGGGCGAAAGTAACGCCGTATATTCCGTCGTGTTATTATTTTCGTCCCATTTCTTTGGAACACTTTGCTTAAGCGGCTCGCGGTGGATTGTGGTTATGTATATTTGGGACACTTCTTGTTTATTGTAGCTTCATGTGATGTCAATGTTTGTCCAAATTCATAGACTAACATAAAAAAAAATATTATGAATTTTGATAAAATATTTATTCAAGTTAGTATATCTCACACGGTTTCATCAACCGTTCTACAGGAACCGTGTTTTTCCCCAAAATAAAATGTGTTTAATCTACGCCTCCATAGTAAATTTCATCGAATCCTTTCGATAGTTACGGTGTCAAGTGAGGATAAACAATCAGTGAGTATCGGTTCAGCGACATTTTCAACGGTTTCATCCTCTGTCTGAAAGAACAGTATATTTTTTCGGGATAAAAAATAAGATGAAATTAGATAATGAAGGAATCCATACAAAACTCCATGCAGCCATTACGGAATTGACACACAAACTTTCGAATTTATAATACTTTTATCGCATTTATAAATGCAATTACTAATTACTAGCTGCGCCCCGCGGTTCATCCTCGTTATATCTCCTTGAAGCAATCTCCTTGGTAGCAACCACTGATAAGAGTACGAAAAAATTCTGACTTCAGTGGTAGCAACAGCAACTTCCTTTGACCTAGATGACAATTTCTTTTTTTGTTCCTATAAATAATAATAATAAATATCTCGGACATTATTGCACACATGGTCATCTGACCTCAAACTAAGCAAAGCTAGTAATATGGCTGCCAGAGACTGATATACATACATATATATTTTTAAATACATACTGAAATAGATATTAACACCCAGACATATAAAAAACACAAATGTTCATCATACAAATGTTTGTCATAGGTGGGAATCGAACCCACGCCCCCAAGCTCAGAAGGTAGGTTCAGTACCAACTGCGCCACCGGGGCAGTCAATGTATGATGTGTATGTATGTCTATGATGTACCAATTCTTGCTGTTCCATACAAAATGTATGGGAAAATGAATTTTCACCACAATTTTTTCCGTGAGTTTTTTCCCCGATATTTTAATACTTATTCTGCTATTCGGGGAGGAGAGGAGTCTAACAAATCAAAGATTTAGTAAATGATCAAGCCATTTTTGAGTTACAAATGGTGTAACTAACGCGACTTTGTTTTTTATATATAAAGATAGTGTATTCACTATGTGTATGTTTGTTTGTGCGATGGTGGCTGAGCGGTGGGGTTTACACTTTCCTAGAAAACAAGTCATTCAATTCACGCCTAGGATTGTCCCGCTCGAAAAAGATCCTGTTGAAAATTCAGTACCTTTTCATCACGATGGGGTAAAGGATGAGCTGTCAAGTGGTTATATCATCATTGGGGCCCATCCTCTCTCTGAGAGAAGGCCTGTGTTCCATCAGTGGGAACATGAAAAACTGATAATGAGGAGTGTATATACGAATGTTAGAGTTTTGTGAGTGAACAGTGTTAATTTCCGGCAAGCTCCATATCGTCTAAACGGATTTAGATGAAATATGCTGGTGCATTTAATCTATCCTAATTTAACACAATTTCATTTTTATATTAGAAATTTAAGTAGTTCTTGTATTGTAGAACAATGATAAAATTATAAGCGGCATACATAATTAGCGGCAAGCAGCTTATTCTCTTCATAAAGAACCTATGTCTAACCAAATAAAACATGTATCACATAACCATTAGTTAGGCTTCCTTAAAAGATTAGGAAGGCACTTACCTAAACCCAATATTGACCTTTTCCGTTATACTAATACCTCCTACGCAAATCTTGAGCTAGATGAGTATAATCGTAATTTATTATTCAACACGTCAAAATTTGAAACCTAATTTTAACCTTGTGCCACGGATCTGTACAATATCTTTGCCTTGTACCTAATTAGCTTCTGTTGGCTAAGCATTTTTACCCACGCAGATGACAGCTGTTTTTTATGTCGAATGTGTCAAACAAGCAGATGGTATGCCTGATGGTAAGCAATCACCGTTGCGTATGTATCTAATACAATATACAATCACAATAATGTAACCATCATCATCAGCCAGAAGACGTCCACTGCTGAACATAGGCCTCCCCCTTTAACCTCCACACTGAACGACATCCTGCCATCTGCATCCACTGGATGCCCGCGACTGTCACAATGTCGTCGGTCCATCTAGTGGGAGGCCCAATAATGAAATACGTTTAGTATATCTCCTTTTTTATGTATTTGACACAGGTATTACTCACGTATGATTAATTTGTGTAAACTATGTTTTACACAAATTAATCATTTTAATAAACCATTTCCATAACAAAATATCTTACTAAAGTTTTAAGGATTTTATCATATTTAATTAAAATAGTAGTTAATAGATTTATTCACGTGTCAGTCGGTTTTTTTCGTTTTATATAAGCTCGTCTCGTTTCGCATCAATTTCGCACGAATTTCCGCCTAGTTGAACAAAAATACATCTATATACATTATACGTATATAAAAATGAAACCCTATTTCTCCTGGTCACGCTATAACTTGAGAACGGCTTTACCGATTTCACTCTCTTTTTTTAAATGTTTTATAATACTTCGTAGACGTTCTTACATTAAAAAACGGCTGGAATGATTTGGAAGAAATTTAGTGTTCCTGGAGCGGGTCGAGGAGCGATGCTTAAGGCCGAGCTTAAACCCGTGCGAAGCCGGGGTGGGTCGCTAGTTAACAATAAAATAAAAGTTATCAATACGAAAAACAGCTCATGACTTTTTAAATACAGCAAAATATATTTTCAGCAAATACAGCTAAGAAATATCAAAATTGAACTAGCTTTCGATTATAATTCGCATTGAAATCGGTCTATCCGTTTGGGAGTTATGAAGTCATAGGCAGATCAAGGCATCAAACCTATTTCAAAATATCATTTTATATTGTCATTTTGTTTGTCCGCTCAAGCGAAGCAATTCAAGTTAAACGCGAGTTTAATATATAAACATATTATACAGATCAAAACCACAAAAGTTTTATCGGATTCCCACAGGTAACAGATACACGAAGAGGAGTAGGGAGTTATGATTTTATGGTACTTGTAACACAGTGTCGATTGCGTAGGCTTGTGTCACCCACGTGTCCATTGTGTCTCGGAATAGCATACTTGGCGGAGAATATACCATGATTGAAACCATACCTAACATATTCAATCTAGATGACACGTGATGTGTCAAAACCGTGTTACTTTTCATAACTGTTCCCTTATTAAATATTTATTGCTCTACGTATTTACCTATATCAAAACCTAAATCCTATGTAGTGACAGTTACTTGTTTATGTGGAAGTCCCACTGCCGGGCAAAAGTAAAATGTAAGTAATTGCCCTGGCGCCGGGGCAATAGAATACAGCACCGGTACCTGCCTGTAGTAAGAGGCTACTAAAAGAGGACCTCCTGGCTCGGGATGATCAAAATTGGGGCTCTGACCATCCAGTTAAGCGTGCCCAGGGAAGAATGACAACGATGTGTGACCAACGTTGTCGCGAGTAGAAGTGCTTAGACAACACGCAGTTGTCTCGGGAGGAGCCGTAGCGCAGTGCTGAGGGCACCGGTGCGTACCTCTGGAGATCCCGGAGCCCTGTTGTCAAGCACTAAGGCTGGTCACCGGGGAGGTTTTAGTGGGTATAATCCCACATAACTTTGCTGCAAAAAAAAAAGTATTTACATTATTTGATATTTTATGTCGTAGTATATCGCATCACATGCTGAACGCTTACACGAATTTATGTTCAGATAATGCGGATAATTTAAACAGCTTTCGGGACCGAGAAGGCGGCGCGGTGAATTTCCTAATTTTGTTCCATTCACAAGGCATCCGCCATCATTTTTATCTCCCTCCCCTGTCTTCATTTATCTCGGGCTTCTTCTAGAGCTATTTCGCTTCTTACATTTTTGTTTGTTTCGTACGAAATTGTTATTTCCGTCTGCTTTCTTTTCTTTAAGCGGATTCGTCGACAGCTTTTATATGAAAGTCGAGGAAATGAGATCTGGCTGAATTCTGATACCTTGACCTCTTTTGAAGATAAATGTGATATTATAAACCATTTTAGCGCTGATCGTGTCACGTTTGATATGGGATTGATAAAAATTGTTTTCTCGTATTTATTTGACAAGAACAAACGTGTTTATTTAGGGTTGGCATGATTGTCATGTTTCATGATGTTTGCTCGATCCATTAAAACTGGGGTAAGTACGAGATAAATTAATACATAGTATACTTCGAGTAAAAAATATTTATCCTATCCGCTTCTCCCCACCCACCCTAATAAGTACCAACGAAGTATAGACTAATAAATGCCGTTATCTACAACTTGCAGGCGCTTATAAGTTTAAAAACGGGAAGGAAATTCTAAATTAACTTTTACCATGCCGCTGTGTGACTTCGCACCCGACAATCTGCTCAGAATATTAACTAGATGATAGAAATCGCTGATCCCTAAAGCCAGCTCCAACACAATGCTGTGGCAAAACGGAACTTCGCATCTTATTTTGGTCTGCCTTAATAATTTAGTCACGCTTTCGACTCCCCAGGTAGAAAATTGGAAATTGTGTCATCCTTAGCGGAGTTTCGTGAAGAATTATGTCTTCTTTAAAAGAATTTGCCTTTCAGTCGCGTCGCAGGATATCAATTTTATTATACTTACCTACGGAAAGCGTGAAAATCGGTAATATTTTTTCGACCCACTGAACATATTTCATTCGCCGTGACAATATTAGGTAGGTGATCCAGTCCAAACGTCCGAAATTGATCAAAATCAATTGAGTTATGACGCGACCGGAGACTATCAAACGTTTTGTCGTGGATTGTGCAAAAATTGCTTTTATTTTTTTGGGGTAAATAACTCAATCACCTTCACAGTGTAGAACCTGTATCACGGGAGAGATAAACACAATTGGAGGGTTGACTTGATTTGTGGGATGGTGCAGTTCCATTAAAAGTTAGATAGACATAAATGTTTAAGATAGGCGCCTTCTTCTTTTTGCAGAAGCATGTGAAAAGACTTTCTGCCGGTGGGGCGCGGAATGTGTGTCTCTGGGGGATGGGCGTGCGCACTGCGCGTGTCCAGCCACCTGCCCACCCTCGCCAGCACCCGTCTGCTCCACCGCGGGCCGCACTTACCGTAACCACTGCTACTTGAGGAAAGAAGCCTGTGAAAGGAGACTCAACTTACGCGTCAAACACGAGGGCGAATGCGGTAAGCTTTGGCTGTTTCTGATTCCTGATTTCAGCTATGGATTTATAAAGACTGGTTTCGGGTCAGCGCCTAAAATTTTCTAAACCAATAGTACATTGAAACCAAAGTAACTACATAAGTTTTATTATGTATTTAGAACATATTGTTACAAGCTAAATTAAGCATTGTTTTGACGACACAGAATTTATATTTATATGTCGGTATTATTTCGTATACAATAAATGTTTCCATGTATCTAGATTTAAATTGGGTTACGAGGAAAATGCCCGTCTTCATGAATAAGTTTTACAATGGGAGCAACTCTGGAATCCGCGAAAAAAGTATCAACTGTTCCATCAACTGGAACAGAAATATTTTTTTCGGCATTCTCAGGGTTGGTCCCACAGTAAAAGTAGTTCATAATGATGGTACTGTGGGCCCCTTTCGGTTTAGTACACCATTTCTGCGTAACCCTCTATAGACAAATAAAACTCAGGACAACTTTTTTGTGATTGTTGTATAAGACCCAAAATCCATGAGATGATTTTCACCTAGCAATTGATTTGTGTACACGAAATTGAAACCAATAATGTCAGCTTTTGTAAATGATCGTTTTCATGAAACGCGCACAGTTTCCACGGGGATGACAATTTAATGTTTGTATGATCGAACGCATCTTTAGCGGGCCATTTATTAACGTTAATTTCTACAAAACGTACAACTCGTCACTCCTAATTATGGGATAGCATTGTATTTCCATTGGATGGACCGCTAATTAGCGCTTATCTAATTTTAATATAGGGTGACATAGAACAGTGGTAGCTGAATAGAGATGTTTGTTCACAAGGATGAGTACAATGCCTTTCGGTTTAGGACCATCATCCCGTGTATACATAATATATGCATTTTTACAGAATATCTTGATTCGATGGATTAATTTTGTGAAGCATTTATCATTTGTTTTGTAAAACTGTTTTTTTCTTTCATTTAGAATCTGGAGACCCATGTTCTGGTGTGCCGTGTCCAGTAGGAGCAAGATGTGTTCCTTCATTGAGCAACGCGGAATGTCGGTGTCCAAGGAGTTGTCAAAAAAGAAAACCAGTCTGCGGCACAGATGGGAGAGAATATGCTTCCGCATGCCATCTCGACAAACATGCGTGTGACAATCAATTAAATATTACCATCAAATACCATGGGAGATGCGGTAAGTTACAGCTCAGCACATAACTTTGTCGAGTTTGAACTACCAACTATGACCATCATGTAATTTAATTGCATTGTCAGAAGTAGTTTGCTAACTTACCCATCAAGTTTGTTTGGTAGATAGCGTGATTTCATATCGTTGTCAGTATGTTAGTATGTGAATTTGTATACGCTTTTTGCAGCTGTTTAAATTGATCTTTTTAGTAGTTTATTTTAGCCAGAAGCTTTTACGGTTTAATGAGAGACATAATTGAAACAAATGAGCGTTAATTGTTGATCTCCTGAGAATGAAAAGGAACTCATTAAGAGGGATTTCTTAGTGAGGTAAAAGTGGGTTAAGATACAAAGAGGATTTATCTGTGAGCTCTAGAAGTACGTGACTGTTTCTACGAAGTAAAATCGTATTTTCCAAACGAACTTGAGGAGAAAGTTGATGTCGGATTATGTAAGTCGGACTTCATCCATCATACCGTTTTCTCGCATTACCTGCGCTCTATCGTAAAATGTTATCAAGTAATATTTTGTTAGTACTGAAATATGTTTGCCGTAACTTTCAGAAATAATGTAGGCCCGGGCACGAAAGTAAATTACCCGAACTCCTAAAAGTTACACAAACTCTACGCGTTACAATATTTTCATACAAAAATCTGGAAATGGGTCGCCCGCTTTCTTTTTCATAAAAGTAATTTAATCTCGTCTGCTTCATGTGGGTACTTACGTTTCGCTAACCCTTTTCAACTTGTCCCCAGAACATTCGATTTGAACTAAATTTGAACAAGACCAAATGCCCGCACATTCCGCTTTCCTTTGTTAGATTCTCTATTTACATTACTAGCTTTGCTTTTTCGCTTTTATTGAATTGTTTCACGTTTTCTGTCTCTTATTCTTAGTTGGGCCATTGTAGGTGGTCTGTTTTGTTTTGAAAATTATATCACGTTATAATTTTATTACCGTTGAAACTGTATTTTCTGACGTGAAACTTTCATGACTTTTTTTTATTAAGTATATTATTGTTTGAGCGTATTAAAACCTGTTATACCTCAAAGATGTTTTAATTATATACATATATGTGTTATCAAACAAAAAATCTTGGAACTTGCACCATCGTCACGCTGTACCGTGTATTTTAAAACAGCGCCATCTCTTGTAGAATTGGTGAATTTGGAATAGCTTGTAATATGGCTGCCAGAGACTGATATACGTACATATATAATTTTAAATACATACTTAAATAGATATCAACACCCAGACATAGAACAAACACAAATGTTCATCACATAAATGTTTGCCCTAGGTGGGAATCGAACCCATGCCCCCAAGCGCGGCAGGTAGGTTCACTACCAACTGAGCACCGCCGGGGCAACAACTACTACTTAAGTTTTCACTTCTGACGTAAAGTCCTATGACTGATGTTTTTTTTTTTTTATACTGTATGACGTATCTACATCGAATAACGTCATACTTAGACTCCGCAAAAAGGCAAAAATGTGCTACCTATAATAATTATTTATTTTTAAAATGTCTCGTAGTATTCAAATGCACGCTTCCTTCACAGATCCATGTTCAGAACACGAATGCGTCGATGGAGGCTTGTGTCAACTGAACGAAGTTCGAACACCAGTGTGCAAGTGCGGCCCGCCTTGCGATTTGATCGTACGACCAGGGTCCGCAGTTTGCGGTTCCGATTATAAAGACTATCCAAGCGAATGTGCTCTGAGAAGAGAGTCGTGTAGAACGCGGCAGCAGATCACAATCGCTTACAGAGGAGAATGCGCTTCAGGTAACGCTTTAATTACTGACTTGTTCAAAAATATACTTTAACCCACTTCAAAAAGGAGGGTTCTCAATTAGTTTTTTTATGTTTGTTACCTTAGAACTCCATCAGTTATAAACCGATTAAGAAAATTATTTTTTATTTAATTTATTTAAAAGAATATACTTTCAGATTGGCCCCATAGAATTTTCATCAAAATCGGATACTTTTTACTTGGATTTAACAACTAATGAAAATGCGTATTTTACAAATTTTGAAGACAGTTTTTGTAATCGATATTTATGTAAATTACCATTAGATACCTAATCTTTGTTTAAATATCGAAAAAGTACTGGCAAACACTTTTGTAATAATAATATATTACACGAGAAAGATCGTAACCAAGGAAATTTATCTCATATTTTAAAATGCGTGCCTGCATTTGTTTTTATTGCGCGGATGTTTCCAGAGCTCAATAATTCGCATTACTGCCAGTTACAAAAAATATTTGGGTAGACCGTAAAACGAATATTCCACCATCTAATGTGAAAAAACATTTCGTAAACATGTTTTGCTCCCAGCGGCTTTTGAGCATTTCTGATAAATAAAGTGTTTTTCATAGAAGCTTAGCGATTTTTCCGAGAATGCCCGTATTTATAAAATCGAACTCTTCAGTTTTAGTTAGTATTGAAATACGAGAACCTAAGGATATTTTAGTGCTTTATTTTAAAATATTGAGGACGGTTCAGTAAAAAAAGAACACAAATTATATAACGCAAAAAGTACATATTCCACATTCGTGGTAAATAATTTAAAAAACTCAGTTTTTGATATTATCTATAAATATATTATATACTTATATATATATATAAATCAATATTTGTGTGTTTATGTACCCTACGGACTCCAAAATGGCTAGACTGATTTTGACGGGACATTCACTGGCTGGTAGCTTATATTATAAGGAGTGATCAACGCGGGTGAAACCTCGGAGCGCAGCTAGTTATTTATATAAAAGTCATCACTTGTCATCACGAATCTCTTTGTATAGGTACGAATAAACCCACAAAGATTTTCACCATTGTGTCATATTAAACAAATCCATTAATATCATCTTTGTAAACAAAGATGTTCCATTAAAATTTTGTTTCGAAACGTTTTTTCGTACCGTAAACTTTCTTTTGTGAATTTCTCATTCGACAACCTACTTTTCTAATCTGAAATTAAATCTTTATTCGAAAATATGAAGAACCAGCGTTATTGGTCCCTGTTCCAGAGACATTTTGTTCTAAAGGAAATATAACGCGAACATCAGACCTTAACGAAAATAAAATATATCGTAATAATTGTGCTTGATATTATTGTCTTTAACCTAAAGTTCACAGTGAGATTATTTTATCAATAATATTAAACTATTCTTGGAATCCAAATGTTGTTACACTCTAAAACAGGGTTTCTTAAAGTGGGGTCCATGACGCCAGTGCTAGGGGTCCACATTCACGACGTTTATTTACTACTAGTTTTTTTGCCCGCGACTTCGTACGCGTAGATTTTCATATAAACCTTCAATCCTTTTTTCTTCCCTTAATCCGGCCTTGCGCAAAATAACATAGCCTATACTTCAATCTGGTCATAGCTAAGCATATTCGTGAAAACCGCATTTAAATCCGTCCGCATTTGCTTCCAGGGGTGTAGAAGATGTGCATGAACAAACAAACAAAAATTCTAAAAACTGCCTTAACATGTTCAGCTGCTTATTTGAAGTCGCCCTGTGTGAAGTATTGATAGAAGCATAAAAGTAATAAATAACACCGTCAACAGTTTTCAAATCAAAAAGATAATGTGACCACAGTGCAGAGCATGTTTTGAAATTTTCTTTTTGTCTAAACCATTAAAAGTATATCATGTCATGTCGGGATGATATACATCTCTGAAATTTGACTGTCCAGTTTCGCTGGCCACGGAACCCTGACATAATGCTTGTCTTAACACGCTCTTGGCTAGTTATTTCTTATTTCGCGTGCATTTGTATGTATACCTTGATTAAAAAGCCATGAAATGGAACTACTCTATTTATCTGTTAAAATATCACAGTAAAATAAAATTATTTCTATATTCTTATTCTTATTGCAAATATACACTTTATTCTTCTAAAAGCTAAGTTTATATACCCTGCATAAAGGGTGCAGCAATGACTTATGTAGTGGCTGTTCACAAAACCAGACCACACCATAAACATAGAAATTTAAGTATAGTTAAATCTATTACATAAATATTATACATACTATTCAAACTTAACCTAGGGTGAAGTAATTTTACAAAACAAAAAAAACATAGTGTGATAGGTTACTTAATTATATATGAGATTATACAAAACTTATGACGCTAATTTCTTAACTATTTATATATCGATATTTATTTTCTAATTATAATTTTCTAAAATTTATCGTCGAATAAATCTTTTATCTCGTAATAACATTTTTGGGTTAGAAACTTACGAAGTTGGTTCTGGAAAAATGTTATTATTTCTTTCTTTCTTTATTGCGTCCGGAATTTTGTTGTATAGGTTTATTTTCATGTACAAAGGGCCTTTTTTGAATATTTCTATTCGCGGGACTGAATTAAAATGGGATGCGGTATATTTTGTGTTTTAAATGCTAACATAGAATAAAACCAAGAGAATGTAATACTCCTACTCCATGCACTTATATTCTCTTTGCTCCATGCACTGGAATGAACCACCAAAGAGGTTGTAAGGCCTATAACATGCTTGATCTACACGTTCATTCATCACAGAAGGTTAAGGAACCTTCTTTAAATTTAAACTGATTAACCGAATGACAGTTGACAGATTCAAAATTTTAATGGCTATGTCAATAACATTCTCTTTACTTTGGATCTCCTTGCTTGAGGCTATGTGACGATCCTCATATTACGTTTCGTGTAACGAAGAAATAAATAATTGATTTTTATTTTCGTTTATGTAAAAATAAAGAATTAAAATAAATGATATAAGATAGCCTATGTTTTAATCTGGTAATTTCTAAGCATATTCGTGAAAACCGCATTTAAATCCGTCCAGTGGTTTAGGAGATGTGCGCGGACAAACAAACAAACAAACAAACAAACAAACAGACAAAAATTCTAAAAACTATCCTATCGTGTTCAGCTGCTTATTTTAAGACGACCTGTGTGATTTTTTTTTTGTTATCTCGCAATTACAGATTTTTTTATCTCTACGTTTTTATTATATGTATAGATAGTCCTTTAAATGTAGCTTGATTGAAACGACAGCTGACGACATTTCAGGGCATGTCTTTGTAATAACGTCTGGCGAATTGCATTTACTTGTAACACAAAGATCAATGGTTTTCTGTGTCTTAAACTATTATGAACTACAAGTGCTGTACATATAAATAGTAAAAGTATATTTGAATTTTAAAACGGAACTGCATTTAGTGTGGATTATCACAATACAATAGCCATATTTTTCCATTCTGTCATAACAAGGTTACGTCAACTTGACAAAACATTTAGGGACGTGGTAAATCGATAAACGTAAAATCGATCGTTTTATTTTGCTGTGTGAATTAAATAGTTTTTTTTTTTGTTTTTTCAGAATTTCCTCAGCGTACTATCGAAATACAAAACTCGTACAGATAATGTAATTTTTTTTTGTAAACCTAGATTTCTTTTGTATACAGTATAATAATATCGAATTACAAGCAACTGTCTTAGTAAATTTTACGGAACGAAGCATCTTTATCCAAAGACTGACATCTAGAATAGCATACTAGACTGACTATTGATTGAATAGCATTTATTATTAATCTGCAGGATTTCTTAAGTGACTCTAACGCTGATGATGATGATGACACTGATTTGGAATGTACACCATTAGATTAAACAATAGATTTATTTATATTACAAAAAAAAATTACTTGCTTTTTCTGTTTTATTTCATTATCCCAAAGTCTCATCATAATAGTACTACAACATAAATATAGATTGGTTTAAAAATATTATTCGTGCAAGACACTTCCAGTCGATAAATAAAGACACATTATTCTCGATTTGGTCCGAATCGTCCCAGCACTAATCGAATATTTTGACAAACTTCATTTCAATCAACTTACATTTAATAGACTATAGAATTCGTTTGAAGTATGTTATTTAAATAAACAAAACCAAAAATCAAGTAATTGTCAAGTAACACTTTTTTCTCATTTTCAAATTCTCTTCGCAAGGGGTCCGTAGTGTTACTGAAACATTGAAAGTAGTCCGTGGCTACAAAAAGTTTAAGAGCCATTGCTCTAGAAGATCTTTCGTAGAATAACTTTGACGAGGTACAAACAGACCGTTCCTCATTATATATTTCTAGGCCTTAACAAAGTGATTATGGTTAATATTTTACTAAGGACTAGCTAGCAAATAAAAAAAAATCGTTTAAAGATGCAATGCATTAAATTTGCCGTCATAGCTACCTAACGTGTGGTAACACGATTATCTTTGAGTAACACCTGTGTTTTGGTGAGTATTCTTCCCGATCTAATCAGTGGGCGAAGTACAAATATACGCTAAGTAAAATAATATGTAGGTATCTATAGATATTGAAATTTGTATCGAATTCGAAACGTAGGTATTTTACGTAATGAATATTGGTCGTTCACTCGCAGATTTGATAAGATCATAATTATTTGTTTAATTGTTTACCCATTGTATTTCTTGCACGCTACGTTTTGTGTCACGAAACTGTACTAAACTTCATCACATGCCAATAAAATGCCGTTACAAATAACACGGTAACCATGGTTACAAAAAGAAACTAATCAAATGCGTCTTCCGATTCGATGCTCCTTTTGACAAACGCGTTATTTTGACAGTTAAAACGAGCGCGTTACGCACCTCATCACGTTAGCAAACTTTTCTTAACATTGCCTCAACGCAGATAATGTAACGCAGCCGCGTTACGACGTTATATGGTCATAGAGACTAAGGGCACAGTCCATTTTTCAATCACATATTAATGTTATAACATCTCGCGTTTATGTCAAGGAATCTTATGTAAAATCAATATACATCTATATATCTATATACATATAATAAAAACGTAGAGATAAAAAAATCTGTAATTGCGAGATAACAAAAAAAAAAAACACACAGGGCGTCTTAAAATAAGCAGCTGAACACGATAGGACAGTTTTTAGAATTGTTGTCTGTTTGTGTGTTTGTCCGCGCACATCTCCTAAACCACTGCACGGATTTAAATGCGGTTTTCACGAATATGCTAAGAAATTACCAGGTTAAAACATAGGCTATGTTATATCATTTATTTTAATTCTTTATTATTACATAAAAGATATTAAAAAATCAATGATTATTTTCTTCGTTACCCGAAACGTAAGGATCGTCACATAGTATTAAGGAAGGAGGTCCAAAGTAAAGATAATGTTATTGACATAGCCATTAAAAAGATGAAACTGTCAACGGTCATTCAGATAATCAGCCAGATTAAAACTTTTTAAATAAATTAAGGAACCTTCTTAGATGAATGAAATAGTGTAGATCAAGGATGTTATAAAAACATAGGCCTTACAACTTCTTTGGTGATTCAATCCAATGTATTTTATTCCCAAGAGAATATAATACTCATACGGAGTTTTTTTTCTATGTTAGCATTTAAAACACAAAATATACCGCATCCTATTTTAATTCAGTCCCGCGAATAGAAATATTTAAAAAAGGCCATTTGTATGACAATAAACCTATACAACAAAATTCCGGACACAATAAAGAAATAATAGCACTTTTCCAGAACCAACTTCGTAAGTTTCAAAACCAAAAATGTTATTAAGAGATAAAAGATTTTTTTGACGGTAAAATTTGGAAATTATAATTAGAAAATAAATATCAAAATATAAATAGTTAAGAAAGTAGCGCCATAAGTTTTGTATGATATCATATATAATTAAGTAACCTATCACACTAAGTATGTTTTATTTGGTAAAATTACTTCTGTCTGTGGTCTGGTTTTGTGACCAGCCACTACATAAGTCATTGCTGCACCCTTTATGCAGGGTATATAAACTTAGCTTCTAGAAGAAGAAAGTGTATATTTGCAATAAGAATAAAGAATGAACTTTTACTGTGATATTTTAACAGATAGAGTAGTTCCATTTCATGGCTTTTCAAGGCTTCATTAATCAAGGTATACATACAAATGCACGTGAAATAAGAAATAACTAGCCAAGAGCGTGTCATGACAAGCATATGTCAGGGTTCCGTGGCCAAAGCCACATATACTAGTGGTCGTTCATAGTTCAGAAATTGGATGGTCATAGATAAATTCGAACGAGTGAAGCTGGACAGTCAAATTTCAGAGATGTATCATCCCGACATGACATGATATACTTTTTATGATTTAGACAAAAAGAATACTTCAAAACATACTCTGCACTGAGGTCACATTATCTTTTTGATTTGAAAACTGTTGACGGTGTTTTTACTTTTATGCTTCTATCAATACTTCACACAGGGTGACATAAAATAAGCAGCTGAACATGTTAAGGCAGTTTTTAGAATTTTTTTTTGTTTGTTTACGCACATCTCCTAAACCCCTGGAAGAAAATGCAGACGGATTTAAAAGCTGTTTTCACGAATATGCTTTGCTATGACCAGATTGAAGTATAGGCTATGTTATTTTGCGCAAGAGCCGGATTAAGGGAAGAAAAAAAAGGATTGAAGGTTTATATGAAAATCTACGCGTACGAAGTCGCGGGCAAAAAATCTAGTAGAGAATAAAGACGCAGTACTGGGCTAATTTTGGCCCTTTTTTCTTTTGAGAAAACTTTAGCGCTACGTATTGAAATAAAGTCGAAAAAACAACAAACTCAAAACTGTTTTTGCGCAGAACGAATGCACGCGCGTTTAGATGTTTGAACGGCAACAGTATAAGATATGTACCTATCTACAAAATTAAGGTTGAGCAAATTTGTGGGTAGGTACATCTTCCTATATCTTGCGAAGGTAGGAAAATCATTCCTACCCTTAGTTTGTGGTTCATGTAGACACCTAAACGACCACAATACCCTTTACATGACCGTCTAAATAATAGTCTACACTCTACCCAAAAACATAAACTTTATACACTATTTTTGTTTAGGTGGCCTAAACATTCTAGGGTTGGCCCTGCGGCTTTTTAGTAACTAACCTAATTTTTATTCTTTGTTAAGGGAAATATTTTTCCACAAAAAATAGTTTAAAAGCTAAGATGGAGTTTCGTCACTCCACGATAGCTTCTCTTTTATAAGCGTATGTTATTTACACTTAATTAGACCGGTATTTTCTGCTGAAAATGATTTCCTTTCAGCTTGACATTTTTTAAATATAATCTCAGGTAACACAAGTCGATTAGTCTTATGGCCCGAAAAATAATGATTTTGGTATGACAATGTTACCTTATTTTTTTTACGATCTATTAAAATTTAACAGATCAGATTTGACGTCAGAATCTGTCAGTCTATTGTTTTTTAGTCAAAGTAAATTATAAACACTGCCTTCTTTTGTCATTATTACAATAAATATGTTTTTTTTACGGAAAAAAGTTAAGAAATTGTGTAGTACTAACTTAAAAAAAATGCTGCATGTAATTTAGCCAAAATATTGGGAACTCTATCCACAAACTTATCACGGTAAATATCCTATTAAGAATCATATAATAATAAATCTTTATTAGAGCAAAAAACGGTAAAACAGTTAATACAATAGTGATTACAAGTATAGGTTCACATGGTGTTGGTGTTTATTTATGAGGTTACTACTAGCTATAACTATACTTTATATATAATTTATAGGCACACTATTGTATTGGTGTTCGAGAACCCTGTATCCCACACTACCATATAACTGCGGTATTTAAGCATGTTAATTTTCTTACCAGCTCAACATCCATGTGACTCGGTGAAGTGTGGAGCCCACGAGCATTGCTCGTTAGACGCTCGTGGAGTAGCCGTGTGCGGCTGCGGTCCGGACTGCGAAGACATCGTCCGACCGGTCTGCGGCTCTGATGGACGGACTTACGACAGCCCTTGCTCACTCGAGCGGGCGGCTTGTATTGAAAATCGAGATATTAGAACCGCTTATTTGGGGACTTGTGGTGAGTTTCTTATAGTCTAATTGACTTTAAGAAAAAAAATAATGAAATAGGCTTATGAGACGATCATGAAAGGGCACGATCTATGTGACAACATGCATGGAAACTGTGTGGTAGTTTACAACTATATAAACATGATGCGATTGTGCTAGTTTCAGGTAAGTACTTACTTACCAGTCAGCGCAGCATTGCAAAGCGTTTACTATTCTGGATTTTATTGGAGTACAGCAATGTTTGAACTAGTTTATTTGATGCTCATACCTACTTCTTGTAAAGTAAATGGAATAAAACTGGTTCTTTGTATAAAATAAATTCCAATTCTTCTTATGCAATTTAAGAGTCCAGCTGCTATCGCCTGTGGATTAGCTTCCAACTGCAACCATTATGGGCTCTTGATTTATTATTTTTACGACTCATTATGATGTTCGCGTTTTCAATAAAGGAGAAGGGGGAAATTTAACTAAATGTATACAATGTAGAAACAGGAATTCAAATCCTAAAAAAAAAACACAAAAAGCATAATTTTCACATTTACTTATAAACATTTGCCCTCAGGTGTAGAAAATCCATGCGCACGCGCATCTTGCCCGTGGAGCGGTGCATGCATCGCACGTAACGGCGCCGCGCAGTGCGCATGCCCGGTATGCGATGCGACTCTCGCCCCGATCTGCGCGACCGACCAGAACACTTATGGAAGCGAGTGCAAGATGAGGATGCACGCCTGCCAAGAAGGATCGAAGGAGGGGCAACTCAAAGTGCTGTATAATGGAACTTGCCGTAAGTAGTCTATTTCGATTTTAGCGCGATGAGTCCAGAATTGATTTTTCGTTTCAGATGTTTTGTGCATTCTCTTTATTAATAGTGTTTACTCAATCTTTTTGAAACATCTGCCGTCACTGGTACGATTCTGTGTGCTGTGAGTAGTCATGGTTAAAATCAGGGTTGGCGGTAGTGTTTTCTTTATTGTAAATTTTCTTGCATGTCAAAGTTAGCAAGAGACTATTGCGATAGCACTACTGCTATCTTTTAATTGTCAAAAAGATATCCTATTAGAGTTTCACAAGTCCACAACGTTTTACATAAGACGCGTTATATTATGCCAACGTTATTACATTAAACGTAGCCTACTTGTAACACTAGGGACGTCTAGTCACAACATTGTGAAAGTGGTTTGTGACTAGGCGAATGCCGGGCGATTACCTTGCTTTTATATATACTCGTATATTTTAATAAAAAGAGCAGCTAACAAGCATGCGGACAACAACACAACAACACAACAACATTGACAACCTTGAGCACGGACAACGCTTCTACATATGTTATGCAACTGCACAAGACGAGCAATTTGTTAGTCCAATGGTTAGCGTTACGTTTAAGTTCATAACAGTCCCCAATATTTTGAACTTCAAAACCCCGTATTATGGCACACATAAAAATATTGCCAGAGTTACGTGTATTAACAGAATTTTAAAATTGCTATCATAATTAAAATATACCAATGAATACCAGAACCATACCGCATAGTCGCAATGTTGAGACGAAATAAATTAATGGATTCCATTCCGAAGAAAAATCGCTATCCAATCTTTCCATCTTTAGGGAATTGTCAATAAATGGCGCACGGTATTCCTTTGAAATATAAATTATTCGGCGTTGTTTTGACGAGTGTGCTCCTTTAGAAATGAGATGCGATAAAATAAAATCTCCACAAAGCTGTCGACCATTGATGAGGAAAAGTAGATTACCTGCTTGTTGTTTCGCAATTTTTGGGAGTATACAAAACCTGCGAAGGTAAAGATAAACATCGGGCCCGGGATTGTTTGATTAGACAAACAGCGCACCGTACCCTGGAGATAGGCTATTTGATTGATTGGAGAAATGCTAGAGATACGAATTATTTTCCCCGTCGATTGTAACTGCTTTTGTTTTCCTTTCTAATTTTTGTTTTACTATCCACTGTATAATGGGAGGTTTTCCGAAAGGCAATTAAAATATAGGAAAAAAAATGCGGTAGATTGCTTTGACGAGACATGGATCGGAAGATTTTGCAAAACAACAGACAAAAAAAGGTTTAAAAAGAACTTGCTTATTCTCATAAATAGACAATATCTGTCTGTATGTCTGACAGTTCTAACACTGTCATGCTTGTGTTTGTGTTATTTTGTTTCATAGTATAGTATTTTGTGGTTATTGTTAGTTAACAATCAAAGTACTTACAAAAAAAACACAGAGATTTGACATCTTATATCTCGGGCTGACGAGCGCAGTGCATTGCCATCCAGGATTTGAACTGTTAAAGTTCAAAATTCTGAGTGGCGTTGACCTGTTATGGGCAAGCGTGAAGAGCCATCAGGCGAGCGACTTTGCTCGTCTAGTCACCCAGTATCATAAAAAAAAAAGTTTTTCTACAACATAACACAAATTAGTAGGTACATAAGTGTGCCTTGCCTAGCCGTGTTATATAATTATCAATATAGAAATGGGACCACATGGGAAGCACCAGCTTTCAAATAAAAAATGAATCATCAAAATCGGTTCACCCAGTCGAAAGTTCTGAGGTAAGAAATAAAAATAAAATAATAAAAAAACAGTTGAATTGAGAACCTCCTCCTTTTTGGAAGTCGATTAATTTGTGAATTAAATTAGAATCATGTCTCGACAGCGCTATGTATCTATATGTGCAGAACTATGTTCATCCAGCTGTAAGAATATCTCCCGTTACATGTAAATTAAAAGATGGATTACCGCCATGGAACAGAGGACCTCAATATGTAGTTGTAGATACCAATTTATTTTATTTTAACCTAATTTTGTGGCGCCGACTCTAAAATAGCAAAAAAAGGCTACTTCCCTTTTCGTAACCTTCCTGTTTCCCGATATTTTATATACAGACACACGTCATAAATCCATCATCGTTGCACTCTAATTCTCATCTGTTCGTAGTCGGGTAAAAAACCACTGAGTGGGAGTGGAAGTACTCAGTGACGTCCAACTACTATACTGAGAGGTGCGTGACTAAGCGAATGCCAGGCGATTATTATGCTTTAGTGTTGCCATCTTTAAAAAAAAACAACGGATGTCAAAATGTATGGATATTGAGCTGATCTATCTTACTTATACTAATTACATTTTCATGCTTTCTTTCTCTTACATGACATAACTAATTGATGCTACAGAGCTGTCATTGTTAAAACGTTAAGTAGGTATCTTTTTTTAACATAAGTTTAACGCTAAACATTAGGCATTGAGATATTCTATCACCTAGCCATTATTTTACACTCTCCCTGGATATTTAATTATATTTTTACTGTTGTATAAAATCGAGGCTCCTATGAATGCTATATTGATTACAGAAACGATATTTTGATAGACACTCAATGCCAGTAACAGTTTGATGAAATTTCTCGGACGAACCTTTTAGTTTACACAAAAGTAATAAATTACGGACAAGATAGATATTATTACTTTAGGATTATAAATATATTATCATATTTTTGGTTTTCTATAGGCGTAGCGCTACAAAGTTTTTCATCTAAAACTTAGAATTTTGTTTGAACGTTGTGTGTACTTAGAAACTTAGTTTTATCTTGTGCCAAAAGAGATAATTTTGCTATTCAAGCCGCGTGTTTGATACAAATAGAACCAGACTTTGCTATGGCAGTAAAATCTTATGCAAATGCATAAAAGTTTTTCACTTAGCTTCACTCCGTACCGCCAGGGAATTTCATTATTTTTAGGTGGCAACATTGAAAATTCTGAATTCTAGGAAACGACGCAAACTTTCTTTTTTAAACCTGATTATTTAATGAATCACCTAGTTTGCTCAGATTGGAACAAAGTGTCTCTGCATTTACTATGTTTAAAAGTTTTAACTTTACACTTTCTTGCTTGCGGTTGGTGTAGGGATTTATGTTAGTAATTTTAGGTACATTGGTTATTTTTTACTGGAATTTGCGCCATCAGCTAATAGTAAACTTAGTATGTCTTCACAACTTGTGGGACCATCTTTTCTCTTGTGACATAATGTTTAGAGCGCCCGAATGCTTCCGACATGGCTTTACGATGGTTGTTTTAGGTTAGACGTAATAGATCAAAGAACCATACTCATTATGGTAACGTTCAGTTGTAAAAGTCATTCGTTTTCATGTCACCCATCTATACACTGAACTTGTGGCTATGGCTATCTGAGCTACGCCATGAGGTCACATTTCTTCTGTTAAGAGGGTTTTAACCCTCCCTCCTAAGTTATTACTTGAAACATAATGATACGGGGCGTATTATAATGATGAAACAAAATTGACTGTAGTAACCTAAATTCACACTTTCTTCACAATTAAATAAATGTACACTATCCTCGGTATACGACTTTAAGAAAATTGCGTATGCGCGTAGTCTTTCAAACCACTCACTGGATTTTCGTAATGATGTTCAACGCTAATAGTGCTATATGATCATATCTTAAATAATCTCTTCCCAAGACAGACATACAGATAAATCTTTATTAAAAATGTAATAAACATTTATATGCTTAAGTTAGTTTAGTAAATATTTTTTTTAACTTTTGTGCATTTTCTACAGAATCATGTGCTGACATCGTGTGCTTAGGAGGCGGTGATTGCGTTGTGTCGTCCGACACAGGACGGCCAGTTTGTCAGTGCAATCACAACTGTACTGAAGCTCAGGTAAGACAATGGCACTGAGTTTACACTGAATCTACACTATACGATGCTAATTAGGGCTTCCTTTCATAATTATAGAGTTTATAGATAGTGTTTATCTAACTCTTGCCCTATCTTGCTCAAAATGTCGGATAAATCATGAAAAATGTCTAAATCATTATTAAAAGTATAAATAAAATTTACTTTTTGACCCTCTATAAAAGAGCTGATAATATTCAAACGGTTGAATATTTTTAATTAAATTATATCAATTTTCAAACAAAAAAAAAACTAAATTAAAATCGATTTAGCCGTTTGCGAGCTACGATGCACAGATAGACGCACATATACACACGTGAAACTTGTAATACCCCTCTTTTTGCGTCGGGGGTTAAAATAATCTGTAGTTTAAATTCTTGTTCTTATTAATAACAGAAAAAAATTTATCATGAGTTAATTTAACACATATGAAAATGGCACAACAATGCCAGAACTAACATAATTAATATCAAAATCAATTAACTAGTATTTTACCTGTCCTGATTGATTGATTAACTAAACTATTAACTAAAGAAACTGATATCTGGACAAATATTTGTACAACGAAATTTCTTATCTTTTGTGGTTCAATATTTTACTTATTTTAAGTGTATTGACTGACTTAAATAACAATAAATTAAATATTTGAGTTTAGATATGAGAACACGAAACTTTGTCTTTGAATTTCTACGCTTATTTTATGAAAGACAGTTTTAATCGGGACTTTTGATCAAATAACATTTGGAAGCATCAAAATCATTTGTTGGCGAGTATACACCAAAACAAGCCTTGAAAGAGGATCCCTTATTATAACCGTTGGTTCCGGAAACCGGATAAACAGCTTTGCAACAATACCGCTTTGAGTTATCTTCCGAGTGGTTAATTGAGATTTTCACCTTGTTTATTGCAAAGAGATTAAGCCATTTGTTGGGTCTCAAAATTAATGGCACCCTGAAGTGGATAATGGAAAACAGATCTTAGGTACATGACTTTTGGCTTTTAGGTATTATGTTTGCTTAACTCCCTTTTTAACTCAACAAATACAAGTAAATTAATACTTGATACCTAAACTACTTGGATTATTGTACAAATAACAGTTTGATTGCCCATAGACCGTTGAAGGTCTAGAGATAAAAGAAATGGACGAGACCACTTACCAGCTAGCAGTGTTTCCAGTATGCTGGTGGCTCTTTATATTGAGCTAGATAA
Source organism: Agriopis leucophaearia (assembly GCA_949125355.1). Classification (NCBI taxonomy): domain Eukaryota; kingdom Metazoa; phylum Arthropoda; class Insecta; order Lepidoptera; family Geometridae; genus Agriopis; species Agriopis leucophaearia. The sequence goes on from OX421262.1 coordinate 11,856,967, forward strand.
ATGCCAGGCATTTTGGTCGTATTTTGTATTAACCTGGCGCTCCAGCTTTTGTAACACGCTTTTATTAGCTTGGTATTTATGTATGTAACGGAATCTTTGAACTACTACTTCAAACGTCGAATTAAATTGAAATTTTGCACCGACGAACCGATGAAAATGCAATATTAAAATAGATTGTCCCATTATCCTTACCAGGATCTTCAGGATTAGCGATTTTAAAGCGTGTTTTTAGTTTTTTTACCGCTAGAATTATTCTAAATAAGATGAGCTCTCTGTCCCAAGGGCCCAATATCTCAACTTCGAAATAAAACTTACCTTACCTTTTCAGATTCTTATGCATTTTTAGCTATGCACTTTTCGCTTTAGAGAGTTCTCAAGTGCCACAAAGCGCTTTGCATCGTAAAGAGATGATGTTATTTTACGAGCACCTTTGAAGCTCTTTGCAGTGTCTCTCATACAATTGTTTTACGTACTAGTTCTCTAAGTTTCAGTTATTTTATAGATACCTCTGTGTATATTTCTATTTTAAGCTTAAATCAAAGTGCTATTGGTGCTAATCTAGCTTATATATTTTGTACAGTTAAAAGTATATGTAAAATGGAATTAGTTAGTTTAAACTCTCCATAACGTTTACGTTGACAAAATGTATAGCTTTGTTCACACAATTTTAAAATTAAATGAATCTATTTTCTAGCGGGTATAAAAACATAAGAAAAAAATTATAACTTAGCTATAAAAGATAGTAGACTATAATGTAGTGTTAAAATTTACGACAGGAATCGGACGTAGTGTGCGGAACCGACGGACAGACGTATCCCTCGCAGTGTGAGCTTGACTCAACAGCGTGCCGGGAGCAGAGCGACCTGCGGCTGGCGTATAAAGGAGATTGCGGTAAGTGTTTCCAGCAAGAGATAATTAATACTATGCTTGAGATTTATATGTGATAATAAGACAGCATAGTTAATCAGCCTTTCATTAAACAAAATATATGTACTTAGGAGATAATATCTGAATCTACACAACCGAATCAGTTTGGTTTTTCACTGTTAGAAAGCTACATTTTCTCAAAATTGCGTAGGCTGAGTTGAGTTCACTTTGCGGACGAAGCAGCAAGTAAAAGCTAGTACTTTAAAGTTTACATTAATTAACTGGTATCAACAAAAACTGGCGCCTACGACTGCCTTTTTACTATTGAATGCTATCGTATGTGACACGTTATTATTTACGCAAAAGTGTTTTAGATGAATCGTTTTCCAGCAAGTTGTACTTCAGCGAATTGTTACGCACTTTTTTTTATGATACTTAGTGACGAGACGAGCGAAGTAGTTCGCCTGATGGCTCTTCACGCTTGCCCATTATAGCTCAACGCCACTCAGAATTTTTAATTTTAACAGTTCAAAACCCTGGATGGCATTGCACTGCGCTCGTCACCTCGAGATATAAGATGTCAAATCTCTGTGTGGCCTGTAATTTTGCTGGAAACATTGCGCTTCGATCCGGAACACAGTAGTGTTTGCACACTACTGCTTGGCGGTTGAATAACTGGCAAAGGTGTGGTATTTCCCCAGGCGGACCCCCTACAAAGAGTCCCACCACTACAAAAACAAAAACTTCTCACGTAATATCGTGGAAAGACCTAGCAAACGAATGAATGTAGGTGAATTTGCTGTAGGACATACGATCATTACGATCATTAGTACGATCATTCGATACTGTTTTTGTGACCACAGATAGTCATTTGCCTTCTCACTCACAACCACAGGCTAGGTAAAGCTACTTTACTTACAAAGTACTGACATTTGGTGATCACTGGGGCACGTGAGCTAATCCTTCATTTGCATGCTCTCGGTTGCGCTTATACGCCAACTCGTTCACTTGTTGTTCATTCGCGTTCGTTTGCTAGATCTATACACGGTTTAGCCATGGTGCCGGGGCAAATTGAATATATATAAGGCACCAGTATCCCCTCCCTGTAGGTAGTAAAAGGCTACTAAAAGAGGACCTTGAGGCTCGGGATAGTTGAATACGGAGTTTTGACCGTACACCCAGGCAAGCCCCGGGAGAGGATACCAACGATTTGTGACCCATGTTGTCGTAGATGGAGGAGCCGAAATAACACGCAGTTGTCTCGGAAGGAACCGTAGCTCAATGCTGAGGGCTCCGGTACCTCTAGATATAGCGTTGCCTCTTGTCAAGGATAAATACCTGTCACTGGGAGAGTTTTAGTGGGTATAATTCCACATAACCTGATATGCACACTTCAATGTAGCCGAGTATCATTGGAAGATTTACCCCAAACAAAAACAAGGTCTGGTCACGGCGGTTGCATATAGGCACACAAAACGAAAACAAGAGTTTGACTACACTCGCACCATTTAAAAGTTTCTCAAAATTCTTCCCGCAGCAGTGAGAATGAATCTTTTTTTTTCTACTAAAGGATTTTACAATTTTGTATAAACATTATTTTCTTGAGTAGTCAAGCCTCCCCACGTAATCAAATCCTCCCTTTTCCTGTTCCTTCCCGTGGTTTATTTGCTTAATCCCTAATCTGCAGAGTTTTAGTAATCGTAGCAAGGTCTTACCTTCCTGGAATCGTTTATTTTTTCAAATTTCAACCTTTCTCTAAGGTCAAAGGTCTGTTTCAGTTGGGAGGGAGGATGATGTTACGAGATTAGGCAAGCGTGTTTTAAAGACGACCGCCTCATTGCTTAACAACAGGCGAGATGGTGGTTAAACACAAGCCTATTATTATAATTGTGCTATAAATATGCATATACACATAATGCAGGCTTGTAATAGTAAAAAAAAAATAAGTAGATAATATTAATATGATTTTACTCAGTAGGACACCATTATTTATTAAAGAAAGAACAAAGTACTTACTGTTATACCAAATTAACGAATAATGTTTATTACTATTTCTACTTATTACGCCTCGACTAGGGTTATTTTTAACCGACTTCAGGAGAGGGGGGTCTCAATTCAGTCCGTACTTTTTTATACTGATTACTTTGTATTTGTTAACCGATTTTCGTGTTTAATTTATAATACGCTTTTATTAACGTGGTATGTATGTATGTATGTATGTATGTATGTATGTTTGTATGTGTGTATGTATGAGTGTATGTATGTTTGTATGTATGTATGTACGTATGTATGTATGTAACGGAATCTTTGAACTTGATTTTCTACTACTTAAAAACGTCAAATTATATTGAAATTTTGCACACTTATCAAGGACCGTTGAAAATGCAAGAATTTAAATAGTTTATCCCATTATCCTTACCAGGATCTTCAGGATAAGCGATTTTAATGACATGTTTTTTAGTTTATTAAACTGCGTGAATTATTGAAGTTATCGTTGATAAAGTACACGAAGCTCTTTAGCTAAAGCATCAATCTCATAAATTGAATTGTATTACAGACAAGTTCGACAAGCCAATAATAAGGCAGTTCCCGAATAAACTGAACATAAAAAGCCTAAGTTATGACCTCGACCTTGTAAATAAATGCTATGAATACAACCGAATACTTTCAAATGATTCGATCAATTTCATTATACATGCCACCAAGTTCCGAGGGCTTTGTATTATGAAATTACACGAAAGTTTTGAGTCACCGACAGGGAAAATACTTGTAATTGTTGCGTAAACTTCCAAGGCGGAATTTTAATCAAAAATTGTTATAGACGGCCATAAAATTACAGGTGGAAATACAACCTCCCTCCTGTCTGCTCGAAAAGATTTTTCGTCTTGTTGGTTGGTAACGACAAAGAATTTTCTATCCATGGAGATATTTTTTAATCGTAACAATAGACATGATGAAGATATAAGGGATATAAAGGCTATTTAAATTTAGATAAATTAATTACCATAATTTATATCTCAAAGACACATGAAATGCAATCAAGGCAGGTTTTTTTATGTAAAAGTAATTAATATTGATCAATGAACGCAGGGGTGGCTTTATAGCGAGACTTCGGTGGTGACACAGCGTAGGTACCCCAATTTCATGAGTCTAAATGACTCCCTGGCTTTCCTTAACTGGCCAGCTGAGGGTAGAAACCGCAAAAGCTAAGAAGTTAAGCTCTAGGATTAGAGGCATACAGCCATAAGAGGTTCAGTGAAAGTGCAGCACACCTCTTGACACCCTGAGGCACCTCCGCCTATGTTGCTCCTCCAAAGCCAATATAAGGCAGTCTACATGGGGGGGGGGGGGTCAATATTATGTATTTTGAGATCAGACCAGATAAAGCAGGTGCTGTTTCTCATCTCATAGATCTGTGCTCCCATCTACCAGTTGTTCACTTCAATAGACCAATGTTTTTTTTTTATGGTACTGGGTGACGAGACGAGCGAAGTCGCTCGCCTGATGGCTCTTCACGCTTGCCCATAACAGCACAACGCCTCTCAGAATTTTGAACTTAAACAGTTTAAAACCCTGGATGGCAATGCACTGCGCTCGTCACCCCGAGATATAAGATGTCAAATCTCTGTGTGCCCTGTAATTTCGCTGGAAACGTTGCCCTTCAATCCGGAACACAGTAGTGTTTGCACACAACTGCTTGGCGGTTGAATAACTGGCAAAGGTGTGGTACTTCCCCAGGCGGACCCCTGCAAAAGAGTCCTACCACTACTAAAACTCATCATACAAAAATCATTTGTAACTTTATAGCATTATCTTACATCATCTCAATCAACACAGTTTAGTATAACTTTAAACCTAAAAAGCCTCTTAGTTTTGGCTTGGCCCCACTGATGTTGTGTAAAGGTACAGGCTTGTATCAAAATCGAAATATGAATAAAGAATAATATTGATATTGTCCTTTATTAATAACAAGTACCGCATTTACACCGCATTTATAACTAGCATGTAACACAAAACACCGAAAACTAATACCAAAACAACAAGTTAGTCATAAAATCAATAATTACTCACCTTCCGCATCAATCTACGTCACGGTGCCAGTTAATACCTACTTTTCAACTCACGTAAACATTTCAGCAACATTTACACTTGCTTTCTCTAATAACACGAGGTGTTGTTTTAGTAAACACCAGCATTGATTGATCACTAGCTTGACCCCTGGCTGATATCTATACTGTACTCCAAGGATTAGAGGCCGATATCGGATTAAAAGACTCTGCCCACTACACTAGAACAGAATAAAAACGTGATTTGAGTACAAGATAGAACCGTATCAACTACGTTATAAAGACGTGAATCAACTTTTATGACACGTTTGAGTTAACCGGTGAGCGTTGTTTCATACCAGCTTATATTTTTTTAGCATGAACTGATATGGTTACCAGAAGAATACGTAGTTTACGAATGTAGAATGTTCTATATATTCCGAAAGAAAAAAGTCTTAAACCAGTATGTTTTACCTGTCATGACTTACGGTGCTTAACGTGGACACTTACAGTTGGAGTGGTCCACAAGTTTAAGATTACTCAGCAAGCTATGTAGAGACCTATACTCAGTTTTTATCTAATAAATCGTTTCTGGAACGAAGTTATTCGGCAGAGAACACCAATATAGCTCAACGTATTAGCAAGCTGAATTGGCAATGGCCGGTCATATCTGTCACAGAACCGACAACCACATAGACGTGTTCTGGACTGTTACAGTTACGGTTATGGTAGGGTATGGGCCGTTCTAGTGGACCAAGACCTTAAACCCCTCCGTAGCCGAAACCACCCGAAACCAAGTCCGATTAAGTAAATCGCCTTTGTCGTGCGCCATCAGGCTACTTTGTCTCGTGCGCTGTTAAGTTTCATTCAATTATGGCCGTATAAGCTTAGAAAGTTCAATCACTCTGGTTTATGGAGTCGTGAAATCTTTGATGTGAGCTTATCTGTACCAGCGTCTTTATTCGTAAGTTTTGGAATAGAAAAGACAGGCGAGGCTCTTTTTATTCACAATTTCAAATAAAACGTACAGTTTGTAGTGACTATATAAGTGGTTGGCACGTTTGATATCGGCGCTATCCGTAAATTACAACAATGAGGTTAAACTGCGTTTTATAATCTGACAGCACCCAGTTCGATCCTCGGCCCTGCACCAATGATTTATTTAGTACCTAAATAAATTATGTGCAGTTTCGATACCATCGCTTAAAAACGGTGAAGAAAAACATCGTGAGAAAACCGATCAAGAACCTCAAAAGTTCATAGACATAAGACATTCACTAACATGCACTGGGCCAGCATGGTGGATTACTTAGCTCTCTCTGAGAGAAGGCCTGTTTCCCAGCAGTAGAATCATAATTAGGCTGAAATGATAATGATGATAATGAGGGTACTATCTATACTATGAGGATTAGCTAGTTACTATCCTTAAATTGAAAACTGGTCACTAACAACGTGTTCTAACAACCTCACTTGAGAGCCAGTTCTCATTCAGTACTGTAGGTGGGTTGTGGTCAAACTCTCAGGCTATTAATGATTAATAAAATGCTCTATCCAAACAAAACAATTGACAAGGATGAAAAAAAAAATGTTCACTAAATTTTAATAACAAACATTTACTAATAAGCAAAAATAAAGATACCCAGACAACAGATTTCTAGACGTATTTACTCTTAAAATTTAATTTTAAAATGTCTTTCATTTATGTCCAGAATTAATCGACCTTCGCGAGGCTTTCATTCTGCGGAGTAGTAGTAAACAATCGTTATTAAATTTTCACGGGTGTCTTCACTTGTTCCTCAATGGAGAAAAGAGAAACACGAGTTTAGCCCAACGCAAGAACGAGACAAAATAATGGAGAGCTCGCAATTGTCCAACGTAATGGCATTATCCTGTTCATCCATTCGCTTCTTGCGAAACTTCTGCCGGGTGCTTACAAAGTCGTAACCTTGCCGGCGCACGAAATAAAACTCGAGCCTGTATTATTATTTATGGTTCACACCAATACTTACCAGCGCGGCTTTGTAAAGAGTTTCGAAGTGTAATTTGGTAAATAAAACTTCCGCTGGAGATTGAAAATAAAACTTTGTCGACAGCTCTTTGCGACGGAGTGCAGTGTTCGTTCGGAGCTCATTGCGCTGCTGGAGAGTGTGTTTGTCCTACTGACTGTACTGGCGCTGCAAGAGAACCAGTCTGTGGTAGCACAATGCAGACGTTTCCAAACGAATGCGAGCTACAAAAAGCCGCGTGCCGACTACCACCACCTGCAACGTTACACGTCATCTTTTACGGAGACTGCAAAGACCGACTAGCTGTCGTACCACCAATCGCCATGAGTAAGTTTCTAAAGTTATCCCCTATATATACCCTAATAATAATAACTTTCTCAAACTTCACTAACTTATGCACTAACCGTAGAAACTCTATCTCCACTAATGAAACTTACCCAATTTTAGGGGAAGCGATCAACACTTCCACTTAACGACATTCCCTTAGCAGATGTGATCGCTGACAAAATATTTACCATCAGACCGTCATCAAGGCAGTTGTTAGCAGTAATTCCAATAAAGCGACCTGTCCTCGATCAATTAACTAACTTTCCGCTTTATCGCTCGACTAACACGCAAATATTTGGGTGTGGGTAGCTACGACCGCGATGACCACGACTGAGTTGGAAGAAGGCTCTACGGATTCTTCCGCGATTGACGAAATGGGAACCGTCAGTTCGTCAGCTTGCCGCGACATCAGATGCGACTTCGGTGCTAGCTGTGAAATTGGAGAGGATGGATATCCTCGGTGTTCGTGCCTTTTCGAATGTCCACCTGATGATGAGTACTTTCCTGTTTGCGCTTCTGACTTTCGTCTGTACCCAAGCCTGTGCGCGATGAGGAAAGAAGGATGCCAGAAACAATTGGAGCTGAGACTTCGACCTCTGGACCTTTGCAAAGGTTTGTTGCTTACTAACATCATTTAACTACTTACTGCCTGACCAACTAATCAGTAGAGTTCAAAAGGGGAGCCATAACCCTTTTCTCATTATAACTGCCAGCTATCGGTTGATTTTTTTAGTTCTTTCATTAAGTGGCTTTGTAAAGAATTTGGTTACCATACCTACATTATTCCGCATTTACCTGTCACGAGTGATTCACATTCTTTTGATATCCTCATGGAAAACACATCTAAAAGATTATCGTGATAAAAAGCAGACTATACTATTGTTCATGAATCACTTACACATTTGACATTATGACATCTCCGCTGTTAGAAAAGTCTCATGTCCCAGCTGCGAGAAGGTCCTAGACAGATGATAAATGAATTATTTCTTTCGCCACAGTTATAGAAGCTTGTCACATTGTTCGCAACTTTCAGAAAATTCGTACTAAACAAGACTTAAGTTGTGACTTACGACTTGAATTCACGGGATTCGAAAACAAAATTAAGATTGCTTTAGAAATTTTGTTATTTCCTTACAAAGATTTCCTCGAATTCTCTATCACGCTTTCACAATGTAATAATTATTATTGAATTCATATTAAGTTATCACATTACATAAATTATAAATTCGTAAGAGGTCTTTTTGCATGCCTCCCTTTTACGACTCAAATGATATATCAAATAGAATTATTATTTTAACAATCTAGCCGTTAAAAGCATTAAAATAAGTTTGATCGATCTTCACGAAATGTGGGAAGAAAGTAATGTGCATCATTTGAATGGCCACAAGGTAATTTATTAGATGATTATATATTGTGGCGACAAAATCGTGTCATTGAATTGTGTTTTCCTGTATTAGCAGGAAAAATTTAAAATTGAGGGTAGAACGTCAAGCTGGTGATAGTCCAAAATCAAGATGTGTGGCGGAGCGTTAGATCAAGTTTGCAGAAAATTAAGTAACGTAGAAAATTAAGTACGTACCTAATACCAAAAACCTCTAACAGCCAAGGTAACTTCTATACTTATCATAAACTTTTTTTTATCGCGTATAAGTCCTCGTTACCAATTGTTTGGTATACCAACAATATTTAGATCCACGTCTTTAAAAAAAAGGTTCCATAAAAAATATTAGGCATGCCCTAAAATGCATGCGTTAGAGCAATATCTTCACGCGGTCGCAAATGGGAAGGAATGCTAGGCCTTGACGTAGCATAGAAGCCGACTCTTGCACCAATAAAATACAAAGTAAGGTCCATTATTGTGCGATAAGTTCAAATAAGCGATGAAAAATGTGTTTTATTCTCGAAAGTTAAAAGTTACATAAGCTCAAAATATCATATAAACTAATTATATACTAATTTATAATATAGTTTGGCGAAAAGTCATGAAACATTTATGTTGTTAAGTATAATGTAGGGAAGCTTCCTGCAAGATGTTATTGTTAAATTAAAAATAACCATGTATTTATAAAATTGTCCTAACCACAGGCATGGAAGTAAGACCTTGCGGTAGCAACAAAGCGATGGTGGATCCGACAACAGGACTTGAAATTGACTGTGGCAACGGACCGCACCGTCAAGATTGCCCTGTCGGCAGCTATTGCCACATTACCCTGACTGCGGCAAGATGTTGCCCTAAAAGTGAGTATTACCTGCTCAACACTGAACGGCGCTGTTTCAATTTGAATTGTTTAACATACAAACTGCCCTTACGTAATAACGCGGTTGTTTATAGAAATGGTGCCATTTTTATTCAAATACTTGTTCATAACACATTCGGGGTGGAACTATTTCGTTTTCAATATGACCGCTTTATATTTTTACTGTCTGTTATCAAGTTTTATATTTGAAGACATTTTCTTAAGATAATAAAAGGTTATAGCCAAAGCCGATTGGAGAATCGAGGCAGTGTCGTGACGTACAAGCGATCTTTTCTAAGACACTTTACAATTTGATCTTAGCGTAATAAACACGTTAGGTTTAAGTTTATGGTTTAGGTAAAAATCACATTTAGGTACTAGAGTTTATATCAGTCGAGGCACACAGCAGTGACGCTAAGCGGCGTGAAAACGGAGAATATTGAACCTACGATAAAACAGAAAGTGTTGAATTTTCCAGAGCTACATGCAACGCCGCTTCAATTCTTCAGTAAAATAGGCGTTAGTTAGGCCATAATATGATTTAAGATTTTAACCCACGACGCAAAAAGAGGAGTGTTTTTAACTTTAATGTCTGTGTGTCTGTTTGTGGCATCGTCGCTCAAAACAGCTGAATCGATTTTGTCTTAGTTTTTTGTCGATTCGAGAAAATCTGTTCAGCCGTTTGAAGATAATTAGCTCCTTATCAAGGATAAAAAAAAACTTTTTTTATGTAAAACATTATATGAACCTTATGGTGTTTATATCAAAGAAACTGTAGCTCGAGTTATTTACCTACGATTCAAGTGCTGTAGTATACTTTATGGCTGAGTAAACCCATTGTCATTTTCTAGGATACTATTTCATGCATAGTGTAGCAACTGGTGATTTGTCAGAGTGAAGATACTAACGGTGCTCGGCACCGCTGGTAAATTGTACACAATCACGCTACGTACTGCATTCCCAGTAATAGTCAGAACCTTTGTCTTCATCATATACGTGGTTTGTTTTGTTTACTGTCTGAAAATCACAATTTACTACTTAGGTCATTTCTATTTGTCGGTGCGGCACCGTTTTCTTGGTATATCTGTACTGCAACGCAAGTACGCGGTATTAGCTTTGTAACGCTTGTAGCGTAGCTCGACTGATGTTTCTAACCGATCCTTTTAAGCAACGGCTATTCTTCAGATAGGTAAACGCGAGTGTTATTTAGAAATACAAATATATTTACTACTAAAACATACAAAGCATTTGATTTACCTACCTATTGTTACCAAATATTACATTTGACACCAATTACATTTGAAAATTTTGAAGTTTGCTACCGTAGGTCAGATGACAACTTCAATAATAATTATGGGTCCCGTTATTTATGATGATAATAACGAACAAAAATACACGTCGTGTCAGAGGCCTTTAGGCAGCCTTAAAATTCTGACAACAGGGCTAGCCATTTGACCTTACCTACTAACGAACTTACTTAGTACGGTATTTTGTCGATTGAAAATAAATTTAAAAAAAACTAAAAGTTATGGAAAACTTAACATGGTTTTGTTCCGAAAAATGTGTAGTCAAAATAACACAAATAAACCAAAAACAACTATTGGTAATGATAATTCGTAAAATAATAGGTAAATCATATGTAAATGTACTCATAAAACCGGGTTTGTGACGACGCTTCATTGTAGGATCATCATTATTAAGTACCTTCAGAAATTTATTTGAAAAATGTTATACGAATATCTGCCTTAATATTACGTGAGTGATACACGTACAATAAAAACAAAATATGTGAAAACTACGACAGTTTCCATAATAAAAACGTTTCAGAAAATGTTCAGAGGACTTAAAATGTCCAGTTTGTGGAATGTGTAACATTACTGGTAACTTAAAATAACGGTACCGTACACAAACAACACTCTTTGTGCTATATTTATAATTGTAAACAGAAATATAGTTTTTTCACCGATTGCAATAAGATTATAACATAAAATTCTTTGACAGACGACTCCAAACAATTTGATGACAAGAAGTATCACCACTGTTCCGACACCCTGCATGGCTGTTGTTCCGACGGAATCACCGCTGCCAGTGGACCCAATGAAGACGGCTGTCCGATCTCAAGTTCGACTTGCGGTTGTAACCGACTCGGCTCGGTGTCAGATCGATGTGATGATGGCGGCCAATGTCAGTGCAGGCCGGGAGTTGGAGGACTGAAGTGTGACCGATGCGAGCCCGGGTACTGGGGACTGCCGAGGATCGGGACTGGACATACTGGATGCATACGTGAGTATGACAAAGAAGACAACAAAAATAATTCTCGCAGCTACAAAAATTAAAAAACAAAACACTGCTTTTATCTATCAAGGTTGTTCACTACAGTCATATGATTATTTACGGGATATTTTTTTTTCTTTTTTTTTTTTTTTTTTATTCAACGTGAAGTGGTTGAAAATCTATTTCAAAGATCCCTTTACCTACATACTGGGTATGTATATACCAAGCTAATAAGAGCGTGTTAAAACATTATAACATATTAACTTCATTTTGTCATTCAAAAGTTGTTTGAATCAATAAAGCTACAGTATACTTACGGTAGGTTAATAAAACCAAGGCTAGTAAAATATTATAGGTAATTGTTGAACGTGGTAACCAAATCGAAAGTGTAGCAAAAAAAACTTTTATGTATGTCTATTTTACTACATCGAAGTACGTGGTCGTGGTTAGCTCTTAACTGCTAGTATGTGGAATGCGCTGCCTGAATGGGTGTTCCCCGATAGTTACAATCTGGGTGTTTTGAAGTCAAAAGTGAATCGGTTAGTTCTAGGCAAGCGTAATCCATCGTAGGCCGCATCATCGCTTAACATCAGGCGAGTTGGCGGCCAAGCGCAAGCCTATCTAACAATAAAAAAATACCACTTTGATGATTAGGTACTGACGAACGCGCAGTCAACGAGTTCAGAAAAAATCTATTGAACTGTCATGGGATCAAAAATCATCCATAAAAATTGGTCATTGATGTCTATTCTGCCTTCGACCAAAATAAAATGAATGGACGGGCCCAGTAGAAGCGCATTTTTGAAGATTACAAAATGAGCGCCAGCTCTCACTTCGTTTCAGTCGGTCTCTAGCCGTAGAAAGTGAAACACGAGTCTATTGTTACGCGATAACGAAACATCTGACAAAATTATGAATTCGTATGCTTTACCGAAGTTTAAATACACAAATAAAACCGATATCTATTTTTTGTAACAAATATAATGTACATTTTTATAATTAGGTGTTGAAGTATATGTCCGACGGTTTTGACTCGTTTTTACTGATCAAGTTCAATGGTTAGGGCCCGTCCATTCATTTTATTTTGGTCGAAGTATTCTGCCATATTATTCCTTAAAATTAACTGAATTTTACAGCTTTAAAACTGTTGCTACCCTTTCTTCACTTGTTGAAATGAAAAGCGACGCAGATAATTTCGGTCCTGTCAAATTGGTTTAGTCAAGTGAATGCTATAACAAAATCGATGCCAGTGTCCTTTAAAACATAAAAATAACCTCATATTAAACTAGAATCAAGTGAATTGCGTCTTCAATGTAATTACAATACAGCTCGCTCGAAAACCTATCATTTGGTAATGGTAGGTTACTTTAATTTGAGCTTAATTTAGTCAAATTATTGTGATGGCTTTATCAATCCCACACTATTTTCAAGGTTCATGAGCCATAGTGTAGATAGACACAATGTTTTTTTATTCATTAATGGACAAAAATGTAGACTGCGGATAAATTATGTTATAATCACATTACCAAACAAAAACAAGACACGGGATTACGTTTGCTAAGTAACTGCACCCAAAAACTCATATATATATATAATTATATACAGCATTTTTTAATGTACCAAAAACCTAGCAGCACTTCTAGACTTTTCTTTCATAATTTTTTAATGAATATTGTTATAATGTTCCATTTGAGAACGTGTTTCAACCAGACTTTTTTCTCATAGCATGTGGATGCTCAGCGTTTGGTTCAGTGAGGGAAGACTGTGAGCAAATGACGGGGCGGTGCGTCTGCCGAAATGGCGTCCAAGGACAGAAGTGCACTGTTTGTGCTGACCATAGGAGGAGATTGGGCCCTAATGGATGTTCCGATCGTAAGTGCTATTATGTTATTGTTATTTAATGTTTGTATAATTATTGGTGCTGTATTATTTATAAAACGCCCTAAAACTGGTTGATAAAGGTTTGCGGATAGGTTTACATGAAAATGTCGCTTCTCCAATTTACCAGTTTTCATGAAAAATTCAGGATGAAATTCCATCTGATGATCTGTGTTGTATATACTGTGCATACATTATTACATTACTTCGGCAATATTGTGTTTGCTCTTACAAAAACTTTAGTTCTATTGAAATAAAATCGAGAATAAAATAAACTGAGCGCGGTATTCACGTAGAACACATGTCTTAATTTTAGGTGAAAGATATGTCAATTATCATAATTATGAGCCTATTATAAGTTTAGTTTCATAACTTTTGGTTTCACTATCCGTGTGTCATTTTCCTTATACTTAAAACATTCTTTACTTCCCGTAAAACTTAGCCCTATTCAGCATAAATCTTTTTAACCGCTTCCTATTCCAGATAGTATTTTAGGCCGCTATCCTCATTACGTAACCGGCTGACCCGCCGGACCCGTGTCAAGTGAATTCTTTCTTTGGACACATTTTTACGAATGGGGTTACATGTTTTTATTCGTCTTCAACTAGTTATGTTTGGATTTTGTTATGTATTTTTTTCTTCAATCTCGTTTACGGTTCCCCTACATCACAAAAATCTTCAATTCATTCATACACTCACTGACCGACAGACAGACAGCCTAAACGGCTAGGTTTAGAAGCATGTAATTCTACACTAGTATTTCTTATAATATTCCGAAAGTAGGCAATAAGGAAGTGAAGTGGGAGGCCACAGACTAAGTAAAGCTACTACAGGGGGAGTACGTTCATCTTCTAGGTGATGGTGATGAGCACTAAGGGAGAATTTTTGAAAACTCGTCCCATAAATGGGTTAAATAGGAGATGTTTTTTTTATGGAGCTTTGCATTTATGAAGTAAAAAACGATTTAACATACATGAAAGTAGAATTTACGAAGTAACATTTATGAATGTAGGTAGTTAGACATCTGTAAAACTTGGTACTTAGACTTCTGTAGATAAAAATTAGTTTTATCATCGTTTTTTGGAATCGGACGAAAGTGTTCTTTAAACAAAAAAGCATAGAGCACTAGTAAAGGATTTCCAAAAACTATATCTATTGGCTAGGCCGAATAGGACGCGTACTTAGCCGCGTATATACAGGGTGTTTGGTAGAGGGTCCGACAAATCAAATGAGCGTGTTTGGGGGCCCATTTGGAGAATACAAGTTGGCCAAAAAAAATCCCTGACCCCCCTAATTTTTTTAAAGGTTTTTTTTGTGAATTTTCCCATTTTCACCGAAATTGTACCTATTTACCTCCATAACATTTGTAAAATCTGTTTTAGACCGGATGTTTTTACTTGAATTTGGTCTCTAATACACCTTCAGGCCACGCAAAGCAAAATTGGATACAAAACAGAGCTAAATAACTGATTTAGAGTTCATAGAGTGAAAAAATGTAAATAAAAATTACCTCATAGTTCAACTTTCACAGTGATCTAAAAAAAAACACTAGCAATTCTGGAGATAATATGCATTTAAAAACTTCTCTATTTATTACTTATTACAATGACATACTAAATTGGTATAATACTTACCAGCTTATTGAGTTAAAATAGGATTCTAAGTAACGACTCTAGAAATAAAAAAATGTGTCATCTACGTAAAGTAAGGGACCAATTACGACGAGCAGGTATAAAACCATTGCTATTAGTTCTTCTTTCTCCGTCTCTCCAAGAATGCAGAGGCAGCGTGCTAAGGCTTTAAGCTACCAGTTGTCTAACCAATAAAATCAGTGTGACTGATTATCAGTCGAGCTTTGACTGCTATCACTGTTTGACGCGTGTACGAATAACCCAACGGTTTGTTTTCTGTTTTGATTTGTTAAATTGTTACCTTGTTGATTGTTACCGTTGTTGTCTGTTACCGTTGTTCTGTTGTTTTTGTTGACGTTGACTGTTGTTGCTGATTCTTTCTGCGCCGACATGACGGAGTTTAGTAACGAAGAATACGCCGACATGGTTTTTGCCTATGGCCGAGCTGATGGGAACTCACGTGCAGCCCAAAGAATGTACAGAGAGTCGTATCCCAACAGACATGTACCACATCACACCACATTCTCAAATACTTTCCGGAGACTGCGGGAAACCGGCACCCTACATTTTAGGGAACCACGACTCAATGCTAGACAGCATCGTGTTGTTGTAGATGAAAGTATTCTACAAGAGTTCGATGTGGATCCCACCACCAGCATTAGAAAAGTGGCCCGTGACTTGGGAGTTTCGACATGGAAAGTTTGGTCAGTAGTCAATGCAGACGGAAGGCATCCTTTTCACTACACTCCGGTGCAAGGTAAATTTAATTTATGACATTAACTCTAAACTGTGTTCTAGATTCTGACGCTTGAGATTATTTTGATCACTCTCACTCTTATGACTTTTGAAACGAGAGAGAGATAATGACCTAGATAATATCTCACGCGTCAGAATATTAGAGCTCCTGATTGCTCATTTAAAATACGAACCTTACATAAATTGTTTACTGGACAATGGGCTTTGCTCAAATTCTCTTGAATAGTGGATTGTAATTTTTTTATTATTATGACTTCGGTGGTGTATCGAACTCTACAATAATAATAATAATTGCCGTACAAGTTGCCCATCTCATGTTCTCAAACGGTTTTGTTTTGGTTTCAGGTTTAGTAGAAGGGGACCAAGAGCGGCGTTTGCGGTTTTGCCGTTTTCTTTTACATACGGACGTAGATAATGACGAATTCCTGAAGACCATTCTCTGGACGGATGAATCTAAATTCACGAGAGAGGGCATCTTTAACCAACATAATCTCCACAGATGGGAATCGCAAAATCCTCGCGCGACTAGAGAGGCCTCACACCAACATAAGTTTTCGGTCAACGTATGGGCAGGTGTCATTGGGAGAGACCTCATAGGACCCCATTATCTCCCAGATACACTGAATGGGGAAAATTACCTAGAATTTTTAATGAATGACCTACCGGAATTAATGAGTGACCTGCCGATTTTTGAAGATGACCGGGCAGTTGTATTTCAACATGACGGCTGCCCGGCTCACTACCGGAACATAGTACGCGAGTACCTAGACAACGTTTTCCCCAATTCATGGATTGGGAGAGGTGGCCCAATTGAATGGCCCGCACGTTCCCCAGACCTAACACCACTCGATTTTTATGTCTGGGGACGTGCTAAAGAGTTGGTGTACGAAGTTGAAATAAACACAAAAGAAGAATTGGTGACGAGAATTGGGGATGCTTTTTCAAAAATGAAAGTAGAAATGACGCTGAACACGACTACAAAAGAAATACGCCGTAGATGCCGGGCGTGTATTCATAACAGAGGAGCTGTGTTCGAACAAAATTTAAATTAAATAAATAATTGTATTTATTTCTGTTGTTTGAATTTTCCCTTCTGCCTCATTTATTCAACAAGTTGGTAAGTTTTATACCAACTTAGTATGTCATTGTAATAAGTAATAAATAGAGAAGTTTTTAAATGCATATTACCCCCCGAATTGCTAGTGTTTTTTTTTTAGATCACTGTGAAAGTTGAAATAATTTTTATTTTCATTTTTTCACTCTATGAGCTCTAAATCAGTTAGTTAGCTTTGTTTTGTACCCAATTTTGCTTTGCGTGGCCTGAAGGTGTATTAGAGACCAAATTCAAGTAAAAACATCCGGTCTAAAACAGATTTTACAAATGTTATGGAGGTAAATAGGTACAATTTTGGTGAAAATGGGAAAATTCACAAAAAAAAAACTTAAAAAAAATTGGACGGTCAGGGATTTTTTTTGGCCAACTTGTATTTTCCAAATGGGCCCCCGAACACGCTCATTTGATTTGTCGGACCCTCTACCAAACACCCCGTATAAATATAAGCATTGTAGCTTAAAAATGGCTTATATTTATCCTTTTACATACATAAACAGGTACAGTGGAAGCCGTAGTGTAAGATTTTGTCGTTGTTCGTCTTTAACACAATTTTTTTTGTTTGACTCTGTGACTCTTGCTTTTGCATGATATCGTTTCCTAAGAATTACAACCGTATGTCCGTTTATGTTTAAGACTAAAGTTAATAGTGCCAGCCACACGTGCTGTATCTTTGAAACCATTATTGTTTCCTATTGGGTAAGATCGCGTTCAAATGTCGTAATGGTCCGATGTAGAGAAACACAGTTTATTTGAATCTTTATTGACTTCACCACAGCTTTAATTAGATTTAAAAAAAAAACGCTAATGTGATTTATTGAAACAAAACAAAATAAACTCGAGGTATTTACAGTGGTCATTGACGAGTTTCACTGTCTCCTGGTTTCATCAACATATCAGTTCGATGGTATCAAAATTATTGTATTGATATCCAGATTCATATACTTGCAAAGTAGGTTAAAGTGGACTGCTAAGATTTATTTCCATAGTTTTTTACTTGAACTATTGAAACCTATTCATTTGAATCCTTATTGACTTAACCATAGCATTACATAGCTGTCTAAAAGATAAAGAAAATATGCGCAACGCAATGTTTTTGGTAAAACCATAAAATTGGTGCAGCAGTAAAAATATAATATTAAAACTAGATACACACAAATTGTATCAGCTTGCACACATGTGCGGTGCGTCGCTGTGCCAGACTCATACATATTTGATACGATGGCAATGTCACGCTCTTTGTTCTTTATGTGTGCACTTGAGGTTGCTGATCGAAATTTAGTTTATCTAAACTTGAATAGGCCGATGGGCCAGGATCGTCACACAGTGGATGCCTGTTGGACGACGCAGTCAATGAAGGCCTAGGAAACGCTGGCGTGACGATCTTGACTCATTCCGGAGAGGTTGGCAAGAGCCACCTCTTATGGACCGGAGGACTAATATTTGTGGAGGGAAATGGGGGAGAGCCCAGCAGTGGGAAAGTATAGGTTAAAAAAAACTTGAATAATTTTACTTATTTCTAACTATTTTGGACTTCGTATTACTTACATAGCAATGGCTTACTTACTTACGAAATGCAACAAAAAAAAATTATGATTCAATTATCATATCAGTACCAAGTATCATTGCAAAAGGGTTTTAAATAATAGTTATTAGGGCTTTTTTACTTAGCTTTCTAAACGATTTAATTTAGCTTCTACATACAGTCATTTCCGACGTTCATTAGATAGTCTCAATAACATAATATCTTGAATGCAAGCTCGTGTGTGTGAAGTAACGAATGACTTATACCAAACTACTAATTATATATATCACAATATTCCTTCTCCAATATTCTGAGTCAACAATAAGAACATATTTTGCGAAATTACATCTCTAAGTTGGTACAAATAGATAATAAGTAAAGCTTGTATAGAGACAAAAAAAACATGCTAGACTAACGAAACTAGGTTTGTGTATTAGTTATTACTAAAAATAAAAACAGGTATATGTCTCAGAATTTTTCGAAAACCATCCCCTACAGGGACTGAAAGGGGGGCGTAAGGTTTAGGTTTTAATCGCTTAAAGTTATATTATGTAAATGTTAGAGTGATAAAGCTTTTTGGATAAACTAAGAAAATTAAAATAAATGTCTACATAATGTGGTCAACATTTATCTGAAAGGAAATAACGGTTCCTTTACAATAACAAGTGTAACCGCGGGGCGCTACTCGTATCGAATACAGGATGCATGGTTAATGCGTACGCAACCCGTGTTTCACTTGTCATCATCGTACAATTGAACTTACTAGGTATGTTACTTGATAAAAGGGCTAATTTTTCAATGGTTTGCTTTTTCGTGTTTGGCAATTAGCGGCCTATGCACGATACTTTTCAATATTTTGTTTCTAGCGGAAATGGGTGGCGTGGCCGGTTCGTGCGCAGAACTGTCGTGCTACTTCGGTGCAGTTTGCACGGAACGTACGGGCGGGGCCCTGTGCGAGTGTGCTGCAGCTCCGTGCTCAGATAGCGACACCAATATGCTGGTGAGTTTAAAATTACGTACACTGACATCTTTTACCATGTATTAGCAGTTACATAATTTTTATTGTACTCTATACTTACTATGTTACTATATATTATGACATTTGAAGCAAAACAAATAATTGAATAGGTTATACCAATACAATGATTATAAATTACCCATATTTTATATTGTAAAACCAACACATTTCATTAGATATTTTCGTTCCTTTATTAATGTGACGATAATGTAACTTAAGACAGTCCAGCAGTAGAGGGACGAACATAAACTACTATGAAAAAACTCACATTCCACTAGTTTTGATGAATAGAGGTTTTTTTTTTATGCATAACAATAAAAAAGTTATATGATTATTTACGGGATATTTACCGTGGTAAGGTTGTGGAAGGACACAACCACACCCACAACCTTACCACGGTAAATATCCCGTAAATAATCATATAACTTTAGTGAATAACCATGATAGTTTAAAACAGTGTATAACAAAACAATTTTAATTTTATGTTGCACCAAATAACCACAGTTGGTATGAGATGGCGCTCACATCCTCCGCGGCGCTTACAAAAAACAGATCACAATATGCTATACTGAACATGAACGCATGAACATGGCTATAGTGACATGGTGTTCGTTTAATAATTTAAAATATCGGTAATTTATAATCATTGTTAATACAATTACCTACTATTTGCCATGTTTTAATTTTTGGGTCAAATTATATACGGCAATTTATGGCATTAAAATGCTTTTATAAAAATAATAACCCCACCTCTTGGCAAACTAGCGTTGGATCTTCCACCTTAAGATAGTTCATAGCAAACTTTTAACAGTTTAAGCTATTTTACTAAAGTCCCAACAACAAACAAAACGCAGTAAATCCTGACTCCCCCACCATAACTCCACTTCACCCCTAACGACCAACAGGTATGCGGGAGCGACGGCAAAACTTACGAGTCAGAGTGTCACCTCAAACTGCAAGCGTGCCGCACGCAAGAAGACATCGTTGTACAAGCGTTTGGACCTTGCAAGTTGGGAGAGATAGCTGGAACTGCTGGTCCTCCAAGACCTTCCTCCCCTATACAGTTCACTCAGCAAGACGATGGCGCAGCGTCCAAATCAACCAGACATCTACTGAATCCGGACAAGTATTACAACAAATACGACTGGGCCAGGAAGGAAACTCCGAGTGACTTTGATAATATCCTGTCGGGACAGAAGTTCAAGGGTAAGTGTTTAACTTTACTAACTGATATTGCTCTTAGAGTGTGAGTAGTGAAACTTGGCATAAGACAAAAAATCTTCTGGTGACATGAAAAGTTTCGGTTTCTTTGCGGATAATCTTACGTTTGACGAATAAACGTTCAAGTGTTGCCAGCTGCTGAAGCTTTCTTCAATATTGATTTCTTTGACAGCAATAAAAACTAAATGTGAATTATTGAAATAATATTTGTCTCTCTTTCACGCACAACACTTTTCATGAGCGAGAAGTTGGCAGATCATTTTATAGCATGGAATACCCAAAAAGGATAAATATTTTTTCATTTCTTATGCTCGTAAAGTTCTTCTTTATACCCTTTAGTGTAAGCGTAATAAAACTGCCTTCTGATGCATAAAAGTATACTTTTTATGCACTAGTGCACAAACTTTTTTTTTTAAAGGTTTATAATACATTTCATTTAGGATGTTTGCCTGGCCCATCAATCAGGTTATTATGAAAGAACTAGACATAGGTTCAGGGAGTTAAAATTTTAATTAAACTATCACTGTTTCATATCCCTACACTAACAGTAAAAAGCCGAGTGTTTAACTCGTGCATAAAATCCATTTTATCCTCGACTTAAACATCGGCCCTCGCCTTCGGCTCGGTCTGATGAATGTCTGGGCTAAAATGGCTTGTTTTATGCACTCGAAGTACAATCTAATATTTTAAAATCTTACAGCCCTAAAAAACAAATAAACTGGCCAAGTGCCAGTCGGACTCGTGCACTGAGGGGGTTCGTACCACCACAAAATACAATAATTAATTATAAAAAAACGACTTCAAAGTTATAAAAATTGGCATTTCGATTCGGTGAAAGAAATGATAACGTCGTCCATGTAACGAAATTACCAGTTATAACTTGGTAATGAACAGAAATTGGTCACTGACTCACACTTGGCCATAAATTATATTTTTTTGTTATAATTTAGAGTGTGTACTATAATCATGCCAAGTTCGGCGCTTATGCGTTTTACCGTTTTTACATTAGGGCAATTACAAAAGTTCATAATAAAATACGTTTTTTGCGGGGTATACAACAAACGGATTTTTTGTTTTTAATTTTCATTACTTATTAGTTAATCCAACTTAACATTACATATTCTGTAAAAAAAACAACTGGCTATCTAATACCGTTCCAAAGATACAGCCGTTTAAAGGTAGCACGGATGGACAGATAGACAGCGTAGGCTCAGTAATAGGGTCCCGTTTTAGCCTTCGGGTACGGAACCCTAAAAAGAGTTATTATTAGAAAGATGTTTATTCTCAAACAATCCAGTGTTAGCGTTCGATTTTATCATTGAAGTTTATTGCGTCAATATTGAGCTTCAATATTAGTATTTGTTTTATTTTTTATTATTCTCCCTTATCATATACCATTCGATCATTTTCTAAATAAGGCTTTCACAATTTATTGTACACGGTTGTATAAAGTGGATTTAGGTTTAGGTAACGTAGTCTTAGTTAATTAAGTTAGTTACAAACAAATGAATATAAGTCCAGAGTTTATACCTACTAAAGTATAATAAATTCTAAATCAGTAAAAACTATGTAGGTATGATTATTACTGAAATTTGGAGGACTATAGCGTCGTTATATAAGTAAGATACTTATTAAATTAAAGAAACAAAGAAACGCGCTAATAACAGAAATTAATTTTCCTTCAAATTTTTACGTCTACTGTCAGAACAAAATTGCTAATTATAATCGTCATGGAATCTAAACAGCACGTCGTCATATTTAAATTACAGGGCGAAAATTGTTAGCGTGTTCCTTTCCCACAATCATTACAGTTTTCCGATGTAGATTATTACGATTCGAAACTAATTTAGAAAGCAATCTTGATAATGATTCGAGAAATCACAAAGCTTTTTCATAAAACAAACCACCTTAAACTTTTCTAAATAAATACTAATTCGTTTTACTTCTAGGATTTATTTGTGATAACATTTTAAGTCCATTGTTTGTAGTCTTTAATATTTAATGAGAGCGATTTTAAACTCTATTGTTCTTCGAGAGCCCTTGATTAGATTTTTGTTTTGTAATTATTTAGCAACAGCGTAATAAATATAAGGGTTGATATAATTTCGCTGTAATAGGCTATATTTAACTTCTTTGGGTAACAATAGGTGTGAGGGTCGCTCATTACAATCCACGGTAGACCACTTCCCTGGAATCGACCTTTCAAGCGGCAACTAATTGGGGAAAAGCAACACAAAGAAGTATGACAATAGTATATTCAGGCTCTGTTTAGTTTCGAGTTGCTGTGTTTGTAACAGTTCTGAATGAAGTTTGCGTTTTGATGCAAACACTGAGTTCTAGAATTTCATTTATTCCTTATTATCTGTGTTGCAATTTCATATCCCATTGTTTAAAAACCGGCCAAGTGCAAGTTGGGCTCGTGCACTGAGGGTTATGTGGTGGTACGGAACCCTCAGTGCCCGACTCACTACACCCTTTGGGTACAGAACCCCAAAAAGATGTTAAAATATTCTAGGTGTCCTTCAACAAGTCGGTCTCAACAGATCATTGGAATGAGTGATATTTAAAATTACTTGTTTATAATAAGTATACACATATTTAAAAAAAAAAAGTATGTGGAATTATACTAGGCATTTCTTTTAGCTACCACAGCAACAGTGGGAGCTGTTGGAGCGCTGCTGGGTGATCTTTGTGCAGATGACTCCGACTGCGCAGTCCTACCGGGAGCGCAGTGCGCACGCGGCGGCTGCGAGTGTCGGCCTGGATTCACACCCACCGTGCATAGGAAAGCATGTGTCGGTAAGTTTAGTACACGATAACTACAGCTATAGTTTAAAGCTCGTAGCTTCTCACTACGATGCTATAGAATAAACACATAGTAGAATCACAACGCTACATACGGGTTATCGAATATCAACCATGAAACAGTGTCTTCTTTAACTTGGCCACGGTTACTTTGTCTGACAAAGCACACTTTTACTGCTATAAAATTTGGTCAACATTGTGTAGGCGTTACTCGTATGTGAATAAATTTCTACAGTTGCTACGATTATGTAAATAAACAAAGTGCTACGAATTGAAGCGAACTTAGTAAACTGTGCACAATTTACAGAGCATCACTATTGTGTACAGTGTGCATTGTACACAAACAAGGTGATTGTCAATGTAGCTGTGGTTACTTGGCTGCTACGTCAAATGCATAATAATATACATATGTAATAGAAATGTTTGCACAGCATAGAATGCTACGGCCTACGGTAGGAATAACAAGTGTGCTACGAAAATCTACGAACTGAAATCATCTAAAAATGAGATGTCAACTATATTAGAAAATTGAAAATAATATATTATGTTAAAAAAATATCAATTTTTTTTCAGTAAAATAGATGATATCCGAATTTATCCAATAAATTCTAACTACAAACAAATGATCTTACCAGTCTCTAAATTAGTAGTGCATAACTCCAGCCCAAACATAAAATATAAGAAATGAGAATAAGTTTACCAAAACCTTAAAAGACACACAGCTCGCAAAATTTAACTATAGCCTAGACGACGACGACGAGTACCTCAAAGACATTCATTATGGAATAAATCAATCTGTACCCAATCAGGGTCAATTATACTAGTATGTGATACCTAACACTAAGCATGCTGCCTAAGATCTGTATCTACGTAAATTTCATGCAATGAATTGTGCAATAATTTGTGCAATAAATTATTGAGTTTTTTTAAATAAACCACATAGGAATAAGAAATTTTAGTCCAAGGACTGTTGATTTTGTAGCTACAAATCAATTTAGTTGGTACCTTTCTTCGTTTTCCTATTTTTATGAAAATAATTATTCAGTCCCATGAGCGGATATCCTAAAAATAAAGCTTATTTTATGGCCTATTTCATATTCCAATGCCTTAGTAAGTAGGTACAAATTTAACATTAATAAAATAAAGGCTCTGTGTTAGAAAGATTTTATTATATAAATGTATTTTCAACAGAAAACGTGCCTCAAGAGACTACAGAAGAATATAGCGCGTGCTTATCAGAGCCTTGTTACAATTTAGGCACTTGTATTGATTTGCCCGGGTCGTCATACACGTGCGTCTGTACTGCGCCATTCACCGGCCAAAATTGCGAGTCTCTGGCTAAGGAAGGATTACTGACTTCATACATCGACACTCCATCGTTCGACGGCTCTTCTTACATCAGACTGAAACCGCTAAAGGCTTACCACAAACTCAACATCGATATAGAATTTAAAGCATTTTCCGAAAATGGTCTTATTCTATACAATCAGCAAAAAGCCGACGGTACCGGCGATTTCGTTTCGCTGGCCTTGGTCAACGGATATTTGGAATTTAGGTAAGCAATATTCCCCGAATTAATATTCGTAGTAAAATTACACAACTGAATTACTATTCAGGCAAAAAACATTTTTGTGTCCGTTTTCTTTGGTAATAAGAAACATGGCAATTTATTTTCGGCTTTCCACTTAATTAATTTGACCTCGTTTCCAATTCAGGTATAATCTCGGTAACGGAGTTCTCATTTTGACGTCCCTAGAGAAAGTTACGCTAAATGAATATCACAAGGTTTCGGCGAAGCGATATCATCGCGATGGGATATTATCGGTTGACGATATGGAGGACGTGGTGGGACAATCGTCCGGTCATTTGAAGGCATTAGACCTCGCTGAGGACGCTTACATCGGCAGCGTACCTACTAATTACTCCAGGTAAAGTAACCCTCGAATTATTTAATACAGCCTTATAATTACTTAGACGGCAATTAATACCTCGTGAGAGCCAATCAAATAAATAAAGAGCACTTTTTTACAGGGTTTTCGAAAATATCGGCACTCGGAGCAGCTTTATCGGCTGCGTAAAATACTTGAGGATAATACGTCATCAAGTAACAAAGAAATTGGGCCGTCCAGACTCATTAGTCGTCGCTATAGAAAACGTTCAAGAGTGCCAATCCAACCCGTGTATGAGTATTCCGTGCAAGAATGGAGCTACGTGTACGTCCGTCGAGAGGTCAGCGACCGAATATACTTGTAGCTGCCCTATCGGATTCCAAGGAGCCAATTGTGACGAAAGATTAGATCCGTGCGAGTCGAATCCCTGCGGATATGATGAAGGGCTATTGTGCGACGTCGGGCCGGACGGCGGACACGTCTGCCGCTGTTTGTTTGGAGGAGAAATTGGATCCAATGGAAATACCTGCAACAACGGTACGGCTCCTATAACTAACCACCGGAATCACCGCATTTTCCTCTAACTTCCATTATTGACTGAAATTTAAATTTTGCAGACGTAACTGTCGTACAAGAGACGTGGTCTCCCCAATTCAATGGGACGAGCTATATCGAATTACCGACACTCGAAGGGCTGGGTAAAGCGTTTCGCATTGAAATTTGGTTTTTAACGAACCGATTTTCCGGAATGCTCCTTTACACCGGCCAGTCTAATAAAGCCAAGGGGGATTTCGTAGCGATTAACTTGGTTAATGGTTATCTACAGTTTAGATACAATTTGGGAAGCGGGATCGCTAATATAACGTAAGTGGTACTTTCTATTTAGAAGTAATAGCCTTTTTTATTGCTCAAGGATTAACTTTTGAATAAATGTTGAGGAAAATTTTATAATGAAGATATTTTATGCTAAAACCAAAATGTTGAGGAGAAAAATTGCCTTTTTTGCTCGTTCCAAACAAGTCCGATCTTAATCTTTGTTTACATATATTATTAATTATTGTTTGCTATTTCCCGTTGGAACGTTTATTTTAATGTTATAAATATAATAATATATTGATAATCAACTCAGCAGGAAAAATACGATTACTCAATGTTAAACTTTGTTAAGTCAGTAGGTTTTTAACAAAACACCGTAATATCAGTGGGGTTAGTACGAGAACTTACGAAAAAGTTATCGTTACGTAAACGATAGCAAATGTATGAAAAATTAAGTTTCCTTTCACGTCCGATAGAGGAGATGTTCAATTTTTCATACATTTTGCTATCGTTTACGTAACGATAACTTTTTCGTGAGTGCTCGTACTAAGGCCACAGATCACAAACTAGAATAACAAAATTTTTATATTTTGTTTTTAGGTCTCCGGTTTCAATCACAAAAGGCCATTGGCATAGAGTCCGAGTATCCAGATCAGGTCGTCATGGAAGTCTCCAACTTGACCACCATCCGACCCAAAAAGGACATTCTTCTCCACCTCTGACACATCTAGAGCTTACATTGCCTTTATTCATTGGATCATTGCCGTAAGCATAAGTTTTTGATTCCAATATAAAACGCTAGAATTGTTTTTACCTTTGAAAAAATTACAAACTTGGCAACGATATTTTTGACGTACCTATCATATTTCCATACAAAAAATATTGTTCTGGACACAGAAAATTAAAACAAAAAGAATTCTTTTCTGTGGTTCTAGACCCCGCTTTTATTTAAAAAACGGCGCCAACACAGCATTTAATCTCCGGGTAAAAAGATTTTATTTAATTATTTATTTGATTAAACATCCAACATTTCTTTTTATTCACATAACTTCACTGGCAAGTGACATTGTTAACCAAATAACTTATACAAAAACCTAAACTACTGGATACAATATTACAGAAAAACAGTTTAATTGGTCATAGACCGTTGAAGTCCAATGCTCAAGTCTACACACATAATTATATTACTTAATTATTCAAGTTGGTACAATATTAAACTAATCACATCACTATAAAAAAATATTATTTATATAAAAAACATACTTCATAAAAATGACAGAACTGGACCAAATTAAAATGAGACCACACGGAAAGCACCAGCGTTCAAATAAAAAAAGAATCGTCAAAATCAATTCGCCCAGTCAAAAGTTCTGAGGTAACAAACATTTAAAAAAATACAGTCGAGTTGAGAACCTCCTCCTTTTTGGAAAACGTTAAAAATATGTGATTATTAAAACTTATCACAAAAGTAAAACAAAGATATTCAGCTGAGAATACGCAAAAATTATCAGAGTATTTTTTAATGGAGATGTTTACTTGATTATCACACAAGGCGGGTGAAAGTCGCTTAAAAACACCCCTTAAAATAAAAAGCTTGTCTTTTTCTGATCTTGCCACTAAAAGTTTTATTTTTTAATTTATATTGGTACTTATTGTACGAAAATCAAATACTTAGATACAGTTCAATACAAATTTACCTTTGCCACACCGAAGTTTCGTCCACACAAAATCACTGCAGAGGAGAACGTTTAGGTTGATATCGACTTTAGAGCTTTCGCAATCAACCATGTCATTCAATTCTTGGTGGGGAATAGGATTCCTCTAACCTCTTTGGCTGAGCTCACATTGTTCATGTTATATCGATTGAAATATTATCCGGGACCGAATGGAATGCCTGATCGAAGGTCGATGCACACGGGATAGTTCAGCGAAATTGTTTAGTAGTTCGAACTGTTGGAAGTTCGATGTCACATATTGCAACATCTAATAGTGATTTTACAAAGGTATGCTTTTGTAACGGTGGGCTGGCATTAAATTGCTACGGGCAGATAATGTTTTATATTAGTACCTATGTTTACTGCCCTAGTAATATTATGTACGTTTTACTTGCGATGTTTTAAATAAAAATTGCTCATGAGAGAATGCTCTTTATTTTCAATGGGGTTGGCAACTGTCAAACCGGCGCTAGAATAGCTTGTGCCTTTTTTTATTTTTTCCTTGTGTGAGTATTTTTGCGTTGCACGTTTTGTGCATTTGCCAGTGTCAAGCAGTGATGTTATTTTTTTATAAATATTGTCAATCAAGTCATATTCATAATCAGAGTCAAGCAAAGTTGCAGTCAAGTCAAAATACATTAGTAAAATTGTAGGCGCCTATGGAGTTTTGGAAACATGAAAATACACGTTTCGTCTCGTTAATCACTTGCCTATAATCAAACATATTCACACTCGAACACGTAATATATTATAATTATAATAATTCACCATATAGTACACACACTATAAATTACACAGTTTTAAGAAAATAATATAATACAATACAATATCTCTTTATTACACACAGAAAAATACAAATTTAATTAAACTTAAACTAACATCAAAAATAAATATACGAATAATAGAGGTGACATGTTTTTTGCGCCTAAACTGCTTGTGGCTTTATTATGGTATTTTTTTAATTTTGCCATTAGAATATTTTTAAATACAATAATAAAAAATACAATCTACGTTATCGCCATCAGCGAAAAATTTCTAGAGCCCATTGAACGCAGTAATAATTTCAATTTGTAAACATCTAGCTAGTCATGTAGATTGTAGCGAGTCGTGAGTGTAGACACAACCATCCAACCCATCCATCTGATGATTAAGAATGCAACTAGAAAAAGACAACCAAGAATGATAAATAGCGTTAACAAAAGCACGCCTACACCAAGCAGTGACTTGATCAAGCCTGATGCCCATGATAACGATTCGTTTACAGCTCATGCTCATAGTAGTTTAACAAGTAGATTATAAAAAAATCCTCTTCTGCAAAATATAACCTATGACATTCAGGGCATGAAGACAAATCTAACGACAGAAGCCGTTTCGGTCACATGAGGTAAAAAAATATATATAACAAGCATACATAATACACCCGAAATACATTACCGTCCTTCTTGGGCATTCGGGTAAAAACTTGGCTAATATAAATAGCTCTGTTTTTGCGGGCTCACAAGTTCACAACTTCAAACTTTTTTTAGATCTTACATCCGCCCACACAAGATGTCTGGAGTGACAAGCAGTTTCTTAGGAGCAGTTCAACAGGTCTTTGTAAACGGGGTGCCTCTGTCGCTTTATGCCACAGACACAGCTAAATGTGCCATAGTGCAAGATGAGGAAAAACTGCCATGTTCTACTACCGGCGTGACGAGGTATACTGGACCACCTTGTGGAGATGGTAAGTTTTTCACAACATCTTGGTCTTTTCAGAATTTGATTGTAGTAGAATATATTATGAGCTTGCCATATCTGTAGAAGAACCGACACCCATTGTAGACCCATTGGTAGACGGGTTCTAGAGAAGAGACCGCGCATTGGCAAACGTAGAGCCGGGTGCTTTGCAGCCAGGTGGAACGATGAACTACAAATTGCAGGTGGCAAGAAGACTATGACTTATAGCATTCTTTAGGAGAGGCTTACGTCGAGCAGTAGATTAAACACAGTATATAGACAGGTGGGTCATTTAATCATACGTTACTGCAGCGGCAAAAGAAGCATAACAGAAGCATTTATGGACTAACGTAAAAATGAGGACAAAAGCGTAGCTTAGGCCAGCATACTTGAGTCCATAAATACTCAGTTACCGCCATGGCCAGTATAGTACTTTTCATAAACAGTAGTTTTTTTTAATTCTCGTCGTAGTGTATTCTTTAACAATACAAAATATATCACAGCAAACCGTCTCAAAAATTTCTCCAAAGTTTCAACTTGGCCCTATTCAATTTTGTACCCCACATAAATTCTCCTATCCTTTCTCATCTTGTCAAACTTAAATTTCGTATTGAACATTCGAAAGCCTTACAAGATGCGAGCGTGTAATAGTTACTACAGATATATCACCTCGTAAATACTAACTGTTACATAAATCTCTTGATATTGGACAGAAATCTCATCGCAAAGTGGTAGTTGGAGAGCAGTAAGTAACCGCTACGCGATACTTAGGTGCGCTCGGGAATATCTAGGGGACATGAGTCTAATCGTTTTCTGTGGTTAGATTTATAACACGTATGGGGGTACTTGTGGGTAAAATTATCGTCGCATACCGAGTTACATAGAACAGTAGTACTAAGTCAAAAAGCTTATTGTACTTATTTTACTATAGTACCAACCTCAAATCAGACAAATATCCGGCCAATTGCGAGTCGGACTCGCGTACGAAGGGTTCCGTACCATTATCTATAAAAACGGCAAAAAACACGTTTGGGAGCCCTCCTTAAATATTAATTTTAATTTAATTCAATTAAATATTAAAATAAAATAACTGCTACTCGCTTTTGATCACGCACTGTTTGTTAACGCCATCTATTGAGTCATGAATTGAGTCTACAATGTTTAAAAACAAAAACTTGCGACTAATTTTGAAAGCTCTATCGTGTTACATAAATCAATACTATTCAATACAAAATATGTAATAGTAAAATCAATATTGTTTTCAGTGGTAATCAATTCAAAATGAATTGAAATTAAACAATTTGTAAAAGATTTATTTTAATTGTTTTGGTGAATTTTAGGTCTGTCTCCATGTAAAAACAACGGTTCATGCATTCCTCTGCTCAACGAGTATAAATGCGTGTGCTTAGGCGGCTTCCAAGGCAGGAACTGCGAGATCCAGCTGAACGTCGAGATGCTAAGTGACAGGAGCCCCGTTCAGTTTGACGGAAACAATTATTTCTCCTACAGAAGCAGAGGGGGTCGCAGGTAATTGTTTTTTCTCTTAAACCACACCGCTCGTTCATTTTCTAACCTTTTTGTTCTTAACGGGAGGTTATACCAGATTAGACAGTATTTCAATTAATTTTAAATAGTAAAATAACAATATTTGAGCCCGAAAAAATACATGTCATTGATACATCTGTGTTTGAGATAAAGCCGTGGTTTAAAACACGATAGGATAAACTTTTCTCGATAAAAAAAAAATAACGAAACAAAGCCGATTTAGAATAACGTAAAAAAACTATAACACATAAAATAACATTTAAAAAAACCCGAAAAGTTTAACAATTTAATACAAGTATATACACATCAGCTTATATCACACACACACACACACACACACACACACATCATCAGCCAATTTACGTCCACTGTTGGACAAGGCCTCCCTCATAGAGAGGGGTGTTGCCATAATCCCCACGCTTGGCAGGCGGCTTGGGGATCGCAGTACGTTCACCGTGTACTATTAGGACGCTGCTGCCCATCCTCCGGTGGTTCTGGTCGCAGTTTTAGGACATACCCGGGTCACAGCTTATATATTTATCACAATTTCATGATTGGTCCCATTGTAAATTGTTCCAATTATAAGTATGATGATCTTCTTTACGCTAAGTAAGTACCCGAGTACCACCGTTTCGTCTATACCCATGTCTATAGTGATTTCTCACGGAAATTATGACAAAACACATCGTATTATAGTTGTTTTAAAAGTTTTAATATTACGTTCAATACCTTATTGTTAGTAGGTATTTGCGTGACATTTTCTGAAATTGTATTTTGTCTTGATCGCTTTGTAAATACTCCGATTACTCGAAAAGTGGTTATTATACATAAAATATTCACCCGATAATTTTGGACAGTGATTTCAGGACTTATTGATAACAGTAAAATATCGGTATTTCATGGTGATAAATGGATACCATACAATTATTACATTTACAAGTAATTATTTACAAAAAATTAACACACATAACACTTTTTGTGTACGTACTCTTTATAATAATTTTAATTCTCCAATTAAATAAACCTAATCCACAAGTCTCAAAAAGTTAAAAACTAGACTATAATATTCATTGATTTTACAAATACATATCTAGATTTATAAGTTTAAATATATTTTAGAAATACTGACTAACAAATTTTAATTCTATAACATCATAACAATGTCTAATTGAGCTTGACACAATTGTAGTCTAAATCAATGAAATTTAAAACTATGGCAAGTAGAATTAATCTATACTAAACTCTTATTACGTGAATCTAATTTTATCGTAAACTAAATTAGACATTGTCATTATGATATAGGATTTAAATTAGCGTGTCGCTAAAATGTATCTCTACAACATATTATAAAATAATGTCGCTTTCCGCGAGTCGCTGTCTGTCTGTACCGCTCACTCCGCCTAAACCACGCAACGGATTTTGATGCGGTATTCACCATCAGTTCATACATAATGAAACTTACACCCCTACAAGCCGGGGTGGGTTGCTAGTTTAATGTAATATAAGAAACAATTTGCATTTTTAAATTTTGTACTAGACACAAACATCCATGTGTTTTGTATAATTATATTTTTTTAGTAATAAGGCTTGCATTTGCCCACCAACTCGCCTGATGTTAAGCGATGATGCAGTCTACATATCAATGGTCTATATGCGATTCCATAATAGTTACTGAAGCTTTTAATCTATTTTTGGTTCAGAATTTGACCACTGATCCGATATTCATAGTTTTAAATATCTTTGGCGAAATTAATAAAACTTCTGATATACACTTTACCGCTACTTTATGAAAGTAACTTTTTTTGTGTTTTTATTACACGGGTATTATACTCACGTAAGATTATAAATTGCAAAGCGGTCAATATGCGTGCGCGGCTTTGTCTCTTTTTGCAACCAGCCAAATCAGACGTTAGTAATTTCCGTATATTAAAAACATAATGCGTGAAAACCACGTCAGTTTCTTTAAAACTAATATTTTTTTACTAATTCCACTTCTATTTTCTAGCTTACATACTAACACAGGCGACGGTTTGGGAAATTACAGTGTAAGATAACATTCAAAGGACGCAGACACATATTTAATTTATTAACAGTAACACATCGCTGCCGATATTAGATTAGGTATGAATTTAACATAAAACCTATGTACAACTTTTAGATATACTTTCAGGTTTACATCTGCTTTGTTAATTACATTTTAACCAATTTTGCAGGTTGTAAACGCAACCAATTATGCATGTTGTAAACGCAACCAATTTTGCATGTTGTAAACGCAACCAATTTTGCATGTTGTAAACGCTTACTAAAAATGATTACTCTAGTAAATATATTCAATTTAGGGCCCATTTTTCGATCCGCAGTTAATTGGTTATATAGTTAACAAATCAATAAATTTATCTGTCCAATAAATTTTCAGGTTTTACTCTGCAGTAAACCTCTGACTATTGAAAAATTCGAAATCATGCTATCAATGGACTAAATCTTATCTGATTATTTAACTGAGGATTGATAAATCGCTCCTTATTATATTGTATCTACTTTAAAATAACAAAATTTAAAGATCTGTTTAAAATAAGTTATTATCGCAATGTTGTTGACATTTCTCATGCTCACATTCAAAACGTTTCGACGTTACATTTTTATATATTAAAAAATATATGTAATTAAGAGTTTCTGTTTTAAAACAGTTTTATTCTTAAGTATCTTTTGTGTGCCTCAAAAATACGACATAGTTTACTAACGAAGCAGATTAGTTCGTCTTAGAAAAAAATAAGACAAAGTAGGCAATTGTACTATTTAATTTATTTATTTAGTAATAGGTTTGCGTTTGACCGCTAAACTAGCCTGATGTTAAGCAATGATGCGGTCTATAATGGAGCACGAAACTGATACTACTTTTATTGTATAAAAATAGTAAGCATATTGCGTTGAACCTATAAATAAAAAGGACTGATTAAGAAGTTGTTTTTTAAAGCAAACAAAATACTAATAAATCTTAAACTCTACATTAAGATTATGTAAACATAAAACAGCTCCATTTACGCATAACCGATCCCGACAAGAAATTCACAAGAAACTCGTGTGCCACATTTAAATATGAATACCAACGCGCCAGTTCGTACCAACTTCATAATAACAATTCTACGTACATTTTGAGGTTCCTATATTACTTCGCCTCAGCTAATAGTAAACATTAGTTGGTACTTGACGTTACCCGCGCACAAATTCAGCTCGAGTCAAATAAGTTACGGGAACTTTACGAATTTACATAAACGCGTTAACGTAACTACGTGAATGGAAATACAGTTTCGAGATATCGCCATCTACTTCGAGTTGTGCTTTTATTTACTCGCAAACATTTACAGTTCGCACTGTGTGTGTGGAATACAAACTGTATTTTTACAATTATGAGGCAGTTTTATTGGATATAGCTTATTGGAAAAGTATTATAAAATGATCCTTTGGTTTTAAAGCTTAGAGTTTCAACATGCGATAGTATTTAGTTTTTATTGTACTGCTGTAAACATTAACAGTCAACACACCTATATTGGGCCAACTGCTAATCAATATAACCTTTATTAGGCACGAGTGATAGCTGTATATTTTACACCTATTACATTGAAAGCGTTTCAGAAATAAATATTTATTTTACTATGCTATCTAAGCTATAAACTTTCAACTAACATCCTTCTAACCGACTTGCTTGTATTGATGTTTTTGCATGATTTTAATATAGGTATCAAACCATACCAAGTGCGAGGCGACATTTTTGTATCTACAACCGCAATTTCCGTTCTTAAACAAATTGAAATTTGTAGGAATAGCAACGCTCGCGGTATTCGCTACGAGATAAAATTCCGTACTCTCAACGACTCTGGCCTTCTTATGTGGCGACGAAAAATTGGGATCCGGCCTCGCGATTTCATCGGCTTAGGCATAAGCGAGGGGAAGCTTCAGCTAATTTATACTGATACGGATTCTCGGGAGAGTAACTCGGTACATGAAGACTGGTTCCAAAGTATAGAGTCGAAGGTCAGGGTCGATGATGGAAGATGGCACACGGCGACTATGAGGAGGCGAAAGAGACTTGCGATGCTACAAGTGGACGATACGCCACCAGTGAGAGGGTACTCGCAATCCCTGCTGGTGCCTTCGAAAGCAAACCCCAAGCTTTGGATTGGTAAGTGTACTGACCATTTCTACACTTAAACCATAAAAAGTTAGTAAGTTTGTGATTTTAAATGTTTGTATGTAATAGGTACTCTTTCTCTACTAAACCGATTCTGAAAATTATTTCACTGGTAGAAAGCTACACTATTCTTACAGCCTTAACAAGCGGACAAATTGTCTTTCCACCGTTTTAATTCCGAGACAAACAAATAATCCATATTCTATCTTTGTGGCGTCTACGTTGCTTTCTTTTTCTTACATACCAAAATAAAAAAAATACGCAGATAATTGTAGTCCTTTCAGATTGGTTTAGTTTGTCAGAGTAAGTTTTAAATGAGTGTTTATTGAGTGGTACAACAGAAATAGATGCCATTATCCTGACTTTCATGATTTCCAAGTTTCCAGCCAAAAACTGTTAGCCGAAGCTTTAATAGCTTTCCCAAACTTTCCTCATAATACGGGTAATTACAACCATGACAGACTTCTACCAGAATCTATTTTCTTCGTATACCTATTCATAGATAATTTAATCGATAGGCTAAAACTGCTTTTGTGTTACCACAGAGAAACATAATATACACTAAACATGTATTTGCATATTTTGTCTATGTCGTTAAGTTAAGAATAAGAAATAACTCTTTATTAAAAGACCACACAAACAAGGAAAACATACAATACAGTGAAAATATTAGCTAGGTTTTTAATAGGCGGCCTTATCGCGTAAAGCAATCTCTTCCAGGCAACAATAAGAAAAAAACAACGCGTACAATTAAAATGTATATTAACTATTACTCCTTTCTGGTTCTTTAGCTTAGACAACTACTATAACGTTCTCAAAATTTATATATAAAATACTTTCTTTTAAATTTCCACTGTATATTGGCCATTTACTCTCACGTTCAGAAACCAAGCAAAAGTGATCAAAATGGTTTTCGTTTAGATTTTACAGCTTGCAGCTCTGCTTTTAGAGCTAAATACTTGGACCTAGTATAAATGATGAAGAATTTTTATCCTCATCACATACAGTCTTCTCCTAGCTGCTGGGGTATTTGCTCTCTCTCTTTCCTTTGTCATATCATCTGCGTTGTTTCTATGCTAATCACAACTGTTTTCTTAGGTGGATCACCAACCTTGCCATTGGGACTACCTCCAGCTTTATATAACGGCCTACGAGGATGTGTTGCAAGCGTCAAAGCCAACGGACGACATCTCGATTTAACGTCACCCATCCGACCCACGACTGCGATACGTCATTGCGACTAACCAGAATATGAAATAACGTAAAGCATTTACAATTTTGGTATTATTACAATATTCTAAATTC
Organism: Agriopis leucophaearia; assembly: GCA_949125355.1. Lineage (NCBI taxonomy): Eukaryota > Metazoa > Arthropoda > Insecta > Lepidoptera > Geometridae > Agriopis > Agriopis leucophaearia. The sequence goes on from OX421262.1 coordinate 11,893,844, forward strand.
AGAAATCCTAATTCAAAATAGGAGCAATCTTGAACTGCCTAGTTAGTGTAGTTGTGTTATCTGTTTGTTGTTGGGGTTGACGTTAGAATACAAAGCCTTACTTTCATATCACGTTAATTTCCTTTCTTTAATTTTAATTAGTATTTCTGAATTCAAAGTAATGTAATAACACTTTTTATAAACCACAAGGATTGTGAAAAAGTATTATTTTACCTGTTTTATAGTACCAGATAATAAATTGTACCTACCCTATACATATCTATTCCAATCAATACAATCCATATCAAACAACAAGTAAAAAAATGTGTTGCTTTTATGAACATAATTTTAGTAGCTATAGGTTTATTAGACGAATTATATCGTTTTGATATCGGTGCTCGAACATCAGTGGTAAGAATGAATTAAATTGAATTATTTGTACTAAAAAATATTATTAAAAAAACTCATTGATATTTTGTTGTTATCCTTAGTAGATATATTATATATAGACCTAGATTAATAGTTCTATATAACATAATAATGATTAAGATGCTGAATGTACGTTAGTAAATAATAATTGTTATTACAAACGTTCGAGAAACTGAGTAAAATTCGGTAGACTTTTTTGGAACATTCCAGTTTTCAATTTACTACTTACAGAGTTTTTAACTTGTTTTTGTTATTCTTCAACAGTAATGTAACATTCCTTTGATGACTTAATAGTTATAAATAATGAGCCTGAATATAGAAGCCACCAAACTAACATATTCAAAATGTTTTCAACGCGTTACTAATGCAGTGTTCAGACTTAGCGAACTATCGCGAATGAACACTACGAAATGAGTTTCACATAAACTCATTTCACGTTTCACGTGTCAGCAAAACCAAGCACACGCAAATTAGGAATTTTCTTGCATATGCCAGCAATTGGCGAATATTAGTATACACGAGCCAGAAAACGCGATGGCGAACGTGGTGTGGACGACAACAGCGATGGCGATCGAGGGTGCAATATCTACGTGCAATGTATGTCTAGGGTGTCTAGCGGTTCATTTGTCTACGTTCATCTACGTTTTGCTAAGTCTGTACACTGCATAAAATATTTAAATGTGTGGCTTCAGATTCGGCCACAGTGCCATAGTATTTGTACAGTAGACTTTAGGAACTCCTTAATTGTAAACTCGCTTCAATAAGATTTAATATATTATTTAAGATTTATTTCTGAACAACATGTACTAAGTAACCTTTTCTATGACTAACTTTTCATAAGAGCCTATGGTGTGTATTCTATCTCGCTCGCGCAATTCAACATTTTTGTAGATATAAATTAACTTAATTTACTTCTGTAAAATCTAAGCTGTACGATTAAAGAAAATAACATTATAAATGTTTAGTAAAAAAATGGGGATGGGGAAGAAAGGTTCTTGAGTGGAGACCGCAAACCGGAAGACGCAGCGTAGGTAGGCCTCCCACTAGATGGACCGACGACATTGTGAGAGTCGCGGGCATCCAGTGGATGCAGATGGCAGAATGTCGTTCAGTGTGGAGGGTAAAAGGGGGAGGCCTATGTTCAGCAGTGGACGTCTTCTGGCTGATGATGATGAGTAAAAAAATAATTGGATTCATACACGTTTTAAACCATAAAATTGAATGAAACCCGGTCAGGTGTGAGTCGGGCTCATTGCTTGCGGGTTTGGTACCACCACATACATTTTATTGTTAACAGCTGCTAAACTACACGTACAAGTACAAAAAAGTAGTGCAAAAAAGACAAAATCTCACCCAGATGGTCACCCATCCAAGAACCCACTACGCCCGACGTTGCTTAACTTGGTGGTGAACAGAAATTTATCACCGACTCGCACTTAGGGTAGTATTTATTGTTTTTTGTTTTACTCACAGTATGTACTATAATCATGCCAAGTTTGACGCTTTCATGTATTTCTGTTTTTACACTTACAAATAAAAGAAACGATTAAAAAAACGTTTGTACGTTTGTATGGGGGAGGGTATGGGGTATTTATATGTTTCCATACAAACATATAGTTTTTACTTTTTGACTTTATTATTATTTCTAATTAATCCGCCGTAACATATTCTGGGAAAATGACAACTGGCTATCTGTTACAGTTCGAAAGACAGCCGTTAAAAGGTTGGACAGACAGACAGACACACATACAGCATAGGCTTTATATAATAGGGTCTCGTTTACAACCTTTGTTCCCTTTGGGTACGGAACCCTAAAAAGTACTAGAATTGATATTTGAGTATGAAAACGTGTGTGAATTTAAATAAAAATTTTACTAAACATTTGTAGTATTTTGTTTACGCGGCCGAGATAGAGGACACACGGCATATTGGTTTTTAATACCATAAAACGCTTCTTGGAAACGAAGCCGTATAAATAGTTTCAGTCACAATTTAAATCTTTTCATGTACCTTAATAGTAATAAAATTCTACTAAGTTTATTTATATTCACTACTCCGTAAGGTTCGTTTGCCAAGTCTTGTTTTGTTCCACTTGCCAAGATATTTTTTGTGATGCCATACTAATTTAAGTTCCACGCGTTTTAAATAAGTACTTAAATAGTTATAGCATTTTTTACTACTCGGGCTAAATCTTGAGATTATTAATTTACAGTTTGAACTACTTTATTATTAGCATTTAATACATTGTGTAATATATGTATATAATTGATTAGATATAGATTTTTTTACGAGCCACTTTACTGATTTTAAAAATACTGTTCAATCTTGTTTTTCTATAATATTATGAAAGTTATGTATAGTCTTTTCAGTGCAGATACGAAAAATGCTTTAAAAGAAAATGTCATGTTGTGTATGACATAATATAACAAACAAGCACTGACAGTTTATGACAAAAATCTTAAAATTTCATTTCAATTTTTCACTGTCATTATTTAGCTTATAAGTTGGAAAACTACTAAAAGCTACACAAATAGAAAGTTAATGATTTGGAAATACAAAGAAATATGAATGTTAAGTCAGTTGGTAGCTAAGTTATTCTAACTATACGTATTAAATTAAATAAAAATGTATTTCTAAGTCTGTGAATTTTTTCTAAATAACTATGTAATGTTATGATAAAATATCCATTAACTCTAGCGTAGAACGAATTACCCGAGGTAAAAGTTTATGTAAAATTAATCAGTTCAATAATTTTTTAATATTACTAATGCGGAATTCGAACGCTTAATTGTTTTTTCTACTTTCGTCTAGCGGAATTTGTAAAGAATATGACTAATTAAAATAAACAATGACAATATTAAAAATTATGTATCAAAAAAAGGCGTTTAGAATTACTTTCTACGTGTTAGACATGCTTCGTGAATTACGGAACATAATCAGTACATTTTTTAGATAAATGAGTTTCGATGATACTTTTCCGCCGTTTATTCGGGAATATTTTTGTAGGGAAATAGCAAATCCAATCCTTAGATGTATTTATGTTATGCTTATGGAAACTTCAATAATGCTAAGCATTTTGTACTAAAGGTTTTCTTGTTTCCCGATTGATAAACGGCGTAAGAGTGAGCAGCAATAATTCTAACTTTTAGATACATTATCTATTGTATCACTGGTTCTTACATATCTTCCAGTCCAATTTGTTACGCAGTGTGTGTTCGATGTAACTATCTTAGTTAATAAAAAACGATTAAATAAAATGAGACTGCAATCACATTGTTTATTCTCTTATACCTACAGTACCTTTCATACTATACAATACAATGACACATTATGGACACAACAGAAAGGACATTTACAAGTAGAATACACTAAACAGGCGTTCTTTTCGCAAATATCGATGTCTTCCAGATAACCTACCTACTTTTCTGAAATAATAAACGTATAAACTAAGTACCGTTATCTTAGTTTATGGAATAAGAGTAGTGCAAAAAGCACTTGCAAAATAGTGTTTTAAGAGTTGGTAGAGTGAGTGGGTGGGTGTTGTGTAGACCATACAATACAATATTACTATACTTAGTCCAATTTCAAATCTGACAGCTGCAATAAAATTGTGAAAATCTAAATAAAACAAATCTATTTAATCTTGTACTATGATATACTGGACCAGTCACAATTTTACGTTCATAACCCACCCAGTCAACATTTTCTGCCAAAAAACGTCATATATGACGTGATTTTTAGGGCGTTTTTTCAAATTGACGTCTTGTGAAAGAAAATGACGTCAAAAATCACGTTGTTTTATGTTATTTGACAACACTTGCTTAAAAATGACGTCACATACCACGTCGAAACGAGGTGAACATGTGAAGCATGAAGTCTGGAGTGACGTGATTCAACGTCTAAAATTCCCAAAATTCACGTCAATAATGACGTAACCTTGCTGATGGGGCAAGCATAAGTGGTCATAATTTACAATTTTAATTCAAATTTTTACAAGCTACTGTCAGAGCCAAAAAATCATGGACTGGCATCGAGATACAATATACCCATAGAGTCACAATATTGCCAAAAATGTCTGAACTAAAACTCGGCGCACGCTACGCATCGCGCTGACTTTTGGTTAGTTGGAAGGCAACTGCGATTCGACTACATTGTCGCGCGATGCCAGAGCTACGATGCCCTAGCGGACAAGCGACGTTGAACACTATACAAGCAACATAACGTCTAAATTGAAGTAAATGTGGCATTGTGAACTATACAGTTGATGTCTAGGTATGTAAGACCATAGATTTACATTTTACAAAAACACTTTAGGTGTATAACGAACCTCCGCCGTTTTTTGACTGTTTCTAGTTAGAGACTTCGACCAAAATAAAATGAATGGACGGGCCCTAACCATTGAACTTGATCAGTAAAAACGAGTCAAAACCGTCGGACATATACTTCAACACCTAATTATAAAAATGTACAGTATATTTGTTACAAAAATAGATATCGGTTTTATTTGTGTATTTACACTTCAGTAAAGAATACGAATTCATAATGTTGTCAGATGTTTCGTTATCGCGTAACAATAGACTCGTGTTTCACTTCCTACGGCTAGAGACCGACTGAAACGAAGTGAGCGCTGGCGCTCATTTTGTAATCTTCAAAAATGCGCTTCTACTGGGCCCGTCCATTCATTTTATTTTGGTCGAAGGTTAGAGATTGTGACTTTGAATCTCGGTGTGAACTGGGTATAAATTTATGTTCCAGTTGAGGTCTTTTACTGAGTATAAGAATTTTTATGAGTATAATATGCCATGCATATTTCCTACCAAACAAATTCGGATTCCTGTCAAAAGAAATTCAACAGCAATTTTCTCCGGCATTAAGTAAATGAACTACATTCATGATTTATCAACACCGAGACTGACTGACCGACCGAGGCTTTGAAGGAATAATAAACTTTATTTAAAGACAACTTAGAACCCTAAATCCAACATGCTTTTAGTCTTAAGACCTGATTAAGCACAGGCTATACTCATAAAACCTTCTAAAGACGTGTCTTATCAACTTTTTGATCAGAAATTTATGGATAGTAAATTAACAAACTGTTTAGCGGACCGTGCCCTTGTAGTCAACTAAATACTTTCACGATTTAGGACTAAGTCACAATAAGTCATCCAAAGTCAGCCGTGTTGTTTTTCTTGTAGTTCTCAATTTATTTATAACGCAAAGGAATTAACTTCGTTGACTCATGGATATTTGTACGAATGAGTCTAGAGGTGCCGCAAATATTACAAACGAGCTTGTAACACGAAAGCTTTCAATTTAATGATCGTGTAAACAATTGTGGTACTAACTTTAGCTCAATATATCAATGTTTGATAGCCATTCCTTGATTAGTTGTTCTAGTCCAATCTTTCAAAGTGTGCTTCGCCAAGCCATGGGGGTAAGCAAGGGCTTCGCCGTTATCAGTTGGTCAATAATGAAAAACAACTTCATCCCTCTTATTAAATGGAAATAATTTTATTAACTTACAGTGAAATCATGCACCTACCTACCTATATTCCAACCTATTTTTTTGTAGAATGTTTCATTAAATGATGAAGATATAACCATGATTGGCTTATTGTAGGACTCTGTAAAATATTTTGGTGTGTCAAAAGGGTTCCATCATCAAAAACGTCTAGTCATTAATATATTTATCACGTGTTGTATCAGGTGAGTAAAAACCTTCGCAGCTGAAAAGTATTGCTAATTGACAGAAACACTGTGCATACCTACCTACTCCAATGCATAATATGAAAACACCTTTAAACCCGATACAGACGTAGCTATAATATATATTGATATAAATCAAATTTATATAAGCAGCTATAATATATATTATACCACTCTTAATGACAATGTTCAGTTTTTGGCCAAAGTAAGAGCCAGCATTCTGGCTGGTCACTAATCGTCTCCACAATTTTGTGATCTTTATTGTATCCCTCAATTCATATAAGTTACATTTCAAATTACCTACACCAAACTTCCAACCTTACATAATGATACTTAATTCAGTTACTCCTTAATTTTTACCTATAACTCCCCACGGATAGATGACATCACATAAAAAAACCTTACACAGATTGATATATTTATTTATTTATTTATTTATTTAAGGACAAATGCTTACTGCGCTAACAGCGAAGCCAACACGCACAGCAAGCACATGCTTACAGTTGATCTATCTCTAATCTCAACTAGGTAGGTTGAATTATGGTGTTGAAAATATCCTCTCATTCTTTGCATAAGCTATAAATCACGCGAGCCACCGGATTCCCCCGAGGCATTATAAAGGGGGAAAATAAGCAATAGGTAGATATTAACCAAAAAGTGAAACGCTCGGGATTTCATGAAAAGGAAAACGGGCCCGTAAAAACTGGTTACCTACCTTCTTTTTCATTCTCTTTATCTTATTATGACAAACGTCTTAGACGAGTTCTACCTTAGCTTTTGCAGCTGATATTCTGAAGAAAGTTATCTAAACAGTTCTCAGGAGAATATAAAATAGTTTTAAAAACAGAATAAAGATCTCGAAAAATCTCATCTAAATTCTAATTCGTCACATTTTCTTTCAGAAGTGCTTTACGTCCCTAGGTAGTTTCTTTCACAGTCGACGTAACTATTCCCTGAAGTTTCGAAGTTAAGGTTAAAAGTATGGCCAAATAAAAAAATAAAAGGTAACGAAATGGGGTCGTAAAGCCGTCGCGTGTGGCGCAAGCGTTTTATCACTTTATTAAATGTTCGAGTTGTATTGCAGCAGTTAGGTGTAAGAAGTTCATTATACGGTACAATTGTTCCATTGCATGGTGAGGAGCCATAATCACAGTTTTACACCACTCAGTCCGTTTCAACATCTTCGTTGCGATAAATTAACTTTTTCAACAACTTCATTTTCATCCATGTTGTTGGTAAGTACATAAGAACGGCGACTTATGTGTTCATTTAGTTAAGAGGTGGGGTGCCTGCCTAGATTTTAGTAAAATGTAGTTATATTTGTAACTTTTGTATTCACATTAAAATATTCGTTTAATTACATAATATTAAAATTTCTCTCAAGTTTGGACTAGGTAGGTAGGTAGTGGTATTTTTTCAAAATCTTGCCAGTTCATGTCAGTTGTGATGATTGGTAATTTTATAAAATAGAAACCCCTGCAAAGATGATCACAGCAAAATAGTCTAGTTCGCGTGATGACAATTCTGGAACACCTATCATTTTACCCGATCCAAACACAGAACAAAACGTAGGTAACCTTTGTATGGCACACGATCATGCGCGTATTTTTCTTTCAATCGGACATAAATAAGGCTAAGGTAGACACAGACAGAGTACACAATAGATGGAAGAAATAGTTCGACACTTACTCGATATTGACAATATTCGATTTTCGAGTGTTCGCAATGTTGTTGCAACTTGTTCGAAGAATGTACAGTGAAATCCGTTTATAATGACATAGCAGGGAAATTACAAACACGTCATACTAAGCGGACGTCATACAATCCATTTTGTAGAAAATAAACTAGTTTTTGAAAATCATTGAGATTGTCGAATGACCAACTCCAAAATCCTTTGCTAGAGATGAGTTGGCTTCTCCATTTTCTAATCTGCATATTATTGCACTTTTCAATCGTAAATTAGTTTTGACGAGGTTGAGATGTTTTTTTTTCACAAATCACTAACGAACAATTCGTGACCTTCAATTAACCACTGAGACTCGAAACAAAGCCATACACGCGTCGAACGTCGGGGAGCGTCGGGTATTTCGTGACTCTACCGAACACTGCCGAAAGTGTTAGGAATCATGTCGGTCACTATAACAGGACGCAATTTATTAAAGACTAGCTGCGCCCCGCGGTTTCGCGTGGAGATTACAATCGGTGATGATGATGAGTAAAAGTAACCTATGTGTTACGTTACTTTTCATCATGACCTATGTGTGTCCAGGACAATATTCCAAATTTTATCCAAATCCATCCAGCCGTTTCTGCGTGATTGAGTAACAAACATCTATACATCCATCCATACATCCATCAAAACTTTCACATATATGATATTAGTGTAATTAATATAATATTAGTGTGATGGGTCACAATAAGCGACATGTCTATTAAGCGAAGTCATTATAATAATATCCGCATCAGTTATAAATAATTTTATATGAAAACCAAACTTTGCTACTACTACTACGCGTTAATTACTTCATAATAAGCGGTTGGTCAATATAGGCGGAGTCATAATAAAATAAATAAATATCTGGGACATTATAAACGGATTATGGATGGATATGATTACGGACGGCTATGGCTATGGCTATGGCTATGTCTATGGCTATGGCAATGGCTGGGGCTGTGGCTGTGGCTGTGGCGGTGGCTGTGGATGTGGATGTGACTGTGACTGTGACCAGGACTAGATCCACGACCATGACCAAGACCTACGACTATGACTATGACTATGACTAGAAATGAAGTAGAAAACTTACACGTTAATCACCTATGACATAAGAATATAAATTATTATGCACTTTCGATGCCATCGCTCAACAACGGGGAAAGAAAATAAATTAGGGAAATTGGTGACGTAATGGAGAAAACTGGTATGTTCAAGAACCTCAAAAAGTTTAATGACATGACATTCACCAACATGCGCTGGGTCAGCATGGTCGATTAGGGCCCATCATCTCTCTCTCTCTCTCTCTCTCTGTCTGAAGAAAGGCCTGTGTCCCAGCATTAGGAACACAATAGGTTGAAAATGATCTTGATGTATAGTTGGTTGATAATCATGATATAGCATAATATTATACACGTCTTAAACTTTACAGATCACACTCATTGCTGTAACAACTTTAAATGTCGTTTTTATTGACCTTGACAAACCTTAAAACAAGTGGTGGTGTAATAACATACCTGCCGTCTGGCATTGGAACTGGCTCCCATATGAGGCTGCCAGAACATACCTTTAGGTTGTTGGCCACAGATTTTATATTCACTCTCTTCGAAATTCGAATTGAATTTACCTTATGTTTTATCTTTCGAATAACTCGGTAAGTAGTTGTTCTTTTGGTACCACCTTCCATCTCTAAGGTGAACATGGTATACAGATTCGTGCCGTCTCCAGGGATTTGTATCTCCTCCCCCCGCAGAACGCGACGTGTTGTGAATAAACTCAGGACACGCGACACCGTCTTGTACACTGAAAGAAATTGGATCGTTTAAATAAACAGCCTGACAGGTGCTGTATTCAGAATTTGATTTAAGATGGTAATGCTGTTGTGTTGCTAGTGAAGGATGAACCAGCCAAGCCAACCACAACAAGCCAGTAACTTTTACTATTGGGCCAACCTTGAAATCACGAAGTAGAAAAAAACAGCTATTCTATAGATACATTTTGTCGAGTGGTTTTTTTTTATGATACTCAGTGACAAGGTGAGCGAAGTCGCTCGCCTGATGGCTCATCACGCTTGCCAACGCCATTTAGAATTTTAACTTCAACAGTTCAAAACCCTGGATGGCAATGCACTGCGCTCGTCACCCCGAGATATAAGACGTCAAATCTCTGTGTGCCCTGTAATTTCGCTGGAAACATTGCCCTTCAATCCGGAACACAGTAGTGTTTCCACACTACTACTTGGCGGTTGAGTAACTGGCAAAGGTGTGGTACTTCCCAAGGTGGACCCCTGCAAGAATCCTACCGTAATGACCGTTTTCTATGCCATACACATTTTCATAGTACCCACCGGTACTATAAATCTTTTTTGGTTTGGAACACCCTTTCCGCTTAACCCAGTAGAGATTTCATTTCGAATATCTCAAAGTGACAAACACTACATTCACGCGCAGGATTTTGAACTATTAGAATTTAACATTCTGGGGCCACCCACCAGTTCACCAGTTCATAGCCATATGAATTGGTATTTACGGGTGAATAGGCTTATCATCAGCCGAGCGACTCGCTCGTTTTGTCGCTATATGTGTAAAGAAAAACGAAACTTACATTTATTCTATTTTGGCATTTACTTTAATTGAATCACTCTTAGAAGTGAAGCGGTCTCCAGAAGATTTTTTTAATTCACGTCGACATTTAAACCACCAACCAACAAACCGTATCAACCTTATAATAAAAACCTAGCAAAACACATTACGTGAGACAAATGACCTCAGAAAATAACCTTCCGCGGTGTTTCCGAGAAAATACACCATGGGGTTCTTCAAAAGGCGAGTTAATAGAGTCTTAGAGGAGACGTATTTGTGATGCCTATAGTGTTATAAGTATCCATAAGCGACGGTAACTGCTTACAATTAGGCGGCCCGTCTGCTTCTTTGCCACCTATGGGATAAAAAAAAAATTTTGACTTGATAGAAAATGTGGAGTTACAAACGGTTGAATCGAGATATAAAACAAGATTATACTCATGATACAGGTTTAGTTTAATTTTAAAACGGGAGTTACAAGTTCAGTTAGATCCACAATTGTTCGAAGTCAGCTTGCAACTGCATTCGCAATGGTGTGATGTATGCTAATGCACACTACTTCAGTTGTAAAAGTTCCATTAGGCCAACGCATTTTTTGGGTTCCTTACCCAAAAGGTGTAAACGGGACCCTACGCCTGATTACCTACTAAGCCTACGCTGTCTGTCTGTCTGTCCTACCTTTAACGGCTGTATCTTTGGAACCGTAATAGACAGTTGACAGGCAAAAAGTAAAAACTAAACGGTTACCCCACATGACAAATGTTTTTGTAAACGTATTTGTGTATTTGCTCTAATGTAAAAACGGTAACGCGTACATGTACAAGCGTCAAACTTGACATGATTATAATATAGTACGCATTCTAAATTAAAACAATTAATAAATAATCGCCAAATGCTATTCGGTTACAAATTTCTGTTCACTTGCGCTGTCGGTACTTGTCGGCCCGGGCACCATGTTGTCTTTTAGGACTACTTGTTGTATTTTGTGTTGGTATGGAATCCTCAGTGCTCGAGCCCCAATCACACTAACGTTTGACTGCTACCTCGGAACGAATGATGCAGTCTACGATGGAGCACGCTTACGTAGAAGAAACTGATTCACTTGCGACATGTCACTCAAATTAAGTCGATAACGTACGCCAATGAAAATCACGTGTGTATACTTGTGATTGATGGTGATCAAGAATACATACTGGACGGATTCTCTACTTGTAACTTTATTTTAATAAACACATAAAAGCCATTGCATTGAACCCAAAAGCTAATACACTGTTAGTAATTATATCGCTACAGTGATCCGTACTCCGTGACTACAATAAATCGTTTAATTCCACCCTGGTGACTCCGCCGATTGCGAGAGGCCGAGCGCCATTGCAATTTACTACGAGTCCCATCGTGTCGATACCTGTTCCAATTGTTGGGCTATTTCAATGGACTTAATAGTCACCCCGTCTTCGCTTAAATAAACTTCCGTGGTAGAAGTTTAATCACACTTGATTCTCTTTGATAGTTTGGCTCGTTACCTTACTTCAGAGCAAAACAGCTTAGGTGACGCAAATGTTCACCAAAGATATTGGCTGGGCGAAACGCAGGCCTTGAGGCTACGGGGGAACTGATCGGTGTCTGTGTATATGTTTGTTTGTATATTACTTTGATGATAACTTGTGACTGCTTACCTTGAAGCAGCCCGTCTGTTTCTTTTCCACTAATTGCATAGAAAACAGAGCGCGCTTGACTAGAACATCGAGAGAATAAAACCCAGAATCTATGACTTATTATACAGAGGTAAACCTGTGACTTCTTACCCGGCTATATCGCGGTATATCATCAGGCCACAGCGGAATTAATTTTGATCGGAACATAGTATGTAGTTAACATAATGCTATCTTGAACAACGAAAAAAAAGATTATTTGTTACAAAAAAAAAAAACACTAAATGACAGCACCTTGGTAAAAAAGTCGCAAATCAGCCCCAACTCAGCACAATACCTACTAACTTACGAGTAATGCTCTTAACCATATCTGGTCTTCCGCTATAAATATGGTTAAAAAAGCTAACTAGCTGAAATTTTTTGTAATGAAATATTAATCTCATATTTTATTGATATGTCATATTATTGACTTCACGTAGATATGTATGTGGCTTCAAGTCTGATGTAACTGTTGGCGTCCCAGTTCCGGATCAGGCTGGTGACCGAGACTGTCGCACTAACGTGAATAGTTTAGCGTATCAGTCTATCTTTGTCACTAGGAATATTCGATATTCGAAAATAACCTGCTCTAATCCGACAGTAAACTAACTGAGCTGAAGTTTCGGGATTAAAATATTTTAACATCATTTTGTCTTTTCCTGTTTTTAACCGACTCCAAAAAAAGGAGGAAAGTTCTCGATATGACAAGTATTTTTAAATGTTTTCAGAATAAAACGCGTAACATTTTGGAAAATGTGACTTTAATAATTATCTGAACAAGTAATCGATTGAATTCCACTTAAGTTTTGTAACTGGGTTTCAAATCTACACATTGAAAAATGCTCTTGGTGCTTAAATTATGAAGTAGAAACAGTCACGTCCGCCGAATTCAAAACAGACGGAATAATTTATTGTCACGTGACAAACGCCACCGATGGGTTTTTGGGACTATTAATAACGAAACTGACCGTTGCTTGCTTTGAGCTGTCCGTAACGGGTCCCATAATTACATTTGGTTTGGTAGAGTCACTGAAATAGTGTTCTATGAGCTATATTGAATTTTCGAAATCCATATTACTTTACTAGTTAGTTGCCGTGAACTATTAACTTACGTTACGATCCCTATATCTTCGCAATTCCTTTACCAATTCTGCTCAAATAAGGAACATATATATGCTTGTTTGGATGATCAAGCCACTACTACTATCAGACTACTACAAAATGAATACACTAGAACATGGGTTCTTCAAAAAGCAAGTTAATGTATTCTTAAAGGGTCAGCAACGTAGTTGTGATGCCTCTGGTGTTACAAGTGTCCATAGGCGACAGTGACTGCTAACCATCAGGCAGCCTGTTTGCTTGTTTGACACCTATGGCATAAAAAAACTACTAGCAGCAGCGTACCCAGAATGCTACTTACCACGTGGAATAGCAATGGGTTAACCCAGATAATCGGGATATCCCTAGTGAATCGGTTTCTTCTAAGCAAGCGTGATCCATCGTAGGCCGCATCATCGCTTAACATCAGGCGAGTTGGCGGCCAAGCGCAAACATATATTACAAAAAAAAAACGCATTTGATCACGCTTCATAATATAAACCAGACTGACTGAGTACCTATCTTAGCTGTGATAATATTACACCTATGATTAAAATGCATCTAAATTTTGTAATCGAACTTTGTATTGGAAATACTCGAAATCCGCATGAAAATTGAGTTCAATGATAAATTTAAAAAAGCTTAAATAAAGCTTTAACTATTATGTGATGGTTGTACTACGACTGGTTGTACTACCCATAACTCTCGCATAATATTAGGATACTGAAAGTTTGTGTGTGCGTAGCTCAACAACATCTGTATAATAGTTTTATACATTCTATAATTGTATTTTATATTAAACAATGCCTATTGGTGCTGGCTTCGGCCCACTAAAAATACGTCTAAAAAGTCCGGGCTAGTATTCTAGAGCCAAGAATGAAAATAATTGAAAAAACACACTTACCAACACGCCCTTGGAAAACACTGCTTTTTGCAATACAGTTTCCAACTAACGCAATATGTAGAGCTAGGCTATAGCTAGGATAGCTAGGATGTTTCGTATCGATATCTTTTTTTTTAATGTTATAGTTGGAAAACAAACTAACAAGCTGCCTGATGGTTAGCGTTCACCGTTGCTTATGGATACCGATAACGCCATTAAAAATATGTTTCCGACCTTTATAGACTCTATTAACAGCCCTTTTGAAGAACTCCATGTTATAGTTACTCGAAAATTGCGCAGGATATTTCCACCTCACACCAGATATTCCAGATGCGAGGCAAAAAAAAAGCGTAAAATGCACAGTGTGTAATTTTTACAGATCTGTGATATGTAAATGAGCTTTCAGGGCGTGGGGGCTAGTGAAATGATAAAATTACAACGCCGGCATCAGATTGAATAGATCTTCGTAACACTCCCCGTTTTAAATGCGATAAAAGATACACAGAAACCCAACGCCACTACGCACGCTGAGTGATTGCGCGCACTCTAGGCATTCGGTGAGCTTGGGGATTGTCGACAATTCTGACAGCTCTACGCTGTATGCATCAAACTCAAGAAGCTCAATCTGATACTTTGGTGCTCTGTTCCAAAGATTGGAGCAATACTCCTTATTTCTTTTTTTATTTCCCAGTTTTTGATTGCAATAAATTAATATGCTTGTGTTTATGTTTGTATGTTTGCTCGCACTCAACTCCGTAACGGCTGAAAAGATTTGAATAAAATTTGGTATGGAGGTTGCTTATGCCCTGAATTAACAGCTACTTTTGTCTAGTAAAGTTCGTGTTTTTTTTGTGTGTAAATCCACGGGGCGCTGCTAGCTTATAATATGATTCGCATGTCTCTGGACATGACTGCCTTAGTGGCTCAGTTGGTAGTGAAACTACCTTCTGTGCTTGGGGGCGTGGGTTCGATTCCCATCTAGGACAAACATTAATGTGATGAACATTTGTGTTTGTTCTATATCTGGGTGTTATAATCCATTTAAGTAAGTATTGAAAAAAAAAGTACGTATATCAGTCTCTGGCAGCCATATTACAAGCTTTGCTTAGTTTGGGGTCAGATGACCGTGCGTGCAATAATGTCCCAGATATTTATTTTATTATTTATATAAGTAGTAACCTCTGATGCGTCATCATTTTCAATAAGAAAATCTGCAATCTCTTTCAAAGTTTGTGCAAAACTTTGGCTATCATAAGTTTAATGCATAACCTAATACGAGATGCAACCTCTGCTCTGCAGTTATATATTAATAGGCTAGGTATATACCAAAGTGTAGTTTCACAGCCAAAACTGGCATCTTAGTTCCTTGTGTCTCAAAACTTGGACTTAGTCGTATTTAACTTCGGTGAACACAGCTTGTGTTGCAGCCACATACCAGCAAATTTTGACACCGTGTATGTGTTTATATACGAATTTCATTATAGCTGGGGCATTTACTTGGGTGGAGAATGGTATATTTCGGTGCAGTTGCGTATATACCTATAAGGTTTGGAATTTAACCTTGAACTTAATTTGTACAATCTTTTGCAAAAACCTCTTTTTAAATTAAGAAAATTTATATTTTGAATAGAACTGTCACTTTTCAGGTTGACACTGGTAAGTGGCAAAGCCGCCTCCAACCTCCCTTCTCTTTCCCGGCGTGATGATTATGTTGGTGAGGTGAACTTCCACTTCGAGTGAAAACGCGCATAACCGGTGAGCAGTCGCTGCAGGTTATGAGGTGGTAGTCCGAGTCTTCTGTCGAAGAGTTGTGGACCACATTGGGCCTCCGCTATAACAACTGGGGCAATGGACTAACAAATTTAGTGTTTAAGTTGGACCATCATACCATACTAAGGGCAGTGTAGCAACTTATTTTGTTTTGTATTGTTCCAAAGTTTTTATTTTATTTGAAAATCATACATTTATATCTGGAGAAATATTTCGCACTATTATTATCTATATAGCCCATAACCTCTATGGGGCGTAACATAAAGGTGTTGTAATTGATATATTCATAAAATCAAACTTGTTAAACAAAAGTTTGCAAAATAAAAACAAGTGTCTTTGTAAAAAAAATACCATCACGTGATCTACTGTGTATGAAACAATTTTTTTCTTGACATTTTGTTCACTTTGATGTTAGTAGATAAAAAACTTCAAGTACCATAGCTTCGATATTTAATTACAATAAAATACAATTTCGTTAGAGCGAATGAGAGCGAAACAAGGCATAAAGCCTTGTATTGCTGGTGCCATATTTTTAGGCGGCAACAGTGCATAATCTACAGAAATATATGATTGAAGATTACTAGACTTTTCTGTTACACGTTGTATAGACATGTCCTTAAACTAATAAGCATTCACCATCATTCTGTATAGTGGATTTCCTATATCCAAACATCCGAACACAATACAGCGAAACTTTAATTTACTTTGTCTTATCTAACTGTGTAGTTTGAACGAGTTTTATTGTTCTCTCTATCTGGGTATAAAATCAGGTAGTTAAAGTTCTTCCGTTATTGGGACAAAGGAACACAGATAGGATGCTAATGTTATTTCTTGAGATTTTATCGCGTTTAATAGTGCAGCAAAGCAAAGATAACGATTACGTAACATCGTAGACTTTGTCAGTTTTTAGGGTTCCGAACCCTAATGGTGTTAACGGGACCCTATTACCAAGCCTACGCTGTCTGTCTGTCCGTCTATCTGTCTGTCTGTCTGTTCGTCAGTCTGTTCTACGTTATAACGGCTGTATCTTCCGAACAGTAATAGGTCAGTTACAATTTTCACAGATTATGCAATGTTACGGCGGATTAGGTACTAAGAATTAATAAAAAAGTGAAGTAAAAACTAAAGGGGGATCCCCATACAAAAAAAAAACCTTTTATAATTTGTGTAGAATTGTTTTGAAACTTTGTAAGTATAAATGTAATTTGGATGACAATACAATAATTTAGCACTATCCAATTGACCCGATGATGAAGCCAGGGTAGTAAAACCCTTTTTAACCGACTTCAAAAAAGAAGGGGTTCTCAATTTGGTTGTTTTTTATGTTTTTAGGTACCTCGGAACTCCATCATTTATGAACCGATTTAAAAATCTTTTATTATTATTGAAAGGATAAAGAAATTTCATCAAAATCGGTTCAATAGTTTGGCTTTAAAATCGTAATGGCTGGAAATTTTTGTTACTTTGATGACAATATTATGACATGCAAGGAACCGAAATTGCATATTTTAAAAATTTTGTGTGTCGCTTTTTAAATAATAACTATAGGTATAACTACTAGTTATCCCATAGAATTTTGGGCTCAGAGCGTATTTTTATATATATTTTAATTAAAACAACAATTTCCATAACCTTGTCAAATTCTAATTCATCTAATAAGAATATTTAGTACTTTAAAGGCATAAAAAGAAGATTTTTCCAGTCATTAACTGTCGAAAATTAGGTCGTACTTACGAGGGCTAGGCACGAAACTACCGTTTAATACCTCTAAACATGCAATTTTTCAATCATTACAAACGCTAGCGCTTTCTCTAATAAATACACCTTCGAGGGAATGCTTACGTAAATTGCTGTATTCGTGTTAGATTTTCTTTTATGAGTGATTTTAGTTGTTTTTTTATTAAGCGTATGATTATTTTATCGTGGTTTGTATAATAAAATTTTGATTTGACTGCGTTTATTAGTTTTAAGTATCACACAGGACTTTTAAAATTATTTTTTTAACGGATTTAAGTACATTCAATAATTTTATATCTTTAAAAATGATTAAATACGCGAGCAAGATTCATGACGGAGTTACAATTGGCTCTTGAACAAAACTACTGGCATCAACACAGTTCCAGACTAGTCCGGGAGAGACAACTCTTTTTGTAAATATATATTTTAAAGCTAAGTTGTTTGTATTCCGTAAATAAATAAATAATTATTTGTATAGTTGCACAACGTAAATCTTCTTCGTCATTTTAATTGCACGGAAAACAAAGCACAGCGGGTATTCTGTGCAGACGTGGAAATAAGCACGGAGGGTTTCATTTATTTGTTCTGGCTCTACCACCCGCATGCCGATCACAAACGAAATTATAGAGTTATCTTCAGTGACGCCAGCTTTTTAAATAATGAACTGACAAAAAAATTACTAAATTATACCAATTACTAGACAAGGCTAAAACGATATTGTCAAAGGTTAAATACGAAACTTTTATTGCCTCAGTGCTAAACAACATTAAATTAAAATCTTATTAGATGAATACATCATCAAAGTAGAAAGCAAATATTAATGACAAAGAAAGTAATATTGAACACTAGTTTCACCCCATAGTTTGACCTACTATCCGACAGGAAACATGAACAAAAAAGTGTTTGAAAAATAACAAAAAAGTTACAAGTCAGTATGAAATTTTACTAAAATCCAGTTGTTACGAATTTGAGTGCTATAGTCCTTTAAATGTAGCTTGATTGAAACGACAGCTGACGACATTTCAGGGCATGTCTTTGTAATAAATAACGTCTGGCGAATTGCACTTACTTGTAACACAAAGATCACTGGTTTTCTGCGTCTTAAACTATTATGAACTACAAGTGCTGTACATATAAAAAGTAAAAGTATATTTGAATTTTAAAACGGAACTGCATTTAGTGTGGATTATCACAATACAATAGCCATAATTGATAATATAAAAAAGTGCCGGTTTGTTCTGTTATTAGCAAAAATCAATGTAACTTATAGAATTAGCTTTAGGGGCATAAATAGATACATCGAATATCGCAACAAATAAAAATCACTTATAACTGGTCCAGAGTTATTTACACTGAAAATAAAAAAGTGCCGGTTTGTTCTGTTATTAGCAAAAATCAATGTAATTTATAGAATTAGCTTTAGGGGCATAAATATATACATCTAATATCGCAACAAAAAAAACTCACTCATAACTACTCCAGAGTTATTTACACTGAAAATAAAAAAGTGCCGGTTTGTTCTGTTATCAGCAAAAATCAATGTAACTCATAGAATTAGCTTTAGGGGCATAAATATATACATCGATTATCGCAACAAAAAAAACTCACTCATAACTACTCCAGAGTTATTTTCACTGAAAATAAAAAAGTGCCGGTTTGTCCTGTTATTAGAAAAAATCAATGTAACTTATAGAATTGGCTTTAGGGGCATAAATAGATACATCGAATATCGCAACAAAAAAACTCACTCATAACTACTCCAGAGTTATTTTCACTGAAAATAAAAAAAGTGCCGGTTTGTTCTGTTATTAGCAAAAATCAATGTCACTTATAGAATTGGCTTTAGGGGCATAAATAGATACATCGAATATCGCAACAAAAAAAACTCACTCATAACTGGTCCAGAGTTATTTTCACTGAAAATAAAAAAGTGCCGGTTTGTCCTGTTATTAACAAAAATCAATGTAACTTATAGAATTGGCTTTAGGGGCATAAATATAAACATCTAATATCGCAACAAAAAAAACTCAGTCATAACTTGGTCCAGAGTTATTTTCACTGAAAATAAAAAAGTGCCGGTTTGTCCTGTTATTAGCAAAAATCAATGTAACTTATAGAATTGGCTTTAGGGGCATAAATAGATACATCGAATATCGCAACAAAAAAAACGCACTCATAACTGCTCCAGAGTTATTTTAACTGAAAATAAAAAAGTGCCGGTTTGTCCTATTATTAGCAAAAATCAATGTAACTTATAGAATTGGCTTTAGGGGCATAAATAGATACATCGAATATCGCAACAAAAAAAACTCACTCATAACTACTCCAGAGTTATTTACACTGAAAATAAAAAAGTGCCGGTTTGTCCTGTTATTAGCAAAAATCAATGTAACTTATAGAATTGGCTTTGGGGGCATAAATAGATACATCGAATATAGCAACAAAAAAAAAACTCACTCATAACTACTCCAGAGTTATTTACACTGAAAATAAAATAGTGCCGGTTTGTTCTGTTATTAGCAAAAATCAATGTTACTTATAGAATTAGCTTTAGGGGCATAAATAGATACATCGAATATCGCAACAAAAAAAACTCACTCATAACTACTCCAGAGTTATTTACACTGAAAATAAAAAAAGTGCCGGTTTGTTCTGTTATTAGCAAAAATCAATGTCACTTATAGAATTAGCTTTAGGGGCATAAATAGTTACATCGAATATCGCAACAAAAAAAACTCACTCATAACTGGTCCAGAGTTATTTTCACTGAAAATAAAAAAGTGCCGGTTTATCCTGTTATTAACATAAATCAATGTAACTTATAGAATTGGGTTTAGGGGCATAAATAGATACATCGAATATCGCAACAAAAAAAACTCACTCATAACTACTCCAGAGTTATTTACACTGAAAATGAAAAAGTGCCGGTTTGTTCTGTTATTAGCAAAAATCAATGTAAATTATAGAATTAGCTTTAGGGGCATAAATAGATACATCGAATATCGCAACAAAAAAAACGCACTCATAACTGCTCCAGAGTTATTTTAACTGAAAATAAAAAAGTGCCGGTTTGTCCTGTTATTAGCAAAAATCAATGTAACTTATAGAATTGGCTTTAGGGGCATAAATAGATACATCGAATATCGCAACAAAAAAAACTCACTCATAACTACTCCAGAGTTATTTACACTGAAAATAAAAAAGTGCCGGTTTGTCCTGTTATTAGCAAAAATCAATGTAACTTATAGAATTGGCTTTAGGGGCATAAATAGATACATCGAATATCGCAACAAAAAAAACTCACTCATAACTACTCCAGAGTTATTTACACTGAAAATAAAAAAGTGCCGGTTTGTCCTGTTATTAGCAAAAATCAATGTAACTTATAGAATTGGCTTTGGGGGCATAAATAGATACATCGAATATCGCAACAAAAAAAACTCACTTATAACTACTCCAGAGTTATTTACACTGAAAATAAAAAAGTGCCAGTTTGTTCTGTCATTAGCAAAAATCAATGTAACTTATAGAATTAGCTTTAAGGGCATAAATAGATACATCGAATATCGCAACAAAAAAAACTCACTCATAACTACTCCAGAGTTATTTACACTGAAAATAAAAAAGTGCCGGTTTGTCCTGTTATTAGAAAAAATCAATGTAACTTATAGAATTGGCTTTAGGGGCATAAATAGATACATCGAATATCGCAACAAAAAAAAACTCACTCATAACTACTCCAGAGTTATTTTCACTGAAAATAAAAAAGTGCCGGTTTGTCCTAATATTAACAAAAATCAATGTTACTTATAGAATTGGGTTTAGGGGCATAAATAGATACATCGAATATCGCAACAAAAAAAACTCACTCATAACTACTCCAGAGTTATTTTCACTGAAAATAAAAAAAGTGCCGGTTTGTTCTGTTATTAGCAAAAATCAATGTCACTTATAGAATTGGCTTTAGGGGCATAAATAGATACATCGAATATCGCAACAAAAAAAACTCACTCATAACTGGTCCAGAGTTATTTTCACTGAAAATAAAAAAGTGCCGGTTTGTCCTGTTATTAACAAAAATCAATGTAACTTATAGAATTGGCTTTAGGGGCATAAATATAAACATCTAATATCGCAACAAAAAAAACTCAGTCATAACTTGGTCCAGAGTTATTTTCACTGAAAATAAAAAAGTGCCGGTTTGTCCTGTTATTAGCAAAAATCAATGTAACTTATAGAATTGGCTTTAGGGGCATAAATAGATACATCGAATATCGCAACAAAAAAAACGCACTCATAACTGCTCCAGAGTTATTTTAACTGAAAATAAAAAAGTGCCGGTTTGTCCTATTATTAGCAAAAATCAATGTAACTTATAGAATTGGCTTTAGGGGCATAAATAGATACATCGAATATCGCAACAAAAAAAACTCACTCATAACTACTCCAGAGTTATTTACACTGAAAATAAAAAAGTGCCGGTTTGTCCTGTTATTAGCAAAAATCAATGTAACTTATAGAATTGGCTTTGGGGGCATAAATAGATACATCGAATATAGCAACAAAAAAAAAACTCACTCATAACTACTCCAGAGTTATTTACACTGAAAATAAAATAGTGCCGGTTTGTTCTGTTATTAGCAAAAATCAATGTTACTTATAGAATTAGCTTTAGGGGCATAAATAGATACATCGAATATCGCAACAAAAAAAACTCACTCATAACTACTCCAGAGTTATTTACACTGAAAATAAAAAAAGTGCCGGTTTGTTCTGTTATTAGCAAAAATCAATGTCACTTATAGAATTAGCTTTAGGGGCATAAATAGTTACATCGAATATCGCAACAAAAAAAACTCACTCATAACTGGTCCAGAGTTATTTTCACTGAAAATAAAAAAGTGCCGGTTTATCCTGTTATTAACATAAATCAATGTAACTTATAGAATTGGGTTTAGGGGCATAAATAGATACATCGAATATCGCAACAAAAAAAACTCACTCATAACTACTCCAGAGTTATTTACACTGAAAATGAAAAAGTGCCGGTTTGTTCTGTTATTAGCAAAAATCAATGTAAATTATAGAATTAGCTTTAGGGGCATAAATAGATACATCGAATATCGCAACAAAAAAAACGCACTCATAACTGCTCCAGAGTTATTTTAACTGAAAATAAAAAAGTGCCGGTTTGTCCTGTTATTAGCAAAAATCAATGTAACTTATAGAATTGGCTTTAGGGGCATAAATAGATACATCGAATATCGCAACAAAAAAAACTCACTCATAACTACTCCAGAGTTATTTACACTGAAAATAAAAAAGTGCCGGTTTGTCCTGTTATTAGCAAAAATCAATGTAACTTATAGAATTGGCTTTAGGGGCATAAATAGATACATCGAATATCGCAACAAAAAAAACTCACTCATAACTACTCCAGAGTTATTTACACTGAAAATAAAAAAGTGCCGGTTTGTCCTGTTATTAGCAAAAATCAATGTAACTTATAGAATTGGCTTTGGGGGCATAAATAGATACATCGAATATCGCAACAAAAAAAACTCACTTATAACTACTCCAGAGTTATTTACACTGAAAATAAAAAAGTGCCAGTTTGTTCTGTCATTAGCAAAAATCAATGTAACTTATAGAATTAGCTTTAAGGGCATAAATAGATACATCGAATATCGCAACAAAAAAAACTCACTCATAACTACTCCAGAGTTATTTACACTGAAAATAAAAAAGTGCCGGTTTGTCCTGTTATTAGAAAAAATCAATGTAACTTATAGAATTGGCTTTAGGGGCATAAATAGATACATCGAATATCGCAACAAAAAAAAACTCACTCATAACTACTCCAGAGTTATTTTCACTGAAAATAAAAAAGTGCCGGTTTGTCCTAATATTAACAAAAATCAATGTTACTTATAGAATTGGGTTTAGGGGCATAAATAGATACATCGAATATCGCAACAAAAAAAACTCACTCATAACTACTCCAGAGTTATTTACACTGAAAATAAAAAAGTGCCGGTTTGTTCTGTTATTAGCAAAAATCAATGTAACTTATAGAATTAGATTTAGGGGCATAATTAGATACATCGAGTATCGCAACAAAAAAAACTCACTCATAACTACTCCAGAGTTATTTACACTGAAAATAAAAAAGTGCCGGTTTGTCCTATTATTAACAAAAATCAATGTAACTAATAGAATCGGGTTTAGGGGCATAAATAGATACATCGAATATCGCAACAAAAAAAACTCACTCATAACTACTCCAGAGTTATTTACACTGAAAATAAAAAAGTGCCGGTTTGTTCTGTTATTAGCAAAAATCAATGTTACTTATAGAATTAGCTTTAGGGGCATAAATAGATACATCGAATATCGCAACAAAAAAAACTCACTCATAACTACTCCAGAGTTATTTACACTGAAAATAAAAAAGTGCCGGTTTGTTCTGTTATTAGCAAAAATCAATGTAACTTATAGAATTAGCTTTAGGGGCATAAATAGATACATCGAATATCGCAACAAAAAAAACTCAGTCATAACTGGTCCAGAGTTATTTTCACTGAAAATAAAAAAGTGCCGGTTTGTCCTGTTATTAACAAAAATCAATGTAACTTATAGAATTGGGCTTAGGGGCATAAAAAGATACATCGAATACCGCAACAAAAAAAACTCACTCATAACTATTCCAGAGTTATTTACACTGAAAATAAAAAAGTGCCGGTTTGTCCTGTTATTAGCAAAAATCAATGTAACTTATAGAATTAGCTTTAGGGGCATAAATGGATACATCGAATATCGCAACAAAAAAAACTCACTCATAATTGGTGCTCAAACGCAAGCCTATCATAAAAATAAACTATTCTTTTATACTCTAAAACTAAACAACCTTGAGAGACGCTTCATGTCACATCGGGAAATTATAGGTTCTCTTTATTTCAACAATGGCGCAATAACTATTGTACGAAGAAACATAATACAAGTAATTAGTTTCGGTCTCCTTGGGATGAAAGCTATCATTGTCGGAAATAATAGATTAATGACAAATTACTTCCATTATTATTTATATATAAACAATCTCTAAAAGAAAGAAATGGCTTTCAGTAAATAAGATTGTTACCTGAATCGGATACAAAAAAAAATCGATGAACATACAAAAAAAATATATTAAAAAAAAAACATACAGACGAACGGAGTTGATAATTTTTTTAAAGTTGATTTTTGGAAAACAGCTTTTTTTTAATCTAGCTATGAACCGTTTCGGCGGTTGAGGACCACAATTAAAAAAGATCACTTCTTCAAATGACCACTTCTACAAAACGACCACTCTTGAAATGACTTATTTATTTTTTCACGCAGTAATAGATCAACGGGCCGACGTGTTTTTTTTTGTATAGAGATAGTATAAGGGCCGGAACGTGACAGAGGATATACTTTATACCTCGAAAACATGTACCTAGTATTTTATAGATGCGAATAAAATTTTATTAATCGCCTGATGTTAAGCCATGATACGATGAAGCTCGCTTGGCTAGAAGAAACCGATTCACTGTTGATTTCTCGTGACTCGGGGGTTTTTTTTAAATCTTTTTTTTATTGTGGACATTTAGTCATGCTTTCGCTAAGTTTGAAAGTATTCTAGGGTCTATCCTTAAATAGCCCGTAGGCAGACTGATAGAGCGTCCTAGCTGCGCTAGATGTTGGCGTCGCTAAGACACTCAGAATCAGTCCCACATCTAGTACATTTAATTTGTAAGTACTAAGTATATAAATTATCTCTCATAGATGCGCCCGACTCGGGCTTAAAATCGCTGTTTTTAATGCCCGACGCAAACAGCCCTTCTGTTTGCTGTTATAAGTTTAACGTGTGTACATGATCTGTCTCTGTATGTGGTATCGTAGGGTAAGGGAGGTTATTCCGTGATACAGGTTAAATTGTGATCGTTTTTTAAACGTTTGTAACTTATTTGTCAGTGTCGGAATTGAAGTGAAAACGCGTATAGGGATGCATTTAAGAGTAAGCGAAATGGTAGTATGAATCTCAATTACATAGCATTCTTGGTAAAATTCAAATCCAACTTTAAAAAAAGTATCACAACTTAACCTGTATCACGGTATTATTACCTCTCCTTGCCCTATCTCCGAAACAGCTGAACCAAGTTTGATAATTTTTTCTGCTATTTTAAAGGTGACTTAATCGAGAGTGTTTCTTAGTTATTGTTTGAACAGAAATCTGTTCAGCTGATTAAACATTATCAGCTGTATTATCGGGTTTTTGAAGTGAACACTTCTTTACGCGCCTTGAGCACTTTTTGGGTTAACAAAAATCATGGAACTTGCGTCATCGTCACGCTGTCACAGAATACATAATACACAGTACAGTGTATTTTAAAACAGCGCCATCTCTTGTAGAATAGATGAATTAATAATAATAATAATAATAATTTATTTCTTGTAAATACAAATTACTACTTAAGTTTTCACTTATGACGTGCAGTCCTATGACTGATGTGTTTTTTTTTCTCAATGTATACTTATTTCGTAACCAGTTACGATTTGAAATGACTTTTCTAAATACGAAACCGTATAATAATATCTTTTCAATTAGTACTTCACTTTGTAAATAAATGTAGATACCTAAGGTAGAACCTGCAGTTTTTAATTTTAATGTACTTATACTTGTCTATCATATGGAACAGCTGTATTTTTTATCGAAATTTCAGAATTGCCCCAATAGTAAAAGTTGTACATAATGATGTGTTAATGATAATGGACCTCTTTAGGCTTATTACACCCTTTCTTGTAACCGCTTATAGATAAATTAAAAACTCCAACAAAAGTATGATTGCTGAGCACCAATAATAATGATTCCGAAGAGTTCAATTCCTAAGGAATAACTTCGCGAGAAACGCACAGCGGTCCTTTAGCACTGAATAAATTGATATCTAAATGCCCCTGAGAGGTATCACTACCTGGACAATTGAAGGCGATGAACAAATACGATAGGGGTAATGCTACGAATACCATCGTTCATGGTAGTTTTTTTTATTGGCTTGTGCTTGAACACTATCTCGCCTGATGATGAGCGATGATGTGGTCTACAATGGAACATGGTTGCCTAGAAGAAACTGATGATACTGAGATTGAACCCTGAAAAAATATTTTTTATGGAAAACTTAAAAATAACATAGTGTAGTAATTGTAGCAAAAGCTCAGTAGCATTTCGAATACTTAACCACAGGGTGTGGGCTTAAATCCTAACATTGAGCTAGCTGCCGGTGTACGAAAACACCATGAAGAAACAATAGCATGGGCATGGGAAGCATGGGCAATAGGGCACTTTTTAATATCCAAATCCGTCGCTAAGCACCTAACGGTGTTTGATGATTAGGTTGCAGTTGCAGCATCGCTTGAGATACAATATATATAAAATCTAGAGCAGTTGACCGGGACGGGTCGTTGAATACAATGCCTGTTGGAAACTGGGTTACTACTAACGGGTTTGAAGAAAATTTTCATTATTTTGTTGTAGTCTTCTACGCTGAACATACACAAACACAGCGTATGTCAATGACGCATCGAGTGCGACTATCACTTTGAGCGTACCGTGATTTAAGTAGCGGGAGGGGTAAGGGGCGCTCGTTTGATTACGTCACTCGAATTGGGCGTTTGTTTAAAGTCAAACTACTGCTTTAGCTTATACTGTATCTACCGTGCTAAGATCCAGTTTCCGTTACATGCTATAGGCGTGTTTAGCGTCTTCGATTACATAGATACATAACGTCAAATGAGTTGTAGTCAAACACCTAACGGCCTTATTTTAACCATTAAAAAATTCTCATTTTAAATACATAGTTTCTTATTAAAATTAATTAATAAATTATTTTTCATGAAGTCATGAAAAATAATTGTACCTTCAATAAGTACATACATATTCAAGTTCTATTTTCCACATACCTATCGACCGACGGCAAGGGTGACATAGAGTACGAGATTCTATCATAACAAAACCGGGCCATACCCCGAACCTCAAACTCTTCTAAGATTTCGAACTTTCCGCAGTTTTTACAGGAAAAGTGGATTAAGATTTCCTATATCTACGTAATATTTCAACATTACGTTAAGTTCTTATGATTTATAGACTAAGTTTCGAAAGTTGTGCATGTCATCCAGTGGCTTGCGGAATTTTCTAAAGGAACTTTAAACTTTTTACATTAGCCGGATGGTGACCTGGATACGAGTACGTGGTTGTTTTACATTGCATACCGTTATTTTAAAATAGCTGAACAGATTTTACGAAATATTTCAAATATTTGAATGTCTCTTCTCGGTGAAGGTGCAATAATGGAACCATTTCGTTCGTAAACCAGGACATCGGGCCATTTTCATTTGAACATACTAGTAATTTTTTACAGAAATATTTATTTAATTTTTTTGATTAAACTTTTAGATTTTGTTCGGGGCACTTTTTTGCAATAGATTATCAGATAGATTTTTGATTTGTTAAAATAACAGAATTAGTGAAAAATATAATGAAATGTTTATACACTTACTTACTGAAGAAATAATTTAAATGGGCTAATAAAGTTCTGAGATATAACCGTTTAAAGTTTATCTGGATTAGAAAGGAATGATCTGTCATTTTCTCGCAAAGTAAGTATCAGTATGGAGTTTGTATGGCGTACTTACTTACACTATAATTAGGTATGTGAAGTCACACCTAAGTATAGTGGGCTCAGTGTCTAGCAAACCATTAAAATGCTTATATCATTTTTAATTTTGAACAAATATCGATTTTGTTTTCAGTGTTTAGCTTTATGTATGGTCGGTCAGTCCGGTTACCTATTCTCATATCTCAGAGTGACGATCGGAGTGCATTGTCGTGCGTTTTGAACTGGAAGTTTTACATTCTGGGTGGCACTAAACTGTTATGGATTAGCATGACGTTTACCATCAGGCAACCAACTTCCTTGTGCCATCACTCGGTTGCATAAAAAACAATTACCCAATGTTAGTCTTATTTAAATAGTTTCACCGATCATGCTTCCAGGATGACTAATTCATTGTGCAATTAATAGTCCTTTTACTAAGGACTATTAATTGCACAATAAAAGGTAAGTAATTAGTATTTTAAATAATAAGCGTGCTCTATCGTAGACCGCATCATCGCTTAATATCAGGCGATTTGTCGGTCAAACGCAAGTCTATTATTAATATATATATATTTTAATAATATAATATATTTATATATACATTAATAACTTTAAAATTAAACCGCATATTATATTTAGTTAATTTAATCAATTACACACAAAAAAACTGATCCAAACCCTTCGGCTTTAATTAAGCAATATTAATCAGAACTTTATTAAATATCTTAACTTATCAAAACTAGAGTAGCAAACAGGATTCAAAGAGTTAATCTTGTTTACAGCAATTAATAAAAATTATTACGGATTTTAAGTGGCACTAAGCGACTCCACGGCCCAAACTAGCTGTATTCTTGTCAGTGATTAATGGTAACCGACTACATAACCGACTACAGAATTGTTCGAGCGAGATGAGTTCTGAAGAAGTATTCACAGTCCGTGAAATTAACTTTCGTCGCCTTTCGAAGGCCCGTCAGTTTGTTTTCTGAAACGTTTCGCATTTTCGCAATACGACGACTCTTGGAATGGTATTGGAAACGTTTGATTATTGTTGACTATTACGAAGGGATCGGATTCGAGCATCTTGTAGTTTGCTTTGTAGTTTTGTCTTAGAAAGGCTAGAGGAGGAAAATGTCGAGTGTGTGAAGATGTTTCTTTTTATGCAATTTATGATTAGAAGTTTGAAATTTTTATTTAGGAACCGTTTTAGTTGCCCATCGCTCGTAGAAACGTTACAGACAATGATTGCGTATTTTTTTATAAAAACTTGCGATAAAACCGTATCGTCTTTAGGACCACAATAAAAAATGACATCTTCTTAAATCTTCAATGACATCTGGAGAGACTCCGCTCACTATGTCCCTCTTTCTCTCTCTCTCTCTCATTATATTTCATCATTATTGAGTACTTACACTGCTTTGCTGTTTTACCCACTATACTACAGAAACTGTCCTTTTTTCTAGAATAAGAAGAAGCCGTGTTAATCCAGGATATAAGCTTTCTCCATATCAAATTTAACTCAAATCTATTTAGGCGTTCCGGAGTTGCATAGGTACAAACATACAAATAAATTTTCGCATTTCGAAGCAATACCACAGAATACATAATAGTACAATGTAATACTAGTATGTATTCTGTGCTAAAGGCCTGCTTTATTGTGTACGCTCAGGGCTTGAACTTGGATATACCAGCGGCACCTGCAGGCGTATTATGAATCTTTGATCGGGATCGCGACTTGTCAAAATTATGTCAAAAAAAAAAAAGTGTTGTCTATTTCCAATTTCGTATTATAGTATGAAATTGGAAATAGACAACGCTGTTTTTTTTTTTTTTGCGTCATAACCCCTTTCAAGTGTCAAAATTCTGTCAATTCTGACACTGACTGATCCCGATCAAAGATCCATAATACGCCTGCTGCTCGTGCAGCTCGTCCCCCCGCGCACAGATACCTCTCGATACGCGCTCACAAACCACGCACTCACGCTGCTCAACGAGCTAATCACTCACCACCCTGACATTGATTTGTTTTTTAATAGATTGAATGTAACTCTTCACTATTCTATAAGGTATTTTAACGTTAACTCAGTATTACATTCTAGTAATACTTAGTTTACGAATTTTGTTTTCAGGAAATAATAGGTCGGGGAAAAAGTCTTTTCGTATTTTGTATGTATAAAGTTGTAGTAAAAATCTCATCGGTTGTACTGTTTGTATCTGGCTGGTTTTGATACCATTAAAAATATGATATTTTAAAAAAGGAATACAAAAAGTAAAAAGCAATTTCCCGCCATTTTTCAATTGTTTTTTTGTTTGATAAAATGAGTGAATCTAACGAAGAAATTCGATATATTGTGAAATTTTATTACAAAAAAGGGAAAAATGCGACACAAGCCGCGAATAAAATTTGTGACGTTTATGGACCTAATGCAGTGTCATCAAGAGTAGCACAATGTTGGTTCAAGCGTTTTCAGTCCGGGAATTTTGATGCCAAAGATGCAGCTCGCTCTGGTCGCCCTGTTACGGATAAAGTAGATGCTATTTCTGAAAAAGTGGACCAAGATCGGCATATTAGTAGTTACGACGTAGCTGAAGAACTGGGGATTGACCACAAAACAGTTTTGACCCATTTGAAAAAAACTGGGTATACAAAAAAACTCGATATTTGGGTGCCACACAAGCTCACTGAAAGAAACCAAATGAATCGTGTACTCATTTGCGACTCTCTATTGAAACGTAACGAAACCGAACCGTTTTTGAAAAGATTGATCACTGGTGATGAAAAATGCATCACCTACAACAAGAATGTGCGCAAACGATCATGGTCAAAGGGCAGTGAAGCACCACAGACTGTAGCGAAACCCGGATTAACACGTAATAAGGTGATGCTGTGTGTATGGTGGGATTGGCAGGGCATCGTTCATTATGAGCTTTTACCGCCGGGCAAAACCATCGATTCGGATCTCTACTGCCAACAGCAGATGAGACTCAAACAAGAAATTGAGAAAAAACGGCCGGAATTGATCAACAGAAAGAGTGTGGTCTTTCATCATGATAACGCCAGACCGCACACATCTTTGGCCACTCAGCAAAAATTTAGAGAGCTTGGTTGGGAAGTGTTAATGCATCCACCATATAGCCCAGACCTTGCACCCTCAGATTTCCACCTGTTTCGATCTCTTCAGAATTCTTTGGGTAGTGTTAGATTAACATCAAGAGAGGACTGTCAAAACTACTTGTTGCATTTTTTTGATCAGAAGTCCCAAAAATTCTACAGCAACGGGATCATGTCACTACCTACAAGATGGCAACAAGTTATCGAACAAAATGGCACATATATATTATAATTAAATGTAATTAAACTTGAAAAAAATATGTCTTGAATTTGTTTAAAAAATACGAAGAAACTTTTTCCCCGACCTTATATTATCTCTCTCTGTAAGTTTTTGAGAATTTGTAACTAATTTTTTATTTATTTTTTATATATATAAGTTGCGCTAGTAATTAGCGCCCCTTAATTTAATTACAATCTAGCCTAATGTTAAACTAATAAGTAATTTAATTCTAACTTAAACTTCTAAGTATGATATTTTAAAAACTAAGAATGTGTCCATTAACCTCGGGTATGTCCTAAAACTGCGACCAGAACCACCGGAGGATGGGCAGCAGCGTCCTAATAGTACACGGTAAACATACTGCGATCCCCAAGCCGCCTGCCAAGCGTGGGGATTATGGCAACACTCCTCTCTGTGAGGGAGGCCTTGTCCAACAGTGGACGTTAATTGGCTGATGATGTGTGATGTGTGTGTGTCCATTAACACGTTTCTTATTGTCTCTATTAAGGCGAAGACACTTCGTTCTCGTGTTCTTTATAGGTAGCACTACACTACTTAGCACTAACACTTTGTTTTTCACGACACTAACTCGAACGGTTTTGTTCTCTTAAGTCTTTTAATAATGTTTGTGTGGTCAAGGAGCTGGATGGCCTCGACATTCACATGATGATGAAGTCTGTTTTCGTGAGCTTCGGCGTACTTTCGAATAAGCTTTTTAACGAACTCTACTTGAAGGTCCCGGTGGAGATCACTATTTCTTATGTACCAAGGTGCATTTGCAATGTCCCTCAGTACCTTGTTCTGGAATCTTTGTATTATAAATATATTGCTTTGAGCGGTACAGCCCCACAACTGTATACCAAAAGTCCAAACTGGCATCAAGACTTGCTTGTATATGAGAAGTTTGTTCTGCATTTACAGCGAGGAGTATCTTCCAAGCAGCCAATACAATTAAATAAATATAATTTTCGAAAATTCTTTCTTTTTAGGCTACATTATTATTTATAAGGAACACTTTCATCCCCGATGTAGAACCTTATATTAGTTTAAAAACCGCGATAACTAACTTTCATCTATAAACAGAAGTTCAAAAATCCTCCTTTTCTTTATATAAGGAAAACTAG
The DNA here is from genome assembly GCA_949125355.1 of Agriopis leucophaearia. NCBI lineage: Eukaryota > Metazoa > Arthropoda > Insecta > Lepidoptera > Geometridae > Agriopis > Agriopis leucophaearia. The sequence continues at coordinate 11,926,553 of OX421262.1, forward strand.
TGTCCTAAGGAAGAATTAGGTTGTGCGTTGTATGTCAGTGGACGAATGAATGATTTTTTTACTAAATATATTTGTATGATCCTAATTGATGTTCACGCATTCAGTTTAAAAATACGTTTTTGAAATCGTATTGTATGTTTGTATAACCAATGGCCAATTAGGGTTGGTCGGGTAAAAATGAATGAAAGTGAGAATGACGAAAACACTAAAATACAATAAAAAAATATTAATTAAAACAAATTCATGTTTTGCGTTCTATACAAACATTTGTGTTGTTCTATTATAATTTCAGTGCAACCATTAAACAAAAACAGAATGTTAATTCAAATACACACACTAATAAAAGTGATAACTCACGCGTTACAATCACCGTGGGCGCTGCGCAAGTGGTAGTACCGTCACGTCAGAATAAGCAAGGCAGAGAGATCTAATTCAAAAAGTCTTTTGCGCTCTCTTTTCCAGACATTTGATAATGCTGATGACACAGCATCACAGCAGCAATTGCCGATGACTTTAAAACTATCATGTTGCATCGAAAATGAAAATGTTTTCAACAAAAATCTGGATGAAAGTGGACTAATAATGGCCCAAATTTCACTGAAAGTCGAAGCGGTGACACGGTTTATAAGCAGAAAACCTGACTCTTTCCAGTTTACCATAGGTTCAAAATTGTCCCGCGTTACGTCGCGTCTCCGCTGCTTGACTGCTCTGAACTCTAGTATATAGTATTACGATTTTAGAACTAGCTTAAACCAAAAAAGGTTGGTTTTTCTAAGGACACTTTTATGCGAAGCCGACGGCTCGACTTTGTAGTCGATGAGACACAGAACAGCTTTATTCGTTTTTTTTTTTTTTGGCAAAACAGAGATAATGATACATTTCAAAAAAAGTTATTAAACTAAAACTTATTTTTTTTTTGAACAAGCTTTTAGTCGTCCGTCATAATATGTGTCCGTCCGGGATTGAACTTAGTGTGATGTTTTTATATTTTTCGTATTCTTCTCAGCAAACCGTTTCAATTGATATCCATGTTTTGTTAGGGATGCATGAAAATAACTTTTTTTATATAAAATTCAGTTGCAAGATGCTAACAAGGAAATTTAAATAAAGTTTTGTAAAAAATATACTTACGTCAGACGTACATAGGCAGAGGAGGACGAAAAAATAACAAATGAATGTTCTTAAGGTTAATTAGAAAGATTGATTAAATAATAATAATGGTTTCATTAGCATAAATATGATAGTGGTTTGGTTTTGAATGATATTTTTGGTCTCTTAGAAGTTTCCATTCTCTAGCTCCATTGTCTGAGTTTGCGTTATGTAATTTAACCAAACACACCGAACACGGAATTTTGTGGCTGCTACAATTATGCTATACACGAGCGTGGCACGTAAAGGGGCTTTGGAGTGGAAGGACGCTTAGAATTAGTATCTTAAACGCTAGGCAGGTACGGTAACGGCCGGAGCTGGGCAGGTCTGGAAACTTACGGCGGAATAAATGGGCAGGTATTTTGTTTTTAGGGGCATAGACCTTTAGAATAGGGACCATTTACTTGTTAAACGCCATCTTTAATCACCAAAGCTGCGGCAGCAAAATGGTAAACAAGATGTGTTTTTAGTACAATAAGTACTGTAGAAATATGCATTACACTTCAGACTTATAGCTTCCTATTAGGGTTCCTTGTGAGATGCCAGTGAAAACATAAAGACCAGGACAAAATAAGCAACCAGTCCAGAGCGGATAATTAAAACCATCGTTCAAACATTTGTCTGGCTGGGAATTGAAATCAAGACATCCTGCTTACAAAGCAGACGCGCTATCGCTGAGTCATACCGATCGCTGTACTATCATATTGATTTACTCAAAGGCGTGTAACTGTTCTCTGGTATCACCCAAGGGTGCTACGATGCTACGCTACAGATGTAGAAGCTTCTGCTACGAACTTTACCTGCTTATAATTACTATAGCGTCGTAGAATTGCTAAAGGATTGCAAGTGAAAGAAGGAGTAAAGAGTTTTGGGAAATTAAGTAGATTAAACTTTTTAATTAATTAGGTAAGACATACTAAAAACCAAACTACACCGAAGAACCGTACAGTCACTGACATAGCTGCTAAGATTTGAAAGTTGAGGTAGCAATGGGTAGGCTACATCACTCGAAAACCGATAACCCGTGGGCAAAAAAAAAAAAGAATAGAGACCACGAACCGGAAGACGCAGCGTAACGTGTCCTCCCACTAGATGGACTATAACAACATCACTATAACGACTAACGAGTCACGGGCATGCAGTTGATGCAGATGGCAAGCTGTTGTTCAGTGTGGCGTAAGTAGGAGGCCAATTTTCAGCAGTGGACGTCTTATGTCTGATAATGATGACAATGGTGATGGTGAAGATTTACTTATTATCTTTTTTGGGTTAAGTGTTTAATTCAGTTGAATAAAGTCAATAAAAAAAGCGGAACAGACATACAATCCCAGCTACATTCGCACCCAAACATTTCACCGAAGCGCCCTTAAACTCGCTCGCAAACTATTGACAATCCCCATTGAAATCCATTCAGCGATCGCTCAATAATCGGAATCAGTGAAGATATCTAGAGCTAACGGTGAGACGGTAAATTAATCAAGTTTGGACACCCGATCTGCTGGCTTACTAGGATCCGCCCAAACGGACTCAAACAAACATAGCAAGAACTGCAGTTGTGACATCACACCCTAGTGATAGATCAAAGTAGAATGACCTTGTGATACCACGTACGTGGACTGTTCCAGAAGTTGTAAGAAGAACCAAAAGTTATAATTTTATCAAAAGGCGATTGGTGGAGGCGTCGGGACTTCAGAATGCTGGCTTTTATTTCGCACAGAAATTGAGCATTGCCATTCAATGGAGCAATGCGGCCAGCATTCTGGGGACCTTTCCTTCCACTAATGGTCTTTTAGTTTAAGTTGTTATATAAATAGTTAATTTAAGTTTTAGTTATTAAGTAGTTAGTATTTTAAGTTTTCCTTAATTTTCTGTTTTATAAGTTGTACATCAAAAACAATTCACAATAGAAATTTACGTGTTTTTATCTGGTTTTTATATAAAAAAAGCGGCAAATAAGCATGCAGTTCATTTACCTGATGGAAATCAGTTATTATATTACACAGAAATTAGTCACGTAAGATTCTGACTATAGTTTGAATAACCGGCTATTTTGTTTATTTTGTCGTAAAACGACAAAATAAACAAAATAGTCGTAGTGGTAAAATAGTTGTAGTGGTAAGACTCTTTTGCAAGGGTCCGCCTGGGGAAGTACCACACCTTTGCCAGTTATTCGACCGCCAAGCAGTGGTGTGCAAACACTACTGTGTTCCGGATTGATGGGCAATGTTTCCAGCGAAATTACAGGGCACACAGAGATTTGACATCTTATATCTCGGGGTGACGAGCGCAGTGCATTGCCATCCAGGGTTTTGAACTGTTGAAGTTCAAAATTCTGAGTGGCGTTGTGCTGTTGTGGGCAAGCGTGAAGAGCCATCAGGTGAGCGACTTCGCTCGTCTCGTCATTCAGTACCATAAAAAAAAAGTTTTGTTTTTCAAAATACTCCAGCCTGATACATTTATTCATTCGACTAAAATGACTTCCAAAAAGAAAAAAGTAAAGAAAAATAAGAACTCTTTGGGTATACAAACGTTTCTTTTTGTATACAATATAACAGACTCAAATTACATGTACAATGTACATACTACATGTGATTTCAAAACTTACATTTTGGTATGATTTATGGGGTGGAAAGAGCGTTTGGGTCTAAACGGTAATTTCGTATTTTTTTTTACTAAACAACACTTAGGAGTAATTAGTTATAGCTGCAGCTGCTCTCTCTCCCTCTCTCTCCCTCTCTCTCGCTCTCTCTCTCTCTCTCTCACAATCTTTTTCTATCGTGCGTTAAGGGGAGGGAGAGGTTAAATACCAGAACCAATAGGGTGGCAAAGGCAATAACATTTCAAATACCTAGCATTGCTACACTTTGGAGGCAGCCTGGAGATCGATAATTTACATACGTACGAGTACAGTATAGTTTTTTTTTTTTAAACTACCTACTTGTTTTGTTTGATGAAAAATAGAATAATATATACTTACTAGCAACATTCTATGGTGATCTTATGTATTAGTATATAATATGCTTGCTTGCACTTACCTCAGTAACGACGGAACAGATGTCTGAAATTTAGTAGCTTGTTGTACCTACCCTAAATTAAGATGCTTTTTATTCCAAAAATACGGTTCCTAAAGTATATTAGCGGGTGAAAATGTAAGGCACTGCTAGAAATCTGGATAATTAGATATTAATATTCGCATAATAAAGGATGAGGCTAGGCCATTGTATAAAATAGTTACATCAGCATAATACAAACGCTAACCTATCAGCTATTCACCATGACTGACAAACGGCCCTAACGGTCCTTCTGCGTCAGTCTCAGCGTCAGCTACCCAGAACACACTAGGGAGATGGGCAATATCACCACTAATGGATCGCTACATGCGTCGTGCTCTATGTCAATATAGCCATGCTTTTAATGCTGCCTTTGTTGAAGTGGGCCAATTACTACCACTGTTGGCAATTACGGACGTATTTGTGCAATGGATTTCGTTCGGACACAGTACGTTTGATGGATTCCAACAATGGGAATTGATTGATTTATGACTGTTGCTTGATTTGTATGAACTGGGCATAAATGGTTATGTAAGTAAAAATACACCTATTTACTTAATGAACATGAATCAGTCATAAATAATCATTTCTATAAAATAATTCTCTTAGCTGTCTCTGACGACATAAGGAGACCCAGGTTCAGGCATTGGGTCTTAGTTGGTGTGGTCAAGAATATAAAATGACTACGCAATATTGTCTAACATTTCATTGGTTCAAAAAACGGACTGATACTTTTTTAAGCCACTTTCCACCGCTGAAAACAGGCATCTTCTATTGTATGCCACAAATCTTCAGCTTTTGGCTTCTAGCCTTACGAATATTATTATCACTTCATTGAGTTTCAGGATGTGAAAAATATGAACATGAATAATCGCATGTTATTAAAATAGTAATTATACTTATTTAGGTATAAGAATGCGCCTAAGTAACGAGCAACTTTGTGTGTGCTCAATGGGTGAAAAAAAAAACTGCTACGTGCTTTCAAATTACCTTAGCACTGATCAACGCAAACTGATGGACAGCCCAAAGTCAAAAATATCAAGTATTATTTTAAATGCAGTGTTAAAGTCAACAAGCAACCCACTACAAAAGTCCAGCATCATTCCTTTCAAAATGTACCTACTTTTGTTCAGTATTGAGACAGTCCGTGTGATTTGGAGATCAATATGTAAATGCACTCGTAAGTGCAGCCCGAGGCGTGAGTGCATTTTGTCGTAGACAAAGCAGCCATCCGCGAGGCTCCAATGTGCATTGACTGAAAGTCGGAGCTAGAAGTATCTACGTATTCTAAGAAGGAAAGATTACGTGTTGATTTTTAAATGATTTGATATTAATTGGCATTGGACTATACAAAGTGTAGAATTGTTCAGTCTCCATAATAATATGTGTGCATAGAGCACTTCAAGATATAACTGAAAGATTTAAGATTTTAAAGATTTTTTATTGCTTAAAAAGTAACACCTTAAAAAGTTAAAATATATTAGACTGACAATCATCAAAATAAGCAAAAATTCCATAAAAATAATATCTACATCTACATAACAAAATAAAAAAACCAAGTAAATGTTCACAGTTGTCGAAATACATACAATAATAGAATGATCGAATTGAGAATATCCTAAAATATGTAAAGAATAAAGAAAGCTTACAGTAATTAGGGACCCATTGTTCCAAAATGAAATTGTATATCATTGCAGATAACGCCACGCCAGCTTGCTGCTGACATATCCAGGTACTTAATAATTCATTAATTTACTGACAGGCAACGCACAGCCTATACCACTTGGTCTTGTAGCATACAATTTACAAAAATAAACACTGAGGAAGGATAAAAAAAAACACATTTCCTAAAGAGGATAAAATAGGGGTCAAAAATTGTATGTATGATCGTCATTTTTGAAGTTAGTAACGTGGAAGATATTTAGGCTTCTGTTTACAAATGAAAGTCTGCTGTGTATCCGTTTTTTAGAATTTTATCCCCTAAATGAGTTAAATAAAGGATTAAAGTTTTTATGAGCGTCATCATTCCCGACTCCGATTTAGATTTAGAATTACAGTTCGTCTATTTAACTTGATGAAAAATTCAATCGGGCTCATTAAATAATAAAGATTAACTAAAAACTCCAGTTTATTTGCTTTTAATTTCTTTGTTGATTATTGTGGCAAATTTATGGCATTGTGTCCAACTTGATGTCATTGTAACTATTATTTATTCTGTAAAGCGAATTGCACTAGGTACATGAACGTGACACTGGGTGCAACTTTTATTTATAAGTTTTTTGAACAAAGATAGATTATTTATTTACTGATTTGAGTTCAGTAACAGCGGTATAGTGGCCTCCGTCGACTACATTAAGTTACCGTAGTTGACTTACGAGCTTTCAAAGCGCCCTGTTCCCTGTGTGTATTTGCTTCCTTCGACCAAAATAAAAGAATGGACGGGCCCTAACCATTGAACTTGATCAGTAAAAACGAGTCAAAACCGTCGGACATATACTTCAACTCCTAATTATAAAAATGTACAGTATATTTGTTACAAAAAATAGATATCGGTTTTATTTGTGTATTTACACTTCGGTAAAGCATACGAATTCATAATTTTGTCAGATGTTTCGTTATCGCGTAACAATAGACTCGTGTTTCACTTCCTACGGCTAGAGACCGACTGAAACGAAATGAGAGCTGGCGCTCATTTTGTAATCTTCAAAAATGCTCTTCTACTGGGCCCGTCCATTCATTTTATTTTGGTCGAAGTTTGCTTCCAATAAGGCAGCGAACTGCACAATGCGGCAAACTATTTTAGCTGCTAGAACTAAATTATTTATAAGCACAATTGAGCAAGCCTATATGCAGCTGAATTTCGTTTACTAGCAAATTTCGCAACACTATATCTATGAGTACTATTATGGCTACGTTTAAACATCATCATTCACTATATAAAATTTCCATGTCACAATGTTAGTTACCGTACTCCTCCGAAACGGCTTTACCGATTTTTACCAAATTTTATATGCGTATTCAGTAGGTCTGAGAATCGGCTACTATCTAATTTCCATACCCCTAAGTGATAAGGGTTGTTCACCCTTAAATATTTTTTTAAAGTATTATAATTTTTATTTTTTTGTTAATTTATAAGGCAAAACAACGTTTGCCGGGTCAGCTAGTAATTTATAAAAAAAAACAATAGCACTTTTTTATTCACTTGTAATATATTCATATAAGCTAAAATAGTAGTTTGACTCATGTCGTAGTGTCTTAGATACCTACAATGTTAAAACGCTACAATACTCTGCGAGATAGAGTACTTCATATAACGATACGTCCAGAATAAATGAATCATGGCGCATCGTTCCAAACTCAATGGAATGTAACCCGTTAACCCGTCCCGGTGGAATCCCAGGAGACCGTAGACACGTTTTCTTCTCTCAGCACTACAGTTTCAACTATTCTCAAAGACAATTCCACTATTCTTTTCCCGGCTCTAAAGCTTGCGATATACCCGACATAACACTTAATTTTGATGCTCTGTTGGCATGGATGACGCTGGTTGCTTTGAAAATGTTTGGCAAAGCGTCAACACATAAGTGCAGGTTTTAGTGATATCACGTTGAAGCGTAAAGTGCTGAAATTGTGTTTTATTATTGTCATAATAATGTAATGTTGCTGTGAAATCAAGTTACTAGAAAAACAAAACACTATATACGCAGACACTAAAAAGACAGAAAATCCTTGCAAAATGTTATTATAGCTTTGTCGAGTTCTTAGAAGACAAATCAATCATGGAATAAATCGATCCGCTCCGCAGTTTCTTGCATACCCAATCAGGGTCAAAAGGCTAACCTTACCTAATGATGGATCTAGGCTTTGAAATTGAGTGTATCATGCACATCGGAACCCCTAAGTACTTTGTTGATCGCGCACTGAAGCGAACTGTATTTTTTGTTTGGTGAACTAAACAAAAACCACTTAGTGTTTATATTATTTTTGTTCACAAGGTCCACACCTTGTAAAGTTAAAATACTTTCTATATCCAATAAGAGAACTCAAAATCACAACCCCCCAAATCTATTACCTGCGCCAATTTTTCATGGCAGACGAAATGACAAGACCTTTTTCACTCAGACAGACGAATGACAAATGTTTACCGCAGGAGGTCATAGATTATGTACTATGGCCTTCTTTCTGTTTAGTGCCACCGTTCTGTGTAACCCTGTATAGTTTGAGATTTCGATCAAGGAAACTCCCTGAGGAACCTAAAGTATGGTGGTTGGGTACTAGTGGCTATAGGCTAGTTATCAACATCAAGTTAATACTTACCTCAGTTTCTTTTAAGCAAGCGTGCTCCATCGCAGACCGCATCGACGCTTAACGTCAGGTGAAGTGGCGGTCAAATGCAAGCTTACAATTTTATTTAAAAAAAAACTTTTCTTTTTGATCACACCCTCTCTTAGCATCACAGGAACTATGGTTAAACACCTAGTTTGGTTCCCTCTAGCCGAGTGCCCTTAATAATCTACACGTCCTGAGTTCATTACTTTTTCCAACAAGGTCCGGTTTTAAAAGTTCAAGAAAAGATTCCCGGTAAAATGTAGCTACAACCTCATATCCAGACTTCTCCTATGAAATGGTATCTGGGAAAACTTCTTCATTGGAAAACTTGAAGGAATCACTTAGGGCTTCTAATTAGTTTTCGAAATTAAGTTACAGTTTTGAGGAGTACCAGAAAGTTATTTTTGTTGGCGTAGCAATAGTAGCAGATAATTGTAGGGTTCCTTGTAAGGCTCTGACACTTGTCCAAGTTTCTTAGCTGTTTGTCGTCATTAGCATTATTTCCATCTGCAATAGAGCAAGCGAGAGAAGATGTATGCAGTGTTAGGGATACAATGATTTGGTTTGACGTGGCTTCAAGCTACGGATGTTAGGAATAGCTCGTTTTTGAAGTGCAGTGATTACAGTTTATGTGGTTTCGAACTAGAGTTATTGGTAATAAAACATTCTTTTTGGTTTGGGATTTCATCTCAAATTTCATCTTTAGGGGCAAAGTATCCAGTTGCTTATCACCACGAAAGCGTCTTTTCGTGTGCTTTTAAGCCAACACGTCAAATCAATGGTTGTTGTGAATAAATATACCATCCGTAGTAACTTTTCTCCAGTGATTTACTGCGCTAGTAATTTTAATGTCCACAAAGGAAAAACAATTGTGAAGCTAACTTTTTGCAGATCTTTTACATATTTGAATATAACTGCAATAACTTTGTCAGACACCGTTTTTTAAATAGATGGTTTAGTCATACATCATCATGCCACCCTCATTGGCTTGACTGGATACATAGAGCTAAAGACAAAAGCTCAGTAGCGTGCCTAGAAGCTTTTGTGTATTTTAACTGATCATCCAAGTAACTGAATTTGGCCATTTTATACTAATTTTGTGAAGTCGATTTTTAAATTGATAATTATATGATGATACGATAGGTTTCGTTTACAGCCCTGACATACTCGTATATAACGAAAAAAACCAAATAATTATTATTATGTGTGAGGTGTGTCTTTTGTAATAAATTTCAATATTGAGCCTCCTAAGAATGAAAGTTTTTCAGGTTCAAAGTTTCCATGACCTCTAAAAGAACATCAAAATAGCGAAGTAATTGCCTACTAAAACGCCACTCTTCATTTTACTTTACGAGACAAGTACTTTATCCAAAAAAGTTTCAATAAAGTAATTAATAAAGAGAAAGCTCTCAGGCGCGTTGTTTCGATGGTGGGTTATTAGAGAATTTACAAAATTATTTCGAACGATTTAAACTTACTTTATTAGACGGGATTAAAGCCTTGTCTGAGGATTTCGGACTTCAACATTGATACTTAAGGCTTAGTGGATAAAGAAAGTTAGTTGTAATGAGACTTTGTATTGCTTAGTGTCTTGACTAGATTGAATTAACTTTTACTTTTAAGATAATTTAATTAACTAACATGTCATGATTACTAAGTATATATTATTATTTTAATTGTTTCTTTATGATTTCATGGTTTTAAACCATTTGATAAGTATTCTTACTAAAATGGCGGTAGGAAACGTGTTGACTCGGTAGTCTCGGCAACAGTGCGAACCAAAAACGATTGTCGGAGGGTAGATGTAATGTAAAAAGTGTATAAAGTGAGCGATTGGCGAAAGGGAATTTATTCTGACTTGAGCGTTCATAGCGAATATTGATCTGAATATTGTAATATCTATACATATAATAAAAACGTAGAGATAAAAAAATCTGTAATTGCGAGATAACAAAAAAAAAACACACAGGTCGTCTTAAAATAAGCAGCTGAACACGATAGGACAGTTTTTAGAATTTTTGTCTGTTTGTTTGTTTGTTTGTTTGTCCGCGAACATCTCCTAAACCACTGGACGGATTTTAATGCGGTTTTCACGAATATGCTTAGAAATTACCAGATTAAAACATAGGCTATCTTATATCATTTATTTTAATTCTTTATTTTTACATAAACGAAAATAAAAATCAATGATTTATTTCTTCGTTACCCGAAACGTAATATGAGGATCGTCACATAGCCTCAAGCAAGGAGATCCAAAGTAAAGAGAATGTTATTGACATAGCCATTAAAATTTTGAAACTGTCAACTATGTCAACTGTCAACATGGTCATTCGGTTAATCAGTTTAAATTTAAAGAAGGTTCCTTAACCTTCTTAGATGAATGAACGTGTAGATCAAGCATGTTATAGGCCTTACAACCTCTTTGGTGATTCATTCCAGTGCATGGAGTAGGAGTGTGGCGTACTCGTACTCCTTGCGCCAACCTTCGTGAATTTCTTTCCAATTTTCCACGACGTGTGGCGCTGGGGCGCGAAAAGAAAAAAATAAAAGAACACCGATTTTCTAATGGAATTGTCATTTGCTTTTTCTAAGATTTGTCTAAGATTTTTCTTTGCATTAAAGTTTATAATTTCTTTCGGACTCAGCTATTTTCTTCCATTGTCGGTAGCTTAACCCTCTCCTTCTATATAAATAGTACAAATCCACTATAATTGGTGACCACTGAATGGACCGTGCACCACCAACAAAGGTCAGAATGCCGCTAGATCGTACTGATAGCACTGCGGCTGACACGAAGAATAAAGATGATGACAATGTATTCCGAGTTGGCGTGCGAATTCCACCGTTTTGGCCCGAGAAGCCGGCGATTTGGTTCGCCCAGATCGAAGGCCAATTCGCGATTTCCAACATCACTGCAGATAGCACCAAGTTCTACTATGTGATTGGACAACTTGACCCGCAATAGGCAGCTGAAGTCGAAGACATCATCGTCAACCCGCCTGTGACCGAGAAGTACGAAAAACTCAAGCTGGAGCTAATTAAACGTTTGTCCGCATCAAGAGAAAAAAGGTACAGCAACTTTTAACACACGAGGAGCTAGGTGATCGTAAGCCTTCTCAATTCTTACGTCATCTACGACACCTAGCAGGCCCCGGAGTTCCAGAAGACTTTTTACGCATGATTTGGACCAGCCGCCTACCGAACAGCACGCAGACCATCATTGCTTCGCAGCAGATGACGTCATCACTCGATGTGCTGGCAGACCTAGCCGACCGCATACATGACGTTGTCCCTGGGTCGCATCTACATCCAGTACCACACCGGGAAGCTCCAAGCTCCATATTACATTCTCATGGTTTTATTCTATGTTAGCATTTAAAACACAAAATATACCGCATCCTATTTTAATACAGTCCCGCGAATATAAATATTCAAAAAAGGCCCTTTGTACATGAAAATAAACCTATACAACAAAATTCCGGACGCAATAAAGAAAGAAATAAATATTAACATTTTTCCAGAATCAACTTCGTAAGTTTCTAACCCAAAAATGTTATTACGAGATAAAAGATTTATTCGACGATAAATTTTAGAAAATTATAATTAGAAAATAAATATCGATATATAAATAGTTAAGAAAGTAGCGTCATAAGTTTTGTATCATCTCATATATAATTAAGTACCCTATCACACTAGGTATGTTTTTTTTTTTTTGTTTTGTAAAATTACTTCACCCTAGGTTAAGTTTGAATAGTATATATAATATTTATGTAATAGATTTAACTATACTTAAATTTATATGTTTATGTCTGTGGTCTGGTTTTGTGAACAGCCACTACATAAGTCATTGCTGCACCCTTTATGCAAGGTATATAAACTTAGCTTTTAGAAGAATACAGTGTATATTATTTGCAGTAAGAATAAGAATATAGAAATAATTTTATTTTACTGTGATATTTTAACAGATAAATAGAGTAGTTCCATTTCATGGCTTTTTAATCAAGGTATACATACAAATGCACGCGAAATAAGAAATAACTAGCCAAAAGCGTGTTAAGACAAGCATTATGTCAGGGTTCCGTGGCCAGCGAAACTGGCCGGAAATATACTTTTAATGGTTTAGACAAAAAGAAAATTTCAAAACATGCTCTGCACTGTGGTCACATTATCTTTTTGATTTGAAAACTGTTGACGGTGTTATTTATTACTTTTATGATTCTATCAATACTTCATACAGGGCGACTTAAAATAAGCAGCTGAACATGTTAAGGCAGTTTTTAGAATTTTTGTTTGTTTGTTCACGCACATCTCCTACACCCCTGGAAGAAAATGCGGACGGATTTAAATGCGGTTTTCACGAATATGCTTAGCTATGACCAGATTGAAGTATATGCTATGTTATTTTGCGCAAGGCCGGGTTAAGGGAAGAAAAAAGAATTGAAGGTTTATATGAAAATCTACGCGTACGAAGTCGCGGGCAAAAAAGCTAGTTATGAATAAATGTTTGAAAAGTGAGAACTAGATTATGATTTACTACAAACATAACTTCTTTTTTTCATATGGGTAACATTGACCAGTCAAAACTTGAAAATTTAACCTGTATGTTATACTATTTGTTTCACGTATTCAGAGACATGCCATCAAACGAAAATGAATAAGAAAAACATTGATTTTCAATCGGCAATGATTTGTCTATAATATTGATTAAGATACTTGTAGTATGACCACAGACCTAAAAAGAAACTACAAATATGAATATGAGATAATAAAATAATTTTTTTTTTCAAGTTTTGATTGTTTAAAATACTTAAGTAAAATCAAATTAGACAGCGTTGTTTTTTTCTTCTTTCTTTTTGAGAGGATTTTGACGTCTCACGTCTTGTGCATTTTTCAGTGACAAGTATTGTTTTTTTTTTCTTTTTATAAACTGTCGTCTAACAAGACACGGTCATGGTATAATAAGTAAGTCATATAAGTCATTTTCTAGTAAAAATGTAGAGATTTTACTATAGTGCGTTTCACCAAAGAGTTCCCTCGCTGTAATATTGGCTCCCCTGCACTTTCCATATATATTATAGGGAAAGTGCAGGGGCGACCCACCATTACGGCGAGGAAAGTCTTTGGTGAAACGCACTATAAAGGCTTCACTTTAAAAGTTGACAAGCAATAATCCAGCTAAATACGTGTCGCAGACAAAAGTTTTCATTAGTATTAGTAATTGCCTTGTAAATTATTCAAAACAATTAGAATATTACACAAAAAATCTTTGTGGAAGTATAAAAATTAAACATTACACTTTCATTGTTGTAACCGCAAAATAAAAATCTAAATAAAATGTTAAATTAAACATTTTATCGCGTTTATTTTTCGCTATTTTAATTCCTGACGTTTGGAACACTTTTATGGGATTACGGATGTCTATGAAAGAAGAAATGTTATGAAATTAGTTACAAGTAACGCCAATGATTTTTGATTAAAACGTTTCTTGAGATTTTATTATTTTGATGACTGAATCCCAAACATGTGAAAAATGCCAACCATCCTCTTTATATTTTTTTTTCAATAGCCCCGCGTAGTGTCCTTGGTATATACCGGCTCTTCACAAAATGGGTGTCAGTATGGAGTTTGTATGGTGTACTACAAATGACGTCATTAGTAAGTACAGTGCATTCTCTGGTTAGCATGACGTCAAAACGCTTATATCGGCCTTAGTTTTGGACACATTATTATGTTATTTTCGGTGATTAGCTCTACGTATGTGCCGCTTTTATATAATACAATAAAAAAACAGCCCGGTAGCCTATTGCGAATAGAGTTGTATTTGATTGTATTTATTAAAATGTTAACTTGGTACTTACATAGCCAACATGGTATACTCATCTTCTAAGTAAGCTATTAATATTTAAAGGTACTTGCCCAGGTAAAGAAATTAAATTTTAACTGAGCGGAGGGAATGCGTTTCTGTCATACCCCCGAGGCAGTCCTCACACCGTACATACTAGCAAATGAATTATTCAGCTTTATGTTTCTACTGAGAAAAGTAATTAGGTTTCATGCTTGTGTCGTCTTACTGTTAAGTGGTGATCCCACAGAAGCAAAAGACCGGTGGGGTCACCATGAAGAAATAGCGTAACAAAACGCGTGCCAAAATGTGCGTCATATTTCCCTTACAAGTAATAGGTATTTTATTTATATAACACAGGAGTTACTCACTTATGATTAAGCCGGTTACTCCGACTATTGTTTTAACCGCATTTGGCGGTCTTTTCAAGGTGGAAGCGCGTGCGCGGCCTCGTGTCGCTTTGCACTAGGGGCCGCCGAACGACGCGCACGTGATGACAACGTTTGCTAATCGGGTGCAGGCACCAAATAAATGTTATTTTTGTTTAAAATAGAACGGCTGTCAAGGCATTTTTGTAAGAAATTTGTTGTGAGCCACTTGCATCCATATAAACCCATAGCAACTGTGACGCGGAGTTCGACGCGTTGACATAAATAAGAATGTTCAATCAAGTATCTGTCACAATGCTTGGCGACAGAGTTTCCTTCTCATTTCCGCTCTATTTACTACTCTTTTCTGTGGGTGCGGAGACAGGGGTGCGTGGAGAAATATGTTGCAACGGCGCGCGCTGAAGCTCTTCGCCACTAAAATCTTCCTGTGTATCGAGAATACTCCAGCACACGGAGCTCACCACGTCGCCACCAGTCTCACAGTCACTGCCACGAACTCCATGAAGACACGATCTCCATCTGGGTGGCAGGTGCCATTCTCCGTCTCTATTGAAGGTTGGACGTCGACTGATCTCGGTGGCTTCTCTGACTTTCCGAGGCACAAAGTATTTCTTCCGTGGTAGGACTTTCGCTCTGTCGAACCTGATATAGTCCTGCTTGTCGAAGCCCAGATAAAGCTTTGCCACCGCGGAACCGTTGGTATCGAGGTTATTAATTGAACGTATATGCTCCGTGAGCCTTGTGAACACGTTCCTCTTTGTTTTAAAATTTGCCGCAATCACAGGGGATCATAATATGTAATTCCCGTATCATATAAATAAAATGTGTGTAAACCACGTCAGTTTCCAAAGTAATAGGTATATACCTAAGTAAAAAAAAAACCGCTATGGGTACAGGGCCCTTATGATGATACAATATAAGCACATTCTCCTCCTTGCGTAGTTTTCTCAATGCTGGGGTCGTGGCCCATCACGGTGATCACGGCATCAACTTCTCCCTTAAGATGTTCCGCCATTTGTTCCAGCTTTCAGCAGCATGAACCGCTTTGGCAACGTTGATGTAGGTGGTGCAAATTTGATCTGTCCAATGCATTGGACTCCTTCCTCTCGGTCCCTTACCAGTCTACACTACATACAGCGCTTTCATTAGTTAAATAGTTATTAACATCGAGAAAATGAAGTTTCTAGAAAAATTAAACAGCATCGGATGAAACCAAAGAGCACAACGTGGCAAGTAAGTTTAATAAGTGATTGTCTTTTTCGCATCTTTTATGCTATTTCCATGACTAAATAAGCAAATAAATTTCTGCGAGTTTTAATTAAACGCAAAGTTGGTTTTTGCCTGTGGTTGTGTTAAGTCTGGTAGTTCTTTCAATTTTAATTAAGCGACAAATGCGGAATTTATTTCAATTAGATTTTATAAAGGCTTTGTTTTAGAGGAGAAAAAATCGTACCTGTGACTTTTTAGATGTATTAGAACCTCGATACATTTAATGTAATTACTTAGGTACCTAGATAAAAAATATCTACGATACTTTGTTTTTAGGGTTCCGTAGCCCGACAAGGAACCCTTATAAATTCGTTCGGTCCGTCCGTCCGTCTGTCTGTCTGTCTGTCTGTCTGTCTGTATGTGCGTCTGTCTGTCCGTCCGTTCATCCGATTTTTTTTAGAACCTTCTAACTTCTATAATTATTAAGATAAGTGCATGAAACTTTGCACAATGACAGTTGTAGTATATATATCACTTTTAAAAGTATAAAAATATATAATATTACATTTTAGGGGTGGTTCTGGTACATGTGAAATGGGGATGAAAATATTTTTTTCACTTCACCTTATCGTGTGGAATATCGTTGAAAAGGTCTTTTAAAGTAAGGTAAGGTTTCATACATCTATTTTTTATAAAGTTTATACTTTGCGAAATATTGTCCGCCAAAATGGCAAAAATCGGTCCCCTGCATTTCTAAACTATAAAACATTGAAACTTGTAACTTACAATACGGATGTGTCAAATTCAAAAACTTTATTCAAAATTATTTTGAACATTATTTGATTATGACCTTTTGAGTAACAGCGATAAAACTGTTCATTGACCTTTTTGCAAAACGATTTTAACAAATAATGTTTTTCCATCAGTTTTCTCTATTTAAACTCTCTGTTTAAACCATAAAAAGTATATGCTATGCCGGGATGGTACATCTCTGAAATTTGGCTAGGTCCACAGAGCTTCGTTCGTTCGATTTTTTCTATAAATATTAATTTCTGAACTATGACTACAATAATATATTATGGCTTTGGTTATGGAACCCTACCATATGCGTGTCTCGGCACGCTCTTGGCCAGTAATTTATTTTGTTATTAGTATTATTTTATGAGCTGTGGCATTTAAAACTATTGGTATTTTATATTTTTCTTGAACAATGTATTTAACACATATGCAAATGAGCACTAATGGACTCAAGTAAAGCCTACGTACCCTGGCCATAATTAACTTTGGACTCACGTATTCTTGACTGCGCCTCGGCCCACATTTTCAAGTTCGTCCATATATGATTTTGTTGCATTGTAATGTAGATAGATAGAAACTCTTAATTGTGTTCACCAGAAATAAAATGTACTATGGACATTTGTATTTGTGTGTATGTGTATGTGTATGGATGTGTGTATGTAAAATATTTATTAGACCTCATTTAAGTTGCAGTCAGTTAACATCAGAACATTGCTAAATACTTAAAGTTTATTTGAATTATAAATTATATAATCAAATTTTGCAAACAATACCACAAAATTAATTCTGCTCAATTATATACAAAAATTCTTTGATGTCTGTAACATTGTTTTTCCGCACGTGGAGTCGTTTTCCTTCATTACCTTGCAGGAGGTTTACAGTTGCTCAGGTTGTTTGCGATTCCCTTGCATCTTAATGAGTTTTCTGACATAACAAGGAAACACGACTTTTTATAACACTACAACCTAACGGTTAGTAGACACGCTTTCTAGCTTAAAAGCTGCTGAATAAATAATCCTAAGCGACTGTTTGAAAGAAAAGTTAAAACATTACAAATATTTGTTTTAATTTCGCAAAAAGGTTTTACGAGGCGACAGTAAATATTAATTAAGGCGCTCTTTCCGGATAAAAAAAAAGGAAATTGTTAAGCACAATTAGTTGTCGTTCATTAGAGGGAGACAAATCCTTTCAGATGTATTTCTCGTTCTAATTGCAGCATTAGGGGAGCAGAATGAGCTATTGTAGAGAAAAACTCCCCTCGTGTTTTATTTTGAATGGTTCCAAAGCTTACAACAGACGAGCTCGGACGCTAAAGACTTTTGTTCGGACAAAAATAGGGCATTGATGGAAAAGTGCTTCGATTTCTTCCCTTTTTATCGGTCTTATTTCTTGAAGAATGTGCATTGGAATTCTGTAACGAAACTTTATCGTCTGTTAAAAGCCGTATTCCAAAATGCATCCTTAAATTTTAGGTATCTGGATTTTCGGGCGTAACAAAATAAAACCCTAATTTTCAAGTCAAATATAAAACATCTAAAACTGCTTATTTTATGTCACTAATTTAACGAAATCCACTCTCAAGCTTTCCCTCCGAGATTTTTACGAAAAACTGCCTTTGGAGGTAATAAGTCGTGATACATAGTTTTTCCAAAATTTGAAGCCGTTATTTTTAATAGAAAAATTGTGATCTATTTATTTTAGAAATTGATCATTGATTTGATTGATTTTTGTTCACGCTGACTGTACGCGCTGACGATACCCAACCGACGATCCCAGGCCTAAGCTAACAATTCAGTTTTACAATCCCAACAGTAACTGGCTTGAAATCTTTCGCGTCGCAGCATGCAATAGGCTCAGAGCCCTACTAATTTAGGATAAGTGCTCACGTACCGCGCAACGATCCAAATGTACCCTCCTTCGACGCGCCGCGACAAATAATGATCCTTAAAATACGACGAGTAATGATCCTCGTGAAATACGCTCGAAGTGTTTCCACTGAGCTTCGTGAGGCGCTTACTTGGAAATAATTTCAAGTCAAAATGGCTACGCGTCTTCAAAGAGCATTCTTGGTAAATTACAATCGATAATTTGATTTTGATATTCAATCAATGTATTTATATGAATATAGTGGATTTCGTACCAAAATAATACGACTTATCACGTCTCTGTAGAGCTTGCTACTTGACATGAAGTTTCATTGGCTCGATCCTTATTATAACTAACGCCCACACATAGCGCACCAGTGCAAAGTCAGTTGCACGTCGATTTCATTCGTGTGCGGTTGTCGTACATGAGAGCAATGCGACACAAAAATCAATTAAAATAATTAATTTTTGCGTTCAATTGTAAATTTGTAATCTTATTTTCTTTATTCGTACAGTTTATATTTTACAAAACACATTCTAACATATTGTATGTATTGTTGACATAGAACCGACATACATTTTTGAACACAAACCTTCAAGACAAGGCATATTACGGTGTTGACGAGTACTTGAATGATACATTTAATTTACTTTGACATAAATCTAATTACTTAATCTAAACTCGACGTTTATTTCTGACTAAATCTAATTTAGTTTTATTTTAAGTAGTGTAGTGTAGTAGTAGTTAGTGTAATTGAATATTGTGCACTGTGTTAATGATATATACATTTTTTTTTTGTTTTTCTTTAGGTTCTCTAAATTTTTTGCATGCCGTCAGTAGGTAGTTATTGGGCACGCTGTACCACTTGGTCGCTGTTACAACTTCAGGTCGTATGCTCGAGGGATATCGACTGCGTTGCTCCACCTTCAGCTATCGCTTCAGGTGGAGTTCAACGCGGTCGATATCCCTCGAGCATACAACCTGAAGTTGTAACAGCGGGCCAAGTGGTACAGCGTGCCCAATCACAATGTAAAATTGAGTCAAGATAGACATTTAGATAATTATATCACTCACCTAGTCGATGGTGTAATTTATAACTTCACATTTGAATACAAAGTCACTTTCACACCACTTACTACTCTTTATAGCGATGGTGAGATATAATAACGTAACATAATGTGTATGAAAAATTGTGAATAAGAAAGAAAACTAGATAAAGTTATAATTTTATAGGTACTGTTCAGATCAGAATAGATTTATTGTACCTAAGTGGTTTGCTATTACTTCTCAAAGTCTCTGCGTACTGATTTTCATCGGCAGAGATAACACAGGAGTATCAGGAAATGTGCACCAATTTCAGTGTGCGTACTAATGATCATCCCCACAAGAAATTGGTACAAGTTCTGCAAAAGTGACTGCGTACTAATTTTCATCCCCAGTCGCTAGATAGCAGTAATTTCCACTCCACATACTACATAGAAAATGTGCTCGATTTCAGTGTGCGTACCTATGATCGTCCCCACAAGAAATTGGCACATGTTCTGTAATAATGACTGCGTACTAATTTTCATCTGCAGTCAGGAAGTAAATAGCGAAACCAAGGTAACTTTAAACTCTAAACTTGAAGCTAAACGATATATACCCACTAAAATTAACACCATCAATTAAATTTAATTATTTATGTCACCATCGCATAGCACTACACAAGTTCACAGTAGAAAAATAACTAAAATGTAGCTAACGTGATATGTGTGTGTATACGCGGAGAAATTAAGTAGTTGACATAGACATATAGTACAGGAGCCCGAAGCTATTCAAATAACAATAAAGGTTACCGGTTATCTATGTGAAATTGGTCTAAATAACACCATTTTAAATATTGAAATCCAAGTCTCAAAGATCGTAAACCCGCCGTAACCATATACAGTGATAAAACAAAGATCTCAAAATGTGTTAATTATTTAATTTTCGAGGTCTTTGTTCAATTACCATAAGAAAGAGTAAGACTTTGGAAAGTTGTTATATACAGACATTAATATCATTTGAAGTCAGGGTATAAATTATTATTTAATCATTTACATTTAAGAGTACCAGTTCAAACTGAAACAGCTGACATTGCGGATTATGATTTGTAAGATTTGGGTTTTAGTATCTACTATGATGTAATTTAAACCAATTTCACAAAGATAACCTACTAACCTTTATTGTTATTTGAATGGCTGCGGGCTCCTGTACTAATATAACTTTATGCTTTATCTGCAAGTTTTATTACATATTCTGTGCCTTAGCAAGTAGTGGGAACGTTGTAAATTGATATTACTTGACCTCATTTCTGAATTAGGGTTCACCTATTATTTTTGTGATTTTTGAAAACGATTTTGCAAATTAAGAAAATATTAGAAGGATGGATTTGCATGAATTTTCGCTTATCTAACAAAATTCATCTAATGTATATTTTGTTTTAATTTTTCACATCTACCTATATTTCATAAGTACTAAATTAAGAGGTACCAATTACATTGTTATTGAGAAATAAAAGACAAGTAGACATACAAGATTTATAGAAAGTCTCGCTGGGATACAATCCGGGTACTATGGGTATCATTTGTTTATGATTCCTGACTTATGTCTAAATAATCGAGAAAATCGTGAGCGAAACCGCGGGCGAAACTAGTTAATAGGTTATATTAAGCAGGTGTTGCAGTGACGTCAATTCCTACCTTTAAATGTGTGTGCTGTATGCACGTCAGCATTTTCATGTAAAACTAATACGTAAATACTATGTGTTTTACAACACGTGGGAATGCCTAAGTCATCAATTTTCCTACCTAAAGCCTCGTAAATGCGGAAGTCTACAATTTCAAATCGATGCATGTATGATTATGATGTAAGTAATTAATTGCTTTTAAATTAGTAGTCATTGATTTGTTATTCTTGTCATATAATATGTGACTTAAGCTCTTTTGTTAAATTATATCATTTTATACGATTTTACGTATAAAACTCGAACCTGAAGGAATTGTTTCATACTGAATTCTGTCTTCGACGTGGACGTCAGCAACTTCAGCTTCACCAGCATCCTGAGCTTCTTCATCATCATCAGAAGTACCCTGAGTGACCTCGAGTGAATTTAAATTCATCATGTAAGTGAGTAACTTACCTTACTCTTAATTTTTGATATAATTGTGTTGTCTTGAGTACGCTGATTCTTGAATATTTAGTACTTACATAATGTTTCAGTCATTTACATAAGTTTCAGTACTTTTAATTTATCATGAATTAAATAACTGCGCTCGACGCTTGTCATGTTTGACCCCATATATTTCATGTTAGTAGTAATTATAAAGTTTGTAATCAAAGTTTTTTTTTCAGGTCTGACTCAGAATCAGAACCAGTACCCATCATCATCCCAGCAGCGCAGAAAAACAAGAGAGGAAAGAAATCTGCAGAAACGACTGCCAGTATCGGGAAGAAAAGAAAAGGAGACAAAATTACTCAGAGGTATTTTTCTTTTGTTAGATACTTATTTATTTTAATTTTAAATACTTACATTAAGTTTTTATTTGTACTGTCTTTATTTTATTACTAGCCGGCCGCCCCGGCTTCGCACGGGTCTAGCTCGGCTTTAGGCCTCGCTACAAAATATAATATGCTCTATGTCACCCGGAGATAGTGTAGCTCCCCAACAGTGAAAGAATTTATAAAATCGGTTCAGTAGTTTCGAAGCTTTTTTCAATGCAAACAAACAATCAAATCTTTCCTCTTTATAATATTAGTATAGATTTATTATGTCAGTATAAACAAGTGTCAACTAGTAATTCTTTAACTTTGTGATTTATTGTAGGTATGGTGGTAACCTTATAAACTATGGGTTTACTTGTTTAGAGTTATAACATCCATTAAAATTTTATTAATTGTTACAGCCTACGTGGAAAATCCCAACGCACGGACATTTTCGGACTAGAAGAAGCCCTCGAAGAGACACCACAACCCAAAAAATCAACCATCACCACCAGCAGCTTCGTCAACCGCGTGGCTAACGGCTCACAGCGACGAGTCGCAGACATTAAGGGTGATTATTTCATAGACCTAAAAATTTATGACTCTGAAGATGCTGATTCCACTGCTCCAGAGGAGCGGTGGAAAAAAGCATTGGTAAGAGCCAAACTCAAAATTGAACCAGACTCGTCGCAGTGGAGTAAGCTCCAGAGCTTTGTGAGGGACGCTCACAAGCTTTTTGAAGCTTGTGATCCAACATTTTATTCAGATAGTGTTTATTTCAAGGACAAGTAGTAGGATTGATTTGGAGTGTCCTATAATAAGAAAGGTGTATCATTTTGTCATTAAATATATTTTTATGTTGTGTTCTTTTTGTCACTAGATTTTACGCGGTATAATTAAGTATACTAGAAATAATTTGTGTTTTCGAATAATTTAGATAGCATTAGGTGGCCTTATTATTAAGAAAATAAATATTATAAAACAATATACTAGTATTGAATATAATTTCCACCTTTTAGGGAGTAAATAAATTTGAAATGCCATATTGCAAAAAATAATTATAATGGTTGTCATACACTGAGCTATAATAATATTCAAATATAACATACTTTCCGCACAATCTTTCTTATATTTTCTATTGAGGTATACTAACAGACAAGATAATTAATATTTAGATTTTTACACTTCTGAATATTTTGAACTAAAAATATAAAATATACATTATAGCTCAGTGTGTTATGTGCTTAATAGACGTTGCGAATAAGGCATGGTCGACTAATTTCAACTTCATTTACTTTTTACAATTGAGTGAACTTCAAACTAGATTTTATTCCTGTCGCAAATCATTTAGATACGTATAACTAGCACTAATAATAATTAAATAAACGGTTAACATACTAAATTACTTGTATTGAACAAAGTTTCTATAGGATATTGGGAAGTTTCTATAGGGAATTGTTAGAAATTTAAAATGCCATTCTGCAAAACGTGTAACGTTGACGTTGAAAAAAAATGTTGGTTAGGTCATACACGTAGTACTAAACATAAGAACCGTACATTTTTACCGATGTGTGATGGTATAGACATTATTGAGTCAGCATTTCGCAATCGCATAGCGAGTTATAGAGTCAAAGTATCAGATGATAAGGAAGGAATTTGTGTACCCACTTTCTTTAATGCTATTCGCACAAAGATTAATTTGCTTCTTGATCAATCACTTCAAACTCACACTTGCATTAAAGTGAATTTTGAATTGTTTTCTATGTTTCTTATGTTTAAAAATGATACACAGGAAATTAAATCTTTTTCAACCCCTAATTTTACACTTCATCTAAACTATGATTTCAATAACTTGTACACAAACATTTTAAACAGTATCATGAAAAAAATAGAAGAATTCCAAGAGAGAGACAGTGGGTGGACATTTTTAAACAATTGTCATCTGGAAATAAATATTTGTAAATATGAACCACTGCGAGGTTCAAACTTCATAAATTTACCAAAATTCATACAAAACAAAAAAGCGTGTTTAAACATTAAAAATAACGATGATTACTGTTTTTTGTGGTGTGTTATCGCTGCGCTTTACCCCGCAACCGAACACCCAGACCGGGTTACTTCGTATCCTTGTTTTCAAGACAAACTAAATATCAAAGATTTATCATTCCCTATGACTTTATCAGATATTTCTGTTTTTGAAAAAAATAATCCTGACTTGAGTATCTACGTTTATGGTTTAAGAGATAGTAAAGTTATAACCGGGCCTTTGTATAAATCAGAATCTAAGAGTTACAAACACCGAATTCATCTATTGTTCCTTGAAAATAACACGTCGTCACATTTTTGTTTAGTAAAAGATTTACCTCGTCTGGTGAGAAATCAATTAACAAGACATCATGGAAAGTTACATTGTTGCGAAAATTGTTTATTATTCTTTTCTTCAAATGAAGAGCTCGACCATCATGTTTGTGGGGGTATCGTTACTATTTTACCTGAAAAGGGGTCAGTAATACAGTTTAAAAACTATAATCGCAAGCAAGATGTTCCATTCGTCATTTACGCTGACTTTGAAACAATGTTACGTCCTGTACAAGGTTGTGAACTTGATCCCAAAATATCCAGCACATCTGATCGACATCATCACGTACCTGTCGCTTTTGCATATAATATTGTTTGCGTGCTCGATGAATCATATAACCGGTTCGTAAGCTATCGCGGGGAAGATTGTGTTACAAAATTCATAACTTCACTACTTGATGACGTACATAAAATTCATAAGATCCTTGGCAAAAAGACTCCAATAATATTTAACCAGCATGATGAAAAAGTATTTAATGAATCGATTCGTTGTCACATTTGTGGGCATTTAACGTGGGGTTGCAAAGTTCGCGATCATTGTCATTTAACTGGAAAATTCCGGGGTGCTGCACATGAGATGTGTAATCTAAATTACAAGCTACCAAAATTTATCCCAATTTTTTTTCATAACTTGTCCGGTTATGATTGTCACTTATTTATAAAAGAATTAGGAGAATTACCGGGTTCAATTAAAGTCATACCAAAGACAAAAGAAAATTATATTTCTTTTACTAAATATGTGGAAGTTGCCCTAGATGAATACCTGCAGCTACGTTTCGTAGATTCGTTCAAATTTTTGAGCACAAGTCTAGACAAGCTATCTCAAACACTAAACTGCAACGATTTAGTGCATATGCATAGACATTTTCCGGACAAAAGCCAATTCGAGTTACTGACTCGGAAAGGGGTTTACCCTTATGAGTATATGACGAAATGGGAATGCTATACGGAACCAGCTTTACCCCCACGGG
The DNA here is from genome assembly GCA_949125355.1 of Agriopis leucophaearia. Lineage (NCBI taxonomy): Eukaryota > Metazoa > Arthropoda > Insecta > Lepidoptera > Geometridae > Agriopis > Agriopis leucophaearia. The sequence continues at coordinate 11,952,015 of OX421262.1, forward strand.
AAAAGTTTTATAGTTCTTTAAACGATACAAATATATCTGACGCTGATTACTACCATGCCCAGCTAGTTTGGTCGCAGTTCAACATCGAGAATTTAGGTCAATACACAGACTTATATGTTAAAACAGATGTTTTACTATTGACAGACACTTTTGAAAAGTTTCGTAGGACAAGTAAGATGCATTATCAGTTAGATCCAGCCGCCTACTTGACTCTCCCTTCTCTATCATTCGATAGTTTTTTATTAGGTTCTTCCGTCCAGTTAGAGCTAATCAATGACTTAGCAATATTACGTATGATACAAAAAGGAATTCGCGGAGGTGTGTGTATGTGTACACACCGCTATGCAAAATCTAACAACAAATATATGTCTAACTATGACCCAAATCAAGAGGATTCATTTTTAGTATATCTCGATTGTAATAATCTGTATGGGTACAGCATGTGTCAGTCACTTCCGCTGTCAAACTTTAGGTTTTTAAGCCAACAAGAAATCAATACTTTGGATGTAATGAAAGTATTAGACAATGCTGATGAAGGTTACATTTTGGAAGTAGATTTGGCATATCCAGATATCTTGCATTTATCGCATAACGATTTGCCGTTCTGTGGGGAAAAATGTATACCCCACACGGAAAATGTATGAAACTCGTTCCAAATTTGTACAACAAGTACGAGTACGTAATTCATTATGTCAATCTTAAGAAATGCCTAGAACACGGTCTGGAATTGCGGAAAATACATCGAGTGATCGCATTCAATCAAAGTTCTTATCTGAAAAGATACATTGAGGTTAACACAGTACTTCGTCAAAAAGCTGAATCCGTGTTTGAACAAGATTTTTTCAAACTTTTAAATAATAGTGTTTTTGGTAAATCTTTTGAAAACACAGAATCAAGAGTCAAAGTGCATCTTGTAAATCAATGGAACGATAAAAACAATGTTACTAAAAAAAGAACAAGCGCTGATAAATTGGTTAGTAGTCCATACTTTCATAGTGCATCAGTTTTTTCTGATAATTTAGTAGCAGTTCAAATGAAATCTGATCGAGTAATTCTTGATAAACCAATTTACATTGGATTTTCAGTCTTGGAATTGTCTAAAGCACACATGTACAACTTCCACTATAATGTCATCAAACCAGTGTACAATGATTGTGTTCAATTATGCTACACAGACACCGACAGTTTTATGAGGATTTGGGAATTGGGAAGACGAAGAAACTAACTACGCAACCGACAATGTTGACGTGAAAAAGCTTCTGCAAGACTTGAGAAAAGAAGTAAGCAACATTGTAATGCAAGAGATGCGGTCAGTCTCATCCTCGATACAGTACTGCAGTGAGAAGGTGGATGAATTTGGTGAAACGGTGGAAGCTTTGACAGGTAAACTAAAAGATCTAGAAAAAAAACAAGCCAACTTAGAGAACAAGAATAAGTACTTGGAACTAAAAATAGAAGCGCTAGACCAACGAAACAGCGAAATGGAGCAATCGCTTCTCTCGGATTACGTTGAAATCGCAGGCGTCCCTGAATCTGCACAAGAAGATTTATCTAAAATGGTTGAAAAAATCTCAGAAAAACTCAACGTATCAAAAGATAATATTATCTCCATGAAGCGTGCAGCACCCCGGCGCGCTGGACCTGGCTCGGTACTTGTCAAGGTGCGCCACGAGTCTACCCGCCAATCCCTGTTAACATCAGCTCGAAATATCACCATCCTAGCTCGCGACGTCATGCCTACCTTGTCGGGATCAGCAGCTAATGAAAAAATCTACGTTCGAGAAGCGCTAACACCCTATAACAAGAACCTATTGTGGCAAGCTAAACAAGATCTTGAGGAGGTATATAAGTTTATTTGGTCTAGAGAAGGACGAATACTGGTACGTAAAACCGAGAATGCAAAAATATTCAAACTTAGGTCAAAGAGTGACATTCAATCACTTCTGTCCAGTAACAAATAATCAAGTAATTATCTCACAGGATAATTATTTTAAGTGTATATATCTCTATTCTTTTCATGGCAACAGTAGACGATAATAATATTATAGAATTAAACGACTGTGTAAATTACTATACGTTTCAAAACTTAGTACCTAAAAATGCTGCTAATATATCATTTTTACATGTCAATATAAGATCAATGTTCAAAAACTTCTGGAAAATTGAACACCTTATCTCTGTTTCTAATAATTCAATAGACGTACTTGTAATAACCGAACCAAATATATCTGAGTGTACCCAGTCTCTTTATAATATAAGGGGGTATACAATGCATACAGAACTACGGAAAGGTCGAAAAGGGGGTGGAATATTAGTTTTTATTAAAAACAATCATAAATTTACGCGATGTAAAACAAATCCACAGCACTATGAATGCCTATCCGGCAAAATATCTTGCACTTCTTCTTTCACAATAGATTTCTGTGCATTGTATAGACCACCCAACACTAACAAAAACTTATTCATCGCTGAAATAGATAACATGCTTGGCAAATACACCAACTCCGAGTTGGTATTATTGGGAGACTGTAACATTAATCTAAAGCCAGCAACAACTAGAGACATCACTGTTCAAAATTCATACATGAATGTCATGAGCGCTCACGGTCTGTCATGCGGTATCTCTGATTTTACCAGAATCGAAACTATAAAAATAAATAATACAACAAAAGTAACAAAAAGTTGTATTGATCACATATTTGTGCGATCCCGCATGAGAGACGCGTACTGCGCCGCGCTCGGCTCGGCACTAAACTGGCCGACCATCGAGTGACTGCGCTCACGCTCGTCGGCACCGTGAACATACAGGTTGCTCCAGTTTATGTAACACGGTATGACAATAACAAACTAAATGGCTTGTTGGAAAAAATAGACTGGACACTCACTCAGGACATGGACTGTCCAGATGATATTTACAGATACATTTGTAAAAATTTCAATGACTGCTATGAGCAATCCCAATTCAAGCAAAAAATTAATACGTCTAAACGAAATCAATACAAATGGGTTGACAAGAAAATTACGAATTTATGTCATTATAGAGATAAGCTGTTTTTAGAGTGGACAAAAGACACGTGTAATAAAGAACTTAGGGTTAAATATAACAAAATAAGAAACATAACTAATAAAATTATACATAGACAAAGAAATAAATATTACAAAACAGAAATAAATAAACACAGAACAGACACCAGAAAACTTTGGCAATTAATAAATAATATGACAGGAAAAGTTAGTAACTCAGTTGATGATATAATTACAAAAGCCTTTAGCTCGCACGGTAATACTAAAACGATTGCAAATAACTTTGCCGGTGCATTTCAACATAATGTAAAATCTATTATACCTACCTGTACATCTAAGATACTGAACACAAATGATTACGTAAAACCTCTGGATAGGTCAATATATTTTCCAAAAGCTACTAACTCTGAAATATTTAAAATTCTAAAAAATATTAATCCACGTAAAGCTCCAGGAGCAGATGGAATTAGAGCATCTGATATTTTACGTTTACAAGATAGAATAGTAGGTGTAATTGCTCATTTGATTAATACAAGTATCGCGACAGGACGTTACCCGAAAGAACTAAAGACTGGCATCATTCGACCCATACATAAGGGTGGCAGCACACATGACTACTCGAAGTATCGTCCTATCACAATACTTCCGGTGATAGATAAAATTATAGAAAAATATGTATGTAAAATTGTTCAAAATTTTTATACATACAATAGTGTTTTATGTCCGCAGCAGTACGGCTTCCAACCTAAAAAAAGCACTACATTGCTGCTGTCTCATTTTACAGATGAAATTAACAGCTACCTAAATGAAAAAAAACACGTCCTTATAGTTCTCATAGACTATAGCAAGGCGTTTGATACTCTTAGACATGATCTTTTAATCCAGAGACTAGACAACAGTGGTGTTCGGGGCAATTTGCTAGAATGGTGCAAAGATTATGTTGATAACCGCAGCTATCAGGTAAAGGTAGACGGAACGTACAGTGACACTGTTAATGTCACGGAATGTACTGCCCAGGGATCGGTTTTTGGCCCTTTGCATTACTTGTCCTATGTTAATAGCTTAAATAATGTCATAAAGCACTGCGCCGTATTTCAGTTTGCCGATGATACATGCCTGGTAGCTGCTGACAGAGACATATCCGTTGCTCAAAACCAAATACAATCAGATTTTACTGCATTATGCAAGTGGTCGCACGACGCTGGGCTAGTACTTAATGCCGAAAAGACTAAATTTATACATGTCCACTCCAGCCACACCCGGAAATCTCTCATTAGCAGGACAAAAATAGTAGCTCACGGTCATGACTGCTTACACAACAAAACCGCTTCTTGTTTAGATAGCTGCCGTGAAATCGAGCAGGTCAATGAAGCTACTTACTTAGGCCTGGTAATAGATAACAGGTTTAACTGGGCGAAGCACGTGGATAAGACATGCACAAGACTTCGCGCCGTCATGGCTAAATTTTATATAATAAAGAGCAGGGTGCCTTTCCACGTCTTGCTGACGATGTATAAAGCTCTGGCTGAAAGTATAATTTCATATTGTGTAAGTAGTTATGGTCGGACCTATAAGACATACTTGGACCAAATTTACAATTTGCAATATAGGCTACTAAAACTTATCGTACCTAAAAAAATAAAAACAAAATATATTGACGACCCTTCTGGTCTATTTAAATTCTGTGGTGTAATACCTGTACATAAAAAAGTTGAGTATAGCTTGTTACTAGAACAATTCTTTCGAACTGACATTCAAATCCCCAAAAGTGGCAGCGTTGTCACAAGAGGCATCGCTAACAAAAGCCTTTTACTGCCTAGATTTAATAACACTTATGGTAAAAGAACGTCCAAGTACATAGTTCCGTTTTTAATTAATAAATTACCCCTAAAGTTTAAAAATAAGTTAACACAGAAAAACATAAAATGGAAATTAAAACAGCATTACTTAACACAATAAAACATAACATGGAGCATCCTGTATTGTTTGCATGGCGCGCTAACGCTGCGACTGCTGTACGAGTAGGTTAAACTCTGTCACTGTACCTACTAGTATGTATTCTGTAGCTAAGCTAATCACAACCGGTTTTTTACTCCGCTATACGCTTATGCCTACAACAGCAGTTTGGTGCGTTCGCGCGCTTCATTTTTATTTTTATACAATGAAGGTAAATGGATAAAAAAATTAAAATAAAAAATGTACCGAGAACCAGTTGTCTGGATAAATCTAACATAGGTTTTAAGACAACTTACTAATTCAAAATGTAACGTACTAACTATGTGTTTTAAATAAATAAAAAAAAAAAATAAAAAAAAAATATATACTTCATAAAGACACCCGATTTTTATAAAGACATGAAAGACTCGTTCTTGAATTATTTTGACACAAGTAATTACGAACGTAAAAATCAATACAATTTACCGTTAATGAACAAAAAAATACCTGGGGCCCTACCATGGCATGCACAAGTAATGTTATTTTGATATTACTTTCTAATTTCGTACCATAGACTTCAAAATACATTATCATTATGTTATCACAATGGCTAGGACGTTTTGATGACGTCATTCTATTTTGTTCACTCATATTAGATGAATTTTAATTATCTGTGGTCATTACTTGGCTAATAACCGCAGTGATGCCAATTTAGGGTATTTTACCCTAGATTTAGAGTAAAAATTATGTCGCAGGGTAATTTTTAGGGTATAGAATTAATTGTTTAGGGAGTTTAGAGGTAATCTTGAGGGATTTTTTTTTGTTACAAACAACAACTCTTGTAACGTTGAAAGCTGATTAATTATGGCTACAGATATATTAGTATTGTACTAAGTATAATAATAATGGCGTGTGTAAATCAGAACGCACGTTAGATAAAAAATCAACCATTGAATATGAAAGAACTTTTTTTATTAATTATATAATACTAAAACTTTAGCCTTATGGTATTTTTACATAAATAGTTATGATTTAAGGGTAAAATTAATCAGGCGTTAGGGTAAAATGAAATCTAGCTTGGCATCGCTGCATTGCCGTCAGATTGCTGGAGTTATGGCGCCAACGTGGAAAAAAATATGTCGGCTCGTTGGAGTATTTTCCTAAACTTGTGTATTTTCGAGTGTTAATGTGTAGTAAATGATAAATTGTTATTTATTAAGTGCTCGCGTGTGGGCATGTGATATAACGAGGTGAAACATGTCTTTTCATGTTGTTTCCAAAACTCCATAGGAGCCTCTTGTAAAGTCTCCACCACTTTACCAAGGGCATGAGTTTGACTTGACCGTGACTTACTTTGCTTGACTCTGACTGTGACTTGTTTGACGCTATTAATACCATCTAAACATGGTTAATATTACGACTAAAGGACATTGAATTCACGGTCATGAATATTTTAACAAAAATAAAAGTCAGATTGCTTGCTTTGCGTGGAATGCGTGGTCCATGATACCTACTACCCAAAGCGTGGTCTTTCTATGTCTAAAATCTTGCTAAAATCGATTTTCCTGTTTGAGTAAATAGTGTTTTTTCTGTGCTTTTTTTTCGTTGTTATTTTAGGGATTAAATACTTAATTCACACGGGAACAAAACAAAAACATAACAACTCGGTTTGATTGAAAAAGTGAGTGCAATGGAATCTTTTTTTATTTTTTTACTTTGTGGTAAACTCATGCCCCTGTAAAGTGGTGGAGACTTTACAAGAAGCTCCTATGGAGTTTTGGAAACAACAAGAAAAGACATGTTTCATCTCGTTATATCACTTACCCACACTCGAGCACGTTTACGAGCACTTAATAAATAATAATTCACCATTTACTACAGATTAACACTCGAAAATACACAAGTTTTTTTCCACGTTGGCGCCAAAACTCGTGAATTCTGAATTGCACCATTTGCACCGCGTAAAATGGATTCTTCCTACATCCAAATTTTCGCGTATCGTTTCCCTACATAGGCTATGTATATTGGTACTAGACGCGACTTAAAATAATAATAATTACGAAAGTAAAATAACGTATATGAACAACTTATTGAGAGTGAGCAGCAGGACAAAGGTTTTTTTCCCTCTACGTTTCCCTACTTTTAAATTCTTAAACGAATTGTATATGGCAACTGTGTCAATCACGCGGAGCCAAAAGCCCCAATACGGGAGCGAAGAAAACAGTTTTTTTTCCTCCGTGACGATTTTGGCGTCGCACTCTTGTGCATTTGCCAGTGTCAAGTAATTATATTCATATCAAGTTTGCTAAACATTATTTATGTCAAACAAATCAGTCAGAGTCAAACAAAGTAAGTCACGGTCAAGTCAAAGTCATGCCCTAGTAAAGTGGTGGAGACTTTACAAGAGGCTTCTATGGAGCTTTAGAAACAACACAAAAATACACGTTTTAGCGCCTAATAACACTTTCTCAGACTCAAGCACGTCCACGAACACATAATAAATAATAATTCATCAACAATACGCATTAGCACTTGCAAAATACACAAGTTTATGAAAATAATAAAATGAGGTCAATGTAAAAATGCGGGTGAAATCCTTTGTATAATCGATCGACTATGCTTCTATGAAGTCTTGGAAACAACATGAAAACGCGTTGCGCGGCATTATTTAATTAATAATTAATAAAACAATCACTTTTGATTGTTTTTTTAATTAAAAATACTGTATCTATAACTAATAATTTATAAAATGAAATGTATTTATTTGATTTTTCATAATTACTGCGTGTATCGGTACGCGATTTGACACTTTAGTAAAACAATAACATAGCGTTTTCGGTTTTGTATTATCCTACGTACCATGGACAAAAAATGTATTATCATTATATTATTGAGAATGAATGTATGTATAAAGAACGGTAACGGCTTAGTAGAGCAAGACAGCGATATAGATTTGTGTTGCCGTTTCTACTTTCTTGGACTTGTCTGAACGCGTAGAAGTAGATATACTCGTAGCTTTGATTATTTATAGATATAGGTAAGTATACGACATAATAGGCATGATGACTGATTTTCAAAATCTATTCTATGATATTCAGAAGTATCCAATATGTAAAAAATATATCATATTTCTTTAAAAAATAAAGGTTTATATGTAATAAAATGACAATCAAATTTTAAGTTTCAAATTCACGCCAAAACGTTCGTACGTTACGTGACATACGTCAACGTCGTCAACAGTAAACATTAGGAACCTATAAACTAAATCAAGTTATGCGCAATAAATATGAATTCGAAAATATATAAGTGGTGTGTGGTCCCTCAGTGCAACAAACAATGCGAAATAAGTGGTTGACCCTTGCACGGCGAGACCCAACAGTTTTAAGTCTAAATACTTCAATTTATTTCTGTGAAGATCATTTTGACGTAAGTTTGTACTTATTTCGTAAATTCTAAATGGTGTGTGACCTTAATTTAGGTGTAAATTTAATAAGTTCAATAGTTTCTGTGGTCATATTTTATCTCTTGAATAACCAGTAGTTCAATTCAATTCAATTTCTTCTTTGTGGCTTCGTGCGGTATTGCCACAACTTGCCAATGTCATGTTTAGAGTTGAGCAAATATTCTGGAGATTGTCCGTTTTATTGGAGGCAGGATCCCTCTTTACGAAGTCTTGAAGATCTTCTAATAGTGATTTAATCTAATCAATCTTTATCCTAATGAGTACTTTATTCATTTTCCAGTTGCCAAATGATATGGACAATTATATGGAGTATCATGTAATGGGATCAGTGTCGCAGGTCCGCATGAAACCAAGCTGTATTTCCACAAAATTTGAATGCCAGATAGATAGAAGAAAACGAACTGCTAATACGACAGAACGACCGTATATTGTCAAGAAACAAAGACAGACACTAATTGAAGAATTTGAAAAAGATTTAGAGGAAAGAAGTATTACTATAAAACATTTAGAGCTCGGAGAAGCTTCATCTAGCAGTTCAGGTACCTGTTTATAAATCATAATATTAAGGATCTGGCACACTGCCCGCGCTCCCCGTCCTGCAGTCCGGTCTATGTATATATGGAAACTGCAAATGATGTTCACACATGATGCGGACAGCATTCATTTTGACCAGACCGCAGGACGAGAATGCAGGCAGTGTGACAGATCCTTTAAAGCAAAGATTAATTTCGTTTACCTTACTTTAACCAATTAAACAATTGCTATTAAAAACACTGTCTGTTATCATACCTAGTAAATAACCAGCTTAAACATTTACTATGATTTTTTTTAAATTAAATAGATGTACTTAGTACTTTGTTGAAAGACTGATTTATTGTTTGTAAAAAAGTGCAGATTGTATTTACCTATGTATGTTTATTAAGTCCTACTTTTTATTTGTGTCTAATAGTTTTACTATTTTAAATTTTTAGTTTTGCATGGAAACGTCGAAGAAAATGTTATTCCAAATGAAATCCACATCAGACTGCAGCGAGATGATAAAAAGCAGGAAGCATCTAAAATTCTTGAATGTACCTTGCTTAAAATTATGAAGAGCCCGCGTTTTTACACAGGTGTTCCCAAAAGCTGTTATTACTTGATTGATTTAATAGAAAAACAAATTAATATTCCTGCTACCAATATACTCTTGTGTCTAAAGAAAATTAGATTAAATAACCCATTTAGAGAGCTTGCTGATGACTTTTCAATGAGTCCAAGTCATGCTAGCAAAACATTTTTTTAAAATATACATGTGTTAGCAAGTGTCATGCGTCCTTTCCTTGTTGAATTAAATAAAGATTCCATAAAAGGAAATTTACCTATGGCTTTTAGGCATAAATATCACAATGTCAGTTGTATCATAGACTGCTTAGAAATAGAGGTACAAAAGCCTTCAAAAGCCTTAAATCAATCTCTGACATGGTCAGAATATAAAAAGGCCAATACTGTTAAATATCTTGTATCCTGCACACCCAACGGTTTAGTTAATTACATATCACCTGGTTTCGGAGGCCGAATTACAGACACATGTTTAGTGGAATCTTGTGATTTTATAAATAGCTTGCAATCAGGCATGTGTGTGATGGCAGACAGGGGTTTTAAACATGTGGAGCAATATTTACGCAGACATGGAGTGCAACTAGTAAGACCTCCAAGTGTTACAACTGGGACAAAGCTTTCTAAAGCTGAAGCAAGGGAAACCAAACAGATTGCTAGTTTGAGGATACATATAGAGCAAGTGATTCGGCGGTTGAGAGAATTTAACATGTTAAAGCCACATGCATGTTTAAATCACAATCTTGTCAAAGTACTTGACGATGTTATTACCGTTGCCTGCGGTTTAATTAATTTGCAAGATTCATTGATTAAATAATACTACAGAGTTATATTATGTGTGTTTTATTTAAAAAATCCTATAATTATATTACACTTTTATATAGTATAGGGTACACATATTCTTTCCATGAAGGAATTATCACTTTGATAATATCAGATACAAAATGTTGATCAAAATGAACTTCTATTACGTCCACTTTTTTATTTTCAGTGTAGTTGCAATCAGCTACACAGAAGTAGCCATTTTGCTGGCCAGTCAAAAACATTTGTAGCTGCATTTGCGCATAGTATTTCTCCGTAGGTTTCCCATTATTCACATAATTTTTATATGTTTTTGCACTTGTTGGGCACTTAATTTCTATTATGTAGTCACCACAGATCCCATCAGGCGATCCTGCTATAATGGGATAGTTTTTACAGAGCATTAGGCCACATTTTTTTATTCTTTTCCCCAGTATGCTGCTTACTGTTTGTCTCACTTCATCCTCCAACATTCTACCCCGCTTCATGGCCCGAGTATCTGGAATTTTCCCTCCCATTATTAAGGAAATCAGGGTGCCATCACTAGTTTTGCACCTACTAAATTCAAAAGCTCGTGAGGCTGTCACTCTGCCATACCTCAATTCGTACCAAAGCGAGCTTTTATGTTGTTCTCTAGTTGCCTCCTCAACTTTTAGGATATCTTCATTAGTTAACACAACGTTTACTAAAAAGGTGTCACAGGACTTTTCTTTGTATTTCTGTACCAGTTTGTGCATCGATAATCTTTCTAATGTATCAGGAAAATAGTCTGCCTGATACTTGAGTACCTCACAGTCACTGAGTTTACGTTTCTTCCCTTCTAAAAATTTTTTGAACACACCACTATTTGATGGCAAGCTTGATTTGCCATTGGATAACTGTTTGGCAGTTACATATTTTAATGTAGTACCAACCCTAGACAGCTTCGATTTTATCCAGTAGCACTCCACTGATGTACAGGAAGGCTCCTCACTTCTGCGATGGACCCACATAAGAAATGCTACAGCATGTTTACAGCCTCCTTGTGAAGCAACACAGTCATGACATTGCTCAGATTTCACTACTTCACCCTCTTTGTCGACTATTAATGTAACTCTGTACAACTTTGCGTGGACCTTATGCTCAGGGCAAATTTTTGCGGTGATGGTGCACAGACTTCCTTCGCGTTTAAGCTGTACATAGCTTACAGCGTCATCGCCATAAGATGGCCTCGAGGATCTAAAACAAAGAAATTTATGTTTAAGCAATAATCTTATAATATGGTACAGTAGATTAAAACTAAATATTTAACATTATACATCAAAAATTAAAACAATACATTTTATAACATAACCTAAAACCCATACAGAACTTATCTTACATTTGAAACGCTTAAATTGTTGGATATATTATGAAGATTTAATGTACTTACATAGAAGTTTTGACGCTTCTAAATTCTGCTAAACAGAAGTCTTTGTTTGAAGCCTGGAACACTCCCACCATCAATGAATCAACTCTAGGCAAATTAGCGGAATTTGCCTTGGTAAATCCTTGTTCCATGGCTGATGCACGGAACACTATTACTAAACCAAAATTTTCATGCCTCCTACATATTTTGGTGACTGGAACACACATTTGTCGGATGCCTTCAGGAGGCCTAATAGTTCTGAACACTAGGATTGATAATTCAGCCTTTACTATCTTGTCTACTACATGTTCTAGCGATTTATCTACATATTCGTCGGAGGCCTTTGAGTGGCCTAATGTCCTAACACTAAGGTTACCAATACAGCCAATTGTTTAATGCCTCCTACATATTTAGGTGACTAAAAATCATTTTTTTTTTCTGAGGCCTTTGGGAGGCCTAATTTTTCTGACACTAGCGTTGCCAATTCAGCCTGTATTATCTTGCTTACTACATTAATTTTAGTAAATGACACGTATTTGTCGGAGGCCTTCAGGAGGCCTAATAGTTCTGAACACTAGGATTGATAATTCAGCCTTTACTATCTTGTCTACTACATGTTCTAGCGATTTATCTACATATTCGTCGGAGGCCTTTGAGTGGCCTAATGTCCTAACACTAAGGTTACCAATACAGCCAATTGTTTAATGCCTCCTACATATTTAGGTGACTAAAAAACTTTTTTTTTTTCTGAGGCCTTTGGGAGGCCTAATTTTTCTGACACTAGCGTTGCCAATTCAGCCTGTATTATCTTGCTTACTACATTAATTTTAGTGAATGACATGTATTTGTCGGAGGCCTTCAGGAGGCCTAATAGTTCTGAACACTAGGATTGGCAATTCGGCCTATGCTAATTGGCTTATTTTTCTAGTGATTGGAACACATACTTGTCGGAGGCCTCCCGGAGGCCTAACATGACATTTGGATCGACCGCTTAGTCTTTATAAACTGATTTAAATATTTTTCAGAGGCCTTCGGGAGGCATAAAGCAGTTTTAATTTCAATGCGATAATAAAAAAGTTGGTCCTGACTAACTTTTATATTATCGCTAGAATGGAGCCTCATAGCCCCAAAAATAATGTTATTCACGTTGTTAAAATCGTCTATGGTACGGAGTTTAATTTAAAACTTTTGTATTACGGAATAAAGAACGGAATCTAACGAACTATGACCGGGTGTGTGAGTGAGAACTCTGTATTAACGTATAGCGTCGTCTCGTGCTTTCCTAATAAAGCGGAAACGTTTTCACGTGCATGGTACGGTCGAAAGTAAGAATGTTTTACGCTCGAAACGTTATGTTCTCGCAGCAATGTTATTTTGTGTAACGTGTATGGTAGGCCCCCATACACGTTACACAAAACGTTACACGTGGTTTGTTTAAGGATGAAATGGGTGGAAGTATAATAACTGACTTTGTTGGGTTGCGGTCGAAATTATATTGCGTTAAAACTGAAAAACGTACAATAAAAAAAGCTAAAGGAGTAAAGACATGCGTGATTCGTAATTTTGACTTATCAGATTATCAAAACGTGAATTTTAATGAAAGCATTGTACGTAAAAAGAACTTATTGTTTAAATCGATAAAGCACCGAATATTTACTAAACAAGTAAATAAAATTGTTCTCTCCGGAAACGATGATAAGAGACGTGTTTCTAGTAATAGAATATCTACCCTGGCTTGGGGTAGCACTTATATTTTAAAGTCATGATTAAGTATGTTTTAATTATGACCTAAGTATTAGTAAATAAGTACCTTATTATTGTATCCTTCAATGATAATAGAATATGATGTACTTACTTAGTACTTATAGTTTGTAATGTTTGTTAAGATTAGTTCGTAATTTAGTATGATAGACGATAGAAATAAATGATGTCATGTAATTTTGACTTTTACTAACTCTACTTCCTTAACCAATCATACCAACTTTCCTAAGTAGGTAGGACATCAATTTTAGTAGGTGAATGTGAGGTCTATATAAAATGAGCAACAAGTTGAAACAAGTTTGATTTACAGAGATAAAATAGATAACCATTGTCGTAATTTAATAGGTAGGTATTATAGTTACGCTGCCTGGGTTGATATTTGATACGTAGTGAGGGAGCCGACAAGTTATATCCTGCTCTTTTCGATTGATGTCAGCATTATTTGTGTTAATTGCTATTGTAGTTTTGCACATTCATTAATTATAATCTAGACTGCAGGCAGGTCGCATGCAAAAATAATTTTTACAACTCGCTAAATAAATATTTAGTATTGATTTGCGTTCAACACTTGATTCTATAAAGGTGAGCGTTTTGTTTGATTTGGATAAATTTATTAATGTTCTTTAATGTCACTTATGGTGCATTTCTCTTATTTATCTCTATTTTTTTTTCAGATCAACATGTCAACTGTAAATGATGATTACTATTCCATGCCTTGCGCACAGGATCCATTAGCAGGCTGGGACTCGTTTGAGGCAGAACAGCGAACCAAACGCAAGCTCGAACTAGCTGAAGCTAAACTCGCTAAAGTTGAGGCTACTAAGAAGAAAAAAATGATGAAAAAAAGTAAGAAAGAGACGCTTTCTTATGTTATCAATAAATCTTCAGAGAGAGGATATAAAATGCTAAAAATTCAAGTATACGATTTCAACGAAGGGGAAAATACCTACAGTGAATCGGTAAGAGTGCAATACATCGTGACTCATCCAATAGATGAAGTGTTAGACTCAGTTCAAAGTGTTGTTAATAAAATTTCAAAACGATTAAGTAATGAAACTCTGTGAATTAATAAAATGTAAACATAAATAAAATAAAAATAAGTAAATTTTAAAGTAATTTTTAAGTTAGTTAAGTTTTTAAATTAATGTATATATCCTTATTTATATTTTTAAATAAACTACACAGGTAATAAATAAGATTTTTGTTTCATTTAAATAAAACAATTTATTTTTTAAACATACATTTATTGATCATTATTACATACAATTATAATTTTTATCATAATTGGTAACATTTGTCAAGATAGTATTAGGTTATAAAATTGATTAGAATAAATTAGGTTATTGTATAATAACATAATATATTGCAATAGATATCTATAGACCTCATCAATTATCAACACAATCATAACCACCAGATTCACTAGATTCACTTTCCTCTTTGTCATTTTCAAAATTATTGTTTATTACATTTTTGTGATTATTTTCACTGAAGTTTTCGAAAAATTTGAATACATTCATATAGTTATCAATAAACCATTTTTTAACTAAAATTACATTTTTTAATGCGCAATGTTTTTTATGATATACACAATTTAGAGAGTTTTTACCATTTTGATTATAAAGTTGTTCCAATAACAATAAATTAGGACATCCCTTTTCTCCAATGTCTATGATATCACAATTACTATTGCAAATATTTTGTAACCACTTAATCTTT
The DNA here is from genome assembly GCA_949125355.1 of Agriopis leucophaearia. NCBI lineage: Eukaryota > Metazoa > Arthropoda > Insecta > Lepidoptera > Geometridae > Agriopis > Agriopis leucophaearia. The sequence continues at coordinate 11,967,200 of OX421262.1, forward strand.
TCCAAACCCTTAACGAAAACTTTTTTATTATTTAATAGAGTCCTGCTGACACGTTTAAATTCACTATAGTCGATGTAACCTTCGCTCCATAATATGCCACGATATCTTTCTAACCATGAAACTTGTTTCTTTTCCTTTTCTATGAGTCGAGAGAATGGGTAAGGTGGTTTCACTAAAAACACTTGGGTGTATTCTACCGTAGCCAAAGCCAATTCTTTGATGATAAAAAAGTTATTGGTATCTTTAAATCCTTGCAAATCCACTATAATGTATTCCGAATTCATGATAATTTCTTGACAGTGCTACTCAACGGTTTGTATTCAACGATGCAATCGTTTAGAATCAAACAAAATGCTGATGTGTTTTCTGGAAACTCAATGGCGGTTTCAAGTTCAATTCGCACGTCTATAGGTCCAGATTTAAGAGTTTCGTTTTGTCTCGAACAATCTATCACAAAAAGAGGCGCCCTAGACTTAAAGTCTTCGTAACTTAATAACGGTTCTGGCCGACGGTTGTAATACGACTGTTGAAATCTAGTGTAGCGTTCATATATAAGGGAATAGTTATCGTCAGCGAACCTGGTATTCAGATTTTCATATGGAAAATAGCAAGAGTTTAGAAAAACTCTTAAGTTTTCTATGTCACAATGGTCAAACTGAGACATGTCGGCATCGGCACGACGCATACGGTTTGTTTGAAATCCTACTATTACATATCGTGGTTTTTCTATTTGGGAAGAAGTTTTTACAGACCATGTATGTTTTCTAGTTTTTGGAAGAGCTGGATATTCATAAAGATCCCAATTTCTATAAACCATGCTGATAGAACGATCTTTTTCCAGGTATTTGAGTAAATTAATCCGTTCACGATCAGATACTTTCACATGGGGTACGCGCCAGTTTATGTTTTCTATTTCAACATTATGAACATATTCACCCGCTTCTAGTTTTATTGCATTGAGATTCGTGCTACTCCGAAGTAATATCAACTCATGCTTACAATTCATAATAATCTTATTATAATCTTCAGCAAAACCTAGTATTTTATTAAGAGGTATAGACACTGAAAAATTACCTGCTGCTTTATTTGTGGTACCATTCATATCCCACCCCCATAACTTCGACATCTTAGACTCGTTATCATTGATTGAAATTAGAGATTTCATAGTGGTAGTAATACCAGCATTTTTTATTTTATCTATTTCTACTCCATTTAACTCATATCGAATGTCTTGAAAGAAAAATAATACTGGGTTATTTGTAAAATGAACTTTGGCTACAGCAGCTTTTGTATCACGTTTAACTACATGTACAACGCCTTTTATGAATAGAGTACTTGCCGAAGGTAGTACGCATAGATCTTGTTGATTAATAGGTATTCGTATTTCGTCATTTTCTCGAAAGCTATTGACATATGGCTTATATGTATGATATTCTATGCTTTCAATAGAATTATCAACATGTATCGTATCTGTTATACTGAGCATACTCATTTTAATAATCCGATTAGTTTCAAAAACTTCTTATTTTCTTTAGTTAGTTTCATTCGAGGTCTTCTTTTGTTGATGACACGGTTTGAAATGTGTTTATTTAGTGTTTGTACTATGGTTTTATTGTGGTCAATCATTTTCTTCTGATGTGTAAGTATAGTTGTATATCTTCACCACGTAAGTTTACTAAATTATTCTTAGCATCCAATATTCTGACGGTAATTGAGCTGATATTATTCTGGTTAATTGGGAAATAAATAATGTTCTTGGGTATTTCAATAATTCTGTAACCAGGAGGTACGTTTGGAGGAAATTCGTGAATTATATGACTGGGTTTACCGTCCGTGTATGAACCGCTTATAATGTCACATTCGATTCTTAGCACGGTCGTCGAAAGAATGTTGACTGGATAAGAGGATTCATTTAATATATTCGCTTTTAAAGTTTCTTGGTTGAAACCAAATACTCGAGCTAGCAAAGGACTTTTTTCAAAATGTATATCTTTAGAACATATGATGGAAGTTTTTAACGTGTTGTTATTACAAATTAATTTAAAAGAACAGTCTTTCATGCTCTGTTCCAAGTAATCGTTTATATCACTCAGCTCATACGATCCTTCGGGTATTACAACGACTTCCTTATCACCATAATGTAATTTGTTATTGTTGCTATCGATGTTAGGTATAGAATTAAATGTTGAGAAGTATAGCAGACCGCATTCGTATTCGCCATTGAGCTCTAAGCCAGGTGAATAATTTATCGTAGACAGTGGACTGGAGCTTGATATGGATAGTGTAAAAGACATATTGATACTGACAACAACTTAACGATTCTTTAACTTAAATTAGATTTCCAGAAGTTCTTCAGATATTTTATGCATAAGTGTCCGCAATTTACAGAATCATAACTTTGATATTTCAGGTAATTATAATAAATTTCATGATTATTAAAATACCTCAGTAATTCTAGCGGAGGCTTTAAATCTCCAAAGCTGTCAAAATACTCACAATATTCATTATTTTTTACATAGGCTACCCAGTGAGTGCCAGGATTTTGATGATCATCTAGATTAATTATACCACATTCAATCCGCTTGGGTTTTTTTGGTAATCTATCTCTCATGTAGACACCTCTAAAATAAGGTATATTAGCACTATACGTCATTATATCAATGTCAGTCAGAGCGCGTTTGGGTAGCCTTGTATTTAGTTTTTTGGAGCTTTTAAAAACAAACCACTACCTTTTTTGTATGGTTTTAAATAGCATCCCTTTCCTAGTGCTATTGCTTCCATTGTTCTATTATGACGTTCAGATTCTTGTAGGTCAAGTTTTGCTGATTTATAATCATGCACAGCTTTTGCAACACCTGCAGCACCGCCAGTTAGAGCGCCCAACGCTGATAGAGCCGCAAATATTGGTATTAACGGTAATATACCTCCAGTTTTTGGTATAGGTATAACACGCGGTACGCGAACTCTATTTTTTGTAAATACTTTTTTAGCAACAGCATAAGCAATTTTAATGGCAGCTTCATTATTTTTTGGTTTTCATTTTTTCAGCGTTGTACTAATTTGAGTAGTTAAAGCCTTAAATTTTTTGACACCAGCACCTAATTTAAGTTTTGATTTCATAGCTTTATTTACTACCCAGGAAGCAATTTTTTCACCAGTACTGGCGTCTTTAGATTTTAGTCGCCTTTTAGTCATGTTAATGAGTTCTATATCAGCTTTGTGACGATCACCTAAATTAGAATTATTTGAGTACGCAATGTCGTGTTGTTTACAAGCTTCGTCTAGTTCTATCTCTCCTCTATCACCACGCAACATCCGTTTTTGCAATTTTGTACCGGGACCACAATAATTATATCCAGGTAAATGTAACTCAAACGGTAATTTATTTATCACTGTGTTAATGAGACCACCTCCTTCCATCGATGTTATCTTAATAATGTTTATTGTACGGTCTCAACCATTTTATATATAATGTTAAAGAAATGCATTTTTATTAATCCACGAGTTTTCACTTTCACTAAAACCTAACCATTTAACATATAGTTTATTACCTTTTTGTTTCAATACTTTTTCTACTAGGTATACGCCAGGACAATTAGTCTTTTGGAGTTCTTGTTTATAAAATGAACCTAATATTTTCTGATTATGTTGATCTTCTAAATGGTAAGTCACAGGCTCTGTTTCATTCACTTTAATAATTTTAAACAATTCAGTAGACCAATTTGGTGTGTAACCTTTTTGAAAACATCTTTTATATTTGCTAATGCGAACCTGATCTCCAACATTGAAAGTTTTTTTCTTTTTAGAAACAGTTTTTTGACTTTTTTGTATATTATTCAATACAGAAATTCTATTTGAGGTACAAACATTTTTTGGTTCTATTTTAATAGTTCGATGTATTGAGCTATTATACGTGTTGATTATTTCTTGTACAGGTTTACCTATCCACTTATAGTTTCCAGCTAAATTGAAATATTTGTAAAGTTTGTTTTTAATTGTTCTTATAAACCTCTCTACAATAGATGCTTTTTTGATAGAATGTGTAGAATAATGATTAATTTTAAATTTATTCATTATTTTTTTTAAAGCTTCGTTGTAAAATTCTGTTCCTAAATCAGTTTGCACATTAATTGGAATCCTTCCTTCATTTATCACTTTTTCAAACGCGCTTGCTATTTCACACATTGATTTGCTTTTAACAGGAACAGCCCAACCAAATTTGGAGAAAGCATCAATTATAACTAAAATATATTTATAACCGGAATTGAATAAAGATATATTTTTAATATCAATTAAATCTGCTTGCCATAGGTCGTCAATATCTTTAATTACCACGGAGCGCCGCTTATAATTCCTTCTCGCTTGTTTGTGGATTTCGTTCACTATTCCTTCCTTGCTCATTTTTAGTTTCAAGTTTTCTTGGATATGCGGTTTGTTCACTTCGATTATGTCTGTTATTATTTTCAATTTTTATCCTTATTTCGACAAATTTTGCATCTATTTCTTGCTTTGTGTAGAAATGGTTCTTAATAATTTGTTCATCAAACTCTAAAGCAGATTGATTAATTATTTTTTCGTGTAAACGTAGACGTTTATGAACGTGATTTCCAAATTTGTCCACATTCATAGCAGCAGAGGTATTGATAGCTGAACAGTTGAAATGAATCTGTAGAAACTAATGAAATAATATTGTTTTTATTTAGCTAATAACACCACATTCGCGAAGTTCTTCGATTATTGATATTATTTCATTGTCTAAATTTGAATTTCCGGCATCGCGAGATGCTATTAATAGCTGTAATCTTTCGACTAATTCATTAGGATCATCCCAATAAATATAGTCTACTTTTGTTTTTACTTTCTTTAACACAGGCAATAATCCAGTGCCCTCTACTTCTTGATCATGACTTTCAGCACTCGTTGTACTTATTGCTCTGTCTTTTATATACTTGAAAAGTGGTTTTATGATGTATTTGTATTTGATACCCTTATTGGTTTTGATTGGCTTCTTTGGATCATAATCACGGCGATGTACATTTGTATCTATTAACATTTGTTTATAATTTTGCTTATCTTCTGCAGTTATTTTCGACATATTAGGTGTTCTTTTAAATAATAACTCGTACAACCCGAATGTTCGAGGATACTTTTGTCCCCCTACAGATATTTCAAAATCTTTAAGAACAAAAGTTGCAGATCCCATTTTAAGTTTTCCACGGTCTAATCTAACACCAAATGGAATTTCTTTAAATGCGGCATCTGCTAAGCTCCAAGACATATCATTCGAGTCTATGGACTTAAAAGATGAGGCACTTAGATTTTGATGATCAGTGTTTTTATCTCCAACATCTTCATTTTCGTCAGAACTTTCTGAGTTGACTTCACTTGATTGCGTGTCTAATGTGTGTACTACAGGTACATCAGACATTCTGTGTTTTTTGGTACCTTTATCAGACTCACTGAAATCCTGGTACTGAACATTTTTCAACCGTTTAGGTGTCCTTTCAGTCTTACTTTCATCTGATGATACTCTATTTGCAATTAATTTATTAAGAGGTTCCGTTATTGGTTTTAACGCAGTTTCAATAACCAAATCACTGTTTAATTTTAAATGTTTCATCAACTGAACTTTTTTTTTTACGGCATCTGCTGATTTAACAATTTGTTGTTTTAATGATTTTTCTGAATTATACATAATATATATTTTACTGTTATGCGACCTGTTCTTTCCGATGATGCATTAATGAATGAATTTGATATTATTGTTAATGCCGTTATATATTATTTCTATCAAACTAGCTAATGGAAAACAACAAACGTATCAAATTTTTTCCTATAAGCACCTTTATTTTTTTCACAATCCTTATTTATTACTAAATAATTAAATGGGATACTCCAGATTTCTTTACACATTTCACGAAACTGATTCCAAGACATATCTGTATTGACGTGCTCATCGTAAACATGTTTAAGATTAATATCATCTTGTCTAAATAGAACAATCATATTAGCGTTGTCCCTGATTAATTGTTTTGGTATCTTGCTATATGTTTGGTTTAAATAAAAACAATCAATATTTTTATGTCTCCCTGTAGCAAAATAATCTCGAATATTATTCTGTTTTTCGCAAGCTACATCATCAAATATAAACACTGAATCAGGTTTTGCATCTGCTGTACTCAATATTTCATCATTTTCTTTATACTTATATAAATTTACGGCTGGTACCATTTTCAGAACATTATCGAAAAACATATACATCGGTTGAAATAAAGTTTTGGAGAATATATATACATTTAAGTATTTTAATCCGTGCTCATGTAAAAGGAGCCCAATCATTAAATTGGTTTTTCCACAGTTTGACGGACCGCAAATTAAGCAGCGAATCGTATTTGGTAGAAGTTCACTATGTCTGTGTTTGTTCTTTTCTGACGGTAAAACACATAATCTGTTTAAATTTAATGTGCAAGGCTGTTTAATAAATAACATGTTTAAGTTCCTTGACTATTAGAATAGAAATGAAAGATTAGAAAAAAATGCATCATTTATACTTTTGATGAAAAAAGCTTTATTGAACACAATACTGTCGCTTATTTAGTACGTTTCATGTAGGTGTTAAAGCGACTTTGTATTCAAATGTGAAGTTATAAATTACACCATCGACTAGGTGAGTGATATAATTATCTAAATGTCTATCTTGACTCAATTTTACATTGTGATTGGGCACGCTGTACCACTTGGCCCGCTGTTACAACTTCAGGTTGTATGCTCGAGGGATATCGACCGCGTTGAACTCCACCTGAAGCGATAGCTGAAGGTGGAGCAACGCAGTCGATATCCCTCGAGCATACGACCTGAAGTTGTAACAGCGACCAAGTGGTACAGCGTGCCCAATAACTACCTACTGCCGTCTGGCTAATTATGGCACTCTTTTTTACAGTTTTTTTTTCAATTTTTTTTCTAATTATCCCACTAATATTATATACATGTGAAAGTTTGGATGGATAGATGGAAGGATGGATGGATGATTGTTACTCAATTACGCAGAAACGGCTGGATAGATTTGGATTAAGTTTGGAATATACATTGCTTAAGTCCTAAATTAACACATAGGCTACATTTCATCATTATCATCATCATCATCACCACGCGGGTGAAACCGCGGGGCGCATATAGTAGCTAGTACTCAATAAACGAAATATGAGTATGTTCAAAAATTTTGAAATGCGCGAGTGAGATAGAGTACACAATACATGTAGCATGGACTTTTAAGATAACTTACATACTACCCGTTCTTACTAAAATTCAAATCGAGCTAAAACTAAAATCAAGATCTTATTACAATGTAGTTTTTATATATATTTTTTATCGATAATGTCCAACTGCTGGGCAAAGGTCTTCCAATAAAAATAAAAACCACTTCAGTGGGTCTTTCCCAGTTCCTTTCATAAATTTCAGTCCTCCACTATCACTTGTCAAACTCTCCGATATGAGTAAAGATCATCACACCAGCGTTTTTAGGCTTTCTTTGACTGCGTCGTCCATCGTCGTTCGTTATCGTCACTGTGTGACGATCCTGGTCCATCGGAGTCGCATACGCGCCAGATGTCCCGCCCAATTCCATTTTAATCTGGCGGCTTTTTAAAAGTAACTTGTACTGTTAAAAAAGTTCAACCCATTTCCAAATAACTCTACCAAAGCCCACTGAACCGTTAAACATAAAAATAGAGTTGCCGTCTTCACAACCTCGTTTTAAGATGCAGCCTTAAAATATAAAACAGGGTACAGATTGATCCTGTGATCAATATTAGTGCATTCGTAGCTGAGTGCACGCGGGGCGGGCGAAGCTGGGACGTGAGTGCATTTTGTCGTCGCAAAACCCAGTGGAGCGTGCCCTTGCTGCATAAACACACGCCAGAAACTGAACAGCTGAGCTCCTTGCCATACGCGACGGTGGCAGATTTTTCTACCGGCTCTGAATATTGATGCTGTATAAACACTTCGCGGGACGCTCTTGCTTGTTTTTCTGACATGAAGAGCGCAGTGTGGAAAATCGCGTATCTGGATGGCGTTTAATTTGTACGTGAAATATAGTATAGCAGGTGAAATTTGAAATTATTATAAAGTTGTGCTTGTTACAGGATTATGAGAATTGAATATAAAAGTTCTGGTCCTGCAATCACTTCTGTTATCACTTCTCCAAAACCCGCGTGAGAATCTTCTTCTGATATATTTAAAAGACGATGTGTGTATGTATTTATTATATTTCCTATGGACTTCAAAACAGCTGGACCGATCTTGACGGGAATTTTACTGACAGATAGCTGATAATATAAGGAGTATTTCGCGCGGGTGAAACTGCGGGTCACAGCTAGTATATTATAAACTATGACAATATTGCTTACACTTACGATATGGTCATCGGGCTTCTGACCGATTTCGGAGCCATTAGAGCTTCTTCAGCTTTAGATCAGGGAATTACGCGCGCTTTCTTCCGTTATGTTCAGAGATTTGAGTTGGTTATGATTAAATAAATGGCAATGCAAAATTATTTTGTTACTTTTTTGCTAGGCTATATTATTCTACTAAGTACTGGGATTGCGCCTCTACCAACTTCTTCCATCTTCCCTTTTCTGTGCGATGTGACTTTGAAGTCTACCTTCTCCTACTTCGTAGCATATTTTTTTAACATTTTTAGACCTAAATAAATAAGATGATTTTTTTATATCATTTTATTATTATTATTGTACAATAGGCTTGCGTTTGGCCGCCAACTCGCCTGATGTTGAGCGATGATGCGGCCTACGATGGATCACGCTTGCCTAGAAGAAACCGATTCACTTTTGACTTGAAAATACCCAGATTGTAACTATCGGGGAACACCCATTCAGGCAGCGCATTCCACATACAAGCAGTTCGCACAATGAAAGTGGAATCAAAGCGCTTCGTACGGGTTTACGTCTATATCATATTATAGCGATGCGACGAGCAATTTGCTTGCCTGATCACGCATGTCCATACCAGTTCCACCCAAAATTTAGAACATCAGCAGTTCAAACCCCTGAGAGGCGAGGCATCACTTGTCACCATGAGATAATAGATGTGAAATTTCCACAGGTCCCGTAATTTCAGTGGAAACATTTCTCTTCAATCCGGAAATAATACTGTTTGCACACTACTAAAAGATGCATCTGATGTTTTGCGGTTGAGTAACTGGCAAAAAGGGTGTTATTCACAGTTGGACTTCCATAACACTGTATCACAGGTAACTAACTCAAATTATGAAAAAAAAAACCGAGTACATTGTATAAATAGTAAGTAAGTAACTGAAAAGTAACAGCGGTGCGCTGCGTACTTATATATACCTATACTCGTAGTAGATGGAGAGCTCTTTCATACCGTTTTATCTCATCATCAAATTAATAAATCATATTATAAAACAATTCCTCGACATACCCTGACGATGAAGTAGAGGCGTTGTATGAGGAGATATCTGAAGCCATACATACCTCCGAAACATACTTCACCGTTGTTATGAGTGACTTCAACGCAAAGGTGGGCACGCGGAATGTCGATGAGTTAAGAGTGGGGTCATCACCGATGGGGAAGAAAGGTTCTTGAGTGGAGACCGCGAACCGGAAGACGCAGCGTAGGTAGGCCTCCCACTAGATGGACCGACGACATTGTGAGAGTCGCGGGCATCCAGTGGATGCAGATGGCAGGATGTCGTTCAGCAGTGGACGTCTTCTGGCTGATGATGATGATGATGATGATTATAAAACAATTAAATTGGGTGAGTTCTATCACCTTTTTTTTGTGGTAGGACTCTTTTGCAGGGGTCCGCTTGGGGAAATACCACACCTTTGCCAGTTATTCAACCACCAAGCAGTAGTGTGCAAATAATACTGTGTTCCGGATTGAAGGGCAATGTTTCCAGCAAAATTACAGGGCACGCAGTGATTTGACATCTTATACCTCGGGGTGACGAGTACAGTCCATTGCCATCTAGGGTTTTGAACTGTTGAAGTTCAAAATTCTGAGTGGCGTCGAGCTGTTTTGGGCAAGCGTGAAGTGCCATCAGGCGAGGACTTTGCTCGTCTCGTCACTCAGTATCATAAAAAAAACCCGGCGGGTCAAAATATAAAACCAAAAATTTTATAATATGATTTCTATACCAACCTCTATGTATAAATAACCAACAAACATTAAGTTTGCCCTACAATCCGATACCAAGCTCTACGAGAACCCAACCGCGATCTAAATTAAATTTCTCGCGGTTCCTCTTACTTAATAGACAAAACAGATGTTGGGATAATAAACACTTTATCGGCCAAACGTTTGTCTGAGTCAAAACAACGTAAACAGTATGGAAACTGCGAAACAGGAATTTCATCATTAAATCTCCCATTTTACCGATAGTGAAATCATTGAATGCGTCGTTCATATGAAAATTTTATTAATATTTTAGTTAAAAATAAATAAAATTGAAAAGAGAACCAAAACTATCAGATGATCGCTGCAGATGCAATAAATTGCAAACAACTGAACAAAAATGTATTAATTTTGTTATTAGTAAATATATTGGCTATACTGTCTTTGTACGATACTTTGGATATACGAGGCAAATGAAAATATTCAGCTTTGTTTGTAGCTGCCAGCGACTAACCAATCCAATGGTAGATATGTAGATATTCCGAAAACCCGTACGAATCATTATGATTCTACTGTTATTGTGAGAATCGCTAGACTGTGGAATGTGCTACCTATATGGACGTTTCTGATAGTTACAATCTGGGTCTGTTCAAGTAGCGAGTGAATCGGTTTCTTCTAGGCTAGCGTGGTCTATCTTATACCGCATCATCGCTTACCATCAGGCGAGATGGCAGTCAAACGCAAGACTATTACTAGTAATAGTAGTTCGCCTCGAACTGAGACCTCGCGATGTTCCGTTTGTACAAGCTTTTACTTTAACTACACTAAAGTACACCCGCTCCATAGTTTTCCTACCTACCATGATCTTGTTTGAATAATATGACAGTTAACGGCTACGATAATCAACTGACAATCTTCAGTCATACAGACATTATTAAAATTTGTACAAAATAAGTTTATTTTGAACTCCTTGCTCTACGAATTGAACTTCATAAGCTTGTCATTTTAATATCTTTACAACCCCTGCATCGGATTAACTCATATACGAGCTTAAAAATTATATTTACTTGAACTACTTGCCTACAAAATTTCATGAAGACCAAATGAATAGTACTCAAGTTATCGTCGAACAAAGATGCAAACATAAATTTGTTTAAACACCAATTTGTCAGTAGACTCTTAGACCTCACTTCGCTCGGGCAATTAACAAAAAAAAAATACAATAGTGAATATTTTCATTTCTGTGGAATAGACTGTTATATATCTAGTTACGTACACTGTGTCCATACTGCATAATTATTTACAGTGTCACGTTGCTTTCGGAAACGGGCGACAGAATAAATAGCCTTTAATTTAGACGTAGCTCGAGAAAGAATCGCCCATTTCGTTGAACAGATTATTTCTTGGACCATCTTGGAGACTTACGTCAAAACACGATGCGAATACTCATTTCTACGGCTTATGCTCAGAATAGACAACCACATCTTTTGAAGTAATTGAAATGATGCTTGTTTAGGTTATGATATTTATTTTTCCTGGTTAATTCGGGTTATTTTTGGTTTGTTTTTGTGAACAGTTGCCTTAGTACGAGCACTTGCGAAAAAGTTATCGTTACCTAAACGATAGCTAAATGTATGAACAATTCAGTTTCCTTTCACGTCCTATAGAGGCGCTGTTCAATTTTTCATGCATTTTGCTATCGTTTCCGTAACAATAACTTTTTCGCAAATGCTCGTACTAAGGCCACTGACCATGGAGGCAGAATTGGATTACAATAAAATGTTCTTAGTCTGATGTTAGACTAAGGTAACTAAATGCACGTTGTGGTATGCTACACAAGTGAAGCATAAACAAACAAATAATATAGTTATAATGTTTCTGTGCGAAAAAGAATATATTAAAAAAACAACTAATTGGCTAAATATAATAGAAATACTTTTTTCCATATATGACGAAGAAGAAGATCAATCATAATCATATTTTTGAATGGTCATATGTATTTGTAGCAGTGGTTGTAATTGTAGTAATGATCGTAGTTGTAGCATTCCATATTTATCGTCGCATACGTGTTGACTGTGTAATTTCAGTCTTGGTCCACTTAAAATATTCTCCGTTGTAGGCAAAAATAATTATTAAAAACTGAAATGTCAGACCGACAGAATTTTTGTAACATTTATTAGTGATTATTATTCGTAACTTCAAGCACCTTTAAATACTTAAACATCAAACGTATCTATCAAAGCATTCTGAAATCGCACCGGAATAGAGCCGGTCCTCAAGTGAATAGAACTTATCCGTGCGGTTCAACCATAAAAAAGGTCTCTAGCCGTGAGCGATTTTGAGAACAACAGGCCGCTTTCAAAGCGTTTTACCTCTCTTCAATACGATAGCCAAAATCCAAGATAAAAACCCGTTTGATTTTGAAGTGATCTTGAAAAGTTAACCTTTTAGTTTATCAACTGTTTGCCCGCTGACAGGATTGGTATTCTTTTTCAAGAGAAAATACTGGATAGTGAAAAGCTCTGGCGCATAAAATTCTGTATACACTTACGTTACGTACCTATGTTTCTTTACGGTTTTTGACCAAATAAGGCGAACAATTTTCGCGTTTTTAAACCAATTTCAGGATAGTTCTTTTATTTATTCTGTAGAAAAAGCTATCAAAAAAGCATTAAGTTTTGCTCAGTAGTTCTTACCAGACACATATATGAATAATTTTATTTTGAGAGCCTGTTGATTCAGAAATGTAGATTCATAATCAAGGACATGCGGCAAACTAGAAATAAAAAAGGGAATTTAAAAAATAATAATTGTTGGCGACATTTTCTTGACTATGCAAAAAAAAAAATACTTTCTTGACTGATCAAAATTCTGTGTTAGTTAAGTACTAGGTTAAAGTCTTAACAAGTCTTAAAGATGCATTAAATATTTATCTCATTGAAAAGTCTCAATGAGATAAATATTTACCTAACAAAATAAACTCAAGTTTTTCTAACAACCCTCAATGATTCCCTCAAGCCGGATGCTCTACGGCGCTAATTGCGGCGAGAGAGTGCCCAGAGCAATCGCCCTAGCTCGAAAACTGTAGAGAGCTCTATGGCAACTTCGTAAATAGAGAATCCAAAAAATTAACTTTCCAATGGTTAGCTGGAGAATTTTTTAGATTTGCTGTTAGATGATTATTTTACATTGTTTCGAACACGTTACCTTTATTGAGAGCATAAATGTTACCTGGATTTTTCGGCTGTAGTTCTATAAGTGTTAGATGTTTTTAGAGAGATCCATTAGGACACTCATTTTTGTACATAATATTCATGGGAAAGTAGTACTAAGCTAAAAGAACATTATAAAAAACTTATATAGTTGTATGGTATCAACCCTTAAGCTGGAAAAAACATCACCATCCATTTTTATTGAAGAATGTCATTCACATTAAATAAGTCTGGGTATCTTCAAGTCAAAAGTGAATCGGTTTCTTCTAGACAAGCGTGATCAAGCGTAGACCGCATCATCGCCTAACATCAGGTGAGTTGGCGGCCAAGCGCAAGCCTATTATTGAATTTGAAAATTCATCATTAGCGTGCGCCCAACTCGCGTATTTTTATTTTTGTTTTCCTTCAGAGTGAGTACTATAATCAATGTCATGTCAAATCTTGCCATGTTTGAAGATTTTATGTATTACCGATTTTACTCTAGAGCAGACAAAAATACGTTTATTGTATGAGGACCTCTTTTTATTTTTTACTAACTTCTACGTTACATTACGTATTCTGTGTAAATTTAAAATTACTATCTGTTACAGTTACAGTTTAAAAGATATCCGTTAAAAGGTAGAAAGACATACAGTGTTAGCTTAGTAATAGAGTTCCTTTGACACTTTTTGGGTACGGAACCTTAAATTGATATCATTAGTAGTGTTATTATTGAAATGTTAATGATCTACTTAACTTAACAAGTGTATAGCTAAACTTCTGGCAAAATGACGTAAAAAATTAACGTAAAATTATGTCTGCCTACCCAGCTGGTACGAAAACATGTGCCATAAATTGCGTGCGAGGCGCCGAGGCCAGCGCGTAAACGCGCGTATTACTCTTCGCCATGCCATAATGGGTGAAGGTTGTATGAATTGAAATTGCTTTATTAATACCAACAAAATCTGCAGCGTTTTGGCACTGGAATGTACTTGGACATGTGTGAAGCTGCACATGTTGTGTTGAACATAACATAAGCTTTTGGAAGACCACAACATTGTCACGTTGACATGTCATCACTTTTTTTTTGTTATTGTTTTTTGTTTTGTCTTATGGCCGGAAAGATAATGAAAAGCAAGTTTACAAGTTAGTAAAAAATAACAATTAACATGTAACCTATGAAACTTTAGACACAGACGAATCTAATGACACCGCATGTTTGAAACTCGGTCAAGCAGTTAAGGCTACAGAAGGTGATATAGAGGGTCACGCGAAAAGGGTGTGCGAAACGAAACAGCCTCTTTACTTCGATAATGACATTTCAATGGGAGATTTCCAGACAGCCGATTTAAAAAGAAAAGTTTATAAAATGAGCAAATAGCCATCTATTTGGTCATTTTATAAACTTTTCTTTATGGCGTTAGCAAGCAAAGAAGTGATAAAAAGCGAGTAGCCAACTGCCATCATGTCAGGTCAGTCACTGTCATCATCCTCTTTGACTGCCACAAAGTACTATCGGATCGAATGCGCATATAGTTACCATCACAGACCTAGTCTAGTGTTCTGTGACTACGTACGTATTACCATTTGCACAATGTGTAGGTATTATTATACCCTTTATTCATAAATTTTTTTGGGTCTAGCCCGGACATTTGGTAGGCATTGATGGAGTCGAAGCCAACACCAAGAGCTGTTGAATATAAAATACAATTACTGTAGAATGTGTATAAAATGGAATATGAAACTATTTTACAACATGGTATTTAAAAAGTATGTTCTATTGAGGTGAACAACTTGTGGGTAAGAGAACAGATCTTTAGGATGAGAAACGGCATCTGCCTTATCCTGTCTCTGTTAAAAAAAGTTATTGTAAACGTCACTTACGACAAAAAGATAGGCATCGAATAAGTTAAATTAAATGCTCGAAGGGTCACACTGACTTTGTCATTATTTGTCATCCTTTACAATGTTTGAGTAATGTTTTTTTTTGAGCTGTCAGATAATCGCCCATTGCCGTCTTAAGATCAAGAGTTCTAATCCTTATTACTTTAAAAGCATTTTTACGAAGGATTGAACAAGTCATAAAAACTTAAAATTAATGCGCGCCAAGAACCTTTTATTTATATTACTGTTGCTTAGTTAAAAATAATTCTATATTTTAGGTTCGCCCATGGCTACCGCCGTACCTAAGCCCTGTCAACTTTACGACTTACTTCCTTGACAATGTGAAACTAGCAGAATCTATTATAATATAAGGTGATGTGTGTGTATATGTATGTAGGTATGTGTGTATGTATGTTCCCTATTGGACTCGTTGGGTTTGTCTTCCCAGACAAAGCCAAACTCGCCGGGGTTACGTTGTTTCGTTTTGGAGTTCCTATGGTCACCTTCTGTCTCCATCATCAGACCAGCTCGATGGTACCCTAAAATTGCATTGTCACCGAATTTACATAAGTAAGCCAAACTTCAGCTCTATCGATTGAGGATAACTGGGGCCTTACGCTCTACTCTAGACGTGGGCCTGAATAAGTGCATTTTGCAAAATGACGCGACCGCAATCCGTATCTCGGCGCGTTACGGTTTGCTTACGCGTGATTTTGCAAACTGCACCTATTCGGGTCCGCGTTTAAAGTTGAGCGTAAGTAAGATTTGTCTCACACATACCGCGAAGGAACATACTAATAAGCACACTAATAAATAATAATAATGATACATACACATATAATTATAATAACATAAATGCGAAAGTTTGTGGGTAAGTGTTTGTTCGCACAAAAACTACATAACGGCTGAACGGATTTTGATAACCTTTAATATGGTGGTAGCGTATTAACATAACCTTGTATTAAGATGAAGTTCAATTTACTCTTTGAGTCGATTTTATCTGCAACAAATTAACAGTTAAAACGGTTAGAGCGGGTAAATCAGCAAGACACTGAAAGATTAATAATATATTGATTTCTCTTACATCTGTAAATTACCTCCGTGTCTTACATCCAATCGGTTTCAGCAGCAAGTTGTCAATAAATCAACATTAAAGTAGTAAATATTTGCGAACCAAGTTAAACAATCTCGGGCTTTAATTCAATTTACTCCACAAATATTCTAACACCGACGGAATCGTCGAACCGATAATTTTGTTGACACAACCGTTTATGGGGCATAAACAATGAAGTCTTCAGTTTAATTGTTTCTTTACGTAAATTTACAATACGACAATAATACATGACGAAATGTGCCTTATGTAATAATATTGTTTAAGTAGTTAACTTTCAGAAACGTCAAATTTGCTTTAAAAAATACAAGTCTTAATTAAAGTGCAATGAGATCAGAGTATAATTCAAGACTGACGTAAAACTAACATCCATTTTACATGGGAGAGGAGCTTATCTCTACGTTTGCCAGCGCAGCAACTTGGTCATGGTGCGACATCGTGCGATAACCGCGTGGGTATAGATGCCACGCCAGCGCTTACAAACACTGTTCTTAGGTGATAGGAATATAACGAATATATTTATATTTAATTCAAATAACTAAAACGCTAATGAAACTACGAAGCTAACTTCGAGTTTTTTTTCTGGGAATCACATTTTTGCACACACGGTCATCTGACCCCAAACTAAGCAAAGCTTGTAATATGGCTGCCAGAGACGGATATACGTACATATATATTTTTAAATACATACTTAAATAGATATTAACACCCAGCCATAGAACAAACACAAATGTTCATCACACAAATGTTTGTTCTAGATGGGAATCGAAAAGTTGATCTACGTTTGGCCACCAACTCGCCTGGTGGAAAGGACGGTAACACTTTAAAAAAGGCAGATGACGCGTTGTAGCAAAGACAAAAAGATCATTATGTCGAAATTCAGCTTTCATGATATATTATAATATATTATTTGGCCAACGCATTATGGCTATTAATAAAAACCATGACACGTTCAGAGCCCTAGTTGATTGTATTTTGCAATAAATTATGGTTACGAGTATGTTTGAGAAACGGTGGTATGTCCAAGAACCTTAAAAGTTTAAAGATTTAGGACATTTACCAACATTCACTAGGCTAGGTGGTTCAAGACCATCTTCTCTGAGAGAAGACCTGTGTCCCAGCAGTGGGAATATGATAGGTTGATAATGGTGATGATATAGGTACCTGGTGTTACATACCTAACTGTTAAGGGAGCTATATACACCATTCGCTCTCTACGAATTTCGTTGAGACCATTTTGCTTTCACTGCACCTCATATATACTCGTTGCTAAAACAAAGTTTGTTACAGTAACAGTGTATTTCTTACAAATTTGAAACTTTTCGTTAATTGGAAAAGTTTGTTGGGAGTTCATTTAATAAGAGTTAAGTTTGGGAATTTATTGCTGCCTGTCAATAAACATGGTCACAGATAATCAATTAGATAAGAGTTCTGTTTTAGCTAATTAGTTAGTAGATTTTTTATGGAATGAAGTGACTGGATGAGCAAGTCACTTGCCTAATGGTAAGCGCTATTTTTTGCTCGGAACAGTTTAGTGTTACCCAGAATTTTAAACTTCACTGTTGAACTTCACTGCTGTTGAGTGGACGATATTTGGGACTGTTCCCAAATATCGTCCACTTTGCTCGTCACCGTTAAAAAAATACCCCCGGCAGCCACGCAAAACACTAGTAATATTATAAGGCTGGTTCACAGGGGCGGATCCAGAGGGGTGGAGGGGTCATGGGAGTCACCATGACCATCATGACCCCCTGGACTCAGCCCATGCCTACTTTTTACTTGTATGATTATAAAAAATAAATTATAACTTCTTGTGACTTGACCACGTCTATGTGACCCCCCTAGCACCAAAAGTGGATCCGCTCTTGCTGGTTCAAGACAATAGTTCCAAATAACTATGCTAAATGTTATAGCTACAAAACTAGAATACATTGCAGTGGTATTTGTGTGGGTCGGACATTTAGCTGGCTTTCATTACGCACGAAGCAATCAGACCCAATCCGTTTTTGTTTAGTATTGTATCATTACGCTGCCTGCGGCTTTCACTTTGAAAATACACTGTGAAAAATACTGTGAACAAAAACTTAACGAATAATTCGTTTCAAATACCTATTATGCAATTTCTCTGTACAGGGTTATTTTTTTAGGGTTCCGTTCCTAAAAGGTAAAACGGAACCCTATTACTAAGACTCTGCTGTCCGTCCGTCTGTCTGTCTGTCTGTCCATCTGTCACCAGGCTGTATCTTATGACCCGTGATAGACAGTTGAAATTTTCACAGATGATGTATTTCTGTTGCCGCTATAGCAACAAAAAACTAAAAAAACAGAATAAAATAAATATTTAAGGGGGCTCCCATACAACAAACTTGATTTTACAACTTGGAACTTATTTTTTAGATTTGGCAACAGGTAGACATATTTATTGATATTTTGCCCGTTTTTATAGATAATGATATGGAACCCTTCGTGCACGAGTCTGACTCGCACTTGGCCAGTTTTTTATTACAAACTTACACCTATCATTACAAGTTTATTACGTAATGTGATAGCGCAACAATATTGTAAACTAATTTATCACTAACCACGTTTAGCATAAAGTTCTCGCAAGCAGCAGCCTGTCTAACAACTTTACCAACTATCACCAGACAAATTTAGTTTCATGGCTTACATTATTATTGTTTTTTTTTCATACACTTTTTTATATAAATTTGAATATTTGTGAAAATTAATAATAATATATAAATAATAATAATAAAATAATATTAGTCAATCCTGTATATACTATACATGCATATTATACGTTATTATACGTAAAATGCTTAGTAAAGATATACATACAAACACAGCCTTCACTAAAACACATCAAACGCATAATTTGACACTCAGACGAGTAAAAGACTCGCACAAGATATGGTCTTAAAAGTATTATATATGAAGGGGCCAGACTGTATAATAACTTACCCAAAGACATTAAAAATTCAAAAACAATTACTACGTTTAAAAGATTACTTAATTACTACGTAATGAATAATACACTTACTTTGTTATAAAATACTAGATAAATAATATTTTATAATTAATTAATATAATTATATTATATTTAAATATAACAAGCATAAAAAGGACTCAATTACTCACCTATATATAAAAATATAATACACATAGAATGTCAAAAAAATATGTTTAAAAGGTTTAAAAGGATGTTTAAAAAATATACTTAATATATATGTACAAAATATGATAGTCACTTACCATAAATAATAATACCATCAACTAAAGCATATTATATCTTTTTTTTTTTTACAACTTTTTTGAATATAAAGAACAAACCAAATGTTGCAAACATCAAGCCCGTGCGCTCGCGCCGCGCTGGCCGTATTGAGCGAACAGACCGCCCGATATTGAAATAATTGGTTTCCTACCCTCTAATGTACGACGACAACAATATTAATTTAATTTTTTTAGTTATATTCTCATGTAGGTGAAATTTATTTCTTTTTGAGAATAATAAATATCTTTAACCTCATAAAAGTTGTTAGATATGACCTAAGATCAGACACACAAAGGAGTTATGGAAAGGTGACAAGGTAGGTGCGAACCGATCGAGCCTAAATCATAAGTAGGTATTCGACGCCTTTAGTCGAACTCGGCCTACAGACGACAACTCGTATGTAAACTTTTTTTAATTTACTATTATTTAGGTCATTGATGCCGCTGCAAGTGTCTTAGTGTGTGTAAAAATGGTGGTGGATTAGGGCCTATCCTATCTCTCTGAGATAAGGCCTGTGCTAGGACATTATGATAATGATGATATTTTCTTGTTTACCTGATCTGAGGGTATGACGAAGAGAAGTTACCAGCGAGAGGTTGTTAGCTAATTATAAATAACCCTATATTATGTGGACCTTTATATCCTGATGCAGCTCTACCTGACATCTAGTATATAACTGCTGTACAATGGTTTGATGCAATTGCTTTTAAATAAAAGTATAGTAAATTCTGGAGTTCCTGACATTGACATAAACCATAGTTTATAGAAATGGCAATGCAATTCTATGGGGACGTTTAACCGGATTTTGGCGCAGGTTCTAATTGTGCTGATTGTTGAAAATTGAGATCCATACACTACATCCAAAAACGGTAACTGTGCAGTTTCATGCACTTGCGTTAATTACTATAGAATTAACAGGTTCCAAAGACTTAACGGATATATCAAACTTATTAAGGTTCCATGTGTTGTTGAAAGGGTTGTTGTTCAGAACCTTTAAAACATATTTAGTAAGTATGTTACAAAGACTAGGTATAGCTACTATTGCTATGTTATCTATATTACAAATTTATAAATATTTTTATGCATTGTATTAAGCATGTTAAGTCAGTGTAACTATTTAGCTACATATAAAAATCTAATACGCGAAAATAATCTTCTAAAATGTTTATGTGTCTTCTTAATTGCAACACAAAATATCATTGTCTCGTCATTAGCCATATGAGGCGCCTGTGCGTAAGTACCTACATTGTGTATAATGTGCAGCTAAATAACGATGGTGTGACAGAATATCCTTCTAAATGCCTTGATAAGCAGATATTCCGGTAATTTGGTCCCTTGATAGGGGTCCCCACACTCCCATGAAATTATTTTATGTTCAGCTTAATGTGGTGCTGAAATAAATGGTAATAATGGAAGACACTTTTTATGAAGATCATTACCATTTGAGGCTCTAAACCGGTCACATTGAAATGGTCATGGCAACAACTTTATTGTTACGTCATATTTTGTTCATAATTATAAATAATATGTTCAACTACCAGCTCTCCGCTGTTTCATTCGCTCTTTTAGAGGAACTGTTTTTTTTTTCGGGTTTAAAAGCAGCCTATATGTTAAATCCAAGATATATGCCCCCCATACTAAATTGCATCGTGATCCCTTTTTATCTCAGTTATAAGTAAAAAACCGCGGAGTGCTAATAGTTTGTAATATTAGTATGAAATGTGATGTTCAGTCAAGTAAGTATATACCAAAAAAAGAAGTTCTGATATACGCACTGCGTTGATAATAATTTAGGTCCCATGACGGTGGGTAGCAAATCATCGCGCTACACCCTCAGACAACAAAAGCCCTAAAATAAATCAGGGCAAAAAAGCGAGAACTCCCTTTAGATAATACGCGAGCTTACAAGGGGAAATTAATTAGGTTTACTGTTAATAATTATTTTGCAGAAGGGTAAGTGGTAGGGATGGAGAGATCCGGCTTTTGTCCGGTTCAGTGGTGCGGGTTTCCGGCATATTTAAATTTAAGTTAGGTACTCAGATAGTGTGGACATTTATTATAGTAACTGCCTAAAATAGGTTACAGAATTAAACTTGGTCTCTATAGTTACCGGTTTATAGATTGTCAAAATAAAGACATCATTTTAAATATTTTGATAGAGGTGCGGATTAAGGCGAGGTATTCCCACTTTTAAGTAATGCTTATTACTATAGATGACCATAATCCTTGGTTTATTGTATTAAAGTCGCGTTTAGCCGAGCAAAATCATGGCTCTTACACACAGTCGTGCGTTTCGCTACTTCTATTTTTGGGGTTTTTCTCATATTTTTCGAAAAGTAAATCTGTAATGTAAAATTTACCTCACCAGTTTCCTTAATAATTATGAAATCTATATATCAAGATATCACAGACATAATTTAATAAATAGGTAATTGAATGAATCCAAAAAAACAGAGATAAAAGCGCAAATCAGTGCTACTTTGATAAAAAAAAAATCTATCGAGCGAAATGAGCTTAATCATGTTTCGGTCTCATGGGTTTCCTAGATAAAACATTAAATTTTTATGTAGCACCATTTTTATAATTTTAAGCTAACCATAGAGGTATGCACACTTAATCTAGAATGACCATACTTGCTAAAAGTCGGAAAAGAGCGTCAAAAGCGTTAAAATAAATACCTGGGTGACTCACGGCGTAGTCCGAATGAACCCAGTATGTAAAAATGTGGGTGATTTACAACGCGGTGCGAAAAGCACAATTGATTCAGAGCACTTAAGTGATCCACGCCGTGTATATAACAGACCCTTACGGCTTTTTACACCGTTTCCGCGTAACATGTATATAAGCTATGCCAGGCCAAAATGTACAGACAGTTCATAGCAATAGCCAAATATTTTATGTACATTATAAAAGGGCCTCAGCAAAGTGTCGGTTCTAGCTCAACTAACTCCTCCTAAAATCCTGTTCCAATATTATAATATAATACATTCGTCTAAATATAAAATAAAATAATCAGAAGAAAAAAAAATTTGCTAAATAAATTCCGTTTATTGGTCATTAAATTTTTTTTTCGGGCAAATGCCTTTATTTTCTAAACAAAATACAAACTTACACTACAATACTAATATACATGTAAAATGCTAATTCAAATTATACAAACCGTCAAGTCAAATAAATCGCCGCGCACTGTTCTTGGTGCAAGTGCCCGTAATACTGGTAGCAGAGCAGACCCACGCTGAATGCCAAAGGCCCAATCTTTGCACTAGGAATGAGCCAGATCGGAACTCACCACCGTTGTCTCAACCATTCTGCAACCAATTTACTATTGTAAATTGTATTTTTTTTCATATTTTGTTTTATATTACCAAAAGAACTAGTCGTAAGAAGATAAATACTCGGCATATCGGTATAATAACCTCGTAGCTTAGTGGCACTTACTTGTACTTTTCTGGTCTAAGCATTGCGGCTAAATTGCAATAGTTTATCTCTAATAAGAGCTACAGTGAATAATTCCGAGCGCTACCCCCAGTGGGGTAGTCCTTGTTAATTAATCGTGCCACTAGCCGAGGTCTCCTGTATTTTAGTTACAGAGCATCGCTTGTCATGAAAAACTTATAATTAAATAGCAAACTATAATAGTTGGAAAATTGTTTTTCAGTATCTATTTCGTAATATTTTATTTTAAGGCCAATTTCAGACAAAGCTAAATGACGGGTCTTTTTTATACTTTTCATACAAACGTACTAGTATTTTTTTAGGGAAGTTTTCATCTAATTTTGATGAAACTTGGTAAATACGTTAAATTTTCATTATAATTTAGGTATTCAAATGAATTATTAGGTGAACGTATTTTTTCCACTGTATTTTATTGGTTAACAGTTACACAATTTTGCGTTCAATAACTGGCTAAGAGCGTGTCGAGACACGCATATAAGTTCCGTAGCCGAAACCATATAATTGTAATTACATTCATAGTTCAGAAATTGATGGTTATAGAAAAACTCAAACCAACGTTTGTATTAATTGTTTGTATTTGCATTAAGTATGTATTTAAAAATATATATGTACGTATATCAGTCTCTGGCAGCCATATTACAAGCTTTGCTTAGTTTGGGGTCAGATGATCGTGTGTGAAAAAATGTCCCCGATATTTATTTATTTATTTATTAACCTTTGAGCTGGCACATCTTGAATTTATTACAGTTTTATCGCTATAATTAATAAATCATAAAATGTTTACTATAATGTTGATTAAACATTTATTAAATAATCTATCAGCATAGCAAGTGATAAGTTTTTATATCCAATAGTTTAGATATGCAGAAAAAGTAGTCAACATCAAAATACACTTATAAAAATACTTATTTATATAAATAATATAGGAAAACTCAGGAAAATATCTGTCATTTTCGTACGAAGCATGCAACTGCGAACATGATTGAAGAACATCATTCCATCAGCAAGAAAATATACTTTTTGGAAAACATTTCCGAATTCTTTTCTTTCCGTTAGTTATCGATCAGTGACAAACGAGTGGGTACTTTGTACCCCATCAATTGGGAAGGGCCAGCAGCAAAAACTTTTAGATTATCTTGTTTGTGTAGGACTGATACATGGGGGACTCCACACAAATCGATGATTTTAAACGATTGGGTACGTAAAGATTTCTTAGGATTTAGCGACACACATTGAAATAAAACACTGTAACTTTTTTTAAATCTACATTTATTGGATACCTAGTTTATGATTGAAGTTTGGATCATATTTTAACTATACACAGAACGATTGAATAAGCCAAAAGGAGTTCATTTTAATTATGAACAAATGTTTACGACAGGAATGAACCATGAGGAACCAATCCCGAAATCGCATACAAACAGCCGTTGACTGTGAATGTCATTTTTCTATGGAAACGCAGATTTAATTTTTGTGGTTAAAAACTAAAGATTACATTCATATTTTATTTTATTTTTAAAAGATCCTAAACGCTTGATTAAAGAAAAACATCAAACTGGCTGTTTACAGCGGTTATTTATTTTTCATAACAGCCATTTCTTATCCAACGAATCGCGCGTAGCATTACTAAAAAGGCGAAACATAGGTAAACCTTTTCAAGAACACAGTATGGGCATATTACTGACAACTGTTAAATTACTCTGCGAAAAGCACAGACGACGGATTTTTAATTGGCAAACACATTGAACTAATCTGCAAGTGTGAAAACACCAGGATAATATAAAATGAATCAACACCTATATTTTTTTTAACACCCGAGAATGAAGCTGATAATTTAAAAAAAACAGCATGCACAGATTTTCCTTCCAATAACACCCTCGATAAAGTCATCTTTAAAATTAAAAATAATAATTAGATCAACCGTTTGAGAGCTATGAGGCCACAGACAGACCATGCAGCACACGGTAGACTTATAAAACTGCTCTGTTTGCGTTGGGGGTTAAACAAAGGGGAATGAGAGAGAGAGAGAGAGAGAGAGAGAGAGAGAGAGAGACAAATAGTAATTATTTTCTCGTAATTAGGCAAAACTCAAATTTCAATAGAACACTGGTGACTATGAAAAAAAACAGAAAACATAAACCGAATAATTTTTTTCGTGGAATTTAATATTGAGATATATATTTTTTTTTGATTAGACGTTTGACGACAACATAGATGTTAATTTGACGATGTGGTCGAAGTTGGTAAACATGCCTAGCCTGAAATGGGAACTGAATTCGAGGCTGTCGACACACTTTGTTAGGTGCTAGGCTAGTGGCGTAAACCATAGCATGGCGGCAGGGCACTTTCTAGTGAAAGTGCCCTGCCGCCATGCTATGGTTTACGCCACCATGCTATGAATGTTTTCCTTCATCGGCAGTTCATGCTTATTTTTAGAATTTGAACCTTAACCTTATGGATTAGAATGCAAACGCACAAAAAATTAGCTATTATCGTTGCAATTTGTTTCATAATAATTAGAAACGAAACTATAATCGGAAAAAGTCATTTTCAATATAAATGAAATACGCAAATACTTCGTCCTATTCATAGCCCTTGACTAAAAGGGTATAGAAATACGTTAGAAAACCTGCATTTGAATATCCATGTTGTTAATACACTACCTTCTTATTCGCCATCTAAGATAATTGAGCACTTTTTCACCTTAACAGAATTTGTAGCGTCTTTCAGTAAATGCGGATTACTCGGTCATAATGTTCGAGCACCACCTCTTTGTTTTTCGAGGGCTGGTTAATGAAGGTTGCTGGTATCATGGCCTGATAGGACGGACGATGAATGTCAATTTCAGAAGAAAGTTTCTCCGTGTAAACAAAATTCTTAATTCGTTCGTATATACGCCATGTTCTTTGCTCTGAAAATGTTGGAGAGTCGGAGAATGACATAGGGTAATTTTAAATAAATAAATAAAACTGTTCCAAAAGGACTGTCAATGCGGGTGAAACCGCGGGGCTCAGCTAGTACCCACATAAACTTTACTGCTTTATCATCATCACCCTATTATGTTCCTACTGCTGAGACATATAATGCCTTCGGTCAAAGAGAGAGGATAGTTAGGTATTTGTTCAAAATGTACGACGCACTTGTATTTTTTTAGATATAGCATTAAGAAAATTTAGTAATAAAACATCTTAATTAATAATTATATCGATTCTGCCTACTTTATCGATTCTGAACAAACTATTTTCAGGTCTTCAATTTCACGTTGGTATGGTAAATATGCATATATTGCCTTCTTTGTCTGATTCAAGGGGCTCCTCTCTTATTTTGGAACCTAAAAAAATATCCCACAGTCATCTATTTCTCAAAATAGTTATTACTCCGCCGTAACTTGGCTTTAATAATTTATACTTGCTCTCCCTAGCCCTACGATAATATTTTACCGAATACATTTCTCGTACGTCGAAACAAGCCTACTTTTCAGATAATTGTAAAACGAGTCACGCGCCTTGGCGATCTAATTTACCGTCCCCAAAAAGTGCTGGTAGCATCAGTGGCCCAAATTAGTTCGTACATTTGGCAATTTTGCTTTTTGTACCATCTCCTTCATTAATGTGAACTTTGTTAACCTCTGATCAATATTTACACATCAAAACTAAATTTAATAAATACCCTGGCATAGGAGCCAGGATATGTATCCCCAGTATCTGGATTGTTTAGTCTGTATTGATATTTTAACTATTACAATTAACAACGAAGCTGAATTTGGCTGGTGACGGGTAGTATAACGTTTCCAGTGCGAGCGATCACCAAGGTTACGCTCCTTTGACTGTCAATGCCCAGCTTGGCGACTATGGGCACACATTCCCTATAGAAAATCCTAAAAATACATAGTCCATAGTAGTTGGCCGCTCTGCTATCCGAGGCCAAGCTGGTGGTCATAATAACAGTATGGCAAGGGGGTGAGTGACGTGCCTGTGAGGGGGCTATATCCAGCAGTAGAGTAAGCTGAGTGTGATCTTGATGATCGAATGAAAACAAAAATATATTTATAAGAAGTTAATTTTGTTAAAGATTTCCAATAACAAACAATTTCAGTGATCATTTCTGCAATTCCACTGAAATATTGACGCTATAAAGTATGCAATTTTAAAAGAGTAATGGCGAAATCCAGGTGCTCGAAATCACTATTGGAACACAAAAATAAAACAGGACAAGCAAACAGGCATTCCCTGTTTGGAATCCGGGAATCTTTTAATTCATTTACAACGTGTGACAGATTGATTTTGCTCTTGGATGCAATTTATTAAAACATCCATTTTAATTTCAATCCAACCGTTCCTTAAGAGATCTTTTAAATATTTTTTACGAAAATTCTGTATTTCGCCATTCTGATTCTACCAAATACACATA
This sequence comes from Agriopis leucophaearia, assembly GCA_949125355.1. Lineage (NCBI taxonomy): Eukaryota > Metazoa > Arthropoda > Insecta > Lepidoptera > Geometridae > Agriopis > Agriopis leucophaearia. The sequence continues at coordinate 11,994,675 of OX421262.1, forward strand.
TCTATAGAAAATTAAACATGTGTAATAAATAGATCTGAATTTATTTATTAAAAATAACGGCTTAACATTTTGGAACAGCTCAACCTATTACTTTCAATACATTTTTTATACAAAAGATTTTCAATAGTATTTTTTTGTAAGGAGCGAAAGTTTTAGATTAGATTTCGTTAAATTACTGACATAAAATAAAATGCCCAAAAATTCAGATATTGAACGATTGCGTTTTGAAATACGGCTCTTGAATCAAAATTGCATCTGCATGTTTTGTATTCCTAGAATTAATGTTTTTTTTTAATGCAATAGTATTCTAGGCGTTTCTATTAATTATTACAGTTTCTTTATTTGCTGTAGCAAACACGGTCATTTGATATAACATAATGTTATAGTGACAACTAGGAACTTTCTTGGCACGTATCTGTGAAGATTCAAAATTTAAAAGACTTTAAAATTAAATTTTAAATGATCTATAAACGTTATTTCCAAATAATGACCAAAAGTTTTTTTTAAATCTTTTTAGGCTCTTTGAAATTCATAGATACTTACTTTTTATTCGTAAATAGATTTGGGTTTGATCGCTAATTTGCCGGCTGATGAAAAGCGATGATGCTGTTTTCGATAAAGCACGCTTGCCTAGAAGAAGCCGATTCACTCGCGACTTGTGGTGAACCTGAGATACCCAAATATAATCAGCAAAACAATCAAGCAGCATATTCCTTCGTTCGGGATTTTGAAATGTCAAACATGATTCGAGCCATTTTTTGTGCCTACTGGTCCATCGGATAGAAAAAAGAGCAAAAAGAAATCTGATCATGCAGATCTGAATCTCGCATAATCTTAGATTCATAATCTTACATACGACCAAAATTTAAAATACATTGAAAGGAACTCTTAGAGCCTTACATAAAAACGTTACTCAAGTTGATCTATGTTTAAAATGCTCTCTCAACTTTTCGCTGACGGCAATTGTCACACGCGAAAATAAGACGAAGCATATTTAAGCGTATGTCAACTTGAGTAACGTTTTTAAGTAAGGCCCTTATAATATAGTTACCATGTTGTTCAAATTACTATACGATACACAATAATGCAAAAACTAATTTCTGAAATTGTATCGCAGTGCGGCACACTAACTCACAGACCTCTACATTGTCTTTGCAAACTAATTTAAAGTAACCTGTGTGTTCTCATCCCGTGGCGTGTCGAGTATTAAGTTTATGTTCACATACATCACCGTGTTTTGTTACTGCGGTATACAAAGTTTAATAGAACCTCTCCATTTTATAAAAACGTAGTATATAAATTATAATAATATAATATAATTATATTATTAACCTCGGCAGTGGTTACATATTTGAGGCGTTTGGGTGCGAGACATTGGGCCGTTGGGGACCGGGAGCTCACCTCATTTTCAAAAATCTTTCCGAGCGCCTGGTTAACGCGATGCGTGACCAAAATGCTGGCGTGTATCTGGCTCACCGTATAAGCATTGCCATTCAACGTGGTAATGCCGCCAGCATGCTGGGGACGCTGCCAACTGATAGTGGGCTTGAGCATTTGGATTGTCTTTAGACCGTCAACGATCTATGGACAGTTGAACTGTTTTTTTTTGTGTTAGGTAGCTTGTATTTTGTTTATTTAATGAACGAATATTTGTTCAAATTAATGGTTTTAAAAATACCGAATAAGACAAACTGAAATACTAAAGTGATAAAAAAATTATTAAATGCAGCCTGAATAGTAGTATTGTTACGTAAATTCTTTCCATCCAATGATTGCCTGGAAGAGATCGCTTTTAGCGATAAGGTCGCCACTTGTGATTTTTTTTCTGGTGTACACAATAAAGAGTTTTTATGTATCTATCTACATATTCTTATTTTAAGTCGCCAAGTTGTTTTCATTCGCTCGATTCTCTTCAAAAAATAAACCAGATTTCGAGAGGTCTGCACAAAAAATACCTACTATGTTAAAATATTCTCCACGCGTATTTTAAATCAACCAATCACTTTTATCACTGAGCTGTCGAAATCACTGAGGTTTGGAAAAAAAACGTTATACTCATAATGTAGAAAGATCATAAACAAACATCACGGTGTAACAGATTATTAGCTGTAAAATGATTTTGATGGATAAGCATGCTCAAAATGTTGACTAAATATTCCTCCTCGAGGTTTTTGGTGTTCCGTCGGTTCTGTTTTAGCCTGTATTTTTTAAAAAATCTGTTGGGTACTTCAGGCAACAGTCCCTGTTTGTAACTTTGTTAATATTAGGTCGGGGAAAAAGTCTTTTCGTATTTTGTATGTATAGAGTTATAGTAAAAATCTCATCGGTTGTACTGTTTGTATCTGGCTGGTTTTGATATCATTAAAAATATGACATTTTAAAAAAGGAATACAAGTCGATGCCATTTCTGAAAAAGTGAAGCAAGATCGGCATATTAGTAGTTACGACGTAGCTGAAGAACTGGGGATCGACCACAACACAGTATTGACCCATTTGAAAAAAACTGGGTATACAAAAAACCTCGATATTTGGGTGCCACACGAGCTCACTGAAAGAAACCAAATGAACGAAACCGAACCGTTTTTGAAAAGATTGATCACTGGTGATGAGAAACGGATCACCTACGACAAGAATGTGCGCAAACGATCATGGTCAAAGGGCAGTGAAGCACCACAGACTGTAGCGAAACCCAGATTAACACGTAATAAAGTGATGCTGTGTGTATGGTGGGATTGGAAGGGCATCGTTCATTATGAGCTTTTACCGCCGGGCAAAACCATCGATTCGGATCTCTACTGCCAACAACTGATGAGACTCAAACAAGAAATTGAGAAAAACGACCGGAATTGATCAACAGAAAGAGTGTGGTCTTTCATCATGATAACGCCAGACCGCACACATCTTTGGCCACTCAGCAAAAATTTAGAGAGCTTGGTTGGGAAGTGTTAATGCATCCACCACATAGCCCTGACCTTGCACCCTCAGATTTCCACCTGTATCGATCTCTTCAGAATTATTTGGGTAGTGTTAGATTAACATCAAGAGAGGACTGTCAAAACTACTTGTTGCATTTTTTTGATCAGAAGTCCCAAAATTTCTACAGCAACGGGATCATGTCACTATCTACAAGATGGCAACAAGTTATCGAACAAAATGGCACATATATATTATAATTAAATGTAATTAAACTTGAAAAAAATATGTCTTGAATTTGTTTATAAAATACGAAGAAACTTTTTCCCCGACCTTATATATTAGTAAAGTTTTACCTTGAAATACTATTCCCCAAATTGAAATTCTGTCCAAGTGATCTTTTCAGTTGTTTAACGGCTCGTCCCCTGAGAGCTTCTAAGGCCATTTGTATTCCATCAATTTTGTCCCATCTCGTATGCACTAGGGCAAAGGCGATCGTTTGCACGCTGTATGCTTTGCATAACTCATCGGAATAGCCTTGGCTGAATGTTCTTCTAAAGGCTTGAGCACAATGCGACTGTATCGCGATGAAGCAGATTGTCATCTACCATCGTCATATTTCAAGCGATGATAACAGCTCAGAATAAGTAAGCGCGCATAGATTCTAAGCCACAGGTGTTAAAAAGCGATGCTGGCCGGATGGTGGAGTGGTGTTGGTGGTGATGGATGGTAGTGGTGGGTGGATAGTAGTAATTTTACCTATAGTACTTTAATAAATTATGCGCAGTTTCGATGCCAACGCTCAAAAACGGTGAAGGTAAACATCGTGAAACCTCAAAAGTGAAAAAAAATATTGACTGGCCCAGCATGGTGGATGATGGCTCATCCTCTCTCTCTAAGAGAAGGCCTGTGTCCCTGCAGTGGGAACATGATAGGCTGATGATGAGGTGTTAAAATCCGTTGAATGTTGTGAACCTGTTGAATCGTGAGTAAATCCAAGCTCACGGTACTTTGTTGTACCCTTAAGTAGAAATCCTAACTACCTCTGCTCCTTAAGCGGTATGTCCTGAACACAGACTAGGTAAAGCTACTACGTAACAAAGTCTTTGGTCCTGAAAGTGTGAAGTAGTTTAAAATAGTACACTTTTTTTATTTGCCATTCCAGTCTAAACGTCGTTTAACAACTATTGCGTTATTGTCAAACGCTCAGCCTATACAGTTTGGTAGAATTTCATAGAATAGGCATGTGGCCTAATGTTTAATTTTGGCAAATAACAGGCTTAGCGATGAATATAACTAAATACATTACAGATACTGAAAAAATAAATTGAATTGGCTGATTAATCTCTGAGATATGAGCGTTTAAAGTTTTAAGTGGGGATAGAGAGGGGATGCTCCATCCCTTCCTCGCAAAGCGTGTGTTAGTATAGCATTTGTATGCCGCGCCTGAGGCTTGACGTCATAGCTCATTATAGTGCGCTCTCTGTCTGGCATGAAATTAAAATATTTATAACTTATTTATTTTTGAACTAATTTAAATTTTGTTTTCGTTGATAGGCTGTATTGATGATCAGCTTTTTTATGAAGTAATAAAAAAATATTAGTCATCATGCCTATTGCTGTGTTTAGTTTTTTTAATGACTCGAAAAAAATCTCTATGTTCTGGAATAGTTTGATCTACTAGCAACTATGATTTTTGACAGAAACGCAGATACAATCAATTAAAAATGTTCCTTCTGAAGTGTTTTCGAATGCCTCATTTTGATCCCTATAACCAAATCCTAATATATCCCTCAAAAATACTCGTTATTCATAAAATATGAAATATTTTCATGTTATCACCAAAATTTTAATTAACATCATAAATTAAGACTCGGCAACAAAACAGATCACAATTAACAAAGCTAATTCGGTCCGGCCCGTTATACGTAAGCGACTTTTATGATTTATAAACCGTTTATACCTTGGATTATCGGGGCCTGATCACACACGTATAGACTAACAGAAATAACTGCACATTTACTTAATAAAAATCTTATATGAATTCATTTATTCACTGACATACAACGAACTTAAACTGCTAAGTCTAGAACCTTTAAAATATTCACAACTATTCTCTGTGAAACGAAAATGAGCACGGATGAGCAAAAGTTTTTGAAAATAAGCTGCCCTAAACCTTGCCCCTGCTGAGGTTAAATATGGGATAAAAGTTTGAACGGAATTTTGTCATTTTTTAAGTTAGAAAGTCCATCGGGTGCTTGGCTCGTATATAGTTAGGATAAATTTGAACTGAATCTTCCAAATATCCACTTCTTTACTGGGTATGACTTGGACTTGACTGGGAATTACATTGCTTTAATTTGACTTTGACTATGAGTTGTTATTAGAAAACTTTACAATTATATAAATACTTGACTCAGATAACTGCGGGGACAGCCACTGTCCTCTGTCCGTCTCTATGTCTGGTTGTTAGCTTCACGAATAAGCGGCTAGGTCGATCGTAACGATTAAATTTGGCAGAAGATAGTGTTCATCATCAGCATTATAAGGACGGCCATAGAGTACTCGCCCCCATCCCCCATCCCCCTCCCAGAAATGCGAAAAAACTAAAATGGAAAATGTAGTATAACATCGGGATTCAGCTAGTTATTTAGAAACGCTTAATAGCTTCATAATATATTCCTGCCGTGTTCAGTCTCTTATTAAAATTTTGGACTCTATAGAAAAAGACAAATGAGTAGGTAACTATTCCAAACTATTCATTTAATTTCATTTATTCAATAAACATATAAAACAGAATGCAATAATTCCAAGGCTACTCCATGTTTCTAACTAGGAGAGTTAAAACCATAATTTAAATATTTTACTTTATGGAATAAAAATAACTGGCCAAGAGCGTATCGAGACATTCATTTTAAAAGACCAATTAAACAATAACCCACACGAGCGAGTGTTGCAAAAAAAACATCTCCATATTACATGTAAAAAAGGAAAAATAAAATTATTTCAAACTTTTAAAATTGAAATCTATACTAAAACTGTAATTTTGCAAAGTCTCATGCACTTGCCTCAATATGCCTTAGTAATTAAAGAAGAGAACTATAGTTGTAATAGACTAAGCCAAATAAAGATAGTGTAGTTTTCTGCAGCTGATCCTAAATCCTCAGTATCGTAAACACCAACCTAGTTCATACTTAGTCATACTAGAGGGTTATTGGCACGTCGAGCGTTAAATAAGACTCAGGTGTACTTGATAGGTTTTATCCGCCAAAAGTGATAAAATATGCCTTCGCTCCACCCTGGTCGTCGCCGTTAGTTTCTGTATAAATTTTAGGACTCTCCTGTTTGGGTCTTTACTTAATAGTACATAATAATAACAGGACCTAGGGACAGTTACCTACTCGTAGGTAGAAATTCTTCTAATCAAGGTTATTATTTCACTCATATTTTCATTCTCGGGTCTAGGTTAGATTTTTAAAAGGTGTTTCTTGGGTCGAAACCAACAACAAGAAACCCTGTTTAGTATCCATACAATTATAGAATGTGTGAAAAAGAATAAGAAACTATTGTACAGTATACAATTGATAAACTTTGGGCTATTGTGGTGAATTCTTAATAGTGTTAAGGTGGTTTATGGTATGACATACGGTGCTATTATTATCATATTTATTTTTCTTATGATACGCTTGTAAAATGCGTACATATGCGTATGCTGCACATGCGTATGCTGCACATTCCAGCCTAATATTACGCATTTAATTCCAACTTAAACTTGTACTTAATATGTAATTTAAAAACTAAGATGTTTGTGTACAATAACACGTTTCATATTTGTGTATATTAAAGGGAAGTCACTTTATTTACGGTGTTCTTTATAGATAGCACCACAGAAAAGAGAAGTAAATAGAACAGAAATGAGAAGGAAACTATGTCGCCTGGTATTGTGACAGATATATGATTGAACATTTTTATTTATGTCAACGCGTCGAAGTCCGCATCACAGTTGCTATGGGATGGATGCAAGTGGCTACAACAAATTTCTTACAAAAATGCCTTGGCAGCCGTTCTAAGTTAAACGAAAAAAAACTTTTCTGTAGATAGCACTAACGCTGACATTTTGTTTTTCGCATAACTAGTGTTGCGAACGGTTTTGTTCCCTTATAATTATTTTTTTAAACATGCAATTAAAAAAAAAAAACAGCTTCATGCATTGTGGGTTAAATTTTACTACCGGGATACATTCCCTAATTTTCCATCCTTAATAGTAGATTATTAACAAAAACCCTTTAGTTTTAGCGCCTATTCAATAAAGCAAGAACCATTAAAAGTAAAAGTAAAAATTAGGCCTATGTTCAGCATTGGACGTCTTCTGGCTGATGATGATGATCTTACAATATATAATTATATTTGCAATGTTTTAGAAAAGTACTATACAGGTCATGTATTTTTCCGTTCGTCTATAAAATGTCTCTATTGCTTGCTGTTGCTGTAATGTAATGTTTATGTAATCGTAAATCAAAACTTCAATTCAAGCGTATCGTACAATATCTACATACAATTTTTATTACCGCTCTTGTAACGTACTTTTATATAATATCAAGTTAGTGGCACTTAAATATAAGTGGCAATAACTGTAGCGGAAGGAGGGTAGCTGATGCCTCGAGGCAAGGGTGATAAGGCACTCGTCACACGATTTTAGACCTCAAACCCCGATGTGCCTAAGGGGTGAAAAGATTTATCTACATATTATTATAGGAAACCGTTACTTTGCTATCAAAGGGCTGACTGACTCTGGAGCTCAGATCAGACTAACAAGGAAGATATGCCTTACTACAATTATTATTCGCATTAAAATGTCTCCGTGTTACATTCAGGTCACATCCAGTTTTTTTCAATATCACTAGACCGCTTAATGCAAAAATTGTAGGTACGGCACACTTACAAATTTTTCACGTACTCTAAGTAACTTGCAGCGACACAAATTAACTAACTATTAATCCACATGCAAAATATGACAGCTAAGGTGTCCGCATGGAGAGTTCAACGAAGAATAAAATAGTTTACCAAACGCAACTTTTTTGTAGGTATATGACGTGGTTTACCAAATGGGATTCTTACCAAACGGGATGTACCCATTTAACGGCATCAAATATACTCTCTGATGCCTGTGACTAGTAGACTAGACTTCAAAGTAAGTAGCGGGCGACTGACACAACCAAACATTAAGGTTACGCCCAGGAAATATAAGAATAAAACTACTAACTAAAATAATCAAACAATGATAAGATATATCATTTATAAAGTTAATAAGTTACCATTATAAAGTAATACACAGTAATTATTTCTTTCCTGAACCTGATGAAAGGAAAATGTTGCCGTAACAAATAAAATATATAAATCTGATATTAGTATTCAAATATGACGTATGACCATATACACAATATATTTATGCTCAAAGAAATTATTACTCGTTACGTACACGTAGTCACGTAAAACACACGGCCATGTCAACGACACAGCCACATTTCACTTTTTTTTTGTTTTCTAGTTTCAAATAATTAAAGAAAGGCACGGCACTAATTGGAAATTTATTTTAAAAAACATATAAACGTGGGAAAAACTCTGTTGTTTTTTTTTAAGTTACAGACATTTTACTTAATTATGTAAAACTAATAGGGCAGCAAAATAAAACAAGGTAATTTTCAAAACTATGAAAAGTCGAAATCTGTGAAATTTAAGCTCTTACTCAAAATTTACAAGGAAACTGTGTATACAATTAAAAAGGTGGATATAAAATATCTACTCATATTTTATCCAGGAAATGTGTCAAATCGTGTAAAACCCGAAATGCTCAGCTTTATTTACTTACATAAAATTGAAATTTATGAGTGTACCGTAACAACACTATACAAGGCTTGACCACTTGCTACTTCTCATGATTTACATATTATTTATACTCCACACAATTTCAGGGCCCATCCATATTCAATCAAGTTTTATATCCACCCGATCGGATTATTATGAATACGTTATTAGGTAATCTTCAATTTCATCAAGGGAAAACATTTTGCGAGGCCTCGATCCAAACTCTGACCATATACCTACATTGATACACTCATCTAAATTCAGTTTGCTCGTGACTAGAAATCCAATTGGCGGACTTCGCTCCTAGTTAATTTGAATTAAAACTGCCACTTCAAGACGATCATGACCCTTAATTGGTTTAGAAGTTACAGTAAACAAACCATATTGTCACAAACGTTAAATTTGATATTTTAATAGAGAGCGTATAGCGTTGATATTAGCGTTTTGATAGATGTGTTGAAGACAGTGTTTAGGTACAGAGTGCTTTTTGAAGACACATTTTTGGAGATTGTTATATATAAATCGGTACGAATTTTTCCACCAACTTGCCTGATGAATAGCGACGTAATGGTTGCAGAAGGAGTACATATTATACATAGAAGGTCGCTGGTTTGTGTTGGTTTAATAACCATGATTTCTACGTTTGTTCTGCCTCTCACCTCTTACGGTGCCTAAACATGGACACTTAGACTTACAGTTTGATCGATCAACAATTTCAAAGTTGTTTAACAAGCTATGGCTTGCCCAAAGAGTTTTGCTCGGTATTTATCTGAGGGATCGTAACCTGAAAGAAAACAAATTGCCAGAAAACGAAAGTCACCAGCATCACCTAGGTAGACTAGGTAAATCTATATATATAAAAGAAAGTCGTGTTAGTTACACTATTTATAACTCAAGAACGGCTGAACCGATTTGGCTGAAAATTGGTGGGGAGGTTGCTTAGAACCAGGAGACGGACATAGGATACTATTTAGTAGCGAGGCCGAAGGCCGAGCTTACACCTGTGCGAAGCCGGGGCGGTCGACTAGTGACAAATAAAACTAATGACACTACACCAAGAGTGTTATGATGATTTAAAATATATACGTACTTACTCACCTAAGTAATTGATGATTTTTGGAGTATCGCAACAAAAATAATTAATTTGAACATTACCGTATACTACGTCGCTTCGAAGTAGATGACAAACACTGTATAGGCAGACCTATTCGGTTCAGAAAAATAAAATAGCTTTGTTTTCTGTTATTTTATAGCGTTGCGTCGTGGATTGTAGCGTATTATGGGGTGCACTGTTAGAGAAATCCGTTTTAATTCTGCTCCGGTTTTCTAGTGATCCATTTTAAGCATAGGACTCAGCTTTCTAGAGCGAAAATAATAAAATTACACCCAACAACGGCGTGGGTTAATCTAATACAATATATTATCTATACCTACATAAAAACAAACTCTGCTGAATTCTGTTGTTTATCGTATACAATAATCTTCAAAGGTAGATAAGTCCTAAAAATTTCGACACATGTAATTTAAAACCAAGATATATATTCGCCTAAACTAGTACTTCGCAAAACTGGACAGATGACTTTGTGTCATAGTTAGTATTTTGTTGGTAATAAATTACAGTTACTCGCCATGGAAAAATAAAATAAACATTTTTTTTTATTTATACTATTGGTAGGTACAATCGTAGTACCACTATACTTACAAAATAAAATCATTATAATAATACAATAATAAAATAGGATTACATTGAAACAAACAAAAACAGAATAGAAATTTTAAATAGTCAAAAAATAAATAAGATATGTCTAAGTGACTTTTAATTTTGTCACGTCATCGAATTTATAAAAGTCCTGTTCGACAACGAATCATAATAGTCGTATATTTTTTTATCAAGAAGTCCTTGATACAAATATGGATAAACAAGAATGTATGAGAATTAAAAAAAAAATAGGCGCACAGAATAATATTCGGCTGATTTACGGTCAGATTTACATACATACTTATATATTTTCTATCTTTTGTCACCTTGGAAGAAAAATAATTGACTATAGAATTCCCTACGTTGTACTTAATCGTAATTAGAATCAGAAATCCGCTCTCGAAGATGTTTTTTAAAACTAATTTTAAGGTCAATTGTCATATCGAAGATATGGTTCAAAAATATTTTTGAAGTTCCAAATATGCATTTTTTCAATTTAATGATAAGGGTCTAAATTTGTCTTCGGAGGTCTCAATCCATTTGTATTTACTGTCTTCTGTGCTATGGCTATGCCAACACATAAATGTCCTGCATTATATGCTTAGTATGTAATAAAGAATAAAGAAAGAAAGAATAAAGAATACGTTACAATTTCCTTTAGTATAATTATAACAGTTCTATGCAGTGTTTTAAAATAGGTCGTAAACTCTGTGGTTGGTAAGGCTGACCATTTAACTATCTCGTTGTCTTTATTTAGTTAAACATCACATATCGGCCTCCAATCTACATAATTTGCCTTAACTTGCGACCCTTTCGATAGTTCTGACGACGACAGCAGATTGTACGACGTTCCGCACTCATAGAAACTACGACGACGCGTGATCAGAATGCCAATGGAGGGATTATACCCCGATGACACAAAGTAATAATGAGCAGATATATAACTTCCTCTCGAAGTCAAAAACATATTACGGATATGATCAGTATGTAACATTATGAGTCAGAACTCTTACGGGTATGATCAGTGCTATTAAGGGTATGATCAGCACTATTTCTATTTTTTATGCTTTTATTTTTGCGACTTAAACTTCAAGTCTATGACAGTGCTATTGTACCTTAACATACATATATTACTTAAATAAAAATAAAATAAAAATATAGGTAATAAATAACCAACTAGGTAGGTTTGTGGAGTCAAAATTACTTAAAACCTTCAGAAAAGAATTCGTGAGTCATCATCAACCTGGCCGCCTTAGATATAGGGTCAGATATAATACTCTCAATAACGTTGGAAATAGTTTTCTCTTAACTTGGTTCCGGACACATTCCATAAGTATCTGGTACACGTTCTTGGGCTGGTCTGGTCACACTTCTCATTACGGGTATCATTAGTACCTATTGTTATGGGTAAGTACCCGTACGGTTATTATCAGAACATCTTCGAATATTATGTCATTATAATATATTCAATAGAAAATGCATGAAAATTTTATTTTTCGTAACGATGATTTCGAAACAAAAATGATAGATTTGGTGTGGTAAAGTTGTGAAAACCCATTATGACGTGTGCCTAAATTTTCCAACTCTTTTATAATATGTTTTGTAGAAATTTGTATTTAAGTCTCTGCCATAATCTGTGCGGTAGCGACCGCCTTAGCTTTAGATATCTCTACTGATGGTTCGTAATTAGGACTGAGCTAATGGAGAGACATGCTGCGGTATTTTAGAGGTTGGAAATTCTGTTGGCTAACTTTGTTAGGCTTGTACATAGGCACAGAAATTACACTCACAGAGTGTAATTTATGTACTAACAATATCATTTTATTCTTACTTATGTGCATGATAAATGATGCCCCCATCATTGTGGTGGTGGGTTCGATTTCATGCGTGGGTTCGATTCCCATCTAGGACAAACATTTGTGTGATGAACATTTTGTGTTTGTTCTATGTCTGAGTGTTAATATCTAATTAAGTATGTATTTAAAAATATATATCTATGTATATCAGTTTCTGGCTGCCATATTACAAGCTTTGCTTAGTTTGGGGTCAGATGACAATGTGTGCAATAATGTCCCAGATATTTATTATTATTATTTATAATTTTATTATTAATGCAGCCTTTCATGTTCCCACTGTTGGAACACAGGCCTTCTCTCAGAGAGAGAGAGAGAGAGAGAAGATAGGCTTTTATCCACCAAGTGCATGTTGCTGAATCTCATTTTGTCTTGGAACTTTTGGAGTTCTTAGACATACCCGTTTCCTCGACATGTTTACATGTTTATGTGTGTTTTTTAGCAATAGCATCAAAACCTCAAATAATTCATTTAATTACTAAATCAGTCATTGTTGCATGGCTGGGGATCGAACCAGGTGCCGTCGGATTGTAAAGCTCACATGCTACCGCTCGGTCATCATCACTCGCAGAGACGAGATATAAAAAAGCTAAAATATAAAATATTTAATTTTATTAATTTAACTGAACAATAATTAATGGTCCACAGATTATAAATAAATTAACGAACGGCACCACATTGTTAATCATCATTAATAGGTATTATTTTCAAGCGATGTCTCGTTGCAGTTTCAAAACAAAATCCATCAAAATAAAACAACTTTTAGTATTGAAAAGAAAACTCCTACGCGGTCCAACATACTTCGTTCCAATAGAAATGCAGCGTATTACTCCTGTAGGTATATCTAAACAAGACCAGATGAGCTCATGTTTTCTCTCTTTAATTAGAGTTAGCCCTCGAGCTTCGAGCTACCAACTACTTGCGTCGATTCGACTTCATTAACTTTTATTATTTTTTAATCAACCCGCACTTAATTGAAACAAGACGAAAGGTACAAGACAGCGTTTCCATTTACGCTGGAAAAACATCTTTCAAGTATCTTAGTAATTGCAACGTTTAACATTCTCCTGTTTGTTTTTGGTTGTATCATGTAGTCTATTTTTCGTTACCAATTACATCGTTACATGCCTAAGGGTCAATTTTTCAATCCTCATTTAAAGAATCAGATATGATTTATTCCATAGATTTCGAATTTTTCAATAGTCAGTTAGAGGTTATTATGCGGAGTAAACTTTGTTAATTTATTGGACAGATAAATTTATTAATTTGTTAACTATCTGACCGTTTAACTGCGGATTGAGAATTGGCCCTAAATCCATATAAATTTAATAATTAATTGTTTTTCTACCTTCAACGCATTCTATAGCAGAGTAAATGTTCTTGTAGTGTTGGCTTGTGTTTTGTTTAGTTAATAAATCTTGACATTTAAAAAAAAACTTTAAGAAACCCGCTTCTTTTTTGAAGTCTGTTAAAATTACTAAGTAGGCCTTTATGTTAGAAATAATATTGCAATGGTTTAAAGCTATTTTCATGTTGATATTTTGTTGATGGAGTAGACAAATCGAACTCCTCCGTCCAAAATAAAATAAACACAATAATTGCTTTAAATCGTTTGTAATTATTATTATTGTAAACTAAAGAGAATATTGTAATATTTTTATTCTCAAAAACGTTAAAAATTGCAAGCAAGACAGCTGTGGCGAAGAGTGGGCGCTTAATTTGGACTTTTTTTTATGATAATGAGTGACGAGACGAGCGAAGTCGCTCGCTTGATGGCTCTTCACGCTTGCCCATAATAGCTCAACGCCACTCAGAATTTTGAACTTCAACAGTTCAAAACCCTGGATGGCAATGCACTGCGCTCTTCACCCCGAGATATAGGATGTCAAATCTCTGTGTACCCTGTAATTTCGCTGGAAACATTACCGTTCAATTCGGAACACAGTAGTATTTGCACACTACTGCTTGGCGGTTGAATAAATGGCAAAGGTGTGGTACTTCCCCAAGCGGACCCTTGCAAAACAGTCCTACCACTACAAATGCGCGGATGTTTTGATCTAGTGGCTGATTGGCGGTTTCATCAGTAGGTACATTATGTATTTTTTTACTGCACGAATTTATTGTTATGGATCTAGTACTAATACATAAAGACCAACGACAAAAAAAAACACGGCGATTCGTTGCTGTTACTGCGTGAAAGAGGTCCAAACGAACAAACAAAAACTTTTGACTTTTAAAATATTTAATATCAGTTTTCTAATAGTGTCTTGACTAGCGCCTTACTGTTATCATAGCTCTAGTTCTTTTCATTTGAATCATTAAAAAGAGTGCGTAAGGTACTGTACGCGTGCATATGTGAATGTAGAGCTATTAATAGGGGTTGGGTGATGTTAAAAGCGATATTTTTCCATCGTGATATATAGGGATCTTGCTTCGCGCTGTAATGAGAAATTCCAATGTCACAGTATTCTGTATGACGTGCCTAAAGTGGAATTTTTGAGCGTGCAGTTTGATACAATTAATGTGATAGGGGTTGTGCTGTTCTTTATTCTGTGATACGGAGTGATCTTGATCTTGTGTGAAGGATTATTACGTTTTATTTATACTACACGGGAATCATTCACGTAAGATTAAGCTGGTTACTTCGACTATAGTTTCAACCGCATTCGGTGGTCTTTTTCAAAATGAATGCGTGTGCATGGCTTCTTCTCACTTTGCACTAATCAGTGCAAAGCAAGTGCAAAGCGAGACGCAGCCGCACGCGCGCAATTACCTTGAAAAAGACTTCCATATGCGGTTGAAACTATAGTTGGAGTAACCAGCTTAATCTTACGTGAGTAATTTTCGTGTAATATAAATAAACGTGTGTGAAAATCACGTTAGTTTCCATGAATATTATGTTTATTAGAATGAGCAAAAAAGCTGTCATTTAGTGTATGTGAGAGTTTTGAATCTCCACTCTGACCAACTGACCAGTTCAACTAATTTTCTTTCTTAACGATACATCTATTGGGTTGGTTTGACAGGAATGATTTTTAACTATTTTTCTTTCTCAGTAATATATCTTTGAACAGCAAAATAACATGAAAAAGTAATATGCAATTAGTAAAATATATAAAAATTAATGCCCTAAATTACTCAAAATCAAAATTAATATATATTTTTATTTATTTCAGCCGTGGTCATCCCATTGCAGGGCAAAGGCCTCCTTCCTTTCTTCCACTCCTCTCTATTCTATGCTATGATGTACCAGTGTGTTGCGTGGGAGTCAAGCTCGTCCCGCCATCTTTTTCTGGGCCTTCCAAGGGGACGTTAATATACCTGCAAAAAATAGCACTAAAATATAAAATAAACTAAACCAGATCAGACCAAACGAATTCAAGAAACCACTGTAAGCTAGCTTATTACAATACTAACGCGCAAGATACCGGCTAGCATTTTGGTCACGAAATGCTTCGACCAGACGGGTGGACAATTCGTTCCTTAATAATTCAGCCCCCACGGTCCTAATGTTATCATGATTTGGTAGGTTCGGAATATTTAAAAAAAAAATCTCTGGTAATAACTATTTGATAGGTTCAATAGGAATATTTTTAACTGATTTTCTTTCTCAACGATACACCTATTTAGTTAGTTTCATATGAATATTTTAAACTAATTTTCTCTCTTAATGTTAAAAGTTTTATTTTTCAAACGGGCGAGTGCTCTCATTAAATAAATCATTATACAAGGTTTTTTTCTTTTCGTTTCCTAATTATTCCTTGTGAGATATCTTGTATCGGGGTGACATGCACACAAAAACATTGTCCATGTTTTAATGTTCTAACCTAACCTAACCTAACCTAACCAACTATCTTGTAATGATCAAGCCTACGATGTAATTATTGTAATATATAAGCCAATTTAAGAAACTTATTCAAGAAACGGTATTTCGCATTCGAATTTTCATATAAATTGTCAATTTTATTCCCTAGAAGAGAAGTCGATCGGATCTCGATCCCATTGTAGTGCCCAAGTGATATCCACAAAAGGGCTCAATTTTGCGCCAAGCGATAACATTTTCATGATTATGCGATAGGGATACCATCTTTTGTATTATGGTAAAATTTTCTATCTACATAAAAGCCCTACAATTTGGTAATATTCAAAACGTTGTTTAGGAAAATTTTCGCAACTTTCCATTTTGGAACGGATGTCTAATTAGAATGTTCTTTACGCTTGAGCTTAGTATTATTTTATGGAAATTACTATAACATTTTATGGAAATCTCTAAAGTTACACAGAGTTATTCATATTATTTTGTAATTTTTAATTGCTTCAATAATTTTGTTCTCTAATAATTATAGGTTTAATTTTACAAATGGTCTTATAATAATAAGCCCAAAGATTGGAACTAGCCAAACTACACGTAAAATAATAAAATATCAAACAGGTTTTTGAATTATTAAAAATAACAGGCTTAGAGAAAAATATAATTAAATGTTATACACTTACTGAATAAACTATTTAATTTGGCTAAAATAAAGTTATGAGATTTAAACGCTAAAAGTTTGGATAGGAAGGGAAGGATGCTCTGTTGTTTTTTCACAAGGTGATTGTCAGTATGGAGTTTATATGACATACTTACTCGTATGTTACTTGTGACGTCATTCGTAAGTACACATATAGTGCGGACTCTATCTAGCAAGTCATTAAAATGCTTACATATACATCTTTCTTAATTTTGACAATGTTTCAATTTTATTTTCTGTTTTTGGCTCTGTTTATGGTCAACTTTTGTGTAAAACAACACTCCAGTAGCCCATAACTGGAAAACAAGCAGGTGGTCCGTATGATGGAAATCTGCAGTCCTGGAAAACGATTACCTTATGCTTTGCGGACTCGGAGAGGTGTTTGTAAGACGCTCTATAATATGGTACAGCGAAAAGATCTTCATGGAAAGAACGTTTACATAATTAACACGTTTTAGTTAACTTACTTCACTTATAACTAGTAAATAAACAATGTAAACAAATTTTGGAAGTAGATTTTAACAAACTTTAACTATTGTTGTATCAATTTGAAACTTTGGAATGTTTGCAAGGATGACAATACATTTTTTTTTATGATACTGGGTGACGAGCCGAGCGAAGTCGCTCGCCTAATGGCTCTTCACGCTTGCCCATAACAGCACAACGCCACTCAGAATTTAGAACTTCAACAGTTCAAAACCCTGGATGGCAATGCACTGCGCTTGTCACCCCGAGATATAAGATGTCAAATCTCTGTGTGCCCTGTAATTTCGCTGGAAACATTGCCGTTCAATCCGGAACACAGTAGTGTTTGCATACTACTGCTTGGCGGTTGAATAACTGACAAAGGTGTGGTACTTCCCCAGGCGGACCCCTGCAAAAGAGTCCTACCACTACAAAAATTTAGTACCATCATACTGATCTGATGATAGAACCAGGTGGTGAATAGTATAACTCTTCAATAGTTATCAGTAACCCACCCCCTTGAGGTTGAGTTCCTTTGGCTGGTTTTAATGAATCACATAAAAGTTTTATATGTTTTTTTAAGCCTGTTTATTCGTTCAATTTATTGGTCATAAAATGCAATGATATAATAATATAGACATGTCGCAAATCTAATTAAAATTATATAAATTAGCATAAAATCAAATAACCCACCACGCAGTGTTCCTTGTGCAATAGTGCTCATAATATTGGCAGCAATGGCAGCACATCCACCCTTAATGGTAATAGTCAAACCTGTGCACCAGGAACAAGCCGGAGCGGGAGTCACTAACGTTGTCTCGTATTCTGCCCCAATTTCTGAGATGAATTTTGTTTGAAACAAAAACAATATTATTTATACCTATTATTTCTAAGGAATAATGAAAGTTTTTTTATTGGATACAGTTCAGAGAGTGTGCTTCGAATCTGAATTCTGCATGGTCTTCTCGGTAACCTCCTGCCCGTTTTTTCTATCAGACAACCAGGGTGGACACAAAAAAGCAACACCGTTTCATAGTTGATGTTCCGAAAACGCATACGTAGCGCTTTGATTCTACTTTTATTTTGAAAACTGCTAGACTGTGGAATTATCTGCCTGAATGTTTCCCAATAGTAACACTATGGGTGTCTGCAATTCGCGAGTGAATCGGATTCTTCTAGGCAATCGGATTTTTCTTGGCAATCATGCTCTATCTTGTACTGAATCATTGCTTAACATCAGGCGAGATGGCAGTCAGTGGCAAGCATATTATTCAATTTAAAAAACAAAAAGTCAGGTAAAATCACGTCGAAACTCATGCAAAATTTAACCATAGCTGGTTGGCAGTCCTTTTGTTCCAGTCAAGGTTCCAATGTGGTGGCCGTAATGCAAAAATTATACCGCCTTAACCGTCCAGAGTCACGCGACGGCGTAAACGGTAACTGTCGCGTGACGTGACCCCAATCAAAAGAAACAGTAAGTTTAATAATTAGTACAGAAATTAATTTTCTGCAACCTCAAAATTAAAATTATTTTAGTAACGAGCAGCAGACCCCAAAAATCATACTTATAAATTTAATTGTGCTACTGTTTCTCATTTGCTCGTTTTCGACATGTTTTTTTTTTTGCGTAGAGTTAGTTAAAGCGAAACCGTGGACCGTAGCTGGTGCATAATTAAAAAAAGAGTTAATATAAATACTTTGAAAAGTAAATATATAGATGACACGTTAAGTGGAAACGGAATCTGTTACTCATCATTATGAAATACTTTTACTATGCCTCCAACTCTGAAATCACGCTACGCCACCTTTACGTTTACCTTTCTTCTACCTTATATCTCCCTTGTTTATCTGATCTGAGGTCATCAATGAAATGTGTGAAATTGTCCAAAATTATAGTGTTTGGAGATTTGTGTGATGTACGTTTATTTTAGTAAAATTTGATCATTATTGTGAGTACAATAACCTCCTTTCGGCTTAGAAATACCGTTCTGCGTGACCCTGTATGAGTACGATATTTTTACCGTGAAAAAATACATTATATACATTCGCACAGATATAGCAAAAAACACATGTTTTTAAAACACAACATCACAGAAAACTGGAGTAATTGAATGAGAACAATCCTGAACTATCCGTTAAAACGCGACCAAAAAAGTTTAAAACATCAACACTTTCATGAACATGAAATTTCACGATTTCTGTGCAAATCCGACACGTTCCATTTACTGGAATCAATCACTGGCTCGGATTTACTCACACGTAACTTGTGCGTTTAATGTACCGCACCAGTTCCCTCTAGTGTTTTTGTTGTGCCACGGGATCCGCCTGTTAAAATATTGTAGACCCAAAACCTGAGATAATGAAATCAGGCAGTAAATAAATAAAAATAAATTAATTAATAAGTTCGCTTTTGACAACCAACTCGCCTGTTGGTAAGCGACGATGTGGTCGAAGATGAAGCACGCAGACTTAGAAGATACCTATTCACTCTTGCCTTAAAAAGGCCCAGATTATATCTCTTAGGAAACAAGGAAGCTGGCAGGCATTTTACTTGAATGCATTTTTTTCAGTTATTTTTATTTAAAAACTAAACGTTTGAACTTATATTATGAAATTTCTATGGGACCAATCTTAAATTATATTCTTTCAAAAGAATTTTCCTACTCGGTTTATAAATGACGGGGTTCTGAGGTAACAAATATTAAAAAAAAACGAATTCAACCTTCTCTTTTTTGAAGTCGTTCGGTTTCAGCTGGTTATTATAAAACTAGTCGTTCACCCCGAACTAAGACCTCGTGAAGATTGGATCAACGATAGATCTGCAGAAAAAAATAGGTCTATGGGATCAACAAAGCGTATTAATAAGAAAATGTACGCTTAAAAACCGTTTTCCTACAAGATAAGATCAAAAGAAATGCTTGGAAATATCTAATAAGAAAAATATTATAATTAGATAGTTTATTCGTTCAAACTAAAAGGTAGGTTTTATGCCTAATTCATTCCCAGGGTCCTAACTACCATGCACCATAAAACTAAGTCCGATTTGCATAAAGTGCTGATTTCTGCACTTACAATAAAACGACACGAGCCACGTTTATACCTTTCTTTTTAAGGCGTAAAGGTACGAGAATTACCCTCTCTTTGTAATGCTAATTTAAAAACCAAGGAATTCATTTTTTATTCATAAGTTTTTCTGCTCTAAAGCCGGCAGTCAGAGCATCCGACTCGTTTGTGATGAGTTTGGAGTTAAACGTATAAAATTCACGTATTTTTTGTTGTTGTAAATATGTTTATATTAAATCTGTGGTTGTGTGTTGTTGTTAAACCTTTCGTTTGAAATTAATTATATTTACCGACGAGCGTAATAAACTCAAAAACGTTGTTTGCTGGCTTTTTTGGATTAGATTATAATTATATCGCATCATAGCATTCTTCGCCAGAGAAAAGCAGCTTTTGCACTTAGCAAATGTTAGAAGGAAGAACGTTTGCTGAGCTGATAATTTACTTTCAGTAGTGCAAAGGCATCAGGCGATGAGCTTTTCTCGCAACGCTTTCCACCTGCCGGGAATCTCAAAGTACGAGTATGAACGTGTTCATACTAGGAAACTGAAGTTTGGCAGGTAGATTCTTTATGGGGTGTAGATGCCTAATGGGAAAATATAATTCCAAAGGGCCTAATTAAAAGGGGCAAAATTGTGTTAAAAGGTTAGATAAAAATCTACGCTTACGAAAATATTCCATAATAAACACGTTTTCACGTCAGCGTGCACAGAAAATTTATGATAATTTAATTATAATATAATAGGTAACTTACCAATTTTTCTATCTGCAAATTGCAAAACTCACAAAGCCATTTTAAAAGCACAGAGCAAAGTGCTTGCAAAACAAATTAATGTAAGTTACGTTGAATGTGAAGAGGTATGCTTTTCCAAGCGCTCGGAATGTGATACAAAATTTTTAGTATTTTTTTTTTCAGAGAGCACGGGAATTTTTTATTAAAATATATGCAGATGTTATATTTTTACTGCCTACAAAAGTTGTGTAATTCAGCGATTTAAGCTACAATCGATCTTTCACTGTTAGCACATATACTGCCTAATAACTTTTTTAAATGCCCTTGGTGGCAAACAAGCAGACGGGCTGCCTGATGGTAAACAGTCACCACCGCCTATGGATACTTGTAACCCCAGAGGCATCACAAATATGCTGCCGATCCTTTGAGACTCTATTAACTCGAAGAACCCCATGTTGTAGCTTCTTGGAAACACCGCGGAAGGTACGAGTAGCTCATTTCACATTTTGCAGGTAGGCAAGAAAAATCGTGTGAATTGCAATGTGCGATTCCCACTGATCTATGATATTTGGATGCACTTTCAGGCGGTGGCGGCTAGTCCGATGATAAAACCATGATGCTGGCATCAGATCGAACAGTTCTTCAGAACACTCCCCATTGTAAATACGATAAAAGATACAGAGACAACCAACCTCTCTGCGCATGCGCATTTGACCGGATTTTGACCACCCGAGTTTGTGCGATTGGTTGTATTATGTGTACGTGTATTTACGTGTATATGTTCATCAGTGTTTTCTCCTCTATGCCACATTTTGCTCAAGATATAATACGCTGGTCAACATTATTGCCTATTAAGTTTTATTGCCAATGCTGCAACTAAAAAGGATTATGAACATTTTGTTTTATGATAAGAGAATTACTCACGATAAATTTTTGGGCTGGTTATAATGCGATTATTGTTTCAACCGCATTTGGTAGTCTTATTCTTTTATTACCATTTTATTGTTTCAGTATTCTTAGTAAACAGTTTAGGAAAATTAGAAAGATAAACTAAAATAACCTACAAAACTATTTCTGTTTGTCTTCGTACAGTTGTCATCGTAAGTTATGTTCGAAGTTCACCAAGCCCATGCTTAGTCAACTAACGGCAACTTGTAAGTGGGTAGAGTCGACCCTGAAACAAAAAGGAGAATTACAAATAGATACTGATCTCATTCGGGAGCCTGTTCTCATTGCGAAGAGCCAATATTCGATACTTTGTCCCGAGTGGCACACTTTTACATTTGGACTGGTGCTCATTGACGATTCAACCCTTGCGCGGTCGAACAAACTGGATTAGCCCGGGACATGTTCGCTCGCAAGGGAAATAAATTGATTTTTTTTATTTCGTTGTGTTTCCCACTCGCGTCCGCAATAACAGGCCACAATGAAAAATAATAATGCACGGAAGATTGGACCGCAGTAAATGTTTTACGGTGTGTTAATTTCTGCGGAAATAGGTCACGTTTGTAACATGGTTCACTCACAATGATGCTATGCAAAACAGCCTGAAAAGGATCTTTTTGCGGCGTTCCGTTGAAACAATGACATTTTTTCGCGAGTTATTTTTTATAAACGAGCATGGTTGGCGCGATTTGGATAAATGGAGTTTCATGTGCCTTCTATTTAGAGAAGGTTTTACTTTTGCCTCTGACTAAATGACAACGTTTCCTCTGGTATATTTTCGTTTGTGAAAAAAATATTGCCTCATGACAATTTAGCTTACTAACCTAGATAATATTTTTTTTGTTTTTTGTTTGATTATGATTTTCATTGAATATGTTTATTAATACTATACATAATTTATACTAATATCTCATTTTATAAGAGAGTATAAATTGAGCTTTAGTGACAATTACACTCAGTGGTATTTTTATAGAAGAGCTTTTATTGTTTTTCGATCGCCTGTAACGCAGAAAAAAACTTTTGTAAATTGAACATAACTGCACTCCAAAAAATCTGAAAACCTGAAATTATTGGCTGTATAATTTTATCAATAAGTTTCAATATAACAATATAAATAATCGAAATCAAAAGAGAACTTGAACAAAATAATTGATATTGCCAAATCAACATAATTATTATAACATGGTCAGATGACCATGTGTGCAATAAATAATATCCCAGATATTTATTTATTTATTTGTATATTGTTTTTATTTTGTCGGTACATTTTTACCACTGAACCATCTAGTATGATTTCTATGGTCTACACTTGCTCTACACTACCAATATACAAGACTTTTAAATTCAACACGAGCAGCGTTGTGGAACCACTATAGTTTGCTTCAGTAAATGCAACCCTATTTGATAGAATATACGCTTAATGATCGACTGCAGTAACAAACACATACATACTCGAATCCTACTACAACGTTACTTTAATAAGTTTATATTATTGATATATTAGTTTAAATAATTATGATTAAAAAAATAACAAAAAATGTATTATTGCCATTAGCATATATTTTTGAGAGTTTTAGTGCCAATGTGAAAAATTTATACTACACCTTATTTTAGTCACAGACATTTAATACAGAACAGACTGAACATGTTTTTTACAACTAAATTCGCAAAAACAGTTATGTTTGCATCTCTCTCGATTACACAAAAATCATATATTCGTATCTCATTTTGTCGTAACGTTGCAACATAATAGAAAAAAATGAGCATGTGGTACGATGTTCCAAGTTGCCATTTTGGTAAGCATCAATATTCTGACAGAAGGCTGACAGCGAAAACCACGGCTTGCAAAAATTACCTAAAATAAAAGTTATTTTTACATATTTGGTTTAAAAGATATGAAAATACTATGGTGAAGTGCAATGTCCTCATGTGTTTTAATTCATCTCATAAGATGCCACCCGGTATAACGTTTCACACGTAAGTTTCGTGTGTTATAATAGAGATTATTTTGAATTGCTATTTTTTCTTGTTATTTTTCATAAACTTTACAATTTGAAGGCTTGGGAAGGTTGTATTTCTTTCAATTTCATATATGTACAAGTTTGGTGGGTCTAATAAAAGTTAATAAGTAGTTTTCTTTAAAAAAATATTGATTCGATCATTGTTTGGCGTTTGAGGTACTTAGACATTGTCCAGGGAACGTATTCAGTAGCCAAGAGAATGTAATACTCCTTTCAGTAGTATAATTAAAATAGTATAAGTTATTTTCTTTAAAAATTCATTGTATCGATCATTGTTTTACGTTTACGGTATTTAGACATTGTCCAGGGAATTTATTTCAGAATCAGAATTCGTATTTCAGAAGTATAATTAAAATAGATGATTCAGCTTGATGTGATTATGATGACATGAACCTTTTTCATTAATTACTAGCTGCTTTTCTTAAGTAATGTAAATAAAGTACCTACCTACCTATTGTGGTTCATGTCATATATATACGTAGTGATCTAGATAGTGTAATTAAAGGGTTATTTAGACATATGTCAAGTAACAAACATTTTTATTACATTTTAGATTTTCCCAAGGATGAAGAGTTGAGAAACGCATGGTTGAAGAATTTGAATCTAGAAAATTGGCAGCCCAGTGCGACAAGTTTGTTGTGCTCAAAGCATTTAGAGGCACATTTGTTCGACCGGACTGGTTTCCGTACAATCCTTAGAGAGTACGAGGTGTAATGCTTATTGGAACAACAGTTTTCAATGAACAGTCGCTATCACTATCATGAATCTCAAGTTGTACTAACTACATTATGATAACTTGCATGTAATAATTTTCAGAGCGATAACATACCAAGTGAACAGAAAGCCACAAAAGAGGTGTTACTGGCAAAAATGTTCTGCGGGAGCTGCAGAATACCTCATTTCCATCAAATTCAGATCCTGCAACCACATGACACATCTGGTAAATTGTTTTATACAAAAATAAATGATTTGACTTGGTCTGGTGTGTTTGAATATTAATACCCAATGGGAACATCCATAAATTCCATCACATAAAGAGGAGGGGAGGAGGGGTCGACGAAGTGTGACTGACAAGGGGTAGGGAGGGGTCGTAAATTTTGTGACGTTACATTTCAGATACAATCTAATAGTATCTGTTAGCACTATTATAAAAGAATGTCCTTGAGTCCGGCCCGCGTTTTGCAAATGTTTGCGTGTAATGTATATGTAGTGTATTTTGCATCAATATTTTTGTGGCTTGTTGGTTCTGCTTGGTATTATATGTCTGTGATTTTAGTATAGATAGATAGGTAGAAACTCTTTATTGTGTACACCAGAAATAAAAATTACAAACAAATAGAAAACATATATTTTATTTATATTACACAGGAATTACTCACGTAAGATTAGGCCGGTTACTCCGACTATAGTTTCAATCGCATTCGGCGATCTTTATCAAGGTGAACGCGCGCGCGCTGCTGCATCTCGCTTTGCACCAAGGAATATAGGTACTACTCTCTAACGAGAGCTTTGCACTGCGTGCCGCCGCTCGACGCGCACGTGACGACAACGGATGCTGATCGGGTGCGGGGGTGGGGGTGCGTAAAGAAATATGTTGCGCCGGCGCGCACTGGAGCTCTTCCCCACTCAAATCTTCCTGTGTTTCGGGAATACTCCAGCACACGGAGCTCACCACGTCGCCACCAGTCTCACGGTCACGTGAGTAATTCCCATGTAATATAAATAAAATGTGTGAAAACCACGTCATTTTCTATAATAGAAAACATATACTTCGTATATTATGTATTTACATAAGGTTTTTCCATTGCTAATGTGTAATAATGGTGGATTATTATTTATTAAGTATTCTTAAACGTGCAAGAGTGAGGGCAAGTAATTTATAACGAGGTGAAACATGAGTCTTTACGTGTTGTTTTTAAAATGTCATAGAACCCTCTTGTCTATCCTAAAGTGCCCACCATTTTACTAGGGACTTTGATCGTGATTTACTTTGCTTGACCCTGACTGTGACTATGACTAATTTTAAGAAATCAATAAAATTTGAAAACAGTTTAATACTTGACACTGGACAATGCACAAGACATGCGACGCCAAAATATTCTCAAGAAGAAAGAAGAAAAAAAAATGGTAGTAATAAATGTATCAAACTCAATGTGATATTGCAACGGTGCTATCACAGAAAATAGAAGTAAATAGAACGATAATGCGAAGGAAAATCTGTCGCCAGGTATAGTGACAGAACCTTGATTGAACATTCTTATTTAGATCAACGCGTTGAAATCCGCGTCACAGTTGCTGATTTCGAATGACTGACGCTTCGTTTTTAAGGGTGCAACTGGCTATAACAAATTTCTTACAAAAATGCCTTGACAGGCATTCTAATTTAAGGTGATATGTTTCATGTTTGGCGAGAAATTAAAATTTCAAACAGTTTTTTTGTCCTTGTAGCTAGGCCGGGTCTTTACTGTGAAATAACACAGTGTCTGCGAAAATTGTCGGTTGTTCTTTACATTATCATGTTCAGCTATTAATCAGTAACCCACCATTTTACTTACATTTGTCAATAATTTTTTGAAACAGCAAACATTTGTTTATTGACAAATGTATGTAATAATGTGCGTTAGAGAGAAATAGCTTTACGTGATTTTGTAAAAAATAATAATAAATTTTCGCAAACATCATGATCTTTACAATATTTACCCGGCCCGTTCTACCTTAAACAATTATTTTTTTCTGTCGGTGCTATAGTGCTATTGCAACGTGCACAAAGAACATGCCACGCCATGTGCTTTGTGCCCAAGTGCGCCACGAGGTTCAAATATCCCACTCGTGCCATCGTTTTTTTGGAAAATTGGCGTCGAAAATTGTCTTTTGCCCGCCCGTCATAACGTTGTATTTTTTACCGCTATGAAATGTCCATCGGTAGTTTTTCAGGTCGTTAGCGAATACGCCTAACGGAAAATGTTTTGTCGTGCAGAACTAATATCGTTAACTTTTCCTCTGAAGAAAAAACTTTACGAACACTTGTGCTACTAATGGTACTTAGAGAATGTCTCTTCTCATACCTCTTATTTACCCACCGTTTTTTGGTTGACAGGCTACGCGTTTGACCACAGCTCACCTTATTCTGTCAGTTGTAAAAATAGTTTTAAGTTGTAGCCTATAATAACTGAACAAAAGTAATAAATGTTTTTTTTAAGCCCTTGATAAAAGAACTGATGATCTTCAAACGGCTGAACAAAATTTTCATGAATTACATAGCTAACAAACTTCCATAGCTTAACTGAAGTTAATTTTTAACAAAAAAACTAAATTTAATTAGTAGCTACGTTGCCACAGACCAACACACAGATACACATGTACATGGACAAACGATACACACGTTAAAATTATAACACCTCTCTTTTCGCGTCGGGGGTTAAGAAACAGTGGATTGCCCATAGACCCTTGATAGTCTAGAGACAATCTAAATTCTCAACTACTAACAATATGGCAGCATCCCCAGCATGTATTGAGTGTTAAGCGAAAAACACCAGCATTTTGGCCAGGCGTTGCGTTAACCAGGTGCCCTGAAAGATTTTTTAAGTACGGTGAGCTAGGTCCACAATAATTGTTCACACCAAAAATGTATGTTTGTTATTTTTGGTGTGAACAGTAAAGAGTTATCTATATATTTATGTTAAGTGATGGTTCCACCAGGAAGATGGTGAACTCGCCTAGCCTGGAATAGGAGCTGGCTAACTTGCGTGGGCACTTAGCGTGAATAGACCGGCAGTATGGGAGCTATAAAGAACTGCTAGAAACGATGACGTCACTTACCCAGTAACCATCTATAAAATTAAAGGAATCAATTGATAGATTTACCATATTCGATTGAAGCATTTAGGCAGTAGGTGTGTGGGTGCAGCCCCTAATTAATGGGAACATTCAATACATATTATATACCCGTTAAAACACAATACCCACTTTTTGTCTTCGCATCGTCGGCTAAAAATACCAATACCTTCTACTCTTTGTCTGCAAAGCAGCTTGCTTTACGTTGCGGTACAATTCAATTTTCCCAACGAGTTTCAACGTACACTAACACATGAGTGTATTTGTTCGATGGAAAATCCTAGAAGATTGGAATTGCCCGAGAAAGGATTGGATGACAATGGTCTTGGTAGTTGCTAATACATTTTCTGCATTTGTGTACAAGAATTGTCCGTAACCTAAAAACCTTCTTGTGACAAAGATTGGTTGAAAATTACTTGAAAATACTTAATACAGAAAATATGATTACAGAATGAAGGCCTCCTGATCTTTATCAAGATAGACCCCGCAATTTAAACCACTTTTATATGTATTAAACTTTCAAGATTCAAACGCATGTTTTTTAATGTTTATCGGAACTTATCACGCATTATTTTATTTGGGTAAAAATAGGTACTTTTTACTCGACGTTTCGATTATGTGAAATAGCCGTTACGGCTACGGTAGTCCTATTAAATAAACCCACAACCACCACACAGTGGTATTTATTAACCCACAACCTCAGGCAAGTTGGCGATCAAACGCAAGCCTATTACATTTTTTTTTTTTTGTGTTTTTCCTGTGACGTTTTACATTGTAAATTAATAGTACACTATCTGAATAAAAGCATTGAAACTGCACCCATATCTGCATAAGTAAATTAAAAATCAGCCAACTCGATGTTTATTCCATATCTCAATTGCAAACACCAGTTCATGTTTTCAATGGTACAAAATGGCATGGTACCGCACAGTACAGGTACGGTACGAGTAAGTTCCAATTTTCCGGGTGCCAAACAAATTAACTCTGAGCCACTGAGCATTATTACAGTTAATAAACGGTTTAATGGCTGACCTATTTATAACAGATTAGAGAGCACGTCAGTTTCGGTCGCCAGAAAGTACTGCTGGTCGTGTCGCCCATGAAATTGTTTGTGGTTTAGCAATTCGTTTCAAATTCAACTGAAAAGAGAGGAAAGTTTTGAATGTAACGGTTAAATCCACAGAAAAGAGAAGGGTATAGAACGGAAGAGAGATGGAACATTTGTTACGAGGCATACGAGTGAACATTCGTATGCACGTCAACGCGTCAAACTCCGCATCGCAGTTGCTAACTGAATTCGAATTCGTATGCTGCTCCATCTGATTTATCCACAATGCCGTCTTGCGCTGTAATTACGTGTGGTAGAGCTAGAATGGATTTTAATTTTTTTTAAAGGAGGAATTTCCTATCACCGGTAAAGTCTAAATTGTTGATGATTTTGTGATTTCACCGTGTTTTAATTATAAGCCCTTGACAAGCCGTTGACAATAATAGTGGTTACCATAATTTTATCGATATCGATAATTTTTTATTTTTCTTACAACATTTCCTACAATACCTACTTTAGGAGTATTTTTTTAAGATTAAACTTTATTGTGTTATTATTCATTTGTCTTATTATGTAGATGTAGACAACAACATTATCACAATATTATTATAAATAAGAAAGTATGCGTATTAATATGTTTGTTTTCACTGAATTCTGTAATAAGTGAATAGATTAAAATAAAATTTGGTATGGAGGTAGCTTATATTCTGGATTGACTCATAGTTTTTACCCTGAAAAAATAGCAGTTCCTATAGTTTAGCGGGTGAAACCACGGGGCGCTGCAAGTCGCCAGTAAATTTATGAATTATTAGACATACAATAAATATTGTTTTTGTCTTTTTGGTCTAATAGTCCTTATCAAAATGAATTCAACGAGTCCAAACACGACGGAGTAATAAGTAAAAGTATGTAGTAGAGAGGTTACTATGGCCTACCTTTCTGGCTCCATCATCTGGCCAGTTAAGTACCACCATATTATTTTACAAACATCAAATTTACTTAGTGCAACTGAAACGTGCTTAGAAAAATGGATTACAAATTTTGAATCGGGAAGCTGACAGACATACCAACGATGCAAGTTAAATAAGAGTTTGTAATTTTTTTAAACGACTAGGGCAAGTTTTACCATAAAATATTTTATAAGGTATACAATAAACAGGTTATCGATAAAATCAAAACTGCACACAAAACTGTCCCATCACTAGCTGTGATACCACTTTCTAAATTTTATAATATCTTTTTATTTTCAATGGCTTCGCATGGAAATTGCATTTAACCTTATCAAATAATAATTAATTTTCTACCCATTTAAAGTCACATAAAACGAGCTCTAAACATAGCCTAAATCGATATCATGGTCAAAGCATGACCTATTAAGGTCATGGAAACTTATCTAGCTAAGTTTGTGCGGAGTTTTGGGGCAAAACCGAAAATATTTTTTTTTACTTCCTATTGTTTGCCCACACTCATGCAAACCTACGAACTTACCTTAATATTATTTAAAGGATAATAATTCACTATTATAACACAATCACATGCGTCAATACACAACTTTTGTTAATTAAAATAAACAAAATTGTTGAAAAACTCTTTAACTCATATTTTTTACCAACCACTTTTCGTGCAGTTTAAGGTAGAACTGTTTTAATAATGACGTACGTTAATTTACGATACGGTCTATATTTCTCTACTAGTATTATAAACCGCACAATAATCGTGCAGTTTTTTTGCACTAGCAACATTTACCAAAATAATTGCACAAAATTCAAGGGGAACTGAACCGTATTGCACCACGAGAAGGTCAATTTTAAACTTTATCAAAATGGCGTTCATAACCTTTTGAAATAATACTAATCTTGACGAATTACTGCATTCCTTCCTATGTAGTTATATTTTGACGTATCGTTTGCATGTGTTCAACTGGCTACAACGGAATTCTTACAAAAATGCCTTGACAGCCCTTCTAATCTAAACGAAAAAAATTCTCACTTCAGTGGTTAAATCAAACCTGAGTTACATGGACTGTTTTTTGTTTGTTTAAGCAGAATTCACCAATTATAATCAAAATATGAATAAACACTATTAATAATTTACTACAATAGCGCATTCTTTTAAAATCCTATACTGTAAAATAGTTTCATAATTTCCATTCAGACACATTCAATATTGTATTTTATATTCAAAAAGGCCTCTTGGTGTTGACTTCGGCCCCGCCAATACCTAGAAAAGTCCGGACTAGACCCATGAATTAAATTAAATAGAATAATAATAGATGTAACAAAAATTCACATCATATTATTATCTAACCGTTTTTTGGCTGCCCCGGTGGCTCAGTTGGTAGTGAACTTAACTTCTGTGCTTGGGGGCGTGGGTTCAATTCCTATCTAGGACAAACATTTGTGTGATGAACATTTGTGTTTGTTCTATGTTTGGGTGTAAATATCTATTTAAGTATGTATTTAAAAATATATATGTACGTATATCAGTCTCTGGCAGCCATATTACAAGCTTTGCTTAGTTTGGGGTCAGATGACCGTGTGTGCAAAAATGTCCCAGATTTCATTCATTATTTATTTATTTATTTGCGTGTCTTTTCTTTTGTCCCTTCCATCACAATCATCGTTATCAGCCTATCATGTTCCCATTGCTGGGACACAAGCCTTCTCTTACAGAAAGTTTTATTTTTATGCTTCATCACATTCAGCTCACCTTAATCCAACACTGGATAAAGGCCTATCCCATGGCATGCCACTCTACCTGATCCAGTCACTGCCTTACATATTATTACTCCATTGACTCACAGGTTGTCCTACATTACATTTCTACTCAAAACTGCATCTACCTCAGTAGTTATCTCTTTTTATTTATTTTAATCAAATAATAGGCTTGCGAGTGGCCGTCACGCCTGATGTTAAGCGATGATGCAGTCTATGATGGATCACGCCTGCCTAGAAGAAATCGATTCACTCTTGACATTAAGTCACCCAGATTGTAACTATCGGGGAACACCCATTCTGGCAACGCATTCCACAGACTAGCAGTACTTATATATATGAAATAAATATTTATAATATATATAATCTATAATATCAATGGTCATATCTATTCTGAGGCAGAATAAATATAACCACAGAAAAAAATGTTTAAATTTTGTTTAAATACTTCTCTTTTCTGTGGATATAACCAGTCAAAGATAACAATTCAGCTTGCAGCAGCAGCTGATACGCTGAGTTATGTCAGTGACTTTAGTTCTCTGGCGAATTACTTTGTTCCCTCAGAGAAACGGCGAGCATTGCTCTTTCCATCTTGTTGAGTCACTTTGAACTCGTTAACCGATCCAACAGTTGAGTTAAAAAACACTAACACACGCTTTTCGCTTACATTCTATAAAATAAAAGATCTATCAAATGAATACTCGAAATCAGTGCGAGGTCAAAGCTATATTTGCATAACGTTTGCTATATCTATAAACACATGTATAGCATCTATATTGTTATCATTCCATCAAGTGCAGAATTTATATTATAGTTTGCGATACACGATCGTCCAGAGCTCTAAGACAAACTTCGAATTGTTTGCTGAACTAAAAGCTGGGATTCTGCTTGTATACAATGTACATACTACATAATATCGGTTTTATTAAAATTCACGTGAATACGTATAATGTACTCACGATTTCGCACAAATGGATTTGTTTAGAATGCAGAATATATTACTAGAGCTTTAATATTTTCATGTTTACCGGTGGTACCGCAGTTTCACTCAACTTTGATCAAAACAAAATTTACATACTTTTTTAGGTGGCACTACATAGTTTTTGCAGTACTATAAATAACACTTGTCAGATCATTAAATCAGTCTATCTCTTCATTGGTCTTAATATTATAAAATCTAACTTCCATAATTATTAGGGCAAAATGCATAAAACTTACTATAGTTTTGATATAGATCTCAATTTCGAAAGAATATTTTTTCTTAATGTGAGGGTGACTTTGGTACATGTCATATGGAACTTTTTTTTCGCTGCACCCTGTGTGTGGGATTTAGTTGAATAGGTTTTTTAAAATAAAGGTATAGTTTCATACATCACTTTTTTATTGCGAAATATGGTCCAACAAATTGTCAAAAAATTGGTTTCTCTCCCAGCCATGCATTTTGAAACTATTAAACATAAAAACTTGTTACTTGTCTATGATATCTTAAAACCCTATTATAAAAATCACATTGAACATTTTGTGATCACAACTTTTTGAGTTATAAATTCAATTGTAATGAATTCAAGACGTTCGAGCTCAAACAAAGAATTATGACTACAATATTATCATTATGGAATTAGCAACGGAACCCTACTTTAGTAGTTAACCATTTATGTGGTGGTACGGAACCCTCAGTGCGAGAGCATGACTCGCACTTCGCCGGTTATATTTTAAAATTTGTAGTTCTTAGTTGTTTGTTTTTATAACATCTTAAAAACTCTGACGTTGACTATTCACTATTCAGCCTATAGCTTATTAGGTATTTCTTTTTCATCATTTCAGCCATAAGATATCCACTGCTGGACATATGCCTCCCCCATCGATGTCCAAAAGGGCCGGTTAGAAGCAATCCAGCATTTTTCTGCGGTCTCTTTTAAGTCGTTTGTCCATATTTAGAGAGAACGTCTTATGCTGCACTTACCGGTCCATGGTCTCGAGAACTTTTCGGCCCCATCGGCCATCTGTTTTGCGTGCTATGTGCCTTGCCCACTGATTTTGCACTTCAACTTGCTAATCTCGTGCGCTATACTTACTGAACTGTTATCTTGCCATCAGTTGCTGGGTTTCTTCAATATTGCAACCGAAAACACAACGCGCTGAAAATTAACAGTTTTAATCAACCACTACCGTTTGACTTGATGAATGCCTTCCTTGAAAGCAATCCGTCAATATCACGAGCACGCGGCGCGAAGACGTATAGCTTCTTATTTTCACGTGCTCCAGTTATAAAACTAACGTGAGCACTGTAAGCAGTGCCTAGTGATGTTTCATTTATAAAACCGATGAAGCAATAGTATAAATTATGGTTTCATTTTTTACAAAAAATTAATAAAAACCGTATAAAGGTTAAAAAAAGTTGTATTAAAATTTGCTGGCAATAAGCAGACTACATCGCTCGACGAGCCCATAACAGATGGAAAAGAAAGGTTCTTGAGTGGAGACTATGAACCAGAAGACGCAGTGTAGGTAGGCATTCCACAATAAACTAGATGGACCAATGACACCGTGTGAGTTGCTGGAATCCAGTGAATGCAAATGGCAGGCTGTCCGTTCAGCGTGGAGGTTTAAGGGGGAGGCTTATGTTCAACTCTGGACGTCTTCTGGCTGATGATGATGATGATGAAATAAAAACCGACTTCACGAGAAGTAGGTGAAATAGGCCATCGGACAGGTGTTTGATATGTTAAAAATATTTTTTATCATAATATATTTAATCAAAACGAAAAGAGTCGTAACATGAAAATGGCAATTGTGCTATAACCGTATCGAAGTACATAGACAAACGATTAGAAAGCCTTGTTATAAATGGTCGCAGTTCTAGTTTAAATCCATCTCTTAAAACGTTTACATCGTATTTACATGTTAAAAGTTAAAAACACAACATCTATATTTGTCCACGTGAATTAATTTCACAGAACGAGTTCGTTTCCCTCGTACGCAAAGCAAATAAGCACCTCGATTACACATTCAAAAGAGGTTGGCATAAACTCTGGCTCGGTTTTAATAAACAGACCCGCTCGCGGTGTCAGATATGAATGTTATGTTACTAGGATGAAGGATTAAACTGGATATGAAGTTTGTGTACACCAGGGAACAGCCATGGTTATATACCTATTTTTTTTAAATGTATTTACGATACAATATGGCCGCTTGAACGTAAAATTAAGAGTAACACTCCTGAATTTTAACGGTTAATGATCCAATTACCATAGTAATATAAAAACGATATGTTTATTTATTTCTCGTTAACAGAGCAACAGATTGGCATGATTTTTGTAGATAGTTGAAGAACCGGAGAGTGACATAAATTTTTATTCCTAAAAAATGTATGGTTCCCTAAATACACATGAACACATAAATATACAAATAAACATATGTACGTTACTCGTATACACAATCACAGACACACAAACAGAGACGTTAAACATATAAGACCCCTATTTTTTGCATCAGGGGTTACAAACATGAAAACGTTGGCTGGGCTCAAAAGAAAAAAGAAGCCAAAATTCTGACATAGAGGTTAAAAAAAACTCTGTCTTTGTCATACTACAATATTTTCGACTATGTATGTTTGATTTGTTTTATCCTGGTATTAATATTCGGGTGTCGAATCCAGTTAAAGACTTTATTCTAGTTATGTTATTATGCATACTGTTATAAGACGCTGTAAAAATTTACGTATAGCATATGCAGTAAACCATAATACTGCGTAGTTTAGGAGTGGAAAGCCCATTTTACCTTTTGTAGTGGCTTTGTGCCGGGCCGACGGGTTAACCGTCGCCTCGCAGCGAGGACTATTGTCCTCGTGGCTAAATCTTTTTTTAAATGCCTTTCTTATTTCTTGCTGTGCCCAAAATGGTTTCAACTTTATGGAATTGGTTCTATAGTTTATGGGAGCACTTCAGGCGTAAAAGTAAACGAATCAACTTAGCCAAAAACTGGTTCATAGTAGGTTTGAGGCTTTTTTTAAATAAAAGAAGTCTGTGATCTTATTTTGTTTTTATCTTATTTGGTGAAATTGATTGTAGTTACCCTTAGTTACCACAGATCTAATGGAAACTGCAAGCACTTCAAATTGTATGAAAACCCAGCGTGCCGCAAATTTTGTACGTCGCGAAAGTAATTTAGTGGTAGTATAATTCCTAGCTTGTAATGAGGCGAGGTCCTTAATAGTGCTGGCCGTTCGGAAAAACTCACACATCGGGCATTGGAGAGAGCTATGCTTGGATTTTCTTTGTGCAATAGAATCTGGAACGTGGATATACGCTAAAGAACCACAGTGACCGCCATAGCTATTAAAATTTACAAGTTGAAGTGGCAATAGGCAGGTCATATCGCTCGGAGAACCGATAACCGATGGGAAAGAAAAGTTCTTGAGTGAAGACCATGAACCGGAAGACGCAGCGTAGTTAGACCTTCCACTAGATTAGATGGACCGATGACATCGTAAGAGTTGCGGGCATCCAGTAGATGCAGATGGCAGGCTGTCACTCAGTGTGTAGGTCTAAAGGGGAGGCCTATGTTCAAGACTGGACGTCTTTTAGCTGATGATATTGATGTTGATGATGATTATCCATACATTTTCATGGCCAACTGCTTTTGAAGGGTTTTTATAATGAAATGAGGCGCAATTCGACATTTTTTTA
Source organism: Agriopis leucophaearia (assembly GCA_949125355.1). Taxonomy (NCBI): domain Eukaryota; kingdom Metazoa; phylum Arthropoda; class Insecta; order Lepidoptera; family Geometridae; genus Agriopis; species Agriopis leucophaearia. The sequence continues at coordinate 12,031,024 of OX421262.1, forward strand.
TTGGCGTCTGACCTGCTACTACCAAGACGGCGGAGATCGAAAGATTTAAGTTGAAGCACCGATTCAATTTAAGACAGGAAACATATACGCATAGTCGGTGAACTCGGGGCATCTAACCTGATACAGATCTGTAGCAAATACCTACTTATTGTAAAAATAAAACGTTGTAATGAGTTGGCTTATATCGAGACCCGCCCATGTACAAACCCAGTTAAGGGCTGATTCAGAGTATCTTATGTGGATTTGGTTGCACAACGTCAATATGCATTGCATTGTATCCTACTGGCTAATATAAATGTGAAATAAGGGATCGACGAGATTTTTTGCACAGAGATAGAATGCCATGATAAAGCTTTAAGCCCCAAAAAATCTTGAGAGATAGTCTACTCAGATGAAAATGTAGTGTGCAGTAAACAATACTATATGAGTACACTTAGTACTGAGTAGTGCTGGTCAGTCATGCAGTAATTGGTGCCACAAGCAGACAAACATAAGTATTTACTGAGGTCAGTGTTATTCTTGAAATGTTGGTCTGTGTCAATATCAAAGTGCGCGCGCACGGCACGGCACTGTTTTTTTTTTTTTAACACAGATTTTCATTAATTGATCATCACCTCGCCATGTGGTAAACGACGCCATGGCCGAGAATGGAGAATGTTAATCTAGATGAAATCCATTCTAGATTGTAGTTCTCAGGCAACAAGGAAAACGTAATAAATATTTCCATTCATTTCCATTCATGAGCAGTAAGCATCGTAAATGACTGACAGTCAAGAAGTGATGCTGAGCAACCAAATCTGGATTAGTCTAACGCAGGCCTTACTCTTATTTTAGACTGCTACACATTTTGTGTCCAGAATCTACCCTCAGTATGAGAAAGCGAGCAAAAAATCTTTCCGTAGAAGAAACAGAAAATTGTGAAACCAATTTCTAAAAGCGGAAACCCAAGGGATCAGTTTGCCTTTTTACAAAATTACTCATACCCATTTACACGACCGAACAAAAGTGGGCTACATTAACTATGCATAGACCAAATTACTGATGCGGCCGTGCTAAATATATCACAAAGTGTAGGAAGTTACAGCGTAAGACCGCTGTAGTGAGTAAAACTTTATGCTGCCTTTTATGCACTTTGTTCTAACTAGATACTCTTATTTAAGTTCTGCTATCTTCTAGTCTTAAGCAGGCTTATTACAACTGCAAGTGCAAAAATAAGAACCGTCTAACAAAGTTCTAACTTTAAATATACACCGCATAATTAAAAAATATACACCGGTATAAAAACCGGTTACTTAGAATTTCTAACCACAACATAAATTGTTAATTACTCAAGTAGTACAAAAAGAAAACATTACGCCCAGGCGGTCACCCATCCAAGGACCTACTACTTACCGCGCCTGACATTGCCTAATTTTGGTGAATATTTTTAGCTATAATTTCCGAAAATATGTGTTGCCGTTTGAAGATTAACAACTCCTTTATCGTAGAAAAAAATACGATGTATATCTTTTTATGTTTAATAACAAGTTTGAATCAAAACTTCACTTAACATTTTGAATGGTATTTCTTTTAGTCGTACAGTAAAAATTATTACAAAATATTAAATATTTTGTCAATATAATTGATTTACATAATTACCTACAATTTAAACATTGTAAATCTTCAAAAACGCACGAAATACATCTCCAACTTATCAACTTCTAAATTTGGCATCTTGACTTTTTTAATGTTTTATCTACTCCAATATATTTTTATTGACAAGGCTAAATAGTTTTAGAAACGTTACAAAATATACAAATCATTACAAAACTAAATCCAATATCGGAATCCGGTCCTTACTTCTCAATTAAGCTGCTCCAGTGTTAGTTTTGCAAATTACAAACAAACAATATGTTGCGAGATTGGTTTTGTTTCTACTTTCCACAGCGTAGAAGTAGATAGCGACACTGCTATTATTTTAGTCTCGATAAACTATTAAACTTTTGCTTGGCTGTGCTTATTCGAATACGTTTATTATCAGGAAATTATCACCAAAGTGAAGAAAGGGGCGATAAAGTTTTTGGATGGGTGGCCGTTAGTCGGCATTTTAAAACTGATCGCTACAGTAGGTCGGATGAGACGTATCAATAGTAAATCTCAGTTGTATGTGCTAAAAAAACAACCGCTGATCAATGTAATGAATCTTTAGACAGTCTACTGCTCTCTAATCCATTATCAGAAAAATTAAAATTAAGACAGACATACAGAATTTATAAGGGTTCCTTGTCGGGCTACGGAACCCTAATGAGGTTGCAAACATCATTCGCTTGCGAAGTATTTCGGTGTAGTTGTCAATGTGTCCGCTAGACTCAATAAATTTCTAAATTGTTTGCAATACAGGAATCGTCAACCAAATTAGAATAAGCATATCGTGGTCGGTTTTTTATAAGGGTTCCGTAGTACAAGGAACCCTTATAAGTTCGTTCTGCCCGTCCATTTGTCTGTATGTCCGTATGTCCATCTGTCCGTCCGTCCTATTTTTTCAGAATCCTCTAACTTCTATAGTTATTATTATAAGTGCATGAAGCTCTGCACAATTACAGTTTTAGCATAGATCTCAATTTCAAAACTATAAAAAATAAAATTTTGTATGTTAGATACGGCTCCTGGTACATGTGAAATGTTTTTTTTACTGGACCCCTTCTTAGCTATCGATTATTAGGTCTTTTAAAAAGAAGGCCAGGTTTCATACATCAACTTTTTATCAAGCGTATACTTTAGTAAGAAATATGGGCTGCCAGAGTGGCGAACAATTGATCTCCCCCTGCTAATAGACATATAGAAACTTATAATAAAACTGAAAGATTATATTTAAAACCTTCAATTCATACAAATTTTAAACATTATCTATAATTATAATTTTAATATTTTTTTGAGTTATACCTATATTATTAATGTAATAAATGCAAGACATTCTAGCTCATAAGTCATAGACCTCTTCGTAAAATTATCTTACGAAATAATGTTTCCCTGGTGAACTATGAATATAACTACAATTATATGGCTTTGGCAATGGAACCCTAGCATTATGCTGTTTCGACACGCTCTTGGCCAGTTATTTTGTTTAACACAGAAAATGCTTTTCACTCGTACTTATAATCTACATGGCTGTCATACCACAACATCTAAAATGCAGTGCACGTTCAAATTTTATAAATAATTTTACTTTATTGCTTTATATAAATACGCAACGGAGCAATATCATAAAAATTCATACGATTTTCATATCAGACACAGTACTGAGGCGAAACGACATCCACGTAATGAATTCCGCCGATATGTCACGAGGCAGACTGCTCTCAAAAAACGACCTTTATCCTTTAATGATAAAAGATAAAGATCATTTTTGAGAGAACTCATGAGAATTCAGACTTACAGTAGGAGCTTTTTCAGCATGAAGAGCAATAACTCGCGTAAAACTTATTTATTTATTTATTTATTCAGTATATTTATTAGATAAATGTTAGAAACACACGTGAAAGTATTCACGTCTCACAAGCAGGTGAGAAACATGTAAGAAACATCAATTATTATTTCATGAGTTTTCACTCCATTTTTTTTAAAGCATTTTTTTAATAATTTTTAGTTTTGTATTTTGTATATAGGTGCAAGAATACGCTTTAGGTACGCTAATTTTTCGAGCCCTGCGTCCTGTAATCATAGCATGATAACAAAATAATTTTATGCAGAATATTTCTAGTTTGTTATGCTATTTTTATAGTAGCAGTGGTAGCGGTAGCAACCGTAGCAGCAGTATTAGCAATAGTAGTAGTACCTAATAGCTTCAACCAAAATAAAATGAATGGACAGGCCCTAACCATTGAACTTGATTAGTAAAAACGAGTCAAAACCGTCGGACATATACTTCAACACCTAATTATAAAAATGTACAGTATAATTATTACAAAAAATAGATATCGGTTTTATTTGTGTATTTCCACTTCGGTAAAGCATACGAATTCATAATTTTGTCAGATGTTTCGGTATCGCGTAACAATAGACTCGTGTTTCACTTCCCACGGCTAGAGACCGACTGAAACGAAGCGAGCGCTGGCGCTCATTTTGTAATCTTCAAAAATGCGCTTCTACTGGGCCCGTCCATTCATTTTATTTTGGTCGAAGCCTAATAGCAGTTTTTTCGATCCTTGTTTTACCTGCATGGCTAGCTGCCATGCAGGTAAAACAAAAATACACAAGGATAGCCATAATATGAAGATATTCAGTTAATTATTATATTTTGTTGGAAAAAACCTCATCACTGTGGTTGTATCCTGAAATGCATGTAAACAAAACTACATTAGCACCATTCCTGGTGCAAATATATTCTACGATCATTTCGTAAAGCGGCCAAGCATTGATTTGGCAATACCAAAAAGGATTGGTATTTCAAGGGCGAATTACCAATAAATAATAATTCGGCGTTGAGCTGCTATGGGCAAGCGTGAAGAGCCATCAGGCGAGCGACTTCGCACGTCTCGTCACTCAGTATCATAAAAAAAAATTGACACTTCATTAAATGGCGCTATTTCATAAAATTAATAATCGGCATCTTTATGATATGGCCATTTCTACGATGGGACTACGACATGTACAAAACCAGACGGTACAAAAGCTAAATGCTCACATACAACATAAACTAATAATGTATCTTAAACCGTAAAATAACTGTGACATCGAGCCCGAAACCGTTACTCGAGTGTTCCTCTCGGAACAATATTTTCCAATTTAAGTGACAAAGTGCACTTAGGTCGCGGCTTGTCTCAAACCAAAACTTTGCCATTTGAACTGGGGAACGAGTTGCAGTGGGAGAAAGAAATCTCTTTTTATGTTGTTTATTGCCTTAAGTACTGCGCCGAGTTTTCGGCCAGAGTTGGAGATGTTTTTCTAACAACAGACATATTTTAAATGGAAATGATACGTACTCGTATCTTCCTGTGAGAGCGTAATAAGGTCAAACGACTTTGAGCACGATGAAGTCATTGGTACATGGAGAAGAAAGAAAAATTACAAAACAAATAATAAATACTGGACAACTGCTGTTCTGCTGCTTGACAAATTTCTGTTCACCGAAGGCAACATTGGGCGCGGTCAGTACTTAGATGGGTGCGGGATGTCTTGTTGCACTACTTTTTGTATTTTGTGGTGATACGGAACCCTCAGTGCACGAGCCCGACTCGCAATTGGCCGATTTATTTTGTATATCTTTATATACATACAATAAAATGAATCATCACCATCATCAGCCAGAAAACGTCCACTGCTGCACATAGCCCCCTTTAACCTCCTCACTGAACGATATCTTGCCATCTGTGTCCACTGGATGCCCGCGACTCCCACAATGTCGTCGGTCCGTCTAGTGGGAGGCCTACCTACGCTGCGTCTTCCGGTTCGTGGTATCCACTCAAGAACCTTTCTTCTCCAAATATAATTAATATGTCGCTTAAATTAAAGTGTCTCCAATATGTGTTGATGTTGTTCTGACGTTCATAAAGTGTACAGTCGTGTTCCCATTTGAGGAAATAAATGATTTGATTTGGTTTTAAGTTGTTGTTTAGGCGGACGCAGCTGACTTCGGTGTGGGTCAGCAGATGCTTGACAGAAGTGTCGGAGCTCCCAAAGTAGTATCCAGTGTTCCGTGCGCTGTAAATGCCCTTGAGCGGGCCATCCAGCGACTGCGGCCTGGTGGTGGCCAGCCCGTAATGTGGTGCGAGTGAACCATTATGGTTTAGTGGTATAGTGGACCAACCGCGGAGACATGTGACCACGAACGATAGTTATTATTGTACTAACGTATAATTATTTCCCTTGTTTGCCTGAGCATTGTTAAATATTATGTTCATGATGATGAATACAATGGCCTCCCATTGGCTTGTTGCCACCGTTCCGAGTAACCCTAACAAAATTTTCAACAAATAAAACGAGAACAGAAAATAAATACACATGGAACGGGCATTTTCTTCACGAGCGACGTGGCCAAGAACGAGTTATCTTGTAATAGGATAAAACAAAACAACTGAACGTGTTTAAAAGTAAAGGATAGGTTCTCATTGCAAAATGTAGGTTTAAAATTTAGTAGTAAGGGCCTATCTACCAAGTGAGAGTCATTATCAACCTTTCATGTTCCCACTGCTGGGCCTTTGAGAGATATTGATATTGTACTGCTAGTCTGTGGAATGGACTGCCGGCATGGGTGTTCCCCGATGGTTACAATCTGGGTGTCTTCAAATCTCGAGTGAATCGGCTTCTTCTAGGCAAGCGTGTTCCATCGTAACCGCATCGCGCTTAACATAAGGCGAGTTAGCGGCCTATTATTACTGAATAATAATAAAAAGATAGATAACTCATTATTGTTCACACCAGAAATTACATATATATGACAAAAACAGCTTAAAGCTAGTGAAACAATTGGCGGCCTTATCACTTTAGGCGATCTCTTCTAGGCAATCTTAGTATGGAGAGGACATGAGAGAGAGAGAGAGAGCGCGAGAGGTGAAAGTATTTTACTTCAATTAAATAATGATATGTGTACTATAAAAATACAGCTTTCATTTTTCCCACATTTATTTTTTATTTTTAAAGCCTCAGACTGTTTTTACTAGCAAGTCAGCAACCTCGTTTACACTGTGTATGACAAAAACACCGCGCAATTTTTCGATAAATTCGTCTATAGATTAAAAGTCGTTTAACAAAAGCTGCCCAGCCTGCCCTTCTTTTGTAATATAACAACAAAGGCAACTTTGTGTTTAAAAGTAAAAGTCATAGTATTTTATTAAATTAATAAGTGTAGTGTGGACGGTGTCAAAGGAATATTTTTCAGTAAAATCTACCTTGTACAAAATCTTCATTAAACATTTTGTTTTTACTGTCTACCACATGTTTAATTCTGAATGGTAATAATTTGAGTTTTACTCAATAATCAATAGTTTATTGCACATATATAAATTCACATACAGATATTTGGTACCATGTTTAAGGTAGGCATAGCATATAGCATTCGGAACGGATCGTTTTATTAAATAAATAAATTAATGAATACTAAATAAATTTCCGGGACATTTTTGCATACACGGTCACCTGACCCCAAACTAAGCAAAGCTTGTACTATGGCTGCCAGAGACAGATATACGTACAATACGTACATGTCTATTTTTAAATACATAAATAGATATTAACACATAGAACAAACAGAAATTTTCATCACATGAATGTTTGTCCTAGGTGGGAATAGAACCCACGCCCCTAAGCGCAGAAGGTAGTTCAACTACCAACTGAGCCACCGGGGCTGTGGCTGTGTGATTTATTCCATAATTGATCTGCCTTCTAAGTACTCATCTATATGCTAAAGTAACATTTTGCGAGCACTAGGTCTTTTTTTGTCTAGGTGTATTTTTTAACAAATTTACAATTTCTAATATATATTGTATATTATTAAGAAGCAATAAAAGTAAAAAAATAAAAAAGTTATAGTTAAATAAAATAGAATGAACTAAGGTTCATATAAAATTTTGATATATTGATGTCTGGGAGTTTAATATTGGCGAGGATACGGATTCATTTTTTCTGGACAACAAAGAGCGTTGTGTAGAGCGAGCGAGTTGCGTCTACACCATTGCCCCAGAATATAGTGCCATAGCTGAGCCACGATCGATAATGCGTATGCGTAGCTGTGACTAAGTTGCTTTCCTCGGCGTAGTTCCCTAAGTGCGTAAGTGAAATGTGCGTTTTCTTTCTCCCATTACACTTATTAAGACCATTGTCTCTTTAAACCTGACTTTAGAGTTCTCATATCAGACAAACATGATATGCCATATGCAAGATATGACATAGTGCAATTATCGTATGTGTTTAAACATCTCCGTGTTTAATTATTGTTTTAATTATACCGCTAAACCGCTTAACGCTAGGTAAAACTGTAAGTGCGGCTCACTTACCTACTCATTTTTTACGCATATGCACTTAGAAACTTGTAGCGACACCAATGAAATAATTAATAGTCCGTAAAATGAGGGCGGCAAAGACATCTGCAGGGTGAGTTTGACCATACCATATACCATACGCTTGGGTTCGATTCCCACCTAGGACAAACATTTATGTGATGAACATTTGTGTTTGTTCTATATCTGGGTGTTAATATCTATCTATTTAAGTATGTATTTAAATATATATATACATATATATGTATATCAGTCTCTGGCAGCCATATTACAAGCTTTGCTTAGTTTGGGGTCAGATGACCATATGGTGTGCAATAATGTCCCAGATATTTATTTATATCTCTTTTTTTGTCCGATCTGAGGTAGAGTCGAAACGGAGTACATGCACAAGCGGAAATAGAAAAGTCAAAACTTCTTTATTAACTGTAGGTTTAATAAAATTCTCCCACCACGCTTCCGCACCGCGCTTCAGCTGTTCGAAAAGTATAGTAACCGAAAATTATTGACTTTACCATGGCCACTAAACTTATACACTGCAACGCCCTTTGATCATATAGCTTGGAATTGCTTGGAACTTGATCTAGTACCAAAAAAAACACCATTAACCGAAGGGGATGAGATACACACGTATTGCACACGCTGACATATTTTTACTAGTTCTAGAAGCGTACACTTCAATATTGAGTGACATATAACAAAAGGGAGACGATCAAACAGACGACTAAGGGGAGGTGTAAGAGCTAAAGGGGTAACTGTCGGTAATAATACTTCCGTTTATTTTTTCTGAGGCGACGCCTTCTCGAGTCCTTTCAGCGAACAATTGTTCTAATATTACGGTCCAAGCTGATCTAAAACATTCATACACGTATTTCATCGTACGATGAAAGCCAAATAACTTACCTTGTATCACTTGCAAACTAGCACCAGTATTAATAAGTAAGAACCTAAGCCTAAGTTAAACTTCTTGATAATTGTGTTTATACCGAAAACTCGTTCATTAAAGGGCTTAGAGCGATAGTGCCCGTTCAAAGCGCCGTCAAAGTAAACAATGGTTTGGTGCTAGCTAGTTGTTGGCACACGCTTCATCAGCAATGATAGGACAGGCGTCCAATCATTGTGAGGTCTACGCTGTCACTTTGACACTCATCAGCTTACAAGGCTTCGTTGTTTTAACATTGTGCTTAATTGGAATTTGTTTGCTAATAGAGTTAGATATTTTATTAGGCGGCAAGTGCGGTAAGTCTTAGTAGCCAGTCCAAAAATGTCGGAGTTTTTAGGCCATTGAAGAGTTGTTTTTATGAGAAATTAGGAGTTGTTAAAAGGTGAGAAGGTGGCTGAGCGGTAGCAAATGCGCTTTACAAACTGACGGCACCCTGTTCGATCCTTAGCCCTACAACAATGACTTACTTACACCTTATCTGTTTATGTTATATTATTCTTCTGATGATTTTTCATAATAATAGCTATCTAATCTGACCTATTTAATGTTGACAAAACAAAAAACTGCGTAAAAAATGACCAGCTTGACAACGTTTCCGACATTTTGTGTTGGGGGAAAGTACAGGTTAAAAAAAACGTGTATATAAAAAAAATATCCTCGAATATATCCGTCGTCTAAAAAAAAAACACTCCGTGTATAAATCTACACGTGGCTACAAATTTCTATCCACTCGGCTGTAATATTTTCCTATCCCCAAAACCCCAAAAATAGCTGTTATAAAGGTTATTTTAATGTATATTTATAAGCGTTTCCCGTAGTCCGTGAGGTGTGGACCGGTGTGACTAATTTCACATAAGTGCTCACGTAGGCATGCCATCTACGTAAGGGGCACCGTGTAAGAGGCTTAAGTGGAAATTATAGTGCAATTTCTTCGCAATTTCATACATGAAACGCCGTATTTTAGATTTTCCGAATAAATTGACGGAGGTTAAGGAATGGGTGAGAAATTCTTTAGCGGATTTAAGGCTTCTACTTTATTACTTTATGGATTTTATGCTGCAGATATGGTTTGATTTGTAGATTTTACAAGTAACTCACATGGCTGAGCTTGACTTAATGTTTCTAATCGTCCGGTGGTTGAGTGACACGTTAAACTAAATGTTAAAATAAAGAAATAAGAAAACATTGTGTGCACAGAATACTACAACATTAACATCACAAAACGTAGAAAAAATAAATAATGATAGAAAAGATAATACATGTACATGCACTAAGCTAATTAGCGAACTAAGCTAACCAGCCACTCGGCCAATACGAATTTATGAACTTTTTATAAACCTACTTGTGCGTGGTAAATTTAACATAAATTATTTTCGTTTCAAATTTACTGTTTTTTGAATGTCTTATGCAACTTTGTATTACATATTTGATAATTTAACAGAAATTTGGGCCAAAATAGATTTACCTATTCGTTATGGTGGTAAAACTAATCACATTAAACTAGACGTTCGGAACCTTCAGTCACTTCTATCAAAACTCCACAAATAAACAATTATAAGTACTTTGACATCGACACTCGGATACCTTAATTACATTTTAATTATTATTCACTCGAAAATACCCTCCATCATCTTTTGTCATAGCTTAACAACATTTTCCTGTGGTACACCGATGAATTATATAGCTTTGCGCCCGAAAAATGTTCGTAAACGATTTTCAATAAAAATATTTTAATAGCCCTTTGAAAAATGTCAATAATGGCTTCCGAATATTACAATAGGGTTCCGTCCAACGACAGGCGGTATTGTGAAAGCTCAATAGGTGCCTTGTCAGTGGAAAATAGCTCGTCGTATCATTTGCTTTTATACAGTGAAGGGTGACAAGTCCTCTTTTGAATACTCGAAGTAGTAAATTGAAATCTCATCTGCGAACTTTCTGATGATTTTTTCTTTGTAATCTTAAGTATTTTTAGTAACTTATACATATACTTATATTTATTGTGTAGTGGTAGGAATCTTTTGCAGGGGTCCGCCTGGGGAAGTACCACACCTTTGCCAGTTATTCAACCGCCAAGCAGTAGTGTGCAGACACTACTGTGTTCCGGATTGAAGGGCATTGTTTCCAGCGAAATTACAGGGCACACAGAGATTTGACATCTTATATCTTGGGGTGACGAGCGCAGTGCATTGCCATCCAGGGTTTTGAACTGTTCAAGTTCTAAATTCTGAGTGGCGTTAAGCTGTTATGGGCAAGCGTGAAGAGCCATCAGGCGAGCGAATTTGCTCGCCTCGTCACCCAGTATCATAAAAAAATTTTTTACGATACATTAAGGAATACATCAGACATGTGACATTATGTCGGTTTGTTACTGGTTTTAATTAAGATGTTCTCTGTTTTAAAATGCCTGAACCACCAACAGGCAATAGGGAAGTCAAGTAGACTTATTTGAATGCTGAATATCATAGATCCAAGTACGCTATTTTTAGCATCATAAAATTATTACTGAGTTACAATTTTAAATGTATACAAGGTTATGCAGAAAGAGTGTAATAAGCCGATAGGGGTCCATAGTACCCATCATTATTAACAACTTTTACTACCCATACATTAAAAAAATACAGTGGAACATAGAACCTCCGCTTTTTTGAAGTTGGTTAAAAAAGGTACTGCGCTTTTCGAGTTTTGGCGGTTCAAAGGTGTGTGAAAATCAAGTGCTAAAGAAGAATTACCTAACACCAAAGTGTTTCATATTACAGATATATTTATCTTTAATAGGTACGTATAATTTTTTGTAGTATACTTCCATGTAAAATCATTTTTCTAAACTATAAAAACGAAAAAGCGACCATTAAAACGCATAAATGACATAACCAAACCTGGAAAGAAAACAATAAGACAGAGATACTAGCATAGGTTTTGCATATACACTCTGGAGCGTTATCTCAAATGGTTTTGCGCTTTCAAAGCACTCCGTGTACAATAAACTCTAGCAAGACCAAATAGCACTAACAGTATGGGTTTTATGCTTCCACTATCGACTGTATAGACTGCACATAAAACCTACTTTAAACGTGAGGCAGCCTTAGATATAAGGCAGGGGTGAGGTAGGAGAGTATAGAGTACTTGGGGCGTAAACCCGATGGCGCAGGTTCAAATTCTGCCTGTTAACACATTTATGAATTTCATAAAACATTTAAATAGTAAAATCTCAAGTGACGAAGTAAGAAATTACTTCTTAAATATACCTATTAAATAAGATCTGAAAATAATACCAACAGAAAAGCGACTTTGTTGACTCTTTCAATATCGAACATAAATACCTACTACAACCGAAAGATATAACAGGTATTTCTAAAGACTGGATTTATATGGTAGATGGGCTATAGGATTTTGATCACAATTTACCTTAACAAGTGACGGAGTGGTCAAAGATGGTTACCACACCTACCCTTAGTCAGAACTAGCTCTCAAAAGAAGCTGCCGGAGCACGCTAAGTGCTTGCTAACAGATTTTCAACTTAAAGGAGGTAGCTAGCCAGCGTAGCATTAAAAAAAGACACTACCACTATGCTATAGTTTCCTAACGATGTTTGTCTTACATCCGTAGCCAATCTCTGTTTACGCCTAGACTAATTGCAAGGATCTGGACCCACAGCTGCAAAGTCAAATGCGCCAACCAAATGGTTGTTGGCAGTTATTATCACTACGCCAAGTTATAATAATAGAACAGACACATCCTTACTGACAATGCGTACCTCTTACTGTGAAGAGAGACGGTGGCAGTGCATTTGTGCCAGATAAAACTTTTAATGACTAAGAGCATTGGAGTATAAAGGATGCGATCGCGGCGTTCCTTCATCTGGATGGACGACAGCATTCGAGCCCAATAGATAAGAAAACTTCTCGATTGAAAAACTTCGCTCACTTTTTAATTGAGGTATGGTACCATTCGATTTTGAATAGTAAACGTTGTAATTTGGAAGCTGATTATTTTAATGGGCTTAATGCTTTTGTGCGAGTAATTTGATCACAGTAATAGTGTAGAGTAAAATTAATGCGATGGTTTGCGTTGCGCTGTTGTAATTGCAATGTTCTATAATTGTAGTCTTTATTTTGTGTCAAATATTACTACCTAATCACCCTAACTCCGTTATTACGACAAGTGTTGTTAATTGCGACAATGCCTATAAATAAAAAAATGCCTAAAAATACTAATCTACAGTTTATTTTTGTTGTTCCTTCTACACTTCTTAGACTAAAACTTTTGCCTATCAGTTTACTCTTTTTTGTTCGCTCACCATCTAGTAGCTAAGCCACTGTTTGTGTACTCAGCATACGATCCATTGTGTTTTTACCTGACTACGTAACACGGAGGGTTAGGATTTTGTCAGTCTATGTATGAATTTGATTATATTCATGACTCATAGCTGAATCATGAATCAAATTTTAGGGAATTAGTTTATCGATGCGTCTTAGTATCCTCGTGATTCTAAAGTTGCCTGGCATGAGATCGCTCTTAGAAATTAGGCCGCCGATTGTCGCACTAGGTTTTTGAATCATTTTATCTTTATGTATGTAATTTGTGTTGGGAACAATAAAAAGTGTATCTATTTATATATGACGTCACTATGACCTTGTCTCTATTGACCTAGGCCATTAACGTACGACTCTCGCAAGGCGTGTCAATTCTCGTGATGAATAAGATCATATATCATATTAGAAGACATGTTCAATGGGGTATTAATACACAAGACTGGAAAAACGGGAATGTTCTGAAGAACTGTTCAATCTGATGCGGGCATCAGTTTTTTTATCGCACCAGCTGCCACCGCCTGAATGTTCATCCACATACCTATCATACTCGTAGATCGGTGGAAATCGCACACTGTGCGTTACGTGTTTCTTTTTGCCTCACACCTGCAATTTGTGGAATGAGTTCCCTCCGGCGGCATTTCCGAGTAGCTTTAATATGAGGTTCTTCAAATGGTCTGACAATAGAGTTTTTAAGAGTCGGCAACGAATCTGTGATACCCCTGGTATACATAGGCGATGGTGATCGCTTATTATCAGGCGGCCCGTCTGCTTGTTTGCCACCTATGACATAAAAAAAAGGAAAAAAGACGGTACAGCCGGAAAAAAATCAGTTCACATTGCTAGTCCCCGTTTTATATTTATAATTGCGTCACATACCCATTAGCTATTGTCTGCACTTAGATAGGAATCTATCAAAACCCCATTTATCAAAATCGATTAGGGCGTTTATGCTATGTGGGTAGGAACACATATGCATACACAATACTATCCTTTTGTATTTGCAGCATCGGTTAATTTTAGTTTCGTTTCTAGACTTTCAAAGTGCAATCACTAAGCAGAAAGTTTTGAGAACTAGGAACTTATATTATGAAGCTAATTTACAGTCTATAATTCAGTGTTATCATATAGAAAGTACTAATAAAGGTAAACTTACCTGAAGCTGATTTCGAATCTAGTAAAACAGGTCTCATTATCAGTTTATGCCGTTTTAAATTTATCAGAGCGTAATTCAAATTATCTTCGAGATTTAACATTATTTATGCTGACAAATTGGATGACTCGATGACGAAGGTAACCAACGGTGCCCGATATATCCTTGCGACTTTCTTAATATCTTTATACAATGATACACATGACTTTATTGTTCTGAGAAAATAGGTAATTATGTGGTACATAGGTGTTAATACAGTTGTATGTGATCTAGCTTCTACCTAAAAATGCTGCTACCTAGAAAACATACATCATGCAGACTACTGAAAAACGAATTAATTTCTTACCATATAATATTGTTATTTATTTTAACTTAATATAATGTAACATAAATATATAACATAAATATTTCATTCCTGGCAGCAATTGGCGCTGGGGACATTGCTCTAACAAAAAGGCTAGGAACCATTTTAAGATGGTAGAATGTCATTATTTACAGATTATAAAAAAAACAATGTACTTAGATTTACATTCAGGAATTTATTTTGGAATTGTAAACAAATATTAAAATAATTTAGAATTAATCAAATATCTAAATACAATATAATATTTGTTATCTGTTGAACGTCGGATCATCATATGCGTCGACTCGCTCGCACTCAAAGAATGCTTCCGTAAACAAGAAAGAGAAAGGAGATGCAGGACACCATTTTGGGAAATGACATTCACACGGGGTTCGCGCGACGAGCAAGTTTTCGTGCGAATCACATTTTTAATTTCCATCCAATTTTAACAAGATGACTTGAAGAAAAATACTGCAGTTTCCTTGTGGAATCATGGGAATCAGATTTCCGGTTCGAAACTAACATGAGCACAACATTGGATTGATTTTTGAACAACAGGTTCGAGACGCCACGCGCTCGAACAAATTTCCTTATTTCCTGGAAATGAAGACTTGATCATGCATCACGAACGCAAAACTCCAGGAGTGTTCCAGTTTCAAGTGCAGATGGCCCTGTGAAACCACTTCGCACGCAGGATTTCAACAGATAACCACTTTTTATTTTCACTTCATTTTCACTTAGTAATTTTCCCAATTTTTGATGCTGAGGCACAGTAGTGTGCCATCTTTCCTTTAACTAACCACCATGAGCCCTCTCTGAATTTTAGTTACTTTATAACAATTTGTATTAGGCAATTTAAGACAGTAAATGCATTGTAACCTCAAATAAATATTTGCATTAATTTATTATCCACATTCCCTTAGCACAAGATAGGTTCAGTAGACTCATTTAGCTTTCACAAGAGGACCCTTGTACTCCAGGAGTCCGATGGTTCTGGACTGATTCATATCCAGGCAACGTTTTAAACAACTTAACTTAATTGTCATGATTTGATAGGGATCTTTCCATCACAAACACTTTACATTGCAAATGTACCGTTTGCAACGCCCTTTCTATTTAAACATTAAAATAAATCTTTTTTTTATATCACATGACAATATTATAGGCATCCACAAACACTTCCGCAAATACTTTAGCATAAATCAAATGAGTAGATAATAAATGATTGCATACTAAAGCTAACCAAAAATTAAGCAATAATATCAAATCAATAAAATTGACAAAATAAAATAAAAAATTACAAACTGATGTCGCTTTATGTTTAAAAAAAACAACAGAGTAGTAGGCTTGCTTCATTAGTTGATAATGTAAGAGATTCTTAAATATATTTAAGTATTCTTTACTTCGAATTGCCACTGGTATCAAAATACAGTCTCATAATAAAAATTAGTTCTGAATGGTAGGCTTTATAAGGTACCCTCCGATCTATTACAGGCCTACAGGCCACTTTTTAAGAGTTTAGGATTTGATTTTACAATCACAGCGACTTAGCTTATGTAATAGACAAGGCAAAGTTAATACCTTAACCCGAACGAAGTGCTTTTTACAAGAGTCTGTCCTTTTTAGCCTACAGATTGATCGTATGTTTATGTTTAGCGGGTTTGAGCTTTAAACACTAACTTCTTGGTAACATAACTTGGTACCTAGGTATATATTTTGTATATTTATAGCTTAAACTATCTATAATCTTACTTCTAACCGCAAGTGTCACCTATATTCCGTAGCTGAACTTTGTCGTGGGTTTTGGTTACGCTTCTCACGCTTGAAGGGTGAATGTAGGACACCGAAAGGTCATCCCATTGTTTCTTGTGATACTATTTGTTTGGGCTCAGAAATGAGCTTTAGTTTAATAAGTTTGCCTAATAAATGTATACCGTGAACTTTCGTAATTACACGTAAATTTTGAAAGTTCAGTATATCATTCGAACTCTTATTTCGATATATTTATATATATGGCTCTCTTAACAAATTACAGGATATATACAAGTTGTTAAAAATAGACAAAATGAACTAATTATAACAGCTATGGTGCATACATTATATGTAACAAAGGCGGATTACAATCAGGCGGATACAAATAAAAACGAAATGCTGTTCGATTGATTTGATAAGCAAAGAAACTTGAGAAAGACTAGATTTTTTTTAATTTTTGTAGTAGTCCGAACCAGTTGTTTACGAAAAGAAAAACTTGATAAGTTGCACGGAAAATTTGAAAATACAGGAAAAACTGAAAGTGCTTTTTTTCTATGGGATTTTTGTATGAACAATAATTAAAACACACAATTTACTTAAATTTGCACAGGACGTCTGCTCAGGTCAACTAGTAGAAAATAAAAACTGAAAAGTTGTGTAAATTAACGTTAGCGACACAAGAAAGTTTGATATATTGTGTCACAATGCTATTTGCTAATTTTTTTATATTTTTTTACATAATATGAAATTTGATTGAGAAGTCCGAATAAATCTAAGTCATTGTTGTATGTGTGTGTTTAATGTTAAACAATTACTTTGAATTCCTAACTAATTAGTCAACGAAACAAAAACACGTAATGGTAGATATAACACGTCTTGTCGAAGCACCCCGTGACCAAAATGCTGATACCGGAAAAGGTATCGGACCTTGGCAAATCTCAGTATCGCAATACAACGCGGGAAGCATTTTGAGAATGATAATATCCCCGGACAGCGGCCTATTAGATTAATTTAGTTTTATATGTACCTATTGGTTTTAATTCAGATAAGTTTTGATTTCAAATAATTATGTATAATTTTTTTGTAAAAATTTATTATTTTTCTAGTAAAAAAATAACATAATTTTTGGAACAATAATTATGTTATGATATGGTGATCAAATAGAAATCAAGTTAGAGTATACCAGCCGTGTACCAACTCTAGGTATAAGGTGCAACATAAGTTGGCAAACTTTTTCACGCAAATGGTATCGCTTGTAGCGTTTTATAACTGTTTCTCGGTAGCGTTTTAGACTACAATTTGACAGTGCACAGAATTGTCGGTTTTTTGCTGTTTTTCATCTGGATTGAGAATGTAATGTAAAAGTAAAGCATACTTTAACAAAGAACCCTGAGACAAAATGAATCACTTTACAAAATGGCTAAATAAAAACACATAAACAAACAAGCACCCAAGTTAGCCAGAAAAAAGATTTACTGAGTTAGCGGAAAACAAACAATATTGAACGGCTGCAGGGAAAACTTTTTCGGGAGTTTATATCGGTTCAATGCTGAAATAAAAAGAATCAACGATTTATCCTTACCTGTTAAATTGAAAAAGTTACCGGGACCACTGTAAGGGCAGATTTACGCGCGCCGGCTGCTGACTAATATCAAAAAAGTTTATAGCAAACGGTTACCGTTTGCAGGAGTTGCGACAGCACACTGCGGGGATTTTAATAATTTTCGAACGAATTGAAAAATGTAAAGGGTTCGGTATCTGGGAATTGGATGGAGTTTTTCGGATTAGGTTGTGGCTTTGGATTCGAAAAGCTAACTGGGCTTTGAAATAGAATCCTGTGATTTTTTTGTAGCTGACCATATTTTACGGAACCTAGAAGGTAACGGGCGTTTGATTTTGTCTTAACATTTACGCTAAAATAGCTGAACTAATATGAATGCGACTTTTGTTTGTATTATGGTTTAATTGCGATAATTTTAAGCTGTATTTTATCAAAATAATGATTTTAAAGTATTAAGCTCTTTTTCAAATAAGGTCCGGTTTTGTGTTACTTTTATCGATGATTTATCTATCAAATAGCGCTATTAGTTCCATAACAAAAAAAGATGTGATTCCGAACACGCAATAATACTACATAATTGATTTGATAGTTATGCCATCAATTTTTTCTTCAGAAGCTCAGTGATAGATATACGAGGTTCATTTTACAGATAAACTACTACTTTGTTGAACCAATAGCTAAAGTTAAGTTATCCATGAACCTCAGAAACTGGGCTTCGGTTACGTTCATTTTTAACTGACAAAAAAGGAGGACGGTTTTATGTTCCACTGTATTCTCCGCCAACTGTTGGCGGATTTTAAATAAATAGTTCGGTGATACGGTATACTTCAAATTTGGCCCCTTTGTCTGACTTGGTCAGGGTCTGATGATGGGATCCCAGGGAAATTGAGGACAACCCTCAAATTTTATAGGCACTTTTTTCATATATTTTTGAAGCCGGTTTTGAATGTGATTCACTTGTTATTTGTACTTATTATTGTGTCTGTACATGCAAATGAATCGCTCTTCGAACAAATTTGCACGAAAAAATTAAAAATTACAATGAGAGGCCAGGGCTGGTTCTAGAGTATCGGTATAAAGGTTGACAGGGTAAGCACTCACAGCGCAGCCACTTCAGTAACCGACTCAGTTACGAGTAAGGACCTCGGTCTTATTCGGTTTTATTTACAATTGTACAACGCAGTGATTTTATTTTTGTAGCTTTGTAGATTTTGATGAAACTAGGAATTTGTATACACTTTTAATTCTGGTGACATGAAAATGTACAATAACCAATATGGCCGCTGTCACAAGACCAATGGCTAAATTTACTATAATAATTGTGTTGTATTACATAAATAAAATAATGCACAGTAAGTCCCGATAGACATTTAAACGTGAAAAACGATACACATGATTCAAACCTCGAACGTTTAAAAGTAACTTTTATTTAGGTGTGTTATTCTTATGTTTCTTTGGTGCCGTTATTGTCATCTCAAGAACCGAAAAAGTTTTCCTAAAGCATTAACTTTCAATCTAAGTTGGCTTAACTTGGGAAGGAAGCTGGAATCTGTGAAAAAACACACACCCCATTTGAGTTTCCAGAGGCTACTGAACAATTTTATTCTCAGTACTCGACGACCTCTGGCCTACGTGGAAATAGCTTACCTGACTCCGGAGTGAAGTGAGCCGCTACAGTAGAAATGTGGCCCAGGTAACGGAGATCGGACGCCAAGCACTGTATAACTACGGATCCCTTACATATATTAGTTATTATGCCAACATACTCGTCCTACTAATGCCCAAATTACTGCATTAGACAAGATCATAATAAGGATAGTCCATGTAGGATCAAACAGTGGGTGAAAACAGAATAGTTTTACTAAAAGAGATCATCGACACAACTAAGGAAAAATCCTTTATCATCAATCAGCTTATTCCAACGAGGCAAGTAACTATAAGACGTTCTAGTCTTCTCTATTCTGAGTTAGTCTTAGCCAATCTAGGCCCAAACTAAAAGTGATTGTGAAGCAGAAAATGATCAAAAGATTCGAAATACGAACCACATAGAGAGATGCGAGCCAAATTTTATAGAGTTATCAATATTATCCTAATAAAATAAAACGACCCAGAAAACTGTTCCCAATGTAACCCTCAAACGTAGCTGGATTGCTGCACAAATGTTTGCTCAAGAACGTCGTAGCGCTACATCTACGGTGCTACGCTCCGAGCTACGGAGGCTCGTAGCCGCTCTACGCGACGTGTCCAACCCATTGATTCGGAAACATTTACTCGATTAGACGGAAAGCACACGCTTTAGTGGTGACGGAATTCCCTAGCTCGACCGGCGTCTGATTTGTGTACCTTACGTTCCAACTCCGTGATAACAATGTCTTTGTTAGCGCTCGAAGCTTGAAGCGCCGTGTCGGGCCTGACACGACACATCCGGCGGATCGACAATCTCGTCATTTCATCAACACCTAAATCAACTGCGTATTATTGAGGCTAGTTCCGATTTCCGTTTCTTTTGACTGTTATCTATACAGAGACGTGTCGTATTGAACACTTATCAATGTCGCTTTTCGGTCGCTTGGGTTAAAACGAAATGTAGCGTTGGCCTCCCCCTCACATTAGTCAGGAGGTCCGCTTAAGTGGAAGAATTTGCGGTAACACTTGAACAATGGACACGTTTAAGGTCTAACTTTTGTGCCAGATTTCTGGCGCAATTTCGTACGTTTTAATATTGCCATTCCTGGCGACGGCAGCGTTCCGAGAGACTGCTTTAATGTTTTTATAATTGCAATCTGACATACTGTTCATTATTATTTTGATATAAAATAATTTTGTATTTTTGGATGATACATTTTTGCTTTGGCTCAAAGATTTTTTATTGCTCAATATGATTTAGTCTGAGCATGAGTGTGAGGTGTTGAGCTGTGTTTTATGTGTGCGTCTTTCACACGACAAAAATAACCAGCTCAACTAAGAAAGTCAAAGTAGATCAAGGGCGTGCGAAAGCAGGATACATGATAGGATAGGATGCATGTAATAATACGTGCATCCTTTTTCAGATGAGCAAGTTAGATGCGCTTTGTGGAAGACGCATCTTTATTTGCGACTATTCATTGCCTTATGCGTAAATGAAAATATTATAGCGAGAATAATTATACAACACAATAATATAACTCTTTATTGAAGCCACAAAAAGAATACATCAAAGACACAAAAGGACAATGATCTTATAGTATATGTAAGCTCATTGCAAAAGGAGGTGTTATCGCTAAGAATAATCTTTTCCAGACAACCTTGGGAGAAGTTGGTAGATATTTTCTTACTAGCGAACTAAAAATACTTGGAACATTTCAATTGGGGACCATTATTTTGCGTAAATTACACGTGTTGCTTTGTGAAATTACCTTTTCTATTCAAACATAGTATTTAAAATATTTTTTGCTAAATCCAGTTTCCAAAAAAACTCATCAGGTACTAAGTAAAATCTATCAAGTACTTAGGAACCACTTTAGTGCACATATACGAAAATAAAAATGCTACGTCAAACTATGTAAGTCCCGGGTAAGTCCCTAACCTCGCAAAATACTTTCGCATCATTCACTTCTGCTTCATTGGACTTTGTGTTTTAGGCGTGTCATTTACGTTCAAAAGGATTTCTACCTTTTTCGCAAGGTATAGGAATTTCCAAAGGGAAACGCAGCAGATTTTGTGCAAATACAAACTCTTAGGTACTATGGAACGAGATAATAAGAAACATTACGATGCGATAAATAGCTCCGTTGGCCCAGTTGGCAGTGAACCTGCTTTTTGCACTTGGGTGGGAATCGAACCTACGCCGAGTTCAATTCTCATCTAGGGCAAACATTTTATGTGATGAACATTTCTGTCCGTTCTATATCTGGGTGTTAATATCTATTTAAGTATGTATTTAAAATTATATCATGTATTTATATCAGTCTCTGGCAGCTATAGTACAAGATTAGATTAGTTTGGGGTCAGATGACCGTGTGTGTAAAAATGTCCCAAATACTTTATTTGTCCCTACACGACACAGTCATCAAAGATAGCTCAGAGATTCGCTCCTTTGTGTGGCTTCAAATCTCAAGCAATGAGCACAAGCTTCTGGTGAAGGAAAACATCTCAAGGAAACAGCCATAGCTTGTTGGTAGAGTACTTTATAGTCCTCGGCTTATAGGCTAATTTTTAATCCGAAAAATTTACAGATCATGCAGCATAACTGGCTTCGCTGCGAAGGTCGTCGACAAATTAATTATAAAATATCATAAGTTCATTCTCGGAGGAAAAAAATATCATACTTTTACAATGGGAATTAAGACGAAATTCCCGTAACATAAATATGAATACGCTAGCGTCACTTTAATAGTTGTTGATCTCATTGTATGCTTTACACGTTATGCTAAGCCATTCACTTTTTTGTGAAGAGAGTTTTGGCGATAAAAAAAATATGTCGCCTCAATGTACAATCCCAACAATACACAATATACAATGTGTATTTGCCAAAACTTTTGTAGTTTATTATGTAATAATGGTGGATTATTATATATTAAGTGTTCGTGAACGTGCTTAAGTATGGGCAAGCGATATAAGAAGGTGAAACATGCGTGTTTTACATAGTAAAGTCATTTTAACTCCATTTTACTAGAGCATGAAATAGACTTGACCATCACTTACTTTGCTTGACTGTACGTGACTATGCTTTGTTTCACACATCACATCATCAGCTAATTAACGTCCACTGTTGGACAAGGCCTCCCTCATAGAGAAGGATCTTGCCATAATCCCCACGCTTGGCAGGCGGCTTGGGGATCGCAGTACGTTCACCGTGTACTATTAGGACGCTGCTGCCCATCTTCTGGTGGTTCTGGTCGCAGTTTTAGGACATACCCGGGTCCTGCTATGTTTGATAATATTTAATTTAAGTAAAACTTAATTATTACAATACTTGACACTGGCAAATGTACAAGACATGGGACGCCAAAGAAGACGAAATAAGAAAAAATAAATAAAAAAATTGTGTGTTATAACTTGCGCGTGTAATAATTATAATTATTAAATATGAATAACAATATACATACACTAAACGCAATGGGTATTTAGAAAACAAACCTGTGTTATACCTATTGCAATAGTTAAGATTCTTATCAATATTGATAAATAACTAAATATTATTCAAAGCTATGGTGTGAATTCAAAGTAACAACAACGTTACGTTCCGATAATAAATAAACAAAGCCACTGGCAATCTACCTGTAAATCTAATATCCAATTATAAAAATATCGCAATTACCTTCATCTCAACCAAAGTACCTAAAGTAAAGAAACCCAAAATGAAACTGCTCCTGTACCAATACAGTAAATTCCATTTACGGGTCTAAACAAACTTAACCAGGTTTGCTCGACCGGAAAAATACGGACTCATTTGTACGTCTCATTACCCGCGGCCAGCCATCGGGAAACTACCGTCGCTTATTTCTTTACATCGAGATTTTAAATAACAAGAAGATTCTCGCATAAACATCGAGCGGTAATAAAAACCTGTTACCGCAATTGAAGCAGATGCCGAGCATTTAATAAAAAAATAAACGGGAGCGCCAGGCGTAATCTATCACGCTCAGTCATAAGCTGACTTTAATGCTGGGTCACTTCAGACCTTTTTGTTGACGTTAATATTACTTAACGTTTTCCGAAATAATGAAAAAAATACGCAGTCATCGGCCACCCTCCAAATGAAACTTCAACGTCGGGATAAACGTCTGAATATTCATGGGGGCCATGACGTGACGTCATTCGCTTTTAGAAGCGTCCAAAAATGCAAAAATTGATAACATTTTTGTGTAGAGTGATGTGACAAATTTGATAGCAATGTCATAAGGGGCAGTCTGCGGTAATGTTTGAAAGCAAACATATAAACATGCGTAAAAGCTCAAAATAAATAGAGTATTGTGGGACGAAAATTGCTGTTTGAAAACGCGCGGTGAAAGAACTCGTTAGTGTGTAAAAAGTTGCTTTTACAAATGTAGCGCGGCCACAGTGCCCTCGACTGCGGTCAACGTACAAGCGAGCACCGTGGAGAATCGTAGACTGCATGCTGCCTCGGGCAATTTCATCCTTTGTTTTAAATGATGAGAAGTCGTCTTGCCAGGAAACTAAGTGGGAAGATGTCACTGTTCTGTTGCTCCCTGTGCACTCGAAATGTTGAGCATTCTTCGCAAGTTGTGATGCGAAACGAGCGCAGATTTTCAACAGTCTTTTGTTACGTTCTGTAGGGTGAAGTTAGTGGATTTTAGTTATTATTTCGCTGTTTTAAGCCCATATTTTTATACAAATACCTGAAGTTTTTTTATTCAATGATGATTTAAAAAGTACACGTGGGAAATGAAATCGTACACATAATTATTTTAGTTTTATCAGTAATAAGTTACGTGCCAAGGTTTCACCCGCGTGGACTATCCCACAATACAGAGTGTAAGTATTTTTGCGAGATGGAAGTAGCCCATATTTTTTTTGTCAATATGTCACATTCCAGCCCATAAACTATTTCTGTGCAAAAACTGCAAATTTCACGTCAATCACGTTTGTTATCGCGTGAAAGAAAGAAAAACACTACCGCATCGTTAAACACTTGTTATCGTACTTTTAGTCAGCGAAAAACGTACACAAGTGGGACGTAGAAAGCGTACTTTAATAATCGGATATAAATGCAATAAGAGGGCAAATAGATAAGTCTTATTGTTAACGTTCCAAACGAATCTTTCATTTTAATCTCATGCACTAACGTTCCCCAACTTCATTATGCTGAATCCCTCGTAAGTCTGTTAAGTGCCAAGACCAAGACATTTGCTATAAATCATTAGTCAGCAATTAGCAAGAATAGCGCGCCTTTAACGATCCACATGTTGTAAGTAAGCTTCAGATCCACTACAAACGCAAATGAGGATCGTTCTCAGAGGCTTCGTGCAAATGAGTTTCTCAAATGAATCGTTACAGAGTGAACGAGAAATCATTCTGTGGGAGCTCGTTCCAGCGCTTTCCAATTCCACTCGCTCGCTTTTTCACCGTGTCAAAATGATTGACCCAAATGTTACACGGTGATTGTCTATTACTGAATCTTGTCTGACTTGTTCTGATGAATGCTCGGAAAAATCTAAGTTCTATTTTGTGAAGGTTTGAGTAGAAGCCAGTTGCTTTTTTTCCTAAAGGCTGTTTTGTTTTTTGTTTAAAAAAGGCTGTGTATGTAATAAAACGCATTGCATTGCAGCAACTTGGTAAAGAAATCTGTCGGATATCTTTTTTTTTGTGATAAATTATCAATTTAAAACGTATCGAATTAAAAAAGATTTTTAATTCGATACGTCTTAACACTTATGAGACGTATCGAATTAAAAATCTTTTTTAATTCGATACGTCTCATAAGTGTTAAGTGTTTAGTATGTACGTAAAGTCATTTTATTTCTAATTTAATTGCTAGACACTCAGTAAATTAATTTAGTCTGAGTGGATAGTTTAGTTGATAGTTAACGTCGTGTAGGTAACATAGTCGTGTATATTTTGAATTTCTACATCTTACGTCTTAAACACTAAGTAGGTGTATCTCAAACATCGCTAAAAGTAGAATTTCGGAATTAAATTATGTTCTTTTACTCCACCGTGATTTATTGCTGAAAAATTCAAGATAGAACAATGTTAATACAAAAATAAAAAGTTGCTAAAAAACTTATAACATTTTATTATATAAAATTACCAATTTTAAAATTATTTGTTTGAAAGCAGTTTCAAAAATATATATATTTCTTTAGTAAAGTTAAAAAGCCGACAACGATATTTTTGGCTGATCATGTTTTCAAATGGCAGACCTGAACAAAAAAATTAATAGTCTGTTCAAAAAGAGAGCGGACTTGCAATCCGGAACACAGCAGTGTTTGCACACTACTGCTTGGCGGTTGAATAACTGGCAAAGGTGTGGTACTTCCCCAGGCGGACTCCTGCAAAAGAGTCCTACCACTACACAAAATTACACTTCTTTTTTGCCATCTCCAATTTCAACGTCACCTTCTTGTATTTATGATGATATTACATTTCTAGTGACCATCTCTGAATTTAGAGGAAAATATCGACATATTATTTATTAAAATCTGTTCAGGGATAGATTGCGTTCTTGGGTAAAAGGAGCTGATTTTTAAATAACCCCATTCCTATATCAGATATTTAATCGAAAGTTCAAAAAGAACAGACTAACATACCTAATACTATAAAATCTTTAAAGATACTGAAAAATGTATTTTCTTTCACAAAGCGCATAACGTTGGGAACATGAAATATGGTTCGGATTCCGTTTGGCTCAGTGTTGCGTTCCGAGTCTACCTATCGGTTTTCGCGTCTCGAAAAGCATCGAACTTATTTCATGCATTTGTTTCCATCGTAGCCCGTCGATATTTCACATGGATCCCGGTGGTGTGTTTTAAAATTGCGTTCGTATATATTTTTACCATAAATTGTTTGCTCCTAGTATTCTAACAGTCGAAAATTAGTACTAAAATTATCTTTATTCTAGCCGCCAATGATTAGGAACAAAAATATGTTCTCTATAAAAGCAAAAGACTATTATTTTAAATGTTTATTAGGATTTATGTGGGAGGCCTATGTCCAGCAGTGGACGTCCTATGGCTGAAGTGATGATGATAATCAGGACTTATCGCATATTTTTTATGAAGATAAAAATACATACCTTTCGCTCGCCGTTTCGACTATATTACAAGCAATAGTCACGAGTAGACTTTTGCGGGCATTATCTTCCCAATAAATTAAATGCGAAGGTTTGTGCATAAGTGAGTACCCATATTTATTCACACTGAAGGGCTCATTGCGATATGAATAAAACTGGGTACTACGATAACCTTAGATAAACACAGTGAATACTTTGTATATGCAAAAAAAAGGTTTTAGTGGTATGGTAGTGGTTCTGTGTAAAACAGCAGGACACAAGCTAGTATGCTATGAATATTCAGTATAAAGCTTTTTCTACCTCAGAAATTTTGTGAAAAATAACGTGTTAAACATTAAATTTGAATTAATTACATAATACTGGCAAATTGCATAACATTATTTAGGCTTAACTGTGGAGAACCTTAATCCAATAAGCGTTACGCACATCTTATTAAAATGAAGAGACGTTTCCTACACGCATCATGAAAATGAACGGCAACGATCACAGTAATATGGCCATTTGTGTACAAGGTGACAAAATTATCGGGTACTTTGCAACTCGAGTAGCATAGTAACTAAATGCAGCTTCGTACATGTTCTATAAATAGAAAATGTCAGCAACGTGTGTCATATAAATGCACAATGAAAATCGCGATGCAGTTTGAGTAGCTGGTAGCTGGCCTGAGTCAAAGGACGTTCGAATTACAGAGTATCAAATACATTTTGCGCAGTACAGACTTAACAAACGAACCCATACGAACGCGAATAAACATGAACGAAGAGTCTAGTCGCGTTCGACAGTGCTTGTTGTATGTATGAATGTATGTATGTTGCAAGCGAGAAGGCAATCGGCTGTGTGTGGTCCTCAGTCACACCAAACGGTGGTGAACGAGCGAGTGTGTGTGTGATTTAGCAGCGCATGAGCATTTATATTCGCACTCTTTCATTTGCTTGGCCTGTACCTACACAAAATAGCTTTTTCATAGCGGCTTAACGCGATAACATGCGTCATGACTCTTAAATTTGCTTCGCTGGAAAAGTACACGTTAATGATTTGTTGTTCAAAATTTCATTCAAGCGCAGTACGAGAAACGTACAATATCGTACGCCCTCGTAGTCAGTGCGCATTGACGGTGCTTCGAGATGTCTAGTACTCTATAACTGCATCCCTTCATATACGAACGGCTTGACGAGTAGCGACATACAAGCCTGAGACAGCCCGACGCATATTACATCAACCGTTGACAAGCCTCGAATTAATTAAAGTCAAACAACGCTTGTGTGGGCGTAGCCAGGATCTTTTGTGGGGAAACCCTTTTGAAAAAAAACTGGTTTTGCACAGAGAGTTTTAAAACTCATTCTATAACACAAATTTGTCGTCAGTTGATGACGTTGTTTTTAAACGAGTTATGATCATAAAATTGCAAAGATGGGCTTAGAGACTTTTAAAATTATTTACAAGCATTTGTTTTGTTTAATCTCAGTGATCAAATTGTTTTTTTTTTTTTACAATATTACAACGAAAAAAGCTAAATACTCGGAGAAAAACACGACTTCTTATATCACGCAAGATAAGAGAGATATTTAAACAGTATATATACCACACACATATAAATCTATCTAGTGTCCAAAGATGTTTAGATGTGTCTATAGATTCAACATCGACTTGCCAAAATGGCAATAAAATGCATTTCTGTTATAGACAAGAAGCATGCCATTACTCAAAAACGTACATTTAAGAAAGACATCGAAACGGTGTCATTGTGGTTAGTATTTGTGAATGATCATAACTACACTACTTTTGATGATCCTGACAACATCTCTGAACACTAGCATTCTGCAAAATTATCTACGTACTTCGGAAACAGAATTAATAATTTAATTTGTGTGTGTGTTTTATGTGTGTGAGCGTAAGCGATTGGTAGGTATTAGTATTTGTTTGAACAGTACATACTGATGACATTTTGAAATAGAATGAAATTGTTGGCAACGTATTGAGAAGTAAGAGCGACATTAATTTAATATGATTTTATTACTGTAGAATCAGATGAATCTTTTCTTTATGTGGCAATATTTTACGATCGTATGTTATATTGTATACCCTCAGAGATTGGTGTCAATTTTGTTGTCTATTATAACGATTTCTACAAAAGAGCCTACCACCGCATAAACGTATAGTTACGTTAGGTAATTTTGGAGCCGTTTATTTTACTTTGGTTTAATTTAGTTTAAAAAAGGTACCATAAAATTGACACGCATCAGCTGATAATATTTTTATTACTTGTAGTAATATTTGGGAGGGAATCATTTATTTATTTATTTAAAAACGCTTTTGTCTTTTTGTGACCACATTACCCTATAAATTAGCGCAACTAAATACTACCACATAGAAATACATACTAACCAACAAAAAAACACATAATTTTATTGTTTTAGGCCCTAATTCTACCATGCTTATCAGATTCGGGACAGGCTAGAAGAGATTTGCAAAATCCGACATCTGATATTAAATAAAAATAAAATAAATATTTTTTGGACATTATTGCACACATGGTCATCTGACCCCAAACTAAGCAAAGCTTGTAATATGGCTGCCAGAGACTGATATACGTACTTATATATTTTTAAATACATACTTAAATAGATATTAACACCCAGACATAGAACAAACACAAATGTTCATCACACAAATGTTTGTCCTAGATGGGAATCGAACCCACGCCCTTGGGGGCGCAGAAAGTAGGTTCACTACCAACTGAGCCACCGGCTTGGGGCAGTCAAATATTCGGAGTCTTACTTGTCTTTCAATCCGAAAAACATTAAATGGGAAAATGATCTCAATGTTTGAATTCCTTATTCAAACAGCACGATGAATTATAGTGAAGTATAGGTACCTACGTATAGACATATACTCCTACTAGCTCTCCTACTGATTGATTCATTGCGCGAGCTACCCACAAACCATTACATAATCTACATCCAAGTCTCCATTGTCGTGATCTAATGCCTCGTCTTGAGACTAGTTTGACTGCGGGTTATAAATTGGCGTCGACTTTGCTTCCGAGCTAGGAAAGTGCCTAGAAGTACTAATTTACCGATCTGAATTCTTCCGGATGACTAAAATGTGCTTCCTTACAAAAGTTTGTTTACCTCATGATCAGGTCTGGCATTCCAGGATTGACACATGCCTACGTCACTATGCCACTTCATTCCAACAAAACACAGAAATCGGGAAACAACTTTGTAAATAATCTATAAAATAAAATACAAAAAGCGTTCCAACATATTATTTTAATCAAAACTATTATATTTTATTGGATTCCCACAGGTAATACACTGGGAGGTATGATTTCATGCTACTGGTAACACAGCGTCGATGACGAAGGGTTGTGTCACCCACGTGACCTTTGTGTCTCGTTATGCCATACCTGGCGCAGTATATTATTAAACCATGGTTTAACTAAGCCATGGTTTAACTATTAACATTCGAGACGCATGCGAATTTGTCACTCGTTTTATAAAAAAAAAAAACCATTCAGATTACATCACATTAGATACACACACACCTCCACAGGCACTTCACATCATGTACAGAAAAAAACACTGCATGCTGCAACTACAATGGCTCTAGGTACATTTGACTTGTCCCACGGTTATTCTTATGCATATTATGCTCTCGAAAAACTTTTATTTTGCTCGTATTTCTTGTCAGCACGAACTTGACAGATTAGTTCATAGAACAGAGTAACTTATCGAGGTTTTATGCATAAAAGAGTAGTTTTATAAGGTCACGATAAATTTTATTAACATCTGCCCTTTGATATTTTCCCCACTATTTTTCTACAATTTTATCCTCGTACTATCTCATGATAGTAATATTATTTTTCTAGGATAAAAAGTCTATGCAAAAATCTCGTCAATCTATTGCTGTACGAAAGAAGAACGAACAAAAAATACACTTTCTTATTAAGAGATATACCTAAACTCGTTATTGTGCACGCCGCAAATTAATGTTAAAATAATATAAAATCTAGAGTTTTAGGCGCTAACGTGAAAAAATAAAATAAACAATTTTAGATGTGCTGTTATCCTAAACTTGTATATTTTCAATGGTAGTTATTTTTTGTGTTTGTGGATGTGCTCGAGTGTTTAAAATGATATAACGACGTGTGGCGGAACTCTTTTTCACCAGTGCGACCTTCGCGGTCGCCTTTATTATTTTATTTCAATAGAGGTGTTTTGTTTTATAAGAGTTCTGTCAAGAGGTGAAAAATAGATGTTTTCGATTCCGCAAAATAAATTGTTTTAATAATAGGAGTAATAATATCCTAAATTGGTGACCCCGATACGAACACAACATAAATTAAGACGATTCGAACACAAGAAGAGCAAAGGTACGCAAATAGGTACGAGTACTTTCTTTGGTGGTACGAGTGAAGCGACCACGGTCGTCTGATTGTTCGTCGACGAGAATACGAAAACGTAGAAAAAGAAGTGGTGAATTCGACTACGAGAGCTGTGCTGCTGACTGCTGGCAACAATCGCATGGAGCGCGTCAAGACTAAAGTCGAAGTATCTTTTGGAAGAACCAGTGTGGACTAAAAAGACAGTGTGATTTATATTGTTGTGTGTTTTTTTGTGTGTGTATTTAATTTTATTTTATTTTGGTGAATTTTTGTACATATTTTTAAGATATTTTTGTACCAATGTTTTTTGTAGGGCATTCGCGCACACCACACTCCCACGTTTCTTTTGTTTTCA
Source organism: Agriopis leucophaearia (assembly GCA_949125355.1). NCBI lineage: Eukaryota > Metazoa > Arthropoda > Insecta > Lepidoptera > Geometridae > Agriopis > Agriopis leucophaearia. The sequence continues at coordinate 12,062,532 of OX421262.1, forward strand.
GTTTTTGTTTTTGAATTTTGTTTTTCTCTTAGCATGGTTTTTCATGACAGCACACGTCATGAGTGACAGTGAGCAGGAAGACTTCAAACCAGCTTCCGCGGGTACGGGTGGACGTGAAATGTCAAGCAGTGACAGCAGATCTGGCACAGGCGGTACGGAGAAGGTAATGATTAACAGAGTATCTATACGTACCCCTCCATTTTGTAGAGATCGCCCGGCCCTATGGTTTGCGAGTTTAGAGGCGCAATTTTCCATCAATAATATTAGCCAAGAAATCACAAAGTTTAATTACGCAGTTGCGCACCTCGATACCAATTGTACTCGCGAAGTAGAGGATTTCATAATCCAACCTCCGAGGGAGCAACCCTACACGAAATTGCGCAACGCAATAATATCTAGGTTCTCAGATTCTCGGGAGCAGAAAATACGCCGTCTTCTAGAGAAGGAGCAGATCGGCGATCAAAAGCCGTCGTTTTTTCTGCGTCATCTGAGATCGTTAGCCGGTGCAGCATTTCCGGAGGATATTCTGAAGACAATTTGGATGAGCAGGTTGCCACGATATCTTCAAACTGTCTTGGCTGCTCAACGATTAGAATCGTTGGCTGAGCTAAGCGAACTAGCGGACAATTTGGCTGAAATTAACGCTCAATCAACTTCATTGGAGGTATGTACGGTTTCGCCTAACTCGAATACTGATCTTGTACAGGAGCTGACTAAAAAAGTTGATGAATTGACCCGTTTAGTAGCGTCACTTTCCTCTGCTGGTTACAGCTCGCATGTTGGTACGCGTGGTCGTGACTTCAATCGTAACCGTAATCGTAGTCGCAGCCGATCACGTTCACGTAACTATGATTTGTGCTTTTATCATGACCGTTTTGCGACAAAAGCACTTAAATGTGTGCCTCCATGTAAGTGGTCCGGTTCCCCGCCTAGTGATCAGGGAAACCAAAACAGCAACTGTTAAAGGCGACATCCAGTTGCTCGCCAGCTAGTCGCCGCCTTTTCGTGACCGACCGGAGATCCAACCGGAAATTTTTGGTGGACACTGGTTCGGATATTTGCTGCGTTCCTCGTAGCTTTATAAAAGGACGTACGCTTCAGCCATTATCATATAGTTTAGTTGCAGCTAATGGCAGTAAGATTATCACATATGGACTGGTACAGTTGAACTTAAATTTAGGGCTACGACGGGATTTCACCTGGAACTTTGTCGTGGCGGATGTGGAAAGTGGTATTATTGGCGTAGATTTTTTGTCGCATTACCAGCTTTTACCCGATTGCTCAAAAGGTAAGCTGTGCGATAGTAAAACTGGGCTTATTTCGTCCGCGGACCTTTATACCGCGGAACAGCAAAGTGTGAAGGTAGTATCTCTTCCTGACTCGCCATTCACAGCGATCTTGGAGAAATACCCAAGTATAACGCGACCACCTGGTGCACCTAGAATTATTAAACACAGCACCGTACATTATATAAACACTACCGACGGTCCCCCTGTGACATCTAGACCGCGTCGGTTGGCACCATTAAAACTGGGCATTGCAAAGAAAGAGTTCGAAGATATGGTCCGAGCTGGTACTTGCCGACCATCTGATAGCTCTTGGTCATCGCCTCTGCATCTCGCACCTAAAAAGGACTCAACGTGGCGTCCTTGCGGTGATTATCGTGCATTAAACGCCCGAACGATTCCTGATCGCTACCCTGTCCGATACATAGGTGATTATGCGCACAACTTGTCTGGCTGTACCGTTTTTAGTACTATAGACTTGGTCAAGGCCTATCAACAGATACCGGTGAATCCAGGCGACGTGTGCAAGACAGCGATAACTACTCCATTTGGATTATATGAATTTCTGTATATGACTTTTGGTTTGCGTAATGCTGGGCAGACTTTTCAGAGATTTATCGATGAAGTAGTCCGTGGCTTAGATTTTTGCTATGTCTATGTTGATGACATTTTGGTTTACTCAAAAGACCAAATAGCGCATGCGCAGCATCTGGAAATCTTGTTCCAGCGATTGCACGACTATGGCGTTGTGATTAATACAGCCAAGTCCGTATTTGGTGCCGCAGAAGTATCTTTCCTTGGGCATCGAGTCAATGCTGCGGGCACGCGTCCTCCTGAGGACAGAATTCGTTCTCTGGTGGATTACCCGCCCCCAAAGACAGTTCAGGGTATGCGCAGATTCATAGGCATGGTCAATTACTACCGCCGGTTTTTGCCAAGTACGGCTAAGTACCAAGCGCCGTTAATTGAAGCAATCACTGCTATTCAAGGCAAAGGCAATAAACCTTTTGTGTGGACTCCTGAGCTAGAAAAGTGCTTTGAAGAATGCAAGAAAAGCTTGACGTCCGCTACAATTTTAGCACACCCAAATAACAGTGCTGAGGTTGGGTTGTTTACTGACGCTTCAGGAACGCACGTTGGTTCTTGCCTACAACAGCGCGTCGATAATGATGATTGGCAGCCACTAGCCTATTTTAGTAAAAAGCTGACTGCTAAACAGGCTCAGTGGCCGGCGTACTATCGGGAACTCCTTGCGGTGTACGAGAGTGTTCAACACTTCAGGCACCTGTTGGAGGTACAACACGTCACTATCTACACTGACCATAAGCCGCTAATATACGCTTTTGTACAACGACGTGAGAAATTGCCGCCTATCCAATTAAACCAGCTGTCTTTCATCAGCCAGTTTACTACTGATGTAGTGTATATTAAAGGGGTTGATAACATCGTAGCTGATGCCATGTCGCGCGTTGAGTCTATTTCTCTTGAAGAGGATTTTGCTGCACTCGCGTTATCGCAAGAATCGGATGAGGAGCTAGCTAGTATGCGTGGGAATTCGTCTTTGAAGCTCGAACCCATCCTCATCCCTGGCACAAATATCACAGTAATTTGTGATACTTCAACTGAGCGACCACGTCCATACCTGACACCAGCATTCCGTCGAGCTGCATTCGACAGGTGTCACAACCTCAGTCACCCTGGCGCGCGGGCAACCACTCGCTTGGTAACTGAGCGTTATGTATGGCCTCAAGTAAACGCAAATTGCCGTGAATGGGCTCGAACTTGTTTACGCTGTCAACTCAGTAAAGTAACTCGACATATTAATTCGCCACTTGGAGAGTTTAAATTACCGTCAAACAGATTTAGGTCGGTGCATTTAGACATTATTGGACCACTTCCTCACTCGAAAGGGTACAATTATTGCCTGACTGCGATTGATAGATACACACGGTGGCCTGAAGTATGGCCTATGTCATCAATCACAGCAGAAGAGGTAGCAGATACATTCGTAACTGGTTGGGTTTCCCGTTTTGGGGTACCAAACATTTTGACAACCGACCAGGGCCGGCAGTTTGAATCTGTGTTGTTTCGCCGTCTAATGGATGTATGTGGTACCAAACGGGTGCGCACGACTAGTTACCATCCTTGCGCAAATGGTATGGTGGAACGCATGCATCGGCAGCTTAAAGCATCTTTGATGTGTCATAATGACACATGGGTAAGAGCTTTGCCGTTAGTTTTATTAGGGATGCGAACGGCGCTCAAAGAAGATTTGAAGGCATCTTCTGCAGAGCTCGTTTATGGAGAGACTCTTCGCTTGCCTGGAGAACTCGTCATACCTCCAATAACATCGCAGAGCCCAAGTGACGTTGTAGATTTCGTCCGTGAGCTGCGCAAATATATGGAAGCTCTCCGTCCTGTCCTTGCTACACGCCACGCCCAGCCATCGACTTTCATATTTAAAGATTTAGTTAAGGCGTCGCATGCCATGCTACGCGATGATTCAGTGCGAAGGCCGTTGCAGCCGCCTTATTCCGGTCCTCATCGTATCATCGGGCGAAGAGACAAAACGATCACTCTCGATATTAATGGAAGGGAACGTACAGTTAGCATAGATCGCGTTAAGCCTGCCCATTTGGATTCGGCGTTTGGCAATTGTGAACCAATTGTGCCGCCTGCGCCAACTCCAGCTAGCAGTTTCACGCCTGCGTTGGTCCCTGCACCTACACCAGCTCCTGTCATCACCCGGTCCGGGAGGAGGGTGAAGTTTAGAAATATTTTAGATATGTGATTATCTTATGTATTTATAAATTTTTCAGCTTATTCTTCCTTTCTCCGTGGGGGGGTGGTGTGGCGGAACTCTTTTTCACCAGTGCGACCTTCGCGGTCGCCTTTATTATTTTATTTCAATAGAGGTGTTTTGTTTTATAAGAGTTCTGTCAAGAGGTGAAAAATAGATGTTTTCGATTCCGCAAAATAAATTGTTTTAATAATAGGAGTAATAATATCCTAAAGACGTAAAACATAATTATTGTCTTTTCTTGTCGTTTCCAATACTCCATAGAAGCCTCTAGTAAAGTTTCCACCGCTTCACTAGGGCTTGACTTTGACCGTGACTTACTTTACTTGACACTGATTTGTTTGGTGACTATTACGATATTTAATAAAACTTGAATATTTGACAATGGCAAATGCACAAGACGAGCGACGCCAAAATCCTCCCAGGAGGAAAGAAAAAAGTACTTAAGATGGTTTGTCACACGGCAGCCTTATTGCTAAAAGTTATCTCTCCCATTTATAATATACAAAAAATACAAAATAATTATTTATTTGCTCCTAATAATAGTTACACAAGTTAAGTGAAACTCTGACTATTCAATACTAATACCTACTACTGAATAATATAAGTATGAAGTATGATACCAAATAACATCTACCTACTCATAACATGCTTTGAATCAATGCAAATTGTAAGCCCCTCAACTTCTATATGCATTGGCGTCTGTTTCACTTTCGTATGGAAGCCTTTTTCATCAAACAAACCCCGGAACCGCCCGAACGTTTCAACCGCACCTATTGAGAACGGAATTACAATAAAATCTATTATTAGACCGCGTTTCTGCAAATATCAATTTACATTGCCCAGAAAACGGGCTGAAATGCCCTTGCCGTGGTCAAAGCGAGTATTAACAAGAAATATGTGCTACGTGACCCAATGCGGTGAAATCCAAACTAAAGTGAAAGTTAGTAACACACAATTACAGTTATTTACTAAAACAATAAATGTGCTTTGTTCAGAAAGTTCGTTACGTGATCTTTGCCTTTTTCTATGTTAAGATTTATTATCCAATAACTGAGTTAGTGATAAATGTGATAATTCCTGAAACTTCAAAGATGTTTGTATAAAATAGAAATAGAAGTAAAAATAATAAAATCGCCCAAGTTAGAGTCAGGCTCGGGCACTGAGTGTTCCGCACCACCACATAAATTGTAAACTACTAAAGTACAAAAAAGTAGTGCAAAGAGACAATGTCACGCTCAGGCGATCACTCATCAAAGCACCGACCACGCCAGACGTTGCTTAACTTCGGTTGCTAAATGTGAGATAAATGTTAGTGGAATTTGTCCGTTTTTATTCTCAATAAATAAATAATTTGCTAATTCGGTGATCATACGAGAACAGGTGGTGAACAGCAGTTTATCATCGACTAAAATTTGGGCAAAATTTATTATTTTTGTTGTTATACTTTAGTGTTTTCTATAATCAGGCCAAGTTTGACGCTTGTGCGTATTACCGTTTTAACAATGGAGCAAAAAATACAAAAATACCTTAAAAAAAACTTTTGTTGTATGGGGACACCCCTTTATTTTTCTTTTTTCTTAGTGAATCCGCCGTAATATTACATATTCTGTGAAAATTTCAACTGGCTGTTTATTACGGTTCGAAATATACAGACGTTAAAAGCTGGACAGACAGACAGACAGACACACATATAGCATAGGTTTATTAATAGAGTCCCGTTTTCACCATTTGGGTACGGAACCCTAAAAAGGAAAATTGGAGGAATGCATGCCACATCTGTTCTTTAATTTCTTTTTTTTTTATTACTTAAACTGCTTAACCGATTTCAAGAGATTAAATTTGATAGAAACATGATTTGTATTCGGATTAATTCGTTTCTTTTTCAAAAAATTTAGAGTAAAACTTTGTTTGAAAATGTTGTAAATAACCGCGGAACGCAATGTCTATTTTGTACTAGCAATAATAATTTTGAAATACTACGAAGCATTGAATACTATCTTAATGAACTCTGTACATCGAGTATTTCATATTCTACGAAGATACCCGTATTTACACACGAATGCTCACAAAGAATCCGATGCAAAAGAGACATTCAGCATATGTGCGATTTGCTTTGAAAAATGCAGGGGCAGACCATTTTTCCGTGTCACCGTACAAATAGCTGTGGGGATGAGTCGAATCTTGAAGTCACTGGATGTTTTTTACATTTCTTTACAACAAACTCTCCCTGGGAAAATATATTTAACAACGTAGGTAATGAGCATTATGAATTGCGCTTATGAGATCAACTGTTAAAAATAACCTTCCAGACAAAATTGGGTATTCCCTAAGATAAATACATTTTTGCCCTCGAAATTCCCTAATATCTTGCAATACAACCAAAATGCAAACTATTGTAACTAAAACATCTTTAGTATTATAATTCCGTGCACTGGCTTATAGATCTTAATCTTCAAATTGATTCGTCTAGAAGCAAATATGGAAAGGTTCTAGTATAATAACTAATTCATCCTACGCCATCAAGCAGTCTGTTATAAAACCCACAAAATTTATAACCGGCCTCATTTCCCACCTACTTTAGATTGATGCCCGCCGACATTGAATGAAAACCTGAATAATTCCAAATTCACATAAAACGACCATCTCCCTCCACAATTTAAAACACCCAGTAAAGTGGTACTTTACCTCGATTTAGCATTTCTCTGTATCATCAATCATACTTTCAAATCATTCTCCCCCTGAGAGATATGAAACGTTTTTTGAATAAGAAATTTTTTGAATAGCAAAGATATGACGTAACTGAGGGGCGTCATTTGCAGCGAATTAAGATAATAACCGTAATAAAATGGTTTTTATTATGTTTTAAAACAAAAAGATTACTGTTGAGAAAGACCATTCCACGGTCGGGAGGAGGGTGTTAAATAAAGTGTATTATAAAATTAGAGGCGTCTTGCGATCGAGTTCTTGGCTCATTTGTCTTTTATATGGCCGTTAGTGTAATGGCGCCCTGGGGGCATATTTCTCAGATGATATTAATAACGACGGAAATGAACGGTTCGATGTCCCTTAAGTATTCTTCGCGTAGTTTTTATATTTACGCGGCCATCTTTATGTTTCCTCTAAATGGAAAACTTAGTAAGTATGGTCCTGTAATATTAACTATACATAATGAAGTGGATAAAATCTTGGATAAAAACGTGCGACTAATATGACCTAACTGATGAGGAAGAATAATAAACCGGCCATGTGCAAGTCAAGCTCGCGCACTGAGGGTTCCATACCACGACAAAATACAAAAAGTAGTGCAAAAAGACAACATCATGCGGTCTCACACATCCAAGTACCGACGTTGCTTAACTTTGTGGTTATCAGAAATTTCACCCATACAAGTACCAACCACACCTTACTTTGCTTAACTTGGTAATGAACAGAAATTTTTCACCGACTCGCACTTGGCAATTTATTATTTGTTGTTATACCTTAAAGTTTGTACTGTGTGTTTCCGTTTTTATATTAAGGCAAATACAAAAATACGTATCAAAAATGCGTTGGTTTGAGACCCCCCTTAAATTTGTATTTTTGATTTTATTATTATTTCTTAGTTCATTCGCTGTAACTTTACATATTCTGCGAAAATTTCAACTGGCTATCTATTACGGTTTCAAAGATACAGCTGTTAAAAGGTAGAACAAACCGATGGACGGACGGACAGAATGACAGAGTCGGCTCAGTAATAGGGTCCCGTTTTTACCCTTTGAGTACGGAACCCTAAAAATAGACGACCGACCTCCGCTCAAAACAGCAAACTATGCAGCTAACTCGTGCGTATGATTATGTCCAAATCAAATTTTCATCACAGGAAACCTTAATTTTTTTAAATTAAAACTGTAATTTTATCAAACTTACATATAGTAATTATCGTTTACTAACAATAATTAAATTACATCAGACTATTAACCTTATCACATCGCTCTAATAGAATTGACTAGCGACCCGCCCCAATTTCGCACGGGTGTAAGTTTTATCACACACTAGTCGACCGTCCCGGCTTCGCACGGCTGTAGCTCGCCCATCGGCCTCGCGACAAAATATAATATAGCTTATGTCACCCGGCGATAGTGTAGCTTCCCAACAGTGAAAGAATTTTTCAAATCGGTTCAGTAGTTTCGGAGCCTATTCAAAGCAAACAAACAATCAAATCTTTCCTCTTTATAATATTAGTATAGATAATTATAAACCTTCCGTGAAAAATAAACTAACTGATGGAGAAAACCGCATCAAAATAAGTTGCATAGTTTAGGAGGAGTAAGCAGATATACACACAGACAGATGCGGAAAGCGACTTTATTTTATACTATGTAGAGAAGATAGAGAAGTAAAAGTTTGTGTCTATGCTTGTGTGTATACGAGTACGTGTCTTAGTACATTTGTTCCCTTCCACTCAACTCTGTTACGACTGTATGTGGGGTAGCTTAAAACTAGAGTTATCACATAGGGTGCTTTTCATGAAAGAAGTCCCCTGCGGTGCGGCGCTGTCATCGCACATCAATCACTATCAGTATCATTTCTCAAGCGGAACTTTTAACAAGTTAAGACACCTTACATGACTTGTTAAAGATGGTAAATTAATAAAAATGTCACTTGCGTTCAAACACAGTAATAACACCTGCTGACAAATACTACAACATGGTAATTTAGTTCCTCTGATTGCCCTGGGTCTTCTTTCATGAAAAACTCTTATGGCTAGTTATTATTCCGATAAAATAAGGGTTTCTGTAAAAGACAGAGTAAATTGGTGGGACTCTACTAGTATATAAATAACAATTTATGTTCATTCAATAGTGAAAGTATAACAAAATACGTATAGCCTCCTTCAGCATTTGTTTTACCTCATATTCATAATTAACTGACACTAAAAAGTATTTTTAGATATTGCCTACCTCTTTCCAACGAAATAGTTGTCTAAAGCGTTTAGTAAGCCTACACGTTCATTATTTAACTTTTTGCGCAACCCTGTCGTTAATCTTTGTGCCGAACACCTCTTGTTCGCAACATCTGTTCTGGTAATATTTTACAAGCATTGCGACATTAATTTTTTTCTGATAGCTAACATTTCATTTTAAAGGGTCGTTAAAAGTTTGATTTTGCTGTTTTCGTTTTTAGGGAAAGGGAATAATTTTCTTCTGAATGCTGAATACGAAAACACAAAATTATGTTCATGAGCACACTTTTTTTTGGGAATTTTATTGCATACGTCTTGTTCATTAATTATGATTTCATAAAATTAATAAGAATGAGTTGGTCTTGCCGATGATATCAGGAAGGCTGCGACGGGTAGATATGACCATGGAAAGTGGTGGAAACAAAGGAAAACATATTAAGCACAGCTTTGGTTTATATCGTCAAAAAAAAACAATTCTGGCTCATACATATAATCCTTTCAGATTAATAATGCAGATTACGCTAAAACCAGTCTTCAGGACACTTTTAATCATTAGTTTATTGAATCCAATATCCATTTATAGTAGCTTTATTAGGGTTCATAATATATTGATGCGATGTCAAATTAAATTTCGGACAAACAGCGGGTTTTCAACGGCGCAGCTGCAGGGTGGAACTAATTTCATCTCGACATGACAAGGGTATTAGTTGGGTCGAGTTTGGGCCCTTTTTATAAGTCAGGTTACTAGCGGCTTGCTAAAGCTGCGGTTATGGCATATTTGTCACTGAAATGAAAGCCAACATACTTATGTATCTAAAACTTTTTATTTATATTTTCTTTTTTTTTTTTTCTTTTTCTTCGCTTAATTTTTTGTTAACTGTTTTTATTCATGTGCGGAACTATTTACAATACATAAGGTACATTAATCCTGCCAACCATTTTTTTTTTTGTTCATAATATTTAAATAATAAATCATGGAACAAAACTTAGAACAAAACTTTAACTTAAAAATGGGAACACACACAACACACAAATGAATGAATGAAACACACACAATGGGGATGGGAATGGGACACACTGCTTCTTTATCTCGCTAGGTGGCCCATTATCGCTGGTATTGTTTCACTGACAAAAGTGTCAAATATCAATAGATAATTTTGATCAATAAATACATAATTAGTATTAAAACATGCCTCTATGAAGTGCATTTCAGTGTAAAAATAAAGGTACACATCGTTTCCCTTCTGATGAGAAAAAGGGAAGTTCTGGAACAAAGCTTTGTGCAAATTTTGTTGTTTAATTCAAGAGCAATGTTTATAACCTCAACTATATCACCAATGACAAATACTAGCGAAGGTGGCGCCATCTGAAATTAGTTTTGCCTGTGGCTTCTCATTGCTTTTGAGTTAGTAACAAGGCGTTATCTCTATCAGATTTGGGGCCTGTAAAGGTTCTACCTGAGGAGTTATTTGCAAGCAAGAATTATAGAAGGCATCTTCCACGCTTAGATTGGTTGACAAAGACAGTTCAAGAATTTGGAGGCCACCGACAGAAAAGCTACACTAGCTTAGCAGTTAAAGTGCTCGGGACGTAAACCCAGATGGTGCAAGTTCGATCCTGCAAGTCGTAAAAAAATAATTGTCAAAACATTTAAATAAAAAGAGTACACCTTATCAGTTTTGGTGCATCAAAGTTATGAAAATTAAGCACCGAGTTGAACCCTTACATTTTAAAATTCTTAGGGCCAAACTTAAAGCAGCATGCTATGATTCAGAAATAACTTAATCCAGATTAAACCAGGCCAAATAAAGCAATAATTTGTGCTGAATTAAAGGATTCTACGTATTCTTGAATGAACACCTACAATTCGAGCTCCCGTAAGATTTAAGAGCGTCGCCGTCGTTCGCAGAAACTGAACGAGATAAGTAAGAGTGGATCGCACTAAGCCGGTGAATTACCGACGTTTCTTTGTACGACATAGCACTCGCTTCATCTGTGCGAGCGAACCGTAACTCAGCCCGTATGTGCTCGAATTTATTCAAATTCTTAGCATACCCGCCCCGACTCGACTCCAGTAAAGTTAGTAAGACATCATTAACTCGACAATAATCGTAATGAAATGTTCTCTCTCCGTGACCCAGCTGCGCTCGCGTGGGAGACAATATTATTGCAAAGTTTATCGTGTTTCAGCCGCACTAAGCGCTCTCGAATTACTTCATATTCGCAGCGAGTGTACGGTAAAAGAAATATAAACGTCGTCGGACTGTAAGCAATAAAGGATGCCGTCAGTTTCGTCTTATCTGAGAAGGATCGCGAGGCACGTACCGTGCCTAATATACATATAGATTTTTGTGACAAATACACGTCGCCCTCATAAGAAATTCACCCTTGTCGCTGGCGTTAGGCGGGCCCTCGTGAATTATAACGTCACAGCCAAGTTTTTTGCTGAGATTAACTGCGTATTACAAGCTGAAAAGCTGCCAATGAGCAGTGCTGCCAAACTTCTTAATTACTTACGAAGAGTTTTTTTGTTGCAACCGCCTTTCCAAGGAACGACACGAATTGTTTTCGCGTTACAAAGAAGAAGAAGGACAAGAGAAGCTTGCATAGTTAGTGTCCACCGCGAAAACTTTACCACGAAAGTTTTCCTCGGCATTTTCGTAGGACTAAGACGCTGTAAAAAGATGCTTTATGAAAAAACTAACTGCTGTGGATAGCTTGCGTAGATTACAAATAGATAATGTGTAGTATTGAAAATCCCTCAGAGGTACCTAAGTTACTCAATCGCGAGGCAAGGAGTATTGAAGACAGCATAACCAAAAGAATACCAAACTTTAAACATACTATACAGAGTAAATTCAAACGGTATTTATACTGGTTCCAAGTATTTTTTAGCTCTGATAGCTGCAATAACAATACAAAAGGCTAGAAACCATTTTCTTTAAATGTTTCACTGTTGTATAATTATCGGCTACGGCTACTATTTTACGTTCAAAAATCTAGATCTTATCTAAAAGTAATCAGAATCTATGGTATTTTCTTAGCTTTTTATAGTATACTGAAACAAAAATTTAGACCGCGTATCACACAACTATTGTAAATGCGAAAGTTTGTGTGTGTTATTTACGTATTATAGTTAGGTATCTCAATCCGGTAAGGTTAATGTTATGTGTTTGTTTCCATTTGTTTGGATCACAGTACGTCCACCGTGTGAATATGATGCTGCTGCCCACCCTCTGTGGTTCTGGTCGCAGTTTTAGGACATACCAGGGTCCTAAAACTAATGAATGTAGAATGTTATATGATAAAGAGTGCTACCAATTGCAAATCGCCTCGCTTATGTGACCCCCTTCTCTTAAACACTGCAACTGTGATAATGCCTTTAACCAAAACGGTTCATCAGTATTCAGCGGCAGAGCAATTGAAACTGCGGCAGTGCTCGGTCCTCCCACTCAATTTTCCTTGTTCCGACAGCTCGAGTTATTTGCATCACAAAAACACAATGTCGAGGGAACGCGAGACCATTAATCACGCGTAGCGGAACTCGAACATAGCAGTGAATAGCTTCAGCCACACGCGAATGATTCAGACGTTTGCCGTGACGATCGAAGGGTGATGTCGCCACACAAGATTCAAGACGTTGCTGTTTCTTGTGATTTCCTCTGAAATCCTTTTTTAGCATACGATGTAAAGCAACTATTTAACTCTATTAATAAAGTAAAAACGATACAGGATGTAAAATAAAGGCTCCCAAAAATGAATACTATTGATAGTGCTGGTGATTAAAGATACAACACAAAAAGATTAGTGCTGCTTTTATACAGTTTTACTTTTTTGCTTTTTTGTGCAACATTTTACATTGATCACTGTGAAAATAATAATAAGAATATTACTAAAAAATATTCTAAAAATAAATAAATAAAAATATTTGGTCTCTAAATAATAATATTCCGATATTTATTGGTTAAATGAGTATGAAATAAGAAAATAATTGAAAATTCGTAGAAAAAAAAAATGACTTATGGAATGTGTATAAAATGGAATATGAAATTATTGTGTTAGTGTAAAAAAAACTGGGCAATTGAGGTGAACAACTTGTGAGGATTAAAAACGGCACCTGCCTTGTCCTGTCTCATCTCAAATATATTTAGGCAGGTGATGACTTGCCAGCCACCAAATGACCCCCCCCCCTACCCCCCCCATAAAGGCTGCCACATATTAGCACCAGAGGGGCAACATTGGTGTGGGTGGCTAAGGATGTCGAGAGGTGGCTGCACTTTCAATAAGAGCTACTCGCGGCGTTATGAGCTTAGGTTCTTAGCTCTTGCGGTTTCCACCCCCAGACGGCCGGATAAGGCAAGCCAAGGGTCAGGGTCCCATATAGCTCCATGGAATCGAATTATCCCATTTGGGTATACAGCGTTACATGGTACTAAATATGAAACCAACCCTGAAATACCGAAAAAAAATCAGCTGTTCCATACATTGTTTTGAGTGAGATTCACATTTTATTTTATGGAACAGCTAATATTTTCTTTCGCAATTTAGAGTTGGTCTTTTACTTAAAGTTGTTCATAATGATACTTCGAGGCAAATTAAGTCTCAAGCCCTTTATTAGACAACCTTTATTTATAAATTACCATTACGACTTCCTCTTATTGTCTTAATTCAAATTTAACAAGGTTTATTTAATCCACGAAAGCGTTTACACATTGCTACTTTACGAAAACAATTTACGGTTACAAATTCGGCACCCAAATCACTTTGCCATAAACGTTCTTCCCGTAATTTGCAACAATACGCCTGTACGTACGTAGATACTGTTTAAATTGTCTGTGCCTATACTTTAAAAGTTTTTTAAGTGCCGGAACAAGCCGCCGTTTTAATTGCGCCAACCGGAAAGGGGAGAGATGAATGGAAGGAAACAGTAGCAGCCTTGCCAACCGCCCTACATTATTAAAACTTGCCTCTTACTCTGTCGTGCTCTTGCAACTACGAGCATAATGAATCACGCATCTCGAATAGACTTCAAATAAATTTCATTTAATAAACTCGAGACTCGAAAAGTGTTGAGATTTGTGCATAATTGTATCCCAATCTAGTTCTATTTCACGTTTCTAGTTTCAACGAAGTTTTGAGGGATGATAGAAGTCTATCATGTCGAGTACACAAACAAACTCGTTAGCGTACACGTTCTCACCATATCTTTTTACGCAAGTTTTATTTACGAAATAACAAGACAAGAAGGATCCCACTTCTGAATCTGTATAAATAAACTCTGCCTACAAACAACTTCATACATAAATACGATGCAAACCCAAATGGTAAGTGCTCTTTCAACATTTTTATTATTATGAGATAGACGTGCAGAGAAAACCCGTGATTTTTTTATAACATTTTAACAACCATCGTGCTTTTAACCACTAAATTTCAAGCAGCAACTCGTCAAGAGCGGGTTATTTTATGCTCGGTGGATTCATACGAGAAAGTGTAAAAACAACAATGAATCTGGAACTAATTGCACCGTTGATACAACGAGCGTACCCCGCTGGCAACGCGTAAACATTGTTTATAAAAGGTGTAAATAGACGGGACTCGTCATATTACAGTAACGCAGTAGCATATCTATTCTGCAAGCTAAGTGAACACGCAAGTGAAGTGGTAAGCTAAGTGAATGAGATTTTTTCTTGCTTAATTTTGTAGATAAATGTCAAAAAGTTGAATTATAAGAGTAAGGGACTACAGTCAAGGGTGATCACTCGACATTTTGACATATCTCTATAGTAATCGACAAGAAAAATACACATTCACTTGTCTTATCACCTCACTTGCGCGTTCACTTAGCTTGCAGAATAGACCGGCAGAACCAACTTTCATCAAACATCAAACTTGCAATTTTCGGTTCAGTGGTCATAAAAGCTGAAACATAAAAAAAAAAAACTATTTTAGGCCCGATGCCCAACAAAGTGACGTATATACAAATAATGAACCAGTCAAGTGCGGGTTGGGCTCGCGCATTGAGGGCTCCGTAGCACAACAAATCCATAGCACCACAAAATACAAAAAGTAGTGCAAAACGACAACATTACCGTACCGACGTTGCTTAACTTTGTGGTGATCAGAAATTTGACACCTACTTGTATTTAGCAATTATTTATTAATTGCTGTTTTAAGTTAGAGTGCGTACTATAATCATGCTTATCAGTTTGACCCTTGTATGTATCACCGTTTTTACATTTGTCACATTAGAGCAAATACAAAAATCGTAAAAAAATATGTTTTTAACTTTATAATTTTTTTCCCTTCCCTTTCGTTTTTATCGTTTTTTTAAAATTAATATACCGTAAAAATACGCATTCTGTTATAATTTCTACTGGCTATCTATTACGGTTCGATAATATGCTGTAATAATACATATTCTGTTATAATTTCTACTGGCTATCTATTACGGTTCGAAATATACAGACGTTAAAAGGTAGGACGGACGAACAGACAGACAGCGTAGGCTTAGTAACTCCACGTATACAGCGAGAAAACGTAATCAAACAACTGCGCATTGCAATACGTACTTAAAAAAATATTGGTGGAGAAGAAAATAGCGCACCAATAAATTTAAGGGCTAGACCTTAGTCAAACTTTTTCACCAAGTGTATATTCATCACCAATAATAGATGATTATCAATGTATATATTTCATCTCACCCGTACTGTTACACCGTAGTACTATTATTACCCTGGTCTCCTTTAATACATAGCATAAGTACCTGAACAAAGCCTCCAGCGTGCCTTATCTGTGATACCGCGAGAGCCTCATAAGCCCAGGTTGTTACCTCGGAACACATTGTAACACATTATGCCAGCACCGATCTAGCGCTCTCCGCATGTAATAAGAGCATGTAGTCTTATGAATATTTTTGCACTTCCTTGTCAATGATTACAGATTACCTGTTTTGAGGCTTCCTCTCGGTTCATAAGCAGATATTAAGCTTAGCGGTGGAACGCATGGCTTTGTTGTGGTTTGTTAATGAGACTTGTGAAATAGGTTTGTGGTGAATTTAACATTTGCTTATTTGCTACGTATCTATAAGATCACATAGACCTAATACTTGAAGGAAATATATTGTGTTAATTTTTAATATGGATATACTTAGATTTGGTATGTTCATATTATGTACTAGCCGTCCGCCCCGGCTTCGCACGAGTGTAAGCTCGGCCTTCGGCCTCGCTACAAAATATAATATAGCCTATGTCACCCGGGGATAGTGTAGCTTCCCAACAGTGAAAGAATTTTTCAAATCGGTTCAGTAGTTTCGGAGCCTATTCATTACAAACATACAAACATACAAAAATAGGTACAAATCTTTCCTCTTTATAATATTAGTGTAGATATATCTTTTATTTATAGTACATATTGTATTTATATAGTTATTCATTAGATTAAGACATTCTGTCTTGTTTCACACTTAACTCAGAAAAACTATTTTATTTTATTTATTGTAGCCACGGGTATCATGATCAGCGGCTAACATTTTTTGGAGGGAACGGTTTACAGTTTCAATAGAACTCTTCCGGGATCTGTGGCTAATTCCGCCTGATCTTAGGACCTGTGTAGACAAAACCCACTTTTCACACTTAATTTTATTTATTTTAATTTTGTATTAAAAAAAACATAATATTACAATATTGCTGTCCAACATTCATTTTAGGAGCATTTCCGATACAATATTGCCGGCGCCTATTGTTTAACTGAGCGGTTAATGCCGCTTATTGCCATAATATCCGAGGATGAATGCGTGTAAGCATTATCACTAATTACGACTAATTGACGTATCTGAAGAGGTTTGTACAGAACCGTGGTATTAAGCCGTTAGGAAGTCATTGTACTCATCATTATAAAGAAAATTTGTAATGACACTAACTCTTAAATTGCGAAAAAAATAACTCACAAGTCCATAGAAAACACAATCAATGAAATTTATGGAATAGCTGATCTTTAAACATGTTTATTATAGCTCTACTTAACTCTACTTAACTAACTAACGAACTATGTAAATGAATCTTGGAAATCAATATTAATCTGTTTTTTTTTTAATGATACTGGGTGACGAGACGAGCGATATCGCTCGCCTGATGGTTCTTCACGCTTGTCCATAACAGCACAACGCCACTCAGAATTTAGAACTTCAACAGTTCAAAACCCTGGATGGCAATGCACTGCGCTCTTCACCCCGAGATATAAGATGTCAAATCTCTGTCTGCCCTGTAATTTCGCTGGCAACATTGCCCTTCAATCCGGGTACAGTAGTGTCTGCACACTGCTGCTTGGTGGTTGAATAACTGGCAATGGTGTGGTACTTCCCCAGGCGGACCCCTGCTAAAGAGTCCTACCACTACAATACTATGTACTTCTGAATTGTCATAGAAACTTTGTTAGTACATAAATATATAAACCGAGTTGACAATACTATAATAGGCAGTACGTACGAAGCGCTTTGATTCTACTTTTATTGTGCGAACTGCTAGTCTGTGTAACACGCAGTCTGAATAGTTATTCTCCGATTGTTACAATCTGGGTTTCAAATTTTATTTATTTTATTTACTAACCAAAATCACGAGTGAATCGGTTTATTCTAGGCAAGCGTGCTTCATTGTGGACCGCATCATCGTTTAACATCAGGTGAGATGGTGGTCAAGCGCAAGTAATTTTTTTTTTCAATACAAAATTAAAATTTGTTCAAAAATAAATGAGCTATAAGTATTTTAATTTCATGTTAGACAGAGAGCACACTATACCAAGTTATGATGTGAAGCTTTGCGTGCGCCATACAAATGCTATACTAACACGATTTGCGGAAAAAGGACAGAGCTTCCAGACAGACAGACAGACAGAGCTTGAGAGAGAGTGTGGGAGGGGTCCCACAAAAAAACGTAAAACGCTTATATCTCAGAAATTCTTCACTTTTTTTTTTATATGTGTAGTGTAATTATTTAATTATATCCTTCGTTAAGCCAGTTATTTAAAATAAATAAAACACCAATCAACTAGCCTACTTCGTACCATCAAACTGATGTGATATTAGAGCTAGGAAGGGAAAAGTGCACCTTAAACCACTCGAGTCTGGGTTAATTTGATTTGCTTGTTTTAAGTCATGAGTAGCGAGTTCCATATTTTACATCTGGTGACGAGTTTGTGATGATTCACCGAGGAGGTTGATAATGAAAATCTTCAATTCCTATAATTAAAATACTCATTTTTGAACTTTTTTTGTTACGTTTTAACGAGTCACATAAGCGAGTTTTGGAGGAGGTGGTTTTTCTATGATTCATATACCTACAGGGTTAAGCAGGAAGGGTGCACTTAGCCGAAAGGGGTTCGTTATACTCATCATTACAACAACTTTTATGAAAAATCTGAAATCACGAAAAAAACAGCTGTTTCATACATTTTACCGACCGTTTTCTACGAAACAGCTCATATATATTTTTGCTATTTCAGAGTCGTAAAAGTTATTCATAATGATGGGTACTGTGGATCCCTTTGGCTTAGTACACTCTTTCCGCGTAACCCAGAAACGAAAACATGTTATTACTAAAAGAAAAAAAAAACAATTACTACCTGTATTAGTTGGGTTTTTTTCTGGGTTCTATTCTCAATCTTATTAATAGTCTTTTTATATTAACCTGTATTGTCCAACTGCTGGGCAAAGGTCTCCCCCAAATTCTTCCACTGGTATCTGGCCTCAGCCAGCACCAACTAATCTGTTTTAAACCCCCCGAGCTCGGAGGGCTTAAAAAACTATTTTTTTTATACATTGATAATGTTCTAAGTACATTTATCTGATCAACAACGAAAATAGTGAGATACCTAGTTATATCAAATTCCGCTATGATTTCCCGATATAGAATCTTTCAATTCCGGAATAGATGGGACAGTTCTTCAAACGCTGAAAAAGTCGCTCACAAGAGCGTTTCCCTTTGATTCCGAATGTGTATGTAAGAGCCATCGAATTTACGATACCTACTTACTTTCGGTTCATTGCTCTGGACTAAGAACGTTCGCGAGTCGAGGGGAAATTGCTGAATGGTCCGAGATTGTCTTCATAATACGGTTGGAAAAATAAAGTAAGTACTGTTTTTACATAATGGGTTCCGTAGTTGAGTAGATCTTGGTTTTAGCTTTCAGGATTATAAGATGTATTTGTTTATCAAGACACACTCATAAGACTAGGTACGGACACGGGCGCTAGCATTCAATCAGACTTTCAGACGTGTTATTTTAAGGTGACACGTTTCACGTATGGTGGGAAATTCAAATTTCAAACAGTTTTTTTTTCCTTGTAGCTAGGCCGGGTAATTATTGTAAATGATCATGACGTTTGCGAAAATTGATAATTATTCTTTACAATCTCACCTAAAGCTATTTATCTCTAATGCACATTATTATACATACATTTGTCAATAAACAAAATTTTGCTGTTTCAAACGGTTTATTGACAAATGTAAGTAATATGGTGAGTTACTGATTAATGGTTGTACATGATAATGTAAAGAACAGCCAAAAAATTTCGCAAACACCGTGTCATTTCACAATAATTACCCGCCCTAGCTACAAGGACAAAAAAATTGTTTGAAATTTGATTATCCCACCAAAGTGAACGTTTCACCTTAATAGGAAAAATCAAATAAATAGGTCACCCCATGTCTCGTATCTTCTTCGTGCAACGCGTCTCTTTGCTTATGTGTTATTACACATAACATATAGTACTAGTTACGTCCCACGGTTTCTCTCACGTGGATCTGCCCTCAGGAACTGTAAATTTTTCAGGATAAAAAGTCCTATAATCCTACGTTACTCTCCGGTTCTCTATCTATATGCAAAAAAAAATAACAATCCGTCGCTTTGTTGCTTTGTGAAAGCAAAACAAACAAAATATATAATTTATATTTAGTAATTTTAGTAGGTATTATTAACGGAGTTTTCATATTAGTCTAAGATACGGTAATAGAAATATATACCCTCATCTGTTATTTGATGATGAAAAAGTTTATTCATGTTAGATAAATGTTCATTAATAAATCGTAATAGGGTTGCCTAGCTTATTTCGGGGCCTATATTGTTAAATAATATTCACTTTAATTAACTTTTTTGAATTAATTTCCACATTTGTTATTCATGAAAATCAAGCATAAATCGAGAGAATATTATGCAAAGAATAGAAAAAATATAGGTTGCCAACTTTTGTTTCAGCCCGACTTCACGTTGTCAGGTACAAACAGGTAAACAGATGTAATTAATATACAATACAATAACTCTTTATTAAACACCACAAACCACCCTCATTAGTTCTCAGATTTTTTTAATTAAAGGTTATTTTATTTTCTTTCTTAAAGTTATTTTATTTGGATGTATCTTCCTGTCTTGAAGCATAAAGTATTGTGATAAGTTTTGATATGTCACGTTTCCAAAGGAACCCTAAAGTATATACGCGGCCGTAATCTGGATCCCCATGAAGAGGGCCCTAAGAGTCCCAACAATAATCACCGCTGAAACGTCAATCACATAAAGGTAGATCCGTACGTCACTGTAGGGTTGGATTATAAGGGTCCATCTCTCTCAGGCACGATTATTAATATTCAGGGCCGCGGATGATAGCTTTAATTTACTTTTATTTAATATTCAATTACAGGTTGGTTTTTGTAAGCCCATCAAGGTTCGAATTATAAGGGATTATGTAGGGCTGTGCCGCGTTTTGTTCCCTACATGTTTATGAAAGAGGATTAGGAAGTTAATAAGCAGGGTTTGTCGCGATTACGTTAAAAATTACGGTTGTGTCCTTTTTGGACCAAAATACGGTTAAATGTTGAATAATGGCGCTTTTAAGGCTTAATTGTTTTATGATTTTGATTTATTTGTTTGTTAAAAGTGTTAACTGACATTATATCAACAATTTTTGACATAATTATTTGTTTGATATAACTTCTTAATTCAAGAGAGCAAAGGTACGTTTCCGAATGACAAGTTTAAGCAATTTAAATTATAGTCTGTTCACAAAGAGATTGGACTCGGCCAAAAGGAGAACTTGAAATAATTTTAAATGGCTATCCGCCTCTGCCATTTGAAAAATGTCAAATTCAGCTATCATGGTCCATCGTGTTATTTATTATGAGTAAGATATTTGTCCATTCACCATAATCCAAATCTAATCTCTTTCTGAACAGACTCTTACTAAAAATAAGATCGAAAGCCTAGAGGGAGAAAAATAGAAGTCCTAACCTAAAAAGCAACAGAAACTTTTCGTGATGTGTTCTTAATCCAAAAACGAAACACCGCTTATATTATGTTAAGCAACTTATTTGAAAAACGATTACCACAAATTCGCTAGTGTGCAGTTAATGTCATATACTTAAATAAATCACATGTTTCACTTTTAAGCAATATCTAGAGCTGATGTAGTAATTGTGGTTATATTTTTTTTTGTATATACATATTGCTACGATTAGCCTCCAACTCACCTGAGGATAAGTAATGGTTAGACTGTATGTGTTTCATTTCAAGTAAACTTGTAAAATAACCCTTAAAACGTCATTACAAAGGCATCCACAAAGGCTGCTAACCCAACAGACCTCCCTGGTAAATAATTCCACATTTATATGTGCAAATGCAGTAGTCGCGTACGTGCATTATGCAAGACACACTTCTATCGGTTATGCATGGCACGCGGCGAATGGAGAACTCGCTGCAAGCCAAACACTGGACTACAGAGACTGAACTTTGACAAAAGCAAAAAACAAGAGTCTGGACGAGTACTTTAAAGATAAATCAATTATGGAATAGATCAATCAATTTATTGCCATACCCAATCACAGTAATTGTGATACCTACATTAATTCGCTGTACCTACCTTTAGAGTCTATGATTTGTGCGTTTTCTATTTCGCTCGCACATTTCAAAATTATTGAAGATATAAGCTTCGACGTTCAAATCAAACTACTGCTCATATAAGGTTATATATTAACTGTGGTATTAGACAGGAATCATATATGTATGTGTTCCGGATTGAAGGGCAATGTTTCCAGCGAAATAACAGGGCACACAGAGATTTGACATCTTATATCTCGGGGTGACGAGCGCAGTGCATTGCCATCCAGAGTTTTGAACTGTTGAAGTTCAAAATACTGAGTGGCTTTGAGCTGTTATGGGCAGGCGTGAAGAGCCATCAGGCGAGCGACTTTGCTCGTATCGTCACTCAGTATCATAAACAAACATCATCATAATAATATTTTAGATGTGAAAGAGTTCTTGTTTTGTTTGTTTCTCTTTTACGCACCAAAAGAGCAGAGTCAACGTGATTTTGTGCATAGAGATAGTCGAAGGGCTGGAGAGTGACATAGAAATTTTTATCCCGGAAAATGTGTCAAGAACCATACATTTTCTCTTCGTCTAGTTCATCATGTTTTATCATACATGGGAATGCCTACGCAGGTAAAACAGCGGGCGCAGTTATTGATAATCCTTTTAATGATATCACGAAAAACTAAAAAAATCGGCACATAGTTATGGTGTTCACTGTTTCCAAAAAAAAGGTAATAATAATTTTCAAGAATATACAGCGCATCACTATGAATAAGGTTATAATATGGTCTCTCATTGGCCAAAAGGACTGTGGATACCTAAATATTTTTTAATTTTCTGGTGATGTCGTACAGTTGACTTACAAATAACAAGACGGAAAGGCAGCGCCCTTGGGACACTCAATGGGTTGCTTTGTTTTTGCGTTGGGAGATTCAGGCGAATGAAATACAATATTATAAATATAGGGTTATACGCAACAGTGGTACTAAGCCAAAGAAGGTCATTATTACTCACCATTACGAACAACTTTAACTTCTGGGACAAATACTTGAAACGTCCAAAAAAAACTTTTCGATAGAAAATTTAATATTAATTTCTTTAAAAAAAGTCTAAACTGTCTAGAATGATTAGCACAATGTCCTCATGTCTGCTTTGTAACACACTTAAAAAGTCCTGAACCTAAGCCCGAACTCATCCACATAATTATCATAGATCTGTGGAAATCACACACTGCATTTTACGTGATCTTTTTGCCTCACACCTGCAATAAGTGGAATGTGCTGTGGCATTTTTGAGTAACTATTACATGGGGTTCTTTAAAATGGCTGTTAATAAAAAAAATATAGGTCAGCGACGTACCTATCAGTGGTGTTACATTTATCCATATACGTCAGTGACCACTCACCATCAGGCGGCCCGTTACCTTGTTTACCACCTATGGCATAAAAAGTTTGTGTAACCCTCTATACCTAGATCTAGATCTCTATACCCTCTCTAGATTTGATAGTTTTCGAAAACTTTTTTGATGCATACATTGCTGGCCTAAAAGCTATTCAAAACTTTTTTCGTATTTTAGTTAAGGGTACATACAGGTTAGCGCATCCGCGGCCATTCCTGCGCCACGTCTCTAAAACGCTTTTGGTCTAGTTTCATCTACACCATTCGATCTATAAATACAGTCTACATAATAACAAACTTATCAATTCTCCTCTGTTTACTCAGTAATGGAATACGGTATGTAAACATTTTCGCTTCACACGTGAAAGGTTCACTGGAATCGATAAAAGTCTATTAACGAAGCTCAATCAGGCAAGAACTACGTATTTTTTCACTGGAAATTGAAATGGAATACGACAATTCACACTGTAGTGATTTTTTTCCTATTTTGGCAAAAATAATGACATGAAAGGTAATAGATAAGTACACTCGCCTGCAATAAACAATTTTTAATGTAAATGTAGTAATTTTCGAAATTCAAATACGTACGTATGAACTCGGACACAGAATGCAAATTTGTCTAGTCTACTCGCAAATATTGTTTTAATCTGTTCATTGTTCATACATTTTCTTTCTTCATATTTAGTTTCTAATATATTATTACTTTAAGGTGTAAGCGCGCGCAATATGGTTGAGGCGAGGCGACAGGCGATTTGGTGGTCAAACGCGGACTTATTCGCCTTAAAAAAAATAAAAAAAATCTTTTGGTGTATCCTTTCGGACCTCAAGATACAGGCCTAGCCTAGTGTGAGGCTCTCAGGCAATTGTTTAATATTTTTTTTTACAATCTTTTTTATTGCGTGGGTTTCATTTAAATATGTTCAGTTCAATTTAGTTACATTTTGTAATATTAAGCAATCAAGACACGACATAATGAATTTTAATCTGTATTTAATAAAGAATATTTTATTAATCAACCCTTAAAAAAAAAAAAACCCTGATATAATTCAACTTGGAAGGAACTATCCACCAAGATACGGGCTAACGCTCAGTTTCAAAATTTTCTAGGGCTGACAACATAATTATTATTTAAAATTTATTTATTTTTAAAACCTATTTGAAATTAAAAAAAAAAAAATTGAAATTTACATATTTTATCGAATATATATAGATAGCTTTGCCACAAATTGATGGTTACATAGTTTTTGTACATTTATTAGAAATTTAATGCTATGACATTTTTAAAAAAAATATGAAATGTGTTACCATAATATTATTGTAGGCGACTATACACCAGTATTCTAACCTTATGGTTTAGATGTTTTTGTATGTAGCTTTCTTGACTGCGCACTATTACACTAGTGAGCTGAATGTTTTTAGAATATAAAAAATAAACAAAGTAGCAACTCTTAATTCATCATCATCTGAACATAGTCCTCCCCCTTTAACCTGCACACTGAACGACATCTTGCACTCTGCATCCACTGGATGCCCGCGACTCTCACAAACTGTCAAAATTGTTAATTAATTTATTGTTTTTCAAATTAATTCTCTTCACAATCTTAGCATCTTTATATATGAACCACTGAGAAAAGAGTGGACCCACTCTATTAGGGGTTTTTTCTAGAGCCTTTTCAAACGCTGCCACCGCTTCTTCAGGGTCCTGAAATTCCACAATTCAGTTTTCTACAATTTTTCCGAAATAAATAGAAATATCAATGTTTGAGGTCGAGACTATTTTTTTTTCTGGGCCATTTTTTGCACACACGGTCATCTGACCCCAAACTAAGCAAAGCTTGTAATATGCTTGCCAGAGACTGATATTTTTAAATGCATACTTAAATAGATATTAAACACCCAGACATAGAACAAACACAAATATTAATCACACAAATGTTTGTCCTAGGTGGGAATCGAACCCACGCCCCCAAGGGCAGAAGGTAGGTGCACTACCAACTGAGCCTCCAGGGCAGTCAATATGGCGGATGAGTAACCAATTCCACTGCTGAAAATTAAAAAAAATCGGATGTTCGTCTGGCTGAGTGTGCTGACTCGTAATTGTCCTGGTAGAGTATCATACGGCGAGGACACTGCTCTCGAACTTTTACCAACACAGATGGCAAATTTATATTATGGTATACTGAAGTAAAAATTTCCTTTTCACACGGATAATACCGTGTGGCGCAGTTAGTGATGGCAATATAAAAGCGAACAAAATCGCCTGGCATTCATTTTTTCACGCAGCACTCAACTCTACTCACGGTGTCGCTCCTATAGACGTCACTAACGTCATAATAGCGTTTTGTCCACAGAAAAGAAAATATGCATATATTTTTTGTTGAAATCGATCGGCTGTCAAGGTGTTTTTGTAAGAAATTTGTTGTAGCCACTTGCACCCATATAAACCCATAGCAACTGTGTTAGCCACTGTGACGCGGAGTTCGACGCGATGACATAAATAAGAATGTTCAATCAAGTATCTGTCACAATACCTGGCGACAGAGTTTCCTTCTCATTTCCGTTCTATGTACTTCTCTTTTCTGTCGTATTGTCTCATATCTTTTGACAAAGATAAAAACCAATAATGATAGATATTTATTCTGGATTTATCAACGTAATGCAATTTCGAAACGCATCGTTTCGAATTTTGAATTGGGCCGGACCAACTAAGTAAAGATTTTATGCATAATATTCTGCTATCCACTACGTTAATGAAACACAAAAAATAACTGAATAATTTAAACCAAAAGCCTGCTATGTGAATTGCAAATCAAGCAGAAGATTGTATTTGTCTAGGCAGAATTATGCTGAAGACTTTCCTAACGAATTGTTTGTTTTCTTCAAAGTTTTGCAATTCCAAAATATTCACATTTTGAAATCTTTTTGGAATGATTTCATGGTGAAAATCTACATCACAATTAAGCGTTAGTCACCGCTTTTAACCGTTTTTTGCTTTTTAACTGACTGAACGAAGTATAGAGGTGCAACTTGGTGCTTGTCTAGGTGTTTGTGTATATATTAATTTTGTTCGACAATTAATTGCGTAAGGTTGTTCCGATCATAAAGTTTCATAGGCAAGTAGATCATGCAAAACTTTAAGGTTGCATATGAGAAAATTGGTCTATGGGTTGTGAAGATTAGGGGTCATGAGGTCACAGATCGCAGCGGCCTTAGTAGACTAGTACAACTGAGTCACTTGACAAGGCAGTCAATCACGTAAATAATAATAATTTAATATACAGTGCTCGTCAACAACATCATCCCACATGACTAGAACCTCTTGAATGCCGAGAAGGATAAACTCAGGAAGTACTCGTACCTTGACTTGGCTCACGAGGTTACCACCGTGTGAGATGTTGACTCGACTATCATTGTCCCGATAGTCGTTTCGGTGAACGGCCCTATAGCGAAGATCCTTGGCCCCCAACTTAAGAGACTCTCGCTAGACGGTTGTATCAAGGGTCAGATGCAGAAGGTGGTATATAATATAGAAAAAAACTCACTTCAGTGGTGGTTATTACAAAAATTTCACTTCTGTAATCCTGGACACGGCACATATCGCATCGTCAGGAGGTTCCTCACTCTGCAGCCCTGACCACCGGTAGCTTGGGCCCTGCTCCGCTGTCGGCAGCACCCTATTATTTAAGCTTTTTATGTTATGTTTTTATAATTATATTTAACGTAAAAAACTTGAAAATTAAACAAATGTGTGAATAATTATTTCAGAAAAGAGTTATCGTAAATTCTGCTTCACTCATCTAATTAAAAACGTCTGAACATCAACCACAACCTAAATAACTCTCAACATGCTCAAATTTTTGTTTTAAAATATTATATCCCGTAAAATGTAGACTGTTTTAAATTCTTCAGTGTCGTTTCTCACCGTATTACGCAGCCCAGGGATTGTTTTATCATAAACTTTTTTAGAATGTGTAATTTTTGCATACTTAGGTACCTTTGTTCCGTAATCATAAATTCATAAAAAAACTTTTCGTTTATTTTTTTGTGCGCAACAAGTTTTTATTCGTGAAATATAAGGATGATTTAGCATTTTAAGAGCCATTAGGCGTTATTATCAAAATGAAAAATGTTTCTGACAGATATCAATTATTTTTGCAACGCTATACAGGGTTACACGGAATGGTATGAAGCCGAAAGGAGGTCAATCTGCCCATCATCATGAACAACTTCTATTATAGGACCAACACTGATCTTGCGAAAAAAAATACATTAGTCATAGGACTGCACGTCAGAAGTGAAAAGTTAAGTAGTAATTCAACTGTTGTACAAGAGATGGTGCTGTTTTAAAATACACTGTACAGCGTGAAGATAACGCGAGTTCCATGATTTTTGTTTACCCAAAAACTGCTTAACGCGCCTAAAGAAGTTTTCCCTACAAAAACAGCTGTTCCGTAGAGTAATTTCATCTACATTCAACGAAACTTCAATGATTAATGGGTCCTTTGTTAAATAAATATATTATATTATAGCAGAGAGACCAGGGATAGGGATTTGTACCGCACCCCGCTCCCCGTCTCCCGCGACACCACGACTCCGTCGCTCGAGTCGCGTGCGATCGCAGCGCCCATGCGCAGTCAGTCACCATCAACCATGTAGTCACCATTAGCTCCGCCCGCGAACGCATGCTGCTCGTGCGTCGACGAACGACACGATTTTACCGTTTTTTCCTACTTTTTTCACTCGCTTGTACTGTACCTTCAGATTTCATTTTGATTCATTATTAAACAGTATTATTTTATGGTGAAAAGGGAGTTTATATTACACCCCCGCTATAATATCATAATAATGAGTACCTATTGATGACCTTCTTTCAGTTTAGTGATATCCCGTCCAGTTAAAAAAAAAAAAACGAGTTTATTTTAAAACCAGTTTTCGATAAATTTTGTTTCTATTCTCATTGTTTTAGCAAAACCTTTTAAAACATATTAACACGTATAAAAATTGAACAAAGTCATGATTCTAATAAATTTTAATAAATTCACAAATTTCAATTTGCTGTCTGTCCTTTTACACATTGCTTCGCGTGAATCTAATCAAGCAATACGAAAAACACAATGGCTCCCAGATTCAATATCTCTTAATTAAAATCAATCGTTATTATACAAAGCTATTGTTTGAAATTAAGTGGAAACAATGAAAATCGATGTATTTTTGTGACCGTTGTCTGTTACGTCAAAGTTTGCTTTAGCTTCACCTTTTGTTTTTGAATAATTATTATTTGGTTATGCTGATTTGTTGTTGATAAATGTACCATTTTGTGTAGGCCCGACATTGACTGCAGAGGCGTGGCTCCCATCGTGGCGTACAAGCGGTTGGGGAAAAGTTAACTATTTTTAGTTTTCGCTAGATTCTAAATTATACATCATTTACTGAGATTTTTAGGGTTTCGTAGTACTTACTACCACGCTTACAAGGCACCCTTATAAATTCGTTCTGTCCGTCCGTCTATCTGTCCATCCGTCTAAGCTTTTAGAACCTTCTAACTTCTATAATTTTTATGTTGTGATATACCAAGATCTAAATTTTAAAAGTACATAAAATGGAGATGTTTTTTTTTACTGCACTTCCTCGTGTGAGGTATCGTTGAAAAGTTCATTTAAAATGAAGGTTAGGTTTCTTAGATCACTTTTTGTTCCAAAAAAACTATGCATAAAACCATAAGGAAATTTTACCAGTATTTATCTTACGCTGACAGTTGATTATCCAAGTAGGAAATGAAACAAGAGTCAGAACAAATGCCATTACAACACCCATCCATCACTAAACTTCGAAGGTGATTAGTAGTCGGCAAGGAAACACAAAAGACTCAACGTCGATGACTACAGTCCGGCCTCTTTGAGAATGTACGTGACAGCTGCAATTTAGTAAAACATCAGCAAGTATATATTAACTACCAGATATCTTACGTTCAAAAGGCTTGTAAAAGTGGTGAGAATTTACTGTTTTCATTCAACTTTTTGCAATGTTAAGCAACTGTCAGACGCATTCTGTCAGCAGTCGCACTTTATACAAGACTAGCCGTCCGCCCCGGCTTCGCACGGGTGTAAGCTCGGCCTTCGGCCTCGCTACAAAATATAATATAGCCTATGTCACACGGGGATAGTGTAGCTTCCCAACAGTGAAAGAATTTTTCAAATCGGTTCAGTAGTTTCGGAGCCTATTCATTACAAACATACAAACATACAAAAATAGGTACAAATCTTTCCTCTTTATAATATTAGTGTAGATTACAAAGAAAGGCGGTGCGAAACCAAAAAGTGGACTTTGTACCCAAAATATTAATGAACTTTTAGTATAGGGCCAACCCCGAAAAAGTGAAATAAATAAAATAAAAAACATTCGGGATTGGACCCCATGTAAAAGTTGTTCATAATTATGAGTACAATGCTGATGCTGTTAAGTACAATCTGCTTTCAGCTTAGGACTATTATAGTTCCGTGTAATCCAGTCTAGCAAAATTAAACGTATTATACTAAATTTTGTGAACAAATTAAAAAAAAAACAAAGTAAGAGTAAATTAAACAAAAGCAGACCGCTTGCAAACCGAGATTCCTGAATTCAAGAGACCTCGAATACCCATTTTGTTTGGTTTATGTAACAATTAGAAAGGGAGCGGCAGGAAAGGGGTACTCCGGTTCGTAATGTTGGTAATTGGGGAACCAAAATTAAGCTTTACTACGTGAGTCTAACATTTTTATTTCATTTTCCTTGTGTGAACTGTGTGGTACGGTCCATCTATTATATACGTTTATTCTGCTTACGTTGCTATTTTGTTTGTAAAACTATATTTATTTCTACACAGTATGTTGTTGACTTAGAACAGTATGCTGTGTGTTTTGTTGCTTATTTGTTGAACAATTATGTTTATTTCTATACAGTATGTTGTTGATATAGTGTGTTGAGTATATTTTGTTGCTTTTTTGTTGCACAACTATTTTTATATTAATAAAAAAAAGTTATATTAATATAACTGTTTTACACTTACAATAACTCAATAAATTCATCGCTTGGCATCCTCCCTAAGTGTAATTGCATTCCTTAATTATGGTAAAAGCTCACAAGACTTATTGTACAATGCGACAAAATATTTCCATATCTTTTGAGCTGTATAATTTTAAAAATTTGGTAGGTTTGTTGCACTGCTTTTCAGCAGGGTCTACACCCTCAACGGAGCAGCAGCAACAGTGGAGGGACAGCAGCAGTGAAAGTAAAGCAATTTTCTAATAACGCAGAGCCTAATTTTTGCAGTTATAAATTGATACACCAAAGTTTAGTTCATGTAGTGTTCAAGTAGTGTTTTTTGTAGTGGTAAGACTCTTTTGCAGGGGTCCGCATGGGGAAGTACCACACCTTTGCCAATTATTCAACCTCCAAGCAGTAGTGTGCAAACACTACTGTGTTCCGGATTGAAGGGCAATGTTTCCAGCAAAATTACAGGGCACACAGAGATTTGACATCTTATATCTCGGGGTGACGAGCGCAGTGCATTGCCATCCAGGGTTTTGAACTGTTGAAGTTCAAAATTCTGAGTGGGCTTGAGCTGTTATGGGCAAGCGTGAAGAGCCATCAGGCGAGCGACTTCGCTCGTCTCGTCACCCAGTATCATAAAAAATGTAACATTCTTTTTTTATTTTGTTGTTCTACTAGTTTAATTTACTTAATATAGAACACGTTCCTTATTAATAAATAACAGGCTTACGTTTGACCGTCACCTCAACTGATGTTAAGCGATGATGCGGTCTAAAGAAATAAATAAAGAATGAAAGAAAGGAATACGTACAAGCGTCAAACTTGAAGCAAATAATGAATACTGGCCAAATGCGAGTCGGTGTCAAATTTCTTTTTACCAAAGTTAAGCAATGTCTGGCGCGGTTGGTACTTGGATGGGTGACCAGGGGTGATGTTGTATTTTTGCACTACTTTTTTGTACTTTAGTAGTTAACAATTATTGTGGCAGTACGGAACCCTCAGTGCACGAGCCTGACTCGCATCTGGTTGTATTTTTAATTTCTTACTTTTATTGTTTCTTGCATTAGTAATTTTGTCGTGTCACAGTTGCACAGTTCACATTATAATGCCGTTGTACCCTCAACGCGTAATTTGGCGAATTCTCTTCTCTGAGATGGTGATGGTATAATTAGATACGTCGTTAATTAGACTCCACTTGGAGAGCACTCAGGCTTTCGTATATTTTCTGAAGGCTAGACCTGCAAATTAGACTTTGAAGAAAATAAGATGATATTAAATTAAGTGATCAAAATATCTAACCTAACCTACCACCACGACCACCGAATGGGACCCATAAGTCACACAACTACCTGGCAAGAGCAGGCGAGGTTTTTTTTTTAATGATACTGAGTGACGAGACGAGCGAAGTCATTTGCCTGAAGGATTTTCACGCTTGCCCATAACAGCTCAACGCCACTCAGAATTTTGAACTTCAACAGTTCAAAACCCTGGATGGCAATGCACTGCGCTCGTCACCCCGAGATATAAGATGTCAAATCTCTGTGTGCCCTGTAAATTCGCTGGAAACATTGCCCTTCAATCCGGAACACAGTAGTGTTTGTACAATACTGCTTGGCGGTTAAATAACTGGCAAAGGTGTGGTACTTTCCCAGGCGGACCCTTGCAAAAGAGTCCTACCACTACAAAAGATGGTGGCAAAGTCGACTTCCACACAACGAACTGGTTCACATTATTATAATACAGCAAAAGAGGGAAGTGTAAGAAAAGTAGGGAGGCCTTTGCCCAGCAATAGGATAGTAGCAACTGGAAAAAATAATCTAACCTACCCATCCAGCCCTAACTGTCCATTGGGTATCTTGGAGGCATTTTATAAGTTTTAATTTGTTTATTAGGTACCTATAATAATATAATATCTGGGACATTAACTTTTCGTTCTGAGCCTACAGTAATGCATCTAGCGATTTTCACTTGATCACACAATAATATTTCATGCCTCTCACTCCGTAAAAACAAACACAACTACCTACAAAATAGAAAAAAAGCAAAACCATAATCCGCAACACCACGTCGAAAGAAAAATGGCTGATATAATTTTCCGCGAACACATGCCGTCCCCCAACGGCCGTAAGGGGAGGCCATTCTGTTAATGGAAGCACAATGGAAAAGAAAACTTAATCAAGCGCGCGAGTCGCTGTGATTCCTGCGCCTAACTACGAGAGATATATTGTTGCCGCCACGTCATTAGCCAGGGTAAACCCGCATTGGCCAAAAGGAAATTCTTCTAAATAACCCTCGCGTAACTTTTCATATATGAGCCTGATTTAGCGGATGGCGTACTTTGTAGCAGTTTTTTGCGCTCGTTTTATTTATGTAGTACTGGTATTTTTTGCTGGTGAAATTTGATGTAAAGTTTTTGATTGCTGGTTTTTACCTGACTGCGAAAAGCCAATAGAAGGGTATTGTATTTAACGTGCAAGTATGTACGTGTACTTATCATTGTACTGGCAATATAAGCTGATTTTGATATACGGAATATTCTTTTAGATGACGGACATTATTCGAGGATATCATTATTTTATTATTATAAACTACTTTTAAAATAGTACCTATTCTGAAAAACAGCTTAAAAATCGCAGTTCCATACATTTTGTAGACATTTTTTTAAGAAACAACTGAATTATTTTTTCGTGAGTTTAGGTTTGGTCCCAAAGTTGTTTATAATGATATCATCGCATATTTTCGTCGTCTAGAGTTCGTATCTCTTATCATTATCATCTTTATTTCTAGTACAATAAAGCCTAAACCTGTTGTAATTCCACAAACATAATCTGACATCGAAGCGAGGCTTCGTTTTCGTCCATATTATAATGTCGCCATTCCAGACGTGAACCAAACTTACATAAAAAATGTACATGTAGGGTTGCCAGTGTTGTTTAAAACAAAAGACAACATTCGTTTTTTTTCATTATTCTAAAGAGACATTGACAGACTTCAAAAATGTGATGTTTTTAATTCAAATTTTAACATAAATGATTTTTATGTCTTTAATAGCAAAGCTTTGTTACTAAAATATCGAATAAGGCTCATGTAGGTTTTATTAGCAATTTCCAATTATTGTTATTTTACACCATGTGATCACAAGAATTATGTAGATACTTAGACTAGGTAGAAAGAGTATTTAACTCATATCTTTCTACCTATAAGTAATTTTTATTTTATAAAAAATGCAATTAGGTACTTATAAAACTGCAGTCGTTTGTTCTGTTTTTGCCTTCATCATCCACCGCTATACTTATCCCACTGCTGGATATAATCCTCTATCTTACTATGCCATCTTCATCAGTCCTATTCTAATCAAGTCTAGGTTCTACCTGGTTCGATGGTGAAAATATGGCCTTATTCTCCAGTTATTTTGAAATTACCGGGGAAAATATTTATCAATGGCAACACCACGTATATCGCTTTGCCACGCTCAGCACGTATGGTGCGCGTGCTCGGATGAATTGAAAGGGATGCCTACTGCTTTTCGGCTCATGAGATCAGCGGGCGGCTGAAATTTCGTAATTTAATGGAAAAAGTGCCCTTTACTTTTTGGTGTTAAAAAATTGAAAAGAATTAAAGCAATTGTGGTGCAGATATTTTATATTACTTTGGAAAATGTTGGCTGATATTTTCAGACATTGAGTTATAAAGATATTAAATTTCCAACATGACATGACACATGACACAGGCTATTACAGCATTACTATTCTACTAATATTTTAAGTGCGAAAGTGTGTTTGTTTGTACGTTTCTTTGTTCCTCTTTCACACGGAACAAAGCAACGGATCAACGTGATTATTTGCATAAAATAGATTTAAAGGCAGAGAGTGACTAATGTTAATTACTATCCCAAAAAAATGTAAGAATTCCCAGTAGAATGTCCACACGGGTGAAAGCGTGAAATGCAGTTTACGATCATAGTTTTTTTGGCCTAAGGCTGCCGATCGTGTTCGGATATTTTGAAGTAATGAAGTAATATCCATAGTTTTAAACATATTTTAAACAGTAATTTCTTACTCCTAAACACTGAGATACGACGTCGCACCAAAGTTGCAGAAGTCGTAAAAAGGGTGATGGAACTTAAGTGGAACTGGGCAGGACACAATGACATGACCTGACGTAATGATGGGAGGTGGAGGTACAAACAGCAGTAATTGTGGTGGCCGAGACTAGGTTGGCAGAACCCGGGCTGGCCGAAGATGAGGTGGACCACTGAAGTGAGAGTTTTTTCGTTAAGAGGTGGACTGACGACATCAAAATTACTGTAGGGAACGAGTTGCTGCAACTAGCAAGAAACCGGGGTGAATGGTATAAACAAAGGGAGGCCTATACCCAGCAGTAGGTAATTCAGCGATGATGATGATGACAATAAATAAATAATATCACTACTCCCGTAAAAAACTCATGAAATGTTTCCCTCAGAGATAAAATGATATTCGCTCAACGTATAAAGTAAATTCTATACACCTATATGTAAAAAGTATTCTAGGTAGACCACATGTGAGGCGAAAATAACAAGTTACAGCACCGCATGCTGATAGGTATTTCTCGATATAAATTATTCAACATACTCGGATACATAAGAAATTCTTACATCAACAAGGCTTCATTTTACTCCCCACGAGCAAAGTAAAACTTTTTTGTTACAAAACTTGTAATCTCAAAAACGTCTGTTCCTAATTTCTTTTCCGATTTTAAAAGAACGATCTTTCATTTACGACGACATTTAGAACAAGTAAATTTTCAGGCTTCGACACGAAGTTTTGGCAATTTCCGCACTCTGCGAAGGTTTTTTTGCGACCCTATACTTTGTCGTTAATCTTTCTAACAAAAAAAGTCGCCAATGCTTGGTGGCTCGTTACTGTAACTGTGTGAGACGACAGATTTAAATTACAGAGTTAAATTGACCGACAACGATTTATTTTGAGCAGTAAAAGCTTGGTAATTGCACTAACGTTTGATGATTCTGTGGAAGGGAACAGTCTTTTTATAATCCCGCTAATGTTTTTGAATAATTTAGAAAGTGTGGAAATAACGTTTTGCTTCAGAATTCTCATCAATAACTTTAAGAGTCATATTAATAGTTCAGAAATTGGTGGTTGTATACAAACTCAAAAGTTCAAAGCTCGGTGGACGAAGTCGAAATTTCGGAGAAGTATCATCCTGACATAACATAATTATATTTTTGATGGTTTGATCAATAGAAAAACTACTAGGAAAACATTATTTGTTCATTCAGATCATTTCCGAAAAAATCATAGACCTTTGCACTAGAACGTCTTGAATTTATTACTGTTTTATTACTATCATTCAAAAAGCTTTAATCAGATAATTTCGAAATAATTTTACAGAAAAGTTTTAAATTATGATCTATCAGTATTGTACCTATCAGTATTGTATTTATAACAAATTTCTAAGACTAATAGTTTAGAAATTCAGAGAGAGTAATTGTTTTAAAGTAAAGTAGGTATGAAACTTTACCTTCTTTTTAGAAGACCTTCTCAACAATACCCCACAAACTTTTCTTATCGGGTTAGTGCTCGAAAAACTTTGAACTAAAATTAGACTAAAACTATACTAAAAGACATAATGGTCAAAAATATATGGAGCTTGGTCCAAATTCGCCATAGGGTTGACACTATAGCCAATTAATACTATAAGTTTATGGATATATAAATTCAAAATATCATTGAATTCTAACACGCAGTTTTCGAGATATTTCGTGCTTATAATTTCGATATCCTAAACTTTGTAAAGGATCTGGCCTGGAAGATGCGTTATCACCATTCATGTACCAAAAATGTTGGTCTTGTTATGATTTTTTTAATTCTTTTTTTAGCCCTATTATGGATGATAGAATAGGGATTTAAAATAAAATCTATACACTCATGTAATAAAAACTTAGAGATAAAAAAATATCTGTAACTGCGAGATATTAAAAAAAACACACAGAGCGTCATAAAATAAGTTGTTGTACACGTTAACAGACGGACACAGTCAGTTTTAAGAATTTTTGTTTGTTTGTTTATTTGTCCACGCACATCTTCTAAACCAATGGACGGATTTAAATGTTGTTTTCACGAATATGCTTAGCTATGACCAGATTGAAGTATAGGCTATGTTATTTTGCGCAAGGGTCGGTTTAAGGGAGCAAAAAAGGGTTGAGTTTATATGAAAACCTACGCGTACGAAGTCGCGGGCAACAGCACTAGTTATTTAATATAAACCGTAAAAAAAAATATTATTTCAAACATGCCTTGTGTCAACCCTGGAGGTTGACTTTTGTACGTTTTTGGACCAGCTTGTCCATTGTCCTTTAATGTATGCATTTAGTCCACATTTTGTTGTAATCTAAATTAGACTTTGTTCCAACGATATAATATAATAATTTAAATTTGTGTAAATTTTATCGTGAATTTTGTTCCAGATCCAACAAACATGTATTACTAGCTGCACGCCACGGTTTCACCTGCGTGGATACTCTTGATAAGTAACCTTACTTCTTATAATATTACCTATTTGCCGTGAAAGTCCCGTCAAAATTGGTCCAGCCGTTTTGGAGTTCATATGGAACATACAAAAATCACTTTCATTACTACCATTTAAATAAATGATGAAATGTTGTATTTAATCAGTTCTTATAATTTGTAATTTATTTATTTTTGCTTTTACCATTGTCCACTTTTATTCAGCACAACTTAAAAACAGCATGTCTATTCTGCAAGCTAAGTGAACGCGCAAGTGAAGTGATAAGCTAAGTGAATGTGACATTTTCTTGCCTATTTCTGCAGATAAATGTCAAAATATCGAATTATAAGGGTAAGGGACTACAGTCAAGGGTGATCACTCGACTTTTTGACATTTATTTATAGTAATCGACAAGAAAAATACACGTTCACTTAGCTTATCACTTCACTTGCGCGTTCACTTAGCTTGCAGAATAGACCGGCAGAATATTTACGAACATTTAAAATATTAACTAAAAAGTAAAACCTAAAAATATTTAAAAACACATTAAGATTAAAAATTAACTAAAACATATTAAATGTTACAATAAAGATAATGTTGCAAAAAAATTAACAATAGCCCTCAGCAATTTGAAATTGTGTTATTCATTGTGCGAGTGATAGTCATGATGTGATGTCATGCGTCAAAGACTTCTTTGTTAGCTGTTACGCTACCCCTTAAATCTCTACGCTACCAAATATCAAAGCTACAATCAAACGTGTCCACTTACTCTTCGTCCGATTCAATATTGCAAAAGAGGTATCCACTCCATCTTATATTGCCGTTGTAAGGACTGTTCAGTCTCTCTATTTGAGGTTATGTTCGACCTAAATTTCGTCCAATGCGAGCACATTTTCTTCTTCGAACACTTTCATTTTTATTACTATGTATATTTCAGGAAATTCATCGGTACTCACAGCCACACTCGGGGGTTTCTCGATTTTATTGCAAATGAAAGTATGACGGATGTGTGCATCTCATGAAACTACCGCGTGTGATCTGAATCACGCGAGTAAATATTTATAATTTTATAACAGTTGTAAATACTGCATTGTATATATTTGAATTAATTACTAAATATACAGGGCAGAAATTCAATTGCAAAGAATTTTTGTGGTGAATTATAACTCGCAAAATTGTTTCACACAACACGACCATCTGCAATCAAGCCTCTAAAAAATCCCGTACTAATCCACGAGTGCACGGACTATACTTTCAATACATGATGGTCGAAGGCTCGCGTGAAGCCCAATTTTATGGGCTACCTTGATCAAGAAGGCATAGGCACACACACACACACACACACAAACAAACACACACACACACACACACAATTCTTTTTTCTTCTTTCTTCCGTGGTCCAGTAGCGCAGCCGAGAGACCAAATAATAAAACAAGTCAAGGGTAGTTTGTTTGTTTTGACTGCCCCGGTGGCTCAGTTGGTAGTGAACCTACTTCCTGCGCTTGGGGGTGTGGGTTCGATTCCCATCTAGGACAAACATTTGTGTGATGAACATTTGTGTTTGTTCTATTTCTGGGTGTTAATATCTATTTTTCGTATGTATTTAAAAATATATATGTGTCTATATCAGTTTCTGGCTGCCATATTACAAGCTTTGCTTAGTTTGGGGTCAGATGACCATGTGTGCAATAATGTCCCAGATATTTATTTATTTATTATTTATTTAGTTTGAAATAATAATAATTATATAAAATGCATTACATACTACTTGGATATTTCACGTGTTAGATAATAATCTAACAAAATAAGCGGCGCAAATATTACTCTGTTTAGTTAACTTAAAACTTAGTTTTGGTACCTATTGATAAACAAGCTGAATATACAGCACAAATTGCTAGTGAACTGTTCAAACTTTATCGAAAATTGCTGATACATTACTAAGAGTTTTATATTTTTCCCCTTTTAATAGACTCATATATCGGGCTTATTCTATACTGAAGCCATTTTTACGGCTCTTAACGATCATAAGTGCGTGTTTTACGATGCTTATGTGAAAGTAAATGTGTAGGAGTTTTTGTATCTGTACTATGGTTGTGTTGACATAAGAATGTGTTTTTTTTTTTTAATTTATTTATGTTATATATTGAAATCATGCTATAAAACGACCGCTTATTATACGGAACTGCGTTTAAGCAATAATACATTGAGAATGTTTTATTCAAAAAATATTATCGTTATGAGTTACTCGTACTTATCAAAATCTATTCTGTGAAATTGGTAAACTTTCAGTGAATCATTGAGTCGGATTTTGATAATATTTAACGACAGCCTACTACCACCTTTACATTCAGGATTTTCCTTGGATACGTACCAAACATGAGATCAACGTTTCTTATCCATACAGCCGAGCAATGGAAAAAACATGCTGGCTTTCTTGTTTCCTGATAGATATAATCTAAGTATTTTCAAGGTCAGAGTGAATAGTATCTTCTAAATCTGCGTGCTTTACCTTCAACCACATCCTCAAATAATGAAATTGCCCATAAATTATATCCTTTTGTATACCAATATACATAAAATCTACTAGCTGAATCCCGCAGTGTTACCCACGATTTTATAGTTTTTCAGCATTTAAGGGAGAAAAATATATCCTTTGTCCATCCCCATTATGCACCTGCGATTTCCTGCGAAATCTCGTTAACATCGGCTTAGCTGTTAAGTCGTGGAAAGCAA
The DNA here is from genome assembly GCA_949125355.1 of Agriopis leucophaearia. Lineage (NCBI taxonomy): Eukaryota > Metazoa > Arthropoda > Insecta > Lepidoptera > Geometridae > Agriopis > Agriopis leucophaearia. The sequence continues at coordinate 12,102,085 of OX421262.1, forward strand.
ACCAACAGACACAGAGATAGAGTTACTTTAGCTATTATAATATTACTAACTGCACCCCGCAGTTTCACCCGCGTGAATTACTCCTTATATCATCGGCTAGTTGCTAGTGAAAGTCCTGTCAAAGTCGGTCTAGCCGTTTTGAAGTCAATGCGGAACATACATACACACATCGCATTTATATATAAGACTAGTCGCCCGCCCCGGCTACGCACGTTTGTAAGCTCGGCCTTCGGCGTCGCTACAAAATATAATATAGCCTATGTCACCCGGGGCTAGTGTAGCTTCCCAACAGTGAAGGATTTTTTTAAATCGGTTCAGTAGTTTCGGAGCCTATTCAATGCAAACAAACAAACAATCAAATGTTTCCTCTTTATATATTGGTAAAGAAGGAGCATTAAAAACATTTTTACGAAACGACTGCCGTATTCTATATGTAAATACTAAAATCAAAGCGTGAGGCACAATTTCAATTCTTTTTCGCTATCTATTTCAAAGGCACCCAAGTCGACCGACTGATCCTGTTATTTTCGCGTCCACCGACAAAGCCCCAAAAATCAGTGTTCAGCGAAAATTTCAGTCGATCCCGTAAAGTGATATAGGCGCAGACACCGTCCGTGATGGATCGCAGTAAATGGCGTGGACCTGTTACGTAGACCTTTCAGGGTATATGCGCATTAGACTGCGCTATATGGTGCGTCGCATTTAGATTCGACTAAAAAGAATTGAGCGATGGTGGCCGAGTGGTAGCATATGCGCTTTACAATCTGACATCACCCAGGTCACCTCGGCCCTGCACCAAGGACTTATAAAGTACTTAGATAAATTATGACGCAAAAGTCGGAAGCCGCAGCGTAGGTAGGCCTTCCACTAGATGGACAGACGACATTGTGAGAGTCGCGGGCAACCAGATGATGCAGATGGCAGGTTCAGTGTGGAGATTAAAGGGGGAGGCCTATGTTCAGCAGTGGACGTCTTCTGAATGATGATAATAATGATAAATTATGTGGAGTTTCAATTCCATCGCTCAACAACGCTTCTGTCCCAACAGTGGGAACATGATAGGCTGATAAGGATGATGATGATAATAACAATGAGAATTTCAAATTAGTTAATCGGTATTTCCATAATAATTTATTTAAATTTATACATATAAACTCAGATATGTTTTATCGTGAATTTTGAAGTAGACTATGTTTGTAAATCTGTAATTATTTACAATACTTCTACATCAGGAATCTCTGTGCAGTGCTATCATTTTAAACTGATCTAAGAGTTTGTGGAAAATATTTTAGAATCGCGACACACCTTGTGCGGTCACACCCTTACCAACCCCAAAACTTTTCTAAGCTGAACATCTTTAAGATGACTTGAAAAATTATAATCAGGACTCCCTTAGGACTTTTTATTTAAAAGCCCAGTTGTTTAATCTAAAGTGTCGTTTATTATAAGTTGGTTAATTTGAATTTGTGAATTATTTTTATCTCTAAGAGCTTTTAAACTAAATCTTTATTAATTTATACCTTAAGAATCTTTAGATATTATTGTAGATTATTATAATAACTTTTTTTTTATTCTTGTAAATTAAGGAAAATCAGACAAATATTTATTTTTTATTTTTTTATTGTACCTTTCAAGATCGCCTCCGTGACATTGCGATCTACCATTTTCAGCAGTTTGTGTTTCTGAGCTTTGATCTCGGCAATTACCGGAAATGATAGCGTTCTTTTAAATCGGAGACAAATACCCACTTCAGGTCGCTGAACCAGCGAAGTAAGTAACTACTAAGTAGTAAATAGTTACTTACTCAACTCACTCCGGAGTGTAAATAAGTAGTTATTATTTATATTATAGTACTTTATTTCAAACAACTCTCGGGTCTAGCCCGGACATTTGGTGGGCATTGGTGGAGCCGAAGCCAACACCAAGAGGCCCTTTTGAATATAAAATACATGCAACTATGAAATATGTATAAGGTCGGGGAAAAAGTTTCTTCGTATTTTTTAAACAAATTCAAGACATATTTTTTTCAAGTTTAATTACATTTAATTATAATATATATGTGCCATTTTGTTCGATAACTTGTTGCCATCTTGTAGGTAGTGACATGATCCCGTTGCTGTAGAATTTTTGGGACTTCTTATCAAAAAAATGCAACAAGTAGTTTTGACAGTCCTCTCTTGATGTTAATCTAACACTACCCAAAGAATTCTGAAGAGATCGAAACAGGTGGAAATCTGAGGGTGCAAGGTCAGGGCTATATGGTGGATGCATTAACACTTCCCAACCAAGCTCTCTAAATTTTTGCTGAGTGGCCAAAGATGTGTGCGGTCTGGCGTTATCATGATGAAAGACCACACTCGTTCTGTTGATCAATTCCGGCCGTTTTTTCTCAATTTCTTGTTTGAGTCTCATCTGCTGTTGGCAGTAGAGATCCGAATCGATGGTTTTGCCCGGCGGTAAAAGCTCATAATGAACGATGCCCTGCCAATCCCACCATACACACAGCATCACCTTATTACGTGTTAATCCGGGTTTCGCTACAGTCTGTGGTGCTTCACTGCCCTTTGACCATGATCGTTTGCGCACATTCTTGTCGTAGGTGATCCATTTTTCATCACCAGTGATCAATCTTTTCAAAAACGGTTCGGTTTCGTTACGTTTCAATAGAGAGTCGCAAATGAGTACACGATTCATTTGGTTTCTTTCAGTGAGCTTGTGTGGCACCCAAATATCGAGTTTTTTTGTATACCCAGTTTTTTTCAAATGGGTCAAAACTGTTTTGTGGTCAATCCCCAGTTCTTCAGCTACGTCGTACTATTAATATGCCGATCTTGGTCCACTTTTTCAGAAATGGCATCTACTTTATCCGTAACAGGGCGACCAGAGCGAGCTGCATCTTTGACATCAAAATTCCCGGACTGAAAACGCTTGAACCAACATTGTGCTACTCTTGATGACACTGCATTAGGTCCATAAACGTCACAAATTTTTTTCGCGGCTTGTGTCGCAGTTTTCCCTTTTTTGTAATAAAATTTCACAATATATCGTATTTCTTCGTTAGATTCACTCATTTTATCAAACAAAAAAACAATTGAAAAATGGCGGGAAATTGCTTTTTACTTTTTGTATTCCTTTTTTAAAATGTCATATTTTTAATGGTATCAAAACCAGCCAGATGCAAACAGTACAACGGATGAGATTTTTACTACAACCTTATACATCCCTACCATATTATAAATGTGTAGATCAAATACCTTCACACATGACTTCTAACCAAGTAGAAGCAATACCAGATATCGGTTTAACTTGCAAAAAAAATCCCGTTTGCGTGATTCAGGTAAAGTGTCGTATTTACCTATAATAGACGCACTTTTCATATTTGTGAAACTACGATCCATTTACACTCATTATTTTAGGAATTATTGAATACCTTATTACGTTTTTAATAATATTATTCGTAAAGTTTAAGCAAATTTAATTTTTTTTCGCAAAACATCGTTTTAGTACGCAATCTATTTTCAAACTATGGAACTACGAATCTGACGGCTGTCAGTTTGTTTGTTTGTCCGCGCACATCTTTTAAACTACTAGAAGGATTTCAAAGCAGTTTCCATGAATATGCTTATAAAATACCTGATTGAAACATAGGCTATATTAAATTATGATAATAAATAGTAAAAAAATTTTTTTTTTATAATTATTTATAACGCCATCTAGCTTATTTTATAGTAATGTTGTCGTAATGACAGACTTCTACTCGCAGACATGGTAGGTAGGAAGACTGAAGCGGCTGTTGCCATATAATCTATATGTAAATAAAAATATAGATATTCGCCAAAGAACCAGAGTCACCGACATAGCTATTAAAATCTGCAAGTTGAAGTGGCAATGGGCAGGCCACATCGCTCGAAGAACTGTTAACCGATGGGGAAGTAGGTAAGGTTCTTGAGTGGAGACCGCGAACCGGAAGACGCAGCGTAGGTAGGCCTCCCACTAGATGGACCGACGACATTGTGAGAGTCGCGGGCATCCAGTGGATGCAGATGGAAGGATGTCGTTCAGTGTGGAGGTTAAAGGGGGAGTGTTCAGCAGTGGACGTCTTCTGGCTGATGATGATGATGAAATAAAAACGAATAGCCGAAATGTATGTACCCGCATAACTTTCGATAGACTGCACCAAATAGTTTTTTTTGTGTTTGTTATTTTCAGGACAGCCAACTCCTTTTGAAGAGGTTTTACAGTTTATTATGGCGTAATTTAAAGTACGTTTATTTTTGTATTGACTTCTGACGTGCTAATATACCAAGTCGACGGAGATTAAAATGAATACATTTTTTTGCCAGGATCAAACTTAACACCAATAACAGACACGCAAAGTAGGTGAACTCGCGGCATCTAATCTGTTACTGATCTATGATTAGCAGCTATTTTGGATGTTATGGTGGTGAACGAAAGCGGTTTAGTTGTTGGAAGGGTCGAGGCGCAGAAGGCGGGCAAAAATTATTTAGACATCATTGATTGGCAGTCTTTACGCGGAGTAATGTTAAATAACAGCGATTAATTATAGATACCGCTCCATGCTTCCTACTTACTATTTACTAATAATTCAATAATAACGTTTGTCATGCATGACATTTCGCTTGACTTATACCATTTTTTTTTCCTTATTGGCTCCATGGCTCCACACTGCCAACGTATTTAACCAGTGAAAGTAATATATTATTTGCTTGAATTATATTTGAAACTATGGACATGTCGGGATACCTGTATCGAGTCAGATTAAAACTAGACTAAAATCATACTATGACGATAGTATGACAATCCGCATTAAAATGGAGAGCAATAAATCTACAATCATGTAATATGTGTAGGTATTATCTATAAAATATTCAGTATAAATAATCCGATGGATTTGTGCCTATTTAAAGTTCCGTTCGTGTTCGTTAGTGTAACATTTATATTTGGATATGTCAGTCTAATCGTCCACCCACTAATTACTTTGCGCTACGCGTACGAAGTCGCGGGCATTAGCTAGTACAAAATACGAAAAGACTTTTTCCCCGACCTATTATAAAAAGGAATATGAAACTATTGTACAGTATAGGATTAAAAAAGACTGGGCTATTGAGGTGAACAACTTGTGGATGGAATAACAGATCTATAGAATGAGAAACGGCACCTGCCTTATCCTGTCTCATCTCAAAATATATTTAGGCAGGTGATGACTTGCCACCCACTGAATGGGCCCCCCATAAAGGCTGCCGTATCTTGGCACCGGAGGGGCAACATCTGCGTGGGTGGCTTAGGGTGTAGAGAGGTGTGCTGCACTTTCACTAAGAGCTACTCGCGGCGTTATGCCCTTTAACACTTCCACCCTGGAGCTTAGGTTCTTAGCTTTTGCGGTTTCCACCCCTGGACGGCCGGTTAAGGCAAGCCAGGGGTCAGGGGTCTCATTTAGCCCCATGGAATCGGGGTACGCGGTGTCGCCACTCACCGACGGCTCGCCATAAAGCCGCCCCTGCGTTTATAGTTATTATTACCTCTGGTTGCCGCATATAACTTACGTTATGGACAAAGTATTTTACGTATTTACAATTAAACGAATACATTCAAGATTTTTATTAATTTCTAGTTTTATTTTTATGTTTAAGTTGATTTTATACAAGCGTTAAAAAACTTATATTCGTTCCAAATTCGGTCGTGTGCACACCTTTGGGATGGATCAGCCAAATACCAGCTTGAAGAGATAGATTCCATTGAGAAACTTGCCAAGAAACGGCAACGAATCCCTAGTTCAGACTAAGATTCTAATAAACATAGGCGCAAAGTTGCTAGTCTATCGGTTTTTAGTCGAATACATTTTGAGGAGTGTCATCGGATCTGTATGATATACCTATATATCTATAGTTCCTATTTTTCTTTTTGGCAGCCAGGGCGGGCATGATAAGTGACACTGTTTTATGGTTAAACGCAAAACAAAAACAGCTGTTCCGTACATTTTGTTAAGTGTGACTGATATTGTTCTATGAAATAGCAGTTTTGTTTTTTTCGCGCTTTCAGGGTCGTTAAAAGCTCCATCGCATAGGAGGTCGGCCCACTTGTAAAAGTTGTTTATAGTAATGTGTACAGTACCATCCTTTCGGCTTAACATTTCTGCGTAATATAAGAGTATACATAAAAATTAGAGAATCTTATGCAGAGTGCAAATAATCACCTTTCGTTACTGTGGCGGTCATCAATTCTGTTTATGTTCCCGATTTGTCAGTGGGCTGAAAACTCTCAATAACGGATGTTTTTATTCAATTTACTCGGCTTACTCAAGTTTAAAGGGAATACGTTGCAAATCTTGATTGATAGCTTATACGAGAGCCCATCAATTTTCAGCCCAAACCCGCATTTGCACTTTAATGGGCACGTTACAAGTAGGGAAGGCTTTGTATTAAAAATCGATAGCTTGATGTGATTAAAGGTTTTTTAGTTCAGATTTCAATGTGTGGCGAATTTGAGCTGTAGGTAGTTTTTGTACTAGACACTAAAAATACTGGATTTTATGCTTTATCAGAACCGGCGTGTCAACAATTTATCCATTGCTTAAGGTCTTCAATGATTGTTCACGTCAAATTATACCTTTTTAATATCTTAAATATGGAAAGTTGTTTATATCATAAACAGACGGACAGGATGAACTTATATGAGTTCTTTCTAGTCCTACGGAAATCTAAAAACCTGAACCACCAACGAAACAAATTTCAGGTAAGTACAATTATTTTGGTGCCGGTACAATTTTTTTTGACTCCTGACAATTATTTTATATATCTTTCTAGTGAATTAAAAAATAAACAGGTCGTTTTGGAAATCGATGGGGAAGCCTATGTCCGTCCAGCAATGGACGTTATATGACTGAAATGATGATGATGAAAAAATTAAATTGTTATTTTTTCATTAGAAACTAAAAGCAGGGTTCTTCACACTTCCACGCTGTCTTTCAGTGTGGAGTAAGGGGCCTCTCACTTAGAAGAGAAACACACGCACACACGCACGCACACACACACACACGTACACGCACAGCTGTTCGTTGTCACAGAACGACAGCGTGAAAGTGTGCCAGGTATGATGGGTATGTTTAGCAGTGGGCGTTTTCTGGCTGCTATTCTCATCAGTGTAATCATCTGACTAAATAGTTGGACTAGTGATACTATTTTTATTTTAATAATAATCAATTTCAATCAATCAATCAATCATTTATTTATTTAAACTTATAGTAACAGTACATTTAATATAGTGAAGCCTCTGGATCTCGAACTAGTTTACACTGTATTTCGAGAACCAGCGTCTTCTCCCATCTATGGGTCTAGGATAATGTTACAAATATTATTACATAGGATATTAACGAGTATGATTATGATAATTATATAGGAATATATATTATTTATGAACAAATGACAAAAAAAAAAACTAAATATAGGTACATAAAAAAAAAAAACAGGTAGAATGAAATTGATATTAAGTTTACGTTAATTTTCTGTTTTTTGTTGTGCATAATAAATATAGAATGAAGTTATTGTTTTACAGCAAGTTGTTAAAGTTTTAGTTGATATTTAAGTTTAAGTTAATTTTCCATTCTTTAAGCTGTGCATGATAAATATAGAATGAAGTAATTGTTTTACAGTAGTACCTAAATATTACAAGTCAATTCTCACAGAATAAATAAGAAAACCTACAGAGTAATTAAAAAAACAAATACTTACTATACTACTTATGGTTAAAAAATTACATATGAGGGTACCTAGTCATTAAATTTCCAAACATTCTAATTAATTTTACACATTTATACTTAAGTAAACTCATAACACTAAAGCTGACCACTCAGCGCAAACTTACTAACCTGCTCAGTGTAATTGTAGCTGAAGCAAGGAAAGTAACAAAATGAATCTACCCAAAACCTAAGTGATTCAATCAGAGATTTCATGGGAAAAGGTAAAACGGATGCTAATCTTAATAAAATCAAACTGCCCCCAGTCTGGCTTTCACAGCACGAGAAAATATGCGAAACAAGTTCCCGCAAGCGCTCGCAACAAAAAGCAAACCGTAAACCGACTTGTATCATTATTTACATAAACGCCATAAAACTGAACAAAAGAAAATTTATACCGTAAAGTTTTTGGGCAATATCCGTTTTCTGTGACACGTTTTTTCGAGGGCCGTTGTTCATCGTTAATCTTTGAAACAAAAACGGCAAGTTTGGTTGAAGCGTTATGCAGGGCAGTTACTAGGATTTGCTAACCGTTGGTCTAATAAGCAAATCATCCGAATTATTCGTCTAGCACGCCATTCCCCTAGTACGCAATTTGGCCATTATTAATATTTCATTAGACATAAATTTTCTTCTAACAAGTTTTTTTGTTAGCAACTGTCACTAGGTAAAAAAGCGTCAAAAGAAATATTTCACTTCCACAGAATGACAACCGTGATTGTTGATCAATTTTTTTAGGTTTTAAACGTAAAATTGTAGCTTGTAGCCGATATGCTATAATGACAGTTTTTTTTTTTCATATTGTTATTTACATTAAAAAATACTTGTTTTTACAGCTGTCAAAGCAAAATGAACATGGACCAGATGATCGAGGCTCAAGCGAAGTGAACATTACTTAGACGCACAGACCTAAAATTATGTTTTGGCGAAAAAACACTTTAGACAGTCGCCATCTACTTTTGCTGGCATATTTCGCAAACGGTACAAGTACACCTGATCAGAAATATATATATTTTATTTCTTACTAATGCAAATAAAATTTGTAGCAATATTTTTTATGCACCTACATAATTATGCTGTATATACAATACTCTCCTATTGGTTTTCCTGTTGTCGGGCAAAAACGTTAAACCTTGTTAACTGTTTTCCAATACCCAGTAAGTTCAGCCAGAGCGCGTCTGTGTCGTGCTATAATTCACGCTGTACAAGTGCGACCGACACGCGGTACCTCTACCAATAAAAATTATACTCCTAAATAAGACTTTGTACTTCTGTACACTAATGGCTTAATCTAAAGTTTGCGGGACTTAGGTTTTAAGTATACTGGTTTTGTAATGCAAATAAAGCTTAGGCGTCGGAATATTTTAATGTTTTTGCCGTATTTCTTAACAGAGTTGTTGGTGAAAATCTTTCGTAAGTTTTAAAAGTTTCGTACCTTGTAAATGTTGGGGGTTCCCTATTCAATAAATGATACACGTCTTTACTCTAAGGAACCCTTTTATTGTCTATCTTACGTTACATCAAGTACTTATATCTATATTAAACACTACACGTACCTTGTTTAACAGTTTTAATTAAAAAAATACATTACGCGAAGTTTTTTGGTAAACTAAAATAATAGTGTAAGTCATAGATGGTTATTGATAGGTCGAATATAAGTCATAGATAGGTCATAGATAGCTTATGGATAGATCGTATACTGATCATTGATAATTAGCTAACAACCTCTCGCTGGCAGTGTCTCTATATACACTTAACAACTTTTTGTTCCAGAATCCAACGTTAAAAATATATGTTATTATAAGGAAGATTAAAAAAGACAAATCATTAAAATCCATTACAATAAAGTCGTTAGGTTAGGTTAGTTAGTTAGTCTATAGGGCTGTCTGTGAGACTTATTATCAATAACTCTATATAAATGATCTAGAAGTCCCATCCCATCATTATCCTCAGCAATACCCAATCCATAGACCAAATTAAATATACTCAGATATTATGTTATACGATTATCTTATCTCTGATACAGAATAAAATAATATTACCACATGTTTATCTGACTAGTTTTACCTTCGTCCCGGATATAGGAACCTCAACATATTATTCTATTTCCACACCCTTCCAAACTTTAATTTAATAAATCACTATCTTCAAACCGACTTCGGTCTAGCAACCCCTATTTATTTCAGCGGCATAAAGTCCTAGATCCAATTGGAAGGAACGGGACATTTCCTAACCACTTTTAGCCTTCACGAGACACCAATGTTTCTTTGAAATGCCACTAAAATACCGGACAGACGGCACTGCTGGTTGTTTGCTTTTGCCGAAACAAAATGTAAATGCGAATAAAATGAATATTCGTGAACACAGGAAGATAGTCATATTTGCTATCACAATTCATGAAGTTGTGGAAGAAGTCGTTTTGTATATCATTATGAAAATTTGGAAGAGCGAGGATTTTTAAAATTATAGGTATCTTGTTTGAAAATAAAATGTAGAATACTGAAACCATTATCAGCCCCACTGCGAAGTAATTTTAAGAAAACTTAACTCATGTTCAGCACCATGCAGTCTGTGAACATAAATCCCACACCAGAACATATTTTGTGTGGTGTATTTTGTGGAATTTTAATCATTTCACGTGCAGGTAGTACCACTCTGATCTATGGATAGCACCCGCACATCTATACCATCATCATTACTAGTCTATTTAAGGTTAGTACGCTGCTGGACCTAGGCTTCTCTCAAAGAATGCCACATGGCACGATCTTTTGCTTAAGTATCCATTTTCCACTAGCTGCCTTTTGCAGGTCATCGCTCCACTTGTCTGCAAGGTGCCCTACTCAGTGTTTGCAGAAACGTGGTCTGCACATCAACCCATCTACGAGTATACCTCATCGGTTGTCGGTTTTTCTACATATACGGCCAGGTCAATGTCATTTCAGGTTACTAATCCTTTGAGCTATGTCGGTTACTGTAGTTTTCTTCGGATAATTTCATGTTTTGAATATATCTTTCAAAGAAACCCCGAGCACAGCTTGCTCCATAGCTCGCTGAGCGAATTTAAGTCGATAGACTAGTTTTACTGTTAGTGTCCACGTTTTAGCTCCGTAGATTAATGCAGATAGGACGCTTTGATCAAAGAATTTCATCTTCAGACACCGTATACAAACCCTGTGCAAAAAGGGAATTGCTTATGAGGTATCTGAGACTTTACTCATCCACAATAAAAATCGTGTAAAATTATGAAAATCGTCATTAAAAACTTAGAAGTTAAAACTAGTATAATGTCTTCATGTTCTCTTTGTCATATCTTTGTCATGAGATAAGGTGGCACTCCTTTGTGGCAGAATTGGTGTGCCTGGTGTTAATGGGGACTTACCCATTGTTTGATAACAAAACTCGAGTGCATGGAGCTTGGCTGACACTTCGGACGTTCTAAGGGCTCTCGTAGTTTGCAATTTCGAACGACGGATTTCGTATCGTATCTAATTTCAGAATTCAATTTTGAGAGCTTTGGAACTTAGAGAGTCTTTAAGTATCTAGTAAAATTTGATTGAAAATATAGAACAAGAACATTTTAGGGTTGATACCCAGTAAATGGTAGTATAAAATTCGTAAATATGAAAGTAATCATCTTTGGTTTATAGTTTTTTATCCTTTTACGATTGAACGGCTAAACCAATTTTTATAAAAGAAACAATGGGCAATGGGCCTTTTTTAGTCTAGTTTACCCAACATTTCGTCATTGAGTTTAATATTAACGTCAAGGATTGAATAGCTATGATTTTAAAAGGTTTGATTCCGATTTGTATGTTTATGTTTTTTTATGGATTTTTTCCACAATTTTTAACGGACTCTATTTTTTTACTTTCAAACTATGCCAGTACTATCCATTCACGCATATTTTTTTTTGCAATGGATAATTAGTCCGCATTATTAAAATTTTTCTTTGACAAAGAAAATGCCTATGCTACGTAAGGATTTTTTATCACGGGAAAATTAAGTAAATCTAGAAAACCGCTGGTATGCGTAGCAAGTTGGATAAAAAAAACACTAAGGAACCTATAATTTCAATTAACAAGTTATCGTTAACTTTATTTATTATTACTCAGCTGGAAACAATTCGGGATCCATCAACTGAAATCAGAATTCGAGGGAATTATTATTGCATTTTGTTTTCCATTTGTACTTTTTACTGTTACGGCTCGGTCTGGTGGCTGGCCTCGGGGTCGGCGAGGTGACCGCCTTTTACAACGAACTGTAATAATTATCTTTTCCACCCAACGATGCAAAGTAAATATGAGCGGGTAATTTGTGTAACGTGTAAGTTCCTACGTGCAGCCTCGTCACTAACCAATTTTGATAGTGAGGTGTCGATAGATTGATAGTCACTAAGAAACAAATCATCATACATACAAAATGACGTTTACGTTTAGTCATCTCATATTTATTTTCCCGCAGTAAATTGGGAAAAATAAATATTAGATGACTGCACTCCACTCATAGAAAAAAAAAAAAAACTTTTACTTCACCCACACATGTATTGTGATATATCATTATATAGGTATTATAATACCTATTAAGCTGAGATTCTGTACATTCTTTATTTTTGGTTTAGATATTTTACCCATGTTTGTGATATGTAAGCTATTGGCTAAATATCGTTCATCATCATCATCAGCCAGAAGACGTCCACTGCTGAACATAGGCCTCCCCCTTTAACCTCCACACTGAACGACAACCTGCCATCTGCGTCCATTGGATGCCCGCGACTCTCACAATGTCGTCGGTCCATCTAGTGGGAGACCTACCTACGCTGCGTCTTCCGGTTCGCGGTCTCCACTCAAGAACCTTTCTTCCCCATCGGTTATCAGTTCTTCGAGCGATGTGGCCTGCCCATTGCCACTTCAACTTGCAGATTTTAATAGCTATGTCGGTGACCCTGGTTCTTTGGCGAATATCTACGTTCCAAATTTTATCGCGTAAAGAAACTCCAAGCATAGCTCTCTCCATTGCCCGTTGTGTGACTCTGAGTTTTTCCAAAAGCCCAATAGTGAAGGACCACGTCTCAGTACCATATGTCATCACTGGCAACACACACTGATCAAAAACTTTTGTCTTTAGGCACTGTGGTATCTTGGACGAGAAGATGTCATGCACGAAACGCTGCCCATCCGAGTTGGATTCTTCGGGCGACCTCTTTGTCTAAGTTGGACTTACCTAACTGAAAAATCTGTCCAAGATAGGTGTAATGGTCAACAACTTCGAGAGTGTCGTTCCCAATAACTACCGGCACGGGTACAACATGGACATTGGACATGACTTTTGTCTTGTCCATGTTCATTTTAAGACCCACCTGTTGGGAAAGGCTACTGAGGTCGCTGAGCATCGTGTTGAGGTTCTCCAGTGACTCTGCTATGATGACCATATCATCGGCAAAACGAAAGTGAGTGATGTATTCGCCATTGATGTTGATGCCGAATCCGTTCCAGTCCAAGAGCTTGAAAACGTCCTCCAATGCGTTAGTGAACAGTTTCGGAGAGATAACATCTCCCTGTCTCACGCCTTTCTGCAATTGGATTGGTTCCGTGCTCTCGTCCTGTAATCGGATCGACATGGTGGCGTTTCTATACAAACACTTCAGCACTCCGATATACCTATAGTCGATATGACAACGCTGGAGGGAACACTGCCCAGGTCTCAATTAAATCGAAGGCTTTTTCATAGTCCACAAGCGTTAGACATAATGGCCGATTATACTCCTCAGTCTTCTGTATAATCTAGCGGAGCATGTGTATGTGGTCTATATGATAGTGCTCCAGCCTTTACGGAAACCGGCTTGTTCGGGAGGCTGGAAGTCATCAAACCTGCTTTCGAGACGGTTCGTAATAACTCTGGAGAACAACTTGTATACATGGCTCAGGAGTGAGATGGGCCTACAACAAGGTGTTATCACCTTTTTTTAAAAAGAGTACCACCATCTCTTGTGCCATGCTTCAGGCGAAGTACCTTCGAGTATGACGGAATTTGATAACTTCTGGAGGACTAAAAGTACTGGTTTTCCACCCGCTCTCAGAAGTTCTGTCGTGATTCCGTCATCACCCGGCGCGTAAATATCGTTGATGGAGGCTTAACCTTTAAGAAAAACTTATTCGGAAATAAAAAAAACTCGTCGTCGTCTCGGGCTGATAAGCGTCTCGGCTTAAATGAAAAGTATTGAATGTTTTATGCGTTTGTTGTAAAATCTAGTATTTCGTCGTTACAGCTGCATAAGAAGTACTGGAAATTTCAGCGGGCTATAAATATAAGTTTCTTTGAATCAGTTTCGTTTACAAATGGCACTTGAGAGATATCGCATTATTATAACATAGTTCCGTCAAGTCCATGATCTGCAAGATATAAACGCTTCATTCACAAGACTGGCAGCAAATCAGTAATATCTAACTATCGTCCAATTTCCCTACTGCCATCTCTGTCAAAAATCTTGGAAAAAGTCGTAAATAAAAGACTGATAAATTTTTTGGAACGTAATAAAGTATTGTCCCCCAACCAGTACGGATTTCGAGCAAAAAAGTCCACTGAAGACGCAGTATTAGCTTTGGTCGATCATGTGACTGAAAATCTTGACAAGAGTCATAAGTGTACTGGAGTGTTTCTCGATATGGCCAAAGCATTCGATACGGTGTCTTGGCCAATCCTGCTTCGGAAGCTTGAGCTTAATGGTGTACGCGGAACAAGCCTAGATTGGTTTCGCTCATACTTGTGTGAACGAAAGCAAAGGGTTCGCTTGTCAAGTCTCTACAGCGACTATGCATCTGTTTCCTTCGGCGTCCCCCAGGGCAGTGTCCTTGGACCTACTCTCTTTCTGATCTATATCAATGACCTCTGCCAGCTTAAGCTCAACCAAGCCAAACTGTTTACTTTTGCTGATGACACAGCTTTGGTTTTTCATGGTAAGAGCTGGACAGAGGTTGCTGATATTGCTCAGCAGGGGATATCGAAGGTAGCTAAATGGCTGCAAAACAATCTGCTGACTCTAAATGCGACCAAAACCAAGTATATGACTTTTTCCATTACTCGACGGACTTATCCAAGTTCTTTTAATCTAAATCTCCATTCGTGTGGCTCATTTCCTACTCAGCCGTGTACTTGTCCTGAATTAGAGCGAGTTAATAACATTAAATACCTGGGTGTCGCTATAGATCATCGGCTAAATTGGGAGTGCCAAATTACCAGTCTATGTGTTCGTTTACGTAAAATGACCCATATATTCAAAAAACTGGGCTCAGTAGCGGATCCAGACACACTTAAAATTGTATATCAGAGTCTGTGCCAATCCATACTGAATTATTGCATAGTGTGTTGGGGATCTGCTAACAAAACCCTTTTCGAAAAAATGGAGCGCGCACAGCGGTTTATATTAAAAATTGCCTACAAAAAGCCAATGCTTTATCCTACAGTACAACTCTATGACGAAACGAAGTATCTCACAGTCAGACAGCTGTATATCCTGGCAGTGACATTGCGTTTTCATAGAACATCTCAAACTACGTTAGTCCCCACCACAAGATCTGCACGACGTAATATCTGGACGCTCCCCCTTAACAGGACTGCGCTTGCCCAACGTTCCTATCAATTTAAAGGCCCTTTCTTGTACCAGCAACTCAATAGCTCCCTTAGCTTACTGGAAACATCGCGTTACGTGTGCAAGCGCAAACTCGAATGTTGGCTGTCTTCGCTAGACTACGCAGAAACGGAGAAAGTACTCAATATTATTATATGACCATAGGGGTCTGCTCCCTCGCCTCCAGTGAACCGCGGCTGATGGTTGACGAATCGTAATGCCCATGGTTGTCGAATCGACTTGTGAGGGATCAGACCCCAATGTTAATGTTAATGTTAATAATTCCTAAAGATTCCCGACGTGATATCCGAGATGTGCGAAATCGCGACACCTGATAAGCACCAATATACAGAAACAGAAAGAAAAACACTTACACATAAACATTCACACCTACATACATAGCCAAAATACACACGCACATATTACGAAAATTTCACCTTTAACTTTTCACGAAAACAAGTCAGTCACACACAATAACACGTACACTACACATCTCATATCCACAGCGAACAAAAGTAGACTCGAAAAATGTATTTATAATTCTGTACTTATTATGTTTAACTTCCCCTTTAAGCTTGTCCAACCTAACTTTAAATTGTACCTACCCCCTCCCATAGATACTTGTATTTAAAGTCTAAGTTCACCTTATCCTAATTATGTATTATATTGTGGAAGGCACTGGATCCCACGACACAGGAGACCTCCTAGTGTGGGATACAGGGTTCTCGAACACCAATACAATAGTGTGCCTATAAATTATATATAAAGTATAGTTATAGCTAGTAGTAACCTCATAAATAAACACCAACACCATGTGAACCTATACTTGTACCTAATCACTATTGTATTAACTGTTTTACTGTTTTTTGCTCTAATAAAGATTTATTATTATTATTATTATTCTTAGATTACACCAATATAAGGTATTAATAATTAAGTATTAATATAGTTTAAGAAACAGGATTTATTGACTCGTTAAAACAAACCAAAGGAACCCAACAAACAGGGGCTTAGCCATTGAGTTCCACTTTTCACCACCGGGTTTTATCATCAAATTACTTCGATGGTACCAAATTATTGTATTGTTATCACAAAATTACCCATACTTGCAAAGTTTCAACAGAAGTAGGCCAAAATCTAATTCTAATATTTGTTTACATTGTTAGTCTACTGACTAGTTAGCTAATTAGCTGGTCAGCCCGTTAGCCAGTTAGCTAGTACTAGGTGCAAATAAGCTCAAGCAGACAGTGAAGAAAAACATCACGAGAAACTTTAGCATGGTGGTAAAACACTTTCTAGTGCTCGACTAACTAGCTACTCTCAAGACGAAAATCTGTCGCGAGGCACCTAGCGGTATGTTCCGTCAGGATTACTTGGGAACCAGTTCCTATTCCAGGCTATAAATGTTTACCATCTTCAACCACACTGTCACATAACATCTGGAGAGTTTTGGCCAAATTCCTAACCATAAAAATAATCGGTAAAACAGTGCAATGTTACAGCAGGGTGTCAATAAAACAATACCTAAAGCAATAACAACGCAGCCACGACGTCCGGACGCGCCATTAACTATGGCATTATCTCGCTGCTACTCTTTTCAAATATTTGGACATTTTATTTGCAATGCCACGGGCACATTGTATTTTGAGAGGGGTATAATGCGGAGTTAATAACAGTTACACATTCATATTTTAGTGTAGGTAGCAATTATACACGTGAATTTTCACTTTTAATATCACAGAAAAGAGAAGTAAATAGAACGGAAATGAGAAGGAAAATCTGTCGCCAGGTATTGTGACAGATACTTGATTGAACATTCTTATTTATGTCAACGCGTCAAACTCCACATGACAGTTGCTAACACAGTTGCTATGGGTGCAAGTGGCTACAACAAATTTCTAACAAAAATGCCTTGACAGCCGTTCTAATTTAAACAAAAACAGATTTTTTTTCTGTGTTTAATATAAACACTAGCCGACACACATGCCTGATGAATTTGGATACATCCAAAGTATTTTCTTTTTATTTGATGAAAGGGCAAGTGCCTTTATTAACTAAACAAAGTAAAAGCTAACACTAACACAACAAAAACAGTTAGAATGCCCATATACCGTTGAAGGTCTAAAGACAATCCAATGGCTCAAGACCACTATCAGTTGGCAGCGTACCCAGCATGCAGCCGGCTGCTTACCTTGCTGAATGTCAATGCTTAAGCGTTGAGTCAAAACATAAATGAAAACAAAACAAAAGAGAAGCGTCGAAACATAAATTAAGTGCACGTTGAATTATTTCATTTAAAAAAGTTACACAATAACACCAGTTAAAAAAACTGAAAAAGATTTGTTAAATGTTAGCATTTTGATTTTCTCTACGTGTAAATACATTATTATTGACGTCGGAAATCAGTAAGCACGTTTGTAGGGTAGAGCAAATTCAATTATGGCGTATAACGAGGCCTGTCCTAAACACGAATTTACCAGCAGGTTTTTAAATTGAGGAAACGTTGTATAGCTAAGCATGTGTTTATCAGTGAAGCCGATCTTGATGCGATGTGGCGTTAGATTAAGGCACGAAGGTTTCAGAATTTCATTCAGAACCGTGACAGAAAAAAGCTATTTTACGAGATGATATAATTTGCAAGTTAGTGGCTATGGACAAGGCATATCGCTCGAAGAACCGATGGCAGGATGTCGTTCAGTGTGGAAGTCTAAGGGGGAGGCCTATGTTCAACAGTGGACGTCTTCTAGCTGATGATGATGATATTGAATGGAAACAATATTTTGCAGAGAGTATCAGCTCTTCCAAAGCACGTCAATCAGCCCGGACTTTGTTTTTACTTCCAATCACTGCCAACTGGCATACGCATTACCTTTCCATCGAGTCTTAGAGTGTCCTACGCTATATTTGCTGATTTGTGGTCTTAACTCCAGAACACGTCTATCCCAATCATTTATCAGTTCTGCAACAGATATAACTGGCCCACTGCAACTTCTGCTTGCTGATAGCCTGGACTATGTCGGAGATTTTAAAATTTATGTAAGTATGAAACTAGAACTTTCTAGTCTAGGCCCGTTGTTTTAAGTAGGTAGGTAATAGCAACAGTAAGAATTCTTAGATGGTTACTGGATAAATAAAGTATAACAGCTATGGTTTGGCCCACTTGCGACACATTACTTAGTCTTGGGACCTTACGCCTACCTGTTATAAATGATTCAGTTTAGGTGATTCCGAAAAGCTGCGCGACCACAAACCGTATCTCGGTGTGTAAAGGTTCGCGTGATTTTGCAAACTGCGCGTATTCAAGCCCGCGGTTCGAGTTAGGCGTAAGGCCCCTGGGCTGGTGACTTAGTCGCATGCTAACTTCATAAATCTCGGAATTCTTCTTGCACTGACACAAAAACAAGGTTTATTTGTTTTTTTTGTTATAATAATAAATTAGTTAGTCCAGATTAACAAATCCAGACTAACTTGATACTTTGTTTTCGTGCAACTGGGTCATAGCAACTTTGTAGGTATTCTTTTTAATTCATTTTGACTTTTAACTTTATAGAATGTTAAAGATTTAAAAAAAATGGTAAAAACTTTGAAAATAAATAATCATAGATCAAATTGTCTGTTCTATCCAGTTTCAAGCTGAATAGTTTTCACCTGCAATTAAAGTTTGCGGCAGGGATGATATCAGCCCAATGGATAGTGCTTAATTACAGGATAGGAGTATCCCGGGGGAAGCTATCTGATCGTCAGCGACCGAGCAAGATTTAATGCTGTTGCCCTCACTTGATCCGGCGGCGTGTTGAGCTCGCTGGTGGATATACTAAACTGTCTTTTATAACGGTGAGTTTCGAAATTGCACTAACATTATAAATATGTGAAAGCTTGTTTCAGTAACCATTCAACTCCTTTATGGCAGATTTAATTAGAGAGGACTAGTAGCACCAATATGAACATCTGCTAGCTTCGATGTTTAAAGTATTTGTTTTATTACTTAAGTAATTATTTTGTTATGTTACGTTGTGTGTACATTCTTTCGAGTTTTTGCATTTAAAATTTTAATGTACAATAAAAAATACAGTCACTCATAACTTTTCAAAACTTTTTCTATGTGCAACCCTATAATAAAAACTTTTTAAAAACAAGCTTTTAGGCTTTCTCCATATTGAATTTAGTGTGAAATCCATAAATCCATGACATATTGTGCTCCATCGTAGACAGCATAATCGCTATTTACATTAGACGAGCTGACAGCCAAACGCAAGACTATTACAAAAAAAAATATTTATCGCGTATACATAATTTTATTTTTCGCGTTTTTCTGAGCAAACCCTTTCATTTGATAAACACAATTATCATGGGGGTGTATATCAAATAACTGCATGGTCCGCCATCTTTGAGAGTCGGCCATATTGGATTTAGAATGACGTCACTAGATCACTCAAGGTTTAGATCAATCGGCTGAGAATTACTGTATTTTTTTTTGCATACTAAAATAGCTAGTTAAATAAAAGCTTGTAAAAAGAAAAGTTGATTAATGATTAAGATTTAACTTTTTTTCTGTAAAGGTTGAATTATTTCAAAATTCTTCCCTGAAACCGAATTATGACCCAGACTAATTACCCCTATAAGATAAACTTTGTAGGGAAACAAAAAACAATATACTTATTTGAAAAAAATATTTTAACGAAAAATTATATATCACACAAAACAGACATCATTCTTTTGGATGAATCTGTGTTTAAAATGGCGGAGGAGATGAATCCCACAATGCTTGTTGTAAACAATATCCTGGTGGTGGAGGACATTCACATAGAGAAGTCATTCCGGCAATTGGTTCGGCGGCGTACCTTCCATTCCTGCGTATACGAAAAATTAATTTAGAGCATAATTTAGCACCTAATTTTTACCTAACTCTGATGAGCCTAGAGTTGAGAAACATGCATTTTTTAACTGACTTCCAAAAAGGAGGAGGTTATCAATTCGCCTGTATTTTTTTTATGTTTGTTACCTCAGAGCTTTAGACTGGGTGAACTGATTTTGATGATTCTTTTTTTATTTGAAAGCTGGTGCTTCCCATTTGGTTCCATTTCAATTTAATCCAGTTCAAATGAAGTTTTTTTTATATTGATAAATTATTGAGTTGCTGTTGTTTGAGTCGACGGTATATATAATCTGGGCCTTTTCAAGGTCAGAGAAAATCG
The DNA here is from genome assembly GCA_949125355.1 of Agriopis leucophaearia. Lineage (NCBI taxonomy): Eukaryota > Metazoa > Arthropoda > Insecta > Lepidoptera > Geometridae > Agriopis > Agriopis leucophaearia. The sequence goes on from OX421262.1 coordinate 12,122,657, forward strand.
GATCTTCTAAGTCTACGTGCTTCATCTTCGATTACAGCGTCACTTACCACGAGTTGTTGGACCACACCGGACTTATTTGCGATAATAAAATGTCCATAAAGATTTGAAAATGTAATTATAATAAAAAAAAAACTTACTTATAACTTTTGGCGGCTCAAAGTTGTATGAAAATTAGGTACAGTTGGTATTAAGTGGATTTATTTACGAGGACTACGTTCATAGCTGTTGAGAATGGCATGCGAGTCGGGTATCCCCCGGGTCGGGTAAAGCAAGTAGAGGAGCAAGAAATGTAGTGTCCGCTTTCCACGCTACTATTGCTCTGCTTGTCTCTAACGTAGTATGTGTAGATTTATTTAGCATCACACATACACACGTTTACGTTGTATTTTTTTACACAGCCCAAAAATAAGCCATCTTATAATAAACGAACATCCTATCTTATATAAGGTCAGGTACTTACTGCGGTCCAGGAGGCGGGATACAGCCACTGCGAATTTGCTGGATAATATTAAACACGTCACACTCAGTGAGGTCTTCCTAGAAAATAAACTTCATTATTGTTCATATAGTAAATCGTACATTAGCTATTTTCAACAAAAAGTCTGGTAACATTACATTACTTCGATTCCATTCTCCCCACCAGCTTTGTTCCCCTAGTGGGGAGAAAGTGAAAAATAAAAAACTTATATCTCCCCACTATGAAATCAAAAAATATACCTATCTTAGTAGTGGGGACAAGTAGTAGTGGAAATAGCCAAATTAGCTATAGTTTAATGTCCCACTCATGTTGTTCACACACAACGACGATTTTATTTCGTGATTTCAGGGTTGGGCCACTTTTATTTTTGTTTATTTAAAAATTAACAGTGCGACAAACAGGCTTGCACTCCGCCTGATGGTAAGTCGTAACCACTGACTATAGACACGTGCCATACTACGATAATTATAAAAGTGGTTGCATAATGATGAAAACAATGACCTCTTTTCGGTTTGGTACCAACGTTCTATGTAACCCAGTTACGCAGAAAGGGTCCGGTGTACTGAGCCGAAAGGGGTCCGTCATACTCATGATTATGAACAACTTTTACTATGGGGCTAACCCTCAAATCGCAAAAAATATATAAGCCATTCCATTACAGAAAACGTTAGAATACCTATCATTATGACAGGTATCAGGGTCTTTTTAATGCTCTTTTATTAGCTTGGTATGTATGAATGTGTGTGTTTGCGAGTGTGTGTGTGTGTGTGTGTGTGTGCGTGTGTGTATATGTATGTTTGTATGGTATGTATGTTTAAGGCGTGTTTTTTGTTATTTAAACTGTGAGAATTATTCCACCAGAGATGTGCGAGTACGATGAGCGATGCGTGAGGAACAATTTGACCAATAGGATCGCTTCATTCCGTCACGCCTCGCCTTCTATTGGCTGATTTTTTTATCCTACAATGATAAACTACCTTCTAAATCCTTTCCAGATAACTCTTTATTTAACTCACGTAATAATCATCATCGACCACCATCACCGGAGCGTTAACGCATGCGCCAGCGCATTCCACTATGTCAACTCCAAACATGCCATCCGGAGACACGCTTCCTACGCTGCAGGAGCAAACCTCTTCAGCTGCCCTCAGTATGCACTCTGCACCACGGATCATGCACGGTGTTGTAGAACAAATCTTGACGTTGTACTTACCACGAAAGCGTCTGCCAGAAGGGAAGTGTGTTTATGAGTGTTTATTACCCGGAAAGGCAATTCAAAGGGAAAAGCACGGGCCGTGGACTAATTGTCTTTCAACCGTTTTCATCCCTCGAGAAAGAGACAAATTATGCATATTCTGGCTTTAACACGTCTATGAGTGAATACAAACGGTGGAAAGACAATTTTTTCACGGCTCGTGCGATGCCTGCTGCGGCGTTTGTTTGTTAAAGAACCCAAGTTTTAACGCGGCAACCACCGAACTATTATAAATTTATATCAACAAATAAAATAAGAAACGAGTCAGAAAAACCCCATCGGGAAATTTCTGAAGGGATTTTTAAATTCTAATCTATTCTCATCACAACGTTTATTTTTACGCTTGTTGGGTGGTAGTCTTAAGAAAGCCATTACACTTTGTATGGTTTCCTGGCAAGAATAAACAGCAAGAAACCCGGGCATGTCTTATTTCTTCAGTAATCATAATCTTTATGGATAAAAGATCATTTTCATGGCATTGGCAGAATTCAAAAACAAGGCAATTTTTTTAATTTCCGGTTAGGCTTCCGCCTCCACTCCATTTTCGCATTATCTTTTAAAAGTTGTAGATAAATAAGAGAGTAGGTAAATACTGGTAAAATAATTTACATTTTACGTTTGGCGTACTTTGATTGAAAAATCACAATAAGCTAGCGTGTTGGATTACTTTGAAGATTTTGTCAAAGACTTAACGACTGCCCCGGTGGCTCAGTTGGTAGTGAACCTACTTTCTGCGCTTGGGGGCGTGGGTTCGATTCCCATCTAGGACAAACATTTGTGTGATGAACATTTGTGTTTGTTCTATGTCTGGGTGTTAATATTTATTTAAGTATGTATTTAAAAATATATATGTATGTATATCAGACTCTGGCAGCCATATTACAAGCTTTGCTTAGTTTGGGGTCAGATGACCATGTGTGCAATAATGTACCAAATATTTATTATATTATTATTATTTATTTAATTACATTCTCGGGTCTAGCCCGGACATTTGGTAGGCATTGGTGGAGCCGAAGCCAACACCAAGAGGCCCTGTTGAATATAAAAAATACAATTATGGAATATGTATAAAAAGGAATATGAAACTATTGTACAGTATAGGATTAAAAAAGTCTGGGCTATTGAGGTGAACAACTTGTGGATGGAATAACAGATCTATAGAATGAGAAACGGCACCTGCCTTATCCTGTCTCATCTCAAAATATATTTAGGCAGGTGATGACTAGCCACCCACTGAATGGGCCCCCCATAAAGGCTGCCGTATCTTGGCACCACATCTTATTATTATTATTATTACTTATCCATGATTAGGGAAAGTATTTTGACTATACTTAAAATCTGAAATTCTTAGCGAAGGTGTAAACAAGGTTAATAGAAAAACCAATAACCAGGTTATAATAGCAGATCTAAGTTATTGTAAAAACAACAAATGCAAAGTTAAAACCTTAAGTTTTAGGTGGGTATATCATTTCATATTTTAGCAATATTGTACAAGGTATTTTGAGTTACATATATTTTTTTACTTTATTAACGTAAAAACGTAAGGTTTGAACTGGTGATCATGCACTTTTTCATCAGACACATTTTATATATTAAACGAATATAGGAGGTCGTGACTGTTTATTGTAAGAAGAAGCGTTTATATCATAAAACTGAATATATAATTTAACGAATGTATTACTATCATTTTTCCTAAAAAATATTACACCATGATAAATAACATCCAAATTTTCACTTCAGCATTGATTTCCGTTTGTTTATTTACATCTTGCTAAGAATTTATGATTTTAAGTAAAACTACATCGGACACATACATTTTAAAAAAATGCAGAGGTCTTCGAAGCTAAAATTATAAATAGTTTATGTATGTAATAGTTTAGTTTATGGATGGTGGTCTAATTATTCTGTCCAATGAGCACAAACCTCCAACAGGGTTAGTAGATCAGTGTGAAGATTTAGTTGATCGAGGTTCTGAGATCAAGACATTTAGCAATGTCGTCACGCTACGTAATAGCTTTACCTAGTGTGTGTGCAACAATCTATAGTCGTTCTGAGATCTCATCGAGACCTCGGCATTCTGATATATTAATAATATACATTTTGAGAATACGGCTTACACTCACGTTATGTTTATCGGTCGAGACAATACGCTCGACCGGTATTGACATTATGATACGGACAGTATAGAGTTCAATCACAATGATCTTTCGTTATTTAATTTATAACAATCATAAGAAGAAAAAAAACCCAACACGATCACCAGTCACTTTGTCATCCTAATAAAATGGCCACCACACCGCATTTTTTCAATACTCATTTGTTTATTTGAAATTAATTAGTTTCCCAGCATTCATTGATTTTGAAAAAAAAAGGTTAAAAATCTCTGGGACTACAAATATGGGCCTCCAATAAGTGGTTCAACTTGAATAACTGTTGGGCCAGACTGCCCCTACCGAAGGCCTTTGATCCTACTCGTTGGACAGAAGAGTTGGACCACCACCCCAAAAGTAAAAAATCATATTATGTAGACATTAATGAATTGTTTATCAGAGATGCTATGGAGGAGCAGGCAAGTTTAGCTTAGAACATCTCTACATGCTTATTTTACGTACCTTTTAACCATTGTATAGAAAGTGGCGTATTCATAGACCCTAATACGTGGCACGGAGAGCAGCTCAGCTACTTTATGCATAGCTGATATTGGGACCCATCCGATCTGCCTTTGGACAATGTCCAATGCTGCACCAGTTACTGAACGCTGCGCACCAGTTGGGTAGTTTTGGATTAATGCTGCCAAACGCTAAAAAATATTATAGTTATTTTTTTAGGCGTAATAAAAATAACTATTTGCAATTGTACAAATAATGTTCTAATCTAATTAATCAAAAGTTTTACGTGTCAGTTGTTTCTCATAAGTTTCGATAAAACTGGTGAGCTAGTGATTTACCAACACGCGTCATGTATCTAGTACAAAATTCTCGAAAAAAATAATAACCGACTTTACTTTTATATTACACATTGTATAGAAATACTGACAAATTAATTTAATTCATATGTATTGTCATCGCTACAAAATGCTTCATTCAGGTTTCAGCATGAAAAGATTAACACCTTCCTACCTACTTTAGTACCTACTTTACGAGCAAAAATTACCTAAAAGTTAGATCGGCTTTAATCTACCTTTGATTCAGATATTTTGAACATTGATTCATATAAGATAATTTTATGAATCAAAGTTTTTTCTCCTAACTCTACTAATATTTCTTTATTACTTACTAGTTTTTATCTGCGGCTTTACCCGCGTTGTTGTCATAACATAGACTTTTAAAGAGATTCGTATAATGTAGCTTTCTACTTTTGGAAAAAAATCGTAGGTCCAAAGATTAACCCCTGCATAGGACGGTACTTACATACAAATTCACAAAACTGCAAAGTCACAAATTTTGTCTCTTTGTAATAGTAGTAAAAATATAGGCAATATTAACTCAGAGATAATACATTAATAATTCTAATAATTGTATACCTCATGGCAAAATCATTAGAGCTTTACGTTAATTAAATAATACTCCTATTTATGGTTCCTGTTTACCCGGTGAACCTAATTAATCATAATTATTCGAAATTGCGAAACGTGTAAACATTTCAAATGAATTACAAAGGTTGAACTTCATAAATAGAGTTTCTACAATCGCAATTAAATTTCTCATTATTTCCAGAAAAGGTAAATTAACGCCCGTGTCATGTTAATTTCCTTGTCTAATTTCGCTTTCAGCGATTCCGAGGAGGGTATTAATTATAATTTTTTACTTAACCAATAAGCGAAAGTTTTATTTTATTTTACTTCCATTTTTATTAATATTAATTGGAGTGCGTGATGCTTCTAAAAGATACATGTATCGACTTACATCCAGAATAAGACAGTTTCATAAAACTTTACGTCCTAGAACGAAGGATATAATTATGGACTTCACGTTTCTACATCCCTAAAGGACAGCTATAGACATACCTGACGACAAATTTACAGGTTATTCAATATGGTCATCTGAACGATAAACCGACAGTATATATTGACTTTTGCATCTGCATTTAGATGATTAATACTACAATGATAGTTTAATTTCAGAATTTCGTTCACTCTGGCAATTATAGCCAAATGCTTTAGTGTCTTATGTCATAAACACTTAAAAGACGACCTTTAAAATATTAAGGAATGAATAACCAACCTAAACGACTAAGAACTAAAGGACCGTTCCAATTGCTCTAGCTAAGGTTTATGTTTAATTTAATGTTTTTATTTTCCATTGTATATTGTGTTTTTTACCACAAATAAATGATGTCTATGTCTAATTGTAAGTGTCCACGTTTCAGCACCGTAAGTCATGACAAGTAGAACGCACTGGTTAAAAACTATCGTTTTTAGACTTTGTGGGATAGGTGACAGGAAGGCAATATACTTAGTATATCCCGAATGCTGGCCAGCCAAATTGTATTCTTCGCTTGGCCTCATTTTCAAAATAGTTTTTGCTTAGAGCGTCTGCCCTGCCTAAAGTGCCTACTTACCGTTAAATTAGCCTCGGTGAACTCAAAAGGCGTTTTAGCATTATTATCCGGACTATCTCTGTGTGCACATAGATCATGGTTCAAATGACTCGTTGTAGTGATTTGTCTGCTCAGGGGTGAAACCTGGAATAAAATAGTTTTAAAATTTTAGCATGTCAAAGTATGTAGTGTTGTATGGTACGTGTAGTGGGCTGCAAGTTTATTCTCAGAATTGATATTTTTATGTAATTCTTTCTCTCTAGAGAATGGTGACCGACCTATGGAGGGAAACTCAATGTTTTTTTGTCGTTGTGGCTAGGCTGGGTAATTATTTTAAATGCTTTCGCTGTTTGCGAAAATCTATGTTTATTATATACATTAACATGTAAGTAAGGCTATTTACACACCTTATTGCTTAGATTTTCCATTATGTTTCTTTTAACTATTTCAAACAGTTAAAAAGTCAATAAGTAAAAAAAAACTTATTAACTTTATTATTGTAACATCACAAATATTATGTGAAAATGCATAACCCGTTTATAAGCTAATCTGGTCTATAAATAGGTAATTTTGTCTCGTTTACCGCCAGCGATTAGTTGACAGATATTTTTAACCATAGATTAGATTTATCAATCGTGCATAAGAAAATTAAAATATAGTGACCTGAAAACATTTTAAGCATTAAAACAGCGAAGAAGGGAGAACGTTATTTCATTTTACAATGCACACACTACAACATAACATGCAAACTCATGTGGTCAAAATTAACTCTCGACAACCAAATTAACGAGGAGTTCATTAAATACTCTTTTCGCTTCACTAAAGAGACTTAAATATCGAATATTACGCAGTGAAGCTAATTTTTTCAGTCATTTAAATTTCAATTGAATCTGTACTGAACTGAAAATGTAATTCTTATACTGAAAGTTACATAATAATGTGAACATAACTGATAATCGCAAAATTAATATTGCCAGCATACTGGCAATTTTTATTTGTCTAAGGGGCTTTTAGTTTAGTTTAGGGTATATTTATTTTTAAGTAATTTCATATGTTCGTTTTTATTTATATTAAACTTGACATTAATGATCAAATTCATAGTCAATGCTTGGATAAATCCAAATTGAAGTATACATTGTGGGTAATTTAATCTCACCAGATGATTATAAGCTTTGTGTTGAGCTTGAAACTTATTATTGTATTATTTTTTTGTACCTCTAAGTCTTATTTACACTAGAGATGTCCATTGTCTAAAATGTAATGTGTGAAATAATCAAGAAATAATATATTTTTAAGCTAAGTAAGATACTTTTAAATGAGACGTTCCAATTCTGAGACGTTAATTGATTTTAATGAAATATTCGTAATCCTACATTCAATCACAAGCCCGACAAAGTGTAACAAAGAAAAAGATTTCAGCTTTAAAGTCAACGCCAGTCGAAAACTCTTCACTTAATCAAATTGATTTTCTCAAAGCAAAAGGAAAGGCATTAGTTAATCAGTCTCTGATAAAATTCGCAAGTCTCGACTTTCAGCGCCCATCAAAGTTAGAAGGACTTTTACAAAGAATAAGGCTGGATAGGGAAGTGATTCTGCCGAATGCGTGACCCATTCGTGATTACAATGAGGTTGGAAGACGTATCACACTTGCGCCTATCTGTTGCCTTTACAAAGCCCATAGACCTATAAAAAAAAAACATCCTAAATCTATGACAAAGCCATATTTTTAGTACAACTACTATTATAGTTTTGACTTGTTTGTATAGATACAAGTTCCACTAATTTATCAAGAGTCATGGTCAAGGTGAAAAGCATTGTTTGAACCTCAAGTACGAGTATATCGTGTTATGTATGATAGCGTCATAGCGACTCTAGACATCGCTGAAGCTTAACGCTGGCTGGAAAGCCGTGGCTTACAAGCGACCATGGAAAACCTTGTTTCGGTGTAAGCTAGGTTCAAATTAGAACCCTAAGTATATACTGTTTTGTACGAAAGCGTCATAGTGAGTCTTTTGCACCGCTAAAGCCCAACTCTGACTGTAAAGTTAAGGCGTACAAGCGAATATGGTAAACTTAACTTATTTCGATGTACCAATGCTAGATTCAACAAATATACATTAAAATAAAAATAAAAACGCTGATAATCATGAAATGGATGAACAGATTTTCTTGAATCATACAACAAAACGTAAATCAAAATCAGACGCCACAGACACACAGATACACAGGTTAAACTTATAACATACCCCTGTTTACGTAAAGGGTCAGTCAGGTAAATTATCAGTCGAGGCATGGAGGAGGCGTGACACGACTTTCATGTACGGCGGTTTAATTTTGAAGCTACGGTAAACTAGGAAGGATTGATTTTTTCACGTACTTGTAAGTTGCAATGCCGCCTTGACTCCAGAGTCGGCGTTGGGCTTTATGTGACGCTCGACGTGCTTATGATTGGTGTTTTGGTAGGAAACGATGAATTTAATGATCTTTGATTAGACACGTACGTAATCAAAGGTATTTTGGTAAATATTCACACCTCAGACCATTGTCAGAATAACACCGCGAGTCCACCTACTTGCTGTCTGTCTGTGGTCTGTCTTAAGTTGGATCAATGCTTCAACTACCATGCTGCATAATTCAGTTTGATCTCTCGCACGTTTGACTTAAATACAAAAAATTACAAGTCACGCAATAGTAAACTGTAAAAACACTTATAAAGCAGTAGGTCGTGCAATTGGAGTTAACGTGCACCACTAAATTGCTCTCGTGACGTCATTGTTGGTACAAAAAAAAATACTGTCACCGGACGCCCGGCAGGTGTGAAACATGACAGCATATTATGAGAGCGCCATGCCGTTGGTCGTCTCGGCATACCAGTAGGTTTTACTGTAAATTGCGCCAATCTGGTGCCAATAGATGTTTCATATCAAAAATGGGGCACATTCCGTTTTCATTTAACTTATCCTGCTTCCAGTGTTTATTTTGTTAAAAGATGTCACAAACACACTTGTCTTTTTGTCACTTGGTGGTATGTGACAAAAAGACAAGTGTGTTTGTGATTGCATTAATAGATAGTTCCTTTTTATTTTATATTCCTTATTCGACATTACAGCGCCGTCACTACGCCTGTTCTCCAAGTCTCCCCAAACAGGAAGGGCCTTATACTTAAAAACATTACTCAAGTGACATACGCTTAAATATGCTCTCGTTTTCGCGTGTGACGATTGCCGTCAGCGAGAAGTTGAGAGAGCATTTTAAAGCATAGATCAACTTGTCTAACGTTTTTAAGTAAGGCCCTAAGGTTCTACGGGATATGAGGAAAAACTGTCATTATAATACGTCTAAAATCATGCTAAAATCAGCTAAGCCTTACGTAAAGTAAACGCTACTGCGAAAGAGTAGGCTAGTCCAATACAATGTGTGGATTCCCACAACTTTTAATGGATAAGAGTTTTTTTCTGGAACACGCGTGTTTTAAGTAATTGACTTACGTTCGCCAAAAACTTCTTCAATTTCAGCATTTCTTTACAAGAAATTACTGCAAAAAGTGAAAACGTATCTAAATCCGATTATTTATATATTTGATAGAAATCTGGACAGCTAGACAGTGACATTTAAAAACAGTCTGTCGCGACTTAGAAGAAAAAAACGAGTATGAAACGAGGCGAAAATGTATTGCATATCTGTGGCCAATGTGTGGTAAAGAATGCTCTTTCACTCACTTCCTCAACGGTTCTCGTTCTTTCCTTGATTGTCAATCAGTCCCGAATTCTCCCGTGTTTTGTATTTTTTCCTGAGTGAATTATTTAGGATTTTGTTTACTTCTCTACAACTTTACTAAAAGAGATACTTATTGAAAAGGGGTTTATATTACTAGTGTATGTTTTGGTGTGTGTAATGCCTCCGAAAAAGTATCTGAGCCAAACAAAGTGCGAAATATGCGGCCTCAAAACAGCACGAAAAAACGGCACAAAACGTGATTTTATGGCGAGATATCCTCTGGATGAAGATCGGTATGTTATCATTAGTTAAATTATGAGTCCCATATACTTCTTTTGAGCCAAAATATCTAAAAATCATCATTATCTATTTTGATTCTGAAAATAGTGTGGTGCAACGTAACGATATATTTATAAAATATCGATAACGATACTCTTATTTTTTAGCGTTAAGAAATTGGTGAAAATGTCGGTTCACGAAGATTTAGCGCATATACCGATCGAAAGTCTTCACCAAAATAAATTTGTATGTGGAAAGCATTTTGAAGATAAGGACTACAAAAGAAAAAAACAGTTGAAGAAATCTGCAGTTCCATCAATAAGACCATTGTTGTGCTAAGCCATTGTCAGATGACAAATTAAAAATTAATTAATCATTTAGTTAATTAATTAATTAAATTAATCATCTAGTTTTGAAGTCCAAACTTTTGAAATTGTGCGGGACTTTTTTCGTGAAAAAGAACACATTTTCACGTAACTTTAAAAAATCATAATAACAATATCTATTTCAGGTCGTTTCATCCTACAATTAATTACCGCCGTGACGACCAGAACTGATTGACCGTATTATAAATCGATGGTGGCCGAGCGGTAGCATGTGCGCTACACAACTCAGTCTGTCGGCGTTGCGTCCGGCGTCAGGTGCACAATTATGTTTTTACTACTGTAGCTATACGAAAATGATGAAGATGATAATAAATAAAATACAACATTTTAGTCTGTGTTTTTATTGTACTTACAAAAATCACAATATACTGAATGTTGTGGCACAGATTTTGTTTTGCACCACTAAAACAAAACCAGTGGCGCAAGGTTCTGTAATAAATAATATTGGATTCCATATGTAGTAGGTATGAAATCGATATCGATACATTTTGGATAGGAGGTGGCACATCCCTATTAAACCTGACATTAAATCGTGTATAATTATTGACATAAAATCTCGCTCCGACTTGACGTTTGGCAAACTTTTTTTGTCTATGGTGTCCCGTCTCTTCTTCTATTGTATTCTCTTTGTTTAAAAAGATCATAAAATGCGTCCATCCTTCGTGGTAAGAACTAAAAAAATCTCAAAAAGTCTAGACGTTAGGACAAATTACTGACCTCCTAGCGATCTCCCAGTGACCTTCCGGTGATCTCTTAGTGATCCGGTGACCCCTCAGGAGGTCTAGTTAGTATTCATAACAAGCAGTTTAAATAATTATGTTAAACTTTTAATCTCTTTGTGGTATAATAACCTTGGGTTTAAATTAATAAGATTCTTTTTTATTTCTTATCCAATTAGGTTTAGGAATTTAAAGAAAAAGTAATTACTTTTGTTCTTAAATTAAGTTACGGAGCCGCTCGTTTTACTTAGTATTTTTTTAAGAAGTTTAACATTATTTTTACATTTTTATTAACGTGAAATGGATACTTATAATAATCATCAAACTTGTTTTTTTTTTTTCAATTTGGTCCCATAAATGCCTTCGAAATATTTCTAATAAATGAAATATTTCTAAAGCCTGTTTAGTCCCAGATTCATGGATTAAAACTTTCTAAAGCCCTCGTGTGGGTACTGGGGCCGCCCTAGAACATGGATTGAAAAATGTGGGTATAAGAGAAATTACCTATGATTCACATGCGATACGAACAACGGTAATTCTCAGTTCTAATCACCTTGGTCATGTATCTGAACACTGATTCGTTCGGCACTTTCTTGGCTGTCTCTTTACCTGTTAGGTGAAGATTTAAAAACGTTTTAACTAACTTTCCAATGAGAGACTTGAAACTTTATATAGTTCAGAACTTGATCACAAAGTAATATTATTGTATGTTATTTACTAATGTTTTTATACATAAAAAACTTGAAGTTTTTAATGACAGAATTTTTAATGACCACTCTAGCAAGATAAGAGTTTGTTTCATGAGATATTTTTAAGTTAACTGCACCTTTGATCAACAAAACCGTTACAACTATGAAAACTTGTTCAATATCCCAGGATATTGGAAAAAGATGCTTCTCACCGGATCAAGTATGGGCACTAATATTCCGTGGATGCAATATCGAGGGCTCATTGCCATAAAACCCCTCGAGGCGAATCTTAGCCGAGGGCAGGTTGGCCAGTACCTTAGCTTATACTTTAAGTTTTCTTTGACATTTTGGGCATTTATATTTATGTCATCAGTAAATTTCTGTTTTAAACTATTACAGTTATAATTTATGCATTTTAATCCTAGTATTTTAGTCCAGACATGCACCAGTTCACGGTAAAACTAAAAAATGCGGGTGGTTGGCGCAAAAATTTCAAAGTCAGGTAGACAAAACGATCTACCCTCTTTCTTAGTCTTCAAATACTCGTAATTTTCGTGACCTTTAAATTTTAGCAGTGCCTTTTATCGTATTTTTGGATTGCGTTGGTCCATAATCATACCTGATGCAGAAAATAGGATGAAGCAGAAAGAACCTACTTAATCTCGATTTAAAGGCTCCTATATTGAAGATTAAACTCTGTATCTTTTGCATGTGATCTATAGAATATCGAGGTATAAGATGACAGCTTTGCCGGCACCTAACGGTGTTTATCGAAGTACCTTGGTGTAACCTATCTGTGCTGTAATTTACAGGACTATTTTTGTTTTTCAAAAACCGTTATTTGTTGTGTTATGTGAGTTCTAGAGTGGAGACCACGAATCTGCAAAAGAAGCATAGCATTAATCTTGTAATTAGTAAACATGTTCCAAAAATCTAGATTATTATACAAGTAAAAAAACGTTCGTTAAAAATCACGTCGCAAATTCCGATCGAGTTAAGGTGCAATTAAACTGAAAGCTTTCAGAAAAATCAACGCAAAAATTTGTACGACAAATTAAATTTCTTGTTGACTGCGGCGCGCTCGTTCGTTAGATTGAAACGAATTTTCAATCAAGCGGCAAAATATTCCCCGATAATTTTAAACGCAAAGAGGGCTTCGTTTATACTCTTCAAGGCTTTGCCACAGGATTTCTATCTCAGATTTATTCACCCCGTATATCTACTTGAGCTCGTCACTGAGTCGGTACGTTTGAAAAATTCCAGTGGCAGTCTTTACGAAGTAATATAATAAGTCAATGGACTCATCACAAAAAGCCACGGCTACTAAGGCATTTAAGTCTTAATAGCTGGCATCAACTGGCATGTGTACCCTCCGTGACATTTCCAGGGAAATGCCGTGGCCATGCCCACGTTAGCATCGTAAGGATAATGTCACTTGAGCTTTCCCACACAGAATACAGACTACAAACGTTCTATCTAGAGAATAAGCTGTATATAAAAAGTACTTCTGGTGGTTTTGGATACGGAGAAATGTTGTTTGGAAAAATTTATCATTAACGGGGTGTGTTTAGTTGGTATTTATTTTCCTAGACAATTATAAATGAACGACAAAATCGACGCTAATTGAGTTTCAACAAACTTCTCCTTAAAATTATGGTTTATTCGCCCTAACATTAGTGCAAGCAACATTGTCTGACCTTTTAACTTTTTTTAATCGCGAATAAGTCCGCGTATGACCACGTATGACCACCAACTCGCCTGTTGGTAAGCGACGATCTGGTCGAAGATAAAGCACGAAGAAATAGAAGATACCTATTCACTCTGGCCTTGATTATACCGAATAGAACCTGAACCGAATAGAACTTGAATGAACCTGCTACTGGGATGGGTGTGGGTTTTAATTTAGGTTGTAGCAAAATAGAAAAATCGTAAAAATGTAAGCACCGTTTTTTAAAAAACAATAATCATATTTATAAATACGTTTATCCCAACATTGAAACTTTATTTTAAAACTAACTCAGACTGGGCAAATCTTGTCAGAATTTCAGTGTTAAATAAATTTTTCGCTTCTAGAACTCTTTTTATATGCACTCATCATACACTATTTTTGTAGTGGTAGGACTCTTTTGCAGGAGTCCGCCTGGGGAAGTACCACACCTTTGCCAGTTATTCAACCGCCAAGCAGTAGTGTGCAAACACTACTGTGTTCCGGATTGAAGGGCAATGTTTCCAGTGAAATTACAGAGATTTGACATCTCGGGGTGACGAGCGCAGTGCATTGCCATCCAGGGTTTTGAACTGTTGAAGTTCAATATTCTGAGTGGCGTTGAGCTGTTATGTGCAAGCGTGAAGAGCCATCAGGCGAGCGACTTCGCTCGTCTCGTCACCCAGTATCATAAAAAAAAACACGAGCCAACAAGCCGGTTTTCCGTTGTTGTTGACTTGCAAATCATGTTAGTACATTCATGTTCATGAGTATATTATAGATTAATAATTTGATGTTATATAAATTATGTTAAGACACTCATTTGTTTAAGTAATTCGTTTATTGGTACGCCACGAAAAAATTCTCACTTCAGTGGGTACGCCTATGCCTGCTGGCTAACTTCCTCAGAGAAGCTTAGCAAATACTAGGTTTGTATACCGACCGAGCGTACTTGGGCCACTCTGCTTTGATATACAGAGTTGGCATGTTCATTTTAACCTTATTGCAATAAGTTTGTAACCCTATTATTTTATTAATTTTAAACTAAATATTGTACGTAATATTATTAGTGGCAAAAAAAAAAAAATAAAAAAAAAATAAAAAAAAAAAAAAAAAAAAAAAAATATATATTATTATACAGTTGGCGTGCTTTACCAATAGACCAACTTGATGCCTTGCCTACTTGTGCTGAGTGGCTTCAAAGCTCGTTACTGGAGCACCAATTGTGGACTATATAGATTGTTGTTATGCTGTTAAGTACATTTCAGGACAGAAGTCTCAGATCAGATAAACATGGGAGATATGCCTTAGTGTAATTATAGCTAGTGTTCTAATGTCTCCAAATTTCATACATTTTTAAGGGATCGTACCCAAAGGGTGTAAGCATTATTATGTGAAAATGTCAACTGACTATCTATTAAGGTTTGAAAGATACAGTCATTAAAAGGTAGGACGGACAGACAGACAGCCAGTGTAGGCTTAGTAATAAGGTCCCATTAACACCCTTTGGGTACGGAACCCTAAAAAGTTAAGCTACAAACCTTACTTCAAATTGGATGGAAATACAATAAAAATATTACACTGGAACACATAATATTTTGAACGTTTCACGCCCGAGTGACAATGCCAAACAGAATTATTCTTGTTTTGATTTTGGGAAGATCAAAAGCAAGTGAAGCAAGTTCAAGAGAATTAATTCATGGATTAAGCTGGCGCAATAAAAGGGAATCTCTGAAAGGCGACTCGACGATTTCTTCCAATGGACGCTGCTGCTTGAGACGAATTTTTAACCTGATAGGTATTATAAATATAAATACGAGTTAAGGGGATACTAAATGGTAATGCAATAAGATTGTAAAATAAGTAACATAAAATGATGTTTGCGAACAGTATTTTTTTCCTGAAATGGACTTGCGTTTGACCGCCAACTCGCCTGATGTTAAGCGCGATGCGGCCCACAATGGAGCACGCTTGCCCAGAAGAAACCGATTCACTCGAGATTTGTAGACACCCAGATTGTAACCATCACTGAGTGACTAAATGCGTGTTTTATTGACCAAATGGGCTAGCGTTTGACTACAACCTACCTGATGGTAAGCGATGATGCGGACTAAGATGGGGCACGCTTGCCCATGAGGTGCTTATTCACTCTTGTGTTGAAGAGAACCAGGTTGTACTTTATACACCGAGAAAGGGAGCGCATTCCATTCCTGTGCAGTTCGTATTAAGAAGGAATTTCGGAAATTGTTAAATATGTCATGTTTGCTTGATAACAAGCAACGTTTGCTTGATAACGACGTCACTTGGTTAGTCCATCCCTAATCAGTTCAAATCTATTACCACGGCAGGCATTTAGGCTGTAAGTGGATTTAGGGGATATAATACAAGCATGCATAACTACAATATACATACATAAAGACAACACACGGAGTAACCAACAATATACTAACATAGACAGAATTAACTTTTTTAATTTAAACAAAAATTAACTAATAAAAAATATTAAATCAAGAATACAAATACAAAAAAAAATACAAAATATTTATTCGTTCTTAATAATGGATATAATTTGTTCTTAATAAATCATAATAATATATTATACATACGTATAAAAAAAACTCACATTTGTATACCGCACCTGGCAAGGACATGAGATATGTTTCCATTTGTATGACCGTGTATTCTACTTTATATTACGTATGTGTACCTACCATGTTCTGACAAATAAATAATTTGAGTTGATTAAATTTAAAAAAAAAACATCTAAAAGGTACCTACTACATGTTTATTATGAAAGGGGATTATTTTATTTGGGGTAGTTCGAACAAAAATATATTAATTCTAAGTATAATTTCGTCACACTGCACAAATTAATTATTTTAATCGATTAAATTTTCTTTCCGTTTTAGCCACCCACTTGAACAGAACAATAAAACTATAATTAAAATAACAGTTAAATTCTACGATCTCTTTATCATTATAGACTTTAAAATAGACGCGACAATTAAAATCCCTGCCAGAATATGAAGCAGGTTTCGAGGAAAACGGTTTATTTCCTTTGTTTTATGGCATTTTATGCGACAATCGGGGGAAGGATGACTGGAAAATACAGTAAATTTCTACCCAGCACCCACAGTAATAAAAATGCTGAAGAATTTAAATAACAAATCGAAAAGTCCTAACGACCTATGGGTTAGTATACACAACGTGCTATAGACATACAGGCGGTTAAATTTTTAAATGAAACCTATCAACTTATTTGTATTACTAGTTTTTTTTGCCCGCGATTTCGTACGCGTAAATTTTCATATGAACCTTCAATCTTTTTTTCTTCCCTTAATCCGGCCCTTGCACAAAATAACATAGCCTTTACTTCAATCTGATCATAGCTAAGCATATTCATGAAAACCATATTTAAATCCGTCCGTATTTTCTTCCAGGGGTTTAGGAGATGTGCGTGAACAAACAAACAAAAATTCTAAAAACTGCCTTAACATGTTCAGCTTCTTATTTTAAGTCGCCCTGTGTGAAGTATTGCTTAAAAGTAAAAACACTGTCAACAGTTTTCAAATCGAAAAGATAATGTGACCACAGTGCAGAGCATGTTTTGAAGTTTTCTTTTTGTCTAAACCATAAAAACTATATCATGTCATGTCGGGATGATACATCTCTGAAATTTGACTGTCCAGCTTCGCTCGTTTGAATTTTTCTATGACCATGCAATTTCTGAACTATGAATACGACCACAAGTATATGGCTTTGCCACGGAACCCTGAATTATGCTGGTCTTGACACGCTCTTGGCTAGTTATTTCTTATTTCGCGTGCATTTGTATGTATACCTTGATTAAAAAGCCATGAAATGGAACTACTCTATTTATCTGTTAAAATATCACAGTAAAATAAAATTATTTCTTTATTCTTTATTCTTATTGCAAAAAGGGTGCAGCAATGACTTATGTAGTGGCTGGTCACAAAACCAGACCACAGACATAGATATATACATTTAAGTATAGTCAAACTTTACGTAGGGTGAAGTAATTTTACAAAACAAAAATGAAACGTAGTGTGATAGGTTACTTAATTATATATGAGATCATACAAAATTTATGACGCTACTTTCTTAACTATTTATAGATTGATATTAATTTTCTAATTATAATTTTCTAAATTTTATAGTCGAAAAAAATCTTTTATCTCGTAATAACATTTTTGGGTTAGAAACTTACGAAGTTGGTTCTGGAAAGTGTTATTATTTCTTTCTTTCTTTATTGCGTCCGTAATTTTGTTGTATAGGTTTATTATCATGTACAAAGGGCCTTTTTTGAATTATTTCTATTCGCGGGACTAAATTAAAATAGGATGCAGTATATCTTGTGTTTTAAATGCTAACATAGAATAAAATACCGTAGGAGTATTACATTCTCTTGGTGCATTGGATTGAATCACCAAAGAAGTTGTAAGACCTATGTTTTAATAACATCCATGATCTACACGTTCATTCATCTAAGAAGGTTCCATAATTTAAATAAAAAGTTTTAATCTGGCTGATTATCTGAATGACAGTTGACAGTTTCAAATTTTTAATGGCTATGTCAATAACATTCTCTTTACTTTGGACCTCTTTGCTTGAGGCTATGTGACGATCCTCATATTACGTTTCGGGTAACAAAGAAAATAATCATTGATTTTTTAATATCTTTTATGTAATAAAAAATAATTAAAATAAATGATATAACATAGCCTATGTTTTAATCTGGTAATTTCTAAGCATATTCGTGAAAACCGCATTTAAATCCGTCCAGCGGTTTAGGAGATGTGCGCGGACAAACAAACAAACAAACAAACAGACAAATATTCTAAAAACTATCCTATCGTGTTCAGCTGCTTATTTTAAGACGCCCTGTGTGTTTTTTTTTTGTTATCTCGCAATTACAGATTTTTTATCTCTACGTTTTTATTATATGTATAGATATAGATATAACACACCACACCAATAAAGTTACGAAATGTAATGATAACTTTTATTTTTGCAGTACCATTAGTACCATTACCTTTATTATCATAGTATTTTCTAAATCTTATTTATTTTATCAGCCAATTTCATTTGATTTACTTACGTCTTGTCGTGGCTGATCAATTAATTTGATTTGTTAATAAGAAACACCATGTATAAATATTTAGTAATTACGAGCATAGTTCAAAGTTTCTAAAGATAAAGGTGAGATAACATTTAGTTTTAATGACAGTATTATGAAGTTTTATGGTATTTTCTGCAGGACGTTTTACACTAGACAGGTGTTGTCAAAAACCAATCTTAAATTACGTTATAAAATAACTTGATCCTGCTGGCCTATTTTTTTAAATATCATCCAAAAGTTCTCCTACAGACCTGCAATTGTCAATAAGGAGTAGTTCCAAGAGATTAAGGTGAAATACCTCTAGTTGGAAAAAATCAAAGTTTGCCGACATTATGCTAGAAAATTTACCTACTGGTTGGATTTTGTTATATATTTTTTTACCTGTTATATAATAAAAGAAGCTTTTATATACACAGCTTTATTGCGCCAGACCTTGAAAATTATGTTTTATGAATATTTTGTTTTTGTTTATTATTCTACTAGCCTAATAGTTTCACATATACCTGTCGTAAACTGCAAATAGATAAAAGTATATTGTTTATATTTTGTTGCGAAATTTTTGTTAATTGTTTTAAATTACGCAACGAATCTCATATTCATTTTCTCATGAGTATATTATGCAAATAATGGTCATTAATTTTACAAGCATAATAGATATTTATGAAATCGTTTCAAAACTATCGTTCTACATCTCCAAGAAGCTATTACTAGATAATAATTACTATGCCAGCAATGACTACCTAATTCCGGTTCACCTTATTGTTCATAAAAAGTCAACTCATCAGCGTTTCAACAAAGGAAGTAGGTGAGTACAAATTTAGGCTTTTGAAAATGAGCTTATCTTAGACCCTTATAATCCGTGCCCGGAACTTTGATCCCTCCGAAATGGAGCAGAGCTACCAGAGATTGACGTTTTACAGCGTTATCTATCCCGCCAGGCTCTGGAACTAGCTCCCGAAATAATATGATCACGCAACGTATGAACAAGCTCCGCTCTTAGGCTTGGAACTTTTATGATGCCGATACGATTCTAGCTGAAAATAATTTTTAACCGAAACACCGTTTTAAACTATCACGGTTGTTCACTATAGTTATATGATTATTTAGGCGAAGGTTCTATCTTCCACTGCATACTTTTTTATGTAATTTTTTTTTTTTGCTGTTCAAGTATTTGTGTCTGATAATCGTCATCTCATATGGATGAGCTGATTATGAAGGGTATAACTCCTCAACGGTTAAGAGTTGACAGAAAATTCTTTCAAAATTGGTATTTAGCGGTATTTTGATGTCGCCATTTCGGCGCTGATAGCAGTAGTGAGAGTCCATGGAACTAATGTTAGAAATGGGACAATAATATAGGTCGGGGAAAAAGTTTCTTCGTATTTTATAAACAAATTCAAGACATATTTTTTTCAAGTTTAATTACATTTAATTATAATATATATGTGTCATTTTGTTCGATAACTTGTTGCCATCTTGTAGGTGGTGACATGATCCTGTTGCTGTAGAAATTTTGGGACTTCTGATCAAAAAAATGCAACAAGTAGTTTTGACAGTCCTCTCTTGATGTTAATCTAACACTACCCAAAGAATTCTGAAGAGATCGAAACAGGTGGCAATCTGAGAGTGCAAGGTCAGGGCTATATGGTGGATGCATTAACACTTCCCAACCAAGCTCTCTAAATTTTTGCTGAGTGGCCAAAGATGTGTGCGGTCTGGCGTTATCATGATGAAAGACCACACTCTTTCTGTTGATCAATTCCGGCCGTTTTTTCTCAATTTCTTGTTTGAGTCTCATCTGCTGTTGGCAGTAGAGATCCGAATCGATGGTTTTGCCCGGCGGTAAAAGCTCATAATGAACGATGCCCTGCCAATCCCACCATACACACAGCATCACCTTATTACGTGTTAATCCGGGTTTCGCTACAGTCTGTGGTGCTTCACTGCCCTTTGACCATGATCGTTTGCGCACATTCTTGTCGTAGGTGATCCATTTTTCATCACCAGTGATCAATCTTTTCAAAAACGGTTCGGTTTCGTTACGTTTCAATAGAGAATCGCAAATGAGTACACGATTCATTTGGTTTCTTTCAGTGAGCTCGTGTGGCACCCAAATATCGAGTTTTTTTGTGTACCCAGTTTTTTTCAAATGGGTCAAAACGGTTTTGTGGTCAATCCCCAGTTCTTCAGCTACGTCGTAACTACTAATATGCCGATCTTGGTCCACTTTTTCAGAAATGGCATCGACTTTATCCGTAACAGGGCGACCAGAGCGAGCTGCATCTTTGACATCAAAATTCCCGGACTGAAAACGCTTGAACCAACATTGTGCTACTCTTGATGACACTGCATTAGGTCCATAAACGTCACAAATTTTATTCGCGGCTTGTGTCGCATTTTTCCCTTTTTTGTAATAAAATTTCACAATATATCGAATTTCTTCGTTAGATTCACTCATTTAATCGAACAAAAAAACAATTGAAAAATGGCGGGAAATTGCTTTTTACTTTTTGTATTCCTTTTTTAAAATGTCATATTTTTAATGATATCAAAACCAGCCAGATACAAACAGTACAACCGATGAGATTTTACTACAAATTTATACATACAAAATACGAAAAGACTTTTTCCCCGACCTATTATATCAATACGCACACTTACATATGTGAAAAATGTATAAAATATCAATATAATATATTAAAAGCACTATCCAATTACACAAAATTTAAAATGACAAAACACCGTTTCAAGCTACGATTATCACAAAAGGTCCTAATACGCTTCTTTTCTCTTTCCTCTTGAAAAGATTTTGGCCTCGACCGTCTTGCGTTGAGATTTTTCAAGTTTTACTAAATATCGTCAAACAAGTCATAGCCACAGTCAAATTCAAGCAAAGCAAGTCACAGTTAAGTCCAAGTCATGCCCTAGTAAAGTGGTGGAGACGGTACTTTAGAAACAAGTAGGTATAATATTGGAATGACACAGCCTGTCCAGTGTACTACATAGAGGTCAGTGGTAGTAGATGGACTAGATAAAACTGAACAAGTACTTATATTTTATTTTGGTGATTTAGTTGTGTAATATTTAAGGATCTTAATCATAAAATAAAATATAAATAAGCCACAGTGGACAGCAGTGGAACCGGGTATGTCCTAAAACTGCGACCAGAACCACCTGAGGATGGGCAGCAGCATCCTATTAGTACACGGTGAACATACTGTGATCTCCAAGCCGCCTGCTAAGCGTGGGGATTATGGCAACACCCCTCTCTAAGAGGGAGGCCTTTGTTCAGCAGTGGACGTTAACTGGCTGATGATGTGTGATGTGTGTGAAGCCACAGTAGATAGTGGTATCTTGGCAAAATATCATATCGTGTCGAAACATTTGAAAAAGCTTTTGCTCACAAATATAATGTCACCCCTGGTGAGCTTTATAAAACGTGAAATCTCCTTTACTTCTTTGATCCTTGGCACCAAATATTTCGTCTCATGTTTCCAACCTTTGTCACGTTATTCCGGGATGGAATTGAGCTGTGTATCCTGATACGATTCCATAAATGATAAAGCGAAGATATAGGTTTATGATATTGTATTGTTAACTGTGAAACTTCAAATCGCAGGAAATGTATTAATACATCTGTTCAATCTCAATGATTTTGAAAATCATTTACAAACATGAACCAAATGTTTTGAGTTTACCTACATGTAATATAAACATTTCATTTATATGACGCGGAAATTACTCACGTATGATTAAGCTGGCTACTTTAACTTTAGTTTCAACAAAACTGAAACGCTCGTGGTTGAATTCGGTTGAAACTATAGTCGAAGTAACCAGTTCAATCATACGTTAATAATTCCCGTGTCATATAATTAAAACGATGAATGTGAGCTATGGTGGCCGAGCGGATAGCATGTGCGCTTTACAATCTGACGGCACCCGGTTCGATCCTCATCCCTGCACCAATTATTTATTTAGTACCTAAATAAAATATTCAAATTCAAACGATTTATTTTGACGGCATCTTATGTGAAGTGACTTTATGTGAAGATTCTATGACATCGCTCAAAAACGGTGAAGGAAAACATCGTGAGGAAACCGGTATGTCCAAGAACCTCAAAAGTTCAAAGACAAATTATGTCATTCACCAGTGGAAGCATGATAGGCTGAAATGATGATGATGATAAATAAAATGTGTGAAAACCACGTCAATGTCCATAATAATTTAGTATAAATTTTGTTACATTTAAGAAATAGCGATTAACTAATTTACACAAGTAAATTTAGATAATTCAAAACTGTTTTGTAAATGGACTTCCGCAAAGTAACGCCTGATTCAATCAACAATTTAGATAATTGATTGAATTAGGCGTTATTTTGCGAAAGTTCATCCTCAAAACTGGTTCATAGACAAATCTCTAGTGTTAAATGATTATTTACGGGATATTTACCGTGGTAAGGTTGTGGAAGGAGCTCCCAATAAAAAATATCCCGTAAATAATCATTGAACTTTACTGAACAACCGTGATAGTTTAAAACAGTGTTTAAATCTCTAGTGTATTTCTACTTCAGCATCGGACTCCCCAGTTTAGATGTTTTAGCAAAGTTTCGTTATGCTTTCCATTACTCCAGCTTTCACGCATTTTCTAGAAAGCACGCACGAGCTTTGATGCAAAAGAAATTGCACGGAGAAGCCCATACTTCGTAGCTCTACACATAATCAATAGTACCTACAATCTTCTACAATCAGGGGCATGTCAATGTTGCTCAAGATTACTGTTATATTGAAACTGCACATAAATATATGCCTGTGGATAATATATTGGTTCATCCGCACTTAGGGTTACCATATCTCAGGATTTGTCCTGAGATTTCAGGATTTTTCGACTCTTCTCAGGATTCCGGCCGGATTTAGCAAATCTAGTGATAGCTCAGGATTTTCAATAAAACACAGGTTACATTTTAAAGATCTCTCTTATTAAACTACTAAAAATAATTTTCTTTTGGTAACGATTGAACAGTTCAAATCAATACTTATTTATCAAAGTAAAACGAACTAAAAATAATCTTCTTTTGGTAACAATTGCAGTTAAAATCAATACTTATATGTATTAATTTAAAACAAACTTAAAATAATCTTCTTTTGGTAACAATTGCAGTTGCAGTTAAAAGTAGAAAATCTCAGGACTTTTCAATGGAAATCATGCCTTTTCTCCGGACTTTTGATTTTTTCATCTGGTAACCCTATCCGCACTGTGCCTAAAATTGTGCATGTTGGCAAGTTTTTCCCATTAAGATTTAAGTGCAGACTAATTTTTTGGTTCAAATCTCGTGTATACTGTTGATTTCTCCAACCTTGGAACCATTCAATAATTTATACACAGGATTTTTCAAAACTTCCAGGAGTAACTAAATGGCTTTTGTACTTCGTACAACACAATGTAGATTGTAGACTAACATTGTACTAGCAGCGAATAAACATTACCTTTGTGGAAAATAATGGGCATGTAGGTGTGTTTTGAGACAAAACATCGTCGATAATTTACCAAACTGATGAACAGGATATTAGCAAATGAAAACTAAGGCGTGGGATACACTACTAAAACGGGGCGCGGTTGTACTTCAAAGCAATTTCAACTGTAGTGTATTTTTATTACACACAAAAGGATGTGTCGAAAGAACTGGGACACATACGCGAACTATTGAGCTTTCGCTCACTAGGCCACTGGTGGCGGCCTCGGTAAAGCCATCAGTTGCTGCCTCAAGGTGTGATCGAAATTTTGTATGGTATCAACGCACACTCTGGCCAACACTCGCTTATGTTAAGCGCTCACAGTGAAAATAACGTGAATATTGCTTTGAAGGAGAGAGCCCGCGTCCATGCCCAGTCTAAGCCTCACCGCATACGGGCAACTCGCGACTGCCATAAACCACCACCACTACCTGACGCTGGAAGCGGCTACTAAGTAGCAGTGGTGCTCGATAGCCACCTGTGGTCGGTGATGGACACAAGTGGTCGCTGGCCGCTATTTTTTCAACCTATTGCTTGCTTGCTTCAGTGTCAGTGTCATCGTATTATCGGTGTTTCTTTCTGTCGGTGGCGGCCGCACGAAGTAATTCGCTATGATTGGACGGCAATGAATTCGGAAATGCTTTTTTCATCTTAGGATAATAACATTCAATGGCTCAGTGTGCGGCAACACTTGAGAATGTATCTTGTGTATCAGTATACCCGTATAATATGGTGCATAACATGGCTTAACATGACATTACATAAATATAATCGATACAATCATTATAATTTGTACATCATTCTCCTCCCTAGTTACATACATTTATAAGGTAGGTACTTATACATTTGTTGCGTATAAACAAAGATTTGCCAGTTCGTATTTGCTCACCTCTCCATTTAATAGACAGGTTGGTTTTGTCTATACCAATATTATAAAGAGGAAAGATTACCTTCACCTTATTACACCATTTACAACACTTTCTAATACCTGCAGCCTTTACAGAAAAGTAATAAAAGTTTCTATTACTAATTATTTATCTCAGAAAAATACATTTTAAACCTTCGTAGTCTGTACATGTGTGGCATTGACAAACTAGCCATGGCATTAGCAGTTCAGGTAAAACTTCACGTATGATGCGTAGTAATAGCTCAACTTACTGCCTATTAGTTAAATTTGTCTTAATGAATTCAATTAATAGTTTTAGAGACAAGAACAATCTCCAACTCCATATACCTCAATAAGCCCTTACCTATTTCATCAAAATCTGATCCGACTAAGCCTGACGGATTAACTATGGTAATGAAACAATTCCTCCCCACGGTAACTAAACATACAGTTAGATTACATGTGGATCGGAGTGAGGATTATTTCTTGCCGCTCTGGGATCCTGGCACCCAGAACCATGGTACACCACTAAAAAGGCTTAGTTTGAATGTTTGTTGTGTTGGTGATGTACGTTGGTCGTAATTTACAAGTAGCGCATTTTTTTAGTGCGGACCTAAGATTAGCCACCACCTTGCCTGATGGTAAGCGATGGCGTGACCGAGCTCGTCAATTTAGTAAAATAGTGTAGTGTCACCAAAGGCAATAATTGTAAATAATATGGCTAATAAGTAATAACCTCATTTGCTTGTGTGGACAGCTCCAAACAAACCGAAATCAATAAACCTAAACCGAAAGATGGTCATTGTAGTCATTATGAACAATTTTTCGAACGAGCTCAACCCTGTGATCACCAATAATTATATAAAAATGTCAGTCACTCATTAAAATGGAACAGCAGATATTTTTTTCGCGATTTCTAGATGGTTCCCAAAGTAAAAGTTATGGACCCCTTTTGGTGTAGGTTTTTTTTTCGCAAATAAGTCTGCGTTCGACCATCAACTTGCTTGTTGCTGTCCCACCGTTCTGTGTCAGCCTGTGTGCACCTCTAGGATTTTTTGATTTTCCTATACGACAAAATGAACACTGTAGCCGCGGGCGACTTGAAACTCTGTCAGCTCACCCACTGAACTGACCCAGCCACCACACATCTTAGGTTATACTTACATTGTTTTGTGCGGAATATCTTGATTTTAACCGACTTCAACTGTTTTTTTTTTTATGTTTGTTACCTCAGAACTTTCGACTAGGTGAACCGATTTTGATGATTCTTTTTTATTTGAAAGCCGTTGCTACCCGTGTGGTCCCATTTCAATTTGTTCCAGTTCTGACATTTTTATGAAGTCAGTTTTTTTATATTGATATAATTATATACATTGAAACTGCTGCATATCACGTGATCTTATTTTTTGTACAAATGGATCACATTAAAAATTGACTAAACATATTTATGAAAAACTTAATAACTGCCTACCAATAAAATGTGAGGGAGGCCCTCGATTTGTCTGGGATCCCATCATCAAATCCAGACTTGGTGACAATGGGACAATTGGAAGTACATATGGGTATATGGGTATATACCGAACAAAAATCTATAAAAAATTGTGGAACAGAACCGTCCTCCTTTTTTGAAGTCGGTTAAAATATCATAATGTTCACTGACGGTTTGTGCCGCAATAAAAGTAATTGTTATTAACTTAACGCTTCAGTATTGTTTGGCCCTATCGCATTTTATTTGTAAATAAGATTCTACGCCAAGTTCTAACAACAGACCACTTTCATTTCGAAGCCATTCGATCAATTCAAACCAAGCTTAACCATTCGAAAAAGCCCGCATTCATAGTAAATTAGATATTCTTCCTGTTAGGGTTCCGTCCCCTTGAGTAAACGAGCTTAGAAGAAATCTAGCCAAGCTTTAAATATGATCATTGCCTTGAAGGGTTTCCTATACACAGAGTGACGCTTGTGTTTACGGGTTAGATCTTGATCGTATTTCATTACTTATACAGGGTTATTGGTGATTTGTGAAAAAGATGTGTCAGTATGGCACTTATGCTCTGGAATTTGGGATGAAACCTTGTGTGGGGTGCAACTTGTGTCGATAGTTTGGCAACATCACATCTTCCTGAGTCACAAAGCAGAGCAGCACAAAAGGTACAAATATGCTTACATTGGCAGTATTTTTTAAGAGCGCCAGATTAATGTGACGGGTTACTAAAATGATAGCATTATTCTGGCTTAATGTATTAGCATTGCCATTAAGCGTGGTAATGCCAGCAGCATGCTATGTAATATGCCAACTGGTAGTGGGCTTAAACATTTTGATTGTCTCTAAACCTTCAACGGTCTATGGGCAATCCAACCGTTTTTTTTATAATACGTTAAGTAGTTTAGTTATTTAGTATTAGCTTGTATTTTGCTAAGTTAATAAAGGTTCGCTAATAGCCTCTCGAAGCAGCTTCTCTATACGCATAACAACTTTAGTTCCGTGACTTTTAATAATTCGTATTTTCTTCGTATTTGACATACCACCTAATAATCTACTAATATTAATTTTGACCACACATCGAACTTAGAATTGTATACTTTCCTTTATTTTTCATACTATACATTTATTTTTATGACCAAATTCACATGCCAAGTAACGGCAGAATAGGAGAGCTAAATATTAAATACCTAAGACCTGTATAACCCTATTTTTTGTGAATAAATTTCATTTCATTTCTTCTTTCATAATAAATGAAAACAGTTATATTTGGATTAGGACTCTAGATGACAAAACGTGCATGGAGTTTCAAATGAGAAGTAACGAATGGGCGCAGATGAAGCTAGCTGACATTAGAAAATCGCATGCTTAAAATAAAAAAATACATAGTTTTGTATAAAGTCATGAAATCAAAAGTATTTAGTACGATATTGGATGGATGGATACTGGTTAAATAACTATCGATAACCCTGAATACGAGTATTACTTTGTAAGGACCGGTCTAAAGTAACTTTTTGAATGGTACCGACAAATGGTAAGTCCGAAGAATATTGCAACAGTATGAACTCAGTCGAACGCCAAGGAGACATGAAATCAACGTTCTTTAGTACGATGTAGATAAGTTTCCTGCCAGAACTGGTTAAATAATTATCGATAACCTTATCTAGAAATATTACTTTGTAAGGACCGGTCTAATGGAACTTTAAGAATGGTACCAACTCAATGGTAAGTCTCGCCATTTTTGCAACAATATTATGAACTCAATCGGACGCCAACTTCGTTGGTAAGCGTGTCTTTTTAAAATTTGCTTTATCTCATTTTTGTGTGTGATAATTACCGTAAGCAAGAAATTAAGAGAGCAGTTTTAAGGATAGATACTTAATTTTTTTTGCTGGACACAGTCTAAAAGTTAAACAAGTGTGTTTTACACGCTGCCAAGCTAAAACAATGTTGTAACCTTGGTTATATTTTTTGTGGTAAGACCGTAAAAGTTGTTGGAACTCGACTGATTAAAAATATTACTGTCCTCGTTTATTTATAGTACAATAAAAAACGGGTACCTAAAACCAATAAAAAATCTACATAAAAACCTTAGCTTTTTTTACAAAAAAAAAGTGGAAAACGCAAGATAATAGTAAACACACTTTGAAATAAAAATAAAAATCTATACATATAATAAAAACGTGGAGAAAAAAAAATCTGTAATTGCGAGATAACAAAAAAAAACACACAGGGCGTCTTAAAATAAGCAACTGAACACGATAGGACAGTTTTTAGAATTTTTGTCTGTTTGTTTGTTTGTCCGCGCACATCTCCTAAACCACTAGACGGATTTAAATGGGGTTTTCACGAATATGCTTAGAAAGTACCAGATTAAAACATAGGCTATGTTATATCATTTATTTTAATTCTTTATTATTACATAAAAGAAATTAAAAAATCATTGATTATTTTCTTCGTTACCCGAAACGTAATATAAGGATCGTCACATAGCCTCAAGCAAGGAGGTCCAAAGTAAAGAGAATGTTATTGACATAGCCATTATAAAAATTTGAAACTGTCATTTAGATAATCAGTTTAAATTTAAAGAAGGTTTCTTAACCTTCTTCAATGAATCAACGTGTAGATCAAGAATGTTATAAAACCATAGGATATACAACGTCTTTGGTGATTCAATCCAATGCATTTTGCAAGACAAGCATATGTCAGGGTTCCGTGGCCAAAGCCATGCTTGTGGTCGAATCCATATAGTTCAGAAAATTCATGGTCATAGAAAAATTCGAACGAGCGAAGCTGGACAGTCAAATTTCAGAAATGTATCATCCCGACATGACATACTTTTTATGGTTTGGACAAAAAGAAAACTTCAAAACATGCTCTGCACTGTGGTCACATTATCTTTTTGATTTGAAAACTGTTGACGGTGTTTTTACTGTTATGCTTCTATCAATACTTCACACAGGGCGACTTAAAATAAGCACCTCAACATGTTTTAGAATTTTTATTTGTTTGTACACGCACATCGCCTAAACCCCTGGAAGAAAATTCGGACGGATTTAAATGCGGTTTTCACGAATATGCTTAGCTATGACCAGATTGAAGTATAGGCTATGTTATTTTGCGCAAGGGCCGGATTAAGAAAGAAAGAAAGAAAATATATTTATTCGACATACATAAAAAAAACACCTTAACTAGGGAAGAAAAAAGGATTAAAGGTTTATATGAAAATCTACGCGTACGAAGTCGCGGGCAAAAAAACTAGTAAATAAATAAAGATTTGGAAATACTTGAGAATTGCTTGTAGAGCCGGTCCTTTACAGGCGAAAACATATCACTCAGGGTAGGTTTATAGTCTATAGAACTTTAACTATATGATAAACCATTTTTAGGGTTCCGTAGCCCGACAAGGAACTCTTATAAATTCGTTCTGTCCGTCCGTCCGTCTGTCTGTCTGTCTGTCTGTCTATCCGTCCGTCCATTTTTTTTTTAAATTGTTGCACTAAACTATCTTAAACATCTTAAAATTTGTTAAATACTTATAGTAAACATAGCATTGCACGACCTTCTAGAAGTGAACACTGCATGCACTGCATTTATGGTAGATTCCATAGGACCAACCATAATCCAATAAAAAAAGGTCTGGCTTTCCGGGAGTGACACATGCCTGCGACACTGCCCAGTTGCGACTTCATTGCAACAAACACATAAATTGTGAAACAAATTTGAAAATAATCTATTAAACAAAATAAAAATAGCATTTAAACTGTAATTTTTTGCCCGCCCAAGCAAGCAATTCAAATTAAACACGAATTTAATAATTATATTAAACATATTATTTAAATCAAAACCACATAGTTTTATCGGATTCCAACAGAAACGGACGGTTAATACACGGAGATTGCGGAGTTATGTTTTCATGCTACTGGTAACACAGCGTCGATGACGTTGGCTTGTGTCACCCACGTGACTTTTGTGGCTCAAACTGCCGTACCTGGGAATAATATTATCGTACCATGGGGTCAGGCAAGAATACTTAAAAAAACAACTACTTTACAAAAAAGCTGATCAACAGAAAAAAGGTAATTCACACTAAGTGCATGGAACAGCTGATATGTTCTCAAATGGAGATCACGGACTGGTAAGCGCAGCGTAGGACGTCCACCCTAAGATGGACCGACGACCTAAAAGAGATCGCAGGAAAACGCTGGATGCAGGCCGCTTCCAACCGGCTCTTTTGGAGATCGATGGGGATGGCCTATGTCCAGCAGTGGACGTCCTATGGCTGAAATGATGATGACGTGAGATATTTATTCATTTGAGATAAGAAGTTGTGGTGTTAGTGTGAATGTTAGTGTTAATTTTTGTATATCTGTTAGTGTTTTTGTAGGTGAAAAATATAAGTAAATCCATGACACACAAATATTAACAGAAAATTGTTTGGAAAATAAAAGCATACAACCTCTATAGAGTGTGACCCATCGTAAATATCACCGGCTCTTATGAGCTGAGGTTGTTCTAAAACCCCCGTATCTAACGACATAAGAGACAATTTTAGTGCATGCTACATTAGAAAAAGGGTCTGCAAATAGAGGTAAAAATCCCAGAGATTATGGTGAGCCCATAAAATTGAACAACATACGCCGTGAACAAATATCGCGACGAAATCGGCTTATAATTTGTAATCAAAGTTGCCTATTTTAGACACCTGTTTAGAACATCAATATAAAATTGAAAATGCATTTGCTATTTTAGAAAAAATACCGCAATGACCCGCGTAACAAACAATACTGTCAACCGGTTCCTTGACTATTAAATAATGTTATGAAAACAATTCATTTTGTTTACAATAATATATGGCAAGACAAAATTCATAATTAAGATTTTTTTTGGCAAATTTGCGTAGATTTAACTAGTATCAATTACCTACAATTTACATTTATGATTATGATCAAAAATAATAATTAGGGAAGTATCTAGAAAATAGCGGAGCTGGCTCTATGTAGCCATATTTATGTAATTTGAAAATCATGATATTATTATACCAACCACCCTTCTCTATTTTCCGCTTCATTGAGGAATTTCGGATAAAGCTCCGTGCATACATAAGCAAGTTGGCATCACGTTTGACATCTCTGAACATTTTTTTCACGATACCAGAGTAAAAGTTGTTATATTGTTATTATGGATGGTAAAGGAACCTAAACATCCAACTCGGATGAGCAGCGTTCGGGAGATTAATCAATCAATCAGTTATGTGATAATACAATTATGATACTGAGACGTGGTCCATAATTGTTGGCCTTTTACAAAAACTCAGAGTCACACAATGGGCAATGGCGAAAGCTATGCTCGGAGTTTCCTTGCTCCGCTTTTCCGCTCGAAGAACCGATAACCTATGGGGAAGAAAATGTTTTTGAGTGGAGATCACGAACCGGAAGACGCAGCGTGGGTAGATCTTCCACTAGATGGACTGACGTCATCGTAAGGATCGTGGGCATCCAGTGGATGCAGATGACAGGCTGTCATTCAGTGTAGATGTCAAAGGGGGAGGCCTATGTTCAGCAGTGGCCGTCTTCTGGCTAATGATCATGACAAGAACCTCTTTACCTTCCGTGTAGACTAAAATAAAAACAATATATTTCTAGATTTGTGGTTATAGTTTTTGTCAACTCATCTGGTGGTTAAAATTTATAATTTATGTGTTGGCATCAATTTATACCTATACAATTAATAACCATAACAATTCAAAAACTTAGTTTATTTAAGTTTATCATAATTTCAAAGCATAAAAATTGTTAAACCTAAACCTACTACATTAATTTTATTAATATCTCACGTAGATGAATTTGTAAAATCTCTTGTTGAGAAAATAAAGTTCTTTAAAATGATACATATTATTGTATCCGACTTAATTTATCCATATATTATCAACACTGTCAATAGAGTTACGAGACCCGCACTACAGAAATATAAAACCATCATGACAGTCATTATGGACGTGTAGGTATGCTTTACTAATTTCGTTATCAAAAGCACTGAACGCGGTAAAATGCTTTTATGGACTGTGCAGGAAGCAGATGTTAAATTCTGAACACGGCTAATAAATTGCCTATTTTGTTGATAGCCCATTAAATATAAAGAAAGAAGTTTTTACTGCATTAAGCCGGGTCCGCTGCGGCATGTTTTCGTGTTAGGACAAGAATAATATTATTAATATTATTGTATTGTATTGTATTGTGTGTATTTATAATATTAATACACTAACATGTTACTGACACGAAAAGTGGGTGTGACTTTGGTTTTAGCTAACAGTTAGTGTGTTAGCTAACATGAAAACATGCCGCAGTAGACCAGGCTTAACATTTAATTTTGATCAGATATTCACGTAGACTCAAATTGTACACAACACAATATTTTTATACTTTACGTAAGGATTAGATTTATACGCA
Organism: Agriopis leucophaearia; assembly: GCA_949125355.1. Lineage (NCBI taxonomy): Eukaryota > Metazoa > Arthropoda > Insecta > Lepidoptera > Geometridae > Agriopis > Agriopis leucophaearia. Next base: position 12,155,894 of record OX421262.1, read on the forward strand.
CTGTTTTGGTAATTTTCTATACCTTTATGTTAATGGAAAATTGTAATAACACAGATACAGTACAGATTATTTATTGGTGAACTATATACAATATTACGGCATAGCAGGAAATTTTTTTTTTTGAAAACTAGTAAGTTTGTACACAGAGTATTATATACTCTAAATTTAAGGAAGTAGAGCACAATGTTTGTTTATATTACCAAGGATGATTTTAACTAGAGTCGTTCTTGATATTACTAAATACTTGTTTCTTTTATCGCTAATAAGTCTGCGTTTGACTTAGAAGATACCTATTAACTCTTGCCTTGTAAAGGCCCAGATTATAATTATCTCTCAGGAAACAAGGAACCCGGCAGGTTGTTCCAATCCTTGGCCGTACGGATTAGAAACGTAGAAACGAAACTTTTGGTACGTATCCAAGGAAAGTCCATTATGTATGGGTGGTAATGGGCCAATTTCCTACTTGTCCTGTAATAGAAAGGGGATGGTAGGGTATATAACATTGTGTACCAAAATACTCTTAAGGGGGTAAATACTTTTAATACTTGCCCTACTAATCGAAGTGAACCACTTGTAGAACATAAGTTTGCTAAATTCGTAAAAAAAACATTGTGTCCTTATAAAAAGGACCAATCACGTGATCCATTTTGTATGAAGATTTCTAATTAATTGCCTTATGGACATAACTCAGACCCTTAATAAAATTTTCACAAAAATGTTACACCTGGCAAAACTTAAAAAAAAATTGTTTTATTTTGAAATCCTGCTAGTTTAACATTAAGGACAATAATTAAAAATAAAATTTAGGATTTTTTCCAAGCCTCAATATTTTTTTTGTTTATTAGTTCGTAATATTTTTATTCATTTTCGGTCAATAGCATATCCTTAATTACGTGAAAATAGGGGTTAAGAGATTTGGCAGTAAAATTTGTGTGAAAATAAGAGACTGAATGTTACAACCTTAATTTTTTTCTAAACATTTTTCAATCAAGACACTGGACTATTTTACGACAACATATAGTAAATAGTTTAAAGTGTAATATGATGTTGACTTCTTTTATCCTATAACTGAAAAGCCCTTTGTTTGAGAATAAGAAACAAAAGTTTACTCTCTCGCTTTTGTAGTAAAATCTTTAAGGTTCAAATTGTAAACGTTTTTATTACGAGTAAAGTGTAGGAACGTAACTGCAAAAGGGACACTCCATTAGCGGACGCATTATCCCCCACTGTTGCAAGCGCTTTTCATTTTAAAATAATGTACCTAATACTAAAATGCTTTCACCGCAAAACGAGTTTTACTTTCAGTGACGCTATACTACACACTCCACCACCTACCTATGTATCTCTACAAACTCTACCTTCTTCTAAATATATAAAAGCAAAATACCCACCACCCACTGACTGACATCACGAAATATCGAAAACTACTTCCTACCAATGAAGATTTTCCAAAAGAGCTGAATTAAGGGGGGCAAAACAAGGGGGTTGACTAAACAATAAAAGGGGTTGAAACTTTATGTGAAAGTATACGCGTACAAAGTCGGAGAAACAGTTAGTATAAGATAAGACATGGGGTTCTTCAAAAGTCGAGTTAATAGAGGTTTAAAGGGTCGACAACATATTTATGATGCCTCTGGTGTTACAAGTATCCATAGGCGACGGTGACTGCTTACCATCAATCAGGCAGCCCGTTTGCTTGTATATGCCACCTATGGCATAAAAAAAGTATTAGTCTAGATATATATATAGACTTCTGATTTATAGATGTAATAGGTATGTCGAATGTCGATATGTTAACTTTCCATGTTATTTTTTTTTCTAAATCTTCTATTTTTTGGAACTATAACATGATATTTATGGTAAGTTGGATGATGATTCTTTGGTTTTAAAAAGAACAGGCGATTTCGATACCTAATTTTTTTTACTACCATGAGAAAAGCCACTTAATAATTTTATCAAATAAATAATGTTATTAATTTTGTGTAATTTTTTTACAGTAAATTTATCTAACTTACTGCAGTAAAAGAGCGATACACTAAAAAGAAAAACTATTATCTAGTTCGTAACAATGTTTATAGCCAGCTACATTCTGCACATCTGTAACAAAGATTGCCGCATTCCGACACTAAAATAAATCCCCCAAGCTTGGAGGATTGACGTAATTAACTGAAACAAGTATCCTCATCAAGAAACGGTCCAACGGCCATTATAAATTAAGAAGTGGTCCATTTTTAATGGGATTACCGTGGGAGGCATCCCCTGTCCAACATTGTTGTGTGACGGCTGAAGGCTGGATTAATACGGCTTGTTGTCCCAGTTTTATGACAAGAGCTTAATTTAGTAGACGAAGTTAGATAATAGACTATCCTAATTAAGGATTGGTTTATAAATTCATACTTTTTGTAGGTAAGCGTAATTGGTAGCCCATTCAGTAGCCATCAAAGTGGAATTAGGTGTCTTGAACTAGATTTGTAGCCTGCTTAATAAAAAAGACATAAGTAAACTCCACGCGTTACACGAATATCACAGCCAGCTCGATATCAAATTCAAACGAAACGCTAATAATACTTTCATTTTGCGAACCGGCAGACTAGGCGCTGTTCAAGTGGGTGTTCCTTGATTGAGACCACCTGGGTATCTGCTATAGTCACGAGTAGGTAAATATATTATTTCTCCTAGGCAAGCGTGCTCTATCGTAGGCCGCACCATCGTTTAACAGGCGAGATAGCGGTCAAACGCAAGTCTATTTGCGAATATAAAAAACTTCAGCAATTTTCAGGAATTCATTTGATTGCAGCGACCTAAAGTGGGTCTTGGCCTCCGATACAAGAGACCACCCATCGGTCCCAGTCTCGCGCCGTCAAACAAACCTTAAACAAACAATAATTAATAAACAAACCGTAATAAATAAACCTTATTGTTTTTTTTTTTTATATATTGAATAAAAAGCAGTGTAGGGGGAACATGGTGCACATTACATGCACAAACTGACCAACCACGTGGACACTCACGGTCAAAGCCTCTCGTAGCCCTTTTAGACCACGTCATCGCTTAACATCACGCAAGTTGGCGGTCAAATGCAAACCTATTCCTAAATAAGAAAGAAAATAATAAAAAGATAACCGAAGGGGAAGAAAGGTTCTTGAGTGGAGACCGCGAACCAGAAGACGCAGCGTAGGTACGCCTCCAACTTGATGGACTGACGACATTGTGAGAGTCGCGGGCATCCAGTGGATGCAGATGGCAGGATGTCGTTCAGTGTGGAGGTTAAAGGGGGAGGCCTATGTTCAGCAGTGGAAGTCTTCTGGCTGAAGATGATGATGATGAAAAAGATAACCAAAGAGACCTTCAAGGAAAAAAATGTTTTCCGAACACTAGAAGAAGAATTTTGCTAGAAGCAAAATATGTCTAAGACAACATTTTAAGAAATCTCATAATAGATAGAAGTTAGAATATATATAGTATAGAAGTTTAAAATTAGCAGGTAACAGCTATTATACGAGAAGTTATTAAGTACGTATCAAAAAATAATATTGTTATCAAAGAGAAACTAATACAAGTTTTTCCTTAGGCGCACGCTAAAGATTTTTTTCATAATACATTATATTATAGCAAGAAAAGGTTTTTCGCAAATACACAACCTAATAATGCTTAAAGTAAACGCAAACGTTTTTATTACATCGTGGACTGTGTACAATACCCCAGCTATGGAAACTAAATGTGCTCATTCTCCGAAAAATGGTCCTTGTGGGTCTACTCTCATGTATTAACGAGGTAAGTAATCAAACTGTTACTTATATTTATTATAGGGCAACAAAATGTATGTAACCAACTCTGTGACAGTCAACAAAGAGACCAGACGAAACAATTAGATTAAAAACTAAAACATCCTTATACGACACGTCCCAGTTTGGTTAGTTAAAAACAAAACTATTTGCGCAATGAAATAATGTACAAGTTAGTAAAAAAAATGTCGAGGCGTTAGTCTCTAATTAAAACGATACGATGACTGTAGTTTTTTTTACAGGGTACATAATATGTGCCTAGTTATTGAAGAAAAAGTGTCTTGGCATAAGCTTGTTCTTCAATAACTAGACACATATTATGTACCCTGTAAAAAAAACTACAGTCATCGTCCACAACATTTATTCTCAATATTTATTTTTCCTTCTTTTTTCGTTCCAGTTGACCGTATCGCTGAATGTATCCGCACGTCTAACGAGATAAAAAAGGAAAACTTTGTACATGTAACGAGTAGGGCGACATAATAGGTGCCTTAAAACTGTTCACATAAATTTACAAAGTTTTCCTATTTGAATTTAACTAACAACTTGAGATTTTCTTCGGAGAATACTAAAAAGTTACAGTGTTTTAACTAAGCTTTGAACAGTGGAAAGAAGTAAGACAATTATTAATGGTAAAGATTTACTGGGAAAATGTATGTTTGAAAGTTAAAAGTTTTATGAGAATCGGGTATTTTTATACGGCGTAAAATTATGATTTCTGCACCTAAATGGATGCTTGATATTTGAAACTTTTTTATGAGTTTGCAGATAGCCATTGAAACGCGAAAAGCGTGTTCTATACAAAAATATGGTATGTACTTACCAGTCTATAGGCAGGTAAGTACTTAACGTATCTTATGTTTTTTTTTTTTTTTTTTTTCAATTTTCAATATTGTAAAAAAAATAAAAAACTAGTATTAGGCCTAGTATTTTTAAATTAAAATTATGTTTTCAATTACACAAACTGAATAAGGATTTTCTAATCCTTAATTTGAGAGGCTTTACTTCAATTGCCCAACGTGGTAAAAGTAAAAATAAATGCAAATTACGAGTAAGTTCCAACAAACTTTGTTCCATTAAGATTGTAATCTTACAAATTATTGTGTAAAATAATCTTGCAGAATAGAATAAAGGAGGGGACAAGATTTCAATTTAGATTTCCCACGTGTACCTGCCTATTTAATTAAGTTAACACTTTTCAGTAAAATATTCAATGAGTTGTTCAATTTGATTTGATCCCCTGTCATTTTTGATGGGTTCATCCTTCGGAATTGCTTTGTTGTGGGAGCGTGGGAGAGCTATATTTTGGGAACAGAGCCGGATGTAAGAGGGCTTGTAATAAGTTTTGTATAGCGTCATTTTATTTAGAGAAATAAAGAATCTGTTGTGCGAAAGAATTTGAATTTGATAAATTCAATAAATAAAATAATTAAAAAAACATTTTAAGCAAAATATTTTATATGTGATTTTAATAATGTCACAGCGTCATTTCAATGCGGAGGTCGCATTTTTTTTTTATGTGTTAGAGATTTGATTTTAATTTGATAATTCCCTAAAAAGTAAAAAAAAGAATCCGTTTTTTCGCTTGTGAATTGATGTGTTAGTAATATATATTGAATATATATTGATCTTCTACTAAATAAAGAAAGAAAAATATTTATTAATGACAGAAACAAAAGATACATAATATATAAAGTGTTAAAAACAGGAAAATGAAAATGAAATGAAAATACTTTTATTACTACAAAAACACATCAGTAGGTACATTAAAACAAGAAAATATCCTATTAGAAACATTATAAAAACATATAGAATTAAACGTGCTTTGCATAGAGATTTGTATCCTAAATGGAAGTATCTGATGAAATAAACCTAGGATGTATACTAATCATACTAATATTATTATACATATACGTAAATTTGAAAGTATTCGTTACTTTTCTTGTATCTCCGTTTGATGGTTACCTCTACACAAATAAATGGGTAAACCGATTTTGACAAAAATTCTAATAAATTAGAACGTTAATGGAGAAATGGTAAGGTGGCGTGGCGGGTGTGAACACATCTGGCCTTATGGCCTTTAGTTTAGTCGAACTCACCTAGCAGACGACCTTGCCTCCCTTTTTTGCGTATGGACTATTAGTTAGTTAATTGGAGTCGCTACAAGTTTCTTAGTGTGCGTGAAAAATTCGTTAGTGAGCCGTGGGGCGTAGATACTTAGATATTGAGATATTTGAACACGAACGATAATTGTACTACAGCATAATACATCTCCCTTTGTCTAATTTAATTTGAAATAAAAAAACTATACTAAGGTATAGTTTTTTTTTTTTCATAAAATTTCTGGAAAATTGCTGTGGATATAACTATGGCTCTACTTTACTATATTAAATAATATTCAAATTATTTATTTTTCAGCGACCAGCCCCTAACCCCAAACCTTAGTACTTCTGTACCAGTTCAGGATTTTGTAAACATGTTCGTCGTTTTGTTGATGCTGTGAAGGAAAATGATTTGTTGTGCACCTTTTTTTGCCTAAACTATATATATTTTTGAGAACATTTCAGTCAAGAGCCGAAAGTAGGTGTAGGTAAATATAAGATGGGATATATTTTATCAAGAAGCACTTTATGACAGTGTATGTAAACTTTATTAGAATGATAGATATACATTTACAGTCGTTGGTTTTATATATTCGTAGGTATTTATAGGGTGTATGTTGGCTGTACTTGCTTGTTCTGTAATGGCAATTGGTTCTTATACTTAGATACATACATACTAAATAAATAATGTGTTTATTATTGTGACTAACTGACTTGCCTAATAAATTACATGAAATGAAATGAACTGAAATGAAATATTTATTCGTAGCAAATTGATTACATTTTGATTTTTACTATCAATGAAAGCTTTTCATGGCCTACTTTCGGTAAGTTTTACTATGGTGATAGTTTATGGTCGCGCTACAAAATAAGCGTACACGCGAATAATTACATTGCTCACACTTACGAATTAGATATCCTAAAAACCGAAAGACCGCGAGCAAAGGACCGTTATCCAAAAGTCCTCCCCACTTAACGTCATTATTTTTAAAGAATGGTTCGTGAAGCGGTTGATATTAGATAATTATCAATATAAAAAAACCGACTTCATAAAATTGTCAAATAAAAAAAATATCATCATAATCGGTTCACCCAGTGGAAAGTCCTGAAGTAACAAACATGGAAGACGGTTAAAAACATCGCAATTTCAATAGGGAAAATGGATTTAAGTTAGCGGTAACTAAGAGCCCATAGTAAGCAATAGTGTACAAACCACAGTGTACTGGGGCATTTACCGATACAGTCAGTGTTGTGTGTCAGAGTGACAACCCTACGATTTTTCAAGATCAAGTGAGGTTAATAGAACAAAACACCCGCTCTTCCCGCCGGACTCTCCCGCAATTTTCAGTAAGCTCGTGACCACGCCCATTGTAACATGGTCGAAAAATCGAGTGAGAGCTACCAATTTTTATGTAATTAAAATAATGCGCGATAAGTCCCGATAATAATTTAAAACATTAGATATCCTACATTTATTGTGTTTGTTCTATGTCTGGGTGTTAATATCTATATAAGTATGTATTTAAAAAATATATATGTATGTATATCAGTCTCTGGCAGCCATATTACAAGCTTTGCTTAGTTTGGGGTCAGATGACCGTGTGTGCAAAAATGTCTGGAATATTTATTTATTTATTGGCGCTACTTTCTTCGTAATGTTGAAGGATAGTTCTGAATTATTCCGCTGGCGCTACTGCTATCCAAATCCAAAGAGCTATAATCCACGTATCGTACCAAATCCGAAGAGCTATAATTTATTCTAGTAGGTATATTGCCATCTATTGAGTCAGCTAGACCAATTTTTTTATCGTTTCTGAAAAGCTGTTATTATATATTATTCATGGTAATTTCATTAAAGTACAGAATGGAACCTCGTAACGAGAGTTATGCAATAAAATAAACCTCGCTGCTCATTGTCTTGATAATTGGTTATGAGTCAGTGAGCAGCGAGGTTATTTTTACAACCCCTTGCCTAAATTTCACAAAATAAATTGTTACTGAATTTATGCGGTTTTTTTATCAAACTACTTTTAGTCACAGCAAAATAAAACCCGTTCCACATTCCTACCATCTTTGAATACCTGAGCAGTCAGTGGAATATCAAAACCTACTTACCTGATATTTCTGTACACAGTTTGAACGCGAATAGCTCATGAATTTGACATAGTTTTCGTCTTTGATACACCCGAAATTCATATAAATGTACCGTAAAAATACAACTGAGTTTGAATTTCGATGTATTAAATAAATATTGAACACGAGATATTGCATCTCAAAAAGAAACAACTTTATTTGTTAGATGTAGTATTAAAAAAAAAACACCGGGCAAGTGCAAGTTGGACTCGCGCACTGAAGGTTCCACAAAAAAGGGTTTCTTTTATTCAATTCGTAATCTCTAGCGTGATCGACTCGAACTTTGGAGGTTATTATTATTTCTTATTTTACTTTAGAGTGTTTACTATATTCGGGTCAAGTTGAAGTTTGCATGTATTACAGTTTGTACACTACAGTACCTAATGACAAAAATCAAAAAAATCTGAGCTGTCTATCAATTACAGTTCAAAGTAGGATAGACAGCGTAGGCTTGGTAAAAGGATCCCGTAGATACCCTTTGGACATGTAACTCTGAAAAACCCCAGTTTATGACAAGCCCTGAATTTCAATGAACATAATTCGTCCCTATTGTTTTACTCATAGAGGTTGGAATATGAGTGATTATTCAAATTTTAATGTGTAAATTTTCGAGATATAGCCAATTCAACAAAAGATAATATAACGAGTAACATGCTCACATACATTTAAAAAATACAGTAGAATTGAGAACCATCTTTTTTGAAGTCGGTTGAAAGAGTGAAGTAATTCCACAATCAAAATACAACGAGATATCTAAAAGATTTATCAGTAATCTAAGCTACAATGTTAAAAGTAGGTAGCTCATCCACACCAATTTCAAAACCGATAATAAATCCTGTTTCGTTGATATTAAAAATAATATCCCTAAGATACTATTTTGTTTAGACATTAGTTTGAAAATCAACTAAACTTTATCCCGTGAGATGAAATAACTTCAGAAACTTGGATAATAATATTATACGAGAGTGATTCAAATTAAATTTAGCTCAAAATTTTTACCGAGTGCTTTCACAAGTATTTCATAATAATTTATCTAAAGTATACACATTTTAGACGTGGTTTATACCGAGGCAAGCAGCGGAGATGAGTTGCGGACGTGGCGCAGAGCTGCGAGTGGGACACGGACAGCACGGGCAGCCAGGGGATGCGTCTGCGCCTCGTCGTCGCTCATCGTTATCTCACTAATCACACTAATATCATATATGTGAAAGTTTGGATGGATGTATGGATGTTTGTTTTTCAATAACGCTGAAACGGCTGGATGGATTTGGATGAAATTTGGAATATACATTGCTTATGTCCTGGATTAATACATAGGGTATTTTTCATCATCAGCATCATCATTGACTTTCATCTTCACGCGGGTGAAACCGCGAGGCGCAGCTAGTATCATATATGTGAAAGTTTGGATGGATGTATTTTTGTTACTCAATATCGCCGAAACGGCTGGATGGATTTGAATGAAATTTGGAATATACATTGCTTATGTTCTGGCTGGATTAACACATAGGCTACTTTTCATCATCATCATCATCTATTTTCATCACCACGCAGGTGAAACCGCAGGACGCAGCTAGTCACCTATATAAATATTATACGTCATGGTATTATGTATGGAGGAGATATTTACCAATTCAAAAACTAATGTGTCAAAACCCTATGACAATCATGATCAAAAAACTCAAAACAACTCCAGCCTCGCCAGTTAAACTAACCAAAAATATCCTGAAATTAGTTTCGCTGCATAAATCATCATTGATCTGAAGTAATTTTAACTGTTGGGTTAACATCATCTACAAGTTGTAGATGATGTTCATAGAAACGGAGGGCGATGTCAGTCAGAAGCAATATGTTGGCCCGTGGATTTGCACTTTCTTCTGAGGTTTGTACGATGCTCTGAGCAGCCGGTCTATTCTGCAAGCTAAGTGAACGCGCAAGTGAAGTGATAAGCTAAGTGAACGTGTATTTTCTTGTTGATTACTATAGAGAAATGTCAAAATATCGAGTGGTCACCCTTGACTGTAGTCCCTTACCTTTATAATTCGATGTTTTGACATTTATCTGCAGAAATAAGCAAGAAAAAGTCACATTCACTTAGCTTATCACTTGTGCGTTCACTTAGCTTGCAGAATAGACATGCAGGTAAAATTTACTCTTCTTAAGAATTACTGCCAGTCTTTCTACATGTATAGCTTAAGGGATAAGTATACAAAAAAAAACCTATAACACCCTGCGCGTCCAATATAACAATGCCTTCAGATGAATTTAAAGTATTCGTGCTAAAATTTTAGTAGAAAGAAAAACCATCACAATGTTTAAGGTTATTACCGCAGCTTACGTGTACTTGTCATAAATATTAACGGTTGCCCTCGGAGGCTTGCTGGTTATTAAAACTAAGACTGGAAACAATAACGACGCCCGTGAGTCTAATCAAAGTGAAATAGCTTTGTAGCTACCAGCAGAAACCGACTGTTTTTCTACGCTTCATAGCTGTAAAATGAATATACCTACCAAAATACCTAGAAATGAATGGGTACTTAAGAACCCTCTCACATTTTTGCAAAAAAAAAAGCAACAAAAATTCTGCGTTCTGATTCCATCAAATAGAAAGATCTTTAGAAAATTAAATTCCTGTAAACTGTATTTTTTATTGAAAATAACGGCTTCAAATTTTGGAAAAACTTAACATAATTATCTATTTATTGCCTCCAATTTACAGAAGTAATTTTTCGTAAAACTCTCAGAGGGAGAGCTTGAGAGTGAATTTTGTCAAATTAGTGACATAAAATAAGCAATTTATTATATTTTACTTGTTTTATATTCGTCTTGATAATGAGTTTTATTTTTCGTTTTATGCCCGAAAATCCAAAATGTGGAATGTCATTTCAATGGTCTTCCCGCCGAGCTTCAACATGAAGCGGAAAAAGGGTGTCTACAACTATATCTGCTGGCTAGAAAAGCACCATCACCACTGCTAGTGTTGCAGGTGTCCATAGATGGTGGTTTCTGTTTACCATCAGGAGGCCAGCATGCTTGTTTGCCGCTACTTTTATTAAAAAAACGACGCTCTGCATTAGCGCCTGAAGGAAGAGGGGAAATAAGTAAATATTTTAAGAAGTTTCTTGGCCCTATAAATAAGGCCATATAGCTGGCATATTGTTAATCCTGCATCGAATCGCAGACGCGTGGAATTAATTACGCCGGCAGTAAAGTATCGCTCGTATAAGGAGTAGTAAAATCAAAGCATCCAACTATGATGGGAATTATTGCTTTCTTACGTCTAGTAAGGAGTTTAATTAGTTGAAATGTGTCGAGAGGAATAGAAATAGAACAGAAATAGCGCTTCCGTACGATCTTTAAAACTACAGGGTTAATAATAATTTGCTAACAACCTTAATTAAATAATTGACCGAGCGAAGAGATGCCTTCGAGTCCACTGGGACAAATTAGCGTTATATTGATGATTATATATTTTGTTCTACTATGACTTGCAGGCCGTTGATTCGATCTTCATGAAATTTCGTAGGTGAGCAGTTCTGGCAAATATATTATAATGTTTAAGATCGAATACACACTTATTAAAAATAACTAAGTTAAGATACCGTTGGTAAAAGAAAGGAGTTTCTAATGAAAACGAAAAAAATATACTTTTAACTGACGTTCAAAAGGGAGGATTTTTTATGTTTGTTACCTCAGATCTCCATCAATTTAGAAATGATTTCGAAAATTCTTAAAAAAAATTGGAAAAACTCCGTATTGGTTTATAAATGAGGAAGATTTGAGATAACAAACATTAAAAAAAATCAACTTTTGAATTGAGAACCCCTATTTTTTTAAGTGTTTCTATCTACTTTATTTAGGTCAAACTTTCCTTATTTCACTAGCTAGGTAGGTACTTATCTAAAATAACTATTACGGGTGAATAATACGGATTGTAGCGATGCCAAAGAAGACCTGCTGATCTTAAGCATCAGTTTAACTTTATCCCTGGTAAGTAGGTTTATCCGTCGCTGTATTGGTTCAGGAGCTTTTCGGGCGGAAAATTAGATCCCTCTACCAAAAGACGTACTGACCTATGTACTGTATGTTTTATAGATTTTAATAAAAGTTCGCTGTATGAGATGCTTCAAAGAGTTTCACCGAGGTTAAGCATAAAGCTGTATAAAGGTTTCTAGATTATATTAATAAAAAAAACTTATGTAGTTACACAGCACGTACTAATCAATTAATAATATATATATTTACTATGAAAAATCAGTTTGTTTTAATCATTGCTATAATATTTAAAGTAGATTTATTGAGTTAAGTAATAAAAGCATCAAAATTCACAATTTGTCTATGTTAAACCGTCATCACGAAATTTATGTGAATAAAAGACCCAGTGATTCACGTTAAAAATATTTTGTGTTTTTTATTTAATTTTAGCGATTGTAAACTAAATTGTGTATAAATAATACCTATAATAAAAAAAAGACCTAGGTTATTTTAAATTAAAATTTGTATTGTTCTTAGAATTTCAAATCAAAATTAATTTTAAAATAGACATTGAAGCTGAGACATTTTTAAATTTGTTATTTGTACTTTCCAATTTTTCTCCTTCTTCGATAATGTATTGAATTTCTGTGATTTTTATGAAAATCATCATTTACTTACCTTGCCTGGCTGACGGTTGCCTGGAAGAGATCGATTTAAGCGATAAGGCCGCCTTTTAAAAGCCTAGATAATTACTGTAATGTGTAATGTTATCCTTGTTATTGTGGTTTTTAATAAAGAGTTTGTACTTAGTTTCTGAGGTTTGTATATTTTTTTTTTTTTTCTTTCGACATATTTTAAGTAAAACAATTATAATTATATTTCCCTCAGCAACGGGCTTATATTCTTATATGATACTGTTTATCTTAACACACCCTTATTTATCCCATACAATTTTACGTGCAAAAGGTATCATATCTGATTCTTATAGGCCCATTCTTTATATTTATTTATAACAAACATGTCAGAATGTGACATTCATTGCTCATAAGCAGCACATGAGCTCATAAAAAGGATAGAAAGAGCTTTACCGGATCAAGGGGCAAAATGAAATACCTATTCATAATTATTTTTGTTATGCTTCTAGGAAGGTTACATGGAACGTTAGTATTTAGCGGAAAGGAGGAATTTCTAAGATACGTTCCCGATTCCATTTTTTGGTAAAATATTATAATGAGATGGAATTATGAAAATCCAACAAAATCTCATTTTGGCGGTAGGTATGCATAATTTCCTACATCGATTCCACAGAAAAGAGAATTCTCACTTCAGTGTTCGATTCCGTCCCTTTTTAAATACCTATTGGCAATCTTTGAACTTCAAAATTTTAAGAAGATATTTTTTTTAAACGATCATCAATTATTTCTCTTTCAGTAGGTTTTATTTTTTATAAATAGAGCGATGAAAAAGCATAAGATCTGCGGTAACTGCTGCTTTTTTTTGTTTTAATTAGAACCTCTGTCAAGGAATTTTTGTAAGAAGTTTGTTGTAGCCACTTGTACCCATATAAACCCATAGCAACTGTATTAGCAACTGTGACGCGGAGTTTGACGCATTGACATAAATAAGAATGTTCAATCCCATATCTGTCACAATACCTGGCGACAGAGTTTTCTTCTCATTTCCATTCTATTTACTTCTCTTTTCTGTGCTTAACTAATAGTGGTATTCTCACTGCATGCGTTGCTAGTCCAGGTGGGTTACCATAATCTCAAAAACATTCTTATGTTAACCTTACATTAAATTTTGCCTTGCTCTCTCATTAGCACGAAAAATCGACACCGCTTTATGGTTGACATTCCTAAAACCCGTACGAAGCGCTTTGATTCCACTTTTATTGTGCGAACTGCTAGTTTGTGGAATGCACTGCCTGAATGGGTGTTCCCCGATAGTTATAATCTGGGTGTCTTCAAGTCAAGAGTGAATCGGTTTCTTCTAGGCAAGCGTGATACATCGTAGACCGCATCGTCGCTTAGCATCAGGTGCGTTGGCGGCCAAGCGCAAGCCTATTTTGTAATAAAAAAATTACCGAGAAAGCGAGACAAAGCTAAAAATATTATAAAGTTTGTAAGTTAGATACTTTATGCATAAATGAGATAATCTCTGAAAATTCTGAACATAATCCAAAAAATATTTCACTGCTAGAAAGGTAGACTATAATATTTTTGACTTGACTATTGATAACGACTCTCTACGACTCTCTCTCTCTCTCTCTCTATGACTCTAGATGTCTCAGACATCATATGCTTCCTCTCTATAAGAGACGGAAAATAGCGGACATTGTCTTTTTGATGAAAATAGCTCAGTCTCAAATTGATTCTCCTCATCTCATTTCTATGATAAGTCTAAAAGTTCCTACACGGTCTGTAAGACGTCCTATTAGTCTCCATATCCCGCATAGTTCTACAAATTATAAACAAAACTCTTTTTTCATAAGATTAGCAAACGGTGTCAATTATCTGCATGATTTTCCCGAACTTGATTTATTTAACACACCTCCACACAAATTCAAAACTACAGTCTCTCAGTTTGGTTTGGTGCGAATCTTGAACTGTCACGTAAATAATTTTTTTTATTCACATTTATTATGTTGTTATTAAACTATTTTTTACATTAGTATAGACCTAGTACCAAAGTTTTGTATTTCTTTGACGTAAGCAAGTGTTAATTAGATTTTTATATGCGGAAACGTGTTAATAGTGCTAAGATATCCAAATTATTTGTAAATTAGTTTTGTATCGCTGTACGTTTTCCGAATAAAATAAAATAAAATAAATAAATATGTTTTTTTCGCAACGCCGGCAGAAGCTATAATTAAGAAAGGTAAAAAGATACATAACTAAAGTTTAATATATATACTTACATAAGGTATAACTTCTGCAAGTCCTGGAATGTTACAATTTTACGGAAAAACACTCATGTTACCTTTTCCATTTCATAAAAGCGGAAGACTAAAAACCACTCAAGCCATAATTGCAATACCTTTAATCTTGTAAACAGCTATTAACCACCGAGAATTGAATTATCTCGCGCCTTTCAGCCACCTTTCTTGCAATTTCCTTATTTGGGGGATTTCGGTGGAAAACGTTGAAAGCCCACATTTTCACTTAACGATAATGAACGATTTATGAAATGATTCGATAGGAAATCATTCTGTGTACACATGTTGGTGGTGCTGTAGTTTGTGATAGAAAAACATAATATAGTCTACTTATAAGCATTCTTCATCCTAAATAATATTAGGAATAATGTATATTTTTAATCTATGGTAACCATTAATATAAACATTATTGCGAAATAAGGTCTACCAAAAAACCCAACCAACCAATGCATTTTTTTCGCGTTTTATGGAGTGATAAATTGACTAGACTTAAGCGAAATTTATTGCTCTTATTTTTCTAGTCTCTTTAGAAACGTTTGACGTTGCAAAAGAAGTCGGTATCGGAGGTTGATATTCGACGGATTGTAATTTTTAACCGACTTCCAAAAAGGAGGAGGTTATCAATTCGTTTTTATTAATTATTTAATTCGTTATTTTATTTTTTAATGTTTGTTACCTCAGAACTTTCGAACTCTTGCTTCCCGTGTGGTCCCATTTCAATTTGGTCCAGTTCTGTCATTTTTATGAAGTTGGTTTTTTATATTGATAATTATAAAATACTAGCCGTCCGCCCCGGCTTCGCACGGGTGTAAGCTCGGCCTTCAGCCTCGCTACAAAATGTAATATAGCCTATGTCACCCGGGGATAGCGTAGCTTCCCAACAGTGACAGAATTTTTCAATTCGGTTCAGTAGTTTCGGAGCCTATTCAATGCAAACAAACAAACAATCAAATCTTTCCTCTTAACAATATTATATAAATAATAGGTCGGGGAAAAAGTCTTTTCGTATTTTGTATGTATAAGGTTGTAGTAAAAATCTCATCCGTTGTACTGTTTGTATCTGGCTGGTTTTGATACCATTAAAAATATGACATTTTAAAAAAGGAATACAAAAAGTAAAAAGCAATTTCCCGCCATTTTTCAATTGTTTTTTTGTTTGATAAAATGAGTGAATCTAACGAAGAAATTCGATATATTGTGAAATTTTATTACAAAAAAGGGAAAACTGCGACACAAGCCGCGAAAAAAATTTGTGACGTTTATGGACCTAATGCAGTGTCATCAAGAGTAGCACAATGTTGGTTCAAGCGTTTTCAGTCCGGGAATTTTGATGTCAAAGATGCAGCTCGCTCTGGTCGCCCTGTTACGGATAAAGTAGATGCCATTTCTGAAAAAGTGGACCAAGATCGGCATATTAATAGTTACGACGTAGCTGAAGAACTGGGGATTGACCACAAAACAGTTTTGACCCATTTGAAAAAAACTGGGTATACAAAAAAACTCGATATTTGGGTGCCACACAAGCTCACTGAAAGAAACCAAATAAATCGTGTACTCATTTGCGACTCTCTATTGAAACGTAAAGAAACCGAACCGTTTTTGAAAAGATTGATCACTGGTGATGAAAAATGGATCACCTACGACAAGAATGTGCGCAAACGATCATGGTCAAAGGGCAGTGAAGCACCACAGACTGTAGCGAAACCCGGATTAACACGTAATAAGGTGATGCTGTGTGTATGGTGGGATTGGCAGGGCATCGTTCATTATGAGCTTTTACCGCCGGGCAAAACCATCGATTCGGATCTCTACTGCCAACAGCAGATGAGACTCAAACAAGAAATTGAGAAAAAACGGCCGGAATTGATCAACAGAAAGAGTGTGGTCTTTCATCATGATAACGCCAGACCGCACACATCTTTGGCCACTCAGCAAAAATTTAGAGAGCTTGGTTGGGAAGTGTTAATGCATCCACCATATAGCCCTGACCTTGCACCCTCAGATTTCCACCTGTTTCGATCTCTTCAGAATTCTTTGGGTAGTGTTAGATTAACATCAAGAGAGGACTGTCAAAACTACTTGTTGCATTTTTTTGATCAGAAGTCCCAAAAATTCTACAGCAACGGGATCATGTCACTACCTACAAGATGGCAACAAGTTATCGAACAAAATGGCACATATATATTATAATTAAATATAATTAAACTTGAAAAAAATATGTCTTGAATTTGTTTAAAAAATACGAAGAAACTTTTTCCCCGACCTTATATATATATATTAGTATCTATAGATTAAGAGTCCTTTTGTAATATTTATATTATAGATAGATAGATAGAAACTCTTTATTGTGTACACCAGAAATGAAAATTACAAAAATTTGAAAACAATATGATATATTATGTTCAATTATTCATAACCACTTTAGGATATTATTCGTCGGACGCGTCACTCTCCTTTTTGTTATGATTCGTTTTACGTCAGCTGAAGGTACGTCGCCGAAGCGCTGTGTGTGCTCATGAGAATAATTATATTTTCTTCCTCTTCCTCCGCAACAAAGCCATATAACTAATAGAACAAAACGCTGAGACCAACTTTGGAACCTTAGTGTCTCTCAGAAATTAATAGGCTTTAGCGTTGACTGTAGGTATTAGACACAGAACACTGAACACAGAAGAGACTTAGTACTTATTTATGAAACAATATCTACTCGCAAGTAGGTACGTAGATATTATAACTAGTTAGATAGGTAGGTACCTACATACCTATAATCTGACTAAATGCATCTTAGCCTAGCTACCTATTTAAATTTTGCGATCCCTCTAAATGTCACATACCTACCTCTAAATATTATTTATACCTGTAATTATTAGTTACCAATAAAATGATTATGATTATTATCTCATTAACAGATATTTCTGCTTCGTTCTGCTTTCCTTTCGACTAAGTTTATTACTGAAACAAATTTTAAACAAATCCTCGTGAATTTATCAGCTTAATCAGCGCCATCTGGAATAGTTGGTCTTAACTAAAGTATATAACGCCATCTCCAGACATTTGTAAGAACTACGATAGAAAGCGAGCTTACAAATTTTAATTTTACAGATGTGAAACATGAAATGTTTTGACAAGAGTTCCGTCGTGATGTCTGCCGTTTGTAATAGATGGCACTCTCTTTAACTTTACTATATCTGTTGGAAACTTTTCAAATAAATTCGGGTTTTTCGGAAATTGAATTACGTTTTTGTTCATGTAAATGTATAGAAAAATGCTAGTCTGATCTGAAGCTAAGCTATCGTGTAATCTCTGAAATCTGTTATAAATGGAAGTGAACTCAGAATACAGTTTTTTCTGTATTTTGAGGAAGTGAAGTAGACATTAATATAGGTACTCATTACCGGATCATTTATTTAGTTATTTTTTCGAAAGCTATTATTTTTTATTCAAAATTTTACTCATGACCTCCGTTTACATTGTGGTCAACGATAGTAAACACGCCTAACCTGGTATACTGGCTCTCAAGTAAAGCTATCGGAAGGTGCTTGCAGAAAGGTTTCCAACTTGATGTTTTTCCGAACTAGATGTTGAAAGGGTATCTTGATGTTTTTCCTTTACTGGTGGTGGCAGCGGCTGATTGTTGGAATTTGGGCCCACGTCTGTGGCGAGGCTTGGAAGTTGCATGATTGGATAACATACACTACTACACGGAACGGTGGTATCATAAGCTGAAAAGAAGTCATTGTTGCCATCATTATGAACAACGTTTACCTTGGGACCGACCCAAATCGCGAAAAAAACTGCTATTTCATAAAATAAATTCATTCACACTCAACGAAATGGATGGAACGGGTACGCATACATATCAAAATATATACGTTTCGATTCTATAGGTCCAAAATAAAATTTCATATGTAAGAAGTATAGAACAGCACATAATGCTCACAAAGGATAAACGGACGCTCTCATTAGCAAGCATAATATAATATAGGGTTACAGTTGCGGAGGTCTGCACCCACCTACTTAGCTTTCTTTGTCACTTTAGTCTGGATCGCAAGTAGCGTGTCTAAATTAATTATCCTGCACTATTTTCTACATAATATCTAAATGGATGGAACAGCTGATATCTTTTAGCAATTTCAGGGAGACTGCAGACAGCTTCCCTAGATCATAGGGTCCTTAGCAACTAGTCCATTGATGGCTATTGGCCTCTCCCAAAAAACGCCACTCAGTCTGATCTTCGGCTTTTCTCTTTCAGCCACTGCCAGCTGCCTTACGCATATCGTTATTACAATGAGTCTAAGGGCGGTCTACGCTACGTTTGCTAATTCGTGGTCTCCACTATAAAACAGGTCTAACACAACGGTTATATCAGTTCTGCGATATCAGTTCTGCGACAGATATGACCGCCGGCCCCCTGTTACTTCAGTTTGCTAATACGCTGAGCTATATCGGCGACTTTGGGTCTTCTGCCAATAACTTTGCTCCGGATACGATCCATCAAAGAAACGCCGAGCATAATTTTCTCCATAGCTCGCTCTATACCTTGAACTAAATGATACCTAACTAAATACTAATTAGGTATATTAATAAATTAATTGAAAACTAAAACATTGAAAATTAAGATCTTTGAAGTTAACACCGTGATGGATAGTATGGCTGACTATACCTACTAACCTTGAGCCCTAACGTAACAGACGTGTTGGATTCGCTGGCGTGCCAAATTCATACGCCTGTTAGGGCTTTTTGGGTGTTAAATTAGAAACCCGGGTTCTATTAAAAGAAAATTTATAGGTTTAGAAAACAATTATATAAAAACTCTTTGTTGTTTGTTCTTCTTTATGAATCTTTTGATAAAAAAGTTAATATTGCATTGTCATCCAAGCTGCTCTGAACTATAAATATAAAGTTTTAGAGTCATAGCATAGTCACTAGTCAGTCTAAGTCATTTAGGAAGTTTAAAATCGATTCTTTAAATTTTTTAAAACTGTTTTAATGATGAATTTCCCACCAACAGTTTTGAAAATGGACTTCCGCAAAGTAACGCCTGATTCAATCAACCTTTAAATTTTATGCTGAATACACTATGGCAGACAAGAAAGCGAGGTAATAAGAAAGTAAGTATATAGGTACTTACCTAACAATCTGAAGTAAGCTGTTATCGGCGGTGTTGATCTAAGACTGTTGTTTCTTCTACCCTAAAGTTGGAAACCTCTGGCATTAGCGTGCCGTATCTATGATGGATGATCAGATATCTCTCGTTAAAATCCGCTTTTAAGACTCTCTTTTCCCACTTTTAGCAATTATGGTCGTTCTACTTAGTTTTCGTTTTTCTTCTTCCATGGTCAGCTAAAATTTAAAAAAATGCTGTCATAGTAATATTGAATGTTTTATCTGTTGTTGTCACTGTAAATACTGAAACACGATTAAGGATATTTCGCACAATAGAAAAAACAACCGGCCAAGTGCGAGTCGGACTCGCGCACGAAGGGTTCCGTACCATTATCTATAAAAACGACAAAATAATTGCGTTTGTTGTATGGGAGCCCCCCTTAAATATTAATTAAATTTTATTTTTTATTATTTATTTTTTAAGTGAATATATAACTACATATTCTGTGAATATTGCAAGCGTCTTCCTGTTGCCGTTATCAATATCGAGCAAAAACGAGCAAAAAAATCACGTTTGTTGTATGGGAGCCCCCTTAAATATTTATTTTATTCTGTTTTTTAGTATTTGTTGTTATAGCGGCAATGAAAATACATCATCTGTGCAAATTCCAACTGTCTAACACGGTTCATGAGATACAGCCTGGTGACAGACTGACAGACGGACAGCGGATCCTTAGTAATAGGGTCCCGTTTTACCCTTTGGGTACGGAACCCTAAAAATTATATTAAAACACTGGTTTGCCTTTTTCACCAAGTTTTTTTTTTTTATTCATTCAAATACTTATTTACTTACTCAACTATGTCTACGGTTTAGTACAAAGATTTCACAATTATGGAAGCAACCGTAAAGGTACCTCTTAAATTACGGCTCTACTTTTCGAAATATATGAGAATAACCTCAAAAATAGTAGTAGTGCCATGTAACTAACGAGTAACGAATGTGTGTGGACCGCATGATTTTGCTTTATTAGATGCGACTTTAATACATTACATTAAACCTTATGGTCATCTGTAGTTTATGCGTTGCTTAACAGTGGGAAAACTTTGCCTTAATATAGAATATTACCTACTTAAATTGTTCTTTAAATGTTAATTTACTCCGCACACATTGAGGTAAACTTTTTTTTTATCCGAAAGCTGATATAAAAGTAATGGTAGTAGTAATGGTATTAATGGTATTAATGATAGTAACGGTATTCGACTCTCTAGAGAGGCTGATTTTGAACAAAGACTAGAGACTCTAAGGCTACAGAATGATACCATTCGACTTGAAGGTACTACTATGGATAGTCTGGTAGAAAATAAAATGAATTTATAAAATCATTCAATATTCCAGTAAACTTAATTATATTTGAAGTATACATAATATCAACTCTAATATTTTATTCGAACCTCAAACATACTTAAAATTTTATCAATAATTTACAACGCGATCAAAATACCTTAGCTTCAGTCGCAGCCATTTGCGTGTGCAAATACTCCGCCACAGATTATGTAAAAGTACCTACAGGTAATGCATTCTGTGGTTAACAGCTGAGCCGAATACCTTGATCAAGGCTGTACAAGAGCCAGTAACTGCTGGATAATCTGGTACAAGATTGTATGATTTAATCGGTGTCTGCGCGGGCGCATACTCGAACTCTCCGCAGTAAAATCGATATCTAGCTAGCGCGTATTGAAATTCCGGTGCGGGTGAATGAGATAGTTCAATATTTTAACGAAGAAGGAAGAATTCATGTCTAAATAAGAGTTAAGTTTTTTCTGTTTCTAACCCAGTACTTTGTTAAGGCGAGGTGTTCCGTGTAATGCATTAATAGCACATTTCACATCACATGTAATGTGAAAGAGAGAGCTTTTACGGTTCCTTATCCATAATTATGAAACCTGTATATTAAGACATGGTAGACATCATTTAGTAAATGGGTAATGAAATGAATCCAAAAAAGAAACGGTGAGAAAAGCGCAAATTAGTTTTACTTTCTTTTCTTATACAATTTCCTCATAGGCACTTGCGAATCGAAATTCTATCGTTACTGAATTAATAGTATTATCTCAACTATGAGTACATACACAATTACTCATATCAACTTTACCTTCTGAGAACGTACTTAGGTATTATAGTACTCGCAGTTACAGTTTTTTTTTTCTGTGGCAACAAGATAGCAAGGCGAACGTGTCAATTTAAATTGTAAAACCATTTCATCGGCCTGTCACTGAACCATGCTCACCGGTTAACCACTACGGCTGACTGGTTGCGTAACGTACCCTTACTGTTAGCCGGTTCGGTAACTGGCGGAGAATTCCTGCACCTATTTTAGCCTGTGGCTGTTTTGATTGGGTTTGTCCACAGATCAGACAAACGAAGTAGATATGGTATGCCGTGGCGTGGCGGTTGCGTACGCATCAGGCCTAAATCAGCCTTTATTTCTTTAGTAGAACTCACCCTGATGACCTTTCCGTCTTTTTTGCATGTGGGCGATTCATCCTTGCTAGTTTATTAGTGTGCGTGAAAAAGTAGTAATTGTGCCATATTAGAAATAACTGGCCAAGAGCTTGTGGACACACTCATAATGTTAGGGTTCGGTCTGTATCCATTAGAATTTTGGTCACATTCATAGTACCCACAGAAATTAGTGATAGAAAAAATCGAACAAACGAAGTTCTGTGGAATGATCCAAATTTCAGAGATGTATCATCCCGGCAAAACATAATACTTATGGTTTAGCTAACTACTTGGTAAATATTATTTGTTAAGATCATTTTACGAAGGGTCAATGACTTTTGAGCTAGAACGTCTTCGAATTATCTACAGTTTTATCGAACTCAAAAAGAAAATGTTCGAAATAATTTTGATTAAAGGTTTTTTTAATATGAGTTATCAACATTGTAATGATGATACTGTTTAATAATTGTCTATGTCTAAAATAGGCATCAAGAAAATTTGCTTCCTCCTACATTTCTCAATAGATATTTATATATATTATTTTTTTCCACTTTGATGTGCCCAATATTTCGCAAAGAAAAAAATTATGTATTAAACCCATCCAGATACAATATCTAGAGTCAAAATAGTGCAAAAAATGCCCGGACCAAAACACGGCGCACGCTACAAATTGCGCAGAATTTTTGGTTGGTTGTAAGGCAACCGCGTTCCAACTACAACGCCGCGCAATGCCATTGCTACGGTGCCGTTGCCGTAGCGGACGTTGAACACTATGCAAGTGACATATCGTCTAAAAATGGAGTAAGTGTAGCATTGTGAATTTAGGTATGAACCTACACGACTCTCGGACGTTTTTTTACTGATGTCACTTAAAGATTGTGACTATATTGGTTTTGTATCTAGATGACTAAACCTTATCTTCTATTCAGTCAGACCCATCCAAAGAGCAAGGGGGTACTTACATAAGAGGATATAGCGGAAAAAAAATTCCCATTTAACAATTACCACAGTCACCTCTAAAATGCAAAATTATGTTTTTATATACTTGAATTTTTTCGATCTATACTAAAACTATAATATAGAATTAATACGGACGGGCAGACGGTCAGACAAACGGACCGACGGACAGAACGTACTACGAAGGTTTCCTTGTACTTGTAGTAGGTACTAAGGTACCTTAAAAACTGGGTGAAACATATTTGAACATGAACGATAATTTGTACTAAGCCATATCTCTTGGTTGTCTGATCTGAGGGTTTGGCCTGTTAATCCCTTTCAGCATAGCTAGTTGCTAGTGCCAAAAAATTTGACATGTTTTTATTAGTTTCATAATAATATGTAGCTAATGTAAACAAATCTTGGAAGTCAATTTTAATCTACTTAGAATTGTTGTATCGATGTAAAACTTATAACCATGGATGTAACGTTAACGTAAAGGCACGTGCCAGTAAAAGTATGACAGAGTAGGTAGGTACTAATATAAATACGTAGGCCAAATACCTACCAACGAATACCTTGTACTAATATGTATTCTGTGCCAATACAGAAAACCAAGAAGAACGATTGATCATGCAGGATAAAACTATACCCGTATTACCCGTCATTTTGCAATGCCAAAAGATAACAGTTCCAATCCCGCACACGGGTCAAAATTCAACAAGCGAGCCTATTAAAGATGGCCCAGATCGCGAATAAGATAGCTTTTATCGACTGACCTCCGAAATTGATCGCGTTGCAATCCGCCTGAGGAATAAACCACGCCTCTCGAAATTACATACTTTTTACATGCTCGTGGCGGCAACTGGCCATAAATAAAGAAATAATTTTCTTATTACCCACATTTGGTGCAATTTTTGACGGTACACGGTAAATTAAAGGTGGTGTTTTTATTGATACGATGCTTTCGTGTACAACTACATTGTTGCAGGGAACACAATCAGTTACAGAATGTCACATGTGATTTTGGTTTTTGTCGCATTTCGTTCGTTATAATCGATAAATTGATGTTGTATGCGACCGTAGCTTAGCGATTAGAGCACTCGGGACGTGAACCCAAATGCAGCGGGTTCAAATACTGGCGGTTTTCAAATTTAATAACAGTAAACCGTAGTACAGTACAGTAAACAACTTTAAATTTTCAACTTTTGAAATTGTTATTTCGTTTTTCAACTAAGGTTTGCTTTGTTTTTAATCTACATGCACACAAATTTTTGAAATAGTTACTTAGATAGATAGTTCGATAGTTCAACTTTTTATTGTTCACACCACAAATTACCTACACTCGATAAAATAGCTTCTTTTAATTGATTCAATCACCCCGGGGGTACATTGCGGAATTCGTCTTAAAACTCAATCATAAACACAGATTCTTGTAAGAATCCTGTTTAAAATATTTTATTTACTTATATTATGTAGAACCTAATGAGAGTATGTTTTAAATTCGATACCCAAGCTATTTTAGAGTTGACAGGACGTTTTGGGTTACACTCTGAAGCCATAGCAACACTTGGGCGTTGTCAGGACAATATTGACACAGAATAAACTAAAAAAAAACAGTGCTTTATCTCTTGAAAGTGTATTATCCGTTTTTAAAGTAAAGATCTGCCTCGTATGAGTATCATTACAATAATAATTCTTATTTGTCATTTTTGTATGTTTACAAAATTACGTCTTATAAACTTCTAGGAGCCCAAGGCAAGGGAGATGAGGTTGACACGCGTTTTCATGTCAGCTTTTTAGTGTTTCTTAAGAAAGCATTTTCAATTTCCACGGGCCTTGCCGTGCGCGTGTCGCCAGCCCGCTACGTTTATCCTAATTTATATTTGGCAATCTAGATCCGTTTCTTGAGACTCCCAATGTGTAAAAACCTTTGCCCATTCCTGGGTGCTTTCTATAAACGTAACGTAGTTTTCCTACTTTAGCTTGCAAAAACACTGCTTATTACGTATTGCCGTCTATCTTCTACACAAAAGTTTCACATACGGATTTCGAACATTAAAATTATATTATGTACTGTTGTACACTGTGGCATTGACACAAGTGCAAGGCTTCCAAGTGCCGGTATTTGTTTGCAGGAGCCCGACGGCTCTTTGATCTCTGCAATGTACTAGTGTCAGTTGACACAGCTGATGGGTATTGAACTGAATTGAAGCTGCCACCCAGAACATTGACATTCAAGCCTGCTGGTTGCATGAAAAACTACGCTCTGCAACTTTTCCCTTTCTGCGAATTTCCTGCTTTAATCATTACCCGTCCCTCTTTATAATCCATACTACTTTCATGCAAAACTTCACCGTGATTGATTTATCTTTTAGACATGAAAAGGCGTAGAGCGTCGTGGACTCCGGGGGTGGTGCGAACTCGCGAAGCCCTTGAACGAGCTGCGTGCCGGTTTTTCTTCTCCACCATAGTCAGCAGATGACAAACAAATGCACCGATATCAATCAGTACCTACCTATTTATCTATGACTAGCAGCGCCCGCCGTTTTACCCGCTATCCTTCGGGATTAAAAGTAGGCTATATGCATATTCATTTATTTGGTAAAGCCAATTTACATATTTTCTCCAAAGTGCCAAAATTCAATCATGTCCGTTAGTTACGGAATTGAGTGTGGATATATACACAGTAACATACAAATCTTCTCATTTATAATATTAGTGTGAAGTATGATGATTGTGATTCAAGGGGGAGGCCTAGGTTCAGCAGTAGACGTCTTCTGGCTGATGATAACTATGATGATTGTAATGTGTGGATTATTACATTTCTATTAATTCTTCCAATACCATAGATAAGTAAAATCCTAAAGTAAGGCTTAGATCACAATTGGTATTTTTTCAAAATTCAACGTAAATTTCAAACAATATTACTAATTCTTCACAGTTATAATAGCACAATTGCTTAATTTACTTAGTTAAAAATATTTATATTGTAATTATGACAAAAGAAGGCTATTTTACGATTTAATTTAACTAATAAACAATAGACTGACAGGTGTCAAATGCGATCTTTTCAATTGTCCTTAAGGTCAGCCCTGGATCTACGATTGTTTCGAGCAGGGGCAAAAACTTGATATTAGCGCCTCTCGCCTCTAGCATCTAATGTTTAATCATTTTTTAAAAGTTGAATTTGGCGCCCCCTTAAGCTTGCCCCACCCCAGATACGGGCCTACTTTAGGTACTTAACCTAGTCACTGAAACAACAATGACCTTTCCTAAGTCTCAAACTATAAAGTTACTCTTTTGTTCTTTGCTCACGTTAAAGTAGCGTAATTGAGTTCTCACAGCTGATCGGATTGCATAAGACCATCTTCACTCAAATATGGTAATAGGTTTACGAAACCAGTTCCGTGAGCAATTTACAACTTTAAGTAATTATGTAGTACGTTTTCACAAATCGATTAGGTGTAATTAGAACTTTATAGTAGTACAAGTTCTGATTCTTTTATAATACCGATATGGAAAAAATAGTGGCGTGTAAACAATTAGTTGTGATTCTTTTTTCGAAACTGATTGAACATAAAGTAGATAAAGTCGTAGTTATATACCTAATGAGTAAAGACATGACTATACTCGGTCCAAACACTGAAATTGCGATAAAAATATCAGTTGTTCCATAGAAAACGATCATCTACACTATATATATATAACTAACTGATACCCGCTACTTCGTCCGCCTAGAGCTCGGCCTTCGGCTTCGCTACTATGACCCGCTCCAGGAACACAAAATTTCATCCAAATCGGTCCACCCGTTTACTCACCGTTTAAACCTTCCCTGAACTACCACAAATATTTCAAGATCAAAATTAGCTAGTCATTCTCGAGTTTTAGCGAGACAAACAACATCAATTGTTTTTTATTTAAATAGATTTTTTTATTTTATTTATATTACACGGGAATTACTCACGTAAGATTAGCATTAGCGTACGGGCATTAGGAGTAGTATCCGGCCTAATCTTACGTGAGTAATTCCCGTCAAATAAAAATAAAATGTGTGAAAACCACGTCAGTTTCCATAATAGAAGATTATTTTTGCCGCTATTTCAGAGTTGCTCCTATAGTGAAAGTTGTTCATAATGATGTGATGGACCCCTTTCGGCTTAGTAAGCCCTTTCCGCGTAACCCCGTATAATTAAAACTAGTACTAGCCGCAGCATAAAAGACCACACGAGGTTGCATAACAGCTAGCAGCGATACAAGACATCACTTTCTCCGGCAGACTATATTGGGGCCAGCTTGACTCACAATCCAGCTTGCATGCTGATAGCAGACTGCTAAGCAATACGTTTGAAAGGTCAACTTAATAAATAAATGTTATGTAACAGTCATAATGGAAGCAATGAGCAATTAATTGCATAATTTTATTACAAGATTTATTGTGTCAAGGTTAGAGCTTAGTTTAATGTATGGTTTTGGTTGATCTATTTACATGGGTTTTGATCTAATTTTGATTTTACAATTACAACCAACAGTTAGATATTGTAGTTGTGTATATTATTTAAATGCTACTAGCTGCTATAAGACAATCTTACACAATCCGAATTATTTCCGGGATAAAAAGTAGCCTATGTCACCCATTAATTATTTATACCCATGCAAGAAGTCATGTCTATCCTAAGCTGTGTGAAAGAATGATAAACAAACCAACATAAATATCAATACAAAAAACTGACCTCATAAAAATGTCAAGACCTGGACTAAATTGACCACACCACACGGGAAGCACCAGCTTTCATAAAAAAGAAGAATCATCAAAATCGGTTCGCCCAGTCGAAACTTATGAGATAATAAACATTAAAAAAATACAGTTGAATACACTTTGATATTTATTTATAGTACCTACTAGATGTTGTACGCACAGACATTCATATAAACGTTCAACTCGGTTTACTCTCTTTAATTCGGCCCTTACGCAGAATACTTTCTTAGTAGACATCTACACATCCTAAATAATTCTAAAGCCAAAATTCAGATTCGTAGGTTAAGTAGTTATCGAGATTTCGTGATAAATCAGTTTCAGAATATCCTAATATTAGATGGGGACCTACACTGGTAAAAAAAAGGTGTAAATCAATTATGCACGAGATGCATCCCATTTCAATGGTAAAATTTCGTATATTTATTACTTATACGAAATAGTGGTACAAACTTATTAAACTAGTTTTTTTTATATTAACAGTATACTTTTCGTTAAGTGTGAATGACATTTTTTTTTTTGAATCTTTTTCGCAACTATAGGGTTGGTCTTTTATTAAAACTTGTTCATAATGGTACAATGACCTTCATTTGACTTAATATCGTTACGTGTACATGTTACATTTTGATTTTAGAAATAACACTGAAAGAAGTGTGTGGTGTGGACCATAGCAGCGCGATAAATAAATGAGTTTTCAACGTTTTACGTATCACGAAGATAGAACAAGCTTCTAGGTTTTAATTAAGTGTCTAATTCTAAGTGGCAAAACATATTTGCTTTTGTGATTTCGCCCCACTTAACACCTAATTCCTAAAAACTATAAAAGCTTTAGAACAAAGTTCAATCGAGCGCTACACGTGCTCTCCATTTATACCCGTCTTATTTTGGTCACGACTCGATCCGAAGCACAATACAAGATTAATGACTATTTTACATGAGGTCGTAAAACTCAGAGCTCTTCTTACGAGAAAACGCGTAAAGTGGAAGAAAAAACCGCTATAAAGGCCTTTTTACAACATTGTAAAATGTTACGTCTTTTATTTATTAAAACTAATTATCACCTCTACGTGAAATAAAAGTATGTACATATTTAAGGTATTTGCTAGCTAATTCACAGAGGTATAGTTATATAAATCTGTATAAAAATAATTATCAATATAACAAGTGGATCATATTTAAAACCGACTTAAAAAAATATATGGGAAACGTAATAAGTGCCTACAAAATTTTAGGGTTGCCCTCGATTTTCCTGGTATTATCAGATCTTGACTTGGTGACAATGGGACCAAATTGGAAGTATACCCTACCGAACAAAAGAATCTTTTTGAAATCGGTCAACAGTTGGCGGAGAAATCGGTGACATAAATAAAATAAAACAGGGGAACATGGAACCGTCCTCCTTTTTTGAAGTGGGTTAAAAACTACTAAAACAAAATGAAAAAAAAAACGTACTTGCACGAGCTCCAACGCGTCGACTGGCTAGAGACTGCGCCAAACCGGGACCGATGGCGTTCTCTTGTTTCAGAAACCAAGACCCACTTTGGGTCGCTGCGCGAGCAGCGTAACTTCAAAATAAGTAAGCGTTCCAACAAAATTAATGCTATTGCCAAATCAACACGACTGTACAAAATCATTTATACTATTGGAGCTAGTTAACTTATAGTTTTTTTTAAATATATATATATAGGTATGTACATTATATAATAATTAAGTCTCAGAAAAAAAAAACAGTTTAAAAACTACTACGTCAAAGTTAATGAAATTTCTGTGGGAGCACCTCGAGAGTTTTCTCTACTTAAGTAATAAAAAAATACAAGTTAATCGGTTACCAATGTCGGAGTAATCGATATACATACCTACATTAAAAAAACGGACTGAACTCAATACACGCACACAATAAATTATATTTGATTGAAAAAATCTTATATATTTAACACTAAAGTTATCTTCGTATCTGTGAATGAATACGTCTCTACATCGAGCACATATCGTTTTAATTACATGCGCTGCGAGATATCTCAATCTATCTATTCGTATGAGTAACTTGATGCATAGCTGCCAATGTCTTAAGTATAGCAGTGACTAATGTCTGCTGAAAGTGGTTATGAATCCCTTTTAGTAGTACATTTTTATGCAATTGGTGGTAAACAAGCAGACGGGCCACCTCATGATAAGCACCTTAGATCATACAAACGTGCTGGAACAGGCATACTGCAATACAACAATATTTCGTAAAGATATATAAAATCACGGGAAAACCTGGGGTTTTCCGTAAAAATGGCGCATTTAACTGCGCCGCAATATCAGGAGCTCTATCCACAACCTTATCATAGTAACTATACCGGTAATAATTATGATTACAAGCAGCAGTGAACAACTGCGACAGTTTGATACAGTGTTTTCCTTCGTGGTCAAATGCGTCCATGTTTTTCCCACTCTTTATACTACACATTTAAAACACTAAACGCAATTTTTTTAATCATGGTATACTTTCTCATTGTTTCATGCACACGAAGAGACTTGCAGTGACAACAATAAACTAAATAATAATCCACGTGCAAAAAAGGGTGGCGAGGCCAATTGCAGGGTGAGTTCGACTAATTAAATGGCATCATGGCTGATTTAGGCCTGATGCATTCGCACCCGCCATGCCACCTTACCATATGTCCCTTGTTTGTGTTTACCATATTCCCTTCACAAATATGTATGTACAAATCTGCTGACCGTTTGACATTCTATTGACAAACTTTTCGGAGCTTCCAAAAATACCGCAGGATGGAGTTCATTCTACAAGATGCATATTTAAGGCAGGAAGAACCGCTTAAATAACACAGTGTGTGATTTGCATTATGGACAATTAGCTTTTTAGCCATGGCGGTTACTGAAATGATATATTATAATCGTGACACCAGCATTTGATCGAATAGTTTTTAGGACAGTCTTCACGGTGGTAAATATAATGTCCTTACGCAACCTTACGTTTAATATAACTCCTAATAAACGTACCTCATCTCATATTTTTTATGCACATAGCCATGTAATAAAATGAGCCTTCTGTCATGATTAAAGAATCATCAGTTCACCCTTTTCCAAAGAAAGGGATCTTCGTTATCACGCGATTTGTATTGTGCGTGTTCTTCAAGAGGTGTAATAGATCTGACGAAATTTAGACATGAGCTACTGTTTTGATATAAGTATGTGGCGGAAAATGGTATCTATCTATTAACTCGGCCAGCGAAGCGCGGGGATTGAGAAAACGTCATTCGCGTATCGAACGACGACGTGCAGATGGAATCACGAAATAAGGAAGCCTTATTTCGTGGATGGAATAGTGAGTCTTATATGATTTATTATTTTGTACCCTGGGAAAATGTATTACTTACTATATTCTATAATAATATATCTGAGTGCGACAAGGGTAGGAATAACAGGAATACACAATTTTTGACACAAGTTAGGAATGTTACTATAAATTATTAATTTGTCGGTAAAAAATATTGGAAGGATAACTTTTTTGAGCAAGCTTATAATTTTTATTTATTTAAGTAATTCATGAAGATCAATTTTCAAAAACAAACCATAGACTAAAAGTTACTTAATACCTAAATGAATTAACTCTAAATTAAACTGACTACCTTAATGACGTTTAACCAAATTATAACATCATTGGATTACCTATATCTGAAACTATAAATAAAAAGGTCACTCTCTTCGGGATGGTACTCTATTACTAAGCCTACGCTGTCTGTCTAGACAGCATAGGCATGGTAATAGGGTCCCATTTACACTCTTTGGGTGCGGAACCCTATAAATGAACTATCATTATTTAATAATATGTGAACTTAAATTAAGCGAATGCTTAGTAAAAGTTTATAATTTATTGATGGGATCGCCATTAGCCTAGTTTCTGGAGTGTGTGAATCGTGTGAATGCATGTTTGTCGTAGTGACAACAGCATCTATTCATCAATCTCATAAAGTTCGATATTAATAGTCATGGGATGATACTTGTCTAATACTCTAAGAAATTAAATTGGAATATTGCTAGATCCAATTACTTGCAATTAAGATTTCCAGTCTAACATATATAGCTAATTATTCATTTTTAAATTCAACCTATGACTTATATTTGTTTTTTTTTTAGGGTTTCGTAACCAAACGGTGTAAACAGGACCCATTTCTAAGCCTAGGCTGTCTGTCCTACCTTTTAACGGCTGTATCTTTGGAACCGTAATAGATAGCCTGTTAAAATTTTCACAGAATATGTAATGTAACAGCGGATTAATTAAAAAAAATTAATAAATTCAACCAATAAAAACAAAAGGGGGTCTTGATGTTGGCTTCGGCCACCCAATGCCTCTCAAATATCGGGGTTAGACCCGACAATTAAATAAAATTATACAAAATAATAATTTTTTTAAACGTCAGGAATTAAAATAATGTAAAATACACGCGATAAAATCCGTTTTATTTCAATGATTTTGACTTTTTGGGTGATTGTGAAAAGTCGTCGCGACCACAAACTGTGTCTCGGCGCATTAAGATTCACGTTCGCATGATTTTCCGCACTGCGCAGTTTTGAGCCCACGTGACGACTGACGACCCGAGAGAGCCGTGAAAGGTAGCCGTAAGACCCCTGTACTGACAACAACTTGACCAGAAAAGGGGCAGTAATTAAAATTAGCTGCACTATTTTTTTTGCCATGAATTAGTCAATCATCAAAGAAATGATGATGATAAGTAATAAATAGATAACAATGCATGGAACAAAACTCCAATGGGGCTAATTATGAAGCATCCGCGTTTTTGTTCCGTTTCTATTCATGACATGCATCACCTATTATCCTCCTTGAGACCTCGGCTTTGTTAAGAACCTTCGAGGGTAGCCTTAGTAATAAACCTAGATCGATAAAAGCAATCAATGATATATTTTAGTGTTTGTATATAAAAATAATTGATATTGATTAACAGTTGTGTTTTACCAATTAGAATAAACATAAAATGTGAACTACATTTATAACACTGTTTTAAACTATCACGGTTGTTCACTAAAGTTAAATGATTATTTACGGGATATTTACCGTGGTAAGGTTGTGGAAGGAGCTCCCGATATTTCGGCGCAGTTACATGCACCATGTTCACGGGAAGACGAACATGGGAACATGGTGCATGTAACTGCGCCGAAATATCGGGAGCTCCTTCCACAACCTTACCACGGTAAATATCCCGTAAATAATCATTTAACTTTACATTTATAACATTTAAATAAATAGTTCATAAATAAATAGTTCACAATTCTGAGTGGCGTTGAGCTGTTATGGGCAAGCGTGAAGAGCCGAGCGACTTCGCTCGTCTCGTCACCCAGTATCATTAAAAAAAAACTAGGTAGGTTTAATTACTTTTTAGAATTAGAAATATATTTTCGGAATGTAGAGTTAGTAGTTATGTGGAGTGTATAGAGTTAAGTAAGTAATTCTTGTGTAATACATATAAGTAAAATGTATGAAAACCACGTGAATTTGCAAAATAAAAGAACATTGATTATTTATAATTATGGACTGAAATAAATTGGTAGCAAATAAACCATCATCATCATCAGCCAGAAGACGTCCACTGCTGAACATAGGCCTCCCCCTTTAACCTCCATACCGAACGACATCCTGTCATCTGCATCCACTGAGGCCCGCTACTCTCACAATGTCGTTGCGTCCATCTAGTGGGAGGCCTACCTACGCTGCGTCTTCCGGTTCGTGGTCTCCACTCAAAAACCTTTCTTCCCCATCGGTTGTCGGTTCTTCGAGCGATGTGGCCTGTCCATGGCCACTGCAACCTGCAAATTTTAATAGCTATGTCGGTGACTCTGGTTATTTGGCGAATATCCACGTTCCGGATTCTATCGCGCAAACAAACTCCAAGCATAGCTCTCTCCATTGCCCTTTATGTGACTCCGAGTTTTTTCAAAAGGCCAACAGTTAAGGACCACGTCAAATAAATGTATGTACATTATATTATCAGGTATACTTAAATTATTCAAACAAAAAAAAAAAAAAAAAAAAAAACACCTCAGTTTTCATAACAATGAATGAGATACTCAGGTATACAATGCATCATGTTATTTGTTTCCCGGATAATTATTTTCGATTCAATATTTTCATAGATTTTTAGCAAATTATACAAAGTAGTGTATTTTCACCTTCATTAGACTTTTGCAGACTCTAATATGCAGACAGCTACCCTTCATAATATTTTTCAACCGTCAAATATTCATTTTATCCTAGTCTTAAATATTTCATCTCAACTGACCTCAATAACTTCTCTTCATTAAAAATTGAAGGCCCTAAAAGCTACAAAGTTTGCACAAAGTAAAAAAGAGAGAAAATCGGGGTGAAAAATCCTCTATGAAATTCTATAGGCGTGTCCGAAGCCGCCTATAGACATAACCTAATGAAAGCCATGAAAAGGATGTGATACCTAACTACATGAGAAATAAAGCTTTTAATATTGAGCCTTGACCTTATATCATAATAAATCACAATTGCGAAAGTTCGTGTTTATTCTTACTTAGTTCCATAACGGCTCAACAGATTTGGATCAAATTAACACATAGGTAAAAAAGTATCAAACATAATTTTATCCTAATGGTTCTCATTGAATCCAAGAATCCAATCTACATCTGCACTAAAATAATATTATAAAGAGGTAGTGTTTGTGACTTGGTATGTACCTATATAGAAGGTAATTTCAGGAAGTCTGGAATACTCAACCGATTCTAGAATTATTTTGATGATAGAAAATAACATTATTCCTGACTGACTTGGCTATGTTTTGTTCACAAAGCACTTGAAGCCATGCAAAAAAAAATTTGGTCTGTGCTTGAAGCCGTGTAAAATCTAGTATATCTATCTATCTATAACTACGAGGCATGCCTTTTAAGTTCTGTCGTTTCCATATTTCCCGGCAATTTTGAATTTGGAACTGTTCTATATTCGAATGTGTTAAATTTTGAATCTCAAAACAGTTGAAAGTATTAGAATTGATGCTATTGTTTAGTTACAGCGTCGATTGGAATCTGTCTGTTACGTACGAAAATGAATCTTTCTAAGGAAAATGTTCGTGCAATAATTTTCTACAACTTTAGAAGAGGCCTGACACGGCTTCAGTGTTTTGAAGAGCTAACATCTGTGTTCAGTGATGAAGCCCCATGTCTGCGGACTGTCGAACCCTGGTATTTAGAATTCCAGCGTGGACATACTAGTGTTAGTGACAAATCTCGCGAAGGACGCCCAAAATTCACCTTCACTGAAGATAACATCATTGCTGTGAGACAACGAATTCTCGAAGATCGTCATGTGACGTATCGAGAGATAGAGGCTCTATTAGGCATCTCGGGGACAACCATTCAGAAGATCTTGCATGAAGCGCTTGGTGTGAGAGAGGTAGTTTGCCGTTGGATACCGCATCTGCTTTCCAACGATCACAAGGCGGCCCGCGTCAGATGGTGTAAGAAAACTCTGCAAAGGTTCAACCGAGGAGAGTCAAATCACGTCTACGACATCATCAGTGGTGACGAATCTTAGATCTATGCCTACGATCCAGATTCCAAACAACAATCTGCAATCTGGATCTTTCAAGACGAGCCAAAGCCGACTAAAGATGTTCGTTCTCGAAGCACTTCAAAGAAGTTGGTGGCCACGTTCGTTGAAAAAACCGGCCATGTTCCGACTATTGCACTTGAAGATCGTAGAACGGTTAACGCAGAGTGATATACCACAGTTTGTTTACCACAAGTCATCGCCAAACTTCGAAAATCTAACTCAAAGCGACGCATCATCCTGCACCACGACAACGCAAGCTCACACAGCGCTCGTCAAACGATTGAGTATTTGAAGCAGGAAAAAGTAGAAATTCTTGATCATCCTCCATACAGTCCTGACTTAAGCCCTAATGATTTCTTTACATTTCCTAAAATTAAGAAAAGTCTTTGTGGTCTAAAGTTCCAGTCCGGTGAAGAAGCAGTCGACGCTTTCAAGTCATTTTGAACACCCCCACTTTGGAGTGGAATAAATGTTATAATAACTGGTTTGAGCGAATGGAAAAGTGTATGGTAAATACTTTGAAAAACAATAAAAAGTACTATAAGGTTCTAGTTGTGTTTTTTTCTTCAAACGACAAAACTTAAAAGGCATGTCGTATATACTTAATTATATAAAGACGATGACTGTAGGTATGTATGTACCCTAGGACTCGGAAACGGCTGGACCGATTTTGACGGGATTTTCACTGGCAGATAACTGATGTTTTAAGGAGTAATCCGTGCAGGTGAAATAGCGGGGTGCATTTAGTACTAAATAAATTAATATAAATATACTTACCTCGGCAGGGGTTACATACATATTTGAGGCGTTTGGGGTCGAGACATTGAGCCCTTGGAGACAGGGAGCTCACCCCATTTTCAAAAATATTTCAGAGCGCCTGGTTAATGCGACGCGTGACCAAAATGCTGGTGTGTTTCTGGCTCAACGCATAAGCATTGACATTTAGCGTGGTAATGACGCCAGCAAGCTGGGCACACTGCCAACTGATAGTGGGCTTGAGCATTTGGATTGTCTTTAGACCTTCAATGGTCTATGGGCAGTCGAACTGGTTTTGTAGTCTAACTGTTAGTGTTAGCTTGTATTTTGTTTAGTTAGTAAAGGCACTTGCACTTTCGATACCAGGTAACCAGGTAACAAATGTGAAATATACTGTACTATGGGCATTTAAATAACACTATATTTTTTTTCTTGGTGCTGTAAGTAGCATTAGCTACTAAAGCGACTAGTTATTGTTGCAAAAGTCCGTCACATCTATTAAGATGTGACGGACTTGGTTGACGGACCGCCGTTCAACCAATGGGAAAGAACGGGAAAGAAAGAAAAAACTTTCACTCCCATTGGTCAGACTGCGGTCCGTCAACAAGTCAGACACGTCTTAGGACTTTTAATGAAAATAAATCTCTCTATTCTCAAGTCAAGAAGTGGGCCATCACGGTCAATCCTGACAAAAGTGCAGCAATGTACTTCCACCCTTCCAAAAATCCCCCCGCTAAACCCATCACGCTTCACGGGAAGCCCATCCCTTGGACACACTCCACCAAATATCTCGGCGTGACCCTCGATCGTCACCTCACTTTCTCAAAACATATCCAGATAGTCCGCAACCGAGCGGCTTTCTTCCTAGGCCGTCTCAGCCCCATCCTTGGCGAGCGTAGTAAATTGTCACTTAGGAATAAGCTGACAATTTACAAAACTTGCATTCGTCCCGTCATGACTTATGCCTCCGTGGCGTTCGCTCACGCATCCCGCATTGACCTAGACAAGCTTCAGGTCATCCAAAACCGTTTCATACGCAGAGCGGTCGGCGCTAGCTGGTACATGCGAAACGCCGATTTGCACTGCGATCTCGAACTCCCGTCCATTCTTCAATATATGAAGCACACTTCCCGCCGCTACTTTGACGCGGCGCCCCACCATCCCAACCCTCTCGTAGTCCAGGCCTCGAACTACTCGACAGACACGACAAACACTCCACCCCTCCGTAGACGCCCCAGAAATATCTTAGGCGACCCGGACGACCCCATCGCCGTCGTCACCTCGGCGGCGTTGGGCTCGTCCGATCCGACTGCTCCTGGCAACAGGAAATATTCAGTTTTTGGTATAGGCGCCGGTTACCACAGGCACACACACACACAACGATCCCGCCGGCGGGATCGGAGACCCCCAGGATCTGTTAGAAGATCGGTTAGATTCTCTCCAAATAATCATTCAGTTCAACAACCTACTAGGGCCCCTGGCACCCCCTTCTGGGGTGCCAGGGCAAGTCTAATCCCCCACTCCCGGCGACGGTCCAAGCCGAGGCTCGTACCTCCGAGGTGCCCTTGCGCTTGTCGCCCAAAATCTAAACCATGTTGGCCCAACGCCCTCTGCGTTCACCAACTAGTCCGGTCAAGCTGTAGAGGCCGCAAGGCCAACAGCAATAAGTCACATTAGAAAAAAAAAAAAAAAAAAAAACTATTCTCAAGGGTTGAAACAAACTCAACAAACTTCAAATGCTTTTTTCGTCAATTTCGTGATTCTTAAAAGTGTGGAGACATAATTTATAAATTTTTAAAAGGTAAGATTTAGCCTATGTATATTGATGCGCCCTCAAGTCCCTTATTTTCATGTACATAGTTAATCGAAATTGTTTCTATTCTCGTCACTTTAATGTGCATCCAAGGATGGGTCCTTGGAATGGGCTAGGATCTTTGCATCTATCTAAGTCTCATCTAAGAGTGATACAGGGGACAAAAATAATATCGTTTGTATGAAAATATGATTAAGTAGGTACCTACTGCGCTAGCATAATAACACGAGTATAAATCTATAAAACTGCTCAACTGAAAACGCTTATCATTAGAGTAAAAAATTCTGTGAAATATTACTGTCAACAGTCAATAACAAATAGTAATTCTTTGGCAATATAAAGTTGATAAAAAGGAAAGCTACAGTTGAATTGTGTTTTGCAATGCTGAAATGCTTGAGCATTACACAAATCGCAACTTTAATGACAGACAGCATTCAAAGTGGTCACGAATATAGTGTAATTCGCATTTTACCAGAATGTTGACAAATCGTATGAAAATAGTGAACTTGAACTGGAAGTGAAGAGAGATTGAAGTTACAATTTATATGACAAAGTTTCAAATCGGTATACTAAAATTAGAATCAGGGTAAAATTGACAGAAATTAAATTAAATTGACTTTGTGTAAAAAAAACACAGTTCGTTAATCCGTTCGTTTGTAAATTAAATACAATTCAAGCATGTACTTACCTATTTTTTAATTCAGTTTTTATTTTGGGCCCAGCTACTGCATGTCAGTCCTAAGTACTTAAAGCTAGTACACAAGCATATAAAAAGTTCAAAGCCACCTCAGCCTATCAGATATTTTCAGAACTATGCCTTAGTTTGATCTTGAAATCAAATCTACTTTATCGAAGTGAATCTTTAGGCGAAGTGGTGGTGAAACGCAATCCTAAAAAAACAAACTTTACAGGCATTTTAGATCTACATTTTATTGTGTATGTAAATTCTTTATACTGGGATCCTACACGATATACCTGCTTAAATTAGAAAAAAATTACATTTAACTATTTTTATTTTACAAAGTTATAAAAGCTTTTAAGTTAATTAACTTTCTAACTTGTATTCTAGATTAGGGTTGACAACCGCCGCGCAGTTCATAACGACAAAACTTTAAAATCTCATTACAAAGTTTAATCTACATAAAAAACGAATCAATCATACTTCGGGAGATAACAAAATAGAAGGTTCAAGAAAAAAATAGTGTTTGTAATTATATCTATAGATATTACATTTACCTTCCACGCAATTAGTACATAAAATACTAACAAACCAAATCTAACTAACTAGTTTACTAAATCAGCTATACACAAAAACGGTAGAATTACTTTGCTTATTGAAGTTCTAAAGATCGCAGCTCTTATACCTATCTATCTTAGTGGTCAAGTGATACAAAAAATTAACTGCCCGAGAATTGTATCCCAGAACAAAGTTCTCATGATATCAAAAAGGAGTAATTTAAGTCTTGGGCTCTTTCCTACGAACGGAACTAAGCATAATCGAACTCACAACACGACTTAACGCAACGGTAGGTATCGGTAAAGCCGGCTGTGGCGGCAGTCAGCAACGAAGTTCCGTCGTATTTGTACGTCTTGGCCGCGCTCGTAAACTCAAGTTATTCTCTTCGTCACATATCTGTGACTACAAGTGGAGTGAAACTTACAATAAACTCAAAAAACAGCATAACATCCAGTGATATAAAATTTGGTTAAAAAACTTTGGATTTTTCTGTCAGAAAATTGTGAATCGCCATCACTTTGTTTTTGTTTGCAGTCTTCGCCGGCACTAATAGCTGTTTGTGGAGGTAAGCAAGCCTTTTTTTTGTTGATTTCGCCGATTCTCTGGACAATAACAATTTGCCTTGAAATGGATGAGCTTTTGTCTCTTTCAATATGTAATGGACTGCGTTAACCTTAAAACGTTTAGTGAGAATAAAGGTGGGTAGACAGTTTAGTTAAAATTAACTCGCAATTACATCCTATATGTCCAATCCGAATTTATTGTGTGCTAATTTACCACAATTACATCATTTTCTAGACAAAGATGCGCAGACAAGAAATAATATACACGTGACTTGCAAAACATTGCTAAGAAACCTATCCGTGATATTTCTCTATAGATTTAAAACTATCTTGAAAAATGTCTCAAAATCTATCCTCTCCAGATAATGTTTCATTTCACTATATAAAAGTGATTGTAATTGAACCTACTGCATTAAATCAAATGCTGTATACCTGCCACTATGATAGATATAGGTACTACATATTAAAAACGTTTTATCCTCAATCCAATGATACCTCTGCACAGAACAGCTAATAAAAAAGGTTTCTTATATTAGAATCTATAAGTAGGTAGATCCAGCTCATCCGTTCGGAACCTGTTCTCGCCCAGATGTTTTTTTTTCCCTTTCGAATCTACCCAGTTGGTCGGATTAAAGATCAATCGCTGCTGACATAATAAGAACATCTTTACGATAGAAATTTCCTAAAGAAAAAGATATCAGAATAGGTATTTTATAATTGTTTTTAAATGATTGTGCGGTAGATGGAAACGGTTTGATGTAGAGGGCAATAGTATGCTATTGATATTACTGTGAATTTGTTT
The DNA here is from genome assembly GCA_949125355.1 of Agriopis leucophaearia. NCBI lineage: Eukaryota > Metazoa > Arthropoda > Insecta > Lepidoptera > Geometridae > Agriopis > Agriopis leucophaearia. Next base: position 12,196,893 of record OX421262.1, read on the forward strand.
GATGATTTTTGTTAGATCTGACTATTGTCATATCTGCTCATTCACACTATGGCGTGGTTGTAAATAATCTCGACAGTATAAAATGAAGTCGCTTTCCGCGTTTACTTGTCTGTACCTATATCCGCTACTCCTAAACCACGCGACGGATTGTGGTGCGGTTTTCACCATCAGTTAGTTTTCATCAGTTAATTTTCACGAAAGGTTTATATATCTATATATCTATCTATACATATAATAAAAACGTAGAGATAAAAAAATCTGTAATTGCGAGATAACAAAAAAAATATCACACAGGTCGTCTTAAAATAAGCAGCTGAACACGATAGGACAGTTTTTAGAATTTTTGTCTGTTTGTTTGTTTGTTTGTTTGTTTGTTTGTTTGTTTGTCCGCGAACATCTCCTAAACCACTGGACGGATTTTAATGCGGTTTTCACGAATATGCTTAGAAATTACCAGATTAAAACATAGGCTATCTTATATCATTTATTTTAATTCTTTATTTTTACATAAACGAAAATAAAAATCAATGATTTATTTCTTCGTTACCCGAAACGTAATATGAGGATCGTCACATAGCCTCAAGCAAGGAGATCCAAAGTAAAGAGAATGTTATTGACATAGCCATTAAAATTTTGAAACTGTCAACTATGTCAACTGTCAACATGGTCATTCGGTTAATCAGATTAAATTTAAAGAAGGTTCCTTAACCTTCTTAGATGAATGAACGTGTAGATCAAGCATGTTATAGGCCTTACAACCTCTTTGGTGATTCATTCCAGTGCATGGAGTAGGAGTGTAGCGTACTCATACTCCTTGCGCCAACCTTCGTGAATTTCTTTCCAATTTTCCACGACGTGTGGCGCTGGGGCGCGAAAAGAAAAAAATAAAAGAACACCGATTTTCAAATGGAATTGTCATTTGCTTTTTCTAAGATTTGTCTAAGATTTTTCTTTGCATTAAAGTTTATAATTTCTTTCGGACTCAGCTATTTTCTTCCATTGTCGGTAGCTTAACCCTCTCCTTCTATATAAATAGTACAAATCCACTATAATTGGTGACCACTGAATGGACTGTACACCACCAACAAAGGTCAGAATGCCGCTAGATCGTACTGATAGCACTGCGGCTGACACGAAGAATAAAGATGATGACAATGTATTCCGAGTTGGCGTGCGAATTCCACCGTTTTGGCCAGAGAAGCCGGCGATTTGGTTCGCCCAGATCGAAGGCCAATTCGCGATTTCCAACATCACTGCAGATAGCACCAAGTTCTACTATGTGATTGGACAACTTGACCCGCAATACGCAGCTGAAGTCGAAGACATCATCGTCAACCCGCCTGTGACCGAGAAGTACGAAAAACTCAAGCTGGAGCTAATTAAACGTTTGTCCGCATCAAGAGAAAAAAGGTACAGCAACTTTTAACACACGAGGAGCTAGGTGATCGTAAGCCTTCTCAATCCTTACGTCATCTACGACACCTAGCAGGCCCCGGAGTTCCAGAAGACTTTTTACGCATGATTTGGACCAGCCGCCTACCGAACAGCACGCAGACCATCATTGCTTCGCAGCAGATGACGTCATCACTCGATGTGCTGGCAGACCTAGCCGACCGCATACATGACGTTGTCCCTGGGTCGCATCTACATCCAGTACCACACCGGGAAGCTCCAAGCTCCATATTACATTCTCATGGTTTTATTCTATGTTAGCATTTAAAACACAAAATATACCGCATGCTATTTTAATACAGTCCCGCGAATATAAATATTCAAAAAAGGCCCTTTGTACATGAAAATAAACCTATACAACAAAATTCCGGACGCAATAAAGAAAGAAATAAATATTAACATTTTTCCAGAATCAACTTCGTAAGTTTCTAACCCAAAAATGTTATTACGAGATAAAAGATTTATTCGACGATAAATTTTAGAAAATTATAATTAGAAAATAAATATCGATATATAAATAGTTAAGAAAGTAGCGTCATAAGTTTTGTATCATCTCATATATAATTAAGTACCCTATCACACTAGGTATGTTTTTTTTTTGTTTTGTAAAATTACTTCACCCTAGGTTAAGTTTGAATAGTATATATAATATTTATGTAATAGATTTAACTATACTTAAATTTATATGTTTATGTCTGTGGTCTGGTTTTGTGAACAGCCGTAGTGGCTGTTCAGCATAAGTCATTGCTGCACCCTTTATGCAAGGTATATAAACTTAGCTTTTAGAAGAATACAGTGTATATTATTTGCAGTAAGAATAAGAATATAGAAATAATTTTATTTTACTGTGATATTTTAACAGATAAATAGAGTAGTTCCATTTCATGGCTTTTTAATCAAGGTATACATACAAATGCACGCGAAATAAGAAATAACTAGCCAAAAGCGTGTTAAGACAAGCATTATGTCAGGATTTCGTGGCCAGCGAAACTGGCCGGAAATATACTTTTAATGGTTTAGACAAAAAGAAAATTTCAAAACATGCTCTGCACTGTGGTCACATTATCTTTTTGATTTGAAAACTTTTGACGGTGTTATTTATTACTTTTATGATTCTATCAATACTTCATACAGGGCGACTTAAAATAAGCAGCTGAACATGTTAAGGCAGTTTTTAGAATTTTTGTTTGTTCACGCACATCTCCTACACCTCTGGAAGAAAATGCGGACGGATTTAAATGCGGTTTTCACGAATATGCTTAGCTATGACCAGATTGAAGTATATGCTATGTTATTTTGCGCAAGGCCGGGTTAAGGGAAGAAAAAAGAATTGAAGGTTTATATGAAAATCTACGCGTACGAAGTCGCGGGCAAAAAAGCTAGTGTATATATAAATGAACACTTATTTCTCCTGGTCACGCTATAACTTGAGAACGGCTTCACCTATTTCATTCATCTTTTTTTTTAATGTTTTCTAATACTTCGTAGAAAATTCTTACATTTAAAAACTGCTGGATCGATTTGGATGAAATTTTGTGTGCCTGGAGCTGGTCATAGTAGCGAGGCTGAAGGCCGAGCTTACACCCGTGCGAAGCCGGGGCGGGTCGCTAGTATAATAATAAAACTTACACCGTTAGTGTAATATAAGTGTTGTTTGATACCATTCCACTCAATCTAATTATACCTATTTTAGTTCACACTAATATTCAAATAACTGGCCAAGAGCATGTCAAGACACATGTTAGGGTTCTGTTTTCCGTAGCCAAAGTTACATAATTGTGTGTTAACTGTATGTAGCTTTTTAAGTTTGTATGTTTGTCGGTACTAATCTCCGGAATCAGATTAGTACCCAGATCCGTTTTTTTATTATTTCAACAGTAAAAAGCTACACTTTCCTTATTATGTTTATGTTTTATGTAATATTTTTCATTTCTCTTTTTTAAAAGCGACTAGTTATTGTTGAAAAATTTCCTTTCGTCAAGCTGTCAGTGTCGATTAGTCAGACTGTTATTTTTATTAAATAGACATTCTTTGAGTATACTATTATATTATAGTATACTATTCATAGAATTTGAATAAGATATACCGAGTACTATTCCATATTGTTTTTCAAAAGAAAAACAAAACAAAATCCTAACAATGGGCTCACGATTGAGATACATCTTTCGTCTCAAGACCGCTTCAACTGCAAAATCCACGACATACGAGTGCCCATGGATAAAAATTTAGTGATGAGAATAAATCTTTCTACGATCAATAGTCACTTGTAAATCGAATAAATTAAATCGGGCCGTCCTATAAGGAATGCGGTTTGCAATTCCAGTCTCCATTATTATGATTTATTATTTAATATCCTGTAACCTGAAGCCGATCTTAATAACTATCAAGTTATTTTCACTCTTAGTACTGTGATAAAATTCAATCTCTAGCTTCAATCGTTATTCATTAATTACCCGAGTCAGCTTAGTGATCTCTTCCATTTTCCATAAAAAGGACAACACTATTGTAATAAAAAAATAACACACTTTTAATTAGAATTTACTTAAATAAATTTTTCCTTTAATTGATATCTTAGATTTACGTTTACGTACTGCTAAGTAACGAGCAATATTTTTGTGTTGTTATTATGTATGTAGTTTTTTTCGGTATATACAGTCATGGCCATAAATCTTCACCCTTGTTATTTTTCTTTTTAGTGATTCTTTTCTCTTACTATTCTCACTAATAGTTATTATATTAGTAGGATATTTTACTTTTAAAATATTCATCGTTAATAAGCCTATACAAGAGTAGACAATCTAGACATAGGCCTTTCCCAAGGGACGCTCACTCAGCCCGATTTTCGGCTTATCGCTCCAAGCCACTGTCAGCTGCCTTACGTATATTTACGTATATATTATAGATATTACTATATATTTTCAATATTGATTATGGTTATTATAAAATAATATAATTCTATAAACTTAGTATTCTAACATTCCTGATAGATATACGAGCCATCTGTCATGATCTAATTCCATGTAGACTCTCTCCATTAATTAGAATTCTGTCTTCGCTCCAGTGATTGGTTTAACTTAAGATAACAAATCCGGTCGGGATTTTCTCTTAAGTATTACGCTATTTATAGTCTGCAGCTCAAAAGAGCTTAGATTGATTGCCTAAAATTGTAACACCGTAAAGTGCTTTACTGAGGAAAGCTTTGTAAGTTTTTTTTTTGGTATTTGTTCGTTATGTGGATTACTTTATGAGTATTTTATTTATATAATATCTAGCATTTCATTACATATATAATTATTATAGATAATTACTAATTCACTGTAAGTGTCCCGCGGTTTTACCCGTTATCTTACAGTAAATGTATACTTTCTGAGATAAAAAGTAGCCATGTATAATATGAACCATCTCTATATGAAATTTCATCCAAATACCTTTAGCCGATATACATTTTAATGGAAAAAATGCCCACATACTTACAAACTTTCACATTTATAATATTACATAATGTGAAAATAAATTCTGATTATGATAGCCAAAAAGAACATAGTTTTGCCCTATAAATTTACTTTATATATATATTATATATAATATAGATTGATATACATAGATAATATAGATTGATGGCCCTATAGTTATTTACAATGTGATTAATATTGTTAGACTACCGGAATATAGTGTTTGCCTTGATATCGATCGGATAGTCAATAATTACTTTAAGAGTGAGTGAGTATTTATTCAATATTCTGACACTCATACGAGTAAATTATCGAGGAATGCGTCTGATAACTGTATGGTAGATGGATTCAAATAATATTACTTGTCCCATTCTAGTGAGTTTTATATGGCTTATTTAATATAATTTATACATGATTTTAGGTATTCACCGTTACCAAAATAATATTAATTTTAATAAATATAATTTTATAGTTATATAATTTTTGCCCATCTAAATTTACAGTTTGAGTAAATTTTTACTAAATTTACTTGGATTGGAAACTATATTTTCGAGTGACAGTGTCCAAGAGAAAAGACACAACGAGTATTTCTTCCTACTTACATAGTAAACAATGTTACTTGTAACCACTACCCTTTCTTGCGTTATCAGTAGTATTTAAGTCCGCGTCACGTTATCACATCCTGTGTCAGGCGTTCACTCCTGACTCAGGACTCTGAGACAGTTATAGTACTAATATATTACCCGACTTGTCTGAAGGACCGGGAGAATGGATAAACGCAATTCTGGAGACATCGGTGAGTAAATTATTGTGATATGTAAATGATTTATGCACAATAGTTAAGATTAAAAATGACAATAGTAATTAAGACAATATTTGTATTTCAAGCCTTACGTAATGATTATTTTTATTTGTAGACTATTGAGATTGTAGAATACACTGTTTTGTTGTTTTTTGGAACGAAGTTCCTTATCTTAAGAAAAGGGGGCTAGACGGAAAAAATGAAGACCAAAAGTTGTAACTTCGTTCCATCCGGGTGTCCCTTGACACCTTTCAAGTTTTTTTTTTATATATATAGGCAATCTTTACTATAATATTATAAAGTGGAAGTAAATCAGTCTCTCTGTCCGTTTGTTTGTTCGCTTTTCACGACTAAACGGCTTGGCCGATCTTAACAAAGTTTAGCAGGATGATAATGTCCATCGCAAGGGCGGATATAGAGTACTTTCCCCCCAGAATATGCGTAAAACTGGAAAATCAAAGGTAACACCGCAGAATTCAGTTAGTAGGTATATAACTACTATAACTGATATTTATTTTTCATTTATTGTTCTTAACTAAAACGGCTACAAAAAAGCCAATTACATTAGTTGATTAGAATTAATACATAATTAAAATAAGTCAATAAAAACATTGTCGAAATAAAAAATAAATAAAAATGCAATTGTAAAATGATGTCTGCATTGTTATGTAAGCATTTTTGACATTTGCTAATGATGTCATTTTTATTTCAGGGATTGCGTATGTGTAAGTAGCTATTAAAATAGTTTAGGATACCTAATTGAAACTAAAATTTGTCATTAGAATAACTAATAACATTCTGAAGCAGTATGCCAGGCTACTGTATGCCAGGCTATATGACTATATAAGGATGGTTATATAAATAGGTACAATGCTAAAATAAACAATTCCGAACCACTTGCTGACCGAATTGCGGTGCGTTGCCACGGCCGAGGGCAAACTAACAGGAATATACCAAATTATAATAGCCCATAGAATAAACATAACGCTTTTGTTGATCATCAGCCAAATGGTTTTGCCGAGAAAATTAAAATATCGGATATCGGAAACGTTTCTTAATACTGTGTTATAATGCAAGGCGAAGACAATAATCATGGAGTAGAATACAACCAAAAATAATACTTTGTTATTTTACAAAATATAGCAAAGAAAAATAAAGCACCGAGTAGGAGAAGACAGTAACAACATGATTGAAGTAGCCTCTTACACCGGCCTCAAAGTGCTACTCGTTGTCTTAATTACAAATTCTAAATCTTTATTAAAGTGGCAATGTAAGATCACGATTAAATTTACCATTTTAATGGAATACCTAAAAGGCATTTAAATAGCCACTCAAGTGAGCAAAACGAGAACTTGATTAACTTTCATTGGTATCTAAACGGCTGCCGCACAGCGGACGCTCTTTAACGATATTTTTATTTTCACTTGTTTTAACATTGCGTTACTTACTTCGACCAAAATAAAATGAATGGACGGGCCCTAACCATTGAACTTGATCAGTAAAAACGAGTCAAATCCGTCGGACATATACTTCAACCCCTAATTATAAAAATGTACAGTGTATTTGTTACAAAAAATAGATATCGGTTTTATTTGTGTATTTACACTTCGGTATAGTATACGAATTCATAGTTTTGTCAGATGTTTCGTTATCGCGTAACAATAGACTCGTGTCACACTTCCTACGGCTCGAGACCGACTGAAACGAAGTGAGCGCTGGCGCTCATTTTGTAATCTTAAAAAATGCGCTTCTACTGGGCCCGTCCATTCATTTGATTTTGGTCGATGGTTACTTACATAATATATTTATAAAACAAAGACGCTACATGCGCCATGAATTGGTTCCTAAAACAATGACCACATCGCATGAACCATGAAAAAGTAACGAGGAAAACCAATATAATCACGTAAAATATCTTCAGAGGATACACGACCGGCAGAGGTACAGACAGGTGTGTCGTGCAATACTGGTTTGTAGTTAGCATTCGGAGCCGCAATATTCGGCAAGACCGGAATTCTCCCGCGTCAAATTTATGCTGGTTGCGACAGCAACAAGGCTCACCAACTGTGAATACATAAGCGTGGCGAAATGTCGCCCGGTCTTTTCTAGCACTTCATTTGTTCCACATGTCTATCTCCCATCAATGACCTCTTGATTCACACAAGATTGGCTCATTTCACGCCCTATAGCCCTTGATTGTCTTTAGTATTTCGATCTGTCTTGGTGGTCTCGTTTCCTTGCGTCAATAAAGAATTGTGTAATGATTTGTCAGGATAAAATGATGAAAAGTTGTCATTGCTTTGTGTCCTTACAATGTAGAATTAGAGTTCAATTTTGCTTGTCTTAATATGCATCATGTAGGAGCACTGAACTTTGCGGAGCGCGAGGTTCTGTCCGCACCTGAGGTTCACTCACACGGCCATTAGTTCCGACAGTTTCAACTTGAGATAGATAATATCTTCTAATAGGTACTTATCACATACCGTGTATATGCTTAACATTTAACATTTGACCTCCAGAAAAATATTTCGGCAGTTCTAAGACTTAAATTACGCAACAGTGTTTTCCCAGAAGTGTCTACAAAAAGTAACTTCATAGCGATTAGAGGATTTATTATTAGAATTGAATACCCATTTTTGAATATTTTGAGCAAGTCATCGAAGTAATAATGCGAGAAATTGCCTGGTAATTGGTTTTCGATGAAAACGAAACATTTCACACACTTACAGAGTGATAAGTTCGTAAAAAAATTCATCGTAAACGTCTATCAAAAAGCTCGCTGGCTTCGGACAAAATATTATATTTTCTTGCCATTTACTACCTATTTTCTGCTTACCTAAAAACTGAGAAGATCAAGATGTATCTTGGAATATCAATAGTTCTAGAACTATAAACAACAAGAAGCCTCCTCTTATTGAACGCTTTTCTAAGTAGTTCAATATAAATTGCTATCGGAAAATACGAAAAGTCTTTTATTATTTATTATTACAATATCGTTCAAAGCTTTTTTACAAAGCGTACATACACAAATAATTCAAAATGTCTATATTAAAAGCAATGTCCTACAATCTTCAACGTTTTATTCTAGAGCGCTATCAAAAGTTAAACAGAAGTCTAACATTTTCAGCGTTTTTCTCATCATTATGAAACTTTCCACGTCTAAACTCCGTCAGTTTTCCGTGTAATTACGGGGTTCACAATAAATAGTCATCGTTAGGCCTGCGCCTGAGGACCATTAAGCTCTGGATTCTGCCTCAACGGCACCAACCTTGAGGGCCTTTGCAAAACCACTTTACGCCCTGTTGGAGGTTTTTCACACTAATTACTTTGTACTTAGTTCAACATCCTCATACATTAATAGTAGAGCTTACAATACATTCTGTTAGTCATCCCGAGGACGCTCATGTTTCTAAATAGGGACAGAGGTAGGAGACAAACAATTACGAAAATAAAGTAAGCTGCAACTGCATTGACTTCATTTCATGTTCGTCTTTTGCTTTGCTACACATTTTTTTAAACATATTATTTGGTTTTCATATGTGAGTAATTCCCGTGTCATATAAATGAAAATAATTTCTTGAAAATATTATATAGTAATACATTTTTTTGTGTAAAAAACACTATTGACAACCTGTTAAGATAAAAAAAAATTGGTCATATTTCTATTATTATACTTAATGCCATCAAACTAAAACAAGTGAATCATATTAAAAACCGACTTAAAAATATATGAGAAACTTCATAAGTGCCTATAAAATTTGAGGTGTGAATGTCCATGTTGTATCCGTGCCGGTAGTCGTTGGGAACGATACTCTCGAAGTTGTTGACCATTACACCTATCTTGGACAGATTGTTCAGCTTAGGCAACGAGGTCGCCCGAAGAATCCAACTCCAACTCGGATGAGCAGCGTTCTGAAAATTGCGTGATATCTTCTCGTCTAAGATACCACAGTACCTAAAGACAAGGGTCTTTGACCAGTCTGTGTTGCCAGTGATGGCATATGGTAGTGAGACATGGTCCTTAACTGTAGGCCTTTTGGAAAAACTCAGAGTCACACAACGGGCAATGGAGAGAGCTATGCTCGGAGTTTCTTTGCGCGATAAAATCCGGAACGTAGATATTCGCCAAAGAACCAGAGTCACCGAAATTGCTATTAAAATTTGCAAGTTGAAGTGGCAATGGGCAGGCCACATCGCTCGAAGAACTGATGACCGATGGGGAAGAAAGGTTCTTGAGTTGAGACCACGAACCGGAAGACGCAGCGTATTTAGGCCTCCCACTCGATGGACCGACGACATTGTGAGAGTCGCAGGCATCCAGTGGATGCAGATGGCAGGATGTCTTTCAGTGTGGAGGTTAAAGGGGGAGGCCTATGTTCAGCAGTGGACGTCTTCTGGCTGATGATGATGATAAAAATTTGAGGGTTGCCCTCGATTTCCCTGGGATCCCATCATCAGATCCTGAGTTGGTGAGAATCTAACCAAATTGAAAGTATATTACCGAACAAAAGTTTTTTTTTTTATCGGTCTACATTATGACGGAGAAATCTGTGAATATAAATAAAAAAATATACAGTGGAACATAGAAACGTCCTTCTTTTTCGTCGGTTAAAATAAGGATAAAACACCAAGTACCAAAGCGAACCGAGTGAAGGTATTCGATTAAAATCTTAATTAACGCTCCAGTAGAGAACAATAACATTCTTTGCACCAAATATAACAATAATGCAGCATTTGAATATAATGATAGTACGACTAACATAAATATGCATACACAGGTAGTCAGAAGCGCAGCAGCTACTAACCTTGAAGTGTCAAGGACCGAGGTAGCTGGTTTATAAGTGTCCGAGGCAACTTGATGCCTTTACCTGTCCCCTCTGATAAATGGCTCTAATTTAATCTTTCTTAGACGTACTTGGAGTTCATCAAGGGAATAAAAAGCGAATGCTTTTAGTTTCCATTAAGAAGACAACTTTTCTTCTCACATTTTCTTGAGGAATTTGAGTAATAGTGATTGTTGTTATTGTAGATTATTTTGGGGTTTTTGTCATAATACTCTGTAGATTAGGTAGGCGTAAAAAGCTTTAGCAGTGACAAAATGATGTAAAAGTGGTAATTTCTCATATTTACTTCTAGTTTTTGTATAATTTAGCATCATTATAATTATAACCTGATAAGTTACGTTAACAGGGTTATTAATATCTCGCTTTTGTCTAGGGTTTCGTCCGTGTTGTGAATAAAACACCTGAACATTTTCAGAATAGGTATGGTAGTTGAAAATACTACCTCGTAAAAACTTACAAACTTTTATATTTGTAATATTATTAGTGTAAACCGTGTAGATTGGCTTATAATCTCTCAAAGGTTCGTACTTCGTATGATATTAAGCTGTGAAGGAAGAGAAAGAATCTCACGCTATTTGATAGTGAGAGATTTTTTGTTTATTATAACAAAAACTCTTTATACGAGTAGTTCTATATGTGTTGTTACATCACAAGCTTGTACTTTTATTTTCTTTCCCAGTAGTTAAGTTGAATTTGGTCAATGCAACAATTTTGTTGTGTTTATGTAGCAATTTTAAAACACTGTGTAGTAAAAAAAAAACTATATGCTAGTTAACTGTGTTTACGTGTTCTAAATAGAATCAGATTCATTGAATCCAGTCTCCATTCCTACCCTAGTTTAGGACTTGTACTATTATCTGTTCTGTGGTTTACATACTTAATTGTCTTTGTTTGATCTTTGAACGCCGATGGTAAGATTTATGGCTTGTTTATAGCCTACATAATTAACTGCGGTAAGTATTTCGCTTTATCTAGTTTGTTACCTTGTGATTATACTACTAATAACTACTTAGTTTTCTATTTAATTGCGATTATAAATAATTAGTTTACTATTCAAAAATATTTTTCATGGCCATTAACATTCGTATTGTGTATTCTAAAATGTAGAACTGCACTTCGATATAAAATCACTTAAATAGGTTTGTGCTTATTGGGCTCTCCACGTGTATACCTATTGCTACAGATCACTTGCACATTATACACATAGCAAACAGTCGCATGCAAATGAGAATCCAATACAGCAGAAAACTAAAAAAGGTAAAGGTACTCGAAAAGGTTGTTTCATACATTTTGTCGAGTATGAATGACCGATTTAGAGTTCATATTTAGTTTATTGCGCATACAACAAGTAATATAAACATTAATTTTGTTTTTAAAAGAGTTTTTAAGATTCTCTTAAAATTTAATCCAGTGAACTGAGTGAGTGAGATGGGAGTTTCAGCGAACCTGATTCGATATGGATTTTTTAGCCAAACGCTCGCCTTTAGTGATGAAATCAGGTGAAATCGTTTTTCTGAGATATTTAAATAGATTTCATATTCTGCAACCCCTAATAACGTCGATTCTGGAATACCATTCTGTACAATTTACTGATTTCATTAAACGCATATCTTTTAATTTCAGACGAGATTGACACAATTTTTAGTACTGTCAAAACATTTGTGGTATGTTTATGATATCAAACGTAAGCAAAAAAAGGGCGACTGTGGCTTGAAGGTTAGAGCGCTTTGGACGTAAACCCAGATAGCGCAGGTTTGAATCATGCCAATCGCCAAATATTTTAATTGTCTATATAATTTAAAAAAGTTAAGTTTAGAAAATGGTACTACTCACAACAAAATCGACGTCAATGTAAGCTTTATTTAATTCAGTCTATCCGTTTTCTAGAACGCGATCGCAAATTAGCAAGTTTACTAAAATAGCTGTTGGTTTACCTAGTCACGGCAATAAGGTCGTCTAGTTTGCAAATGTTGCGATTTTACCAAATCCGGGATTAAATAAAGCACCGACTATAGGGTTACACGGAACGGTGGTAATAAACCGAAAGGAAATTATTGTACTCTTCGCTACATACAAATTTAACTTTGAGACCAACTCTGAAATGGCAACAAATATCGGCAGTTCCATACATTTTGTTGAGTGACAATGACCATATGACAATATAATAAAAATAATCAATAATAATAAGCATAAAGAAACTATTTCAGCTTATCATAACCTAAACGCGGAATCCTGTATGATATTATGCAAAATTTATTTATATTACACGGGAATTACTCACATAAGATTAGGCCGGTTACTCCGACTATAGTATTCCGTAATAATTTCCTTGAGTAATTCCCGTGTAATAAAAATAATATATGTGAAAACCACGTCAGTACTAAAATTATGCAAAATATTCGTGCTAAAGAGAATTTCTTTATTTTATTTTGTGAGACGCATCCAAATCACTGCGTGTCGCTACTGTGCTATGAGCGATTTGCTAGTTTCATCGCTTTCAATGAGATAAGGCTTTTATTAAATTTTACTATATTTTTGTTTTATGTAGCTGCACCTCACAGCGAAAACAAACAATTATATAATGTAATATTTGTAATTAATTAATATAATTATTTATACAGGGTAATAACTTAATTAACCTTACAAAATATGGGCAACATTTGATCGTACCAAAAATTCTATTTTGGACCCGTATTGCAACCACGATTTATGCGAAATAAATGACTTACACTTATGCACTCATGACCAAGCGTTTTAGCCTTGTCTTAAATGTAAAGACGCCACTAAGACTGGACCAAAAGAGTACCAAGATTGCATAGCGACGATGCTCTAATGGTCTGTAACAGCTACTGAATGTTTCGTGTTTTTTTTTCGTAAAAACCTCAACCCATATAGTTCAGGGTATGCCATTAAATCAAAGTCGGGTTTTATGTCTCTTGAACACGGAAGGCACTTTCAAATTGTAATGGTTTATTATTAGTACCAAGCCTTGCTTTTAGAATTGGTGTAATATGACCTTCTATTATTTTGTGTCTAATGAAAGTTGATTGGGGATAAAGATGTCGTGCCATTAAATCACTTTTTTAAACGACTATATTGTACGGTAATCAGTATTTTTTTCTACATCCGTTACTCCTATGTCTATCTCAAATAGCAAATAGCATAACGCAAATGTTTTACCTTTAATTATATTTTCTAATAATTTTTATTTCTACTTTTTACTTATAGTTTCTAATTATTTAATAGACCTACGTTTGGCCACCAACTCACCTGATGGTAAGCGACGGTGTGGCCGATGATGAAACACGTTGATCTGGAAGAAATCTATTCATTCTAGTCTTGAAGATGCCTATAGATTGTAATTCTCAGGAAGAAAGGAAGACGGCATAGTTCCATTCTTCATCATCATCAGCCATAAGACACACCACTGCTGAACATAGGCCTCCCACTTTAACCTCCACACTGAATTGGTAGTTGATTCTTGAGTAGTACGTATCATAAATGATGCACATGATGAATGCACATTTAAATCTAATCACATAATGAATACATTTAAATAGTATAGCTAAATTCACTACATTTCAAACTCAAAATCAATGATTTACTTAATATAGTTAGTATGATTTTATTTTGGCAAAAAGTGGGTATCCCTAATTTTAAATGTCTTATTGCTCAAAATCTTTATTTTACAATTCCAATTTTGATATAAGTACGCGGCTATTGAGCCGCTGTTTTTATTATTTTGTATATATCTACTGCCGTGGAAAATATGGACAATGAAGTTAGGCCAAGGCACTAAAGCCTAGAGTTTAGAGTCATTGCTTGCAGAAAAAACGGTGGTGACTCCCATTCTGGCTCGTTCCTGATGCAAAGATTCGGCCTTTGCCATTTAGCGTGGGGCTGCAACCAGTTCTATGGACACTTTTACACCAGAAACAGTGCGGGCGGGTTATTTTATTTGACGCAAATTTTTATAATTTGAATTCGTTTATGACATATCGTATTTGTATGAATAAATAAAAATTATAATAAATAATATAATTTTAATTGATATAGCTTAACTTAGATATAGCTTATTGATATAGCTTAGCTTTAACTTTTATAGCTTCTTATACCTTTACTAAAACACAAAATTTGTTCATAATAATCATTACAACGTAATGACTCATCATGCTTGGCTTCATTTCAGTTAAGACCCACACTGCGTGCACTGAAGCGTGTAACAGGTGTCGGAACTGTTTAATGGCAGATGGCTTATAAGTTTTAACTGACGTTGTTACCTTTGGTAATAATGTTGACGCATCGGTGTGGTCTTTGATCGTACTATTGAAGGTATATATTATAATTGAGTATTTGTTATTGATGCAATTTTTTTTTATTACACTCATTTTGGTAATCAACATCTTACTAAAATTATAAATACACGTGTGTCACAAAGTGATTTTGTTGATTTCTTTATCTGTTTGTCCATTTTTCACACTATAACAAATGGACGAATTGACGTGATTTTTTTGTATATTTGATTTTTGATAAATTTTTCGCATTGTTGGAAGGCCGGGGAGTAATATAGGATACCTACTTCTATTTGTTTGTTTGTCTTTTTTTTTCATACTATAAGAAATGAACGGATCGACGTGAATTTATGCATATTTGAATTTTTGATGAATTTTTGGAGTGACAGGATCCACGCATGTGAAACTACGGAATGCAGTGAATTTATAAATAACCAATCATTATTTATGTATCTTTACTAAACTAGCTTTGTTTCTTTTTATTAAGTTATCAAGTAACTACATAAGTAAATTAATTATAAGAAATACTCTCATATTATGATAGACTGAGCAAGTTCTTTCATTAACTATACGTAATTAAATTTTGGTTAGTTTTCATGGCAGTTTTACAAAAAATTGTCTTCAAAAAGAATTAAATTCTAACTGCATTGGAGCGTGGAGCCATATTATCTGAAACAAAAATACACATTATTAAAATAGTGACTTACATAATATACTAAGTGCCTACTTAGATACATTGAAAGAAACTGAGATTTCTTGGTAACTTGAATCTAGTTTCTCCGAGAAGTTTTTCCTCGCCTTTTCCCAGTTAAGTTTCTCTCCATGACTCATGTAGTTTTACTTTCCATTTCCCATTTCCGCAATCCACTTTTATATTCGTACAATGATTTTGTTTCTTAATCAAAATGACGTATTTTAAAACATACTTATTTTAATAGCAACACTTATTAAAATAACTTCAGTGGAGAGTTT
This sequence comes from Agriopis leucophaearia, assembly GCA_949125355.1. NCBI lineage: Eukaryota > Metazoa > Arthropoda > Insecta > Lepidoptera > Geometridae > Agriopis > Agriopis leucophaearia. Next base: position 12,212,707 of record OX421262.1, read on the forward strand.
TGGCGCCAACGTGAATAAAACACGTCGGCTCGTTGTATTTTTTTTAAAACTTGTGTATTTTCGAGTGTTAATATGTAATAATGATAGATTATTATTTATTAATTGGTCACAATCCTGCTCGAGTGTAGGCAAGTGATATAATGAGGCAAAACATGTATTTTCGTGTTGTTAATAGCCTCTTGTAAAGCCTTCACCACTTTACTGGGGCATGAGTTTGACTTGACCGAGACTTACTTTGCTTGACTCTGACTGTGTATATGACTTGTTTGACGCAATTTAATACTACGTAGTCTTACTTAATAATACGACTGAAGGACTCTGTACAACTGTACTGTGGTCATATTTTTTTTTAAATAAAAGACATACCTATATTAACTTCAGTCAAATATTTACTCTGAATTTTGTATCTTTTCGTTAGACGGGAATTTCGGAAAAAGTATGGACGTAAAATACCTTGATTATGTACATGCAGAAAACAAAATCTTATTCGAACGTGGGTATAGTTATTTTTCCACAGAGAAAGAATGCGTCTTTGTAGTTTCTGAATTCTTAATATGTGTGACTACTGAAAAAAAAAAGTTTTTCTTGTTCTAAATTTATAAGAAAAAATAATGTTTGGTTTTGGTTGGTTAATCCTACTATCTATATTTTGTTTCCTGATTTAATAAAAGTAACTGCACTATCAATTAGAACTACTTGATTCTCAATTTGTTTTACACTACTGTAAAGTTAAAGTAGTCCTTTGCCTATCGTTTATTTGATACATTATTTTCATTGTATGTATTGTATGTTATATACTAAAGTGCGGATCCTGAAAGAATGCGTTGCCATAACATTGTAAAAAGCTGAACGAAAACAGTAAATTACTTTAACTAGCTTTGTAGCTTTTGCGTTAGATTTTAGCTGGTAGTCAATATACTACAGTAAAATATTAAAGGAAAATTATTGCATTCAGATTTTTACAATGTTGTTGCAGCTGTCAGACATATTTTCTCGGCGGCCGGACTGTAATGCGAAATACTATGGAGTTCATTTAGCGGTAGGTATTGATTCAATGAGCACTAACCTCTTTATTAACTCATGGTGTGACATTGTTTACAAAGCCCACACGGTACAGTAAGCGGGATCGATAGGCAGGTAATCGGATTGTACCGTTCCCTCTATAGGAAGTGACCCCACTGCGGAAGAGTGGACTCAATAAGCCTTTTCTCTCTTTATCCCGACGCTAGCTTTTACACTTCGTTCTTTAAGAGAGCATTTCAAGTGAAAAAGCTAAGTGAAAAGCTAGTTACGCTAAGTTTAGTTTCCCTAAAGTCGCTTCAGAAGCTTTTAGGTGATCTAACATCTGACATTAGAGATATAATTTTTTCAGCACTAATTCTGCATTGTGTTCTGTAATAATTGTGTGTAAGTTATAATAGCAATAATTGACAAAATAATTTGTATAAATTGACAAAGAGCACATACCCTGGAGGCATCGGAGCTGAACCGTAAACAATAAATAAAATTAAATATCCAAAAAAAGCTCCACAGAAACCTCTTTTAAAGTCACCACCACTTTACTCGGGCATGCCTACGACCTTTGACTATGTACATATAGATAGTCAAAGCCTGCGACTTACTTTGCTTGACTCTGACTGACTTTGTTTGAATACATTTCTTCACACTTGACAAAAAATTAATACTTGATACTGGCAAATGCAAAAGAGTGCAACACCAAAATAATCACAGAGGAAAGAATTAAAAAAAATCTTTTTTGCGCATAGAAATAATGTACGCAAATACAAGTTAATCAAAAATTGTCGATGCCTTTATGTCTAATTTAAAGTGAGGAAAAACATTCTTCTACCAAGACTATGAAAATAATAATAAAAAAGGGTTTATTATGTGGCATATTATATTATAGACAAAATGTCTGAACAAATTTGAAAACAAAGGGACTTGTGATGCAAGCGTCTCTTTGACAGTTTTTAATCCCATTTAATTAAATATTTAGTAAATTCAGTACTTAATAGTAATCACTCGATTATTTCAACATGAACAGAAGCTCAATCCTCCTACAAACAAAGGTAATCTCCCAAGATTGATGGTAAGAAAACACCATTAGGTATCTCGCATCCGTCTCATACATATCGCAAACAGAAAGCTCGTCCATTACCATAATGTCCACCAAGGAAAAATAATAACAACGCTCAATCATCCAAAGGGACATGTTCCTTTTTAGGATATTGTGGTATTATAATATACAGGATTATAAGGAACGGTCGTATTAAGCCGAAAGGAGGTCTTTTACTCATCATTAAGAACAACTTTTACTATAAGACCGACCCCAAAATCGAAAAAAAAAACTTTTTCATTGTCATTCGATGAAATGATTTTTTGAGTTTGCTATATGTTTGTATGTTTGAGTTTCGGGAGCTCCTTCCACAACCTTACCACGGTAAATATCCCGTAAATAATCATATAAATTTAGTGAACAACCGTGATAGTTTAAAACAGTGTTTGCTATATACACTTACACAGTCTATATAAACCTATATGGAACAGCAAGTATTTTTTTCCGCCTTTTTGGGGTTGGTTCCATGGTAAAAGGTATTCATATTGATGAGTGAGACCTTCTTATGGCTTGCTTCATCGTTCCGTGTAACTCAGCATGAATATTATGACACGTATAACTAATGATTACAGGTGTAGTGGAATATCTTTTTATTTTAATAGAGAAGTACAGGAATTAACCAAATTTACATTTTATTTATTTATGATTGGCTTGTGTTAGTCCACATCTTGCCAGATGAAAACGCGGACGAGGTTGGTTCACGCTCGTTTCTTCATGTCTAGAAGGAATATGTATAGTCATGATCTTGATGAAAATAATAATAGGTCGGGGAAAAAGTCTTTTCGTATTTTGTATGTATAAAGTTGTAGTAAAATCTCATCGGTTGTACTGCTTGTATCTGGCTGGTTTTGATATCATTAAAAATATGACATTTAAAAAAAGTAATACAAAAAGTAAAAAGCAATTTCCCGCCAGTTTTCAATCGTTTTTTTGTTCGATAAAATTGAGTGAATCTGATGAAGAAATTCGATATATTTTGAAGTTTTATTTAAAAAAAGGGAAAAATGCGACACAAGCCGCGAATAAAATATGTGACGTTTATGGACCTAATGCAATGTCATCAAGAGTAGCACAATGTTTGTTCAAGCGTTTTCAGTCCGGGAATTTTGATGTCAAAGATGCAGCTCGCTCTGGTCGCCCTGTTACGGATAAAGTCGATGCCATTTCTGAAAAAGTGGAGCAAGATCGGCATACTAGTAGTTACGACGTAGCTGAAGAACTGGGGATCGACCACAAAATAGTTTTGACCCATTTGAAAAAGTCTGGGTATAAAAAAAAACTCGTTATTTGGGTGCCACACGAGCTCACTGAAAGAAACCAAATGAATCGTGTGCTCATTTGCGATTCTCTGTTAAAACGTAACGAAACCGAACCGTTTTTGAAAAGATTGATCACTGGTGATGAAAAATGGATCACCTACGACAAGAATGTGCGCAAACGATCATGGTCAAAGGGCAGTGAAGCACCACAGACTGTAGCGAAACCCGGATTATCACGTAATAAGGTGATGCTGTGTGTATGGTGGGATTGGAAGGGCATCGTTCATTATGAGCTTTTACCGCCGGGCAAAACCATCGATTCGGATCTCTACTGCCAACAACTGATGAGACTTAAACAAGAAATTGAGAAAAAACGGCCGGAATTGATCAACAGAAAGGGCGTGGTCTTTCATCATGATAACGCCAGACCGCACACATCTTTGGCCACTCAGCAACAATTGAGAGAGCTTGGTTGGGAAGTGTTAATGCATCCACCATATAGCCCTGACCTTGCACCCTCAGATTTCCACCTGTTTCGGTCTCTTCAGAATTCTTTGGGTAGTGTTAGATTAACATCCAGAGAAGACTGTCAACACTACTTGTTGCATTTTTTTGATCAGAAGTCCCAAAATTTCTACAGCAACGGGTTCATGTCACTACCTACAAGATGGCAACAAGTTATCGAACAAAATGGCACATATATATTATAATTAAATGTAATTAAACTTGAAAATAATATGTCTTGAATTTGTTTATAAAATACGAAGAAACTTTTTCCCCGACCTTAATAATAACGAGACATATTTTTATTTCATGTTGGCGCAAAACTCCGTTTTTGAATAGTTACAAAATTGTTATAAATCCGGAAAAAAATTGGGAATTCATTATATGAGATTTGTCATTTTTCAAAATACAATAAGAATTATAACTTCATAAAAAAGTTACTAGGCTAGCGCTATTTGCAAAAAAACTACAGGCAAACTCCATTGATGTTTTATAATCACCATTAAGCATTCTCTTTTGGATCCAGACTTCTCGTCTGTTTAACCAACGACTAGTCTAACAGAATGTACTTTCTGTAAAGTTCCGTGATAAGTTACTATTTCAATTATTCAGGTAGGTATTTAACGATCATCCAAAACTTTACCTTACTTCACAAACACAATAAACTTATCAAAAACACCTCCATAAAAAGTTGTGAATAAGAATTTTGAAACCACTTGTATCATTTTACTAATTCTTGTAACGCCTACTACTCGACATTTCGTAATGATTCCTACGTTGCCGCAATAGTTTTAATATAAACAATGTCAGTGGCATTGGCGGTAACGATGACAATTTGAATAAAATCATCTTTCAAGAAACAACTGAATAAAGATTTGATAAGTAGACAGAAATGACAGTTGCTTCTTTCGAGTGTGGTTTGAGTGATTTAAAGGGCTTGTAAATCACTGCGTAACGAAGTTTTATCTTAAAACTTTTAAGTGATTTTTGAGGCAGATTTTTCTATTAAAAAAATTGTGAATAATTAATATTAGGATTGTATTACTTTTCTCACGATACTCATTTGTAATATTTTTTAAAGGTAAGTGTACTTCATATTGAATTTTGTATTGATGCACAGCATTTAAAGAGATACCTCGTTTACTTGCTAGGCAATCTTGAAAAGGCAACGTTTTCTTGCAAATAAAATTGAACATAACAACAACAAAACAAACATGGCGTCATGACGTCTAACATGTTGAGACATTTATTTTTCTTAGAGTAAGTATTTCATTTTGTTAGCATTATCATTTATTACTTTCTTTCATTATTAATCCAGTTTTCTAATAAAATATTAATTGTAATATAACGTAGCTATTAATCAACCTAAACCAACATTAGTTTCATTTCATCTTGACTTGACCTTTCTTTGAGTAATATTGTTTCATACATTCCTACAATAATTTTGCTTTCTTCGATACATTTTTGTTTCTAATTTGTGTTGTGCCGTTGGCTATACAAATATGGTTTTCAATAACAGTCCTAATTCAAAGACTTTTTGTTTCTTGATTTATCTGTTTATTGTACTGGCTCTAATAACTAAGCTATACAATTGTGTCATCACGTACCTATGTTATTTTGAATACTCAGTTAATTTACTCAAACTGTAAATATGTCAAATTTTTGGTCATCGGTAAAATTAAATTCTTAAATTTTGTTAGGTTCCAATACGGGTTTATTGAATTCAAACAGGTAAATCTGGAACTTGAAACGTGTTTTTAAGAGAGATAAAAAACGTTTCAAGTTGTTATTTTGGCTGTTTTATATGTGATAACCATTATTATATATATTTAGACAGATTCAGGTATTTTTTTTCCTCTTATGTTTTACTTAAAACATTATCTATCTCTGTAAATATTTTGAGGTGCACAAATTGATAGGTAATTTATAAACAAAATACGAAACTTATCACCAAAGTTTACTTCAACCATGACCGAGAAAACTAAAGATCCACATTTCGCCAGGATATAATCGCATTCTCAAATCAATTTTGTTCACGTGCAAGAAATCCCGCTTGACAACGTATCTTTGAGACGACCGTGCACTTACACACTATACTAAGCTTTCAATCCAAAATTATTACATGGTAATGGTATACATTGCTTCTTTACAGTGTCTAACGTGTAATATGTCGCTGGCTGGAGCTTGTTTGAAAAGCAATGGATGCTATCTATATTATAAAAGTCACCAAGGTTCTTGGACGTCAGCCCGACCGCATCGTCGACAAAATAACTTTAGTTCCGCGGACTATTCCCACAGATGTGAACGTACCATCTATGTTCTCAGCCATAAAATCCCCTGATATACATATTCGATCAGCGTGAATGAAAAGTGAATAACTCTTGTGAAAAATATACATTTCTTGAAAGAAGTGGTATCGTGTTGGTTTGGATCTTTTTGATTTATCTTTTTTACGTTAGAGGTGAGTAAAATTATTATATGTATCTAACTAAAATTAAAACATTTACAGAAATTACGAATTGTTTTGATTTTGCTTGTAAAATTTTGGTTACATTTACGATTAAAAATAACAAATAAATAAGTTTTAGTAACGGGATAAGATCCTTGAAAATATGTAGTCGTCGAAAATCATTTTGTGTAGTCTACAAAGTCCAAAACAGTTAAAGAAAAATAGGGCAAGGTTTAGTTTAAATATTTAATTGTAAACTCTCGTGCTGCCTGTCTCAAGTAAATTGCTTTACTTAGTTATACTTCATTAGAATCTAATTAGACGGCAAACATAATTACCAGAACCTGTTGTTTGTTTTTTTTAATTGTCAGATTAACCTAACACTTTAATGAAATAAGTCACGCTAACAACTCATATAGAATTAAAGATTTAATGCATACCTAATCAAAATTTATTTGAATTTTCTCTGATACTGTTACTGTTAGCCAAACTAAGCTTGTGATTTGACATTGTAATTAATTTAAGCAAACATACATTTCCTACCTTCATATTTTGTTAAAATAAAATCACGAGAGATCAACACGTATGAGTCTCTGGTGGTTTTATCGATTTTGAAAATTCAATTCAATCTTAAGATAAAGAAATTGAAAAAAGTAAAGTACCTTTTTTTTTTTTTAACCTATGCTGTCCCACTCCTGGGCAAAGGTCTCCCGCATCTCTTTCCAGACAGTGCGATCACCCGTTAAATTTGGCCACTGTGTTTGGAAAAGTACCTATATAAGAAAAAAAAGTAACTAAAGACTATAAAGAGATTTAGACCTGTTGCCTGGAAAGGAATAAAAAAATTCCACCTAGATAGGCTGATAGATTTTTGTTACGTATACGAGTAGTATAGTGTGATAGTGATAATGATAATATTATAGTGTGATAGTGTGAACAATGTTTGGATTCTATGATTTTTACAACGAATTATACTTTACCTGCCTTTATTTTGGTAGCTCTAATGGATGATTTCATTTTACTACTTACACGATGTACCTACGTCATGAAGGTCAGTATACATCAACTCGTGAGCAATGAATCATCACTAACTAAAGAAACCGATAAATATCACTATCAGCCACAGATATTATACTCAATACCATAATATATAAACATTTCAGCCTTAATGTGGTTGTTCCAAATCGATCTCATTCAATCGTACCGTAACATTTCTTGATATGATTCATCATCATCATCCAATTTTTATACCCTTGTTCTTTCTCTTACTGTCTTTTTCCTATCCTGTACTAATCGGATCCAGGTTGGACGCGCGATGGTGATGACATCTTCAACCCACCCGCAGCTTGATGACCATGGCTTCACTTGCCTTATGATAGTGCTTATTATTGAAAAATTATATCAATCAGTCAACATTGTAATATTTTGTAATGTTCCGTTAAATTCTTATTAAGTACCAGCAAATTACCAATTGAGTGTAAAATTGAAACGGTATTTCATTTTGAGGTTAAAGTTATCAACGTATTTTGTTTTCGAGAATATTTTTCCTTTATTAGTGTTTTAACATTTGTGAATTTTGATATCAAAATTAATTGGAGTTGAGTTTTGACTTATAATATGTGTACCTTTTATAGAGATTGAAGTGGATTTGATTACGCAGTGACGCTAGCTAATATGCAACTAAATTCTATGCAAGACATGTAGGTAATCGGAATTTTCGACGACAGAACTGATCAAGCCAGTGTTAGTCATACGATTGGAATTTACCCGGAATTCCGTTTTCGTTATTTACTCATATTATATGACGAAATACAACAATTTATATGACAGTTTTCACGTAGCCCATAAAATCTGCTGGTACTGTTATAACAAAGGCAGAAACAGTTGAGGTAAACCAGAGGTAAACGACTTACATGACGTGCAACTTTACTATTTTACTGTAAAAGAGTATTTCGCAGTAGGACAATGGACATTCATCAACATGTTTAAGTGATTTGCCTATAACATAATATCGTTTTTTAGTACTTATAGGTACATAATGTATAAAAAGGATAAACTAAACATGCTTGTAAGTTTACCTGTAACTATGTAGTTTGACCGCTACTTCGCTTAGGCTTATCCATAACATTATATTACCTTCCGCAAAATTAATAGGTAGCAACAATTTATTAACATTACATACTTTATTTACTTTAGGTACGTACCCTAAATATTTGTTTTGGAGATAAGAGTTCTTATGGATTGTTAGCATACCTTTCTGATTTAGACTCATTAACTTGAGTATATTGAGTAAATTGAATTGTGAACAAGCGTAGATGTCAGTAGGTACTAAAAATATTCGGCTAAATGCAGGGTACCTACAATAATAAAGATTTAAGAAGTCGACGGATAGTTCTATTGCAGTATGTGTAATATTATGTAGTTCAAAGTTTGGCCTAGCGAGCCACATCTGAGCTCATGCTACAAGCAAAAGACCATTGTCTTTTGCTACGTCAAAATACGTACATTATCAGAATTGAAGTCATAGTGATAACATTAATTATGTAGGTAATATGGAATGCCGATATACCTATACTTAGGTACGTCAGATAGTTAGCAATAGCTGAAAGCGAAAAGCTGAAGATTGGTGAACTGAGTGGGATGCTTCATTGATGCCTAGTAGTGAAGATAATCTAGCAGTAAGCCGATGATGATACAATAACAGCTATCAATTGATAGACTGAACATCAATGTTAATACATGATCGTATCCAGGTCAAAATCTATTTTATGATTACATGATCGTATCCAGGTCAAAATCTATTTTAAATTTACCCAATTGCTCTATTCTTTTAGATTTTAGTGCTTCCGTTTGCGTGTGAACTGGCACATGTTATTATTTTACCTTGCAATGATGTATGAAGTGTTTACATAAAAATGTTTTCTAATAATCTTGACCTTGTTAAAAGCGCGGTAGAGGTTATTTGAAATAAATTGTGATATATTTGTTATCATTGGTCACCATTATTTGTCAACTTTCATTGTATGATATTAATCACCATAATCATGTATAATTCAATGTATAATTATAAAGGTTAGTGGGGAATACATTACTGCATCATATCATTGTCAGTTTTTTTTGTATATTTTTTGCATAGATCATTATTTTCACCTAGGGTAAAAAAAGTAAAAACTGAACTGCAATACTTTCAAGAAGTTGAAATAAATACCAATGTAGTACATGTTTTTTTCTAATACTGGTACTTGTACTGGGACATTATTGCACACATGGTCATCTGACCCCAAAATAAGTAAAGCTTGTAATATGGCTGTGGCTTTGGTAAAATGTTTTCTCGTGAATAATGTGATATACAATGTACGTGTCAGATGAAAAACTAGATAAAAAATATCTAATACAGATGCTTTAATTTTGCTGTTATCGATAAAAATGTCATTAGAGCAAAAAAGGTATATTTTTGCGAGTACCTACTGTTAGTTTATTTATTTGCTTATTTTTTTATCCAATTAATGCTTAATTTATCTTTATGTACCCGCTTTTTTGCCTTTTATGAGGCTATGATGTGATTTATGAATGAGTTGGAGCTCGCTTAGAAAATAACTGTTTAGTCCGTACCCGTACCGTCCGTTAAAATCACATATTTTAGGAAATTAGAGACACATTTTGTTGAAAACCTAAAATCTATAAATATTTTTTTCTATAATGAGTAGCGTATTCGTAGTAGATACTTTAGCCATAAAGGGAAAAGTTAAATCATAGCAATCTTGATTGGACCCGGGAATGTCCTAAAACTGCGACCAGACTCACCGGAGGATGGGCAGCAGCGTCCTATTAGTAAGTACAACGTGAACGTACTGCGATCCCCAAGCCGCCTGCCAAGCGTGGGGATTATGGCAACACCCCTCGAGAGGGAGGCCTTTGTTCAACAGTGGACATTGATGGCTGATAATGTGAATGTGAATCTTGACATAAGTACAAGAATTTGAAATTACTAGACAAACATTCAAAATGACTCAAACCTAAAACCTACACCCAATATTTCTGTATTGTAAATCTTTGGTATTTTGACCAAAGATTGGCAATAGAAAAACATTGCCGTATTCTTTGATAATCAAATTAATATAAATTGTAAGTGTAGAATACTTCAATATAAAACTAAATTTTCAAATTAATGTCGTCGTCAGAGGTATATTATTTTATGAGTGGAATCGAAGTGGCCTAAAACTGTCCGCGTCTAAAAGCAGATAGGCTAGCCTAGTTTTAATTCTAGCCGAGTTCACTGAGGTTGTGGTCTAAATAGCTACCATTCTCGTACCTATGTTGTATCAATCTTGTTTATACAAAATGCATCTATCTAAGTACATATTGAGACAAATGTAAGCATAAACTTATTTGACAATTATTAATTATTTTTACCTTATCGAATTGATTGCATCAATTCGATATGGTAAAAAATCTATAACGTTTTTTTGTTATACTTTTTAGATTTTTCGATGCTTAAACTAACAACTCAATTAAGTATCTAGTTATCACCATGTTAGCAGTTCGATGTTCTCATCGAACTGCTAACATTTTTGGCCTAATAAAAAAACCGGCTAAGTGCGAGTCGTGCTCGTGCACTTTGGATTCCGTAACCACCACAAAATACAAAAAGTAGTGCAAAAAGACATCACGGCCGTCACCCATCCAATTACCGACCACGCCCGACGTTGCTTATATTTAAAATAGAAATTGTTTTAATTTAGAGTGTGTTCTATAATCATGCCAAGTCTGACGTTTGTAGGTATGTATTACCGTTTATACTTTTTTTTGTTGATTCGCCGTAACATTACTTGTTATTCTGTGAAAAATTCAACTGGATATCTATTACAGTTCGAAAGGTACAGCTGTTAAAAAATAGAACAAACGGACAGATAGCGTAGGCTTAGTAATAGGGCCCCATGTAAACCTTTTGGGTACGGAACCCTAAAAAAACGCAACTTTAAAAAATGCCTTTTAGATACCAATTTTAGGAGGTAACCACAAAATAAATGTTTACTAGGTACTACTTTACCAAACCCACTGTACCTAAGTACATGCGTACCAACTTCGAACTGTTTAAACCAAATTACAAACACAAGTGCAACTACAACACTTGTTTAAACATAAACTAATATTGTGAATACAACATTCGATGTAGTTCACTAGTAATTCTTACTATTGTTTTTTGTACATGTGTTGTAGATATTGGTAAGTATCTTTATATAAATACTCGATAAACTTTGTGATATATCTCGACAGCAAGAATTTGACGGATTCTGTAAAGCATTGATTATCTTATTGATCGTTTATCAGGGTTCCGTAGCCCAACAAGGAACCCTTATAAATTCGTTCTGTCCGTACGTCTGTCTGTCTGTCCGTCCGTCTGAGTTTTTTAAAACCTTCCAACTTATATAAATATTAAGATAAGTGAATGAAACTTTGCATAATGACAAATGTAATGATCTCAATTTTAAAAGTATAAAAAATATATAATATTGCATTGTAGGGGTGGATCTGGTAGGTACATGTGAAATGGGGATGTTTTTTTTCATTCCAACTACTCGAGTGGAGTGCTACATCACTTTTTTATAAAGTCTATACTTTGCGAAATATGACCCGCCAACGTGGGAAAAAGTTGGTCTCCCCGCCCTGCATTTCTAAACTATAAGACATAGAAATTTGAATCTTACAATACAGATAGGGCATATTTAAAACCTTCATTCAAAATTATTTCGAACATTATCTGATGATGAATTTTTGAGTAACAGCGATAAAACTAATAAATTCAAAGCGTTCTAGCTCATAGGTCATTGACCTTTTTGTAAAATGGTCTTACCAAAAAAAAAAACTCAATCAGTTTTCTCTATGTTTAGACCATAAAAAGTATATGCTATGTCAGGATGGTACATCTCTGAAATTTGGCTAAGTCCACAGAGCTTCGTTCGTTCGAATTTTTCTATAACTATAATTTTCTGAACTATGACTACAATTACATGGCTTTTATTACGGAACCCTACCATATGCGTGTCTCGACACGCTCTTGGCCAATTATTTAAAAGAGTGTAGTCATACCCTGTTATCAGCTCTTTTATCGGGGGTTTTAAATAAAATTAATTTTGTATTTTAGTATTTTTTGCATCTAAAATTATTGTATCGTAAATAACAAGGACTACCTACCACAATAATGGCATCTCCGAAATTTGTAATTTCGCCTGTCCATAGTTTCCAGTACATAAACTCCCCTCCACCATCCATATACAGGATGCAGTGAACTTTACTCCGTGCTCATTCATTCCCCATTTGTTCCAAACTATGGATACGGTAATGCGATCATGATACTAGGTACACAGTATCTTATCTGTGGCGTTAACCCTGTGGACCGGCCGTTTTATTAGGACTCAATCTAGAAACACAATATACTACGGACAAGGAAATAAAATACACCATATTACGTATAATATTAACGTTCATTCTGTTTACCATTTTTGCTCCAAAATTATCTCTCTTATTTATTTTAATATTACAAACAAAGACAGTAATGTTTTAGCTAAAATGTTCATGTTATAAAACAAAAAAAAAAACAAAAACTAAACCTTGTTCTCAGGTGTTCTGTCAAAACATAGTTATTTGATATTGTACAAAAAATCGACATCGTGATCCTAGATTCAAAATCATCAGGTGAGCTGTGTTGAAACGCCCAGTCTATTCTAAAATACGTGCTTCTAATTTAACATTTTGCCAGGTTAATTTTTATGCATTTTTGGGCTACACATTTTTTACATACAATTAACTTGTACACATTTTTTTTTATTCCCATAGAAGAGCTTAATTATAATCCTCAAACAACTGCATGAACATTCTTGAATCATAACTAAGAACTCTCGATCAAATCACCTTTTAAACAAAAAATGTATAAATTAAAATGTTTCTAAAACTAGTTGATTGAATCAGACGTTACTTTGCGGAAATCCATGTTCAAAACAGTTTTTCTGATAAATCTCTAGTGTGATTCCGCTTCTACGGCGCATCAAATAGGTACAATAGGGAATTTGGAATAAATTTTACTCGGTAGATATTTGTTAATGAAGTTAATTTAACTAAGTTTAATTTAACTAACCTGCAATATAATATTAATTACTTATCTGGCTCAACGTATAAGCATTGCCATTCAACGTGGTAATGCCGCCAGCATGCTGGGTACGCTGCCAACTGATAGTGGGTTTGAGCATTTGGATTGTCTTTAGATCTTCAACGGTCTATGGACAGTCTAACTGTTTATTTAGTGTTAGTTTTAGCTAGTATTTTGTTTATTTAATAAAGGCACTTGCCAGTAATAAAAAAAAAAAAATACTTACATAAATGAGAAAATTAACCTAACCTGAAACAAACATTAATTAATTCTGAAACATGAAATATAATTTTAAATTCAAATGAAATAAAAATTATAATAAGTTTAATTTAGCCTAACCTGAAATAAAATTTTAATTAAATAAAATATAAAATTAACCTAACCTGAAACAAAAAATAATGTTTAGTGTAAATACACTAGAGATTTATCAGAAAAACAGTTTCCAAATCTATTTAGCCGTTTGGGAGCTACAATACCACAAACAAGTTAAACTTACATGCTCGTACCTCTTAGATTGCGTCGGGAAACACGTTTCTCTATTCTCTAATAGTAGGTAATCTACTGTCACGCTGTTTAATGGTTGTAAATCCAAGATATTGCGAATAAAATGGAAAGGCGTTTTATGTTCCGTATCGAAAGTTATTTTGATGTACATTCCATGAAGACGTTATCGCTGATTTTTATATTGATTGGCATAACACATTGATTTACAAACATGGGTATGATATAGATGTTGAATTCAGTACAAAATAAAGTTTCTAAGTTAACCTAAATTCAGATATACTTTAAAAGTAGATACCTCCTGATTAACTAATTTAAATATAGTTTTAATATATATTTTATTTAGTGAATCGGTTTCTTCTAGGCAAGCGTAATCCATCGTAGGCCGCATCATCGCTTAACATCAGGCGAGTTGGCGGCCAAGCGCAAGCCTATTTTACAATAAAAAAAAAAAAAGTCAATTTATAACAACGTCTAATTTAACTTGTAACAAATGTAAACTAATAACACAGATAACATAATAGTAAACGTATTGTTTTGTTAATTTTAGTGTTTCAAAAGGATAACCCTTTGAGCAATGAGCTATGTGTAACAAATTGACAAATCTTAAATAGTTCAAAATATTTATATTATTACGGTAAACAGATTTTTATCATATTTTTACTCTAACTTGCCTTGTTAGTATGGGTCAAATCTTGAAAATGAATTTTAAAACAGTTGTTCTTAACCGATTGAGCTGAAATATTGCATAACTATATGTTTAGTTTGGATGACAATGAATGGTTAGCAAAATGACGTCATTCTAAATTCAATATGGCGGATTACCAAAGATAGCGTACCAATAATTTTTATGCACATCCATGATATGGATATCAAATGAAAGGATGTTCTGAGAAAATTTTCTAAAATAAAAACACTTCATAATAAATTCAATATTGCGGACACCCCAAGATTTACCCGCGGACAACATTTTTTTACCTACTATCATGATGAATGGGTATCAAATGAAAGGGTTTGCTAAGAAAAATACGAAAAAGCTTGTTTTTAAAAAGTTTTTTTTTAATTGATAATTTATTTATATTAAAATGAAAACAGTCAGAAAATTATGAAATGTTGAAATATTGAATCCAATTAGGTTTTGGCCCCAACGTGAAAAATTATGCCGTCTCCTTGTACTCATTTGGTTATATCTTATTTTTTGTGTATGTGTGATAATGTGTTCATGAGTGTGCTCGAGTGGGTAAAATATTGAATTAGTTGACGCGTATTTACGTCTTGTTTCCAAAACTCCATAGAAGCTTCTAGTAAAATCTCCACCACTTCATGACTTCCTTGATTTTGACTTTCGTTGCTTAAACTGTGATATCACAAAACTTTACAATATTTCTCTTTTACATGGTATTTAATGTGAGAGAACTCCACAGATAATCTTGTACGTGCATACAATATTTCAATGTGTAAAAAGTTTAGACTATGTTATTCCTCTAGAAAGAGGCGAATGTAAGGAGGAATCTGATTAGCTCATATAATTACAAGCCATATATTTTAACGTAAATATCCAGATAAAGTTTGAAAACAGTACATGCAAGCTTTGTCTACAACTGAGCATAAACTCACGTATGTTGGCCTCGGCTACGCCTTGGCACATATTTTCACGTTCGTCTGTGAATACATAAAATACAGTTAAATGATTAAGTATTACCGGGATATCTACCGTGATATGGTTGTGGATGGAGCTCCCGATATGTTGGCATAGTTACATGTACCATGTTCACCGGAATACTTAAGATTGAGGGTGGTTTGTCAAAAAGTTCAAAGTTAAGTGTGTAGTGTTATTTAAAACAATAGGTATATAAAATAATTGACACTGGTAAATAAATACACACGACGTGCGATGCCATGATCTTTTTGATCGGGAAGAAAGTAAATTATTTGGTGCCTATTTTTGACAAATATTTCCTGAGCCTGTCTTATGTATTTTTTTCTTTATTCCAGGTAATGTTGAGCTTTCAAGGTGTTAAATCTCAGAAAGTTTTTGTTCGCCCCAAAGTAGGAGTAAAAGGTAAGTAACTAAGTAATATTCTGTGTCAACTGCACTCCCCAAGTTTCTAAAGAAACATAACCTCTTTTATCTTGTAAATTTCTATGTTTACCCGCAAGTTTCACAATTTTTAAAACAAAGAAACTTGTGAATATTTCATGTTTTTTGTTTTTAAAACTGTACTCGACAGGCAAAGTTTATTTCCTAAACAGAACTTGAATAAATAAGTGTTAGCATGGCTTTGAATATTTAACATTGGTGTAAATGATGCGTATTGGTTACGCCTATTTATTTTTTCTCAGAACATCTTTTTAGTAAAAGAATTATTCATAGTTTTAGTAAAATTATGAAATTAAGTATAGGAAGTAATTAAAAAAAAAAAACAATTTACTGGCAACATGCAGCCTATGACATCTCCAAAAATAAAGACGTCTATTAGAGAGTGCTTAATTTGGCGGCGCTTAAGAGCGAAGACAATGACGCATATCATGGGAAATTTACCTTCCGAACGCGTCGAGCCAGATTTTCCTATCTGGACAGTATCAACCAATTTTTGCGGACGTTTTTTGATAACAGATTGCAAAGAAATGTTGCGACACCTCATTTGTCAAAATTGGTCAAGCCGTTTAGGCTATGGGATATAATAAAGAAACGTTTAAAATTCACTCTAACGCACAACATACTCGTAAATGCGCATGCCTAACATAACATAACCCAACTGTAAAAATACTCCTGTTTGAAAAAAGATAAAATAAAAATATATCCACATTATAATTTAAAAAAAGTTGAATTATATAATTAGATACCTATATAATAATCACCATAGGTGGACAGAACGCGGACACTATTCTTATCATCTTCACTGTTAAAAAATACTTTTGAAATTTCCATGAGGTTTATGAGGAAAATGTAAAAAAAAGAACCAGTCTTAAGACTACATGTCAGAAGTGAAAACTTAAGTAGTAATTCACCTATTCTACAAGTGATGGCGCTTTTTTATAATACACGGTACAGCGTTCGGTGACGATGACGCGAGTTCCATGATTTTTGTTGACCCAAAAAGTGCTCAGCGCCTAAAGAAGTTTTCACTTCAAAAACTAAAATATTATAAATTTTGTGTGGTCATTTTGCTAAATTACATAATGTAAATTTCCAACCTCCATTTACTTGTTAAAGCTCACAAACAATGCCTTCTCATAGTAGGCTCAGTTCCGAGTTATAAAATGTATAATTAAAGCTCGGGCACACTTTTTTTATATCAACAACAGCTACCCAATTAGAATTACGCAAAACTTTACAAACATAAAAAGGTCTCGGAAACAAACAATGTAATCATTGTAACATTCATTTTAGCGTGTATTTTTGTTTCCTTCATTATTTTTCCTGTTTTTCGTATTAAAAGAAAATGATCCCAAAATAATATGCCTGAAATAAAAACAATGAGTAAATTTGGATTAGGTACGTCATAAAAAAGGACCAATTCATAGAACGACATTCTGCCCCAGCGAGTCAATTTAGCGTGCGTGTAAAATGCGGAAAATCCGCTTTTATTTCCATTCATTATTACAATCCTACGAAACTCATAGTCTATAAAATGATACGAAGTTGGGACTGGGAACCGTTCATTCATTATTATATGAAAATTAACGAAGTGCAATTCGCACAAAATTTGTGTGAATTGCACTTCGTAAATTCTCTTCTCTAGCGCTCGCAGAGACTACGGGTTTCTTTTGTTAGTTCCCAAGTAGTTCCAACTTTATTGACTGCTA
The DNA here is from genome assembly GCA_949125355.1 of Agriopis leucophaearia. Classification (NCBI taxonomy): domain Eukaryota; kingdom Metazoa; phylum Arthropoda; class Insecta; order Lepidoptera; family Geometridae; genus Agriopis; species Agriopis leucophaearia. Next base: position 12,230,493 of record OX421262.1, read on the forward strand.
TTCCAGTTCATTGAGAATCACAATGTCCCGACACTCAATAGAATTGCCCCCGCGGAGGCAGCCAAGAAAAAGTCGGGTTCCGCCTTGTAAAAGCCTAAGCCGGTTGCGTTCTAAAGAGAGCTCTCCGTCGCAAAATACCCTATCAGTAAACTTATATGCCGTAGATCCTATAGAAACATATCCGGTCGTATGCAGGGAGAAAGGTTTCTTAAACACCTTTGAAACGGCTGGTTTTAAAGATCTAAATCGTTTTTAAGAAGGGAAACACATTTTCAATGTATTTTAGGGTTATAATAAAATCTTTATTGCAGATTCAAGATACATAGTCATTTATGAGGCTTATTTCAGACATCATAGGTACTATTGATAACAGAAAAGGCTTCATATGTATCGAAAACGTTTATGACCTTGTAGTGTCAGGTATTCTGTGCGTTTTTTTTGTTTGGTTTTTCTGTGCTTTTGTCATTACGTCATATATTATGACGTAATGCCAAAGATAATAAAATCAGTCCATCTTCATTTAAAAATGAGTCTGGCACAAAATATTCATAATAGTGCACCATATTATTAGTTGTATGTTATTTAAACCTTTACTTATTTGACTATCATGTTTTAAAATGTAACCAAATTATTTACGAATTTAGCCTGAAAAGTTATAAATAATATATATCTATAATTATTAGATTGTGTCTGTGTTTTAAGAATTTTAGTAAGAATGATAAATAAATATCTTTTGAAAATCAAAATCAGTTTAATATCGTCATGGCATGGCGTGCGGTCAAAATTGTTTACTTATTTCTGATTTTTATTTACAAAGTACGTATATCATGGATTCAAGAGTATTACGAAGAATATCAGAGGCACGTAACTTTCAAAACAAGTATTGGTATCGAATTCCATACAGATTTTAATTTCCAAATTTAGAGTATGGAATCCGATACGAATACTTTTTCGACAGCTGGCGAAGATGGCTGGTCATTCTTGCCACTCAGTTATCGAACTATAATTTGTATTGATTTTTCTGAGCCCTATGTCGACTGGAAAATTGATACAGCGATGTCACAGCGTACATTGAACCTAATTTACCGATTCGATATTAAAAGAGGACAAATTGGAACCTACGGTTGACTTTTCCACGGTTACTTGTACCCCACGACGCCATTTAGTCTCTACAGTGTGCGTTTGGTCTAAATAAGTTACGTACTTTATTCCGCGACTTTGTCCTGATCTTTATCATTCCAGCCAGTATGTTCTACGTTTTTCTTTTCCTCTATTTTAAGTAGTGCTACGAGTACTTGTAAACTGTAGCCGTTCGTTTTCCTCGCAGTTAAGTTTACTGACCGAGCCTAGTGCGTCAGATCTAATCTTAGACATCCTCAAGTTGACGCACCTTGACCTCTACCTGACTCATTTCTTACGGAATGATTACTGAGATTAATTGTCTGGCAATTACGAGACTGTTTCTAGAGTTGTGATTGTTAATTACAGTCACTGTTTTGTAATGACATAAACATTTATTAATGGTGTAAATAGAAAATTATTTTTGTAGGATGAATTTATCTTATGTTCGGAAGGTATAAAAATATATGATAAAAAACATTAAGATGTTTAAACTAGAACACTGGACTCGGTGTTTATGCATGATTATTTAAAATTATTTGTTTACAATGTGTTATCGATAGGTGACTAAACAAAGTCAAATTTTCAAAGAACCATTACGTTCTACAAACAAAAAATAATATACAAATTGCATATATCTACACTTACATATAAAAAAAACTTTGAACCCGGAGGTAGATGTTTGCTAGAGTTTGACCGCAATCGCTGATGAGATTTATTAATACTAGAATTCATGAAAAACAACTCAAACAAACCAATCAGGAAATCAAATTTCGTTTCGCTTTATTTATTTAACCAATAAAGATAATAAGCATGGCATACAGACTGGAGTTAATAATTGATTGGTACTGATCCAAGTACCTACTTGGTATACTTATTTATCCAGCCTTGGATCTATGATTTTACGCGACGAGGCAAAATCTTGACATAGATTTAGGTCTTAAATTACCTCTCGTGGCAGACAGGTCCTCCTTTCCCCAGATCTTGGATGAAGCTTATGTACGGATATTTGGTATAGTAGAACCATTTGGGTCGTGAATAAACTATGCAAACAGAGATTAGCTTTTAGATGTTGACAAAGGAATATCCAAAACCTTTCCAATTTCATCGAAGTGAGACCGCGCATATTTTAGCAGCACTCAAAGCATTCTGGTTGTTATATTTGCTAGATAATTATATCTAAGTATTTATTATTTAGGTCATACTAACATAAATTTCAAAAGTATACCTAATGGTGAAACTGAACTAGGCATTGTTGAAAAATTTTGTTATTTCGTTGTTGTAAAATGTTAAAATTAATACTGTATTGATTTACTTTACTTGGTAAATGTAGGTATGATAAAATTAAATAATAATTAAAGTAACTATAACCAGAAAACAGAATCAGAAACAGTAATACTAATTTAGCATAGATAACTAAACTTTCTCTGGTTTCTTTTATTCCGTTGACAACTGCTTAGCAAAAAATTATCAAGTGTGAAGGCCGTCTGAAGGCAAATTTGTAGTAAATTAAATAAAAAAAATCTTTTTGTAGCGGCAGTAAAAAGTAAATCGAATTCTTAGATTCACTTTTTGTTGCTATTCTGTTTATAAGGTATAAAAAAGAGTGCTATTTTCAATCCTTTGGAATATGTACTTAATAAATGATCTAGACAGGTTAACCTTTAACGCACTTTTAATGAGTTTTAAAGCAGGTTTATCAATTTTTTGTTTTGTTGTTGGAAAGCCTTGGGAGTCCCACTTCTTAATGCTTTGTCAAGCTCCCCTCAATTTTTCAAATTTTGGCTGAGCTGTGTAGAGCCGACTTCTGCCAGTCTGCTAAAAGTACTTCAAATTTTTAAAGCCAACTTAAGAACTCTCACCCTAAAGTAACGGCTCCTCTTGACCTAGAAACAGTCGTATTGTCTACGTGCATTGATCCTGTATAAATACTGTAACAGTTTACTGTGTTATACAGTCACCAAGTACCTACTACTCCACTTTTTAGAATCTTTGATGGAGATGTAGGTACTATTTCTTAACAAATCGCTGGTAGGTATCAATAGGATATTCTTTCAAATTAACGTATGGCTTTAATTGAAGGTGGTTTATTTTTGGCGTCTTAAATAACTACTAGCAGTTGAAATTTGACAGTTTATTGATTGACATTGACATAGTAAACATGGTTAATAATAGTGATTTAATTTGACATAGAAAACAGTTAACAATAATGATTTTCTATAATAATATATGGTTCGTATATCTAGGTGTGTTTAGGCTTTAGTTTGAGCATTTATACAAGAAACTGATGTTCTACTATACAGGCTCACTGGTTATAGAATCCATACATTTTCGTTGAGTGGCAATGAAATTTTTATATGGAACAGCCGATTTTTTTCACGATTTCAGTGTTGACCCTTCAACCAAAATAAAATTAATGGACGGGCCCTAACCATTGAACTTGATTAGTAAAAACGAGTCAAAACCGTCGGACATATACTTCAACACCTAATTATAAAAATGTACAGTATATTTGTTACAAAAAATAGATATCGGTTTCATTTGTGTATTTACACTTCGGTAAAGCATACGAATTCATAATTTTGTCAGATGTTTCGTTATCGCCTAACAATAGACTCGTGTTTCACTTCCTACGACTAGAGACCGACTGAAACGAAGTGAGCGCTGCGCTCATTTTGTAATCTTCAAAAATGCGCTTCTACTGGGCCCGTCCATTCATTTTATTTTGGTCGAAGGTTGGTCCCATATTAAATGTTGTTAATTAATGATTAATACAGTGATATCCTACAATATTTCCACTGACTAACCAGTCAGCTTGTATACAGGGTTACACAAAACGGTGGTACTAAGCCAAAAGGTCACTTGTTTCATTATGTACAACTTTTACCAGCGTACAATTTGCAAAAAACTATCAGCTCACCAAGACATTTCGATTTACATTCGATTCGTTTCTATTAGTAAAAGTTGTTCATAATTATTAGTACAATGACGTCCTTTTGGCTTAGTAGTTAGTATCATCGTTCCGTCTAACCCTATGTTATTTTCGAACAACTATACCTAACTACTGTTGTATTGCACACATTAACCGTGTATGTAAATAAGTGAAAACATCGTTTTTGTAGTGCGTTAAGAATTATTTACCATCGCTCCTGTTATTTAGTTTTTAACATACAAATCATGTAACATCCACACTTTGATTTTCTCTTATTAAAACGACGAACTGTTTATTAAATAGAAATTTATAAACAGTTAAATAAATTAAATATAAATGAATAAACAGGTTAATAAATTAAATAGATTTTTTTATATAAATTAATAAACAGTCCGTATTATGTTATTACATTAATTTAATAGTCAATATTATGTTATTATAAAAACTAAGAATGTATCCAATAACTTTTCTAACGCAACTTTAAGAAACTACTTTTTTTTCTTTAAGGGAAAGAAACTGTCCACGTGTTTGTCCACTAACTACAACGGTTACTGCGAGAAGTTGACAGATCATTTTATTGAATAGATTAGCATATCGAGCGTGTGTGCATAAGACGGCTTGTGTTTAAACATAAAATTGTCGTTTAAATAATATCTATCTATATATATCAGACATTATAGCTTGATGTAAAAGTAAGCCATTTGATGTTCTTGCTCAATGTGGGTCAAAGATAGTTTATCGATTTGCTATCGACAATCAGTGAAGTTATCAGAACGGCCCTCGTCAATTGTGTTTTTTCATGTGAGAAAGGATGGAGATAATAGTGATTGACATGTTCTGGCTATTCTTTTTTGGGTCTGTTAAATAAATACAGAATTCAAAAGCAACATTTGCGGTAATATATTTTAAGGGTACCGTAGCCCGACAAGGAACCTTTATAAATTCGTTCTGTCTGTCCGTCCACCCATTTTTTTAGAACCATCTAACTTCTATAATTATTAAGGAAAGTTCACGAAACTTTTCACAGTTCTAATATAGGTAGATCTCAATTTAAAAAGTATAAAATTATATAAAATTGCATTGGGTTGGGGGTGGCTCTGGTACATGTGAAATGGGGATGTTTTTTTCCCCGGTGTATCTCCTCGTGTGGGAGAATCGTCTAAAAGGTCTTTTAAAATGAAGGTAAGGTTTGATACATCACTTTTTTATAAAGTCTATCCTATGCTATTTCTAAACTATAAGACATAAAAACTTGTAACTTAGAATACGGATAGGTCATATTAAAAATCTTCATTCAAAATTATTTCGAACATTATCTGATTATGACTGTTTGAGTAACAGCGATAAAACTGTAATGAATTCAAGGCGTTCTAGCTCAAAAGTCATCAACCTTTTTGTAAAATGGTCTTAGCAAAGAATGTTTCTCAATCAGTTTTCTCTTCGGTTAAACCATAAAAAGTATATGCCGGGATGACACAACCCTGAAATTTGGCTGTCCTCAGAGCTTCGTTCGTTCGATATTTTTTTGTCACCATCAATTTCTGTAGAAAAAATAGATATAACAATTGCACTCTATACTGCTTGACGCTCAGATTAGACAATTAAGGGAGATATGGTAAGCTGGCGTGGCGAGAGCGAACGTATGTGGTCTAAATCAAGCTTGATAGTTTTAGTAGACATCACCCAACAGACGACTATGCCGACCATCTTTTGAATGTAGACTTTATTGGTGTCGCAACAAGTTTCTTGGCGTGCGTGAAAAATGAGCCGTACTAACAGTTTTTGCGTTAAACGGTTTAGTGATATAATACAAAAAATTTATGAAACTTGAAGACGATAATTTTCCTGAAGCATATCCACCTTATTTGTCTGATCTGATGCTTGGCAGTTTAATAACTCGCAAATCTGTGGTACGTCCCCAAACGGAGTCCTGTAGTATATTACTTACCACAAAAGCATCTAATGAATCCCTCAAACAAATCTCAATCCCAAAAATAGTTGGTCAAATCACAAGATTATTTGTAGACGTAACCAATCCCAGATTTTATTACAGCAGTATTGTATACAAGCTGTCGTTTCGCATCCTTATTCCGAACGATTTCGTATTCTCCACAACGACTGTAGTCGCGACCTCAATATTGATTGCTAGAATACGTGATGTTTCACTTCGAAGGCATTTTCTCCCGAAGCAGGATTAAAATCAAAGTGACTTTCAGAATAATCAATCGATACCGTACTTAAAAATGATTGTTAACTTTAAAAAAAATGCAGTAGAGGCATATTATTGTATTCTTCTAATTAGATTATTTTTAGTTATTCTATTATTGTATACACTAACTATATTTAGTATTTTTTTGTACTGTATTTAGTAGTGTATGCAATCATATAAATTCGACAAAAATATCGCTTGGTTAGGTACTAATGTTTTTCAAATATAGTTTTGATAAACGTTTCAGTAAAAGCCATGATATGATGGTGAGAGGTTTTAAATCGATATTATTTTTTAGCTTATATTTTTGGTAACTGCGCTCCACATTTCTAACTGTATAAGAAGAAAAAAACATCTACAGTGTAAACTCTATCTAGCGACACTCGATTTAATAACAAACTCCCTAAAACGTTGAAATTGGTTTTTGATTGGTTTACCTTATTATCCATACAATGATACACTCTATGTAGCATCATACCCACTCTAATTAACGACAACAATCCATCATTATTAAGCAATAAACAATACTTTCTAACACCTCGTATTTATCTCGACTGTCGGCATCATTCATCATACGTAGACGAAGATGTATACTATACGCAATATAAGCGTTGTTATTTGTTTGTTGTTTGCAAATTACATACTTTACAAGTAAACACAAATTATAATAGTAAAAGAACATTTAATTTTCTTCACTCCATTTGACGACAATTCTTAATAGCGCCATAAAATGCGCAGTGCCTTAAGTGTCGCTACATAGAGTTTACATTGTATATTCTTTTAACTGCTAATACGCGCAGTAATATAAATTCTGAAGGAAAGACAAACATAAGAAACAATATTTAGAGGAATGTTATGTACGATAGTATTCCATAAGATAAAACAACTGAAGATCCAGAGTACAAAAATAAACAAAACTATTAAGCCTCTTATCCAATTACTGATATGGAAAGAATAAATTTTCTGTCCAAGTATAGTAATATCCAGAATAATGTATTCTGATTTTATCACAACTTGCTTATTTCCTTTGCAAGTTACTTTATTTGTCTCATATGATACGGAAAGTTATTCCAGCTGTTAATAAGAACAACAAAGATACGTTTTATCTAGGGTAATATTCATAAATACTGTGTATAAAATTAAATACAGTTTAATACTATAGTTTTGTGTTCCTCTGATACATGCCGCAGACATTGTATGACAACACTGCATTAGCAGTTTACTCTTTTTAATTCTTTTTTATTATGATTGATAGACAAATAATCTCCATTTATTCCAATTAGGTATTTTAAGTAAACATAAACTAACATTATTAGGGAGATGGATCATTTGGATCGTCTTTAGACCTTCAACGGTCTATGGACAGTCTAACTGTTTATGTAGTGTTAGTCTGTATTTTGTTAAGTTAATAAAGGCACTTGCCCGAAAAAAATAAAACATTATACAGTGGAATGATCAAGCATCTGTTTTTCATTGTTATTTTTTTTCATTTATAAGTAACATAGATTATATTTGCATCGATATGGGTAAGAGTCATTAATTTACTAACATGTGGATGTAGCTTCTACCAAATCAATAAAAAAAAAAAAAACATAAATACCGTTTCGTAGACTACATAGTATTGCTTTACATCAGGCGTTGGCGGTAAAACGCACGCCTATATTTAAAGAGACATGAAAATGCAATTTCTGACTTTACAAATAAAAACAAAAACACTACAATTATTTCCAACTTTAGAATAATGAAAAGTACTTGCTGGTACTTATACATTTAGATAGGTACAACCAGGTACCAATGTACAAAGTAATTTAAATCCAATGTCGTCAAAACAATGCCTAATTTGGCCTGCATCAAAAAACAAACAGATTACCTTCCAATAGTCAAGATATCTATAGATATATTTTACTTTTGGTTCGGCAATTTTTAGCGCTAACTTGATACACTTAGGTTTGTGAAACTGAACAAATACCGGGTGCAGCAATCTCGCTTGCGCATTTGATGTTTTTTATAGATATAAAATGACTGTTTCCTTTTGAAAAAAGTGCTTTGGTAATTTTACGACGTTAATATTTCAAAATATTAAGTACATATTTTTGTTATTATATCTATGTTTATAATGACCAGAATAAATGGGAAAAACAGTTTATCATTTTTTGGTGATAGTAAAAAATTATGTAACCAAAATTTATTCTAAATATTTTGACATAATTAAGTTATTTAACTTATCAAAATGACCGAAGCACGTTTTTCAGAAATGACACTAATTTAAATTTTTTTTAAACTCATCTCTGTGTGCGAGTGAAATTGCAACGCGCCTATTCTGGGCCTTAAGTAGGTATCTAATTCTATTGATGAGTCTAAAACTTAGATACGTTCATTTTATTGCTTCACGATTATGGTTTTAGAAAATCCGAAACAAATTTTTACGACTGATGTCAACACGTAATCCGTGTCGACACGCAAAGTATGGGCAAACACAGATATTTAATTGCCTAAAAAATCACTAAAGTTCAAAGTATTAAATAGTTACGCACATAAAAAGAAAAACCATGTTTCAGTTAGTATCCAAGTCGTTTATAGCTTACAACCTGCGAAAAGTCAGTCTTTGGACGGTTGAATGCAAGTGGTTTTTGTGGCGATAAAAGCTCAGTTAGTTTGACTTCCATACTCCAACGTGTGTTCTCATCCTAACAATGAGCTTAAGCTGCTAGTGAATGAAAACATCGTGAGGAAATCATTTCTCGGAAATGAAGTACTTTACTGTAGGCTAGCTACTACGTTAAAGTTGAAAATCTGTCAACGAGCACCTAGTGGTAGTTCCAGCAGTCTTACGTGAAGGTCCACTGCTTGACTTAAGTCTATCCCTGAAAAGGCGATTGGGCCATATCCACTACGCTGGTCCAGTTGCGGGTTGGTGGATTCACTTACATCATTAAGTTTCTTCTATGTACGTATGCAGGTTTCACCACGATGTTTTTATTCACCGAAAAGCCATTGGTATGAAAACCCGTTTACTATCTTTGATCATCGTCATTTGACATCAAGTGAATCTAACATAAATTCCAACATAAATACGTATTAGCCTGTGAAATCATTTTTAATACATCTGAACACCACCATGGTTCACGACGTCATGTTCAATTCTATGTCCCTATTGCATGTTAAAGAAAAACAATCAACACCAGGTTTTAGGTCTTAGACGGCCTAAGCTAATATGGCCTAGTCGTAGTCTGAAAATACTAGGACTAGCCACGTAGCCTACACGACCAAAAAAAAACAACACCAAAAAATCAACTCCACTAATATAATTTGTTTGTAATTTTCTGTACGTACCACTTGAGTAGCCATCAAAAACATAAAGTTGTCGTGTTTGTAATATGATTGTTACCAACAACCTGTATACATATCAACGTTGATGACAAAGTGCAATTTACAACATAGTTGCTAGCGGAATTTTAATTGGTGCCAGCAAATGACTTCATTTTGCGAATGCTGGAGGCACATTGACGTCACGACAGACTAAATACCTTTACAATGTGACGTCGCCGTAATGGGTGTCTTTGGGTGTCCGTGCAGTGTACCCACGCGCTTCTGACAGCTTATGTTTATGAACTTCAGCACCAACGCTTAAATGGTGTCGTAATAAGAACAGTCGTAAAGTGAAGTGTGCCTGCTCATTCCAGATTGCCTTTACTGACATTTGGTGGGTTTAATGTGATACTTTATAGGGCTGACATAATTTTGGACTCAATTGGATATACAGAGCTATTTTTAATGTACCAAAACCCTGTCAGAGGCAGCTTCCTCATCATATATAACTTTTGAATCTACTGGGAAAAAAATAAGAAGAAAATACCTGTGAGAAATTAAATCCAAGGTGCACCTAATCTGGATTAATGGATCTGTGTAATCTGGATCTTGATGGATCTGGATTTTAATGTCTTTAATAAATTCATACACATACTAACATGAACTCTAAAGTCATAACACAGTCCTTGGTACGTAAATCATAAAATGATTCCGCCTTTGAGGTTTATTTGAATTGCCGCTTTGGCTGAATAGTTGCTGGTCATAACGCCAGACAATGTTTTTTGTTACATGGATGGTCCTTACACTATTGAAATGTCAGTGACCACTGACCACCGGCATAGACTGACAAGAGGGGCAATTAAAAGATAATTATCAAATCAAGTGCGGCTATTAGACGCACGAGAAGTTTTCGTTCAGTTGATAGGATCACGCAGGATTTAATCGTTTAATCTCGTTATTTCATGTCTATTTGATGCGGTTAGCAGACTTCTCTGTCGGTTTAACTTTGACTTTACTATTACTGACGTTACGATGTTCGTGATGGTTTATTTTCAATGACCAGCTTGGATCAGGGGTAGCACGTCACTGACATAGCTATTAAGATTTGCAAGTTGAAGTGGCAATGGGAAGGCCCCTTTGCTTGAAGAACCGATAACCGATGGGGAAGAGAGGTTCTTGAGTTGAGACCACGAACCGGAAGACGCAGTGTAGGTAGGGCTCCCACTAGATGGACCGATGACATCGTGCAAGTCGCGGGCATCCAGTAGATGGCAGATAGCAGGCTGTCTTTTAGTGTGGAGGTCCAAAGAGGAGGCCTATTTTCATTAGCGGACGTCTTCTGACTGATGTTGAGGCCATACAGTGTTTTTAATGTTATCCCACAAGCAAAAATTATGTTACATTAATTATTATGGTACGTGGGTAATGAAAAAAACTTTTAGAGATTAAGTATTGTTGTTTAGAATTATTGACTGTAACGCCATTTTTCTTCTCGAAAAAATGTGGAAGACTGGAAAATTACGGGTGACGCCGTTGGGCATAATAGTTGTTTAACAATTATTGCAGTAATTAGTCAAACTGGCCTCTCGTCAATCATGACTCTGTTTTGTTCACAACTGACGTGGATTAATGGACTTTAAGCATGACCTTCGACTTTGGCTATCCTCATGTTAGATCGCTAAAGGACTGCCTTATCTTCAGTGACGTATTCTACACTATACACTTGTCAATTGTGGTTTAAAGCGCATGCGTCCACGTTAAAAACCATCTGGTGATTCTTAGTTAAAAATAAATATTTAACCAGTAAAATGTTTATTATTTGTATTGAATATGCTTTAAATACAATGGAGGATACATTTTTACTTAGTATTTTTATTTTCGAACTACCCTCTTTGTCACTGCTCGTAACAATTCTAGTTGCCAATCTCCAACAGGCTAACTATTCTTTGTTAGTAAGTCTTTGTTAATTAAACACAAAAACGTGATCTCGTTTTTTATAAAGATTAAAGACAATTTAAAATCTTGACGTTATTTCATATAGTTTTATTAGATTTTTTGCTTTAAATTTAAAGGATGACCAACGGCTTGGTTACGAATTTCTTATAAATATAGGTATTTAAATAGATACACAAATCCAATTACAGGTCATTACGTATATAAATATAGCAAGTACAATCGAGTGAATACTAAAATACTTGACTTGAAATGAATAGTAGAATTTTCCTACATAGGTATTCTGATTCTGAATAAATTAACATTTTGACATAACAATACCCATATTCATTAAAAACTTTCTTAATGCATTTTATGACAGATTTAGTATGGCCAATGTCAAAAACCGTAATGTAACTAAAATACACTTTTCGTTGTATATGATTATATATTTTGACCAAGCGCGGTCAGATACTAGCACTTTAATTATTTTCTTTTGAACTTTTGATACTCTGGGCACTTATTCAACGCTCTCTGACAGCTTTACTTAAACGAAAAATGTGTAGATCCTAGGCCTAAAATAGACATTGCCATTTGTGGTTAACCTGATTTTATAATGTAAACAGAAATAAGCTACAAAATAGCATTTTTTTGATTATTTTTGTCTTTATTCCAAAAGTGCCCAGACTCTAGACGACAGCATTGTAATAGAACCCATCCGTCTCTTAAATTATTGTTATCACGTTCGCCAACGCCAAATGAAGAACTAGCGTGCAAACACAATACACGTGTGAAATACAATGGGTGAACACCTGAGCACTGTTTTTGTAGCTGAATTGGGTGCTGCGTTTGATGTTTCAGCTGGAATATTGGTGATTGAATAGTCTTTTGTTTTTTCGTTAACCAATTTTATTGATTCTTTTATTTCGTGCTTTGGCGAGCCGTCGGTGTGTGGAGACACTGTGTACCCGATTCCATGGGGCTAAATGAGACCCCGAACCCTGGCTAGCCTTAACCGGCTGTCAGAGGGTGGAAACCACAAAAGCGAAGAACCTAAGCTCCAGGGTAGAAGTGCTAATGGGCATAACGCTGCGAGTAGCGATTATTGAAAGTACAGCATATCTCTTGACATCGCCACTCACGCTAATATTCCTTTTCTTTCTTCTTTTTTTTTCTCTTCTTTTTTGGGTTTTTTTCGTTAACTGATTTTATTAGTTCTTTTATTTATTACTAACTGTACCCGCGACTTCGTTCGCGATTACTTCAGAAAAAATAGCCTATGTCCGTCCTCATGATGCATACCATTGCTTTACAAAATTTTATTGAGATTGGTTAAGCCGCTTAGCCGTGATTATGTAGCAAACAGACAGACAGACAGTTACTTTCGCATTTATAATATTAGTTTGATTTTATTATCTCAACGGTGGCTAGTCTCATTTAAATTTGAAGAAAATATTCAATTTCTAAGGATGGTCTAAATTAGAGTATGAATACCGTTTATTGGATGTCACCCAGTTTCCGAGAAGTAATTTATTTTATTTTATTGTACAAATTTAATTTATCTTTCCTTACATTCCTAGATAATTTAGGTAGAGCTGATACATAAATTCCAATGTAACATATCAATTAATCTCCTAAAACATTTTAAAAACTCAATATCATAATCAGACTATCTTAATCCATTGCAGAACATAAAATATAGGAAATCTAAAGACACTCGCTCAGTCCGATATTTTTGTCGCGATTTCAGGACTAGACCCATAGTTAAAAGTTGTTTACAATGATACGATAAGGTTGTATTAAGCCGAAAAGGGTCCATAATGGGTATTATGGACCCTTATCGGCTAAGTACATCCTTTGTGTGTAACTTTGTATAATAATTAGCTCTACATATAGACAATGTATATGTCACTATTAAATTTCCATATCCATAAAAGCTAATATATCCATTAAACGGAACCTACTACATTGAATATATTCTAAGATATTTCTTACATAAGAAAGCCAATTTAGGTGAGAAAGTTCCGTAGTCGTGCGTTTTTATACCCATTGAAATGCCTTTATTAAATCTGATGAGTTCTTATTGTTCTAAGAAATTTTAGTATGCAGAATGAGGAATAATGGATGGATTTTTACATGTATTGTATTGTAAATTTGATTTTAAACATGTTAACTGTAACTTACGGCAATACAATTACTAAGTGCCTTCTAACTATTGGTACATTACTGCCACGGGGGGGCAACAGTGATACCTACCTATAGATAAAAATTTGAGCAGCACACGTTTGTTCATGAATGCCTAATTGCTTAAAAGGCTTGTTTAGTACTTTTCCCAAAAAAAATTTACATAACGACACGTCAAAAAGTTACATACCTACCTAAATGTTTTAACGTAATTTTCACTATAAAAACGTTGCCTATATATTTGCCTTTTACGAAAAGGTTATGACTGATACTATAAGCCAATGAGCATAGCCATCTAGAAAAGTCAATATTTTTTGTCTGTTATTGTAACGCCTCTGTGTTCAAACTTCATGTCACATTGAAATAGATAAAAACACGTACGCACAAGACATTTTTAGAAGTATATTTTTCTAATTACGGTCACATTATCTGCCACGTTTAAGAAAAGTACTTTGAGGCTCTCTTATAAATTTATGAGGTTGAATGGCATTCTTGTAGGTAATTGACAATGTCACATGTAAACGTGAGTCAACTTCTCAAAATAACGTTTTGCAATACATTAGCATAATTGCCATATTCTCTTTAGTTCCTCCACACCACTTCCTTAGTGAGTTGTATGCGGAAATGTAGTAAATTACTTCGTATAACACACGTGCAGTAGGTCAATTTCCACTTTGTCACAGTTGTTTGACATGAATGATTTAATAATAAATGAATTCTAATACAGAACTGATAGGAGGAACTGGTCATGTTATGTAACTTATAACGCAATAATTAAAAAACACGCGTTTTGTAGGGAACTTTCGGATGATTTGGAATAATGAATGCTAATTAAATAGTATTTTAATTAGTTTCTAGATACCCTACGTGACCACATTTATATCATTTTATACCTACCTCTTTTCTGTAGCGTCTCAGAAATTTTTGATCAGACCCGAGCTGACGGTTTTCAAGCTATCGTTTGCAAAAGGATGTCTTTGGTTGCGAGTAGTCTGCTGGGTAGTAGCAACATCGTGCTAAAACTGTAGCTAAAAATACCCCTTCTCGCCTATATTTATCTGGTATATAATATATGGTCAACAAAGAGTCGACAAAGGAGTTTAAACGATTGATTTCTATTTAATTTTAATTTTACTCTAGTTTTTTTAGTTAGTTTAATTTTAAAACTATAATTATTGTATTGTTCCATGAATTTTCATTGTATAAAGAGGAAGTTCAGTTTCTGTCAATAATACATTGCACAAATATGGCATCAGTGTCACCTTTTAAGTAAACTCAACATATCCTACACATTTTCTTAATGTATTAGTTCTGTTTCGGGTGAGTTATCAATTAATTTTGTGCTAAAATTATGTTTTTGTTAGGCCTGAATGTATTTCTTCTGACTTTTATGGTATTTTTGATGTATTCACCGACTTATTTGGATTTATATAGTTGCAAATATTAGATGGACTGGTGTAATAATTTAGGCATATGGACTGTTTTAGGAGAATATTGATTAAGTATCAATTTAAGGCCTCAAGATTAATGCAATGCCTTATGTAACTCGTCTTATCTAACCTCTAATGGGCGTCAATGTTAAAGCTTAGGTTTTTACGACTGATTGTATTCCGTACAAATATGATCAATGCAATCCAACTTTAAAACACAAAAAAATACATTGACTTATTAGGTATGTTCGTAAGAACAGACTCAAGGAAACTTCATCATGTTATGTCAACAACATTATTAGACCCCAGTTGGAACTCATACGCACGCCGATTTAAATTAAAGACGTTACTCTTGAGATTTTTGGGGAAGGAAGGTTCTTGAGTGGAGACCACGAACCGGAAGACGCAGCGTAGGTAGGCCTCCCACTAGATGGACCGACGACATTGTGAGGGTCGCGGGCATCCAGTGGATGCAGATGGCAGGATGTCGTTCAGTGTGGAGGTTAAAGGGGGAGCCTATGTTCAGCAGTGGACGTCTTCTGGCTGATCATGATGACTCGTAAGATTTTTGAAGATATGAAATAAATAAAAAACACGAACTTAAAAATAATGCTTGTAATTGCTTACAAAAATTTAAATCCTATACGTATGTTAAATGTTATCAGTTAACTTTGTTTGTACCAGCTACGTCTTTTGTGTCATTTTTCCTTGTTCCATCATCACTTGCAAAACACATGCCCTTCAAAATAAAGAAGGATTTTGTAGATATAACCTAAATAAGGCTCATCTCATTATCCCTATGTCAACACTTCTATCTAATCCATGATGAAAGATAAATGAATGTTATATCTAAGCCGGGAACTCCTTTGTTCTCGAAAAAGGAAAAAGATCACTAAAATCTCTCTTTAATCTATTGATGAGCTCTGTACTATGAGTTTCTTCTGAGAATGAAAAAGGAAACTTATTATAAGACTAGCTGTTATCTAAATCTGAAAACAATTAAACGGTGTTTAGAAATATTATTAGTAATAACCTAGATAAGAATAACACTACGTTTTACGAATAAAATATCTGCAACTTCGTACGCATAGATTATTCATATAAACTTTCATCCTCCATTTGCCCCCATTAATTCGGCCTTTAAGCATAATTTTACCTACGAACTTTTATACATACTTTCATAACCTATTCAATTCTATTTCATAAAGGATGATTCAACTGACTTCTGTTTATAAACATAAGCGTAAAGCGAAAAAGCGCTTCGAACTTTTAATAAAATGAACTAAGTTTCATTCAAACTTTTTATCCCCTATTTCCTTTTAAGAAATAAACAAAAGTCTAAGTACCAACTTCGACGTTTCTAACTTATGAAATGGTATCATTCCCTATTTATTTCATTTAGTGGAATTTTATTCTTTCTTTAATTGTCACCTTTTTTTAATAAGGTGTAGTACTAGACCAAGTGGTTTAGGTCTTGCGTCGTCTGTCAGTGAGTAAATGAATAAATGAATTTAATATTTTTGTTATGTAAAGATCCTCCCTGCTGGCTCAGTTCTTAAAACGTTTGACACCTAAGATTTTTTTTGACACTTACGTTCTGGCTCCAGTCATCTGTACTTTTGTCAATATAATTATAGACTTATTTGAATTATGTATTAATTCTAATCAACTAATGTAATTGGCTTTTGTAGCCGTTTTAGTTAAGAACAATAAATTAAATTAAATTAAAATTATTTTTTCTTCTTTCCGGCTGAGAAAATTTTTCGTATCATTTCCTATTTTCTTTTTTTAGGTTTATTATCGTGATTATTTGTATTGTTTAATTTCCTTAAAAATATGTTTTCATTTAACATTCAGTGCCAGAGATACAAATACAATAAAAGTTTTGTGTGGGTACATCATAATCATCTTAGGCCTTATTTCATCATTATCAGACGTTCAGGTGTGAGAGGGTGTACAGTCAGAAAAACTGTGTTTCTGAGCCACGTACAAAGATTCAATTAACCGAAACTTGAGCCAAATACATAATAATACAATCACGTCATTCAACAACGTTTCTTCTCAAAAAACTACTGGAGTGGAATAAGTCACTGACACAGTTCAGTTGAGGTGTGAGCATTCAATAACATTGTTACACAATGGAAATGTCGTCACGACAGTTAACTCAGTTGCTATCTTAAGAATGACCAAGGTTAGGTACAATATCTTGAGCTACAGGTGCTTTTTTTGCTATACTTTAGAGAGTAGTTTGTATTATCGATTTCAGAGCATATACAAAAATACGTTCAAAAAACGTTTGTTGTATGGAAACCCCCTTTTGTTTTTATATATTGAATTAATTAATATTTTTAGGTAATTCGCTGTTATATTACACATTCTGTGAAAATTTCAACTGGCTATCTATTACAGTTCCAAAGATACAGCCGTTTCAAGGTATGACGCATGGACGAACAGACAGTGGACGAACAGACTTTGGGTACGGAAACCCAAAAAGAGCATCTATCAAAATAAATTAGCCACAGTAGTTCATATTGGTTTACTAGACCAATACTTTAGATACCCATTATAATTAATATAAGCTACTGTTGCTTGAACAGATATTAAAATTGAATGTGTTTTAATTAGAACCAGAGAACTGTGAAAGCTATTTGGTAATAAATAATGCATAGGTACTGTTTGTGAAATGGGCCGCCCCAACGGCCAATATTGGTGTAGTAATATGCATTGAAACTATCACTTTATATTAAGCAAAGGTGACGAAAGCTTGAATGGTTTATGAATCAGAGGTCAGACTATAAAAAAAAATTCCTTATTAGCTATAGTTTTAAGATTTTTAATTGTCATGATCTGTGAATGAAACCTCAAAATAAATACAAGCTTTCAAATCGCTAAAGTACCCCATATACGAGTAACAACCAAATGACAACAAAGCAAGTTTTGCTCAGAGTGCAAAACAATCCATCAACATTAGATTGAAATAATTAATATTCTCATTAATTAATACATACGTGCGACTTACTCTACCAGTTATAGAAATACAAGCCTTGAGGTGCCATTCCAACTCACTCTTGACCGCTTTTTATCCTGTCCTCATCAGCAATGCAATGTGGAAACAGCATCGTAAAAGGAGAAGGACAAGTCTTACTGTACCTATTTATAGTAGACATGCACTGTTAGTTACTGCAGTAGGTTATCTTTGACTGTAGTTTCTATGTCAGCAGGTAGGTTACATATTTCTTATTTAGTTGTGTGCAAACATAACTGTGATTAAATGGCAATGTTTCCAGTGAAATTATTGGATAAAAAGAGATCTCAGGGCTACGAATGCAGTGAATTGCCGCGCATTGTTTCGAACTAAGTTCTGAATTCTGGGTGGCACTAAACTGTGGTGGGCAGCGTGACGCTTACCATCAAACGAGTAAATTTCTCGTCTGTTTTATTTATGATCACGAATAAGTCCGTGTTTGACCACCAACTCGCCTGTTAGTAAGCGACGATGTGGTCGAAGATAAAGCAGGCAGACTTAGAAGATAAAAAATAAAAAACTTAATATAAAAAAACTATCTCAGTTTTGTCTCTAAATAACTCTTCAAAACTGTTCGCCCCATTTTACCGAAATAACCAAAACAAAAACCAAAGAAATATTAAAACAGAAAAGCCAAAAAAACTATGCTACTAAAGATTACTTTAACTACTTATTTATGTAGAAACATCCAGTTATTACTTATCCAGTGTTAAAAAAGGTTGATAATTAAGTTCCTTATCATCTAGTGAGATATCATTAGTTCTATATTTAGAATTCTTAATACGAGTCTAACCAGTCAGAACTCAGGGAATGGAAGTGGATAATAGTTGAAGCCACTTAGAACTAAGCATTGCAACATTAAACAAATGCTGTTGGACACGTTTTTACGTACAAAGTCAGTGGCCAGTTGCCACATATCGATAATGACTGCCATTTGAATTTAATAAGTGTATGTAGCTGGAGATCTTGGAAAGTCAGAAAGAAAAGCATATAAGGAAACATTCAAAAATAAACAATAAATATTTCAAATAGGATTGCCGACTACGGTCAAAACATGGTAAGGCTTAATGCTCACTGTAGAGCCAAAGAGCCATATCGTTGCCTATCAACAGGCGAGTTGGTGGTCAAAGGCGGACTTATGCTTACTTATTGAGGCTGTGGAAAACTCTACTTTTTCCTGTTTACCGTAAGTTCAAGATTGTTCCATTGCAATTCTGCGTCAACTGCCTTGACTGCTATATATTTTTTTACTTCACAGGACTTTATAAATATATCTAATTTATCCACCTGGCAAAAAAAAAATACTAGCAGACCCGGCAGACGTCGTCCTGCCCGATCGAGTTCAATTGTGTTTTCAAACCATCCAGGAACCCATTGAAATATACATACAAAATTTCATCCAAATCGGTCCAGCCACAGACAAACGCACGTACAGAAGAATAATATATGTTAAGAGAAGATATACTGAACCTGTCTTTGTTCGGTCTTTACCTGTTATTTTGGTTTAGAAACAGAGTTTGGTGAAATTTGAATGGGACCAATTTTCCAAATCGGTTTATAAATGACGGAGTTCTGGGGTACTAAATATTTCTTGTTTGTTTCAGTAAGATGATGGAGTGATCCAAGTCCAAGGCACAAGATGCGGTGGTTCAAGAAGGGCGAGCCGCCTCGGCTGCTCGCCGTCACACCTGAATCTGAACCGAGGTCCACGCACAGATCCAGAATTGGTAATTAACTTTATTTACTCGTAGCATTAAGCAACAACAATAACAAATAAATTGAATATACTACACACACACACTCATTACTACAGGTATTTGAATATTTAAAAATAAACAGGCTTAGTGAAAAATATAATTAAATTGAATACAACTACTGAAAAACCTATTTAAATTAACTAGAGTTCTGAAATATAAGGGTTTGAAGTTTTTGCCCAAATTAGGCAGGGATGCTCTGTCCTTTCCCACAAAGTGAGTGTCAGTATGGAGTTTGTATTGCGTACCCTCATGTGACGTCATTTGTAAGTATAGTGCGCTCTCTGTCTAGCAAGACATTCAAATAAGTGGTTTTGTATCTTCATAAATGTAAAAAATTTGCGTTTGGTGAGCGCGGTCGTAAAATATTGATTAACACAATTATCGGTCTGCTGCAGTAGAGATATATAATGTGCGGTATAAAAAATCTAATGAAAATTTCGTCCTCATGAGGCAGACTATACCGTTGCCAAATTTTATAACAATCGGTTCTGTCATTTCGTTTTGAAAACGTATCATATAGGCTGATGGGCTGACAGGTTAATTTTCTGCATGTACTGTAAATTTCGTTAAAGCTATCTGTATTGCTTTTGTGGAATCCAGTTCAAGATTGCCCTCAATTATTTCCCGAAACTAACTTACATTGTCATCAGAGCCTACGTATATTATGTGTCTGTCTGGCTCATATTTTTATGACTACTTACTGATATGTCTGGATCAATGTCTGGTTCATATTTCTATGACTTATATATTTGCCTACACAATTGATTAACACGAGTCTAGTGCCTAAATCCGGCTTGACCTACTGAGGGGCCGTGTTGGCGTTAAATAGATTAGCACAGACCAGACTCTGTAAATAAATCTCTTCGTCCTACTGATTCTCTTTATTGTCTGAGCAATGAGCAATACGCATGTTTGGAACCTACAATTGAAACATTTCAAATCAGCGGAATGCATTTGGTGACATTTAATTTCCAGTAAACGTCACCAAATGCATCCATTGACATCTCAGTTAAGATAAAAAAAGGACAACAAAAGAAACTGTTATATAATATCTACTTAGAGTGAAATCGCTCTAAAAAAATTCGCTCGTTTCTCTCGCCCTTTTTCTGGGTATGTTCTGTTTGACTGGTTGGCATATAAATTCTGTAAGTGCTATATTGGACGCCATGTGATTTATTGTAAACTGTAGTTATTATTTATGACCCGTTTTTGTCAAATCACGCATTTATAACTAAGATTTACACAGAATTCCGCGTTCTCAGTCAGAAAAAAGTGCAGTTCCTATAGGATAGCGGGTAAAACTACTGGATGCAGCTATTACTAACATATAACTAGTTATACAGGGTTACGCGGAAAGGGTGTAGTTAGACGAAAGAGGTCTTAAACAAACCAAACCTCAAAGCGAAAAAGAAACAGGTGTTTTATAGAAAACGGTAATTTTCACTCGACAAAGTTGTGTGGAGCAACTTGTATTTTTTCTCGCGATTTCAAGTCTGGCCTCATAGTAAAAGTTGTTCATAATGAATATAACGGACTCCTTTCGGATTATTACACCCTTTCCTTGCTACCCCGCATAATAGCAGTATGTGTTAATAGCAGTAGCATAATAAATATTAAACTGCAATCAAACCATCAGTTTTTCCCGACGAATAAAGTTCCTTCTATATTTTAGGCTAAAAACTCACTAAGCTGAATAAGTTAAATATAAATCAAAGAACAATTTTATTTACTTTTACTTCATAATTTTAGTTAAGACTGTAACTCGCTCTAACTTTTATCTGTTTGCATCACAATAAGGATTAGAAAAGGAGGTGATGTTTTTTATTGTGGGTGGTTGTAGGTGGTTGTTGGTGCCTTACTTACTTTAGCTATTACTCTAATAACTAATGTAGGATATTAGTTATTAGAGTAATATTGATTCAGCTATTTAAAGTAACCTAATTACAGCATATTTAGTAATTTACGAGGCTCATGTATTATTGATTTACGCTTAATTTTATTCATTTATGCACACTATCGACTCAGACGCATACTTACGCGTAACAATATTTGTCGCTAATGTAAAACAGTTTTGCAATTCTTACGCAAAGATTATGCAACTAGGTGTGGAACAAAATGAACAAACGGTGAAATTAGGAAGTACGGTGTTATTGATTTAATAAGAACATTTCTAACTGCGCCACCTGAATTTACCGCAACGAAAATTGTTAACGTACTTAGAGTTGTAAATAAAAGTTAATAACTTATTTTTGTGAATCCTTACAATGTTCGAGAAAAGTACAATTACCTAATAATATTTTTACGTGGAAGACTTGTTAATAAATATTTATAAACTCACGTCATGTATGCCTTAGCTTCACTTCATACTTCTTCCACTACATTCATCATGAACGTCTGCAAATGCTCTTTTGACTTTGTTTTGACTACGTCCCAAAATAATTTACTATTTTATCATCGGTAAATAAGCTTTTATTGAGTAAAGAAAGTAATGCAAGACAGTAGTAATATTTGTCACTAAAAAGAAGTCAGAATTTCTTAGTCGAATGTAATATCTCATTACACACGCTGACATCACAAGCTGACGAATTCTAAGAATCAAGTCTCTTCCAACGATTGCTAGTGTAACCAAATATTATACTACCTTATAAGTATGGTTAACATGTCTAATTGAGGCACCTTGTAACTTGATAGTGGTACTCGTAGATACGAAAAGTTCAGTTATAGAAAGTAAGCCATTACTTTTCTCCTCGCCTTATTTAGCCTTAAACTTATCGGTGTCTATTTTACTTCAAAGCTTTCATAACCTGGAAAACTCAAAAGCAGCACTTAAATAGCTCTCAATCTACGAATGGTATTACATTTCCGATCAATTTCTATAAAAGCATTTTTGTAATGTTGGTTGTTATGCTTTCTTTCAGATATGTCACCAGTCCGCTACCCTAATCGAAAAAGTAGCGGCAGCTCGGTCGAAACCAACTTTTACAATCTGAGCGACCAAATCATTATCGTAGAAAAGTCTCCTCATCGTCAGCTTGTGGCTGAGACTCAGACCACGCGGCGCATATCACTGCAGAATGGTCCCGGCTCACCGCATGACCATTATAATACAACTCGTAAAAACCGCGGTGGGTCTTTAGAGAAAGAGTATATGGTCTACCGAGAGAAACGAAACCCGTTGCTCGATAAAGTTAAGAACACTAAACTGTCATGTTTCAAATCTAACGGACCTTTACGGCACGGTGATGATGCGGCTTCGACTTCGGGTAGCGACTGCAGCGGTTTCGGACACGTAGAGGACATTAATTGCCGCTACGCAGCCAATTACCCCGATGCACACATTGAATTCGAAAACCATAACCCGTGGGTAAAAATGCCGCCTCATTACGACGACGATGTATTTTATCCCAAAAGTGTTAATAGTCCCGTTGAATACCAGTGGAGAGCGGATGGCAAATCTTTCATCAACAGAGGCACGAGGTGTTATAGCTCCGGGTCAGAATGTGATCGTTACCATGCCATACCTAAAGCTGGTGGAAAGCTTTCTAAATCGAGCGACCAAATCTTTAACGATGACTACGAAACTTACGATGACGATACGCCAATTGCAATGAAATCTCAAAAAAAGACTGATAAAGTTAAGATTAAAGACGGGAAAGATTCAGTTGGACCTAGCTCCTGTCTTTCAGCCAAAATAAGGGCCATGTCTGATAAATATTTAAAATCATCTACGAACAGATTTATTTCAAAATTGTATAAGCCGAACGGTGAAAATGGGGAAGATGTAGTCGACAGTAGCGAAAATGTAATAAAACCCAGTAATTCAGTTAGTAAGAGCCGGAAGAAACGAGGTGGCGTGAAGGCTAAATTACGAAGCTTTTCTTACGGAGCTTTACCTGGATTGGATGAATTTCAAAAAAGTTCAGTATTTCATGATGATGTTTATCAAGCGTCGTGTGATGATGAAAATGTTTTGATACATGACTGTGATGATGCAGACTCTGGTATTCTAGTCAATGAATCAGCGGCTTCCTCCATTTTTGATAGTGATAGAATATCATCTAGGTGTGAAAGTTCCGCTTCACAAGCAAACCATTTAGTACCATGCCATGGCAGAAGTGTATCTGGTGATCAGAGTTACATAAAAGCAAGAACTTCTGGCAGAATGAGTCGAGAAAGAATAGATTGTCCCAGACCTAGGCCTAGACATACCCAAAGAGCTTTATCTCTAGATCGTAAAGAAATCCTCAGGCGAATGCCAAAGAAAGAGAGTGAATATGAAGAACCTCAATATCTGCAGCTAACTGAGAAGCAAAAGATGAGACAAAGAGATGCCAATTCAGTAAACTATGGGATACCACCAATACCACCATGTCGAAAACCTACACGAGGTCCAAAACCAGACAAGTCCGAGTTCAAAGTTGTTAAAATAGTCAAAAAATGTCCCACAGAAGAATTGGGAATATTTATTGCCAAAACAAAGCTAACCGACGAAGGTCATATTGGCTACCTAGTAGCTCACGTAGTTCCTGGTGGCTTGGCCGAAAGGTGAGAAACATTTTATTGACAGAAAATTCTAATACTTCATATTAATATACGGTAGTTTCGATATTTTCGTATTGTTCCAGATATTTACATATATATAAATGTTCACAATTGTATTATTTCTTTATATTACAGAGAGGGAACGCTACGCATTGGCGACGAATTGCTCAACGTAAATGGTAGAAGACTGCGCGACCTCACCATGTCTGAAGCCAAAGAAGCCTTAAAATCGGGCACATCAGAGATCGACATCGTTATATGCAGGCAAAAAAATAAACCAAATCCCGATTCGAGGCAACAAGGACCTTCTCAAAGAAGTGCCTTGCTAATGCGTGAAAGTTCTGTCGATTACGAAAATGCATTAATTTTGGGAAAGGAAAAACGCGCAGATAGATATGACGTCAAAATAGACCGACGAATATCGCAGGATGAGTCCGCGTCGGCGGTGGCGTGTAATCGCAGCGCGCTATCAGTTGCGGACGAGCCCGACGCGCCGGCCGCGCACTCGCACTTCCTCAAAGGCCAGAACGCGAGCTACAGCAGCATGAATAACAAGCTGCTGCGCCGGCAGGTTGTCAGCTACGTCGGCGCCAACAAGGACGGCTTAACATTCAGTTGCGCTGGGGACGTCAACGTCGACACGCCTGACGCAGAACGGACTAAAGATAAACACGACAGTGAGAGTGATATACAAACACCTAACGCAGCCAATTTTTGCACGCTACCCCGGAGACCGCGAGCACCAACGCACACTTACCACACAATCACGTTCGAGAAAGGACACGGGAAGAAGCCACTCGGGTTTACCATTGTGGGAGGCCGCGACTCACCTAGAGGACCACTTGGGATCTTTATAAAGAGCATCCTTCCACAAGGACAAGCCGTCGAGGATGGGAGACTTAAAGCAGGTATTTATTTTTAAAATCCTTTTTGATAGCAAAATGTATAAGTGATTCAACAGTCAGAAATAATGCAATGTGATAAGGACGAACGACCGCATTGTGGTCGTTCGGTGAAGAGGCATAACAAAGAACGTAATATCAAACCGCTGGGCTATTGTGACTAGAATGGGCCTCGAATATGATAGGAATGTTTAGGTGTGTAACGATTATTGCTTACACGCACGATTATTGTAATAATTAATTATTGGATCAAATGTTATCACGTGTAAAAAGTTTGGCAATGTTGTTATTGTTGCTATTTAGCAAGACGATAAACTACGTCGATTACAAACATTTGGAATCTTCCTTGTTAACAATTTAAAGTCATCAGTCTGTAGTCTTTGATATAAAAAGGATGGGACGGTGATCAGAATGGTAATTTTTATAACTACTACTTACTTCACATAGAGTGTTGATGTTTTTTTACGTATTTTCCAGGAGACGAGGTGCTCGCTGTGAACGGGCAGGCGTGCCATGAACTAGCTCATATTGAAGCACTGGCACTCTTTAAGGCAGTGAAAAGTGGAACCATAGAGCTCAGGGTCTGTCGAAGAGTCAAAGCTTCACAGTAAGTATCATTTCGTTTTACCATAACGCTAATGCAAATCATTCAAGCTCCAATTACTTTGTGAAATAACCAAAATAAAGAAACTTATTCGTAGTCGCCGAAATCTTCATCATGATGCAAAGCTAGACAAGTACTTCTTCTCAATTTATCAGCTTAATAAGCTCCGGCCCTGCGGTTGCACCCGCCATGCTACAGAAACGAAGGCAGACAGATGGTAAATTTTTTCTAAGTAAAAGAAACCTATGTGTGAACTGTGAATCTAGGCCCTAAGCTACTTCCAAACCAAACTACATCCTTATTCTTTCAGCCCTTATGGAATTGACCGTGAACAACCACACACATACACACACACACACGCACACGCGCGCGCACACACACGCGCACACACACACACATACACACACACGAACACACACACACACACACACACATAAACTTTTACATTTAATATATTAATGGGCAATCTTGTACATTATACGAAATTCCATAGTAATGGAAAATATTAGGAACCTTAATGTTTTCCATTACTATGGATTAAGCTCGGTTTATACCTAAGTTTAAACAAATTAAATTGTAATTATTCCAGAAATTTGTTTTTATAGTCATTTTGTATAGGTTTGTAAATACTTTGTAATGCATTAGTTATGTTAGTCATATTTACTTACCTACACAAACTAACGCTGGATACAGGCTACTTCCAACCGGCCCTTTTAGGGATCGATGGGGGAGGCCTATGTCTAGCAGTGGACCTCCTCCTCCTTGCGTTAATTCCCCAAAGCTGGGGGTCGTGACCCATCACGGCATCAACTTCTCCCTTACGATGTTCCGCCATCTGCTCCGACTTTCAGCAGCATGAACCGCTTCGGCAACGTTGATGTTGAGGGTGGTGCGGATTGGATCTGTCCAACGTATTGGGCTCCTTCCTCTCAGTCTCTTACCCTCTATTTTTCCGGTGACGATCAGTTTTTGGAGGTTGTCACCAGGCTTACGGGCTATGTGGCCGAAAAACTCAAAAACTCTCCGAAGGCACGTGTTGGAAAGCCTTGGCTTCTTATGGAGTTTGATTTCTTTGAGAACCGATTGGTTGGTTCTATGCTCATTCCATGGGATACGAAGCATTTTTCTCCAGCTCCACATTTCAAAGGCGTCTATGCGTTGTCGGTATTTAGCTTTAGTCCATGTCTCAACCCCGTATAGAAATATAGAGAAAACTAGGGTGTTGACGATATACGGATAGCAGTGGACATACTATGGCTAAAATTATGAAGACTTACCTACGTACTTTGTTTCTAATTTCAGATCTACCAAAGCCAAGTCTTGCACAGATCTTCTCAATGATGACGAGTGAATACGTCTTAATGGAGAAATACTACACAATGTAAATACTGTTATAAGCTATAGGGACATGCTGAAATCTTGTATAGGTAGCCAGAGATCTTCCTTACTAAACCTGCTCATCTTTCTATGGCATCTACACACCATGGTAGGCATCGATAGGTACGGATCGCATCACGCCGAATTCATACCACTTAATTACTAGGTACATTCAGTGGAATACGATCCGTCCGAAGCGTACGATGTGGACAAAGGGATTACTATTGCAGTTTTATCTTGGAAGAACTTCTAAGTTATTGGAATCACTATAAGACCTATAATAATATAAGTAATAAGCTGAGTTGCCTTGTCACTGGTTAAACAATTTAAACACATCTTTGGAACATGTCTGATTTTAAGTACTACGTTTCTGAACAATTTGGCGATGGACAGGGATTATTCAACTCAGCTAATAACTTTCCGCAATCTTTAATAACGAACTGAGTAATTATTGTTTACAAGTAATTTGATTAAGTGAAGATAATATATCTTAAATTGGTGATGAAATTAAAAATAAGTGCTATAATTATAAAGACAGAGATAATTATATAAAGTGTCATAGACCCAGTGCAAGCAAACTGGCAAAATAGGAAACAGGTAGGTAAATTTGGTTTACTGTTCTTCGCTCAGGATGTTTTTTTTTTCGTATTGCCAGATTCACTATTCTAACAAATAGAAACCGCAAATATATAGAAACGTCTTTTTAAAAAAGATGCAAATATTGTAAAAGAGCATACTATTATATTACTATTTTTATTATTAACCAATTCATAGAATTCAATTACTTGTTGTGTTAAAATTACATTTTCATTGTAAAACGATTAAATATCAAAATTCTTTATCGTGAACCTATTCACAATAAAATTGTATTTTATAGCTTTTCCTTGTAAATGAGATAACTTTCATTTGGCGATAAAATTATCTACAGATAGTTATAAATAAATAGAATAATAAGTTATATCTAACATAGAAATAGATTTATTAGTTAGACAATAATTGTGTTGGATATATGTAAAGAAAAAGTTCTAGTTGCAATAAAACAATTATCGAACATTTCACGTGTATTAGGCACTTAGATAAAATATTAAAGTCTTATAGCATGTTGATTCTTGTAAATAAGTGAAGTAAAAATAACTATAGATTTACATTTTGCATTATTTATGGATGTATTAAGTGCCATTTAAAATGATAGTGCTATAGAAATACCTGGGAAAATTTAAGAATTGGAAACTCTAACATAACCTAGCAAAAATTTGCATCTGTACCTGATTTTGTATCCTTTGTTTACATATCTCTAAACTTAGGGAAGTTAGTAAATTAATCCCAAAGATCTACGTTACTTTTTAGCTAACCTATAATCCGTTCGCTATGAATGTCAATTGCTGATAGCTGCACTAATCTACAAAATGCGAAATGTAAACATCTGATTTTATTTCGTTAGTATATTACTATCTGTAACTTAAGCTGAAAAAGCTGACGAGGCAAATGAAAACCAGGGGTTTTTATTCACCTTAGGATTAATAACTAGGTACAGCTATCATTGATTATCACATAGTAAATGGACTATAACGAGTAGGTAACCGTCAAAATTTATTCTTAAAAAGTAAATAAAGTAGTTATTAAAATGTAAATAATTGAATGATAACCTAAAGCCTATTCAACTTTCTTAGTCCTGCTAAATTTTCTGAATATAGCAAACTCTCCATTGGAGTTCCTTACGCCTAACTCTAATCGCGGGCTCGAATTAGCGCAGTTTGCAAAATTACGTGAACGCGAACCCAGATATTTATTTATTTTATTTAATCACCTAAACTGAATCGTTTATAACATGTAGGCGTAAGGCCCCAGGTGTAACTGCGACAGCAGTGCGGACTAGATTATTTGAATAAATTTTAGGTGTAGAATAAGAGAATGTAATTAAGTACACAATATGATACCTATTCATTTAATTATTCTTTCAATTACGAATTTCCTTTTTGATAAGAAGAGTAATGGTATCCAAAAAGTTAACTGACACGAATTAGTGATTAAGTTTATTAGATCTGTTATAATTGTGATAGAACTAAAATAATGTTGAAATAATAGATTTTCGGAGAGCTTAGAGATTATATAATGCCAAAAAACAGAGTAATCAATAGAAATTAAATCGGTTTACAATTGGCGAAAATATAGATGAACATACACAAAAAAAAACAGATGAACATAGTACCTTCTCCTTTTTGGAAGTCGGTAACAAAATGTACAGCTACTGGGAACGGATCAATTAGTGACCTTTTGATAATAAAAAAATCTGCATTATTATTTTGTGTCATACATAAATAGCTAGATTAGGTACTTATTTTTCTAAAGTTATAAATTTGCTCAACAGATTTACCATCTATTTTTCTTTATTTGATGTGTATTTCTTACATCGCGACTTGTCAATAATTTTCTATTGGCATATTATTATTTAGATAAACTTCACTCATATTTTACGGAGTGGTATCTTCAAATTATATATTTTTTGTAAATTGCTTATGTTATGCATGTATCTATGTAGTAAACCTTGTTATTTAATAGAAAACATATCACTGAACTGATCCATTAATTACGTTAATGTTAATATTATGAAATATAATTTGGAAAATATTGATTGTTTTTTATTTACCTTGATTGCTAGTAACTTAAAATTTGATAAGAGTTATTAGATATTTCCTGTCGTACCTTAGTACCACAAATATAAAAATAGTACCTAGGGTACATCTGAAGAATCTAGTGGGTAAGTCTTATCTGTATCAGGGTATAAAAAGCTTACACTATTTCCATTCGTTTATTTGCTTTGACAGCGGCTAAAAAAACTGAATACAAAACATTTTATTTTAATATTTCACTGAAGTAATACCTACGGACATTGCACGTAAGACTGTAGCAGATACCCGATGTTATTGCAGCTTTCAGATCAAATAAATAATAATAATAATAATTTTTTTTCTTGTTTTTAACTGTTCGCGCTGAGATGTGTGTATCTGCTCTGCGCGATAAAGAACTCATCGTCAAAGTCAGTGCTCTCAGTATATGTGTGGTGTGTGTGCGCGCGCGTGTGTGTGTGTGTGTGTGTGTGTGTGTGTGTGTGTGTGGATGTGTGTGTGTGTGTGTGTGAGAGAGAGAGAGAGAGAGAGAGTGTGTGTGCGTGTTAATGGGATTAAACTACTTAAAATACTTGGACTTAGTTTAGATTCAAATGACTACTAACATGATAGCCAACAATATCTTATAGGTAGTATACAGCGCTTCGCTTCTCCATTCTAAGCTCAGAATAATAAAATGACAGATTATGCTAAGGTATCATTATTGGCATTGTTGTGTCTATTAGTCTGTGACATAATAAAATAAGTAACTATTATCAATTTATACCTGAGTTTTTTTTACAAGAACCTAGTTATGTTCTGGGGCCTTACCCCTAGCTCTATTTTTGCGAGCCAACTTTTGGTAGGTACCTACCTAAAATTAACCAACTTATTTAAGCTGCATCGTTTAAAAGCGTCTAACTTGAATGAACTAAAATCCGTTTTACTATGCGTGTGATTGTGATTATCGTTCATTCAAGTTAGACGCTTTTAAACGATGCAGCTTAAATAAGTTGGTTAATTTTAGGTACCTATCAGGTACCTACCAAAACTTGGCTCGCAAAAATAGAGCTAGGGGTAAGGCCCCTGTACCGAAAAAAATAAATTAAAATAATAAATCGTAAAAAAGATCCATTAAGACACTACAGTCCGTCTCACGAAGAAGTCCCGCGGTAATAAGTAGTCAATATTTTTTTTCTTACTTAATTCAGTAAACGTACACTTTGATAGTATAAATGTAATCAAAAAGTGATACATAACTAATTTACTTAGAAGAATTTATCATCTAGAGACTTCTTTTCTTTTGTGAGAGCGGATATTTTTTTGGATATTCCCAATATGCTTAAGTAGCTTGTGTACTGACTGACATCTGTTGAAACTAGCCGGAACTAAAATTACTGCTACGCTGCCTTTGACAGCCTTAGTAGGTACTTTAACGATAACAATTCATAAGCTGTGTTTCTCATATGGTTTCAAAAGTTTCTGTGTCGGTCACATAGATGACGTCCCATGGCTGAATGAAAATGACATGAATGAAAATGACAAAATGAAAAAGCTTATAGAACCTGCCGGAAAGGAATATAATAATTATTGCTAGTTCAAAAGCTAGGAAGGATACCTAGCTTTCATCTACCTATAATTGTTATATTCCTAGAAAGGATACAAATAAAATTTTATTTGTAAATTGTTTAACTAAGGAAGATAATAAATTAATATAAGCTATCTTGCTTGGTAGACAAACAGCGCACTATACTTATAAATTATGTCACTTAACATTACTCCATTATAACCTCCATTCTGACACTTACTTTGGGGGAAAAGGATAGATCATCCGTTCCTAATATTCGTCCAAAAACTTTTAAGTACCTACCTAAGTATTATAAATATTGTGTCAGAGGTTTATATTTTTTTCAGTAGGTATAAGTATTACCAAGGATCCATAACTTCCTTGGTACCTACTTTGTATTACCTACATTACATACAAAAAAAAATACGGCTGTTATTTTTTTAGGTAATCAAAGACCTATTCGAATGCCTATTCTAAATTTTACTTTACACTGGCTAAGTAGACAAGATTTCTGAAGACAAAATTGAAAAAAAAACATAGATAAGAGAGACTAACTGACATATAAATATACATATACATTGTAAATCCAGCGTTTTTAATTTTCAGATATATCTAATCTCGTGTTATCAATCCAATCTCACGGCAGTTCATTCTGTAGTCATTAGTTCATGCCCCGAGCAATTTCCCGTGATTCAAGCCATCACAACATCATTATCACCTATCCATTGTCACTTCCCCGTTTCCCGGTATCAGTATAATCTAATTGTGCGAAACTTTCCCTGTTTACACAAACAATGGTGGCGTGTAGAGCAAACGAGCTTTATTTCGTTTTCAAGGAACGGAAGTCAATATCACGCCGCTAGCGTGACGGTTTCAATCTTCACTCTTTCCTATAGATGCTTTGAAATAGCAATGAGTTCCATTGGTAGGTGTATCAAAAAAGAAACCCATTATGTTAAATGTTTAGATTATTTAAATCATTTATTTTTTATTTATTTAATCATTTATTTATTTAAACTTATAGTAACAGTACATTTAATATAGTGAAGCCTCTGGATCTCGAACTAGTTTACACTGTATTTCGAGAACCAGCGTCTTCTCCCATCTATGGATCTAAGATAATATTACAAATATTATTACATAGGATATTAACGAGTATGATTATGATAATTATATGAGAATATATATTATTTATGAACAAATGACAAAGAACTAAATATAGGTAAGTACATAACAAAAAAAAAAAACAGGTAGAATGAAATTTAAGTTATTAAGTTTACGTTAATTTTCTGTTTGTTGTTGTGCATACATTAAATATAGAATGAAGTTATTGTTTATTGTTTTTATTGTTTGATATTTAAGTTTAAGTTAATTTTCTATTTTTTTAGGCTGTGAATGATAAATATAGAATGAAGTAAGTAATTGTTTTACAGTAGTACCTAAATATTACAAGTCAATTCTCACAGAATAAATAAGAAAATCGATGTATAGATAGATAAATATTTATTAATGATACTTACCTTAGGTTTTCGCGATAATTACACATTAAAATTAAAACTATCTAGTATTTAAAGTATTTTCTACATTTTATAAGTCATATACCTATTATAAATTTAACGCTTCTACCACTGCATTATAATAGCTAAATTTACATTTAGATGCCTAGGTAAAGCCAGAAAACCTTTCCTGCAAAATCTCCAATGTTAATTAAAATAAATATCTATAGTCTGTCCTGTGTAACATGATTCCTGTGACATGCACCGCACAGACTATATCTAGGTATCTAGCTACTTTTCCGCTGTTGCAACTGTACGTATTACTAGATTAAAAAATTTAAAATGCTGTTTTTTTGAACTCACAAATTGTTTGTGAGTTCAAACACACTGTTTACCTTTTAGTTAGACATCTCTTCTTAATAGGCGGACAGTCAGGGGCCTTACCCCTAGCTTCACTTTTGCGAGCCAACTTTTAGTAGGTACCTGATAGGTACCTAAAATTAACCAACTCATTTAAGCTGCATCGTTTAAAAGCGTCTAACTTGAATGGACGTAAATCCGTTTTACTATGCGTGTGTGCGCGAAAATAGCAAAACTTGGCGGCTATCAAATAACTACCGCTTTTCGTAGTTGATGGTACCGTTTAGACAAATAACACCTATGCGGGTCAACTTTTCGAGCTAGGGGTAAGGCCCCAGGTCAATGGACAGTTTTTTGTCTTTTCTGTTGCAGTACCTACCTAGATACACCTACGGAGATTTCGGTTCTGATCCAGTTACCAATATATTTACCTAACGCGCCGTTTACATTACAGAAGCAGGTTGATGCGTTTTACTCACTGAGTTTATATTACCATCGCCTTCATTTTATTCTTATATTTCGCCTTATATATATAACCTTATCAGTAGAAGCATTGAATTACGAACCATGAATAACTATAAATGTAAAAAAACCAGTCAATTAATAAAAAAAATTACTTATGAAGAAACTGAGGAGCTAACAGAAATATTGATGTAGTAATAATTGTATTTTTCTCTGACGCTAACAAACAAATCAGTAATCCAATTGATATGTTATGCGTGTTACCTTCTTCGACCACATAGCTAACCCCTTTCAATATTATATACAACATGACATGTGTTGTAATTTTGAATTTTGAACATTGAAATATTTTTTTATTAAACTCGGATAGTTGTATTTGCACCAGAAATTATACGGCGTTTCGTGAACCAAAGAAGTAGAGCCACAGAAGATTTTTGATGTAAGTTCTTTGAGTTTTTTGGGCCTTCAGCGCAATCTTGATACCTACTGATACTACTCGTATGCCAAGTTCGTACGCAGAATTCATTTTTCGTGAATTTCGTCGTTTTAGTCATTGTTTGAACTTCAGTTTGTACTGTACTCATTAGAGAACTTTTATTTTATTTGGAGCACTTTGCAGGTCTAACCGGAAAAAAACGCAGATTCTATATAGTATTATTGTATATAACTATTCTAACGTAGAAACGTATTCGATTTTAAACCCTTTTGAGATTTTTAATTTATCATGCAACATGTCCCTTTTAAGGTAATGTTCTTGTCAAGAATCTTAATATTAGTATAAGTAACATATTAGTTAACCGAACGAAGCGAAGGCCTCAGAGTGTCAGCGTTAGTTTTTGTATTAGTAAATATTTTTGTATACATATCTGTATAAATATTTCGTACAACGTTATCTTGTATCCTATACACAAACCATTGCGAATCAAATAGTGAGTTGCCTTTCGTCCCAAATATACCGCAGGGCCAAAGTTGGCCACGTTCGTTGGGCCACTTGAATCAAGACAGTTGGCCATCCATTCGTGTTGGGAAAACCATATAATCACAATAAATGCTTCAAATGATTGAACTGAATTCATGAAATGTTCTAGGCAAGCAAATGCATTTTTGAAGATCACATATGAGAAAAATGGTCCATGGGTTGTGAGAATATAGGGGTAGCGAGCTAAGGGTAGGGAGGTAACAGTTCGGGTGAAACAACTACGTAATATTGTTTGGTATATAGATATTGTTGTTTGAACATATATTTGCCGCTTAGGTTTTTTTTTTATGAGACAGATTCACGAGACGAGCGAAGCTGCTCGCCTGGTGGCTCTTCACGCTTGTCCATAACAGCTCAACGCCACTCAGAATTTTGAACTTCATCAGTTCAAAACCCTGGATGGCAATGCACTGCGCTCGTTTTGTCGAGATATAAGATGTCAAATCTCTGTGTGCTCTGTACCTAATTTCGCTGGAAACATTGCCCTTCAATCCGGAACACAGTACCTAGTGTGTCAACTGCAACTTGGTGCAGTTTTTTACCCAACCGCAGGTTTCGCAGTCGTTAGAACGACAAAGTTCAAAGATCGCATACACGTGTCGTCAAGCTTCCGAAACACGTGTCGTAAGTCGTTGACACTCATTCATTCTCTTTATCGCTATGTTTCTTATCTCTATCGCTATTATCACGTAAACAAAGAGTTTCCTCATAATGATAGCGATAAAGTTAAGGGATTAAAGTTGTACTTACAAGATAGTCGTGTGGATCTACAAATATTGTGTGATGGTTGCTTTTGTGATAAGAACTGTCTCCGAAACTTTAACAAGCACCAATTTTTTAATTATTGACAAGAGAAAGCATTGGCGCAAGACACTTAAAAAACAGGTCGCACACACGACAGATGCTCGCCCTCAAAGTCATGGGTCCTTTTAATACAGTACAAAAAAATAATTATTAATATAAAAAACCGACTTCATAAAAATGTCAGAACTGGACCAAATTGAAATGGGACCACACAGAAAGCACCAGCTTTCAAATTAATATTAGATTTTAATTAAAGAATAATTAAAATCTATTCACCCAGTCGACAGTTCTGAGTAACAAACATTAAAACACATCCGGAACACTCCGTGTTCCGGATTGAAGGGCAATGTTTCCAGCGAAATTACAGGGCACACAGAGATTTGACATCTTACTCGTATAATATATCTCGGGGTGACGAGCGCAGTGCATTGCCGTCCAGGGTTTTGAACTGTTGAAGTTCAAAATTCTGAGTGGCGTTGAGCTGTTATGGGCAAGCGTGAAGAGCCATCAGGCGAGCGACTTCGCTCGTCTTGTCACCCAGTATCATAAAAAAACTGTTGAATTGAGAACCTCCTTCATTTTCGTCGGTTAAAAAACGCGCTGCGTCGGCACGCTCAACACTGATTGGTGAGTCGTTTCGGAGTTGCAACGTACGAGCAGGCCATGGAAAAGTCTTATTTTTGTTTCCGCTAATATTAAATTTACTAGAGTGAACATTCGAGGCGCGGAGGAGTCACAATGCGGCGCAGAAGTGCGGCTGAACAATGTTGAACCTATGGTCAATCAAGATGATATGACTTTTCCACAAGCGCTCCTACGCTGTGACAACAACTTCCCAGCTTGAAGTGGCTTGATGTGGCGGTAAACGGGCGGGATTCTTTATGTTTTGTAGGGCGCTAAAGTCCCACATCTAGATTCATTAGACATATATATTCTACTACAAACGATCTAGCTTAGAGTTTTTTTTTTACTAATTGTTGTTATTTTATGAATATTCAAGAATGATTCTAATTGTTTCAGTTAAACGTTACTACACAATTTAAATAGTTACCTTTTGTATTTTAGAATTAAGCACTAGAAGAAACCATCGGTTCACACGTGATTTGACGACATCCAGATTGTAACTATCGGGAAATACCCATTCAGGCAGCACAATAAAAGTGGAATCAAAGCTCTTTGAACGGGTTTTTGGAATTTCATGTAAATTCATGAAAAAGCGTTGTAGTAAGAACCACCTAACCTTATTTATTCAAAGGAATTGCCATGGCCGTCCTGGAATACGTCAAAATGAGAAAATGGGCTATCAAGTACCTTATGTTTGTATTCAGATTCAAATTGATATAGCCAAAAAACAGCTTAGGAGGAAATCTTGACGGATTTATAGGTACCCGAAAGTATAGTACGGATTTTATAGCCGGTCTGTGGTACCTAAGTCCATAAAGTTGCACTCCGAAAAATAATGTGCAGTCTCCCATTTAATCCCCAATATATCCTTCTATATTGCCCAAAACTTTCACGTATTCGATCATAAACTCTGGAAGAACCCTTTTTACCATCCCCCGGAGCAATATTACGTGTTCTCACCGGGATATTGCCTCCCTGAGACTTATGAAACCGGAATGCATCAATATTCGATAAAGCTCTCGGCTAATGTTATTTATTTGGCAGTAACGGAGAGAATACTATTAAGAGGGCAACTCAGCGGATAATTTTTACACTATCTGATCGTCCAAAACTTAAAAGTGTATGTTACAATTAAAACTCATAACCTAATTCTGTCTGCGAAAATCAGGCAAAACTAGTTTTAAGAATATTTTCTACTTTGGCTAGGTTGAAATAATCTTGTCTCTTTGAGCACACGCTAAGCTCCTGTTTAGTGTGCGCTTTTAACGTATTTTTAACACAACCTATCATTTCCATCGTCTTGATTTTAACATTGGAAAAAAGCAAACCTGCATGTTTACGTTTTGTTATGATGAATAAGTAGATACATCATTCTTGGCTTTAGAATACTAATCAAAGTCTGACAAGTTTTCAAAACGCCCTTAGACGAGCTAACATAAAAAATATAAGGTAATATTTTTGCCAAAAATCCAAAAGGTTTTACGAAGCGAAGCAAGTGATTTCATTATTAAATTCAACCCGTAAGTAAGAAAACAGATAATCTAGAATGATAATTCAATAATGCAACAATACCACCTCGACAAGCAACATAAAGAGTTCTCATTTTCCAAACCACAAAAGGTTTCCGAAGCGATTACCACTGACTGAACTCAATAAGATCCAGGCCAGGGTTCCCCTGCGTATGTAATTTAATAGAAAATTAATGGAGCGCATGTAACATGACCACTCGGCACACATTTTCACGGATCATGAGTCCCAGGACCAATATGTCAGAAGTAAAAACGATTTCATTCTCTTCGTTATTATGCTGTACCCACCTATAAAGATGGAAGTTGGGGCGGCCCCTTGTATGAGACGATTGTGTCGATACTTTAGCACCGTCACATCTTCCTAAGATACAAGGTAAGGCAGCTGCCAATTCGGCAGAGCAGCATTAGTATTGCAAATATGCTAACCTCGTTAGTTACATATTTGAGGCGTTTGGGATCGAAACATTGGCCCTTGGGGAGCTCACCTCATTTTCAAAAATCTTTCAGACCGCCTGCTTAATGCGACGCGTGACCAAAATGCTGGCGTGTATCTGGCTCAACGCATAAGCATTGCCATTTAGCGTGGTAATACCGCCAGCATACTGAGTACGCTGCCAACTGATATTAGGCTCGAGCATTTGGATTGTCTTTAGACCTTCAACGGTCTATGGGCAGTCTAACTGTTTTTGTAGTGTTAGTGTTAGCTAACTAGTGTTTATTTTGTTTAGTTAAAAAAGACACTTGCCCATAAATAATATAGATGTAAACGTACAGCGTAATGATAGAATTAAAATAAATAATAATATTCGCAGTTAAAAAAACTAAAAAACACGGTTTAAAATTGCTAATCCTGAAGATCCTTGTAAGGATATTGGGACAAACTATGTGACCACTGATGTGAGAATTTTTTCGCTGTGAGATGGACCGACGACACCGTGAGAGTCACGAACATCCAGTAGATGCAGATGGCAGGCTGTGGATCAATGTGGAGTTCTAAAGAGGAGGCATATAACCAGCAGTGGACGTCTTCGGGCTGATGATTAGCTATAATAATAAAGTTATAGTCGCTAGAAAAATTGGACACAGAAACAAGTCTTCCCAAATCGATGTGTGAACCATGAATGCGAACAAACTTGTGAACAAAAAAGTCTTTTTGCTCTGATAACAATTTCGCGTGATTTATGTAAGTAACTTTGTTACAGAGATTTTTGCACTTTATTCACAATGTATCTTTCTGCTGTCTTTTTATGAAATATGTCTAAAAGATAAGAAACTTGGCAGGGAAAAGTTCTGAAAGCATGCCTTTATCTTGTAAGTGAATAAACCAACCGAATGCTAGTCGGGCTCGTGCACTGAGGGTTCCGTACCACTACAAAATGCAGAAAGCATAGTACAAGAAAACAACATCACGCCCAGGCGGTCACCCATCCAAGTACCGACCGCGCCCGACGTTGCTTAACTTGGTAGTGAACAGAAATTTGTCACCGACTCGCACTTGGCCACTATTTATTATAATAATATCCTACAAGGTAAGATACTTGGATATAGGTATTACCGTTTTTACATTAGATCAAACACAAATATACGTTTTATGTATAAATAAGTTTGAATTTCAAATTAAATTTTAATAACATATTCTGTGAAAATTTCAACTGTCTATCTATTACGGCTCGAAAGATATAACCGTTAAAGGTTCCACGGCAGACAGATAGACTAACAGACAGACAGCGTAGTCTTATTAATACGGTTCCGTTTGTGTACGGAACCCTAAAAATATAGAAAATTGTTTGTATTGTACTTGTTTCAAGTTTTATCGGAAAAACGACCCTACGCGGAGTATATCCATTGAGTGTAGTATTTTTTGGATCTAATTCCTGTGAAGTCATTCACGAAAAATGTTTCGAAAAGTCACCACATGCTAATACTACTATGTTAGGCAATTTAGTAGGTTTAACGGTTCTCGGAGCATCGGGTAATTTTCTCATTTTTATACAGTAATTGAATACCTACTTAGATACATTTTTGGTAACTATTCGGCCAATTTTGATTTACTTTTAATGAACATTTTATTTTCCTTAGCTTCTTTAGAAAAGAAAATTATGTTATGAATTCAACTTATACATACCAAGTTTCATCAAATCCCAACGCGTAGTATCCGATTTTTTTTACTAAAAAGTACGTTTATGTGAAAATAATTAAAATGACACGATCTCCGAACTAATATTAAAATAATGTAATTTATATTATGTCCTAATAAAAGGAGATACATGCAGATGGAAGCTATCTGTATTCTGTACCTAAATTGCGTCGCATTCAAAGTAAGCCCCAAGAATTGCCTCAACCGTCAGACTATCGTATATCTGAACGCAAGCGCACGTAAGCCAAGGCAGTGACAACAAAGGGTAGATTTGCGCTGCATTGTCACCAAACAATGGCACCTCAGTGCTCCACAGAACACAGTAATGGGCTAAGACATCACTTTTTACCTTACGTAATACTTTTTAGTACAATGCGATTGCATACTTGATTTTCAACTGTAATTAAAGACATGGTACTATATACTTACTTCTTATTGTTTATACATTGCAATTTGCAAACGTCCATAGCTATAAACACCGTGTTTTAAAAAAAATCACAATCATGATTGAATTTAGATAGGTAGAATTACCAACCGCTTATTAGCTAGGTACATTTTAACACTTTTAGCAGATCTTCAGACTAAGTAAGTTCATATAGGTATATATTTATGACTAGATTGGTACCATTTGCAAAATAATCTTCCTAGTATCAAGTAAGAAGTATCACCAACCATATTTTTTGCTCCCACTAATGTATCATACAGAGAATGGGAGAGTTTCATTGACTCTATAACCCTATGTGAATGGAATAAGGTCTATAATAATTTGAAAAACAGGAGCTCTGACGACTGTCACCTATCTGATATCAGGGGAAGTCGTCAGGCGACGAAGGAAATTGTATACCATTAGATAAACATTAGTCGTTATAATATAAGGACATTATTAGCGACATTCTGCGGGATAAATGATGGCTCTACGAGGAAATTAAAGTACTTTATAGTGTACAATAAAATGTCTTAAAATATGGTAAGTATAGCTTTAGAGATAGAATGGAAGGCAAAAGAGATGCTTATCCAACGTTATACCCAGGAGTGGGATTAAGCGACTGTGGATATTGATTCATAGTGGTGAAGTAAACTCGTTCCTATCCATTTATTTGCTCTTAAAAGTGCAATAACATTGTACAAGAGCCTTCCGTTTGGAAAAGAAGCAAGCTACCCAGGGGATCTTAGTACATATTTGCAGTCCTAAAAGATTCATTTCAACCTTCTGTTTCTAGCTTAGTCAAAAAACATTTTTCTACCTCAATAATATGTCCAAGTCATCGGGTCAATTTTACTTCATCCGGTCTGGTAATACAGTGGATCTGCATCATCACACTGCTGTGAACATGGCCTTGGTTCAAATGGTGTTGAGTCAGGAAAAACATGAAATGTCTCTGCAATGCCAGAAGAAACATTCATCATGTTGACAAGCTTTTAGTTTTAGCAATTTTGCTTAGACTTTTGTTAGGGTGCGGCTATAGCCTTGAATCTGTTGTTTGGCTTTCTCGCCTAAGTATTTTTTACATGATGGCCTGAAAAACGATTGTTGTTTTAGTGTTTATAATGTTGATTGTATTTATTTATTACCCTAAAACGCCGTCTGGAGAGTCGTCGCGGACACAGCGAAAAAAATTCTCACTTCAGTGGTCGCGGATTACAAATGCCGTTGAAACGTCAACTTTTTTCTGTTTACCGTAGATTTAAAACTATTCTGCCATCTGCGTTTCCACGGCACCTCATGTTTCAACCCCCAATACAATTTTGTCCCTATCACAAATGGAAATTACTTTTCCATAACCGCTTTGTACATCACGACGGTCCAACTTGACTCAGCATTGGGTATTACATTATTCAGGCTGATATGTGTTTTAGTCTCTTCTGCATGTTGACCTACAGTTAATATAAGTAAGATTATTAACGGGATATTTACCGTAATAAGGTTGTGGATGGAGCTGATATCCTGATATTTCGGCACACCTACATGCATTGCGAAATGGATGCGGGTAGAGTCGAAAAAAAAACCACACAAAACAAATAAAATATAAACTAAATTAAAATTATAGCTTAGCTGTAGGATGATGCAACTTTTGAATTGTGAATAATATAACCCTTTGACAGAGTGTTAGCAAAAAATAAAAAAATAATGATTTGAGGTGAACCCAAACATTAAAAGTAAAGCGCAGCCGCGAAAAGAACACGTTTGACAGTTGCCATAAAATTGTAAAAACCTAAACTAAAAAAGTAAATTCTGAACACTTTTACTATCTTTTTGAACGTAATATTGTAGATGGTA
Source organism: Agriopis leucophaearia (assembly GCA_949125355.1). Classification (NCBI taxonomy): domain Eukaryota; kingdom Metazoa; phylum Arthropoda; class Insecta; order Lepidoptera; family Geometridae; genus Agriopis; species Agriopis leucophaearia. Next base: position 12,272,657 of record OX421262.1, read on the forward strand.
GCCAATATACTACAGTAAAATAAAATGTACTTTTTTTTTACAATGTTATTGCAGCTGTCAAACTCATTCTCTCAGCGGCTTGACTGTAAAAATATGTCATCCTCAATCTACAGGGTTTCAACTTTGAACGGATTAATATAACGCTTGAAAAGTTTTCACCCTAAATTCTTAACTGCGGTGTAATCTGCCGGCGAAAAGTGGATTGGACAATCGATTTTGCAACTTCCCTATCACGAATTGGTACATTGACCTGATTACAGTGGCCAAATATCCGACCCCGTTGCTAGAATGGATACTTTACCCCACTTTGGTTGGAGTAGGATGTCAGTGAGATGGCTATTGGCTCAGTAAATATTATTATATCTGAAGGGTACAGAATTAGATGAGGCCCAGTAGCTTATAGGGCTACTTTATGTAGATAGGTATTTGGTTTCTTTTTTATTGTGACTGTCATATAAGAGTACCTACGTCCTACATATAAGATTTTGTTAACATGTTCGTGGTTTTATTATTTTCTTTAATCTACTCGATCAATCTTCACCGATTTGTACAGGATGAGCCGAAAAGAAGTCAATGTACTCATTATTCTAAAGAACATTTTCGGTGGGACCAAAAACTGCAAAGAAAATATCAGCTGTTTAATAAAATTTGTTGAGTAGAAATGAATGACATTTAACAGTATTTCACATTGTAAAAATAGTTCTTTATGATGAGTTTGACCTGTTTTTGACTTAATACCTCCATTCTCTGTTTATAAATATTTATATGCTAGCTGCACCTTGCGGTTTCACCTTCATGGACAAAAGGTTTTCCCTCAGGGACTGTATTAATTTTCCAGGATAAAAAGTATTCTATGTCACTCACTGGCCCTTTCAATGCAAAAAATCGTCACGCCAATCCGTTACTCTGTAGCTCGGTTGTTGCATGAAAGAAGGATAACATATACACTCTATCGCCTTTATAATAGAAGAGTGATCATGATCATCAGCCAGAAGACGTCCACTGCTGAACATAGGCCTCCTCCTTTAACTTCCACACTGAACGACACCCTGCCATCTGCATCTACTGGATGCCTGCGACTCTCACGATGTCGTCGGTCCATCCAGTGGGAGGCCTAACTAAGCTGCGTCTTCCGGTTCGTGGTCTCCTCGGTTATCGGCTATAAAATATAGTATGATTTAATTACCTGGTATGTGAGCATGATGCAATAAGTCGAGTGTATCTGTCTATGTCTATGGCATCCTCGACGCAGAGAACTCTAGTGCGGCCAATATCCCTATTAGTTAAATGTGAAGGGTTTAGTTCTGGTGCCGGGGCAATAGAATACAGCAAAGATATTTTCTGTTAGAGATTACTAAAATGGCTAACCGGGTTTGGGATGGGCTTTGACCATCCACCCAAGCGAGTTCCGGGAAAGGACAATACGCAATTTATCCAGAGGAGCCGTAGCGCAGTTCTAAGGCCTCTGGTGTATTTCTCTAGAAGTCCCAGACCCCATCTTGTCAAGCGCTAAGGCTCGTTACCGGGGGGAAGAGTTTAGCGGGTATAAATCTAGTTATCTTTAGAAGATTTTCCCCTCAAAAACAAAAAAAGCTAAGTGTGGCAGTTATTTAGCAATTTGTACTTGTTTGTGCTTAGGGATATTACTGATTGAGTTATGAACGATGGTTTGATCAACACTAATCGCCGAGTTATCGATAGTGTCGTAAGACACATGTCATAACCGATAGCAATGCTGATCCATGCCAATTACAACATCAAGTATAACTATGCAATCAGTCAAGTCATCCGCAACGTTTCTTACGCACTTGCACTGCTTATTACGTTGTAGTATGAGAGCAGAAAGCATGTCTGTTTAAGGTTGTTTAATTTTCTTTAGATTTCTAATAACACTCAAATGAAATAATAATCATTTATGTCCAGATCTTACCATACAAAGTTTTTTTGCACAAAGGAATTAACATTCTGAATTAATTTCAATCTTTATGTTAATCCACGCCACCCATCTCAATGTTCTGTGTTGTGAAATACTGACCCACACGAAATCAGAAAAATCAGAAAAATCAGAAATGGCTATTTTAAAGTTGAATATAATACATCAAAAATTATAAATTTGAAATAATTTGGGGTAACAAAATGTATGTTTTGCCGACGATATAGTCATCATGGCAGAGTCGCTGGAGGACCTTAATACAATGCTTAGCGACCTCAGTAGCCTTTCCCAACAGGTGGGTCTTAAAATGAACATGGACAAAAGTCATGTCCAATGTCCATGTTGTACCCGTACCGGTAATCGTTGGGAACGATACTCTCGAAGTTGTTGACCATTACACCTATCTTGGACAGATTGTTCAGTTAGGTTAGGCCAACTTAGGCAAAGAGGTCGCCCGAAGAATCCAACTCGGATGGGCAGCGTTCGGGAAAGGTATTTGATCAGTGTGTGTTGCCAGTGATGACATATGGTACTGAGACGTGGTCCTTAACTGTTGGCCTTTTGGAAAAACTCAGAGTCACACAACGGGCAATGGAGAGAGCTATGCTCGGAGTTTCTTTGCGCGATAAAATCCGAAACGAAGATATTCGCCAAAGAACCAGACTTACCGACATAGCTATTAAAATCTGCAAGTTGAAGTGGCAATGGGCAGGCCACATCGCTCGAAGAACTGTTAACCGATGGGGAAGAAAGGTTCTTGAATGGAGACCTCGAACCGGAAGGCGCAGCGTAGGTAGGCCTTTCACTAGATGGACCGACGACATTGTGAGAGTCGCGGGCATCCAGTGGATGCAGATGGCAGGATGTCGTTCAGTGTGGAGGTTAAAGGGGGAGGCCTATGTTCAGCAGTGGACGTCTTCTGGCTGATGATGATGGAAAAAATATATGATTAATTTTTCAAGTATATCCATACAATACTCGATGGGGTAAATAATTTACTTTTGAATTACTATTTTGTATATGGGAACTTATCTTCATTTATTTTTCTAAAACGAGACTATTATCCTTTTTAACGACTATAATTCTATTGTTATCTATCCATATAGCTTTTTAATTATAGCAGCTATAAAATCATACTTTTAATTCCCTGAATCAAATGATCATGACCAGAAGTATATACGGACGTCGGACATGACGAAATTCTAATAGTTCCGTTTTATTACGATAAAATATAATAATTTCATGGTAGATAAAAAGCACGAGAGAAGACTATGGAGAAGCTGTTTCATTGAATTTGTATGAATTTGCCAGCTGTCAAGGGTGGTTATCTCGCCATTCTAATAGCAAGTATTTTGGAATTTGGAGTGGTTTGTGCGGTTAGCGGGCGGGTTAACTATTCGGCAGTCACGTTTAGCGCAAAGATTGTGACATAGAATTTTTATTCCGGAGGAATGTACTAACTGTTCCTGAAAGAACGTCGTCAATGTCACATGAACGTGCCTTGGACGCAGTTTGTCATCTATAACACTTTAACTGAAGGAAACTTTCATATACCGCAATCCTTTAACTTGTGTTTGCAAGTGAAGCTAATTCGACCTCATGTTACATTGAAAAGTAAAAATTTCGTCCAATATTATTTAAATCTCATTCAAATAGAGCATGTTAACTGAACTCATTGTATTAAGAGAACCAGGAAACACGAAAATCTGAATAACGACTCAAAAATTAGGCACAACAAAACCTTAACAAGTTGTAGCAGTCAAGTCTATCTGGCTGGTTAGCTCTTAGACTATTTAAGTATCTATAAACTTCAAATGAGGAACAGCAAACTCTGATTACTAAATTAAAATGAACAAGCAAACTAATTTACCGCGTTATTCTTCTATGTTAGACTTAACTAAATGTAGATTTGGCAATAACAAAACTACAACCAGAACTTTTACAATAAACTAGAAACCCAAACTGAAAAACAAATAAAAAGAGTTCGAGTAGCGTGTGAAGTTTATAGGAATAATTAATTAATATGGAATTGAATGGAATTATGGAAATTAAAACGTTTATTGGTTCTAATTTCCAAAATTTCAATTAGGCCGATAAAAATTAAAAACTTAAAAATTATTTTATACTTGACAAGATAAGAGAAATAAAATGCACTCATACACAACTTTCTTGCCAAGTGAAAAGTGAACACATAGGGAATCAGGACATTGAGACGGCTGACAAAATATTTTAGTCGTGACAAGCTAACAAACAGACAAAGAAACAGAAGGACAGATATAGAAAAACAGAGATGGGTACTTCTTCCAAAGAAAAAGCAATAATTTCTTATAATCATGCTTTCTAGTGTAAAGTGTATTTTTTTTTACTGCGTTGAATTTTTTATCTACCGATAGAAATCCACATGAAAGTAACAGAGCATATCGGTTCTGTGTTAACACAGCACCTAGAATTTTGTGAATGCGCATGCTTGAGTTGGATTTGAAAACAAAACGGTGAAATTCTACCTTCTATTCGGTGCAATTAACCGAATTACCTATGTTATAGCCATACTCGTTTAATGAGAAAAAATGATCTATACTAAAGTTATAAGATTATTTACGGGATATTTACCGTGGTAAGGTTGTGGAAGGAGCTCCCGATATTTTGGCGCAGTCACATGCGACATGTTCACGGGAAGACATCTTCCCGTGAACATGGTGCATGTAACTGCAGTAAATAATCATATAACTTTAGTGAACAACCGTGATAGTTTAAAACAATGATCTATACTATTATTAAACACGCAACAATAACTAAAAAAAACTATTATTTAGTTAGAAATAATAGTGTTTTATTGAATTTTAATAGAAATCAAGAACGGCCTTTTTTGGGATATGTATGTTTAGAGGGTGAAAACTATTCTTACCGGCAGTTACCACATTTTGTGTGTGGGTCAATGAGTATTCTGTAACAGTTTTTAATGCAAATTAATAACGAATGAATTTTCTTCAATTGAGTTATTTATTGAAATTATACCTACACGTTGTATTTAACATTATTTTAATACTGTGGACCGTGTATCCTATCTGTGACCACGGACTTTACGTTATTCGAAACCTTAGGAATTAAAATAATTTCAAATTCACGCGATTATATCCATGTAAAGTGTTTAATTAAAATATCCAATGTAGTAATGTTCAACGTAGTAATCGCTAAAACCTAAGAAATCATTTATTTTAGTCATGTCCGTCTCATTGCATGGCAAAGGCCTCCCTTCCTTTCTTTCACTTCTCTCTCTCTCTTTATTCTAGCCTTTCTATTATGTGCTGTGGTGTAAGGTATGGACCTGTTTTTTGTGTGGGAATTAAGCTTATCCCGCCATCTGGGGTTTCCAAAAAGTCGTATGGCATGCGGGAGCCATTCGGTAGTGGTTCTTCCCCACGGCTCATCTGCATTTCAACTTACGTGACTGGCCCAGTCCCACTTCTGTTTGTCTGCTTTTCCCCAAAAAATTATTAAGTTATTTATATTTTTTATTATCATCCATTCATAGAGCAACCAAGTACGTCAAATTTCTTAAAATGTATTAGTATTTTATGCCTATTTCTATATTCCTTGATGAAATAAACATCTGTTGTAATATAGATAGACGTAATAGATTCACTTTGCCCATAGCTTCCGGCGACTGCTGACGAAATCTCAAATTATAGTTCGTTCATTGCTGGAATGTAGGCCCCGACACAATACTTGAGGATATGCTTAGGAATGCAGCAACAGTGTAGAAATCAAGTCCTTTCATAAATATCTCAGAAAGTAATAAATTATTATAGTTTAAGAAACATGGTTAGGTACACGTTAAAAAAAAACAAAGGATGCCAAACTCAAGAGGTTTACTGGCAGCTTTTGAAAATTTTCACCTTCAGGCTCCATCATCAGACCTTTTTAATCTAGTTTACTGTAGGGGACTCGTAAAATCAAGCCAAACGAGTCCAAACTCACGGGGTATACTAAAAGCCGATTGAAGAGTTTCAGCTCCACCTCTTAGCTTCATCATCAGATCAGTTCGACGGTACCATTTTGTCATCTGGAGTACATTGTACTAAGTAGGTTAAAGGTCCAACGTCTGATTGTTGTGTTATCTGTTCCAAACTTGTTCCCAACGGCTACAATCACAAAACGCGTTATAACGATGTACTTTATTCAAAGAGCGGATTTTTTTAAATGCGGTTTTTTTTTTTAATACAATATATATGTACATATATTATATGTATCTGCAGCAGCCCACGCTCCAAATTTCAAGGAAATGCTGTGTGATTATAATAGTTAACGTACATGCGATGCCGCTATATCTTTGAAATGCGCTTCGATATTTTTCTACGTTTTTAGATCTACTTGTTCGATGTGCTATTTTGTCAGAAACAGCGTTAAAACAACGTTTGTACATTTATTAATAAGGTTGATTTTATGAGACATCTGTTGAGAAACAAAGCCTGTGTGAGCGCAGTGAGAGTAAAATTGAACTTCCACAATATACGGCTCTAAAACAACAACACATCAACAGCGCAAATTAGCGGTGATAACAAACCGCGGTAAAAATAAATAACAGGTGCACATGCTACATTTTTCTAACAGTTTTTTTTAAAATCTACTATGTTACATAATAAATTCCATTCGTTATTTTGATTTGTAACAAGTGAAGCGTGTCAATAGCGAGTTAACAAAAAAGTTTTAGTTCCTAAGCAATAAGTAATTTGTGAGATTGTAATTCTTATAGATCAATGAGTACATAATCCAAACAACACCAGCATAGTTCAGAATTGCGTTTTGTATGAACTTTATTGGTGGACTATGCAATCCCACGCCCGTCGATGATATTTTAGGTTCCTTCGTGACCATGCAGGTGGAGGTCACTAGCTCTACAGCGTTTTGAAATACAGTATCAATTCATCACTAGGGTGTGGTCACGTTTTACCACAACCTTCGTAAATTGTTTATTAGTTACTACAGCTATAGTTTTATTCTTAAAACAAAGCTGTTTATCAATGGATGTAGGCAGATTGATTGTTTATGTGGGAGTAGAAATCTTAAAAGGAAAGACGTTAGCCCACTCAATTAATCGATCTAAAGAAACATACTTACATAATAATTTATTTAGAAGTGCAATAGATGCGAGTGTATGGACATATTTTTTTTCGGTTATTTAATTTTATTATGAAGATATCAATATTTTATTATGCACAACGTAAAACAGAAAATTAACTAAACTTAAATATTTTACTTGGAAAACAGCTGCTGTGATCATAATATATAATCAAAGAGCTCAATCGCAAGGATATGCCCATTCGAATATTTTTGTCCCAATAAGTCTAGCGTACTTGAAAAACTTGCGCCAAATAAATAATTATGTGTAAATATCTATTGAACTACATCACATCACAACGCTCTCAAAAACGACAACCACTTACACCGACGAAATTAGCATGCGACTGAGTTTGAGTTTACACCTTTCCGATCAGTAAATTTTACATTGGTACAGTTCTTACAAAGTAATATAATTCAATGGTCAATGTCCAAATGGGAACGAAAATATAGGTAGGCTTGTGGTACATACGCTTTAAATATAAAATAATAGTAATCTAAATATGTAAATAATTACCGATAACCGATGGGGAAGTTAAGTCTTTGAGAGCGACATAGGCCAGCGGCCTTTAGGTACCTACTCAAAAATAGGTACGCCTTCTTGATATTGCGATCCTCTTTTCTCTCATTTCCAACAGGTGGTCCATCCAGCGGAGTCTGGGCTGTGGTATCTTCCATGATTATCGCCGAGCTGCTTAATTCTTCCCTGTCAAAATCTTAGCGGATTTCTAATCTACAGATAAGAAACTACCTGGCAAATTTTAGGTCTATTGGTAAAGTATTTGAGATTTCGTGATTGGTCAGTCAGTCCGTATATTACTCCGGTACCGTATTTCGGTTTTTATATTTCGATATTTTGCTTGTATATAAAACAATAATTTATACAAACAAAATAACAAGTGAAGGTAAAGGGCAAAAATAAACCATCTAAAGGGACCGCAGAACGATCGCCTCTCACCAACACCAACAAAATAATTTGTTTACAATTTTATACTCTACGTCGCTGCTGTTAAGATTCGAAATTAATCAGTAAACACGTGTACCTTCTAATGGCCAAATGTCATCTCGAACAGTAATCGCAAATGGAACACCTCTGTTACCGTCGCTATTTAAGTGACTATTTAAACAAGATCTACGAAGTCCTAAGAAACATTTACACTTGTAAAGGTTAAGTAGTTTGTAAGTAGTAACGTAGCAAATGTTTTAAAGGAAGTTTCATGCTGATACATTTTTATTTTGGAAAAAGACATCAAATCTATAATATGAGATATTTAAAATCACCTGCGCCAAAATAATAAACTTTATTTATTTAAAAATTTATTTTATAATATCTTTTTCGTATACAACAGTAAACCTTTCATTTCATACCCATATCATGATGGTAAATAAGAACATTTTGTCCGCCATCTTGGGGCGTCCGCCATATTAAACCTACATGACTCTATCGATACCTCATTTTTGTTAAAATCGGCTGAGAATTAGTGTAGGCTGTAGGTAGGAATATACAAACAAACATATCCATACTAATATTATAAATGCGGAAGTAACTCTGTCTGTCTGTCTGCCTGTCTGTTTGCTACATAATCCCGGCTAAACGGCTTAACCGATCTGAATAAAAATTTGCGAGGTGATAGTATGTATCATGAGTACGGACATAGGCAATTTTTTTCTGAAGTAATCGCGGACGAAGATACAGATAGTTTTTATAAATACACACGTACTGCGTTACCCTCATATTAGCTTTGTACTATTAGGTAAAAATTAAAAATCAGCTTTCAGCACCATAATACAATTATATTATCAATAAACAACTGTTATAATAGGTCGGGGAAAAAGTCTTTTCGTATTTTGTATGTATAAAGTTGTAGTAAAAATCTTATCCGTTGTACTGTTTGTATCTGGCTGGTTTTGATACCATTAAAAATATGACATTTTAAAAAAGGAATACAAAACGTAAAAAGCAATTTCCCGCCATTTTTCAATTGTTTTTTTGTTCGATAAAATGAGTGAATCTAACGAACAAATTCGATATATTGTGAAATTTTATAACAAAAAAGGGAAAAATGCGACACACGCCGCGAATAAAATTTGTGACGTTTATGGACCTAATGCAGTGTCATCAAGAGTAGCACAATGTTGGTTCAAGCGTTTTCAGTCCGGGAATTTTGATGTCAAAGATGCAGCTCGCTCTGGTCGCCCTGTTACGGATAAAGTCGATGCCATTTCTGAAAAAGTGGACCAAGATCGGCATATTAGTAGTTACGACGTAGCTGAAGAACTGGGGATTGACCACAAAACAGTTTTGACCCATTTGAAAAAAACTGGGTATACAAAAAACTCGATATTTGGGTGCCACACGAGCTCACTGAAAGAAACCAAATGAATCGTGTACTCATTTGCGATTCTCTATTGAAACGTAACGAAACCGAACCGTTTTTGAAAAGATTGATCACTGGTGATGAAAAATGGATCACCTACGACAAGAATGTGCGCAAAAGATCATGGTCAAAGGGCAGTGAAGCACCACAGACTGTAGCGAAACCCGGATTAACACGTAATAAGGTGATGCTGTGTGTATGGTGGGATTGGCAGGGCATCGTTCATTATGAGCTTTTACCGCCGGGCAAAACCATCGATTCGGATCTCTACTGCCAACAACAGATGAGACTCAAACAAGAAATTGAGAAAAAACGGCCGGAATTGATCAACATAAAGAGTGTGGTCTTTCATCATGATAACGCCAGACCGCACACATCTTTGGCCACTCAGCAAAAATTTAGGGAGCTTGGTTGGGAAGTGTTAATGCATCCACCATATAGCCCAGACCTTGCACCCTCAGATTTCCACCTGTTTCGATCTCTTCAGAATTCTTTGGGTAGTGTTAGATTAACATCAAGAGAGGACTGTCAAAACTACTTGTTGCATTTTTTTGATCAGAAGTCCCAAAAATTCTACAGCAACGGGATCATGTCACTACCTACAAGATGGCAACAAGTTATCGAACAAAATGGCACATATATATTATAATTAAATGTAATTAAACTTGAAAAAAATATGTCTTGAATTTGTTTAAAAAATACGAAGAAACTTTTTCCCCGACCTTATATAATAGTTGAAAATAATATCACAGGTTCTTTGCATACCTAACTTGTAGGTATAATTTTCTGAATACCTACAAACAATGATCTTATATAATATTATTACTAAGATTTGCCTACAAACTACTTAATTACGCTCGACGATAAGCTGGCGATATTTTCATGTGGCCACCAAAGCTGTTTATATCTTAAGTAAAATGTAAAACTATAAGTGGTCTTAATACCATCATAATTATTCTGGTGGTATCATTTTAAAGAGAAAACGTTTGATATTTTATTACTTACTTACTTTTAACTGACGTGTAGAGACTACAAAACGTCAGACATGATACACCAAATGACTGCTAAATTTGCAATGCTATATTAAATATTTAAATTGTTCCACGTTTTTAAACTCTGACAGCTGTTGCGATAACACTTTAAAAGCTGAACTTTTTAATCTTTCACTGTCGTAAATAGGCTACCAGCTATGCAATCGTACTAAAACTAACCAAAAACTTAGCAAAAAGTCAAAACCTACTCCTATCATTTCAGGTCGCAGTGGGGTGTTGGGTTTTCCCAACCTACCGAAACCAACACAAGACAAAACCTAACAACGAAAAGCACAACGAACTAGCAAAAACAAGTAAAGTGTTCAGAATTTACGGTTTTGCTGCAATCTACTACAGCAGTTATATCTAAAAAACCAAGTATGGTTTACCTAATTTACTTTTTTTCCTGTTTCATTAGTTAATTTAGGTCGGCAAGACAAGTTCCAAGTAAATAAGGAGATCGATTAACGCCGTAACTGTAACTTCCGCGTTTTGTCCTGGTCCCGGTTGTTTGACTTTTGTCTTTGTGACAATACGTTTCGACACCATTCTGGCTCCATTGATACAAGTGTGGAAGTTATTTAGGTCAAGACTTGGGTGGTTACGAAATTTTCAATGGAAATCGTAAAACTTCCTATTTATTTTCTATACGATAGCCAATAAAATAATTACATTGAGCTAATTGAAGATGGGATAAAAAGTAGAGGGGAAGTTCATATGCAAAAACTAATTCTACTTACAAAGTAGCATCGTAATACAATTAACAACCTACTATGTCTATGTGTATTAACAACCTGTTTCTAGTTCTCTTTTTTTCCATCCGTTTAGATGGAAAAAATGTACCTATAATCTTATAGTTGTCCATTACATTGCAATTATATCTAAAAAGTCTCCGAACGCACTTACTGCATGACAGTGTGCCGCAGGAATGCTACGCGACTGGCCAAGATGTGTTGATACCATAAACAGATGTAGTTTATTTTCGGATGTCCCTCCACACAACCTAAGCACATTTTACGATCATTCCAAGCTCACAGGAAGATATAATTAATGAAATAACATTAACAGCTCGTTCATAATACACATTTTGAGGTTTTTCAACGGAAACGTGGAATCAGAAATAATGTTTACTATTTTGATTTGTGGTCGTAACACTTTTCGGAAGATGCGGAGTCCAAACATTTCTGAAATGCTTGGATATATATTTTCCTTGGCGACGGTTGTTAGCTAGGAGACGGATGAGTTCGCATCCTGGAACGAAAGCAACTAAGTAATCTATTTTTGTCGAGTTCAATCTAAATATGGAGAATACTGGGAAGGGATGGACATGTTTTTAGTCGAAAATGTTCGTGAAAGTAGACGAATTTAAAATGTAAAAATAGTTGCATCATAGCTGTCGCAGAACCGATAACCAATGGGGTACACATGTTCTAGAGTGGAGACCACGAATCGGCAAACGTACCGTAGGACGCTCTGAGACTCGTTAGAGTGACGATATACTTAAGACGGCTGGCAGTGGCTGAAACAGAAAATCCGAAGATTGAGCTAAAGAGCGTGCCTTGGGAGAGGCAGTGGAGTAGTATAGGCAGATTATGATAAAGATGAGGTATATCATATAATAATAGTATCAGTTCCAAAAATAGTGGTCATTCCACGTGAACATAATATTGACCTTGCACAATCAAATTATCACCAATGTAGTGTTAATCAAAATTAACATGTTATTTAGACAAAACATTTGATGATCCGCTAGAGAGCTGTGAGCTATAAATTTCTATGGTTCCACGATTCAATAACTCCTCTGAACAATAATCGTAAATTGTGGAGAAGGAAGCGGTTTGAATGTAGAAAATTAACGTACACAATACAGGTGCAAGTGGAGACCTTTGCTGCCAATCGAGATGTAGGTACAGTTTAGAGTTGCTTAAAAACCATTTCTGAATGAACATTTATAAACTATGTTAGTTTTCAGTTGTATCTCATTTGCCACTGCAATGTTGTTATAGACCAATTTTGAAGCAAAACTTATCGTCCCGTTAATTTTTATTCCCTTCCGGCATTTTAGATGTTTCGGTGACACTTTCGCTTTTGATTAGATACATGAGTTTATTTTATTCAACTCATGACCTAGATAACACTTTGGTTTGAGTTTGTGGCAAATACCACTTCCTACGTACCAAACTCTGAAATCAGGGTTGAATAATTTCTATACAAATTTACTTTTAAAACCATTGAAATTTGTCAAGTGTCTTTGTCTAACATTTAAAACTAGCTGCGCCCGCAGTTTCAGCTGCGTGGTCAATCCCAGGGTAAATGTATTTTTCTGGGATAAAAAGAAGCCACACACTACTACATACACATTCACTCTTATTCTGACTCCGTGTTACACTCCGACCCTTGAACTATACGCATGCAAAATATTTCTCTGAATAACTCTCTCCGTTGCTGCGAAAAAAAGGAAGAAACAAAAACACTTTTACATCTATAATATTAGTATGATTGTACTTACAGGTAAAGTAAAATACAAAAAATTATTATTATTATATTATATAACCTATTATTATATATTTTTTTTTTTTATTTATTTAAAAGTCTAAATTTTCTTTCTGCTTTCGTTATTCTATGGCCAGGTTTACGAGGCACTTGTACTAGTGACACTTTTAGCGGAAATGGCGGAAAGAACTACGTACATGCTAATAAAATAAGCAACGGAAGCAATATTCATCGACAGTAAAGATATCTGCACTTCTTGTCCTACTATCCATTTAAATAAATAGTCAATTAGGAAAACTATAGCTTCAAATCTAAGTTATATGCTAAAATATTGTTGATTGTTGAAATTTGTTGAGGCAGACATATTTATTAGTAAAACATTTAATGAAATATATCAATGAATGAAACAATTATATTTTATAGATTTTTCCTCGGTGAAACTGAGTTATGTGTACAGATCTGTATGGATTTGAGCCTATCACTATCACCTATTTTACGTGTCTCTTTTCCGTCTTAAGTTGAATCAGTGATCTAATTTAATGGAAGGTGTACCGAAAGGCAATTATAAAAAACATAATAGTTCATAAAAATGCGTTAAATAGTGTTGACGAGACATGGATATAAAGATTTTTAAAACCACAGAAGGGTCAAGAAAAAATATGCTTATTCTCTATATATACCGTCTGTCTATACAGACATTAGCTATCTTTCTCTCTGACACTGTCTGTCATGCTTGTTTTTGTGTTATTTCATATAGTATTTTGTGGTTATTTTTTGCTGACAAAGTATACTTGTTTTTCTGAATACAACACAAATTAGTAGGTGCATATGTGTGCCTTGCCTAGCCGTGTTATTAAATCTGTTCCCTTTCTTGTATTGTAGGTTTTTGTGAAAATAGATGTACTCACCTTGAAAAAATTATAACCATATCTCGTAAGCGCTATCTACCGATGATTGCAGAACTATGCTTCTTTAGCTGTCTGAAAACCGCCCATTCTATTCCACCTCAGTCGTCTTGGCAGTAGCAAATCAGACGTCAATATAAAAATCTCAAATTGCATCACATTAACTACCATTAAATTATTCTCGAATTCGCTATTCTCGAGACGTATAAAAAATGCGGCGCGCTGAGTTTTTATATAATTTGACGTGAATCCTTCTAATTTGATAAAGATTTTTGGTACGTCCGGAAAACGAGAAATACTCTGCTGCCCAACATGAACTTTGTTTTAAATTAAAAATGAAAGCTTCGTGATCATAATTTAGGATCATCATCGTCATCAGCCATAAGACGTCCACTGCTGAACATAGGCCTCCCCCTTTAACCTCCACACTGAACGACAACCTGCCATCTGCATCCACTGGATGCCCGCGACTCTCACGATGTCGTCGGTCCATCTAGTGGGAGGCCTACCTACGCTGCGTCTTCCGGTTCGTGGTCTCCACTCAAGAACCTTTCTTCCTATTAAATCGTTTCTAATTTAGGATCACCTTCCCAATATTATTTTTAGTTGAATCCGTAAATGTACTTTTATCTTGTTACTTAAAACACGTCTCTTACAAAAAAAAAACAAGGAGGAAATAGCAAGTGGCAAATGCAAATTTTACGTTCTTTCTCTGGTTTCCCTTGGTTTACTTTATTTTGTTTTGCTTTTTAAATAGGTATTTGAAAATGTTATAAGAAGCTTGGTTGAATATAAAAAAGTGCGTGGGTTAGTTTTGAGAACGTTGTGTATAAAAAGCTTGATTTTGTTATAGCGAAGCTTTGGCATTATTGTTATCTATGGTCGTAATATCATCAGTTTTGATTGGAAGGTCCTGACATTCTAACCGAGCATTTGGCTTAAGAACTTCCAAAGAGATATCTTCATGCATACTTATCGTTACACTTTTTTACATATACTGGCAATATCAAACAACACCTCAGGTATTTTTTTTTTCACATTATTGTTTGATTCCGGTTTACTGTTTGGTTTAATATTTTCCTTATAAGCAAGATAAAAATAATTTTGTTCGAACGCCTTTTGATTTGATATAAATTAATAATAATGTGTATACGACATTTCCGTGTCTGTGCTGGTAAACATTGAGGAGTGTCTTCTTTAGGAGCCAACCTTGAGTGCAGTAGCCAAGTCATGGTGACACTATTAGAATGGGTTATTATAATTGAATGCGTATACAACATTTCATGTCTGCGCTGCTAACCATTAAGGAGCTCCCTAGTCCGAAAACAAGTGCTGTAACCATGTCATGGCAAAACTTAAATCCTGCTATCCTAATAAAATGAGTACACGAAATTTCATGTCTGTGCTGTTGACCGTTAAAGAGTTCCTTTATATGGAGCTAATCCTGGATGTCGATTCAAGTCATGCTTACCATAAGATGCATTGTCATCGGAACTGTACCAATATCTAAAAGTTCAAATTTGAAGGATTAGAGGAAATGGTTCTAACACAGCTTGCAAGATTTTACTTAAACAAACAAACTAAGATACAAACATATGAAGTTAAATACGTTAAAATCTTTTAATAATAGATTATGCTAGTGCATGGTACAACACTACTACTTAAAATCTAAACCCAAAAAAACACACAGCAGATCTGTGGCATAGGCATCCATAGGCAACGATTACCATTTACCATCAGACGGATCGATCTTTTTGTGAATAATAATTATCAATATAAAAACAGATTCATCAGAACTAGACCAAATTGAAATGGAACCAAACAAAAAACACAAGCTTTCAAATAAATTTAAAAAATATATATCAAAATCGGTTCATCCAGTCAAAAGTAATCTGAGGTAACAAACATAAAAACAGTTGAATTGATAAACTACTCCTTTTTGGAAGTCGAAAAAAGGCTAACTTTAGTGTGGATACCTCTCCCTGACATTGACCATAGATTTGCCTCCGAAGATATACTTAATTATTGCATGGCATTAGAATAATTGCCGATTGTTCTCCGCTCTTGGACTTTAATTCCCTTTAGTAGAAAAGGGCTACATTGTATAGATAAATTGGTTGATTGTTTTTTAACTATAAAGACAGATCGTGGCCCGTCACTGTGAGTGTTTCCTAGATCGTGAAATGCCACTCGGCTGATGTGATTCCGGCCACTTCTTCACTCACAGGGCGATGTGGTTACACTTTAAGTGCCAGGTTGGTCCATTTAAGTTCACGCGAAGCTATTTATAGGTAATTACACAATTTTGTGGAGCAAATTCGAGTCACATTGAATTTAATGTTTTCTTGATTGTTGAAATAAAATATTTCACTTTTTTAATTACTAACGTTACGAACACTTTGCAGTCTACATGACCTACGAAACTGAAATTTGGCAGTTAAATTACTTATGTAGAGATCTGTTCGGGCAGAATTTTGCACGTTGAAAAAATCAACGCGTACAAAGACGCGGGTAAAAGCTAGTGGGTAGATAAATAAGGTACACTGGGACCTAAATCGGACCTACATTACGACAGCATACCAACCTACCTACCTAGTTTTATAATTGCTGGTGCTTCATTGCTGCTAATTGCTTACGGGTATGTAGGGTATGATAACTAATAATCATACTACGCTCTAACTAAATTATAGTGAAAGAACACGAAGTTATGAATCTAGAGCAACGCATTGATGGAATACCGTACCTTGATTTTGTATTCATAGAATTAAATAATAATGACGGTACAGCTCAGTGGTAGCGCGTCTGCCTTGAGAGCTGAAGGTTCCGGGTTCGATTCCAGCCTGGAGAGAAATGTATTAATGATGAATCTCAATATTTCCTCTGGGTTCGGGTGCTTTTTGTCCATAATATATTTGTGTGCGTTTCATGACATCCCCGACACAGGAAATTTAGTCATATAAAAATTTACATTAAAAAAAATGATTTTTTATGAGTGTAGCGTTATTTTTTATTTAATTCTCAAGCTTTGCTTTCTCATTACATAAAATCATTAAGAGCATATATAATTCTTCATTCTTCCGTATCTATATTCAAATATTCCTAGTTGGGACTTTAGGAACTAACTATATGAGTGTGAAGCGTTATTTTATATATTAACAGTTAGCTGCCTAATGGGATTTATCATAATTATGATAAGTTTAATAGGGAATGATAAATGCTTATTAAAAATTCCAATTCCTATTTAACCCAGATAGGGTTTTCAGAAAAACGATGATACATCCAAATTTTACTTATAAACGTAATTTAATAAGTAATTAATAAATTTAAGCTGTACAAACTTTCGTTGGGTTATAAAATCTATCCTTAGTCCTTAGTGCTCTTTTTCGCAAAATCATGTTTCCTGACCCACGTTCAATCGTTAAACGGTATTGTTATATCCCTTATGTAAAGTCTTAACTATAATACTGATACTAAATAATTGCCGTAACCTCAATGTTATTTATCTACCTACCAGTTACAAAAACATATTTTCATAACAAGAACCGAGACAATCGTGAGAACAACAAGACGAAAAAGTTACGACATTTATTAGGTTGATAAAACAAGTAATTGAAGACGAGCTTTTTTGCTGGGTTATCTGTTAAATAAAGGAAGACGTCCATTTGTTGCGTCCACAAAAACTATCATTTTCGCACGGTAGCCGTCATCCGACGATCAAAGTCTTCTATTAATCTTTTTTTTTTTATTGTCTTGAATATCCTGTTTATTTTAAGGAGATAAACGGACTGCTAAACGGACCATGATTTCTTCCACTCCAGTATTCCAAGGAGTGCCAGTTCCGTTTAGTGATCAGCTAGAACTCCTTGGACTACAAATATTTTATTCCCTACACTTCGGTCGCTTTATCGAGTCAAGAGCCAAAATTGCTGCCAAAAAGCTTGGTATTCTATCCAAGGTTAGGCAGTATTTTACATCTGCTCAACTGCTTAATCTTTACCAAGCGCAGGTGCGATCCTGCTTGGAATACTGCAGTCACCTGTGGGATGGCTCCGCTAAATATCAGCTCGAAGCATTAGACTCTGTAGAGAGACGCGCCGTTCGACTCATTAATAACGAAGCGCTGGTTAAAAAGAAGATGTCGCACAGCCTGCGGCATAGGCGGGAGGGTAGCTTGTTTGTCAATTTTCTATCGCTTTCATCATGGAGAATGTGCACAAGAGCTGTTCAGGCTGATCCCATCATCCAATTTCCGCCATAGATCATGGAGGCGGTCATTCCATCCTTACATCGTGAACTTTGGTAAAGTCCGTACGCAGCGTTTTCAAAATTCATTCTTAATTCGAACTGCACAGGAATGGAATGCGCTCCCTGCCTCGGTGTTCCCTATAAATTACAACCTGGGTCTCTTCAAGACAAGAGTGAATAGGCACCTCATGGGCAAGCGTGCCCCATCTTAGACCGCATCGTCGCTTACCATCAGGTGAGTTGTGGTCAAAAGCTAGCCCATTTCATCATAAAAAATAAATAAAGATAATTATGTAATAGAGTAGTAACTTTGTAAAAAATAATCTTTTCGATCTAGTGGACTACTACGGTCCAGAATGCATAATAATAGTGCATTTCTTTTATAATTAATGCTGGCTTCACGTAGAGTGGGTGAAATTGAATAAATTGCATTTATCCCCTGAATAACCCTTGGAGGTGGAATATTTACTTCAAATTTAATTTTAAATTCATCTTAATAATAAATAACTATACAATATATAATTAATACATCTTTCACAGATACAGGCAGGAGTCGGCACAAGACCACCAAAAGAAAAGCGGAGAGGCGGCTTGCTCAACTGTGAGACTTCCCATTCAAACAACATCACGTAAATCAAGTATGATTCTCGAGTTTAACTTAGTCATACCTTTATTAAAAGCACACAATGTACGCAGCGAGCAATTCAATATCTATTTATTAAAATGCACACTGCATATTTTATGCATCTCATCACGAAGGTGTTTCATATGGAACATATTCAGAATGCTTGCAAGGATGATGAACTTCTGACCATTTTACATTCTGTGTCTATTTCAGGAACATCATTATACTAAGATGTGTTCAATTTTGAACTCAGTGAATATGATCGTAGAGTCCTTTTGCCGGTAGTTAAAGTTAAAGTTTACGAGGTGCCGGCGTTAAGTCAATTACTCCTGTTACAAAATATTTCCACCATTTTTAAATTGCAAATTACTTTACTACAATGTATTTACGCAAGGCTTCTCCGGAGGTAATTTTTATACGTTTTGTATAAAAGTGTTCTTATATGCAAACGTTCACCATCGAAGATCGCATCACAGCTTAACACCGGGCGAAGTGGCGATCAAACGCAAGTATATAATCCAATTAAAAAAACTAGTCTAATTTAGCGGAAAACTGTTGTCCGATAGACTCCGCTGGCTAGGACAGATTGAGAGGATGACCGAGGATCCCGCCGTAAAAAAGGCTTACTTGGGGCTGCCGGAAAACCGAAAGCCCATCAGCCCTCCCAGGTATAGATGGAAAGATGAAGTGTGAAAATATCTGCAGAAGCCGGACGTTTATGATTGGCGTGAACTTGCGCAAGATGGGGAAGAATGGCGTCTTTAAGGATCGGAGGCCAAAACACTTATGAGTTGCTGCTTCAGCAAAATTAAGTACATCATATCAGATTAGCATTATGTTAGAACGGCCAAATTAAAATGGTGATGGAACATCGTGAGGAAACCATTATATCCAAGAAACTCAAAAATTCAAAGATTCATCAACATGCATTAAGCCAGTATGGTGGATTAGGGCTCATCCTCTCTCTCTCTCTCTCTCTCTCTCTCTTTTTAGCTTTCCTTGAGAGGTATGTATCCCAGCATATATGTGTGAACATGATAGGCTAAAATTATGATGACCAAATTATGGCTATACTAAACGGTCTCGTAAACATGTGCACGAGAGAGGCGTCAATACTCAAGGTATATAGCAATGGATTGTGAAGGCAGCCTTCACAACCACCTGACCACCAAACTTCACCCAAACTGATGACTACTACCATTTTGCTAAGAGTGCACCGTCTAAGCAGAAAAAAGTAGAGTAACAAAAATTTTACTAAGAAGAACAAATCATAATATTATCGCATTTTTGTATTGCTAATTCAAATATTGTAAAGAGTCAAAAAGTTACTTGTATCCCACCTAAAAAATAACAAAGAAAAAGCTGAATAACAGCCGACTATCCAAATTACGAAAATATAGGGAACATTTCCACAAAACTTGGATTATTGTCTGTAGTTATCTCTAATATCACTCGCTTTTACACGCAGGGAAACAAAACAGATTAACCTAAATCAGTGTGCTACATTTTGTAAACATGCTCCAATCCAGTACAGGGGAAGAAGACCGAGAAGTAATCATACTTATGTGTGGATACTAAACTAAAAAAAAATATTTTCTGTAGCACAGTATTTAATGTGTTCATAATTTGGCAAAAATTGGAGTTTAGGCGTCAGCCGTTGGCTACAGTAATTAGGTAGCCAATTTTTGTCTGGTTTGACGACGATTGACCGTTTTGACGACTGTCTATCGCTGGTTAGACCTGGACTCAATTAGCACAGAACTAAAACAGATATCATAGCAAGAGAAAAACCTATAAACAGCATAAGGAAAGCTGTGGATGAAGATTACAATTTGGCCTTCATCTCGATAATAATAGATTTTATCATAAGGTCATAAGGTAAGCCATATAGCCCAAAGAACTGGTAAGCGATGGAGTAGACGAGTGTTAGAGTGGAGATTTCGTTTATGTTAACATATTTTAGAATACCCTGTGTCCAGGTGGAGAACTGCTGACCGGGGTGAGTGCCATTAGGAGAGACCTATGTCCAGCAGTGGACAATTAAATGCTGATAATAATAAGGCCTTTACAAAAACGCCCCTGTACTGAATCCACTCCGAAGTTTGTCTGCTCAGTACTAAAACACGATTCCATAAAGCCACGCACGAGACAAAGTCTAGAAGGACTTTGTAATAAGAGTAATAAGAGTTCTATAAGTTTTTACGACCTCCTGATCGTGTTCGTTCCTCAACTTTCGCAATTTTTGACGCTTTGGGAGACATTGATTAAACTTTCTTTGTTTGTTGAAAAGAAACGGACTGTTGTCTCTTTCAGATTGAATGTACAGGGTTACACGGGACGGGCCCGGGCGGTACTAAGCTGAAAAGAGATCAACAAAGACCTGAATTATAAACATGTGTTATCATGGGACCAACTCTGAAATCGCGAAAAAAATGTCAGGGTTTTTCGCATAAAGAAGGTTTCTTACTCTAGCTACCTTAACTTACCTTCCATACTCGTATCTACTTGTTTTAATGTACTAATGCGTTTTGCAGTAATAAAGTTTTTTCATTTTCATTTTTCTTCCAAAATAAAAGTTGTTTAGAATGATGAGTACAGTGATTTCTCTCGGTTTAGTACCATGAACCTGTATACTTTATTATTTTAGTTAAAATCGGCTACCCAAAAAACTATTGGCTTGATTCTCCACGCTACCATAAAAAGGAGAGACACACACACGCACACACACATACACACACACACACACACACACACACACTACACATACACTACATAGAGATGTAACCTTAACGCTCTCGTGATAAGATAACCATCTCATTCGGTAGCAGGGCCGTAACGACGGTATATCATCAGTTAAATTACGAGTTTTGACAGATTTCCTATGGTAAAGCTGTCAAAAACCGTCATGACGAAAGTTAACGAAACATCATCATCAACCATTTTTCACTCGCTGCTGGGTATAGGTCACTTCAGCACGCCATCTTTTCTGGTCCTTTGCTAGTTTTGTCCACTGCTTATTAGCTTAGGACTGCGAAGGAACTTCGCTGGCTTAGGATGAAAAAAAACTTTGAGTATTGGACAAATGGCACGGATAATTTGTGCCACTATTTTTTTGCTATGACAACAAACTGTAGCTATGAGAGAGAAGCATTTAGAAACCTGCCTTTTTGCGTGAAGTCCAGGCAAAACGCCCATGGAAATACCTATGCTGCTAAACTATGCTGCTATGCTGTAAAAGCATCAAACTCCAACCTCTTTTTAGGTATTTTACGTCGCTCGGCCTACAACGAGCTATCGCAGTATTTCAGGCGGTGTTTTGCATTGGAGATGGAGATTGTTAGGAATTTCATTAGATAAAGCAAACGCGTGTACTACGACCACATATTGCGATAGATACCGCAAGCACGCTAAATTATGAAAACCTGCTGTATTTGTATTTTGTGGCTACTATCACGTCACGAGAGCAATCTGCTATCGGACAGTTGTTCAATTAGTAAAAAATAATAGGCTTAGTAAAAAGTATAATATATTTATTTATTGAGGTACACAAAACAGAATATAGTCAAATAAATCTAAATTAAGTGTGTTGACAATTGTGAACCAAACCATATCCCAAAACATGCGTACTCATCATGGTTATTATATAAGCAGTATGATATTACAAATTATAATAATTAAAATTAGGTAATTAACTATAGATTTTACTTTTAGTTAGCTACATTCACATGAGCCGTGAATGCAATCTTCTTTATATTCCTCTTGAATCTGGGCAGACATTGATCAAAAATGTCTATAGAGCTATAATGATTTTTGACGATTTCATTGTATTGGCGACACACGACCTAACTCCTGGGTTATAGAAGGAAGTATTATTTTGATACACGCGCAGATAGAAAGTTTTCGGTTTTAAATAGTACTCGTGTTATATGTGTACCTACTGAAGAAATGATTCTAATTGTTATAAAGTTCTGTGATATAAATGTTTGAAGTTAGTCGTTGGATTAGGAAGTGATGCCAGTCCCTTTTCCGTAAATTGAGTGTCAGTATGGAGTTTGCATACTTACCATTGAAAATGGAAGAAGCCAAAGCCGAGAAAACTCTGGTGCAGTGACCTCGACGCGTTCCAAATACAGTGGTCAAATCTGGCGGGTTAAGGTAAAAAACCTACTAGAAAAGTCATTTGAAATTATAGTGAGTTTTTTGTCAAGCAAGACGCTAAAGTGCTTAAGTATAAATACTGTTTTTTTGTTTTTGTTTTGATAATCGGCTCTATTTATAGTTAGCATTTTATAAACATAGAAAATGGTACCCTATTTACAATTAAGTAGTACCTAGTTAACTTCTACTTTCGAAGAGTTTTTAGTTTCCCTCCTCCTTGCGTCGATTCCCCATCACGGCATCAATCTTCTTCTCTCCCTTACAATGTTCCGCCATCTGTTCTACAGTTGTACAGTCTGTTGTTTTACAGTTTACTATGGTGCAATTTGGCCATTTTTGTCTAGTTGGAGCATTGATCCAACTTAATACATGCCACAGACATGTAAAGCTGTTGTCTTTCCTGATAGAATTCTGTGGCTACGATCGATGTGCCACCTGCTACAAGTTTATGTTCACCGCCACACTTAATATCCATGAATAAGATATATTACAAAGTGTATGTATACAGCATGAATAACATATAGCGATGCCTGTCTTTGCCACCGCCGTAAAGCACACGCACCTGCTTGTCAACTGCTGTTTATTAGAACTTAGCAACGCAACACATTCTCTTAGAATTTACGTTCGAGGTGATAGGTTTCATCTATGGTAAGAAATTCAAATTTCAAACAGTTTTTTATCCTTGCAGCTAGGCCGCCTGAAAGTTCAGCCACATATCATAGATCTGTAGAAATCGCACACTGTGCGTTTTACGCGATCTTTTGTGCCACACACCTGCAATATGTAGAATTAGCACCGACGGCATTTCCGAGTAACAATATATAATCCCTACTATAATATTATAAATGCGAAAGTAACTCTGTCTGTCTGTCTGTCTGTCTGTTACCTTTTCACGCCTAAACCGCTGAACGGATTTGGATGAAATTTAGAATTGAGATAGCTTATGTCCTGGATTAAAACATAGGCTACTTTTCATCATCATCATCATCACCGATTTTCATCACCACGCGGGTGAAACCGCGGGGCGCAGCTAGTAATATATAATAGAGTCGTTAAAGGATCGAAAACGTATCTGTGATGTCGCAAATGGAGAACAATAATCAAAAAATATTGATGAGCCAATGTTATTCCAGAACCTAAATGATCTACATTATTAGTAGGATTTAGTATACGTATAGCTTAGTGGATAGAGCGCTAGGGGCGTATAACCACAGGCGCTGGTTCAAATCCTGTCAATTTTTTTTTTGTTGTCTATAGCATCTAAATAGTAAAACACTGTTTTAAACTATCACGGTTGTTCACTACAGTTATATGATTATTTACGGAATATTTACCGGGATGTACAAAATTTACTACAGCTGCGGAAGTTCGTACATACGACAAACGAAGCGAACTGTTTCAAGCCGCATCGAGGAGCACATTAAGGCAGACAAAAACAATGAGACTCAAATCTGCCATAGCTGAGCATCTGCTGGACGCAGGTTCTAATCACTGGATTGAATTTCATAATCCTAAAATCTCGTCCACCGAGCGCCACTACATCCCAAGGCTGGTAAAGGAAACTATTGAAATCTCGAAATGCCAGAATTTCAATCGAGGTGATGCTTTTCAACTCGCCAGTACGTAGAATCCAGTATTAGGTTTCTTTAAAAATAAAAGTCCACGTTCAAAATGTGTTCGGGACTTAGGTTCGAGTTCGAGTTCCAGTGATAACCGTAGCAAAAGACTGAGAAAGAGTGTAGATCGTTTTGTCTGCACCTAAATTTGAACTGTTCGACCAACCACCCGCATTCCTCAGTCTTCCCGTGAACATGGTGCATGTAACTGCGCAGAAATATCAGGAGCTCCTTCCTCAACCTTACCACGGTAAATATCCCGTAAATAATCGTTTAAACAAAATTACTTGTATTCTATGTCCACATGAGTTTATTTATAATGCTTCTTGTGTATACTGCCGCCGTCTAGACCACCAAGAATTTACCTGTCATCCGTATTTTATAGCCGGATCTAGTTGTCCCCAAATGGGAACATAAAAATATTATGTCCATGGTTTATGTCTGTTACAGTAATTTAGAAGGCACTTGGCCCGCCTCCGTCACCCGGTCCATTTACGCAACGACATGGTTTTAGGGTATTTTTATAGTATCCGTTAACTGTATGACAATTTTCAAGATAGGTTGTCGTAAAACGCAATGAAAGTTGCATAAAAATGTGTGTACCCCTCTCATTTTTTCTCGAAGCCTTCCCGGTCCTCCATTTCGCATGTTAGTAAAGTACTCGTTTGTATTTTTTCGTACTATAATTTCTTTGACGAACATATTTTTATGTATCTATATTCACGTTAAGAAAAGCCGATCATAAACATCCATCAATAACCTTCTAGTGATTGACAAATTTATACTTACTTACCCACGTATCCAGTATCCTCCGACGGTCCGTGTATAAGCAACATTGTAGACGGGACATTGGCATAATAAGTAAAGTTAATCGCATTTACATGTACAGTAACACGAGATCTGTCCACAATTGAGGTGGGCGTAATCTAGGAATTTAAACGGGGGCAAGAAATTCAACACAATAATAATAAATATAAACGCCGCGCCGTGTTCTGGCTCTACCATTGTGGCAAGTAATTCAAATGATGTTTTACTTCCAACTGCGTCAGAGAAGGCTGCCCCCTTTTTCTTCCTGAATACGTCCTTATCTTGTATCATCGTCGTGAGAGTGTAATTATATCCTCGCACAAACAAATAAATAATCTGCTGGATAAGTGATGACAGAATTGCGAATGCGTCGGTATAAAATGTAGATAGCGGTGAAGATGGGGGTAATGTCCAAGAGGGCAATTCTATACAGCATAAGTTAATTGGGATCTTAGAGGTTATTTTTAGGTTTTTGGAACCGACTCCAGGATCTGGATTGCTTAATCCAATCCGCTTTTTTTATGTATGTACACTGATTTTGTTCTTTGACATGTACCGGTGCGTTCCTATGGAGATCCTGATGCCATCCGGACAAGCACAGAAGTCGGCCACCGCGGGGTTTTAGTGGGTGCAATCTCACAGATTTCCCCCCTTGAACAAAAAAAATGGTTAACCAATTTATACGGCTCTTTTTTATTATGACGTAAGGAAAGCTCTCTAGGTGGTCTCACAAATTTTTTATAAACTTTGGTTCAGTAGTTTTCTACTAGCTATATATCAGTATGAATAATTTTGTTTCAGCGCCTCTTGAACTAAAATAATAAATATTCGGGACATTTTTGTACACATCTGATCCCAAGTATAAGTATGAAAATACTTAAGCAAAGCTTGTACTATAGCTGCCAGAACCTGGTATATATTCCATATATATTTTTAAATACATACTTTAATAGATATTACCACCCAGATAATATAGAACAAACACAAATTTACATCACATGAATGTTTGCCCTAGGTGGGAATCGAACCCACGCCCCCATGCGCAGGAGGCCGGTTTACTGCCAACTGGGCCAACCGGGCTATCAAATCTGGCAATAGCAATAATTTTGTTACAACAAATTTTGAAGACCGTTTTTTGTTTTGATAATTGATTAAATGTTCTTTTCTATGTCTAGGACAAAACCGTCTAATATTGGCTGTATATTGAAATATTATAGAATAATTTAAGGTCTTAACTCTTTGCAAAGTTGAAGCAGACATAACATCTGGTGAATTTTCATAAGTAATCAGATTCGGGTTATAGGAAAGTGACCTGTTTTTCAACAAGGGTGATAGGTGCCAAGTGCCTTGCCCGACTGCATTATCTGCTCTATCAGTCACATATAACATACAACATACATACGGTTTGACGTGTATACGGGCAACATGCGGGTTGTCATAAAATACAAATTAGACTGCTTTTGTATCAAACAGAATCACCAGTTTTAATAGACGCAGTAAAAATACAATGTATTCTGTGTAGTATAGTAGTTCTATGTATGTATTGGAAGTGTACAAAGTACATTTCCAATAATAATGGATTGGGTTAAATTGGAATCATACCTAAGTAATTAGGTTTAAAATAACCTAGTCAAATAAGTAGTTATCACTCTTGCTTTTAATCGTGTGTACTTGGCTTAACTTTGAACTGCCAGTCGATGATGGAAAGCTCTTCCCAAGTGGACTTGGTAGTGAAAGGAAATTATATAATTTTGTGTCATTAAGAAATTAAATTAAGTAAATATTCAAATGATTTCGATGTTAAATCTTTAACGACTTAGATCGGAATAATTTAAGGAACATAACTTGGTCAATAAATTTAAGACTAACAAGGTATTGCAATTTATTAAGAACGCCTAATTATTATCTTTCTAAACTACCGTTATTGTTTCTTGCAACAGTACCGTGTTGAGCAAGTTACTTGACAGAGGATAAGCGTCAGGTTTGATTAATGCCACCTAGAATGCAGAACGTCAACAATAAACCCTGTACGGCGATACACTGCGCTCGACACCCTGAGATATTAGATGGAACTGAGTTATTTTATGTGTCAATTAGAATAACACTGATAGCTGACTTTTCAGTCTTACTAGTAAGGATAGAATACTAACTGATAGATACTATTTTCACCATCGGCAAACTGTAGGACTTTCTGATTAAAGGCGAAAAAGGCAGATAATCGAGCTTTATTTGGTGTGCTCTCCCAAGCACAAGGCATGTTATTTGCGCCTGATCTACAATTTCATGCTTCCTGTCTTGCCAATAGTACTTTCCCGTATCTCAAGTTCCAAAAACCATATAGTCTTCTTCGTAATATGCCCGTATAGAGCCTAATAACAAAAAACCGTAAAAAACAATATGTTTAGCTACATCTTCCATTAGCAGAACGAAAATGATAACAAATAACAAATGCACTCTCAAAAATATTCTCATTAATAATCCATGTTGTCAACTAGCTGTATTCGCAACTTCATTTGCGTGAAAATAAAAATAGTATTTAATATTTCTGGGTGACGAGGGTAGTGAATAAACGAGTACTAGTACCCCTTTCTGTGTAACCCTGAATGTGTATCTAACATTACCAGAATATTATTTACCAACTTATGTATGTATTAATTTATTTTACAAACTAAACATCATCCACCCCGGACTTCAAATACACTCATACTAAAGCTAATCACTTCACTCTCAATTTAACTTTTACTAACACCGAAGGTACCAGATCAAAGGGCTAAACGTACAACGTGGTCAATGGCTGGTGCGGAGTTATCAAAGCGAGGAAAGGTCGGCGCGGGCGTCTGCCGCAGCAGACGGATCGATTGGACGCGTCTGCAACACTAGCCGGTAGGGCGACCATGAAAAACCAGGATAAAAACGAAACAATATAAAAGAAACTTAAGATATTTTCAACATTTTATGTAGCCCTTCATGTCACAAGCTGAGGCTATCCTTATACAAAATGGTGGATTAACTTATTGACAAGGAGTAAATTGTTGTGTGTTACGGATAGGCTGGCATAATTTTTGATAAATGCAATTTTTTTCTTATATTGCTGTGAAGTAGCTATATTGTATATTGTTGCAAAAAAACGTTTAATTTAATAAATTTATTAACAATAATTTAAAAAAAAAATCTAGCGGCCTCATTTTGATTGGCACCCTGGTTGATATATATTCTTCTAATCATAAATATGCGTTAAAATTTGGTTTTAAGCAAAAACTCGACGACCGAAGTAATTCTGCAGCCGGATCTCGTACTATGAGGTTAAGTTTATATTTTAAAAGAAATTATCAAAAGTCTTGCTTCAATTATAATTAATTATTCATTTACGTGGTAATGGAGCCAGCATTTTGGGGACAATTCCCACTGGTAGCAGTTTAATAGAGTAGTTTAATAGTTAAATATTAATTTGTTAATGAATCTGGACCCTAGGAGGGATCTGGAGGATTGGGTAACATTTGTAACGCCGAAGTATTCAAATAGTCCATGGTTCTAACAGCTGTGTGAGTGGACGCGTTATATTGGTAAAAAATAATGCTATGGACATCGCTCCTTGTTAGCTTTTATTCAACTCCCCAAAAACTTGAGGCAGACAAGCTTCGCAATACCATTCATTAGCAACTGTTCTACGGTCTTCTAGCGGAATTACTGCTAATGGTCCAATGCGTCGAAAAAACCGCTATGTACTCACAAAAAACTTTATTACAACCCTATAAGCCCAACTCATGTAGATTTATTATGATTGGGTAGTATTATGGCCACCCTACACTACAATATTTGTCTGCCTTTTGTACTCCACAGCAGATATGAACCAACCGTGGGGTGGAAAGGAAATACATACTTGAGAACGTTAAATTTTTTAAGAAAATGTTCCTTCAAAATCATGTTTTAAAGGTTATCATACATACACCTTCCATGTGTAAGGTACTTATTAGCATAATTTATTATCTGAAGATACCTAATATATAGCCTATTATAAGAAATACAGATAATTTTGAAGGTTCCGTACCCAAAAGGTGAAAACGGGACCCTATAACTAAGCCTACGCTGTCTGTCTGTCCTACCTTTTAACGGCTGTATCTTACGAACAATAATAGACAGCTAAATGGTTGAAATTTTCACTGAATATGTAATGTTATGGCATATCAACTAATATATAATAACTAAACTAAAAGTAAACACTAAAGGGGGAGCCCTGATACAACAAACGTAATTTTTAGCGTATTTTTGTATATGATCTTATGTAAAAACGGTAATATTTACAATTGTCAAACCTAGCATGATTAGTACATACTCTAAAGTATAATATTATATAATACCTACAAGAAAAATATATGTGTATCATTCTTATTGTATCAGGAAATGTAATCCAGAACCAAAACAACCCAGTCCGGCAAAACAATGTTTACAGCAGAGGCACGTGCTCACATTATCTCGTTCTAACTCGAAATAAAATAAAGCTTGGTCCATCCAACGAGAAACATTGAGAAATAATAGGTCGGGGAAAAAGTCTTTTCGTATTTTGTATGTATAAAGTTGTAGTAAAAATCTCATCGGTTGTACTGTTTGTATCTGGCTGGTTTTGATACCATTAAAAATATGACATTTTAAAAAAGGAATATAAAAAGTAAAAAGCAATTTCCCGCCATTTTTCAATTGTTTTTTTGTTCGATAAAATGAGTGAATCTAACGAAGAAATTCGATATATTGTGAAATTTTATTACAAAAAACTGAAAAATGCGATACAAGCCGCGAATAAAATTTGTGACGTTTATGGACCTAATGCAGTGTCATCAAGAGTAGCACAATGTTGGTTCAAGCGTTTTCAGTCCGGGAATTTTGATGTCAAAGATGCAGCTCGCTCTGGTCGCCCTGTTACGGATAAAGTCGATGCCATTTCTGAAAAAGTGGACCAAGATCGGCATATTAGTAGTTACGACGTAGCTGAAGAACTGGGGATTGACCACAAAACAGTTTTGACCCATTTGAAAATAACTGGGTATACAAAAAAACTCGATATTTGGGTGCCACACCAGCTCACTGAAAGAAACCAAATGAATCGTGTACTCATTTGCGATTCTCTATTGAAACGTAAAGAAACCGAACCGTTTTTGAAAAGATTGATCACTGGTGATGCAAAATGGATCACCTACGACAAGAATGTGCGCAAACGATCATGGTCAAAGGGCAGTGAAGCACCACAGACTGTAGCGAAACCCAGATTAACACGTAATAAGGTGATGCTGTGTGTATGATGGGATTGGAAGGGCATCGTTCATTATGAGCATTTACCGCCGGGCAAAACCATCGATTCGGATCTCTACTGCCAACAGCAGATGAGACTCAAACAAGAAATTGAGAAAAAACGGCCGGAATTGATCAACATAAAGAGTGTGGTCTTTCATCATGATAACGCCAGACCGCACACATCTTTGGCCACTCAGCAAAAATTTAGAGAGCTTGGTTAGGAAGTGTTAATGCATCCACCACATAGCCCTGACCTTGCACCCTCAGATTTCCACCTGTTTCGATCTCTTCAGAATTCTTTGGGTAGTGTTAGATTAACATCAAGAGAGGACTGTCAAAACTACTTGTTGCATTTTATTGATCAGAATTCCCAAAATTTCTACAGCAACGGGGTCATGTCACTACCTAAAAGATGGCAACAAGTTATCGAACAAAATGGTACATATATATTATAATTAAATGTAATTAAACTTGAAAAAAATATGTCTTGAATTTGTTTATAAAATACGAAGAAACTTTTTCCCCGACCTTATATTACTTAACTACGAGACCCCGCTTCTCTCCATCAGGCACAGCTGCCTAATAGATAGTTTTAGAAAGTGCAATATGACTCTGTAATAATATTTTATGAATAAATAAAACAGTAGTTGGACTTTAACATTATACTTCCAACAATGCGACTAAAGCCAACACGACACGACACGGACAACAGCCGGTAAATAAAAGCTCTCCAAATGAGGTATCAGGTGTCACCAATTGCCTTCAAACTTAAAGCCGGTCGTTGATCCTTATTTGTCTGCTCTAGCCACCTGCCTTGCAGTTTGCTGACAGAGTCTTGGATCAACGAATTCTAGAGCAAAACTTCTGCTCTATACGAAGCCTTATAACAGCATGAACTTTAATGTGAAGTAAAGATTACTTACATGATCGTTTCATATTGACCAGTTAGAATTCTCTTTAGTTTTTGTAATAGCAGAACCGTGGAGTATCGGTACGATTTGAAAAAAAGTGAAGCAGAATGCTCGAAATAGAGCCTAGATGGACCTAGACATGAAACGTATTATTTGTATTAAATAAAAAGCTAAATGGAGAATATTGTATCTGACTCGATGTGCCCTTAGAAACATAGAAAAAAGTTCACAAAATGGAGCAGTTTGATGAAGCTCTGTCGCTGCCTCGCACTGTTTTTTACAACCGTCTTGACGATAACTCGTATTTACGCCCTTTTCTCTCCGTAACTATTTGCTACTGGGTGTTTACACGCCTAAAATGCAATACGAGGAACCTTTTGCTGTTTGCTGAAATGGTATTCGAGGTAATTAGAGAAACTGGATAAGGTAGGTTAAATGTCTAATAACAATTAAGGCCTTACATAAAACGTTCCCTAAGTTAAATAATGCTTAAAATTTCTATATGCCCAAATGCTAGGCGACAAAAATTGTCTTGCTCGAAACTGAGACAAAGCCATTTTAAGCATTGCTTAACTTTACTAACCTTTCGATATGAGGCTATTAATATGAAGTATATGAATTAGTAACTCTTTTTATCAATTTGGTAAAAAAAAAAAAATTTTTTTACAGCTTACGGAATAGCCGCACACATAAATAAGTAAAAAAACACCTTGCTACAAACACATGTTACTTAAAAACTACACCGTTTAGCACAAGTCTCCGTTCATAAAATGTAAGCTGTTCATTCGCAAAAAGTAGACGGTAACCGAACAGGAAGTACCATAAACGTGATATCCGGAGCTATTCCCGGAGCTTCACGCAAAATCAATCGGAAGTATGTACACGTGCATGGCTTCACCGCTACGTATTTGGTAGAAGGTATCAAAGTTTTGAGTTTATGTTTTATGATGAAGACGTCTGATTTGAAGGAGTCATATTAGAAGGTATGACTGGGTACCCATAGGACTAATTCAGTACGTTTTTTCCTATTCATACTCTAAATACGTGAACAGGTGTAAATAGGCCAGGGCTTAGCTTATCCTGCATTTGCAGTGCTATCTTTCAAATAATAGAGCACTTGCTCATATTCCCGCATATACATGAACCTCTACGTGACTTTAACGAAGCAAATGCTAACGCAGTCTTTGTGGCTACTTCTCATCTGACCGAAACTGAATTCTAAATTCCGACGCCGCTGACACAAAATATATGATGTAGTTAAGGTTAAAAGTAGGTTTGGGTACTACTTTAAAAAAACTAAAGAATATCCTCCAAATTAGAATCCAAGGCGTTGATTTTAAAATACTTCCTAATAAATGTAACATATGTACTGCGGCAAGAATATCAAATTGTGAAGACAGGAGTCGCATCCACCACCTGTGCCGATTTATAGACTTTAATATCTTCTGACTAGAATCCCTCTAAAGTCTCTCCACGCCAAGCATAATACGATTCTGTTTTCCCAAAAGTTATGTCTCCAAGATTTATGGTTCCCCTAAAGTTTAGGCGTGCTTTTACGTCTATGTTGATTTAAGTTTTATTCTCTTTCTCCATCGTTAAAATCAACCTGATTTTGAACCGAGCTTGAATTTCTGGGAAGTTTAAATCTAATAATATTGGTAATTTATACCTAATCCTGACATATAAATAGATTCTAACGCGCTAATATGGTGTCAGCAGGATTTCTGCGAAGGTGTCCTGCAAATACGAGTTGCGTGTTATTTGAGACCTCGTGGAGTTTTGTTTGTCATCTCTAACTTCTAAGTTTTATGTACCTTCCCGGGAATCACTGACGTTTGTGCCGTGTTTAGTATTCAAAAGTGACAACGAACATGTTCTGTTATTTACTACATTATTGGGAACAGCATGTGCCTTGTAGGTAGGGTTCTGTTTTATGTAGCTTACCTAATCTACTCGTAATAAAGCTATTTAAATTTTAACTTTACACAAAATATCTCCTATATTCATTATTTCTTTATTTAACTAAGGCCGCTCTCACGGGCCAAAGCTATATATGTTTCGCATATTTTAAAAATAATAAAAACACGATTGTTTGTAGAATAATATTATTTTCAACATTTTAAATAAATTTTAATTTTTTATACTCGATTAGGCGATTTATTTTTTTCTTTCCTTTTTCGATCTCCTCTTAAGCCTATAAAATATTAACACAAAAATTTCTTTATACCATTTACAATGTTATTCTAAATATAATGCTCAAAAATTATTATTTTAAATTCCTTCTCACATATTTTTATCTTTAAAAATGTTGAAGGTGTGCCAAAAGACAGCTATGGTCGCTGAGCGCGGCCTTAAGAGCGTAGATCTTGTCGATTGAGTAACTTGTGAATATAAACAATACCACCGACTTGACGGTCTTCTGCCAGCGTATCCACTTCCATGTACGCACAAAATAATAAATCATGAACGACATGATATTGGCCATCTCTATTATTTGGCCCAATAATAAAAAAGTCGCCATGTTTATATAATTCTACTAGAAATAGAATCATTATCATAAATACGCTTAATTTTGTTTTAAAATAAAGCGTATAAGCCGTAAGTTCGTGTTAAAGTATTTCCCATACTGACAGACGGCTCGGCGCCGATCGCCACTGGAATTGAAGTCCATTTATCACGAGCAACCATTGCATATTGACTTGGCAGAGCTCCATCGCGCTAACTTATGGCATCGACGGTATACCAGTAAGGAACCATTTTGGTTAGATTTTCAATCTATCATCCAGAACTTTCACTTCGTCGAGATCCAAAATACGTAGAGCATCTCCGGAGATTTTTGCTGGCAATGTCTAATTGTCTATCAAGCGGGACGAAAAGTAAGTTGCACGGGAGAGCAAAAGAACATCATTATTTTGTGACTTGTTTGATGGTACAGTTAGATATATTCAGTTCGTAAAAAACAAGATGGGATTCAACAAATTAAGCAAATGCTATTTTCTAAATATTATTACATTAATATTAAAAATGCGATAGTTTATGTAAGTGTGTTTGTCCGCAGTCCGCACTCAGCTTAATAATGGCTAAATGGAAGCAGCTTATACCAGAAATTAACAAATAAACTTATTTTTTATCCCAAAACATCATGTTCCAGTAGAATAACGAGTAAAACCAAGATGCGATAAGGATATAAATCTGCAACGTCTGTTACCACTTGGGACCGGGGTCAGAGTTACTAGAGTTTCTCGTTTCCTCGTGTCAACATTTTGTCACAAGTATTTTCGAAAACTGAAGTTTGAACAACGTTTTATTAAGTATCATACCATCATCATCACCATACTGGCCTACAAGGCTGTAGGTAACTGCATTTGAAGTCTATGTGATTGTTAACTGAATGATACGTTCCGATCAATTTGTGCTTCCGGCAAAATGGGATTCTATTTTGGTCACGCGTTTTGTTACAAGTAAAAGTATTCGGTAAAGGGAAACGCTGGAAATGATTAGCAAAGTTTTCCGAGGAAGTTCTGGAGGAAATGATGAATGAGGATACTTAGGTACCACCTGGATTTGGAGTTTTTAATTTAATTTACAATGATAATGTACGGGTACGAACAAAAGCTTCCGAAGGTCATATAGAGCTTATGACTTACTTGGGAAACTCTGAACTGACTCCGGTCCCAAGTGGGCCATAACATGGCAAAGTGAGGTTTATACAAAAGGCTCTGAGACCGAATGTTTTTGTCATACAATGTCTCACAATGAGCTCACGTGGACAATGTCACACTTGATAACTGCGGGGTGATGCTAATCTCAAGAAGGAAATCAACTAAGCCCGCGATAAAAAGAGCTGCAGCAGCTCCTACTCCTGAGGGAATCGCCCTTACCCTTAACCTTATCGCCCCCCATATCTTAACAAAATGTTATAATGTTTATAGTGTCATTCGCTTTATTACGTTTTTTGTCAGAATATGTTTTTCTTTAATGTTTTTCTATAATAAAACTTTACTTAATCGTTATTTCGAGGTGCTTGTGAATTAATTACGACATTTGGCAAAAAAAAACTATAGGCTTAGTTTTTTTTAATGTCACTCACATACGAGTACGAAAAATCATTGAAGTTGGATAATGGGTATGAGTTTTCTCTTTATGTGTGACAATTGCGCTGCAAATTTTTAGCATTCACGAAACAGCGACTCAAAAGACAAAGACTATGATAACAATATACAGTCATTGTTTTTAGTAATTATTGGATAATATCATTGATATTTTAATTTGGTTCCGATTAACATTACAAATGGCTTTGTATGACAAGACATCCAACCAGTTTTGCCACGTTTTGCCTTTTACCTAAGGGCAGACAGGTTCCCTTCACGTCAGCTACCGTGGACACTTTGGAGGCTCCATTTCTACAGAATAGTCATTATTTAAATAAATGTTCTATTACTGAGTTACAACGTAAATCTATGGAGTTAATGGCCCTGGCTCTGGTATTAGATGTAATTTGTTGGTGATTATCGGAACGAACACAGAAAATAATTATGTATCTGCTACTATTTTTCATACTGATTTAAACTTGTGAAGTATTTCAAAGGTTTAAATCCCAATTTTTTTCACCCGCTAGAGAAACTGTAGCCTATATTTTTTCAAGACTAAAAGCTGATACGTTAACCCAAAATACAAGC
The DNA here is from genome assembly GCA_949125355.1 of Agriopis leucophaearia. Taxonomy (NCBI): domain Eukaryota; kingdom Metazoa; phylum Arthropoda; class Insecta; order Lepidoptera; family Geometridae; genus Agriopis; species Agriopis leucophaearia. The sequence goes on from OX421262.1 coordinate 12,308,842, forward strand.
TCCATTTCTACTAACTGTTCCAACTGTTATCCAAAATACGAGCTACCTCTCTACCAAGTGTTAACGTGAAATACAAGCTACCTTTTATCTCTACCAAGTGTTAACCCAAAATACAAGCTACCTCTCTACCAAGTGTTAACCCAAAATACAAGCTACCTCTCTACCAAGTATTAACCCAAAATACAAGCTACCTCTCTACCAAGTGTTAACCCAAAATACAAGCTACCTCTCTACCAAGAGTTAGCCCAAAATACAAGCTACCTCTCTACCAAGAGTTAACCCAAAATACAAGCTACCTCTCTACCACGAGTTAACCCAAAATACAAGCTACATCTCTACCAAGTGCTAACCCAAAATATAAGCGAAATGTATCCAAAGTAAAAAAACGATAGACAAGCAATTTTACGCCTATGTTCAAGGCTTAAAAATTTTATGGTTTAAATCGGTAGGTTTTGAGGTGCTCTATCACCCAGGTATCGCTAATCCATATTTCAGTTTACATTCTGTATATGAATAAAATACAAGGTACATTTTTTATATACAAATGAGTAATGAGGTGGCCAAGAAGCTAGCTGATAGTAAACGTCACGCTCCCATAACAGTTCAGTGCATCCTTCTTGAACTTACACAGTAAAACAAATCCGCAGCAATGCATTGCGCTCGTCACCTTAACTTAGAATTGACCTAATTATCCAAATATAACAGCTAGTTTAAAGTTGTGCTAGGTATATAATATAATAATATATAAGTACAGTGAAATATTATTCATCTCTATTTTGCCTTGCAGAAACTAAGTTGTATTGTTTGTAATCTACAGACTGGCAATAAATTGGAGAAACCGAAATTTATTGCCATCGTAGTCTAGACGAGTGGTTTGTTCAATTTAACATTTTTATTAGTTGTTTATTCAGTGCAAACATTTTATCAAGGTAATTTAGAAAATGATGTTCGAGCTTGTCTTTTGAAACATCAACGGGCAAAAGGATTTCACAACAGATAAATATTATTATTATACTTAGGTAAGTATAGACAAAATACTATCATTTTGTCCATGAGGTTAGACTGTGTATATTTTTTTAAGTCAACCTCCGATCAGACAAACAGGGAGATATGCCTTAGTACAGTTATCGTTCGAATTTGTCAAATGTCTCTATTTTTCATATTTTTTTAAATTACTGCTATCGGTTCATTTTATCCAACTGCTTGCGATTCATTTTTACCAATAGGGTGGATACAACATAAAACAAATGTTATATAATAATTATCAATATAAAAAAATGACTTCATAAAAATGTCAGAACTGGACCACATTGAAATGGGACCACACGGGAAGCACCAGCTTTTAGATAAAAATAATAATAATCGAAATCGGTTCACCCAGTCCGAAATTCTGAGGTAAGAAACATTTAAAAAAAACAGTCGAATTGAGAACTTTCTCCTTTTTGGAAGTCGGTTAAAAATATAACCAATAAATGTCGATAATTGTTTCGTGTATGTTGATTGGCGATAAATTTAAGCTTCGAAACTATATACAATACATATTACAAACATATGCATGCTTACCTTTCACTTTAACCCTGCACGGATCGAAATAATTTACATAAAAATATTACAAAATTAGATATTTCAAAATAAAACACGAACATAGAATGTCACGATGAAAACAATATGGCGGATGTGCAATGAAGTTAGATGCATATCAATTAGTGTTGCCAATATTGAAATTGATAAACTACGTTCTGAGTTTTGAGGGTGGTCTAATATAGTTGTCGGTCCAAATATACCAAAGCCGTAGATGAACGATATTCGAAGTAAGCACAATTTTGTCGAAATAGACACTAATTAATTACACTCGAAGTGTCAAATCGCACTTTGGTAAGCAGAAGCAGTATGTTATCATATTTTCGTAACAAGATCCCGTGCGACGTCTCTCACAGACTTAGTTGGACTACATTCCTGAGAACAATGATAAAAAGCTCGTTAGAATAGACAAGAATATAATCGATACGCCCTATATTTATATGCATTACAAAAAAAAGCTTTAAACCTATTTTTACATCGCACTGTTTAGAAAGAGATAGGGAGACCTTTGCCCACCTTTGCCTTGGAGTGAGATAGTGCTGATAATTATATACTACCTTGACATTACCAAAGAGCTGCTTAACAAGCTTGAATGATTACTCAACACCTGTATTCACTTTATCTTTTGTCTCCATAAGTATAATCATATCTCTGAGTATCGGTCTAAACTTAAATGGCTCAAGATTCGCGATAGCAGAAATGTCCGGATTCTTAGCTTACTGTATTCAATTATGAGTGATCTTGAATCCTTCATTACTACCTACTTCTCAGATGTCCGCAAAAACTCTAGAACTGGTAGTACCCTGCTTTTTAAAACCCCTAGTCACAGCACTTCGTTTGTGACACTTTTAGGTAGAGTTGCGACTGTGGAACGAATTCCCTCTAAAATTCAGCAAGAGCCATATAAAGCTGATTTCAAGCAAGTGTAATACAAAAACGAAATCTACATTTATCAGTAATACCAGCTATGGTACCATCCAGCTATTCAGTGAAACGTTTTAAAACAAGTGGCGCTACAAACATTATAAGCATGATTCATTGCCAACGCCATGAATATTAACTCATCCAAAGCCTTATAAATATCACGCTTCATCCACAAAATCTAATGATGAGGGCTGTATCATAACTTATTATAAGTATTATTATTGTCAAAGCAAAGCAGCATTCTTATGACAACGTTAGTACGCAGACCAAGTACGGAATGGTTCCGGGAACAGTAAAGGCAGAACATCTACTGTTGAATAACAAATAACCAGTAGCTCGTCCTTCCGTCGTCATGCCTTCCAAGGATCGGTTTTTACTCGGTAGCACGCCATGTCAGTATCAGATAGCCTTGTCTATGTCATGCTCGTCTTCTTCGGGACGTATGTTCACAACTGTCATTCCTGCCTGACTGTCCAGTTTAGTTCTGAGAACTTACATAATTATGTAAATTTTTAATCTGAATTGATGCCTTATAAGTTAGATTCAGTCCATGCATGTAGTTGTTCAGGTGCAATAACATTGTGGAACGGAATAAAATCATTTTCTTTTAAAATTTCACGGAATTATCTATACCGGTTACATGATATAGCTTCATGTTCAAATATCAGAATGAACATTCTCTATGAATTGTGTATAGCTAAAGTAAATTCGTTTAAGTTAATAAAATTGTATTTACATAAGTATAATAAAAGTCACTGATACCGGTGTCTGTGGAGTGACATTTTTTTTAAACGAACGAAAACAGATTAAAAACCTTTAATTCTGATCAATTTCGAAAATAATCACAATTCAAGTAATTCTCTGCTTTTTACAATATTATAGTAGCTGTCAGAGCAATTAAATGCTAAGACCGAGAAACTGATAACTACCTCAATTAATGAAATTACTTTTAAGATGAATCAGTCCATTTGTTCTTCCTTACAAGAAAAACCTTATTGTAGACGTAAGGATTATCCAGAATCCGCCCGGGGTAGTACCACAGCTTTGATAGTTATTCAATCGCTAGTATTGTGTAAACTTCTGAAATAAAGGTAAAAAGTAGTTTTGCATTAAAAATTATAAAAATGCAAAAGATATTTAACATATTTAAAGCAATACAAGCATAGCAAGTTGTCGTTTACTATCAAGCAAGCGAGTTTTAAGTCTCCTTATTCATTTGCATAAAATATTTCTATATTAAATTCTGATAATATACGTACTACGTACCTATATGTCCAAGGTATTGTCATGTCATCGTCGGCAGTAACATCGCAAGCATAGTATATAATAGTAAAAAAATGAATATATGGTCATTTTAATAAATATTCAATTACGCAGTCGTAACTGCACGGCGACATTGACGTTAATTGTAAAGACCGGCCCAATAGAACTTGTAGAATGGTATCGACTCAGGGATACTCTCAAGTAACAAGAGCACCAGTGTAAGCCCAGTTGCGCTCCGCGTGCTAAGTTGGTGAAAGGTAGTTCTTGAAAGCTATACGAAGAAGTTAGTAGAGATTTCGACATAATATGAATGTATTCTGTGATATGGAGCTAATGTTTTAAGCAAAACTGGTGTCTACATCTGTGTTACTAAACCTCCACACAAAATCAAATTATATATAAAAAAATATTTTCCATAGAGCACCAAGTTACTTGTATATCATAACTTTATTGCTAATTTACTCTTGATCGTAAATAAACACTTAGCTAATCAACCTAATCATCGACTTTTATTGTGCAGTAAAGTTTGACCTAAGCTAGTCGTAAATATAATTTATAGCTTAGTTTACCTACTTGTTTTTATCTACAACCTAGTAGCAAATGTAGAATTTTAATAATATATTTCCTTATATACAGAGAAACTAAATTAAATCTGCACAAGCAACCCATGAAGATTCGACCCACCTTTTTACTGTCTACTTACTAATCAGTTTAATTTTTAAAAGTCATATTAAATCCACAGAAGAAGGACTTAATTATTTCATCTAAGGTAGGTACCTACTCATATTTTAGTGATGATTTTTGAGGATTTATATAACTAGCTATCATGGTCACGTCTTTGTACACGTAGGCCTTCAACCTCGCCAATAGAATGATTTTCAAAAGTCCTTTTATAGTGCTTACCGCTAGATCAGACAAACAAAGTAGATATGATAAGTTGGCTGAGTGGGTGCGAACCCATCAAATGTAAATGACGCTTGATGATTTTAGTCGAACTCACCCTGAAAGCGGCCTTGTTGCTCTTTTTTGCAGGTGGACATTATAGGTCATTGGTGTCACTGCAAGTTTTTTAGTGTATGTGAAATATAAACAAGTGTGCCGTAGGTACAGTTTTTTTCGTTAAGTGGTTTATCGTTATAACATGGTAAAAAAAAAAAGATGCAGGAACGATAATTGTACTGAGCTTAGATATAGCTTTGTTTCTCTGATCTGAGATGCTACGATACCTACGATAAATAAGGAACACTTTCGTAAAATGTCATGCTTCTAAACTCAGCGGTTCAATCCGTGCGTGGTCGCTGGTAATAAGGATAATCTTACATAACCTGACTGCACCCCATTGCAGTAACATAGGAAGATTTGCCTCGTTCGACAAGTTTTTTTTACCTGATTCATTATTTCCCTTAAACAAAACTATTGACAATTGTTTCCAACAGAAATTATTATACAAGCAACAAAGACTCTTCTTACTCCATGATAATGAACTCTACATCTTCTTTACTAACACTAAGCAAACCTTGTAAAGGTCAAACATTAGACGCGTGTTTAATAGTAAAGTCACGGCGCGGACGTTCACGAGTTGTTTTCACATGCAGTTCACACGCCTTTCTGCCGGCCTACGGGGCGTGCTTACGGTCTTCTGTTTTTGTAATTAGTAAATACCTATTTTGTTATTGAAATACCTATTTTAGGTGCACATAGTGCTTGTGTCGAAAGATTTGTTAGATACTATGACATGAGTCATAGAGTTTACAATTGCAATGTCATTTTGAAAATACCTATCATAAATTCTACTATAGGACAAGTAGGAAAAAGGCCCATTACCACCCATACATTGTGGACTTTCTTTGGATATGTACTAAACGTTTCGATTCTACGTTTCTAATCCGTACGGCCAAGGATTGGAACAACCAGCTGGCTTCCTTGTTTCTTGAGAGATATAATTTAGGCCCTGTGCCATGCTATGGAACACACACATAGATTCCGGTAACTTGGACCTAGATTCGTCATTTGAATATCTCATTATAATCATCGTCTGCATCCACTAGATGCCCGTGACTTTCACGATGTAGGCGGTTCATCAAGATTCTAGTGGGAAGCCTGTCTACGCTGCGTCTTCCGGTTCATGGTCTCCACTCAAGCATCTTTCTACCCCATCGGTTATCGGTTCTTTGAGCGAAATGGCCTGCCCATTGCCACTTCAACTTACTAATCTGAGCAGCTTAAACATCTAAATAATCTGCCTGGCCGGAAATCGAACCTGGGACCTTCTGCTCATAAAGCAGACTTGCTGAGCTATGTCGGTTGTCGACAAATTACTTTACAATTTCTATAGCTTTGATCTTGGCAGACGAGTGAGTGTACTCAATTCAATCATTATGGTTAAAAGTTTCTCATCTCTATACGTGCGTATCATTTCATTCGATAAAACTTTTATATTTTCCTACAAAAGATCGCTAAAAAGAAACCGCTACGTGAGGCGTGAACTTTTTGCCGAAGGAAAAAAATACCATTTGCAAAATCCACAGACTTATACCTAAGCTGGAATGCGCACGTGAAATCTACTTTGAATTCGATGACAGAGAGCCCTCTGTGTTTTTCTTTCAGGAAATAGCAATAAGTTTAATTACGTAGTTTGTTAACGTAATATTCTCTGATCAGACAAATAAGGCTTAGTACAATTATCGTTTGTATTCAAATGTCTCCATTCCTCATAAAAAAACCACTATATCACTAAACTGCTTAATGCAAAAACAGGAAGTACGACTCACTTACTCATTTTTCACATACCCTAAGAAACTTGCGACGACACTAATGAACAAACTAATAGTGCACATGCAAAAAAAGGGTGGCAAGGTCTTCTATAGGGTGAGTTCGGCTAAAAGCATCAAGACTCATTTAGACTGGATGCGTTCGCACCAGCCACGCAACCTTACCATATCTCCCTTGTTTGAATGATCTGATGTAATATTAGACTATATTTCGTATCGCCATGCATGCCTGCCAGAATGGGATAGGGTGCTCCCAGATTTGCTATCTAATTAGAACTCTGATTTTTCTGTAGACTTAATTTGATCTTTAATTTCATTAAAATATGAATCTTTTTGATTACTTTTTTAGAAGTTTTTTTTTGTTCACAATACAATTGGCTATAGATCCTTGGCAAAATCTCTACGCGCTGGCCTACTTTACAAGCCAACCCCCAACTCGCAGTGTCCCCCATTCATTCACAGTGTCAAATAAATGGCGCACGAGAAATTTATGTCGTCCGTGATACTTTTTAACCCAGATTCTTTTACAGCGCGGCTTTTCAGCACAATTTCATTTATTATTCTCGTAGGGCTATCGGAAACTACGGATATAAATAATGAATATTTCTAAGCTGGGTCACACGAGACGTTGGTACTAAGTCGAAAGGAAGTCATTGTCCACATCATTATTAACAACATTTACTATATGACACCAAAATTGAAATCGTGAAAAGAAAACAGCTGTTCCGTATATTTCGTTTCGTTGTTCTATAGAAACGTTTTGAAATTATTTGCAAGTATGTACTGCCAATAATTTTTACTAAAAGGTACGAGTAGTCACTCACTGGGTCCAGAGGTCTTCTGTTATCAGTTCTATGCTGGGATTTTAATTTTATCAATTCGATGACTGGATCCCAAGCAGGTATTACTTGTCAATCGTCCTCTCTATTAAAATTTGGATGTTTAATTTATTTATTTGAATAGCATCCTTAGTAAGTAATATATACCGGTTCTCCTTGGTGAGAATTTTAAGACCATCAAAACGAATGTAGATGTTGGGGTTTTCAAGGACTCAAGGGCATGCTCATAAACTGTAGACTTGATCTAGCGTAAAGTTAATGTAAAATACGCAATAAAATCCGATCATCATCATCAGTCAGAAGACTGCTGAACATAGGACTCCCCATAGAAATCCACACTGAACGATAGCCAACCATTTCCATCCAATATATGCCCGTGACTCTCACGATGTTCTCGGTCAATCTAGTGGGAGGCATACTTACGCTGCGTCTTCCGGTTGTAGGGATTTGAATGTCATATGAGCCTTATGGGAGAAAAAGCGATATTAGCATAATAAAGCCAGGTCGTCTATGACTCTGATACAAAGTGACAAACAGTTGCACGCGAGTACAGTTTAATTTCCAGACCTAGCCCGCTATGATGATTATACAACTACCGTTTCATCATAAGGAACTTCATAACTGCAGCTAACAAACATTTAAACTGCATAAGAATAGTAAGAGGCATATGACCTCATCTCTCTAGGTACATTTACACGCATTTATTTTTATGTTACCGGCAAACTAGAAAATTCAGTAATTGTTTAGAATACCTAACTATTCTATGTAATTGATTTTCAAAGCAATGTACAAAATATGTAGTAGTATTATCTGTTTTTAATCATTGACATTGTATATAATGTTATTTAAATTAGGAGATCATGCAAAATATACCTAACCTAGGCAATTTATGCAACAGTTAGATGTTGCTTGGAATTAATCAAAATAATTTATTGTCCGTCGTCAAATTGTGTAAGGTAGGTAGATATTAGTAAGATATTAAAATTGGTGCCATTATGAGCATAGGCAAAGTATAAAATGAAGGATAAATAAATGGACATTATTTATCCGTAGTTTTATAGGATGATAGACAAGATAGTCATGAAAAAAAACCTAAACCTATTGTTCTGTAGCATAAGCACAGTTCTTGTCAAAAAAAACGTGAACTCACTCGTCTGACTCGGTTCTGTCATCAGGAACCACAGCTAAAATAACTTTGCTGACTATACATTGGGCATTATACAGAATGATAAAGTTTGGTATAAATGATTTTTTATGCAACACCTGATCGTTTTATCCTTTTTATAGAAGGGCAAAATAATTTACAGAATACCGTTTATTGAATTATACGCTTGCGCTTGACTGCCATCTTGCTTGAAGCTGATGTTAAGCTATGATGCGGCCTACGCTGGAGCACACTTGAAAAGAAAGAAAGAAAGACAGAAAGAAAGAAAGAAAGCAAGACATATTTATTTTGTAACAAATACTTAACATAAACAACATAGTAGGTATATATAATTATAGTCCTTACCTTAGTGAATTTGTGTCACAAAAATGGCCTCAACTCAGCATAATGCTGTTCTGAAGAAACCGATTCACTCGCAACTTGAAGACATTACACATACACATTACACACAGATCATTCAGACGTATACATATTGCTTTGACATATATATATAAATTCAGAGAAAATGTAAGATGCACACATGTTCCGTAATTAAAAACTAGTCCAAATAACTCTGTGTGCGTTGTCTCTGCTGTGTCAATGTTTGCAGATGCACTGGTGTTGTGCTAACATACGCCCAACCTAATTTATAAACGCGCACGTGGAGCTAAAATTGGACAGGTACGATGGCAAATATTTGAACAACTTAGGAGAGCTTTTTGTTTGGAATATTATACCATACTTGTATGTAAGAACTGGGGGTTTGAGCTTGCTCAGTAATTAATTTTCACATATTTCCGTTCTGGCAAAACTTGAAGGTATACCTTTCTTGTTATATTTTCTTATCTCGCTAGTTACAGATTATTTACGGTAAGTAGTTGAAAGTAATTTTAATATATAATGTGTTGTTTCACTCTTTACGATTTAAATGTAATAGACATTTAAAAAAAAATACGCCAGACAAGATTTGAACCTACGCTATCCAGATTTACGCCCTGAGCGTTCTTTCGGTCTACGGTCACCAATTTTTGAGTTTTATCATGTTTTGTGTAAAAATTTAGTTTCAGTTAAAAAGACCTTAAACACAATTTCTTTATCAAACGTAAACGTTATTATATACATTTGACTATGTTCTACATTATCAAAGTTATATATTTAGATAACTGCGTCTGATTAGTGGGTACACTAATTTCAATCCCAATTTTTCATTTGGACTACAAATAACTCAACCGTAAATATATCTTTTGCATACATCTGAGCGACGAGATGAGCAAGTCATTCTTCTGATGATAAGCGTCACGCTGCTGCCAGATAATTAATAATTTATGCGAAGAACATCAAGCACACACAGAGAATAATTTCTTAGATTCTAAGCCAAACACAAATAAATCACAGCTATTTTAAAATCTTTCGAGTTCAATAGTGAAATACTTATTCGTATATTAATTAAACTGCTATTTTAGACTATTAAATGGTCCTATACAGAGTCAGTCGACCGTAAAAATAAACATGAAAAAAACCACAACATGACCCAAATACAACCACGACAGAAAGTGTCTCCGTACAATAGAGGATAAAAAATTTGACCGAAACGTTCGTCGATGCTAAGAATAAACTGAAAACGTGCCCAGAGCACGACTATAATAGGAAGTTCCTAAAATGATGCGCCTTCCGTGAAGCAAGTGTACGAGTTTAACCGTTGCTTTTAATTAGTATCGACGAAAAAGCGATGATTTACGTTAGCAAAAAGCAAACAGTATTGCTACGCAGGTAGGTAAATTAGATAAGTAAATTACCGTAGCGCGTCATTTTTACAATTTACAGGATAAATTTTCTCAATGGATATTATACAATATATGAATAGATTTCAAAAATCACTTAATACGCAAATGATAAGGCCGCCGATTGTTACGCTAGTTTTTTAAAGCTGTTTTATCGTGTATTACAGCGAAGTTGGATACCAACTTCACTGTAATTGAACAATAAAGGTGTGAACAATAAAGAGTTTAGGTATATATCTATCTACATTAGACTGAAACAATCCTTAACTAGATAAACCAATGATTTATAAAACATTTATTAACTATAGACCAACTAACCAAAATCACTGCTCAAATGAGCTTATCAGTAGGTAAACCATTGTTTACCATAGAGATCGATGGAAGATGTGCTAACGGCGTTCGAGAAGGCCGTTGCAGAGGTACCTGAGGCTGACTGAAAATAGTCCTACAAAAATTAGTTTAGACGCATGAAATTTTGTATAGATGCTGAAAAGATTGATTTTGACAAGATAAAATAAAAATACTTTACCCATAGAACTTTTCGCAAAACTTTCTGAATGCCCCATGTACTCGGATGTAGCGATGATAGCTCTGTGGTTGGTGCGTATGAATTCTAATCCGAGGGTGTGGGTTGAAATCTTAACATTGTGCTTAAGCTGCTGGTGAAGGTAAACATCGTGATGGGAAACCAAAATGAGAAAACATAGTGATAGGTCATTTTAAATGCCCGGCTGGCTAGCAACAATCAAGTAAAAAAATCTATCGCCAAGGACCTGACAGTGTATTCCGGCAGCATCAATCGAGAGCCATGCCTTGACATCTTCGACCAACCCTCATTTAACATCAGGTGAACTGTGGTCAACCACCTAGCCTGTCAACCATAAAAAATATGTTTATACCAGTAATACTCGTTTTATTCTCGACTAAATAAATTATCAAAAGCATTATACTTTTTATTTATATTACAAGGGAATTACTCACGTAAGATTAGGCCGGTTACTCAGACTATAGTTTCAACCGCATCCACCTTGATAAGGACCGCCAAATGCGGTTGAAACTATAGTCGGAGTAACTGGCCGAATCTAACGTAATTCCCGTGTAATATAAATAAAATGAGTGAAAATCACGTCAGTTTCCATAATAGCATAATACTTCTATATAATATATGCCATAACCAAAAATCTAACTTGACCATGCCTACATTTACATCTCATGGATAATTACAAAACAAGATGCTCTACGCTGATGGTTCGCAACATATAATGCTCATGGTTCAAACCAGAATGATTTTGATATTGTTATTTTTATTTTATCAGAACAAGCGTGCGTTGATGGCAACCAGTGCACTGTTATCTTGTCACTGGCGACATCTGGCCAGAATTTTATCTCAAGTGCATAGACAAAATCTAACGGTGCGGTGTGATGCGTTAATGTTAGTCTAGGAAAACGATCATGAGTTTTAAAATTAGACGCGCTTAAAATTTAGGCTAATGTTTAGATAATTTCAATGAATAGTGTGGCTTTGACTGTAGGTAAGTATCTAGGTAATTTTTTTTCTATGTTTTTGCATTTAATCTGGAGCATTTGCTTTAACGACTTCGATTTTTTTTATTCACATACTAAAGTAAAGTAATACAAATGATTCAACATAAATCATAATTATTATATTTAAAACTGTTATTAATACATAAAATCAATCATAAATGTGTAACAAAGTACCTGTTCAAGTGAATAACATGTAGAAAGTTACACAAGTTCGCTAAATTCGAGAAAACAAATAGATCACGTGATCCATTTTGTATGTTTTTTTTGCATGGACAGTACATAATAATAATAATGCCACTTTTTAGCCTAGGTAATAATTTGTTTTCTGTAGAATTGAACACGTGGGTGAAACCACAGAGCGCAGCTAATAATAGTGCATGAGGAGTCTTTGAAAAAAAATCCCCTACACACTTTGTTTTTTAGATAAAAAAAGACCTTGTAATTACATAATAAACGCATTCGCTACATCGATTTAATAGTTAGACAAGTCGTGATCATGAGACTGCGTTGATGGCACAGTGGGTGGTTTTGAGTCACGATAGGTAGTAAACACAGTCACACGCATTCATGTGAATCTTCACATCAAGAACCTTCGTGTTGTTTTAGGAACCATGTCCACTGACAATTACTTTATATACATAGGTGATATTCACGTCAAGGCGTAAATTTCTTTTTGTAAACCTATAATACTATTAACAAAGTATATATTTTAAGTATATATTTGAAGTAATATATTTGAAGTATAATATTTGAAGTAGTTATATTATTTCTGTATACCACAATGCGCACGTCTGCTTGTTTGGTACTATCACAATACTCAAAACATAGAATAGATTATATTACGCACAAAACAAAATCAAAAAGCCACAAGTTATAAGTCAATATCAACAAGCTATACACGGTCAAACTTGTTTGTTGAATAATGTAATGTCTGTTGTATTGTACAAGATAAATTTGTCAGGTCATAAAACTTAATGAAATGATGTCAAATAATAATAATAACTATGTCAATACTATTTACGTCTGAATATATTATAAATTAATATTAAATTTGTATAGCTCGCACGCAGTCTCTACAAATGAAAATGTTTTCTTAACGTTTCTTGTAGATACTTTACGTAAAGAATTGGTCCCAATTAGGAAGTGTCAAGCGAGGTCGTCGCTCTGGCGTTGGCGCTACGCCAGGTTGTGCCAGACTCTTCTATTATTTGAGCAATTTGCACTTACGTTCAACCCTGTGCTGGGAGGTATGCTTCCGCAACATGAAGCGTCTCTTAGATAGCCTAAAAAGTGAAACATCATCGATGTAAAGTTTACATATTTTTATACTTTACATTGTTCTCCAAGCTGAGAAAGAAATACCTTGTCAGACTAGCCCTAGTGAATTACACTGTAGGTAGAGTTGGATAAAAACCTCCAAGTCGCCAACCTGGTGAAATGGACACCCATTCGACACTGATTGCATCCCTTAGATTTATTTTTTAATTTATCTCTCTCTCTCTCTTTCTCTCTCTCTCTCTCTCTTACTCTCTCTCTCTCTCCAACCTGGTGATATGGACACCCATTCGACACTGATTGCATCCCTTAGATTATTTTTTTATTTATCTCTCTCTCTCTTTCTCTCTATCTCTCTCTCTCTCTCTCTCTCTCTCTCTCTCTCTCTCTTGTTTCCTGCCACCCTTTCTTCTATTTTATCTTCATTCATTATTATTTTCTTTTCTTCCATATTTAACTCTCCTCTATTTATATCATTTTTGCAAGGTTACGTTGCTCGGGTGACGAGACGAGCGAAGTCGCTCGCCTGATGGCTCTTCACGCTTGCCCATAACAGCTCAACGCCACTCAGAATTTTGAACTTCAACAGTTCAAAACCCTGAATGGCAATGCATTGCATGCTTAGTTGCAGCAGGCATACCTATTTGGTGTGTTTTATAGTTATAAAATAAAACCTGTGGGTCAGCATCGTATTTTACTTGCGCTTTGACCGCTTCTGCTTTGGGTCTGTGGAACCTTTAACTGTATATTTCAGTTACATCAAATTCACATTTAAGTACTTTTAATTTTCTACAAGCATGATTGTGAGCTATACTTTCTCTTACATAATAAGTATAATATACTTAGTCCACTGTATATTCAAATTTTACCCAGCAGTGTTGAGAATGTGACTCTATATTAGCCTAACATGCTTTAAATTAATTTTCTCAACCAACCGATACCTAAGCCACATTCATTCTGCGGCAAAATGAGCAAATGAGCATACATTACTTGATCACGGGACGATGAAAGCATAATTGAAACGCGATACTCCGTTGCGTTAGATTAGTGCAAACGAGCAAGCGCCTCGCATCACATTCTGAAGATCACATATCATGTTTCTTGGCGTTGAGAAAGCTTATCTGTAGGCTAAACGCTTTTGCTACTTCACGGTCTCTCAAAAGGTGGCGTTTTTTAAGGCATTCCTGTTTTATAGTAAGTATGTAAGTTTTTGAAATTCTCTGACAACCTCTTTCAAGCAGCATTCCCACATCATACCAAATCATACCCTTATCTAACTTAATTCCATACCCTTTAATAATTTGTAAAAAAAACATCCATAAGAGATAACTCGCAATAACATAAATATAATAATATTTACACTTTACTGTATTTTGTTTTGTGTAATGACCAAAAAAATATTCAAGAACTAACCCCCGTATTTATAGAAGTTACCTCTCCCTATCTTACCCTAAGTATTTAAGGTTACCTCAATAAAGAATGTCTACTAGATCCAATGACGCCATCCATGACATAATGGCAGACATTGTCCTCTTACGAGGTTATCTGACGAAACCTTGAAGGACGACTAACAATGCCAAGCATTACGAGGATTAGAAGATCAACAAAAACAACCTTAGCCAAGAGAGCATATAAGGTGCTCAAGGAAGATTATGGGGGTTAGTATTGTATAATTAAAGTAGTTAGCAGTATCCACATAACTGAAACTTCAATCAAATATTATTATAACCGATTATTCAAATATGACCGATTTAGCTTTCATCTTATCAACCTATCATATTCACATTGCTGGAATACAGGCTTTCTCTCAAAGAGTGAGGATGGGCCTTAATCCACAATGCTGACCCAATGCCTGTCGGGTCATATTTCTTAGAACTTTGAGGTTTTTGGACAAGCCGCCGGTTTCCTCACGATGTTGTTGAGCGATAGCATCGAAACTACAAATAATAATTTATTTAAGCACTAAATCGGTGCAGGGCCAAGGAGCGAGTTGGATGCCATTCAGATTGTAAAGCACCCATGCTACCACCTGGCCACCATAGCTCCTGGCCACCATTTAGCTTTAGAAATAGTGATTACCCTAGATGCAAAATTAGCACTATCGGTCACTCTGAATTGGTTTTTTATGTCTTTGATACAATATCATTAAAAAAACTATGTACCAATGCATACCCAATTAAATTGTTACTTTATCAATTGTTTTACAAAACACGAGAACAGTAAACTGAACTGGCTGTGTAACTGGACTCCTCATTATCGCAGATGACTTGCTGCATTACCTTACCTTTCCTGTTCAAAATATTATTTATAACCCGATCTCTGCAGCTACAGCTGATCATAGCTTTATGATGTTTTTAACGTACTCGTAGTCCGTGTTAACCATATGGTGGGCCATCTGTTGCACTCTCATGAAAAAAGTTTTGTGTTGATAATCTATGCGTCTTGTTCTGCAAGTGGTATTTTTATGTAGTTATGTATTTTAATGTTAACAACGAAATGTGTTTTAGCCACAATGACCTACGATGCCAAAACATGAATGCTAACCAAAGAAGATGTTAGTATCGCGCTAAGAGCAATGGAGCGTGCCTTGTAAACTATGAGCTTAAGAAATCGAATCTGACATGCATAAATTCGATGAAGGACAAAAGAACGGGTTTCAGAAACCATATCATGCTACTCAAGTGGTGGAGTAAAGCCCTGACAACGTAGTGGACTGTGACACAAGAGTAGACATTCTGCCTGATGGTAATCATTGAAAGCTTCAACACCGGAGATATCACCGATGCCATGCCAAGTACCGCTCCTTAAAATCACGCTCTTTGAAGAACCCAACACTGTACCTTCATGGAAATACTGCAAATGGAAGCTCATTCCACATTAAGCACGTTTGCGTGAAATGCAATTTCCACATATTTTTTTTTTTAATGATATTGCGTGACGAGACGAGCGAAGTCGCTCGCCTGGTGGCTCTTCACGCTTGCCCATAACAGTTCAACGCCACTCAGAATTTTGAACTTCAACAGTTCAAAACCCTGGATGGCAATGCACTGCGCTCGTCACCGCGAGATATAAGATGTCAAATCTCTGTGCCCCGTAATTTCGTTGGAAACATTGCCCTTCAATCCGGAACATAGTAGTGTCTGCACACTACTGCTTGGCGGTTGAATAACTGGCAAAGGTGTGGTACTTCCCCAGGCGGACCCTGCAAAAGAGTCCTGCCACTACAAAAAAAAATCAAATTCAAATTTCATAGATAATGTGTGGATGAGCTTTCCGACGGCTAATGCGGTGATAAAGCCGATGTAAAATACTCTACCTACTTTATTTTACCATAGGCTATTGTACCATGCTTTGAAGCCCATTTAACTCTTAGCATCTTTTATTCTAATTTCACGAGAGAAAAAGAAGGGCTTAATTTAAAATAATATAACCAAATGTATTCTGTTTTTTCTGACAAAAAAAATTGTTTGTAATGAGTCTTCATTTAACTGACAACCTAAAGAACCCTTTAGTACCAGATTAAGAACAAAGAGTCTCCACGGTCCTGTTAAGTCTTGTTGGATGTATTCAGGGCCTATTTTGGGGGAACATTGAGACAATAAAATGGAGGAGGAGCGGAAACTGGAATCACTCACATCCTATATGTTTGTAGCAATTATGGCACCACGCCGCATTGCAGATATAATTCGTCGATACCCTAATCTCAAAAACATTCTTAAAATTACCTTACTTTGAACGCTGAGTTGACAAGAAATGTCCAGTCATTCATTAAAAAATAGTTCCACAACTATAGCTAGGTATATATATGTTTAAGATAAGTTTGCCAAGAAGTGAAATGTAGCTTGAATACGAAGGTTCAGAGTTATTACAACTAATTTAGTAGACTTAGGATCACTGAATGACACAACAATATCATTGGTTTGGTACACACATGACAAGTCCACCAGTTAGCGATTAGCATAAAAACCCTGTTTATTCTGTTTATTTGATCGAAATAAAACCTAAATAAAAATAAAAATATTAGAGTACCTATAGAATTTCATGAAAAGAAATCTTGCTAATGTTTTTCAAGAAATCTTAAGATTTCTCTGGTACCGTGAAATTATTTTATAAGGGTGATGAACTTGCCCCCTCACTAAGTCCACCCACCCTTTTCCAAGTGAGCTGTTAAAAGGGAAGTCACGGCACAGAGTTCATTGCTCCAAAGTTAATAATTATACAGGGTTTGACTATTATGCTAACAAAGAAGGTAATTTTACTAATCAGAACAACTTTTATTATCAGTATCAATATTATGGAACCAATGCTACTCGTAAAATTGTGAAAAAACTCAATTGTTCTATAGTTTTTTTTACAATTATCAATTACTTACTTAATTCTATACAAGAGCTATTTTGTCTCAATTTCACGATAGGTCCAGCATTTTTTTTATTAACAATAAAATTTTAATAGCCCTTTTGACCTTACATAACAATTCTGTCTAACCCAGTAGAAACGTCAAACACATGAAAAGGAAAGTCGATCGTTCAATGAAAGTGGGAGAAAAGACAACGGCTTCATTAACCACATTTGCATGGTACTCTCTATATAATCTAATAACTGCAGTAGCGTCATGTTGTGGTTTTAGCAGTTATTTCTATTTTTCCATTTTTCAAGTTTCGATGCCCCTGGGCCTTACGCCTACCTGTTATAAACGGTTCAGTTTAGGTGATTGCGAAAAGTTGCGCGACCGCAAACCGTATCTCTGGGCGTTAAAGTTCGGAATCGCGTGATTTTGTAAACTGCACGTATTCGAGCCTGCGGTTAGTTTGGCCCTGGACTTGGGGTTGTTTTAACCGACATACCTACTATCGATGGACATACTAGTCAATATTTTCGAAAACTACTGAGGCTCGATTTTTGAAGCGCTCGTATAATATTTCAAACGAAAATAGCATGCGAAATGACTGACTTTCGAACAAAATCCCAAACAAAACTATTTTTTTAAATAATCGTAATTATTATTATCACTCACTAAAGCAATGGGAAGAAAACATTTCGAAGGTTATTTTCGTGCGAAATCATACAATCGGTTCAAAAATCGAGCCTCCAATCCAAATTGAACGAAACCTATACCTACCAGTATGTTTGTATTAAAAATAAAAATGCCCCGATATCCAGAGAAGCTTTTAAACATGCATGTCCGTCTTTATAACGAACTTTCATAGACAATCTTTTATTATAGACCAGGGTCGATAATTTTTGAAACCAAAAAAAATTTTAGTAGGATGAAACCCATTTGAAAAGGAGGGGAATATGATAAAAATGAAAGGAAAAATAAATTACGGGCGATCTGAGTTCGGGAAGTGGGGGGGGGGGGGGGGGGGGGGGGGTTATATACAATTTTTTTACGTAACCTCAAAATTTATGTGAAAAATTCAAATAACCAAGTTCTTGGTTTTTTATTTTTATTTAAAAAAAAAAAATTTTTTTTCACTTTTTACCATTTTTTGAAGGCTTCGACCCTGGTCTATTAACAAAGTTTCGTCGTAAAAGGTCAAACAGACTAAAGAGCGACTGCTTAAACGCGTAAAAAATCTAAATTTCAAATCTTATACCTTAGACCGCATTGGCTTACAATCTCACATCGAACATCAACAATTTTTTTGCAAGCTTCACATTTCTTATCTTAAAATTGACTCAAGCATAAAACAAAATATTATCTACGAGAAAAGTTTACCGCCAATAAAAATAATTTATATGGATTCAAATTAACGTCCCAGTATATAAGGAATTGCAATGTTAATGCCACGGGAACAGATTAAGATTCCAATAAAGTCGAGTTGAGAGCCTCGAAACTGAACTGTAATAAGAAACCTAAAGGTGAAACCGCACTAGAATTTATCTCACGAGTTATAATCAATTATTTGTTTATAACTTAACGCGACGCGTGACCAAAATGCTGGCGTGTATCTGGCTGTTGAGCCAGATACACGCCAGTATAAGCAATGCCATTCAACGTGGTAATGCCGCCAGCATGCTGGGTACGCTGCCAACTGATAGTGGGCTTGAGCATTTGGATTGTCTTTAGACCTTCGGTCTATGGTCAGTCTAACTGTTTATTTAGTGTTAGTTTTAGCTAGTATTTTGTTTAGTTAATAAAGGCACTTAAAAAAACCTTATTTGTTTATTCATGAAGGTTTGCATCCATCCTCATCATGCCTGACCAATGATCATCAAAGAAGATGACTAGGAAGGACCACATTTACCTAGAAGGAACATGTTTATTATTACTAGGGCATCCCAAAGTTCATGTTTATTTGTATTGCAACTTTTCAAAACCCTTACATATCAGTAATTGCATTCACTTTTTAGGTCCTTAAAGGTAGATCTCATGTCACAACTATTCTCATAGCCCAAGCCATCTTTTACAGGCACCCATTAGATGGAAAATTTTCCGTATGTATTAAAAATTATTGATTTAATTAAATTCTGTCGTGTATAGACGAACATGTCGTACATTAAAGTTATATGATAATTTACGGGATATTTACCGTGATAAGATTGTGGAAGGAGCTCCCGATATTTCGGCGCAGGTATCTTACCACGGTAAATATCCCGTAAATAATCATATAACTTTAGTGAACAACCGTGATAGTTTAAAACAGTGTTTAATGTCGTACATTTTATTCTAGTGCGATTTTACCATAAATGTTAAAAACATTAAACGAAACATTATATCCGATCCAGCTCAAAATCAACTTTCACTTGATATTTTTTACAAACTTTCTTGAAACTTCAAAAAGAATCATGCAAATATGTACTTTAGAGTCATCGTATCTTGACGAATATTGACAAAGTAGTCGCTAGTTTTTGTACCTAATTACAACCTTTGTAATAACAGTGTCTGTCTATCCCTTTGTCTGTCCGTATGTCATACCTGATTTTCCCGGGAAGGAAGGTATAAAAGCTACCAACTTTACATTTCAAATGGGTGCCCTTGCGCTTGTCACCCAAAAATCATAATCATGCTGACCCAACGCCCTCTGCGTTCACCAACTAGTCCGGTCAAGCCGTAGAGACCACAAGGGCAAAGTCAATTTAGAAAAAAAAAATGGTCCTTGATAATGACAGGGTAATGTAAGCACACTTGATTTGCCATAAAATATTTTATCCTATCCAAAAAAAGTTGATAAAAAATTTAAAACTCCAATGTGGTCAAATAGGGTCAAGTAAAAAGTCATAATTTGGACTTTTATAATTATTCTACTAGGGACTATTATTTTAAAAAGGGGAACGAAACCCTCGACAAGTTTAGTGACAAAATTTACTCGTTTTTAGGCGAATTTATTTAAAGAAGACTCTAATTAAATACGGGAAGTCTATTTACTTTTTTAAACTTTATGTGTTTTTAGTTCTCCCTTTAAAACTAGATGTCGCTAGCGCTAGCGTAAAAATTATATCTGAATTAAGGATGAAATCAATTCTGAACAAATACGCTAGTGTAGAAATATTCTGCTCGCATTTACTGTTGTGTTGTATAAAAATATTCCTCAAGATGACAGCATAAGGCATTAATTACAGACTCCTAATTAGTACTTAGTACTTACTCTGTATGTGAAAAACTATTAGTCCTTCAAGTATGGGTAGGCATTTGTTGCAGTTGGACTGCACACTTACAGACAGACATAAATAGACATAATAGTGTAAAAAGAGCGTAGCAAAAGAAACCTGTCTAAGCTTCAAAGTAAGACTTCGCTAAGCATTCAATACCAAACAGGGAAGAAATATCTATGGTCTTTAGACTTTAGTGACCACTTAAAGTACTTGCTACTAGATCCAGCCCCATACATTTAACTGCACCAGGCTTCGAGTAATATGGCGTTTGTGAACTTTGTCGAAATAAAATAATTATGTAGTTTTGCTGCAACCGGGAGAGTAACGTTAAGATATATAATAAAAAAACTACTGTTTCAATCTTATTCACAAATACGCAACTACACTTTGATAATTAAGTTGAAAAGGGAGCAGGAGTAGCGCCCTCATGTAAAGTAGTTCATTACATTCTCGATCGACTATCGGAGACCAATTTTACTTACTTATCTTTTAGTACACCTGTAATGTTTTTTTTTTTTTATGAGGGCAGGCGCCACTCCTGCGCAATCTTCACCTTAAGGCTCGGCGCATAAATTAGAGTTGAAGTGGCTGCATGAGGTACAAGCAGCTGTGGAAATTTCAATCCTTCCCGGTTAACTGTAGGTTCATAATGTCCAGCTGCGCTTCGGCGCGGCGTCGCCCCTCCCCGCGTTTTCCCTTGACTATTTTCAATTTTGAAACCGAAAAGTTTTAATTTCTAACGGTTTCTTGTACTCCGCAATGCCACCTCAGTCAGCGTTGGACCTACTACACTACTACTACAGCTACTGGACAGCGCTACTATCGACTTAAGAGCCTTATTACAAAATGCATCTTTCAATTTTAGGTATTTATTTGGATGTGCGGGCATAAAACGAAAAAATAAAGCCTTAATTGTCATGAAAAATATAACATAAGTAAACCATAACATTGAAATTGTTTATTTTATGTCAGTAATTTGACGAAATCCACTCTTAAACTTTCCCTCCAAGATTTTTACATAAACTGCTTTTGTAAATTGGAGGTAATAAGACGAAATTTTGAGTTTTTCAAATTTTTGATTTTCAATAGAAGTTACAGATCTATTTATTACAGAAATTGAATTTTCTACATTGATCTTTCTATTCGATAGAATCATAAAACCAAAAATCCAGTTTTCGTTACTTCTTTCGTCAAAAATTTTTAAAGGCTGTTAATTACCTCAGAAATTGACTTCAACAAGGTACTGCCGCAATGAGACCCAGTTCAAACACACAGCTTTTGTTTGAAGTAACAGTTATCCCCGCACGGTAAAGCACAAGTGAATAGCCACCTGCAGGACTTTGTAAGTAACTATAAGTCGGGGAAAAAGTTTCTTCGTATTTTATAAACAAATTCAAGACATATTTTTTTCAAGTTTAATTACATTTAATTATAATATATATGTACCATTTTGTTCGATAACTTGTTGCCATCTTTTAGGTAGTGACATGACCCCGTTGCTGTAGAAATTTTGGGAATTCTGATCAATAAAATGCAACAAGTAGTTTTGACAGTCCTCTCTTGATGTTAATCTAACACTACCCAAAGAATTCTGAAGAGATCGAAACAGGTGGAAATCTGAGGGTGCAAGGTCAGGGCTATGTGGTGGATGCATTAACACTTCCTAACCAAGCTCTCTAAATTTTTGCTGAGTGGCCAAAGATGTGTGCGGTCTGGCGTTATCATGATGAAAGACCACACTCTTTATGTTGATCAATTCCGGCCGTTTTTTCTCAATTTCTTGTTTGAGTCTCATCTGCTGTTGGCAGTAGAGATCCGAATCGATGGTTTTGCCCGGCGGTAAATGCTCATAATGAACGGTGCCCTTCCAATCCCATCATACACACAGCATCACCTTATTACGTGTTAATCTGGGTTTCGCTACAGTCTGTGGTGCTTCACTGCCCTTTGACCATGATCGTTTGCGCACATTCTTGTCGTAGGTGATCCATTTTGCATCACCAGTGATCAATCTTTTCAAAAACGGTTCGGTTTCTTTACGTTTCAATAGAGAATCGCAAATGAGTACACGATTCATTTGGTTTCTTTCAGTGAGCTGGTGTGGCACCCAAATATCGAGTTTTTTTGTATACCCAGTTATTTTCAAATGGGTCAAAACTGTTTTGTGGTCAATCCCCAGGTCTTCAGCTACGTCGTAACTACTAATATGCCGATCTTGGTCCACTTTTTCAGAAATGGCATCGACTTTATCCGTAACAGGGCGACCAGAGCGAGCTGCATCTTTGACATCAAAATTCCCGGACTGAAAACGCTTGAACCAACATTGTGCTACTCTTGATGACACTGCATTAGGTCCATAAACGTCACAAATTTTATTCGCGGCTTGTGTCGCATTTTTCAGTTTTTTGTAATAAAATTTCACAATATATCGAATTTCTTCGTTAGATTCACTCATTTTATCGAACAAAAAAACAATTGAAAAATGGCGGGAAATTGCTTTTTACTTTTTATATTCCTTTTTTAAAATGTCATATTTTTAATGGTATCAAAACCAGCCAGATACAAACAGTACAACCCATGAGATTTTTACTACAACTTTATACATACAAAATACGAAAAGACTTTTTCCCCGACCTATTATAATCTATAAGAGCAACTGTTATTCTATTTCTTTGAACTCGCCATATGTGCTTTGCTTACCAACTCAATTAATTAGTTACCTATTATTATTATTGATCAAAAAGAAATGGTAAACATGAAGAGTAAGTGCCATCTTACTTGGTAAAAAATTGAAAAACCTTAAGCTACTAATAATAAAGAAAAAAATTGAATTTCTATGGTAGAGACAAAATGACAAATAACCTGGGCAACTGTGCCACATTGACCAGCAATACTTAGGTTTTGGCCATAGTACGAGTAGGTATCAGAATTTCGATCATCAGCCAGTCTACCAATAGTTTATTCAGCTTATTAATAGTTGTCCAAGGGAGCCATTGATGATGGTCGGGCGGAAGCATGTACGCTTTATAATCTGACGGCAACTAGTTTGATCAAATTTAATCCTATCATGTTCCCACTGCGGGGATTCAGGCCTTCTCTCAGAGAGAGAGAGAGAGGATCGGCCTTAAATCCAGCATGCTGGCCCAGTTCATGTTTGTGAATGTCATGCCTTTGAACTTTGGAGGTTCTTAGACATACCGGTTTTCCTTACGATGTTTTTTCTTCACCGTTTTTGAGCGATGACTTCGAAACTGCATAATTATAATTTATTTAGGTACCAAAAAATTCATTGAAGCAGGGCCGAGGATCGAACCGGGTGCCGTCAGATTAAAGCGCACAAACCACTATCGTTCTGCGTATCCGATACAAGTTCCCCGTAATAAATCTTTAGCTTAAAATAACTGTCGTTAGTTGGTACAAAGTAAGCATGGCTTTTGCATTGTTCATAAGGACACTTGCTCCACAGAAGCATGGCTAGGGGCAAACCAGTACCCATTAGTTGATGCCTAGCAGCAAAAACAACAGGAACGAATCGGGAATGTGCCCGGGATTTTCTCTAGTGTTACAAGCATGTTGAGACGAAGTATAGATGGAGCATTTTGCGTTTGTTGTTTATGTACTCGTACTTTTAAAAAAATAGTTTGTGTTTGACTGCCAACTCTCCTGATCATGCGGTTTACGATGAACTACGCATGCCCAGATGCAACCGATTCAGTCGCAATTTAAAGACACCCAGATTTTAACTTTCGGAGAACACCCTGACTGGAATGCGCTGCCTGAACAGCGCATTCTACAAACTAGAAGTAGTACTAATAGATTATTAAACAGCCAATATGATTTATTAAACTCTTACTTAAATTAACATATTGCATTTACTAAATTATTCATAGAAATTTAAGTTTTACTGATAATTTAATATTTATTTGCAATTTTTATCAAACTTGTGAAATAGTCAATAATCAAATTTATTAAACTCTGCCAGATTTATTCTGTACGACACCGATATTACGTAAGTATCTATTTTGTGAGTGTTTCAGCTGGTACAATCTCAAAAACAGGTAATATGAAAACACAGATGCCTATATCAGAAGTTTTTAACCTAGAATAGGCATCGAAAAGATAATAATATATCATTTACCTATAATATTAATAGTATAAAAATGCCGGTAAATTAGTTTAGACATGAATCGTAAAAATGTGAAATGTGCACTGTACATAATATTGTATTTAAATTTGAATAAATTGTAATTGTTTGAAAGAGCACTCATCATTATTGATTTAAATATTATGCTATATGAATATGATAATTTTATTTTCTTGTTAATCATGTATCCATTTTTCTAAATTTGATACGTATAAAAAGGTATTTTATCAAAATCATCACACTTATATTATAAATACAAAAGTTTGGGAGTATGTGTTAGTTTGTCACACTCAACTATGTATTTTGGATGGCATTTTCCAAACGAATTTGGATGTAATTTTGTAAGGTAGGTAGGTATGTCTCAATAGATAGAGTAGATTAATACGTAGGCTGCTTTTTATCCAAAAAAATAATAAAGATCGTGCTTTTGGCCACTGGAATTACCTTTTTCGCACATTTTCAACATTATTTTACAACTAATACATTATAATTATGATGACTCTGGATAATGAACGCGCCCTTAATGGTTCCTGAAGGATATCGGGTAAAACTGTGGTGCATTTCTAGTGTTCAATATAACTTTAGCTATGTTTTCTTATAGGCGGTTTCAACAGAAGCCTACTAGTTCAATTATTTTACAAACATTGCCATTTACAAGCATTGCCATTCAACGTGGTAATGCCGCCAGCATGCTGGGTACGCTGCCAATTGATAGTGGGCCTGAGCATTTGGATTGTCTTTACACCTTCAACGGTCTATGGACAGTCTAACTGTTTATGTAATCTTGTATTTTCTTAGTTAATAAAGGCACTTGCCCGATTACAATTTTATAAACACAATCATATCAGAAGAGACTTGTAAAATACAAAGTACGTCGTACTTCTGAGCATCTACCGTGCATTCGCATCTTCGCAGAATCAATAGTAGCCGCAGTTAAATGAAGCCATCTATCATCTCCTTTTTGTATATAAGAGGCAAACCAGAACCGTCATGATAAAAACGTTTCCAAGCAAGATAAATTGAAAAGATTTACAACCGCACGCTTGAACCGAGAAATGGTTAGAAACATCAAATAAGAAAAGTCACCTCTCATCGTTCAATCTGCATCAAAGTGAATACGATCTCGTTAATTTTTTTGGTAAAAATGTCAGTGACAGTAAATAAATAGCCGATATTAAATCAAATAGACTTATTATAACATTTAATCTTTGACAAAAAAGAAGACTTGAATTTATTGTCATTGCGTATCGTCAAATAAAGTTGCACATATTCTTGGATTTTCTCGGGCAATGTCTTTTTTTCTGACAGCTGCAATAAAATTTAATTTAATTTTTATGAAAACCGTTTATTATATTTATTCTCAATCAGCCACAATCTTCAAAATAATTAAAAAAAACTAGCAAAAATGATCAGAATCCATATCTGTTAGTGCCTGTTTTAAGCAATTCAAGCAATTTAGATGGCTGTGATAAGTTGCGTGACCGCAAACCGTATCTAAGATTGGTGGAAAAGATTTTTAGCCACCGAAACAGAATCACTTAAAATAGGTGAACGTATAGTATACCTAACATGATCTTTATTTGATCGCGCTATAAATATTCTTGTTAAGAATGTTTTACTGAAATCAAAATATACCCTAACACTAAACACCTAAACTACTTATTATATACAAAAAAACGGTTTTAAGACTCGATAGACATTCAGAAATAATAACGAATTACTCAAAGAAATGTGCTAAAACTAACACTCAGTTCAAATAAAAAATACAAATGGATTACGGCTTCCAAAACTACGTGAATTCCCAGTTAGTATAAATACACGACACACGCACACATACGCATTAAAACTACGTGAATTTCATGCTGAAAACATCAAATGAGTTTGTCTCAAAAAGTATGTTTCAAAAAGTGGCTTCACTTCTCGTGTTCGCCGTAATCCACCTGGCAGTTTTTATTTGATCTTAGAGCTAACAAAAGCGATCCATGTCTGTCTAGAGAAGGGTTTTCAAAACAGTAAGAATACAAAGTTCCGATTTCATAATCAATCCGATTGCTTTCATAACAGATTAAGCCGTGACGGCAAAGCACAGCATGCTCTCTTATGCCGTCATGTTTCACATCTGCCGGGCGTCCCGTGACGGCCAATTTTTTTTATTTTGGAACCATACCACGACACGCAACTCTCTACATAGTGGAGATTACCTACAAAGAATATAAAGCATGCTTCAAAGAGTGCGAAAGCAAATTTAAGCACGCAACTACAGAAAATAGTTAAGTATACCCATTGAACTTGACGGGCAATAAAACTATCGCTATCTCTAAACTCACCGGTAGCAGTAACAACTTAGTTAATGGTTATGACCCGTGTAAGCATTAGTTTATCTTTACGGGGATGTCAGTTGACCAGTCTTGCAAGACGACGGCAATCTGGAGTTTACCTTTTACTGCATAAAATGAGAAGACTTGAATAAAATCTAAGCTCAGATTCAGATTATTTATTGCTTCTATACAGTGCAATGTACATAGTACATGTACATAGTAGATTGTTACACAAGGGATGTAGATGATATTTTACACACGAGTTCGCTTGTCAGGCGCTAATAGTTTGAGGGTGTAAAAGATCATCTACTTGACTACCTACCGACATATTCAATTTTTCATCACTAAAAAACAATATAATCCCGAGAAAAATCTGTTTCATTTTTAATATTCCCCCAAAAATAATGAGCTAAGCACTACTTTCACACCGCAGAGATTTTACATAGTTGTTGACTTCATTTCACAGAGTAAAAAGTTTCTGAAATGGTACATCAAAGATAATATCATTGACCTACATGGTCGAAGAAAAGAAAAAAGTAAGTGGTATTTCTTGACATGGGGCTAGTTCGATTTTTAAATTACTTTACCTCCCCGAAGTCAAAGTGATATTTACCGCCCTCATTTTGAGCCGTTAACGACCCACTTACCGAGCGCTAGTGATGAAAAACATTAATATTAGCAGTACTTAGTTTCAGCACAGTAGGAGTAAGGAAGACGGTTATTACATTTCGATATAAAATTTGGACTTAGTGGTTTTTTTTGGACCCATTTGGAAATAAACCTATATAATGTAAAGACCTTATATTATGTTCAATTTGTTTTAAAAAGATTAGAGGGCGGTTATATGCAGTTTTTAAAATATGCTGTCTTAATTAGATATGAATTATTGTTAGAAATACTGACATTGAATTTTATTAATTACTACCTGCGCCCCGCGATTTCACCCGCGTGGTGATGAAAATCGGTGAAGGGGTATGGAAAATAGATAGTAGCCGATTCTCAGACCTACTGAATACGCATATAAAATTTGGTAAAAATCGGTAAAGCCGTTTCGGAGGAGTACGGTAACTAACATTGTGACATGGAAATTTTATATATATACTGATGAAGTAAGAAGTTTAGGTTTTTAGTATTATTGGTTGTAAATATTAATGTAATAAATATCATCATTATCAGCATTTCATGTTCCCAATGCTGGGATACAAGTCTTCTCCCAGAGAGAAATGAAGGTATATTGTATAAGGTTTTAACAAAGCACTTACCCATTATAATAATATATAAACATACAATTAATGTGAAATATTCGTACATATGCTATTTTCACTTAAATATTCGGCAATCGAATAATAAACTGTTATCGGATTGGCTGACAATGAATTTGGTAATTTTACTGGAATAAATGCCCTTCAATCAGGAGCACAGTTATGTTTGCACATCAATACTATTTTTGTGAGTTGAATAACAGGTAAAGGCGTAATACTTCTCCAGCCGGACTCTGCAAAATAATCTTACAACAAGACAAAGTTTAGATTAAACTTATGGAAAGTTTAATCTAAACTTGTTAGACACTGCTATCTTACTTTCTAGAAGTAAATATACGACAATGAAACTTGCAAGGTAAGTCGGTGCTTTTTTTTTCATTATATTGGGTGACGAGACGAGCGAAGTCGCTCGCCTGGTGGCTCTTCACGCTTGCCCATAACAGCTCAACGCCACTCAGAATTTTGAACTTCAACATTTCAAAACCCTGGATGGCAATGCACTGCGCTCGTCACCCCGAGATATAAGATGTCGAATCTCTGTGTGCCCTGTAATTTCGCTGGAAACATTGCCCTTCAATCCGGAACACAGTAGTGTCTGCACACCACTGCTTGGCAGTTGAATAACTGGCAAAGGTGTGGTACTTCCCCAGGCGGACCCCTGCAAAAGAGTCCTACCACTACAGAACTACAGCTACTTCTATATTAGCGTTAAAACATAAAAATTATCATACAACTCAAGACTAATGTAATAGTATGTTTCAATTCTCAGTGTTTCATGATTTATCATCGTCGTGATGTCGGACGTATCAGCAAGATGCTGTTTGGTGATCAACTTTCCCACATTCTTCAAAACCATCGCGCGCCAATGACGCGCAGAAAAAGCAAACCTACACCAATAAATCCTCCATCACAACTAATTGCTGAAAATCAAAGCTAACTGTAACTAATAGATTTCTCTGGTACGGCGGAAGCATTGCATCATCAAGGGTGGTTAGGCGTTAATGTGGCGCACGAAGAATGGGCGATTACGTGCATTACGAGGACTGATGAGCTGCGTTCGGCACGTGAAGGTAATAGCGTCACTGCTCTGAATAGAGACGTTTGTACACTGAGTTTAAATTTAAAAAATAATGTTAAATCCCTTGAATTTTAGCTAAGAATAACCATGACTTTGGCAAGTATATAGGTATGTGTTTTCATTCCAACTATTCGAAAAATTATAATTGGTTCCAATTGAGTTTGTCCAAAGTGTATCTTTTCTGAAAGAGACTTTCATAGCGGATAATAAAAAGTTTTTAAGATGTAGAGTTCCGTAATTGGACCCAGGCATCTTGCCTATTTTTCTAATATCAATTATAATAGATTTTCCAAGTTTAAGAGGATATCGTTAAAAGCGCCAGCGTAAAAATCCAAGCAAAGACGTGGAGACTATAATAAGCTCTTATTCCTTTTTACACAAAAAAGTCTCCTGATAAAATTTTACAAATTTATTACCTTGTGCTGATAACTACCCTGATAAAACATAAGAAAAATTTAAGGATAGTGACCTACCAGCAATAATTTAGTAGCGACAAAATGCGTGCCTAGTTGGGGAAACGTTGGCGCTAGTACACGTACCTACACATGTACACACAACTACCAATTACGCGGCTCGCGCAGTTGAAATCCCCAATTTCACCAAAGAGATCTAAAACTCGACTATTGCGCAGTCAAGGTGTATTTTCAAAATATTCACCAAAACAGAACCTTTAGGCACAACGACCCAAAATTGAAACTAAAAATGCGTCTTTTAGAATCGAAGGCTCAGTTTCACCACCACCAAATACCTTATACCACCAAAACTAAAACCACTGATGGACACCATTCTTGATTTTGAGCAAGTTTATGCCTTATCTCATCTTTGAGCTATCGAAGATTTTAACTTGAACGTCATTCTTCCCGCGCGTTTTCCTACTCTTGTATCGGGGCTTTTATATAGAATACACCGCCGACGCATACGCCTTCAGATGTAATTGGTCATCCACCGGTCACTCTCACGATGTATGGGAATCGTCGTTTTGATTTATTCGATGTTTCCCATTTATCTTGCCCGCTTCCCGTATACAGTCATGCTAGCATCTATTCTGTATAAAACAGTAGCTTAGTAGTGACCAGTAACAACCTAAGTTTTTTTACTAAACAACCTAAGTTTTATAGTATGACCAGTTAAAACCTAAGTTTCTTTAGTACTACTCACTAACAACCGAATTTTTTTAGTAGTAACCAAAGTTTTTTTAGTAATGCCCAGTAACAACCTCTTTTTTCAGTATGACTAGTAACAACCAAAGTTTTTTTAGTAATGCCCAGTAACAACCTCTTTTTTCAGTATGACTAGTAACAACCTAAGTTTTTTTAGTAATTCCCAGTGACAACCTCTTTTTTTCAGTATGACTAGTAACAACCAAAGTTTTTTTAGTAATGCCCAGTAACAACCTCTTTTTTCAGTATGACTAGTAACAACCTTAGTTTTTTTGTATGACCGTTTAGTATTGATTGTAACAACCTACGTTTTTTAGTAATGATCAGTAACAATTATTATTACAACAAGTTAATAGTGACCAATAACAATTTAATTAAAATATTTTAGAGTTAGTAGTTGGGTAAGTTCCAAGAAGTTTCAAATAATACTAACAAATTCTAAACTGCATTTCAAGGAAGTCTATAATAATAACTACAATGTCAGCAAGTTCCATTACATTGACCACAACAGATATAAATCCGTGCCGAGATGAGTGCGCTGACCACAGATATATAATTGTAATTATCTGGAACCGTCATTCCTCTAGTTCTCAGTAACCAATGGGTTGTTATTTTCGAAATACGAGACTATTGTACTCACAATAATTTAATAGTTTGCCAATCGCAACAAGTACTTAAGTTGATCTGTCGTCAACATGGTTGCATTGCATCGATTTGCGCGGTTATGGCAAATTATACCAAATTCATCTTATGTCAAAAAAATGTTGAAGATATAAATAAGTTGATATGTGGTTTTGGAAACATGATTGGTAAAACTTTTCTCAACATATTAATTCGGTAGGCCTTCTAAAACACGTTATTAATATTTTTTATTATATCTAGAAGTTTTTGACTTTTTTAATTTTTATAGTATGTAATTTAAATGTGTTTTATTTTAAACTGTGTTGCTCAGGACTTCGTACGCGTAGATTTTCATATAAACTTTCAACCCTTTTTTATTCCCTTAATTCGGTCCTTTTGCAAAGTAATTGCAAAGTAGACCTAATACAGACAGATAAAAAGAAATATATTTGCCAAATTACAGCTTTGTAGCTGCATAACTTTCAACACAACATTCAAACTCTAACTTTACCTCCTGAATCCATCCTTTTTGCAAAAATCTTTAAAGGTTTTTTTTTTTTACTATCAACATGAATACCAAATTTTATCGCCCTAACATCGAAACCTTAACTTTATCAAACTCTATTTGCCCCTTCATTCGACTGTTTCACAACATCATTTCTTAGTGGAAATCCACATCACCCCATAAGGAATCTTCTTGCCAAATTAAAGCTTCATACTTAGTAACAAAAAAAAATACAGAAAATTCAAACCCCCATTTCACTTCCTTAATCTGTCCGAACAACAAGGACAAACAATTAGACCCAGAGCAGATAAGATAACTCTTTATTAAAAGGCCACATAAACACGATAAACAGATTAGTATTCAAATTTATCATTTAAACATCCTCCCAGCCGGGAATTGAACCAACTCATGTGGTAGATATGCTCAATCTACTACTGAGCCAAACCGGTTGCCAAAACTAAAACGGTCGTTAAGTAAAACTATTACAACCGTGAACGCCAATTCACTGCAACACGAGCAGAATCATTTTTAAACATTCACAGAATATCTAAAAACGTGATCACTTTAATCCGTAACCAGTATCTTTCAAGTTAATATTTAAATTTAAATTCACTACGGATCATAAATGCCCATCAAGCAAGTTGTAGGCAAATTATAATAACGCAAGATTCCCATTGTTTGCCACCGTGCCAAATGTCTGCGGGTTGATTCTATAAATCGATAGAATAATCGATATAATATGATTATCTCCACCCGTCCCATGACCACCTCAATACGAGTGATGACACAACACAGATGAAACGAATCTAATGCATGTTAGCTCTTGTTAGTTTTTTTTTAAAGTTTTGTTATTTAAATTAAATTAATAAGTTTTGATTTGATTTCATTCGATTTGGTTCGATTCAATCGATTTGATTCAATTTAGGGCCATACAGTTTCGTCTTACGTATTACAGACGTAGTATATGCCCCAGTAAAGTAGTGGAGATTTTACTACAGGGTCCTATGCAGTTTTGGAAACAACACAATAAAACATGTTTCACCTCGTTATATCACTTTGCCACACTTGACCACGTTCACGACCACTTAAGAAATAATCATCCATCATTATTACACATTAACACGAAAATACGCAAGCCTAGGAAAATAATACAATGACGGCACATGATTTTTTCATGTTGGCGCCAAAACTCAATGTTTGTTTCTAAAGAAAAATAATTATGAATATAAAAAAACAACCTTATAAAAAAGACAGAAAAATGAAATGGATCAAATTGAAATGGGACCACACGGAAAGCACCAGCTTTCAAATAAAAAAAGAATCATTAAAATCAGTTCACACAGTCGAAAGTTCTGATGTAACAAACATATAACAAAAACAGTTGAATTGATAACCTCCTCCTTTTTGAAAGTCGGTTAAAAAAAACGTTATTTCTCCGTTTACATTAATCTTTATCTCCGGAATCTCGTAATGGTCATACGCTAATTTTTTTCCGCTAGGAGTAATAGTATTCCATGTACGTTTTGCATTTTTTTTATTATCGTAGTGATAATAAAAAAAATGCAAAATTAACATAAATTTTTATAAAGATGTTATTAATTAAATATTGATAAGACATTAGATACACAAGTTTACGTAGTATAATTTTGCACAAGTTAAAACGGGAATTCAAGAGAGAGTGTGATCGTCTACCTGACTATTAATATTTAATAGGGAACTTGATAGGATAGATAAATCATCCTTCGCGTCTCGAGATGTCAATTAAGATATAGAGGATGTCCTGCCCCATTTTACATTAGCTAGAAGATATGCCTGAGAGATGGCTAGATCAACTTGATTGGGTAATTCGTTGACTGCATCCTTGTATATTTCTCTGTGTAGGAGTTTTGCGTATGTGGATGTTTTAACTCTATTATAGATAATCCAAGTTTATCTCGAACATTAATTGCGAGTTTTAACATCAGCAGACTTTGTCAGATTCCTTAAATTTTGAGTAACGGTAATTTGGCAAGCCAATTTGCTTATTTCCAGTTTGAATTTTGAAATCTGTTGCTAAGGACCTGACTACCTGTGTTTAGACCATTTTCTTATTAAATATAGTTTATGTGGCAAACAAGCTACGGGCCACCTGATGGTAAGTGGTCACCGCTGCCTATAGACACCTACAATAAACGTGGCATTAACAGTGCGTTGCCTTTGAGGGCTCTAATCACCCTTCGTTTGAAGCAGTCCAAATTATAATTCACCACCAGACCATTGAGATTTACGACCACTTACTCTATGAAAACTAATTCTATAGGTTCAGCAGCCAGGGGCCTTACCCCTAGCTCGAAAAGTTGACCCGCATAGGTGTTATTTGTCTAAACGGTACCGTCAACTACGATAAGCGGTAGTTATTTGATAGCCGTCAAGCTTTGCTATTTCCACGCACGCACGAGTAGTAAAACGGATTTTCGTTCATTCAAGTTAGACGCTTTTAAACGATGCAGCTTAAATGAGTTGATTAATTTTAGGTACCTATCAGGTACCTACTAAAAGTTGGCTCGCTAAAGTGAAGCTAGGGGTAAGGCCCCTGTCCGATAGTGTTATTTCTATGGTAGTCTGCCATAAAAGTTAATTTAATTTTCTATTATTGATGATATGTGTTTTTGCCATTCGAAAAAAAAAATGTGAAAATCACATAAAACTACGAGACATATATTTGTTTCTTTCATCACTGAAAATCAGATGACTAAAGACTGTTTTAAACTATCACGGTTGTTCACTAAAGTTAGTTCGGGGTTATTCGGGAGCTCCTTCCACAACCTTACCACGGTAAATATCCCGTAAATAATCATATAACTTTCGATGACTAAAGGTTTTATTCTCAACTAGTTTTTTTGTCCGCGACTTCGTACGCGTAATTTTTATATAAACCTTCAATCCTTTTTTCTTCCCTTAATCCGGCCCTTGCGCAAAATAATACTTCAATCTGGTCATAGCTCAGCATATTCGTGAAAACCGCATTTAAATCCGTCCGCATTTTCTTCCAGGGGTTTAGGCGATGTGCGTGAACAAACAAAAATTCTTAAAACTGCCTTAACATGTTCAGCTGCTTATTTTAAGTCGCCCTGTGTGAAGTATTGATAGAAGCATAAAAGTAAAAACACCGTCAACAGTTTTCAAATCAAAAATATAATGTGACCACAGTGCAGAGCATGTTTTGAAGTTTTCTTTTTGCCTAAACCATAAAAAGTATATCATATCATGTCGGGATGATACATCTCTGAAATTTGACTGTCCAGCATCGCTCGTTCGAATTTTTCTATGACCATGCAATTTCTGAACTATATGAATACGACCACAAGTATGGCTTTGGCCACGGAACCCTGACATATGCTTGTCTTGCAAAATGCATTGGAGTAGTTGGATTGAATCACCTAAGAGGTTGTAAGGCCTATGTTTTTATAAGATCCTTGATCTACACAGACATTTAATACAGAACAGACTGAACATGTTTTTTACAACTACATTCGCAAAAACAGTTATGTTTGCATCTCTCTCGATTACACAAAAATCATATATTCGTATCTCGTTATGTCGTAACGTTGCAACATAATAGAAAAAAATGAGCATGTGGTACGGTGTTCCAAGTCACCATTTTGGTAAGCATCAATATATTGACAGAAGGCTGACAGCGAAAACCACGGCTTGCAAAAATTACCTAAAATAAAAGTTATTTTTACATATTTGGTTTAAAAGATATGAAAATACTATGGTGAAGTGCAATGTCCTCATGTGTTTTAATTCATCTCATAAGATGCCACCCGGTATAACGTTTCACACGTAAGTTTCGTGTGTTATAATAGAGATTATTTTGAATTGCTATTTTTTCTTGTTATTTTTCATAAACTTTACAATTTGAAGGCTTGGGAAGGTTGTGTTTCTTTCAATTTCATAAATGTACAAGTTTAGTGGGTGTAATAAAAGTTAATAAGTAGTTTTCTTTAAAAATATATTGATTCGATCATTGTTTGGCGTTTGAGGTACTTAGACATTGTCCAGGGAACGTATTCAGTAGCCAAGAGAATGTAATACTCCTTTCAGTAGTATAATTAAAATAGTATAAGTTATTTTCTTTAAAAATTCATTGTATCGATCATTGTTTTACGTTTACGGTATTTAGACATTGTCCAGGGAATTTATTTCAGAATCAGAATTCGTATTTCAGAAGTATAATTAAAATAGATGATTCAGCTTGATGTGATTATGATGACATGAACCTTTTTCATTAATTACTAGCTGCTTTTCTTAAGTAATGTAACTAAAGTACCTACCTATAGTCCTTTAAATGTAGCTTGATTGAAACGACAGCTGACGACATTTCAGGGCATGTCTTTGTAATAACGTCTGTCGAAATGCATTTACTTGTAACACATAGATCACTGGTTTTCTGCGTCTTAAACTATTATGAACTACAAGTGCTGTACATATAAATAGTAAAAGTATATTTGAATTTTAAAACGGAACTGCATTTAGTGTGGATTATCACAACACAATAGCCATATTTTTCCATTCTGTCATAACAAGGTTACGTCAACTTGACAAAAAATTTAGGGACGTGGTAAATCGATAAACGTAAAATCGATCGTTTTATTTTGCTGTGTGAATTAAATAGTATTTTTTTTTTCAGAATTTCCTGTGCGTATCGAAATACAAAACTCGTACAGATAATATAGTATAATAATATCGAATTACTAGCAACTGTCTTAGTAAATTTTACGGAACGAAGCATCTTTATCCAAAGACTGACTACTAGAATAGCATACTAGACTGACTATTGATTGAATAGCATTTATTATTAATCTGCAGGATTTCTCAAGTGACTCTAATGCTGATGATGACACTGATTTGGAATGTACACCATTAGATTAAACAATAGATTTATTTATAATAAGTACAAAAAAAAATACTTGCTTTTTCTGTTTTATTTCATTATCCTAAAGTCTCATCATAATAGTACTACAACAGAAATATAGATTGGTTTAAAAATATTATTCGTGCAATACACTTCCAGTCGATAAATAAAGACACATTATTCTCGATTTGGTCCGAATCGTCCCAGCACTAATCGAATATTTTGACATACTTCATTTCAATCAACTTACATTTAATAGACTATACCTATTGTGGTTCATGTCATATATATACGTAGTGATCTAGATAGTGTAATTAAAGGGTTATTTAGACATATGTCAAGTAACAAACATTTTTATTACATTTTAGATTTTCCCAAGGATGAAGAGTTGAGAAACGCATGGTTGAATAATTTGAATCTAGAAAATTGGCAGCCCAGTGCGACAAGTTTGTTGTGCTCAAAGCATTTAGAGGCACATTTTTGTTCGACCGGACTGGTTTCCGTACAATCCTTAGAGAGTACGAGGTGTAATGCTTATTGGAACAACAGTTTTCAATGAACAGTCGCTATCACTATCATGAATCTCAAGTTGTACTAACTACATTATGATAACTTGCATGTAATAATTTTCAGAGCGATAACATACCAAGTGAAAGGAAAGCCACAAAAAGAGGTGTTACTGGCAAAAATGTTCTGCGGGAGCTGCAGAATACCTCATTTCCATCAAATTCAGATCCTGCAACCACATGACACATCTGGTAAATTGTTTTATACAAAAATAAATGATTTGACTTGGTCTGGTGTGTTTGAATATTAATACCCAATGGGAACATCCATAAATTCCATCACATAAAGAGGAGGGGAGGAGGGGTCGACGAAGTGTGACTGACAAGGGGTAGGGAGGGGTCGTAAATTTTGTGACGTTACATTTCAGATACAATCTAATAGTATCTGTTAGCACTATTATAAAAGAATGTCCTTGAGTCCGGCCCGCGTTTTGCAAATGTTTGCGTGTAATGTATATGTAGTGTATTTTGCATCAATATTTTTGTGGCTTGTTGGTTCTGCTTGGTATTATATGTCTGTGTTGATCTACACGTTCATTCATCTAAGAAGGTTAAGGAACTTTCTTTAAATTTAAACCACAGATGTTGAGTAGATCTGTTATTTAAACTGATTATCTGAATGACAATTGACAGTTTCTAATTTTTATAATGGCTATGTCAATAACATTCTCTTTACTGTGGACCTCCTTGCTTGAGTCGACTATGTGACGATCCTCATATTACGTTTCGAGTAAGGAAGAAAAAAATCATTGATATTTTAATTTCTTTTAAAGAATTAAAATAAATGATATAACATAGCCTATGTTTTAATCTGGTAATTTCTTAGCATATTCGTGAAAACCACATTTAAATCCGTCCAGTGGTTTATGAGATGTGCGCGAACAAACAAACAAACAGACAAAAATTCTATAAACTGTCCTATCGTGTTCAGCTGCTTATTTTAAGACGCCCTGTGTGTTTTTTTTTGTAATCTCGCAATTACAGATTTTTTTATCTCTACGTTTTTAATATCTATATTATATATTATAGATATAGATTTTTGTCATAACTGATTTTGATATATTCAGTTGGTATCTTATAGTCAATCGATCAAAATTTGTTATTAAAACCTTGTTACAAAAAAATCTGAGTAGAGCTTCTATGGTCAAATTTTAACCAGTAAAAAACTCAACGACGTTCGTTTCTATTGAGCTTCTATGTCCTGCCATTTTTTTACATCCTTTTATTAGCTGTGGCTTGGTATGTATCTATTCGTATGTATATATATATGTATGTAACGGAATATTTGAACGTGATTTAAACCCCTTTCAAAATGTCAAATTGATTTGTAACTTTGCACACTTATCAAGGACTGATGACAATGCAACAATTTAAATAGTTTGATCCCATCATTCTTACCATGATTTTGAGGATTAGCGATTAGTGCGTATTTTTTTTTAGTTTTTTAAACTGCGGGAATTATTTGCTGTTTACATCCTTGCTAAGAATTGTTTTTAATCATAGTACTTATTAGTATTTATATTAGTATAATCATGTAATAGTCCGGTCAATTTAGACATTCAAGGTTACAAAAATTCCCATTAGGCTGAAAATTGGTAGGATCGTTCATAACACCATTATAAAGGAAATGTGAAAAGTCCTCATCGATCGCGAAAAACCCGTTTTTGTGACTTTTAACCTCGAGTAAATTTTTTTGCACGTGCCGGATCGATGAGGACTTTTCACATTTCCTTTATAATAGTATAATGAACGATCCTACCAATTTTCAGCCTAATGGGAATTTATGTAACCTCACCCCTATTTTTTAGTTTAATTTGACCGGACTATAAGTATGTATTATATTTTAATTTATAAAAATGATAAATCTTTGTCACAATTTTCTCGTTTATTAAGGTTCTTACATGCGCCAGAAGACCTATAAAGACACGATAAAATTGAAAGATCATATCCATTGCGCAACCACGGCTACTGACGACTAAAGGATTTGAGAGAAAATGAACAATTTGCCACTAAATCTGTAGGGATTAATCTGCACATGACTAATTCCCATGACGATTAAGACTCTCGTGAAATTGGTCTAGTGTTGGTTGAACTGTACAGGATTACGCATATAAGCTGTGCTTCCCGAAAGGAGATCCTTTTACTCATCATTATAAACAACTTTTACTATGGGCAAACCCTGAAATCATAAAAAAACTGATGCATGTTCCATAGAAAACGGTCATGGACACTCGTTAATTTGTATGGAATACGTATGATTGGTCCTATTGTAAAATTTGTTGATAATTATGAGTACAACGAACACCTAAGCACAGCAAGCCCAGCGTTCGATTTAAATTTAGATTCGATATCTATGCTATGTACACTGGAATTAAAATTAAAACTATCTTCCATGCCTTATTTGATCAAGGTCGCAACAACTGCGTTTGAGATCGCAGAAAAACCAACACGAAAAAGCGTACAAAAATCAATTTCGACATCTCGTTCCAAGTGATCAGCAGCAGATCCGCATTGCCAATGCTGATTGCCCGATCCCGGAAACCATGACATTCCATCAGTGATTCATCTCCCGACAAACGCTTGCCTTTAATTAGGTAGAACTTTATCAAATAATTATCTTAGTCGTTAGGGTTACCTATATCATAAGACAAATTTTGGCTTAGTAAAAAAGCTGCCTGCTTTTACACTACAAAGTTTTTGATATTATCTTCAATATCAAAAATCAAAATGGTCGGTTTACGGACTCAACTTTTGTAATTTATGGCAATGTTTCAGTTCTAAAACAAAAAACACGCCCCTACGAATAGTATTACATTGTTGGTTACGAAGATTTTTTAAAGTAGATATTTTGTGTTATAATATTGAAATAACTGCTGTCCCCGTTTTTTTTTAAATTCTGTAATAGGCTTGCGTTTGACCGCCAACTCGCCTGATGTTAAGCGACGATGCGGTCGACGATGGAGCACGCCTGCCCAGAAGAAACCGATTCACTCGAGATTTGAAGACACCCAGATTGTAACTATCGGGAAACACCCATTCCGGCAGCGCATTCCACAGACTAGCAGTTCGCACAGTAAAAGTGGAATCAAAGCGCTTCGTACGGGTTTTCGGAATATCAACCATATAGAGGTGTCGATTTTTCGTTCCCGCTCTGGCAGTCCGATAGAAAAATGGAGAGGAGGGAATTAGATCAGGCAGATCCGATGCACACTCTCCGGAATGTATCCTATAAAAAACTGATAGACTAGCAACTTTTCGCCTACCCTATCGCCTATTGGTTACCTATAAGTGCAAAAATAGTGCCAAATTATGGCTATGGATAATTTTACCTAAGTATTACAAATAAGTTTAAAAGTATATAGTAACATACTCAATTGTTATTAGTAACAATTAAATTTTATTAGAACCCATTTTCCCAATTGTATAGAAAATGGTTTGTATATAACCCTAGGTGTATCAGTCTCCACTTGTTCATTTGTGATTGTGCCGTTTCTTGAACGGTTACGATTCTTGGAAGAATCCTATAGAAAGGCATGTGAGAGCTTCCATTCTTTGGATGTTGCGCAACCATTTAGAGGTGCTGACAAGGCAAAAAACCACTCGAAGAATCATAATGGCAAAATTCTGCTTACGCAAGAGAATACTTAGTTAGCATTTTTCAAAACTTTACAGCTTCTACACTTACCACAGCTGATTTATAAATATTTATCAGCAATATATTTGTTTAGATTCTAAGATTGTATGATAGAAATATTCAAGTACACATACGATATAAAATCTCAAATGTTACATTATTACACCTTCAAATAAATGATATGAAATAGGTAGGTACAAAAAGTTAAGTACAAACTCAATGTCTCCGTCTAAATGCAACGGTCAAATCCGTCGTAAAAATAAACGAATATTATGGAGAGAACGGTTACATTCCTTCATCCCCTAGAACCGGGGTGAACGAGGGTAGCATGCCGGATATGAAACGGAAGATTACAATAACATGAAAATATATTACGGCAATGCCGGACATTTGGTCAAATGGACGTAGCCCTTTATAACAAATGAACATTCTTCTTTTACGGCTATCCGGGAAATGTGATAATATTAGGTACTTTGTAAGTACCTAATATTATTAATATGTTATGTTATTAATAGTTATGTTAGTAAAGAAAACTTTAATAATGTAATATCTAAGTAGCCACTAAGTCAAAAACTAATTTACGAAGTTAAAATTGGTAGTTAGAATACCTTATGTGGTGTAGACATATTTTTTTAAGGAGGTCAAAAGAAGGTTGGAAATCTAGTCTACGAAGTCGCGTGCAAGCAAATACGAGTGTTTATATTTTAGCTTCTACTTGACGGTTTAATACAAAAGTAACATTTAAGGTTTTTTAAATATTTTTCACCTAAATAAAATAATGCGCCGTAAGTCCTGATAAACATTTAAATCATGGGTTCAATACATGCGGGTATCATAGGTATGCATACAAATCAAGTTCAAGAGAAAGCGTAATTCAAAATAATCTTGTGACATAATGCACAATCTGAATTCTAAATTAGAAAATAACGCAACTGCTAATGTGGAATAATGCATTATTAATCAATATACATTCTAAAATGTATTTGATTATCAAAGATCACGGACAAGTAAATGTTACTATTGGAATAATAATCGAAATAGTCCTCGAAGGCCTTGAATGATCCTTTCGAAGCATTCATTTGGATTTCTATTATCGATTTGTTTACCAAATACATACCACGTTGATTGGGTAAACAAGTCAAAAGATCGAAACCTATTGAAAAGCTTTGTATGTGTCCTAGCAAGTAATTTTTATTTGAGTAAGTATAAAGTTAGCTTCAAAAATGTGTCTCAAAATAAATCTGGTGTGTGTTTCATTAATATTATTGTTTATTCTACAGATTCTAGGAGCACGCCACAATCTAAATATAGTAGACGCTTAAATCATAACCTCTAACTCTACAGACCATTATTATTGTTGATCTCATTGTTTAAAGGAACCATAATACAAACGGAAATGACACGTTCTCGATGACAAACGTCGTCAAAACCATCTGACTCGTAACAAGAGTAAAGTATGTCGCGTGCGCAGTGAAGATGCTCGCAGTCAGCAATCATTCCGTTAATTGGAGAGAATCATCATTGTAGAAAGTTTACCGGCGGTCGCCGGGGCACGCCGAGCCATCGGTATCGACTGACGACTGACGAGTGCATCAGTGTCAACGGACAACACGACAGAGTGCAACAAACTGCCCGCGCTACTCACGTTTGCTATTAATTTACTCATACCAATGCTCGACCACGATGTCCAGCTATACAAACAAAATTTATTCCCCTATAGATGCGGCCTCACGTGCAGATCCACAGTTAAGTTCATTACAATCAAGGAAGTTAATCATAGACATAATAGTTATGTGCGATTACACTGAACACCTCACCTACAATAACACCTGTCAGGCCTTATGAGGCAGGCTTTAGATGCAAATCAATAATGAATATTGCGTCATGTTGTATGGTAAAGGTCTATTCATTATCGTGAAAGGCGAGTGGGTAAGGAGCTGAATGGCGCGCCGTGAGGTCGCTGAGTCAGTGGCCCTTCCTGCCTCATGCCTTTTGGGGGAATGCTACGTGAGCGGAACGCGGCCCGCACTCCAATGCCTAGCCGCATTGTCTGCCGAGACTTGCCTAGTAGGATCACAACTCATAGCTGCCATAAACTGAATACAAGACGCTCTGTCATGTCAACCTACGTCACATACTGTTAAGTATTTATACTTTAACATGTACATACGCCCTTAAAAACGTTAGTTAATATCTTATATCTTTGCATAACATTTTACCTCCTTCAGAGTCCTTTTGTGTAAAGTAATTTACATCCTTCCGGTCACATTGACATCTGTCAAATTTGATATCAATCACTTTTTTAGTTTTGGCGCCGATTATAACAAGTCATCTCATTGTATTTTTTCCTAGACTTATGTATTTTCGAGTGTTGATGTGTAATAATGGTGTTTTTTTTAAACTGTTTATGTACGAGCTCGAGTGTGGTGTGAAATGTTGTGATATGACGAGGTGAAACATGTTTCCGTGTTTCTTACAAAACTACATAGAATCATCTAGTAAAAACTCCATCACTTTACTAGGACATGGCTTAGGCTTGACCTCTGCTTGCTGCTAGTTCGGCGATATTTAATAAAATACTAGACACTGGTAAATGCAAAAGACGTGCAACGCCAAAACACCGCATAAGAGGTAATAATAAAAACTACTTTAATAGCAATATCACAGAATCCGCATTACACAGAACAAAAACAAAAACACGCCAATATATTAATTCAGTTTCAAAAGCACGGTGAATTCAAATCTTTTCGAAGACGATTCGAAGCCAGGAATCTTCTCAGCCTATTGTTCTCATCATCTCTTGCACAATACCTACATACTCGTAATTACTGACAAGTTGCGAGATTACGCGTCCGCATTTGCATGTGCGCATGGACAGGCTTGACGACTGACTAATTAGTAATGTAGCTCGCATTCAATCATTACGTCGATCAATGATACCTACTCGCAGGTGCATCAGTCACGACAGATTGTTTACAAAACGCAACAAGGTGTAAACAAACCGACTTCGATTCTATTCATAGTTCAGATCGGGGCATATTGAACTCTTTCATGGCACTGTATTACCTTCAATAATGAACTCTATACAAAGTATGAATTTTATTCATTTTGAAGAAGACGATTTTCTTAAGGC
The DNA here is from genome assembly GCA_949125355.1 of Agriopis leucophaearia. Taxonomy (NCBI): domain Eukaryota; kingdom Metazoa; phylum Arthropoda; class Insecta; order Lepidoptera; family Geometridae; genus Agriopis; species Agriopis leucophaearia. The sequence goes on from OX421262.1 coordinate 12,352,879, forward strand.
CATGCATCTATTTATTACGCAGTACGCACCCGGCCAGAGCATTGAATTTTTTTATATAAAAAAAACTCATTGGATTTTTTCTTTGAAATAGTCGGCCTGGAATGGTGATCTTAAAAGTCCGCGCATCGGCCTAATCTACCTTTTTTTGTACATTTATGGGAAAAAAACACTATGTGGGAATTTTCCGCTATCTTCTGCAATGTTATTTTAAAGGCAAATCTTAAGGCTTGCCTTTAAAATAACATTGCACATTAGGAATATAACTGTTGTGTCCTTCTCGCCAATGTAGATTATAATCATGGGTTTGAAAACATTTGTAAAGATACTGAAACATTTTTTCTATACTCACATTTAGTCATTTTTATCTTCTAAATGTTGAAAATTAATAAGCATGCGAGAATCAAGCTCTCATTAGCTTTATATACCGACTTATATTAATTTATCCTATATTAGACTTTATTTACAATACCTAACAGAAAAAAAATATATTGAGTAAAATTAAATTAAATCCGAGCTATAATAAAACTATTAAACCTCCCTGCATAAAAATAAATGATGCTAAAAAGATATTTAGCTTCCCAATGCAAACAAAAACTTTAAACACTTTATATCTCACAATAGCCTCGACCAATTTAAATAGTTCATTTAGTTAGTTTATTATATTTAATTAGGTTTTTCACTAACCTGTTATTTATAACAAATCAAACACCTCTCCAATATCCTATTGTTGCCAAAATATTGCCGCATTACCACGTCGTATACGAGTATCAATGCTCATCCTTGGACCCTTGCTATAGTTGCTTATCGTTGTCCTGTCCAATGTGTTCTCATAAAAACACATTGTACAATAATAGTGTGATTCAAGTAATAAAGTTAAGTAATAATTTAGATTTTTTGCGTCAAGAAAGTAAACTGCGAGCTTGGAGCCATTCAAATGTGTTATTTTTTTACTTCGCGAGAGAATGAGTTAACAAATGGGCTACAAGCGTGTTTATTACATCAATTATCCCGTAATCAGTTCTCGTTCATGAGCATATTGCGTCGACCATAAAAAACAAAATTATAATGTAGCTGGATTATCCTTGCGTATACGTTAGGTATACAAAATGTATCTTGAAGATAAGCAGAAACTGCAATGTGTCTACTACTTAGTTACACTGATAAAAAAGCCAACAACCAAACAAACAGCTCTATTTTTGGTATAGACTATGGAGTGGTGGTCCAACTTCAATAATTAGTTGAACAGAAGACTTGGATTCCTACCCCAAAATCATTAAATCTACTTTACAATCAAAGAAACAATTTCCATAATTCTTTTACATCCAAATAGGTGGATACTTTTTGAACAAAATTTTCGATGGGATAGCAATTATGAGTAACGAAGGAACGCGAAAGATGTCGCAATAAGTTCGCTCTTCGATTTGTCAACGTCGTAACACATCGTCGCGGTTGTCAACCGCAAATAATAAAACGATAAAAACGCCGAGGGGAAAATATAGACCAGCATGTAACATAACTAGATACGTAAAACTGGTTTGCGCTATGAAAATGGTTTCCCACAATCAAATTCTTTAACACATTCCCAGTAAAGCACGACCGCATCACCTGTAACATAAAGAAGACAATACACAAATATAATACGCAGAAAATGGCCGAGAAAAAAATCTGTAACTATGGTATCTAGCAGGACTCGTTATTAGGTACCTATGTCGTTTGACTGGGACAGGTGTATACATGTTATTTATCTTTTATTTTCCGAGGATGTCGAGCGACATTTTTCAGTCTGTTAATTGTAGTGGCGGTCGTCCCTGCGAATATAATTCATAGTTTTTTGACGGGGACTTGATGGAATCCCGTCGTTGTCGATCACCTGTCTGTCTCCATACATCACCTAATTTGAGCTCGTTAAGTTAAATGTTAACCATTACTTTGCTCACGTAATTGCGAATTCATATCAGTATTTTTGTATTGTAACTTTTGCAAAATATGATTCTTCATCTTGATGTCAGTTTTGAATATTATCATTTGCAATACTATTCTCAATTTGGTAATGCGTTGCTTCAACAAAGACAAAATCAAATCTTTCTAAAGACTTGTCTATTTTGAACTAACTTACCTATTTGTGGTTCTTCCAGATAAATTGCACTTTGTTCTAATTGTTACTAGGTAATTCTTGCAATTTATAGAGATTACAACAGTTCTAAAACAAAGAAGTTTCAAAACGGAAACTAGACTAGTTTATTTGGCCGATTTGATATTTGGTAACACATTCCTCGATTAAACGCACATCAATCTTTCGACACTCGAATTTCCAAGTGTAACCTAGTTCCTACGGTTTCTAACAACATCATATGTAATATATTTTGACTAGATGTATGTTTATTAAGTGGCAGTTAATAATGCGCGCATTTCAATATTTTTTAATAAAAAAGTGATAGTTGATTGAATCAGGCGTTACTTTGCGGAAGTCCATTTTCAAAACTGTTTTAATGATGAATTTCTAGTGTAATTCCGCTTCTACGTCGCTTCAAGTACAATAAGGAATTTGTGATAAATATTTGTTGATAATGTTAATTTTATTGAGTTTAATTTTGCCTAACCTGATATAAAATATTAGTTACATAAATTGAAAATTAACGTAACCTGAAACAAAAATTAATTAATTCTGACACATGAAATATGATTGATTGATCATGATTTAGTATTATCATATTTCATGTGTCAGAATTAATTAATTTTTGTTTCAGGTTACGTTAATTTTCAATTTATTTAACTAATATTTTATATCAGGTTAGGCAAAATTAAACTCAATAAAATTAACATTATCAACAAATATTTATCACAAATTCCTGTCCCACATATTTTTTTTTTTTTTTTAATTACTGTTATTGGGTAGGTAAATTTCTAGTTTCTATTATCCCAAAAATAAAATAATTTTGTTTTTATTACAATTCACTCTATATATATTAAACAATGCATAAATTTACTTTTTATTCTGTAAAATACGGGCTTTACGAGTAAACCCACAGGACGCTGCTCGTACAGTTTGAAACAACAAATTGAAATACAATCAGACATTGCATCGCGTAGATTGTTACATTGTGAATGTGCAAACATAAAGTTACATATGTTTAATTACTAGGCCATTAATGAATAATCTTTGTAAGCCATCTATCATTCCGGCGTTACCTATTATGATTTATATACATGAGCGTAGTCAGGTAAGAAGTAAAGGGGCTACTACACTCTACTTTAAAGACAAGTGCTAATTTACTGTTAAGTCATTGATATTTGATATTTTTATTCATAATTATAAAAAAATACACGTCGTCAAATACATTATACAATTATAAATTACATAAAAAATTAGGTCATAAAGACAATATTGTAAGGATAACTATTTCAGTATCCCACTAATATAATAAAAGTGATTTTGGATGGATGGACGGGTGGATGTTTGTTACTCAATCACGCTAGAACGGCTAAACAGATCTGGATAAAATTTGGCACATATATTATAGTCTGGAATAGCACATAGGCTAGATACTTTAAATACGGCTGGACCGATTTGAATGAAATTTTGTGTTCCTGGAGCGGGTCATAGTAGCGAGGCCGAAGGCCGAGCTAACACCCGTGCGAAGGCGGGACGAGTCGCTATATTATAAATGCGAAAGTTTGTGTGTATGTTTGTTACTCCTTCACGCAGAAACGGCTGGACGGATTTGAATGACATTTGGAATATACATAGATTATGTCCTGGATTGACACATAGGCTCATTAGACATTCATCGTCATCATCACTACGCGGGTGAAATCGCGGGGCGCAGCTAGTTTTTTATAAACCAGTTTGCGTATATTTTTATTTTAATCATCAAAAAGTTTAATTCTGTTTGGAATGTATCAAAAATACTTTCTGATCCATATGTGGCACAATGATTACTATGTTAATATTATAAAAAGGCAGTAGGAGTATTTACATAGGTTTTTTTTATCATATTATCTAATGTTATGAGCCGTATAAAGAAATGCAATCGTCCAATTTTAGGCATCTGTATTTTCGGGCATACTCGTACACTTAAAATTGAAAAAAAAAATGAAACAAAAAAATAAAGCTATTATTATCAAGAAGACTAAAAAACAAGTAGGTAAATCATAATATAACCATTATTTTAAGTCAGACATTTAACAATATACACTCACAAACTTTCCTTTCGAGAGTTTTCATAAAAAAAAATCCTTAGTACATTGGAGGTAATAAGTTGATATGAGTTTTTCCATAATATGTAGCCGGTATATGGAATTAAAATTTCAGATTGATAGATCCAAGACGCCATAATATCAGTTTTCGTTGCTTTTTTCGTGAAAAAATGTGAGAGGGCTCGTAATTTAAAAGGACAGTGTCCATTTTTGACCCAGCCGACCAATAACTCAAAAGAAAACACCTTAACTGTTACAGTTGACTAAAATGCTGGCGCCTACTTTGGCCAAAAAATTAGCATTGCCATCCAGCGTGGCAATGCTGCCAGCATTCTAGCCACTTTTCCCTCCACTGAGGGGCTTTTAGATTAGTCCTTTTTGTGAATATTGTTTTATGATATATTTATTTATATATAGGTAGGTATCGATTTTTTTTTAAGTTTTAGTTAACATTTAAGTTTTCGTTAATTTACCGCTTTTTAAGTTGTGCTTAGTAAATATAAATAAACTGTTGGTATATATTATGTCTGCGCTGAGTCATAACATCCACACAAATTGGACAGTTACGCCCTATATGAGTACCTTGTTATTCCAGTTTTTTCAACTATAGTTTTTCCCTTAAAACCCTCGCTACGTCCACATCGGTGTTCACGCATGTTTTACGTAAGGTGGTGTGCAAATTATAGAGAACTTTATTTTTAAACGAGAGCTGGAAATGAGATTTTCCATAATAAGCAGCTGAACAGAATTTTTGTCTGATTAATTGTTTATCCAAGCACATCTCCTAAACCACTGGACGGATTTAAATGCGGATTTGACAAATATGCTTAGCTATGACCAGATTGAAATACAGGCTACGCTATTTTGCGAAAGGGAGGAAAAAAAGGTTGAAGTTTATATGAAAATCTGCGTGTATGAAGTCGCGGGCAACAGCACTAATCTACACTAATATTATAAAGAGGAAAGATTTGTACCTATTTTTGTATGTTTGTATGTTTGTAATGAATAGGCTCCGAAACTACTGAACCGATTTGAAAAATTCTTTCACTGTTGGAAAGCTACACTATCCCCGGGTGACATAGGCTATATTATATTTTGCAGCGAGGCCGAAGGCCGAGCTTACACTCGTGCGAAGCCGGGGTGGACGGCTAGTACCTTATATAGTTGCCTAGTAAGGCTTTTCTTTTTTTTGTCGCACTTTATAAATGACACAACCTATATAACCTTATTGTACCTACTTTGCAATTACCAGAAGCCAAAAGGTAACCTTAACTTGACACACAACCGAAGGATTACCTACATACAAGCTTATACCTAGGGTGGGCGGTTACCCTGTAATATTGGATTATGGTTGGCAATTGACTAATAAATCTCATAGACAATACACTGTTAGAAAGAGCTTTGCAATAGCTTACCTTCAGACTAGTTGATTGACAGAATGAAATACATATAAATGTAAATAAAGAGTTGAAAAGAACACCTTTGTGTTCTTTTACAGTTATTTGATAGTTTTTCTATTTTTCCTTTCCTTCTATATTTTTATATTTTGCTCTAGATATATTTATTTGATCTTTAATATTACATCCACGCTCTACTTCGTATATATACCAAATACATAAGAATGTTACGTCTTTCGGGAGTAGTAGTGGGAAGTACCTACTTACTGTGCTTGATTTATATTTCTCTGACAACGGTCGCGTGCATCGGTCACGTGTACGAATATACCTTTACAATTATTATATCAAGCAATGTATACATATATTCATTGCATTTTTTTATGGATAACTAACTTAGGCCTTAAAATTACTTTCCAAATTACTGACCTTAATTTTATTTTCATGACTTAATTTCCTATTTTTGGAGAAGGAGCATGAAAAACATTAAAAACAGGCGTTTTCCTCTTCTTTCGTCAAAAAATTAATTTGCATGAAAGTTGGTTATAGCATTAGCAATATTATTTAAAGATAATGCCTGATAATTTTTGGAGCGCGGCCTTAACCAAATATTATCATAGATTTAGCAGGCTGATATTGAGGTGTCTAGTGTCCAGTCCATTACGTTTCTAGCCATTGGTCGGTGCTAGCGTGCACATGCACAAGGTGCATATATCAGGGTACTCCTAAGTGTAACTGTGTGCAACCTAGATAATGTATTTGCTTAATAGCAGGAATGAGGCACTAAAATTATGACTATAAGTGCTATTTTACGAGTTGCTAATTGGTAAAAACGCAACGCAACCCTTATAACTATGAACTACTTAATGTAGTAACAATCTGAAAACGAGTAGATTATTGGGGGTTGTTAGGTATTTGGCATTGTTATTAATAGGTAACTGTCAAAGCCTCGCAGTTTTACCCATTATCCTGCAGAAACGGTTACTGCGAGATAAGTGGTAAAGCTGCGAAAAATGACTAGTTTCTGAGAAACTGGCATATTTTTATAATAAAAACGTATATAGATGTATGTCAAACTAACTTCCATGGAAATTTTTACTACTTGACGTAAAATTTACACTAAACTAAGTTACACTAAAAGTTTCTAGCGCACCTTGAGAAGGCGTTACTTGTTTAAAGCCAGCCGTTCGCATCAATCGTGATAATACAGATTTATGCCTTGATAAAAAACCTAATTACGCGTAACGAATGGTTTGTAAACAATTTTATTACTCCCTGCATGTTTCGGTATCAGTTATTAGCTTTGAGAATCTACCTGTATGAGCAATATCCGTTGCAAGGAGGAAATTCCGGAAATCAATAATTACTAAAGCATATGAATGAGATAAATATTTGCATCCAGCTGAAGTGTGTGCACAAGACAATAATTTTTATAATCAGACGAAGTTTCTTTTCTAGCTCAAATATCATTGAGCAAAATGAAACATTTCATTTAATATGTAACTGCGGCATATCGGCTACAAGTACTCCACTATCTAGCAAAAAGTAATCAGAATTCACGGGTTTCGTTTAGCTTTTTACAATCTACCTACTGCAAATTTCAGAGCCTAAACACATAGGCCTAGTAAAAGTTGAATTAAAATATACATTATTACCAGCACAGATAAACAATACTGTGAGTACCATAGGATACCTTGTTATACCTACAAAACCAAAATACTTATTCAAACTGATTCTAAATACATAGGAAAGCAGTCAGAGTTGTCCTCGTCACCAAGTGTAATGTTGGGACAAACCAGAGCCAAACTCTTGTCAGCCATATACTAGAACCCATTAAAGAGTTCCACTATTCACCTTCTAACTTCATCATCCAATCAGTTGCGATGGTACCAAATTACGGTATTGTCATCCTGATTACACGGTTAGTTTCAAATGAAGTACCTTGACACACATGCAGTATTCAAACCATAGAAACAATTGAAGCAGCAATACGTGGCAACACCATATTTAAACAGTGCCGACATGCATTCTCAACAGGCTAAATTACGAAAGTCAAGAATTCCCAAACAATAAAAGGCAAATATAAGGTAACAGAGGTAACGCAACTGGTTGAGTTTTTGGAATTTCGAGTCAGATAGCATGCAGCGTATGACCCGAGGTCCCTAAACAATAGGTGACATCTAAAACAACTGTCCAAATATGTATGCAACTTACAAATGATTTAATGAACACAGCGTAGCGGTTCTTGGTGTTTGTTATTTTAATTTGAATATTTCGAACTTCCAAATAGTTTTAAGTACCCAAGAAGGTACTTGAGACTTACCTATGTATTTTATGTTATGCCTAAAAAATAAAAACAATGTTTGCAGTGATAAATTTGAAATTAGTCATCACAATCAGCCAATTATAGTCTCTCCCAAGGCACGCCCAAGCCTGATCTTCATATTTTTGCTTCCAATCACTGCCAGCTCCCTATATATCGTTACTCCATCGAATCTCTCGATGTCCTATGCTTCATAGGTCGATTCATGGCCTTGGTTAGAACACGATAACGTCTACCCAACAGTTATCAGTTCTGCGACAGAAATTACCGGCCCTCTGACACTCGCTAGACGCTAATGCGGTGACCTATGACGGGGACTTTGACAGTTCTCTGGCAAATTACTTCCGGTTACCATCCTTCATACAGAAAAACGCTGAGTATAGCTTGATTTGAGATTTCTCAATGGAAAAACTTAACTTAAATCATTAATTTATTTTAAAAAAATATAAAAAAATGAGACGAACTATTAGAATTATTGCATTGTCATCGGTCTTTGATAAGTGTACAAAATTTTAATTTAATTCGACGTTTTGAAGTAGTTTCAAATCATGTTCAAAGATGCCGTTACATACATACCAAGCTAATAAAAGCGTGTTAAAAATAACATGATATTTCATCATTTACCCACTTCAAGTTGATTTATTTTACCTTTTCCGCCCTTGTGGCATGATTATTTTGCTTTCATAATGTAAACGTCCTAAACCCATTCCAAAAACTTCTCAAAACGTACATAAACTTTTAATAACCCAAATTCAACATTTTGTTTGATATCAAAAATAAACAAGAACAAGCAAATTTCCAGTCCATGGCATTTTGTAAAATTAACACGTCTACGTCCAGTTATGTCTCGAGCTTTTCCACTGAACGTCGAATTAAAATTCCAAACAAATAGGGAAACTTTTGCCCCCGTAGCAATTAGCGGAACACCATGTTTTTATACTGTATGCGGGAATTTTTTGAGGTAGACTTCGATTATTTATTTCATTTTTTCCATTTGTCATACAAAACTTCGAGGATATTTCAATTTTAGATCTTTAGAAAATTGTATAAATTTAACAAGCCTGTTAACAGAATTCGTTAAATAGAAACCGTTTGTAATCAAGTATCTTATTTCCACTTAATAATTATCCCATTTTTTATTTATTTAGTTATACTATGAATTTTCATATAATCTGAGTCATATAAAAATTGAACTTCTACTGACCAAAGTTGTGTATAAAAGTGGCCTTGAGTTGCTCCCTTCAATTTTTGAGTTACAACAAAATAAGAAACAACAAGTTCTTAAGATTCTTTGGCCTAAAAAGAAGCTGAAGTGTTATTATTATTTTTCATATGCAAAGTCTACTCTTCCGATTAACCATTTACAGACCTTTTTTCATCTATCCATCCTTACCTACAGTAAAACCATTGAAGCGAGTTTTTTTTTACCTTTCTCTTTTCTGTGAGTAAAACCAAGTTACCATGTCACTTATGACGTTTGCTGAAGGTGATGCACTGAGTTTAGAAGACTTTCGTCATTAATGTGATGGGATACGACATAACTGTCAATATCGAGAAAGTTAGAGGGTGGATTGAAAAGTACTCGGCCTAACACAGATCCATTCAAATCTAAAAATCAAATCTACCCACATTATTTAGTTCAGTTCAGACTAGTTCATTGTGTGAAGTTCGAAACGTGTGCGATAATTAGTTGTGATTTTATAAATTTATGAACAAAGCAATCGGACATAATTTCCGCGAATGGAGCAAATCGAGCAGCGTGCCGTCATTAAGTACCTCCATAAGAAGGAGCTATCATCAAAAGCCATCCATGAAATATTGTTCAAAGTGCACCACAACACACGGCATATTGCAAATTTACACAGTGAAGTCTCATTACATCGGATTATAAAGTGTTCACAATCAATATCCAAGAGAGAATACTAGAACATACGTAAGAAAGCTACGACGTATTTTTGAGATTGGAAGCCATATTACCGGCCATGTCAATTTGATTATTTGGTTGTTTTAATTGATTGGTCACTTAAAAACTGGTTAGTACAGAGCAATTAGCAATTTGGTGATATGAATGTGAATTAAATTATTGTTTTAATCAGTACTTGTGTTGACGGCGTGTGTAATAAATATTTTTGCAAAACTTTTATACAACTGAGGGTGGTTTGGCGGCGTATACGTGCACTGTGTCGACGCTGTGCTAGCAGGAAACACATCGGGGCCTGTGTCGTTACTGTGTCGACTGGCGGAACGTTAAATGCTCGACTACTGCTGCGTATACTGTGGCGAGCTCTCAGTCAAACCATAGATGAGATAGCAGTTAGTACGTTACGACTCGGTCGCTGCCTGCTCATCGCTGCCCATCATTGTTAGCTGCAGTCTGCACTAAGTATTGACTCCATACTCGCCTACAAAATGATCTGCGCTGCGTGCTGTAACATTATTGACCAGGATGAGGAATATTTGCGATGCTCTATTGTTAACTGCTGCAAAACTTACCACCTTGACTGTGCCGGTGGAAAAACCTCACTCGAGCCTCTCAATGCTTGGATTTGTCCGGAATGCCGTTGCGCGTCTAAAAAGGGAGGTGACAACAGTTCAACGCCTGTAGGATCGACGAAAAAATCGTTTGACTATGACAATGTCACGCATCGGAAGAAACCTTTCCCGCCGTGCTTAATTAATGATAGCTCCATTATGGTAGAGCACGGGGATATCTTGACCGAAGAAGTGAAGATGCTACGTCAAGAAATACAATTGCTAAAAGACCAGCTCGGCCACGCCGTAAGTCTTATTGTTGGTTGCGAATCAACAGTTGTAAATTGCGCCACCGAAGTTAAGCAACTTAATCAGCGACTTGAGGAGGTTGTTACTGTTGTTGGTGCTGTTGCAGCTGGTCAGGCTCAAGCCTCGCATCATCTATCGTCAGCCACAGTATTAATGGCGGCAACAGCAGATAATGGGGTTGTAGCCCCTGAACAAACTGACATAGCAGCCGCGACACTAGCAATATCTGCATCTCACACAGAAGCTTACTCGCCGATTGTTGAAGTTGTCGAAGCGGTGACTTCTCTTCCAACAGTTCCGGCTGCAGTCAAATTATATCCTGAACCAATGATATCCGCTGCCATGACTGAAGTGCCAAAAAAGCGGAAGCACAAGAAGGCTGCCAACAGTAACAAATTACTGTCTATAAGTCCACCGCCGAAAAATGTATCCGTGGCAACGGTGATGGAAGATGCAGGAGTATCGGCACTCGCAACCCATTCCGATGTCGAGCAATGGACGGAAGTAAGAAAGAGGAGAGAGCAAAGACCAGCATCGTTATGTGGTACTGCAGGTCCAGCGAAAACTACCCTTAAAGCCGTGGAACCAAAGAAGTACATACATCTATGGAACATGGCGTCAAGCATTGATGACATAAGAGCATATCTCTGCCAGCTATGTCCCTCTGGAACTTGTCCCACAGTGCAGGAACTGACCGCAAGAGGGGACTACAAATCCTTTAAAATAGGAGTTCCAGTTGCTGCATATGATGTATGTTTTGCTACCGACGCCTGGCCTATTAACTCCAGAATAAAAGCCTGGATACCGTTCCAGAGGTCTGCAGGTACACCTAACACACGAACTGACAATGGCTTAAATGCTCCTTCTGTCATAAGAGGTAACCAGTCCTTTCGTGGGCCAACAAAGGTGTAACAACAGAATATCTGGAGTAAACATTTACTATCAGAACGTGCGGGGCCTAAAAGGTAAACTCTCAACATGGCGCAATAACCTGTCTCTAACCGAACACCATATCGTAGCGGTAACGGAAACTTTTCTAGATAGCTCGGTTGAAGATTCTGAACTTGAATGTGGAGACTGGAGCATCTTGCGCCGGGATCGACGAACGCCGTGTGGTGGCGTTGCGCTTGTAGGGAGAGCCCCTATAGTATTGCGCCGTCACCACCATCTTGAAACTGATTGTGGCGAGGATCTTTGGGCCTCTTTTTCATGGCAAGGGCGACTAGTATATGTGTGTGTTGTGTATGTTAGACCAAAAGCCCCCGATATTGAATACATACGATGGTTTTGTAAAGTCGAAAGTGTTATTGTTTCGTTGAAGGCGCCTGTTTTAATCCTCGGCGACCTTAATTTAAACAGTGCTTCCTTAAGTATTACGGATTACTATTGTTATTTTATGACTTATTGTAGACTTAGTGAGAAAAATGATGTAAAGAATGAGTTTGGGGGAATTTTAGACGTTGTGTTGATCCAAGAGAGCGATGACGTGCGTGAAGTATCTGTCGCGCCCACTGATAAAATTGACCCGTATCATCCTCCCTTAGACATTTATTTTAAAATTAACGTAGCCTATCGTACAGATTGCCTTGAACCAACTAATATCAGTAGTACTAAGGATTGGAACTTAAAAAAATGTGATTACGAGCGATTATATTTATTGTTTAATGATAGCTCTTGGGCTTCTGTGCTAGAGGCAACCGACGTTCATATCGCTACCGAAACTTTTTACAAAATTATTTATAGTTACTTTGACGAATGTATGCCCAAAAAGCGGCGCCCTAATAGTATATCTAGACGATATCCAGTCTGGTTTTCTAGTGATATTATCTATGATATTAAACACAAGAATAAACTGCATGCGTCTTGGAAACGGACGAAATGCGATGAAACTTATAAGCAATTCAGTAATCTCAGGGCTGACCTTAAATGTCGTACTGCCAACGCTTATAGTACATATTTGGAGAGTATTGAAGGAAAGATTAAGTTAAATCCGCGACAGTTTTGGCGTCACATCTCTAGCCTACGCACTAAGGGTGGTTTTGAACCTACTGTCTCATACAAGGGTGAGTCACACACGGGAGTAAACGCGGCTGAGGCATTTGCTAATTACTTCGCCAGTGTCTTTTTACCGGACATACCGACACTTAGTGCTGAGCTTGCGTACGAAACGGATCATAGTTGCGATAGTAACTACATCAACATTTCCCAAATTACGCCTAGCGACGTCATGTACGGAATAAACAAATTGAAGCCTAGTAGCTCTGTAGGCCCTGATTGTTTTCCTTCGACTGTCCTGAAGCAGGTAAAAAAGCAGTTGTGCGTTCCTCTTTGTCACATTTTTAATACTGCATTGCAGACGGGAAAATATCCCTCACAGTGGAAGGTATCAAGAGTTTGTCCCATACCGAAAACCTCGAACAAAGCTAGCGTTGAGGAATACCGACCTATTGCAGTGCTATCTTCACCTGCTAAGGTCTTCGAGAGCATAATCCACAAGTACATTTATGCCCAGGTGGATAAATATCTTTGCAATGCACAGCACGGCTTTAGACGGAAAAGGTCTGTTGATACTAACTTACTGGCTATCACTGATTTTATCTCTTCGAAATTGGATCGTGGATCTCAGGTAGATGTGCTCTATTTTGACTTCCGGAAGGCGTTTGATAGGGTCAATAACGACATCCTGTTGGCTAAACTCAGTGCCATAGGCTTTGCCCCGGGACTTCTTCGGCTTCTTGCGGACTATCTTCGCGACCGCCAGCAGTTTGTCCGGCTCGGGTTGTACGAGTCTAGAGCCTATCACACGCGTTCCGGAGTAAGCCAAGGGTCAATACTTGGACCATTATTGTTTTTGTTAATGGTAAACGACATTCCATCTGTTCTAAAATACGCACAATGCTTACTTTACGCTGACGACCTGAAACTCTTCATTGAGGTCGGGTCTTATTCTGATTGCCTTGCCTTACAGCGAGATATTGACGCAATTGTACAATGGTGTCAGGTAAATGGGATGGAATTTAATGCCGCTAAATGCCGTGCAGTGACTTTTGGTCGAATGAGGCATCCAATTAGTTACGACTACAAAATAAATGGTAATTCCATAACTCGTTCGAATATCATGAAAGACCTGGGTGTTACATTTGATCAAAAGTTAACATTTCACGACCACATCAGCACACTAGCGAAAGAGTCGTTCAGGCGGTTGGGGTTCATTCTCCGGAATTCCAAGGACTTCCATAACCCACATGTCATAAAATTGATTTTTGGAGCTTTGGTACGTAGTAAGCTGGAGAGTTCTATGTGTGTATGGAATCCTCATGAAAAGAAATACATACTCCAACTTGAAAAGGTACAAAAGGCGTTTCTTAGATACCTGTATAAGCGTGTTCACGGATATTATCCCTTTATGTACCCCACTAACTTTTTACTCGGTTGCCTGGGATACAATTCTTTGAAAGTCAGGCGGGAGAACCAGCAACTGGCTACAATTTGCAAAATCCTGCGCGGAAATATAGACGCACCTGTTTTGCACGATAAATTGTGTAAAATCTATGTGCCAGACAACTATTGCCGCAGTAGATATCACAAGCTGTTTGCCGTGCCCCGTTGTCGTACAGTTGCTCATTCCAACTCGCCTATTCCGCGCACTCTCACCGCGCTCAACGCTCTCTTGAAAGTCAACCCTAAATGCGATGTGTTTGGAGACGGATGGTCAGACTTAATGTCGGCGTGCATGACGTATTGGGAGAGCAATGAATGACGACTTGAATTCTTGAATTGACTTTTATTTTTATTTTATTTTAATTAATTTATAACTGTATAATTGTTTTATTATTACCTATTGACATTAATTATTGATTTATAAAATTATTGTTTTATGCTATTTTGTGACATGTACGATATTAATTGGTCTTGTTTGTAATTTTTTATTAATGTAATTGGCTTTTAGCCGTTTTAGTAAATAAATAAATAAATATGAAAATGATGACATGGTCAGTACATTAGGCGATTGTGCTCTGTCATATTCATCCGTCAAAAAATGGATAGCAGAATTTAAGCGTGGTAGAGAGAGTGTGAAAGATGAACCCCGCTCTGGAAGGCCTTCGACGTCCACTACTGACGAAAATATTAAAAAAGTAATGGGAGACCGCAGATTAAAAATTAGAGAGATAGCCGAGATTATAGGCATCTCTTATGAACGAACTCAAAACATCATAGTCAACGAGTTGGGTTTCCACAAGGTGTCTGCGAGGTGGGTTCCGCGACTGCTATCAGTTGAACAAAAAAGGACGCGATTGACTATTTCACGCGACTCTTTGGAGTTATTTGAAGCCGATGCAGATGATTTTTTGAATCTTTTTAATACTATGGATGAAACATGGGTTCATTACTGTACACCGGAAACAAAACAACAATCGAAACAGTGGAGAAGACCTGGTTCACCACCCCCTAAAAAGGCTAAGTCGATTTTGTCGGCAAATAAGGTGATGGCTTCAGTATTCTGGGACTCGAAAGGTGTGATTATGATTGATTATCTTGAAAGGGGTCAGACTATAAACTCTGATTACTACTGCACCTTACTACATCGTTTACGAGAGGAAATAAAAGAAAAACGTCGAGGAATGCTCAGAAGAAAATTCCTGTTTCATCAAGAAAACGCCCGTGTTCACACGTCAGTACAGTCAATGGCTGAAATTCACAACTGTGGCTTTGAACTGTTACCGCATCCGTCTTATTCACCTGATCTGGCATCATCAGACCTCTTTCTGTTCCCTAACCTAAAAAAGCACTTGGGAGGTCAAAGATTTTCGACAAACGACGAGGTCAAAGCAGCTGTAGACGCATATTTTGACTCTAAGGAAGAATCTTTTTTTTTCAACGGTCTAATTGCTTGGAAGGGGTGGTGGGGAGGTGGCAAAGTGTATTGAACTTGATGGTGATTATGTAGAAAAATAAAAATATAACTGATTTAGTATGTGTTTATTTTCTTGGTTAGGCCGAGTACTTTTCAATCCACCTCGTATCTTATAGTTAAAAAACCGCGCGTAGTATATTCTTTCGGTATGAACGTCAAGACAAAACTGAATAATGTTCGTTACATAATCTGAGGACTCGATAGAAATATTGAAGTCAAAGAAATCGTCGCTTCACTATTGTAAAAAAAAACAGCGTCCATGAAATATGGTTTTCTATTAGCTATGATTGCTTGTCAATAAATTATGGAACTTCGTAGGCATGCCAAGTATGTCATGTGTTAGTGACTTCTTAGTTTGACATTACTGTAGTAATGAGAAGGGGCTAGCTTTTATTTTATGCATGGAATTTTCGAAAATATTCCGGTATTGTCTGTAGTAAGTAGTCCACAAGGTAGGTATTATTATACCTACAAATTAGTCCCTTAGGGCTCAGTTTTTACCTACCATTAACTCAATGATAAATGCTTTACGAGCTATGTCAAACCGCAAAACAAGTAATTGCTGCGTGCTAAATAATACAGTAGCGCTATAATGCGCTATTTTATGTGGTGTTATGAGTAAGAGCTATTAAATAATAACCATGTAGCAAAACCATCGATTAAAATTAAAGGTTTAATGATAATACATATACCAGACACAACGATCATAAAAATATCATCATCATCATCGGCCAGAAGACATCCACTGCTGAACATAGGCCTCCCCCTTTAACCTCCACACTGAGCGACATCCTGCCATCTGCATCCACTGGATGCCCGCGACTCTCACAATGTCGTCGGTCCATCTAGTGGGAGGCCTACCTACGCTGCGTCTTCCAATTCGTGGTCTCCACTCAAGAACCTTTCTTCCCCATCGGTCATCAGTTCTTCGAGCGATGTGGCCTGCCCACTGCCACTTCAACTTGCAAATTTTATATTATTATTTTTTTTATATTATTTCTTTTTTTTTTGTGACTAGTTCTTTGGCGAATATGTACGTTCCGGATTTTATCGCGCAAAGAAACTCCGAGCATAGCTCTCTCCATTGCTCGTTGTGTGACTCGGAATTTTTCTAAAAGGCCAACAGTTAAGGACCATGCTTCAGTACCATATGTCATCACTGGCAACACACTGGTCAAAGACCCTTGTCTTTAGGCACTGTGGTATCTTGGACGAGAAGATTAAAAAAAAACTGGGACATTATTGCACACATGGTCATCTGACCCCAAACTAAGCAAATCTTGTAATATGGCTGCAATTTAGATGTCCCGCAATTTCCCGAACGCTGCCCATTCGAGTTGGATTCTTCGTGCGACCTCTTTGCCTAAGTTGGCCTTACCTAACTGAATAATCTGTCCCAGATAGTTTTTTTTTTTTTTTAGAAATCATGCAATATTATTTTGTAAGTGCTTAGTTTTATGCCAGTTAATACTGATGTGCAGAGTTGAGGGTAAACGATGCGCTGGAAGATGGAAAAAGATCGTGGTTACGCAACATCTGGGAATGGACCAGTATAACCAGTGTCGAATAACACTTTGAGATGAGCTGACGGCCAACTTCCAGTGGAGAGGCCTTGTAGAGAGGCACTAGAAGAAGAAGCATAACTTAAGGTGATACGTTTCATGTTTGGCGGGAAATTCAAATTTCAAACAGTTTTTTTGTCCTTATACGAGTAACTAAGCTAATTATTGTGAAGACACAGTGTTTGCGAAAATTGTTGGTTGTTTTTTACATTATCATGTACAGCTATTAATCAGTTACTCACTATATTACTTACATATAGCAATAAACCGTTTGAAACAGCAAAAATTTGTTTATAGACAAATGTATGTAATAATGTGCATTGGAGATAAATAACTTTACGCGAGTTAGTAAAGAATAATAATCATTTTCGCAAACATCATGATCGTTTACAATAATTACCCGGCCTAGCTACAAGAACAAAAAAAACTGTTTGAAATTTGAATTTCCCGCCAAACGTGAAACGTTTCACCTTAATAGTAAATATTACCTACTTATCGTATGTGCTCGTGGTCCAAACATGGTCAACTCTATCTCATAACATGATAAGGGTCGATATTCATGTTGAAATTGGCCATGAAACATTTCAGCAATTTTTTTGAAAGGAATTCGAAGGAAACATACTAAAAAAATACTTAAATTGGTAAGCATATCCAGCGCGAAGATATAAAAATGCCATATTTACGCTCACTGATTACATTACAAAAACTGTTAGTACATCGCTCCAGTTTTCTTGCATATTTAATTATTAGCTTTCTTGAAAATGTTATGGATTCGCGACAAGTAGATATGCGAAATATTTTACTTACCAGATAAAGCACCAACTATGCTATCTGCGGTCTTCTTCAAATTCTGTGTTAATGATAATAATGTAGAAAGCGAAAATATCAAATCAAATAAAGATGAAGAGACGAGAGGGAAGAAGAGACCAAAGCAAACAAAAATATGCGCAAGATTCTGGATCCAGTCCAAAAGGCCCGTTTCCCTTTTGGACTGGATTCAGAATCTTGCCAAGGATCGCACTGGGTGTCTTCAGTTTGTAATGCGCGCACCGCTTGGCCACCGTCGCTCAAGTTGTAACGTCAAGTGCATTGGAAAACGAACTTCGTTATCAGAGCGGTTATTAAATCTAATGTGTTTCTGCACGTGATCATGGTCAGAAACGTGAGCTTTTGCCCTGAACCAAGCATCGTGCATCGTGGCTCATATTGGGACAAAAGGCACGTAGTTTGCAGAACCGTCACATGGATTATTGAATGCTAAAAAATGTATGCAGAATCCCCTGAAATATAATCATATTCTTAACAATTTTTACGGGATCATGACTACTGTAGGTATTGATATTATTATTTTTCTAAACTAAGTCTTCCTGTTTTATCTAAATTACTTCCAAACGCAGAGTTGATTTGAACACTTTCAATAGTTCTGGAGGGTATTATAATAATATTAAAGGTCAGATCGATCAATTATGATTTTTACTTATATGGGTTCATTTACTGACACGACAAATCGATATTTGTTTAAAAGTATATTTGTTTATTTACGTCCCTCTCGAATCCATTCATAATTCATTGCACAGACCTAAAAAAATTGTGCTATGCAAAAATTGAATGTTCGTTTCACAACACTAATTTACTCACGCATGCGCAAATGTTCTTTTCATAGGCAATCTTGACATCCTTAATCTATAGTTCATTGAGATGTGCGTTGGTCTTGCGGCTACTGAATATATAATAGTTACTCAGAATGTGAAGATCACAGAATAAAAAAATAAAAAAATATTCTGTCTCTGGGTTACATATCACCTGGAATCCAAACAAGTTTATTTTAAATTTTTTGTGTTTCTTACTAACAAACAATCTGGCTCTATCGTGGCATTATTCTGCTTAAATAGAGTAGATGATTCTGAAATATAAAAAAATGGGTAGTTGATTAACCGAATCATTTTAAAACTATTTTATTTATCTATGAATATAAAAACCTACTTAACAAATATACACATTGTATAATGATGTTAACTCTAACGTAATTAGAATATACAGATTATAAAATCTAGACTAGGTAAGGTATGTGTATTTAATATTTCGTACATGCAACTAATATGTAAATTATTGTAAATTCAGATTAGTATAACCAATTATGTAACCACATGTTAGTTGTACTAATATAACAGTATCAATTTATTTTGTTTTATCTTGCACCATTTCCTTCCTAACCAATAAAACTTTAAGAACTCGCTGTAAATGTGAGAAAAATAAATATTAATGCTGCCTCGTAAAATTATTTTTATGTTCTCAAATATAGATTCCGAATAGCAATTAAGTTGATGTTAACATAATTTACGATGCCCTATAAAGTAGATAGATACTTAATTACGGTCTCATGTAGGTAATACTTAATTAATAGTGCTTAATATGCGTACAAAAATTAGTACGTAACGTACGTTACATCTACTTTTTTTTTTTTATATATTTAATAGTCAACACTTTTATATTCGTCAAAACTTCAAAACCCAGTGGCGCACGGTGGTTTTAATTTATGCCTCGTGGTGTTTTCGTACAAAGCAGTCTAGTGTTTGTAGGTCCAATTTACATGTGTTCGATTCGAGTATTTATGTAGCTGTATTCGAACTGCCACCTCTCATTGTCATTCAAATAGGTGCTCTACTTGATACGGGTGACGTTGAAATATATTGTGTGCGTACGAATTTAATCACGATACACATGGAATGAAATTAAATATTATATACAATTCAATTGATTTTTCATTAGCTCATCTAATACAATAAAGAAGTTATATAGAAAATATATCCATTGATTATCTACATATATAAAAACGAAACCCTATTTACTTTAGTCACGCCATAACTTGAGAATGACTTTACTGATTAATTCATATTTATTTTTAGTTTTGTAATACTTTGTATAAGGTTCTTATGGAAATAAAAATTAAGAAAACTGGAAATTTTCAGAAAACTTAACGACGATGTAAGACAGGACAATGTCTGTAGAATCAGCTAGTTACATAATTATAAACGACACAAGTATGATACCATCAGGCGTCGAGTTATAAGTACTACGATATATTGATGCCAACAGGCCTCTTTCCATCGTCACGCGCAAGACCACAGTTCGATCATAACTGTGACATTGGCGGTAGAAAAAGCCTTACGTATGATGTCGTTCAGTCTGGTTCGTCAGTTAATTTTACCAGCGCTTCTTGAGTAAGAGAGACCATGGTGACCGAGCTGGTAAACTGCAGTATCACACTGATAGGTCTGAGTGCGATGAGCCTCACAGCACCTTCCACCCAAGCGTCAGCTAACAGTTACATGATCCTAGTAAGATATGTACAAGTAAAGCTAATAAAAGCTTGTTAAAAAGGTATGTCAAAATAGTATTTTTCCTATTTGTGAGTAGAGTATGGCACTTACTAAACTTCTACAGTCTTTAAACAGGAACATTTCGAATGCACTTAAGAAAGTGTGTTATTCATAATTACTAATCATTCCATAGTTGCGTAATAAAAATTCTGCTGGTTTCCTAGTAATGCTAAAACCTTAGTATTTCTGTCGTAACGTCGCATCATCTGCAGTATTTACTCAGAACGAATCTGAAGCATTTCATAACAACGTGTTTAGTCACAGATTCTTATGACTGCCGAACGCACACAGTAGCAAGCTTTAACAAACAGTCTTCTATCTATAATATTTTAAAATGTGGATTCTGATACAATTTTTTTTATAAAACGTATACTAGATCAGATCACAAATTACTTTATCTGTGAAGTACTAATTCTATGGTCTTACCCAACCTTTAGGGTGTCTTCAAATCACGAGTGAATCGGAATCGGTTCCTTCTAGGCAAGCGTGCTCCATTGTAGACCTCATCGCTTAACATCAGGCGAGCTGGCGGTCAAACGCGAGCCTATTTTAATTTTAAAAAAACCTATCCAACCTTTACCTGAGCTCTAGATGAAATTTCATCTTCTCATCTTACCACTGTAATAGAATTTTCAGTTTTTTTTAAGTTAACTAGGAAACGTGGTCATTTAAATGTTAAAGACAAAAAATACTTTCAAGTGTTAATTTGTCTAACACCAATTCATTTCATCAACACGCGCAGTCAGCTCCGTTTTCTTTTTACATTACATTTGCATTTTTTCATTATTCCCAAAGTCCTACGTAATTTTAATGCATCTAAGCTTCTTGGAACAATGCGTCTGGCCTAGCATCTATCGGCTGCCGTAATGCCGCATCGGGCTGATCGGGCTCGCCATCCCAGGCCATGGCTTCAGTCAGTTGCGTTGCGCGCACCGCCGTCGTCAGTCCTGTCCCGCTCCCTAATCAACACAACGATCGATCGTCCCTGCACTGATAACGAACGTGACTCTAGTGACCCGAGATAGTGTTGTGATGAACATGTGATTGACTTCCACGGGATATTTTTGTGAAGATTTACTGAAACAGTCGGATTAATATTGTGAGTTTATATTTTTGACAAGAGTGTATAAATGTTTATTATTATAACAATATTTGAAAATAAATGCGTAGAGTAAATAAATATTTTTTTACATAAATTAATTTATGTTTTTTTAATGCAAATTTATTCTTACATATCAAAAGCGTGTAGAAATAAATTTTTAAATCTCAGTAAAACTAAGAGAAAATAATATCCAGATAGTGACCCAAATACTTACGTAGGTACATATACTAGATAAATAAATAATTGATTTTTTTCAATGGCAAGTGCTTTTATTAAATAAACAAAATACTAGCTAAAACTAACACTAAATAAACAGTTAGACTGTCCATAGACCGTTGAAGATCTAAAGACAATCCAAATGCTCAAACCCACCCAATAATTGATACAATAAAAGAAGCAATTAAACAAAATCTTCAATTACACAACAATTGAGTCATAAAAACACTCGAGAATAGTACCTATACCGTTTTACAAATTAAGCTTTCTCAGTTATAGTCATTGCACCCACCACAAATGTTAAAAGTACAAAATAATGTTAAACAACAATGCAACATGATCGGTAAAGTAGGCCAAAAGACACGCTTTGGTAAAAAACTTCAATGCCTTTCTCATTAATTGAAACGGTCTTTAGCAAAAACATGAATAATAAAATAAATATAATAAACTTAATCATTTTATAACGTTAAAAATTTTCATTAGCGCTAATGTAACAGGTAAATGAACTGAATAGAATTATCCTCGTACCCCAATTTATATGTTTCAATACAATCGTGTTAAATCAAAACGTAAAACGAGAATGAAAAATAACATGCGCTAAATCTTATGCCAGATCCGCTCCAAGCTTCAACAGAGTGAGTCTACGCACTGAATTTAAACCAAAGCTATAAAAGGATACCTATATTAAGATTGTATGTAGTTTCAGATGTTATAACCGTCAACACACATGTTATATATTTTTACTCAAGCACGAGCATGAAAGAGATACAAATGAAATGGATAGATAGAGCGCTGGTTGCTATAATACAACATTAGAGTTATTATAACTATATTTTAGAACAGTGTTCTAACCATATTTTAGATTTAAATATATTTAATAGGTATATTTTTAAAATTACAATCGTCTCATTTCGCCATCAATTGTAACTCTAAAACGCAAAATTGTGTATGTGTTAAATATAAACGCAACTCTGTAACAGCTAAATGAATTTGGATAACATTTATAATAGGTAGCTGGATTAAAATATAGGATATCTTTTATCCCAAAATATAGCGTGGAATCCTGTAGCACAGCAGTTGAAACTGCGAGACACTGCTTAAGTAATAAAATACATAAATAAACCACTTGCTTAAAAAACGACTTATCTTCAAAGATCCCATTAAAACCCGGATCAATCTACCAGCAACACCACCAAGGTATCTTAAACCATGATAAAGATAGGTTCTTCAAAGGCATATAATTAATATTCATTAATTTCCAAGCCACATTAACCTATTTCAACTTGCAATATCCTATGACACGGTGGAAATTACTCCAGATCAAGATTATAACAGTCGGGTCCAGTCACTGATGTGACTAGTGTAGTTTATAATACACGAGATAGCCGTGGTTGGTATACTGGGAACTCATCACTGTAACTGTGCTAGAGGAAGTCTTTTTAAAGCCACTTTCAAGTTTACATAAATGTCTGGAGCAGTAAACAATAGCTGATCCACTGAACGTGTAATCATTTTTATCTCAAGATAAACATTGCGTCATTTTCGGAGTTATAAACGAAACTTAGCTACATATAAATATATCTAAAGTATCAAGAGTTAATAGGGGAGTAAATCCCCCAAAATTACACGACAGGTGATTTATTTTTGTTTTATACTAGCCGCCCGTTCCGGTTTCGCATGGATCTCCACGGACACCGGGGTCTGTGACGTTTGTTATATCTACTTAACTTACTATAATACGAATTTACTTCACGATAGGTAGTTAGATCCTTAAAGGTGTTTATTAAATATATTTTTAATTTATCTACAAGATAATCAAAATTATAAAAGTATGTAAAAAATATAAAATTATTAAAACAAACACTTATGTCACGATAAAATTCACGCGTATTTACTTATTTTTTTAGATAAATAAATTTCAATGAAACTTATTCTATTCGTGATATTCCACCAGCGTTATGTCATGTATGTAAGAGTAATTATATTCCCTAGTACTGAAATAATTCATATGCATGCAAACGTTTAACTAGTAAATTTATTAGTAAAAAGAAAAATCAATCAAGCGAATAATTTAATAATAACTTGTCGTGAACGTGGTCGACATTATCGTTTTTCCTTGAAACGCTGTGACTCTTGCCCAAGGTCGCAGTATCAAGAACAAGACAAATCGCAATATCGAATGCACTGCTTAATTTAAAACTTTAAATTTGTTAAATTTTATAATTAAGCGTTGACTATTTAAATAATGGTAATTTTGAACATTCCGCATATGGCATTAGTTAAGTTATTGTGACAGATGCTAATCAGAGCGTGGCGAAATATTATAATATTTCAAATCAATTTACTATCTTAACTAACAACAATAATGAAACTGTTCGCGAGTTTACAAAAGAAACGATTTAGCACATTGATACAGGACAGAAAAGTGCGTAATACAATACGAGAACTGTGATGGTGTGCGTTGCTCGAGTTAATCTGGCAGCACGAGACTTTTTGCGTGATAAAGAACAAGCTCATTGAGTGCGTCCGCAATGGTGCGCACGCGCATCTGTGACCTGGATGCCACCCGACCGTCTCGCGGTTAATCTGGACAATTCATCAACATCGCCGGCTGTAATTAAACATCTTGACTTGAACCGCTTCACAGAACACACTCGTAATTGACAAAAAAAAAACTTGAAGTAACAGTCCTGTTTCGTTACTCGAATACATTGGACTCGAACGCAACACTATGACTAGCACTCAGTGCTAGTCAACAAAGTAATTACGGCATGAGGAATACAAAAATAAATCACTATTCTCACTATGTTTTACACTGCCAGTAAAAAATGCGAAGAAAAAACCTCTAAAAGCAATCGTCCATAAACGAATTTATGCAGCAAACACAGAGATAAATAAAATCTAACGTTTGTTTTATGAAATGGTCTCTCATTTTACGCGTATCATCAAATAATTTCAATAAAGTTATGTTGATTGTTATAAGTGTTTGCAAAGATGTTTCTCAGATTACAGTATATTGCGATAGTTCCTTATCGAAACGCCGCAGTTACAAAATAAAGCTTTTACTTGCACGAGTCTTTGCTTCCAATGCGATAACAGCAATGAAGACGGAATGGAGCTTGTTTATTGGATAATTTCGCATAACCAGTACTCTACGTTGTTGCAAAGTTGACCGCCATCCGTAGCTTCTGTTATTATAATAAACTTATCCACAGTAAATAATACCCTGTTTTAGG
Source organism: Agriopis leucophaearia (assembly GCA_949125355.1). Classification (NCBI taxonomy): domain Eukaryota; kingdom Metazoa; phylum Arthropoda; class Insecta; order Lepidoptera; family Geometridae; genus Agriopis; species Agriopis leucophaearia. The sequence continues at coordinate 12,377,985 of OX421262.1, forward strand.
GTATTATTGGGATCTTAAATCCACACAGTAATCGTGTAAGCCAACATGATGACTGTTTACAATAAAAAAAATATACGACAACTATCAGTCTGTTTGAATACTTATTTGAGAACAGTTATTTATGGTCTAGAGTTTTTAATCGTTTTCCTAATTCACTGGATAAGATCGTTATACAATAAGAGATAGTAGCCACTGAATCATAAAAAGTCAAAAAGAAACAAATTGGACTTTAGACTGGTTTCGCGTAATTCCGGAAGCGAACAGGTTCCAAAGAGTAGAGAGATAAGTATTAATTGCTATCTTTAATTTTTACTAATGAATTATGGTCTTGAGCAGTCCGCCGGTGGTCAGGGGCCGTTTTTCTGGCCATTACGTAGATTGAGTAATACTGGCTTTCACTGAATCCACCTAGATGTTACAATCAGTATAACACGCAATGCTTTTTAAGTAATAAATACATTACAATTTGTCGATCACCTCATTAGTAGGGAATGTTTTAACTACTTCTTGTACGTAAAACTTTTATTCAAATAATCGAGTAGTTGTGGTAGGTAAAATATAAAAGATAGCCTCTATTTAGTTTTTTTTTTAAACTGGGCAAGTGCCTTTATTAAATAAACAAAATACAAGCTAACACTAAAAAAACAGTTAGACTGTCCATAGACCGTCTATGACCTCTATTTAGATGTTTGTGCTTAAGATAATGTGTAATTATGTTAATATTAAGCTCTCATGCGCTCAAAATTTAACATAAAAATTAACAAAACTTGGTTAGCTAACATCAGGACTATTATGGATGTCCGTTAGTGATTCTGTCTGTGATCGCGATTGCTCGCCATCTCGCTCACGCGCGTTCTGCGTGTAAGTAAATGGAACAGGATGGCTATCACTATCGTGATCACAAACGGACTTCCATAATATAAGTCCGATGTTAGCTAAACATGATTTGTTAGATTTTGGGCGCAAGAGACCAACTTTAACTATTGTTTTAGAATGTGTATTTGTGTATTGATATGTTTGATTATAAGCACTAAGATAGCTGGAAGGCCGAAGAGTGACAAAAAAAATATACCTATCTCGAGAAAATGCATGGCTCCTGCGGAAATACCTATCCATGCGAGTGAAACCGCAGGGACAAAAACTATTGAGTATTTTATGTTACTGTACCTATTTATTCTACATGTATTATTCAAGGCGATAACTAGCAAATCAAATATTTTCTAATCATAACAGATACAATTTCATAGATAGCTTGTATTAATTAAAGCTGATTGCCGCAACATTAATAGCCAACCTTAATGAAATCAATCTTGATTTAATTAAATATAAGCAAAATTATTATGTACTATTAAGTTGTTTTAAAGTAGACTTATTTTTGGCTCAAGGTTACCAAACGCCAGGCAATGACCGAGCGATATTAACAGGTATACCAAGTTTTTTGTGAAAAGTACATTTGCAAAAATATTTCGTGACTACAGACCATAACGTAAAAATGACGGCTTTAATTGCGCTGCGGATCGCAGGTGGACTAAATCTCGCCGCTAGTTCCGCGGAGAAGAAAGAAATAAAACTGGGTATCATGATCCGATCTAGTTGTTTAGTAAATCGTATGTTCATTAACACATCATGTGAAAATCATAAAGAACCGAAAGATCGTTTTTAAATTTGAAAACTTAGCAATTATTACATAGTAAATTTCTCTGAAACCGGCTCATACATAGTTTTGAAAAAACACGCTTACCAATAGGTACTCGAGTAGTGGTGGAGAAAGAATTCATTAATTACTACATGACTTTTTTCAATCCTATAGTTCCTCTACGATAGTTTCATATTCTCATTCACACACATTTCATAAATGTATTTTGTATTGAACAAGGTTTCTTGGTGTTTATTTCGGCCCACCAATGTCTCTCAGAAGGCCAGGCTTTAGCCTGGACTATAGGCATGGCTTTGGCCCTGGTATCTATGCAATTGCCTAAGAATCAAAATAATGCAGAGAGATGGGAGACATGAACTTCTTCGCATAAAATAATGACGGGACTATGTCAGGTTTAAAATGAACATTTCGTAGACAAAAATTTTTCCTCGTAATAAAATTCATTGGTTTGAATGCCACGTCGCAAAAATTAAATAGCAAAAAATAGATAAGCTACATGGCACCAAAATTACAGAGAAAACCACGAAAATATCTTGAAATAGGTACGACTTGAGTTTCTTATTCCATATCTCTACCAATATTATGCAAAAGTGTGTTTATTGGTTTGTATGCTGCATCCAGCAACAGAACAACAGATCGATTTGTTTATTTGCATTATTTAATGGGAGAGTGAGCTACATTGTATCTCGGAAAAACGTAAGTTTCCCGTAGGATAGTCCACGCGAATGGGACTACGGGGCCAAGCTGGTAACTAATTAATCCTTAAAAAATTACTTCAACATCGACAAACCGATATCAATTTCTGAAGGCAAACTGCATTAATAACTTGCATGTTAATTCATAACCGTAAATAATATAAAAGGCAGTGTTTTGGATCTAATTATGTGTGAGGAAACTTTCAATATTTTTTTATTGCACTCTATTAATGTATCATACAGACGGCGTTTGATTTATATATACCTAAGTACGTGTTTAACTTAATACCAACATTAATATACCGTTGCATGGTGCATCGATTTTATCTAATAAACTGTTTGAATCATTGAGTTTATCTATTTTCTTCTTCCGCTCGCACATTTCGACTGAAGTTGTCTCGGTATTTGGAATAGCTTCAGTCAAGCTTTTGCATCCGCTGTGGTTATTAGGTCCGTTGGCTCGCGTTCAACTTTCAGAGCTTTGTCTGTAGCTACTTACTTAGGTAACATATTAAATTGAACTTAAAACTTCTGCTTCTTCTAACTTAGTAAAGTAGGTAGTATTGACTACTAAAGACCCCTCGAAACACCAAGTTCAGGAGAAAACTAGTGAACTGATGGTTATCTGTCCGCAATAGGTCGAAACATCCATTACCAATCCATACGAACCATATTCTTTTAAGTTTAATTACGTTCAAAGGCATATTATGAGCAAAGTTGATGTTTACCATCAGGTAACGAAGATCAGTAACTTGATCATCTCGTCATTTATCTATTAATAATGTTAAAAAGAAGTTAGTGTGGGATTTCTCGGATTCCTAGACACTGTAAAGAATAAAATTTTAAGGAACCTTATCTATATTGGGTGTGCTTTCGATTTCTCTATTGTTTCCCTAAACAAATAATCCTTTGAAGTTGTCTACATTGTAGAAAACTTCTGTTATCTCATCTCGGAAACAAAATAAAAATAAGCTAACCTTCAACACAAAGTATAACAGTAATTCAGTAAATAACTATTTGTCCAAACAAAAGATCAGTTTACAAACAATGTCGTTAAATCCTCGGCAGAGCATTGTCATATTTGTTAAGCTTTAAAAGCTGATGTTGTAATAGCGTTAAAGTTTTATTAAGCCTACGTAGGTTTTGTTGAGAATCGTAAACGACACCTGGGAGTGGGTGGATGGGCAGTTTTGAGGGTCTTTTCGAAGATGTAAACGGTATTCAGTTAGTAAACGCGTCTTTTACGCACACGTAGAGGCATATTATCTTTAGTTTCTTATCTCAGATGACAAATAATAGACATGGTATGGTGGCGTGGCGAGTGCGAACGCATCTGGTCTTAATTAGGCTTGATGCCTTTAGTTGAACTTACCCAGCAGACGACTTGGTCACCAGTTTTTTTTTTTATGTGGAGACCTTTATTTAGTTCATTGGTGTCGCTATAATTGCAATAATTGGTGGGCAGCAGCGTCTTAATAGTACACGGTGAACATACTGCGATCCCCAAGCCGCCTGCCAAGCGTGGGGATTATGGCAACACCCCTCTCTACGCTATAATTGTCTTAGTTAAATGAGCCATACTTTTTGAGTTATTGTTTAGCAGTATAGTGAAAAAAAAGTATGTTTTTTTACATTTGAACTGGAACGATAAATTGTACAAAGACATACTCGTATCTCGCTTATTTGTCAGATCTGACATTTCTCATATACAGTTTGAATCGAAAACCAGATATGAACTCTGATGTTTTGATTTCATACAAAGACTGAGTCTTACTCTAGTCTTGAAAAATCAGTATTTCATTACAAAACAAATACCAATGGACTCAATTATGACAAAAACTGTGATATTCTGACTCATAGTTTATTTTAAACAATCGTTATGTTTGAAATAAGGAGAGCTAAAAGGTTACAGGGAACTGCGTTACTAAAAACCGACTTCAAAATTAGTAAATACGCAATTTCGTTTACTTGAATGATTTTTTTTCCAGTTACCTATTTTGATTTAAAACCAAACTAACAAGGAAGGAAAGGTAAAAAAAAGGTAACAAACATTAAAAAAACATACAACTGACTTTTTTGAAGTCGGTTGACAAAGAAGCACGAGCTTCGATACTGTCCCCTAGCTTTGTGTGTTCCTGATCAATATGGATTCCGCCCACGATGCGCGCGCGCCGCCCGCCCACACTCCACTAAATCGTCCCTAACTGTACCGGCGACAAATTACTGCACCACCGAACATAATAGTCCTTTAATCTTTATTTTATGGCCAAGTTATTCATAATCACACGTCACGTGGTAGAATTTGTGTAGAGTTTATGATGATTTCATAGCAGGTTACTTACTGTAACTACCTGCCTACTAAAACTGTTAGTCTCATCATCATTATCAACCTATCATGTTCCCACTGCTGGGCCACAAGCCTTCTCTCAGAGAGAAAGCGAGAGGATAGGCCCTAAATCCAGCATGCTGGCCCAGTGCATGTTGGTGAATGTCATGCCTTTTGAACTTTTGAGGTTGTTGGACATATCGATATCCCCACGATGTTTTGTTTATCCTTTTTTGAGCGATGGCATCAAAATTGTACATAATTTATTTAAATTACTAAATAAGTCATTAGAAAGAAAGAGAGAATATGGCCCTAATCCACCATGCTGGCCCAGTGCATGTTGGGGAATGTCATGTCTTTGAACTTTTGAGGTTGTTGGACATACCGGTTTCCTCCCGATGTTTTCCTTCACCGTGTTTGAGCGATGGCATCCAAACTGCACATACTTTATTCAAAGTACTAAATAAGTTATTAGTGCAGGGCCAAGGATCTAACCAGGTGCCGTCAGATTGTAAAGCGCACATGTTACCGCCCTGCCACAATCACTCCCAAAAACTGGTAGTCTAGTACTCCAAAAAGATTTTACGGAACGGTAATACTAAGCTGAAAGGAGATCAACGCACTCATCATCATGAACAACTCTTGCTATAGGAACCTAAATTTGCGTTTTTTTTTTAGCTGCTGCATGTTTCGTTGAAGCTTAATAATATTCTTCTATGGAAAAGTAGTTTTTTAAGCTATTGCATAGCTTCTATCGTGGGCCTTGAGCGTGGAGACCGAATCCAGAAATTCCGTGACGAAAATAACCTGACACCCCCACTCCGACCTCTCACCGCTAGAAGGCGTTGTAAAATATGTTTGATAAAAGAACGACATACATAAAGTTGTAAAACCTACATAATTTTATTTGTTACAAGTAAATAAATAATTATAATTGCATAAGTTGATGAAAATGCTATGCAATAGCGTTACCATAGACCACATACAGACGCTCCGCCAGAATATACAGAAGACTGAGGAGTATAATCGGCCATTATGTCTAGCGTTTGTGGACTATGAAAAAGCCTTCGATTCAATCGAGACCTGGGCAGTATTGCAGTCCCTCCAGCGTTGTCATATCGACTATAGGTATATCGAAGTGCTGAAGTGTTTGTATAGAAACGCCACCATGTCGATCCGATTACAGGACGAGAGCACGGAGCCAATCCAATTGCAGAAAGGCGTGAGACAGGGAGATGTTATCTCTCCAAAACTGTTCACGAACACATTGGAGGACGTTTTCAAGCTTTTGGACTGGAACGGATTGGGCATCAACATTAATGGCGAATACATCACTCACCTTCGGTTTGCCGATGATATAGTTATCATGGCAGAGTTGCTGGAGGACCTCAATATAATGCTCAGCGACCTCAGTAGCCTTTCCCAACAGGTGGATCTTAAAATGAACATGGATAAGACAAAAATCATGTACAATGTCCATGTTGTACCCGTGCCGGTCAATGTTGGGAACGATACTCTCGAAGTTGTTGATCATTACACCTATCTTGGACAGATTGTTCAGTTAGGCAAGTCCAACTTAGGCAAAGAGGTCGCCCGAAGAATCCAACTCGGATGGGCAGCGTTCGGGAAATTGCGTGAAATCTTCTCGTCTAAGATACCACAGTGCCTAAAGACAAAGGTCTTTGACCAGTGTGTGTTGCCAGTGATGACATATGGTACTGAGACGTGGTCCTTAACTGTTGGTCTTTTGGAAAAACTCAGAGTCACACAACGGGCAATTGAGCTATGCTCGGAGTTTCTTTACGCGATAAAATTCGGAACATAGATATTCGACAAAGAACCAGGGTCACCGACACAGCTATTAAAATCTGCAAGTTGAAGTGGCAATGGGCAGGCCACATTGCTCGAAGAACTGATAACCGATTGGGAAGAAAGGTTCTTGAGTGGAGACCGCGAACCGGAACCGCGGACCGACGACATTGTGAGAGTCGCGGGCATCCAGTGGATGCAGATGGCAGGATGTCGTTCAGTGTGGAGGTTAAAGGGGGAGGCCTATGTTCAGCAGTAGACGTCTTCTGGCTGATGATGATGATGACGATGATGAATAGCTTTACCGCGGCAGTCCCCGAGTGCCACACGTCTTTTTTCGATTTCTGTCTTGGCCCAAAGTAAAAGTTGTTCATAATGATAAATACAATGACTTATCAAAATCATATATTATCAGGATAATTTATCTCAATATCAATCTAATGAAATCACTGCACTGGATGGAAGAATTAAACCATCGGTAACTGCTTTTAGAATGCTGATGCCACTCGTACGAGTGCTACTTAAAAGTGAGGCAACCTTTTACGCATAGCCGCAAAGTCATCAGTGCGAGCTTCCACAAACATGGAGGATGCGTTGCAGAACCGTGGGAGCTGCATCAGCATCTTGAAAGCATTATTATATTAGACATGCAGAGCGTCTAAAGATTTTTGAGTAAATGCTGTCCACAAGCTATGCCGTAGAGTTAGGCGTAGGTAGAGTAGGCTTTGAAAAGAGTAATTTTAACTTCATTCGAGCAAGAAGTGATTCTTTTGGACAGCATGTTCGCTCTCACCATGCAGCTTTGTACCGTCGTTTCGTGTAACCTTGTTTCAGCAACATTAACGATCAGAAAAGTATTTAACCAAAATACCCCGGACATAGTTTGACTACTTCAGAATCCGCAGGCACTTTGATTAACGGGATCACGCTAACGATGTGCAAATAACAAACGGTTTTCCAAACTATTTATATTTACCTTAGATTACTTCAAACGTGTATGGAATAAGTACTGTTAAGAAATAAGGAATTTTAGTATGTTATTGGTAATTAAAAGAAAAATATTATTTGCATTGTTGAAATCAAAACTTGGACTAGGTAACATAGCCAACTCTTATGACATGTTATGTGAGCATAATTGTAATCAAAGGATTTCTTGGATATTCTGCTAAAAGCTCGTATTTAAATTCCTTACTAGGTGTATCTAGATACAACCCGACTCTAAGGAATGTCGCATTTTACGTGAAATATGAAAAGCACTGTGAGGTGTATTGCATTGTAAAAATCTTAACAGCTAAGTTTTGTAGGTTTTTTTTTAACACTTTTATCTTTGTGAATAATAATAATCGGTCACTATTTGTGCAAAACATTAATTCAGTGTGGTAATGTTGCCAAAATGCTGGGTACGATAACAACCGATAGTGGGCTTGAGCCTATGGTGCTATAAATGTAAACCAACAAATTAAACTATCAAATGGCTTGAGGATTTGTATTATCTTTAGATCTCTAATGGTCTATGGGTCATCCAAATATTATTTGTGTAATAAGCTCAGTGGTTTAAAAAATTTGGGCATATATTAATAGGTCGGGGAAAAAGTCTTTTCGTATTTTGTATGTATAAAGTTGTAGTAAAAATCTTATCCGTTGTACTGTTTGTATCTGGCTGGTTTTGATACCATTAAAAATATGACATTTTAAAAAAGGAATACAAAACGTAAAAAGCAATTTCCCGCAATTTTTCAATTGTTTTTTTGTTCGATAAAATGAGTGAATCTAACGAACAAATTCGATATATTGTAAAATTTTATAACAAAAAAGGGAAAAATGCGACACACGCCGCGAATAAAATTTGTGACGTTTATGGACCTAATGCAGTGTCATCAAGAGTAGCACAATGTTGGTTCAAGCGTTTTCAGTCCGGGAATTTTGATGTCAAAGATGCAGCTCGCTCTGGTCGCCCTGTTACGGATAAAGTCGATGCCATTTCTGAAAAATTGGACCAAGATCGGCATATTAGTAGTTACGACGTAGCTGAAGAACTGGGGATTGACCACAAAACAGTTTTGACCCATTTGAAAAAAACTGGGTATACAAAAAACTCGATATTTGGGTGCCACACGAGCTCACTGAAAGAAACCAAATGAATCGTGTACTCATTTGCGATTCTCTATTGAAACGTAACGAAACCGAACCGTTTTTGAAAAGATTGATCACTGGTGATGAAAAATGGATCACCTACGACAAGAATGTGCGCAAAAGATCATGGTCAAAGGGCAGTGAAGCACCACAGACTGTAGCGAAACCCGGATTAACACGTAATAAGGTGATGCTGTGTGTATGGTGGGATTGGCAGGGCATCGTTCATTATGAGCTTTTACCGCCGGGCAAAACCATCGATTCGGATCTCTACTGCCAACAGCAGATGAGACTCAAACAAGAAATTGAGAAAAAACGGCCGGAATTGATCAACAGAAAGAGTGTGGTCTTTCATCATGATAACGCCAGACCGCACACATCTTTGGCCACTCAGCAAAAATTTAGAGAGCTTGGTTGGGAAGTGTTAATGCATCCACCATATAGCCCAGACCTTGCACCCTCAGATTTCCACCTGTTTCGATCTCTTCAGAATTATTTGGGTAGTGTTAGATTAACATCAAGAGAGGACTGTCAAAACTACTTGTTGCATTTTTTTGATCAGAAGTCCCAAAAATTCTACAGCAACGGGATCATGTCACTACCTACAAGATGGCAACAAGTTATCGAACAAAATGGCACATATATATTATAATTAAATGTAATTAAACTTGAAAAAAATATGTCTTGAATTTGTTTAAAAAATACGAAGAAACTTTTTCCCCGACCTTATATTTATAGTGTCAATAAAAAACAATCTAATTAAAAATTTAAATAATAAGTACTATCGCTATTAAATTTGTTTTAAAAATATTAGGCGTTATTAGTTCAGTTACTTGGTCGTATTGCCTGGAAAATTTTCCGGGAGCTTTGAAGATTTGTAGGTATTGCTATGGATTTCGTACTCTTAAATTTTTATGAGTATTCTTTTTGAACACTTAATCTTTTTACCATTCTACTAGTAAGAAAAATACCCACACGCTTTTTCCATGAAATAAAAAAATATGACATCGTATAACTCATTGTTTCTACACAACCTAATCTTTTTATATCCAGATTTTAACAGATAACACCATCAGGGGTAGGGTAGGATAAACGCCCAAGGGTAAGAGCGCAACTATGGGGTAACCGGCTCCCGAGGGAGTTATTTATTACAATAAGTAGATATGGCTTATCCTAGCTTACCCTTGGCTTACCCTTCGGTATTTCACATTTGTGCGTCGTCTTCGCTAAGTAAACAAAGTGTGTATGAGGCACTAACCGCGAATACCAATCAAGCTTGTTTGCAGTGGCGAGAGCTCCTCGTATTACGGTCGCGATGCTTTTGTAGGTACGACGTTGGTACTTGTAGGTCATCCTGTGAAACCTACATCTTCGTAGAGTTAGCTTTCATAGTAATAATTGGTTGCACGCTCATGCTACTGCGTGTTTATATTTTAACATAGCAGTTTAGCTATGCACGTCTAGGTGTTTTAATTATAGTTAATTAGCAAATTCACGACGCTGGATGGTATACGATAAATCTCGGGCTTAATGCCGAGCCTTGGGAGAGGCCTATATCTAGTATTGGATTAGATATTTTTTTCCTACTTTTCTGTGGGGAATTTATTTAACTTATGATGCTGATTTCCAAGGGTCTATGGGCAATCTGTTTTTGTGATGTTAGATAGCTTATATTTTGTTATGTAATAAAATCACTTACCATTTATAAATATATTTTTTGACTCGCAGTTCTGTGGTCCTTTCCCATATATATTAACGCAGCATGTAATGTATAACTTTATCATGACGTTATCAAGTATGTTTGACTTATTGGTTCTCTTTCAAGTGGCAACAGACTATCAGAACGACGTGTTTTTTTGCATAGAGGTAGTAGGAGGGCCAGAGAGTTCTTTATACACAAAAGTGTCCAAATCACTCTCAAATCAGGAGGGGTGGAGGGAGTGTCCAAATCACTCTCAATTTCGGGATAAAAATATCCCGAAAATTATTACGATTCCTAAAAGAATGTCCACGTGGATGAAACCGCTGGTCACAGATAGTTTGTAATAAAGAATATAGAGACCTTTTCACATTTTCCGTCATAACGAACGTTTGTTATTAAGGTGAAACGTTTCACGTTTGGCGGGAAATTCTAATTTCAAACAGTTTTTTTGTTCTTGTAGCTAGGTCGGGTAATTATTGTAAACGATCATGATGTTTGCGAAAATTGATTATTATTCTTTACAAACTCGCGTAAAGTTATTTATCTCTAATGCACATTATTACATACAGTTGTCAATAAACAAATTTTTGCTGTTTCAAACGGTTTATTGCCAAATGTAAGTAATATGGTGAGTAACTGATTAATAACTGTACATGATAATGTAAAGAACGACTAACACTGTGTCATTTCACAATAATTACCTGGCTTAGCTACAAGGACAAAAAAACTGTTTGAAATTTGAATTTCCCGCCTAACATAAAACGTATCACCTTTTTCGGTATTCTTTTTACAATTTTAGCAATTTTGATTATTCTTGTTTTAGTTAGTCTTTTTCCATGGATACTCCATACTTCTAGGCTAACGATGGTCTGTAATCTTACTTGATGGAAAGCGATGATGCACTCAAAGATGGCGCACGATTCCCTAGTAATAACTAAGAGTAATAGTAGCTATAAGAAAGAAATAAGTTTTATAACGTAACATTAAAATGTTGGTATGTATTTTTGTTTGTATCTGATATAAACGAGGAGTGAAAAAACCCATTGTTCCACGACAAATATACATCAAATCGATTTGCATAACGTACCGTACAAAATACCGGCTTTTTACACAATATTTTTTACAATAAAATACTTACCTTGATTTACTTTGAATTTTGATATCCATCCTTTTTACTTTCGAGTATCATAATTAAATTTTGCCACTCTAAAAATAAGAAAGTGGAACCTATAAAAGTTTCTATTTAGTAGCTGAGCAAGTCCTTCGAATATTTTTGATCTCTCATAAAGATGATATTTTGTAAGTAAAAATACAGCTTTGATTTGGTACTGAACACAACAACCAGTTTTAATGCAATTATACTGTCATACTTATACAATTAAATGACATACTGACTGACTCAACATGAAATGTCAAAAATTACTTGACCTACGAAGTCGCGACAGATCACAGATCTACTACCTAGACAGATAGATTCCTTATGGGTTAATATAAATGGAGTCTGTTCTCGCTGTCCACCACTTTTGTTCTCCCATTAGAGAGAGAAAAAAAGTGTGAACCCGTTGGGGGACAAACGCCACAAAAATTGTTTTACTGACCAACATTGGTAACGAACGAGTTCCTATATCATCACGTCCGCTAAGAAAGGATTCAGTGAAAGGGCTGAATTAAGAAGTGCGAAAGGAGTTTGAAAGTTGTAATGAAAGTCCACTTACAAAGTCGCGGGCAACATCTATATTTACAGTTGTATTAAATATATGTTCCTTTCATCGCTACGTTTTGTTTTTCAACGACTACCTTGCGTGTCGCGGCAAGGTCTGAACAATTTGTTAATACCGAGACAGCTTATAATTAACATACCGCCCGATGTAAATGCTTATTTCCGTTTCACAAATCATGCTGCCTTCTATAATAAGTAGATTTTAATATTTAAAAAAAAAACGTCCAAAAAGGTTTTGTGCATTTCAACGTTTCACTTTAAATACGTATAAATAAAATCTTACTTACAGACCTGAAAGTAATTTATTATATTAAAGTATTTTGTAAGAATTTGGCTTAGGTTAACTGCAAACGGCAGATTTATTCAACAAAGCTTTGCGCTACGTTGATTTCAGATTTATTTTCGTTTCCAAACATCTAAGTAGGTACTGGAAACCTTACCTTCTAAAAAACGAATATTTCAAATGCGTTATAAATTTGTCCCGTTTTTCGCAATGATGACGTAGATCTTAGGAAAAATCAGGTATGGCAACCAAAACCAAAAGAATAAAAACGCGCACAAGGCTTACATAAAGCTTTGATCTTTCCGTCCTTCTAAACCGTATTATTGGGGCTAAATTCTCTGAATTGTGATATACGAGGCTGCCCGGTGCAGTTAACAGTTACCGTTGTTCCCCCAATGTCGGTGTCCCTTCGCCCTACCGAGGTTTTTACCGTAACCGTACTGCATTTAATCACGTCCCATTACCGTACTTGTCATACGCAGCCTAGTCGCGAGATTCAGTGAGGGTCATTTAGCTTTCCTAAGGATAATAGAGCAGTAAGCCAAAAACCCTTCTATTATTACATTCTTTGTACGTTACGATTTGTCGCATGTCAGTTTAATTCGTAGACGTATTGATTTCTTAACTCTTTAATGTATATCTTCACACCATAAAATTTTATACAAAGGACAAAAACTCTTAAAATTTAGTGTAACAACTGACATAGTTAAATGCTTAATAGATTTACTCAACCGCATATCATTATTATAACTCTATGAGTGACTCTACGTGCCTCTATCGAAATAAGTTACCTAAAGGTTTTTGGTTAGCTATTTGACTTTTGTTGCAATTCTTTGATCAGTTTGAAATGAAAACGAGTTATTGCATTTGTTTAGTACCTACAAGGGTTTAAAACGCGATAAATCGCTTTGGTACTCAAATAAGGTCAAATTGTCCATGGCAATCCTATAAGCCATGAATTAGATATTTTAGTAATAGTAGATAGGTACAGTTATTTGCCCAAAATTTATTTTATTTAGGTATTAATTATTATATTTTATTTTATCTTTATTTAAGACCAACAGCTAAAAATATGTACAATAACATTAATTATTTATTTATAAGTACGGCCAATAACAGGTCTATATTAGTGGTAGTAATAATATCGTAGAAAATCACTATTTATAATATACTTATATAAAAAACATATATTGCAAACTAAGGGCCAAAAAATCTAACACACTACAAAAATAACAATCTTAAAAAACGTTATATATTCTAATTATAGATTCGTATCTGAATTGGAATAATAAATAATAATAACCTAATTTATTAAAACGAATTCTAGGGCAAATCACATAGAAATTTTATTGTGTTTATTTTCTTTCAGTGGCGTTTAAATTTGATGTTGTCACCTCATATCAATTTTGTCCCACAACGTTCACTTTCCGTAACGCCCAGAATTTGTTTATATATACGCAATGGTGCCGATTCCCTTGTTCACAAACTAAACTAAATTTAAGTTCAGTGCATCTTTTTCTTTCCATTTCATTAAGAAAAGGACAGAAGATAAATATTGGTTTAGTCCTGTCAAATTAGTAAGCGCCTGAAGAAAATTGACGTATTTTTAGTTGCCTTGTTTTTAATCACGTCTAAACTGTCTATGGAGTATCTATATTTGACAGGACTAAACTAATATTTTATCTTCTGTCCTTTTCTTAATGAAATGGAAAGAAAAAGATGCACTGAACTTAAATTTAGTTTAGTTTGTGAACAAGGGAATCGGCACCAATATCTACTTAAAATATTATTTTACATCATTGCGCAATCACAGCGCAATTCACAAATAATTTAGATTCGTCCGAGGTATCTATTGTTCCTTTATGACAAAATTGCTCAGTCGGAAGAAGATCGTTAAGTCTTACGTATTGTTTGAAAAATCATGCCATATTCTGAAATCGGCGAGAAGGCTATGCTAGTATGATTTCAGAAGTGTTACAAGGAAAAATATTTCTTTATTTGCATATCACGGTGAGCGGTCCATCCACCATTAGACACTTTCATCGCGGCCCTATTGTCCTTCAATAGATGGCGATAAAACATTCTCTACGTGATGGAATTTTTATGTTTCCGATCCCTAGACGCCTCTGGCATTGTGATATTAAAAGATTTTTTATATAAATAATAACCACGGAACGTTTATTAAAATTTATATGGACTTTTATGACTAAGTGTCCACCCATCCGCGTTCGTCCTCTTTGATGTTCGGAGCTCTGGTAACAATCTTCTAAATGACTCCTATTTATTATTAAAGTATGTTAATATCTTGATTAGGTTTAACAACAAGTGCTACTGTTTGTGGCACGATGATATCATTTATCTAAACTATCTATTAGGATAGTCTTGTTATTAGATTCAAGTTCTGCGTTCTGCTATTGGTGAGTTTAATCTTGCGAAGTTAAGTAATAAAGACCAGGCTGAATTACGTGGCCTGGGAGAGGCCAGGCAAGAGTATGTCCAGCAGTGGACTAAGGTCCACCGCTGGACATACTCTGTCCGTCAATCAAATCCGTCAGATTAATATGATGATGATGATGAATGATTTGACTGTGTAACGATAGACGACTATGCATTTTTTATTTTGCTTTTGTAGCAACGATATAACAGTGTTTGCACGGATTTTTTTAACTGCAGATAAGTCTAAAAAAATATATAAGTAAGAGCATCTAGGAACGCAATATTTTTGTTCCCTGTCCCTATAGAAATCACGATAGAGTTTCAAGAGGGAAGTTGCTCTCATAACCGCACACCATTATCGTTAAATTTGCATTTTAATATAAGAAGGAAATCCTACTACACTTTTTGTTAAGTCATTAGTTTGACACTTGAATATTCTGTGGTAGCATTTTTTTACGCGAGAAAGTATGCACATTGTAGCATGTATTTCAAGTTACCTTTCTTAGATTTTTGGCAAAATATTTAGATGAATAATAAGTAAGTGTTGAAGAAGAATAAAAGGAGTAAGACGGCAAAATATGATGAAATCTCAAACTACTTATTTATATTTTCGGCTTCGCACGGGTGGAGATTCTGATATTCAATTAGACTGTTTTTTTTTGTTCGTATAGGTATGTTACGGGATATCTACGATATCTGGCCGATCGTGACCCGATTTTAATATTTTTTTTATTTGAATAGGCTATTTTTTCCGGGTCCCATTCAAATAAAAAAAAAATAAGGAAGAA
The DNA here is from genome assembly GCA_949125355.1 of Agriopis leucophaearia. NCBI lineage: Eukaryota > Metazoa > Arthropoda > Insecta > Lepidoptera > Geometridae > Agriopis > Agriopis leucophaearia. The sequence continues at coordinate 12,393,534 of OX421262.1, forward strand.
AAATTTGGTATTACCTAATCCCGCCATCGTAAGTCGGTAGTTTTTTATTTTTAAATGTATTATTACTTAAATAAATACCTTTACATACTACCGGTGGCGGTGAATTTTATTTTATACATTCGGTCTTCATTTGTTTTTGCGATATTCATATTTAAAAAAATAAAATAAAATAATTCCCACTGATACCCATTATAAATCTGTATACGCCAGTAATTTGGTAAGGCTATGTGTAACGGGTAAAAAGTTTATTGATATGGATAATGTTTTTTTAAATAAGCGCTACCGGTACGGATAAGTATAAATAAAATTATACTTAGTACCGGTAAGAACAACTGGTGGGGCTAAGTTCGGGGTAGGAACCTATTGTAGTGTAAGTACTCTGTTAAGTAACCTCATACATTTACTTTACATTGTAGATGCCTCTGTACTATAGATTCTGTATTCAGTGGGTTAAAGCTCGTAACGTTTATTTTCAGAGGAGCGTCTCGGCTGCGCTCGCGTGTATCGCTGCTTCATGTGTACTTGTATGAGGTGAGTCAGTATGCTTAATTTAAACTCCAAGACAAACTCAAAACTCCTTGCAGCATATTGTTCAAACTGGGAAAGGATAGACTAGCAGCAGTCTGCACAGCAACAGCGCGCTTGATGCATTGCAAAACAGTTTCTTGCCAAGAATCAAACGCGCTGTCTTTACCTATGTCTAGAGAAGTAGGTACCTACCTATATTTTGATAAGCAAAATATAATTGTGTGGTCTGCACTCTAAATAAAAGAGACTGGGCTATATTGGTATATGTTTAACTGGGCACTTTTTTTTTCTTTTTTTTTCTGTAATAGGCGTTTGACCGCCAACTCGCCTGATGTTAATCGCGATGCGGTCTACGATGGAGCACGCTTGCCCATAAGAAACCGAAACCCCCTTTTGCCTAAGAACCAATAGGGATACGGTTTTTGTATTTGTGAAGGGTTTACCTCGACTATACCTGCCTTTATGCAAAAGGGGCATCAAAATCTGACCTAGCAGTTTTGAGAAAAAAAAAAACCGACGAATAATTTTCATCTAAAAAAGTGACTAAATATACTTATAATTCTAAAACTTTAAAGGTTTTTATTATGTTCAATTTTGTTAACCTAATTTACAATTTTTTTATAGGTATGAAAAGAAAATCTTTTTTTTAAACAAACTATAAACTAAAGTACTTAACTAAATAAACACCTAACTAAATTAAATTGACTACTTATCGAAAATCTTATTTTTGTGACATAATTGTATGAAAATTATTTTTATAAACATACTAAATATAAACTAAAGTTATTAAATTAATACGAAACTAAAATAAATTTAAATTAAATTTTCTATCAAAAATCTTATTTTTTATTCTGACATTTATATGAAAATTAAAAACAAACTATAAACTAAGGCGACTAAATTAATACGTAACTATTAATTAAATCTAAATTAAATGTATCATATAAAACCTTATTGTTTTATTGTGACATTTATATGAAAATCATTTTAAAAACTAAATATTGTCTGAACTAAAGTTACAAAAAAAAATATACTTTACTAAATTGACTATATTTAAAATTGTTCAAAACTATAAATAAAAAACTGAATTAATGTTGCTGTCTTCGGGTAAGGTGCCCAAATAGCTAGTAACATTACCACTTTGAATGACTAAAATTATTCTTTGGCCAAGATAAATCATTGATCACCGGTCACATCTACGAGGCGTCTAGACAGCTTTTTAGCCAAACCCCGAGCGGCCTGACCCCACGGTCCCATTGTCCTCTCAATTGGTCAGTCCAAATGGAAGAAATCTGGATCCCACGCCGAGAGATTCATATTTCTTCAGTTTTAAGTTTTCCGCCACTTCACCAGCCGCTCTTGATGTGTCTTAGCATAAGTCCCGATAAAAATTCAAAACACATGTTCAAATCGTGAAAGTTAAAAATTACCTCTGGAGGCGTTGCATACCTATGTGTTTATTATAATATACTAAAACTATTATTTTCTTTAGGCTGTTGGTTTTATCCTGGATAATTTCAAGGTTTCTGTAGGATAGCGGCTAAAACCGCTACGCTACTAATCATCAAAATTGCAAACACACAAACTGTTCGAACAATCCGTGTACCTTATATGGTGTGAGTCACTATGCTGCATATAAACCTCAGTTTCCTGTGAAGGAAGGTGGTAACAGTAAGAATAACACATGACTAGGCTGAGATAATCGCCATGCCGACATTAAAACGACTATCGAGTAGTAAGCTAGGTTTAGCTCTACGTACGTACGTATTACTCGCTTCCCGGCCAGAGTATCTCGTTTTCGAAATATGTATTAGGAAAAAATTTAGAGATAATAAATCACTGACCTTAAGCCAATGCCGTACCTAAAGCCTCCACCAGTTTAAAAAGGCACTTCGACTTGACTGTGTTTGTAGTTTGCTTGACTCTGACTGTTACTTAATTCACGATATTTATCCAAACTTTAAATCATTTCAATACTTGAAAAAAAGTACTTAATAAAAAGTGCTACGTCAAAATCCTCTCAAGAGAAAATATTTAATTAACCGGACAAGTGTGAGTCGGGTTAGGTCACTGAGGGTTACATGACACCACAATATATAAAAAGTAGCGCAAAAAAGACATCATCACGCCCAGGCAGTCACCCATCCAAGTATATACCAACCGCAGAAATTTATCACCAACTCGCACTTGGCCAATATTGATTGTTTTACTTTAGTGTGTACCTACTATAATCATGCCAAGTTTGACGCTTGCACGTATTACCGTTTTTACATAAGAGCACATACAAAAATACGTTTAAAAAAGTTTTTTGTATTAGGTACCCTTTAGATTTTACTTTTCGACTTTATTTTTATTTGTTAGTTAATCTGCCGTAACATTACATATTCCGTGAAAATTTGAACTGACTATCAATTTCGGTTCACACAGCTACATACAGCCGTTAAAAGTAGGATGGACAGACAGACAACCCAAAAACAGGAACCCAAAAAATTACCTAGGACACTTTTTCTGTGAACTTTGTACTAGACTCAACATCCATATGTTTGGGAATCATCAGAAGTGAGATCTAAACTAACGCAGGCATCGCAGATAGCTTGTTCTTCAATAGCGTCTATTTAGAAACCACTGACTAAATTGAGCCCAACAAGACTATATTGATAATAATTGAATGCCTCAATTCAAGTTTGCGCGCTATCACTATTATTATAAACCACCCCGCGGTTTCATCCGCGTCTGTAGACATTCGCTGACTAGGGTCGCCATGAGTCCATAATTTTACGGACATGTCCGGGAATTTAGACTTACGTCCAGAGTGCTGGGGGAATTCCAAAACGTCCGGCATTCTAGAAATTAAATGAAAAAGACCGCCATACGAACTTTGAAGGAAATGTCCGGAAATTTATTTAAGCGTCCGAGTTTTTCCTAGGTTTTTTTTTTCATCTGGTAAGGTAAGAGCAAGAGCCATAAAAAATCGGGATAAAAAGTATGCTATGTCACCGGCCTTCCAACAACGCTATCTAAGCTAATATACATTACGTGCACTAGGTATGCATTAGTAAGCAAACCACACCTGCGCCCGCACCGCGAGTCGATGTCAATGTCCGTCATAAGCGAGTATGCGTGACCCTGCCTCGCTACCAACTATGGTATACCGCGTGTTACTGTCGCGAAGTGAAATTAGCAACACAGACGAGAGCTTCAGCGCAATTATCTATATCTATTCTATACATACATATAATAAAAACGTAGAGATATAAAATCTGTAATTGCGAGATATAAAAAAACACAGGGCGTCTTAAAATAAGCAGCTTTCAAATTCAGATTTCGTCTGTTTGTTTGTCTGTTCACGCTTTTACAGTATAGGATAAAAATAAACTGGGCTATTAAGGTGAACAACTTATGAATGGGATAACAGATCTATGGGAATAGAAACGGCACCTGCACCTCTATCGTATCTCAAAATATATTTCGGCAGGTGATGATTTGCCACCCACTAAATGGGCCCCCCATAAAGGCTGCCGTGTCTTGGCACCGGAGGGGCAACATTGGAGTTGGCTTAGGGTGCAGAGAGGTGTGTTGCACTTTCACTAAGAGCTACTCGCGGCGTTATGCCATTAATAATTATTATTATTTATACTGATGAGTACAGGGACCTCCTTTCGGCTTAGTACCACAGTTAGTGTAACCTTGTTGATCTACATTTAATAAATGACATTGAAAATAAATTATGAAGTTATTCGAACACGTGGAATGTTAATAATGTTTATGCAAGCTCCAATCAGCTCCATAGATGTTAACGTCATGTAATATGTAGTCGTAGTCGTCAAAGTCACTGTTAATATTTCTCGGCATTCAATTACTTTTTTACTCCGCTGAGCGCGGTAACACATGATTAGTCAATCAAGGCGAATAAAAAATAATTTCCAATAAAGCTAATCGACTTGGACAAATTTAACTTGTAATGCTTCCGGCATTATAAAATGGGTGCTAAGGCACTCGGAGTAATTGCCTAGCAGGCTCTGGCGCCTTCAGAAAAACGTTATTATGGAATGTGTAAACAAATCAAGTCTGGAAGCTTCCATGGTTTCTACTTATAATAGCTGCTGTCCATCTTATTAGATAGGTAAGTTTCGATGTAACGTGGGTTATCTAACTACATTAAGACCACTAGCTTTCAATAGCAGAAATCACGAGAATTAGAATTGCTATAGATGTTCTTTTTAGGGTTCCGTAGTACTACAAAGAATTCGTCTGTCGGTTCTAATTCTTTAGACCCTTTTAACTTACATAGTTACTAAGATATGTGCATGGAACTGCACAATTACAGTTTCAGTATAGGCCTCAACTCTAAAAGTATTTTTTTTTTGTTATGGGTTGCTCTGGTACATGTCATGGAGTAGTTAATCCATGCGGGCGGAACCGTGGGGCGCGGCTACTATAATATTATTTTTTTTACCATGGAATTACCTGTACCATATTCCTTCGACCAAAATAAAATGAATGGACGGGCCCTAACCATTGAACTTGATCAGTAAAAACGAGTCAAAACCGTCGGACATATACAAAAAATAGATATCGGTTTTATTTATGTATTTACACTTCGGTAAAGCATACGAATTCATAATTTTGTCAGATGCTTCGTTATCGCGTAACAATAGACTCGTGTTTCACTTCCTACGGCTAGAGACCGACTGAGACGAAGTGAGCGCTGGCGCTCATTTTGTAAGCTTCAAAAATGCGCTTCTACTGGGCCCGTCCATTCATTTTATATTGGTCGAAGCCATATTCATTGCTTTTACATTGCGCGTATACACCGAGCAGACTAGATCCCGCAAGCAGTATGTTCACCAATTGACTCATGTGTCAGCCATCGCTCTCTTTAGGCATAGGTGACCATTGAAAGATTTGTCTAATGTCGCAGGTTTATGATAAAATCAGGTTTATGATCAAAAAAGTCAAGAACCGGAAGATAGCAAAATTATTACTTAATATTATCCATAAACCTGAGAAAACCTAGACTAAGTTAGATTTATGTTAAAATCAATGTCGAATCATACAATAAGTTTCATAAAAAAGAGCACAGTCGGAATCGTCACAAAGTTGGTCGAATGCATGGCTTCTTATTATATCCAAAAAACACGGAACTCCGTAAAGACATTATTGACAATAATTCGAAGAAGGCATAAAGTGCACTCTGCAAAATTTTGCAGACGATACGCCATTAGGGCATGCACGAAAACCAAACTTGTACCTTAAGTCAATACGTAAATAAAAAGCAGAGCATTTAGGTACATATATCAGGTAAGCACGTAGGTACACATAATAAAAATATAAGTATAATTATTTAATTTTTACGTGCGTATTTTATTAGTATCTGTAGGCTTGAATTTGTGCGCAGAGAGATTTTTCGTTGCATAATATTAGGTACTTTCTTACTTAAGTATATATATAAGTATGTATATAATTAGGCTACAGGATACCATTACACGCTTTTATGATTTATGAATTTTATAATATTATGGCATGGTCCTACGCGTTATTAATTATGTTAATTCATTAAAAGATTGACTACAATTAGCCGTTGAACTTTATGCAACTATTCCACCTTGCGATACTAAATGCTTATAGTCCGGCACGAGCGAACGTTTGCAAACAGCATGCTGGAATTTATTGTAAAAACTTCACGCTTTATTTAGTACAGAATGTTTATTGCAATGCTGCCGGTTGCGTATCATCATAATTTCTTGTGTGTTTATTTCCATTTACGGATGTGCCTAGATAAATTTATATTATCATTTTGCAATTCACCATAATTTTTATGGTTATCACATTGACAGAGCAGTAAAAAAAGCTTGTTTTTATGGCGTCGACCAAAGGGAGAACGTCCGGCCGGAAGAAGCCGAGTGACTTCCTCGTACATTGCGTCATCACCACACTTTTAGCATTAAAATCCAAAAGATATTCCGGTTAATGTAGTAAAAGTGCTATAAAGAGTTCACTGCACTTGGAATCGGTTTGTTTGGTAAATAAATGAAGATTCCGTTGCGTGCAATACAATCTTTGATTGCTCTGCTTTTGCCAAATTAACAATTAGAAATCCGTTCTGTATCATAATCTGATATCTGAGCGAAATTACTGCCTTTATGAAGATCAGTAAAACTACTCAGTTATCGAATTGTGTCGAGATAATTAAACGACTGGAGCTCGCCATTGGATGAGATATAACGTTTGCTGCTAACGGAGTCGCGTTTAAATTATATTGAGCGTTTTACGAAGATACAGTGATTGCGTTTAATTTAAAGTAAAATATACGAAGTAAAACGAGTTGGTGTCTCCATGCCTTATAGCTAGTTATTAAGAGTAAACAGCTCGAGAATCGCGTGGATTTCCGGCAATTCCTTCTCGTTCTGACTTGCAAGGGATTTAGCTTAACTGTCAGTATTAAGCGTATTATTAAATGAAAAGCAAACGGGGGCATATAATTCCAGTCTATGTGTCAATCATGCAGATTTAATGATAACTAACAACGGTTCGCTTCCTAGACCTTGTCCTGCGGTCCGCTGTCCACGTCAATTAGCTCAACGCTACTCTTAAAGATGGAGGTTTGCGGATATGAGCAGTTAGATGCGTACTTTGAGAGTATTACTATACCTTTTCTTTATGCTTCTATTTTCTTTTATTACGAGTAACGTGAAGTAACAAAGGAAGTTTTTTTGTGAATATTGCATATCTCAATTTTTTTGTTCTCACAAAAAGTCACACAACACGTAGGTTAGGTAGATACACTGAAGTGAGATTTTTTTCGTACCATTCTCTTTTCTGTGGGTAGATACGTAAAGATATTATTTGATTTTTTTATCAATGTGTGTCTAATGTCATTTTCAGAGTAGGCGCGTGTGGTGTGGCGCGATGGATGCGTAAGTGGTCATCATGCGCCTCTTCCGCGGGCCGAAGCGCAGGGAAGTGACCGGGCCAAGAGCCATCGCGACGCCGTCTCCGCGTCGAGACGCCGCCACCGCCTGTGCCGATCCGACCCACGACTTTACCATCGTCACCGCGTTACCCGCCATGGTCATGGAGGAAGACGTCAAGGAGATGAAAAAAGGTAAGACCATTTCCAGGCAAATTGCAAGTTTTTTTTTTCATCTTGTAAATTTCAACATTCAACGACATCTTTCATTAATTATAATTTAAGGAGATGACGCTGTGTATGACAAAATAAAATTTCCAATAATATGTACATACTCGTAGATTAAATTTTGTTTTTAAGAACTTTGTATTTAAGTAGGTAGGTACCTAGTTCCCTACTCCGTAGCGTGAACGAACAAATGACAAGTCTTTTTTAGTTAAATATGTTTAGAGCATAAAAAAATTTTTAGGTTATGGTTAAGAGCACCTCTAACCTCAAAATGTTTTGACAATAATCACTTGAGTTTTTACTATCGCGCGTTCATTTGAACTTTGAAGTAATATGATGTTTTTACATTGCAGTGTTTGCCACGTGGGGTCGACGAATGGGAAAGAAATTGGATATGATAAAAAAGACAGATCCAAAAGAAACTACCCAGGAGTCTCCACTTATGGAAGAACATAAAGAATCCACAGAAAAAACCCCAGTGATTGGTCAGTATAAAAAGAAACAAAATTGGAAGATGGGACGAAGTAGTTCAGATTCGACGTCGCTAAAAAAAGACAACGATTCAGATTCAATTCACTCTACGCGAAGTGGTTCGAGAGATCGATCTCCAAGCCCGTTCAAATCATTCTTTCACAGAATGGGCTCGACTGGGATGCTTAACTCTTCCAAATCTCAATCTCTCACCATGCACACACCACCAGATACCTACCCCGTTGCAAACGGGCCTTCATTGTATAGAAGTTGCTCAACATCACATTTATCCACGTACGTAAAGGCGGATGACCCATCAGATGACATAGATTTGCAAAACGCAGACAATGAAAACAAAAATTCACCTTCTAAACACAATAACGTATTGTCTGACGAGTCTCTCGTATCCTCGACGACAAAAGCTATCAGTTGCGACAACATTCCCAATTTAAACGACGGTCAAACGAATAATGGTGCTTGTAAAAAACCCAATTTCCCTTACGCATTTTTACGTTCCAAATTGTCGGTCTTGCCGGAAGAAAACAGCATGGCATCACAACAGAGGGGTAGTTGCGTCAGACAAAGCTTTTCAGAACGACTTGACCGAAGATCACCTAAGTTTCGGAGAGAGCGACTGTATCTTTCAAATTCAAAATCCGAGGAGCGGTATCAGAGTAATGACAGCATATCAATTCATGAAGACAGCATGCTACTAAATGCCGCGCTAAGAAATGAATTCGATTACACGAGAAGTTCTATGAGAAGCATTAACGATTTCGACAGCAACATTTACCCAATGGGACGTATGGATGATGTACACAGAAGATCTTCTATGATATCACAGCGAGGGCCTTTGGATTATGATCCTATGATGATACCTAGAAACAGAAACAGTTTGCCGGTATATGAATACAATTCATTATTGGGATCTATGAGGGACTTAAAGAGTGAGTTGGCCTCATCTACACATAGTATACACCACGGGCCTGAAGCTTGCGAGATACAAGCACATCGCCTGAGCAACTATGTAAGCTCTAACGAGTCCGGGTATGACAGTGACGGACGGCCCACTGATGAACACAGTAACCACTCTCCGCCAGGTTATCCGTGCCATTTGTCTAGCGGGGCGATTCTAAAGGAAACCATGAGATCTAAATCTGAAACAAATCACAGCAATTTTTCAAGACAATTAAGTTTCAACCACAAGATGAATGTTAACAGAGTTCAAGTACCGGTCAGGCGGAGTTCAACACCTTGCGCCCTTTTCCCTATAAATAAAAATATTTCCTACGAATATGAAAAAGAGAATACGGAAACTGTCAACAAAATGTCGAGTGTTTCGATAACGCATCATAATTTAGATCAAACTGATGGTAAACCACCGCCTCTTCCAAAGAAAACAATTAACAACAAAAAGCCACCCTATGTTTATAAAACAATAACTTTAGACGAACGCGTTCAAACGAGAAAAATAAAGTTTCTGCACTCACATTTGCTTCCTGTGGATAATTCCTCGAATCAGATACACGACAGTAATCTTCAAAGTTTGGAACCACAAAGAATGCAACATATTCCTGAAGTTGATATTTTGGGTAGAGGGCCGTGCACGAAACGATTTAGGAAAATAAGATTATTGAAATCGAGATTAGACGAAAGTCTTGGCGTGTACCTTGCGCAGCATAGAGTGGATTTTGACAATAGCGGATCTAATTATGAAGTTCGGTACATTGTTGTTAAATTGGACTTCGACGGAATAGCTCACAGAGACGGTAGACTAAGAATAGGTGACGAAATAGTAAACGTAAACGGCAGAGTTTTACGTGGTTTGTCATCGCTTAAAGAAGTCCAACACATTGTCAATTCCTGCTCCACTGAAGCAGCCCTCGAAGACGCTGCATTATATCAGAGATACCAGGTGGACTTAGTAATGGCTCACGACGAAATAGCCCCCATAACAATAAGTAGAATAATTAACAAACAACCGCCTGAAACTGACACTATTAAATCTAATCCGCCTGATCTCATCTCCCAAACAGTTCATAAATCATCACCTTCAAACCAAATAACGATCGAAACTCATTTTCCTAGTGATAATCAATTCTGTAATAAACCAAACAATATGTCTAGACATCAAAATAAAGATCAACCTAATGAAACGAATAGAAGAGTGCAAGTTCACCAAAAGTGTGAAGTTGGAGTGCAAATAAACAATGAATCTCTACACGCTAATCAGAAGAGCGATGACGAAAAACTGTTAGAGCGGAATTGTTTCACGCAGTCAACAGCTTCCTTGCAAAATATTACAAATATTGAAATCTCGATGCGACCTCCCTTAAATTCAAGACCAATTAATAATAACTACAGGCCAATTTCACTTCACAACTCTAGACCACCGCCAATTATTGGACAATTTTACAACGATAACGCCTCTAATGAAGTCAAAGAAATCTCTCATTACGTAAAGCATGTGCCGAGATTGTATCAGAACAGATCATTTGAGAGTATACCAGAGCAGTTGAGAAGCAGTAGTAGAAGTAGGTTCTTTAGTAGAGTTGGATCCCAAAGGTGTTCTCCAAATATGCACGTATCGAGGCATCAGGAGTATAACGCTTCGCCACATCAAGAGCCACAGGGAGGGCACTATTCGCACAGCCTTGTACACAGAACGGAGTTTTGGAAGGGACCTGGTCACAAGAGCCTTGGTTTCAGTATCGTTGGTGGAACAGATTCACCAAAGGGGCAAATGGGAATATTCGTAAAAACTGTCTTTCCTAATGGACAAGCGGCTGACAAGGGTACTATTTTTGAAGGTAAATACATCACTATTTATTAAAATAAAAATATAATAGATAATCTAATAGATTATGCCTAATAATGTTTACTTATTATTTCAGGTGACGAGATCTTGTCAGTTAATAATGTGCCGACACGTGGACTGAGCCATGCTGGGGCCATATCGCTTTTCAAACAAGTAAAGGAAGGAAAAATAGAACTGACGCTTTCAAGAAGAAGGTAAGATGACTGAATGTCTTAAGAAATCTGTGAGTTTACTAATTAATAATAGATTATAAAATTAAATAATAATCGTAATTCTTTTTTAGAGCACCAAGGTCAAGATCCGTGGAACCTCTCGGAAATTTCCATGGCGAACACAAAAGGGAATGAAAAAGTAATGAATCCCCCCTATTCACCCCAAAGACAATTGTGTTAATAGTGTGCAATAATTTCATTATATTTGTTCATTCAGCCAAAGGCAATTCTTAAGACGCTATTCACTTATTTCAGTTAAGTTTCTCAGTTATGTAATTTAATTATCGCTATAAGTAAATATTATATTTCTCGATGGAATGATCTAGAAATATTGTACTATTTAAGAAACGTATGCTAGTGTTGTGTTGCTTTAGCGACGTGCTATAATAATTATACATATTATGATACCTACAGCATATATGCAAAGTTTGACTTGAATATAATTTCTAGTATTTTATATGCTACATTTTCGTTAGCTTTGTTTGTATGTATGATAATAAAATATGATAAGACTGTATGTATTGTAGCTGTTTAGGTATTACCTAAATAAATTGTTGTAAAATGTTATGGAAATAATAATTGTTATATTAGGAATGCTAGATCTCGTTTGTTGCGTTAATGTAGGATCCGAATTCGTAAGTTTACTACCTTATATTTAGTTTTGTTAGTAGTTCTGATAATAATATTGAACCACTGCCCATTTATAATGAGTGTTTTAGCTCAGCACGAACAGATACTACTATCAGTTCAATTGTTTAATCTTAACTGGCTGTTTGCAGAATGTATAATAAGACAGCGCTCTAACTAAATATGTACTTAAGGCGTTCTTTTTCCAATTTTAGCAATTTTGCCCATTCTAATTTTAGTTTGTCTACTTCCATGGTTAGCTTAAAATTGTAACAATGATGTCATATCAAAATTGTATTGACATTTCGCTCGATAGAAAAATATATGTAATAAGTACTGATTTGCGCTTTTCTCCGTTTTTTTTTTTTGGATTCATTCAAATATATACTTTTTAAATGATGTCTTCCGTATATTAATATACTGATTTCTTAATAGTTATTATGGAGGGAACCGCAAATTTATATTATGGCTAAACCTGCTATTAGAAAAATATAATAAGAACTTCAGATATAGAAGTAGCGAAACGCACGACTGTGTGTAAGCGTCCTGGTTTTCCTCCATTAAATGCAACTTTAATACAATATATTAAGGTTTTATGGTCATCTGTAACAATAATCGTTGCTTAAAAGTGTGAAAAACTCGCCTTAAAAAAATCACAATAAATTTGATACAGGACTTCTTGGGTAATTTCAAGGTTTAGAAAAAAATTGGCGACATCTTGAGCCCGTTATGTAAAAGTAATAAGATAGTAAACTTCGTTTTCGGACATTGACTATTATAGTATACCTATATCTAGACAGCATTATTACTACGAACCATAGTATATAGACGGTTCCCTATGAAAAGTAAAGAGAATGAAAAAAAGCGAATTCTACAATAAATCATTTTAAACGTCTTAAAATATGATATTATCTTTGTCTGTGTCAAGCTAGACTACTAAAGGTACAGTAGTATACGTAGGGGCTGTCTATAAAATGGTAGGTATTTTATCTTTATCGAATTCTTCTGTACGCATGGCAATCAAAATAGACTAAATCAGACTGAATTTGTATAGGTTATGCACCTATGAGACTACCAAAGTTTTAGAGATTAGAAACACTCATTTCAAGTTTGAAAAATGTCTTTTCATAGTACGATGTAAACCTCACACTGGACACCCGAAGTCACAACACATTTAACGCTTCACACATTTGTTGTCAGTACTATTTTGAGGTGTACATGAACACATATTATTTGTTTCCAGTGAACACAGTTTTGTTTCTACGTAAAAGTAGCGTGTCCGCATGGCTCCAATGTGCTGTGGAGCCAATCAAGAACTTAATTACCTCCTATACTGATGTTGGTCGCATACCGTCAGTGCGTACTGACATAGACAAGTATGATCAAATTGAACAAAAATACCAGAGTGCGAAACCGAGTCCTACCATACATTATAGGATGCAGCACGTGTGGCGGACCTCATCCGACGCATTGACTGTCAATAAGAAAGTGAGAGCGCTCAGTTTTCTATAGCGCGTCAGAAGACCGACTTAATTATACGGTTTAATATAATGGTATTCATTGAAGTTATATTCAGATCTCTACCATTTTCTCCTTCTTTTTAGACGCATTTTTTTCTAAACGAAACGTAAATATGCGTGTTTGTTTCGAGTATATAGTTACAAAATGCTTCCATTATGTCTAAGTGATGGCAGTTAATACAAAGTTGGTCAAATATCACCGAACATGATCCGTCCAATGGTATCGTTAATCAACGTATTGTTACAAATTGCGTTTTTACTAACATTTCATTGTTTAAGACTTCATATAATATTATATGAATGCCGAAACCATCCAATGGCCGACCTCGTATCTATATAAATTTATAATTACATAATTGTTCTATGTAACTCATCCACAGTATTTTACATTATAAATATTTTGTAAATGTTCTATAAATATATTGCAATACCTCTTATCTTGTGTTTTATTGAAACGTTAGATCCAAATTATAAGACTACAAATAAAATCCGAATAAAACTACAAAATATATTATACAATTAGTATATTTCAAATAGCAACAATATAATAAATATGATATCTCAATAGAAGAATTTTTAATAAAATTAAATAACTATACTGTATTTCCATTCTTACATAATTCAAATAAAATTATCCTCGTAATGCAATACATAATTAGAATCATTATAATGTTGCAATGTTCTTCATAAATAAATAATTTCAAGAAGTTTGTTAAAAACAACATACAAGAAGAGAATCAGAACAACAAGAAATGAAAAGACATAAAAGCGCAATACAAGAGTAGGTAACAAAATTTATCAACTTAAATAAAATTTCCATTCTTACTTAATTAAAATAAAATTTTCTTGTACTTAAAAAATTTCAGTACTTATCATGTTGTAAATATTTTAAATTAAAAATAATTATAATCATCTTCACATTTGTAGGTGAAAAAATTATTCAACTTAAACAAAATTTCCATTCTTACTTAATTAAAATAAAAGTATGTTGCACTTAAAAAAGTTTGTTAAACAACATACAAGAAGAGAACCAAAACAACAAGAAAGGAAAAACATAAAAGCGCATTACAAGAGTAGGTAATAAAATTAATCAACTGAAATAAAATTTCCATTCTTACTTAATTAAAATAAAATTCTCTTGTACTTAAAATATTTCAGTACTTATCATGCTTTTAATATTTTAAATTAAAATAATTATGATAATCTTCACATGTTATTTAAAATAAAACAATCAAAAACTGGATAACTATCACTTTATCCACTCAGCAGAGGTGGCCGTGGTAGGTAACAGTAGTAACCCAAGGCACAATATTATATTATAAGCTAAAGCAAATAGTCCGACTAAGACATGTTCTTGAATTCAATACCTACTGTTAGTCACAGAGCTAGGGTGGCTACTATGGGGTTTTAAGAAAATGTTTATTATTTCGTAGTAGTCTTCTACACTGACGCCACGAACACACGGCGTATCTCAATGACGCTGCGCGCGCGACTATCGCTCTGAGCGTACCGTGAAGTATCATGGCGGGCGGGGGAAGGGGCGCTCGTTTGATTACGACACTCGATTCGACCGTTTGTTTAAAATCAAACTACTGCTTTAGCTTATTCATATATCTACTGTGATTAAAGTCTCTCATTCCATCCATTATCGCTCGTTATTTCGCTACAACTTTTTATTTTATATCACACAAAATAGCGACCCCTCTTAGGATCCAGTGGTCAGGATTTTTGACTGTGGGAAGCCAAAGCGGAGTGATAAAAGTCAGTCCAGTGCGGACCGGTTTCTTATACACGGGACACTGAAACAGTAATTTGTTTTTGGAGCTCTCTTTTGAGAAGACAAAAACTAAGAAAAAACAGAGAATTAGCTATAATAAATATTACCTGATAAAGTTTAGGATCCTTAGGGGCAGTGGAGTTGATGGCGTAGATGTGAGTAACTGGCAGCGCCGTGTACAGCACTTTGAGCGTCGACTCACAGAGCCGATGGTTCCTGCGGTCCCAACCGCCGCCGTCCAGGAACATCCCGTGCACGAATACTCCTTCCTAACATCACAAATTAATTATTTTTTTGTGGTCTCATAAATACCTTAGAAATAGGCTTGCAATGATATAAATACTTGAAATAATAGAATTAAGTGTTACCTACTTGAGAAAAGTTCGAGAAAGCTCTAGAACCACGCTTAGTAAATGTTATTCTATCTGTTAATCGGACACATGTATACTCACCCCAACTACAAAAACATTCAAAAATTAAGAGTTCTTACATTTGGTGGCGCTTTAATTTCGTCATAAGTATGCTTGGTGACATCATTGTGCAGGGATACCATGTCTAACGCCCAGCCTTTATGTGCTCTAGTAACTTCTTGACGCATAGCCGTCAGGAAACCTGAAATTTTGATATCAGCTAGTAGCAGCAGTTATTCTGTTACCTTCTCTGGAGAGTTTTTAACTTTTTTATTACCTTGAGGATTAAAGAAGCCGGTCATCCAGAAAGAATTGGGTCTCATATTAAAACACCAACTAGAAAATTGAATATTCCGTTCAAGGAACTCCGTGAACCAGAACCCAAGAGTGGACGATGACCAGGAACTGCTCAACCAGATGGCGGGCACTTTCGCATCGTAAATACTGTCCAGCGAATCGCGAAGCGCCTGAAAGTTTGAAAAAACACATTTTTTATATTAAAAATGGCATCTTTCATTAGACGCTATAAACCAAAATGTATAGAGTTCATCCCACTTGTCCCATCGTGTTGCCCCGTGACGGGAAAACTGACACTATTTCGTTCCAGCAGTCCCATGGGACAAATGACACCAATATTTTGAACCCACTAGCACTCTTGTCTTGTCCCTTATCAGACCAAAAATTCAATTAATGTTAGAATTTGAAACTAACTATTATTTATTTAAACTTAACAATATTATTTTTAACCAAGACATAAATTATTCCGACTATCATCAGTTGACCCCTATTTTCGACCCATTAACAGATAATATTATGGGTAGTAATATTATTTTCAATGTATCAGGAGGAAATAAGTTCTAAGAATTATATTCACAAAAAAAAAGGATTTATGCAAATAAGTATATTTTTTTTTTTAAACATTCGGTAGCAGGAAAGCTCACGGGAGGTTTTTATTGCAAGACTATTGAAATTTTCGACCATAGCTGTATTGTCCGTAGGTTAAGATTGTAAATATTGGGGTAGTCGCGAGTGAATCGGTTTCTTCTAGGCAAGCGTGCTCCATCGGTAGACCGTACGAAGTGCCGGTCAAACGCAAGCATATTTAAATAAAAATTTAAATTGCTAAGACCGTATTAACAAAAGTAAACAATTCATACGCACCTCGTTCATAATAATAGTTCCATCAATGGCAAGCAACAAATCTTTTAGCGTTGTCCTAACTAGGGAAATTACTTTCTGCATCCTGTCCATTTCTTGTCTCAAGAAAATCACCATGGAGCCGAATTGACCGTAGAACTTCAATCTGTAAGGAGCAAAATTTTGGATCCAGTCGAAAATGAAGACAGTAGTTGAAACGTAAGTATAAAGTTTGTGATAAAAGAGCAAATAGCCGAACCGAACGTCACGGGAGAAACCGAGCCCAGATTCCGCTGAACAGATCTGCTGAGAATGGGGGAGAACGTCAATGTCAATAAGATGTATTTATCATGAAGGTACTTGATACATACGCCAACCTGATGCGGCATTCATTTACCTCGTAGGTATGGTCACCTCGTATGTCATTAGGGAAACTACAGATATATTTCAAATTGGAGTGGTCCAAGGCTATCTCTCTTGATAGAAATTTGTGTGTTCGCCAGGACCTTTCGGTGTGGTAAGACCAGTTTTTACTATAGTATTACGCCGAAATGTGGCAAAGTTGTAAATAAAGCTTTCAGCTAAAAAACTATTTGAATAATGTTAATTACAACAATAAATAGAGTGCTTGAATAGAGGCCATACAACCTGGAAATGGGGACCAATTTATCAAACCTAAACAAAATCAGTCGTCTGGTAATTTTTATTATAACAGGTGCTGAAAAATTGATTATTTCTAGTCTCTTAATGATTTTACTTGCCTCTCTTTAACCTCATGGGGGTCATAGTTGTTAGGTACTTTCTCAAGCATCTCTTTGGATTGCCTGTACACGGATGCTTCCCGGGTTTCGCCACCACCTCCGGTGGATTCTTTCGGCTGAATAGACAGAATCGTATCCAACAAATTCTGGGTAATGTTCCGCTGGTATCTGAAGTAATAAGGTTCTCTTCAATTTTTTTTATATATAGTCCAGAATGACATAATTTGTTATTGTTAAAAAAACTTAAATTTATTTGTAATTTGTGCTAATTCACTTACGTAATGTCAGCATTCGTGTGAAGCCCGTACGCCTGGGGTGGATCCACGGTCTTCATCTTATCGATTTCCTCCAAGTATTCGGGAATGTTCTTAAACTTCATGATACCATATCCTCTGTAGAACTGGAAGTCCTCCGAGAACAGCGCCTCGGAAAACCACACGCGGCAGAACGTCACTAGCAAGCGTGTGTCGTAGTCGTCTGTGACGCGCCCTCCGTACTGCACGGCCGATACCATGTAGCTACAACATTACACAAAAGGTCCTCCGTAAACCACATGGGGCAGAATGTGCAACTACTATCCGCATCTCGTGTCGCGAGTACTCTTTATAGACTTGCATAGAACACTGGTAGGGTTATTTCAGCTCTGAGAGTCAATAATCCAGATTTCAAACATCTAGAGTAGGTTAAACATAAAACTAACCGAACAGTAGTCCAGCTAATATTCTGTCCCGGCTCCAAACTCTCCAAATGATTCTGAACAAACATGCATGATGCAAGCCAATCGGCTGAATTGAACTCATATGGTATATTCCAGCCGAGTGGGCCGAACTTTCGTCTTTCTTGCACAACAGTGTGTAAGAAGGAGATGGTATATAACAGTGGAAGATAGAATGGACTATCACTGTAGTCGAGGAAGTCTTGGCTCATAGAATCGTAGGTTCGCATAAGACCAGCTTTTATACCTTAAAAAATGTTAAAGAGAAATAATACGTAACACGGCATGTAGTAATAATTCAAATTACACAAAATAAAGGGATATTACGCATACCTGAAGGTGGCTCACATGTATACTTAATGGACATTTGTAATAGAGTGATCGGAAATTTTGGATGCACTTCTGTTGTAATCCAAAGCCTGAAAATATACCATCAAGAATTTTTTATCGGTTCAAAAAACCTACAGACAAAATGTAACTACATCTACGCGCAATCGCTTAAAGAATCAATATATTGATATTGGAACTATAAATTGTTTTATACATAATACACAAAATAGTCAAAATGCTGAAACGTTACCTAAACGTTTCATGAATTTTTTCTGGTTCTTTCTCCAGCTCGCCAAACTGCTCCATAACCTCCACCATGTATTCCAAGCCCAAATGACAGTTTTGCAGCAACACCCATAAGCCCTTAAATTTAATTATCATTACTATAATAGCCCGCACAATCCCATCACTGCAAGGCAAAAGCTTCCATTTCCCTTTTCATTCCTCTGTTTAGAGCAATTTGAGTCTAGTCTTTCAACCGTTACAAAAATCAGGATAACATACACTACAGGCTTTTAGAGTTCACTTAGTTACATATTTTCCGTCTACGATATTTTGATAAAGGGTCTCTTGCCGTAATGTCAAATGTGAGTAGAGATCGTTCAGAACGTCAATACATACAAATAACGGACGTAAATTTACACATGCTTCCACTTGTGCCAACACAGTAGTGTCCTCATCGTCAATGATTTTTCAAAGATTTTCGCGAAAACTTACCTCTTTCAAGGCTTTGTCTATAAGCTTCCTTGCGTGGACTTCTTGCCCTTGGCCCATTGATATAGAAGAGCAAATGCACTCCATACGCTTGGCAGTTACTTCTATGGAGGGAGTGGGGTCCGAGCCCATCGCTAGGAATCCGATGAGCGGCGCAAGAGGCCTCGACTCTAGCACCATGTGCTGCACAGAAATATTTCTTTGTAATAAATAATATGATATGAGAATACAAATAATATGATTTACATTATGACGGAATCTTACTTCATAGTTCACAATGACGGCTTCAGAAAATTTCGCCCCCATTGATTGTATTACGTATTTCCTGAAAGGAAAAATCAGGAAATGTAGTAAATTTGTACGACTATAACTAGGTAAGCTCTGCCATCCATCAAAGCTGCGCGGAGTGAAGCTGGGTTTTTTTGTCTAAATTAAAAAAGTCAATTCATAATAACACAAACCACAGAACAAAAACTTCGCAAAGAATCAGATTTTAAAATAAGGATACATTTAGCTCCAAATCATTTTTACTAAACTCTACTTACAAGCTCTGTGCTAATGTCCTATCCGGGCACCAAGAGCGAACCACAAGCAGTTTTCTGAACACATCTATTGAATGGTAACCGTCTGGTAATGGCTCATCTTCGGGTGCCTCTTTGTCAAACCTACAATCAAATAACACAAATTAAGTGATGATAATACAATATGATATAATGTAAATTTTAAATTTGAAAATAATGATTGATTGATTTGATTTAATTTGTTGTTCCACACAGAAACATCAAAATGCCCGGAAAATAAGAAAACATCTGACTTCATCAGTAATTGTGATTTAAGCCATACCATGTCTTCCATCCCTTTTCGTTATTCATGACCTGGTTGAGAATGTTGGTGTATTGCCTCAATGTCGACAACTGCACCAGATTCAGCCAGGACATGTCCGTCACCCATTTGAACGGCTTGGGAGGGCACGCGTTCAAATCCAATGCAGCACCCCCTGTTATTTATTACAAGTTATACGAAAATTTGAGTGGACGGAGGCGTAGCCGAGGCCAGCATACGTTAATCTGTAAATTCTTAGTTTCCGCTAAGGCTTTTATTCACACAAATATTCACATAAATTATATTTAAATATTTTGTTGTAATTTTTATCTTTCATTAACTAATAAATTCGAAAAATAAACAAGATAGCCATTGCATGCTCTATAAGACAATCACACGACAACACACCATGTCCATCTTGAAAATGTCAATTAATTAGTTTGTCTGTAAATTTTAACACAACCTTTGTGCATAAGTAAAATTTTTGGACGAAGAGGGTTCCTCATATTATGGACACGTTAAATACCGTGTTTGCAAGATAAAATGCAAGAAAAAATTACTACTACATAATAAAGATTAGACATCTAACTCATTTAAGCTTCGGCATTAGTAATTATTTGGACTTTCTGCTCTGGTGATAATTAAGAATACAGCTGTAGTGTAGCTGTCGTTGCTGTTTAGTTTTTAACCGACTTCAAAAACGGAGGACGGTTCAATGTTCGACTGTATTTTTGTAATGTATGTTCGATTTCTTCGCCAACTGATGAACGATTATAAAAAGAATACATCAGTCATAGGACTGCACGTCTGAAGTGAAAACTTAAGTAGTAATTCACCTATTCTAAATACTATGTATATACTTCCAACTTAGTCCCATTGTCACCAAGTCAAGATCTGGTGATGGGATCCCAGGGAAATCAAAGGCAACCCTCAAATTTCATAGACACTTATTACATTTTTCATATATTTTTGAAGAATTTGGTCCCATTGTCACCAAGTCAGGACCTGATGATAGGATCCCAGGGAAATTTAAGGCAACCCTCAAATTTTTTAGACACTTATTACGTTTTTCGTATATTTTTGAAATCGCTTTTTAATGTGATCCACTTGTCTATCGTACTGTTTGTTGCTGCCACTATAAGATTTTTATAAGACTTATCAAAACCTACATATACAATAATATAAGAGAACGTACCTTTAATGAACGTCTGAAACTCATCATAGGAGATGTATTCCTTGTTCATGTCTATTTTCAGCGACAGTAGCAGAGTGAACAAGTACTTGTGCACCTCGTAGAAACCTCGTGATATGTATTTGAATACGTCGAAGGTCTGTAGAATATAATTATATCAATACAAAAACTTACTTCAAAATTAGTAAGCATTGAAATTATTGCTATTGACAAATCAACAAGCGCTTCAACTAATGTTAAAATTATTCATACTATTGGAGCTAGTTAAAATTACGGAGCCAAAACTAATGAATTTTTTATGAGACTCAAGAGTATCCTCTACTTATAAAATAATAGAACCACGTAATTTTATTTAAATATGTCAGAATGATCGGTATACATATACTGGGTGTATCTCTAGACGACGGACGTTGTGACCAAGGAATGTTGTGAATGGAAGGAATTTTACGCATCATTATAAACAACTTTTACTTTGGGACCAATACCGAAATCAAGGTTTTTTAAACGGACCTAATTGAAAAACTTAAAGAGGGATCCTTAAGTTGGGTAGTAAAATAAATGTAGTAAATGAAATACTCGCTTTGCATATTCAAATAATCACTTGTTAAATCTGTTGTATTCAAGCTCACCAAATATTCAATAATGAAGCCGCATCGTCTCAAAGTGATGGGGCTCGGCGTAGACCTCTCCATGGAGATGTCGAACCGCTCGAGGAACTGGGCGAGTGACGTTTGATACATGTTGCACACTAGCGACATATTGCACACCAGGAAGTACAGCACAGAGCCGCGGGTCGCCACCGGACGGAACTCCTCACGAGCCGCGTTGATCTTTAACTCTGTCTCTTTTGCAACGTCTAGTTTCTCTTTCACCTAAAGGAGTAAATTGGTAGCAACGGATGTAAAGATATCCTTTACCTAACCCTTGCTTCGGTTAGGAAAAGAAGTTCTTCACTTTATGCATGCATGGATATTTCTTTTCCCACTTTACATATTCTCCACCTTTCTATGTTGATTTCAATCTCTTCCAACACCTCTTTCTATACCGTTTTAGACAAGTAAATGTAAGTACCTCAGTGGCTGTGCTCTTGGTGACATTGAGCACTTGTATAAGCGAGACGTCTTCAACCAGCGAGCCCTGGATAGTGGTCAGTTTGTGCAGCAAGTTGGCTTCCAGTTCCTGCATTTTGCGCCTATTGGCGGTCACGTCCATGATCAGCTGCGTCCGCTCCGCCTCCATCTCCGCCTTCTCCGTCAGGATCACGCGCCCAAGCAACTGGTCTTCCAGACCTAACAGTCAAGTAAATAACCATGTATGCTATTTTGGTAAATATTATGTGTTTTGGATATTAATTTCACAGCATTCACTATCGTTTCATCGTAAAAAGTCAAATAATAAACGAATATCAGAGCATGTTTCAGAAACATAATACCATTCTAATATCCTTACCTTGCATAGTAACAGTAAAGTCAATTATAGAGGTACGCGCCGATATCTCAGGTGTATAGGCTGGATTTGGCAGTTTTGTCGTAATGTATATTTTGTGACCGGCAGTTACATCGATTTCTTTGTCACCCAGTTTTACCTTTAAGTCCAATATTAACAGTTAATTAGATTTTGTAAAGCAAACATCCTATGGTATTGAATTTAAAGCGCCACCATTACTTTTTATCGGTTAAATTTTAGTCTAACGTAAGCCGGCCAAATCTTCTACATTTTCTGAATTTTCCAGGCCTTTAATAATTTTAACACAAGTAAAAATTACTAGCTTGACTCTATTGTTTGGTTATTTAATGCACAAATAGCATACAATATGCTTAATAAAAAGACGTGACCAAATGTTATACCATCGATTACATGATGCAAACTGCTTTCAATACAAAGATCACTATTAAAACTAACGAAAGTTAGATCAAAATAAGTCATACTCACTTTAAAACTTGAACCAATCTTAATATAATTCCTTTCTAGAATATTATCCAACGCAGGGTCCAGTTCTTCAGCAACGTCTTCGATTAACAACGGCCTTCCCAAAGACACGCAATCTTCAATATGATTTCTGAAACAATTTGTTGCTACTAAAAAATTAACAAATATAACCTCTAGTAGTAAAGCAACACCAAACAATCACAATATTATATAGCATATTCTATACAACCAAGACGCAATACCGAAAGTAATTATTATATTGAAATATGTTTGGGTAATGTATGTTTTATCAAAGATGAATGAAAGTAAGAACACCAAACACAATACTGTGGTTTGTGTCAAGACGCAACATATTTGAAAATTCACTGTAGACATTTTCATTATTACCATCATTTTACCTGAAATACTTATGATTGAGTGTAGTGACGATCAACTCGTTGTACTTCTCCATGTTTTTAATCCATATCTTTCCCTGAGTTTGCGGATCAATCAAAAGCGGGAACCGAGACGCTTTCGTCACGATTATACCGTTTTGTATTGACAAATCGTCCGTTGGCAAACCACATAAATTCCATTCTCCAATCTGGATATAGTACAGACAAATTAATTTATTAGATTTCTTATTCGTCACTCAATTTGCGCATTGTTTTTTACAGAACATTAACTAAATCTGAATGAATATAAATCTAGGATCTAAGAGAGAATTAAATAATAAATAATAAATAAATATCTGGGACATTATTGCACACATGGTCATCTGACCCCAAACTAAGCAAATCTTGTAATATGGCTGCCAGAGACTGATATACATACATATATATTTTTAAATACATACTTAAATAGATATTAACACCCAGACATAGAACAAACACAAATGTTCATCACACAAATGTTTGTCCTAGATGGGAATCGCACCCACGCCCCCAAGCACAGAAGTTAGGTTCACTACCAACTGAGCCACCGGGGCAGTCAAGTCAATTAAGGATCAAATATATTAACTCAAAAAAACTTTTACGAAGTGCAATAATTTTATTGAAATCAATGATACCGTAGCAGTGTCCGTGAGCTGTTCAGTAACATTTAGACTCATGGACACAGGTATTTTCCTTCTGAGCAATTCACCGAGCCAGTTGTTTGACAACAGGGTACGGAACTCTTGATTGAAAGGTCCCGCATACGACAGGAATCTAAAATGCATAAGGTAAATAAAAAGAAATGTCAGGACAGAGGACATTTCCAAAGCACAATCTTGAGCCAACATTTTATTTGGACGATATTTATGAGACAACATACCCGACGAGAAGCAAAACATCTCCGACGAGCCGCTCTATCTCTGATTTGAAGAGCGCCGACTGTTCTGTCCAGCGTATTCGCTCTCCACTGAGTCCATTGATGAGTGCGGTCGCGGCGTCCATTTTCATCTGGCATTTTGCAGCATCGTCTAGCACTTCTTGCTTCAACCTCATAGCATCGTCGAACTCTCTCTGGACTCCAGCCAACTCTTTCTGTAATAAATAAAAATCAATGTGTTCCGCTCCGTTTTAGCCCACATTCAATTGATTCCTGCAAATAAAGGGTATAATATCGTTGATCCTCACTTCTTTAGCCGCCAGTAAACCTTCAGCGTGGTCCAACTCTTTTTTGGCTGCCTGATACTTTCCCTGCATTACAGCGAGGTTTGCCTTCAGGGGAAGCACATCTTTATTCACCTCGTAAAACTGAGCCATCGCAATAGTCCAAGAAATCAGACCAGCAACGTTACCGCAAGCTATCTTAGCCGCTTCATATGTGTACTGACTGAAAACAGTAAGTGATCGATTTATTTTGGTATTTAAATTATAAGAAAATAATAAGGATGTCAGTACTTCCTTTATGATACAGTAAGGAACTTTTGGAGAGGTTGCAAGTCAACGCCCTTTTAAAAAGTTGAACACTATGCGGGACTTGAAGTCAGAACGAGTTGGCGGTCAAACGCAAGCCTATTAATACATTAAAAAACTTTATCTAATAAATTGTACTTATGAAAATAAATCTACCAAAAACTCGCTTGACAAAAGTCCCGTAACTTAAAATTGATGATACATTAAAAAACAGTGGTAGAAAAATATGAAATGTTAAGGAAAATGACATGCACGCATCCATTGCTCTCGAGCAATGTGTACATTAAAAAAAGGATTTTAAAGTATTTTTTGTTGTTTTGCATAGTAAAATTATTATTAAAAAGTCGTATTTCATTGTATTTGTGTGGTTTGGTCGTCAAAATAGTAAAACATCGATGGCGTGAGTAATGTAAAAACTTACGGGAAACTAAAGTATGGTTTCAAGAAATCCACAATTTCAGCATTAATTTCATCTTTGGGATAAAACTTCAAATTGTTCAAAAATCTGGAATCCGCCATCACCTGAAATTTTATAATGATTGTATAACTGAACTTTGCCAGTATCCATCTTATTCTAACAATATCAAAATACTAGATTAACGGCTTCATCCTGGAATATCTTTCGTCATGAAACATCATCATCGCAAAATATAGCATTGATTGATTTTAATACAAGTAGCATATCCAACATTATACTTTACGAACCGTTCCCAACAATTTTGTTCGCGTATACTTTTACATACGCCTTATATATAAGCCTTCATTCCCCATTTGCCCACCTTAAGTTGGCCCTTTCGCAAAATATTTTGATTGCGGATCACTACGCCCCGTATGGAATCTACCTGCCAAAATTCAGTAGATTTCGAAATTTCAAGATGCTATTTTTCCAATGGCTACGGTAAAAAGGTAGTTTCTGGAACAGTACTGTCTACTACTGTTCTTTCTGATCTACGGATAAATTTAATTAACTAAATAATTTTTATTGTGACATAAAGAAAGCACATTGCACATCTAAAATACATTTTTTTTCATTGTGACATAAAGAAAGCACAAATACATTTAGAATTCTCTGGGCAAACATTTTTTTTTTTGTTTCTTTTGCAACAATGATAGAAAAAAATTAGATACGGAGAAGATAGATTTACTCATTATAGCTTAATTTTACAAACTATAGTTAAATCATATTTCGAAAAGTACTTAACCAATTTTAATGAAATTTGGTAAATATACCTAAATTGGCAATAATGTATGGTAATGTATACATTTTTTATGATCGACAATAAAAACTGGAAAAATATTACTTTAAAAAATTAGGTTACAAGATTTTAGTAAAAACTAGAAAAAAATACTTGGTATAAATAAGGCTAGAAGAAGCTCTACAAAAATATTTAATTACCTTAAGAGATTCCCCCCATGAAGATACCAAGAAATTTTTCTCTGGATCAGGTTTGACCGAGTCGATCTTCTTTCTGAACAGTATGGTTACAGCGTCCATGATAAGCGTGATAAGGTGCGGAGGTTTGCCGAGCTTTCGTACCGTCGCAATATCAGCAGCATTGATAGTCTAAAAGATTTCTTGAAGTTCAAACTAAGTATTAGGGAGCGTAGTGGGGGAGAATTGGTCCATGTAGATGCACATAGTACATACTACAAACAATCACGCGGACTCGCGCAGTCGAAATCTTTACGTATCATTCCATATCATTTCCTCTTTTAGTCCATTTTAGGAGACATAAAAATCGACTACAAGACAGTCAAAGTCAAAAAAGTTTTTTAAGATTTTTGCCGATCCCTGTTCGAATAGTTTTGCTATTAAAACTGGCCAAGAGCGTGTCAAAACACGCATTTGGTTTGGGTTTGTAGCCAAAGCCATTGTAATTGTGGTCACATTCTTATTGAGAAATTGGTGTTAATAGAAAAAAAAATACGAACGACCCTCTGTGGACTTAACCAAATTTTAGAGATGTATTAGGCCGACATTATAAACTTTTAATGATTTAGCCAAAGAGAAAACTATGTGGGAACAAGTGGATCACATTAAAAACCGACTTAACATAGAAACTCCGCCTTTTTGATGTCGGTTCTAATAGCCTGAAAGAGCGCAACTATCGGTCCATATGTACGTATAGTTTTGAAATAATTTTCATTCAACTCCTAACTATTGTCATGTGGAATAAAAAAGATATGTTTTAATGTTTAAATAGAAAGGGGTTGCAAACGGTATATTTGCAATGTAAGTGTTTGTGATGGAAAGATCCCTATAAAATCATGACAAAGAAGTTATGTTGGTTAAAACGTTCCCTGAACGGACTGTCACGTTAGCGGACTGGATATGAATCAGTCCAGAACCATCGGACTCCTGGAGTAGAAGGGTCCTCTTGTGGAAGCTAAATGAGTCTACTGAACCTATCTTGTGCTAAGGGAATGTGGAAAATAAACTAATGCAAATATTTGAGGTTACAATGCATTTACTCTCTTAAATTGCCTAATATAAATTGTTATAAAGTAACTAAAATCCAGAGAGGGCTCATGGCGTTAGTTAAGGGAAAGCTGGCACACTACTGTGCCTCAGCATCAAAAATTGGGAAAATACTAAGTGAAAATGAAAGTGAAAATAAAAAGTGGTTATCTTTTGAAATCCTGCGTGCGCGGTGGCTTCACAGGATCATCTCCACTTAAAACTGGAACATTCTTGGAGTTCTGCGTTCCTAATGCGTGATCAAGTCTTCATTTCCAGGAAATAAGAAAATTTGTTCGAGCGCGTGGCGTGCCCGAACATGTTGTTCCAAAATCAATCCAATGTTGTGCTCATGTTGGTTTCGAGCCGGAAATCTGATTCCCAACGTTTCCACAAGGAAACTGCAGTATTTTTCTTCAAGTCATCTTGTTAAAATTGGATGGAAATTAAAAATGTGATTCCCACGAAACCTGCCCGTCGCGCGGTCTCCGTGTGAATTAATTCATTTCAAAATGGTCTCCTGCATCTCCTTTCTCTTTCTTGTTTACGGAAGCATTCTTTGAGTGCGAGCGAGTCAGCGCATATGGCGATACCGCGTTCAACAGATAACAAATATTATATTGTATTTAGATATCGTATTTGATTAATTCAAAATTATTTTAATATTTGTTTACAATTCCAAAATAAATTCCTAAATGTAAATCTAAGTACATTGTTTTGTTTATAATCTGAAAATAATGACATTCTACCATCTTAAAATGGTTCCTAGCCTTTCTGTTAGAGCAATGTTCCCTTTATCATCAGCTCATCCATGAGATTAGGATTATCAGTCGCAAATACTTTAGAAAATATATGAAAAACGTAATAAGTGTCTATAAAATTTGAGGGTTACCTTCGATTTCACTGAGATCCCATCATCAGATCCTGACTTGCGTGACAATGGGACCAAATTAGAAGTATAGTTACCGAACATAAAAAAAAACAAATCGGTCAACAGTTGGCGGAGATCAGTAAGCAAACAGTGGGACATAGAACCTCTGCCTTTTTGAAGTCGGTTAAAAATTACAGAACAGAATAGCTTAAAAGGCTATTCTGCTGTTTATTTTTTTCAGACAAACAAACAGTAGGTACATAATTAAATCATAATATGAAAATTAAAATAATCAACACCTTACCAGTAAAGCCGCTTCAGCAGCGTCCAAGGCTGGCTTTGCGTCGGCCAGCTTCACCTCAGCAATGGCAGTCTCAGCAGCGATGACGCTAACAAGCTTCACGGCGCGGTCTTTCACTTCCAGCACTTCGGCTTTCACCACTTCAGCGGCAGCCGCTGAATCCGCTACGGCCGCTAGCACCTACACAAACAGAGTCACGTTCAAATTCCACCCAGAATATTCTAAACTTTTAATTGGAAATAGAATAGAAATGCGTGAATAAAAAATATTATCGGAAAAAAGTAAATACGTGTAATATGAGATTTTAGGTTGGTCAAATATTAAAGTGTTTATGAAATCACCTCTTCGAATTTTTCAACCCCAACGCAACACTTATAAAAAACTTTGACCAAAAACAAAATATCCAATAAGATATTTCAAACAAGGCAAAGAAAATTACCACTAGGATTAGAATAAATATCCTAAGATATTTAGTGAAAGGTGTTACCTCTTCAGCTTTGGATGTAGCTTCTTTTATTTCCAGTTCCTTGAGTTCCAGCTCTTTTTTTAAAATGTCGACGCTCGCTGCCGCTTCTACCAATTTGTCTAAGCCTGTCGTCATTCTAAAGGAGAGACCATTAAATACTAGGTAGTTCAAATGATATTTTGGCGTAATATTAAAAAATATGCCAGCTCGTAAAAACACGTTATTATCGAGATTATCTCACCTTCTGGCCAACTCAGCGATATATTCGTGTTTCTCCTTGTAAAGCACTTTGTAACCCTCCAAGAAAGATAAGTAAGATTTAGGAGTGACATGTGTTTGTCTCCTAAACTTGTCATAATAAGTAATACAGGTTTCAGCCACGTTATCTTGTACTGAACCCATTATCTCAATCAGCTGTGTCTTCGTTTCGGTGGAACATACAACCTGGGAATAAACGAGAGACCATAACAACCTCATCATGACGAGCTCATGGATAAGTAGATTTTTTATATTTAGGTATAGGCTTGCGGCTGGCGGTCAAACGCCAAACCATCTGATCTTAAGCGATGACAGCATTCAATGCAGCGTTTCAAGGTGTTAAAATAAAATAATTCTTTATTTAAGTATATTTATTGGGAATTTGCCTATTAATGTACAATTTAAAATGAACTATAACCTAAAACCACTTAAAAAATAAATAATTATACTCTACAATATTATAATCATTTCTTTTTGTTTTGGATCTAGTTAAGACATTATTCAAAAAGATCCAATTTATTAATATTAAATGTATATTACAGAAATTTTGAAATGTCTACCAAACCCAAGTGTGGATACGCTTGAAAATCTTTTTCCAAAATGTATTCCATTCTCGCTTTACACTATTTTTTTATATTTAAATGCTAACGTAATGACATAAATTTGGTAATACTAACGTTGAACTCGGAAAGGAAATGAGAGGCTACTTCGATAAGCGCCACTCTAGGCCATTTCTGGAACCAGTCCATCGTCGACCCGGATATAAGACCAGGGAACTTTAACGCTCTGCTTCTGAACTTCTCACCCACCTGAATAAAATCGTTTAGTGACACATTGACGATGACGAGAAAAGAATTATAACTTCGGTAGAACAGATTACCGGTGAGAAGCACAGGACGACGTGCAGATTGGCTCTAGATCGCATTATGAAGTACTCGTACAAGATGTCAGGCACCGGTATCCTTCTCGGTGCGTATTTCTTCATTATTGGAGTCAACTCGTTCAATATTTCATCTAGACACATCAAATTAACAATTATTAGATGACTTCTTACCTAATTCTACTACCATGAACATTTAGAATAACATTTTCATTTAATGAAGCGAAGCATGAAGTGCTACAATAGTTACGTGTGGTCCGACAAATTAAGTTATTAACTAATTAGTTTACACAGTTGTTGACGCAATTGTATGATTGATACCGATAACGCAAACAATGTTACCCATTTCATCCTTGGCGAAGAGGTTGGCGATCTCTCCGGAGCTGAGGATGTTGTTGAGGAACTCTAGGAACTGTTCGTCCTTGATGTCATTGTCTGTGAATATGAAGGAGATGCCCTGCCCCTGGAGCCCGGCGATGCGGTACAGGATCTTAATGTCGTCCATGAAGTTGCCCACGTTGTATGATCTAAACATTGGAGTATAATTTGAAGTTGTTATTATTAATCACCACTGCACCGCTTCACCGTCGTTTTACTTGCGATTTTGTTATTATAATATAGGGTTTTTGATTGATTATATTTGCGTGATCATTCCAAAAATTATGGCGTTATGTACGTTTGTGTGTGAGGTACGAATATCTGTTACCACTCAACTAATAAGTAAAAGTGTAAAAGCTCTGCCCATCCTACACCGCTCTGCCTCTGGAAAGTGTTGAGTATATTATTCGTATACGCAGAGCTTAAAATGTGACAGGAAGAAATTTGAAAATTCAACGCTACGTACTTTAAATACATTTTCTGGCTACACTACAGCGAGTACTACTTAGCTATCAGTTTAATTAAACCTAATTATTTTAAAGTAAACAGTTATGTTCTTACCGGGTCAATGTGATTTGGTAGAAGGCGTAATTAGCAATAAATGACGCCAATTTCGTCAAACTCTGTTTGCCCGAACCACCGACTCCGACCAACAATGCATTACCGCTGTAAATACACATACGACTAAAATAATACGTACAATAAAGGTTTGTCCTATAACTATCCTTTTTTTAAAGTGTATTGACTGTTGTAAACTCACACAGTTGTGCATTACATTTCAATTAGTACTCACGGCATATTTTACTGTATGATTTGTTTTAATATTAAGTCAACTGCGTAAAAGTATGGGAAAATTGTCAATAAAAAAGGTAAACATGGTAATCTTTTTTGTTTTTTGTGCCCGGTGGTACTGATTTCAACATAAAGTGCATATTCGATCGCTCACCGTGGCGTGTTTATAATTCTTGAAATGATGAACAAGTGAACCATCGCATCGTGGAAAAATACCAGGTCCAGATGCGCGCCTCTAATTTGTTCGTTGAATTGGTCCTGGAATTGACCCAATTTGAACAACACGAAGTCCCATCTGCAATTGAAGATTAGTTCGCGGTAATGATCAGGTCGCAGTCA
Organism: Agriopis leucophaearia; assembly: GCA_949125355.1. Taxonomy (NCBI): domain Eukaryota; kingdom Metazoa; phylum Arthropoda; class Insecta; order Lepidoptera; family Geometridae; genus Agriopis; species Agriopis leucophaearia. The sequence continues at coordinate 12,425,258 of OX421262.1, forward strand.
AAAAAATATTTTAACACTTCTGGTAGGTATAGATTTTCACCAATTTCCAGTTAACCGCTTTAATCGCGACACAAATAAACACATACAGATAGCATTTCAGTATCCTAGCTCTGTAGCGTTTTATTTTATTGTATTTTATCTATAACCAGGAAAGGCATTACCACGATCGCCAATCTACACTAATATTATGAGGAGAAAAATTTACGACTGTTTATGTTTGTAGAAGGAAATTTTATAGCAGGGGAAAATCGCGGCCAAAAGCCAGTGACGTATAAAGTTTTAAAGTAAATTTAAGGTGTTGATTATTTCATACTTCTTGTAAGGAAAAAATCAACACAAACCATTTATTTAAACGATCATCGTCGTATATTGTTGTACTTGTCGAATATTTACTATGCAAAATATTCAGCCAAAGACACACTCACGTAGGGATCTCCTCATACACCTTCGGAGCATCCGTGCTAAAGTCTTCGTCTTCATCTCCTGTGGGGTCAATCGGCTCTCGCAAGAAGTTAACAAAGAAAGTCTCTTGTTCTGGAAACTCGCTAACAACATCTGGCAGTTCAGCAGCAGCCGTTTTCCAGAAATTGTCAACAAACCAATCCTTATCATCAAATGTAGTGAATCTAAGGACACGTATGTCTTGTTTAAAATTATTGTCATTAGATGTTAACTTTAAATCCTCATAAAACAGATTTCGAGTACAAGAGAGTTCAAGACTAAAAGTGAAATTTTTATAGGCAGCACCCAACTTTTGAGGTTAGAAAATACAGTTACCCAACAACAAAATTACTAGATAATAATAAACAAACTACATAATTACAACTCGCACCTGTCTGATATAACCCTCAAACACTCATGGAACCAAAGTTTAAGGGCAGTTTTTATGCCCAAGAGCTCATCCTTTTGGATGAACAATATCCCCTCCCATATCCTGGATAAGTCACGTAGATTAAAAACGTAATGAAACTTCGCAGGCGTTGGCAGCATCTTCACCTACACAATATAAAAGGTTTTAAAACTGATATTTTTAAACCTACCTCTCAAAGTAAACGAGCGTTACGTGACGATCGTATATTTTTTTACAGCTATGTTCTCGTAGAACAATGTAATCCTTAGTCTTTTACTACTGCAGTCTGATGGTATAATCTACGACGATGTTGCTAGACAGAATCACTATTTTTTAACAGGATAGTGAGAATACTAAAGTATTTTTTTAGTGGCTGAATGTTCAAAAGGCTGACTTACTTTTGTTTGCTGCCAAATGATTCGCGTTACTGACACCAGTCGAGGCATGAACTCTATGATGCTTTTTTTATCAAATCGTGATTTACAGAAGTAGCCAGCACTTATTGTCTCTACAAAGTATAATTTATTATATATAAATGAATCACATTGTTTAGTAATAAAATAAAAGACACTAAACGATGACATTGTGAACATAATAAAAATAGAAAAAACAAAATTAAAATAAGAATCTGTAAGCGTAATACATAAATTTAATTTTGGATTATAACATTTCGTCATGTTACACTCACCAAAGATACGGTCCATTGAAACATTACTTGGTAGAGTACAATTGAAAATATTAAATTGCCGCTTCAACCGTGGTGGAATATCGTTACGACCACCGCCTGTAAAATAACATTATTACCATCATACCAGTAAAAACCAAAATACACAAATACAACACATGAAATACTGGTCAGTATTGCGCAGGATCTTGAGAAAATTCGGTCATGTTAATGCTAGCGCACGCACGTATATATTTTAATATCACATATATTTTTTTATATCTATTTGCATTACGTTTCTACTTTTATTCTTCTTTAATAATGACATTTCCTTACATAAAACAAATTACTAGTAATATAAAATGTATCTGACAAATTTAACTGTTTCTTTTTTCTAATTCTAATATAAGTATTTATACCAGGATGGATCATGGCACCAAACATTTGAATATCAGCGATGACAATAAATTCGCCAGGTTTCTCTAACGAAAAAAATCCGCCACATTCCATCATTTGTCGTACTATTTCGTTCGTCACCTGAAACGAGATAATTAATGAGTGCCAAAAATTTATATTAACCTACAGCTTTTATTTAATATTAATTGGTCACCTGATCACCCCATGCATTTATAACGGGCATGTTGATGTCGTCAACGAAGACAGTCATCGCTCGTCCACTTGGAGGTCCATACGTCATGCCCACTCGTTTTTCAACGTATGACTCTACAATCCTCTGTAGAACAATAATAATGTTTCAATTAAAATTGTAAATTGTTAAATCTAATTTTTTTAGCTTTTCGTAAACTGTTTGGGCTCTAATCCGGTGGACATGAAACATCGTAATATTAATCAAACAAATTAGATGGTGACAAAGTATCGCAATGTCAATAACATTTAACTTTCTAAAACTATTAGGTTAACGAAACAAAATACAAGAAAACTAAAAACTTACTTACCTGGAACATATTTGGCGTAGTCGCAGAAGAAAAGTTTATCATTTTAAACAGCTTAACTTCGTTGTCGTAGGCCATCATATAACTCTTTAACATAACAGTCTTGGCTGTGCCCTGTTCACCGATTAATAGTACCGCTTTATTCTGCTTCGCAATGGTTTCGATCAGGAAGGATATGCAGACGTTATCGACGTTAGGAACTAAGATGGAGGCGTACTCGGGAACGCTGTCTGTTGGATATAAGTAGTCTTCCACGCTTTCTGACCTAGATAAGAAAATATATGGTTTAGTTTTATAATGATAGTGTGAGAATCTCATTTATCTGCGGATAAAACTATCATAGATAATCAGTGAATAAACTCTCACGTCATTCAGAATACATTCCTAGACTACCACTCAAGCTCGATACATCTCCATACAGCGGGGTCAAGGATTCAGTGCTATCTCCATAAAATAGTGTTTATAATAAACTTAAAACTACAATAAAGCTTCTATGTACGCAGTTGTTTTACTTGTGTGATACTGCTACAGATAGGGCTATGCTTTGTAAGGCATAATTTTTCGTGTCGTATCTCACCAATGCTGCCACTGTCCGGTCTCGTTCACCATGAACTCGAAGGGCATGATCCACTCCTTGGACTTAGCGCCAGGCCAGTCCATCTTCACCGGCAGCTTGGTCATATACTCGGCCATCTTGGTGCGCGCGTCCAGCTCAAGCACGGCACCCAGAGACCACATCATGGCGAATATGAACAGCCGCTCAAGGTGCCGATCTGTATGCGCCTCTGGATACAACACCGCGCACATTATAGAAAATATGATAAAATAAGAAGACTAGGTACGAAACGATCATGAAATGAATCAGTTTTTCCCAAATCTCATAAACTGTGGCTAGTGTATAATTTTAGGTAAAAAGGCCAAGAGTATATTAAACAAGTAAATTTCAATATGAAATACCTACTAAAATATAACAAATTAAATCAACTTACTGCCTCCTGGAACTTCTATTAGCAACAAGCCTGACAATACGTCTATAACTTGCCTGAAATAAATTGTACATTATCAGCACTATAGCGCTAACATACACCTAGTGATGGCAGAAAAGTGGCGAGACGATGATACACAGTTATTTGTCCGTTAATACGTTAATGACTACAGCCAGACAATGTTACCGAAGCGACTTCGTATAATGAAGCTACCGTCACTATCACGACTATCTCTGCCATCACTATCTATCGCCGAACTCGAATACGCGGGCTGGTGCAACCACTTACCTGACATAAATTGCTTCGAGCAGCTTCATTTTAGCGGGTAGTTTTTGCTGTACAAAAGAGTGCACATCGTCGTAAACTTTATTGAAAGCGTTTTTTAAGGAATCGTATTCTTTTTGAGTTCTTTTTTTAAGCCAACCCTTGAAACAATTAAATGGGATTATTATATAGCACGAAAAAAGACACAATCTGAAGAAACAAATAAAGTAACCGAAAATCTGAAAAAACAAAAAATTATAACATTAGTATCTTTTTCCATCTAACCTCCAGTATGGGCTGCCATTTGAGCACAGAAGAAGACAGAAACACCATGCCCATCCGACTGACAGTGGCTGGTGACGCATTGTCTACATTATCAGGCTCAAATACAAGTTTGCTATTCGATGCCATCGTGATGCGGTCGCCGTTGGCCAGGGTTAGTGTTTTGTTGTCGTCCAATACAGAATTTAGGTTTTCAATCCACACGGCATCTACAGGACCATCTGAAAATGGGGGATCACAATAGAAATGTATCAATATTCGTAGGATGAAACAAATCTCGATAAAAAATTATTTGCTTTGCCAAGCCGTTGGGGGTGAAAGGCTTCTAGGGTAGGGCAGACAGTTGCAGCTCTGCACTTCACGTAATAATACTTATAATTTGAACGTTAATTTCTACGTAAATGATATGTAACCAGACGTACCTAATACAATCCAACTGGTGTCAGACTTCTTTACTTTCAAAGCTCGTCTCCACAGTGTAGAGAATATGCCATCCGTCCAGTCGTTAGTTGCCACGTCTAAACGGCCGAACATTTGTGGCGCTGTTATAGCCTAAGTAAGATTTCATTATTATTACATTTCATTACAAATGTACAAGCATATCAAGTGTCCCGGCAATGCCCAGGATCATTCCCGTAATTTCCATTTAAGTTACTTTGAACTTTAATTTTGAATCTTTATCTAAATAATTGTAAAATCAACCTTTAGTTATGTTAGTTACTTTATCTCCACCACTTTTTAAAAGGTTATATTACGGAGGGGATAATCGGCATATTTTTTTTCTATATTGATGTATGATGGAAATTACTCTGTAAGCTATGGATAAAGAAATGCTTTGTACATGTCTTAAATACATGGCTACGTGGAAATTTGTTCATAATGATGAGCATAACGGACCCCTTTCGGTTAAGTACACTTTCCGCGTAACTATGTATAAGTGCACTCGTTGCAAAATTGTTGGGAGAGTTTAGTGCGACAGGGCATCGACTGCCACGGTGGCTCAGTTGGTAGTGAACCTATCTTCTGCGCTTGGGGGTGTGGGTTCGATTCCTATATATATATTTATATATCCTAGTAGAGATCTATGAATATAAATAAAAAATTAACATAATAAATAATTGAATAATAATGCTTATCATTAGTAATAACCAAGGCAAACAAACCACCAGACAATATGAACTTAAAATAATGTAACGGAAAACTTACGCGAGTATTGATCAAATATTACGGGAACCTAAAAAACAGAATGAAGTTTTAGTCCTAAATTTTCTTTTTGAAAATTTGATTATTTACCTTGGGATTCATCCTCATTTCTCTATGCGGCTTGCCCATCTCTGTAAGCGCAGCCATCAAGGTATGAATGCAGGAGGTCTTGCCTGACCCGGTCGGACCCATGGTCATCAGGCCATGCCGTACGAGGGATGTTTCGAATAACTGAATGATTTTAAGATTCCAATCAGGGTGATTTATCAATCCTGTGCGTGTTGTTATGACAGTTATTGCTCGCTGCATTTCTCTGAAACACGAGTAGACACCAACGTGATATTAACGGCCAATGCCCTATAATCTATCCATACTCTCTAAAAAACAAAAGTATTTAGTCTTCTTTAGATTAAACATTACCTTTGAACAGTTTGCGTGAGCTTCATGCCGGGAAACAAATCTTCAATTAAGGACACGAACAGCGGCTCATCTTCGTCTACCAGCTTCGAAACGTTCATTTCTCTGTAAAATAGATTTTGTTATACTTGACTGATAAAAAAAACAGAGCTGAATGGTATAATTGAAAGAGCTTACTTCAAGACTCTCATCATGATGTTTTCCTCGGTGCTATCAGGGTTGGCACGTTTCTGCGAGCCCATGGTCCTCAGCACGGACAAAATATTGCGGAGACCAAAATCATAATGCACCTGCTTCGATAACTGCTCCTCGCACAGTTTATATAGAGTGAAGAACTTTCGAGCTATTAAATATATAAATAAATATACATGATGCTAGTTTTCAGGTATTAAAATTTTCTTTATTTCAGTGAAATTAAATTGATATCGAGTTCAAATAGATTTTTTGTGTAAATGATAATGATGATATTATGTTGATTTTGTATTTAAATATAAATCGAATGAAACATAAATTTTACAGAGACCAATCGCTCCGTTAGCAGAACATCGGTCAAAATAGTCGACGATATCAGTGCCATTATAAATGAAATTGGCTTGAATTATGTTACTGTTTTTATGTTCTCAATTTAAGATTTTAATTGCTTACAAAGTAAAATATTTTCCTTAAAACCACAACTGGCCAGTTTTACTCGAATAATAATCTGTCTGTCCGGTACCATCATGGCAACGGATCGGAATTGGATCTTTAAATTTTCCGGCAGCTCCTGTCGTCCCGCGTAGCCCGGGTTCATGGTGATAATGAAAGCAAACTCTGGGTTTATTGTTACTGTGTCGCCGTCACTGAAATAATGAACAAATAGGTAAAAAAGAATGTAGGCTGTTGTAACAACCATGTCTATTTTTATTGTAACTGTTTCATATTTGCTATCATGTTATCTATATGCTATCGTATCGTGCTATGAATGGGATCAAATCAAATTTGTGTGCAAGTTAAGCACCACCTATGTTATACTGTCTCAAGTTCTTTCACAATTACCGGACTCAACAACAGATACAAAATTTAGTTTACATAAAGCTTCTGCTCAAAGGGGTTTTTATGAGTATTTTGCACCTATAAGAAAGTATTATTTTACTAATGAAAGAAACAAAACCAGCATGTAAAGAATTAAAGAAAGAAATAATAATGCTACTGAAACAGAGATAAATGTTGACCTGAATATAAAGGATTCCTTTTTTTCTCTCCTCGCCGTAAGGCATATGTAGATTTGTTGTGCCGCTACAGACAGTACAGGAAGTTCAATTCTGTTAAACTCATCGAAACAACCCCACGTTCCGGACTGGGCCAAGCCCTTATAGATACGACCCAGACCTAGAAATAAATAAAACTAAGTAACGATAGAAAAACCCACTTTCTTTTAAATAAAACTTGGATCGTAACTATTGCTCCTTTAAATATGCAACCACAGCCAACGCACTCACCTCTAAAGTCCATCTGATCGGAGCAATTGAACACTATAACGAGTTTCCCGAGTGTCCTACCCATATCCTTAGTAGTCTCAGTTTTGCCAGTTCCAGCGGGTCCAGCTGGAGCACCACCCATATTCATGCCAATTGCTTGAGCCAGGGTGATGTAACATCTGTCTGTTAGCGGTGTGATCACCAAACGCTCGGTGATGCCCAGGTATTCATTCTGAAGTACAGACATCCCGATTGATGTTTTGTGAAATAGTGTAAATATATTCAGTTCAAAACGTTACAAAAATACCTGATACAGAAAATCTACGTCAGTAATGGAAACAATGCAATCGTCTGAGTCCTCAAAGTAGTAGAAACGAGCTTGTTTCTGCCACTCAAAATCACCAGGGCTCTTGATTCTCATCCTCACTAGATCATCGAATATGTCTCTAAAATACAAGATTCCAAAGTAGTACGTCATTAAAAGTATAAAAATGTTATATTGAAACTTTTCTTTATATTACTTTAATATTTAAGAAACACATCATCCACCATATTATAAAAATAATACCTTTGATGCACGTGAATGGTAATCATAGTTTCTACTCTAGTCCTATCTAAAGACGATAGATCTGTGACAGTTAAGTCAATAAGCCCGTTCAATAAATCCAAGAACTTATTATTCGTTATTCGCATAATGAACTTGTCAGCTCTAGCTTTCTTTAACGCGTATTCAGCGTCGCTTGTCCATAATACCTGCATTCCCAATAGTCCCGCCTAGAAAATAAAGCTGGTTGTTAAGTCATCGTAAAACCGTAAGAGATACAATAGTCATCAAAGGACATGAAATTACTAAGGAACTATAAATCCATCTACAATAAAAATCCAGAGATTATTTTTGAGTTGAAACGAACTCATTTTAATAAAAGTAGTAAATAGTATCGCAATACCGAAGTGAGAGAAGAGCTTATATCTTGTCCCGTAATGTAACATTTTACAAACTAACATTACAATCTAGTTTTTGTAAGATAATACTATGTATATGGTGTAAAATTTCCATATTCGGTAATACTCCAAATATGATTTGACATCTTTGGAGTATTTGCCAAATATGTATTTTTTTACAGGCATGTATTCTACATACTTCTTGTCATGTTTGCTTGCGTATATGCCAGTAATACTAAATTTTACTATCAAAATCCTAAAACGTAACTCTGTAACACAAAAATTTAAGGGTGTCATTTATCGCACCCAATATAGCTGTTTCATGACATGATTTCGTTTTAATTGTATTCATTGTCTACTTTACCTGTCCAGGGAAATTCCAGAATCCAACCAGGAACTCAAACTCAGCATCCCCCATACTCTGTGAGATGTTTGCGATCAAATTCCTGACCGTGTCTTTCATTGTGTCTAATAACGAGTTCAACCAATGCTGTAATAATGTGTATATTTTAAAAATAACATTTCAATAACTTATCTAATATCACCACATAGTCATAGCCTCACGATTGTCAACATCGCGGAAGAACCATATAGAGATTGAAGAATGGACCAAATTCTTATATGGTCGTACCTAACGGAGAAACAGGGAAGAATGAAAACGGGGAAAAGATGTGTTTGCCATGCATTTTAGGATGGTAGAGGCAAAATTTACACCTGAGCTTCTTTGAATGTTCTGTTCCAAAAGAGACAGTAACATACTCCGATATGATTTTGGTTTTAATAAAAAATAATCAAAACGTACCTTGTATATGTGTATGTGAGAATGTAAATGTGTATCCGTACCTCTACACCACCCACGCACACGACTGGCTTGTCTAAAGGTATAGTCTCGCCATTATCAGAGTTCATATTGATAATCCTGTCTTTTTCATCAAAATCAACTGTATTCATCGCATCAAAAATACTCGGCAAGTGAGGCTACAAAAAATGCAAAATTTAAGATACTCCTGGCAATTTCTTATTTTTTAAATAACCAGTAGCTTAACGACTGTTTATATTATTTCTCACTTGAATAGAATGCGGATCCGACGCTTGTCCGAGAATCTCCAACAACACTGGGTCGGAAACGAAGAAGAAGCGAGGGAATATTAGCCGCTTAGTTTCCAAGTATCCAGTGAGTGATTTCTGACAAGCTTCTAGCTGCTCGAACAGGTGAGGTAGCAGCTGTTTCAAAGTTTCGTCTGATGTGCAAGTCTCAACGCAGTTGACAATGTCGCGGGCTCGGTACATTATCTTCACGTACGTTTTGTCAATGCTCTGCGAAATAGATAACAATGAGAATTATCATATCGATAGTGCAGTATCCTCTTTATGCTATAATCGAAGCTACTAGCATAACGTGTGCCTGACGGTACATCACCCTATTATGTATTATTGTCTTTTACCGCAAATCGCTTAGCTTCAGCCGGAAGTTGTTTAGAGATATCGCCGCCTACGAACACCGCCTCCAGATACATCCACAAGTTCTGCACCAAAAGCCACTTCTCGAGGATCTCTGAAGTGCTGACTAACTTGTTGATCCACAGAAGAATGTCTTTCTTGAATGGCGCATTGTATCTGTTATGAAGCATTAGCAAGATGATTACTATGTTGATCAGTCAGAACAATTATATCTTTAACACTTTTGAAAAATTAAAAAATTGTAGAATTATTCTTGTTGGGCTGTTTTATATACTCTCATACCTATTAGAAGCCAGTGAGTTAAGAATCATGAGAGAGTCTTCAAGCATGGTTATGATATCGAGCGTCTCTTGGGGCTTAATGAGAAGCTCGCCTCTGTTCTTGAACAATGCAAAAGATAGATCCACTACGGCCCAATCGGCTATGACTTGCTTAAGTTTAGCTTCAATGTCTTTTTCTTTCACTGCGCTGATGCAAATGTCCTAAAATCACGATGATTTTTAAAGCCATGCCATAGTTAAAATGATATGTTAGGTAGTATAGAAGGTAAGGAAGAAGTCCAAAAAAGCTTACAAAATGACAAGAGGAAGAATTTTGAAATTATTACTTCTACGATGGCTTCAATCATTAAAGCCATGACCAAAAAATATTTGTACATTAATTAGATGTATTCCTTTACCTCCACATCTTCCTTGTTTTTTAGTAGCGGCGCTTCCATTACATTTGCTAATGTAAACGAGTCCGACTCCACATCCAAAAAACAATCTGATAGAAACATTTACATTAATCAAATTTACACGGTTATAACCCTTCGCGTATGTATAAAGTTTAAAACAATGTTACGATGACGTCGTCAGTGGTGGATGTCAATCACGCAAAGAAGTATCATAAACTATAATACACAAGTGCATAGGTATTTTTTTATATATTTAGGTACTGTAAAGCTGATGCTGATGATCAGCGACGTGAATTAGTGTGCGCGCATAAATTTCAAGGCGTGAGCGACGTCAGCAAAGCGACCAATTCAGCATGACATTATTTCCAACCTAACTAAGGTTCCCAGTTAATTACGACAAAGAAACATGAAAAATTCCTAGTCTAAATAAATCCAAGCGAAGAAAAGAATTGGAATTCGCATAGTCTTGGATTGTTATGCAGTTGTTATTATGACTGCCCTAGATTATTCCACTACTTTGCACCGTTTCTGATTAAATGTGTGTTGTAAACAACACACATTTAATCAGAAACGGTGCATCTTCACGTGTGATAATCTTCTCCTTCTTATTATTATTCTTCTTATATGTTAAATATAAAAGCCTATATGTATGTATATAGTATTTATGATCCCTATGGACTCCCAAAACGACTGGACTTATTTTGACGTGATTACAGGTTTGCAACTCGTTTGTGAACATTACTAACTCATAAGTTTTTCCAGTCTTCGCCAATGTCGGTCTTTCATAGATTTGTCTGCCATCAACTCCAACAGCGGACAAGTTTGGTTGAAATCGTCGATCTTGTTCTTTAGCTCAATAAAAGCGGGCCAATCCTTCATAGCCCTTGGAAGCTTTCGGCACCTTTATACAAGTCATGAAACGGTAAGCTACTGCTTTGACTGACATTTTATTTACATACATGCCCATAAAAAAGTGAAAAAGCTGTCCCTTTGTTTGCAGATGTCGTGGTATTGCCACAACACAATGGGACAACTATACCAGCGATCAAGAGTTGTGCTTTATAGTTACAAGAATCTTGTCTGGTATCTGAAACGTACGCTTGCAGAAGAAAATGAACAAAATTTCCAAGCAGAACGTCAGTGTACAAGTTTTATCGACCCCATATAGCACGTATTATAGTGATGTTTTAATGTTTATTGGGATTTAGGGCAAAATTTTATAAAGGAAAAAGGTACTTAACCTTTAGCACGATGTTTTGACCATGTTACAATGGCCGTTGTCACGTGCTTACTCTATTATACTCAGTTTTTGTGATAAAGTCTTACCTTGTTTGCGTCAGTATAAATATAATTTAGGTCATTATAAGGTCTATATTTTATAAGGTCAGTATTGTTAGTATTGCTTTCAATACCAAACTACACTACTTTATTTTATACTAGCCGTCCGCCCCGGCTTCGCACGAGTGTAAGCTCGGCCTTCGGCCTCGCTACAAAATATAATATAGCCTATGTCACCCGGGGATAGTGTAGCTTTCCAACAGTGAAAGAATTTTTCAAATCGGTTCAGTAGTTTCGGAGCCTATTCATTACAAACATACAAACATACAAAAATAGGTACAAATCTTTCCTCTTTATAATATTAGTGTAGATTAATAGAGAACCTAACCTCAAGTCAAACTCAGCGAGTTGGGCTACGATTGTTTCGATATCAATCTCTACCCATGGAGTCTCGAAGTATCCATCGATTGAGTTCATCACAGCCAAATACAAACTGTATCTAGAAGCAAATAAAGTCCATTTTAGTGTCAGTTTTGTTTCAATTGGAGTAACGAGAACGAGATGGATAATGTCATCATCATCATCAGCCAGAAGACTACCACTGCTGAAAATAGGCCTCCTCGTTTAACCTCCACACTGAACGACATCCTGCCATATGCATCCACTGGATGCCCGCGACTCTCACAACGTCGTCGTACCATCTAGTGGGAGGCCTACCTACACTGTGTCTTGCGGTTCATGGTCTCCACTGAAGTACCTTTCTTCCCCATTGGTTATCAGTTCTTCGAGCGATGTGGCCTGCCCATTGCCACTTCAACTTGCAGATTTTAATAGCTATGTCAGTGACTCTGGTTCCTTGGCGAATATCTACGTTCCGGATTTTATCGCGCAAAGAAACTCCGAGCATAGCTCTCTCCATTGCCCGTTGTGTGACTCTGAGTTTTTCCAAAAGACCAACAGTGAAGGACCACGTCTCAGTACCATATGTCATCACTGGCAACACATACTGGTCAAAGACCTTAAATGGATAATGTATAAGTATATAATTATTATAATAGGTGACAAAAAAGTGGAAAAAATAGCACACCGCTGCAAGTTTACGTAGGTACTTACAGCTTGCTAAGAAGGTTGAACTCTTTCTTCTTTTGATGTAAAACGGGATAGTCATTTACTTCCATTCCGAACAGTTTCTCGCCGTTTGCATACATCTCAAATCGTCGCCATAAATCGTCGAATCGCGATTGGAACATAATCACCCTAGAAATCAATTTGAGTTATTTATAACAATTATTAAATTATACCAACAAGATTCACAACAAGGGCCTTTATATAGAACATCAAAAAGGGTCATAATATCTTGAAAGAAAAATAGTTCTAAAGGAATTTCTCGTTTGTCACAAGCGTTCATAATACCAGGAATCAGTATTGTAGCAAATCTAGAAAAGTGCTTGAAATCTGCGTAGGCATAAGAAAGAAGAAAGCATATTATTTAAATCTCCGGCAATGGCTCGATTGATCCCACTGACGTCCCGGATTCGGTTCCTTGCCGTTTTTATTTAATAACTAGCTAATGCCCGCGACTTCGTACGCGTAGCACAAAGTAATTAGTGGGTGGACGATTAGACTGACATATCCAAATATAAATGTTACACTAACGAACACGAACGGAACTTTAAATAGGCACAAATCCATCGGATTATTTATACTGAATATTTTATAGATAATACCTACACATATGACATGATTGTAGATTTATTGCTCTCCATTTTAATGCGGATTGTCATACTATCGTCATAGTATGATTTTAGTCTAGTTTTAATCTGACTCGATACAGGTATCCCGACATGTCCATAGTTTCAAATATATTTCAAGCAAATAATATATTACTTTCACTGGTTAAATACGTTGGAAGTGTGGAGCCATGGAGCCAATAAGGAAAAAAAATTGGTATAAGTCAAGCGAAATGTCATGCATGACAAACGTTATTATTGAATAATTAGTAAATAGTAAGTAGGAAGCATGGAGCGGTATCTATAATTAATCGCTGTTATTTAACATTACTCCGCGTAAAGACTGCCAATCAATGATGTCTAAATAATTTTTGCCCGCCTTCTGCGCCTCGACCCTTCCAACAACTAAACCGCTTTCGTTCACCACCATAACATCCAAAATAGCTGCTAATCATAGATCAGTAACAGATTAGATGCCGCGAGTTCACCTACTTTGCGTGTCTGTTATTGGTCTTAAGTTTGATCCTGGCAAAAAAATGTATTCATTTTAATCTCCGTCGACTTGGTATATTAGCACGTCAGAAGTCAATACAAAAATAAACGTACTTTAAATTACGCCATAATAAACTGTAAAACCTCTTCAAAAGCAGTTGGCTGTCCTGAAAATAACAAACACAAAAAAAAACTGTTTGGTGCAGTCTATCGGAAGTTATGCGGGTACATACATTTCGGCGATTCGTTTTTATTTCATCATCATCATCATCAGCCAGAAGACGTCCACTGCTGAACATAGGCCTCCCCCTTTAACCTCCACACTGAACGACATCCTGCCATCTGCATCCACTGGATGCCCGCGACTCTCACAATGTCGTCGGTCCATCTAGTGGGAGGCCTACCTACGCTGCGTCTTCCGGTTCGCGGTCTCCACTCAAGAACCTTACCTACTTCCCCATCGGTTAACAGTTCTTCGAGCGATGTAGCCTGCCCATTGCCACTTCAACTTGCAGATTTTAATAGCTATGTCGGTGACTCTGGTTCTTTGGCGAATATCTATATTTTTATTTACATATAGATTATATGGCAACAGCTGATTCAGTTTTCCTACCTACCATGTCTGCGAGTAGAAGTCTGTCATTACGACAACATTACTATAAAATAAGCTAGATGGCGTTATAAATAATTATTAAAAAAAAATTTTTTTACTATTTATTATCATAAATTAATATAGCCTATGTTTCAATCAGGTATTTTATAAGCATATTCATGGAAACTGCTTTGAAATCCTTCTAGTAGTTTAAAAGATGTGCGCGGACAAACAAACAAACTGACAGCCGTCAGATTTGTAGTTCCATAGTTTGAAAATAGATTGCGTACTAAAACGATGTTTTGCGAAAAAATTGTAAATTTGCTTAAACTTTACGTATAATATTATTAAAAACGTAATAAGGTATTCAATAATTCCTAAAATAATGAGTGTAAATGGATCGTAGTTTCACAAATATGAAAAGTGCGTCTATTATAGGTAAATACGACACTTTACCTGAATCTCGCAAACGGGTTTTTTTTTGCAAGTTAAACCGATACCCGGTATTGCTTCTACTTAGTTAGAAGTCATGTGTGAAGGTATTTGATCTACACATTTATAATATGGTAGGGATGATACATTTGTATATCTGCTCCGGGTCTGGGAGTCAGTTGTCCGCGTCCTTGCGTGTATTTCATGGAATGACCGAAGCAAGGCATTCTTGTTTGGGTGTGTGATTGTGGTGAACGTTATTTATTTAATCAACACTTCAAGGGTACCTGTCGCTGGCTTCCCTAGCGGACAGTCCCGGTGTCATGGGTCCAAAAGAATCGTAATCTGCGTCAAATTTCAACACATCTTCAAGGAACGTCGCCACACCTTCTGTAAGTTCCTCTGATAATGGTCCTTGCATGTCCACGATACGTTGCTGCACTTGCTGAGACTGGAAAATGTCGCATTCGTTAGGAATACTGCGTGTTTTCCTTATTTCACTAACTACCTAATTATTATCAGAAGTATAAAATTTACCGTCAAAAGCATGTTTTGGAAGGCGTATCGCAATCCGTATACCATGTCGGCATCTTCTTTGGGTATATCGATGTTGAATTGAGCAAATGTTCCGTAGCTCTCTTCAATGAGGTCTAATTCCATGTCCATTCTGCAATAGTAAGTACTGTCAGTACTCTTCCATTAGGTGGCGCTATGTAACATTCAAATTGAAACTTTATTTACCCAATAAACTCTGCCCGAATTAGCTCTAGGCACAACATAGCTACCCTGACGTCATCCAAATCTTTTATCTTCTTAGACATAGTTTTCATCCGGTCATTGATGAACTGCATTAGTTTCTGAACGCGCTCTTTGTATGCTAGACTCAGTAACTTGCCTAGAACCCTCTTCCACTCAACCGATTCTACGTGAAGACCCATTTTGATATTTTCTAAAGAACACAGAAAAGAATTAATCTTCTTTTGAAGTGAAAAGTAAAGATTGAGTGACGTTTTCGACAGTACGCGAGGGAACGAGACATCATCGTCCTGCCCACAACAGCTCTATATCTCGGCCTCTGTCACTCAAATCATTATTAATCTGATCAGATTTACTGAGAACAATCAATATCCAGTATATACAATACATACCCATGTTTATCTGAATAGATCCAATGATGTGTCTTTCCGGTAAATTAAGCACCTCCTCTGTTTGTCTCTCGTATTTCTTGAGCATGTCTGATATGATGACGTTTAAAGGATTGGAATCAACAAATTCTTGCACTTGTTGTGTTCTGTCTTCAGCCCAGAGAGGGGAAAATCTTTCATAGGTCTAAATAGCGAAGGAATGAAGAAACAACAATAAAACAATTGATAAAATACTACTTAAATGCGTAACGTCTGCAAAATGTTAACTAAATCCTATTGTCTAAACTTTTTAGGTCATCGCATCATTAGCCATATGGCGTCCACTGCTGAACATAGGCTTCGATCTATCAGCCTTGGACCGCCTGCCATCTGCATCCATTGCGACTTGAAATTTTTAGGTTAATTGATTTTAAAACAATTGTTAAAGGTAACCTTTAACAATTTCTCGATGTCTGGTTTGTACATAAACATCATTCCTTGCAGTGCCATCACCGAACGCACCACGTCTTTGTGCTCGGATACCATTCGGAAGTAGCTTTTGATGCCCATCATGGTCGAACCCGATCTCGAGCCAGCTGTAATAGTACATTAAGGCGTCACATATCAAGGCGGTATGTAGATAAAAATAAACGACGGTTTTTAACCTTATGATGAGGTTTCAAAGGAGAGAAGTAACTTGATGGACACCACGCTGCCAACAACGAGTTCAAACTCCGTCATTTCATCGACTGCCACCATGGAACATCGGTATAGCCGTATCAATGGACGTCGTTACTTACCGCTCGCAATTCGACCAGTCACGGAACGTCCTGCGTTTTTTTCCGCGTTTATAGCGCTTTGCTGACTCCACTGGTATACGCTGCGGTGAATATCCATTACGCAGTTCAGAACCACCTGCCATACAAACGTTTTGCAATTTGAAAAAAAAACGTAATTTTCCCAATATTACGTAGTATTGAAACTAATGGCATGATACCGATACTGGTCCTAATCGATATATCTTAGTGCTAAATAAGTAAAACGCTAAATTAATCATTTTATGCATAAATACGAGATGATGAATCACTAACCAAAAACGGCCAGAGAAATAACCCAACACACAAAAGTTTATTTCGATTTAGTTGGCTTGGCACCAACTAGTGCCAGCGTGCGGAAGCGTCTAAACAAACGCCTCAGTTATATCTTACTTTATGTATAGGTCTACCTTCACATAAGTTTTGTTAAGAATAAATATTTTTGTACACAAATAGTAAACGAATTCTTATTCTGTGCCTTTTAAATATATCTACTTACTTATTGGTTTTGTTCTGGCTTCCACTACCAAAAGGTTTTAAGTACAAATATTATTGCATAATGTTGTTTATAATAGCTGTGTAAGGTAAGTTTGACAATCACGTGAATTTTTTAACATTTTAAATTTTTGCTAAATGTTTAGGTTTCTACAGTTTTTATTTATAAGTATAGCTTAGGTATATGTACTCGTGGCCATTATTTCGATGCAATTTTAATCATTATCTTTTGGTGTTATACTTAAATGATATTAGGGCTAAAAGACACTGTCCACTTTGTGTGGATGTTTGAAGCCACTCGCACAAGCAGTCGTTTTCTCTCAATTGTTCAAGCAGTTTGTTGTCTTTTAAACTTGTCGTCTTGGGCTTGAAATGGACACTATCCTTTGAGCTTATTATCATTTTCGGTAGTATTAACCTGTGAAAATGCAAACTGTATTCCTTCCAAAGTTGGCTTGATCGTGATCTTGGGTATTTGCAGGAACATTTTTGTTAGCATTAGAGGGCATAACTTTTTCTGTTCTTCTGGATCCGTAGTCATTGTTAGGAAGCTAAAATACAATGACAGTGATAGATGGAATTTGTTCACTTGACCTGTAATATCTGAGATGTTACATATCATGGGTAAACTGTTTCTTCAATGTCCGCTTCAATGTCATTTCTGTGTTGTGTGTGTAAACATTGGGGCAGAAATATACTAAAGGTTCGTCTAAGAAACATTTTGGTGATGAACTTCCGCAAAGCGACGCCTGATTCAATCAAGTATATCTTACATAGATAAATTATGATACGCGAACGCTCTATTAGTCTCAGTTAGTACCAGTATAAATTTAATGGTCTAATTACGTACTTATTCATATCCAGTGGTATAGTTATTTTATTATAGATAATCTAGATTTTGGCAACAATTAGCGCTAATTTTTACACAGTTAACGGCATATCCTTAGATAAATTATTATGTAAAACTAGTAAAATAACAAAATAAAATAATAAAGCTATAAGGGTAAAAGTTATGTGAAGACTAGAGGGTGACTTAAGGCCTTAAACATAAAACTTTAGAGCTTTACCTTGAAACTGAAGCTCTTCGTCTCAACATGTCTAAACTCTGCCTTGTGCATTTGATGAGTGCTTCTAAACACTTAGTGGCGAAATACGCAAACAGCTCATTACACTCGTTGATTGTGGGAGTGATCTCAAAACGATCCGGGTTTTCTATCTCCAAGAATGCTGACAAAATAGATTAATAACATCATATCAAACAATAATAGGTAAGCCATAAAGATGTGCTGTTAGCTGAAATACAATCAGCTGACATCACCTCGCTTACGAAAAGGATTCCGTCTAAAAGCGAGATCTGAATACAATAAAAAACATATTGTCTCATAGAATATTTATCCAGGAACCCTTCCATGCAACAGTGGATAGAATGTTTAAAAAAGTTATTTACCAGCGTCATCAGGGAAAACCCTTGTAGCTGAAGTGACCATTTTCAAAGCTTTCTCCGGGTCGAGCCTGAAATATGAAATAGTTCAGGTACTTTGTATGCTAATTTTCGGTAGTAGACACACCCAAAATAGTTATTATACCTAGTCCTTTATAAAAAACTTGCATTTTTCTGTATAAATTCTTTTTAACCGACTTCAGGATAAGGGTTTGTCTGTTTTTTCTATGTGTGTACACCGATTACTCCGACATTAATTTACGTGGTTCTTTTTTTATGAAAGAAGCTTTCAAAGTGGTCCCACAAAATTTCATTAATTTTAGCATGGTAGTTTTGTTACGTGCTCTAATAGTATGAACCATTTTGAGCGCCTGTTGATTTAAAAATAGAATTTTTTGTGCGCTTACTCTTTTAAGTTGTTTTTTTTATATAGATAATTATTTACCATTTATTTTTCAAATCCTGGATTTGTTTCGAAGGAACACTGTCTAGGAATTTGTGTATTAACTCTATGACAGCGATTTCTGCATTACTTGATTTAGTTTGTAGATCATTAGCTGTAATGAAATTTTTTTTTAAGCGCGGACAACACCGGAAGCCAAGCTCGTTAAATCGCGCTTTCTCGTTGTCAAAAAAGTTATCCTGGATATAGAAAAGCTGTTGCGGTGGTGACCCAGACCTTGCTACCTTGCAGACCTTACGTTTGACCGCCAGCTCGCCTGATGTTAAGCGACGATGCGGTCTAGGATGGAGCACGTTTGCCTAGAAGAAACCGATTCACTCGTCATTTGAAGACACCCAGATTGTAATTATCGGGGAACACCCATTTAGGCAGCGCATTTTACTGACTAGCAGTTCGCACAATAGAAGTAGAATCAAAGCGCTTAGTACGGGTTTTTAAAATATCAACCATAAAGCGGTGTCAATTTTTCGTGCTCGCTCTGGCAGTCCGATAGAAAAATGGGCAGGAGGAAATTAGAACATGCAGATCCGATGCACACTTTCCGAAATGTATCCGATAAAAAACTGATAGACTATCAACTTTGCGCCGATGCTCAAGAGATAGGACCTTAGTCTGAACCCAAAACAAAGCAGCCTAAAATACCTACAACACTGGTGTTTAAAAAGACAATGTTTTACTGTGACCAAAAGAGTTCCATCTTCGGCTTCATCTTCGCTTACCATTGAAGAGATGGTGCCAAACGCAAACCAATTTAATGTACAAAAAATAATTCATACACATAACAATAAATGTGTTTTGTAACTCAAAAGAATGCGCTACCACACAGTTACTAATTTGTCACCTATTTCATCGCGTCTCAGATAATTTTCATCATAAAATTGTGAAGGTTCAACCGCATCCACGGGTAAATAGACGAGCATAGTCTTCGTCATTGATTGCAGGATAACATCGATGCGTGCTTCTTTCATGTCCACAACCTGCGCAACAAAACAGTGGCTAGGACACCGGATGATATTACCCTGGAGCCAGGAGCCCTGCCTATCTTAAGAGCCGATAAAAAGGAAATCTTTGGACTAACGGGTGATCATATTTGAAGATCTGACCTTCCATTCAAGCGAGTCCAGGGAATAACCAACCAACACAACGGCGCAGTGTGACCCACGCCATGCATTGGAGAGAAAACTTCTACAATTTCCTGGAAGTGTTGCCTAGGGTAACGTATAAAGGGGGAAGTATGTTCCTTTGAAAATACTGGTATGAAAATATGCCTCTATCACGCAGATCACCACCAGGTAAGCTGGCAAGGCAGGCCATCGAGGCTTTTAGTACATAACCTAGCTATACTCCAATGCAGCTACATCTTTAGAAGATTCCTCCTTCCGCGTTAGCAAAAAAATACACTAGTCACTAGATGATCAAAATGAGCATGACCAAGGATGGATGTCTTTTGTCGATGGCATGACACATCAGCGACGGGCAATTTTGATAGGCAACATTAATAGAGTAAGATAAGTAATATTCTGAATTAATGCGGAAATGATACAGATAATTTCTTACCTCTTTGACAAATAAGTCGACTTCGTCCAAAACTTTCTCGATATGTTCACAATATGACGGTATTTCCAACGAAGTCCAAGTGATAGTCGATAAGCCAGGTTGAAATGCTTTCTCTAACTTTATAAGTTGAGCTCTTAGAAGTGGAAGATATAGATTAGGCATACTCCTGGGAATAACAAGTAAAAAAAATTGATACAACTAGTGCGTTATTATTCTATATTGTATAAATTCGTTTATTTAAATATAACTCACTTTCTGATTTGGGTGTTTCTATCAACAAGAGACTTTATCTTTTCAAAGCTTCCAAATATCTTCTCTTTACAGAAGGCCACGATTTGGGCACCTTCGGGAACATCTACAATAATCACAAACAATAATGAGTACTTTGGTGCTTGTGGTGAAACCAAATATTTTAGATCGCAGAATAATTTAGGGAACGACTAAGCAGTTAAACAACATTAAAATATTTTTTCGTGAACCCCGAGATGTCCATATTCAATGAAATTCTACAGCGATGACCCATCAGTGGTTCGCGCGTTACAATTTCAAACTGCAGGGCGTGGGTTATCCTTACAATGAGTTTGAGCTACCAGCGACGGAACCACATCGTAAGAAAACCACATGATGGTAAGTCTCTTTCTAGTACACGGCTGGCTAGCTTCTACCTTCAAGATGTAAATCTGTCGCAAAGCACCTAACCACAGTAGATATATAAGCTAAAGCCCTAATCGAGTGACGTAATCAAACGAGCGCTCCTTTCCCCGCCCGCTACGATACGATACGCTCAGAGTATCGCGCGCGCCGTATCATTGATGAGATTCACCCTGGGTGTGTGTCGTCTGCGCAAAGGACAAAAAATTAATGAAATAATGAAAATTCTCTCAAAACCCAATAGTAGCAACCCTAGCCCTGTGACCGACAGTAGGCATTGAATTCAAGGACACTCCGAGTCGAACTATTGCTTTTTTTATACATCTACTAAGACCTAACGGTGTGTTCTGGCTGCCTCGCTCGAGTGCCAGTTTCCATTACAAGCTAAGTGTGTTTACCATCTTCAACCACAACACCATATAACATCAGGTGCGCTGTGGTGATGCCTATTCCCCAGTCCCACCACGTTTTAGAAGACCAGAATAAAACAAGTGCCAATAAATGTAGTAAAAGTGACTCACAAAGTCCCAACTGCCACATGTACTCAACTTCTCTAATACACTCAGGGATGTAAATACTGAAGTTGACGATGTACAGGTTTGTCACTGGGTGACGAATTAATAGAGGCGCGATCAGCCCTAGCCTAACCTGAAACATGCAATAGACTTTGTTGTAAAGTACCTACTTATTACAAAAAAGTAATAGCTAATAAAAATTGGTTTTTTTCTTAGATAAAAATTATCTCGTATTAGTAAACAAGTACAACTTACTCTCTTTTGCTATAAAAGATATTAATTGCAATGATACAATGATGAATAGTAATTACTTTATAGTTTTATGAAACAATAATGTACGTAGCATCAGTGCTAAAGGTCACGACCCAATACACTGGACCATACTATTTGAAGCCGTTTGAAAACACACCAGGCCCACTATAACAATAAAGTCGGGAGTTGACTATAACGATTCTCTACGTTGTTGATCGATAACGTAACGGTCTAGTGGGGTGTTGTTGATATACATTCATACACAAAAAATGTGCCTGATGGTTACTGTCATGCTTATAGGTCGGTATAGTGGGCTGAGACCTTTATAGTGAAAAACATACTATTACCTGTTCAACATTTTCAGCCCAAGCCATGTGAAAGATTAACTCGTACTCCGTAAATACGATACACATGATGTTGTATAGCTTTATACACCTTTGTGTATTCTGAAAAACAATAAGAAATGAATGTGTCCTTCACTTCACTGTTCACTGTTTGTACAGCATACAGCATATCCATGCTGTTGAAGATTTGGCTTGAGTTTTACGGCCTGATGCCAGCCCATTTAGGAATTCTTTCATTGGTGGAATATCCACCACCATTCGGAAAGGTGGGTGCTCCCTGATCTTAACCTTTAAGTCAGCATCAATATACCCCTCTATGCAAATTGGGAATGTTCTGATACGTACCATACATCGTCTTGCAAAAAGTAATGGGATTTACATAAGGGCTATCCCACTGATGTGTTGTCTGAAATTATACACTCTATACTGAGAGCTTACCAGTAGGCAGTCGTTGCCTCCGAATGACAAACGTCCGCAGTTGAATGTCTCAAAACTTTGTTGATAAAAGATATTCTTTTACTAAGCGTATCTCATACAAACAAAACTCTCAACTTCATACTAAATATATATAAACACAATTGATTAAAAAACATTTAAAATACGAGAAGGTAACAATGCAAAGTATTGTGGCTCTACCTTTTTGAATTTTGCCTTAAGACGCTCTTTCCGACTTTAAGCAATTATGGTCATTCTAGATTAAGTGTGCATACCTCTATGGTTAGCTTAAAATTATAAAAATGCTGTCATATAAAAATTGAATGTTTTATCCAGGAAACCCATGAGAACGAAACAGGATTAAGCACATTTCGCTCGATAGAAAAAAAAAAACAAAGTAGCACTGATATGCGCTTTTATCTCTGATTTTTTTGGATCCATTCAATTACATATTTATTAAATTATATCTGCGATATCTTGATATATAGATTTCATAATTATTAAGGAAACCGGTGAGGTACATTTTACATTACAGCTATACTTTTCGAAAAATATGATAAAAACCCCACAAATAGAAGTAGCGAAATGCACGACTGTGTGTAAGAGCCATGATTTTGCTCCGCTAAATGCGACTTTAATACAATAAACCAAGGATTATGGTCATCTATAGTAATAAGCGTTGCTTAAAAGTGGGAATATCTCGCCTTAATTAAAAACGGTGTTGTAACAGGTAGTGGGTTCCAATGATATACCTATTGGCAAGTTTAGTATACCTACTCAATGATTTATTTGCTGTTTTACCAATAGATTAAAGCATGACAAAGACAAATTTAATTTAGACACAGGGGTGAAATCAGCACGAGTTGCTTGCTGAGTAAAAATTTTATAGTAAAAGCAAGTTATTAACCTTACCATATGATTTATAACTTCATCATGTTTTTTGAATTCTTTCATAGGTTTTTTAATATTTTTATCATAGAACCTTATCCACATAATTCTACCTGCAACGGGTGGCATGTTACGCGGAAGCTCCGGATTTTCTCGTTCTTCGTTATACCTAACAGAATTATAATGGTCAATAACGTTTCCAGTTGATTACGATTTGTAGGTTGCATCGGATGAATCGAATCATGCCTAATACACAACAACTATAGTTGTTGTGTATTAGGCATGATTGTGTATAAGTTGTGATAAATTGCCACATATTAGTAAGTATACTTACTAATATGTGCCAATTTATCACAACATTGGTAGGTAAGTAGATGAAGTCAAATTCTATGCGTACGGTGCGAATTGCCTATCTTTATTTGATGTCTGAATTGGAAAGTTTGTAATTAGCAGATCAGGTGGCGGTTATTAGCGGATAACCTCAAAAACATTCTTATATTAACCTAACATTGACTTTTGTCTTGTTCTCTAATTAAGCGAGAGAGCGAGACAAAATTGCAACCTGTACCTGCAATAAAACTTGGGCTGGTTCACACGAAGCGTCCGACTGCCCGGGCTGTATGTCACGGGCTGACATATTATGGCAATGTTTAAGCCGTACCTTCACAGTTTGTTCAACGGCAGTTTATGTTTGCAAGTTGTGAAGTGATTAAACAATTTTTATTTACATAAAGCATTGTGGGTACCTGTCTCTAAGGGATTCGATTTCAGCAGAATATGTACTGATCAAATCGTAATACTGATCTTCGAGATACAGACATTCAAGCTTTAGATTTTCAAATCTTGTTAAAAGGTGCAAAGCTATTTCTGTTGTAGGACATCTATTGACGCTCTGAAAATGAAATATAAAACCTAAAATCAATACTTTAGCAATTTTTGTTGGTTTACACCTTTTAGGAAAAACGTTTGGTAGCAGCAAGCAAAGAGTTATTATTTCGCTTGTTGTAGACCAGTCTGGTATCACACGAGAATTCTGGAGGGCACTACAAACCTTACGGACACTTCGATAACCGACACTAATTATATACATTTTCTACGACTCCAATGGAAGACTCAATTCGAATTACTGCTTCCAGTAAACAAAAGCGACGGCAAGCGACATGTATTTTCATACGAATAAAAGCTTCCACATAACAGACGCGTATAAGTGTTTCTGTAGTATAAGCAGCAGCACAGCTAGAACGCAGCCGCGTTTTGTAATACAACTGCATGAACCACTGCACACCAGCAGCGTAGCGTGGAGCTATTTGTGCGCGGATCTGCGCTCATATTTGATGTGTAAGTAGTATGTAAAGGTACTCGTACATACAGCTTCTTGTATTACAAATCGTGCGCGCAAACCGCACTGCCGCCGTTGCTTTTTAGGTCTGAAAAGAGAGTAAGGTTGCGTACAATCAGCGACAGCTCTGCAAACTAAGTGAACGCGTAAGTTAGGTGATAAGCTACGTGAACGTGTATTCTTATCGACGATTACTATAGAGAAATGTCAAAATGTCGAGTGATCACCCTTGACTAGTCCCTTAGCCTTATAATTCGATGTTTTGACATTTATCTGCAGAAACAGGTAAGAAAAATGCACATTCACTTAGCTTGCAGAATAGACATGGTTGTTGTCACGTGTCGGTACTCGGTAGCAAAAGAATACCTTTATCATAAAGTTTTCCAACAACAGTTCTTGGTTGCCCACAGCATCAATGTACGTTTTGTAGTCTTTATCAAAATCAGGACGTCTGCAATGCGAAAGGCATAACATTAACAAACTATTAGACATTACATTTTATGGATATAAAACGAAACACAGTATAAAGTGGCCCTAGTACGAGCAGTTGCGAAAAAGTATTCGTTCCGTAAACGATAGCAAAATGTATGAAAAATTGAACAGCGCCTCTACCAGACGTAAAGGGAAACTGAATTTTCCATACATTTTCTATCGTTTACGGAACGAATACTTTTTCGCAAGTGCTCGTACTAGGGCCACAGGACGAATTTTTCAAGTGGGCGTGGCTGGCCAAATCCGAATCTATGGGGAATAGCGAAAAGTACTCAAAGGACTCTTGGACCCGATTTTGATGAAAACTATAACTACATCATAGGATTTTTCGAACAAGGTGCAAATAATGTGGATATGAATTAAAAACATTACTTTAAAATATAAAGCAGTTTATTAAAATCCAACATGTTCCTTAAGTTGCCGTACGTCATTATTTTTCCAGAAATCGATTATTATTAGCGACACTATCGAATGGTGTAATAATAATGAGTGTTTTTTTTTTCAAAATCAATTGGTTCGATTTTTAGCTAGGAATATAGATTTTTCAAAAATCCAACGATGCAGTTTTATTTTTTATAATAATCGGGCCATCTATGCGCACTTGAAAAATTCAGGTAGGTGTAAGAATGGTGTACCTGTGATCTAGAGCATCATATGTTTTGGTAGATATACTTTTGAACAGCTTGTTAAAATTAGTAGTAAACTCTTCAATTCCTTCAAGAGTGGTCTTATTCAAAACGTAGTAAGTTATGTATGTCTCGAACAAATACATTATCTGTGAGCCATCACAAAACGAGTAAGCATTCATTTAAATCAAATTTAAAATATTACATTTGAAAAATACTTTATAAGAATTTAAACTCACCTTTGATAGTCTCTTTTTAAATGTTTCGAATTTACCAAAAATATACATCTCAGAGCAATCAAATGGTCTCTCATTGGGCGCTGCTATCATTTCTTTCTGATTTTCATCGTAGCACTCGCGATAAAAAGTATAGAGATTTAAACACAGCTGTAAAGAAAACGAACTATCAACAAAAGTTATATGATTATTTACGAGATATTTACCGTGTCTTCCCGTGAACATGGTGCATGTAACTGCGCCGAAATATTGGGAGCTCCTTCCACAACCATACCACGGTAAATATCGCGTAAAAAACAGTGTTGAACTATCAACAAGCTTTAGAACACAATTTTGTGTTAACATTTTCGTAACTTTGATACTAAATAGAGCTTGAATTACTGATACATAATTATCAAAATAAAAATCAACTTTATAAATATATCAATTACTAAACCAAATTGAAATGGGACCACACGGGAAGCACCAACTTGCAAATAAAAAAAAAAGAAATTTCTGAGGTAACAAACATAAAAAAAAAATAGTATAATTGAGAACCTCCTCCTATTTGGAAGTCGGTTATAAAGATGACATAGTAAGATTTAACTGTTAAAACTTACACGAGCTTTTTTTATGAAATTCAACTTATCCTGATTCCAGATAGTTTTTTTGCCGTTATTAGTCAAAAAGTCCATGCACATGTTGAGAATTTGATTGGTTACTTTGACAAGCAAGGTAGATATCTGCTTGGTGGTGTTGTAGTATCGTGAAGTCGCGAAAATCATACGCACTGTATACAGCAGGCCTGGTATAAACTGCTGCATTGTGTACGGATCACATCTGTAACAATATTTTTAATGTAACAATTAATCAACAAGCTGATGGCTCACGTGATGGTAATCGGTCACTAGGCTGGTTGCTTTTGAAAAATCAATATTCACAGATTGGAGCGAAAACTGTTTTAGCATAAAATATCTAATAAATTACTGTATTTAAAATAAACCTGGAAAATACTTCTTAAATCTGTAACGAAGTTAGGTACTTTAAAATTGTAGTTTTTTACCTGTACAAAGGTTCACAATACTTCTCTAAGGCATACAAATACTTGACGTTATCAAAAGCTTCATTGTAGTAATCGGTAACTTGATTATCCAAGTTCCTCCATTTCTGGAATTGATACATTATTGTAATAAATAATTAATTATCAATATAAAAAACCGACTTCATAAAACTTCCAAAACTGAACCAAATTTAAATGGGACCACACGGGAAGCACCAGCTTTCAAATACAAAAGTAATTATCAAAATCGGTTCGCCCAGTCGAAAGTTCTAAGGTAAGGTAGGTAAGGTAAGGTCTTTAAGGCTAAAGTTAATAGATTTCTTCTAGATCAACGTGTTCCATCCTCGGCCACACCGTCGCTTATCATCAGGCGAAATGGTGGCAAAAAAAGTCGAACTGAGAACCTGGAAGTCGGTTAAAAATAACGCATCACACTCATATTCCTCCACTAGGTCCCTGTGTTGAGGATGCCATGGAACATACAAAGACACTGAGGAGCTGATCGTTATATCTGCCTATCATGTTCCTACTGCCCCCCCCCCCCCCCCCCCCGTTCTCACAGGCCTTCTTTCGTAAAGAGAGGGTGGGCCGTATACCACCATGCTAGCCCAGTGCATGCCGTATACGATCAGGCCAAACTGGGCAATGTATTCTGTTCATGTATGATCTGTCCGTCAACAGGTCTTTACCTTGATAAGTTTAGACTTGGCTCGTATCAGAGTGTGAATGTACATCATGCAAGCCTCGCTCTTGATGAACTCGATGATCGACGTGAAAGTGGTCAACTGACGCCGCCAGTGGTCTAGTTCTGCTAACGGGCCAATGTTAGAGGGTTCGCGACGCAACTGCTGACTTTGGACTAGTACCTGACAATTTATGTTTGTTACAGGATAGTGAAACTTCAATACCGAACATTTTTGTGATTGCCTGATAGTAAGCAGTCAAAATCCCCTTTGTATTCACAAGTAGTAACAGCAAAAAGAAGTATATGTGTTAATTCAGAGTATAATCTATCTCCACGCCATATCGTATAAAGGGGTCGTATTATTTTAATGATTTTTAATTTGAAATAATAGAGATAGTTATATTGGCAGCGTCATACCATCACAAACTCACCATAGTAATCTGCCTGACCCATTGCTTCACGTAAGAACAGATCTCGTCAAGCACAGCAGTTTTTGTAACAGCAGCCTTCATTTTTTCTGCATCTGACAACTCCTCCTCATACAACGCTAAGTTTATCTTGAATTTTGTACAGCAGTCCAAGTCGATCTTTGTTTCTGAAAGTAAATTCAGGAGTGCAAAAAGAACACAAGTGAAAATTCCGTGGTTAGTAGAAAGTAACCTTCTAAAAGCGAGATTTTCATTTCAGATACAGACTGAGTTTTTTTACCGAAACGGAAAAAATAGAGAATAACAGATACATAGAAGAAAAGTCTATAGCATTGTAGTAAAAAAACAACTTTTTTTATTGTCGGAGGCTTCGAAAAATGGATTTTTTGATCGAAAGTCGGAGCCAATATAAATTTTGGGGTCATCGCGCTACACCAGTAGGTAAGTAAGCAGAACTTCAAGTCAACTTAGATAAGTACAATATTTCTAAAAACAATCATTAGACAATGACACATTGAGAGAAGGCCAGTGTCCCAGCATTGGAAATATGATAATTTTAAATAACAATTATTAAGTATACATACTTTCAAGATAGTCTATAAACAGCATGACTTTAGAAATATAAGACTTGATGATATCCACACTGTGAGGATTAGGCGGGTTTAAATCACCCCATGCTTTACAAGCTTGTAACGCTGGCACATACACTCTTTTCATGGTCTTGTAGACACCGGACACTACATTCTCAGTTTCTGGGTCTATATTGAAAAAAACCAAGAAATATTCCTGAAAATTGAATATATTTTTTAACCGATACATTGGTTCAGCGAAAGTTAATGGTTATCTCAAAGTTTAAAATTTTATTAATATTGGAAAAGTCTTTTGTAGAAATATATATAAAAAATCGTAAGATAGATTGGGTCATTGAATCTGTGGGAGGACGATTGGTATTTGATACCATCATACCTTCCGCAGCATATCCAAATATTTGTAGGTCAACTCTACAAACATTTGGATCTGCGAGAAGACCTTTTATAAATATCGTACTTACATCAGCAATATTTCTAACGTCAACTGCTTTGTTCTTGATTCTGTACAGAGCTATACAATTCCCTTGAGTGCCAATCGTTGATGCATCAGATAAGTAAACTCTGTCCATTTTACCCTTTTGCTGGTGAATGAACCGTCCCGACTCTGAGAGAAAAATGTAATCCAAATCATAAATATTATTTTGAGTGTAAGCTTATACTTAACTAGTGTTTTGACTAGCGAGTAATTAAGCAAGTAAAAGCACGTGTTTTCGTCAATCACCTCCCCATACGCACATGGGGTGCTATCACGCACTTAGCAGTGCATACTGCATACCCACCGTCCACCTCCTGAGACCACCTGGGTGAACCGTTAGCTATCTAGCTAATTAGTTTGAACGCGATTATACTGGCAAAACCATCTAGCGCGCCCAGTGAGATGTTATTTAGAGCGCACCGCAATATTTAGTGTGAATCTGACTATCTATATGGTGTGAATGTAGGACATGCAGGTGGATCGCGCCTTCAGCCGCGACAGTCACAGTTTTGTAGTTACAGTTTTATGAGGGGTTAAAAACTTACCCATTTTTAAAGGTGGTAACAGTGCATCACATACTACAACGCAATTTCTACCACCTTCTGCTACAGCACTGTCCAGCAGATCTATATGAACGTCAGCATCATAAACCCCGTCCTAAAAATATGATCTCTGATGATAAACAGAAAATATTGTAAAAGTAAAATATGATAATTATTTAATAGTAACTGCATATCGGAAATGTTTGGTGGCGGCAACAAACCATGGCTCTCGACACCCTAAACCAGAGGGGCAATATAAAGCAACCTTTACAGCTCATTTAGTGGGAGGCAAGTCACTACCCGCCACAAATTTGGACATGAGAAATAATTGGTGGATGCCGTAACTCATACCATAGACCATAAGCTCAACACCATCAAGAATTCACCATAATAACCCAGAAATTTGAATCCATAATTAACCAACCTCAAAAAAGGAGGACGGTTCTATGTTCCACTGTATATTTTTTATCATATTTTATATTCAACAGTCTCTTGGTGTAGTCTTCACCAAGAGACTGTTTGTACCCTACCAATGTCTCTCAAATTTCCGGGCTAGACCCAGCAATGTATACAGGGTTACGCATATAACCTGTGTTCAGCCAAAAGGAGTTCACTGTACTCATTATTAGGACAACTTTTAGTATGGGACCGAACCTGAAATCGCATAAAAAATATTAGCTGTTCCATAGAAATTGACACTCGACAAAATGTATGGAACAGCTTTTTTTATGTGTTGTCCCTTGGGAGCTCTACACACTAAAGCCAAAACACGACCCGTCGACATGTGTCAGCTGGCTTCCTACTTTTAGGCTGACTAGCTTCTCCAAAAGAGCGGCAACATAGCACAGCCACTTGTTTTCACCTTACCATTATTGGCAGCTCATTCAGGCCACAGCAGAATTTGCCCTATTTAATGAAAATCGTAAATTATATGCAAACTAATGACATGTGGCGAGACGTCGCTTCCAGCTTGCATATGACCACGCCATGCTTTAGGCCACGGCCTGATTCAATTTAACTTCTGCCTCAGCCATTCATTTTGTTTTGGTTTATTTTGGTACATATACATGCTGCAATACCTACGTTATTACGGTATGAAAAATGGGTTTAGTAAGATTTTTATAGCATCCTAAAAATATGCACCGATAAAACTGTCCAATAGTGAAATTTAATGATAACTATTCTTACCAGAATATATTCTGCACTTCTGTTAAGTGCAGAAGCAGCAGTTTCCATTAGAAACCTGTGTTGGGTTTTCAAGCCTCCCACGCGATTATTGCGAGCCTCTTTAGCTTTAGCCTATAAACAAAACAATGAACTTATTGCCTTTGTAAATGAAACAATTTATAAAATTTAATCTTGAAGTTTATTTACTTGTTTGTCTTTATAAGACTCGTGAGCCAACGCTAGTGTACTCATAGACAGTCTGCTTTTCTTCTGTATGTCTTGAATACGAGAGTTTATGTCGAGGATGGCTTCGAGAGCAGTTCGATCCACGACGACTTTTTCTTGGTCAGCGACAGTGCTAGGTCGAGGAGCCATAGTCTTTGTTCTTTTTTCCATATGCTCCATCATTCTAATGGAGGGTCGAGTTGCGAGTTCAGTATACGCATCATCTTCTGGTGGTACTTCTCCACCTTCTTCAGACATTATATCCGCAAAATTGAGATTTTAGGGCAAATAAAAATCACACGACTTAATTCTTTCCTTCAACAAAAACAATAACTGACAGGATATTAAAATCCAAATGAAAAATCATATAATTACTGAAAAATATTCGGAATTTAAAAATCAATCTTGAGAATTTGACCAAAAGGTTTCTCGATTTAATCAAAAGAGGTTAAAGTGTCAATCCGTTTTCAAAGGATTCCGTTGAGTCACAAACACCACACACAGCCAAGCTTCACGCTACATCAGTTGTTATATATATCGTTACATATCACGAGAGTGAAGAGCAAGAGACGGTAGATAAACCATGCAACTTACCCGATGTAGGGCCTGAACCTTGTCTGGAGATAGTGCAGCAGTTGGTTTTGGTCGTCGGGGAACTTAGGAATGAAATTCAGAACTTGAACTCCAATGAATGCCTGCTGAAAGAGGAGATAGCTCTTCTAAGAGCTGATATGCAGGGGAGTAATGAGAGATTGGTGGCCTTAGATGGCTTGGAGTTGGAGGTGAAAGCTCTGAGAGTGGAGATTCGGGAGATGCGTGAGGAAGGCACAATTAAGAAAGCTCTTCTACCTTTTCCAGAGCAGCTCGTTTGCCCAAGAACTAAAACATCTAACGGGCCAAAGGAGCCTCAGGTGCGGCGTAACGTGTCTACCGACAATACCCCGCCACAAGGCCGATCTGAGAAAGGTCGTAGTACCTCCAAGGACCCCATTGTCCTGGCACGGCGGGCTAATTCATTTGTAACAGGCAAGGGGAGCCCATTAACAGTGAAGTTGTCAGCTTCTGATTTATTGGCTCAGGCTAATACAGCTCAACAAGAGAGCCATGCTGTTCATGAAGCTGATGATGCTGGTGACTGGGCAACGGTGACCAATAGAAGACGTCAGAGAGTAACAGTGTGCGGAGAAGGTGATGTAGATGCTGAATTACAGGCCGTCGAAATGCTCAAGAGGATCCATTTGTGGTCGATGAAAGCTGATACCACGGTCGACAAAGTTGTTAGCTACATGGAAAAGAGAAACCCGGACGGACAGCAGTTTTATGTAGTTGAAAAGTTAGAGTTGAAGCATAACAACTACTCCTCATTTGTTATAACTGTGCCCGAGAGCTTTTTCAGTTTTTTCATGCAGGGCAAGAACTGGCCGCCAAATGCTAGAGTTAATGAGTGGTTTCGGAGAAGAGACGACGGTAGAGGTTTCTCCAACAGACCGCGTGACGTCCAGGACTCCGTGTTCGGCACCCAATAGCAGCAGGGAAATACAAGTGTACTATCAGAACGTGAGAGGGTTACGTACGAAGTTACATGAGTTTTCAAGTGCCATGGCAGCTTCACACTCGGACATATTTTTCATCACAGAGACTTGGCTCACGGAAAGCATTGTAGATGAAGAAGTTATTCCAAAAGGATATTCTATAATTCGTGCGGACCGGCCGGGAGTACGACGAGGTGGTGGAGTCGCAATAGCAGTGTCCCCTAGTTATCAATTAAGAGAAATTCGATTACCGATTGTAACAGATGATACGGGATGTGAACTTGTATGTGCTGGTATTTACAGAAGTAATAATTTAGTAATTGTCTCGGTCGCTGTGTATATACCACCTAATATGCATGAACGTTCTTATTTTAAAATTTTTGATGCTTTAGAGGCTGTCTGTGTTGACCATAATTGTGTAATAATATGTGGTGATTTCAATTTATGTTCAAGTACCGATATTGTACGGTCTAGGTTAGAATACTTATTGTCGTTCTGTGAGCTTATTCAGGTAAATGAAGTTAAGAATAACAGAGGTCAAATATTGGATCTGGTATTGGTCAGTGCAGGGTTGAATCAGGTATTGGTCCAGAAGGATGATGAATGGTTAGTTAGCCCTGATGTTTATCACCCACCGCTGGCAATAACTTTGCGGTTTGAATATGTAATACCTGCGAAAAAGGCGTCCAATGGCGACCAATTGGTGTGGAATTTTAAGAAAGCGAGCTTTTCAGAACTCTACAATAGTTTACGGATCATCAACTGGGAAGAATTATATAATTTTAAAGATCCACAACTTGCAATTAACTATTTCTATGGGGTAATTAATAAAGTAATTGATCAGTTTGTGCCGGTGAGGTCAAGTATAGTAGAGCAGCCCAGATATGTATACCCAGAGTGGTACTCACAGCGAACTATTACACATATACGAAAAAAAGCTCATTATCATCGTGTCTACAAGTCTAGCGGCAGTCCTTCTAGCCGGCAAGGCTTTATGGAATGGCGAGCAAGAGTTAAGCTAAACTTAAAAGAAGACTTTAACTGTTACAAGGAGCGGATGGAAAAAGACTTTAAAAAAGATCCATCTACTTTTTGGGGCTATGTAGCATCGAAGCGAGCAACTGGCAAATCAGCAAAAAATTTGCTGTACGAGGGTAAAGTGATACCGGATGATCAAGCTGCTGAATGCTTCGCGAAATATTTTCATTCCGTGTATTCTCCAAAAGCACCACAACTGGACCCAGAGGAGGCGATGAGGCATACTGATAGTGGAAGTAGCCGTATATGCATTACCGAGATACTGGAAGGTGATTTGGATCTTGCTATCAAGTCACTTAAGCCTAAGCGTTCTGTGGGTCCAGATGGAATCCCTCCATATTTAGTAAAGGACTGTGGAGCAGTGCTAGTCAGACCATTACATCATTTGTTTCAGCTATGTTATAAAAATGCTTTCTATCCAGATGTGTGGAAACTATCGAGGGTCGTTCCTGTTCCGAAGAGTTCCAGATCGAACGTAGATGAATATAGGCCGGTAGCTGTGTTGTCAGTTTTCGGCAAGTTATTTGAGTCAATCCTACAGTGTCGAATTGCAAGGCAGGTAGAGAGCCAGTTATCAGACGCGCAGCACGGTTTTAGAAAGGGGCGTTCTACCTCGTCTAACCTTTTGTCCTTCTGGTCGTATACCGTGGATGCCGTGGACGATAGTACGCAGGTGGACGCCGCTTATTTTGACTTTCGCAAAGCATTCGACACTGTGGATAATGATGTACTTCTGCGGAAACTCTCTAAGGCGGGATTTACTCCCCACTTGCTCAGTTTTTTTAGTGAATACTTACGGAATCGTCGTCAATATGTGCAGTACAAAGGTAATGTTTCAAAGCCTTACTACACATATTCAGGCGTCAGTCAGGGTAGCAATTTGGGGCCATTAGAGTTTTTGTTCATGGTGAATGACTTGCCGGAAGTAGTCGTCACGGCGCGATGTTTGTTGTTTGCGGATGATCTGAAACTTTTCCTGAGAATCCGGGACAGCAATGATAGTTTTCTTTTCCAGCGAGACATAGACAGAGTGCACCAATGGAGTGAAAGTAATGGGCTATCTTTTAATGAGAAAAAATGCTCAATTATAACATTCACGCGATCAAAAAACCCATTGGTAGCGCGGTATCGTCTCGGTAGCTCAGAAATCCCCCGTGCTAAGTTGGTTAGAGATCTTGGAGTTACATTAAGCGAGGACTTGTCATTTCGGAGTCACGTAAATAAAATTTGTACACAAGCTTTCCGATCTCTTGGTTTTGTATTGCGGCAGGCAAGACATTTGGATAGCATTCCTGCTATAAAGGTGCTGTACAATGCCTTTGTGAGAAGCAAACTGGACTGCAACTCAGCTATTTGGTGTCCACACGAGGTTAAATACGTACAAATGGTTGAAAAAATTCAAAAAAAGTTTATACGATGGCTCTATCAGAAGCAATATGGGTATTATGTGGGATATCCGTATCTATATCCAAGTGAGTTTCTACTTGGTGCAACGGGCTACAATACTCTAGAAGTGAGGCGTATCGTATCACTAATGGAGTATGTGCTGCGCATTGTTGTGGGGCGTCTCGGTAACCCATCAGTACTGGAGCAAATATTTATTGCCGTTCCGAACAGCAACAATGTTAGAGCTTGTCGGCATAAGCTGTTCATGGCGCCAAGTTGTAGGACTGAATTCGGAAGACAGGCCCCGCTGCAAAAAGCAGTGCGGCTACTCAATGCTGTACTTGACCGGAATCGAGATTTGGATTTGTTCCTTAGTTCCTATGACGAGTTTCACAGAGCGGCAATGGTTTTAGTCATTACCAGTCCAAAGCTGGCGTACTTATAAATTATTGTATGTTATTGTTGTATATTATTATTGTATGGTTTAGTTTAGATAATAGGGTTTAAAGTCATAGTAGTTTTTATACAATTGTTAGTATTTATTTAAGATTTTGTTCAATGTTTTAATTTAGGTCTGTGTTTTTTTTTAGTTTGTGCTGTAGTTTTTATTTTTATTTTTAGTTTTAGTTAACCATGAATGGGTGAATTGGGAAACTGTAATGCCCATTCAAGGTATGTATTTCATAAATAAATAAATAAATAAATAAATATGTGAGCCATTTAGAGTTGAGACGTTTTGGGTTCTTAAGGATCGGGAGCTCATAATATTTTCAAAAATACACTATTTTACTGCTGGCCGTAAGCCTCTCCCAATAAGGCACGCCACTACACCCAATCTTCGGCTGTTCTGTTCTAGCCACTGCCAGCCGTCTTGCGTGTATCGTCACTACGAGTCTCAGAGCGTCCTTGTCTCAAGTCTCGACCCAGATGAATATGTTTCGTTTGCTGGATCTGGACTTGTCTCGGTCATGGTTGCGGCGTCATACAGACATCACTTCTATATTTCGCCAGGCAACTTGTCATTGCTGTAAGGACTAGAACCATCCAGGTTTGGACCAAGTCAAGTCTTCTCATAGTCCACAAATACTAAGCATAGGGGCTGATTATCTTTTTTATAATAGGTCTGTATAATAGATTACGTCGTTTACCTAAGGTTACTTTGCTTGTTATCTTGTTTAGTTAACATACATTTTTGATAAACTAATCTATGCTGTAAAATTTTCTGCCCACTTCTTGGTGACAAGTGTCATGCGTGGAAACAACATTCTTTTATAGGATAGAGTACTTTATCAAGTCTTTATAGCAGGGAAATATACCTATTGCTTTGTCATGAGCAAAACTACAAATTGCAAATATATTTATATTTTCAATAAACACTAGGTACAAACTAAGTCCACATGAAATCACACCAGAGTAACATGATTAAGAAAATTTACAAAATACAAAGTAAACACATTTAGTCACAGTCAACAAGCAATACCTACCTAAAAATATATTGTTGAAAATTGTTTACTGAAAATACCGATTGCTTCTAAAAATTCTTCCTTACTAATATTATAAATGCGAAGGTGTGGTTGATGATTTCACTTTCACGCAGCCACAGACCACTTCACACTCACTTCACCTATATTGTGCGAACCGCTAGTTTGTGGAATGCGTGCCTGAATGGTTATTCCCAATAGTTACAAGTGTCTTCAGGTCGCGAGTGAATTGGTTTCTTCTAGGCAAGTGTGCTCTATTGTCTATTGTAGACCGCATCATCACTTAACATCAGGAGAGGTGGCGGTCAAACGCAAATTAATTTGGAACTCATCGCCGACACCAGACTATTATTAAAAAATTAAAAACCAATGAATCTACTTAGTAACTGTCTTTTGCATAATTTAGAGTTGGCGAAAATATTTGCGATTTTCGAAGGATTGTTCACGCCAGTGAAACCGCGGGGCGTAGCAAGTTATCTCATGAACGGGACTATTTTCAAGCAAAAGTAATAAACTGTAACTAAGAAAACAGTGGAATTTAACGGACGGTGGAGTTGATATTGAAATTCAACTGTAATCTGTAGGTTTAAGGTATACATTTCGATATACTTTTTTCGCCGCCACGATTCCTCGGCAATCAGCGTTACAACCCATTATGCTGATGTTTTAAATGATTTTGTAAAAGTATTCGATCGATAAAGTATATATTTCAGAATGCTTGTTATACTGTGACTTTACATTTGTAACAAACTTTCAATAATATTCATAATTAAGTAAATAATAGTTCATTGATAAAAAAAAAAAAAAAAGTTACTTTACGTCGCACAATATAGCGACTCCCCTAAGGATCCAGTGGTCTGGGTTCTTGACTGTCGGAAGCCAAAGCGGGGTGATGAAAGTCAGTCCGGTACGAACCGGTTTCTTGTATACAGGACACTGAAAATTTATTTATTATGTTTTAAAGTTACCACTCACCCCTCACTGACTAACTGACTCATGACGAAGTCACGAAAACTACTCGTATTTGACATACCAAAATGGAATTTGGCAGGTAGATTTTTACGGGATGTAGAGATCCACTAAGAAGGATTTTAGGATTTTCCATAAGGGCCGAACCAAAGGCAAAAAAGGGTTGAAAGTTCATAGGAAAGTCTACGCGTCATACTTAATCATTGTATAAATCCATATAAAAGCTCATTTTTCCTCCCGCTAGGTGTCAGCGGAGTTACGAACAAGCTTCATTTCGAATTATAACTCGGTCCAAAAGTTGCCTCTCGGAAAGCCCACCTAGGCACTTTCTACACATGCTTCTTACAAACCGAACTTAACTGTAGAGATGGACAAATGAAGGCAATTTTCTATTGATAGCTGCTTCGTTTAGAAAATACTCCGAGGTTACTCATTTAATTCTTAGATAACTTGTTGGAAACAGTACCCAGTGCGCATGTTAACTAGAGTCAAAGAGAGAGAGGTACCTGATAAAGTTTAGGATCCTTAGGGGCAGTGGAGTTGATGGCGTAGACGTGAGTAACTGGCATTGCCGTGTACAATACTTTGAGCGTCGACTCGCAGAGCCGATGGTTCCTGCGGTCCCAACCGCCGCCATCCAGGAACATCCCGTGCACGTATACTCCTTCCTAACAACACATAAAATCTATTCTCACTAAATAAAAACATTAAGAGAGAGAGAGAGAGAGCATCTATTAAATAGGTATTAATCTCTTCTCGAATGCATTCGGCATGGTAAGTCGGCCGTAGAGGCCGAAGCCCCGAAAACATTAATTGGATGATTTGATCCGGCAGGCAACAAAACGTGATAAATGGAAAAAAATAATAGAAATAATACATTTGGCAGCAGCAGCATCAGGGGGTCTACATGTCTCCTGGATCCAGAAACTGGATTCTATTTTCAGACTTAGTTACTTGGCTTGGACTTCTCGCTGTATACAAATTTTTCAGATAGAAAAAGTTCAAGCTAACACCGAAATGAATAAAATATGCTTGTGCACCCCGGTATAGGTTAGAAAAAGAAACTCACCAGCGGTGGTGCTTTGATTTCATCAAGGGTATATTTGGTGACGTCATTGTGCAGAGATACCATGTCCAACGCCCAGCCTTTGTGCGCTCGAGTCACTTCTTGACGCATAGCCGTCAGAAAACCTGAAATTTTGATACTTTCAGGTGTCCTTCTTTGGTGAGCTCTGTATTTATAAACGCAGTCTAATACATTTATGTTCTGAGTCTATCTTTTTTATTGTTGTTTTTTTTTTTGATCTGATCTTCGTTTTCGTTGTAATATCGGTTAATCTTAGATACCAAATAAGGTGATGAATTCTTTTTGACTGATGTGCACATTACTTGAATTTTTGTTTTCTATTACCTTGAGGATTGAAGAAGCCGGTCATCCAGAAGGAGTTGGGTCTCATATTGAAACACCAACTAGAAAACTGAATATTCCGTTCAAGGAACTCCGTGAACCAGAATCCTAGAGTGGACGATGACCAGGAAGTGCTCAACCAGATGGCGGGCACTTTTGCGTCGTAAATACTGTCCAGCGAATCGCGGAGCGCCTGAAAGTATATAACAGAGAGAAAGTAGATTATGTATACTGAAGAATTTTTTTAAACCTAATCACAAATTTCTGAGATATAAGTGACTGAAATTTTTGGTCGAATTAGTCTTTCAGTATGGCGCTTGTATGCAGCACTTACAACTGACATCATTTCAAATTTATGTCTAGTGCGCTCCCTATCCCTGTCAATCATGAGACATTAAAAATATATTCCTTAATTTTGAATACATTTTAATTTGTTTTTGGTAATCGGCTATTGTCACCTTTTTATAACAATAAAAAAGTCAGCCCGGTAAGCAATTACTTACTAAGCTTTTGTTTTTAGTGTGTGTTTTTGTGTTTTATAAGTTTTTGTCGCCTGTCTGTCAGTGTGGCTTAGTAACTCCGAAGCGAATGGAAAGATTTCAATATGTTTTATTTATTAAATTGAGTGGTACTTTAAACGGAACGATTCTGTGCTGTATGCACATTTTTACTAAATAATTGATCCTTAATAATAAACGAGTCACGTAGGACCTATCTCATAACAAACCGGAGTCAATATTTGCGCGTGGCGCACCTATCCCAACCAAAGTGATCGCTTACCATCAGGCAGCCCGTCAGCTTGTCACTTATGGCATTAAAAATATTATATATAAAACTAGCTTTTTTGCCCGCGACTTCGTACGCGTAGATTTTCATATAAACCTTCAATCCTTTTTTCTTCTCTTAATCTGACCTTGCGCAAAATAACATAACATATACTTCAATCTGGTCATAGCTAAGCATATTCGTGAAAACCGCATTTAAATCCGTCCGCATTTTCTTCCAGGGGTGTAGGAGATGTGCGTGAACAAACAAACAAAAATTCTAAAAACTGCCTTAACATGTTCAGCTGCTTATTTTAAGTCGCCCTGTGTGAAGTATTGATAGAAGCATAAAAGTAATAAATAACACCGTCAACAGTTTTCAAATCAAAAAGATAATGTGACCACAGTGCAGAGCATGTTTTGAAATTTTCTTTTTGTCTAAACCATTAAAAGTATATCATGTCATGTCGGTATGATATACATCTCTGAAATTTAGCTGTCCAGTTTCGCTGGCCACGGAACCCTGACATAATGCTTGTCTTAACACGCTCTTGGCTAGTTATTTCTTATTTCGCGTGCATTTGTATGTATACCTTGATTAAAAAGCCATGAAATAGAACTACTCTATTTATCTGTTAAAATATCACAGTAAAATAAAATTATTTCTATATTCTTATTCTTATTGCAAATATACACTGTATTCTTCTAAAAGCTAAGTTTATACACCCTGCATAAAGGGTGCAGCAATGACTTATGTAGTGGCTGTTCACAAAACCAGACCACAGACATAAACATATAAATTTAAGTATAGTTAAATCTATTACATAAATATTATATATACTATTCAAACATAACCTAGGGTGAAGTAATTTTACAAAACAAAAAAAAAAACATACTTAGTGTGATAGGTTACTCAATTATATATGAGATGATACAAAACTTATGACGCTACTTTCTTAACTATTTATATATCGATATTTATTTTCTAATTATAATTTTCTAAAATTTATCGTTGAATAAATCTTTTATCTCGTAATAACATTTTTGGGTTAGAAACTTACGAAGTTGGTTCTGGTTTTTTTTTATTATTTCTTTCTTTCTTTACTGCGTCCGGAATTTTGTTGTATAGGTTTATTTTCATGTACAAAGGGCCTTTTTTGAATATTTCTATTCGCGGGACTGAATTAAAATAGGATGCGGTATATTTTGTGTTTTAAATGCTAACATAGAATAAAACCAAGAGAATGTAATACTCCTACTCCATGCACTGGAATGAATCACCAAAGAGGTTGTAAGGCCTATAACATGCTTGATCTACACGTTCATTCATCTAAGAAGGTTAAGAAACCTTCTTTAAATTTAAACTGACTAACCGAACACAGTGACAGTTGACAGTTTCAAAATTTTAATGGCTATGTCAATAACATTCTGTTTACTTTGGATCTCCTTGCTTGAGGCTATGTGACGATCCTCATATTACGTTTCGGGTAACGAAGAAATAAATTATTGATTTTTATTTTCGTTTATGTAAAAATAAAGAATTAAAATAAATGATATAAGATAGCCTATGTTTTAATCTGGTAATTTCTAAGCATATTCGTGAAAACCGCATTTAAATCCGTCCAGTGGTTTAGGAGATGTGCGCGGACAAACAAACAAACAAACAAACAAACAAACAAACAAACAAACAAACAGACAAAAATTCTAAAAACTGTCCTATCGTGTTCAGCTGCTTATTTTAAGACGACCTGTGTGTTTTTTTTTTTGTTATCTCGCAATTACAGATTTTTTTATCCCTACGTTTTTATTATATGTATAGATAATATCCCTACTTGTAGGGATAAGTTGAAAAATCCTCTTAGATCTACCGGTAGGGATTAGTGAAAATTCTGAGTTCACTTAATACAAATTGTGCACTATAAAAAAAAAAATACATTCACTAAGACAATAGGCAGTCTCTGGTCCACGGAGGGAGCTGAGGCGCCGCCGGGGCCGGTCGGATAGCACCGGTAGAACTTTCACCCCTCCACCTTCCCTCGAGGCAGTGAGGTTTACCCTCGCTGCCGATCTCCTTTTGTGTAGAGGCAGATGAATTATGTGACCGACTCATACGCACTTCATTCATAATGATAGTTCCGTCAATAGCGAGCAGCAAATCCTTCAGCGTTGTTCTGACAAGAGAAATTACTTTCTGCATCCTGTCAATTTCTTGTCTCAAGAAAATCACCATGGAACCGAATTGGCCGTAAAATTTCAATCTGCAAATAATAAAATTGTGTAAATAAATGCATTAAATATAACATTGTCATAATTTAATCTATAGAATTCTGATGTAACAAACATTTAAAAAATACACCAAATTGGGTACTCCCTCTTTTTTAAAGTCGGTTAATAAAAATATGGCCACATCGCTCGAAGAACTGATAACCGATGGGGAAGAAAGGTTCTTGAGTGGAGACCACGAACCGGAAGACGCAGCGTAGGTAAGCGTAGGCCCGTAGAAAACTGCGGGCTTCCAGTGGATGCAGATGGCAGGATATCGTTCAGTGAGGAGGTTAAAGGGGGAGGCCTATGTTCAGCAGTGGACATCTTCTGGCTGATGATGATGATGATAATAAAAATAAACCAAACCGAATTCACATTCCTTTGCCGTGGTACCATTAGACATTACGATTAATGATACTGTGACAAATATTGTTTGCCGTTGATCGTATTTGCTGTTGTCACAGAATAGGTACATACTTATTGGTACAATTACAGAAGATCCACTCCGCAAAATCATTTAAATAAGTAGCGACTCATGCTACTACGCAATAAAGAGCAATTCAGGACGTGCAAGCGCTAACTACCTACAGCTATATTAACCTAGAAGTTGCCTTTCTGTCTATCGCGTAACTCTTGGCGCGTTCTCTGTCTATCGCGCGGCAGCGGGTACGGTAAGTCAGACAAGACGACTACTTGTAGCATCATACCTAAAGTGCGGAGTGCGCCAGGCCTGGCCGTACTGGTATGTTAAAATAAAGGGGATTTGTAGTACAATGCAAAAACGGTAAAAGAAAAAATCCATTTTACCATTACCGGTACAACGCTAATAGTAACTATTCCGCGATACCCCCTGTCGTATAGCGGCCAAAAAAACTTTTCCGTGGCAATATTAAATGTAAAGCGGGAAAAAACACCCCAGTACCATCAATGGTACTGTCTAATCGTACCACGGCAAAGACACAAGAATTCTTATTCTGTTAAGTTTTCTTTTCTTACCTCTCCTTGACCTCATGAGGGTCAAAGTTGGGAGGTACTTTCTCGAGCATTTCTTTGGATTGCCTGTACACGGACGCCTCTCGAGTTTCTCCCCCACCGCCGGAAGATTCTTTCGGTTGAATGGACAAGATTGTATCCAACAGATTCTGGGTTTTGTTGCGCTGGTATCTGAAGAAATAAGTTTGCTTTATCACTAACTAGCGACCCACCCCGGCTTTGCACGGGTGTAAGTTTTATTATATATATATATATAAGCCTTCCTTGAAAAATTATCAAACTGATGGTGAAAACCACATTTAAATCCGTTGCGTGGGTTAGAAGGAGTTAGCGGATATACAGACAGACATACGTGAAATCTACTTTATTTTATACTATGTTGAGATGTAGAGTGGCCAATTAATAGTGGTACTAAATTTAAAGAATTTTTTACTATGTGCCCAAGAATTTTTATTTTTTCCTGTGGTTTTATTTCACTCACGTAATATCAGCATTTGTGTGCAGCCCGTACGCCTGAGGTGGATCCACGTTTCTCATCTTCTCAATTTCCTCCAAGTATTCTGGAATGTTCTTAAACTTCATGATGCCATATCCTTTGTAGAACTGGAAGTCTTCAGAGAACAGCGCCTCGGATAACC
Source organism: Agriopis leucophaearia (assembly GCA_949125355.1). Taxonomy (NCBI): domain Eukaryota; kingdom Metazoa; phylum Arthropoda; class Insecta; order Lepidoptera; family Geometridae; genus Agriopis; species Agriopis leucophaearia. The sequence goes on from OX421262.1 coordinate 12,469,235, forward strand.
ACACGCGTGTGAACGTCCCAAGAAGACGCGTGTCGTAGTCGTCTGTGACACGCCCTCCGTACTGCACAGCCGACACCATGTAACTACAACATTACATTAGGAGGATTCATTAGGAGAGAGAGAGGGTACGGAAAACATTACAAACCATCACGTCAGGGTAGGGTCACATCATCTTTTTTCGCCGATCCCTAATATATACCAATCCCTAATATATAATCTGCCTAAATTAATCCAGTGCTAGACATAATATGCCTCTCCTAGGACACGCCACTCAGCCTTATTCTCGTCTCTCGAAGCGTATTTCCGCGAAAATATTTAAAAAAACTCAAATAAGCCCCGATAAATATTTAAAACATGTACTCGTATTTCTGCGGTTGACTATCGAGTGAGCCAAGCGCGACATAAAATCATACCCTGGATAATTTTTAAACTTCTTCTGCCTATGCCCTAAAAATATATTATTATGTGTGTTTATGAAGGGATTGGGGGTAGCCCAAAACCTCACATATCACCAGGCGGCTTATTATGGATGTAAGTTCGTGGTTCAGATTGTGATCGCTAACGACATCTCGCTCAGAGTAGATGCGAGCCGAACTCCCCGCCGGTTGGGATCAAGTGGTCAAAAATGTCCAAAATAAACCTTAAGTGATGAACGACCCCACCGTACACACAGAACTACACGCGACAGAATGTCACAATCAGAATTTAGGACCGTTTAATATTGACAGTGAGAGTGTTGTAGCTCTGAGAGACAATAATCAAGACGTCCGTCATTTGTATTATCTAGCATAAAGACTAACCGTACAGTAGTCCAGCTAATACTCTGTCCCGGCTCCAAGCTCTCCAAATGATTCTGTACAAACATGCAAGACGACAGCCAATCAGCAGAGTTGAATTCGTATGGTATATTCCAGCCGAGCGGGCCGAACTTCCGTCTCTCTTGAACCACAGTGTGCAAAAATGAGATGGTGTATATGAGTGGAAGGTAGAAAGGACTATCGCTGTAGTCGAGGAAGTCCTGGCTCATCGAATCATACGTTCGCATGACGCCGGCTTTGATCCCTGAAAATATATATCATAATAGTCACAGCACATAATAACTCGGCGTCGGATCGGCATCGAGAAATAATAAGCCGTTCAGTATTATTTTTATTAAAGATAATATCACACTGGAATGCATATCGGCATCGTAACGACATCGCCTCGCCTTCGGTACGTGGTCAAATTGGTGCCACCGCGCTTACGACTCGACGTCGACTCTGAGGCGCCAGCCCCGCGCTTTTAAAGCCAATACCTTGGCCATAGCTCGCCTAGAGAAGGCTAGTACTATCGAGTAGGCAGCAAATTTGCCTAGGCTTGCCATTGCTTGTCGTAGCTTGCATTGCTGGCCGAGTGCACGCCAACGCCAACGTGTATATATAAGTTCCATTTGTCGTGCCTTTCCACGGCTCGGGATCGCTCGCCACCACTCGTCTCACTTCGTAGCAGTGTTGGTTTTTCTACACAAATCAAAGACGAGCGTCTGCACTCGGCAAACCGTGTCCATTGTTGGTTGGTATCGGCTCTATCAAACTTGACCAACGTGAGGTAGCACCCCCTTGTTTTAACCAGCCTACGTAGAAGGAATTCCCTTATCGTCACAAAAATAACAGCCTAATATTTATTCTGACGACAGCGGAATCTGACATAGGTGAACCAAATCGCGCTGTTACTTTACTGTAGCTACACCGACACCTCAGAGTTGCCGAGCCACTTCGGTTATGAGCAGTACGAGCCTGCATTCGGTTAAGGATGAGGCGATGCCGATTTGATCCCAAGCTGATATTTGTGCCTTAAGAAGTCTGATTTAGTTTCAAAAAATAAAGTTCAGTTAACACGAGTCCAATATCTAGTGGACATACCTGAAGGCGGTTCACATGTATACTTGATAGACATTTGTAACAGAGTAATTGGGAACACAGGATGCACTTCCGTTGTAATCCAAAGCCTGAAAAATACCAGTATGAAATACACTTTTTTTTTTCAAATATATATATAGAATAGATCTACGTTTGGCCACCAACTCGCCTAATGGTAAGCGACGGTGTGGGCGAGGATGGAACACGTTGATCTAGAAGTATTTCTTCACTCTAGGCTAAAAGATGCCTAGATTGTAGTTCTCAGGAAATAAGGAATACGGCAGGGAGTCCCATTCTTGGGCAGTACGTATCATAAAAGACGACCCAAATTGTTGTGTACGAATCTTTGGAAATTCCACGAGGATGGGGTGATAGTGTGCAGTCCTTCTACTTGTCCTGTAGTAAAAGGAGGAGGGTGGAATAAGGTCATGAAGCTCTTGCGCACACTTGCCGAAATATATCCGGTAGTCAGTTCATGAATTTGGAGGATAGGACATTTAAATAGAGTGGATAGGTATTTTCTAAGTCTGCGTGCTCCATGTCAACCACACCGTTGCTTACTAACATGCGAATTGTTAGCCAAATGCGCGATAAAAAAGTATCAGTGAAAGCGCTTGCGAACAAAAAATTCGCACGCGTTTGCTAATGCTTGTCGAATGTCAGCACGTTTTGAGCGAGAAGGCAATCAGATGTGTGTGGAGTGTAGACGTCTGGCGGTGTCTACCGGTGCATTCGCCTACGTTCGGCCTTATTATGCGTACGCTCTCGTTCGTTTGCTAGATCTGTAAACAGCATATCTCGGTACACAGTTTTATACTCATCTAATTTTGGATGAATTAGCGAGTGCTTATAATGTACCGCAGACAACATCTATGTAAGGTACTCAAGCAGTTGTGACATGTTACCTAAACGTTTCATGTATATTTTCTGGTTCTTTCTCCAACTCGCCAAACTGTTCCATGACTTCTACCATGTACTCCAGGCCCAAATGGCAATTTTGTAGCAAGACCCACAAACCCTAAGAACAAATAATTGATGAGAATAAAATAAAAGGTACACTTTTCAAAACCTTAAGAATGAGTGAGCCCTGGGGCCTTACGGCTACTTGTTTTAAGCGACTCTGTTTAGGTGATGAGAAAAGTTATCATAAAAATGTATCTCGGCGCGTTAAGGTTCACGTTCGCGTGACTTTCCAAACTGCGCTGTTTCAGCGCTAATTCGAGCCCACGTTAAAGTTAGCTGTAAGACCCCAGGACAAATCATTGGCAACTTTCATGAGTAAAAAAAACAAGACTAGCGTCCATAGCGTGCTTATCCAGGTTAAGATGACCATACTAAATTTCATTCAAATTGTTTCAGCCGTCACAGAGTCGAGAGGGAATAACATACACATTCATGCGTACACATATATACACACATACTATCACATCTTTCGCATTTGTAACATTAGTGTCATATTGCTTGTGTTTCGTACGAAATATGAAAAGCAAGGTCAGCTCAGGTCAGGTAAGCTGCGATTGTGGGAGGGAGAGTACAGCAACAACATTAGCTACGAACAACTGGGAGCGATGTGTCTTGAATGTTGCTCTGCATGTAAAAGGAATGATAGCTTTGGAACTACGGCAGACTGGGGGAGGGATCTTTTTGTACAGGGGTGAAATCTTCTGAAGATACGCGGTAGTATTGGGGTACAGCCAGTTTATGTAGGATTATACCAACTAAAACCCCTCGAGAACTTCCCTCCCCCGGTACCCTTATCATGATATCTTAGCCTCCAGGGAAATTCACGGAACGTTTCGCTCCGTCTCTCTGCGGCGCGGGCCATACCACGCCGTCTTGTTTGGACTCATTTGAATGGCCGTCCAGATCCCCAAACCTCACTACCCACAAGCACCAGCCTTCACTCCTGGAGATATTGGAGTGTAGCTCTTACCTCCTATCATATTTGTTCCAGTAGTTACGTCCAGCATCTAATTATTATTACCATCCACAACTTCTTTTATCCCACTGCTAGGTATAAACCTCTCTCTTTCTTGCTATTTCATCTGCCACGTTCCTGTGCCAATCAAATCTACATCGACTCGCGATGGTGATGAAATCATGAACTCAATCTCGCAGCTGGATGACCAACGATCCATTACACTCGGTCACTATTCTGTAACAACCTGTCATCACTGCACCATTCAATATAACTGTACCTCTTTTAAGGCGCGATCTATAAGCTTCCTCGCGTGAACTTCCTGCCCTTGACCCATAGATATAGAGGAGCAAATGCACTCCATACGCTTGGCGGTTGTTTCTATGGAGGGCGTTGGGTCCGAGCCCATCGCTAGAAAGCCGATGAGGGGCACCAGAGGTCTTGACTCTAGCACCATGTGCTGCAAACATATTTGTAAATAGGAAGACTTCCACTCTGCCCCATCAAGTTATTGCTCTCTGATGGGACAAGGTGAAACCATGTTTTCCCACTCATTTTGGTGGGATAAATTACACCTTTATAAGCCTTTGGTAGACTTTTCCTCACTAGGCTTGGTACTGTTAGACTTTGTAGTGATTTAAATAAATAAAAAAAGTTATTAGAATGAAATCGGAATCCGAATCATGATTATACCAGTAAATATTCAAAACTTTCGACATGACAGTTTTACTTGTTTTTAGGCTTGGCAATTTTATGTTGAACAATAACATTTTTACAAAAAAAAATAACAATTATCTTCATAGAAAGTCCGGAATAACACTATTGGGGGATTTCCTGCATCTTTCCACGCATAGAGGTGGAATATTTTCTTGTAATGTAATGACCACCCTTAATATGAGCCTTTTCAATACAAAAATATTTTTATTATTCGGTTCATAATTAGCCAAGATATTGCGTAATATATACACACACACACACAAATAAAAATAAAATCAGTAGATTGAGAACCTACTTTATGTATGTTGAAAATAAAATGTGCCTTACTTCGTAGTTCACAATAACGGCTTCAGAGAATTTCGACCCCATGGAATTTACTACGTATTTCCTGAAACGATAGATATAGATGTAGCAAATTGGTGGACTAAGGGCATGTTTCACATTTCGCGAATAGCACCCACGACGCCAAAAGCGCAATTAGAGACTACTCACATGCTTTGTGCTAATGTCCTATCCGGAGACCAAGCACGAACCACAAGCAGTTTTCTGAACACATCTATCGTATGGTAACCGTCAGGTAATGGCTCATCTTCGGGTGCCTCTTTGTCAAACCTACAAAAATAATTGGTCAAGAGCGTGTCGAGACACGCATATGGTAGGGTTCCGTAACTAAAGCCATGTAATTGTAGTCATAGTTCAGAAATTGATAGTTATAGACAAACTAGCTGTACCCGCAACTTCGTTTGCGTGAACTTTAAATCCCATCAAAAACATAAATGTGAAATGAGAGCCAAGTGAATATTATGGTATTTGCGTAAATTAAGGCGGTAAGTTGCATTAGCATAGAGCACCTTCTTAGGGTCTGTGCAGAAATAAAAGATCAAGAATTAATTATCCGAAGTTTAATGTGTTTTGATTTCCTACCCCGTGAATAAGTCAGTTTGGTTCAGTCTAAAATTAGAAAGTAGCTTAAAAGAGGTTAGTCCTGACAAAAGTTAAGGTTTTATTTGCAATGGTAGAACCTTCTAACGGAAATAGTGACGTCATCATTGATGACGTAACTCCTGGTAACGGCGTGTTCCAACATATATTATAATCTTTACGTTTTTATTATATGTATAGATATAGGTATAGATACTCGTAACAGGCTTAGAGAAGGATAATAGCTAAATACACATACTGAAAAAATTAATTAAATTGCCTGATAAATCTCTGATGTATAAGTTTTTGGTGGGGATAGAGAGCGGATGTTTTGTTCCTTTCTCGCATAGCGTGTGTTAGAATAGCATTTGTATGGCGCGCGTACGGCTTGACGTCATCACGTGCTATAACTCGCTCTCTGCCTAGCATGAAATTAAAATATTTGTAACTCATTTATTTTTTACCAAACTTCAATTTTCTTTTCTTTGATGGATTTGATATTTATGATCAGCTTTTTATGAGATATAAAATAAAAATTAGGACACAAGCCTATATAATGTCATGTTTTTTTTTAAAAAATTAAAAAAAATTAGAAAAAATTAGAAATTTAAATTAGATTAAGATTGATTGATTTATTATATTATAATTTGTTGTTTTACACAAAAACATCAAAATTACTTGAAAAAAAAAGGAAGCGTCTGACTTTATCAATAATTGTGATAATACCATACCATGTCTTCCATCCTTTTTCGTTATTCACAACTTGGCTAAGAATGTTAGTGAACTGCCTCAATGTCGCCAGCTGTACCAGATTCAGCCAGGACATGTCCGTCACCCATTTGAACGGCTTGGGAGGACACGCGTTCAAATCCAATGCGGCACCACCTAAGATAACAAGTTAAATAATTAAAAAACATGAATCCCTCAAAATAACTCACATCACACATCACATCATCAGCCAATTAATGTCCACTGTTGGACAAGGCCTCCCTCATAGAGAGGGGTGTTGCCATAATCCCCACGCTTGGCCGGCTATACTAAGCATAGCAAAAATAGCCAGATCAAAGGGGATTTTATAAATTATTTAAAACAATTGTCTTAATTAAATAAAGAAGTTTTTGGTAACATTGAATACTGTGCAATGTATTCTTAAATACTTTTTTTACATTTGAATTTTTTACTAGTGACGTGGTGCTGGGATCGTCAACTTTTTCATCAGGCACTAATTTTGACGTCACACTACTGTTACCTTCATTGCGAGATGAGGTCAAGCGCATAGCCTTTAAATACTTCATATTGGTCATCGCCTTTCAAACATCCGATGACCGAGACAGAACAAGTAGCTATACACCCACCTTTGATTAAAGTCTGGAACTCATCATAGGTGATGTATTCCTTATTCATGTCTATTTTCAGCGTCAGTAGCAGAGTGAACAAGTACTTGTGCACCTCGTAGAAACCTCGCGATATGTATTTAAATACATCGAAAGTCTGTAAAATAATTTTGAAATGTTACTAATAATCACCCGCACATTGATTCCATTTGCTATAAACTTGAAGCACAGTAGATATATAAACTAAAGCAGTAGTTTGACTCGGACGTGTCAATTTGAATTCAATGCCTACTGTCAGTCACAGGACTAGGGTTGCATTGCAACTATCGGGTTTTAACAAAATTTTAATTATTATTAACCGACTTTAAAAAAGGCTGAGGTTCCACTGTTTTTTTAATGTATGTTCACCGATTTCTTCTCTAATTATTATTATGAATTGATGTTGATGATTCCTTTTTGTTTGGTAGGCCATACTTTAGAGGTGATCCCATATAAATTTCATCAAAATCGGTTTAGTATATGGTTTTTAAATCAAAATAACTGAAAAAAATATTTGATCCAAGTTAACGAAATTACGTATTTCCTAAATTTTGAAGTAGAGTTTTTAAATTGATAATTATTATTTTGTTGTAGTATTTTATGCTAATGACACACACACACGGCGTAACTCAATGACGCGGTGCGCGTGACTGTCGCTCTGAGCGTACCGTGAAGTATCGTAGCGGGAGGGGGCGGAGGGAAGGGGCTCGTTTCATCAAGTCACTCGATTCACGCGTTTGTTTAAATCTACTGCTTTAGCTTATATATCTACTGTGCATGAGGTTTGCTTAGTCTATAGAACTTCATTGTACTCGTCATTATGAACCAACTTTTACTATAGGATCAATCCTGAAATAGACACAAAAAAAGTCTTGCATAGAAAAATCTCATTCATATGAAGCAGCAGTTTTTTTTTCGCGTTTTCTGGTTTTATTTCATAGCCTAAGTTGTTCATAATGATGAGAACAGTGACCTCCTTTCGGCTTAGTACATCCCAAGCTTATCTGTATTTACGTTGTCGTAATCGCCCCATTTTACGATGCTGATTATAATCAATAAGATATAGAAATTTTTTACTCACTAAGTAATCAATAATGAAGCCACATCGTCTCAAAGTGATGGGGCTCGGCGTAGACCTCTCCATGGAGATGTCGAACCGCTCGAGGAACTGCGCGAGCGACGTTTGATACATGTTGCACACTAGCGACATATTGCACACCAGGAAGTACAGTACAGAGCCGCGGGTCGCCACCGGACGGAACTCCTCACGAGCCGCGTTGATCTTTAACTCTGTCTCTTTCGCAATATCAAGTTTCTCTTTCACCTACAACGGGCAAAATCACAGATCTAGTTAGAAGCCACACGCAAGTCATATTGCATAAAAACTAATTGAATGAGATTAATGAGTAATTGACCGAGCGAAGAGAGGTCTCAGATTTTAACGGCTAATGGGACAAATCGGCGTTTCGGTGGGCATGGTTAATTAAACGATTACTTGCATATCGTTGATGCATATCTTTATAAAACTTTGTAGGCAAGTAGTTCATTTCAATACAATTTTTAAGTTTGAATATAGACAAAATCGATCGAGGGGTTCCGAAAGTTTATGGGTCGTGAGATCACAGTTCGGGCGAACTACCAGTTTAGTAATAAAATAAATTTACGAATACGAACTTTTGGGCGATAATGTGGCTCCAGCATAATAAAAATAAAGCCGCAGGAAACCCAGCTTTAGAATTGTCGGTACCTCAGTGGCTGTGTTCTTGGTGACATTGAGCACTTGTATGAGCGAGACGTCCTCAACCAGCGAGCCCTGGATGGTTGTCAGCTTGTGCAGCAGGTTGGCTTCCAGTTCCTGCATTTTGCGCCTGTTAGCGGTCACATCCTTGATTAGCTGCGTCCGCTCCGCCTCCATCTCCGCCTTCTCCGTTAGGATCACGCGCCCTAGCAACTGGTCTTCTAGACCTGCACATTGATCAAACACGACTCCTGAGTTTTGGATAGATAGACCTACAAGAAAGCTATGAATATTTTTTTGTGACATTATTTAATGTGCAAAAAAATTCAAAAACCCTTTTCTTCGAAGATTGATACAATATTTCAATGTGAAAAAGGTTTCATTACGTTTTTCCAATAAAAAGAGGCGAATTCACACAAGTAATTTAAAAATAAAATAAAAAAATGTCCAGATGGCAGGTGATGTCCTATGGTTGGTTCAAATTACAAGCCATAGCCATTTGCAAATGCGTTTTTTCGTAGGAAAAGTTTTAACGAAATATGTAAGTTACTCCAAAATATTTATGCTCCGCATTATGAGAATGCTCCGCAGATTTAATGCACGCTGCCTTAGATGCACATAAGACATATCATTACATACATGCCTCTCATGCAAGCGTGCCCTCTTCTAAGTTTTGCCGGCTACTTACACCATGTATTATGCAAGACACAATACTCATGTTGGTATATGTCTTTTGTAAATGAGGTATCCTTACCTTGCATAGTAACAGTAAAGTCGATGATAGAGGTACGCGCCGATATCTCAGGCGTGTAGGCCGGATTCGGGAGTTTCGTTGTGATGTATATTTTGTGACCAGCAGTTACGTCAATTTCTTTATCGCCTAGTTTTACCTATGGAAACAAACAAGTAAAGTTATTTTGGATTATATAAATATATATTATATAATCCAAATTATATATATTAAAGGTAACAAAAAAAAAATTGTTTATGAATTGCCTATTTTTTTTTACTTTTGACCCTTTATCTATACAAAAAGTCTCAAAAGGGTAATTTTTGAGACAATTCATTAACAATTGGTTTAGTAGAATCGGGCCCAGGTTAATTTTATTTTATTTAACATTCGATTCTCAAGACAAACCCGGTCTTTTATAATATCAATGGGGCAAAGCCAATACAGATGCCTTTTTTTTGTTAAAAATAAATTTAAACTATGTGGATTGGGATGATGTTGTAAATGGACTATTTATGCTATGGGGTTATAAATGAACTATGCCATTGAGGTCAATGGATGGAACTCGTTGATGGTATAACAGATATATAGGATGAGAAATGGCTCCTGCCTTGTCATTTCTCATCTCAAAATACATTTAGGCAGGTGATGGCTTGCCACCCACTAAATGGGCCCCCATATAGGCCCCTGGGGACAGCTTGCCGTATATTGCCGCCAGGGGCAACATTGGCGTGCCTTAGGCTGTCAAGAAGTGTGCTGCTATTTCACTAAACGCTATGCCCTTTAACACTTCCACCCTTGAGCTAAGGTTCCTTAGCTCTGACGTTATTTTATTATATTCTTTAACACACTACGTAACTTGGCCAAACTGTCCAAAAGATAAAAAATCATCATACTCACTTTATAACTAGAACCAATCTTAATATAATTCCTTTCTAGAATATTATCCAACGCAGGGTCCAGTTCTTCAGCTACGTCTTCGATTAACAACGGCCTTCCCAAAGACACACAATCTTCAATATGATTCCTGAAATAATATCTTCATAAATAAATTAATTCATTGATTATTATTGAGCTCCCTAAAACTAACTTAGCCACACCAAACCAATGAAAAATAAACAATACATTATCCCAAAATCCACTCATAATAATAGAATAACTAACCAAGACCCCAGACCCAGAGAAAATATTTAAATTGGTCATTCTAAGATTTTCCTGGCTGGAAATGGAGCACAGGATATCTTGCTCATAGGGCAGATGCGCTACTGCTGAGTCAATAACAATCTTCAATATTTTATTTCCGTAGTAACTTTTAGATTCAAGTTCCATGCCATCAACACCACACTAGGCAGATTTTTTTTTGTAGTCAATTCTAATGTTGAAATTTTACCTGAAATACTTATGATTGAGTGTAGTGACGATCAACTCATTGTACTTCTCCATGTTTTTGATCCATATCTTTCCCTGAGTTTGCGGATCAATTAAAAGTGGGAAACGAGAGGCTTTCGTCACAATTATACCATTTTGTATGGACAAGTCGTCTGTTGGCAAGCCACATAAGTTCCAATCCCCAATCTGTTGCAAGAGAGTAAAACAATTTTTACTTAATAATTACGATCGTTTTAATTATATCTTTTTATTAGGATTTTTTTTTAAACATTTAATCATAGGCTCGCGTTTCACCGCCAACTCTACAGTCTACGATGGAGCACGCTTATACCTAGAAAAAACCGATTGTATCTTTTTGCTGTTTGCAGCAGTAAGTAATACGTTAAGCTTAATTAGTAAAAAATATTATTTGACTTTACAAAATGCTACGAAGTTACTGGAATCAGTAATACCGTGGCAGTGTCGGTGAGCTGGTCAGTAACATTCAGATTCATGGATACGGGTATTTTCCTTCTGAGCAATTCACCAAGCCAGCTGTTAGACAACAGGGTACGGAACTCTTGATTGAAAGGCCCCGAGTATGACAAGAATCTAGAATGGATAGAGAAATAGAAGTAAAGAAAATGGACATTAAGAAAATGTAACAGCAGATAATGGTAACGACTTTTACAATCATCAGTATTTTGCTTCTCCTTTTTCTTATAGGGCTGTTAATAGAGTATTTAAGGGTCGGCAACGTATCTGTGATGCCACTGGTGTTGCAGGTATCCATAGGTGAAGTTGAACGCTTACCAACAGGCAGACCTTCTACTTGTTTTCCACCATTGTCATACAAAATAATAATAATATTTTGATCAGACCAGGCAAGTTAATTTATATTTCTTTCAACATGAAGAAAAAGAAAAAACAGCAAACTAAACAGCACCAAAATTTAAGCATGCTCTCACATTGACACGTGAAATGTGAATAGGCACCTAAATAACTTTATTCTTGAGAAATCCCGTTTGGGTTTTGCTAATAAATGGATCTGTGGTAGCAGACGAGGTTTGCAAACAATTTTCAATTTACTACGAGTATATTTCGTCGAATTATCTGCTTTAATATCATACCCGACAAGAAGCAAGACATCTCCGACGAGCCTCTCTATCTCTGATTTGAAGAGCGCCGACTGTTCTGTCCAGCGTATTCGTTCTCCGCTGAGTCCATTGATGAGTGCGGTCGCGGCGTCCATCTTCTGCTGGCATTTTGCAGCGTCGTCTAGCACTTCTTGCTTCAATTTCATAGCGTCGTCGAATTTTCTCTGCACTCCCGCCAGCTCTTTCTGTAAAGTAAGCAGGTAGGATGCGCTAAGACAATGCGTTCCGAGGCAACTGTTTTGAGAAAAAACCTGTGTGTATATTGAAATTTATTACTTTCTCTTGTCTTTAATGAAAAGGCCATTCGGATGATAACCAAACCATATATATGATACCTTTGTCATAATGTTATCGAAAATCTAATGATCAAAGATGGGCTGATTGGTCTGATTAGTTGGTCCACAGTCCACATGGTAATAATGCCTTATGAAACTTTCAACAAGCAACTGATGTTCCAATATAAATTACATTCAATATTTCATACTGCAGCTCTGTTAATATACTGGAGAAAAAAAAAGTTTTTGACTTCATAAAGCCCCAGTCTAGCTTTTATGAAAGCGAAGACCATAGCCAGAAAAGTTACGCATTAAGGGTGCTGTTTTACTATGACTACCGGTACCGTACGGTGATGAAAGCGAAAATCGTGCGAGTTTCATTCGATTATGACTGCAATAAGGTAGCTAGTGCTTACTTCTTTAGCCGCCAGTAAACCTTCAGCGTGGTCCAACTCTCGTTTTGCCGCCTGATACTTTCCCTGCATCACAGCGAGATTTGCCTTTAGGGGGAGCACATCTTTATTGACGCTGTAGAACTGAGCCATCGCAATAGTCCAAGAAATCAGACCAGCAACGTTACCACAAGCTAACTTAGCAGCCTCGAATGTGTATTGACTGAAATCGTTAAAAGATAGAGTTGTATATAAGCCTAACAAAAAAAGAACAATTTTATTGCATTCATCATCATCAGCCTTTGGTATACAATTGTACGGTTTGCTCACGATGATTTCCTTCACCATTTTTAGCGTTGGCATCGAAACCACACATAATTTGGGTACTAAATAAGTCATTGGTGCAAATCCGATTATATTAGAACTGCGTGCTGTCAGATTGTAAAGCGCACATGCTACCGCTTTGCCACCATCGCTGATTCGATTTGGTCCCTAGCCAATCGCCTTTATTCGTATCCTACTTCTTTTCTAATACTTTCGGACCACCACATTCTCGGTTACCCTGAATAACGCGTGGCTAGTCTGAGCCACCAGTGTACTGTTATTGCGGTACACCACAGATTCCCCTGCACTCAATTTCATTTCACTCAACATGACATTATGCATAAGTCGACGATATCACACCCATTGCAGGCCATGTGGATGAGATTGGCCTGAGACCTATAACCAGCAGTGGGTTGATACAGGCTGACAATGATGATGTGCATAGATAAATAAAAACTTACGGGAACCTAAAATACGGTGTCACCAAATCTACCATTTCAGCGTTAATTTCATCCTTGGGGAAAAATTTCAAGTTATTCAAAAATCTGGAATCCGCCATCACCTGGAATATTCAAATTATTTATTACTTCACACATAAAACCTTGGTCAGATGATTTGACCACCGCCAATGCTAACAAAAAGCCCATCATTCGTCATTTTTACGGAGAGTGTGCAATACGGAGAACTTAACGAACTTGTTCATCATCATTCCACTGCAGGACGTACAGACAAACGGCTAAGCGTCATCCTTAGATGGCCAAAATACCATTTACTCGCACCAAGCGTTTTGCCTCCTCTTTCTCAATTAAAACAGCAAAACAATTAACGCTTTGCCTTTGTCTGTTTTACCGTAGCATTACAATCTTAGTGATCTTTTTTTATTTACTAATAGGCTTGCGTTCGTAAAATATTTTGGCCTTAGCCAAAGGTTGAACGCATTTTTTTTTTATTGTAAAATAGGCATGCGCCAAAAATTTAGCTAAGCGATGATGCGGCCATAATGGATCACGCTTGCCTAGAAGAAACCGATTCACTTTTGACTTGAAAACACCCAGATTTTAATTATCGAGATGATATAACTACTTGTATTTAAACTCGGATGGCTTGCGGCACTTGCTATGCCACCTTCGTTAAAAAACTGCATAAAGTAACGTGGTGTCAATAAAGAATTAATGTATTACTTTTAAAGATTCCGCCCACGACGCCATCAAGAACATTTTTTCAGGATCAGGTTTAACTACGTCAACCTTCTTTCTAAACAGTAGGCAAACAGCGTCCATGATGAGCGTAATTAGGTACGGCGGCTTGCCGAGCTTTCGCACCGTCGCTATATCGGCTGCATTGATAGTCTGAAACATTTCCTGACGTTTAGAAAACGTAATATTGTGTTTTTGCGAAAATATGAAGTCCTGATTATCTAGGCGAAACAAACAGTGGACAGTGGCGGGATGGCTTTTTCTGAATAGCCAAATAACTTTGGCCTGCTTTTTTCTGTATAATGAAATATTTTCGAAAGAAAGATAAATTATAAACATTCATGCACCAATTTTTTTCGTTAATCAGGCAAACGAAACAACAGACGAGAACGGACTAGTCATTAAGACGAACATACCGTTACTTTACATCAGATCAGTTGTGCTCAAAGACTTGTACTCTCAACCAAAATAAAGTATGGAGTAAAATTATAAGCAAGAGAATTTAACTATACTCAGGCATAATTCATTGTAGGCTAATCTGGAATGGTGCTTGAGCACTTTATAGTGCTAGGCTGGCTAACTAACAAACACATTTCATAGGCTTTTAAGAAGTTACCAGTAAAGCCGCTTCAGCAGCTTCCAAGGCAGGCTTTGCGTCAGCCAGCTTCACTTCAGCGATGGCGGTCTCAGCGGCGATGACGCTAACAAGCTTCACGGCGCGGTCTTTCACTTCCAGCACTTCAGCTTTCACCACTGACGCGGCGGCCGCTGACTCCGCTACGGCTGCTAGCACCTAAACAGATAGTCGGACGTTGCAGTTGGTGCCCAAAATTTCCTCTTGAGTTCCGTGCCCAAAGGGCGGCAATAGACTATTACTATACCTACCCTCAGTCATAATTAAAGATCAAAATGTAAACAAAGGGGAAAAAATTTATAGAAAACTGTGCAATCCATAATTTGATGATAGACATGATTATGAATTCATTTTTAATTATAACATGATAAACTTAAATTATAATAAAAATTGGAATGGTTTGTTTTTGCATAATTGTTATTTTAAACAAAACTATATTAGAAGGAAGTATTTTTCGTGCAGTTATTTTTCTTATAGACTGAATCTGAAACCACGACCATTTTTATTTATAAAAAATAAGTAGATTTCATATAGTTTCTTAGTGTTCATATTAATTCCATTAGGATAAAGTAGGTAAAAACTCTTTATTGAGGCAATAACGCTTAATAAGCATTTTGTAATATTTCCCTCGAATTATTATTACGTTAGACTTGACTGTGACATATTTGACGATATTTATTTATTCTTTAAAATATTTCAATACTTGGTCCTGGCAAATAGACAACATATGGGACGCCACAATCCTCATAAAGGTAAAGAAGAAATATAAACATTTTCTTGTTGACTTTGACGAGACAATATTTGGTGTAAGATAACTACCTCTTCGGCTTTGGCCGTAGCTACTTTTATTTCCAATTCCTTGAGTTCCAATTCTTTCTTTAAAATGTCTACGCTGGCTGCCGCTTCTACTAGTTTGTCCAACCCCGTCGTCATTCTATCGAAAAATACACACGTAATAGATTACTTTATAAAACTCAAAATTGCACACTATTACCTACTTATAAAAGACGTTTAGGTCGTAAAAAAAATCCTGAACACGCCGACATTGATACAGACGCATGACGACCGGTTGGCTCAGTGGTAGCAAGTCTACCTCACAAGCAACAGGTTTCGGGTTCCTCCGCCGATCTACTTCGAGTGTTTATTGTACAAAAATATATACGTGTTAGTTTAATTTAATTTCTTTTAAACTATCACGGTAATTCACGACAGTTATATGATTATTTACGGGATATGCTTCCCGTGAACATGGTGCATCTAACAGAGCCGAAATATTGGGAGGTCCTTCCACAACCTTACCACGGTAACTATGCCGAAAATAAAATCATACAAATGTGTTTTGTTTTTTGTTTTAGTGTAGTTTTATACCTATAATGATTTTAATTTAGGTAAGTTTGTTGATTCCAAATTTGTATTATCTTTTTTTTCATATTAAATCTACTAGCTGTGATAAAGAGATAGTTTTATTTAATAGACTAGCTTTTTTGCCCGCGACTTCGTACGCGTAGATTTTCATATAAACCTTCAATTCTTTTTTCTTCCCTTAACCCGGCCTTGCGCAAAATAACATAGCATATACTTCAATCTGGTCATAGCTAAGCATATTCGTGAAAACCGCATTTAAATCCGTCCGCATTTTGGTCCAGAGGTGTAGGAGATGTGCGTGAACAAACAAACAAAAATTCTAAAAACTGTCTTAACATGTTCAGCTGCTTATTTTAAGTCGCCCTGTATGAAGTATTGATAGAATCATAAAAGTAATAAATAACACCGTCAACAGTTTTCAAATCAAAAAGATAATGTGACCACAGTGCAGAGCATGTTTTGAAATTTTCTTTTTGTCTAAACCATTAAAAGTATTTTTCCGGCCAGTTTCGCTGGCCACGGAACCCTGACATAATGCTTGTCTTAACACGCTTTTGGCTAGTTATTTCTTATTTCGCGTGCATTTGTATGTATACCTTGATTAAAAAGCCATGAAATGGAACTACTCTATTTATCTGTTAAAATATCACAGTAAAATAAAATTATTTCTATATTCTTATTCTTACTGCAAATAATATACACTGTATTCTTCTAAAAGCTAAGTTTATATACCTTGCATAAAGGGTGCAGCAATGACTTATGTAGTGGCTGTTCACAAAACCAGACCACAGACATAAACATATAAATTTAAGTATAGTTAAATCTATTACATAAATATTATATATACTATTCAAACTTAACCTAGGGTGAAGTAATTTTACAAAACAAAAAAAAAACATACCTAGTGTGATAGGGTACTTAATTATATATGAGATGATACAAAACTTATGACGCTACTTTCTTAACTATTTATATATCGATATTTATTTTCTAATTATAATTTTCTAAAATTTATCGTCGAATAAATCTTTTATCTCGTAATAACATTTTTGGGTTAGAAACTTACGAAGTTGATTCTGGAAAAATGTTAATATTTATTTCTTTCTTTATTGCGTCCGAAATTTTGTTGTATAGGTTTATTTTCATGTACAAAGGGCCTTTTTTGAATATTTATATTCGCGGGACTGTATTAAAATAGGATGCGGTATATTTTGTGTTTTAAATGCTAACATAGAATAAAACCATGAGAATGTAATATGGAGCTTGGAGCTTCCCGGTGTGGTACTGGATGTAGATGCGACCCAGGGACAACGTCATGTATGCGGTCGGCTAGGTCTGCCAGCACATCGAGTGATGACGTCATCTGCTGCGAAGCAATGATGGTCTACGTGCTGTTCGGTAGGCGGCTGGTCCAAATCATGCGTAAAAAGTCTTCTGGAACTCCGGGGCCTGCTAGGTGTCGTAGATGACGTAAGAATTGAGAAGGCTTACGATCACCTAGCTCCTCGTGTGTTAAAAGTTGCTGTACCTTTTTTCTCTTGCGTATTGCGGGTCAAGTTGTCCAATCACATAGTAGAACTTGGTGCTATCTGCAGTGATGTTGGAAATCGCGAATTGGCCTTCGATCTGGGCGAACCAAATCGCCGGCTTCTCGGGCCAAAACGGTGGAATTCGCACGCCAACTCGGAATACATTGTCATCATCTTTATTCTTCGTGTCAGCCGCAGTGCTATCAGTACGATCTAGCGGCATTCTGACCTTTGTTGGTGGTGTACAGTCCATTCAGTGGTCACCAATTATAGTGGATTTGTACTATTTATATAGAAGGAGAGGGTTAAGCTACCGACAATGGAAGAAAATAGCTGAGTCCGAAAGAAATTATAAACTTTAATGCAAAGAAAAATCTTAGACAAATCTTAGAAAAAGCAAATGACAATTCCATTTGAAAATCGGTGTTCTTTTATTTTTTTCTTTTCGCGCCCCAGCGCCACACGTCGTGGAAAATTGGAAAGAAATTCACGAAGGTTGGCGCAAGGAGTATGAGTACGCCACACTCCTACTCCATGCACTGGAATGAATCACCAAAGAGGTTGTAAGGCCTATAACATGCTTGATCTACACGTTCATTCATCTAAGAAGGTTAAGGAACCTTCTTTAAATTTAAACTGATTAACCGAATGACCATGTTGACAGTTGACATAGTTGACAGTTTCAAAATTTTAATGGCTATGTCAATAACATTCTCTTTACTTTGGATCTCCTTGCTTGAGGCTATGTGACGATCCTCATATTACGTTTCGGGTAACGAAGAAATAAATCATTGATTTTTATTTTAGTTTATGTAAAAATAAAGAATTAAAATAAATGATATAAGATAGCCTATGTTTTAATCTGGTAATTTCTAAGCATATTAGTGAAAACCGCATTAAAATCCGTCCAGTGGTTTAGGAGATGTTCGCGGACAAACAAACAAACAAACAAACAAACAAACAAACAAACAAACAGACAAAAATTCTAAAAACTGTCCTATCGTGTTCAGCTGCTTATTTTAAGACGACCTGTGTGTTTTTTTTTTTGTTATCTCGCAATTACAGATTTTTTTATCTCTACGTTTTTATTATATGTATAGATTTATATGTGGATATAAAATTAAGAAGTTAATGTATAAACTGTATTAGCGTGGTTCTCTCACCTTCTAGCCAACTCAGCGATGTACTCGTGTTTCTCCTTATAAAGCAATTTGTAACCCTCCAAGAAAGATAAGTAAGATTTAGGAGTGACGTGTGTTTGTCTCCTAAACTTGTCATAATAAGTAGTGCAGGTTTCAGCCACGTTGTCTTGGACCATGCCCATTATCTCAATCAACTGTATCTTTGTTTCGGCAGAACACACCACCTACAAAATAATAACAAAACTTGATTATGATGACAAGATTATTAGAGACAACAATTTGCCACCAATTACTCATCAAGCAACAGCCGATGCCTTAATGTAAATTTTTTGGAGAAGAGGGTTCTTGAAATTATGAACACATAAATAGCATATTGCAGATTTTTTATCTGTTACTACCATGGATCGTAACAGAGGGAAAGTGTGCACGTGTGTATACGCTCGCGCGCATGTGCGTGTGCGTGTGTGTGTGTGTGTACAGAATCTTTGAACGTGATTTTCACTCTTTTCGACTTTAACGACGGATTGATTTGAAACTTTGCACACTTATCAAGGACCGATGTCAATGTAATAATTTAAATAGTGTTCCATTATCCTTACCAGAATCTTCAAGTTAAGTGATTTTAAAGAGCGATTTTTAGTTTTAAACTGCGATAATTATTATAGGTTAACTGAATGGTTAATCGGTACTATTTCGATATCGATACCGAAATAACAGTAACGACCACTGAACTGAGCGCAAAAAATCCAAATTAAGCTTTCGGCTTGTTTTGATCAGTAATTGACGAACTACCGTGTAATCGAGTCTGATAACACTAACGTGGAACTCCGAAAGAAAATGGGATGCTACTTTGATAAGCGCCGCTTTGGGCCATTTCTGGAACCAGTCCATAGTCGACCCGGATATAAGACCAGGGAACTTCAGCGCTCTGCTTCTGAACTTCTCACCCACCTGAATAACATCGTTTAGTATTAGTTTCAGATTAGACTATTGGAACAGGTATAAATAATAATAATATAAATCAATATAAAAAAGCGACTTCATAAAAAAATCAGAACTGGAACTAATTGGACCACACGCGAAGCACCAGCTTTCAAATAAAAAAAGAATCAACATCGGTTCACCGAAAGTTCTGAGGTAACAAACATAAAAAAACACAGTCGAATAGACAATCTCCTCGTTTTGGAAGTCGTTGTTTTTTTAATATACTTTTATTTTTATTAGTTACTAGCTTTTTTGCCCGCGACTTCGTACGCGTAGATTTTCATATAAACCTTCAATTCTTTTTTCTTCCCTTAACCCGGCCTTGCGCAAAATAACATAGCATATACTTCAATCTGATCATAGCTAAGCATATTCGTGAAAACCGCATTTAAATCCGTCCGCATTTTCTTCCAGGGGTGTAGATGTGCGTGAACAAACAAACAAAAATTCTAAAAACTGCCTTAACATGTTCAGCTGCTTATTTTAAGTCGCCCTGTATGAAGTATTGATAGAATCATAAAAGTAATAAATAACACCGTCAACAGTTTTCAAATCAAAAAGATAATGTGACCACAGTGCAGAGCATGTTTTGAAATTTTCTTTTTGTCTAAACCATTAAAAGTATATTTCCGGCCAGTTTCGCTGGCCACGGAACCCTGACATAATGCTTGTCTTAACACGCTTTTGGCTAGTTATTTCTTATTTCGCGTGCATTTGTATGTATACCTTGATTAAAAAGCCATGAAATGGAACTACTCTATTTATCTGTTAAAATATCACAGTAAAATAAAATTATTTCTATATTCTTATTCTTACTGCAAATAATATACACTGTATTCTTCTAAAAGCTAAGTTTATATACCTTGCATAAAGGGTGCAGCAATGACTTATGTAGTGGCTGTTCACAAAACCAGACCACAGACATAAACATATAAATTTAAGTATAGTTAAATCTATTACATAAATATTATATATACTATTCAAACTTAACCTAGGGTGAAGTAATTTTACAAAACAAAAAAAAAATACTTAGTGTGATAGGGTACTTAATTATATATGAGATGATACAAAACTTATGACGCTACTTTCTTAACTATTTATATATCGATATTTATTTTCTAATTATAATTTTCTAAAATTTATCATCGAATAAATCTTTTATCTCGTAATAACATTTTTGGGTTAGAAACTTACGAAGTTGGTTCTGGAAAAATGTTATTATTTATTTCTTTCTTTATTGCGTCCGGAATTTTGTTGTATAGGTTTATTTTCATGTACAAAGGGCCTTTTTTGAATATTTCTATTCGCGGGACTGTATTAAAATAGGATGCGGTATATTTTGTGTTTTAAATGCTAACATAGAATAAAACCATGAGAATGTAATATGGAGCTTGGAGCTTCCCGGTGTGGTACTGGATGTAGATGCGACCCAGGGACAACGTCATGTATGCGGTCGGCTAGGTCTGCCAGCACATCGAGTGATGACGTCATCTGCTGCGAAGCAATGATGGTCTGCGTGCTGTTCGGTAGGCGGCTGGTCCAAATCATGCGTAAAAAGTCTTCTGGAACTCCGGGGCCTGCTAGGTGTCGTAGATGACGTAAGAATTGAGAAGGCTTACGATCACCTAGCTCCTCGTGTGTTAAAAGTTGCTGTACCTTTTTCTCTTGATGCGGACTAACGTTTAATTAGCTCCAGCTTGAGTTTTTCGTACTTCTCGGTCACAGGCGGGTTGACGATGATGTCTTCGACTTCAGCTGCCTATTGCGGGTCAAGTTGTCCAATCACATAGTAGAACTTGGTGCTATCTGCAGTGATGTTGGAAATCGCGAATTGGCCTTCGATCTGGGCGAACCAAATCGCCGGCTTCTCGGGCCAAAACGGTGGAATTCGCACGCCAACTCGGAATACATTGTCATCATCTTTATTCTTCGTGTAAGCCGCAGTGCTATCAGTACGATCTAGCGGCATTCTGACCTTTGTCGGTGGTGTACGGTTCATTCAGTGGTCACCAATTATAGTGGATTTGTACTATTTATATAGAAGGAGAGGGTTAAGCTACCGACAATGGAAGAAAATAGCTGAGTCCGAAAGAAATTATAAATTTAATGCAAAGAAAAATCTTAGACAAATCTTAGAAAAAGCGAATGACAATTCCATTTGAAAATCGGTGTTCTTTTATTTTTTTCTTTTCGCGCCCCAGCGCCACACGTCGTGGAAAATTGGAATGAAATTCACGAAGGTTGGCGCAAGGAGTACGAGTACGCCACACTCCTACTCCATGCACTGGAATGAATCAC
Source organism: Agriopis leucophaearia (assembly GCA_949125355.1). NCBI lineage: Eukaryota > Metazoa > Arthropoda > Insecta > Lepidoptera > Geometridae > Agriopis > Agriopis leucophaearia. The sequence goes on from OX421262.1 coordinate 12,491,194, forward strand.
CAAAGAGGTTTTAAGGCCTAAAACATGCTTGATCTATACGTTCATTCATCTAAGAAGGTTAAGGAACCTTCTTTAAATTTAAACTGATTAACCGAATGACCATGTTGACAGTTGACATAGTTGACAGTTTCAAAATTTTAATGGCTATGTCAATAACATTCTCTTTACTTTGGATCTCCTTGCTTGAGGCTATGTGACGATCCTCATATTACGTTTCGGGTAACGAAGAAATAAATCATTGATTTTTATTTTCGTTGATGTAAAAATAAAGAATTAAAATAAATGATATAAGATAGCCTATGTTTTAATCTGGTAATTTCTAAGCATATTCGTGAAAACCGCATTAAAATCCGTCCAGTGGTTTAGGAGATGTTCGCGGACAAACAAACAAACAAACAAACAAACAAACAAACAAACAAACAAAAATTCTAAAAACTGTCCTATCGTGTTCAGCTGCTTATTTTAAGACGACCTGTGTGTTTTTTTTTTGTTATCTCGCAATTACAGATTTTTTTATCTCTACGTTTTTATTATATGTATAGATAATAGGTCGGGGAAAAAGTCTTTTCGTATTTTGTATGTATAAAGTTGTAGTAAAATCTCATCGGTTGTACTGTTTGTATCTGGCTGGTTTTGATACCATTAAAAATATGACATTTTAAAAAAGGAATTCAAAAAGTAAAAAGTTATTTCCCGCCATTTTTCAATTGTTTTTTTTGTTCGATAAAATGAATGAATCTAACGAAGAAATTCGATATATTTTGAAGTTTTATGACAAAAAGGGAAAAATGCGACACAAGCCGCGAATTAAATATGTGACGTTTATGGACCTAATGCAGTGTCATCAAAAGTAGCACAATGTTGGTTCAAGCGTTTTCAGTCCGGAAATTTTGATGTCAAAGATGCAGCTCGCTCTGGTCGCCCTGTTACGGATAAAGTCGTTGCCATTTCTGAAAAAGTGGAGCAAGATCGGCATATTAGTAGTTACGACGTAGCTGAAGAACTGGGGATCGACCACAAAACAGTTTTGACCCATTTGAAAAAGTCTGGGTATAAAAAAAACCTCGATATTTGGGTGCCACACGAGCTCACTGAAAGAAACCAAATGAATCGTGTGCGCATTTGCGATTCTCTGTTAAAACGTAACGAAACCGAACCGTTTTTGAAAAGATTGATCACTGGTGATGAAAAATGGATCACCTACGACAAGAATGTGCGCAAACGATCATGGTCAAAGGGCAGTGAAGCACCACAGACTGTAGCGAAACCCGGATTAACACGTAATAAGGTGATGCTGTGTGTATGGTGGGATTGGAAGGGCATCGTTCATTATGAGCTTTTACCGCCGGGCAAAACCATCGATTCGGATCTCTACTGCCAACAGCTGATGACACTCAAACAAGAAATTGAGAAAAAACGGCCGGTATTGATCAACAGAAAGGGCGTGGTCTTTCATCATGATAACGCCAGACCGCACACATCTTTGGCCACTCAGCAACAATTGAGAGAGCTTGGTTGGGAAGTGTTAATGCATCCACCATATAGCCCTGACCTTGTACCCTCAGATTTCCACCTGTTTCGGTCTCTTCAGAATTTTTTGGGTAGTGTTAGATTAACATCCAGAGAGGACTGTCAAAACTACTTGTTGCATTGTTTTGATCAGAAGTCCCAAAATTTCTACAGCAACGGGATCATGTCACTACCTACAAGATGGCAACAAGTTATCGAACAAAATGGCACATATATATTATAATCAAATGTAATTAAACTTGAAAAAAATATGTCTTGAATTTGTTTATAAAATACGAAGAAACTTTTTCCCCGACCTTATATTTACGGCGTGTTAGGTATTAAGTAGTGTGTTTTGTGATTTTGTACAGAATTAGGGCTCAGTACCGTACTGTAACGCATCCGTGACCTTGTGTTGACCAATTTATGTCCGGAACCGGGACTGGCGCTCTACATTATCATCACCATCAGCCTGTAACCTCATAAAAGCCTGTGCATGTGCCAGTAAGCCTGTGTCCTCATAATTTTTAGTCTGTTACAAATCTATATAGATATAACGTCTACAATGCAAGTGCGTTTTCTCACGAGCCGCCGCACGACACGGTTTGCGGCACAGACTAGGTATAGCTACTACCATCGACAAATTATAGTGAGACTATTAATAGCGGTTCATTATGGCGTAGATCGGAAATATGCCAAAATAACGGATTAAACTTAGATGGCGCTACAATTTGATCGTGTTATAGGTTGTCTCGAACTTCCGTAAGCGCTACAGTCAGCTAGCGTACTAAAAGGTTCAACTAGTATTAGCAGACAAGTTTTGCAGCATTTCAAGAGAAGCGCAACGAAACCAGTAGATGGCGCTATTATTAGTTGATTGAATCAGGCGTTACTTTGCGGAAGCCCATTTTCAAAACTGTTTTATCACAAATTCCTTATTGTACTTGAAGCGACGTAGAAGCGGAATTACACTAGAAATTCATCATTAAAACAGTTTTGGCGCTATTATTATTTTTTTACTTCGGATGCCGCGACCAGCCTCGATATGTTTTCATAAAACCATAAAACTAAATTTATATTATATACATACAGTAAGTACTTGTGCAAAAGCATTGTATTTTTGTATTTTTTAGAAATGTTTCATTAACGTGACCTTTAAACATGCTCGTTCGCCATTCGGGGCCGAAGTCTACCTGTTATAAACGATTCAGTTTGAACCTTAATGCGCCGAGATATGGATTGCTTTTGCGCAACTTTTAGCAATCATCTAAAATTTGCCTAAACACGTGACGGTACGCGGCCCTCAGATCAGACAAACAAAGGAGATATGCTTTACTACAATAATTATATTTATTATTGTTAGTTTATTAGTTCATGTTTCTGAAACTACCTAGTTATTATAATAAAGATTAGCCTGTTTTTCTAATAATTCCGGTTTTCTTCTGAGTATGCCAATTCTCAGATGGTCACTGTTGAAATTTCGAGGTAGTATTAAATTAATCCTACTAATCAATTTTGGTGCAACAAATACCTACCTACATTCCGTGTGGATTTGGTTGACCTCAACCGCCGTCTGACCAACAGGAGAGAGGGAAATATGTTATTCTCACTCTTTCTCTCCCGTAAGTTGGAAGGGGCGGCGATCTGTTCCACACGTTTTGTTACTTTATTTGTTACTTTAGGACCTAGGGCCTTACGTCCAACTCTAAACGCGGGCCCGAATAGTTGCAGTTTTCAAAATCACGCGAAACTTACCGCGCCGAGATACGGTTTGCGGTCGCGTGATTTTGCAAACTGCACTTATTTAGGCCCGTGCTTAGAGTTGGGCGTAAGGCCCTTGTTCTGTTGTGAAGGTACTAACTGCTAGTACCTATACCTAGTTGCCTCTACCAGACCTGAGGCCTGGCGCACTCCGCACTTTAGGTATGAAGCTACAAGTAGTCGTCTGCCAGGCTAGCATGCGCGCTGTGACAAAATGTTGACGACTCTTTTTATCGTTCCAAAGCGAGACAGGCTATATGAAACCGTAAGCACAAATAGGCTAGGCACCTTGTTACATTCTTGCTCTACGAGGTGACGACAAGATTTTGTTGCGGTGCGCATGCTAGCCCGGCTTGTCGGACTTGTGCCGCTGCCGCGCGATAGACAGAGATAACGCGACAAGAGTTACGCGATAGACAGTCCAACTCTAAACGCGGGCCCGAATAGTTGCAGTTTTCAAAATCACGCGAAACTTACCGCGCCGAGATACGGTTTGCGGTCGCGTGATTTTGCAAACTGCACTTATTTAGGCCCGTGCTTAGAGTTGGGCGTAAGGCCCTTGTTCTGTTGTGAAGGTACTAACTGCTAGTACCTATACCTAGTTGCCTCTACCAGACCTGAGGCCTGGCGCACTCCGCACTTTAGGTATGAAGCTACAAGTAGTCGTCTGCCAGGCTAGCATGCGCGCTGTGACAAAATGTTGACGACTCTTTTTATCGTTCCAAAGCGAGACAGGCTATATGAAACCGTAAGCACAAATAGGCTAGGCACCTTGTTACATTCTTGCTCTACGAGGTGACGACAAGATTTTGTTGCGGTGCGCATGCTAGCCCGGCTTGTCGGACTTGTGCCGCTGCCGCGCGATAGACAGAGATAACGCGACAAGAGTTACGCGATAGACAGAGAGGAAACTTCTAGGTTAATATAGAAGTAGGTAGCGCTCGCACGTCCTGAATTACGCTAAATTGTGTTGTAACAGTCCTACTTATTTAAATGATTTTGTCCGGAATGAATTCTAAATAAATTTTAAAGCGTCCAGAATTCGAGAAATGAAATAAAAATATTTTAAAACAATCAATATATTTTTCGTACATTATACATAACATAAGTATGTGCTTCGTAATCTATATCTATATTTATTTACATTAATATCTAAGCCTTACTCACTTTTAAGCATTGCTTGTTACTACAGATAACCATAAGGCTTAAAATGTTGTATTAAAGTCGCATTTAGTGGAGCAAGACCATGGCGCTTACACACAGTCGTGCGTTTTGCTACTTTTATTTTTGGGGTTCCGTACCCGAAGGGTTATGATAATCCACCATTATTATAAATTTCGGGCCTTACTTAAAAACGTTACTCAAGTTGACTTACGCTTAAATATGCTCCGTCTTGTTTTCGCGTGTGACGATTGCCGTCAACTAGAAGTTGAGAGAGCATTTTAAAACATAGATCAACTTGAGTAACGTTTTTAAGCCGGTATACCACGGCCAAGAAATTTGATGAATAGGTATTTAGCAACTCTATTGCTGTCGCGCTGCGCCCTGACCAGCGAGCTATCGACGTGTGCGTGTCGAACAGACTGTGCGTGTGTGCGTGCCCGCCCGTGCTCCCGCACTGAATGCCTAGTTGCCTACAAATTCATTTCGCCTCGCAGTCTACTCGGCTAGTTGATATCGGGGTTTGCCGAATGTCGAGTGATTTTTGTTATTTTGCAATCTGCTCATATTTTACTAACCGACTACGCCAAATAGACCAGGGTCGATAATTTTTGAAACCAAAAAAAAACACAGTAGTATGAAACCCATTATTATGATAAAAATGAAAGAAAAAATAAATTATGGGCGATTTGAGTTCGGGAAGTGGGAGGGGGGGGGGGGTTTAAGGGTAAAAATGGTTCAACTTGATTTCCAGTAGTTAATATAGTAGTAGTTAGTCAATATAGTTTTTGAAAAGTTTAATGGGAAAGTTGTAGGTAATAAAAATATCTATAACTTTTGTCACAATAATTTTTACACATAACCTCAAAATTTATGTGAAAAATTCAAATAACCAAGTTTTTAGTTAAAATAATATACATACATAAATAAAAATATTAAATACATACATACCTACTTATAAACTTAAAGCGAGATAATAACGATACAGTAGCTACTCCAAGATATAGTGCAGTTTCACACGACGCTTGAAAACTTCCTGTGAGGGTGCCGGTCTATAATGTGATGATAGTTACGGATAGGATTACCATGTACAATTCCTATGTGATAACTTTAACTATAATCTAATAATCTAAAGTAAAGTAGAGGTGTTATATGAGGACTTGAGGAGATATCCGAGACCATAGATACCTCCGTAACATACTTCACCGTTGTTATGGGTGACTTCAACGCAAAGGTGGGACGCGGAATGTTGATGAGTTAAGAGTCGGGTCATATGGGTATGGACAGCGGAATTCGAGGGGCCAGTGGCTGGTTGACTTCATGGAGAAGGAGGAACTCTATTTGATGAACTCCTTCTTTCAGAAGTGACCATGCAGGAAGTAGACGTGAATGAGCCCCGATGGTTCGACCAAAAATGAGATCAACTTCATCATGACGACCAAGAAGCGAATATTCAATGTCTCCGTGATTAGCAAGGTGAAAACCGGTAGCGATCACCGTTTTGTCAGAGGCACATTGAATATCAACAAGCTTGAGAGGTCGCTTCTGGTGAAGTCCACGCTCCATTCTGGTCATACTCAAATCCAAAACTCCAAAGACTTCCAACTCGAATTGCATAATCGCTTCCAGAGCCGAAAGCGGAACTGTTCGTACTAAACAATAGGCTGGTGGAAACTGTCCAAGCAGTGTGGTCTAAGTTCTTTAAGACCCCACGCCGGAAAAGACCTCAGAAGCTCTCAGATGAAACCATTAAGCTAATGAAAGACCTGACTGAGATGAGACTGCAAACATCAGCTGATATGTCGCAATATGGCGAACTTAATTGACGAATCTCAAAATCGGTGCAACACGATCTGCGTTCCTATAATACAAGATGTATTAGGGACGCATTCGAGTGGAACCAGGGCTGGATAGTGTTCACAAAGAATTCGTCTATTGGGAAGAGCCAAATGATGAAGCTGAAGATCGAGGATGGTAGTATCATTTCATCCTCACATTTAGTAATCTCATATTCTAGTATTATATAATTAGTTTTTTTTTTGTCTAATAACATCATGTTATTAAATCATGATTGTATTTGTATATTGTCCGGTGGAGGGTATTGTTACGCCATAACACAGGTTAATTTCTAGCTTGGGTAACAAGGCTCTTCATCATGGAGTATTGTTTTTGTAAAAACAAACTTTTGTAAAATTATGACCGACAACGTTTGTAGACACCAAATATATTTTCATTTCATTTTCATTTCATTTTCATTTCATTTCATTTTCATTTCATTTTCATTTCATTTTCATTTCATTTTCATTTCATTTTCATTTCATTTTCATTTCATTTTCATTTCATTTTCATTTCATTTTCATTTCATTTTCATTTCATTTTCATTTCATTTTCATTTCATTTTCATTTCATTTTCATTTCATTTTCATTTCATTTTCATTTCATTTTCATTTCATTTTCATTTCATTTTCATTTCATTTTCATTTCATTTTCATTTCATTTTCATTTCATTTTCATTTCATTTTCATTTCATTTTCATTTCATTTTCATTTCATTTTCATTTCATTTTCATTTCATTTTCATTTCATTTTCATTTCATTTTCATTTCATTTTCATTTCATTTTCATTTCATTTTCATTTCATTTTCATTTCATTTTATTTCATTTTCATTTCATTTTCATTTCATTTTCATTTCATTTTCATTTCATTTTCATTTCATTTTCATTTCATTTTCATTTCATTTTCATTTCATTTTCATTTCATTTTCATTTCATTTTCATTTCATTTTCATTTCATTTTCATTTCATTTTCATTTCATTTTCATTTCATTTTCATTTCATTTTCATTTCATTTTCATTTCATTTTCATTTCATTTTCATTTCATTTTCATTTCATTTTCATTTCATTTTCATTTCATTTTCATTTCATTTCATTTTCATTTCATTTTCATTTCATTTTCATTTCATTTTCATTTCATTTTCATTTCATTTTCATTTCATTTTCATTTCATTTTCATTTCATTTTCATTTCATTTTCATTTCATTTTCATTTCATTTTCATTTCATTTTCATTTCATTTTCATTTCATTTTCATTTCATTTTCATTTCATTTTCATTTCATTTTCATTTCATTTTCATTTCATTTTCATTTCATTTTCATTTCATTTTCATTTCATTTTCATTTCATTTTCATTTCATTTTCATTTCATTTTCATTTCATTTTCATTTCATTTTCATTTCATTTTCATTTCATTTTCATTTCATTTTCATTTCATTTTCATTTCATTTTCATTTCATTTTCATTTCATTTTCATTTCATTTTCATTTCATTTTCATTTCATTTTCATTTCATTTCATTTTTTCATTTCATTTCATCAAAGCCGAAGATTCTGAGAGAACTCGAGAGGTTTTACGGACAGTCGTACACATTGACGCGACAGCCTAATTATCGGTACAGTTCTGGACAAGAGAGCTAAACTGACCCGACACTACACTGAGGACATCCTAGACATCAGCTTGTACGAGATAAGAATGGCTCTGAAAAGCTTAAGAACAACAAGATCGCCGGGTGATGACGGAATCACGACAGAACTACTGAGAGCGGATGGAAAACCGGTACTTTAAGTCCTCCAGAAGTTATTTAATTCCGTCATACTCGAAGGTACTACGCATGAAGCATGGACTAGTAAGGTGGTGGTGCTCTTCTTCAAAAAAGGTGATAACACCTTATTGAATAAACCCATCTCACTCCTGAGCCATGTGTACAAGTTGTTCTTCAGAGTCATTACGAACCGTCTCGAAAGCAGGTTTGATTACTTCCAGCCTCCCGAACAAGCCGGTTTCTGTAAAGGCAGGAGCACCACAGACCACATACACACGTTCCACCAGATTATACAGAAGACTGAGGAGTATAATCGGCCATTATGTCTAGCGTTTGTGGACTATGAAAAAGCCTTGGATTCAATCGAGACCTGGGCAGTATTGCAGTCCCTCCAGCGTTGTCATATCGACTATAAGTATATCGAAGTGCTGAAGTGTTTGTATAGAAACGCCAACATGTCGATCCGATTACAGGACGAGAGCACGGAACCAATCCAATTGCAGAAAGCCGTGAGACAGAGAGATGTTATTTCTCCGAAACTGTTCACGACGAACGCAGTGAAGGATGTTTTCAAGCTCTTGGACTGGAACGGATTCGGCATCAACATCAATGGTGAATAAATCACTCATCTTCGTTTTGCCGATGATATAGTCATCATGGCAGAGTCGCTGGAGGACCTCAATGCGATGCTCAGCGATTTCAGTAGCCTTTCTCAACAGGTGGGTCTTAAAATAAACATAGACAAGACAAAAATCATGTCCAATGTCCATGTTGTACCCGTGCCGGTAATCGTTGGGAACGATACTCTTGAAGTTGTTGACCATTACACCTCTCTTGGACAGATTGTTCATTTAGGTCAGTCCAACTTAGGCAAAGAGGTCGCCCAAAGAATCCAACTCGGATGAGCAGCGTTTGGGAAATTGCGTGACATCTCGTCCAAGATACTACAGTGCTTAAAGACAAGGGTCTTTGACCAGTGTGTGTTGCCAGTGATAACATATGGTACTGAGACGTGGTCCTTAACTGTTGGCCTTTTAGAAAAACTCAAGAGTCACTCAACGGGCAATGGAGAGGGCTATGCTCGGAGTTACTTTGCGCGATAAAAACCGAAACGTGAATATCCGCCAAAGAGCCAGAGTCATCGACATAGCTATTCAAATTTGCAAGTTGAAGTGGCAATTAGGCAGGCCACATCGCTCGAAGTACCGATAACCGATGGGGAAGAAAGGTCCTTGAGTGGAGACCACGAACCGGAAGACGCAGCGTAGGTAGGCCTCCCACTAGATGGACCGACGACATTGTGAGAGTCGCGGGCATCCAGTGGATGCAGATGACAGGATGTCGATCACTATCAGTATAGAGGTTAAAGGGGGAGGCCCATGTTCAGCAGTGGACGTCTTCTGGCTGATGATGATAAGCTATAACTAATCACTTAGCAACGTAATAACCTAATGTATTTAAATAAAATTTTGAAAAAATATCTCAACAAAATTAACTAATATTAAGAGAATTATTTATTTATAAATTTTTCCACTTGTTACGATCCTGATATTCCAGATACACAAGTCACAATATATTTTTTAATTCTTTCTTTTCGTACTTAAATGTGTTATGTGTGAAAACCACGTCAGTTTCCATAGTAAAAATAAATCATGTTGTGCGTCAACAATTTTGTCCAAATCCTAACTTGCCGGCCGTTGCAGTAATGTGCTAAATTCACTTCACGCACAAAACACTAACTAAAGACGAGAACCGTTACATATCGATATCGATGGACAGCACTAATGTGTCGATACAATTATCGACTACATGTCTCTTCTCTAACTGTATACGTATTAGACCGACCCTCCCCTGACCTCGAGCCTCTGCCCGTAGAGCGCAATAAGGACAACTGCAGCTCGGATCGATTTATACCTACGAAAAGTAGACAAAATCATCGTCTCTGATTCTTCTGTTTCCTCACTCAAAAATAGGCCGATTTCATTATTTTTTTCAATTAATTGTTTAAAAAGGATTGATCTCGGCTTCTGTCATTTATTTTTGTTTTACAAACTCATAAATTTTGTTTGAGAGACGTCTGAACACGGAGGTAAAAATTTGATATTTTTTGGGATTTTTAAAGGCTCATATTTCTTATAGTACTTAACTTACGAGAAAAAATAAATGACACAAGCCTGACCATAAAGGAGATAAATTTTATAAAAAAATAATATATTGCTCTAGCGGTATTATCCAGGGAGGAAACAGGAGAATAAGTTTGTATGGACTAAACGCTGTCCAAATTGCCCCTTAAGTAAGGCCCTAAGGTGATACGTTTCTTGTTTAGCGGGAAATTCAAATTTCAAACAGTTTTTTTTGTGTTTGTAGCTAGGCCTGGTAATTATTGTGAAATGACACAGTGTTTGCGAAAATTGTTGGTCGTCATGTACAGTTATTAATCAGTTACTCACCGTATTACTTACATTTGGCAATAAACCGTTTATAACAGAAAAAAATTGTTTATTGACAAATGTAAGTAGTAATGTGCATTGGAGATACGCGATACGAGATTTTACGCGAGTTTGTTAAGAATAATAATCAATTTTCACAAACATCATGATCGTTTACAATAATTACCCGGCCTAGCAACAAGAACAAAAAAACTGTTTGAAATTTGAATTTCCCGCCAAACGTGAAACGTTCACTCCAAAATACTCAGTTTAGGGAAGTAAAACAATGTTTAAATAAAAAACACAACAGTTCGTTTTATTAATAACAAAACAACATATAATTATATTAATTATTAAAGTACTTTTCAAGAAAAAAAAACTAAATCAATTCATAGATAGATAGGTGACTAACTTCTGCCACAGTTATGGTTTTCATTGTTACAAAATGTGAGTAATGGCAGCTGAATTGATATACCAATAATAATCATACATTTATAATTCGATTCGTCACCTTCGACAAATATAAAGTAAATGGACATGCCATAACCATTAAACTTTCACAGTAAAAACAAGTCAAAACCGTCGGACATATACTGCAATACCTAATTGTAACCATGTACAGTAAATTTGTTGCAAAAAATAGATAGCTAATATAATAACTACGTGAGTAAAAGAGAACACCTGTGTTTGTCTATTGCTCTTGAACCGTTTGACATTCACAGGCACCAGGCGGCTAGACATGTTGAGTAGCGTTAGCAAAACCGATCGCTTATTCACTGCGTCTCGCCGTGGATGGACGTGACTGGTCACGTGACTAATAAATCAGTGTTTACTTCGCTACTTGAAAAACATCTTTTACTAAAGAAGGTGTAATAAGCGTAGGGGGGAAAGACATGTTGGTAAATAAGTTGGTAATATTATTATTATTCTGTTATTTTAGAGGGATGGGTACAGGGGTAAGCACAAAAAAAATTGTTTTAAAATCTACCGGCTGTGCCTATACATGTCAGCTGAGGATTAATTTACGCAAAACTTATTATAACTTAACCCTCCAAGTGTGTTACGGACCGCTTGTCGGCGTAAGAGAAAAGTGCCCGACGCGCGTTAGGCATGCGGTGCGTATGGGAATTGCTGCTATTCGTCAATTTATTTTCGATCGAATGAACGTTCCAACGACAACTTAAGTTCACTGACCTGTAGCTTATTTCAATCAGTACAGAATAAATACATCTTTGCTGGTTATGAAACTTATGAAGCTAAGTTTGTCTTTAAATATTTCAACTTCAGTTAGTTGTTTTTTTGGACTCGCGCTCTGAGGGTTCCTTCCACCGGAACCCTCAGAGCACGAGTCCTACTCCTACTCGTCCGGTTTTTTGTATTCGTAGTGTCTTATAAAACGGGTCAGACAAATAGACAGACCTGGCGAAACTATAAGATTTCTTTGTTGGACTACAGAATCAAGAACAAAAGAATATTTATCATAACTATTACCTGATGAAGTATAGCAGTTTTATTTAAGTATTTTTCGTCTTCCTATTTTCGTCATGTACATTTCATCGGGTGTAAAGTGGTTAGAACATACACGGGTGTATTTATTTGAAGTCCACTCTTCATCTCGTCTTACTGCCCGTATTTTTTCCAACCATTTCTTGTGCATGGCAACATCACTAGGAAATCTACAATAAATTATATTAAAAGTAAAAATAAAACAGTTTGAAAATAACATTTAACCGAAGTATAATTTGATAATTTACGAAATTAGTTTGCTGTCGGTACATTCGCCTCAAGTTCGGCATGTCCGATGTGCGGTGAAGATTGTCGAACATAGTGATGCTTTCCTTGTCTCACTAAGTATATGCGTATATTTCTATCCCGCAACGATGGAATAAAACAAAATGGGGACTAATTAGCGATGTTTGATGAAATTAATTTACATTTTATGACAAAATAGAATGATCAATAAATACTCACGAGTGAAAAGTGACACCTGAACTTTTATTTTGTGTTTTTGTTGTGTTTTTACACTTCCGGAAAACACACGAAGGCATATTTTTGTCAGATGTTTCGTTATCATGTAACAATAATCTTGTGTTGCACTTCCCACGGCTAGAGACCGACTCAAAGAGTACTTTTTAATATAGGAAATAGAGGCCCCTCTCGGGAGCTAAAACCGGCAACAAGAATCAACGCCATCTGCATTGTTTTTTTGAATCTAATTTCACACTATACCTACCTATAACCACTAGAGATATAGGTAGGTAGGCAAGCAAATTTTATTTTTATATTTAGGGGTAAAAAACATGAATGAAATCTGACAATTTTCAATGATTTTTCATATATTTTATTTAAGCAAACATTGAGAAAATGTACAAGTTAGCGGTTGAGGTTTTAGGCCGTTAGTAATGGTTGAGGTTAGATTACAGAATAAGAAACAAAACAAGAATTATAGCTCACTTCCTGATTCTATACACCCAGGAACACAACACTTTTTTCTCGACATTGTCATCATCATGCCGGAGTCCTATCTCAATAACAAAACAAAACTTCGAGTCTATCTCACCACAAAACTTCGAGTCTCTATCTCGTCACAGAACTTCGGAGTCTATATCTCACCATAAAACTTCGAGTCTTTATCTCACTACATAAAACGTGAATGTCACAATTCCTGAAGGAGAATATCTCAATTCAACAGACTAGTATGTGATAAATGGAATTCACTATAGCAAAAACAAAACAGTTTAGGATCAAACAAACTAAACCAGCCATTTATAATACCACATGACATTTTTTGTGTTGCCAGAATAGTAAAATAAATCTTACTACTCAAGGAAATAATAATTTAACCGTTTTTCCAGCCGGGCCAGCATGCGCACCGCGACAAAATTTTGCCGATACTTTTTATAGTGCCAAAGTGAGGCAGGCGTATATGAAACCATAGGCGCCTTGTAGCGTTCTCGCTCGACAAGGTATTGTCGCGGTGCGCATGCTAGCTGTGCAGTATGTAGGTAAATGATACGACAGCAGTGTTGGAAATAGCACGATAACACTGCACAGCAAAGGCACAGCAGCCGGGGATGCAAAAATATATCGCCAGTGTGCCATGAATGCCGTTCAGCAGGAAAACTTGTTAAGCTAACTTCACGCTCTAGTAAAGTGGTCAAGGCTTTACAAGAAAGTCTTCTATGGACTTTTGGAAACATCACGAAAATACATGTTTCACCGCGTTATATTTAATCCTCCACACTCAAGCACGTCGTAATCAATTAATAAATAATAATCTGTCATTATTATACGTCAATACTAGAAAATATGCAAGTTAAGGTAAATAACACAATGAGGGCAATATGTTTTTTCACGTTGGCACCAAAGTTCTAAGATTTATTTTAGATCATGGTTGACGTCATCGACGCACGTTTTAAACATTTTCTTTTCATAAGTATTTAGGCGTACCCAACGGGTAAAAACGGGACCTTATTACTACGACTCCGCTGTCTGTCCGTCCGTCTGAATTTTTTAGAACCTTCTAACTTCTATAATTATTAAGTTCATGAAACTTTGCAGAATGTTAGTTTTTATATAGATCTCAATTTTAAGAGTACCAAAAATATATATTATTACACTTTAAGGGTGCCATTGGTACATGTGAAATGGGGATGAAATATATTTTTTTCACTCCACCCTGGTCGTGTGGGGTATCGTTGAAAAGGTCTTTTAAAATGAAGGTAAGGTTTCCTTCATCACTTTTTTATAAAGTCTATACTTTGCGAAATATGGCCTGCCAAAGTGGCAAAAAGTTGCCCCCCCCCCCCCCGCATTTCTAAACTATAAGACATAGAAACTTGTAACTTATAGTACGGATAGGTCAAATTTTAAACCTTCATTCAATATTATTTCGAATAATACCTGATCATGACTTTTTGAGTAACAGCGATAAAACTGTAGTAAATTCAAGGCGGTCTAGCTCAAAGGTCATTGACATTTAAGTAAAATGGTATTTACAAATAATGTTTCTCAATCAGTTTTCTCTATGTTAAAAACATAAAAAGTATACGCTATGTCGGGATGGTACATCTCTGAAATGATCTCTGAAAGAATTCTACCAAAAAGTAGAAATACAATATAGGGTGGCAAAAATTATTAGACTATTTTAAGGAGACCACCAACACTCAGGTGTATCTTTTTTGGAAGGATTACCATTTTTTAACTTGCTAAAAGCGACATCTAAAAATGTTTTATGGAAATAGTAAATTAAAATGCTACAAAATTAAAATTAAGCACATTGTATTAACATTTGAGTGTGTTTCTGTTCACCTAAAATTAGTACAGTAAACCCTGCCCGTATTTCCGTTGCAAATGTATGAAGATTGAGCAGCCTGGACCGACTGAAACTTGTGATCTTCAAAAATGTTCTTCTTCTGGGCATGTCTATTTACTTTATATTTGTCGAAGTTCGTCACCTGTTACCTATTTTCAAATAAACCCATTGCAATCAAGAAAACATAGCTACTTCGATCAAATGTTGCCTACGTAGGTACCTACCTACGTTCGATTGTTATCCATGGAAAAAAAACAATGGTGATGTGGAAAATCCTGGTATTATTTTAATTAAATGTTATTTACTTCTATTCTAAATTATTTCACTAAAACAACGGATTGTTAGGCATTTTAAAGTGAAATACAAAATCATTGCATACTATTATTTATAGTAAAGCGCCATCTACTGTATTTGACTTGTATTACTAAAGGCGCTAGCAACGTCGATTATCTTTAAATGCGAGGTAAAGTAAAGTTTTCGGTGCCATAAGACTAACTATTACTGTATTCTGTGTATTAGTTCATTTTAATGTCTAATTGGACACTACTATCGCCATCTCAACGATCACTTTGGAGCTATCGAGAGCGTCTACGCAGTTTTCTCAGTGAATATTTATCCTCTCTAAGTACGTTACATCCATGCTACTACGTAGCCCAGACTTGTAGTTACGATTATTTTCAATGGAAACAATATAGTCAAATACCTGAGGGGCGGGGTGAGGGGTTACTAAATGCTAAAAGGCCCATTCAATGTCAGTTCAAAATGTAAACAAAGCATAGTGACCTACGGTATTGGTCGGAAATGACGTGACGTTCAGTGGAATCAGTGGCGTTTTTATATCAGTAGTGGTCAACTGATGAAGTGTCTGAACTTGTTCGCCCTTCATTAAATGTCTAGTTATAGAAAGTCTTTGGTTTGCGGTCACGATACATGACAGACGACAAACGCGCTTACCGGTGAGAAGCACAGGACGACGTGCAGATTGGCTCTAGATCGCATTATGAAGTACTCGTACAAGATGTCAGGCACCGGTATCCTTCTCGGTGCGTACTTCTTCATTATGGGTGTCAGCTCGTTCATTATTTCATCTAAACACATCAAGTAATGTCTATTAGAACTTTAGAAGGCTTCCTGCCTAATTGTAGGTATACGTGAACATTTAGAACGATAATAGTTTTGAGAACTGATCGCGGTTCAACAAAGACTATAAAATTGATATAAACTACTAGCTGCGCCCCGCGGTTTCAACCGCGTGGTGATGAAAATCAGTGATGATGAAGATAATGAAAAGTAGCCTATGTGTTAATCCAGGACATAAACAAAGTATATTCCAAATTTCATCCAAATCCATCCAGCCGTTGCTGCGTGACTGAGTAACAAACATCCATCCATCCAAACTTTCACATACGAGTATATGTATTAGTATAACTTTTATATATAAGCTTAGTGTAACTACTGGTGTGGCGCGGTGACCCCAAAGTGAACCTTGGCCTCCGACAATAAAATACGCCACTCTTCATGACGCTGTGCCGGGTGTTTATGTGTGAGTGTGTGTGTGTTTTTTTGTGGGAAATAAATATATAAGGTGATTACCAATAAGTCCAGTAACACTGTGTATTGTTCTGTATTTGGCTTATAACCACCACTGTGTACCGTTTGATGGAGACCGATAAAGTAAACAATGTTACCCATTTCATCCTTGGCGAAGAGGTTGGCGATCTCTCCCGAGCTGAGGATGTTGTTGAGGAACTCTAGGAACTGTTCGTCCTTGATGTCATTGTCTGTGAATATGAAGGAGATGCCCTGCCCCTGGAGCCCGGCGATGCGGTACAGGAGCTTAATGTCGTCCATGAAGTTGCCCACGTTGTATGATCTGAAACCGTTATTTTCAACCTTTCCTAATTAGATAAATACATTCCAAAGACTTATTTACGGCGAGCTAAGTCTCAAAGGTCGATAGATGATGACAAAAACATCGATAATAACATCACAGGCTAAATTCAATATAAATAATTCAGTCCATACATCAGAGCGGTGGTTACAGGAAGACAACGTGATAGGAATCTGATTTTTAATGGGAAAAAAATCTGCAATTTACCTTTCACGCATATCTTTGAAATTTTAAAATAGCTTTATTACGGAATACGAGATTTTCATGTGTAAAAAATAAGTATACATTTGATTACTGACTGAAGTAATTGAAATTGTTTCTCGAATTAATATTTTAAATAATCAATCAAAATCATTTATTGCTATCTAAACTTTTACCTACATTAACGAAAAAATCATCTACAGAAGATACCGGGTCTTCACTTAAGCTTAGTAATGCAGCAGAACCAGAGGCGTTCGTATCTAGACCTGCTATATTTTTATAGCTTTCCAGTTTGCCTTAGGATTACTCCTGGCTTTGTCTAGTTGCTCCCTTTCAAAGTTCCGTCTTAGTTTTCATTATTATATCATTATTATTTTTCTCTTTGAATACTATAAGAAATCTTATAAAAACTAGATTCAAATTAAAAAGTTGGCAAGATGGTCGCGCTTTAAATAAGTTTAATAATAGTTATATTGAAAACGCAGGTGTGGTGAGCCCACAGTTAGCCGTCAGTGAGTGGAGATACCGCGTAGCCTATTCCATAGGGCATAAACATTAAGAAATTACATTAAAACCTTAACATGTTTAGATTTTTTGATTAATTATGGAAGATTGTGAGATATCAATTACTGCTGAGGAAAAGTACTAAGTACGATAACTATTGAATGTCAAAATAGTTGTGCTCTTACCGCGTCAATGTGATCTGGTAGAAAGAGTAGTTAGCAATATAGGATGCTAACTTCGTCAAACTCTGCTTGCCAGAACCACCCACGCCGACGAGCAACGCATTACCACTGCAAAAGTAAATTCGCATACAGTTACCAAACCCTTACATGCGAAGTGTTTAGTCCATACAAACGTATACCTTTGTTTCCTACCGGGATAATGCCACTATAGCTGCATTTTTATGTCTTCCTATAAAGAGAGTGCACTATACTTACAAATGACGTCTCGTGTCAATCATCATAATCATTTTTTTCACGATTTCAAGGTAGGTTCCAAAGTGAAGGTTGTTTATAATGATGAGTACAATGATACAATGATTTTCTCGAATATATCCATTGTCCATAGATAAACGCAGACACGCCGTATATCGAAACTTTATAAGCCACGTTAAATGTTTTTTTTTACATTTGTTTTTCACTGTGCCTGTTATTTTAAGCGAATCCAACACCTTTCCAGCAGCAGTAAGAAAGTTCATTAGCTCACCGTGGCGTGTTAATAATTCTCGAGATGATAAACAAGTGAACCATCGCGTCGTGGAAGAAAACGAGATCCAGATGCGCGCCTCTGATCTGTTCATTGAACTGGTCCTGGAACTGTCCTAGTTTAAACAGTATGAAGTCCCACCTGTAATCAGTATAGATCAGGTTACCCATCAGGCGTGGATCCAGCCCTAAAAAAAGGTTGTGGTCACAGCCACCCGAAACCTTGCTCGTGCATGATCGATATACTTAGTGCATTTCTACAAAGGAAATGTTTATAAAAAAATTATATGACGGTCTGACTATTAAGATTTTGTACAGTGTATCGTAGTAGTTTCACGCGAGTAAAGCTGTGGGGCGTCAGTCACGTATTAGGGTTGTGGGTATGCCCATCGTGCCCACAACGGTGGATCCGCGCCTGTTACCCATCTAAATTTACTTCAGAAATTATAATATAAAGCAATACGCGTTATTTTATTATTTCTTTCCTCTGTAAGGATATTGGCGTAGCACTTCTTGTGCATTTGCCAGTGGCAAGTATTGAAATATTACCAAATATGATGAAATGTCGCGAAACAAGTCATTCAGAGTCAAGCAAAGAAAGTCACGGTCATGTGAGTCATCACACACAGGTCAGCCTGCGACAGTCACGGCCCCATTAATCTAATTTTTTTTGTTGCTAAATCTTCAATGTGTATCATGCAGCTATCGTAGATGGAATAACTCACGTAGGGATCTCCTCATACACCTTCGGAGCATCCATGCTGAAGTCCTCGTCTTCATCTCCTGTGGGGTCGATCGGCTCTCGCAAGAAGTTAACAAAGAAAGTCTCTTCTTCTGGAAACTCGCTTACGACGTCCGGTAGTTCAGCAGCGGCCGTCTTCCAGAAGTTAGCCACAAACCAGTCTTTATCATCAAATGTAGTGAACCTAGGGAAAAGAGGCATTTTTTACTTTTTATACAAATATAATTATATCAAACCCTCCCATAAAACGGCTTAACAGAATTTCTTGTATTAAAGCTAAGAACACTCTCGATCAATTCACCAGAAGTTACAAAAGAAAAATCGGTTCAGCCGTTTGGAAGCTATGATATTACATACAGTCATATACAGATACATCCGTTAATCTTATAACCACCCCCTCTTTTTGCCGGAGTCATTTCGGAGATTAAAATACTCATCAATATGCATGTTGCTCTCGTTAAAAACATGATGTCCATAAGGGATTATTTTTAAGTAGGACTGAACTGCGTTATATTAACTCACTTTTTTAGTTTGGTCCGTTCGTTTTATACTGAACATAATATCACAGTCATACATTGACCGTGTTTGTTCCAAGATCATCCTCAAGCTAATTTTTTTCGCCGCCGTGTGGGCATCGAACTACACAACATAAAATTCGCACCTGTCTGATATAACTCTCAAACACTCGTGGAACCACAGTTTTATAGCAGTTTTTAAGCTTGGAAGTTCCTCCTTATGAATGAATAGTATTCCCTCCCATATCCTGGACAAATCACGCAGGTTGAAAACGTAGTGGAACTTTGCAGGAGTTGGCAGCATCTTTACCTATATGCAAGTAATACATACATGAAAAAATTATAAACACGACTGCCGAAAAAAAATTAAGTTAGTTTGTATAGGCAGTGTCCATATCCAGCCCAACTATTAGGATCATTAAATGGCAGATATTTAGGGAGCCCCAAGGCAGTTGTCGAAACTCTATGACGGGGATAAGGCCAGGATTCTTTTAGCAATTTAACGCTATACAAACCCAATATTATACTAATATCTTGTCACATTGGGATGTATACTCGCTTGTATAGTAGGTACGAGTATTCACTATAAAATAAATGTTCATTGTCTACTAACTTTTGTTTGTTGCCAAATAATACGGGTTACTGGCACAAGTCGAGGCATGAACTCTATGAGAACCTTCTTATCAAAGCGCGCTCTACAGAAGTATCCAGCGCTTATTGTATCTACGGAAGATAATAAGATAATTTTAATCACTATTATGCAATAAAATATGACTAAGAAAATCAGTAAAAAAACCGACACACGATTAAGAGAGTTGCGAAACAATTCTGCATGTAATCGTTAAATGTTGTACTAGGCTGCAAAGATGGCTATTTCATCTCACGTAAGCGAAAAAAATATTGTACCTATTTCTTTTGAGTTAAGATAGACTAGACCTCAATAAATCATACTATTTGAGGTGCTGTCATTCCAAGAGGCTGAAATGTTTTCTAATGAAAAATGTGAGAGATAAAAAAAAATCGTCACGTTTAAATTATGAATTTACTTTCCGCGTTAGATGATTAAAATTTCTTTTGTCCGCAAATTTTAAACGATATAGAAAGCCTTTCCGGGCTAGTAGGATTAAAATAACTTTAAATTTGAATTATCACAATAATACAAGTATTATAAATGCGAAAGTTTGTGTGTATGTTTGTTCCTACTCCACTCCGTAATATGGATGTAGATAAAATTTGGTATGAGGGTAGATTCCATTAACGGAGGATAGCGAATGAAAACGCGGAGCGCTGCTAATTCTACATATTTTTTGAGATTAAAGTATTTACTAACCAAAAATACGATCCATTGAAGAATTGCTTGGTAAAGTACAATTGAAAATATTGAATTGCCGCTTCAACCGTGGTGGAATATCGTTACGACCCCCGCCTGTAAAACAACATTATTTTACTTACCTACTCATTTAAGTAATACTCCTATGCTGTTGTATTTTGTATAGTTTTTACCAGGATGGATCATGGCGCCAAACATTTGGATATCAGCGATGATAGTAAAATCGCCAGGTTTCTCTAGAGAGAAAAATCCGCCGCATTCCATTACTTGTCGTACTATTTCGTTCGTCACCTAGAAATCAATACGATCAGATTTGTTGCATTGTATTAAACGAATTAAAAATATGATTAGCTATTGAGAATTCCACTCAGCTCCTATTCACCTCCTAACTCCATCATGAGTGCCTAGCAAAGATATATAACCAATTGATCGAGCATGAGTCATAATTTATGTCTTCATGCCCAGAAGTCAAAGGCTATATTTTGCAGTCAGGTATCTTTGTTTTAATAATCTACTTGTCATTTATTTACCTGATCACCCCATGCGTTCACGACGGGCATGTTGATGTCGTCTACGAATACCGTCATCGACCGTCCTCCCGGAGGTCCATACGTCATACCCACTCGCTTCTCAACGTACGACTCGACGATCCTCTGTGAAACAATAACGTTTGCCCAATGAAGACCTTCATAATATCTCCCATGCTGTGTGAGTTGATGCTTCGTGCATCTTCTAGATTGCTGACATCTTTTATGAAGACTTATGACTTATTCTACTCCGTAACAGCTCGGCGAATTAGGATGAAATTTGGAGGTAAAAATTGTACGGAAGTAGTTTACATCCTAGAATCCCTAGATTAACAAATTTTTTCGTTTTTTTACTCTGTCTTCCGGTAAGATATACCGGTAAAACCGTGAGGAGCAGCTAATACATTATGATTGCAAAAGTATCTCTCGCCTATTAAAAGCTAAAACACGAATTTGGATTTCAATTGATACAAAAACGTTTTCCCTTGAATAAACTTCCAGCCCAAGATAGCCTTAGTTTCGGGTAGAACTATTTTCTTTGCTGTATCTACAACATACCTGGAACATATTTGGCGTAGTCGCAGAAGAAAAGTTTATCATTTTGTACAGTTTGACTTCATTGTCGTAGGCCATCATATAACTCTTTAACATAACAGTCTTGGCTGTGCCCTGTTCACCGATTAACAGTACCGCTTTATTCTGCTTCGCAATGGTTTCGATCAGGAAGGATATGCAGACGTTATCGACGTTAGGAACTAAGATAGAGGCGTACTCGGGAACGCTGTCTGTAGGGTACAAGTAATCTTCCACATTCTCCGACCTAGATAAAGAATAAATGTAAGTACTTGTGACGTGGTTAACTAAATATTAATTTAAATATCTACTAACCTAACTTAAAGCCAACTTAAGAACGAAGAACATTCAGAATTGGTAAAGGCTACACAACAGAAAGGTAAACTTTATTACGTAGTACTTTATTAGGTAAGTTCTGGCTAAATATGTAGACCAATTTGGCAGTTTCTAGAAAACTACTTAGTGTTAAGTTAGAGAACCGCTGTTATAAGGCTGTTCGTGTCGTATCGTACCAATGTTGCCACTGTCCGGACTCGTTCACCATGAACTCGAAGGGCATGATCCACTCCTTGGACTTGGCGCCAGGCCAGTCCATCTTCGTTGGCAGCTTGGTCATATACTCGGCCATCTTGGTGCGCGCGTCCAGCTCAAGCACGGCACCCAGGGACCACATCATGGCGAATATGAACAGCCGCTCCAGGTGCCGGTCTGTGTGTGCCTCTGGACAACAACAACAACACTAATTGTATACCTAGCTAGCTGCCGTACATAACATGGCGATAATATAAGTTTCAATATGGACTACTAAAAACAAATTTGAAACGGTTTCTTACTGCCTCCTGGAACTTCTATTTGCAACAGGCCTGTCAACACATCAACAGCTTGTCTGAAACAAATGATATTAACGAACACTACTCGTATAGAGAACGAAACACAGCACAACATTTTGATTAATTTGATTAAAATTTTGTAAATAAAAATAAAACGAAATAGTAATGTCACACACATCACATCACACATCATCAGCCAAGCCTCCCTCATAGAGGGGTGTTGCCATAATCCCCACGTTTCTCAGGCGGCTTGGGAATCGCAGTACGTTCACCGTGTACTATTAGGACGCTGCTGCCCATCCTCCGGTGGTTCTGGTCGCAGTTTTAGGACATACCCGAAACATGGAAATAGTAATGTCGCTCGTGGACAATTAAATTACAAAATAAATCCTTTTGTTTTTAAGAAATTGGTGTAAACTACGTAATTATAGATACTAAAACCCAAATCTTAAACATCGTATTCCGCCGTAACTATATACAACGATAAGTCAAAAATATCAAGAATTATTAGTTATTTACTTTTCGAGGTTACCGCATTGTTTCGCTATGTTTTACAGTTTTGCTCACTTATCACTATTTTAAGACTTTCTGCAGCAGGTTTAGATTTTAGTACGTATTTTAGCTAAGGTCAAATAAAACAATAAAGTGCATGCATTGAATCAACAGTACCTGATATAAATAGCTTCAAGCAACCTCATTTTAGCAGGTAGTTTCGCCTGTACAAATGTATGCACATCATCATAAACTTTATTGAACACATTTTTTAAGGAATCGTATTCTTTTTGAGTTCTTTTCTTGAGCCAACCCTACAAACAAATCAAATTTGATTATCGATAAAAATGTAATGTCACAACCAAATATTGTTTTGCCCTAACCTCCAGTATGGGCTGCCATTTGAGCACAGAAGAAGACAGAAACACCATGCCCATTCGACTGACAGTGGCTGGTGACGCATTGTCTACATTATCAGGCTCAAATACAAGTTTGCTATTCGATGCCATCGTGATGCGGTCGCCGTTGGCCAGGGTAAGTGTTTTGTTGTCATCCAATACAGAGTTTAAGTTTTCAATCCACACGGCATCTACCGGGCCATCTGTAAATAACACATCGCAATTGGAATTTATATTGCTATTTGTAGAGAGAAAATGGAATTGTAAAGTCTGCTGTACTTTAACGAGAGGTACTAAGGTACACAATTACAATACAAAAATGAAACATGCAGGAGAATATAACCAGTCATACGTACCCAAAACAATCCAACTGGTGTCTGACTTCTTTACTTTCAAAGCTCGTCTCCATAACGTAGAGAATATGCCATCAGTCCAGTCGTTAGTTGCCACGTCTAAACGGCCGAACATTTGTGGCGCTGTTATAGCCTAAATATAAAAATATAAATTGTATTACATTTCTTATCTAGGTTGTGCCAATAACTATGTATGCAAACTGAGCGTATATTTTTAAGGATATTGGAAAAATCATAGGACGCAAATACTATCATCATTTGACCTTGTAATTTCAAAAAGGAAATCATTTTAGTCGTACCTTAGGATTCATTCTCATTTCTCTATGTGGCCTGCCGACCTCCGTGAGTGCGGCCATCAAAGTATGAATGCAGGTGGTCTTGCCTGCCCCAGTCGGACCCATGGTCATCAGGCCATGCCGTACAAGAGATGTTTCAAATAATTGAATGATTTTAAGATTCCAATCAGGGTGGTTGATCAATCCTGTGCGTTCTGTTATTATAGTTATGGCTCGCTGCATTTCTCTGAAATACGAGTAGACACCAACGTGAAATTTACGACCAAGGCTCTATAATCTTACCATATCCTCCAAAAAAAATCCTCGGTTTTCTTCAGATTAAACGTTACCTTTGAACAGTTTGCGTGAGCTTCATGCCGGGGAACAAATCTTCAATCAAGGACACGAACAGCGGCTCATCTTCATCTACCAGCTTCGATACGTTCATTTCTCTGTAACATAGATTTTGTTACACTTGGCTGTTAAATTTAAAAGAACCCAGAGCTGAATGGTATAATTGAAAGAGCTTACTTCAAGACTCTCATCATGATGTTCTCCTCTGTGCTATCAGGGTTGGCACGTTTCTGCGAGCCCATTGTCCTCAGCACGGACAAAATATTGCGGAGACCAAAATCATAATGCACCTGCTTCGATAACTGCTCTTCGCACAGTTTATATAGAGTGAAGAACTTTCGAGCTATTAAATAATTAAATAAATATACATGATGCTGGTTTTCAGTTATTACAATTTTAAGGATATATTTAAGGGCTACCATTGAAGATTCTTTAGTCCAGCGAAAGTGAAATGTTCTCGAGTTTTACTTAATATTTTGTATGATTTGATAATTTTGTAAATATATAGCAGACATTACAATAAATCGAATGGAAGTTAAACTTTACAGAGAGATGAATCGCTCCGAAAGCAGAGCATAATAGAGGCTAAAATAGTCGACGATATCATATCATAGCCATTGTAAATAAAATTGGCTTGTATTATGTTACTATTTTTATGTTCTCAATTTAGGATTTTAATTCCTTACAGAGTAGAATATTCTCCTTAAAGCCACAACTGGCCAGTTTGACGCGAATGATAATCTGTCTGTCCGGTACCATCATAGCGACGGATCGGAATTGAATCTTTAAATTTTCCGGCAGCTCCTGTCGTCCCGCGTAGCCCGGGTTCATGGTGATTATGAAAGCAAACTCTGGGTTTATTGTTACTGTGTCGCCGTCACTGAAAGAATGAGTCAATACATAAACAGCTCTATGTATAATGGTATACCAGGTCTTATCAAAGCATTTATCTGTCCATTATAATCATCATCGCGCATCATCATCATCTAACACTTTTTTTCTTGACATAATTTTTTTTCTTTTTTTTCTATCTTTTATCACATCTTATATCTATTGTTACTATACTACTGATACTTTTATATCACAACTAGCTGCACCCGGTGGTTTACTCGCGTGGACTTTCTTTTGAGATTCGTAAATTTTTCCGGGATAATAAAATTATGATTATAAAGTGGCGTAAGTGGATCTGACTTTCCAACTACTTACCTCAATGGAAAATATCACTCGTACTCCTGCTCTATTATTACGTGAAAAAGGAATAAACAAACAAATTTTCCCATGTATAATATAAGTATGATATAATAACCAATGATTGTCATATATTGGTTACTAACCATACCCAACATTTCCATATCCAAGAGTTCTACAAGCCAAAAAAGCACAGCTCGCTGATAAGGGCTTTGATAGGAGGCTTAAAATCGTGTCAAAGTTCACCAACTCTTTGCTTTAGAATCTGGACTGAACCAGGCCGTAATTTTAAAATTTAACTTAAACTAGGGTTTTATTAATGTTTAAGTAAATTAAAATGTAAGCTGGATGAAACGTTCACCTGAATATAAAGAATTCCCTCTTTTCTCTTCTCGCCGTGAGGCAAATGTAGATTTGTTGTGCCGCTACAGAGAGTACGGGCAGTTCAATTCTGTTGAACTCATCGAAACAACCCCACGTTCCGGACTGGGCCAAGCCCTTATAGATACGACCCAGACCTAGATAAAATTAAAAACGTTGGATGAAACTGCAAACTGAACTGCAACTGTTTACTGCTTTGGCCATGGTGGAAATGGATGATGGAGGAGCTATGGTGGCAGAGAAGTAACGTGTGCGCTTTGCATTCTGACGGCACCGGGTTCGATCCGCGTAGAGCACCAATGACTTATTTAGTATTTAAGTAAATATAATTACTTAAGTAAATAAAATTATCTGCAGTTTCGATGCTATCGTGAGGTGGAAGTAGCGGTCAAGCACGCGGCTGACGATGAAGACGTGCGACGCCAAAACAAATCATAAAGAAAAAACATTTTCTGTGTAACAAAACGCAATCACCTCTGAAATCCATCTGATCAGAGCAGTTGAAAACTATAACTAGTTTCCCGAGCGTTCTTCCCATGTCCTTAGTAGTCTCAGTCTTGCCTGTCCCGGCGGGGCCGGCCGGAGCACCGCCCATGCTCATACCGATAGCTTGAGACAGCGTGATGTAACATCTGTCTGTGAGCGGCGTGATTACCAGACGCTCGGTGATGCCGAGGTATTCGTTCTGAAATACGAAGGTCATCACAACGAAAATTTACACGACACGTGCCGCAAATTTTAAACGATACGTGCCGATGCCGCACTTAGCTGCCCCACCGTACCCAACCCATTAGGACTGGGGCCTTACGCCTAACTCTAAACGCGGGCCCAATAGATGCAGTTTGCAAAATCACGCGAACGCGAACCTTAACGCACCAAGAAACGGTTCTCGGTCGCGTGATTTTTCAAACTACCGTGTTTAAGAGTTGGACGAAACGCCCCTGATCTGGAGACATGAGGCGTCGCGCGGACACCAACGAAGGGTGTTTTGCGTAAAAGCTTTCATACTTGGCCATACGTTTAAATTAATCGAAACGAAGCGCCACGCGACTCCCTGTTTCTCCGTAACCAAGGCCTTAGAGAGCGATGATATTTTACTCAAAGAGGATCTAAACCTAACTACAACGTGGCAAAACGTAGATCTATTCTATATTTAAAAAATATGAACCTGTCAATATACCTACTTGATAAAGAAAATCTACGTCAGTAATTGAAACAATGCAATCGTCAGAGTCCTCGAAGTAGTAGAATCGAGCTTGTTTCTGCCACTCAAAATCAACAGGGTTCTTGATTCTCATCCTCACTAGATCATCAAATATGTCTCTGGAATTTATACATTTAATTAGAAGAACTAAATTAAATACTCCTTAGATAACTGTGAGCATAGTATAAGCTGCACCGTGTTTTGTAGAGGGTACGAAAAACCGAATGGGTGTGTTCGGTCCGGACAATTAAGAAAATACAACTTGACCCCTAAAAAACTCAGACGCACGATATTATTATATTTTTTGTGATCGGGAGAGGAAGAACATTGTGAGGAAACCAGTACGGCCTAAGAACCTCAAAAGTTCAAAGACATTCACAAACATGCACTGCGCCAGCATAGTGGATCAGGGCCCATCCTCTCTCTCTCTCTCTCTCTGAGAGAATAACTGTGTCACAGCAGCGGGAACACATTATGCTGAAATGATTATGATGATTGTGATAAATCAGAATAAAATACCTTTGATGCACGTGAATGGTAATCATAGTTTCTACTCTGGTCCTGTCCAAAGGCGCTAGATCTGTGACAGTCAAGTCAATAAGGCCGTTCAATAGGTCCAAGAACTTCTGGTTCGTTATCCGCATAATGAACTTGTCGGCTCTAGCTTTCTTTAACGCGTATTCAGCGTCGCTTGTCCATAATATCTGCATTCCTAACAGACCCGCCTGGAAAGTAGAAAGAAGAAGAAGAAAGAAGAAAAAACATTTATTTTACGCACAAGACACTACAACATCAACATTACAAAACAGAATTAAAATAATTTAAAAAAAAGTAACACTGATTGATTTAGAAACTAAACGTCCTATTTTAATAAAGCGTGTATGTGTTTTCAATTTACTTACTGGAATTTAGTAGGTAACCTAACTTAAAAAAAAAAAGATAAAATTGTTTGTACTTTAAAAAAATTATTCTCTGGGTACCAATGTCCGGCGCTCTCTGGTATTCTGATAGACTACTTTTTTTTGCTATCAGAAGTCACATCATTTTAGGGTTCCTTACCCAAAGGGTAAAACAGGACCCTATTGCTAAGGCTCCGCTGTCCGTCTGTCACCAGGCTGTATCTCATGAACCATGATAGTTAGATAGTTGACATTTTCACAGATGATACAAAGAAGCAACTTCTAGGTTAATATAGCTGTAGGTAGTTAGCGTTCGCAAGTCCTGAATTGTACTTTATGGAGTAGTAGCAAGAGTCGCCACTTATTTAAATGATTTTGCGGCGTGAATCTTCTGTACTTGTACGTTTCTGTGGTATTACGTAAATCTATTCTACATTAGAAACAATCGCACCAGAAAGTGACAGATTTTACTACATAGTAATTCCGAAATTATAGTCGTTTTACCTGTCCAGGGAAATTCCAGAATCCAATCAAGAATTCAAATTCGGGATCGCCGGCCATAGTCTGCGAAATTTGCGCAATGACGTTCCTGACCGTGTCTTTCATCGTGTCCAATAGCGAATTCAACCAAATCTGTAACATTTCGTTTATAACATTACTAGCGGTGCCCCGCGGTTTCACCCGGTGATGAAAATCGGTGATAATAATGATGATGATGAAAAGTAGCCTATGTGTTAATCCAGGACATAAGCAATGCATCTTCAAATTTTCCTTCAAATCCATCCAGCCGTTCCTGCGTTATTGAGTAACCAACATCCAACCATCCATCCATCCATCCAAACTTTTACATATATGATATTAGTGTGATTAAGTGTGATTGGGATTGGGATAAGTGTGATTTACGGCTCAGTTCTCTAATGTCTGTTCGATTTGCACAACATCGTCAAAACTCGTGAACCCTCATTGAGCAAGTGTGACGGCGATTATGTCTGAATTGCAACGCAAGTGGGAACTTCTCTCCCGGGAGAAAGAGACAATTTTCTCTTTCTCTCCCGTTGGTCAGACGGTGGTTCGTCAGCCAAGTTGACGTGTATGTTACTGCTCTTACGGTGTGTTACTGCTTGTGCAACTATCGCGTGACTGTGGATCCATTCTGGCTGCGTATTCGAGTCCAGCCAGATTGAATATTGCCGCGATTAGCGCGTCATATTGTGGCATCTTTGTATTTTTTTGATCGAAGAATATAGTTCACATGCAATAAAAGCGGTGATAAGGGTGTCTGCAGGGTAAGTTCAACTAACGGCTTCATGCCTGGTTAACGCCTGTGTACACAGCATGAAGTATTCGTACCTCTACGCCACCGACACAGTTGACGGCTCTATCCAGAGGTATACTCTCGCCGTTGTCAGAGTTCATGTTGACAATCCTCTCCTTATCATCAAAGTCGACTGTGTACATCGCATCGAAAATGCTCGGCAGATGCGGCTAGGAACATTAAAAACCGTATAATTATACAAAAAGAATAATAATATTATGTATGAACACGTATATAATATATCAAAATACGAGTTTTTAAATCTTAAAGCTCTTGGCCATCTACACCGGCCCATGCACATACAAATATACAATAGTTAATTGTTATCTTAGGGATAAAAGTAACTTATTTAGTCCCGAGACGGGGTTTCGCGCTAATAGTTCGAGGGACTAAATAAGTCTTTAACCCCGAGGTAAAAACTGTGCTTTTCATTACGAATACAAGGACACTAAAAATAAAAACATGAACAGACACTGGCAAATGCACGAGAAGTGCGGGACCATAATACTCTGAGGAGAAAAAAAGGTGGAACATGGTTCAATACAAATGTGAAAATAGAACTAGTTTTTTTAATAATTTGAGTGTGTCAGTTGTCAACTATCACTGTCAGTTGAAAATGATTCTCCCTAGGGCTGAAATGTATTACTTTCAACCCGCTCCTCAGGCAACTTGAGACCTACTTTCCGAGTATGAGTAATGAAAAGTTTTTTTTAGGCACATGCAAAAAAAATACTTTGTATAAATTGATATGAAACAACGCCAATCGTACCAAAACCATAGCGAGTAGTGCTATCGAGTTTTATTCGTTTCGAATCAATACTTAGGTACATTAACAACGTTAATTTCTCACCTGAATAGAATGCGGGTCGGACGCCTGTCCCAGAATCTCTAGCAAGACCGGGTCGGAAACGAAGAAGAAGCGAGGGAATATTAGCCGCTTAGTTTCCAAGTATCCAGTGAGTGATTTCTGACAAGCTTCTAGCTGCTCGAACAGGTGAGGTAGCAGCTGTTTCAAAGTTTCGTCTGATGTGCAAGTCTCAACGCAGTTGACAATGTCGCGGGCTCGGTACATTATCTTTACGTACGTTTTGTCAATGGTCTGTGGAATTGATGCTAGGTTAGGCTGCTAATAAGTATAATCATTGCGTGCAGAAGGGTGGGTTGGAGGTTTATGATAAAGTAAAGATTTATTTCTGAAAGGCATTAACATTATCACATATATATGTGTATAAATTATGTCGAAAATGGGTTACATTGACATAGCAGTGATCCCCAAACTCGACTAGGCCGGTTTCTTGGTGTCCCTGAAAAAAATGCCAATAATTAATTAAACGCGCGCCCTTAGAAGTGTTAAAAGGTAGCGACGAAAAGTCGACACTGCTTCATGGTTAATATTTCGAAAACCCGTACGAAGCGCTTTAATTCCACTTTTGTTGTGCAAACTGCTATTCTGTGGAGTAAGCTGCCTGAATGAGTGTTCCCAGGTAGTTACAATCTTGGTGTTTATAAATCGCGAGTGAATCAATTTCTTCTATAGGCAAGCGTGCTCCATCGACCAGTGTAGTGACCGGTTGCTCCATCGGTGTAGATCGCATCATCGCTTAACATCAGGAGAGGAAACGGCCAAGCGCAAGTCTATAATATATAGTTTTTAAAAATATGTTATCAGTGTCTTTGTGTATACATGTTCCATAGCTTCCACGACATAGAGAATCCTAAGCCCACATGGAAGCTATGAGTGCATACTGTTATTTATTTATTGTAAAGGTGGTGCGCACGGCCTCGTCTCGCTTTGCACTGAAACTATGGACGGAGTAACCAGTACCAAACACCTACGGCTTGAACCACCCGTAAATCCCGTAATAGTCAGTACACCGGCAGCAGCTAGGAAAATTTGTGGTGCCCCTTTCACTGGAAGCAACGCTTCTCCGTGTTTCGTCCACAGACATTTTTGAAAACCGCGTCAGTTGCCTTGTTTATTTGTTGTGATATTGGGGTAGTATTTTTATGCTATGAAATGCCAAAGAGCAAAACGTGACATGGCATATGGTGAATTAGTTGAAATAACGATCTGACAAATCATGACACGCACTACGCTATGCCTATCTTACCGCAAATCGTTTGGCCTCAGCCGGCAGTTGCTTAGAGATATCACCGCCCACGAATACCGCCTCCAGATACATCCACAAGTTTTGCACCAAAAGCCACTTCTCTAGGATCTCTGTAGTGCTCACTAACTTGTTGATCCATAGAAGAATGTCCTTTTTGAATGGTGCGTTATATCTGATATAAAAAACACCATACCAATTAATACCATTTATAGAATAGTTTTCTAAATGTACCTTAATATATTCTAAACTCGGTACAAGTATTTATTTGCTATGACTTTTGGCGAGTGTGCGCAACAGCTTCATGACCCTTTTCCACCCCTCTCTTTTTACTACAAGACAAATAGAAGACGTTTCTCGTGTAAATTCCAAATTTTTGTACGCAACTATTTTGTTCCACATTTATGTTGCGTAGTGCCCAAAAAATTTACTCCCTGCCATCTTGCTTGTTTGCTAAGAACTACATATATACTAGACTAATCGTCCGGCCCAGCTTCGCACGGGTGTAAGCTCGGCCTTCGGCCTCGCTACAAAATATAATATAGCATATGTCACCCGGGGATAGTATAGCTTCCCAACAGTGAAAGAATTTTTCAAATCGGTTCAGTAGTTTTGGAGCCTATTCAATGCAAACAAACAAACAATCAAATCTTTCCTCTTTATAAAATTAGTATAGACAAAGATACTTTTGTCAAATAACGTCTGGAAAGGCGATACATTCACCCAACAGCTCAACCCACTGATGATATGAGGTCCAATTTCAAGAATTGTACGGATTCAAGGGGTTCCTCGTCAGTGACGCTAGTTATATTACTTTCAATAATTACAATAATTACTTGTAGTGCGGTTGAAACGGTAACCAGAAATTCCTATCCCACTGGTGGGTGAACAGGTCTCACCGCATTCCTCTTTATCGAATTGATGGGTGATGGGTCTCGAGGCATTCCCCGTGCATCCTACTGTTGAGTTGAGCCGGTGTGTGCAAAGGTTGCCACCTAACCCAAGGACTGTACCCTCCGCTTTCGTACCTATTGGAAGCCAAAGAGTTGAGCACCATCAGAGAGTCTTCAAGTAAGGTTATAATATCGAGCGTCTCTTGAGCCTTGATTAAAAGCTCGCCTCTGTTTTTGAACTGTGCAAACGTTAGGTCCACCACGGCCCAGTCGGCAATGATTTGCTTCAGCTTCGCTTCAATATCTTTCTCTTTCACCGCACTGATGCAGATGTCCTGTCAAATCACAGAGGTACAAAAAACAGGTTCTAATAGCACTTAATCCAATGGACTATAATGATACTGGCAGTTCTCTCGGTTTTACCCGCTATCTTAATCTTTTATTCGAGTAAGCGATTCGATATGTAATCATATTATATCAGACCAGTTGGTCACAAACACGACGGCAGCGTTGGTCTTGTATGTCGCGTAGTATGCAAGTGTCGGGGCATAGTAAGGACACGTGCAGATGCTTCATGGTCTGAGAGGTGGTATGGTCTGCGTTTGGCGCGAACGCAGCCCTAGTAAGTTTATGTTTCGTTTTACCTCCACGTCTTCCTTGTATTTTAATAGCGGCGCTTCCATAACATTAGCCAATGTAAATGAGTCTGACTCCACGTCCAAAATACAGTCTGAACAACAAGAAAAACAACAAAATAATAATTAATAATACATTTTACCAAAAAAAAAAACTGACTTAACATAAAGTTCAATAAACTAGATTCAACCCTTATGCTTGGTTGCACCATAGTAGTAGTTAAAGTTAAAGTTTATGACAAATTTGACAATAACAGTAACAATGAATTTAACAGTTACTGTGAAATGCATTGCGCCAGCGTATTCACCACCATAGTTAAAGTTACCAGGATTGCAAATGAGACCTTATTTACTCCAGATGCATAGCTTGATGCATATTTTATGCATCTGACAGATTTACAGGCGAAGCAAGGGCAGTTAAAGCTATGACGTCATTTAACAATTGTCAGATGGTGCAACAATTTTTTTTTTTCTTAACCGGTAGGTAGGTACTTTAACTGTAATGTCAATGTTTGTTAAAGCTAAAGTAAGATGGTGCATCCTACCCTTAATGTTCCACCCTGACAGGTGAAAAATTAAGGGTGCGATGCACCATCTTACTTTGAAGATTATAGCCTATTCAATAAAGAAAGAGATAGTCGTACCTATCGCGTAACATATCTACACACACAAAAAATACAATTGAATTAAGAATCTATTTTTTTTAAGTCGGTTGAATAATTTTCACCTTCAATTATAGGCATTCCCTTGAGGAAACAGATACAGGGACCAAACTCGATAAAAAATTAAAAACAATTTAGAGCAATCTAACCGATCTGTCTGTTTCGTTTTCGCGCGTCACGCCAACAGTGAGAATAAGCTAAGAGAGTAAAAGCTTTTTATGCTATTGGTGACAACAAGCTAACGAGCCGCCTGATGGGAAGTGATTATTTTCGCCTGTAACACCAGGGCATCAAAGATAATAGATAGATACGTAGCCGACCTTGAAATACTCTTAAAATACGTTTACACTCGCTTATGCAACGGTTAAGTACTTATTACTAACTCATAAGTTTTTCCAGTCTTCGCCAGTGTCGATCTTTCATAGATTTGTCTGCCATCAACTCCAGTAACGGACAAGTTTGGTTGAAATCGTCTATCTTGTCTTTGAGCTCAATGAAGGCGGGCCAATCCTTCATAGCCTTTGGGA
Organism: Agriopis leucophaearia; assembly: GCA_949125355.1. Classification (NCBI taxonomy): domain Eukaryota; kingdom Metazoa; phylum Arthropoda; class Insecta; order Lepidoptera; family Geometridae; genus Agriopis; species Agriopis leucophaearia. The sequence goes on from OX421262.1 coordinate 12,525,467, forward strand.
GCTTTCGGCACCTTTACAGTGACAGGAAGAATAGGATATGCAAATTACACTTTCTAATTCTAAATGGAGGTGATAAAAATATTCACACACGTCCCACTTGGGGTATTCAGCGCATTTGCCCCTACCAGCCTTCTTAAAGCAGCCGAAGTCCTTAAAGTGCGTATAGATAAGCACCGCCTTAGGTCGCTGACATATGATACCCTATTTTGCCAGGTGCTGTGGCATTGGAGACTTGGTGCGTGGAGTTTCTTCAAGGACTCCTTTTAATTATACGGCTTATGTGGTCCTGCAGTGCAGTAGCACATATTGTATGGTGTCGTTTTCCTTTAGACAGCCTCAGCACAGAGGACTAGCTGCTATTTTGTGCAAGTGATAGTGTAGCTCAGTGATCTGTGATTCAACTATCTTTATAATAATCTCTACTTTACCTCACGTCAAAGTCAGCTAGTTGGGCGACGATTGCTTCAATTTCGATTTCTACCCATGGAGTCTCGAAGTATCCATCGATTGAGTTCATCACAGCCAGATACAAACTATATCTGTAAGCAAATAAAGTCTAATTCAGTCTCAGCTTAAACCTCAATAATAGAAATGACACGGATTGATGATAGTAGAGAAAATTTCGTTAAAAAAAAGCTTACTTTTTTTAGGGCATAGGTGGCAAACAAGCTAACGGGCTGCCTGATGATAAGCGATCACCGTCACCTGTGGATACCAGTGGTTGCATCACAGGTACGTTGCCGATCCTAAAAGACTCTATTAACAGCCCTTTACAATAAAAACAGCTTCATCATCATCAGCCAGAAGATGTCTACTGCTGAACATAGGCCTCCCTCTTCTAACTTCCACACTGAATAACATCTTGCCATCTGCATCCACTAAATGCCCGCGACTGTCATAATGTCGTCGGTCCAACTAGTGGGAGGCCTATCTACGCTGCATCTTCCTGTTTTTGATCTCCACTGATGAACCTTTCTTTCCCATCGGTTATAGGTATAAAAAAGCTTACAGTTTGCTAAGTAGGTTAAACTCCTTCTTCTTTTGATGTAAGATTGGATAGTCCTTCACTTCCATTCCAAACAGTTTTTCGCCATTTGAGTACATTTCAAATCTTCGCCACAGTTCGTCGAATCGTGATTGGAACATAATGACCCTAGGGATAAACGTGAGTTATTATTTTAAAGTAATTTATGGCGCATCACTGCAATATTTACCGCCCTGAAGTTCATAATATATTCTTGACCAAAAAATAATAATATATATATTTAACCGAAACAATAATAGTTGTTGCCGTTTTTACTACACCAACAATTCCCACTTCTTCGTCGTGTCGATAATCCATGTACTCTACCATCGGGAACCCCACAAGGAGTGTCCTTATATGGGAAAAATTGCTATTTACACTCGACGAAATGTATGGAACGGCACATTTTTTATTCTCAACTCTGTATACGTCATGAATAGTGCAGAAACTGGGGCACCAAGAGCATGAAAGTATTCAGCATAGCCTTCGCAAACATACTGTATCCGAGTATCCCCACTTCGCCACGGTGCTCCTACAGTGGCCCACTTGGGTCCGGAGTTGCCAACACCTCTACTTAATTGCAAGTGGAGAAAGACGCGATTAACGGCCCGCTTACATTTCCGATCTCTTATTAAGGGTATAAGACTATCAAATTTGCGGTACCTGTCACTGGCGTCTCTGGCCGTCAGTCCTGGCGTCATGGGTCCAAAAGCGTCGTAATCTGCGTCGAATTTAAGTACATCTTCGACGAAAGTTTCCACACCTTCTGTGAGTTCCTTCTGCAGTGGTCCTTGCATTTCGACGATACGTTGTTGCACTTGTTGGGACTGAGAAATGACGCACTCGTTAGGAATATATTGTTTCCTACCTCAATAGTTTACTTCCTTGTATTGTACTAGATGTCCCGCGACTTAGTTCGCGATAGCTCATGATCAATTGATCATCGTGGATATCATTCAAATGTAATAATATAATTATAAGTTCTGAGATTACTAAGAATACAAAAATCATTAGTCATTATATTAAATCAGTTACTCGCTGTTGTATGTTTTTAAAAAATAATAGATCTACGTTTGGTTAAGTTAAATCTACATGATGTTTCCACTTCAGACCTGGGTCAATTTCGAACCCTAGTAATCTCACATGAGGTGCATGTAGTGTCATGTTGTAGAATGACAGAAACAGGCTTTTGGTCACAGGATACGGCATTGAAGAACATTAGGAATGTTTGTTTTCTCTGTTAATTATTTAAATTGACCTTTTAAATACATATTTCGTGTTTTATTATAGGTAATAGATAATTGTACAATTTACCGTCAAAAGCATGTTTTGGAAGGCGTATCGCAATCCGTATACCATGTCGGCATCTTCTTTGGGTATATCGATGTCGAATTGAGCAAATGTTCCGTAGCTCTCTTCAATGAGATCTAATTCCATGTCCATTCTGCAACAGTAATAACGTATTTAGCTACTATCAGAAGGCATTAGGTGACTCATGAATCATTCAAATTTTAACTTTATTTACCCAATAAACTCCGCCCGAATTAGCTCTAGGCACATCATAGCTAGTCTGACGTCATCCAAATCTTTTAGCTTTTTAGACATAGTTTTCATCCGGTCATTGATGAACTGCATTAGTTTCTGAACGCGCTCTTTGTATGCTAGACTCAGTAACTTGCCCAGAATCCTCTTCCACTCTATCGATTCTACATGAAGTCCCATTTTAATATTCTCTATAGAACACATTAAAATAATACGTAAGTCTACATTTGACTATGTGGATTTACATAATTAGGAGCCCATGACAATATAACCACTTGACAGCTCATCCTTTACTCCGCCGTTATGAAAAGTTACGTACTGAATTTTCAGCTGGATCTTTTCAAGCGGGCCAATCCTAGGCGCTAATTTAATGAAACGACTTTTGTGTACTCCAATCACAAGCGCCGTACAGAACCACCCCCCCCCCCCTCCCCAGCGACCGATGTGGCTTACAAAACACACAAGCTAATTATGACTCATGCGCGATCAAGTGGTTATATTCATTATCCTTGTTAGGAGCTTTTCAATTTCTGAAATCGAAGAAATTTATTGCTTAGAACGTTTTAACTGACAACTATTAATAATAAAGTTATAAGATCCATTACGATATATGTAAGGTTGCCTGGAAGAGATCGCTTATAGCGATAAGGCCGCCAATTGTTTCACTAGTTTTAAGTTGTTTTTTATGTTACCTACTATGTACGTTTGTAATTTTTGGTGTGAACAATAAAGAGTTTTCTATTCTATTCTATTGTATTTTGTATATCCATACTCCATACTAATATTATAAACGCGAAAGTAACTCTGTCTGTTTGCTACATAATCACGGCTAAACGGCTTAACCGATCTCGATAAAATTTTGCGAGGTAATAGTGTATCATGAGGACGGACATAGGCTATTTTTTTCTGAAGAAATCGCGGACGAAGCCGCGGTTACAGCTAGTTTTATATATATGTAGATTGTAGGTATATATATATAGTATATGATTATTTACGGGATATTTACCGTGGTAATGTTGTGGAATAATAAATTAATGGAGCGAAATGTTTCGCTCGATAATCGTGTTTCGGTCTCATGGGTTTCCTAGATAAAACATTAAATTTTTCTATGTCACCATTTTTATAATTTTAAGCTAATCATGGAGGTATGCACACTTAACCTAGAATGACCATAATTGCTAAAAGTCGGAAAAGAGCGTCTTCACACATCACATCATCAGCCAATTAACGTCCACTGTTGGACAAGGCCTCCATCATAGAGCCATCTCTATGAGGGGTGTTGCCATAATCCCCACGCTTGGCAGGCGGCTTGGGGATAAAAGAGCGTCTTAATAAAGAGTTATTGTATTGTATTTGTATGTATACCCATGTTGATCTCAATAGACCCAATGATGTGTCTATCCGGTAAATTAAGCACTTCCTCTGTTTGTCTCTCATATTTCTTCAGCATGTCTGTTATGATGACGTTCAAAGGATTGGAGTCAACAAATTCTTGAACTTGTTTAGTTCTGTTTTCGGCCCAGAGATAAGCGAATCTGCTGTAGCCCTGGAAATTTCAACAAGGAAGAAATATCATATTATCGTTTGTCAGTTTGTAACTAGAACGGATATATAATTATTTACGGGATATTTACCGTGATTATGATTGTGGTGGGTTAGATTAAGCGGATTTAAAAAAAACTCTAATATTCTCAGACATTCAATCCTAACAAATTATTATTGAAGATTTACTTTATCTGGAGTTAATCCTGGATGTAAAGATAATAAAACAATAATCTTTTAATAACAAAGATTAATTTTCAAAAAAGCAGTGCGTTTGTACTAAAAGCGTAAAAGTTACCCAATGTCCTAAAGAGCCTATATATGTAACAGGTTTTGCATTCTTGGCGATATTTTTTAGGCATTAGTGAAAATTCCTAAATTTTCGACGTAAAAAATAAATAAATAAAAAAACACTCGAATTGAGAACCTCCTCCGTTTTGGAAGTCGGTTAAAATGTGCATATGGGCCCAATTACCGTTAGCAACTTTTCAATATCTGGTTTGTACATAAACATAATCCCTTGCAACGCCATCACCGACCGCACCACGTCTTTGTGCTCGGATACCATTCGGAAGTAGCTCTTGATGCCGGTCATGGTCGAACCCGATCTGGAGCCAGCTGTAATAGTTTTATTAATATATTTTTAACATATCTATTCGAAAATAGCTAGTTTATTCTTCGTAAACAGGGACCAAAATAGCTCTTTAATCCCTGGGGACTAAAAGTGATTTGAATTTGGAATGTGGATATTGTTAGTAAAAGTTCCAACCACCAAAGAGATCAATCACAAACATTGTATGAACAAGTTACAGGCTGTATGTACCTATGCGCGGCTGAAAGAAGGCAAACCGTGCGAGCCAAATAAAAAAAAAGTTTGTAAAAAAACGCGGGATATGCTGTCCGACTTCGTTCGTAACACACTCACAATAACATTACATTCGAAGTTTATTTAGTTTTATAAAAAATGAGTGTGTCTTCCAATAGTCAGAATGAAAGTATGTTAACTCCAGAAAACACAATCGGACGCTAAAAATGTGATACAAAATCTTTTACCCAAAAAATTCCGTGAACAATATATGAAAGCATATAACAATTTCATCCTTTGGAAAAAAGCAAGAAGAGCTAAATCTTTTTCTGAAAATGTGTTTTTGGCCTATTTTTAAGATTTTCCAATTCTAAACAACCTACAACTCTTTGGAGCATATATTCTATGCTCAAATCTACCGTTCTTATTCATAAGTTGCACTTGTTTTCTCATAGAGGGTGATAAAAAGTAGAGTGTCTACCTCAAGAACAAGCAACTATTGTAAGCTTGAGTAACTTTGTGAAACCTATATCTATTTTAATTTGATATGCTATAGAGGCGTAGTGTGCACGGTGCGACAATCTTCACATCCATTGGCAACGAAAGATGAAAGCCTAATGAGGCGCATGGCGATGAAAAGAGTGGCGCGAGTAGAGCAATTTCCTACTTTCTGCGCTTGGGGGCGTGGGATTGATTCCCACCTAGGACAAACATTCATGTCATGAACATTTGTGTTTGTTCTATGTCTGGGTGTTAATATCTATTTAAGTATGTATTTAAAAATATATCAGTCTCTGGCAGCCATATTACAGCTTTGCTTAGTTTGGAGTCAAATCAGCGTGAATGCAATAATGTCCCAGATGTGGCTGACTAGACTAGCGAATAATCGCGGTAACGCGAGGAGCAGAACTAGCATAGTGCATAGTGTCGCTGCGGGGATAGAAATCATATCTACGGCTCATGAGTCGGTTCATGGGACGTCCCACCAACTTCTCCGCGTTGATGGCATCTTGCTGACTCCACTGGTAAACGTTGCGATGGATATCCATTACGCAGTTCAGGACCACCTGCAATGTGTACGTTTCGTTTACAATCTGACCATGATTGTAAGTAGCGACAGTAAAAAATAACACATACACGTAAATTTTTCGTTGTAATGGTTACAGTAAGTACACATATCAGGGGGCGGGATTGGCATCACTGCGCTTTATCGAATCCTCGTGACACAGGCGTCAAACGCAGATTCGTAACAAGTACATCCGAGGTGTCTGTGCGGCTACGGCAGAACAAAGCCGTGCGAGCCGTGCTTTTTTTTATTGAAATGAAATTATTTTCTTACTGATCATTTTCTCCATTTTCTTTCTCAATCGTTTTAGTAGTTACCAAAGTAGCATATATTTATGTCTTCAGCGCAAAATATTTTACGTAAGTAATAATAATATATCTTTAATTTTGTTCTGCGATGTCATATTCAATATTTCGAAACACGGTACATTCTAGGGACCTGTCATAATTGCCAAGCTATTTGGAACGATTATAGCTTATCCCGATGCGGTATACGATGCCGTTGCGATGTATGCAATTTCATATAAAGAATACTGAACAACTCGAGTTGATGAGATATCGATCTTGTGCCAAGTTGATTATGTGTGCTCTACAGATAACCCTAAAATATATGACGAAAAAAAGAAATGTATGATCGCTTTTTTATTATTATTATTGCCCATATATCTAAGGTTACTATATAAGAATTTTCCAAAAAATCTACTAAAATTATTTATTGACGCTACAAAGACCTCAGTGACAAAGTAAAACGCTCCACACAAACAACATTGACAAAGTAAATGATGTCTAAATAACCGGCCAAGTGCGAGTCGGACTCGCGCACGACGGGTTCCGTACCATTATCTATAAAAACCAAAAAGAAACACGTATTTTGTATGGGAACCCCCCATAAATATAAATTTTATTTTAATTTAATAATTTATTTTTAAAGTGAATATATAACTAAATATTCTGTGAATATTTCAAGCGTCTACCTCTTGCCATTATCAATATCGAGCGAAAACGAGCAAAAAAATCACGTTTGTTGTATGGGAGCCCCCTTAAATATTTATTTTATTCTGTTTTTTAGTATTTGTTGTTACAGCGGCAACAGAAATATATCATCTGTGAAAATTTCAACTGTCTAACTGTCACGGTTCACGAGATACAGCCTGGTGACAGACGGACGGACGGACAGCGGAGCCTTAGTAATAGGGTACCGTTTTACCCTTTGGGTACGGAACCCTAAAAATGATACGTATCTAATGAACGCTAGAAATATATAGTGGAAACCTGTGAGAATGCAGTCTGTATTTCTTCCAGAGTTGGTTTGATTAAGATCCGGGGTATTTGCAGAAACATCTTTGTCAGCATTAGAGGGTTTAATTTTTTCTGTTCTTCTGGATCCGTAGTCATTGTTAGGAAACTAATAAAATATAGTGAAATTAATTTAAATGGTATAGAAGTAAAACATTTGTATGCTGTACTTAATTTCTGTACTATTAATTCGGTTATCATATTTTGCTTGGAACTATCGAAACAATCAAAACCTAGACCGTTCAAGCTATCGGTAAGACCACATAAAAAAAATAGGAGTCATGACACAAAATGCATCAGATAGTTTGTTTCGAGGTTTAGATTTTATTTTAACAACCTTGAAATTGAAGCTCTCCTCCTCAACACGTCAAGACTCTGCCTTGTACATTTGATGAGTGCTTCTAAACATTTGGTGGCAAAATACGCAAACAGCTCATTACACTCGTTGACTGTGTGCACAACCTCGAAACGATCCGGGTTTTCTATCTCCAAGAATGCTAAAAAAGAAAAGCTATCTTGTAAAATTCCATTTTAATGCTGTTCGGCACCGCTTAATCTTTTGCTTTTCGTAAATGCTTTCTAAGGCTTGCGTTTGCGATTTTAAGCGATATTTGTTAAACTTACCAGCATCATCAGAAAACACCCTAGTGGCTGAAGTGACAACTTTCAAAGCTCTTTCTGGGTCAAGCCTGAAATACAAATAATAATATTATAAACTCAAACCTGCCTTGAGTAATCACGTCATGTTTCATAATACTCGTAATTTTAAGCATGTCCGTAAAATAATCCAGACAGACTGAATATCTATTCCAAAGCGTTAAAAATTATTTTTACCATTTTATTTATATTACACGGGAATTACTCACGTAAGATTAGGCCGGTTACTCTGACTAAGTAATAATAATAAGTAGTTGAGTAATTCCCGTGTAATATAAATAAAATGTGTGAAAACCACGTCAGTTTCGATAATATTATTTGTACCATTTATTTTTCAAATCCTGGATTTGTTTCGAGGGAACGCTATCAATGAATTTGTGAACCAGTTCAATAACAGCTACTTCTGCGTTAGATGATTTTGTTTGCAGATCATTGGCTGAAAAAATAAAATATTTGTATGGGTTTTGGATGGCAGTGATATGGATGGTATCTTAACTGTATACAGGGCTACTGGTGATCAGTTAGCATATCTATATTTCTAGGGCTTCTGGGGCTGACAGGGCTCCCCAATTTTTAACTGATTTCCAAAAAGGAGAAGCTTCTCAATTCGACTGTTTTTTTAAGGTTGCTACCTTAGAACTTTCGACTGGTTGAACCGATTTTGATGATTATTTTTTTATTTGAAAGCTGGTGCTTTCCGTGAGGTCCAATTTGGTCCAGTTCTGAAATTTTTATGTAGTAGGTTTTTTATATTGATAATTATATACATTTTTGTTGATCCCCTGACCCTTTACAGTAGCAGCAGTGCTGCGGTGTAAAGAGTCTGGCGCTTTCACTCTGTTTTGCTGCTGATACGCGTTTGGTCTGTATATCAGATCTTTTGACTCACAGAAAATTTCAAACTTTTAAATAAAAAAAGAATCATCAAAATCGGTTCTCCCAGTCGAAAGTTGTGAGTTAACAAACATTTTTAAAAAAAACAGTCCAATTGAGAACCTCCTCCTTTTTGGATGTCGGTTAAAAACACACAACTATTGAATTTCATCATACCTATTTCATCGCGTCTTATATAATTTTCCTCGTAAAAATGTGCCGGTTCAACAGCGCGGTCAGGCAAATAGACGAGCGAAGTCTTCGTGATTGATGCTAAGATGGCATCGATGCGAGCTTCTTTCATATCCACAACCTGCACCACAGAAGAAAGGTAAGAATACTGGATTCTTTTAAGAAATGAACCATATTGATGAGGGACAAGAATTGGGTAGTTGACTTGTTTTTATATACTAAAAAAATAACAAAGTTTAAACATAAAATAAAATCAAGCAAAAATCAATGCAAGCGCATTGTATTATGGGCAAGTCATTTTTTTTTTTTGCTTTATTTTAAGTCGCTTCCTGGGCTTGAGCTTGATATTAAAAGGAAACAACTGGGTAGCGCTAAAATTGCTATATAGCAAATAACTTGCCTCCTTAACAAATAAGTCCACTTCGTCCAGAGCAGTCTCAATTTCTTCACAGTAAGACGGTATTTCCAACGAAGTCCAAGTGATGGTCGACAGGCCGGGTTGGAATGCTTTCTCTAACTTTATAAGTTGAGCTCGTAGAAGTGGTAGATATAGTTTTGGCATACTCCTGTAAATAAATTTGAATTTAAAACTTGACATAATTGGAGCAGTATCACTTCACATACGTTCTAAGATACTCGTATCAAAGTAGATGATTAAGTACCTACATAATGAAAATATGACTAACTTTCTGATTTGGGTGTTTCTATCAACAAGAGACTTAATTTTTTCGTAACTTCCGAATATTTTATCTTTGCAGAAAGCCACAACTTGGGCACCGTCAGGAACATCTACAAAAAACAGTTCACAACTTAACCCGACTAACTTAAACTGAAAAATACTTGTAATATGTAATTACAATAATATACTGTAATGGCCGAGAATATACGCCGAAGAACCACTGAAACCGACATAGCAACTAAGATTTTCAAGTTGCAGTGGCAATTGGAAGGCCACATCGCTCGAAAAACCGATAACAGGTGGGGTAGAAAGATTCTTGAGTGGAGACCACGAAACGGAAGACGCAGCGTACGTATAAGCCTCCCACTAGGTAGACCGACGACATCGTGAGAATCGCGGGCATTCAGTGGATGCAGATAGCAGGCGGTCGTGGGTTCTGGGCATATCTGCGTTAACTAAACCGCGTCCCAGGCAATGTATACAATAAAAATGTGACAATGGCTTCCGAATGGGCTTGAGCGAAGATTTATTTTAGACTGTGTAGATGGATCATCATCATCAGCCATAGGCCAACATAGGCCTTAGAACACCACACTGAACGACACCCTGCCATCTGCATCCACTGGATGCCCGTGATTCTATGTCGTCGGCCAATCCAGTGGGAGGCCTACCGAAGCACCTATACTGCCTCTTCCAGTCTTGGTTTCCACTCAAGAACTTTTTTATAGCTGGATATAGGCCAATGATTATGAAGCTTGTAATGACTATATTAAATGGAGTGTTCTTTTACACGATGGACATTTTAGAGGATATCATTGAACTCATCATTATTAAGCAACTTTGAGCAAAACTAAAATCGTGAACAAAAAATTTTTTATACCCTTCATTGAGTGTCAATGTAATTTTTCTATGAAACTGTATTTTTTTTCTGATATCAGGGTTGATCTCAAAGTAAAACTTGTTTAAAACGATGAGTACAATGATATCCTTAAATCTGTCCGTCGTCTAGAGATAATCCCATTGAAATGCAACTTCTGCTAAAATTGTAAATGTAGTAAAAGTGACTCACAAAGTCCCAACTGCCACATGTACTCAACTTCTCTAATACACTCAGGGATGTAAATACTGAAGTTGACGATGTACAGGTTTGTCACTGGGTGACGAATTAATAGAGGCGCGATCAGCCCTAGCCTAACCTGAAACACACAAGGCACAAAAAATAAAAAATCGAAGACGAAGTTTTTAATGTTTATTAATGCTAATTACTAACACATATTATCAATGACGATATAACCACTTCCAGATAACAGCACATCCAGTTAGGGCCAGTTAGTAATGGTTGTGGGGTTATTACATAAGTTGACACTTACTATCGCTATCGTATCATCTCGCTCACACGTATGGTGTAGGTTAGTGAGAGCGTCAGCAGGTATAATACGATGAGTCTCATCTTATGTGTTGTCTTATTTTACTTTGACATATTACTTTAATACTATTTTACTACTACCTTAATACTTTGAGAATCGCGGGCATCCAGTGGATGCAGACGGCAGGATATCGTTAAGTGTGGAGGTTAAAGGGGGAGGCCTATGTTCAGCAGTGGACGTCTTCTGCCTGATGATGATGATATTACTTAAATATTGTAATCAAGCATTTGACATAAGTAACATAAGTAACTAGAATACTTAACATATAATTTCACGGAGTCCATTCCCAACTTCAACATAAAAATTATGTTTTCAACGAGCAAGAATTTACTCTCCCTCTAGTAGTGTACAAGTTAATGATGAAAAATACCTGTTCAACATTTTCAGTCCAAGCCAAATGGTAGATTAGCTCAAACTCCGTAAATACGATACTCATAACGTTGTACATCTTGATACACCTTTGCGTATTCTAAAAAACAAGTAATAAAATATTTACAGCCGTAGTTAAAACGTTACTTAATGAGTGGGAGTTAGTTGTTAGATGCTAAGTGGAACAGTGGTTAGAATTGCTGTTTAATCCATCGAGATACAAAACCCATGGAGTCACAATCGTGCCAAAAAAATTACCGAACTAAAACTCGGCGTACGCTACGCATTACGCAGACTTTTTGGTTAGTTTTAAGGTAACCGCGATCCGACTACAACGCCGCGCGATACCAGTGCTACGATTTCTTATCGGATAAACGACGTTGAACACTATGCAAGCGACATAACGTCTAAATTGAAGTATATGTGGCATTATGAACTATGTATGTATATGAATGATGTCTAGGTATGTACAACGACGCCCGGTTTTTTTTTTGACTGTTTTCACTTAGAGATTGTGACTCTATAGGTATTGTATTTTGATGGTTTAATCTAACTTATCTTCCGTTTATATAAATTTCAGATCCTAATGGCGGCTCCACATTAGTGCCGTGAAGCTCCGAAAACAAGCGTGAACGTGAATGTGGAGGGTTTTCACGGGGTTAACGCGCGTTTACGCCTGTTCCCCGATCAGAGTCGGTATTTTGTCCCGCGACAAAGGGTTCGCGCCCCCTTCGCGCGGCGTTCACGCGTACACATCCACATTCACGACACGACCCCGCGCCAGTTTACTCTGGCCTATAAAGGCGTACGGACGTCATTCACCATCCTACCACCATCTTCTTTTTTTCCAACGCTTTTTAATAACTTTCTTGTTTTGGACGTCTAATTAGTAATATGTTACCACAGCAAACAAAGTTATTGCAGCAGCAGATTTTACGTCCATTTCGCGGCGGGTTTCACGAACGACTGTGAGCATCCCGTGAATGTGGAGGGCACGACTTATGCCGTGAATTCGTTCGTGAATTCACGGCACTAATGGCGGCTCCACATTAGTGCCGTGAATTCTCGGCACAAGTCGTGCCCTCCACATTCACGGGATGCTCACAGTCGTTCGTGAAACCCGCCGCGAAATGGACGTAGAATCTGCTGCTGCAATAACTTTGTTTGCTGTGGCAACATATTACTATTTAGACGTCCAAAACAAGAAAGTTATTAAAAAGCGTTGGAAAAAAAGAAGATGGTGGTAGGATGGTGGATAACGTCCGTACGCCTTTATAGTCCGGAGTAAACTGGCGCGGGGCCGTGAATGTGGATGTGTACGCGTGAACGCCGTGCGAAGGAGGCGCGAACCCTTTGTCGCGGGACAAAATACCGACTCTGATCGGGGAACAGGCGTAAACGCGCGTTAACCCCGTGAAAACCCTCCACATTCACGTTCACGCTTGTTCTCGGAGCTTCACGGCACTAATGTGGAGCCGCCATAATGTGAAGCCGCCATAAAGCAAAATCTAGTACTCACTCATAAAATATGGTTCCGATGCCAAGCGTATTTTATTTTGTTGTTATACTTTAGAGTGTGTACTATACTATATATTCATGCCATGTTTGACGCTTGTACGTAATTACCGTTTTTACACTAGAGCAAATAAATAAATAAAGTTTAAGAAAAACATTTGTTGTAGGTATGGGGACACCACCCTTTAGTTTTAACTTTTTTGACTTTATTATTATTTCTTAGTTAATCTACCGTAACATTACATATTCTGTGAACATTTTATTGCGATTCGAAACATACAGTCGTTAAAAAGTAGGACGTACGAACAGTCAGTCACACACACAGTCAGTTTACACACTTTGGGTATGGAACCCTAAAAAGGGGATATGTTGAATCTTACCATATGAGTTATAACTTCGTGATGTTTTTCGTATACTTTCATAGGTTTTTTAATGGTCTTATCGTAGAACCTTATCCACAAAACTCTGCCAGCGACAGGTGGCATGTTACGAGGAATCTCTGGATCCTCTCGTTCTTCATTATACCTAAAAAAGACAATATAAATCACTCGACTGAATACACAAAAATAAATCATTCGACTTTAGGAAGTATTTCTAGCAAAGAAGCTAATTGCACAGCCGATTGAGTATCACCAAAATCACCCATAATATCACCTGCATAACATCCATTGTTATGCAGATGATTTGTAGACTTAAGATCTAACGTAATTTATGTACCTACTAAACACATCGAGATACAATACCTATAGAGTCACATTCTCCAAGTGAAAACATTAATAATTATCAATATAAAAAACCAACTTCATAAAAATGATAGAACTGGATCAAATTGAAATGGGACCACACGGGAAGCACCAGCTTTCAAATAAAAAATAATCATCAAAATCGGTTCACCCAGTCGAACGTTCTAAAGGTAACAAACATAAAAAACAAAAAACAGTCGAATTGAGAACCTCCTCCTTATCTCCTTTTTGGAAGTCGGTAAAAAAAATACGTCCGAGCGTCGTGTACATACCTAAACATCAATTATATAGTTCACAATGCCACATTACCTCCAATTTAGACGTTATGTCGCTTGCATATTTTCAACGTCGCTTGTCCGCTATGGCATCGTAATACTGGCATCGCGCGGCGTTGTAGTCGGATCGCGGTTGCCTTACAACTAAACCAAAAAGTCTGCGCAATTCGTATTGTGCGCTGAGTTTTGGTTCGGACATTTTTGGCACGATTGTGACTCTATAGGTGTTGTATCTCGATGACTAAACATTAATAACTGATTATACCCCAACGGCTACGCCTCCGATACCAATATTAGTATAGCACCACTAGCCTTCAACGAAACACCCCATTTTAAAGGCCGCTATATTGACACCGGAAAATTTGGCACCGGAAACCACCCGCAAAATTTTGGTAACCTCGTTCCATAGCCTCATTTTATAAACTATCCTGAAGTGCATCATAATAGTCCAGCATTTTTTATGTACCTAATTGCAATAGTAAATTTTATACCATCATCTCTCTTTACTATGGTTCAGTTTGAAAAAATTATAAAAAGGGCCTGTGTTGGCCCCACTGAATATGCCCAAACATGAAACACCAAACATTACCTTTAATTTACGAACACGTAAATAGTACCTGTCTCTAATGGATTCAATCTCTGCTGTGTATGTACTGATCAAGTCGTAATACTGATCTTCGAGATACAAGCATTCAAGCTTTAAGTTTTCAAATCTTGCTAAGAGTTGCAAAGCTATTTCCGTTGTAGGACATTTATTGACGCTCTGGAAAGAATGCTACGATTGTTACGATGGAAATCATCTAACAGAATGAGAATAACTTAGCAAGGAGAATGTCGAGCATAAACATAGCACAGATGAAGTACCCTAAGGATGGACAGCACCTTGCACCTAAGCGTAAGGTGACAGCGGACAAAATGCGGTTGGGTCTAAAAGGCACCTGTGTTAAAAGAGGGCATGGCTTGCAACCAAAGTCTAGATTCCCAAACAGAGACTACAAGAATACGAGCGCGATCTGCAATACCGAGCGATTTCCGTGCCAGTTAGCAGATCGGTTGATCCCAGTCTCTGAGAAGACAACGCCCTGGGAAATCGATATTTGGACAAGCCAGCCTCTAAGCATTCATTGCCTTTTTCGAATGAGATAGAGGTCCTAGAGGGTGCAAGGATTTATTTATGAGTACTATGAAAAGAGAACAAGAACATTCATATAAGACAACATTCATATAAGAGAAATGCGATATGTACATACATACACAAAACTACAGAAAATTCTTGCGATTTGCCAATATAGTACAATATTGTTTCATAACTGATAAGCAATAAGAAAAACTATGATGGTTTTAGAGTTAAGATAACTGCTTATTCATGTCACGATTAAATTAAGATATTTGGTAACAAAATAATTACATTTATCATAAAGTTTTCTAACAACAGTTCTTGGTTGGACACTGCATCTTTATAAGTTTTGTAGTCTTTATCAAAATCAGGTCGTCTGCAAACAGCCAAATATTACAATAAGTATTAGTTTCATATTTCACGAATATGAAATTAGTAATCTATTTCCAGTCGTTTATTTGCGCTGACAGCTGCAATAACATTTTCAAAACCTGAATAAAAACATTTACTTTTAAAATTTCACTGAAGTACAGTTACAATCTTATGTTCAAAAACCTAGCCAAGGTGATTTGAACTAGTTAGTGGTTTTCATTCAGATTTTATTTGCTTTGACTTTTTACAATATATATTATTGCAGCTGTCAGAACAAATACTTGGACCAAGTGCAGTAGGTATAACAAATCTATGATCTAAAGCATCTTACCTATGATCTAGAGCATCATACGTTTTGGTAGATATACTTTTGAATAGCTTATTAAAAGTGGTTGCAAACTCTTCAACTCCTTCAATAGTGGTCTTATTTAAAACATAGTAAGTTATATATGTTTCGAACAAATCCATTATCTGTAAAGTGTTACAAAACATTTGGGGATGATTAACTACTGAAATTATACGGGGTTCCATGGAATGGTGGTACTAAGGCGAAAGAAGGTTGTTGTTCTCATCATACGGAACTTTTATTGTAGAATCAACCTTGAAAACGCGAAAAATTACAAGTTTATACAATACATTTCGGTAATGAGAATAAAAAAATGGAAGGCACACCCGTTTTTTACGATTTACTTAGGGTTGCAATTTAGTTCCTTAAATACCTTCTTTCAGATTAGTTCCACCGTTCCGTAAACTTCAATTAGTATATAGACACTTTCATTTATTTTCCATACCGATATAAATGATATTCTTCTATGTAAATCGTTTAGTCATTAGTCTTCCTTAGAATAAAAAAGATATTGTAGGTCTATGTGTGCTAACTCACCTTTAATAGTCTCTTTTTGAATGTTTCGAATTTACCGAAAATATACATCTCAGAGCAATCGAATGGTCTCTCATCGGCCGCTGCTACCATTTCTTTCTGAGTTTCGTCATAGCACTCGCGATAAAAGCCATACAGATTCAGACAGAGCTGTAAATAAAACTGCATTTCATCAACCAGCTTTAGAACACAATGTTGTGTAACCCCTTGTCGTACCTTCGAGATTAAAGAATTACTGACACAAAAAAAATTTGGCCGTCACGGGACGTCCGGCAGATGCGAAACATGACGGCATGAAAGAGCACCATATCGTTTGCCGTCACGGCACAAGAGTCGGTTTTACTGCCAAAACGCGCCAATAGATGTTTCACATCAAAAGATGGCATTGTAAGATTTGCATAATAATGATAATCAGCCTTTTATTAGTCCACTACTGGACTTAGGCCTACCCCCGAAAGGGTGATTGGGCTATATCCATCACGCTGGCTCAATTGTGGGGTGGTGGATTGGATTCACATACGCCATTGAATTACTTCTCCGTACTTATGCAGATTTCCTCACGATATTTTCTTCACCGAAAAGCCAGTGGTATGGATCCGTAAACCCATGGTAAACCCCAAAGAGCTCATTTATACGAGCCCGGGATTTGAATGAGCGACCTCACGCTTTCAATTCCAGCGGACTCCCAAATAGGCAGCGAAATAATATTTCGCTGCAAATAGGTTGCCACGGCTTCGACGAGATTGTAAGATTTAGAAGTGTTTAAAACTTACGCGAGTTTTTTTAATGAAATTCAGCTTATCCTGATTCCAGATAGTTTTTCTGCCATTACTGGTCAAAAAGTCCATGCACATGTTGAGAATTTGATTGGTTACTTTGACAAGCAAGGTAGATATCTGCTTGGTGGTGTTGTAGTATCGTGAAGTCGCGAAAATCATACGCACTGTATACAGCAGGCCTGGTATAAACTGCTGCATAGTATATGGATCACATCTGTAACAATTATATTTCAACAAAAAGATGGTAAAGGTCTTGAAAAATTCAATATTTCTGCTTCGGAGCGAAGACTGTGGAGTATATATCAACTATTATTGGTCAACCTTTGTCAACTGTGGGCTGCAAGTTAGATAAAAAAATGAATGAATGTATGACGAATGACATGACAATGAATATAACGACACCTCTCACTTCAAAATCTGTCAAGCCTTTTAGGCTACCGAAGGTAATATAGAGTCAAACATACGAGAATACGTTTTTATTGGACGCAGCTTCAGCGTATTTTTCAGACATAGATTTAACATTTTTTCATGAAGGAATACACAAGATAATTGAAGGTCTCAAAATTTTATTCATCTTGCAGTAGAATATATTGAAAAGAAAAAGTAATTTTGTGTTTCTAATCCCCCATTCCATGACACCCCATCGGTTGTACACCTGAAATGCAATTCCCTCCTTCTGGACCGTCAAGTAAAAATGCATGGAAATCTAAAACAAAGTTACTTTATGACAGTTTTTTACCTGTACAAAGGTTCACAATACTTCTCTAAGGCATACAAATATTTGACGTTATCATAAGCTTCGTTGTAGTAATCAGTAACTTGATTATCCAAATTCCTCCATTTCTGGAATTAATATGATATTTTAAAGCTGTGATAAGAAAAATTCTTGATACGAAACCATAATAATATCATGCAGATATTACGTTTAGCCATCAAGATCTACTTGAATAATGGCCAGCGATTGGGTAACAAGTTAACAAATATATCTTGTATGTGCACAGGCCTCAGAATAAATAAATGGAAGCATTAATACCTACAGTTTACCCTTTAGCACTTAACCTAAACGGTCAAACTGGGCAATGTATACTGTTCAGTATGATCTGTCCGTCAATAGGTCTTTACCTTGATAAGTTTAGACTTGGCTCGTATCAGAGTGAGAATGTACATCATGCAAGCCTCGCTCTTGATGAACTCGATGATCGACGTGAAAGTGGTCAGCTGACGCCGCCAGTGGTCTAGTTCAGCTAACGGGCCGATGTTTGAAGGCTCGCGACGCAACTGCTGACTTTGAACCAACACCTGAAGACAATTTACACTTTCAGCAGCAGTCAGTATCAGATATTGTACGACATCATTCTGCGCCCACCCCTCCCTCGCACAATACCGTGCGTCGATTCGGCCGTTTCCTTCACGATACAATACTGTTCGGTAATATGTACTGCGCTAAGGTGGTCCAGTGTTTATCGTGCTACAAAATAAGAGCGTCAAGACACCTTATATCTTTTTATTTATATTACTCGGGAATTACTCACGTAAGATTAATAAAAATAAATAAATATGAATGTGTAATGATGTATATGTGTAATATAAATAAAATGTGTGAAAACCGTTTCCATAATAACACCTTATATATGTCTGTAAGCGAATCAAACAGAATGGTTCTCCCTTGTAAAATAAAAGAAATTTTATTTCCTGTAAACTTTTAACAGCAATTTTATATTTAGTTGAATTTATAAACAGAAAACCCTCCAAGGCAAGCCTCTTCAAAATTTGCCATTTTTCTCGGTCTTAAGCAATATGATACCAATTTGTGCCAGCTATTATGTTGATGTCGTCTTCCCAGGCGTAATGAGGTCTTCCTTTTTGGCGTTTGCGGGCCTTTCCGTGTTGTGACAGCTTTGGTTCATCTATGGTCTTTAAGACGCGTCACATGACCGACCCATCTTCTTTTTAATTTTTGAGTATGGCTAAGGGCATTCATTTCTTTTATCTTTGATCTTATCTATGTGTATTTTCTATACTAGTCAATAATTAGAGAGTGCACCCTTAGTGGAATTCAGAGGAGTAATACTATTTCACATGTTAAACTTCAGCAAAGATCTCACAGACAACGGCGGAAATCTTTTAACTTTATGGTAGCTCTGTGATTTAATTCGTGCATGTTTTAATTTGTACAAAGTTACACAAAAATATATTGACAGTGGCATACCACCGCGGCATGAACTCACCATAGTAATCTGCCTGACCCATTGCTTCACATAAGAACAGATTTCTTCAAGCACAGCAGTTTTTGTAACGGCAGCCTTCATTTTTTCTGCATCTGACAACTCCTCCTCATACAACGCTAAGTTTATCTTGAATTTTGTACAGCAGTCCAAGTCGATCTTTGTTTCTGAAAATATAAACATGTATGAGCGGCAACACACGGCGACTTTACCTACCCGTTCTTGTATCCTACTAGATTTTTAGAAGGGAGTCTAGGTTTGATTCTTTAGAAACCCGTAGGATGAATGCACAAATTTTAACTATATTGAGAATCTTGCGGGGACACCTAGATAGTCCACATATACAAGAGGCGAGCCGCCTGTGTGTACCTGAACAACGCGCTAGATTCCGCACCGGGCGTGTATACCGCTGTTTGCACCAGAACCAACGCGCACGGTGGCTCGTCAGCACTCTCCAATATTCCGGGCACAAAAACACCTCAACCAAATACAGAAAAACTTCCCCCAATTTTATAAAATTCATGTCTAAATTACCTCCTAGTAATAAGTATAGCGCATTGGATAAGTATATCTGTAAAGCTATATTTATTGAAAAATTAAATAAATAAATAAATCACATTAGTGTCGTATTTACATTGCGATTGTATCCCGTTCGCATCGATGCTTTATGGCTTGTGCATTGCAATTGTGATTACGTTCGGCATACCATATCTCCCTTGTTTGTCTGATCTGAGATTAAAAGTTAAACTAATGCGTATTCATAAAAATGTAACTATGTATCTTTATGGTCTTATCGGTAGGAGCAAAACAACATCAGCGCAGGACCTAGCCTTTGATCAGGGAAGACAAAGATTGTCTTTCGGCGCGTTTCATTTCTGTAAACTATTATCGTACAGGAATCGATCATTTATCCGGAATAAAAAGTAGCGCATGTGCTAATCCAGACTATAATCTATCTCTGTGACAAATTTCATCCAGATCCGTTCAGCCGTTCTGGCGTGATTGAGTAACAAAATAAATAAATAAAATAAAATAAATATCTGGGACATTATTGCAGACATGGTCATCTGACCCCAAACTAAGCAAAGCTTGTAATATGGCAGCCAGAGACTGATATACATACATATATATTTTTAAATACATACTTAAATAGATTTTAACACCCAGACATAGAACAAACACAAATGTTCGTCCTAGATGAGAATCGAACCCACGCCCCCAAGCGCAGAAAGTACGTTCACTACCAACTGAGCCACCGGGGCAGTCAAACATACATACATACATCCATCAATCCAAACTTTCACATTTAAAATATTAGTGGTAATGGGACAGCAAATAATAAATCAAATAATGCGCGATAAGTCCCAATAAACATTTAAAACGTGTTCAAATCGCCAAAGTTTAAAAGTTATTTTGGTAAACTTACTTGCAAGATAGTCCATAAATAGCATGATTTTCGAAATATAAGCCTTGATAATGTCCGCACTGTTAGGATTAGGCGGGTTCACATCACCCCATGCTTGACATTCTTTTAGTGCCGGCACATACACTTTTGTCATTGTCCTGTAGATACCGGAAACTACATTATCTGTCTCTGGGTCCATATTGAAGAGAACTAAGAAAAATTCCTGAAAATATTCATTGAGTTTAAAATGCATATTATGTTGAATATCTATATCTATACATATAATAACAACGTGGAGATAAAAAAATCTGTAATTTAGAGATATAAAAAAAACACAGGCCGTTTTAAAATAAGCAGCAGAACATGTTAAGACAGTTTTTATAATTATTCTCTGTTTGTTCGTTTGTTTGTCCATGCACGTCTCCTAAACCACAGGACGGATTTAATTGCGGTTTTCACGAATATGCTTAGCTATGACCAGATTGAAGTACAGGCTATGTTATTTTGCGAAAGGGCGAATTTAAGGAAAATAGGGTTAAAAATCTACGCGTACGAAGTCGCGAGCAACGGCACTAGTATAATATAAATATCTACACTGATCAGTTCTGGCATGATCAAGGCTTGAGGCCGTCATTGGCGACAAGCAGCAGCGACAAGCGGCAGAGTTGCCACGACAATGTCGTCCGTCATTGTCGCATGTCGCTGCGGTCGGTAGGTAGGTATAATTCCGAATACGGCGAAACTTTCAAATTACTTTCTTCTATACGTTGTGTGAACTTGTGTGAGACAGGATGTCGATTGACGAATTTATAGTTATACATATAAATACGTTTTAAAAAACCGGCCAAGTGCGAGTTGGAAAAGGTTCCGAAAAAACTATTATCTATAAAAACGGCAAAAAAACATGTTTGTTGTATGGGAGCCCCTCTTAAATATTTGTTTCATTTTAATTTAATTATTGATTTTTGAAGTAAGTAAATTTATAACTAAATATTCTGTGAATATTTCAAGTGTCTACCTGTTGCCGTTATCAACATCGAGCAAAAACGAGCATAAATAATCACGTTTGTTATATGGGTGCCCCCTTAAATATTAATTTTATTCTGTTTTTTAGTATTTGTTGTTATAGCGTTAACAGAAATACATCAGTGAAAATTTCAATACATTAACTATCACGTCGAGGTTTAAAAATAGTGTCAAATGTACTTACATCGGCGATATTCCTGACATCAACCGCCTTGTTCTTGATCCTGTACATAGCTACACATCGACCTTCAGTGCCTATTGATACTCCATCCGACATATAAGTCCTCTCCATCGGACCTTTCTGTTGGTGAATAAACCTTCCCGATTCTGTGTGAAATATGTACATCATATCATAATAATTGTAAAATACACACCTGTGTGTATGTATCTATCTTTGATCAGATCCAACAGGCCTGGCACGGGCCGTGGACAGGTTGTCTTTCAACTGTTTTTATCCCACGAGATCGTAGATCAGTGAAAATCGCACACCGTGCGATTCACCTATCTTTCTTGGCCCATACCTGCAAAATGTGGAATGAGCTACCTTCCAGTGTTTCCGAGAAGCTACAACTTGGGGTTATTTTTTTTCTGCCATAGGTGGCAAACAAGCAGACGGGCCACCTGATGGTAAGCGATCACCGTCGCCTGTGGATACCTGCTACACCAGGGCCATCACAGATACGTTGCCGACCCTTAAAGACACTATTAACAGCCCTTTTGAAGAACCCCATAACAAAGCTACTCAGAAATGCCACAGGAGAGACATTCCACAAATTGCATGTGTGAGGCAAAAAGGAACGCATAAAACGCACAGTGTGCGATTTCCACCGATCTATGATATGTCGCACTCTTAATAAAATAATGACCGAATCCAAAATCGCAAACTTTTGGGAATTGGCCAAAAACGAATTTTACCAGATGATATATTTTTTTAAGCTGCTATAAAATCAAGCTTAATTAGTTTAGCTAAAAACTAAAACTGGCAATATAATCTTAAATATGTAAATTTTAAGTTACAATGAACACAATGTTTATTATTTATTTTATTTTATATAAAATATCAGTAACAATAATATGCTTCGGAGTTGAGACATTATTTTACTAAAAATGCTTAATAGTTATTGTCGTATCTAAAAAAGAGTCTATATTCTACTAAGTGATAGTAAATAATCATTGACCCATTTTAGATTAAGCCACTACTTTTTTATGAAATAGAAAAATTACTAGGCTTATAAAGGATTATGTCTATATACATTCAAAGAATAGGAAATCATGGGCGTGACTCATCTAAAAAAGTAGTGTTTTAGGTTTCAGGATCGCAATAAAAACAATCTAGGTAGTTAAAAAATACTTTATATTAATAAAATAATCATTAATGAGTATCAAAGTGTGATGCCTTCTTAAAGTACAATCAGTCAAATTTTAACAAGGAACTAGTTTAATATTAAAGTTAAAATTACACACTTTAACTATCAATAGTTTCGAAATAGCCTAAGAACACGATTAATAATCAGTCAAACCTTATGTAACCTTGTGACTTTAAATAAGAACTTTTTTTTTTTTATTGGTTTTACTCTAAAGTAATGTATTTTTTTGGTTCAAAACATGCAATACTCAACTATAGATTGGTCACTTTTATAACTAAGTAATAGGTAACAGATTGACTTCATAATGATGACCAAGAAGCAAATATTCAATGATCAGCAAGGCGAAAACCGGTAGCGATCCCCGTATCTGACAGAGACACATTGAATATCAACATCAAGCTCGAGAAGTCGCGTCTGGTGAAGTCCACGCTCCGTCCTTGTCATGCTAAAGTCCAAAACCCCAAAGACTCCCAACTCGAACTGCATAATCGCTTTCAAGGCCTAGCCGAAAGCGGAACTGTGGACGAACTAAACAATGGGCTGGTGGAAACTGTCCAAGCAGTGGGGTCCAAGTTCTTTAAGACCCCACGCTGAAAAAGACCTCAGAAGCTCTCAGACGAAACCATTAAGCTAATGGGAGACCGGGCTGAGATGAGACTGCAATCTTCAGCTGATATGTCGGATTATGGCAAACTTAAAAGACGAATCTCGAAATCGGTGCGACACGATCTGCTTTCCTATAATACAAGATGTATTAGTGACGCAATTGGCGGTACCAAGATTCGAAAGTGTTCGCGAAGAATTCGTCTATTGGGAAAAGCCAAATGATGAAGCTGAAGATCGAGGATGGCAGTATCATTTCGTCAAAGCCGGAGATTCTGAGAGAGCTCGAGAGGTTTTACGGACAGTTGTACACCTCGACACGACAGCTCATTGTCAGTACAGCTCAGGACAAGAGAGCTAAACTGACCCGACACTACACTGAGGACATCCCAGACATCAGCTTGTACGAGATTAGAATGGCTCTAAAACAGCTTAAGAACAACAAGGCGCCGGGAGATGACGGAATCACGACATAATTTCTGAAAGCGGATGGAAAACCGGTATTTTTAGTCCTCCAGAAGTTATTTAATTCCGTCATACTCGAAGGTACTACGCCTGAAGCAAGGCATAGGAGTGTGGTGGTGCTCTTCTTCAAAAAAGGTGATAACACCTTATTGAAGAATTATAGACCCATCTCACTCCTGAGCCATGTGTACAAGTAGTTCTCCAGAGTCATTACGAACCGTCTCTAAAACAGGTTTGATGACGTCCAGCCTCCCGAACAAGCCGGTTTCCGTAAAGGCTGGAGCACCATAGACCACATACACACGCTCTGCCAGATTATACAGTAGACTGAGGAGTATAATCGGCCATTATGTCTAGCGTTTGTGGACTATGAAAAAGCCTTCGATTCAAACGAGACCTGGGCAGTACTGCAGTCCCTCTAGCGTTGTCATATCGACTATAGGTATATCGAAGTGCTGAAGTGTTTGTATAGAAACGCCACCATGTCGATCCGATTACAGGACGAGAGCACGGAACCAATCCAATTGCAGAAAGGCGTGAGACAGGGAGATGTTATCTCTCCGAAACTGTTCACTAACGCATTGGAGGGCGTTTTTTAAGCTCTTTGACTGGAACGGATTCGGCATCAACATCAATACGTCACAACAATACATCACTCACCTTCGTTTTGTCGATGATATAGTCATCATGACAGAGTCGCTGGAGAACCTTAACACGATGCTCAGCGACCTCAGTAGCCTTTCCCAACAGGTGGGTCTTATAATGAACATGGACAAGACAAAAGTCATGTCCAATGTCCATGTTGTACCCGTACCGGTAATAGTTGGGAACGATACTCTCGAAGTTGTTGACCATTACAACTATCTTGGACAGATTGTTCAATTAGGTAAGTCCAACTTAGGCAAAGAGGTCGCCCGAAGAATCCAACTCGGATGGGCAGCGTTCGGGAAATTGCGTGACATCTTCTCGTCCAAGATACCAGTGCCTAAAGACTGGTCTTTGACCAGTGTGTGTTGCCAGTGATGACATATGGTACTGAGACGTGGTCCTTACCTGTTGGCCTTTTGGAAAAACTCAGTCACACAACGGGCAATGGAGAGAGCTATGCTTGGAGTTTCTTTGCGAGATAAAATCCGGAACGTAGATATTCGCCAAAGAACCAGAGTCACCGACATAGCTATTAAGATTTGCAAGTTGAAGTGGCAATAGGAAGGCCACATTGCTCGAAGAACTGATGACCGATGGGGAAGAAAGGTTCTTGAGTTGAGACCACGAACCGGAAGACGCAGTGTAGGTAGGCCTCCCACTAGATGAACCGACGACATTGTGGGAGTCGCGGGCATCCAGTGGATGCAGATGGCAGGATGTCGTTCAGTGTGGAGGTTAAAGGGGGAGGCCTATGTTCAGCAGTGGACGTCTTCTGGCTGATGATGATAATAGGCAACAGGTAATAATTGGTTCACAAAATATATAATTCTTAGGACGGTCAATCAATCACGAACTTATAAATAAATAAATATATACTTTATCATTATAATAACTAGCAAAATGTGCTGGAATCACTTTGCTAGTAATAAGGCTTTTGAGATCCAGTTTTTTTTTTTTATCTAGTTCAAATCTTTGGCTGTTGGCTTTTTCGATAGAAATGTCATCGGCCGTTGCCAGAGATTTTCTTATACCTCCCCTAACATTCACTTCCTGAAATACAGTATCATCGAAATGGACGTAGTCGGAGGACACTTCAAAATTTAATCGACGTCTTGATTTTCTTTGAATAAATTTCTTCTTCTTACCATTCTCTTTTAAACTTGCTTTTTTAGAACCAGGGGATTTTGAAACCTGTAAAAAAATTACATAATTTTACGCAAGTGCGTTTTGAGCTAAGGAAAGCAAAATACGAAAAATTTAATAAACGAGAATCCCCCGACGACAGCCAACATTAAAACTTCCTGCACAAAAATTGGTTCTATACAAAATAAAGGTTTAAGTATACATTACCACAGTAATTGGCAAGTTATCTGTTACAACAGTAGGATAATAATTATGATAAAAAATAACAACTTACTGTGTTATACCTTATTAGTTACCAAAAGCTTATTGGATTGAAGAGATGATGATGGTGTGTTAGTAGTGTGTCCGCGTTTACTGAAGCCATCCATTTCAACGTTTATGCTATTAAGTAAACGTTTAAATCGTTGTTTTTCCATTATGAACGATTTCCATACACCAGCGAAAAGTCTAGAACAAAAAATATTAAGATGCGGCGTTCAGTTTTAATGGAATTGTATCACTATAACGACGCAATTCGTATTACTACGCATAAATATTTATTTTTTTAGTAATACGTAGCATTAACTCAAAAAGCGTCGATCAAAAAATATAAAGTCAAGTAATACAAAGACCCATTAAGGAATGTAGAAATTATAATTCAAAATGTTGAAAACGATATGGACGCATAACTAAAATGGTCACTTAAGCTGTTGTAATCTTTAAAACAATAACGACTCAATACTGAATAAGTCACCTAAAATTCATGCATTTTTGTTAAAACAACGACCTAATTCAAAATGGGTTACTATTTCATAAAATACATAATGAAAAACTTACCTTTATTTTTAGTAAAACAACGACGCATCTGGGAATCGGTCGTTGTCGCGCACCGCCGTCTCGCACTACGGTTGGTGTAACACGGAATCGGCCGATGTACTACTGAGTTACAACGCGCGGGGTGGAAGACGGATAAAGACTCAAACAGTTTTATACCTTATTGCGCAAGGAATTCTGGTGTTTTTATTTGCCTAGATTGTAAAGCTTGATCTTTTAGGTCGATATTTTACTAAAACTCATTTTGCCAAAATTTCGTGTTCGGTCATTATTTTATTAAGAGTGCGATGTATAGATGAACTTTCAGGCGATGACGGATGGTGCGATGAAATGGTGCATCAGATCGAACTGTTCTTCAGAACATTCCCCGTTGTAAATGTAGTAAGTAGTAATTCTCGAGTCATACAAATAAAATGTGTGAATACCACGTCAGTTTCCATTGTAAAAACTCACCCATTTTCAAAGGTGGTAATAGAGCATCACATAATAAAATGCAATTTCGACCACCTTCTGCTATTACACTTTCCAGCAGATCAATGTGAATATCGGCATCATAAACCCCTTCCTATAAATCAAGTAAAATTTCATTTAAAATAAAGCAACCATTTGCGAGTCGGGCTTGTGCACTGAGGGTTCCGTATCATCACAAAATACAAAAAGTAGAGCAAAAAGACAACATTTATTTATTCTGTAAAATTTCCAACAGACTACCTATTACGGTTCGAAAGATACAGTCGTTAAAAGGTAAGACGGACAGACAGACCGAGTAGGCTTAGTAATAAGGTCCCGTTTACACCTTTTCGGTAAAAACATGACTCATCCTGAAAAGAGCTTGTCTGTCAATTTTCTATTGCCTTCAATAAGGAGAATGTGCGCAAGAGCTGTTCAGGCTGATCCCGTCATCCAATTTCCGCCATAGATCATCGAGGCGGTCATTCCATCCTTACGTCGTGAACTTTGGTAAAGTCCGTACGCAGCGTTTCAAAATTTATTCTTAATTCGAACTGCACAGGAATGGAATGCGCCTCGGTGTTCCCTATAAATTACAACTTGGGTCTCTTCAAGACAAGAGTGAATAGGCACCTCATGGGCAAGCGTGCCCCATCTTAGACCGCATCGTCGCTTACCATCAGGTGAGTTGTGGTCAAATGCTAGCCCATTTCATAATAATAAAAAAAGCTCCCCTGTAGGCCTAACATGCCGACCGTGAGATAGCGCGCGCGCGCACCGCCAAAACTTGTCGTTGTAGACAGTTTAGTCCATAACGCTAACATGGCACACGCGCGAGACTATTATCTCGTCGTCTTCTCGTATAGCCAAACCACTGTAGTTTAGTTCATTCAATTTGGCTTGATTGCTTCATTTTTATTCAATTTGATAGTGTGGCGCGGCCATTAAATGACATTTTAGTGAATTTGACGTTGACGTTGACAAGTTCAGTCAAATTTCAACAGTTTCGCTAATAAAAATATTTATTTAATCACAGAATAATAATCGGCGAAAGTGTATCTTTGAATTATTCAGCAAAGTATTTAATTGAATTGAATTATAAAATGCAGAGCCCAAGGCAAAAAAATGTGAGTAAATGTTTACATTAAATATCCGAGATCGGTCAAGTACCAAAATCCTTTTTTGTATTATTAACACTACAACATAAAATGAAATTTTAGGAATTAATCACCTAAGCAGCCCGGAGAAACAAATTAAATGAAAAAAGAATTATCGAATTGGGCAGGAGCAATGTACTCAAGGAGGAATTACTCACTCACCGAAGCGCGCAGGAGTAACGCCGTCATGGAGGAATACCTTAACCTTTTGTAAGTACACATCACATCATCAGCCAATTTAAGTCCACTGTTGGACAAGGCCTCCCTCATAGAGAGAGGTGTTGCCATAATCCCCACGCTTGGCAGGCGGCTTGGGGATCGCAGTATGTTCACCGTGTACTATTAGGATGCTGCTGTTTTGTAAGTACAACACAGCATTATTATTTATGTTCATTGTTCAACAGCGTCATGTGCATGGTGTTATCTATATCAATTATAAATTTCATCTAAATCTATTACTATTAAGAACTGTTGCTGAGTGTTTAAGAAGAGTAAACACATGAGTACACATTAAAGTGGTAGCATTCGCTTGTAATGTATAAATTCAGATTTGTGCTTTACATCAGTGAGTGGGGCAAAACAAGCATTACAGTGCGCAACTTGTAATGCTACAATATGGAACATTATGAGTGTGGAGAACTGAGCATTACAGTACGCACATATGTGATACAATTTTTAACATAAATATACACATATAACATGACTGTCTCAAGGCGCAGGCTCAGTGAATGTTAAAACAAGAGATTTGATGATACTTTCGAATCCTCACACACAGAGCTACAATTTCTAACGTTCACAGTGCAAGAGGTTAAAACATCAAATGCTCCTCAGTGAGTAGAGCTAGCGCAGTATTGTAATGTGAATACTTTAAGTTCAATCTTACATCGTTAAATAAGCGAATGCTCCCAGTGAGTGACTGCCGTTTTCACACAAACCTTTACATTTCCACATTAATATTATTTAAGATAACATGCTAAATTTGATATTTCCTTTTTTACTTCAGGCGCAGACCATAACGGGACCTGAGACGGAATAACCTTTTTGATGATGCTGTGTTGTGATTGCCCAAATGGCGGTAGTTTTAGTAGTTTATTTTGCCTGTTAAACGATTAATAAAAACATTTTTTTTTATATTTAAGTCAAGACTGATTGAAGAAAAAGGAAGAAAAATTATGTAGGACATTTAACAATGTATTAAGACTGATTAAGTAGTATTTAGTTTTAATTGCCTTAATGGCAGTATTGATTGATTGTGATTGCCAAGTTGGTACAAAACTTAACAATTGTTGATTTTGATATTTTATTTTAATTTTATTTAGACTTAAGGAAAAAAAAATTTCTTTGTCCCTAGATTTAAATTCAGGGACAGATTGAGAGGACAGACAGGAGTAACTGAATTTATTAGGTATACAATCTTCCAAGTTTCTAATTTGAAAACTAACATAGGTATTTAAATTATCAAATAAAAACATTAGAAATCAAGTCATGTTTTTTTATTTCTGCATGGACCCTGAGAAAGTACTCCATGCTAATGATAATTTACCGCCACATTCGTAAATCCCTAGGATGCTGGAGAAAAAGAGCAAGAAATTTCACCACCATCACATTTAATTAATAAATTTTAAATAAAATAACATATTTACATACTTGTACTAGATAATTATAACTACATTAGTAAAACAGCGCAGAACCTAAGATAGTATAAATTATAATATTATACATTTTGTGTACACAACTTGATGTTCCTAGCATAACATATATTATTTTACTGTAAGAAATATAAATTTTGGAGAAGTTCTGCT
Organism: Agriopis leucophaearia; assembly: GCA_949125355.1. Lineage (NCBI taxonomy): Eukaryota > Metazoa > Arthropoda > Insecta > Lepidoptera > Geometridae > Agriopis > Agriopis leucophaearia. Next base: position 12,555,723 of record OX421262.1, read on the forward strand.
CTTCTGGCTTGGGCTTGACGAAGAAGACCCACAGGTGTCTGGTTGATCGCATCGCCTACTTCTCCATCCTGCTGCTCTTCCCTGACTTCCTCCATCAACACCCTGTAATATTTAAATAATTATGAATACTGAACAGTATACTGACTGCCCCGGTGGCTCAGTTGGTAGTGAACCTAACTTCTGTGCTTGGGGGCGTGGGTTCGATTCCCATCTAGGACAAACATTTGTGTGATGAACATTTGTGTTTGTTCTATGTCTGGGTGTTAATATCTATCTAAGTATGTATTTAAAAATATATATGTATGTATATCAGTCTCTGACAGCCATATTACAAGCTTTGCTTAGTTTGGGGTCAGATGACCATGTGTGCAATAATGTCCCAGATATTTATTTATTTAAGTATTCTAAAATGGTGTCAACGATAGTTCCAAATTTTCCACATCATGTGTTTAATAAATACATAATCGTATTTGTCTAAATTAATACTTTGATCGACCGACGACATTGTGAGAGTCGCGGGCATCCAGTGGATGCAGATGGCAGGATGTCGTTCAGTGTGGAGGTTAAAGGGGGAGGCCTATGTTCAGCAGTGGACGTCTTCTGGCTAATGATGAGTACTTTGATTTATAGAATGCTTACTTAAAATGTTTCATTAGATTATATATAATGCAGCAGGCGTAGATGATCTGCATAGCCTTCTCCGGTGTATAGTGGAGGAGTCTGTCCATACTTAGGCATCTCAGGCTTCCCTTTAAGTAGCCATTGGTGCGCTCAATGCCATTCCTGACTTGGCAATGCCAGTCGGTGTAGCGCTGTTCAATGATCAAGTCACTTAGAAATGTTTTCAGTAAACTTGTAACATCAATAATAATAAATATCTAAGACTATTTTGCACACACAGTCATCTGACCCCAAACTAAGCAAAGCTTGTACAATGGCTGCCATATTCTGATATAAATTCTTTTTTTTTTACACATACTTAAATAGATATTAACATTCAGACAGAGAACAAACACAAATGTTCATTACATGTATGTTTGGCCTAGGTGGGAATCGAACCCACACCCCCAAATGCAGATGGTAGATTCACTACCAACAGCCACCGGAACAGTCAAGTAATTAATACATATTGAACGATCTTCACATACCTATAAGATAGAAGTTCCCTAATCTCCTCTCGGTAAGTCTATTCATTTCTTCACGAATCATAGAATGACGCCATATGAAGGCATCATACACCCTTCCAGGATATCTGGCGTTGATGCTTAAAATCCGGCATTCGAAATCTGCCACCTATGAAAAAAGTATATGAAATTTAGTACCTACGTAACAAAGTACATATGCTAACAATAAGTTTTTCCATACAGTCTTTATATTACAATAGTTATACAATAACAGTATAAAATAGTTATAAAATAATACAATACAATAGTTATTGTATGAATCTTTGACATTGTAAGCATATAGAAAGAAGAAATTAAGATATCAGTTTTACTCTATTAGGTTGTACTACAGAAAGGTTGTACTAAGCCAAAAGGGATCCCTAATACCCATCATTGTGAACAATGTCTACTATGAGACCAACACTGAAAGCGAAATAAATATCAGCTATTCCATAGAAAACGATCATTCACACTCGACAAAACATGGAACAGCTGTTTTTTTCAGTAATGGTCTCATAGTAAAAGTTATTAATAATGATGAGTATAACGGACCCCTTTTCGCTTAGTACACACATTCCACGTAACCCTATATAGTACTATTTACCAGCTGAACGTTGATGGTATGTGCATTCTTCCTTTTGTTTTCGTATTGAGCCCCTTGGGGCCCAGACGGCGGGAATATTTTGATATGTGTGCAGTCCACAAGCCCCAATATATCTGACACATTGGACTTAGCTCCAAGGCTGAAGCCACACTTCTTCGGGCAGCCACTGTCCCAGGGAAGTGTACCCATTCATTGAAGAGCCTGCAAATTTTATTAAACTCCTTGTACTAACTAGTTAATAATAATAAACTATAAACTCTTAGAACAAAATACTAACTAGATAACTACCTACTATAAATGGAATCGGTAAACTGGCCGAGGAAGCTGCCTACTGTTGTTTGACCCTGGCACAACGTATGGTCTTGCCCGAGTTGCCGCTGGTACCCACCATTATCCAGAAATTGAATTGAGCACAGGACCTAGAACAAGATATTTTATAACTAGGCATTAAATTGACGTAACAGATTATGGTCAAAGTCAGAGAGAAAGAGAACCTAACCTTATACTATTGTATGCTGATATTATATATTGTATGATGCATCCATGTGGTATTTGAATTACCAAGATAGAATTGAATTATGTAGGAAAAATACTCACCTTCAGATGCGCTGGTAAGCCCGCATTTTGAGGCTCCAAGTCGAGTCTTAGCTTTTCTACTATAGAAAGTCATCGGCTTTATGACTCTCCAAAGTCGCTGAAACTCTTTTTCGGATATATCGAAGGGATCACACACGTCCCTTTACTTTCAATTTTACGCCGTTCGCGCTCTTCATAGATCGTTAAGTAATAATTGTAATATGGCACTGCCATTTCGCGAAAATTGTAGTTACGTTACAGAAATCCACTTTAGTCGCACTCACTATTTACTTATGATAGGTTTGGCGTTTTTCTCGTCCTCAAAAAGTTCGACGAGAAGATTGGAGAAGATACTAGCGCTCAAATGTCAAAATTAGCCAAAAAATGGTTGCGCATGTTAGCGTTAGTCGACAAAAGTGCCACAGATAATGAAACCGTATTCATTTGTCGTAATTTGACAGAACGAATGTAAAAGATTGCATCGCCATGTTAGCGCTCGTGGACAAGGCGCGTTGTTGCTACTTTCGACGAGATAACGCGACGGCAAAATTTTGTCGTGGTGCGCATGTTAGGCCTACTGGTCACATTTAGATCACAGCTAAGACAAGCAGTTTAACCAGCTTTCAAATAAAGAAATCTTTCCAGCTGTTTGAGAGCATGGGTCTCCCCCATGGGACCGGATGGTTCTGGACTTGGTTTTTGTGGTATCAGACATGTCATCATCATCATTAGACATGCTGCTTCTGTTTAGACGCAAATAGATATCGAATGATCTCATCCGTTTTCCATAAGCTCCAAAGTTTCCCTCGCAAGTTCCATCCATCATCCATCCACCATCGATGAGCGCTTAGGGTGCGATCTATTCTGCATGAGCGTTGCGGCGGTTAGATAACTGCTGGGTAGGGAATTCTTTGTTTATGCCTAATTTAAGTACGTAATTTTTGTATTTTCGACAAACGCACGCATAATATTCTCACTAGAAATGTTACTTCAATTTTTACCCATCATCATCATCATTAGCTAGAAGACGTCCACTGCTGAACATAGGCCTCCCCCTTTAACATCCACACTAAACAACATCCTGCCATCTGGATGCCTGCGATTCGCATCGCGATTTTTACCCATGAGGACCTATAATTAGCTTCTGGTTCTACAAAGATTGTTACATTTTTTCTTTGTTGTTGTTTGTCTTTCTATGAATTAAATAAATAAATAAGTTACTACCTAGGTACTTTTAGTCTATGCGCCACATTTCGCAGAACTTCATGCCTCAATATTTACCTCACTACCCAAATAAAAAGCATAACATGGGCAAAATCAATGGCACGTTGATAACTTACCAGAATATAGTCAATAGATCTATTGAGCACAGAAGCACACCCTTCAAGTAGAAACCTGTGCTGGGATTTCAAGCCTCCCACACGATTGTTACGAGCTTCTTTAGCTTTAGCCTAAAACCAAAAAATAAGTTCTTCACCTTCGCAAATGTAACAAACAACTTTCTGAAAACTTATGTGAACTTAATAAATACTTAATTGTTTTGAAAAGTTACTTAGAACTTACTTGTTTGTCTTTATAAGATTCGTGTGCAAGTGCTAGAGTACTCATAGACACTCTGCTTTTCTTCTGTATGTCTTGGATACGAGAGCTGACATCGAGGATAGCTTCGAGAGCAGTTCGGTCTATAATGACCCTCTCTAGGTCATTGACGTTGCTGGGTCGACCTATCGGTTTCAAGGACTTCCTTCTTATTTCCGCCATGTCCATCAGAGGCTGCGGTTCTATCGGACGTTCATCATCCGCTGCCGGAACTTCACCACCTTCCTGAGCCATTATTTCCACAAAATTGTGTTCTTACAAATAAAAATATATTACTATCACAGACTAGGTATAACTAGAACTAAGTATCACTATCAAATATTAAAACTACCGGTACTAAATAAAATATAAATTTGTTCTCTAGTATAAATAATCTGGCACAAGTAAATGAGAACAAGAAAACAAAACAAACATTGAAAATTGAAATTGAAACAATAATATGAAAAGAAAGTTTTCGAAATTCAAAAACTATTATTTTTTCTGACCTTGGATACAGAATCCTTTAGTCGTAATAAAAATGAAGAGTATAATGAGGTCAAATAATCGTCAAAAAGATAGTCACACATAAATTTATATATTATCAATGTAGTCACAGAAAGAACGTTGTTAAACCTGCCATTAGGTTTTATACCGTCCTTGAGTCACAGTCTAGTTTAAGTCATGCTATAGTCCACAAACGCACACTTCCATATTGAGTGCACATAAATGCAAACGATGTAATTAAATATCATTAAATATACATATTAATCACATCATTTGCAGTTGTGCGCTCAATAGTGAAGTGTACATTTGTAGAACTAGTAAGAATATGTCAGTGTATGCAATACGTGTTTACCTCAGCCCTTCAGTTATTGGCGAACATTTTTCAGTACTAGCTCGAGTTTAAAGGCAGATCCAAACTATATTAATAACAAAGCTGGGCAATACTACACCTAATATGACAGTAAAATACAGAAGACGAGTCGGTGTGGCCTTAACGGCTTTAGCCTGCTCAGCAATGTGAGAAAAAAAAACATTGAATGTCAATGTCAGATCAGATAGGTATTTAACTTTAACTACCTAAGTTTGTTTTGGTTCGCGGGAATGCCGGGAATCTGTAAACTTTTCTTTATAACGGACTTTAGTGCAAACTTCACTGTTTTTGTTTATTAGCTATTGTCTCAGAATTTTTATTTGATCTGAGCTTGTTGGTAACAACATCTAAAATTAAAACGAATCCAATATGCGTCGGAATTCTCATGGTCGCTACAAAAACAATTGGTATCAAGGCCGTGGCCGCAGTAGATCAGCAAATATTTCTGATAATACTAGCCTTAATAATTCACACGCATCAGCCCGGGTTTCAAGTAGCGCAGCAGGGTCTTCCAGAGCACCAATTAACCATTTACCTATTGTTGTGCCTATTACTACTGGACATAATGCTTGGAAACTTTATTTTCCGTCGGAAGGTTAGCGTTAATTATTATAATTATCAAGAAGATGAAGTGGCAGTGGGTAGGGCACATAGCACGCAGAACAGATGGCCGATGGGGCCGAAAGGTTCTCCAATGCAGACCACGGACCCATAAGCGCAGCATAGGACGTCTACCAACAAGATGGACATGCGACTTATAAGAAACTGCAGGAAAATGCTAAATGCAGGCCGCCAACCGGCCCTTTTGAAAATAGATGGGAGAGGCAACACCATTATGTCCAGCAGTGGACATTCTATGGCTGAAATGATGATGATGATTATAATTATCTCACAAACATGAAAAATGAGGTTTGGCTTAGGATTTATTATCAACTACTAGAAAAAGTCTTGTTTGTGCTCTCCACTGGACATCCTATAATCATGCACCAAATATTTACTTCTGGATTTAACTCTATTTTCAGATCACCCAACTACTGAAGTAACGGAACATATAAACTGTTTTAATTCATTTATTGACAAGAACAGAAACCTCTTTGACTTGGAGAAGATCGACCAATCTCGCAGTGTTCCCCTTGATATACAGAGCTTGACAAATGATGACAAATTCACCAATGGCTGGTCCACTTTCAGCAATGATTTATTTGAACATCCTGATACAACTCTACGGCTGTTGGAATATTGTCTTCATGAGGTAGAATATTTCTTGATACATGTACTTAGCCACATTAGACACGCTTAGAGAAAGGCCTCATTAGTGCGTTGCGTTGTGTCATCACAGCGTCAATGCTGCATTGTTTTACATATATTTTAATATTAACTTAAATTGATGATTATTGTTTTTTGTGGTGGTACAGAACCCTCAGTGCGTGAGCCCGACTTGCACTTGGCCGGTTATTTCTAATTGGTTAAAGTAATTTATTATGCACAACTTAAAAAACAGAAAAATAAAGAAACCTTAAAATACTAACTAAAAACGAAAACTTAAAATAACTATATAAAAACTTTAACTAAAAGACCATTAGTGGTTGGTTATATTTATGAACTGATTTCTTTCAGAAATTCAAGTTTGAAGCAAAGATTAAGGTCAGGGTTCTTAATCATCAGCCAGTGATCCCTATAGCTAATTTAAAAGTAAACTATTTTGGTAAGTATTATACTGGGTTACTGGTAACTAACCGACAACCTCTTAGGGGCATCATTACAAATATCTTCTGTTCTAAGACTTTTTTAAATTTTGAGAAGAAAAATAGCTTTTTATTACACAATCTTTTTTGCCTCACACCTGTAATAATTGGAATTAAAATTCGACTAAAGGTCTTGATCTGATTTTTTCACAAATATCCGACTCGCGCATGAAGTCACGAAAAAATCTGCTGTTCCCTTCGATTATACAAATTTATGATCGAAGACTGCTCCATACATTTTGTTGAGTGTCAATGACAGTTTTCTATGGAATAGCATTTTTTTTAAATTTTTGTGTTGGTCCCATACTAAAAGTTGCTCATAACATTTTTTTCAGTCATGCCAGAGCTGTTTGTTTTGAGCAAAGTTTCCATTATGCATAACAAACTTCATTACTTTATAGGAAAGCTAGTAACAATAAAAGGCACCGTCATCAGAGTGGGTAGTGTTGGCCTGATCTGCACATCCATGGCATTCGAATGCTCAAGCTGCCACTCTGTACAAGCAGTTTTTCAGCCACAAGGTGTTTTTACAGGTATTTTCACTTATATTAAGAAATCATATTAAAAATTATTTTAGAACAGCTTGTACACTCACGTTATGTTTATCAGTTGAGACAAAAAAAAACATACAAATGAAAACATATACTAATTTATGAGTAGACAAAATCATATTAATATAAAAGTTTCTGCGGTTTCCTGAGGGAATTTACAGGTACCTGTAAATTCCCTCAGGAATAGAAAAATTTGTTGAAAAGTATTTTAATTTCATTTCGATTGGTTGATTGAATCAGGCGTTACTTTGCGGAAGTCCATTTTCAAAACTGTTTTTCTGATGAATTTCTATTGTAATTCCGCTTCTACGTCGCTTCGAGTACAATAAGGAATCTGTGATAATTTTTCCTGGTATATATTTGTTGATGAGTTTAATTTTGCCTAACCTGAAATAAAATATGAATTACATAAAATGAAATTTAACCAACCCTGAAACAAAAATTTATTAATTGTGAAATACTATTTAATTTAAATTAAAAAATTATAATAATGAACAAAAAATTTATTAATGAAAGAGTATATAAAATTAACATGAAACAATAATTCTTAAATTCTGACACATGAAATATGATAATATCTAACCTGAAAACAAAAATGTATTAATTCTGAAACATAAAATATATATTAATTGAAATAAAATATATTTTAATTGAAATTGAATTTAAAAAATTATAAATTATACCCATTTCCTTAGTGCAATTTGTCGACACGTGTTTCGCCTCTTCACGAGGCATCCTCATAGAAACTGATCAGAACAGTTTTTTCGTTTCAATTGTTTTTTTTTGCCGGTGAGCACTTGCCAACATGCGGCCCGTCGCTTGTTTGGCTACTACGACGTAAAAAAATACATAGCCTTATATTGCACAGTTTGACTAGAATATTTGGGCATAATGGTGAGGCAAATCACTATGTTTGAGATGATATAAGGTGGTCAATTGGTGATGCTTTGGTTTCAGCCCCAAATATGTGCCAGAACTGCCATCTAGGCGCTAAGTTTGAACCACTACAGTCATCTCCATTCACAAGTACAATGGACTGGCAAGTCGCGAAAATACAGGAAATCCAGTCACAGGTATGGATGGAAATATAATATCTTTTAACAACAAAATGGCTGAACTGATCTTTATTGAATTTGTCAAGGAAGTAGTGTTGACGATTCTGTTGTATCATTCCCAAAGCTAAACTGAATGACAGCACCAAAACTATTGGAGTATCTGTTCTTTTTAGGGTTCCATTCTATAGTAATAAAAGGAACCCATATAAGTTCATACTGTCAATTCGTCTGTCTGTTTGTCCGTCCTAAAACTTCTATATTTACTAAGATAAGTGGAAGAAACTTTGTACAATTACAGTTTTAGTATAAATCTCAATTTTAAAAAAATTAATAAAGAATTGCCTTTTAAGGGTGAGCATTGACATTAAAAATTTACCATGTAACAACGTGTAAAATGAGGCTAATTTTTTTGTTGCCCCCTCTCATGTGGGTTATTCACTTTTTCAGATATTTATTTATTATTAATGGGATATTTGCCGTGATGTCCCTTTAATAATCATATAACTGTATTGAACAGCCGTGATAGTCTTGAGCAGTCGAGTTAACATATTTCTAAATGTTTCAGAGCATATCAGGCACAATTCCAAGAAGTGTCGAAATCGACCTTCAAGGTGATTTAGTTGGCGCAGCTTGCCCGGGAGATGTTCTGTCAGTGACTGGTATTGTTCAGGTATATAATATCTACCCTTAACTACTAGTTGTACGTACTGGGGCCTTACGTCTTCCTCTTAACACGGGCTCTAAACAGCTCAGGGGCTTTACGCCCAACTTTAAACGCCGGCCCGAATAGGTGCATTTTCAAAATCACGCTATAGCAAACCGTATCTCGGCGCGTTAAGGTTCGCGTTCGCGTGATTTTGCAAACTGCACCTATTCGGGCCCGCGCTTAGAGTTTGGCGTAAGGCCCCTGTGCAGAATACGACGCAAACGATAACCTTAACGCGCCGAGATACGGTTTGCGGTCGCGCAAATTTTTGCAATCACCTTGACAGAATCGCTTAAAACCGTAAGGCCATTGAAATGAGATCTCACTCACTCATCCTTATATCCTTGGAAACTCTTTTGCAATGTTACAACTTCTGGACTCAAAATTTCTTTAAACACCGATTGATACAAATTTGCAGGTCAGAGGAGAAAGCAAAGGAGGTGAAGATGGCAAACGAGCAGCAAGACTATTGCAACTGTACATAGAAGCTGTGTCAATACATAGTCATAGAAATTTGAGCAATCCGACTCTGTCTTTTACTCTGAAAGACTATTATGCTATTCAGGTATGTGTAGTCTCTTTAGCTTAGAGTTGCCATCTCTAAAATTTGGCAACCAGGACAAGACGCGTGAAAACCCCGGATTTTAGAGCCCACAACCCGGACATGTCAACAGGTTTTTTTTAAACATAGTCAGTGTAAAAATCGCGGCGTGCGGGCACAGTGCGTGTGTCGCGGGCAGCCCAAGGCTTTAAATTTTAAACCCGGACTACAAATGAAGCCCCGCCCGGACGCTCCCCGGATGCCCTCTAAACTAGGACAAATCCGGAGAAACCCGGACGGATGGCAACCCTACTTTAGCCTAATAAGTAACTAGTTATTAGAGTTATAATTTATTCCTGATATCTTATTTTAAGAAACTATTAAATTTGGTATACTTTATTCCAAATTTCATGATTTCTTAGGCGTGATTATTACGAAATTAATTCTTTCCCGATTATTATTATATGAAAGCTCATCCACATAATCACACACTGCGATTTACACGATCTTTCTGTGCAATAATGTCCCAAATATGTATTTATTTTATTTCTTTCTTTCTCGCACCTGCAAAATGTGGAATGAGCTACCTTCCGCGGTGTTTCCGAGAAACTACAACAAGCGGTTCTTCAAAAGGCGAGTTAAGAGTCAAAAAGGGTTGGCAACATATTTGTGATGCATCTGGTGTTACAGGTATCCATAGGCGACGGGGACTTACAATCAGCAGCCCGTTAACTTTTTTGCCACCTATGACATAAAAATAAATACATTCACAAATTCGTTATCTCTTCTCTTCTCTACATACTATAAAATAAAGTCGCTTTCCGCGTCTGTCTGTCTATCTGTATCTCCGCTAACTCCTCCCAAACCACGCAACGGATTTTGGTGCGGTCATCATCAGTTAGATAATTTTTCACGGAAGGCTTATACGAGTATATATAATAAAACACCGTGCGAAGCCGGGGCGGGTCGCTAGTTTACTATAGATACTTTGATATATTTTCCAGGAAATCCATGCATCAGATGATGTGTTCAGGCTGCTAGTCCACTCGCTCTGCCCGGCTATATTCGGTCACGAGGCTGTGAAAGCTGGGCTGATACTCGGTCTCATTAGCGGTACGGAGGTTGATAAAGGGCCGAGGTCTAACCCGCATGTGTTGGTAGTCGGTGACCCGGGATTGGGGAAGTCGCAATTGTTGCAAGCGGCCGCTCACGCAGCGCCAAGAGGTAAGATACTACCTCTACTAGCTCATAGGAGGTACCAAAATACTTGCTACCCTATAGGCACTTCGCATAAAGCAAGCCACTTTCAGCTTTGCGACATAAAGTGTTTATAACAACGTCTGATCAATAAAGGGCCAGTATAATACCGGCTGTCTAATTTATCTATATATGTAAAAATCTATTTGTATATGTTCCTCCAAAACGGCTGGACCGATTTTGACGGGATTTTCACTAGCAGATAGCTGATGAGCGTACCTAGTATAAGGTACATAATAACGATGTAATGACGTTGAGCGGATCAATCGGCATTAATTGCTGATAAGTTTTATGAAATGTTTAAACTAAAAGGTATCCAGTCGTTGGAGGGATTTACAAATACCAAATTTGCCAATGTACCAACGTCGCATCAAACGAATTTACTTTGTATTGTGCTTATAGCAGCGGTTCCTGTATTTACTTATAAAAAAAAAAGGCCCATATTAAAATTTTGTACAGCAAAAAAATCCATTTGCTTCGAGCTCGCTTAGTAATGAAACAGTCTGCAAAAAAATGAGACGCTATTTCACTGCACTGAATATGCAAATAACATTGTCAACCGGTAATATTCTCAGTTATTGCATGTCTGCTTATCACTATGGTCTAAAATTAAAGCAGGAGGTGCTGAAATGAATTTGCATAATCTTATCTGGATCGAGGTCCGTGTCTTTGTGTGTTCCATGGGCTCCATGGCATCCTCGACATAGGAAATTCTAGTAAGTGTGAAGCATAATTTTTTAATTTATTTATCAGGTGTGTATGTGTGCGGTGCTTCAGCGTCTGCTGGTGGATTGACAGTAGCGTTAGGTCGCGAGGCGGGCGGGGACTTCGCCCTCGAAGCAGGGGCCTTGGTCCTGGCGGACAGAGGTGTCTGCTGTATTGATGAACTCGATAAGGTAGGTACATAGTCGAGCATTGGTGTTATAGTGACAATTTCGGCAGTCAAAAAAGTACTTGTTTTTTTTTCATCACCATTTTTAAAGATTTAAACGCAAACGGCTAAACTAAAGCACGTTCATAAATATTATATCTACACAGTAGACATTCGGCTGTAGACTCTACAGAAGAAATAGATTATTATCAGGGAGACAAACAGTCCAACTTATTCTGGTGCCTGTCAGCTGTAACGTCTAATGTAAACGAGAACAAAAGGGACGGCGTTAATAGAACAAAATTATGACGATGCATAATATTACTCGTTGATAGCGAACTCTAAAATAAAATTACTACTATTATTTGTACTATGGCGACTGTGCAATAGAACTGGACGACCTTGCACTGCCTCACCATTCTTCCATAACAGTACCAGACGAACGACAAGTAGAATGGTGGAAATTCCATTCAGACGCACTAAGCTTTTCCAGCAGAGGTGTGGAGCTCCTTACCTGCGTCTTCTGCTCTTTCCAAACAGGTAAATCCGGGGTTGATCAAGAAAAAAGTGAATAGGTAGTTCCTAGGCTAGCATGCTCCATTTTCGAATCTTCGAAGCATGCTTCATCATCTTTACTTCACATTAAGTGAGATTGTGGTCAGAGCCATGCCTGGTCCATTGTAAAAAAGAAACTATTTTTATTTTGCAGATGACAGCCCACCACAGCAGTTTACTAGAAGCTATGGAACTGCGTCGTGTTAGTGTGGCTAAAGGTGGCGTTGTTTGCAGTTTGCCCGCCCGTGCTACAGTATTGGCCGCCGCAAACCCTTCCGGAGGAAACTATAATAGGTGCGTTAATACTACTTGAGAGCAATATTGCTTTACCAGTGTGAGGTTTATCGCTAAAAGGTTTCTTTAAGCTGAATATTGGATGTGCTACCTGTCAGGAAAGGAACTGACTCTCAAGTGAGGTTGTCCAAACAGTCCATAAGGCACTTCAATGAATTTGTAACTTGAGTGTTGATATCCAGGCGAGTGAGGTGAGCTTTCAAAATGCCACCATAGAAAGTGTAGACATTTTCTAATTACTACACCAATTTTTCTCTTCTGCAGGGCAAAAACTGTAGCTGAAAACTTAAAACTCAATTCGGCCCTGTTGTCAAGATTTGATTTAGTTTTTATACTATTGGATCAAGCCGATGAGGTACATTAAGTTTTGTTTCATTCAAACTCCCATGGAATTGGGACACATAGGGTTAGGCAGAACTGCTATGCTCAGTCGAAAGGAGGTCAATGTACACATCATCATAAACAGCAGCAATAGCAGAAAAATCTAATGTTTCATATGGATATGATTAAAATTAGAAATAGAACAGCAGAATTTTAATAATATCTGGTTTGGTCCTATTCCCATTCATGAAGAATAAATGACCCTATTCTGGCTTAGCATAGCCAGTTCTGTATAACCTTGTATACATACCTAATTTTGGTTTCCTACCTGTGGTTCACCTAGCTAGTCCACCTGGGTGGACTACAGATACTTCCACAAAACAGTGATCCTTACCTTGGCGAATGGCCATGATCATGGGTACTTCCACTGACCCATAGTCCACTTGCGCATCTAATACATCATTTTTTACAGGTGTCAAAGTTACAGATAACACAACGACAGCTGTCAATCATCATTATTAGGCTACTCTTATTAGACCGACTTGGGTCCCAGGATAGATGTTGGCGATGATGGATGTCAGTGTGACAGCTCATGACAGCTTTCATCCGAAATTAAGAAATCGACGAGATCTATCACTTCTGTAAAGAAACTACTAGTCTAGAATCAATAGTTTCCGAGATATAGTCTCATCAAGTTTGACAACTTATCATCATCACACTGACATCTGTGAACACCAACCATCTACCCTAGAAGAGGCCCAAGTCGGTCTGATAAAAGTAGACTAATGATGATGATTGACAGCTGTCACGTTAACACCTGTCAAATAATTCAGAATCGCCAAATTCCCAATCGCTTCTAAATAATATTCATTATCATCCACAGCCCTCCTTATTCCACTGCTGGGTATAGGCCTCTCTCTTGCTATGCAATTTGTCGGTCCTGTGCTAATCGAGTCCAGACTCCACCCGCGATAGTAACAATATTATCACCCCATCCTGCAGCTGGACGACCAACCCATCATTATGGTGTACCATTGTTCCATACATTTTTCCAAAATATCATGTCAGCTCTAGAGTGAACTTCGGATCATAAAATGTATAGTAGTGCCTATAATATAGTACACCAGATGTAGACCAGCAGATGTACCATGACCCATGTATCAGTGAAAGTACCCACAGTCCACCCAGGTGAACTAGCTAGGTGAACCACGGGTAGGGAACACTTAATTTTGTATACTTTAATGGTTGACAGGCTAGGCGTTTGTCCACAGCTTACACAGATGTTAAGTAGCGGTGTGGTCGCAAATGGTAAACACGCCTAACTTGGATTTTGGAACTGGCTCCCAAGTGAGGCTGCTAGACCACACCGTTGGGTGCTTTTCACAAATTTTCAACTTGAAAGATGACCCTCAAGTGGCTGCCAAGCTAACCAGCCTTGCTATGATTTCCTCGCGACGTTTTCCTTTACTACCAGCTAGGGTTGCCATCCGTCCTGGTTTTCCCCGATTTGTCCTAGTTTAGAGTGTATCCGGGGAGCGTCCGGGCGGGGCTTCATTTGTAGTCCGGGTTTAAAAATTTAAAGTCTTCCGCAACAAGTCCGCCCGCAACACACGCACTATGCCCGCACGCCACAATTTTTGCATTATGTTTAAAAAAACCTGTTGACATTTGTCCGGTTCTGGGCTTTTAAATCTGGGGTTTACACGCGTCTTGTCCTGGGGCCTTACCCCTAGCTTCACTTTTGCGAGCCAACTTTTAGTAGGTACCTGATAGGTACATAAATTAAACAACTTATTTAAGCTGCATCGTTTAAAAGCGTCTAACTTGAATGAACGATAATCACAATCACACGCATAGTAAAACGGATTTTAGTTCATTCAAGTTAGACGCTTTTAAACGATGCAGCTTAAATGAGTTGGTTAATTTTAGGTACCTATCAGGTACCTACTAAAAGTTGGCTCGCAAAAGTTAAGCTAGGGGTAAGGCCCCTGGTTGCCAAATTTTAGAGGTGGCAACCCTACCACCAGCTCAAGATCATTAGGCTTAGTAGGTATCTGACAATGTTAGTACTACTACTGCTTTCTTTCAGATAATGGATGCGATGTTGTCCGAACATGTCCTAGCATTGCATACCGGACAAAAGAATAAAGCTTCAAGGGCTGCTGAATTGCACGGGGGGCTCGAAACTAGTCAAACTGCTATTAACGAAATGTCACTAAGGTATATATCATCAACATAATCCACACGTTCATTCCCAGTACATACAATCCAGAGTATAACAAGTACACACAAGACTTAAATAAAACCAAATACAAATATAAAATTAATTTATTTGACACAATAATAATATGGGAACGGAACCCTAAAAACAAATGTTATTATTATAAAGTGGTAGGAGGTACGTGAAGGCACTGTTGAGGCATATCACCATCAACATCATCATGGGGCATTTCACGCGTTCCCATAATCAAGACAGATATTCTGTTATTCATCATCGTTCGCACGAAATGCTACAAATATAGGTGCACGTAAATTATCAGCGACAATTCTCAGGATGCTGTTGTGACTTCCTCGCACCCTCCTCATCAGTAATATCGGTACAATATGTTATCTCAGGATGAGAAGCTAAATTTCAGAGATGTATTCTCTGAAATTTGGCTAAGTCCACCGAGCTCTGTTCTTTTGAATTTTTCTGTATCTAAAACCACAAACTCTTGAAGTATGAATGTGACAATTATATGGCTTTGGCTACGAAACTTTACCATATGCGTGCCCCAACACGCTCTTGGCTAGTTATTTATTTTATGTTACCTATAGGTTTATTGTTTGAAAAAATAGGAAGGAACTCAGCGTTTTGGCTAAGACGTACTCTTAAAAAGTTTTTCTAAACTAGTTTAGTTTTTTTGACCTACTTTAGTTTTTCTAAAAGTGTTTTCTACCAGAAATAATTGGTTGGATACCAAACCAAGAAATTTACAAGAAAGAGAAAGGTAAAGAATGACATCAGAATAGGTAGGCTAGATTATGAAATTTTAGTGTTTAGTAAAAAGTTTCATAATGAGCAATTTTATTAATCGCCTTTTTATCTAGAAATAATTAAAACTGGAACCTCCGCGTTATATTTATTATTTGAGGTAATAATAACAATAAAAAACCGATGAAGTAGGTTTTTTTATGTTGTTAATTGTTATACAGAACTAGACCAAATTAAAATGGGACCAAATGGGAAGCATCAGCTTTCATATAAAAAAAAATCATCAGTCGGTTCACCCAGTCAAGAGGCAACAGTTTAAAAAAACAGTCGAATTGACAACCTCCTTCCACTCCTCCTTTTTGGAAGTCGGTTAAAAATATTCGGAGTTTATAAATAATATTCTGTGATACTTGATTGAACAGTATATAATTATACTTACATAGAAAGATATATATTAATCAGCGAAGTTGGAACTTCATTGATATTAATACATACGCTAACGCCTCTTTCTCATAAGGGTAGGCAGAGTAGCCCTGGTGCGGGGGCAATATAATACGGCATCGGTATTCCCTGTCTGGAGTAAGAGGCTAGTAAAATCTTAGAGGGGACCTCTTGAGCTCAGAATGGTCAAAGTCAGAGCTCTGACCTTCCACTAAAGCGAACCCCGGGAGAGGACGACAACCATGTGTAACCGACGTTGTCGTGGGCGGAGCAGCCGATATCACACGCGGTTGCCTCGGGAGGAGCCATAGGGAAGCGTTGAGGGCTCCGGTGCTTTCATCTGGAGATCCTGGAACCCTCTTGACACACAACACAAGGCTGGTCATCATCATTTCAGCCTATCATGTTCCCACTGCTGGGACTTAGGCTTTCTCTCAGAGAGATAGAGAGGATGGGCCCTAATCCACCATGCTGGCCAAGTGCATGTTGGTGAATGTCATATGTCTTTGAACTTTTGAGGGCCTTGGACATACTGGTTTCCTCACGATGTTTTCCTTCACCGTTTTTGAGCGATGACATCGAAAACGAAGGCTGGTCACCTTGGAAGTTTTAGTGGGTATAATCCTAAATAACCAAGGGCCTCACTGCTGCCTGTTTTAAGCGATTCTCTTTAGGTGATGAGAAAAGTTGCGCGGCCGCAAACCGTATCTCGTCGCATTAAGGTTCACGTTTGCGTGATTTTCCCAACTGCGCTGTTTCAGCGCTTATTTGAGCCCGCGTTAAGAGTAAGGCCCTTTGCTGCACCCTAATACAGCCGGGTATGTCTTAGAAGATTTATCCCTCGAAAACATAAACAAAAAGGCAGAAGGCAGAGACCACAGTTTTGTATGAGCTGTCAAAAAGCGATAACTTACTATACATACCTAGACCTAGATTATACCAATGTTGGACATGGAAATAAAAATATACATTTTTTTTTTTTTTTTTACAAAACTTAGCTAATTTAATTTAATAGTTAACCCTAATAATTGCCAAATTCGTTACAGCGAGCGATTGCGACTGAAGCCCGGCGAAGTGATCGACCATTTGCCTGTAGTCTTACTTCGTAAGTACATTGCGTATGCTAGAAGATATGTCCATCCGAAGCTTAGTATGGACGCGGCACATGTATTGCAAGACTTTTACATGGAACTGAGGCACAACCATCAGGGCGGTTCACACGATGGAACGCCTATTACTACGCGACAACTTGAAGCTTGTATAAGATTAACACAGGTATAATCTACTTTTCACACCTGCGAGACAATAAAAAGCCAGGGCTCCATAAGTTAATACCTACTGTACTCTGGAGTAGAATCACTAACGCTTGACATTTTTTATCAACATAATATTGCAATAAAATTAACTGCAAATCACAGCACCCAAACACCGTCTTTTGTTTCACATTCTTTGTAAACGCACCTTTTGTAGGGTTCCATACCCAAAGGGTAAAACGGGACCCTATTACTAAGGCTCCGCTGTCAGTCTGTCACCAGGCTGTATCTCATGAACCATGATAGACATTTGAAATTTTCATAGATGATGTATTTCTATATGATTTTGATGAAATTTAAATGGGACCACCTGTGAAGTATGGCCTACCAAACAAAAAAGGGATCTTCAAAATCTTAGAACTTAGTTTTGTCTCTATTTACCCTGTTTAACTACTACCAAAATCTTTTTTGTGTGTACATATGAAATGAAGTTATTTCCTATGTAAGGTAAATGATATCATCACAAAAATTTGTTTCATAAAATTAAAATATTTTAACAAATTATTGTCAATCGAATTTGCACCTTACCTATATGGCAGTAAGTAACGATGGTACTTTGTTTTAGGCTCGAGCCAGAGTGGATTTAAGAGAGGAAGCGACTACAAAGGACGCCACTGACGTAGTTAGCTTAGTCAAACACAGCTTGATCGATACATTCAGTGACGAATTTGGAAACATACAACTCTCAAGGTCTATCAACGGCTCGGGAGTCAGTTCTAGAAGCAAAGTAAGATTTTAAATATTCTTGAATCTACTACCTTGATCCCTAGTCCTATGCGTCCGGTCCCATTTTTTTTTTTTTATGTAACTAAGACTCGACGAGCAATAGCTTTTTAAATTTTCATATTTAATGGCTGGTTTGCCGTTAAGGTTGATAGCATAGATATACGACTCGTTACTCTAATGTTACAAAATTTTCAAGAAAGTGACAGTCAGATTTTGGCTGAAAGACTATTTGAGTCTTCGAAAATTATTTAAATATTGTATGTACGCACTTGTACGAGTACAAGTCGTACCTTGACTACTTTGACCACATACCAAGGTAAAGCTACTACCTACTTTGATTTTGACACTAATTTTTTATTTAAATATTTGTTTGACTTCTGCATGTGTATCGAACAAATATATTTTATAATTAATATCAGTCAAATAAAATTAATGTCAATTTATACAAATATTTTAATAGACAATAATTACGAAAATATACATTAAATTTTTGGGTACATATTACAGTGATAATAAAGTTTTGTAATATTTCAGTTGAAAAAATTTCTGGATGCGTTGACAAGAAGAGCACATCAGTTAGGAAAAGACATATTCACCAGACAAGAACTGATTCACATTCACAAAACGGCGGGCGTAGCTGGCGACCCTAACGAACTTATAGAAGCTATGCACACACATTCATATCTATTACTAAAAGGATCTAACACATATCAATTGATTTCATTATAATAAATAAATAAGAAGAAATGTAATAAATAATTGTACTAAATTATAGTCTTCTTTTGTTTCCCAAATCCGAATACAAATAAAAATAAAATACATACCTATTACCTACTTATACTCGATCCAATTTTTTTAACAGTAGCTTGTAAAAAAATTGATGAAAACCATTCTTGATCAATTTTGCTAGGTTTTTTATAAGATTGAAGCTGGAAGCCGATTTACTTTGTCAAATTTTAAAATGTAGTTTTTTTTTATATGTTATTGCAGCTGTCAAAAGCTAAAAAAAAAATGGGTCGAGTATAGTTAAGTTTATTGAGATTCTGATGTTATTATTTCACAGCCTTTATTATTTAATTTTAAGTGAAGTTATTTGGATTTTTTCTCACTCATACAGTACCTATAGCCGACATGTTAGATTTTAGATAAATAAAGAATAAGTATTTGTAATTCATAGCCTGTTCTTCTATTTGCTATACAACAGTCAAAAAGAGCATTTTATCACAGATTTTTTTAAATAGTAAAATAGGAACTTTGTACTTCTCAATTAACTTTGACTTTCGGTCTTCTGTCAGTCCTAGAAGGGACATCAATCAGACTTATTGAAACATGACTGCAGCAGTATGTAGCTAGTAATACTATCATGAGATTCTGCAGTGCTGGCCACTTCAATAGTCCCGCATAAACATGACCCACTTCTGCCCCTCCAAATAAATAAAAGTTTGATATGGCCGAAGCTGCTAACAAGGGAGAACAAAGGATTGCAGTGAATCTGACTTCCATAGCCTCTGTCTTTAAAACATTATCTTTGAAATTTTTATACCATGCTGTAGTGGAAAGAGCTCTAGCTGTGTGTTCCAATACAATACCAATAAAATTTAAAACAGACCATATAAAGATGTTCAAAGCAGTTCCGTGCCACAAATATATAAATGCAAATGTACTGAAAGAGGCTATTAGCTTATATATCAATTGTGAATTTATGTACTTGCGCAGTGTAGAGTAGCAAGGCTTATAAATGTATCTGAAAAAAGAAATTGTACTTGTAATAACTGTAGAAAGTTATAAGTAAATAAAAACAGTATATCCTCACTTTAAAAAAATACAGACAATTCAAAAACTTGGTTACAGGCATAATTGGTACTGAGTAATTGAGTGACCAGTTCGCACAAGCTGCCCGTCCCCCATACACAAGCTTCACCCCATCTTAGTATATCTTCTCCATCTTGGTATAATCATAATAATCAATGAAGCAATCCAGAGCATTTCCATTTTTAATCAAACATGTCCTATAAAATACTGAGCAAAAATGTGGATACCTCTATCCACTAGTGGCTACGACTGGTGGCTGCATTTAAACCACCAGTGGCCACAAATGGTGGCTGCATCTAGTAGCTCAGTGTAACTGTAAATGATTACATTGTCTTTTTCTATGTGGCAACGCTGGTAAATCTTGTAATAATGTATACCATCTTGAATATTATTATTCATTAGTGATCATTACAGAGAAGTTATTTTTTTGTTTAAATTAGGATGGCTGTCAAGGTATTTTTGTAAGAAATTTGCTATAGCCACTTGCACCCATATAAACCCATAGCAACTGTGACGCAGAGTTCGACGCGTTAACATAATATAAGAATGTTTAATCAAGGTTCTGTCACAATACCTGGCGACAGATTTTCCTTCTCATTTCCGTTCTATTTACTTCTCTTTTCTGGAGTTATTATAGTACAAATTACAAGTGTAAGTAAGTTGTATGCAATTGTCTGTATCATTTTAAAGGTTTTTTTTTTGAAAAAATTACATTACTCACTTCACCAAGAATTTGTAAAGACCCACATCAAAGTATCTCCACATGTTAGAATAAACGTGAATCCTTGCTATGCAGCGTGGTATTGGTGGTGATTCCACATTGTCAAGACGAGCAAATGCAGTTGTAGTTCCATATGATATCACATATTTTATATGGAATTGAAAGCTCATCCATAGTCCTCCTCCAGCTAGTCCTAATGTAGGTAATTGTTCAATCAGCTGTAATAAACAATGTTTATAAATAAATACAATGAGTATTTTTACCTTTCATCTTCATCATCATTTCAGCCATAGGATGTCCACTGCTGGACATAGGCCTCCCCCATCGATTTCCAAAAGGACCGGTTGGAAGCGGCCTGCATCCAGCGTTTTCCGGTCTCTTTTAGGTCGTCTGTCCATCTTGTGGGTAGACGTCCTGTTGCAGTCAGCTTTTTTCTTTTAATTAAAGGTATGAAACGACGTCCTACGCTGCGCGTACCGGTCCGCGGTAAGCGCAGCGAAGGACGTAGTTTCTTACCTTTAATTAAAAGAAAAAAGCTGACTGCAAAATGTAGCCTATTGTCTCAAAATTTGTCAAGTACAGGAAGTAATATAGAAACAGATAAACATACACCTTCAAAACTTTACCCTTCTAGGTAGTCAGGTAAAAACAAAGTAATTTTTGTAAAGTACAAACCATACCTTCATGTTGCTATGCATAGCATTAAAGTAAAAAAAGTGTAAGGCTAATTCCAGCAGAAATGAGTATGTTATATATAGAATTATATCCACAGTAAATGTCTTCAATCGTGTCCACAGCTTCTCACTTTTATGCTGAAAGCTATTTTCGAAATTTTCATACAAAATTATCGGACCAAGACTTAATACTGGCAAGTACAGAACATAGCTGAACAAATTTGTGAAAATTTGCAGCACATTATCATGATTTTGTTTTTCTCCAGCTTCCATAGCCTTTTCTTGTCTTTCAATAAAGTCTAAACAATAACTAATGCATCTCAGTTCAATCCACGCCATGGAGTACAATAGTAGAAATACTTTTTCTTCTTGTGAGCTTCCATCATCCAAAAATTGCCAAAAATAATATTTATACTTCAAGGAGTTATAGCATAGAAGTAGTACAAGACCTGTTATCCATGTACTGAGTCTTTTTCCTCCACAAAGTATGAGAGTAAAAAATATAATTGGCTGGATCAAAATCATCAACAGATGCATAACACCCATATAAAATGATATATAAAACATACTGGATAATATATACCAGTATTTAATGGTTGATGTGTTGAATTGCCTCAGGAATTCAGATACTAAAAATTGAAATATTAGATAAAGCCATGATGTTTGTATGTAATATTTCCAGCAACTCCATTCAATATCGGATGTATCTTTTTCTCTATCCAGGAATGTCCATCCGGGGGAAAGATCTCTCAATGAGAGTCGCAAATATGGATCCTTCGAAAATATTTCTGTAACCAAATAATTTAGAATGAACATGAGGTACAAAATACAAATAAAAAAATACAAAATATTTATTTGCTCTTAATAAAGGTTACACAAATCGAGTGAATCTCTGATTCCTATGCTAGCAAAAAAGCTAAAAAAGCCAAAGCTTTTTAAGTCAAAGCTTTTTTGAACGTAGTCATTATATTTTATTAAATACTAGTTGAGTTGCGCCCTGCGGTTTCACCGGCGTGGATTACTTCTTATAACATAAGCTATCTGCCAGTGAAAGTCCCGTCAAAATTGGTCCAGCCGCTTCGGAGTCGATAAACATACATACACATATCGCCTTGTAAATTATATTTAATGAAGTACGTTAAAATAAATCAAATTAATTCCGTAAAATAATTCACATAAGTACGTTAACATATATACCAGTTTGGGACTCAAAGAGTTTATACAGCGTCCAAATAACCGTTGACACCCAAATACAGTAATATATCAAAATTTCAAAATAATTTACAACATATTTCATAGTAGCTGAATAATTAAAACAGTCTGCACCAAACCACCGGTAATTTTAAAATAAAAATAAATTGAAAATCCAGCCTCGGCTTTGTTTCATTTGTTTGACAGTTTGCCGCACGGAACACTCGAGCCGTCAAACTTTGACGGCAAACAATCACTTGACATTGACATTCACAGTATTTCTATTCACAATTTCACAATGTAGCCAGCCTGCCACCTCTGTATTCCAACGTAAACCATGGACGGACGTACCTAAACCACGTCCGTTATTATATTAATCTTAATTAAATACATACACGTATATTAATCGATTTCGTTGCAGTACCTATACCTATATGCAAGTATCTTTATGACTATTAATTATTGCACATCATTTTAGGGTATTTCACTGTATTAAAAATAATGGTTCATGCTGGTGTTTTTCTCGAAAATAATTATATAGAAAAATATATATCCTGATATTCGAAAAATACAAATATTTTTTCCCTATAGTTCAAGTGCCTTGACCGCAAAGGCTCTATTTAGGTCGAATGCCTTTATAACGTTTGAACAATGAGATCTAGGTAGGTACCTATGAAGAATTTGTAGCTAGTAAAATTAATCTTAATTTTAAGGCAGTATGTACATCGTATCTTATTAAATCAAGTTAAGAGTTACAACTATTCATTTGCGGTGGTTGTGACAGCGCCATGTTTTCTGCTGCTCATTACAGTTAAGAGGTCAGAGACACGTGGTTAGTGAATGTCAAGCTAAAATGCAACATGGCCGTCTGGACTAATCAGTGGGTAGCCCTAAGAACATACTCTATTTTTTACTATGTAGCTTTAATCGGATTTTGACCACTTACGCTCTAGAAAAATTAAATACTGGATTTACATTCCAAAGTCTAACTTAATAAGTTTTATTGCCACGTTATTATGATACTGACATTTAGGTTTTGGTACAACCGTTTAAATTAAATTACTTACTGTAATTTAAAAACGAAGGTACAACAATGGCGGATCAACGATAATGGTTCTTAAAGAGGCGAAAGTGTGGCACTGGAACAATAATTAGAGATGATTAATTAGAGATTCCTCAATTATTTGACTAAAATTGTGGTATAAGGACATGCATGGCAACATTTAAAATTTGACAGAAGGTGACAGCCTAACAGAATAAAAAGATTTTAAAAAACTTTTTGATTTTGCCAACACACGTGTTGTGCATTTGCCAATGACAAGAAGTATTAAAAGTTATTTCGTAAAATAAGTCTAAGTCAAGCAAAGTAAGTTAGGTCAATGACGAACTCCTTGGTTACGGTCAAGTCGTAGAGAAAGTGGTAGATACTTAAGGTGAAACGTTTCACTTTGGCGGGAAATTCAAATTTCAAACAGTTTTTTTGTCCTTGTAGCTAGGCCAGGTAATTATGGTGAAATGGCATAGTGTTTGCGAAAATTGTTGGTCGTTTTTTACGTTATCATGTACAGTTATTAATCAGTTACTCACCATATTACTTACATTTGGCAATAAACCGTTTGAAACAGCAAAAAGTTGTTTATTGACAAATGTATGTAATAATGTGCATTGGACAAAAATAACTTTACTTTATGTAAACAATAATAATAAATTTTCGCAAACATCATTATCGTTTACAATAATTACCCGGCCTAGCTACAAGAACAAAAAAACTGTTTCAAATTTGAATTTCCCGCCAAAGTGAAACGTTTCACCTTAACTAGAGGTTTCTATGGAATTTTGAAAACAACGCGAGTAGACTCCTTAACCCTGTTAAAATTTCACTTGCCTACACTCTAGCACGTTTTCGAATAATAATCCACCATTATGCACCATGACTGCCCCGGTGGCTCAGTTGGTAGTGAACCTAACTTCTGTGCTTGGGGGCGTGGGTTCGATTCACATCTAGGACAAACATTTGTGTGATGAACATTTGTGTTTGTTCTATGTCTGGGTGTTAATATCTATTTAAGTATGTATTTAAAAATATATATGTACGTATATCAGTCTCTGGCAGCCATATTACAAGCTTTGCTTAGTTTGGGGTCAGATGACCGTGTGTGCAAAAATGTCCCAGATATTTATTTATTATTACAAATAATAATTACCTATGTAGATGTAAATATGTAGATTATGTAAAATTATGTAGATTTAATATTTGTATCATAGTCAGTCAGAGCGTCAGATCACGGTCAAGTCAAAATCAGCTAATTAAGGTTTTACAAGAAAGAGCCTTCTATAGAGTTTTGGAAACTACACGAAAATGTATGTTTCACTGCGCTAAATCACTTGTCCACAGGCACGTCCACGAAAACTTAGTAAAAATAATAATCCACCATTATTACACTTTAACACTTGAAAATAAAGAAGTTCATGCAAATCTTCGAAAATTGTATTTTTTGATCGAAGATTCAATAATACAACGAGGCGATATGTTTTTTCACGTTGGCGCCAAAATTGCATTTCTGTAGTTCCTGCTTCCATCATGATAATAAATTGTCTGTGATGTTATAGTGATGTAGTTACTTTTGCTTTTAACAAATTAGTATAAATAAGTATAAAACAGGTAGGTAACTGATTATTCGTATGATAAGTTTTTGATATCTATTTTGATTATGAATTAAGAAATAACATTTATTTATGAATAGATAGATATTAAAAAATTTCTACTTTTTTACTATATACAGGGTTACGCTTATCCCTTGTACTAAGCTGAAAGGAGGTCATTGTACTCATCCTTTTTTTTTTTCTTGTAAAATAGGCTTGCGCTTGGCCGCCAACTCGCCTGATGTTAGCGACGAATGCGACGATGCGGCCTACGATGGATCACGCTTGCCTAGAAGAAACCGATTCACTTTTGACTTGAAAACACCCAGATTGTAACTATCGGGCAACACCCATCCTTATGAACAACTTTTACTACTTTTCGAATTTCGAAAAAAACTGCTTTTCAATGCATTTTGTAGTGTCTGTTTTTCAACGACGTTGTAAGAACTAAGTTTTAGAACGTTCTTGCCGTTTTCCAATCTTTGATCCAATCAGATATATACATATAATTATAGAAACCTAATAAAAGAAATTCAATCTACAAAATTGAGTTGGTATTCGGTACTAGGAAGATAATTCAGGTCAGGGGCCTTACGCCCAACTCTAAACGCGGGCCCGAATAGGTGCAGTTTGCAAAATCACGCGACCGCAAACCGTATCTTGGCGCGTTAAGGTTCACTTTCGCGTGATTTTGACCGACCTGTAGCTATGCTTTCATTTCATTTAAGGCCCCAGTTGGTTGATGAGAGAATATACTTAACCTACTCAAATAAATACTGTCACAGAAGAGAACCATACACAGAAGAGTATTTACAAATATTAGCACAGAAAAGAAAAAAAAAACTTTTTTTTCTGTAGATATTAAATTGCACTACTTATTTTACATTATTTTCTTGACACATCCTATATTAGTAAAAGTGCCTCACTCATGTTTATTTTGACATTAATATTTACCATTCTGCGATGCATAGTAGCTGTAGAAAAAGATCCACAGAGTTGTGAAATATCCGCACCAATGTAGTACTTGCTCATTGAAACGAAGTGAACTCTTAGCTGAATTCTTCATGACTAACTTTTTATTTCTACATAAATCTAGAGCACTAGACTGTGGCATCAGCATTATTGAAATTATATTATCTTTATATGAGGTTATCATTATGTTACAGTGCGTAACCTGTTATTCTCAGTAAGTAATAAATAATTTTGTATGTACAGGGTGTTTTACATAAGTCTGTGCATACGAGCCATTTATTTCAATGTGTGTTTCCGTTAGGCGCATAGTAAATTATAGTACCTACCTACTATTTTTTTTAAATCTTACATGGACAACCACCAATGAATATAGGTAATATATTTTTTTGTTGTACGTATAACATTAATAAAAATTATCAAGTACTTACTAAAAAACTAAAACAAAAAATGTCAAGTCCATGTCATGATAGCTTTATAGTAAGATTTCATAAGTTAAATACATTTTTTAAACATAATCACGTGTAGTGGAATGAGCAAACTAAAAACTCATATAAAGTAAGTAGGTAAGTATTCGTTGTTGTACCTCAAGTGAAACCACAAAAAAAATATTATTCATAATGCAAGACTAGTTTATTTATGTAGATTCTCTACTTGGAAAACTGTTATAATGTTAGGGCATAACTGTAATCTACGGTTGAAAAGGTATAGTAGCAATAAAAAGTAAGTAATTCCACACACACAAAGTAATTGCCTACAGTTGTTTATAACTAATAGTTAAAAAAAAACTATAATGTGTTCGTTAAATATAATTATGTAGGTATGTATGCTGTCACATTTATGTATGAAAATTAATTATAAATATAATAGTTTTATTGGATGTCTATAGATAGATAATAAGTAGGAGATATCGATTGACTTTTCATATTAAATATATACATATACCTAGGACAGAGATCATTTTGTAAGTTCCTAAATAAACTTATTGTCGTTACTCAGTGTCAATTGAAAAGATTAGCCAATTTACTGGTTTCAATTACTTAAATAACTATAAATAGAACCTCCTTGATCTCTAATCAAAGCTTTTGTGTCGATAGATACGGTTTAGTGACGTCTCGCCACGCAGCCTCAGTATGTTTACATCATCGTCTTAACATTCTTGGTACAGTGCTCGGGTCAGACTGTTGTATTAGTCATTTCACCTACATGCAGTGAAATCGTGTCTTGATTGAGACGTTCGCGAATCCAGTTTAGATGTGCCAGTGAACTATTCTGTTAAATATGAAGAAAGGTGTTTTTATTATATTTGTCATATCATTAATATTGGATTCCACGCTAGGTAAGTGCTCCAAATTGTGAAACATATTCTATAAGGAAAACTTTGTCTTTGTTCTTATTCTACATCTACACCATTCTAGTGAAAAGAATTAGATAAGTAGGTACCTAACCACCTACCTACTTGCGTTATTATCTTACAGTTAGTGAAATCATTAGTATTGTTTGTGCTGACGTATTTATTTAACTTTTATATTATTTATCAGCATAAAATATTTCTTGAGCAGCATGACTGTGATTTGTTGTAATTGCATTGCAGTCATCATTGTTATTCAGTTTTAAGCATTTTCATTGCAGTATTTTTTTTTTATTTATTGGCTACTGGATACACAGTTTGTATTAAATGTTGCAATTTTAATGAATAGAAATATATAATACATCAGTTTTTAGTATAAATCTTGTCATTTCTTTAAATGTAATTGTAAGTAATTATTTTCAGGCTTGGAATATAGCAGACAGCAGCAACGAAACAATCCAAATACTGATTTTTTATTACATGAAGGTGGTGTTAATCCAAATGGAGCCAATAAAGATCAACTAAATACTCAAGTGTCCACTGCTCCTATACAGCAAAATTCCAATCAAAATAGCGGAATACGAGATTATGTGGCCCAATATCCACCGTTGAGGCCACTGACTACAGTAAAACCGTCTACTGTTGGAAATAATAATTTCCATAATTCTGGGAAAAGAGATTATGTTGCACCTGTTCCTCAACCCTCTGCTGTTACGCCGAAACCTTCTTCGACAGTAGCCTGGAGTACACAGTCTTTAAATGGAAAACGGGACTACGTGGCCCCACAATTTTCAACCCCCAAACCAATTCAAGGACCCAGTGTAACGCCAAAACCGTCTACGACAGCTACTTTAAGCACACAGAATTCAGGGGGAAAGAGGGATTATGTAGCTCCACAATATCCTACTCTCAAACCAGTTCAGGGATCTAATCAGCCAACTGGAGGAAAAGTCAAAGACCTTGTTAACTTTTACGATCAAAATAATGGCCAAAATCCACCTCAAAAAGTTCCTAGCTACAGCTCTATTTTAGCAGGTTCAACAAATAAAAATCAACCTGGATCTACCTCCACTACGGTGGTGTTTACTCACACGACTCCTAAGCCAGGTTCAGTTCCAACAAAACCGGTTAGTTACAGTAATGTTGTATCTGGTTCGAAAACTCCCAATACACAGAATACAATAACTACTTCTAAGCCATTTACTAGGCTTCCTTCGAATACAATCAACACGCCCACTTCAAGACCTGGCAGCACAGTGCTCCCAAGTTCAATTGTGAACAATAACAAAAATACCCATACAAACAACAATTCACCTACTGATTTGGAAATACAAACTTTGAGCGAAGAGTTGTTGCGAAAAGATGTCAATAATGCAGCTAAATATATTACTGTAAACTACCAAGAAAAGACAACATCGCAATCAAAAGATGATAAATCGCCTAGCCCGTAAGTGTTACTGAAATTTTACAATAGATACTCAATGAGACTAATTCTATTTCACGTTAAGCTCGCGCTTGGGTCACTAACTTCCTATCAATCAAGTAGATCAGCTTGATTATTGTTGACGGTTCCTGCTCTGACAGGCAGAATATCAACTCTAGTGTCATGCAGGACTCTGCATTATCGCCGACGATCATTCTCCACATCAATGACATGTTGCCTCATTGATGTGGAGAAACAATATACCTACATTGTTATGCGGAAGATATAGCCGATGCACAGTATACCGGTCGTGCTAACTACTCTCGTGCCATGGTTGTAGAAAGTAGCAACAAAGGTTGTAGTGGTTGTAGTGTCTGGAGTTGAAGCCTATCTCGAGCTGGTCTCGGATTGGGGTGAACTGAATATGGTTCAGTTCAACCCAAATGAAACGCAAGTTTGTGCGTTCACTACTTAAATTCCCAATTTGTTGTTGCTCTCCGCTTTCAGACACTCTCCACTCCCCAAGTGCTCCAACACTCCTCAAGGTTTTGAAGAGCATTGAAATATGTACTAGTAAGTAGTCGGCGTTTCAGTTTCGTGGTCACATTACTTGTAAGGCCAAACTTTCCTATAATAACTTTGGTATGCTCAACAAGGCGAAGCCTTACTTCACGTCGTGTCTTAGAATTTTGCTTTACAAAGCGCAAGTTCTACCTTACATGTAGTACTGCTCCCACTAGGAATGGAGCATCAAGTGTCAGCTTGAGCATGTTGATTCATTCATGCGTAGCTGTCAAAATTTTCGACGATCCCAAGTTCACCGAACACCCTGAGCCGCTCAGCATGCGTAGAGCCGTTGTTTCTGTGTATCTTTTATCGCATCTACAATGGGGAATGTTCGAAAGAACTGTTCGATCTCATGCTGGCGTCGTGGCACTAGTAAAGTATTTTTTATGGGTCTGCATATCTGTACTGCCTCTGGTGTTACAGTTATCCATAGGCAACGGTGATCGCTTACCATCAGGTGGCCTGTAAATTGATTTGCAACTTCTATCAAAAAAAATTAGACTGGTTAGTACCTACGAAATCGTAATATAACACGTTGTTTTGGTCTTTTCTAAAATAAGAGATCAACAGATGAGTCAGAGTAATGATTATGATCGATGTGCAAGATAGCTTTGGTCTATAATATTAATTTAACCTTGTGTTTTAGGTTACTAACAATATCACCAGAAGCATGGAATATTCCGACTATTCAAAAGATTGTGCCTCTTCTGGATAATTATGAAAGGAGTACCCTCATTAACGAATATGTTACTCCACAGGTAGGTTATATACCTACCCAAGTTTTGAAAGA
Organism: Agriopis leucophaearia; assembly: GCA_949125355.1. Taxonomy (NCBI): domain Eukaryota; kingdom Metazoa; phylum Arthropoda; class Insecta; order Lepidoptera; family Geometridae; genus Agriopis; species Agriopis leucophaearia. The sequence goes on from OX421262.1 coordinate 12,586,009, forward strand.
ATATTTTGTTCTGATGTAAGTTATTGGATTTGATATCTATTAAGTAAATTTTTGTTTCATATTTTTGTTTTTAGGAAAAAAACGAAGAAAACGCATTTATGGATGCTATTATGGCCACATCGGTTATACGCCACTTGATGAACTTTTTCAAAGACAAAGGTACCTATTTATAACACCTAATTATTAGGTAGTGCTTGTTATACTCATTAATTTTGATGATATTTTTTTTCGTTTCCACGATTATTATCATTGGCGGTTTGTACTTCATAATTTAAATTTCATAATATTTCTAGTGATGCGTACCTATACCTACCTCATCTAGCCTACCTTTGAACATGAACACGGACTCTGCAAAGTGTTTGAAACGTCAAGAATTAAAATAATGTAAAATAACCGCAATGAAATCCATTAAAAGTGTTTAATTTCAATATTGATGATGTAACTTTATTCTTATACAGGTTACGTTACGCCAGACCCACGACAGCAAAGGGATTTTTTGAAGCAACTGTGGTTTGGTTTATATTCTAGAGGTAAAGGGAAAATCAGTAGCTCTGGCTTTGAACACGTTTTTGTTTCGGAACTCAGGGATGACAATGTTTTAGGTAAACACAATTCTTATAATTTAATAATGAGACTTTATTTATTTAGGTTTCCGTAGCAAAATAGTAACCTAAAAAGGAATCCTTATGGTTAACGAAGACTTTGGTGTCTGAATATATGTAGTGTCTATTTCTTAGGAACTACCTAATAAAGCTATACCTATTGTACATAGTAGATTCTTACATATTTGTTTCTACGAAAACCTACTTATGTACAAACCATTACTGACTATCATTGTACATTTATAATCTATTAAATCTTACGTACATTACTACAGTACATACTACGTACTACGTACATCTTACGTACATTTATTTAACGATTGAAATCTCAGTTTACGTTGCATGAATGTGTGTTCCCCAATAGTTATAATCTGGGTGTCTTCAAGTCGCGAGTAAATTGGTTTCTTCTAGGCTCGCGTGCTTAAAGTTCTTATTACAATTTTATCATTTTAGCCTCAATATTTTACCCAGTAACTTAGGAAAAATCTATATAAGGTTATAATTTAGGCAGATATATAATATAATATAATATTAATACTTTTATACTTTCAGGACTTCACAATTGGATTTATTTTGCGAAAGAAGAAGCAGCTAATCGTATGAATTACTTAGGATATCTGAATAAGCTTCAACTGGGCGATGTGAGTACTTCAAAACATGGTCGATGAATGTTATAATTTATACCATCGGCTTATTAACATTTTGTTATTTGTTACGCGATATCTAAGCCAATTACTTTTTTTTTTAATTGAATATTATTATGGTAATGGAATTTCATCAATTCCATATTTAAGGGTGGGAAATTAAGAAATAAATCCCGCTTCTTGAATTTTATCCACTGCCCGTCCAGTCCAGTCAGTTCTAAATTTTACTTGTTATTGTTACGTCGGTGGTATAATTTAAAATTCTAACACTAAGTAGTCATGCTCGAACTATGCAAGCACTTGGTGCTTGATTGTCATATCAAAAAGCATAGGTTCTTTCTTACTCTTTTAAAACTTTTGTTATAAAACTTCATTTTATTTTAACCTGATTTTGGCCTAAACTTTGGTCACTCGTGGTTGTTGTAGTTGTTATTGTTTTCAGTCCCTCTCACGAAAGAAGTTCCGCGGAAATAAGTGGAACTACTATTAGTATGATACTTAGTAATTTTTAAACTTTCGCGATTTGAACACAATGTTTTAATATTTATCGGGACTAAGTCCCGATAAATATTAAAATATTAGTATGATGTCAATATAATTATGTGTTATTGTACATGAGTTTTATTTACTAAAATAAAATTCATATACTTACTTACATTGAATACATCCTAAAATTATTTTTAATTGAATTTTCGGGATGGGTATAAGATTCACAGTGCTTTTCATGAAAGAAGTCCCAGGGCAATCAGCGAAACTAAATTACCATATTGTAGTTATCAGTTGTTGTTACTATGTTTGGGCGCTAATAAGATTTTTATTAATTTGCCTTCGTTAAAGAGTCGTGTACGATGCAAGAAATGATACTGATAAAGATTGATACGCGATGACAGCGCCGCGTCTGCGGGATTTCTTTCATAAAAAGTGTGTATATCTGTGAGCCAGGTACAATGTTTGGATGTCACGCGTGTTCCCCCTTTTTGAAACAGTCATTGTTTATTTTTTTGACAAAATGTCATGTCACTAGATTTAATGGTTTATCACATGTGTTTATCTCTACCCTGTATGTTCACTTTATGTTCATTAATGCAAATAATTTTGTCTTTTCATATTTCAGAAAGGGACCTTGATAAAAGCACATTTCAATCATCAAGGAACTGACAAACCTGTGAATGGCTTCTTTATCGGAACGTCCCCTGAATTAGAAATTGCACTATACACACTCTGCTTTGTTACTCGCGCCAACAACGATTGCTTACTTAAACTCGGTAACAATGATGTGACTATAGTAACGTACACATTCCGTTATCGAAGCAAAAACCATATTGGCACTGCCTATCCACAAATTCCTTCTAACTGGAGTTAGTAAATATATAAAAATAAAATAAATAATACCAACCTATTTATAGAATAAGTACTCGTTTAATTTAAAAAGTTGGCCGATACGCACCTGGTTTATATGAACATGACGGCATAAGAAAGCGTCATATAATTTGCCGTCACGGCATACGAGTCAGGTTTACTGCCAAGGCGCGCCAATACTAGATTTTTCACATCAATAAATCTATTAACAATATTTTTTGAAGTCTGTTTTATTTCTGTACCTAACCACTACTTATGTTCTATTTAAAATTGATTTTGTAACATACCTACATTACCTACCTATTATTATATTATAATCAAGTCACGCGTGAGGGTTCATTTTAAACCATTACAAAACGGCTTACACTCACGTTTAATGGCTTCGAATGGAGCTCGTTTCGACCAATACACGTAACGTGTGTGTAAGCCGTTTTGTTATAGTGCCTACTATACCTGCCTATTATACTTATAATTGAAAGGGTAGGTCAGAAGATAGTAAATTCCACAATAATTTTCAGCAGCTTCACATTTATTCTATTATACTCCAACGTTACATCAGATTAATATTAATTATATTTTCTAATACACTCTTTTGCTGTTGTTCATATAACCTGATAATAATAATTATTTAAGTTTTACGTCTCGATGCCGTGATGCATCACCCCTCAAGCCTCCCGCTCTCCACCAACCATCAATTTGTCACTAGTCAACACAACGAGCTCTGATTGGCCTTCGTAAATCTAGTAGGCTTTGGAATTAAAACGGAATTCAAATTATAAATCATTACATTGTTTTTGTCCAGCTAACTAAATAAAAATATCAACAACACATTCGTGTAATTTAGAAAAATAACTGTGTGAATATATAAATTAATCAGCAATAATCGCTATAATATACCTAACATAATGCATGGTAAGCTACAATGTGTTTCTTTAGCTTGTTTTTATTTTAGTATAATTATGTTATGACTTGTTGCAAACACTATTCGTATGTTTTTTTTAAAGTTTTTTTAACCTCAGAACTCCGTCATTTATGAACCGATTTTAAAAATTACTTTTCTTATTGAAAGGATATTCTTTCAATTTAGCCTCATAGAAAATTCATTAAAATCGGTTGTAATTTGGCTTTTAAAACTAAATAACTGAAATTTCTTCTTACTTTGATGACATTATTAGGTACAGCATCCGACGAACCAAAATTGCATATTTTACTAATTTTGTGGAGTCGGTTTTTTAAATAGTTTTTGTAAACTAAACAACGTATCTACTTGTTGAACCGAGTTCTGTGGCCTTAGTACGAGCACTTGCAAAAAGTTATCGTTACGTAAACGATAGCAAAATTTATGAAAAATTCCGTTTCCTTTCACGTCCGATAGAGGCGCTGTTAAATTGTTCATACATTTTGCTATCATTTACGTAACGATAACTTTTTCGCAAGTGCTCGTACTAAGGCCACTATTTAATCATCCATACCTACCTATTAATTACTTACCTACTACTATATAATATTATAAATGCGAAAGTGTACTTACCTATTCATTTGTTGGTATTCATGGTATAGGTAGATATTTGTTCCTCTTTCACGCAGCAATAGAGCAACGGATCGACGTGAGTGACAATCTTGAGGGAATGTCCACAAGAGTGAAACCGCAAGGGTTCGTTTAACGTAGGTATACCTAAAAATAATTGTTATACTTTGGGCTCGATCGACAGCTAAGAGCATTTGCATAATCCTAGCCTGTGATCCTAGCACTTCTTTTAGGTACATGATTATGGACGATCTTGATTATATACGTCGTGATCGTTTTTTTTTTTTTTTTTATACTAGGTAATTAAATATATTAATTCTGAGTTTAGGGCTTACCTCATCCCTAAACCCTTTAAGCAAGAGACATGCATTACGCTGTGTGCTTTGTAAGAATTTTTATCGAATCCTTACGCAAGTTTTGCTGAAGTTATATGAAATCTGTCAAAATTAGTATTATTAAAACTAGATATGTACTTGTATGCATAAAACAATGCAAATAAACGATCTTTATCTTTGAAAATATTTCTGTACTTGACTGAAAAATGCACAAGATGTATGAGGTCTAAATTTTCACAAGAAAAAAAATATGACATTTTCGTGATGACCAGTAATGTCAAAACATTTCATTATGGGACATTTGTGATTGATTTGTTTGACGTACGAGTACGCCGAGGCCGAGTACGGCCTACATTATTTTATTTGTGGTGTTCTTATCTTACGCGGTCGGTTTATTGAATTCAAACGCGTGTTTTTGTGCAAATTTTGTAATTATGCAACGATTTGTGGGACTAAAACTAGGCTATTAAAATACCGATTGAAAAGCAAGGTTCCATTTTAACGAGTTTAATACATTTTAGTATCAATAAAGTTACTTTTCTGTCATCCTCTTGCGATCTGCGCACATACCTATGTATTAAAATTTCTATTTTCGGAGAGAATGTCGTCTCTAACGAATATATTATGCAGTAACTTTATGGGTAGATATGGAATCCTAAATTTGTTAATAAACGGCAAGATACGGCGTGTAGATACCGTTATTAATAATAGAAGTCTGTCTACTCGAGAACTACTGAAGGAAGCCTATTGCAGGACGAAACTGAAGTGCAGATGTAAGTTTATTTTTTAAATAAGTACCCACTCATTTTCTATCCTAAAGTGTGTAACCCACCGCACCTCATTCAATTGTTAAGATATTCTAACAAATTGTATATTCAATCATGAAATTGTATAAAAACTTAAGTTGTAACCATCAAGATACAACACGTATAGAGTCACACTAAAAATGTCCGAACCAAAACTCTCCCATTGCGCCTACTTTATGGTTTGTTATAAGGCAACCGCGATCTGACTACAATGCTGCACGATGCCAATGCTACGATGCCTTAGCGGACAAGTGACATTAAACACTATCCAAGCGTTGTATCATTTAAATTTGAAGTAAATGTATCATAGTGAACTGTATAATTGATGTCTAGGTATGTACAACGACACTCAGACATTTTTTTACTGTTTTCACTTAGAGATTGTGACTATTATAGGTATTGTATCTTGATGGTTGTAACTTACGGATGCTGTCCAAATTTGTTCGTAATCTTGTCAATGAATTTAGCATCATTCTCTTCTCTTTTACTGTTAATACTGAGCATGTACAGGTCTCTTAGCCTCACATCTGCCATCGTTGACCGATTCCAGGTTTAGACGTCACTCAATGTGAACCATTGACTATCGGATATATTTCGGAGAGTGCATCGGATCTGCATGATCTAACTCCCTCGATGTACCTCCCTGATAGTAATGACGGCACCTATGCATTTAACTACAGTATATCTATCTATTAGTGGTATCATGTAAAATACAAGCAATAAAATCCATTAAAAGTGTTTGATTTCAATCTTCTTATACTATATAAAAAGCGATGTATATGTATGTTCCCTATGGATTCCAAAACGGCTGGACCGATTTTGTCGGGACTTGCACTGGCAGATAGCTGATGTTATAAGGAGTAATCCACGCAGGTGAAACCGCATGGTTCAGCTAGTATGTAATAATCGCAAAAACCTAAGAAACAATACTAAATACCTATTTACTTAGATTTAGTCTACTCGTCCTATCGACCATTCTGACTAATGTTTAAAATATTTTGCCTCAAGACCTCTGAAACATCAACTCACTGCAATTTTTCCAACATATTTTTAGCAAAAAAGTTACCTCAGGATGTGAACCCATATGGAGTGTTTGCCTGCAATGAGCTGGACCTCTCTGAAGTCCAAGTATATGGTTTTGACTATGACTACACCCTGGCTCATTACAAACCTACGTTAGAGCATCTCTTGTACAATCTTGGAAGAGAAGTTCTGTTAGAAAAATATAAGGTAATGATGTTAAAGATGATACAAGCATGTTTCATTAGAGTAGTTATTGGTTCTTAACAACATTTATTGAGCATTATTTTATCTGACAAGATAAAAATTATTAAATTTCGTTTGATGACCCTTCGACCTGTGCGGATGCTGTGACGGATGTATTGTGTCAGGCCATGGAGTACTATAATCTTTACTTCGTCGTACCATTGTCTCACAAAGATCGGTTATGATTTAGGCCTCCGTGTACCACTGCACGTAAACTTTTTTTTTTAATGCATAAATAGGCTTGTGTTTGACTGCCAACTCGCCTGATGTTAAGCGATGATGCGGTCTACGATGGAGCATGTTTGCCTAGAAGAAGCCGATTCAATCGTGATTTGAAGACACCCAGATTGTAACTATCGGGGAACACCCATTCAGCAAGCGCATTCCACTGACCAGCAGTACGCACAATAAAAGTGAAATCAAATCGCTTCGTATGGGTTTCCGGAATATCAACCATAATGCTACATCAGGCGTACGTAGCTTGGCCTGGATGGTATTCCATCCATAGTTCTAAAGACATGCGCCTTAGCTATCTCCTGCACTGACACGCCTTTTTCGTCTCTCTTTCAAGTGCCCAAATCATAGAAGTTTGTAAACATGCAACCTGTGCTCAAAAAAGCAAGATGACGGTGAAATGAAAGCCTATTATTCAATAAAAAAAACTAGTCTTGTGTTGTTATGTTAATGTCTGTTTTCGCTTGCAATAAATTCTGATTAAACAGAACAAATGCACAGAATAACTTAAAAGTTAGTATGGTAGTAGTCTACTTTTAATTTGGACAATTTTTGGGTACTGATTCGATATTCATAGTTTCAAATGTAACTTATATACTTCAATGATTCATATTATTTTCAGTATCCAGCAGAAATATTAAATTTGGAATACAAGCCCAACTTTGCTGTAAGGGGCTTGCATTATGATATTGAGAAAGGTCTACTGCTCAAGTTGGATTCCTTCCTACAAATTCAGTTTGGAGCTGTCTACAGAGGCCTCACTCCAGTCTCCACTGAGGAAGTGCTCGCACTTTACAAAAATAAAATTATACCTATTGCATATGTGGAAGGAGATACAAGAGCTCATAAGGTAAGGAACTTTGTTGTTTTTAAATCTAAAATGGTGAATGTTTTGCTAATAATGATAAATAACATGGTACATGTTACAAAAAAAAGCAAAGGAAAATTGGGGAGTTGTAAGTTTTTTATTGGATTGTTCCCCGGCACTTTTTTATGTTTTTTTTTATTGAACTAGAGGCTTGCCGGTCAAGAGACCGCTATCTCGTCTGATATTAAGCGATGAATCGGTCTACGTTGGAGTATGCTTGCCTAGAAGAAACCGAATCACTCGCGACTTAAAGACGCCCAGATTGTAATTATCGGGGAACATCTATAGGTACAGGCAACGCATTCCACAGGCTAGCAAATTCCACAATACAATTTGAAGTAAAGCTATTTGTTCGGGTTTTTGGAATATTAACTAAGAAATGGTGATGACTTATAGAAAATTTTGAAAACAGCACATTACCTCTAAACTGCTGGATGATGACTGAAAAAATAAATGCCATCTATTAGTTCATGTACATACATACGAGCAAAAAAAATAATTTTAAATTCCACTCAAAAATTATTATAAGAGACATCTGTCGGAACACCTCTGTACTAAATCAGGCATGCGCTCTCTAAAACCGATAGTGCCTAATTAATGCACGCGCTTTAGGATAGAGGGCGCATATTTGGTCCAGTTCTGACATTTTTATGAAGTCTGTTTTTTATATTGATAATTATTATTTATTGTTTTATTTTCTGGACCCCCCTTGATATCTACCCGCCTGTAACTCATGTGTCTAGCTAGATAGTCATTTCACTCCCCAGCTTTCACTGAACGTGTTAAAATTTTCCCAGGACGCCAGTTAAAAGGTGTAAGCGATAAGAAACTACACAGGTTCGACAATAGTTAAAGAGTACATAGCTAGTTAATCATCGTAATAAGTATTATAATGTACACTGTATTCAGTAATCATTTGTAACTACAGTATCTATTTAGTCAAGTCTTTAGAAACTATCTGACCTGAAAAGCCTAAAGACTAATTTATTATAGACATATTAAGGTAATAAGAAACTACACAGGTTAGGCAATAGTTGAAGAATAAATAGCTAATTCATCGTTTTTACTATTATAATGTACACTGTGTTCAGGAGTCATTTGTATCTACAGCACCTATTTAGTCAAGTCTTTAGAAACTATGTGACCTGAAAAGCCTAAAGACTAATTTATTCTAGACATGTTATAGGTAGGTAAGTATCTAGTAATATCGGCTACACGCCAATGCAGTTGGGTATCTTTCAAAGATAACCGTCAATAAAAAAAGTACCTAGTAACTTACAATATAACTAGCCGTGCCCTGCAGTTACTTAACATTTTTCTATCATTCCTCATCATGTACGCATTGTCTCCGTCTCACTATTTACTACTATTTGTCTGACTGGGCAGATTCCAACATTAAAATAAACAGGGCATATGAAAACAAACACGGTACAAAGGTCTCTGTACTCTGAAGGTCATTCCCACAATACTATTATAGCTCTGAGCTGTGCAAATTATCAAATACCACTAGAGTTGTGTGTCCATAGGCGGCAGTTTTGTATCATCAGGCGAACCTACTGTTTCCTACTTTTTTTATACGGCTTGACACACAGATCTGATTCAATCTTGATTAAAATTTATAGTAGTAGTGAGCGTTATAAAGCTCTATTTTTTTTTTTTTCTATTCTGGCGCGCTTGAAATTATCTCTCACTCACATGAAATTTCTAACGAGAGAGTGACGGAAATAATCTAGTGCGCTCCAGAAAAGGGCCTTTAGACGCACAAAGAATTATTTTTAGCCTGTAAATAATGCGGGTAATTTTGTAAATCGCGGGGCATAACTAGTTTTCATAAGTACAGTGCTATTTCTATGCATTTATTGCAGCTGTCTGCATCTAGTTTTTAACCGACGAAATAGGAGGACGTTTCTATGTTCCACTGCATTAAAAAAAAAACACCGATTTCTCCGCCAATTGTTGACCGATTAAAAAAAAAATACTTTTGTTCGGTATGGTATACCAATTACCAATTTGGTCCCATTGTCACCAAGTCAGGATCTGATGATGGGATCCCACGGAAATCGAAGGCAACCCTCAAATTTTATAGGCACTTATTACGTTTTTCATATACTTTTGAAGTCGGTTTTTAATGTGTTCCACTTGTTCATGAACACAGTAGCGACATAACCTCGTAGCTGTACCCTAGGTAGAGTAATCAACGGCACTTGTAAGCAATCATTTATTTATGGTTCCCTTTGCCTTGTTGTGATACTGCCATATGTCTCACATTGATGTAGTGTTTGCCTTGAAAGCTGTAATTTGTTTACTTCTATACATGGAAGTATTGTAAACTAGGTACATTGTATTATTCATACAATCAGTTGCTACCCTACGAAAGAGTTCATTACATCACACAGATATTGAAGATGTTGTAGAAAAGCAAGTAAAACCGCGGGGCGCAGTCAGTTCGATAATAAACTAAAATTTAATTGGAAACAGGAATTTACTTCGCAACATCATTATTCGCAAAACTTACGTAAATATTTTTGGTATTTGTTTGCAGCCAAACACAGCTAAAATGGTGCACTTGGCTGATCTATTCTCCGTTCCTGAGATGGGTTTACTCTGCAATGTGGCTGAATATTTCATCAAAAACCACATCGATTACCATCCAGAAATACTCTTCTTGGATGTAAAGGTAAAATTACTAATCTTACATTTAGCTAATAGCTATGTAATTTTTTTTTTTTTTTTTTAATTTTAACAATAAATTACACTATGAATATTTACTAGGATGATACGATGTTTCCAAATGATCTTGGATTACGATAATAAAAGATGCCATTCTTCACGGCATTTTGCGTCCTAATGCCAATCGGGCAGGGGAAGCTCAGGGATATTGATAAAAAAAGATTGGAAGTTGGTTGTAATCTACTTCTAATTATTGTACAAATTTGAAACTTTGCAAGTATAAAGGTTAATACGGATTACTTAAGGTTGACTTCCGTGTATCGCAGCCGATCGCAGCCGCGCGAGTTTGACGCATGCGTCTAACGCGCGCGCTGATGCGACAATACTTCGCACTATGAAAATGTATGGCGCTGCTTCTGAGGTCTGCGTCATAAGCGTGCGACCGACGATTGACGTCGCCATACATTTTTAAATCGCATCAGCCGCGCGCGTTAGACGCCTACCTCATACGTGCGTGACTGCGATCGGCCGAGATGCATGGAAGTCAACTTTAAATACATAATCCGTAATGCAATAATTTAGAACCATCAAACCGATCTAAAGAATTGAAAAGGGTTTGTTTTAACGAGTCCCATACGTTACATATGGTAACGCGGCCCTGATGATGAGCCGGGATGTGAATAGTAGAACTGTTGAATAGATACCAGGAAACCCCTCGAGTTTGGGTTATGGTTGGTTTTAAATTTAATAAGTCATATAAGCGTGTTATTCATGTGAAATAACTATTGGGGCGCCTTGACCCAAACAACGCGATGAAAACGACATGATGCTCTCTTATGCCGTCATGTTTCACATAAGCCGGGCGTCTCATGCCAACAAAAAAAAGTTTTTTAAACTATCATAATTCTGTATTATTTTTACCGCAGGAGGTCGTGCAGAGGTGCTGACGTCTAGAAGTGGCTGTTGTAATTGTGTTGCGTGATATTTCAGAACTCCGTGCAAAGTTGTCACCCAGTAATGCACAAGATAGTTGCTCAAAACGTGGAAGAGTACATCAGGCCGAATCCTGACCTCAGGAAGTATTTTCAAATGCTCAGTGACAGTGAAAAGAAGCTGTTCCTCGTCACCAATAGTCCATACCATTTTGTGTAAGTCCTGTATAAAAGACTTTTTTGTCATGGACAAACATTGACTGTTGTTAAAGATCTGGCTATCTACAGTTTTGGAGTAAGATTAGATGATAAGACGTGAATATGGTTATGATGATTGTCGAATAACGAACCTAAGGGTACGTTAGCAAGAAACAGTGCGGTATCTTTTCTTTGTTCTTTATGAGACGGGGGACAAACAGAAATAAACCGGCAAAGTGCGAGTCGTGTCCGCGCACTGAGGGCTCCGTACCACCACATAAACTTTTAATTACTAAAATACAAAAAATGTAGTGCAAAAAGACAATATCACGCCCAGGCGGTCACCCATCCCTCTTCGCCTTCTCTTTTATTTGGTCTAAGACTACTCTTCTTGGTCTGTCCGGTCCTCTTTTTAACCCTTCAAAATTATAAATATAAAAAACCGACTTCCTAAAAATGTCAGAACTGGACCAAATGGGACCACACGGAAAGCACCAGCTTCCAAATAAAAAAAAGGAATCATCGAAATTGGTTCACCCAGTCGAAAGTTCTGATGTAACGAAACATTAAAAAAAAAGCAATTAAAAAAACAGTCCAATTGATAATCTCTTCCTTTTTTATGATGGATGACGAGACGAGCGAAGTCGCTCGCCTGATGGCTCTTCACGCTTGCCCATAACAGCTCAACGCCACCCAGAATTCTGGGTGGCGTTGAACTTCTACAGTTCAAAACCCTGGATGGCAATGCAAAGTTTTTGGAACTCGGTTAAAAAATGCTAACTGTCCTAAAGTTTCCACCGTCTCCATTGCCATTGACATTAAATCGCCCTGCAAGACCTTAACAATTTATCCTAGAACTTCTTTGACACAATTTCAGTAATGCCGGCATGGAGATGCTAGCGGGTCACGACTGGCGCGATTTCTTCGACGTTGTCATAGTAAACGCGAACAAGCCCAAATTCTTCACTGAGGTCCATCGCCCCATCAGAGTGTTTGACAAAAACGCAAACACGCACATATGGGAGAAGGTCACTTCGCTCGAGAAAGGCGTAATTTACTATGAGGTGAGAATACTGAGAAATAAAAAATAACTGCTAGTTGAAGTGGCAATGGGCAGGCCACATCGCTCGAAGAACCGACAACCGAAGGGGAAGAAAGGTTCTTGAGTGGAGACCACGAACCGGTAGACGCGGCGTAAGTAGGCCTGCCGCTAGATGGACCGACGACATTGTGAGAGTCGCTGGCATTCAGTGGATGCAGATGGCAGGATGTCGTTTAGTGTGGAGGTTAAAGTAAAAAAAAATCCTTTCAAACTAGATCCTGCCTCGAGCTCTCGTTTCACATCCACTTTTAAATATATTATCATTATTTCGAAATTAAACTAGGTCTGAATATTACCGAGGCAGATGGCATAGCAAGAGAGACCTATACCCAGCAGTGGGATAAAGAAGGCTGTAAATAATAATGATGTAGTTTGAATAAATTTAATGTAAGTCATAATTGTCTATGTTGTTTTGGATGGTACTACGGCAAAGATAATAATGGACCAACACAACCGCGGGATAGCGAGAGAGAGTAGTAAATAGGGTCGATCATCGTGTTTCAGGGTACAGTGAAACAACTGCTAGACCTGACGGGTTGGCGCGGCCACCAGGTGCTGTACTTCGGCGACCATCCCTACACTGACCTGGCTGACGTCACGCTCGAGCACGGCTGGCGGACCGGCGCCATCATTAATGAACTCACTGTGAGTATAACAAGAGATGACAGCGTGGCGCGCCCACCCATCCCTATTCTGATAAATAAAACCGAACCAATAAGCCGAAAATTTTTACATGACTAAAATCTTTGTTTTTCCTGTCTAGTAGTATTTTTTGTGTTTTTTGCTATCTGCAATCAGTCCCCGGACTTTGAGCAGGTTTGGTATGACAGGTTTGGTTGTGTCGTGCAGAGTTGGTTTCCCATTGGAGAGTTTTATCATCTCTGTTACGTGTTGAGATTGTCAACAAAGATGTTTCTATTTTTAGGTCTTTTTGGGAACTAGTCGTGCTGCCAGTTCATTTGGATTGATTTCAAGTCTTCCCTTATAATTATGTCTTTGAATGATGCTATATTTCTTCTGCAACTGTTTTAATTTGGAGGATATTATGCTTTTCTGTGTTTTTAAGAAACCATGGTCCAACCCATTGCATAGTAGATTGAAAATAAATAATTATCATAGTTAAAAACCATCAAACTGATCTGATGATGCAGCCGGAAGGTGCATAGTGGAACTCTGCAATGATTACTAGTAAATCGCTCGAGTTTGTCCTCATTTGGTTAGTTTTAACCAATCCATAGTGGATTGGTTAAAACTACCTTAACTTTATTTTAACGAGTCCTTTACCAAAAGTTCCACTCTTCACCTCCAAGTGTAATAGAGTTATTACACTTGGAGGTGAAGAGTGGAACTCTTGGTAAAGGACTCGTTAAAATAAAATCGAGTTATGTTAAAAACTCTTATGTAGCTCGTGAAATCAATCCAGAAAATCCCAAACCTGAGGGGTCATTACACATGGTGAGGTATGATTATGAAGCCTAGAGGTGAAGAGTGGAACTTTTTGTAAAGGACTCGTTAAAACAAACCAAATGATCCCAAACTTGAAGGGTAACAGTATCATAATAGTAATCATTGCAGAGTTCCATTATCCACCTCTTGGTTCCATTATCAGATCAGTTCAATGGTACCATATTATTGTATTGTCATCTGGATTACAAATACTTGCAAAGTTTCAAATCAATACGACATTTAGAAGGAGATATGATTTATTTACATTATAAGTTACTTAAATACAAACGAAGGTAATAAAAGCGTGTTAAAAATTACAAAGAAAACAGACATCATTTTCGAGTTGTCCTTTTTATTTTAGTTTAATGTGTAGAAGAATAGCGTTAAAGGTAATTTCACCTATTGTTGATTCCAGCACGAGATCAACACGCTAAACATGCAGTCGTTCAAAGAAAACGCGAACTGGCTCCAAATGCTCACTCAGCTGATAGAGGACCACCAGGAGTACAAAGACCCAGAATCGGTCGACCTTCTGGGGCAGTGGATGGCGGAACGAGACTACCTCAGGTAAGGAACCGCCTCAGTGATTCCTGTAAATGACAATGAATGGACGATTGATATGGACCGACAAGAGCACAGCGGGTTGCAAGATGTATCCCTGCAACCACAATATGCTCTTCGATCTGTTCCTTGCTCTGCTCCTCGCATTGCTCCTTGCTCTGCTCTTCGCATTGCTCCTTGCTTATTCCTCGCGTCTCTTGCTCTGCTTCTCGCATTGTTCCTTGCTCTTCTCGCATTGTTCCTTGTTCTGCTCTTCGCATCGCTCCTTGCATTGTTCCTTGGTTATTCCTCGCGTTGCTTCTTGCTCTGCTGCTCGCGTTGCTCCTTGCTCTTCTCCTCACATTGTTCCTTGCTCTGCTCCTCGCATTGTCCCTAGCTCTGCTCCTCGCATTAATTGCTCCCTGCACTGTGCCTTGCTCTGCTCCTCGCGTTGCTTCTTGATCTGCTCCTCGCTTTTCTTCTTGCTCTGCTCCTTGGGGTGCGAGCATGATGCATCTCTGAGCCACCCCAGTTCGTCGCTTCACCTTCATCAGATCTGCATGATTTAATTCCCTCCTTCCCATTTTTCTATCGGACTGCCAGAGCGGGTACGAACAATCGAGACTCTATGGTTGACATTCCGAAAACCCGTACTAAGCGCTTTGATTCCACTTTTATTGTGCGAACTTCTAGTCTGTGGAATGCGTTGCCTGAATAGGTGTTCCCCGATAGTTACAATCTGGATGTCTCCAAGTCAAGAGTGAATCGGTTTCTTCTAGGCAAGCGTGGTCCATAGTAGGCCGCATCATCGCTTAACATCAGGCGAGTTGGCGGCCAAGCGCAAGCCTATTTTATAATTTATAGAAAAATGTGGTGGATATCTGAGTGGATTTCTTCAACTGTTGAGATCAAACTGATTCTAACCTACTCTAAAATGGCAGCTAATGGAATCAGATGGCGCAATTGACTAGTCAGTTGTGGAGTAGTCAGAGTAATGATGACTTAAGTTGTACCTTTCTATCGGGTTTCTAAATTGTAAATGCCACTACCGGTCCATAAACTATTGCACCGGTTATCTCTTCTTTTGTATATCATGTGTACATGCATATCGATTAATATGTGGGTGTGTTTGTCATGGATATTCATATACTGCATTGTTGTATTAAAATAAATGATTTTCAAAATTCTTGCGGTTTCTCCCAAAAAAAAGGCATGCACAAATTTAACTACTTCTTATGCAAAGTCACATCACTGCTTCCATAAAACTCAATTGAAATGAGTCTTGGACCTGTCAAAATTTCAACCGCTCAATACTCTCATCCTACCTCGTAATGCATAATGCCGCCTCCACGCATTGGTGATTGCGTGGACGTGGCACAAGATGACAGCGAAATGTGAGGTTTTGACAGCTACAAGTGGACTGAATACCCTGAAGTGGTGTCATACAAAATGTCGCTATGTTTCCGTCCGCATAATGTATTTGATTGGCTGTAAATAACGCTAACTATTTGTTTTCATGCCTGCAATGTAGGAGTAATATTATCGATTCCAGGAACGAGATAAAGGCAGTGTTTAACCCACAATTCGGTAGCGTATTCCGTACGTATCACAACCCTACGTACTTCTCTCGGAGACTGTTCAGATTCGCGGATGTCTACACGTCTAATATTTCCAATCTATTGAGGCATTCAATAACGCACACTTTCTATCCGAGGCGCGGCGTCATGCCACACGAATATGGCTCTTATTTTGTATAAGTATCCTCGGGAATAGCGCAAAAAATCGAGATCATGTAATGTACATCTATCTCTATTGATTGAATAATATGCAGTTTAATTTCGTTAACTGTCAGTTGAAATCGTAATGCGTTATACTGCTCGCATCTTCCTAAGCCACGATTATGATTGACCCTTACGAAATCTAGGCTGCAGTGGCCGAAGAAATATTCATTAAATACGTGACGAAGAGTGAATAGAGTCCTCAAAGGTAGGCAACGCACCGCCAATGCTTCAGGTATTGTAGGCGTCCATACGCGCCGGTGAGTACTTACCATCAGGCGGGTCGTCGCTTATTTGTCTACTATTACATTTTTTTTAACTTATCGAATTCCATACAAATTTGTTAGTAATTCGATATGTAAGATAACTCTTTATTAAAAGACCACTAACTAAATCATTCATGGGAAATATAAACCTATGATTTGTTTTAATATTGCTTTTCCTTACGTTTCTTATTCTTATTCGAGATGGGGGCGATAAGTCCTGCAATGACGTCCCGCTTGGGGTGTATTGTGCATTTCCCCCTACCAGCAGTTACCCAAGCCAACCCAACTCCTTGAAATAACGGAGCGAGGCTCTGGGGCGCTGGCACAGTTGCTCCAGTGGCTTAGATGGAATTGTGCATAATGATGATGACGATGAAAAGCAGTCTAGCTGATGAGCTGTTTCCTTACGATTTTAGAATTGTTTTTTTAACACATAATCTAAACTAAGAGCGCTCTATTATAAAAGATGCTTCGTGTCGGAGCACTAACAATTTTGTACGTTCAATCAATAGAGATCAATAGTGTATATTGTTTTACCTTAGCCATGAATTAGTAATAGTTAACCTGTTGGTTTGTTATATCGTTTTATTCTACTATATTGTTGCAGTTTTTGTACATAAGATCTAATATGTTAGCTAAGTATAACCCGTAGCACATTTATTATAAGGTTGAATGTAGCTCTAGGCATCATTGACTCAATTATTTGTAAATATTGGCCTTAGCTAGTAAAAGAAAGACGAAAATTCTGTGAAAAATCAAATGTTCCATCGATTATCTAGTCATGGATAGTTTAGAAAAATAGTTTACTATGCCGTGACCTAAGATGTTTTATATGTAGATGTGTTGACCGCGCTCTATTTTGGCAATAAATGAATAAGGTAATTGCCGGGAATTCACTTAGTCACGAACCACTCAGTGTCGTGGCTGGGCTTCAGTAAAATGTGGCCGCTGAAAGAATGCATCTGACATAGTAAAAAGCTGAACGAAAACAGTAAATTCTGAACACTTTTGTAGTGGTAGGACTCTTGCAGGGGTCCGCCTGGGGAAGTACCACACCTTTGCCAGTTATTCAACCGCCAAGCAGTAGTGTGCAAACACTACTGTGTTCCGGATTGAAGGGCAATGTTTCCAGCGAAATTACAAATCACACAGAGATTTGACATCTTATATCTCAGGGTGACGAGCGCAGTGCATTGCCATCCAGGGTTTTGAACTGTTGAAGTTCAAATTCTGAGTGGCGTTGTGCTGTTATGGGCAAGCGTGAAAACAAAAAACAATTATAAAAGCTTTTTGAACATAACTTTGTAGCTACCAGCTAATATACTAATAATATAAAATAAAATGTTTTCATTAAAACTTTTACACAACAAGGGTACAATGGTAGTATTATATTGCAGCTGTCAGGCGCATTCTCTCAGTGGCCGGACGGTAGTGTAAATACAAGTACGCTTTTTTTGTGCAATGATGTTGACATGTCTATTTTATATAAAACGTCTTAGGCTGCGAAAGTTAGAAAATTTTGGCCTTTAAAAAGTTATCTCTAAATTAAGGCAAGCTACAAGCATTGTAACTGTATTACAATGCCCTTTCAAAGTGTATTTATTTTGTAACGTTGCATACTGAAAGCCGTTACCATTTCTTTCTACATATTTTATTTTAGTTTTGTAATTACATCCATAGCTCTGAATAGGGGTTTTACGGCTACCTCTTAATGCGAGCTCCAAACAGCGCAGTGCGAACGTGAATCTTAACGCGCCGAGATACGGATTGCGGTTGCGTAACTTTTCGCAGTCACCTAAAGAGAATCGCTTAAAACATGTAGCCATAAGGCCCCAGAATTCACAGTATTACTTGAATCTGATATACTTATTGTAAGTATCTGCTATTAATACGGGTAGTTTTATATAAAAAATCGAAATCATAACATCATTATATACTGATTTTACAATACACATTATAGTACAGAATGAATACCGAGATTTGTGAAGGCATTTATTCATGAAATTAGGCAAAAAAAATCGGAGGGAAAATATATACACTTAGTTTTACATTAATCATACTCGTATTTATTTAAAAATTTAGATTTTGTTACACTGCCTGTATAGTTTTTAGTCTAGATTCTAGTCCAATTTTAAAACTGGGAAAAAATATTAGTTTAGTAAAAATTGTTATGACGTCGATTATGTTGTACCATTCTCTAAACTTAACTAATTTGACAGCACTAAACTTATGCATCTCTTTTCAATTTGATATGTGAGAAAATGTATGGCACCATTTAGTTGCTAATTTAGTTACGAAAATGGCACAATAGAATCGATGTAGTAGTACTTGATTGGGAGTTTTTCAGAGCCGTTATTCTCTGTAACTGGTACTAGATGGCGGTAGTTTTTTTACATCTATAATGGGTGGTTTTCTGACAGCTGGAGAAACATAGTTCTGTAAGCATCGACAGATGGCGCTGACACGTCATGATTCTATTTTTTTTCGCTTTTGTTTAATGAAATTTAAATACAAGGAAGAGGAGACATTTTATAACACGGCTAGGCAAGACACACTTATGTATGTACTTGAACCTACAAATTTGTGTTGTAGAACAATAATCACAAAATACTATAAAACGAAATAAAATAACACAAAAACAAGCGTGACAGATAGATATTGACAGTCTATAAGCAAGTTTTTTTTTAACTCAATTATCTTCGTCTGTGGTTTTGCATACTCTTCAGATCCCATGTCTCTTCAACGCCATCTATCGCATTTTATGAGAAAAAAATATGCCTATCGGTATAACCTCCATTTAATAATAAGCTACGTGTCTAAAAATAATCAATGGCCTTAGTAAGAGCACTTGCGAAAAAGTTATCGTTACGTAAACGATAACAAAATGTATGAAAAATTGAACAGCGCCGCTATCGGACGTGAAAGGAAACTGAATTTTTCATACATTTGCTACCGTTTACGTAACGATAACTTTTTCGCAAATTCTCGTACTAAGGCCACTGTCCTGTATCCTATTGTTAAAACTCGCACCAGGCACTTGGAGCGATGCCGCACCTTTCTTTACAATGTCAAACAACATTTCCGTAGTTTCAAGAAGATTACCGAACCGAACAGATCTGACAGATTACCGAATCTGACAGTTGCGGTAATAACGCCATCTTTCGAATCAAATGGAACTATTTGTTACGAATAGTCACTCTGAAAAGTTCTTATTAGATTAGTTATGAAATTGGCATACAAAACTCACGCATATCGAATGTTGTCAATGTCCAATCTACTTTTCGACTTGTTTTTAATCGATCATAGTCTTATGAAGTAAACTACAATATTACTAGTACTTTGAACGTTTCATAGTAAAGCTCAGTGTTAAATGTATTCTATCAATATACTTATTAATATTTTATATAGCGTGTTGTGTGTTTATGTCATGACGACACTGTATTTATCAGGAAGTATAAGTAGAACGAAAGGTTACCCTGGTGAATATAAAAAAAAAAAATCGTAAGTATGTATGAATGCTTGTGAAAAATTATTTATGATACGTTTGAGTAATTAGGTTTCTCGGTCTCTTTTTCACTCGCGACAATTCCCGCCACCTTAAGTTACAAAGCTTTTTTAATCATTGATTTATTTAACTTACGTTTCTAATTAAGGGGCAAATAAGCGATTAATTTTTAACCGACTTCCAAAAAGGAGGAGGTTATCAATTCGATGTTAGCCGAAATATCGGGAACTCCTTCCACAACCTTACCACGGTAAATATCCCATAAATAATCATATAATTGTAATTTCAATGTGTACCTAATGATCGCGAAAACCTAAGAGAATTATAAAGAGATGGGTTGTTTTTTGAAAAACGTCGTGTCAATCAATATATCTGACGGTTTTAACCCTCGTCGCAAAAATAAGGGTGTTATAAATTTAACGTGTGTAGATACACACGTTAAACTTATAACACCCCTATTTATTTTTCAAACGGTTGAACCAAATTTTTATTAGTTTTTTGAAATGAAAACTTCTTTAGACGCGTTGAGCACTTTTTGGGTAAACAAAAATCATAAAACTCGCGTTACTGTCACGCTGTACTGTGTTTTTTAAAACAGTGCCATCTCTTGTAGAATAGGTGAATTATTACTTAAGTTTTCACTTCTGACGTGCAGTCCTATGACTGAAGTGTTTTTTTTTGTGTGAAAGGTGATTTGATCAAGAGGGTTCTTAGCTATGATTCATTAAAAACTGTTCAGCCGTTTGAAGATAGACAGCTCTTTTGTCGAAGCTAAAAAAAACACTTCATAATTGTATGTATGTGTGCATACGTTCGTTTCTACTTGTACTTACTGTATTTATTATACATTGATAACCTTAGCCATTACCTACCTACTGGACAATAAGTAGATCTGTAGTCAATTTCGCAAAGATCTTTAAAACTATAGATATAATATTGCAAAATCGTTCAACTAGTTAATGCCCCTAGCGCAGCTTGACTAAACTCAGTCCAAGCATTCATTTGCTCTGACTGCACAGACTGCAACAAAACTGAAAACCACGGAATTCTGATCACTTTCGCTGAGTTTTTATATGTATGAGTGTAGCAGGTATCCCATATACTTCAGTGAAATAATGTGTCAAAATGTTTTTAGTCAGCTTTTTATTTATTATTGCAGCTGTCAGTGCAAATAAACGCTTGAACCGAGCATAGTAGCATATCAAAATTTAACTATTCGCAAAAAGCCAACCGTGTCAGAAGCGCAGCTAGGTGTTCGAAAAGATCACCATGGTTACGGCGATCTATACGGCTACTATCTAAACAACGAACGAACCCGTCAGTCTTGGGATGGGTGACTGCGAGTGGTATTTACTACTAAGCGCTACCGCGGGTCGGATTGCATGGTAAATTGTAAGTCAAGGGGCCTTACCCCTAGCTTCACTTTTGCGAGCCAACTTTTAGTAGGTACCTGATAGGTACCTAAAATTAACCAACTTATTTAAGCTGCATCGTTTAAAAGCGTCTTAACTTGAATGAACGATAATCACAATCACACGCATAGTAAAACGGATTTTCGTTCATTCAAGTTAGACGCTTTTAAACGATGCAGCTTAAATGAATTGGTTAATTTTAGGTACCTATCAGGTAGGTACCTACTAAAAGTTGGCTCGCAAAAGTTAAGCTAGGGGTAAGGCCCCTGGTTGTTATGTTGTCGTAAAAATACCTTGGGGCGGGCTAAAAGTTGACGTAAATACTGGCACTAATATGGCACTTTTCTCGCTTATGTAAGCACTGCATTTTGTTACTGTTTTGGAGCGTCGATGTTAAATCTACAGTTTTAAACATCTTTGCAATTTCGTTTTAATTATCTCTTGAAAGACGAAACTAAAAAATCGTGTCATTTCGTGGCGATATCTTAAGAAAATATTGTAATAAAGAGTTGTTGATATCTAGGTGTTTTACTGGACTAACCCGAACAAATTAACGACTTTGATTAGGTACGTTTCTTGGTACAGTTTATCAGCCGGGGCATAACCTACGAAATAGAGATAAACCCAATCTTTTGTGAAGTAAATAACATACAGTTTAATGTAAATAAGTTATTTATTTAACATTTGTACTGGCTTAGAGAGCTGTACTTGTCAGAAGTAGGTAGACTTTAAATGGCAACGCAACACCTATAATCACACAACTACTTATACCAAAACTTAAAATGTATACCGTTTGTTGCAGTTGGTATTTTGTCATTAGTTTCAGCACTTACGCTATAAGAAAATCATTATTTTTCCTTCTATTTTTAGTTGGTGAAATTCTCGATTAAGTATACCTATAATACTATATTATTATGTAAAATGATATAATAGTATAAAACAAAAAAAAGGTAAAAATACGTTTCAAGTTTGGTGCTAAGTTGTGTAAAAATTAGGTGCTAGGTTAAAAGATTCAGGCCTATGCAATCGTTCTATCCATGCTTTGGGTACATTTATGTCACATAAAGTAGAAAAAGACAAGTTTTTACAAACACAATTTCAATGGAAACTACTCGATAAGCTAAAAATAAATTCTAGTTAAATAAATATAGTCTCTATGACTTAGAAGATAGGGTATGCAGTATCAATGAGCAGGACATTGTCCGCTTTCAGCGTCTTGGTTTGGATTGTGAAAGGCACGTTGTTGTATCGGAGCTTGCAGGGACGGTCTGGGCGTGCCATGAAGCAGAGAGTGTATAACGCCGTCTCCAGTTCGGGGGATGTTCCTACGAACATGTTGATTTCTGGAGCGTCTTTCGTGTCGCTCAGCACCGAGTGCTGCTTCAGGATCAGCCCTTTCTGCAAGGGAAAATTAGGCTGAAAACATTTTCATAGCTTCGCATCAAGATATTTTTATTACATCTCACTGGCTACGTATGGATATACTATGAATGTATATACTATGTGATGGATTGCCGAATCAGCTGTTTTACAAAACCACTAGTTATTAAAAAAAACAGCTTCTGTAAAATAGCTGACAACGTTAAGCTGGATTGCAATAACTTTTTTTTCAAATGTTTTAATAGGCTTGCGTTTGACCGCCAACTCGCCTGATGTTAAGCGATGATGCGGTCTACGATGGAGCACGGTTGTCTAGAAGAAACCGATTCACGATTGATTTGAAGACACCTAGATTGTAACTATCGGGGAACATTCATTCAGGCAGCGCATTCCACAGATTAGCAGTTCCCACAATAAAAGTGGAATCCAAGCGCTTCGTACGGGTTTTCGGAATATCAACCATAAAGCGGTGTCGATTTTTCGTGCTCGCTGGCAGTCCGATAGAAAAATGGGCAGGAGGGAATTAGGACATGCAGATCTGATGCTCACTCTTCGAAATGTATCCGATAAAAAACCGATAGACTAGCAACTTTTTAAATAGTAATTTATACTTACGCCACTAAGATCAAGCTTATCCACATAACCCAAGTAGTTAGCTTTGTGGTCTAATTCACGCTTAGCGAAGAACAGCCAGCTGTGAAGACCTGCAAAAATAGACAAGAAGTGGGTCAACCTTCACCTCAAGTGACTGGAACTTTGGAACTTTATAGCTACTCGCTTATGTAGGTACTCTGCATAGCTGTAATTATATACCTCACTAGGTGAGCTTCACCCAGTGATCCGCACCTCATCTACTCGTAAACTATAACGAGTAAATCACGTATCATTGGACGAAGTGAACTTATCAATTGGCCCTCATAAAGTTGTATGAATTTACTAATAAGTAAGTATTTACACTCCGTTTTTAATCGAATCGGTATTACAGCATTTTAATTATTTTTAAGTGAGTAAATTTACTAAAATATAGTATTATAAACATTATGCAATAGACCCATCGAAATACAATACCTATAGAGTTGCAAACGTGCAAGAAAATGTCCGAACCAAAACTTGGCGCACGCTATACGCATTGCGCATATTTTGTTTAGTTGTAAGATAAACATTCTCTTAGATGCCAGTGCTACGATCACAGCGGTTAAGCGACGTTGAACACTGCAAGCGACATAACGTCTAAATTGTAGTATATACGAGCATTGCGAACTATATAATCATAATTGATGTCTAGGTATGTACAACGACGCTCGGACAAATTTTTAACTGTTTTCACTTATAGAGACTGAGTATAGATATCGTATCCCGATGAATAGACAGCACTCCGGAGGAAGCCAAAATCTTCAAAGAGAAAAAGGTTTTACTTAAATCCCTTACCAAGCACGTCGTTAGACTTGAGTTCAGCCATGAAGATGTTTTCGAAAGCGCAACTGCACTTGCAGAGGCCGGTCCAGTGGCGCGCGTACTTCGTGAACCAAATCTTCTTGAGGATTTCTACCTGCTCCTGGTACTCGTTCAGTTGGGTTAGACCTGGATCGAATGGAGTTGGTTGTTAGTTCCTCGCGACTTGCTCTGGATTTTTATTTGACTATAAAATCTCTATTTTAATTTTTTCTAGGAATCAGAAGAAAATTTGTTATGGTGTTCCTCGCGTACATACTCGTAAGATGCCTGTGATCAAACGCCTTAACAGTCAACATAAAAAAGAACGTAACTTTAACGTATGGTTGGTGGTATAGGTGGGTAGGGTACCCTACTTCCGTTTACCGAGGTGGGTAGGAACTTTGTAGATAACTTTGAAGAAGCTACATAAAATCATAATACCTCGATGTCGGAGCATTCGGTCCTGCATATTTTTACCCATGACGGAACGGAGAATGTAAATGTGTTTGGGGTCAAATTGTTGTGTTTGTATTTATCCTAACCGACTTGAATACGGTTTTTTATTGTATTTTTTGAAAGCAGTCATCATTGTGTTTGTTCTTGGCTATATTTGGTCAAAATCTGCCTAGCCATTTAAAAAGCAAAGTTATGAGTTCGTTTCAGAATTGATCGTGATTTATTTTATTTTATCCATACTTGTTTTTAAGTAGGTACTGATTACATATTGGTACACATTGCCGCAAATGGAAAACCATCATTCATGGAATGGAGTCAATAACATTGACAATAATAGTAGGTTGGTAAAAATAACGGTAATTTAGTACAATATCTCGTTTTGTGTCCAGAATAAAGTACACAAGTTAATAACATCAAAAAGTTATGTTACAATAAAAATTATATGGCAATTAAATTAACCCAAAATGAACAAAATTATCGTGTTTGTAAAATCTCGGAGAAAGCTTGAAAAGTTATGTGTGAAGAATGTACGAGTAATAAGAGAATGTCTTCAGTGTGAAATATTCCGAGTGTGAAATGTAGTTTTTTACTCTCCATTCCATTCACTTGGATAGCGTAAGTTGAAATTAGTTTATCGACGAATGTTAGTAAGAAAGAGTTAGTGAAAATAAATATGAAATATCCTAGCAGTCTGGTCTTTATTTGATGGTCACAAAAAATGGCATGTTTTTTTTATTGCAATAGCCTTGAGCACGCTGACCTAGAAAAAAACCGATTCCCTAGACGTGAAGACAAGCAGATTGGTTGCAAGTCTAATTTAAGATAGCGTGGAAGCATAGTATGATTGCTTGTCTGTCTACCTACTTAGTTCTTAAATAGTGCTGAATTTGAAAACAACACGTACGTAAATTGTAGTATTGTTGGTAAAAAAATAGTACGTGTGTTAACTCATTTACCAACAAGTGTGAACTGTTCTTCGTAACTCAAATTAGCGATTTCCTGCTAATGATATATGATATATAAATGAGGAAATATGTTTACTTTACCTTTGTGTTTAGAGCAGAAGCTAGCTAGGTTTATGGGCATATATTGTTCCAATCAGATGAGTTAACGTATGGTATTGAGATTATGGTAATTACCCATGGTAACTACCATAATCTCAAAAACATTCTTATAGTATCGGTCTGCCTCTCTCATTAGCCGAGAGAGCCAGAAAAAATGTAATGTAACGTTATTATAAGATTGTTTTTTGAGATAATGGTAACCCACCATGAGAGAGCAAGACAGAAGTCAATGTAGAGTTATTATAAGAATGTTTTTAAGATTATGGTAACCCACTAGATGTTGTAAACACGTACCTTTGCTGGTCAAGAAAGTCATAAGACTCCTTATAGGTCCTGTAGCGAGGATCGTGTTGATAAAAGTGGTCTGTTCTGATTCTTCCTGCAAATGACATCATCATTAGTTTACCTCATTTTATGATGCATAACTACCTACTCAGTATGTTTGCTTACGCGTGATTTAATGTACCATTTACTTACATTTGGCGTGACGAACTCTGGCCTTATCACGTTTTTGTGGTAGTTGTCGAAGAGGGCCACGAAAGGCCTGATGGTAGGGCCGTTCCATACGTTTTCGGGAACATTTAAGAGGCTGTAAGAAGAAATAAATTTATTTTGAGATCATCGTTTAAAACAACACAATTAAAAAATCTAATCAATAAGTCACAAAGTGTAGGTCCAGTAGCATGAAAATATAAACAAAGACTTACTTGGTGGGCGCTTCATCATTCTTCGACATCGGAGTGGTTTTGCCTTGTATGTTGACTTGGATGTAGGAAAACGCATTGTTGATATCGGCATTGAACATCTCCTCACTGATACGAAGCAGATCATCGTCACTAGTTTGGTCTTGCACTTGACGGAGGAGATCTTCGTAGCTCTTCTTTTTGGCGTAGTCTACTACGCCACCCACAACTGTCCCGATGTTCTGGAACGCGTTGGTCGCGGTGTTGCCCTGCTGCTGCGTCGCTTGGTTGCTGATGAGGTTGGGAAGGATCTGCTGGAAAATCTGTCCAGCTGCGTGAGCGATGTCATCGGCGCGGCAGGCGGCCAAACAAAGCAGAAGAGCGAATGTAACCCTCATGTTGGAGTAAAATTAGTACGTTGTGTCTAGCGCGGTCGCGGCGCACTAGTGATCCCTGCGCCCGCGCCGTGCCGATACTGAGCGACCTTTGGATGACGTCAGCCTCATGTATGGAGATACGGCATTTTGAGATTCAAGCCACGGATCTCAGTTTTTGCGACTGTGATTGCCCTAATAGGTAACTTGATATGCAAGCTGTAGCGTACCTTGGTAAACAAAATTGACCTTCGCGTCTTCCGCCCGACTGCTCCAACTGCAATGAAATCATCCGCTTAGGAAATAGCTAAACTATCTATAAGTAAAACGACTGTATAAGATCACTGGCAAATAGATAGAAGCAATTTAAATAGTAGGTTAATGTCTTAGAAGAGATATGCCAGGATATACTCCTATAATAATGTATTTACTTACATGTTTTTACTAAATACTTTTAGGTTTTATCTCGTATAATTTGCCCACTGTATAATATTCACAGATGACGTAAGAATGCGCTGATACCTAGAGTTGATTGACACCAGAATCCAATCACGTTTGACACGGCGGAGTAACGGTCGGTCACCTTGCTAATTCACCTGTTAGAATGCCATTATATTGCTTAAAGTTCATTGCCAAATTTACGACACTCATAATTATTTATGCAGAGCCCCACGGTTTCATTCGCTATCCAACAGGATCTGTTTATTTATAAAACGACTTCAAAAAGGAAGGGATTCTCAATTCGGTTGTATAATTTAAATGTTTGTTACCTCATTAGACACTACGTCGTTTAGAAAACGATATGGAAAATTATTTTAATTTTATTTTAAAGGATATGGTACTATCAAAAGCAAAAAATCTGTAGTTTGGTTTTTAAATCAAAATAACTGGAAAAAATAAGTCATCGAAGTAAACGACATTGCGTAGGTATTTACTAATTTTGAAGTTGGTTTTTTGACTTGTTAATTATTTTGGGATTTTAACCGTTGTTTCCGTGTAAAGGTACTGACAGACGTGCTCAAAAAAAGCATGCTAATAAGCTTGCTTAAAATTAGCATGCTCTGCAAACTGTTCACATTTGCCAGAAATAAGCATGCTTGTTTTAAACGTCTGCTGCACCAGCTCCGGACCGCTTCGAATTGTTGATTTTTCTTACTTCGGCATGATACACAGATCTTAGGTTTTTAATTTTAGTTTTAATTATTTTTATTGATAAACTTGTATCATTCATGTCCTTTAATAAAGCCTCATAAGCATTATTACGTGCAATATTATTTTTATATAAAGGAGAATGTGTGTTTCATAGACATTCGTAACTTCAGACATGCTCGGATCACGCCCCCCCCCCCCCCTACCCGCGCCTCAGGTAGCATGCTCGAAAATCAAACGTCGTTTGATTTTTGAGCACGCTCTAAATAAGCATGCTCATTACATTACACACGTGCTACTAATGAGCACTTGCTCAATAAAAGCATGCTTTCGTGCTAGTAATGAGCACGTCTGTCCGTACCTTAACTCAGTTGAGTGCGGACAAAATATACACATACAAACTGTCGCATTTATTTATAGCAATGTGATGATTTTAGAATGCTCATAACATCCTTTTTCTCCTTTTCTTATGTTTCTCTATCATTTCTTAACTGGAAAGATATATAAGATCGTTTTTGCGTACATTTGTTGACAATATTACACGTTTCCTTCATTTATACTTTGTCATAGGTACTCGTAAGTATCTCCTTTTTATTAATTCGAATTATTTACCACTCTAATACCTAACTATAAATTTTGACCACGCATTGAACATTGCTTTTTTTATACTACACATTTATTTTTATGGACAAATTCACATGCCGAGTAACGACAAAATAGAAGAACTAAATATAAAATACCTAAGATCACTATAAGTGTATAACCCTATTTTTTGTGAATAAGTTTCATTTCATTTCGTTTAAATCGCCGACACTGTGTACAAAGATAGAACGCAAGGCATACCTAACATTATGATGAACCAAGCTTAAACGATTAACTTATAGTTATTTCTAATATGCCTCCTAATAAAATTATTTAAAAGAAAGTCATAAGAAAGAAGACATTATCAAAGCATATAGTCGCGGGCTAGTGCGCGCGCGCAATGTAGTGGCGTGCGCTCGGGAACGCCAGCGCGGTAAAATCGGACTCCATGTTTAATGCATTGGCTCTCCTATATTCTATCACCATGGTGCTGTCATAGAACTGTATTGGCGACGAGAAATGCGTTATTAGTATGGTAACACAGAGCGTAATACCAGGCTTGCGTGGTTTGTGAAGCTGTGAAGTTTGTGAAGAATGACGTAGTCGAATCATGCGCCGAATTCAATTTGGTGGGTATCTAGTTATACAGTGCAGCCAACGTTATTTTAGCGTAAAACTTAGGTATGCATGGAAAGATACAAAACATTGTAACGACTTGATCGGACACATTTGGGAAATTATATTTGATTTAGATTAAATGTAATAAAAAAATTGCATTGCCATCCTGCGTGGTAATGCTGCCAGTATTGTGGTCGCTTGTAGATTAGTCTTTTTATGTTTTTATTTATTTTTATTTGTATATAGGTAGGTACATAATATAATATTAAATAAGTAATCATAGTTTTAGGATTTAAATATCTCTGTTTAAAATATTTTTCGTGTAAATAAAAGCGTTAATTATACTATTCAATTTTGAATTCCCGTATCCATTAGAATCTAAGAATGGAAAATTTCTGAATTCAGAGTAGGAAGAGTACTAACGCCGTTAATGGCCTATATAGGAGTCTGTGGATTAAAAACGAATTATGTTAGTGTATACATAGAATAATCTATTCTAGCTAGGTGTAGATTAATAAAAACGTCACTAAATGGATAATAATGTATCATTTATTGTCGTTTATTTCCAATTTGCATGTCCGGTAGCGCGGCCGGTGGCGTTGTCTTATCGCCTACACGAACTAAAAATTTGCTCTACTTGAGCTGCATTATTATTACACGCTTTATATTACCATTACTTGTAACTACCTAACTAACAATGTAATTAAATCTTGGAAATCGGATTTAACTTGCTTCTAAAAACGAAACTTCTTGTATGGAAAGGAGAATGTTTACCAAACGTAACTTATTCGTAGGTACATTGAGAGGTTTACGAAAAGGGATACTTACTTACCAAACGGGATGTATCCAAATTTTCGTATCGGTTTGACACTTTGCAAGTGTACCTATGTAATACGGATGATAATACAATAATTTGATGCCATCGAAATGATTTGAGGATCAGGAGGTGAAAAGTGAAACTCATGATACTGACAGAGCTACCTAGCGGAAAGACGTACACGACGAGGGCGATGTACACGGACATCAGGCATTATGGCGCGGCTCATGATGTGTCTTTCCGCTACACGACCCTACCATACCTAACTATTACCATAAACTCAACATTCTTCTAAAATCCAGACATTTAATTTTGTCTCGCTCCTTCGGCTAATGAGAGAGTCTTGCACTCTCATGTTTTCCCTGTCATTTGTTTAACAGCCCTACTGGATTTGGATCTAATTATTGGTTTTGGTCGCGGGCATCCAGTGGATGCAGATGGCAGGCTGTCGTTCAGTGTGGAGGTCAAAGGGAAAGGCCTATGTTCAGCAGTGGCCTATGTTCTGGCTGATGATGATGAAGATATGGATTTTCGGGCCTAAAAAGAAAAATGAAAGCCGTAATTTTTAAAGCCTCAATGTGAACCGTAACATTTTTTTTAATTTTATGTCAGTAATTTAACGAAATCTACTCTTAAACTTTCCATTATATAATTGTACGAAAAACTACTTTTGGAAATTGGAGATAATAAGTTTATATGTTGAGTTGATATCCAAAATATTAAGCCGTTATTTTCAATAAAAATACACATCTATTTATAACAGAATTTGAATTTTCATAATTTATGAGTTTTAATTAAATTACTTTCAATTCAGAGTATCGTAGGTAAGTCAATCAGAAACAAACACATACCGAGAAATATTATCAGCATGAGGTCATGAGCGTTGCTGATAGGTTACTCAAGTATAATACGCGCGAGCTCAACGGCAATCACTGCCACTCCTGACTCGAACTGACCCTGATTATAACTTGTTCAGTCAAATTCTTTAAGCACGAAACATAACTCTCAAATCGGCTTCCTAATACTCAGTTACTACAAAGGTGTGGAAGTGTCACGACGCACAAGATGAAGGCTGTAGCATATGTGGTGTTGTTGGTGATTTGCACTATTGAGTGTGAGTACATTTTCTTTGTTTATATTTTATCAATATTGAATCTACTCGTAGAACGAATTATACCTAATCTGTGTTGTCTGGATTTAAACCGCTGTGCAAACATACTCTAGGGAGTATGAGGACAATAAGTTCCTATAGTTATGACAAAAAAATAAGAAAGTTTTATTTTTAAATCGGTTTTCTCTCTGGGGCTTTAGTGCCATGCAATCGTGCCAACCCCTTTTTACAACACTGTGGTACCAACACTATACACTACAATCAAATCAAAAAGGACTAGAGTCCCAACGCTAAACCAGTATGTCCGAGACGAGACGGCATACAAGGCCCTCGCCTCATCACACGTGGGTGCCTTGAAACATGCCAACATCTTGGAAATTTATGCTGCATTCGTTCAACTTTATGTTCTAAGACTTGCCCCGTCCACACTTAGAGGAAATACAAATAAAAAACAATTACTAACTATATTTATATGAACTTTTATAAAGTAACAGTTTTATATTTCTTTACTACAGGCCGCAAAGTCGTCCCGATCAACAAAAATGCTAATATCGACTTCATCAACATGGAAGGTGGCGGGGCTCGACCCGTCACTCCTGCCCGTCCATCAGGCCCTGCACCAGCGCCAGCCAAGCCTCAGAGCCCTGAGCCTCCTAAAACTCCCACTGTTGTTCAGCCAAAGTCACCAGTGCCGGTTGTAACAACTGTGAAGCCTGTGCCAGTCGTCGCACCATTTGTACCTCCGCCAACTGAGATTAAGCCGCTAGTGCCCAAGCCAGTCCAGCCTCTCCCGAACCAAATGGATTTGAAGCCGGTTCCCGCGAAGCCAGCTCCGTCAGGCGGTGTCACCACGCCAGGGTACGGGAACGTGAAGCAGCTGGTCACTTTCTACGACAAACAAGGAAAAGCCAGCGTCATCAGACCGTACAGCTATGCGGAAGCTGTTAAAAAACAAGGCTGATTTTTGAGTTAGAAATAAAGATATCATCAATGTCGATTTTTAATTGTTGTTTTGCTACGTAAGTAGCGCCGTTATTTCGTCAAAAACATTAATAATTATACCACTCACTAATAATCACGAAGACTCGAATACAACTTCACCTAAGAAGCTGAAATTTGGCAGGTAGACTCCGTATGAGGTTATACTTCAGTAGTTTCTGTAGTGGTAGGACTCTTGCAGGGGTCCGCCTGGGAAAGTACCACACCTTTGCCAGTTATTCCACCGCCAAGCAGTAGTGTGCAAACACTACTGTGTTCCGGATTGAAGGGCAATGTTTCCAGCGAAATTACAGGGCACACAGAGATTTGACATCTTATATCTCGGGGTGACGAGCGCAGTGCATTGCCATTCAGCGTTTTGAACTGTTGAAGTTCAAAATTCTAAGTTGCGTTGAACTGTTATGGGCAAGCGTGAAGAGCTACCAGGCGAGCGACTTTGCTCGTCTCGTCACCCAATATCATAAAAAAAAAATTATACACCCGCAAGGAAGGATTTTACTACGGACGAATTAAGAGAGTCAAAAGTTGTATAAAAGTTTACATGAAAGACTACGTGTACGAAGCCGAAGGAAACAGTCCTTCGGCAGTCTCCGTCTCGTTTATCCGTTCCTAAAAAATACGAAACGTATAAGCTAGAAGACTTGACACTACTCACCGCATGGTCGAAGGTAGTAGACACGCTTAGCCTGCTACAATTACCAGTAAGGTTAACAATAACCTTACTATTGTAATGTCTTGTCCTCGTAGATAGGTAAGTAGGTAAATATCATGACAACACAGATTATGGTCTGACTTTTATTGAAACTGTTTCCGTATATAGGTAGCACTCGTTACATTTTAGCTAGTGTTCTGCGGCTCCTACATTACCCTGGCATGTAAGTACATATAACTATTAACCACAATTAGAAAAGAAGTCAACGACCGTCTCATCAGCCGGATACATCTGGCCACTGTGGCGCTGTATTTATTAAAACAGAAGCTTAGCTTACATGTAACTTAGAGCCGCATACGCATATATGTAATTCGCCTGCTAGAGTCGCCGCTAGGCTTGTATGTGTAGGCGTTGAAATAGTTTTTACAGAGTTATAGGTACGGAAGGCGAAAGGTAGTCATTGTATGGATTGTACCCAACATCGTGTACAAGTTTTTAACCGACTTCAAAAAAGGAGGGGGCTCTCAGGTCAGTTTTTTTTTATTATGTTCGTTACCCCAGTACGTAAGTACTCCTTAATTTATAAATAGATTTGGAAAAATCTTTTTTTTATTTGAAAAGATAATACTTTCAGAAAGGCCCTAGAAGTTTTTATATCCCAGATATTTATTTATTTTTTTATTTAACTGGGATAAATATGTCATGGAAGTAAACGAAATTGCGTACATATTTAGATTTACCTACTAATTTAGAAGTCGGTTTAAAAAAAACAGTCGTGTTTTCACGATTGCGGTGTCGGTCCTCCCAATGTTCTATGTTAAAGTTGTTCATGATAATGGCTATAATTAATTTTGTTCCAGGGGCCTTACCCCTAGCTCGAAAAGTTGACCCACATAGGTGTTATTTGTCTAAACGGTACCATCAACTACGATAAGCGGTAGTTATTTGATAGCCGCCAAGCTTTGTTATTTTCACGCACACGCATAGTAAAACGGATTTTCGTTCATTCAAGTTAGACGCTTTTAAACGATGCAGCTTAAATGAGTTGGTTAATTTTAGGTACCTACTAAAAGTTGGCTCGCAAAAGTGAAGCAGGGGTAAGGCCCCAGCTCAGTATAACAGTTCCGCATAACCTTAAAAAGATATTGTATAGGTACCTATTTTATTTAATGAATACGAAAAAAAACACTTACTAGTAAAAGGTGACTCTAATTCTAACCGAGGTATAATAGGTCGCGTCATGTAAAAAGAACGCTGGAAGAAAGTAGAGGGGGTGTGTTTGCGCATGGGTACACTTGCGCACAAAAGTACTAGGCCTATTGTTTTAAATAATTATTAATTAGCCTCTTGCTCGCAGCGTAATGGTTATTGCTAGGTACATGGCAAAATATATTGGATGGAATAATAATAAATAGAATTAAAACATGTTTTATTCAGTGTAGAATATTTATTAATAAAAGCTTAAGTAATGCTGAAACTCCTTCGATTAAGTCGTCCTGGTGACATGAAATGGTGTTAGTGCTAGAGGTTGCCATTTCATTTTCGTCACTTCATCATCATTTGAGTCAGAATCATTATCCCTTACGCGAATTATGAACGTTTCGGTCATTGTGTCAACCACGTTATCGGCAATTTATAATAATCGGCCTCTATTTCCTTTACCTTAGATCATCTTTACCTCTGTGGTCCGATACATACATTTTTTTAAAATTAACAACTGCATTATTATCAGCCTCTCTCTTCATAAAACAATAAACGTCATAAATAATTTTTCTTACTTCTCTATTTATAACCATTTCTAATTAAAAACTTTTATGCGCGATTGTATTTTAGACTGACGAACCAATAGCGCTCCGGCAAGCATGCGGCGCGTGACCCGCCCTCCCCGCGCCGCGCCTCATACCACCAAATAGACCGATAAATCGCCTGCGCAGCCTAACCGCCAGCGTTCTTTTTACATGACGCGACCTATAACCGATGTTGTAGCTCAGTTAGGCCCCTCTTTACCACTGGGCACTTGCCCGGGGCCCTGCCATCGATGGGGCCCCGAAGTTCCCGCCAGATCACCAAATTTATAACCGATATTTATTACCGAAAAATATTTGTTTCTATATTGACTGACTACAATACCTACTTGCTTATTAGCTTTTGCAAGCGCGAAGCTACTCTATTCTCGCCCGAAAATAGTGCTCTGTCAAGGTCATAGGGGCCCCATTATCCTAATGTGCCCAGAGCCTCCAATAGGTTAAAGACGTCCCTGAGCTAAGTCGAAGGAAAATTCTTTTCAAAGATTTTCCTACAAATCGTACCCATTACTTAATTCAATACATACTATTTAATCCAATCTTAAGCTCTGTAATATAATGCGAGTCCCAGTCACATGAAGCGAGATATAAACAATCGGCAAAGCCTATTCTCGGTCGCCAGTGAAAGTGGTAGAGCAGCGGATGTGGTCTGTGTGAGGCTTGGTACGCATTGCTGCGAGCTAAGCTGCAGGCGCTGTGATTAATGGGTAGATTTAATCTGGCCAACGAGGTTATCTCTTGTGTGAATTCACAAGAAATATCTAAAAAAAACAATTTAGACTAGGTACTTCTTTTAAAGTAATTAGAGAAGTGAAGCGGAAAAGCCGAGGCTAGTATCTCAAGTGTAAAGATGTTCTGAAGAGGGAGGTAAATAAAGGGGATCGGGAGACTTCCATATGACATGAACAAGACAGCAGTCGCTCTGAGAGGAGGCAATCAGTGCAGATAAAGGGCTACGTCATTTCAAAATAAAATATCAATTATCAAGAGAACACGAAGGCGTGAGCTAGACATCGAAAGAACACCTTAAAAACAAACGGACTTTTACGTACAATTATTTATGTACCTACCTAAATGACGTGAGTACTTTCCTCAGACGCAACAACTGTTCCCGAACTTTCACTGCTAAAGTTGCATATATCAGCCGTGTGAGGATGCTCCAAGTAACCTAATTTACTTAAAGCAGTCGCCGTGGCCGACTGTTCAAAATTACTTGGTAAATGTGTAAGAAAAAAAAAACCTACGCATTTAATTAAGGTATTGAGTAAGAACGGTAGATCAAACATATTTTTATTACTGTACCTAATAGTTTATAGGATCGAATCAGTTTCCTAAATTAACTGCAAACCAAGTCATATTTTTTTTTCTCAATAGAATCATCATCATAGTTTAAGTTTATGGCAAGGCCCCAAGCTATCGGTTAGAGCAGTGTTTTTCAAACTGTAGTCCACAGTTCACGAAGTCGCGGGGTTCACGAAGCCTCGGTAAAAGAAAAAGAAAAAACAAAGTTAAAAAAATATTTATACTAAGAAAAATTAATTAATGAGTAATTATAAAAATAAAAAAGGTTATACGTATTTGATATTTGTAATATAATAAAATACAGATTATAAAATGTGGAAGGTAGGGGATCCCGTTTTTTTTTTTCATACTAATGGGGTCACGCCGTGAAAACGATTGAAAAACACGGGGTTAGACAGCGCCCTATTTAGCAAATTTTTTTAACCCATGACCCAAGCGTTTAGCGAGAGCCTCTTAATATTAAGGTATCGATTGATGTCGAGTTTCTCGATACAAGGCGTTCAACGATACAACTATCGGGACACGTTGAGTCAACATCCCACATGGCCGTAACCTCGTGAAGAAGTCATAGTAAAAGTTAACTAAGCTAGCTAACTAGCTAAGCTAGTCTAAGCTTGTCCTTCTCGGCCCTCACGACGTTTTCGTCATGCGGGATGGTAATGTCGACGATCACTGCCCGGCACTAGGACCGGTTGACCACCATGATATCACGCTTATTTGCGACAATAGTCCTGTCCGTATGATAGAGCGGTCTTAGTAGAACCAAGCACGCCTATTCAGAAGGACTGGTGCTGGTGCGTACTTATATCGCACGTCGGCAAGTTGCTCGTGGATGATCTTGGACACTGGTTTAAGTACTCGGCGTAGCACAGGTTGCGAACAACTAGATATAATATGTTAGAGAGACGCTCCGGGACGTTGGCATGCCCGATAAATGTAGGCTGTACCATTCTTCATAATACATTACCGATATATGTTCGTCTTGTACATAAGTATTACCTAATTTATTTTAAGAATGACCTGACGTGATGGTGTATGATGGGAACTTAAAGTTATTGGCTCTCAGAATGACTTTGCTACATGTACGCATTCTACTTAAAAGTGACGTGACCTTTTTTCGCATAATAGCTGTGAAGCCATCAGTGCGAGCTTCCAGAAACATGGAGGATAGATGCGCTGCAGAAACCGTGCTGCATCAACATTCTGAAAGCATTATTTTATTGAACACGCAGATCGTCGAAGGATTTTTGAGTATATACTGTCTACAAGCGTTCACAATGGGTTTTTTGTGTAGTGCCCAATAATCTTAGGAAGAAACAATTTTTCTCCGTGCAAAAGCCATACTAGAGTGCGCTAAAATTGCGCGCGCCCTGGCTGCGGGAAAATTTCACACCAAAACCGCGAAAAGCTGAAAATAAACCAAAAACTGATTGAATTAATGATTCAATAATCTAAACTGTAGAAATTGTTCTCATGATCAGGTTATGTTACCAAAATTAAAAACCAAAAAAACCCGGCTTGCCAGCCTCGGTCGTAACAAAAATGCGATATTCGCTGTTTCCAAAGGTAGGTCGAAATCTTGCGCTTACCAGTGCTTATAATAGAACCTCATAAACACCCTCCCACGTTTTCAAGGTTGTTTCTGCGTTTAAAGCTCGCTTGAAATAATAGGACGGCAGCGGCGTCGCTCCAAAATATGCCACTTTCACTGGCATGAATCACTGTTACGACTGCAGGACGCCTATTACGTCGGCGACATATTGTGCAACTGACCGCGTTCAGCTTCATAACAATACTGACTCATGTGCGCTAAAAACAGCGGAGTAGCGGCGTACAGGATGTAGAAGCTGGAAGGTTATTGATGGAAGATAATATAATATAAAGCAGTTAAGTTTAGTAGAAACGATCAACCCTTTCTTCTAAACGCCAGTGCCATTTTTAAAAGCTTTTATTCAATTTGCCCTGTTATTTAGTATGTATCTATCTCTGTGTGGGACAAATCTTTCAACTGATTCAGCTGAAATTCGGCATTCTTTTGTGCAAAAATTTTTTTTTTAAGGTTGTATGTTTTTTTTTTCTTTTTTGCTTGCTATGTGCAAGCAAAAAAGATGCAAGCAAGAGTAATCTCCTATCTTTGCCTATGACCTAGCGTTTCTTTTCGTTTGAGACCGCGTAAAGTTATTGTCATTTATATGATGTAGGAAAGCTGTCGGCAAAAACTTTTTGGTACAATAAAAATAACCCTCTATAAGTAGGTACCAAAAAAGGAAAAGCTACTTGTAGGAACGCCACTGACCTTCAGTCCATTGCAGACAATGCGTATGTACCTAATGCTCATCGTCTGCAACTGGCTTCAGCAACAGCCCGCTTGATCCACGTATGTGTATAATTGTATATAGGTAGGTACCTATATTTAGATACACGTATGTTACTCGTAACTTTCTTAGTTGGTAGGTATATACATTACACATCCATAACCATCAAGATAAGTTATTCTTAAGTAAATTGAGAAAGTTTTATCATAATTTAACATATATAGTTGTATACTTAGCCACGTTTCGTTTGTGACTAAGATAAACATGTTGATTAAAAGCTATCTCGCATGAGAAAACGATTTTTAATTGGAAGATGATTTGTGTTTGTTACTAAACGCCAAACTATTCAAACTTGGCTAGATAATTGTTTATTAAAGGAGTGCCACAGATGAGTGGGCATTAAGTTGCTAGTCTATAATTTTTTTATTGGATACATTTTGGAGAGTGTGCATTAGATCTGCATGATTTCATTCCCTCCTGCTTTTTTTTTCTATCGGATTGCCAGAACGGGCACGAAAAATTGACACCGCTTTAGGGTTGACATTCCGAAAACCCGTACGAAGCGCTTTGATGCCACTTTTATTGTGCGAACTGCTAGTATGTGGAATGCGCTGCCTGAATATATTCCCCGATAGTTACAATCTGGGTGTTTTCAAGTCAAAAGTGAATCAGTTTCTTCTAGGCAAGCGTGATCCATCGTAGACCGCATCGCTTAACATCAGGCGAGTTGGCGGCAAAGCGCAATCCTATTTAACAATAAATAAATAAAAAGAGAAAATACTATTATATACTACCTAATAATTTTTACAAATGTGATTTTTGTTTCTGATTCTTCTGATTCCGATTTCATAACTCAAAACTTTTTTTGTATCACTAATATTAAAAATGCGAAAGTTTGTATGTAGGTAAGTTCTCTATTCTTTTTCTAAGAAATAAAAAAATTGCTATCTAAATAATTGAGACACATGACAATGACAGCTAGACAGCTATCTAAATGATTGGACCCGGGTATGTCCTAAAACTGCGACCAGAACCACCAGAGGATGGGCAGCAGCATCCTCCAAATTTCATGGTGAACGCTCTGCGATCCCCAATTGAGACATATATGGGTATAATTATTTTTTGATTGCGTTGACTTAACCTTGAATTTTTACACTTCTAAGGGACTTTAAAACCTTGTGTTTGTCTTTGTCTGCACTTAACATCTTAAGAATGGTTTCAAGCATACAGGAGTCCCGACAAAAACGAATCTCACTACTTCGAGCCGCTTTAAAGAGATTCTTGGCACATCGACCCTTTTTATTACAGGGTACTATTCGTCGAGTTATCTTTACGTCCTCTACGTAGAGTCTCCTCATAGGACGCCTCGTTACGCCGAAAGAGCTGAATGATGAGGCTCACTGTCACGCGTACAATCACAAAGAGAATATGGAAAAGTAGCCTCGTTTGTTCAAAAAGTCAGAAATTATAACAACAGACTACCCACGAATAGCGACTCTGTTTTGGTGATGAGAAAAGTTGCGCGCACGCAAACCGTATCTCGGCGCGTTAAGGTTCACGTTTGCGTGATTTTCCGAACTGCTCTGTTTCAGCGCTAATACAAGTCCACATTAAAAGTTAGCTGTAAGACCACTGAACAGATTTGATTGAGATTTGGTGGAGGTAGTTTATATCCTGCTTTTTATCCCGAAAAATTCATGGTTCCTGAGGGAAGCGAATGAAATCGCGGGGCGCTTCTATTTAATACATAATCTGTAAAATCATAGGGGAAAGGTAAATAGTTCATCCGTGTAACATAACAGCTATTAAGTCTTAAGAATCAAGCTTAAGTTTTATTCATAACACTTAAAGCTGATGCCTAAAGGCCTTAAGTTAACGTGCCCTATTATAACCATAATAACCACTTCTATATAGCGACAAGGCAATTTACATCAGCTTAACTACGTACGGTTGCGTAAACGTTGAAATTCTCTAAGACATATTTCGATTTAAACTTTCTTCATGCTCTCTAAAGATTATGATATAAATAAACTACGTAACTCTCGGTAAAAGCACTGACTGTGCGACTTTGAACGAGCTCAGCGACGCTTTGAATTGAAAAAATAATTGCATTAACAATGGTTTTTACTGTTTACGTAAGATTTCCATTAATGCTAGTTACAATTGTTTTATCTTTTAATATGTGTTGATGATTAATTTACACACAATCTTAACTTAAATTGCATGCTTCGATGAAACATTCTTGAGGGGGCGAAAGTTTCGTTATGTTGTATAGGTAAGTATGTGAAAATGCAGTTTCTTGGGACCCAATGAACGGTATTAGTGATTGTTAGGACTCGGTAATTAATGTAATATGAAAGTTTATACTTAAGATCAGCTAAAAGTGTGCGGCTGTCTTGCATTTTTTTTACGATATATGAAATCACAGAATAAAAAAACGGATGACTATTTTGTTCATAAATACATTACAAATAGTTAGGTATAGTAAGCAAGTTACAATATAATTTATTCTGACGAAAGAAGGGTTTTCATTTCTCCGTCGCCAAACTCCTAGTTCAACATAATAATTTTAATGCCTATATGAACAAAATACTTAGTCTATCGTTTTTTTATCACACGCTGTGGCTTTAAAATTTCAACAAGCGGACCACATTAAAAACCGACTTCAAAAATATATGAAAAACGTAATAAGGGCATAAAAAATTTGGGAATTGGCCTCGATTTCCCTGGGACCCCATCATCAGATCCTGACTTACGTGACAATGGGACCAAATTGGAAGTATGGGTATACTTCCATTTTGGTCCGAACAATAGTTACACATAACATACAAAAAAAGTACTGTGGAACATAGAACCTGCGCCTTTTTAGAAGTCGGTTAAAAAATGTTGAAGCACGCGAGCGAGACAGCCACGCGCTTTGATTTCGGCCTTAAACATATAATAGGTCGGGGAAAAAGTCTTTTCGTATTTTGTATGTATAAAGTTGTAGTAAAAATCTCATCGGTTGTACTGTTTGTATCTGGCTGGTTTTGATACCATTAAAAATATGACATTTTAAAAAAGGAATATAAAAAGTAAAAAGCAATTTCCCGCCATTTTTTAATTGTTTTTTTGTTCGATAAAATGAGTGAATCTAACGAAGAAATTCGATATATTGTGAAATTTTATTACAAAAAACTGAAAAATGCGACACAAGCCGCGAATAAAATTTGTGACATTTATGGACCTAATGCAGTGTCATCAAGAGTAGCACAATGTTGGTTCAAGCATTTTCAGTCCAGGAATTTTGATGTCAAAGATGCAGCTCGCTCTGGTCGCCCTATTACGGATAAAGTCGATGCCATTTCTGAAAAAGTGGACCAAGATCGGCATATTAGTAGTTACGACGTAGCTGAAGACCTGGGGATTGACCACAAAACAGTTTTGACCCATTTGAAAATAACTGGGTATACAAAAAAACTCGATATTTGGGTGCCACACCAGCTCACTGAAAGAAACCAAATGAATCGTGTACTCATTTGCGATTCTCTATTGAAACGTAAAGAAACCGAACCGTTTTTTAAAAGATTGATCACTGGTGATGCAAAATGGATCACCTACGACAAGAATGTGCGCAAACGATCATGGTCAAAGGGCAGTGAAGCACCACAGACTGTAGCGAAACCCGGATTAACACGTAATAAGGTGATGCTGTGTGTATGGTGGGATTGGCAGGGCATCGTTCATTATGAGCTTTTACCGCCGGGCAAAACCATCGATTTGGATCTCTACTG
The DNA here is from genome assembly GCA_949125355.1 of Agriopis leucophaearia. Taxonomy (NCBI): domain Eukaryota; kingdom Metazoa; phylum Arthropoda; class Insecta; order Lepidoptera; family Geometridae; genus Agriopis; species Agriopis leucophaearia. The sequence goes on from OX421262.1 coordinate 12,628,014, forward strand.
CCAACAGCAGATGAGACTCAAACAAGAAATTGAGAAAAAACGGCCGGAATTGATCAACATAAAGAGTGTGGTCTTTCATCATGATAACGCCAGACCGCACACATCTTTGGCCACTCAGAAAAATTTAGAGAGCTTGGTTAGGAAGTGTTAATGCATCCACCACATAGCCTCAGGGCTTGCACCCTCAGATTTCCACCTGTTTCGATCTCTTCAGAATTCTTTGGGTAGTGTTAGATTAACATCAAGAGAGGACTGTCAAAACTACTTGTTGCATTTTATTGATCAGAATTCCCAAAATTTCTACAGCAACGGGGTCATGTCACTACCTAAAAGATGGCAACAAGTTATCGAACAAAATGGTACATATATATTATAATTAAATGTAATTAAACTTGAAAAAAATATGTCTTGAATTTGTTTATAAAATACGAAGAAACTTTTTCCCCGACCTTATATATAGGCAATGTCATCCAGTAGGGTACGCTGCCAACTCATAGCTTGAGGCTTAGGATTACCTATCAGACCTGCAATGCAACGGTCTATAGGCAATCCAACTGATTTTCTTTAAAAAGGCTGAGTAGTTTGGTTCTTTAGTGTTAGCTTGTATTTTATTTAGCCTGTGAAAAAACGACTTATCTGAATAAATTAATTTATTAAAATTCGTTTGCCCTACTACCTACTTGACTAGACTGCCCCGGTGGCTCAGTTAGTAGTTTTTTTTTTAATACTGGGTGACCAGACAAGCGAAATCGCTCGCCTGATGGCTCTTCACGCTTGCCCATAACAGCACAACGTCACTCAGAATTTTGAACTTCAAAACCCTGAATGGCAATGCACTGCGCTCGTCAGCCCGAGATATAAGATGTCAAAACTCTGTGTGCCCTGTAATTTCGCTGGAAACATTGCCCTTCAATCCGGAACACAGTAGTGTTTGCACACTACTGCTTGGCAGTTGAATAACTGGCAAAGGTGTGGTTTTTCTCCAGGCAGACCCCTGCAAAAGAGTCCTACCACTACAGAAAAACTTTCTGATCTACCTTCTGCGCTTGGGGTTCGATTCCCACCTAGGACAAACATTTATGTGGCGAACATTTGTGTTTGTTCTATGTCTAGGTGTTAATATCTATTTAAGTGTGTATTTAAAATATATATGTACGTATAATCAGTCTCTGGCAGCCATAATATTATATTACAAGCTTTGCTCAATTTGGAGTCAGATGACAGTGTGTGCAAAAACGTCCCAGATATTTATTACTATTATTTTATTACAGGTCCAATTTAACAGATTTCTCTGGATTTTTCTAGTAGCATTTCCCCATCAGGATCACGCTCCACATAGTTATCTCGATATATCCGCTAGACGTCATCACACGTTATGAAATAATTTAGTAAACTATTCGTCCCCATTCTAACAGCGTCCGTGTTGGATAATCGAAGCTGCGTCGGCCATTGTAATGAATGCATTGACGTATGTACTTGCACAAGTATAATAACTTTTGGACAGAGGTCAATGGCGCGTGATTACGCAGACGACGGCAGTAGTCATAGTTTTGTTTCAATGGAGCTAGTCCACACGGCATTTGAATGAAAACATCGATCATGGGCAATCCGTCATTTGGGTCAGCTTTTTGTCTGACCTCGAAACCTAGAAACGGTTTGCAAAGATCTTTTTGTGCAGAAATGATTGCCATTATTATAGGAAGTAGTGTAAATGCTACCGTTGATTATATACATATGAGTGATCTAAATATGTATATCATTACTATTTCGACGTATGCATGATGATAATAGTAGAACCTGCGATATATTACCGCCTACACACACGTATGAGTTGCACCTTCCACCGCGTCATATAAAGTCAGGCTTAAAACGTGGCTCCTTGACCAACAATATTATAATTTTAAAGACTATATTAAACTACCCAAACATTAATGGATTCATCCATGAATATTTCAAGTAGCCTTTTTTTTAGTAAATAACGATGGATGAATTGAATTTGTCCTACCAAATATTTATTGTAATAAATTTTTTTTACGTATTTTTTTTATTGAATAAATTATTATTTAATTTGATGTACCTACATAAAAATATTATTAAAATATAATTTTGTATACATTGTTGTAGAAGAGTGTACTGGAGAAGTTAATTAAGTATTGTACTGTAAGTATTTTTTTTCGTAAATACCTATTAGATGCGTACCTAAAAAAATGACTTTCATATACAGTCTTTACGAAAATATTTATTTAATGCAAAACAGAATGATTAATACCACAACACCTATATTATCATAACACCGATTTTCACTTTTCGAACATTACCCACCACCCATTGTTTGTATTGACACATTTGCAATTTGCAATAATGATAAGCCTCAGACAGTCAGTAGGTAAGCTTCTTATGTAAATCGGTCTACTTGCGGCATGTACTAACTCCTAGTGACTAATGTGACACACAAATTCCGCTGTTCCGTTTACAAGAAAGTTGCGCGGACGCAGTATTGTTATGCAAAGCGGATCTGTCCGTAAAACAAGGTGTTTTTACGTTTTTGTTGGCATGACGTTAGGTTTTAAGTATTTTTGGGTCACTATTTTAGACGTCTTGGCATACATATTGCTGCGCAATTAAAAGCAAACTTATCCATAAAAATTATGTTTAATTATATTTTTGATATGAAAAGTTTATGGTAGATCTAGTTGACTAAGGGCCCATTTTTCAATTCGCAGTTAAACGGTCAGATAGTTAACAAATCATTAAATTTATCTTACAGGTTTCCCTTCGCAGATAACCTCTAACCGACTATTGAAAAATTTGAAATCATGCTATTAATGGAATAAATCCTACCTGATTCTTTAACTGAAGATTAGAAAATCAGCCCATAAAGGGAAGGATGTGGTCCAATTTTCCGTGACAAAGTGTTTGGCATCGGTCCGTTTGCATCGGTTGCAGATTAGGCATGCCTGACTTACAGGGATCTCCACCAAGCCAGCCAGCCACCATGGAGGTTTTAATGAGTACCATCTCAAATAGCCCGCACCTCAGTATCATTCAAAGAAAAATAACAATGGTTGACTTGCTGTACGGCTGCGGAGTTGGCTGATTTTGAGGGCATAAGTCTGTGTTTTATCTATACATATAATAAAAACGTAGAGATAAAAAAATCTGTAATTGCGAGATAACAAAAAAAAAACCACACAGGTCGTCTTAAAATAAGCAGCTGAACACGATAGGACAGTTTTTAGAATTTTTGTCTGTTTGTTTGTTTGTTTGTTTGTTTGTTTGTCCGCGCACATCTCCTAAACCACTGGACGGATTTAAATGCGGTTTTCACGAATATGCTTAGAAATTACCAGATTAAAACATAGGCTACCTTATATCATTTATTTTAATTCTTTATTTTTACATAAACGAAAATAAAAATCAATGATTTATTTCTTCGTTACACGAAACGTAATATGAGGATCGTCACATAGCCTCAAGCAAGGAGATCCAAAGTAAAGAGAATGTTATTGACATAGCCATGAAAATTTTGAAACTGTCATTTGGTTAATCAGTTTAAATTTAAAAAAGGTTCTTTAACCTTCTTAGATGAATGAACGTGTAGATCAAGCATGTTATAGGCCTTACAACCTCTTTGGTGGTTCATTCCAGTGCATGGAGTAGGAGTATTACATTCTCTTGGTTTTATTCTATGTTAGCATTTAAAACACAAAATATACCGCATCCTATTTTAATTCAGTCCCGCGAATAGAAATATTCAAAAAGGGCCCTTTGTACATGAAAATAAACCTATACAACAAAATTCCGGACGCAATAAAGAAAGAAAGAAATAATAACATTTTTCCAGAACCAACTTCGTAAGTTTCTAACCCAAAAATGTTATTACGAGATAAAAGATTTATTCGACGATAATTTTTAGAAAATTATAATTAGAAAATAAATATCGATATACGAGTATAAATAGTTAAGAAAGTAGCGTCATAAGTTTTGTATCATCTCATATATACGAGTAATTAAGTAACCTATCACACTAAGTATGTTTTTTTTTGTTTTGTAAAATTACTTCACCCTAGGTTGTTTGAATAGTATATATAATATTTATGTAATAGATTTAACTATACTTAAATTTATATGTTTATGTCTGTGGTCTGGTTTTGTGAACAGCCACTACATAAGTCATTGCTGCACCCTTTATGCAGGGTATATAAACTTAGCTTTTAGAAGAATACAGTGTATATTTGCAATAAGAATAAGAATATAGAAATAATTTTATTTTACTGTGATATTTTAATAGATAAATAGAGTAGTTCCATTTCATGGCTTTTTAATCAAGGTATACATACAAATGCACGCGAAATAAGAAATAACTAGCCAAGAGTGTGTTAAGACAAGCATTATGTCAGGGTTCCGTGGCCAGCAAAACTGGACAGTCAAATTTCAGAGATGTATATCATCCCGACATGACATGATATACTTTTAATGGTTTAGACCAGGGGTCTCCAAACTACGGCCCGCGGGCCAAATCCGGCCCACCACTGCCATCAATCCGGCCCGCGACAGGAATTGAAACTCGCGGAATTGTCGGTGATTCAGCCCTGTGGATCTGATAAAATTAACAACTGATATGACTGGTCTTAGAAATTCAGACAATTCCAAACATTTTCCGCACAATGACTGAAGACTGTAGCTGAAATAGATAGTACCTAGAACCGTACATAGTATCACTACTCGACACTAGATGTAGTTACGTGTCACAATACACAATCAATAGTAATTGAAATGCAATAAAAGCCTGTTTGCTTCGGTGGGCAGAAAAATTAAAATTGTTACGGCCCTTGCAACATACCGAAAAAATTATTATGGCCCCAAGGCTTCAAAGTTTGGAGACTCCTGGTTTAGACAAAAAGAAAATTTCAAAACATGCTCTGCACTGTGGTCACATTATCTTTTTGATTTGAAAACTGTTGCCGGTGTTATTTAATACCGGTGTTTTTTTTTATTTATTCAATACTTCACACAGGGCGACATAAAATAAGCAGCTGAATAGTTTTTAGAATTTTTGTTTGTTTGTTCACGCACATCTTCTACACCCCTGGAAGAAAATGCGGACGGATTTAAATGCGGTTTTCACGAATATGCTTAGCTATGACCAGATTGAAGTATAGGCTATATTATTTTGCGCAAGGGCCGGATTAAGGGAAGAAAAAAGGATTGAAGGTTTATATGAAAATCTACGCGTACGAAGTAGCGGGCAAAAAAGCTAGTTTACAAATAAATGTGAACCGCTAAAACTTGAAAAGTATCTATTTAGCTTTTTTATATATTTTTTTGTTTTTTGACAAAGTTGTGTGAGAATTAGGGTGGGTTGCACAGTCTTACTTTACCAATTACAAACATGGACATTTCAGTTAGAGTACCGGTTAGGCAAAAATTTAATGCATCATCTGACAATTGTTAAATGACATCATAACTTTAACTGTTAACCGTAACTGCCCACGCGTTGCTGGTTAGTGTTATTGTTTATGTTAAATATCTGTCAGATGCATAAAATATAATGCCAGCTATGCATCATAAGGTCTCATTTGACTTGCAATCCTGGTAACTTTAACTATTCTAGTAAATACGCTGGTGCAATGCATTTCACAGTAACTGCTTAAGTCAGCGTTACTGTTATTGTCAAATTTGTCATGAATCTTTACTTTAACTTCATGAATCTTTAATAGTGCAACCAAGGACGTTATAAAACATTAGGTTTTATAACGTCCTTGGGTGCAACCAAAGACTTTCTATAACTAGACATTTAATGCAGGGCGAACATGTTCAGACACTTCATCAGTTGACCACTACTGATATAAAATACACGCCCACTGATTCCACTGAACCTCACGTCATTTCCGACCAATACCGTAGGTACGCCATTACTATGCTTTGTTTACATTTTTAACTGACGTTGAATGGGCCAGTTAGCATTTAGTAACCCCTCACCAAATGTAATCCAACATTTTTGATCATTTTTGCTAGTTTTTTAAACTGTAAACATTAAATAAAGAATGTATTTAAATGTACAATTTAAAAATCCATTACAAAAATCCCAAGTGTTTACCAATACTACAGCCGTTGTCATCCCATTGCAGGGCAAAGGCCTCCCTTCCTTTCTTCCACTCCTCTCTGTTCTGTGCTACGCCTAATACACAAAAGCTGAACACAGTATCTCCTGTAATGAAAGAAAAGTTGGGTCAGCAAAACAGTTGATTAGGGTCTAGTTTTAACCGACTTCCAAATAAATAAATATCTGGGACATTTAAAAGTAGGAGGTTCTCAATTCGACTCTTTTTTTAAACTTTCCACTGGGTGAACCAATTTTGATGTTTTTTTATTTGAAAGCTAGTGCTGTCCGTGTGGTTCCATTTCAATTTGGTCCAGTTCTGTTATTTTTATGAAGTTGGTTTTTTTATATTGATAATTATCTCAAGAAAATTTGCAACACCAATAAACTAACTAATAGTCAACAAGCAAAAGAAAGTGCGGCAAGGTCGTCTGTAGCGTTAGTTCGACTAAAGGCATTAAACGTGATTTAGCCCAGATGCGTTCGCACCTGCCACGCCACCTTACCATATCTCTCTTGTTTGTCTAATCTGAGATCTAATAATACAAAACAATAATCACAAAGGCTTCGTATTAAGCGTGGCAACACCGCTAGCATGCTGCATACGCTCCAAACTGGTGTGGGCTTGAACATTTGTATTATCTCTGGAACTCCAACAGTATATTATTATATATGTACTAGCTGTTTTTTTCTCGGGAGTGAATGTTTTTTTTTTGTATGGAACAGTTTTTTTTCGCTAATTTTAGATTGTCGTAGATCAAAAGTTGTTTGTTTTGATGTACTGATGTCGCAATTAAGAGAATGTTAGCTGATTACCAGTAGCTCAGGAAATAATAGTTTATTCAGTTTTATGCACAAATGTATATGAAATGATGCAAAAAGAAGCCTTAAATAATACACTTAAACTAAATATCCAATGCTGTCCAGTAGCTTCTTATTCTCATTTATTATGTCGTTAGTAATCTATTTTTTAACCTTTAACCTAGACCTAGTATCAAAGTTTTGTATTTATTTAACGTAAACAAGTGTTAATTAGATTTTTATATGCGGAAACGTGTTAATAGTGCTAAGATATGCAAATTATTTGTTTATTAGTTATGTATCGTTATCCGAATCATATGATTGTATGAATATCATATGTACGTTTTCCGAATAAAATAAAATAAAAATATAGGAACAATGGAAAATCCATTCGTATTTTTTGTATAATTAGTTTTTTTACTTACTAATGGCACTAACCCGTTAAAAAAACACACCAGAACAAATCTAATTATGTGTAAAAAAAAATATAGAAATACACTATTCTTGTATTTGAAGACCCTCCATTTAACCACATCTCTACTCTGTCATTACACCGAAGAAGATTGAAATTATAGCCTATGTCGTGATGTTCATAATCTTCACAAAGATTGTTATCTCGTTACACATACCTTTGTTAAATAAAGAAATTACTCTCACTCGATTTCGTCAGCTTGGATAATAGGCGCGTGAACAACTATAGCCTTGGATTACGGATTCTCATAGTTTGGAGCTTTACAGTTTAGACATAATCAGTAAGTAAACTGTCACAACCTATGCTTTGGCAGTCTCTATGAATACCAGACTTCTAACTATGCTCGGTCCAAGCATTTATTTGCTCTGACAGCTGCAATAAAATTAACGCACCACATCTGCCTTTCTGCATCTACTTTTGCTATTGGTACTTAAATGACAATCACTGCCGATGTTCCAGGAGCGTAACGACGAAGAAGATAGTATATACATATAAGCCACTAAAATCTGGCGAGCGGTGTCCTTTCTAATTTTTAATAGTCTACATCACACTAATATTATTAATGCAATAGTTTGTGTTTAAGTGTGTATGTTTGTCGAAACTCAAATCCGTCACAGCTGAACGGATTTTAGTAAAATGTTGATTGGAAGTAGCTTGTATCTACACTGGATTAGTATTAATATACATAATTAATGTACCTTATTTTCCCGAAAAAAACATGGTTTCTGTAACATAACAATTAAAACCGCGGAGCGCTGGTAGTGATGGTATAACATATGCATTACTTATACATGTTTTCAAAATTCTAAGGAAGGTATCAGGGCCCCGATTCTACTAAACCAATTGTTTTGAAATTGTTAATGGTTTTTCTCAAAAATTGCCCTATGACACTTTTGGTACCTATAGATAAAGTGTCAAAAGTGAAAAACAAAATTGTTTTTAAATTGTTAATGAATTGCCTCTACCCTTTTGACACTTTTTGTATAGATAAAGGGTCAAAAGTAAAAAAAAAATAGGCAATTCATTAACAATTTAAAAACAATTGGTTTAGTAGAATCGGGGCCCTGCAGTCTTAACAGTTATGGAGGCCTGAACGGAGAACTGAGTGCCTAATTTTATGATATAAATCAGATCAGATGAAAATTTGACAACCAAATTTTCTTATAACTTTGGTTAGCCAAAAATTCAAATGTTATATACATTTTTGAATATTGTACCAAAATATCAAATCTTATCGCAATTTCACTTGCAAATATGGAACTCTCTGTAACTTTTCTCTGTGGTTAGAACCATTTCCATTACCCGAGATCGTTCACCTGGCGGCGCTCGCACGTGGTCAGATGGAAACAGAAAGTAATACCACCAAATTCGTGCACCTTGCTCGCTAAACAATGGGCAATTTATGCGATTTCACTCATACTGTAATTTCATATTTCTGCTGTGGATTTTGTCATCGCGACATCTGGGTGATGCGTGGGAGCTTCCAGGACGAGCTGTTATTACGAACGTTTCTTTCGTTTCTTTGGTTGTTATTTGGACACTTCAAAGTTTTCGTTTTGAGTCTTGGACACGCATCTAATCGTAATTGTAAAGTATATCCATCCAATGGTCGCCTGGAAGAGATTTTAGCTATAAGGCTAAAACTTGTGGCACTAGCTTTTAAGGACCAGAATGTAGTGCGCCGGCCGCCGCTATCTCACTCGCGCATTTGATGTTTTTCGGGTTCCGTAGCTTGACAAGGAACCCTTATAAATTCGTTCTGTCCGTCCTTCCGAATTTTTTTGAACCTTCTAACCGAACTTCTTAAATTTGAACTTCTATAGGTAATTATTAAGATAAGTCCATGAAACTTTGCACAATGACAGTTGTAATATAGATCTCAATTTTAAATATAAGATAAAGTTAATACAATGATTAAATAAAACAACTTATGTGAGGCCCTAGCTCCCACAGTAGAATACCCTGAGTTTGTGGGAGCCAGTTCTCTTCGGGTGTGCATGTGAGTATGTGCACATACTATTTCATCTTTCTATAAAATGTTATTCAATGCTATTTATCATAAATATAATAGTTTTGAACAGTAACAACAGAATTTTAAAAATAAGGCATTGCCGCTGCAGCGGCAGTCAGCAGAAGCATTATGGACGAACGTGAAAAAGGGCCGCGGTGCAGCTGAAGCCAGCATACATGAGTTCATAAATGCACAGTTGCTGCCAAGATGAAGATGGCTATATAGTATTATGAGCTGAGATTAGTGAGGGAAACCATTCGAAAATGCCAATTACTTTAAAAAAAATAAACTTTTTTTTTTGTAAAGTCGAGGAAAATCAAAACCCACATCTTAAAATAGGGACAAAACTCTTAAACCAGGGCTTACACTATTTGCACATTGAAATATTGTACATATGTAAAAGATAATCAGAGAAGAAAAAAGTTTTTATTTAATGTCTGATCTACTTTTACCTATATAAAATATAGCGCGAAAAGTCCTCATAAACATTAAAACATGTGTTGAATCGCAAAAGTTTAAAAATTACTATTAAATACCTTGTTTGAGAAAAATTACTTATGCAAGGTCAGTTACGTACGAAGCACGCGTTGATGTCTTTTGTTGACGTAAAGTTAACGCGCAGAGTAATGGTTTTATTAATAAGGAAATTATGTACCTACATTGGCTATTTTATCTTGCTGTTGTAAAACTCGAACGTTTAAATAGTCATTCATAAAAATATCGAATGAATAATAATAAGTTAGCATAGTCTGAGTGGCTAGCCCTAATGTAATTTTTTTTAAGATGACTTTACTGCAAATTGTACTATATATAGTTATGCGTTGATGGTTTTTGTACTGATTTTTCATAAACATAACGTTATGATACTTTTCAATAATAGACGAAAAGAGCGGGTATTTCGTCTGATGGTAAGTGACAGATTGTGATAATAGGCGAGTTGGCGGTCAGCAAGTCTATCACAAAAAAAGTAGTAACCTTAACAGTACATACAAAATGCATTTGTGTGGTTGCAACATTCGTTTGTCTTCGAAAGGAAGTCCGCTCTTGCTCAACCAAAAGTTCCCTCAATGAATTCACATGAGCACAGCCAATCGTCATCTCATTGACGTCAATATATGTCGCAAGGATTACAAAATCGGATTCCTCGCCAAATCGCGATCCGGGATAGGTGGGTCCGGCGCTGCAGCGGCAGAACTTTCACGCGTATAAAACTACGGTGGAGGCGGCCGGCGCGTCCAGTGAGCCTGGTACATTGGAGCCACGACGCACGGCGGCGCTCGCACACCACGCTCCACGCGCTCGCGAAAACGAAAGTGACAGATCCACGGATCAGACTGTGACAGTGTGTGTGAACTCTGGAACAGTGATCGGTAGCCGCCGCTGTTATCTTTGAACTGTTTCTTCAATACTGTGCCGTTCTGAAAGCTCACCTGGAAAGGTACTTGGATTTGTGTTATCTCTTGGATGTGTTTGGAATGTGTACTGGATCGGCGGAATATGAAACGTGTTTGATGTCATTTATCAAGTGTGCGCTAATTGGAATTAAGTATCCGCAAGTGTCTAGTGTGATCTATCGAGATTTTTAAAACCTAATATTGATTTGAAGTCGATAACATTGCGATAAACTTACGAAAACTTAATTCTAAAAGCTCATATTATTATTTTTTTAATTGCTTCTCTTTGAAATTGTGAGTGTGCTGAATATAGGTTTAGCTTAAAATAGATGACAAGCTATGTTCTACATAAAAAATTATGAGTATGTAAAAATGCAAACATCACATTGACTATGCATACTAGTAGCCGGGTACCTATCTAGATAACAGTGTAAGCTAACGTACACTTTACTGGCAACTGAATACAGCACAAAAGCAGTATGCAAATCGAATACGCATTGAAATCTCTTATCTTAACTTTAACTATAGAAAGTTGCATAATGCCACTTTCACTTGAGTCCGCTAAAAGTTCGCGAAATATTCCAAGCACAATTTGCATGTTCAGCGGTTTTTGTTCGTGAATGGACACTTGCATGTAACAGAACTTGTTCGTTATTTCTGTAAGTGTAGGATGGTTGGAAGCGACATGTGGCGGAGCCGGTGCACGAGGAAAGTAGGTCGTGCGTCACACAGCACGCATTTTATGGGTGTACCTGAGGGGTTTCTCGTTTACGCTATTAGCAATATGCATATGTGAAATTGAAGTAAATCGCTTTAAAATGCATTTTGTGTTAATTGAAGTTTTATATTTACACTCCAAGACACAACAATGTGAACAGAATTTTATTGAAATATTAGTTAAATGATATTATAAATGCGATAGTGTTTGTTTGTCATTCTTTTACGCAGTAACAGAATATCGATCGATTTGATTTTTAACCCCCGACGAAAACAGAGGGGTGTTATAAGTTTAACGTTATAAGTTAAAAAGTGACTTGATCGAGAGTGTTCTTAGCTATGATTCAAGAAAATCTTTTTAGCTGTTTGAAGACTATCAGGTATTTTATCGGTGGGTAAAAAAAAGTATACTTGTTGCACAGAGATGGTTGAAAGACCGTAGTTAATTAGTCATATAGGATACTTTTAATTTGTGAAAAATATATAATTCCTCTAGGATTAACCACATGGCTGAAATAACGGTGCTCAAATAATGTATAAACAATAACAAAAGCTGAAACAAAATATTAAACTAAACTTATCTAATCCAGACTTATTCAAATAAATAATAAACTAACAGGTACATTTTTAAACATACATAGAGCAATTTGGTCAAAATTTGAAAAAGTGCCATCAAAGTTTTTCAAAATAATTAAGGTCATAAAAATAGGATAACACATTCACACGACGCTCAAAGAAGAGATTAAAAAAGGAACAAATATCGAGACACGTTTGAGAACAGTCAGTAATAATAACAGTAAATACGTTGGCTATTCTTAATCGCACTTTCAAAAGCTTACAGAAATTAAGGCTGGTAATAGACAGCAAGTTACCGTTACTTAAGCCAAGAAAATCAATCAGTCAAGCATATACCATGACATATGAATGTTTAGGTATTTTCTTGTACTTATTGTTTGGAAAACTCCACGATTGGGTACTTCAACTTTGTAATACCAAGTACTCATATAACTAAAAAAACAATAGTATTAAATAAATACCTTTAGTAACGTGTTTCGTTTGTTAAGACTCGGACTTTAACAGTTAATATGCAAGTCTAAGCGTGACTAATGTCACGTCCAAACTTAACACTATTGCCAGCCTAAAGCCATTGTAAAGCTTTCAAAACGTAACGAGCTGCAAAAAAGAAACTCAGGCACGTCATGAAAACATCGGATACATGCGTAAACTTGACGTAATCTACATAAACCGTGAAAACAACGTGAAAGCCATTAAGATAATGAATCCGCAGTTTTCGCATTATCCTTATCTGCCGAAACGGATGCGAAACATGCATGCAACTAATGGCTACTGTGTCGCAAGAGTATATGTACTCTGGTAGGACTCCCATTCTATTGTTTGGATGCATTAGGATTTTGTAAGAGCGTCTGCGTTACGGTGGCTTACCATCTTCAGGGATTGTTCACTTACGCAAGTGCTATTGTGGACAAAAATAAGTTACTTACTCGTTATTTTTTTACAATTACTAAAACAATGTGAACAGTAATTTTATGATCACGAAAAGTAAAGATGGCGTAAACTACGAAATTAATTTTATCATCGTAGCCGTTTGCTACGATTGCTACGCATAAAAATTAGAACAAATTACACGTTACTTACTGTTTAATTGAATACTATACAAAATATTGTTTTACAAACGATATGAAAGTTAGTATATTTAACTATATACTAACTTTCATATCGTTTGTAAAACAATATTTTTCTGCAACTAAATCATAATATTTTTTTTTTCTAATTGAGTTTTTTTTTGAGGAAATACTTATCATGTTTTGATGAATTTTTTGAGTATATTTGGATTATAAATAAGAATTTAACCCAAGTTATTTTTAAAACTGAATTAATAACTTAAGGTTTTTTTTTTTTTTAAATCGATAGCTCCAGCCGGTGAGCTCTGTCTTAAGAAGTTAACTTATTAACAACTTTTCCGAATTTTTCCACGGCACATTACGCAACAATGTTTTAAGATACACATATTTAAATCCAATTGTCACTTTCACTTTCCCAATGTATAAGTTTCATGTTTGCATGATAATTTAACGGAAACATAGCGGAGAAAGCCTTAATGAGCGTGTCCAGTTTTAATTTCCGCCAAGAAGACTTAAAACTTTAAATGGACGAGCATCAGATGCTGCATCGCCATCGCAGAACTTAACGCAATATAAAGTTAAATGCCAAATCGATGGCAGATATATCTCTCCAATCAATAAGACCGGATTAATACTTTGTAGCATTAAGAATGAAGCGAGATAATTAACTTCTAGAACACACTCACACGCACTACACAAACACGCACCCACTTTCAGACACACTTGCACGCGTTCTACTCGCAAACTGCTCTGAGTTTATTTTATTTTCGACTTGTAATTTAACAGCACTTGAGTACAAAAACAAATACAACGTTGCCAAAATATGTACAGTATCTGCTGTCAAAAAACGCAACGTTAAGGTACCGAGTACTGACAAACATGCTCATAAAATGGCATGGTTTAAAGTAAGTAGTAACCTTTACAGCTGTTCACATTTGCTACCAATATGTATGCAAAGCCGCATGGGTAAGCTAGTAATAAAATAAGCATGCATATTTTAATTTAAAGCTTGCTATTTAGACACGCTCATAGCACACCCCCTTCCACCCACGCCTCAAGTAGCATACTTAAAAATCAAAGGCTTCACGGCATATCTAGAGGAACCCTAACCTTTTTGTGTTTTGGCGTGAACGTGGAATAACTATGATTTATTTTACGATATTTAATAAAACTTGAAAATATTTTATGACTCGACACGGTAAACGCACAAGACTTACGAGGTAAAATATGAAAAAAAAAAGGATATAGCCTATGATGTTAATCCAGAGTATAAGCTACCTACATAATTCCATTCAAATTCGATCAGCGTTTATGGAGTAGAGTTCAGCCATACATACATACAAACAAACATACAAACTTACTCATTTGTAATGTTAGTGTGTCTGATATATATTTTGATTCTTTGTTTCTGATTTTTCTGCAACTAGGTAGGTACTTTGCGAAAACCTGAGACGTTTATTATGACGTTGAGTTTATTGTGTCGCTTACAGCAAGCAGTCTGAGATGTGTATATGCGAGCTCAGATACTCACGGCATCTGGGTTTGATGTCGGCTTGGAAAGCGAGTCAGTATGTCAAGTCCAAGGGGCAAGTCTATCGGCCGCCTCAGCCTAACACCTGATCAAAGTTTCAATAATACGCTGTTACAAGGAGGCATTTGTGCACATGTATTGTGTACTGAGTGCTTTGTAAACCTTTTCAAGTTGATGATATTCTGTTTGCGATGTTCTGGAATGTGACAATGCCACTGGATTCTGGATTTTAGCTAGGTACTTGTTGGAAAGTTTCAAATAGTTTTTTATTGTTGACAGATGGTTGGTAATAAATACATCTTGAAGAAAATTGTGAATTATGCCCAGTTCGAAATTATTGTCTCAAAAGACTACTCTACTGTCCGCTCTGTATGGATGTTTTGGCCAAGAACGCGGGCAGATACTAGCAGTTAAATTGTTTTCTTCTGAACTTGTTGTTTGAAGACGTCCCTTGAAATGAGAGCAATACGATATTTATTTAATACCTACAACAACACAGTTTTTGCACTAATAATAAATATCTTTAGTTGCTATTTGGTCTTCTGCTACGGTTGTCTAAAGTTTTTTTGCGAAGTTTTTTAACGTTTTTTTCTCTGGCGCAAACAGACTCATAATTAATGCTCAAACAGTCACATATTTAAATTTCATAGAAATAACGCAAAACTTTAGACACCCCAACTGATTATTATTATCTATTTGTTCAAAATATACGTCGCCACTTGAGTTGTACTTTTGGGTTAAGAATTTTAGATACGGTATCATGTGAATTATAAAAAAAAACTCCTTATTTTAATAGTTATATCGATACTACCGAGTCTCAACAAAGAAATTTCAGGTTTTGCATTATTTCTTTGGTAAGATGTAAATAGTAGACACAAATCTAGCTTAGCAAAAACAGTTGTAGTTTATGAACATGATCTATTTAGATACCTAAATAATGTTTCCTGTAAACTTTCGTGTAGTTAAATTATAGATTAAGCATAGATGCAAGCTGTCTATCTAAAATCGCATAAACACGTCCTATAAACATAAATCTTAATTAATCTATTTACCAAGTGAAAGCCATAAAATCCGCGCTACGGAATTTAAATCAATACCGGATAAATAGAAACGAAGTAGATAAACCACTCAATGCTAATAAGCAGTCAGCTGATTGAGTAGCACCCGCGCCAGGTCACGGAACTGGATCAGAAGGGAGGAGCAAGGGATCTGACGGAAGCAGGTTACTGGTCACTCAGGGAGCCGGTTCCTCGACGCTGTCCCATAAACATGGATAATTGCGCTTGCACATGCAATGGGAACTGCGAAATATATCTCTTTAAGTGGTATTGATTTTTATCCAGTACAAAGTTGTTAATGAAGAAGAGATAAATTTTAATTTTCACGAATCGAAATACGATAACAATGACGTGTTTATGGTGAAGTTTCGTAATATTCAAGAGCAAACAAAACTTTTGAGAATTTTAGCGACTTGTAATTTCATTGTCTTAAAAAACAGATTATCTGCATTACGATGAAAGCTTTTTGATAAAGTAGACAATTAACAAGTGTGAATTTTATTATCTTAGTATCAGAAAACAGAGCAAGGGGATTATTTATGCTCAGGTAGGAGAGCGTTTTATTGTTTTGCTATAGTTGATCGCATCACGGTATTGTTCGGAGTCGGAAGTAGGACTTTTCTTTAGCTTGGGAAATAAGTCACGTAACTAATTGTGCTGCACTTGAACGGCTCGCTAACTAGACTAGCGCAATGACTAACTAGAAGAACTCATAATTTACCTCTGTTATATCACAAAACAAAAAGGTACAGAAGGCCGACTTCAGCTGACCTTAATTTAATAACCTATACGCAACTTTAGCGCTAGGGCTGGCAAAGCAACTATAATGGAATTGAAATGAAATGTGAAAGGTTCAAATTTGGTATTTGGTAGTAAAAATGAAAAACAATTTATTAGGTATATGTTACTTTAAGCCATTTTTATTTGTAATAGCATAGCAGAAAATTATTTCTTAGATTATGGCACGTACGAAAGGCACGTTTATTATATTTTAGAGTATAAAAAACCTAATTCTTCAATAAAATTTTTTTGCAATATGACAATGGAAAAATCATTGTAAATTATGACAATAAATTGTCACACAAAACGATAATTTCGTGTATTGCCAAAGCGCGGGCACTCGCGACTTGCGTTAGATCGACTTGATCCGAGACCGCTGTACGCGACTTTTTGTGCGTGCACCTGTTAACGCTCGTTGTATGGAGCCAGCTTTCTGTGCTTATTTATTTTGTAGTTATATGTAGGTAGCTTTTTATCATAGTTGGAAAATTTGACATTACGGGGCAGCTAAAGGCACGCCGCTATCTCACTCGCGTATTTCAACGCTTGTGTAGAAAAAAAATTACTGAGTGAGAATAAAAAGAAAACTATTCAGCTTTATCATTAGAACAACATTTCAAATAGTATAAAGCAATTTTCGAGTTCATATTTTAGGGTGGCGGAAGAGATAGAATATAAAAGATATTTCTCGAGTACTCTCTACATTGATGAAAAAGATAGCCATGCCCGTAGAGCACAATTAAGGTGAGAAAGAAGAAGAAGAACATATTTACAAGCTTTTATTTATCACCTGTCCCGGTGTCTGTCATTACCTAACCATATCTTGCAAGTAAAATTTGACCCACTTTCCGGTGTTCGATTGAGCTAAAATTTGGCATACTTGTCAAGTTCCGATGACAATACAATATTATGGTGATAGTGTGCTGATTTGATGATGGTGGCGGTGGAAACTGCACCACGATACATAATAGTAGCAACAGTATTTGGGCCCATTTTTATCAGCACACGGTTCCGATCATTATTTTCATAAAAGCTTTGTTGAAAAATATATTTTCCTATAAAAAACTTGTTTTCACAAAACTTTTAGTACCAAATCTTGACAAGTATAACTTTTGGTTTTGGTTTCCCATATAGCTAGTTTCACATAATCAGGGACATGTCGCCAATTACAAACAACGAAAAAAACTCAATGAATAAAAATACATTCAGTGTTTTCTTCCTAGTATCAAATAACGATGGTTGTGCAATCAGGATGAAAAAAGAAGTATACTTTTCAAGACTTCTTCAAAGTTGTGTGAAAATGGGGCGCTGTGTTATCCTCGCGGTGTCTTCTATAAGGAATCGTTTTCCGATATGTTACAAAAACGATCTATCGATTAAAATCTTAATGATATAAGTGGATGTAAATTAATTTTATAACAGTGTGCCTTTAATAGCGGTTCATTTGTAGACCATCATAAAACTTCTACCAATTTTGAAGATATAACTTGTGACGACGTAAAGATTCCTTCTGCTAGTGACTATCTCTTTAGGAATGAGGTCACTCATGTAATGTGGTCAGCTGTCAGCTTTCCTTACATTTTTTATTGATTCGAATATCATCAGGCGATTCTAACGCCTCGAGGTATCGATTAAATTCTCGTTACAAACAATTACTGCTACTAACAAATCAAAATACGATCTACTATTTGCAGGCGGCTTTGGAATGTTATAATTTGGCAAGTCGTTAAACGTAAGCTAAAATTAACATCAGCAATTTTATTGATATTATATTTGGTTTCAGACTTTAGATACAGCTATAATTTGCTACTGTCGTGTCAAAAAATTCTTAAAAAAAAGAAGGACATTAATCGGTTTATTATTGTCTGGGTACATAAAAAACCTCATATTTTGAGGTTGGTTAAAAATGTTGGAGTATGGGTTCGATTCCCACCTAGGGCTGGCTGGGTGGGGGATTCATGTGATGAACATTTGTGTTTGTTCTATCTGGGTTAATACCTATTCAAGTATGTATTCATATTGACTGCCCCGGTGGCTCAGTTGGTAGTGAACCTACTTTCTGCGCTTGGGGGCGTGGGTTCGATTCCCATCTAGGACAAACATTTGTGTGATGAACATTTGTGTTTGTTCTATGTCTGGGTGTTAATATCTATTTAAGTATGTATTTAAAAATATATATGTATGTATATGAGTCTCTGGCTGCCATATTACAAGCTTTGCTTAATTTGGGGTCAGATGACTGTGTGCAATAATGTCCCAAATATTATTATTATTTATTATACATATTTTTATGTGAATGTTATGTATATCAGTCTCTGGCAGCCATAATACAAGCTTTGCTTAGTTTAGGGTCAGATGACAGTGTGAGCAAAAACTTCCTGAATATTTATCTATTTATTTCTTATCTATTCATTAGCCTGACTTATAATAATATTAATAAAAAAATCGTCATACTCCAGTGACTATACTGATTGCGTGAAAAAATAATAGGCACTCTAAAAAATAATTATATTCTTCATGTACTCGTAATATATATCATAAAATGGATATACGCTACCACGCAATTAGCTTTATCTTTATCCCTCACGTAACAATGTGATAACATTTCGCTTATCATTAATTATAATGAGGATGCGCCATTAGAAAGTGGTTCCATATCTCATACAATGTACCTATTTAATGCATAACTATTAAACAAGGATTGCAAACGAGTCGAGCCCGCATGCCTGATTGCTTCCAACAAGATGATAGAGCCCCTATGTACACCTAAGCTTCCAATCTCTACCTACACTCAACGGGGAAACTCCGGATTTCACTTTTGTTGTGCTCTATCTATAAAGGGACGTTCGAAAGTTCCCTTCAATCAGTAGGCAAATAATAGACTTTCTGACTAAGAAGTAGTCCGCTCTGTAGTGTAAGAACTGTTAAATCGCTTTAGCCAACTACCCACGTTTTAGTTTAGCTAGTTTTCTACAGATAAGTTATTTCAAACAGAGATCGACATAGATAAGTGTAATTATTTGAGGAAATGCAATAAACCAACTTTTCACTTTGTTATAGACGTATAAAACTATTCGTTGTCTCATTATAGCAGGTTAGCGGTAGAAACTATTGTTTTAGGCGCCGAGAAAAAACCGAAAGTATTAATTAAAGTCTCACATATTATGTTTGAATTTTTATGCATTATTTAAACGTTGAATTGGAGAAAGTATATCAAATTATTGTGCTCTAATTATGATGTGCAGCTTGGTGCGGCGAATGAGTTCCGTCGTGAAGAGTCGTCTTGTGGTAGTACGGAGTGACGTGTTTGGGACGGCTTATCGTTCACAGGCCACTGGCTTCGAGCACAATGGGCATAAACAGAACAACCGTCAGTCAGTTTTCGTCTGCGTTTTAGCTTTAAAATTGTAACGGATGCGGTGACACTTTCATCAGATAAACAAATCAAGAACGCAAAATGTTTTCGGCTGCATTAACATAATATTGAGTATTAGGTTTAATCACGGCTTTGTCTGCGTGACATGTTGAAAATAAGTTATGTTAGTACACTTGTTATGCGCTAGGGTTTGTTGATTAAAACAAGTAATTCATACAAGCAAAAAATATCATCTTAATAGTGATGTTAATTTGTTATTACCCTTGTTTATTTTTAATTTTCGAAACATAATACGTACTTTATTAATGACAACCTTAAAATTATAATTATAGAATAGCTCAGTGGTTGCCGTGTCCAAACCGAACAGTGTGGATTCAAATCCTGACAATGAGTTTGAACTGCCGGTGAAGGAAAACATCAAAACATCGGCAGGAAACCAAAGCATAGTGGTAGGGCACTTCTTAACGCTCGGCTGGCTAGCTACCACCCTCAAGTTAAAAATCTGTCTCCATAAGCAATAATGGTGTGTACTAGCTGCCGCACTTGAAAGCCAGTTTCTATTTCAAGCCAGATGAGATATAAGTAAGCTGTGGTCAACGGACTACAAACACTAATCGGCAAGTGAGAGTAAAAATTACTCAATAAAATTTAACCAAGCCCACAATTATCATTTCGTAACTTGTATCTATAATGTTATCAAATATATTTTATCTTCCGGCAATTATCTAAATAGAAAGGTGCGTAACTTCCATTAAAAAGTCGTACCGATTACTTACAATGTGGCTTGTCAAAACATCGCCTCGACGGGCGACGTTAGAACCAGTTGGTCGGTTTAAGGGCTTGCCCGACCGAACTAGTGCATTATTTATTATGGAGTCGATTTCTCGCGGCCCGTCTAAAGATTTCACCACTTTCATCTTGTATTTACGAGTATGTGCAAGCCACATCCATCCTATCGGAGCGCATTCTTACTGCTTCTTACCACAGGTGACGTTGATCTAGTGAAATTTTAAAACTGTCACGTCTGAGAATATGACAGTCGTTGAGTCGGCTTGTTACTTTATCGATTTGTAAGTGAACTGTGTGTTTATTTTTAAGCTTACTCACTTAAAAATGGAAGGCGATGTTTTGATTATCTACTATACATCTATCTTCATCTATATTACTTGGATCTAATCTAAAGATTATGGTCAAACACTTAGTCTGTCAACCACAACAAAAAAAACACTATAGCTGCTGCGAACATTTTACAGATAAGTCGTCGAACATTTTACAAGATTACACAGAATGGTGGCACTAAGCCGAAAGAAGAAAATAACTACATTAGCTCTTACATAGATTTTTTTATTTATACTCGACGAAATGTATGCTAATTTTTTTCCGAGTCCATATGGCCTAAAACAGGCTTGATGCCTTGATGTCAAACTCAATCTTCAGGTGACCTTTTTTGTATGTATGTGGACTATTCGTTCGTTCATTGATGTCACTGACAAAGGGTTGCCATCTGTAAAATTTGGCAACCAGGACAAGACGCGTGAAAACCCCGGATTTTAGAGCCAGAACCCAGACATCATAGGTTTTTTTAAACAGGCAACCTTTGGATGGACATAACTAAAAGAGGAGTAAGGGTCGCCGGTGTAAACAATACATATAATATAAACATATATACAAACAAATACAGTACGGTACGGTTTAGTAGTATAGTAAAAAAAAGTGGGAGAAACACGGAGACATTTAAACACGAACGATAATTGTACTGATGCATACCTCCCTTGTTTGTCTGATCTGAGGTTGTAGTTAACACAGCACAGTGCACACTAACCTAACCACCTACATTCGTCCCCATTTGTCATTTTTACGGTTGAACTTTACCTATGTGTCGTAAACTATTCACAAATAGTTTAGTTTATTGCTCCTTACATGCTTTCACTTTCTCATTTCCGCTGGTTGAGGAAGGGAGTTATCGCAAAATAGCTCATTGTTGGGCCCCATTGTTGCAAGGACGGTTACACTGACAATGCACGGGTAATTCTAGACATAGATAATTGCATAAAAACATGACTGTGTGACATCATAAAGAAAAGGGAAATCAATAGCCTAATGTCTTCTTCAGG
Source organism: Agriopis leucophaearia (assembly GCA_949125355.1). NCBI lineage: Eukaryota > Metazoa > Arthropoda > Insecta > Lepidoptera > Geometridae > Agriopis > Agriopis leucophaearia. The sequence goes on from OX421262.1 coordinate 12,650,014, forward strand.
TACTTCGATAAATTTTATTATGGGTTGCGGTTGCCAGTAAGTTTGGATAACACATTGATTAATATGGAAATGGAAATGTTCGATAATCAAAGTACGAGTAATCGTGTCAATGGGTGTCGTGTATTCAATAGAGTACTTAACCCATTGAATTAGTGTTGAAAAATGGGCTTGAAAACAATTCACGCTTGATCATTCATCAGCTCGTGTAGAGCATGAGTTCCAAAATGCTTTTCTGTGATTTGGAAATACTAAGTTATGCTAATCTTTCTATTTATTAAATACTTTATCCTACTTACAAATAATGTAGACATGCGCAAATGGAGGACTTATTCTCGGTCCAAGGATTTATTTGCTATTGACAGTTGCAATACATTGTAAAAGCTTAACAAAAAAAAAACTTTTCATATTTCACTGACTGAAGGAAGGGGTTCGCAGTCGTCTGGGAACTTTAACAGGGGTACGTTTGGGAGGCCCTGCCCAGATTGAACACATAGGCGAATTGCCTTGAAAATATAATTATGCACTTCCTATAGGATAGCGAGAAAGACCAATAGTCTCTGCGAGTATATTATGTATTTAAAATACTTTTTTTTTATTGTTTCAGGTTTTCTAGTTTCACATCACACACTACTTTATGTCACCAAGATAACTTGTGTAAGTAATTTTTATATTAAATCGATATATGGTAAAACTTAATTTACATTTGGGCTTAAATCTTCGTCTAATTTTCAACAACCCTGTGTCAAAAGTAAGACAACACACACAATTAATGAAGAACATGCCGTTAACCGAAAACAAAATTAAAAATTAATCAAAAATTTCGTCTGCATATTTTTGGGATCGAACTAGGTGGATGGTAGGACAGAATGTAATAAACTTTTTTTTTTTTAATTTATATGATTGGCATGTTCTTAATTGTGTGACTAGTAGTAATAGACTTGTATAAAATAATAATATCCGAGTTTTATCGGGCCTAAAATTTGAATGTGTGAAAATTAGTCGCTGAGTTGTGTATTAACTAAAACAAGAAAACAAACTATTTGGGGTAGCTAAAAGAACCTGGCAATCTCACTCGCGCATTTAACGATTTCGAAGATAAAACATCATTTTCCCCCCATAATTTCTGCCTATCATGTTCCCACTGCTGGCATTCAGGCCTTCTCTCAGAGAGAGAGAGAGGATGGGCCGTAATTTAACATGCTGGCCCAGGGCATGTAAGCAAATGTCATATATCCTTGAACTTTTAAGGTTCTTGGACATACCAGTTTCCTCGCGATGTTTTCCTTCGCCGTTTTGAGTAATGGCATGAAACTGTACGTAATTTTAGGCCGAGGATGAAACTGGGTGCCGTCAGATTATAAAGCGCACATGCTAACACATCACTGAATGAGAATTAAAAAAACTGATTGGGCGTCAATTTTAGAATAACATTACAAATAGTATGCAGCAATTTTCGGGTTTGAAATTATACGATCAAGACGCGCAAAAAAAGTGTTGTTATTAAAGATTTTTTACTACAATTTTGCTACAAAATATCTTCACTAAATTGCTTTATACTATTTATTCTAAAGAAAAAATAACTTACTATTGCTATTTAAATAATCACTGTAATTTTTTATCTTTAAAAATGTTGAAAACGTGCGAAAGAGATAGCTGTCTGTTGAGCGCAGCCTTAAACGTTGTCTTGAAAAAACTTGTCTGGATTTCCTTCGCCTTATTCATCATGTAACGCAGCATAGCTTTCTTTTCTAATTTAAACGCCGGAGAAAATAACCGAATGATAATGCGTAAAATAATATCATTTTTGTTACGTAAGAACAGACGGTGTCAACGAATTTCGGATATATTAGAGCGTGTTACGTAACACGCTCGAATTTTATGCTCACTTGATCATTTCTCGCCGAAATATATCTACTTTCTCCGACAGCAATTACCTGCCTATGCAAGAACAACCCGTAAGAGAACTTGTGTTCTTATGCAATAACTGTATCACTAGAGTCCGCATTGAGATACTCTCAGTGAAAGTGCAGGACAATGCTGATAACCGGTTTCGTTTTTATGCGTATTTTATGGTTTTATTAGCAGCAGTTTTCTTGATCGATAAACATTTATAGAACGATTATGCTGGCTTTCCTCATAAATCATTTCGAATTTACATTTTTGAAAGGTCGCTATTAGAAAATCGGTCGGTCTTCACTGGGATCGATAAATCATTGGAATTGTTAGCTGTTATAGTAGAGGAAGCATTTCAGTGTAGTCATCGATATTGCGCAAGGTGAAGAATTTGAAGTGAAAGCGTGTCCGAGGCTTTTAGATGATGGCTCAAAAAGCAGACCGGCTTTGTCCTTATAGCATCCGCATTGTGATTTCTTCATATCACGCGATGATTTTCAGTTAGGGTTGACTCTATTATGTTCTACTGAAAGATGCAATAAAGTTAGTAAATACATGACGAGGATCTACGTAAAAGCGTTATTTTAATTGTATAAATTAAAATATTTTTTATGTTAATCTATTAAGTATACTTTCTTTTCCTTGTTGCATATTTCTATCAAGTTAAAAGTCCTAATTCTAGGGTATTTTTACAGGGTTATTGATAATTTGCTAACTGCCTTTCGTAGATTCCCTACATCATACATAACAGTTTAGGTTCCATGACTTTTTACAAAACTCTACAATTCCCAATATTTTTTTAGTTTGTCCGAAAATAATTATATTTTAATTTTTGTAGGTGCAAAAGTTGGCTCCTAAGCGTCGCTCGTCATGCTGTCATTCTCAGTTGAAACAGCTTAAAGTAATGCCATTATTTATTTTGCTTTTTGTATGAAAAAAACGATTATTTTTTTCTCTACCTGTTTCGTACCACTGCTGGGCAAAGGCCTCCCCCATTTCCTTCCACGCATTTTTATCTCCGTCAAGTTCAGCCAATTTGGATAAAAAGCGCGAAGCTCAATACGCCACCTCGTTCGAGGCCGACCAGAGGGTCAATATTTAATTATAGAACAAAGTTATTTAATAAATAAATTTACCTGACCTCTTTTAACGAGCATTCCATTACATTATCTTTCTCAGCTTCATCTTCGGCTGTAAACGGTAACTTTATGGTGTACCATAATGTCGCCGGTTCCAGTTTCAATCATAATGTCTAACTCTCTAAAGACATTATCTCATTTCCCACGCTCTTCACACATCTCAGGTCCAGCAGCCCTATTTCCGTACGCATGGAGGCACCAATTACCTCACGGTTGCGCAAGAGGGAGCGACGCCCTCGTCCTTGGCCTGAAACGATACTTTCTCTTCCGGCGCCGCCATCGATCATTGTCCACTCCACAAGAGCCCGCCACTGCCCGTGAAGATCTCAGATAACAGGCTACTATAATGTGCTACCGTACGGGGTTACCTCAGCCATAATTTGTTTGTTATTGTCGCTGTTGCGTTTTAATGGTGTGACAGTTGGACTTTTACGGTTGGATACGTAATACAACATCATGTTTATTAACTTTCCTTGAAACGATATTTGAATGAAATTTGATCCGTCCTATGGCTTATACGGCGCTTGATTCATAAGAAACAACACGGCAGCGGATTAGTAGTCCACTTTAATGGGTCACTTGAGTTTATCTTATCGTGACCCGTGACTTAATTGACTTGTATAAGTAGGCACTTACTTAATTTGGGTACTTTATGGTCTACATCTTTAATAATTAGAGTAATTTCTGTTTCTAATAAAATTGTTGGAAATAGATTTGGTTTTATTTCAACTAAGTGACACATGATAGTGATTTTATAGGTTTAAGATTGTTAAATTAAAGGAGTAATAAATAAATATAAAACGTGAATCCTTATAAATATTGTCTGCCTGCGTTAGATGAATGTGTTTGTTTTAGTGACAAACATACCTAAAGGCTTACTATGGCATTCATACGAGGTACGCTGTTACGTGTAAACACCATGCTGTGAAAATATGTTAGTTTATCACAAACCCGGCCTAGAACTGTAAGATCTCTGGACACCGTCAGCGACTACTGTACATAGGGAACGTTTCGATTAAAAATCATTAACGGTACTTGTGAACAATTTCATAACATTTCATCTACCTGTGGCTTCGGACATGGCAGAGTTCGAAACATCAGGAATCCAAATAATATAAAATACTTACACGCAATTAAATCAATTGAGATATATATATATTTTTATTGAAACAAAGGTAACTTAAAAAACAGGAAATTAACATAAACTTAAATATAAACACTTTAAATCAATTTAAAGTGTTTATTTTAATGTTTAGTTTTGGTTGTTTTTTTATGGTCAAGATTGTTTCGGACCCTAGATTCTACTGCGAGGCTCAACTAGTTGACCCGTTTGGACCTTTTTTCCCGTAGTCACAACTAGTTGAAGTAAAAACTTCATTAATTCTCCACCTGTTCTAATAATAACCACAGAGGTACAAATCCGTTAATATAGACACAGCAATTGGCACGATATCAGGTGTCGGGAAAAGTGCGCGCAATAAGCCGAGTTTCTCCCGAAGTTCCGGCTGTGGCGAACGGAAATCGAAGTACCGGAGTTTACAAACTGATTGTTCTGATTAAAGAAAATGTAGTCTTGATAAACGATATTCAAAGAATTATTTACTTCAAAAAGGTTACCTTATAGACCTTTATCTTTTAACTTACGAGTATAGATAGTAGATATAGAAAAATATGCAAAAAAGGAATAAACGCATAAGGAACTAAAATGATAAGTAACGAACTGTACCTACCTCTTTGATGAATTCCAACCTAACTAATAAAAAAACTCACTAATCCCTAAAAACTTGATTATATTTTTCCTCCCAATGTACTAGAAAACATAAAGAAACACATAAAAATACATTACTACCTTTTACAGGTCTACATACTAAACCAAGAAACATACTTTTCTTTGGAATTGAAATACTTATCATATTCTCCGTACCATTCCATCTCTAACGTAGCAATTAAGTGCGTTTAAAATTGTATCGTGCAATACATCTCAATTGCCGTGCTCAGTGCATTTTATACCCGTCGGCAATGCAATAGCGTTGATACACATTTTAACATCTCGCCTCAGTTGATGCAAATAATGCAATTTTCTAGGAAAACCAGGTCAGTTTCTTCGACGCGGAAGCCCAGGTACCCGTGCCACTGACATTACAGCTTGATTGCGTTAATTTACATCGGGGACACGGCCAAGTTCAAGTTCACGTAATCACTTTTTCTGGTAAACGACGAGATTTTATGCTCTAAGTATCTCTACTCGACCTTGATGATGGTTTTTCTGATGAAAAAGTTGCGAAAAAGAAAATATTTTTGACTACGAACACGAAACATATTTTTTTCGTTTAATTGTTAGCAAGAATGTTAAATTCGTTAACAATCTAGCTTTTGTATATTAATTTATCTAAAAGACGATTAATTTGGCACAAAGTTTGATGAGTTTTTTTATTTTAAAACCATAAGTGTCTATAGACAAATAAATCAAGGGTAAGATTGCATTGTAATACAACAGAAATATATTATTGCATCATAATAGCACAACAATTCATTATGACATTATGTAACAGTGTAACAACATCTCAAATTGTCATCGCCGGACTACAAACGATCACTGTTACCAAATTGATAAATAATCGTTACATCACAATGACTAATTGTATCGAGTCGGGACAGCGTGGGCGGCACTAAATTCAGAATTGACACAATCGAAAGTTACCGGATTTCGTACACATCCAATGCCAAGTGCGGCGAAGAAAGCGAGCCCAGCATCCGACGAAACATCTCAAATACAACCGTCTCGTTTTGCTCACAACAGGTACCGTATGAAAGAAGGAGATAAACTGTGCTTAAAAGAGAAAGTGGGCCACGTTACGTTGCTTGGTACCATTACCACGGGCATTGAACGTAAACGTCAGCGAAGAGTAACTTGGAGCTCAAATGTACGACGCAATCGAATCTTAAACTTGTTAACATAAGATTGAGTTTAAATTCGCTTGTTTCGTTTCGTTAGGTTTGAGCTTCGTCATTGATGGTGCGGCAGAATTTGGAGAGCAACGAACTGCGGCAGCAGAGAAAGTGTTGTGGCGTAACCTTGAGACTACGTTGCACTTCATCGAATCACTTAATCTATACGTCACAATCATGTGTCCGGTATTTGCCCCAGTCTCCGACACCTACAATCAGCTATACGTAATATAAGCGAGGAGGTTTTTTTATCCTATAAGATTACTTAATACAGTGTCAAGTGAATAACTAATTAGTGAATGTCAGTGCGAAGTAATTTAACTTAAAATGCTGTTCATGCTTTCAAAAGTTACATATAACGACGTGTAATTAGTTGTTACGAGTTGTACTTTTATTAATTAATGTTACTTAATAATTAGGCAGGTAATATTTATTAAAAAAATATTATAATTTATGAACATATAATTGCTTAAGGTCACAGTCAGCGTGTAATTTTCACAAAATTTGGCCAAACACTTGAAAAGTACATATTTTGTCTGTTTTTTTTTGGTATTCTACAAGTTTTATGAAATTTAGGATACACCGGTAAATCACAACGGTTAATTAGTATTTCTTAAAAAAATAACTAGTAAAATGCATTTTTATAACGATTCACGATGTAAGCATAATATAAAAGTACTTTAAAAAAACAAATCGATGCCTTCTATAGCACGTGACAAGAAAATTGAGTGTGAAATTTTGGTTTAGTTGAGGTATCGAGGCTACGATTTTGGAGTCAAAAGATCATACCGCACGCTTCGCGATTACCGAGCGGATTTCGAACTTTTCCACCTCACGATACAATAAGCATTTTGAAAGTGCTCATGCAGGGTAATGTGCTTTAAAAAATCTACTAAACTAATCGATTCCAAATGAGTGTAAATCCTAATTAAAATTAGCTGCTTTATTTATTTAACTTGAAGTTATGCGAATGATAAATTTGATTTGCAAGACTAATGTCAAAAGTTAAATATGTCCAATAGTAAAAATGACCGATCAATATAAATACCAATAAAAAAAGACGAGGTTTAGGTTAGGCTTTGCCCGCAACTTCGCTCGCCTTTGCCTTACCAATATAACTAAATTATCTGCGTAATTACGATTAAAATAGCTAAATAAGTATGTAATTACAAATTTTGTATTGTACATATACATCGTTGTTTGTATTGTACTTTGTTGGATATCTCTATAGTAGGTATTTTTTCTGGTTGGGCATTTCTATATTTGTCAATTTTACTAGTTGAATGTTTTTAAACTTGGACGTTTTCCGGTTGGGCGTTTCTAGTAAAGTCCAAAAATGTCCAAAGCTTAATAATACCCAATTGAGTATTATTAAGCTTTGGACTTTCCTTTTTGATATTAGTCGTGCAAATCTATAATTTCTATTTGTACAAAACATATCTAGCTTAATTATGTCATTAAGAAGTGTAGCTCATAATTAGTTGGTTTTGCTTGCATAGGTAGTACGTATCCGACCATTGACCGAATAAGTGAAAACCGCGAACAATTAACAATAAAAGTGACAATAGTCGTTTTTCATTAGAAACGAAAGCTAGTAAAACGTTTTCAATGGCTTGTTTTACGTACGTTCCCAGATGAATTCAAGGTGCTCGTTATTCAAGCGGCGCACGGAGCAAATTATGCCTTTTCTTGGAGCCGCTTCAATGGATTTGGATTATTTTCCGTTTTTGCATTTTGATGCGAGAGAAATCTCTCGCGATATGTGATTGAATACGATTTACAATACGTTCACAAACAATTAGTGGACATTTCTTTACTTACGTAAAGTTAAATGCTCGCTTTCTAACGACCACGTGTTTCGAAAGAATTATTGAGATGGGAGGTTGATCTTTGCTACGATTCCCATTCATTATTATGAGTAAAAGTAACAGCTAATTAAAAGTCGTTGAGCAAACGCCCGCACCTCGTTAGTCATGGCCGAGAGTGACTCGTTAAACACTGTAATTTGTCTTTAGATTCTCAAAGTGTTCAAATAATCACTTAGAAATTGTTTTGATTAGAAGCGTATACGTATTATTTATCGCCTTATGAATATTATCGAGTATTTCTCGATGATCGATGGCTATCCGGATATTTGGCTGGTAGTATAACTTAGTGGTGGCATACGTCTGCCTTTTAAGGTTCGGTTTCCAACCGGGAAAATGTTTGAAATATGTTTTTTTTTGGACCCTGGGTATGTCCTAAAACTGCGACCAGAACCACCGGAGGATGGGCAGCAGCGTCCTAATAGTACACGGTGAACGTACTGCGATCCCCAAGCCGCCTGCCAAGCGTGGGGATTATGGCTACACCCCTCTCTATGAGGGAGGCCTTGTCCAACAGTGGACGTTAATTGGCTGATGCTGTGATGTGATGTTTTTTTTTTTTTTTTTTTTATAGGTACTCTGGGTCTGATTGTTAATTGCCGTGTCTTAGTGTGTATTTCATGGCATCCCAGCAACAAAGAATCGTAACAGAGCTATGAGTGTGTAACGTTATTTATTACAACTACTAGCTGCGCCCCGCGGTTTGACCCGCTTTGTATACCTTCTTGAAGCAACTTCCTTGGTAGCGACAGCAACCTCCTTTGACTTAGATTTTTTTTCAATGATGTAATAATTAATATGAATAATAAAATATAGTATTTTATATTGCAAAACCTATTTTTGATATTTGTAAAGATATTTTTTAGGATCAATCCAAGGTTGGGAAATATGCGATTGCATGTACTGAGTCGGTTATTAATGAATATTTCTATATTTCTCGACATCGACCTCAAAAATCAGACGAAAATCGTTCCGCTCCACTAAGATTTAACAAAATAAAATTTATATCTGAAACATCATTGTTTTTTACGACAAGCTTTTTCACTCACTTATAATCACGGTTTAAATTCAATTGGAATTTCCATTAACATGGTATGCGCTTATCGTTTTCGCATTATTGGTTGTAGCTGTATTTATTTATCAATATAACTTTCTCTGTTTATTACAACTGGTTAGGCAAGTTGTATTCACGTGTGTACCCCAAAAACAAGCATGCATGATTGTTGATTAAATGTATACTTATGTAAATAAAAACATTCCTGTCAAACAAAATTATGTTTAAAATAATAATGTTGGAAACCTACAGTTATTACAAGCCTTTATTTAACTTGCCGCGTTAGTATGTATATGTATGTATATGTGTGTGTCTGGAACAAATCTTACAACTGAATTTTAGATCATATATGTCTATCTGGATATAGACGGATGCCTATCCAGTATTAAGAGTACCAACCATCATCTTCACAAAGAAATAGAAAAATACAGATCTTACAAATAAACTGAACTTTCTATAGATCTTTCTATTTAATAGGATCAGAACGCCAAACTTCCAGTTTTCGTTGCTTTTTTCGTCAAAAAATGTGAGCCTTAGCCCAGTATATATATATATATATAAGTACAAGTACAGAAGATTCACTCCGCAAAATCATTTAAATAAGTAGCGACTCTTGCTACTACACAATAACACTACACTTGCTAACTACCTACAGCTATATCAACCTAGAAGTTGCCTCCTGTCTATCGCGTAACTCTTGTCGCGTTCTCTTTAGCGCGGCAGCGGGCACGGCAAGTCCGACAAGACGACTACTTGTAGCTTTATGCCTAAAGTGCGGAGTGAGCCAGGCCCGGCCTTAGTGTGATTGGAATTTATTAAAATATATTTTTATCACGAAATGGCTATTCTATCCCGAATATATTCATAGTTGTAAGATAGCAGGTAAAACCTCGAGGCATTGCTAGTTTTTAAAGCATAATTAACTCCAACCCACGATGACCTTTGGACATTATGAGCAACTACTGCGTACATATGGATATCCACGTTTTACCTAAAAAATCACTTCAAAATTACTTGTAAATATCTTCATTACATTTCTATAGACATACGTCATATAAACTCTGTCCAAGCATTTATTTGCTCTGACAGCTGCAATATCATTCTAAAAAGTTGAATGAAAACTACCAATGTTTACCATTTTCACTAGGTTTTTGAGCGTAAAACTAGCAGGTAACCCTATACTTCAGCGAAATATCAAAAGAAAATGTTTTATAAGAGTAAATAAATGCTTGGACCGAGTTAAGTCTACCTCTGAACACGGCACCCCTAAGTGTACGAAACGTCAGTAATTAAAATAATGTATAATCATCGTCATCTGCCAGAAGCCCACTGCTGAACAGAGGCCACCACCTCCAAGCAGACGCCCCTCAATGTAAAATACAGCGATAAAATCCAGTAGCATAATCAGCCTTTTAATAGTCCACTGCTGGACTTCTGGCCTATCCCCGAAAGGGCGATTGGGATGGCGGATTGGTGGCTTCACTTTTTTGGATTCCTTCACCGAAAAGCCAGTAGTATGAAAAGCCGTACATAAACTTGGAGTTTATGTACGGCTTTTCATTCAGAGCTCATTGGTACGGGATTTGAACCCGCGATCTCACGCTTTCAAGTCTAGCGGTCTTCCAAATAGGAAAAATCCATTAAAATTGTTTAATTTCAAAATATAATTAACTGTCAAATTAAACATGCCGAACATCGTAGAAGGCTACAAGTTTCTATTTGTTTCTATTTATCGTAGCGCGAAACAATGTCCGGAACAAGAGCACTGGTAGGCGAGACAATAGACCGTCCCGTCGTGGCAACAATATCACAAAATAAATAGGTACAGAAGTCATGCTCCATAAAACTATCGTTAGCAAGCGCACGCATTCAAAGACGCGTACGTACACGGAACTCGGATCATGTCGGTCGAACGCCAGTCACGAGTGCCCGCGCTTTGGCAATACACGTAATTATGATTTCGTGTGACAAGTTTCATAATTTATAATGGGTAAATCTTGCTGGAATTCATGTGTATTTGGTTGTATAAATAAAAGGAACTTAACTATTTGTGCTTGGTATTGCATCGGTGATTAATAGTAGGTAAACAAGCGTAAAAAACCTAAGAAAGAATTTTATAAAAGGGATTAAGGAGTCAAACGGCTGAAGAAATTAATTTGTTTACCTAATATATTATTTTTTAATGATACTCCCAAATCTAAACTTTTCACAGAACATTATAGTTGCTTTGCCAGCCCTAGCTTTACAGTTGCATATAGGTTATTTTATGTGTATAGGTCATTATAACCAGGGTCATCTGAAGCCGGCCTTCTGTACCAATTTTTTTTGTGGCAATATTATGATAAAGATAAAGCGAGCGTGCTATCTCGCCATAATTACTCTACGTGACTTGGCGGCTTTCACAAGCGGCGCACGCGGAGCCGTGGATATTCGGACCTATCGAGATATTTTTAGCCAAAGTTTGCCATTAAAGAATCTCTCTGACAACTGCAATAACATTGTAACAAGTAAACATTGTTTTTTTTTTCAAAATCCACGATTTTAGAGCTGATAATTTTCAAACGGCTGGCTACCAGCAATAATATTTAAATATAAAAATTTTGTTTTCACTGTACTTAGCTATCTGTAGTTGTATCTGGAATAAAATTTGCGTGTCCAAAATGTTCAACTAGCCAGTATAACAAATTGGAATATTTTTCACCAAACAGTTACATCATCGAACTACTAGTAGGACAGAATGGAATAAGCGTACAATCTTACTTTCAATAAGCTAGTAAAAGTTATCAAAATTTAGATAATGGCAATTGTCAGACGTAATCTTTCAGCTGCCGCACTTTATCTGCACCATGTGGTCTTCCTGATATCTAATAGAAGCAAGACAGAATGCTGATCGTGCTGTTGTGAGACTGGTCAAACCTAGAATGTAGGTCCAGAGGTAAGAGGGGTTTAGGTTTAGTTAAGGCAGAAACGACAGGTATCTCCGCTACCCAGATAACCCTATCTCGTCCTCAAATAAAAAATAAAAACATAAATATAACAAAGTGAGACTTAAAAAAACCGGGCATATTATTTCAGGAATACGTTGCAAATAGAAAGCAATTTTCATGTTGATATGTATTATTTTCGATCGAAAAATACAAACACAACAGTTAAAACAAAGTTTTTTCGATCTTCTCCGCCGTCTTACAAAACATCGAAAATTTGAATTGAAATGGTTTTGTTTAAACCATTTACAATGTTATTCTTAAGAAGAAGCCCAATCGGAATTATTTCCCACTTAGTGACATTAACCATTAAAAAAAGTTTATATAAGAAAGAGAAATATATCTGCTCGGAAAGTGTGCTCTATCCAACAGTGGAATAAAAAATCTGCAGTGTAGTGATAATGATAAATGAGTACAGTAATTCGACATAAAGTGAGTGAATTTAATGTAATACCTACCTACCCACTTCTTTTAACCTACATTTGTCTCTTTTCAAGTAAAAAATTCAGTAATATTCATAGAAATATTTTTCTTAGTTATGCTATTACAGTTATCCTGGCCATACAACGGACGGCAGTTTTGTAACAGATGCCACATTACCGTACTAGGAACCTGTTAGCAAAATTGCAACTACGGTCTGCGCGCGTTGATGTCTTTCATAGGGAAGTACAAAGAACGCGATGATGTTTAGGTTTCAATGAATTTAACACCCAAACACTATACTGCTACTGCACTTATACTGCTGCACATAATAATACTTTGTCACAAAAAATAACAACTGTCTTCACAGAAAGTTCAGTGACAGTAATTCCCTAAGAGGTGAAATATTTTCTTCAAATTTAAATGGATCTAATCTGAATAATGAATATAATAAAATCGTAGAGATATTTTTTTTGTATTTTCAAGATATAAAAAAAAATTACACGGTGGTATTAATCTTCAATAAAAAAGATATTCATGAAAATAGGTTCACAATTGGCAATTATACAAAAACTCTATATTTTTTGGATTAAATCATTTCGGGTTTATCACAATAATGTTTGTTCCCACTCAACTCCGTAATGGCTGAACGAATTTAGAGTAACACTTAGATCAGACAAACAAGGGGTAACGACCGATAATTGTACAAAGGCATATATATGCCTTAAAAAAAAACTCTAATTGTTCACATACAAAAATACACCTTGTACGTATGATTTGAGTGTAACATTCTAAGTTTTTCGTTTGTTAAAAAAAGTCATTGGTTAAGTCTTGGTTTACAAACAGCAAGGCAAACAATTCTAATGTATTCAGCAGTTTCTGTTTTTTGCTACAAACATTTCGAGATGGTTTTCTATGTGGCGACATAAATAGTAACGAGTAGATACATTTCTCTGTTTTGCATGTCTGCATTATGCATTATCAGGGTAATTACCATCGCGTGTTACTATTGATCACTACAAGATAGTCTTAGGTCTCGTTTACGGAGACGTGAACCTTTTGTGGTCACAACATTTTTAAGTTATAGCGATAAAACTGTAATAAATTCAAGACGTTCCAGCTCAAAGTTTATTGATCTCTTCGTAAAGTTATCTTAAAATTTGGGAGGGCACTTACATTTTTACGAAAAATCAATAAAACTGGAATTTAAGCGTTCTGATTCTATCAAATAGAAAGATCTGTGGAAAATTCAATTTGTGTAATAAATAGATCTATTTTAATTGACAATAACAGCTTAACATTATGGAAAAATTCGATTTATTTTTTCCCTTTATTCCCGAAAATCCAGATATCTTTATTTGAACGATGCATATTGTAATAGGGCTCTTAACAAAGAATGTTTTCCAAGTATCGGCGACTATTGGCTAGGTTCACAAAACTTCGTTCGTTCGATTTTTTCTATAACCATCCAATTCTGAACTATGAAAATGACCACAATTATATGGCTCTAGGTATGGCGCCCTACTATTTTAGTGTCTCATCCAGACCTTGGTCAGATATTTTATTTTTAAAATGTGCGTGTGAGGTAGTATTGGCGAGAACTGGGCTCCATGAATGTAAGCGTTCACGCAGAAGCCCGGGTTGGTGCCCGCCCGACGCAACGCAATGCACGATGCTCCGCGTCCTCATAAACACGGCCTTAGCTTTCGCATATTTTATTGATTGTTGATATCTGCATAACTCAAACTAGTAATCTAATAAAACGGGTATTGCGCCAAGTGTTAATTTCTACATAAAAAGTTAGTTGCTGTAAAATCAATCAATAAAAATGCAAATTAGCCCGTATTGAAACCGAAAGTTTTATGCAAGCATTACAAAACCATTAATCTGTTTTTTTGACAATCTCGCGTGTAAAAGTGTCTAAAAGCAATTTCTGAATTGCTTTTACAACATTTGCTGGGTCCGCAAGACCGTTTGTGGTGACCGCTTCACTCTGAGGATCTAATGACCTGTAATTAATTAGCAGATGTTTGTTTTCCATGTAAAATAAAATATCACAGTTAAAATAAATTACTGTAAGTCTCGCTTTCATCACCTCGTAGCCATGTACAATGCACGATGCATGTTACTCCTCACGATTTAAACCAAACAAATCCTCTTACCGCCAAAGATATTTAAAACTGTGGATATTAAGACGAGACTCAACTGTTCAGGTGGCTTACCATAATTTCAAAAAAAATCTTACAATAACCTTACATTTAAATTGTCTCATTCTCTCGGCTAATGAGACAGCAAGACAAAAGTCAATATAAGGTTATTATAAGAATATTTTTGAGATTATGGTAACCCACCTGGTAATCTGTGCAATTAAAGTATCTGCATCTGTGTCAATTATATTACTCGCTTTTTGACAGCTCATACAAAGTTGACGACATAATTTTATAAATCGTCTAGCAAATTATATCTCACACAAATGAATACGTTTTTTCTAGTATTACTTCTTTACAAGGTTATGTCAACTTCCAAGCCAAGTTCATTTACGTCAACTTTAATGGCTTTTGCTTCATTTGTTGCAAGCCAAATTACTTTTTTTGAATGGTTTGCCAACTGGACATTGTTATAACTACGTAGAATCTAAATTAGATCGAAAATTTATGTAAATTTATAACTATCGTTAACTCAGGACAAGTTTTGTGGTGAATTTTGTACTAGACTCAATATCCATGTTTTGGTAAATCAATGGGTACGGCCAAAATAACCTACAAAAGCTTCACGGCGTATCAGCTTCTGACCCATTTCACGTGATAGACGATTAATGAGTAAAATTTTAATAAACTTATAATTTAGACTAGCTTTCTCTGTTGAACTTTGATCAACGAGAATTAAATTGGGTGATAGTTCCGAGGCTTCTCGCGACAGATGAGTATTTTGACAGATCAATTAAGAGTTTAAAGTGAACGCTCGCTAATAATATGCTAGCCCTCCGGCTGGGTCCGACCTCACAGGAGATTGATGATTCAGACAACAATATAGCTTTGTTTCGCTTTGCTTTTATTGATGTAACCTATTTTTCTTTGTTCTCAGATCTAAGTTTCACAAGTTGCGTCATAACTAATTCTGTGGTCAACTCAATTAATATAAAAAACGGCCAAGTCCAAGTTGGACTCGCGCACCGAGGGCCCCGTACAAATTTGTAGGTATGTAAATATTTCGTCCATCACGGGAATCGACAAACTGGATTGAGCGGCTAAGTTTGTCCCTTTGAAAAACTGTTGTCGATACATCGACATAAGCCGTGGTCAGTTTGCCAACTGAAAATAAGTTTCTAATATCAAATTATTATTATGTTAGTGATGTTACTACAAATTTACGGTTTTCGTTTTTTTTTACTTTTCTTGTGCTATACGACATTGTTTCTTTCCAAATTTTATGATTGTAGGTCAACGGGAAGTATCCTATAGGTTTTAATTCCCTTGCAAGTTTTAGAATATGCAACATAAACGACCGTATCTTTTGATTACGTTGATTTAGAAGTTTGATATTTTCACAGCTGCAAGGGATTGCTGACTTTAGTATTTGTTATTAATATCAATTTGACACTTCTATGTCTTCCTGAGAAAAAGGGTCTTGACAGACAAACGGACAACGAAGTATCTATATAAGAGTTCGTTTTTTTTTTTGGGTTCGGAACCCTGAAAGTACATTAATACTTAACAAGATTTAATTTTGATTATAAAAAACCTACCTAAATTGAATTTTAATCGTACTTGAGACAAATAAATGTCGCCTACATTTGCTACGAGGTGCTACGCCGTAGCAGAAGAGTTACGTAACTTTGTAATGTAATTATAGACTTTCTTAAGAAAATTTAAAACCATTCAATGAATAGTGAGAGCAACATAGTAGCATAGTATCAGTGCCTAATTTTTATTCTCTCCATGATGCTAAGTGATGAATATTGAAACAAATGACCAAAACACACAGCCAGTGAGCGAGAAAACGCTACGACACGAAGCTAAAGTGACGTGTTCAGATGTAGTATACCGTTTTTTGATATCAGTGGAAAAGTCTTTTCCGAAAAGATATCTGGCTGTATTGGGGATCAACCAGGTTATCTCAAATTTGCAGCTACGTAAACTCCTTTAGTGACCTGCCTCTATATCTGGCAGAGGGCACCGGAATCTCCATAGGAACACGCCAGTGGGCACATACGTGCACGATGTTTGAAACAACATAGCATTTTTCTTCCTCTTTACAACAGCGCAAGCCTCACAGTACCGATTTCTTCCTTGAGCTCGCTACTTAAGTATGCTGAGGACACCGAAACGCATTTCAAGACCCTAATTCTAAACCGTATTCTTAGCTCTAATTTTAAGCCCGTATTCTAAGACCCTGATTCTAGGGTTAAGATGCAAATCTCTACTGAACTGTAGGAGCAATGAAATAACATAAAGTGGTGCGATGACATTAGTCCCGCTAGAAAATATTAGAAGGGTTCTTTGGTAGCGCAAAGTTGAACAAGCTCTAACTACTTTAATGGTTTCAGTTTGATTGGGCGACGTCTGGCCCACATTCTTGTTGGCGCTGCCTAATTGACCGCAGCGAGCACCTACTGCCTCTATTATTATAATATCGCCGTAGATTGCAGAAAATAGAAAATAGCCTAGGGCCGCTTTCTTACGAGACTAGCCTAGTTTCGCGAAAAAAAGCAAAACTAATCTTAAACTTGAATGAAACTTGATTAGTTGATCAAGTTTAAAACAAGAAGAGAATAAAATACCTCTTGGGATCTCAAAAACTGATACTATCATACTATTTAAGTTATTTCAATGACATTTAGTAAGAATATACTTTTTGCGAGACAATTAAATAAATATTACTGTATTTTCTATTTATTGTTCACACTAGAAAGTATTTAAATGAGACAGGTACTGCTAGCTTTAACGCTCAGAGCGATCTCTTCCAGCCAACTTTAGGATGGAGAGGATTTATAATCCCCTAGCATCAATAGTTCAATTACCTACATCACCCCAACTCACTTAGTTTAATTTAAACACAAAAATTCCTTTCAGTTTTAGCTTTGGCCTCATTGGTGGCTAATAAAGGTCCGGGCTCGTTCCGAGAATAGAAAAATACAAACGTATACTTAAATAACTTACAATTCCAATCATATTCTAATAAGATAATGTTTTAGTTCATGATAGTCAAGTCTCTCATGGGCTCATTGCAAATTAGTTCTACACTTTTTCTATTAATAAAAACGCAAGTCTTATGACCATTGTTACAAACACAGAATCATTTCTAACGGTCAGTTATATCGCATCGTTAGATGAGAGTGTGCTTTCTAACAGAGATCGAGTGTCTAGGGTGAAATCGACGCGCGCGCACCCGTCGCCGTCGCTGCACCGGCCGCGGCGCGGGCGCACCCAACCGCGGATTTAAGGTAGGCATCTACTTGTCCGCATCGTAAGCCTTGGACACATCGGATCCCGCCAAATTCAAACTAACAACTTACTAAGCTGTGGTAAGTTGCCACAGATTATTAAGTAGTTAGTATGAATTCGGTGCGGTTCGACTCTTCCGATGCGGACAAATGGACGCTTTCCAGCTAGACTTCTAAACAACGAAATTAAACGTGATATTTATTTATTAACTTGCTGTTAAATAAGTTGGCAAGTCGAAAAAAGCCGCGAATTTCTTTAAATTTTCGGCACTGTAAGGATTAAACAATATTTGATTCACATAGCTATTTTCGGGCAAAAAATACTACATATTATTATAACCTTAACATTAAATAGCAATAAAAATATTGTTCATTTAGTCTGTTTTTCAGATGTTTTTAATTTTAAAACATTGAGAACCTTCTCAGATCAAAACAGTTCTATAAAGTTTAGGAATGGCCATACCTCGAGTTTGCTGTGAATATAATAAACTGAAACACGTTTTATAATAAATCATATTGTATGTGTTTTTGATTTTTTTATTTAAACCACTATTCCACATCATGTGTTGGATTATTAAAAACATTTTTCTCACTCTTCGGAGAAAAAATGAACCAATTTTTGACGGTAAAAAGTTATATTTTTCAGGTAATCTAAGATTTTACAATGTAATCATGTCGGTGTAAAATAAAAGTGCAGTTAATACAAATTTCATTTGCGAAAGTTAAAAAATGCAAAGTGTTGTCTGTTTACCGCGAGAAAATTACACACTTTTGCACTGTAACAATTCATTCATAGTCAAACTCAGGCCATTCATAAGATTGCATACACTGGGCTGCAATTTGCAATAATAATGTCTTTCTAAACGTGGTTTCATATATGAAAAAAAAAAAAAACTTTTCGTTGTACTTTTAAGTTTCAATACATAGATTTTAGGCTTTGAAAAGCAAGTACACAAAATTGTAGATAAAAAATTACTAAAATCCAACAAATCTGAGGTAATAACTTTTTTATTTAACTCCTTAGTTAAATAAAGTTCTTTGGTTAAAAATCAAAATGCGCTTAACAAAAAAACATGTAGGTAGGGAGAAAAAACGTAATACATTTTAGTTTGACGCAACATAACTAGATCTACAAATAAGTTGTATAAACAAAGAGCGACCTTGCCTCGGCATTAAGGCGAAGGCCGCGCGTGGTTTCCTCTCGACGCAACGGGAGCGGCGCGCGCGCGCACTTTAAGATGCAGTCGCTTAGCCACTGGAATACAGCGCATAATGTTGATGTTATTGACTCGTTTTGTGACTTTAAAAGTTTTCCGAAATCTGTTTTAAACCTAATAATTTACAGTTTAACGCGCACAAAAGCACCTCATTCAAAATATTGCCCAGCTATGTTAGCTATGCTTTAGTGCCAATCGTGTAAGTACTCAGGTACACGATTGATGATTGATGGGTTAAGATTGGATAAGTAGATTCGGTAGAAATTTTAGTTCACATGTTTTTTTGCATCAAAATAATTTAAATGATTAAAAGTGAAACTATAACTGTCATCTTATTTTCTCATTAATGTTAAAGAGACAAACGTATTGACAGTGCCATCATACATGTTTAAAGTAGTTTCCTCTTTGTAGTTCTATTCTTTCGTATTCCTTGCAGCACTGTATAAAGCAAGAAATGAGCAAATGGTTACTTTTTGCGAATCATTCAAATTAATTTAACACACGGTCGCGCTCACTGGCTAGATCTTTTCCACATTTTCGACATTTTTGAAGAAAAAAAACGATTTATGTTTTTTGTTCTCAACCAATATCTTAAGAATAACATTGAAAATGGTAATGGCAAATAAATAAAATAAAACAATTTACTGGGTTGTTGAAGGAGACCTAAAAACTCGAAAATATCGTATTTTTCGATCTCCTCCGTCAAAACAAAAAAAAAAACTACAGTTATATGATTATTAACGGGATATTTACTGCAATAAGGTTATGGATGGAAATCCCGATATTTCGGCGCATATTACAAGCACCACGTTCACGGAGAGACATATATTTTCAGTTTGTAAAAATTTCATACGGAATTACGCCCAAAGTTATCAACAAGGACTGCTGGTCATCTAAATGAATTAGTAATGACATTTAGGCCTCCAAAAAGGCTTAAATATCAATAGGCGTATTCCACACAAGACGCTTCACTTCAACAATAGTTCATAATAAAGCTTAGTCTTCAAAAGACAGATTTCTTTACAAAGGGATTACAAATAAAAGAACTTAAAAAGCGTATGTAAAGTTATTCTAACAATAATGCCCAATTGGTTTTTTATTAGTATTTAGTGTTTTTTCTTTTAATATATGCGAAAGAGATAGCTCTGGCCAGTAAAAGCGGCCTTAAAATTTGTATGAATAGGCGTAGCGATCGTTACGTAGCATATTATGTGTACGCGTACAACGGTCTGGCAATCAACGCGAGCTTTAGCACTGACGTGAACACTGTGTAGCCGGTGCAGTTCCGTCCGGCTCGTGTTGCACTCGGTCAGTGGGTCAGCCCCACTTGTTTGCGAGGGGGGTGCGTGGAGAGTGGGGGGTGACTGCGTCGTCCGCAGTACTCTCTGTTCTGCAGACTCTGCAGTCGCGTCAACCGGCGGTTGGTAGGAATGGCTCAGTAGCGCCCTCGCTAGAGCCCTCGCTGGGCTTCGAAAGTGACATCCTGAACGTGTTTCGTTGGTTGCAGGACGCTGATCGACTGGACTGTGACCATGAAGAGGATTAAACTGCTGGTGACTTTAGCGGCGCTCCTGCTACAGGTCAGTTTTCTTTTAATTTTTTGTGATAGTATGAGAAATTGCCATTTTGAAAATCAATAGTGACCTAAACAATAATTTTACTTGCAAGCTATAAAATGAACTATTTTATTTATTTATTAGTATTATACATTTTTAGTTGCATGACTGTTAATAATTCTTATTTTTTTATTGCATAAATTTTTTTATTATTTAAAAGCATTTTTTTATGTTTGAAGTGTTGTTCAGCACTCGACGATTTACTATATAAATGTTATAGACTATAAAATATTCTATAATATCAATTATCCAAATCCTACAGGTCATTTTATTTTTTATTGTCTATAATACCTTAAAATATTTAAAATGACAATAACTATACGTGGCCTGCAATTCTAAGAACGCCCGGGGGAAGCTTAAGAGCCAACACCAACAAAGCTTTTTTTATTGTACTTTTTAAGTGTTAAGAAAATTTATAAAACAAAACTTGTTAAGTATGATGTAGGGTAAGTAAGCCTGCGAAGTGTTATTTGAATTTTTAAATAACCCTGTTTATGCATTTTCCATGGTTATGAAGTAAATTCTGTACGCATGCCAAGCAATACCGTTGCCTTGTGTGGAAGAGATCTGATTATATAAGCATTATAACTGAACTGATAACAGTCTTCTGTGATGCAGTTACTATCTCAAAAGTTACACTTATCTTTCTAGCAACTACTTTATAACGTTTTGATGGTCACTTTTTCTACATTTCTAGTTTGCGATCTTAATCTAATTCCATTCTACTGTGTGTCACGAACGAGGCGGGTCGATCTTTAAATTCGCGGTCAAGCTCGCTTTGCATTCCAAATCGCGGATCTTAGGACTTAATAAGTACGAGGACGGAATAGATAGTTTGAAGGACGTGAAAAGGATTCTTAGTTACGATGAGCAAGGTTGATAATATCTGTGAAATGTTTACTAGGAATTTCCCTTCTGCATATTCCAGAACAGGTTATGATAACGTGACGTCATAGATGGTTTAGGACTAGGGTTGGTCACCAAGAAAACCTAAGAACCCTGAACCTAGACGAATTTATCGACACCTCATTTACCGCGTTTAGGTTTTAAATGGGAACAAACAAATATACACGACTAGATATTGCCCGCGACTTAGTATGCGTAGATTTTTATATTAAATTTCTACCGCTATTTGCCCCCCTTAATTCGGCCATTTCGAAAATCCTTTCTCAGCTGATCTGTACATCCAATGAGGAATTTACATGCCAAATTTCAATTTAGGTATTATTATTTTCTTGGACTTCAGCTAAATTGAGACAATAGTTCATCCGGTTCAGTAGATTTCAGATTTTGGTCTCAGTTTCCATGAATACGACTTTGATAGATCACACAATATGATAATCACATATATCACAAATGGCAGTATATCACAGTGTTTGATGGCGCGTAAACAGTATACTGCACATAGCCGTGAGACGGAGCGTGGTGTGCGCGTGCGCTTCTCGCCTACATTATTCAGCTTTTTCCGCTCGCGATCTCGCCATCTAGGCTAATGATTCCGTTAGCACATCCACAAAACACCTGACCATTGGAAACTAACTGCATATGCTGATAGATAAATCAATGTATAAAGTCGTTAATCGATTTTAAGACCGAATTATACAAATTTTCATAACGTAAAACAAGTTGAGCATTCATTGCTTAGTCTTATTTTATGGTGATATGGATTAGCGTTGGCTGACTCTGGGGTTATAATAAGCCTAGCATAAAGATAAATACGTAAAGTTGATACTTTAAAATCCAAATCCTTTCCCAAGATTTCGACAAAAAATTAGTATTCAGTAGTTCAATTTTCCAGTCAATAAACATAATTTTAACCGTCTTCAAAATAAGAAGTAGGTTTACATTCGACTCAATATTTTTGTGTGCATGTAACTCGATGACTTAGTATGTGAATAGATTTTAATTCTCTTTTGTTTTGTACAAAATTACTTCATATAATATTTTATAATAAAACATGCCGTGTGCCCGATTTTGTAAAATGTCGAAATTTTATTTTAGTAGTTCAATTTTCAACGTATTTCTTTGACAAAGCAATTTTTTTTCTATCTCTAACCTAGTTTACATATCATTCATTCCATATATATATTTTGCTCTTAAGTGTGCAAAATTCGTAAAACTACGGTTATTGCATCTCGTTAAGAGTAAGATTTATAGATCCTATTTGGATGACCGCTCTGAAATGTTATTTGCAGTCATTAGGAACTATATATGTTGCAATCCATTAAAATACCAGTTTGTAATCTATAAAAGTGTTTGATTAATGATGTCTATCTAGACAAAATGCAAAAGATGTTCTTGTTCAAGAAAAAATAAGATACAATCGCTTTAAGGCAGCTTTTACTTCTAGATTGTGTGGGAAATGCTAGCCGTCAGTAAAAGTTGTCAGTTTTACGGAATTATTGCATCTCACACACATCACATCATCATATCATGATGATGATACTAATAGGACGCTGCTGCCCATCCTCTGGTGCATGTTTCTGGTCGCGGTTTTTGGAGATACCCGGGACATTATTACATTTAAATGTATAATATTATGTAAACGGGCGTAAAGTGCAATATTACGGCACTGAGGGTAATTCTGCAACGGCAGTCGTTGACCGTTTAAAATACCTTTTACTACGCCACACCACTTTCACTGGTGGACAAATTTTCTTAGTTTTATTTAGATTGTTGCGTAATCATTCCGTGCTGGTTTTGACCGACGAAAAAAAGAAAAGGATGTCAAGCCGACGCGGTTTTTTTAAGTAAGAGCACGCCATACTTTTTATAGAGCTGTTCGGTTTGAAGTTTTTTTTTATTGCATATCATATACCTCGATGTTGGCCCCATTTTTAACCCCTGACGCAAAAAGAAGGGAATCATAAGTTTAACATGTATATCTGTTTATGGCATCGTAGCTCCAAAACGGCTAAACCGTTTTTTTTAAAGGTGATTTATTCGAGTCTTGTGAGCTAGATTCAAGAAAATCTATATAATTTTACATTTTATCTATCTTTCTTTTTACATCTTTTCTTTATAAAGCTGAACAGATAATATCAGCTCTTATATAGAGAGTAAAATTTTTTTTATGGTGGTAGACCTATAACAGTTGATTAGATAGATTAGTACATATGTAGAGTAAGCTTAGACGGTTAAAGACGGTTTAAGATTTCATTAAATCAGCGCCTAATTATAATACAACTTTGGATTACCAAACATGAAAACTATATATATTTTATTTTACTCTGTATCCTGCTAGTTATTAATATCTCGCCTTTATCTCGGATAAGTAAAAGGATGATAAAATAAAACAAAAAATTAACTTTTCAAGATTTGTTACTACAATTTTTGAAGTTAGAAACGTTGTAGTTGGTACGTAGACTTCTGTTTATAAATAAAAGTATTTTGTATCATAGTTTTTGAAAACTTATTCCTTAAAGGGGTTAAAAAGGGGATGACTTTTTAATGGAAGTCCGTATATTTTTTTAGATTAGAAACGTGGAAGATGTTATTTTGGCTTCTATTTGTAAATAAAAATGAGCCGTATTTTTAGAAATTCTTACCCTAAAAGTATTACAGACTAAAGTTTTTAGATTGCAAATCACATCGGACACACGGCACGTAATAATTCGTAGGTTTTAGATGATCAGATTATAATAATTATGTTAAAGTTGATGCAGATGGCAGGCTGTCGTTCAGTGTAGTGGTTAAAGGGGGAGGCCTATGTTCAGTAGCAGACGTCTTCAGCGTCTTCTGGCTGATGATGATGTAGAAGTTAGTTTCTAATTTGTTTATTTTTAATGATGGATTCCAGATTTTTTTTTCTTAATATATATAATAGATACCTAATAGCTATATCTCATAGAAATAGTCTGTGGTCTTTATTACGTTATTTGACAAGATCAGAATACCGTCCGAATTTTTACCGACTTTAAAAAAAGAGGAAGGTTCTCAATTCGGTCCGCATTTTTCTTCTTTCGTGTACACTTATCCCGTGTAATCTGTGTTTTGGGCTTGTTGTATCGAACTTTCTTGTAAAGTGACAACGCAGTCTCGCTAATTCATGTTAGAAAGCAATTGCACAAAGAAAGTGTAAAATGGTCGATCACTTTCGTTCGTCAGATAGAATTTAGTGTTCTCACCGGTTTATCGTCCATTATTTATAATAATCAATCTGTTATGGTTGCAATGGGTGCTTACTCACAGCTTTAGGCTATTCATTACGAACTGTCTGACAATTTTAATAGACTCGTTTCGGGTAGATGGCCAGTTTAATTTATTTGTCATGCTCTCTTCTCATTACAGACAGCGCATTTAAGTGATCTTGCGAGCGCTTTCGTTTTGGTCGGCAAACATAATGAGTACCTACTCGTAATCTTAGCATCAGAGATAGAGAGTAAAATACAAAAAAAAACCGTTATTCATATCCTTATTAAAGCACAATATGTACCTATGAAAGAGAAAACAACAACGCGTTGTATTTAAAGATTCTTACATTAGTTGGCATAGAATCAGCGTAAGCTTGTCTAAAAAGCTAAGCTAGCTATATTGATAACTAAGGCGGTATTTAAGCAGGTATCAACTTTAGTACTAACTAGCTAGCTAAGTACATAACCATCAAGTACTTAAGCTACTCTTTTGGTCAAACTTTAGATTTATTTTACAATCAAGATTTTAACAGATTTTAATGTGGAGTAACTATTGAAGGTTCTTATAGAGATCCCGATATTAGAAGCATAGAGGCAGCCCACTGTAAGGGTTTTAGAAAGTCTAATTCTACATATTTAGCTTGGTTGCTTGTACCCCAATGCGCATAGTTAAAAAGTAATTGCTTAATTTCGTTACAAAACTTTTTCCAAATTTCATGAAGCTTAGCTTTTTTAGCTCTTAGTTTTTAACATATGTTTTTTTATAGTTAGTGATTTTCTAAGATATTGTTACCGTTAATATAGACCTGTGAAGTTTTTTTTTTTAAATATATGTAATTAATATTATTGTTTTGTTTTTGCTGTTGGTCTTAAATAAAGAAAATAAATTACAGTCGTTTTCAAGGCAATCTTTAAAAGATTACCCCTTATTAATAAAGGGTCGCCTTGTCAAAAAGGATTATTGTCATTCAAATGCGACCCTTTATTGATAGGTAAGGGGGAAATCTAAAGATTCCCAAATTTCTAAAGACACGACTGTATCTTTTTTTTAAACCAAAAGCAAAAAAATATATTATACATATCTTCCATTTAAAAAAATTGTAAAAAGTTTATATATAACCTACTACTTAGAATAGGTAGGTATACAGGTTTGACCACCTGCAGCATTGTTCAAGACCAATAAACATTACGCAAACCTGACTGTTAGAAAATCAAAACAACCGCGACCTTGTTAGGCCATCTACAAACGTTGAGGCATTCAAACAAAATTCCGGTTTTCCTCAATTCGCACTTACTTACTAACAACTTTCATCTGATACTTGGAACCTAAAGATAGTTATTTTTATGTAGCAAGAAGTTTTATTTAATTTTCGGTGTGCACAAACCTTAGCTTTAAAAAAACATTTTTTCGATTAAAGGTTATGCTACTAACGGCCTTATTTAGAAACGTTATGTTAGTTAACTAAATTAATGCTTATACATTTCCCAAATAAATTATTAATATAAACGAAAATGTTTTCTTTAAAAGAAAACATTTTCGTTTTCTTTTCAGCAAACCCTTTCATTTGATACGCATATATATCATGATGGTAGATAAATACATTTTGTCCGCCATTTTAGGGCGTCAACCATATTGAATTTATCATCAAGGACCAATGTGCTTGGGAAGACAAATCCAACGAACCCAAACTCGACGGGGCTAAATTGTTTCGTTTAGGAGTTCCTATAGCCACCTTCTGTCTCCATCATCAGACCAGCTCGATGATACCATAATATTGCATTGTCACCGAACTTACATAAGTAATTAAGTATACCAATTTTCAGCTTGATCGGTTGAGCCTAACTAATCTAAAATTCAGTTGCAAGATTTGTCCCACACATACGAACGTACATACATACTAACGGGGCAAGTTGAATCTTGTAAAACAGACTTCATGGAAACCGAGTGTTAACAACTACTGGAACAACACGAAGACATGGAGATGGCTTAGGTAACGATGCATATGAACAAATCACGTGAACTTACAGCATAACGTGTCATACGAAACGCGGCAGAGCGCTCAGTTTCCAGCCACATAATCGCAGCCTATACTTATTAGTCCCCTACTGGATATAGGCCTCTCCCAATCTGCCTTACGTATATCGTCACTCCATCGAGTCTCAGGGCATCCCACGTTACGTTTGCCGATTCGCGGTCTCCACTCCAAAACATGTCTAATCCAACGGTTATGGCGACAGATATGACCGGCCATCCGAAACTCACAGTTATCCATCGGATTGTCCGATCCTTAAAATCATTGATACAAGGACAAGATTATGACAAGGATCCAATATATGAGATTATGATTAGCTAGTAGAGCTATGCCTTAAGTAAATTAACTTACCTAAATGAGTTTATGAATATGTACGTCCTCGCCAAGTCAGCCTTTTGTGTTCCGAGATATTTTGTTTTGATCGAAAGCCGGCTGTTTGTTTTGCCAAATTCCTCGTGTGAATTAGAAAGCTGTTCTAAGATCGATGAGATTTTACGTGACGGTGATGGATACGAAGATATTAGCTTAACTGTCAAACTAAATTAGTTTATTTGTTAGAATTTCGGTCAGGTACGGTATTTGCAAATGTGGGCATAGTAGCCGGAATTACCCAGTAATTCTGCCGTAAATGGATGGTGTCCAAATACTTGCCAGAATTATTCGATCAAGAAGAATGAAACTGCCATTCTTCTTTCGATAATACCAAAATTATATGATTAAAATAATAAACATTCCACAACGCAAGTAAAGTCGTAAAATAATAGCGTAGACAATTTTGATTTGTAATTTTGGTCCTGCGAGCCATTAAACTCTAACCAAGCAAAGGATTCCCCCTGTATTGTGTAAAGTAAATTCGTTAAAGTTAACAAAATTGTAGTAAAGCATAACAAAAGTCACGGACCCCGGTGTCTGTGGGTAGAGTGATATTTTAATTATATAAAAAAAAATACAAAGGAATCTTATGCTCTCATTGTGTACCTTTTACGATCAGGAGAGGTACCACAACTTCAAAACCCAATCTCTTATTAATTTTGAGTACTTACATTGAGTTTTTATATAGTTTTGCCAGCTACTGAAAAAGAAATTACAAAATTCAATTTAAGATCAAAATGCGAACGTTTTTGAGGTTCTAAGTGTACTCGCGCTTATTCTTAAGATTTGCCAGTTCTCCCGCAACTTTAGAGTCCTCAAAGGTAGGCAACGCACTGACAATACCCCGGGTATTGTAGGTGTATATAGGCAACGGTGACCACTTACCATCAGGTGGCCCGTAGCTTGTTTGCCACTTATTCTATTAAAAAAAAAAAAAAAACTTTCAGATAAAAAAATCTCATTCTCTTTTCTTCCTGGCGAAATATCTGTCTTGAAAACGTAAGAAAACAGGGGCCAGTGTTAGGTTTCACATCTATAACCTAGTGGACTCGGATATATCGTGTATATTGATTCTTTGGTAAAACAACTTTGCATAGTTTGGTATTTGCCAAATTCTTCACATGAGTAGGTATGTAGAAAGTGTACGTGAATTATTTTGACATTTCTTTGGCAACGCATGCTCAGGTGAAAAGCAATAAAAAGTCATGAGGAAATATCGCAGAAACGGAATTTCACTCGTGGCGCGCATCATATCCGTTTACGCTCTCAAATTACCTTAGCTTCGAATCTGACCTTTGGTTTTTTATCTTTTTTAAGTAACACGATTAATTTTTCTTTTTTCGATTTCATTCTGTGACATTTCACTTTCTTATATGTACTTGTACGTACCTATTTATAAAGATCTCATAGCAAATACTTACATCTTTTTAAAGTTAAAAGGTGCAAGGATCGGTGAAAAAGGTCTCAAAATGTCCTTTAAAATAGTATATAAACTTCTGGTACTCCGTAAAATTGGGGTGTTAGCGGATGCAGCTAAGCCACCAAGCATACTTTCACCTGCGCCGGCGCTGCCGGACGCACCTGTTGTCTCGCGCATGCGCGATTCGTATCACGCTAAACATTTTCTCACGTTCTCAGTTAATTCGCATTCGATAGCTTTTATAATCACCTATGTGGAATTGAATTAATATGACATTACATCCTCGGCTTCCCCTTGCGAAGCTCGAAACATCCTTCGATGGTATATATGAGAACCATCAAAGAAAGCTCCCGTCAAGTTGCGCATGTTTATAGGTCTGGTGTTTTCTTCCGCTAGTGGCAATCTCGATCAGTGGGTAATTTCTAACCGGTTTAGAAAACGCGAGCGTCGGTACGCACCGGGCGGCGCGGCGCAGCAGCTATTCTTACTTGCCGGCGGCGGGACAGTGGCACCTGTCGGACCAGCTCTCGCCCCATATGCTCCACATGTAAAGCCCAAATACAGCGCTTCCAGTGTGTTCGAGCTGTTCTCACTCAATTAAGATAGATATTAGCCGAAGCTCGATGGTTCTTAATAGATTTCTATGTACGCTCAGAGTCCATTTCATCAAGTGAACGCAGAATTGAACATCGCAATGTTAAAACTAACGTAGATATTACTCAGTTCATAAAGTAGACGGCGAAGTATCGTGAAAGCATTTGTGGAACTCATCTAAACAGTATGATTGCGCTGATTAATATTATAATTGGTCGCGCGCGCTATCCATCAGTGTAGAAAGTCGGAAAGAGGCGCGCTCGCGCTGAGATGGGAGCCGCACGCGCTCGCGTGGCGCACGGTATCTAGACTGAAACGTACGTGGAAAATATTCACTACTGCGGAAACTTATCGAGCAACAAACTAAAATTACGAATTTTCGTCTCGTATTTTGTATGACTATCTATAAAGAAATTATGTATATAGGTAATTAAAATGTGATTATGTGCATTCCAGGAGGCGTCATGCGAGCCCCCGGTGGACTCGGCCTCGCTGCCGCTGGAGCACCGCGCGGGTGGCGGTTACGGCCCACCACTGCCGCAAACGCACGCCGACGACCCCTGGCCTCTGGCCACGCCCGACAGCCCCAAGATCAAACATCTGCAAGTGCAGTGCGAGAAGACGCACATGCGCGTCAACATTGAGTTTGACAGACCCTTCTATGGCATGATATTCTCCAAGGGCTTCTACAGCGATCCGCATTGTATGCATCTGAAGCCTGGAACAGGCCACCTGAGCGCTACCTTCGAAATCTTCCTCAACAGTTGCGGCATGTCGAGCTCCGCCAACCACAACGTGGCAACGTACGGCAGCCCTACGCCGAGTGGTTCGTACGTCGAAAACACGATCATCGTTCAGTACGATCCCTACGTTCAGGAAGTATGGGATCAGGCGCGGAAACTTCGATGCACTTGGTATGACTTCTACGAGAAAGCAGTCACATTCAGGCCTTTCCAAGTGGATATGTTGCATGCGGTCACCGCGAACTTCCTCGGGGACAACCTGCAGTGTTGGATGCAAATCCAGGTCGGCAAGGGACCCTGGGCCTCCGAGGTATCCGGAATCGTCAAAATCGGACAGACGATGACGATGGTGCTAGCGATAAAAGACGATGAGAACAAATTTGACATGTTGGTCAGGAACTGCGTGGCACACGACGGCAAGCGAGCGCCGATACAGCTCGTCGACCAGTACGGATGTGTCGTCAGGCCGAAAATCATGAGCAAGTTCCAGAAAATAAAGAATTTTGGACCGTCGGCTTCGGTGGTCTCTTTCGCATACTTCCAAGCGTTCAAATTCCCCGACTCGATGAACGTACACTTCCAGTGTGTGATTCAAGTGTGCAGATACAATTGTCCGGAGCCCAAGTGCGGCGGGCTCGGGGCCGACTTTGGCGTACCGCTGCTGGGAGGCAACTCGCTCGGCGGCGGTGAGTACGGCGTGCCCAACTCGCCCCACGCGGAGTACGGGCCGCCACCGGCGTCGCCGCACGGCGAGTACGGTGTGCCACCCGCCTTCCCCGACCCGCGCCACCCTGCTGACGCCCAGGGGTCATTCTCCGACAAGCGCGACGACACCGTGCCGCCACCGCAGGCACAGGTTTCCTCCACGCCGAACGCACCGAGTCCGTCCTCGCCAGCGCCAGCGCACGACGAGGACGATGTGAACCTGCCACCGCCACCACCACCCGGCCGCCGGGTGGTCTATAACACGGTGAAGCGGAAGGACGAAGGACACGTGAACCTGGCGACGCTAGGCGGGCGGCCGCGCTCCGTAGAGGGGCTGCCGGAGCGGCTGGCGGGCGCGCGGCGGCGGCGCGATGCGCGCATCTACAAGCGCGACGCGCAGGAGATGACGGACGTGAATACGAGCCGCACGATCCAGGTGGTGGCACCGGGTGACGTCAACTTCGCGCTCAACAACGCGGCTGCCAACGAGACCGTCGTGATCCAGTCACCGGGCGCCGACCCCGAAACCATCTGCATGTCGGTGCCGTCTTTCGTAGCGGGGCTGGTGATGCTACTGCTGGTGCTGGTGGTGGCCTCGCTGGTGGCCGCCTTCCTCTTTGTGCGCGTGCGCGCGCTCGACTCCAAGGGCGCGCTCGCCGGCTCGGCCCCTTACTTCGACACGGACTACGTGAAGCACACTAACTAGTGCGACCGCGGGAGTGTTCGCCCCGCGGCACGGTGACCGGTGACGCGAGGACGTACCATAGACTTATCTCGGATCCAAAGAGCGTGCGCGTTTCGGCCCCGGTCGGACGGCGCGCGGGCGCTGTCGCGGTCGCGATCGAAGCTCGCTGGTGATGAAAGAGCTATTTATTTAGGTAGTGAGCGTGATGAATGCGAATCTTCGACTGTTTTGTAAATTATTTTATTCGTGTGAAAAACACACTGTAACTGCCTTGTAGTCGATACGTCTAAGTTGTAATTTTGTAAAGAGTCGTAAGTAAGGACATAGTCGTAAGTTATATACCAATTAAAAGTGTCGTGTGAAACGAAACGTTTACGCCTTGTTTTATTATCGGTTGCTGGCCGAGTAATTTAATAATTTCCTGGTAGCTTTAATGGGCCCATGCTTCAATTTTCATTCGATCTAGGCATAATATGATGTTGCATGCACAAAATCGAATCATGAGCAATTTCAAGCATAAAACTTAGCATAATTACGTAAAAACTGGGTAACTTCATTCTTTAGATCAGATCACAACGGCAAAATTGTGTGTGAGACTTTTTTCATTGTTAGAGAAAGAAACTACACAATCAGTGTCCCACGTGTCACTTAAAATGAGCTCGTGCCATAGGAATGTTGTTTTAGATCCTGTAAGAAAACTCGCTCTTTAATTTATATCTGTAATGAAAATAATCTACAACTTATTAGACATAATAACAAATACATCGACAAATAATTATATACCGTGATAGGTAAACGATATGAATAAAACTACTTCACTTGTCCCATGAAAAGAAGTGGTTAAATAAATGGTAGTTTATTTTCTATATTCCTCACCTCCAAGGCTTGAGAGTTTTGTGTCGCTTCGCAAAACTGGTCCTATCCCGTTTCTCGATAGGACTATATAAATGTAACATCGATGAACAGGATTCTTTTTTATCTGGGTTTCGAAACAACACTTTCACTCTTCTGTCGTTCTTTTTGGCGATTATGTCGATTAAATCCTGTGAATAAAAGTGAGTTTAAAATACGTCTCTCTCCACTAATAGCAGTTTATTTGTTTCTATTTTAGGGTTCCTTAGCCAAAGAGTGTAAAGGGACCCTACCCTACCCTACCCTATTACTGAGTCTACGCTGTCTGTCTATCCTACCTTTTAACAGTTGTATCTTTCGAACCTTAGTAGATAGCCAGTTGTTTTTTTTACAGAATATGTAATGTTACGTCGGATTTACAAAGAAATAACACATAGGTACTACAAACTTTTTAACACGCTTTTATTAGCTTGGTATTTATGTATGTAACGGAATCTTTGAACTTGATTTTCAACCACTTCAAAACGTCGAATAATTTGAAATTTTGCACAATTATCAAGGATCGATGACAATGCATTAATTTAAATAGTTTGTCCCATTACCCTTACCAGAATCTTCAGGATTAGCGATTGGCTAATCTAGTCATTTGACAAATAACCCTAAGAGCGGGTTACTGATACGCTACCAGTTATAGGTTACTGAGTTTTTAGCAGCGATGCAAACTTACATTCATCATCACAATACTTGGCGTCTGTATAGCGTTTGCTTCGGAAAACGTATAACCTCTCTGAGATATAACTTAACAGTTAACAAATTAAGGTATGTTTTCCTATTTAACATGAAAAGGTAGGTAAATGCGCATTATTTTTATTACATAAGTATCACAGCTAACAATTAGGTAAGTAGTAGGATGCTAGGCTGTTAATTGCAGTGATACAATTACCTGCGAAATAACATCAGACCAAAAATTTACTCACCCTATCAAACAACGGTTGAGTTTCCTTATTTCTATTACCAGAACATCCTTTTTGCTTGCTATCCCTTATCGGATTTCGACTCTCCCTCTCTTGCCTTTTACTTGTAGGAAGGAAAGTAATGGAAATTTGTGGACATGTAGACCTAACAGCCGAAGGTAAAGGTTTAATTTTTTTAGGCGTTGGTCTCTCTAATGATGAGGTAGGTCTTGGTGGAGGTTTTACACGACGTGGCATGGGGTCTGGAGATGTACACCTGACTTTAGGAGGCGGTGTCCGATTTTGTGATAATTTTCTTCTGCTTGGAGGTTTTGAAGGTCTGTTCTGTGGCGACGTAGTTCTACCTCGTTGAGATGAAGAACCATTCTGTCCAAGTGTAGATCTTTCCTTTACAAATGCATGCCTATCTCCCGAAGATATCAGCCTGTTATTTCGGCGTATGTTTTGTGGTCTGTTATCTGAGAACATATGTCTATTTTCTAAAGATGTAGATCTGTTTGTTGAAGTTCTGTTATAATATTTATCTTGTGCACACATTTTTCTTGACTGTGCCTTTCCCGGCACTATGTGACTTTTCGATAGTGTAGTTTGAGGCGAATTACATCTCATAGGAGGTACCGTCGGTCTATGTTTCTGGACAAAAGGCTTGCGCCTAGTGATATTATCCTTTGTAGTGATTTTGTTTAGTGAATCCTCAACCGCGACTGTCATCTTGCTTTCTTTAGCGTTCAATCTATATGTTCGAGGCGCATGTTGCTTTGTTGACAGCCTATTATAACATAAAATCGGCACTGGATCCGTCTGGGAATATTCATCTTGAGTGTTTACTCGCCTACTTTGACTTTTGTTTGGAACCTGTAAGAGGAAGGTCCGAGTCATAACTAGGTTTTTACAAAAAAAACTTGAGAGGTGTCAAGGGACACCCGGATGGAACGAAGTTCTTTTCTATGAGAGAGAGAGAGAGACAGACAGAGAAACACGCGCACGCCGCACGGCTTACAACTATAGCAAAGTGTCGTTACAACGCCCCCTTTCGTAACGCGCTAAAGGGAACTTCGTTCCAAAAATAACAACTGGGTGACGAGACAAGCAAGTAGTTCGTCTGATAGTAAGGGTCACCTTAGCGCCGTTTAGTACAGCCCAGAGTTTTGAACATCAACAATTCAGGATGCACTGAGGCCAGTCAGCCATCCAGCTACGTCTCTGTTCATTTCGATTGCTAAATAAATGAAGTAGTCGCCACTCTGAGTGTTTCATATTTCATCCCCTAACATTACTCTAAAGTATTAGATGTGAAATATCTCTAGGTATGCCCTATAATTTTACTGGAAACATTTCTTTTCAACACAACACAATATTCTCTCCACACTACTGCCGGCAAAGGTACTTTACTTCCTTAGCTTGACTATGCAAAAGGGTCCTACTTCTACAATGAATTATAACACAGAAAAATAAATGGAAGTGTTATACCTACCTACCGTTTCTCCTTTAGCACTTACGAGTACACCCCCCTTGATCATAGCGTTAGCAGTTGTGTGCAGCTCAATATTGAAATGTACGTTTCTAAAACAGCTAGTGAGAATATGTCAGTGTGTGCAATACGAGTTTACCTCGCCCCCTTCAGTTTTTGGCAGACTTTTTTCGGTACTAGATCGAGTTTAAATATGGTCAAAGAATTTTAAATATTAGGTACATCTATACTTGCATAATGATCTCCGCGAGATTTTGATGAATTCAAAAGAGAATCGAGTTTTTTAACGATTGCGTCAGGTGAGTCAGGCGTGGGGACGACGTTGGTTCGACAGAGTTGAGGGATTCGCCAATTCCAATACGGTTTGGTAGGTAATTGATCCCTGCTACTACGAGGGTGCTTCGGTAACTGTCTCCTGGGAGATTTATTCTGTAACAGAAGAATAATATATTTAAAGACGATCCAAGGGTCCACGAAACGCATGTCAGGAGCGGCGCGTTCAAATCAGCTCCGCACAAATAAAGAAGGCTGTTCCCGCCGCCAGTTCGATATTAAATAACGGACTGTGAGTTTTAAACAAGCGACTAGAATATGTTTGCTGTCCGTCACAAAATTATAAACAGATTTTTAAGGTTCCGTACCCAAAGGGTAAAAACGGGACCCTATTACTAAGCCTACGCTGTCTGTCTGTCCGTTCATCATCATCATCATCAGACAGAAGACGTCCACTGCTGAACATAGGCCTCCCCCTTTAACCTCCACACTGAGCGACATCCTGCAATCTGCATCCACTGGATGCCCGCGACTCTCACAATGTCGTTGGTCCATCTAGTGGGAGGCCTACCTACGCTGCGTCTTCCGATTCGCGGTCTCCACTCAAGAACCTTTCTTCCCCATCGGTTATCAGTTCTTCGAGCGATGTGGCCTGCCCATTGCCACTTCAACTTGCAGATTTTAATAGCTATGTTGGTGACTCTGGTTCTTTGGCGAATATCTATGTTCCGAATTTTATCGCGTAAGGAAGCTCCGAGCATAGCTCTCTCCATTGCCCGTTGTGACTCTGAGTTTTTCCAAAAGACCAACAGTTAAGGACCACGTCTCAGTACCATATGTCATCACTGGCAATACACACTGGTCAAAGACCTTTGTCTTTAGGCACTATGGTATCTTGGACGAGAAGATTTCACGCAATTTCCCGAACGCTGCCCATCCGAGTTGGATTCTTCGGGCGACCTCTTTGCCTAAGTTGGACTTACCTAACTGAACAATTTGTCCAAGATAGGTGTAATGATCAACAACTTCGAGAGTATCGTTCCCAACATTGACCGGCATGGGTACAACATGGACATTGTACATGATTTTTGTCTTATCCATGTTCATTTTAAGACCCACCTGTTGGGAAAAGCTACTGAGGTCGCTGAGCATTATATTGAGGTCCACCAGCGATTCTGCCATGATAACTATATCATCGGCAAAACGAAAGTGAGTGATGTATTCGCCATTAATGTTGATGCCCAATCCGTTCCAGTCCAAAAGCTTGAAAACGTCCTCCAATGCGTTCGTGAACAGTTTTGGAGAGATAACATCTCCTTGTCTCACGCCTTTCTGCAATTGGATTGGCTCCGTGCTCTCGTCCTGTAATCGGATTGACATGGTGGCGTTTCTATACAAACACTTCAGCACTTCGATATACCTATAGTCGATATGACAACGCTGGAGAGACTGCAATACTGCCCAGGGGCCTTACCCCTAGCTTAACTTTTGCGAGCCAACTTTTAGTAGGTACCTGATAGGTACCTAAAATTAACCAACTCATTTAAGCTGCATCGTTTAAAAGCGTCCGCGTTAGCGAAACTAAAATCCGTTTTACTATGCGTGTGATTGTGATTATCGTTCATTCAAGTTAGACGCTTTTAAACGATGCAGCTTAAATAAGTTGGTTAATTTTAGGTACCTACTAAAAGTTGGCTCGCAAAAGTGAAGCTAGGGGTAAGGCCCCTGGTCTCGATTGAATCGAAGGCTTTTTCATAGTCCACAAACGCTAGACTCAGTCTTCTGTATAATCTGGCGGAGCGTCTGTATGTGGTCTATGGTGCTCCAGCCTTTACGGAAACCGGCTTGTTCGGGAGGCTGGAAGTCATCAAATCTGTTTTCGAGACGGTTCGTAATGACCCTGGAGAACAACTTGAACACATGGCTCAGGAGTGAGATGGGCCTATAATTCTTCAATAAGGTGTTGTCACCTGTTTTGAAGAAGAGCACCACCACACTCCTGTGCCATGCTTCAGGCGTAGTACCTTTACTCCACTGTCTGTCCGTTACTCCGTTTAAAATTTTCATAAAATATGTACTTAATATTCTGGCAGAATACCTAACTATGAAATATTATTTTCTTCTAGTCGTTTGTTGTCCTTTAGTTTTTACTTTTTGACTTTATTATTTCTTAGTTAATACGCCGTAACATTACATATTCTGTCAAATGTTCAATTGGCTATCTATTACGGTTCGAAAGAAACAGCCGTTAAAAAGCAGAACGGTCGGACGGACAGACAGACAGACAGCGTAGGCTTAGTAATATATAGGATCTCGCTTATAAAACCCTTTGGGTACAGAAACCTAAAAAACGAGTTAAATGGGTATATACCTAAGTGTATGTGCGTACCTGAGACGTCAGATCGTGTGTGAGATGCGTTGGAGGCGAGCACGGAGGCGGCGGACGCGGGCCCGGCGGAGGAGGCTGCGCTGGCGGCCTGCGACACGGCGCTCTCGATGCTGTTCGCAGCGTTGAATAGCAGCCGGCAGAGCTCGCACTCATCCGCCGTACACGCTGTTCATAACACAACCTTCACTCAACAAATTTGGTACAAACAGAACATATTCTATCAATTTTTCTATCAGTTTACGCTTGATGTTTTATCACCGTTTAATGGTTTTCGCTTTACACGAATGAAGCGCTTCAATTCCACTTTTATTGTACGAAGCGTTACTCAGGAATGTGCTGGCTGAATGGATGTTCCCCGATTGTTTATTATTATAAAAATATATTATTATTATTAAAGTTACAATCCGGGTGTCAGTGAACAGCTTATTTTATTGAAAAACTCAAATAATTTGAACAAATTTTATTTACCTACCTAGGTTTTTCAAATAAGGAGGTAATAAACATTGTTAATTTGTTACCTATGGACCATCATGCTTAATGCAAATTTTAATATCAATTTACAGAGTTCCCAAAATCGGTCGAGTGATACGATTGTATAAATAAACAAAAAATAATTATCAATAAAAAAAACGAACCAAATTGAAATTTCTGAGTCCAGTCCCAGTCGAAAGTTCTGAGGTAACAAACATTTTTAAAAAAACTGTCGAATTGAGAACCTAATCCTTTTTGGAAGATGGTTAATTGAGCATTGTCCCGGCTGTCATAGTCATACAAATATTACAATGACACATATCCGAGCAGTTAATAACTGAATGTATAACTGATAAATAATTTAAAAATAACTGCGTGTCTCGACACGCTCTTTGCCAGTTATTTCGTAATTTCGTTCTGGGGCCTTACCCCTAGCTTCACTTTTGCGAGCCAACTTTTAGTATGTACCTAAAATTAACCAACTTATTTAAGCTGCATCGTTTAAAAGCGTCTAACTTGAATGAACGATAATCACAATCACACGCATAGTAAAACGGATTTTCGTTCATTCAAGTTAGACGCTTTTAAACGATGCAGCTTAAATTAATTGGTTAATTTTAGGTACCTATCAGGTACCTACTAAAAGTTGGCTCGCAAAAGTTAAGCTAGGGGTAAGGCCCCTGTTCTGTTAAGCCAGACGTATTTTTTGCGTAGATATAGTTCAAGGGTATAGATATAAGTAGCATAGGATACCTTTATGAAAAATTTAAGTTTCCACACAGGCTCTGCTAGTACTAAGTACCTACATAATTTTTATAGTTAGGGTATATATTCGTTGGTTGCGATTGGATTTGTCCTTGTTGTTTGTAGATAATTGTTTTAAGAGTATGTATGAGCTGGAGGGCTCGTACATCAGAGGCAGCACCTGGGTCGTCGTGGGAGCACCCCGGAGCCCCCGCGGGGAGGCAGCGGTAGTCGCCGCCGGCGGGGCCTGTGCCCTCCACGTGCAACTTAATGTTGTTGCGGACCAGGTGAGGCTTTATCTCTTCAAACCACACATCGCATAGCTGAAACATTTCATAACAAAAACAACCTATAGCAAAGAAACAGGTATAATATTATACTATGAAACAATAAAATTAAGCATCATACACGGATATGAAAATCTTACGCAATGCTACACTATGCCCACCGGGACGTAAGCAAAGAAAAGCCATCATTTATTTCCACCTACCTATAAGGAATTATTTATGTAGCGTCCGTAATACATCAGCTAAAAAAGCTGGAAGTCACAGATGCGGTCACATTTTCCACTCGGCTAAAGTGAAGCGTAGATCAGCAACACCATCAAGCCTACCTACGAGTCGTGCCGGCTGAGGCAATTTTCTACTCTGCCTGTACTCCATGGCCAGAAGAAAAAGTTGTTAGTCGGTTAAAACCCGTCACACACGTAGCTATATTTCTATGCGCAGCTATGATAATATATATTATAGCTGAGTGTGTGGTAACACAAAGAAGGTATTGAAAATATATCATATGCTTAGCTATGATTCATATTAATATATTATAGCTACGTGTGTGAGATGGGCTTAATACCTCATTCTTTACTACATTCATTTCGCTGACTATGGTAGTCATTTGACAAAGAAACCGCGACATTGAGTAAAATTCTACCTTCCACTTGCGAGAAGTGATTCGCTATGAAATATAAATCAGGCACCGACTCACACCAACTAAAGCATTATCTAGATCGTATTGTATTTTTTTGGGGATCTTGTTCTTGTTCTTATTATTCTGTTCCTTGGGCCTGCCGCTTGGGGCGTTGTCTCCTGAAGCTTTCCCCACTGAACCACGAGTCTTGCTCACGTCGTCCCCACCGGGAGCCTTCCGAACGCGCGA
Source organism: Agriopis leucophaearia (assembly GCA_949125355.1). NCBI lineage: Eukaryota > Metazoa > Arthropoda > Insecta > Lepidoptera > Geometridae > Agriopis > Agriopis leucophaearia. Next base: position 12,689,608 of record OX421262.1, read on the forward strand.
TTGCGACATTACTCGCCCCTTTTCAACATCACAGAAACTTCGTTTAGAACAAAATTTACACAAATAAACGCTCTATCTGCACTAATTTAATCGACAAAGAGTATAGAAACACTTGCTAATTAACACGATTCCTTACAAAACATTTCAAATACGGGTATAAAAAGTAAATGTCAAAAGAGGCGTTTTCAACTGTTCTGACGTTTGTTTTATTTTTCGCGTTGGTTTGAAAGAAGCAAAACTTTTTATAGAGAAAAATATAGTGTTTAATACCTACTTGCGTTCATCAAACAGGTAAATATCCTTTGGAAGACCACGCACGATTGAGTCACAATTTCAGTACCTACCTAAGTAGGCAGGTACTTCACTCAGGAGATAATCACTACGCATTTAAATAAAATGATTGAAAGAAAATATGTAGGTAAATACCTACTTATGCATAAAATTAATATTTCTATCATTAATATAATTTCTTATAGCACACTCATGCACAATAAATGGTACATACGTACTTACCAAACAGTCCTCGCCAACGAGATTACATCGAACCATAAACCAAATCGCAAGGCAAAGTATCAACACCAAAAAAACCGGCCAAATGCGAGTCAGACTCGCGCACGAAGGGTTCCGTACCATTATCTATAAAACGGCAAAACAATCACGTTTGTTGTATGGCCCCCTTAAATATTAATTTTATTCTGTTTTGTAGTATTTGTTGTTATAGCGGTAACAGAAACACATCATCTGTGAAAATTTGAATTATACTATAACTATTTGTTCATGGGATACAGGCTGGTGACAGACGGACGGACAGCGGAGTCTTAGTAATAGGGTCCAGTACGGAACGTCCCTTTAGGTACGGAACCCTAAAAATATTTTTTTTTGTTTTAATACAAATGAGGCACGGGACGACTAAGTCATTTGCCTAATAGTTCACAAAAAATGCTCCCAATTTACCACCAATGGTAACCACAATAGAAATAAAAGTGTTTGTAACAAAACATACTTCAATTTTATTTTTTCTGTCTAATGAGTTTTTTTTTAATTATTGCATTACAATAACATTAATTTTAATACAAATTGTAGATTTACTAAATTTTTGTACTCAAGTGCATACTCATTGCCTTATAATATACGAAAACAGACCACATTGGTGTTGTTACATTTTGCATACCTTTAAAAGTATAAAATGTCTACAATAGGTACTTATAAAAAGATTAATTATGGAATGCACTCTAAAGCTAAAATATGTAAGTAAATATTAATATGTATAATGCAATAAGCGTTAGGTATGCAATGCAATGGGAAGCAAGCATTCTCAAAATAGTGTACTTGTGTACATGAATCAGATTTTCGAAAATTTCACTATGCTATAAGTATAAAATGTTTTTTGGAACGAAGTTCCTTATCGCGCGTTAAAAATTAAGACCAAAATTTGTAACGACACTTTTTTCTATAGTTGTAAGCCGTGCGGCTTGCGCGTGTTTCTCTGTCTGTCTCTCTCTTTCTCTTCTCTCTCTCTCTAACTTCGTTCCATCCGGGTGTCCCTTGACACCTCTCAAGTATTTTTTTTTAAATACCGGTAGAGCTGGTATTCTTCAAACGGTTGAACAGATTTTCTTTAATCATAGCTAAGAACAATCTCGATCAAGATACATTAAAAAAAAAAAAAAAAACAGGTACAGCCGTTTGGTGGCTACGATGTCTCAGACAGGTACACAGATACACACGTTAAACTTATAACACCCCTCTTTTTTGCGTCGGCGGTAAAAATATATCTAAAGAAGTGGAACACATAAAAAACGACATTTTTTTTTATTGCTAAATAGGCTTGCGCTTGACCGCCAGCTCACCTGATGTTAAGCGATGATGCGGTCTACGATGGAGCACGCTTGCCTAGAAGGAATCGATTCACTCTTGATTTGAAGACACCCAGATTGTAACTACAGGGGAACACCCATTCAAGTAGCGCATTCCACAAACTAGCAGTTCGCATAATAAAAGTGGAATCAAAGCGCTTCGGTACGGGTTTTCGGAATATCAACCATAAAGTGGTGTCGATTTTTCGTGCCCGCTCTGGCAGTCCGATAGAAAAATGGGCAAGAGGGAATCAGATCATGCAGATCCGATGCACACTCTCCGAAATGTATCCGATAAAAAACCGATAGACTAGCATTTTTACGCCGATGCTCAAGACTAAGTAACTTAGTCTGAACTAGGGCTTCGTTGCTGATGAGCCTCTTCACACGTTTCTCAATACACTCCAATGCTCCGAGCTGGTACTTAGCTGATCCATCCCAAAGGTAAGAGCAGTACTCCATGCACGACCGAACTTGTGCTTGGTACAGTGTAAGCAACTGTTCCGACGTGAAGTACGGAGACTACGGGGACGCCCGAGCCCCGAGCCGGGGATGTCCATCGGGCCCTTTCATCCGGTCGCCGACCGGCACGATGGGGCATCCCGAGATTTTTCGCGAGTTGGCGGGGCAGCCTTTCATGAGTGGCTAGTTCACTACTTGGGTCCCCTACTAACTGCGGTCGGCCAGCGGTGCACCGTGCCTCGGACCCCGCTACCCTCCATGACTAGTTACCCTGTGCAGCCCAGCAGTGCGTGGCAGAACGGTCTTGCAGCTATGAAGCAACTATTCCGACCCGTCTTTCCTAACGGCGTCACCGGACAACATGCCGGAACACGGCTAGGCCGTTTGGCGGCAAGACTGTCCGGTGGGTGGTCAGCACTAGCCCCGGCCGAAGCCTACCACCAGAATGATGTCATCTGATTAGCACTACCCGGGGACCACGTGTGGGGTTTCGGAACAATGGTGCTCTCCCACGGACGAGGGTGACACAGTCCCCAAGCTAAGAACACTCTCGATCGAGTGATATAAAAAAAACGTGTACAGCCATTTGGTGGCTACGATGTCTCAGACAGGCACAGATACACACATCAAACTTATAACACCCCTCTCTTTGCGTCGGCGGTAAAAAAGATATATAAACAAGTGGATCACATTAAAAACGAATTCGGTGAAAGAAATCGGTGAACATTAAAAAAAATACAATGGAACATAGAACCGTCCTCCTTTTTTGAAGTCGGTTAAAAAGCCACCATGATTGGACCATTGAATTTTAGTAAGTTAGCTAAAATATTATGTAATAGAGCCTGTTCAAAAAGAGACTGGACTTGGCCAAAAGGAGAACTAGAATTAATTTTTAATGGCAATCCTCCTCTGCCATCTCAAAAATGGGAAACTGCTATCATGAGCTGTTCTATCATCGTATTGTTTTGTTCAGTGAATTTGCGTGTTATTTATTGAGGAATTTGTCTTCGACCACAATCAAAGTCCACTCTCTTTTTGAACAGACTCTACGTTAAAAAGTTATATGATTATTTACGGGATATTTACCGTGGTAAGGTTGTGGAAGGAGCTCCCGATATTTTGGCGCAGTTACATGCACCATGTTCACGGGAAGACGAAATATCGGGAGCTCCTTCCACAACCTTACCACGGTAAATATCCCGTAAATAATCATATAACTTTAGTGAACAACCGTGATAGTTTAAAACAGACTCTACGTTATAATCACACTAACGTATTTTGTCACAAGAAAATAGCGCAAATAAATTAAAATTATATATATGACAACACTGAAAGCAATAAAACCAATTTGACACTTGGTTTGTTCGTTTGACATTAACCAAAGACAAAAATGTATCCATTACACAGAATAATAATTAGTCTTTCTGAGATCCATTATAAATGCCTTGTGACAAAAGATACTCGTTTAATTATATTACATGATCACAGCATTCACACATTAACGATACAGATTTGTCTGCAAATTGACGAACGAAACGCCTGTCTGACTGCGGTCTGCTTTCGCATTCACAATATTAGTTTTAGAAATCGTGAAAGTAAGTTATTGTCACTTTCTTGTAACAGTATTCTGGATCATTTTATGAATATATGCAATATAATTGTAGTTAACTCATTCTATATAATTTTTTTTTGATAAATTGGTGTCCATTATGTGTCTTTACAGACATATCAGATCCTGATAGTATAACTTAATGAGCGGTATCCAAAGTGTAATTTTAGCATTTTTATCTCTCGCTAGATGGCGTTGACGACAGTTTTGGTAACAGTATGTTTTCCACTTCTTTTAACTTTCCATGACATTACAGACAAACTTATGTCATTCGTTTTTAGGGTTCCGTACACAAAGGGTAAAACGGTACCCTATTACTAAGGCTCCGCTGTCCGTCCGTCTGTCACCAGGCTGTATCTCATGAACCGTGATAATTAGACAGTTGAAACTTTCACAGATGATGTATTTCTGTTTCCGCTATAACAATACTAAAAAACAGAATAAAATAAATTTTTGAGGGGGTTCCAATACAAGAAACGTGATTTGGTGCTTGTTTTTGCTCTATATTGATTACGGCGACTGGTAGCTTGAAATATTCACTGAATATTGAGTTATATTATTCACTTTCAAAATAAATAATTAAATTAAAATAAAATTAATATTTAAGGGCTCCCATTCAACAAACGTGTTTTTTTGCCTTTTTTATAGATAATGGTACGGAACCCTTCGTGCATGAAACCGACTCGCACTTGGCCGGTTATTTTATTACACGACTGAATTAAAAGTTTGGTTGGATGTAAATGAATATACGTAAATTTTTCAAAATACTTAACTGTCACAAAGTTAGTATTTATTACTTAATTTTACAGGATATTGTATTTTTTTTGAACTATTAACGTTGGCTGAACGAATTTATCCACTGTCATGGTAAAGTTTAAAAAGTAAATACCAAAAGTTACGCGAGCGCCATCTCTTGACGATGAAATAACTATACTATGCCTAAGCGGAAACGGCTCATTACAATTGTGAGTTATTATACCCGTAACAGACGTATCGAACTTGGTTGACGAACCGCCGTCTGACCAACGGGAGAGAAAGAGTGAGAATATAATACTCCTCTCTTTTTCTCTCGTTCCTTGACGTGGTTGACGTCAGCCATGCTGACGTATCTGTTACGGGTCTTAGAAACTGTAAAATACACGCCGACAGCGTAAGGCCTCGTTTAAGGATGGTGCGGGCGTAGAGCGTCGCGTAGCGCTTCAGTATTGTTAACGGCATCGGGGCGAAGTCAAAGATTCACGGCGTGATTTATTGATAAACATATGTTTACAGGTCAAGCATAATAACTGTATGTATATAAATAATATACAATTTTCAATACAAAAACCAACTTCATTAAAATGTCAGAACTGGACCATTGGATGGGACGACACGGGAAGCACAAGCTTTCAAATAAAAAAGAATCATCAATCAATATCGTTTCACCCGGTCGAAAGTTCCGAGGTAACAAACATAAACAAATAAAATAAAGTCGAATATATAACCTCCTTCTTTTTGGAAGTCGGTTTAAAATTATAATAAAATAAGACAGGGGCCTATTCAAACGTATGGCCACAGGGTATGAGTGTTTGGCGATGCACGCGTTGGTACCTGCGTAACGAGGCCTAACGCGTCAGCGAGTGAGGTTTTGACAGCTTCAACTTACTTACATTTTCGATTGTATATTGCAATCATCAAATAATACCTACAGTCACAATCGTGCCAAAAAAAACGAACACAATTGTGCCAAAAAAACGAACCTAAACTTGGCGCACGCTACGAATTGTGCAGACTTTTTGGTTAGTTATAGGCAACCGTGATCCGACTACAACGCCGCGCGATGCTAGTACTACGATGACATAACGTCTAATTGGAATAAATGTGAACTATATAATTGGTGTAACTATTAGTTTAGATATATACACGCCGCTCGGACGTTTTTTGACTGTTTTCACTTATAGATTGTGACTCTATAGGTATTTTATCTCGATGATTGCAATAGATAAGCAGTACCCTTAGTACAAGATTTGACAGTTTTCGAAAACTTTTTTCGTTTCCGTATTGTCCCATACATTTTAGTAAAGCGCCTCTAGCGGAAACGCGGATGAACTAAAATCGGTAGTAATCGGCAGTATAGGTTGCTTCACTCAAATACGAAAAATAGCTTCGAATAGCTTTCAGCCCAGCAATGTATGCATCAAAACGAAAACGAAAAAAGTTTTCGAAAACTATCAAATCTTGTACTAAGGGTACAGTCAGTTAAAGCCCATCGTATAAATAACAATTGATTTGATATTGAGCTCTCACGTACATTACAGTGCCACTATCATTGTATTTTGGCACGTTTCAATATTTGGTAAAACTTTAATGGGACGTCTGTGAGTTAACGTAGCAATTCTGGTACAAGAACAGACAATAGACTAAAGTTACACATAAATGCATCACAGATACGAATTAGTTTAGTTTTTACAAAAGATATTCTCACAAATTCAGTGCATTACGATTTTCATAGAACTAAATCTATTCTGGCAGAGATGTTGCATACAAATCTAGTAAAATATATTTTATAATTTTGAAAAAAAAACATTCACCATATCAGGCTTATTTAAAAGCTACATTTTACACACATAGCAATAATTATAATACACAATAATTAATAATATTTTTTGTAAGGATTCAAACTACTAGTCTTTACATTAACCATTCCTTCTGTTTAAAATATTATCATGAATTAATAATACAGGCTTTGGATAACATTCCTAAGTACTACATTAAGTGAACACTACAACATTCAGAAAATTAGCTTACATAAGAACCATAAAGCAATTATACAAAAATTATGTCAAAAAATCTTCAGTCACACAAAATAATAACTTAAAGCAAATGGAGATTTCACATTTGTGAAAACAATAAATAATTGGAACAATTGGTGATGTGTCAACACAACAATGATATGCTGTCCAATACAATGTTTAGGAACGATGTGTCACATTCCGCACATGCAACAATGAGGTCCAATTTATACAGAGATGGCAACACCCAGCTTCGCCAATCTATCTGAGTTTTTGGCGCAAACGTTAAAAAAACCAACGCTTCATTGTATTATTAGAAAATCAGAAGCGAAATCATAATTATATATTTTTTACTATGGACACTGACGTGGTTTTCACACATTTTTTATTTATATTACACGGGAATTACTCACGTAAGAATAGGCCGGATACTCCGACTATAGTTTCAACCGCATTCGGCGGTCTTTATCAAAGTGAATGCGCGTGCGCGGCTGCGTCTCACTTTGCACTGACTATAGTCGGAGTATCCGGCCTATTCTTACGTGAGTAATTCCTGTGTAATATAAATAAAACATCTTTTTTGTTAATAAATTATTTAAGGGTCTGCGTAACCTTACAAAATATTTTAAACTTTCCTTTTTGTATAATACAATGACACATGTTATTTTTTTTTAAACGTAGCCCCCATAAACTCTCTTTACTTTAACACCCTTAGGTGTTGCCATCTGCGTAAGAACTGGCGCTAAACCCACCCACATTTCTAACAAAACTTCATTCACTTAACACTGTACACTTAAAATATCAACATCAAAAAAGCTTACATCTAATACCAGTTAGACACGAACGTGACTAGCAATACTATCAAGAGTTCAAACACGTGGAAACATAGCATAGAGTTCTCAGTACAAGCGTCAAGACGACGAGGGCTGTGTCCTATTCACCGCCGGGTGGTGAATGTCATACATCCGCTTCGTCGTCGCTCATGTTGTCTTGAGTTTCCGTGGACTGCGGGGAGCCAGCCTCGTCTTCCTCTATCTGCCCGTCCTGAGGGGATGCTATAGTGTAGTCTTGCAGGGAGCTCGTGTCGTCTTCACCGGCTGAACCATCATCTTGATCGTGCATTTCTTCGTCCATCATTATCGTAGCCGGTAATGACGGAGACACGTCTTGTATTTGAGTTGTGTAAACTGAAATAATATGACATTGCTATTTAACTACTGACCTAAATCCTGGCGTTTTGGATCTATGTAATCGGTCATTGGATTGGTTTATGGGCAATCCAACTGTTTTTTGGGATTCCGTGGTTATAAAAGTAATCGCTTTTCACTACACTTCACATGTGGTCGTGTGTGGTATCGCTGGAAAGGTCTTTTGACATGAAAGTAAGGTTTTATACATGTTTTTTTTAATCAAGTGTATTCTTTGCCAGATATGGCCTGCCAAAGTGACATAAAGTTGATCCCCCCCTCTTCTGCATTGCTATTAGACATAAAAACTTGTAACTGATAGGTTTTCTTAAAAACCATAATGCATAACTTGTAACACAACATCCAAACTCCAATTTCACCTCCTTAATCTGTCCTTTTTGTAAAAATAATACAACAACTAACATAAAATACAAAGGATTTTCAAATAAATTTTCAACCATCGTTTCCTCCCCTTAATTCGGTACTTTTGCAAAATCGTTTCTTAGCGGACTTCTACACCCCATAAGGAATATACTTGCTAAATTTCAGCGTCGACTTTCAATCAAAAATTCATACTACCAATTACAATCACCTCCTTAATTCGTCCTTTTCGGAAAAATCTTGCATCTTGTATTTATATATTTTAAAACATTAACCTGAATACCAAATTCCATGTCCCTAAAATAAAATAAAATAAGAATTTTCATATAACCTCCCAACCTCCATTTGCCACCGTTCATTCGACCCTATTGCAAAATCCTTAGTGGATCTCTTACATTTTATAAGGTATCTAATTGTCAAATTACAACCACGTAGTTGCATAAATTTCAACAGACCATTCAAATTTCAAATCCCCATTTCACCTCTTTAATCTATTATTTTTGGAAAGTCTTACTACAGTTTTTTTTTTAAACTAATAACTTGAAAACCAAATCCAATGTCCCTATCATCAAGAACAAAGGACTTTCATAAAAACTTTCAACTTCCATTGCCCCCCCCCCCCCCCCCCCCTTAATTCAGCAAAACAAATACATCCTCGAACTTTCAAGTCTCTACGACCAGTAGTTTAGACTGTGCGTTGTCTGTCAGAGAATCAGTCAAGACTAATTCTTATTGTATTAGATTAGGGTTTAAAAGGACCTATTATAGGTCAAGTAAAGTTATGGAAAAGTTTCAATGAAAACTTGTGTATTTTAATATTGCCTAGGAGTAATCACGAGAGATTATTAATTACCTTTGATATCGGCAGGTTTGAGATCAGTGCCATATGTGAGGGTGTCCTCCATATTGTCCATGGTTAGAGTGTCCGTGTCCAGGCTGTCTACGGACCCGGAGCAAGACGGGGAGCTGTCTGGATTATTGTTTATTGGTAGCTGCAGGCTCTCCAAATGAGGTAAATGTGGTCTGACCTGGAATTAAAAACAACATTTTATAGTATTATCTTCATCATTGATAGCTCATTGCCACTGATAATCCCTCTTTCTCTAATTTTCCCTGTTTAACGCCAGTCTCTTCCAGATATTTCCGAAAAATTTGTTCACTTCATTATTATATTATAGTAGAGATAGTATATTTAGCAACCATTTTTAAAAAGTTATGTAAACTGGCCAATAGTTGATTTTTGGCACACCCAAAGTATGAAAGGGATTTCCTCCGCATGATTGGTAGTAATGTGTACATGGGTGTATACACAAGTGTCAACTTTCCCCCACTATGCCATTCTTTGCTTAAGATGTTTGGATAAGCAAGATGTCAGGTCTTATCACCCCTACTTTGAAAGCACATCTCCGTTGCAGAAACATAGTAGCGAAACCGCTACTAGTTTAAATTTTAACCCTATATCATGTAAAAGACAGCAGAAAACTACAAATTCTGAAAATCGGTGCCGCTCGATGCATTTGGTGTTTTCATATGCATATTTAAAATTCTAGCATATCCTGGTCTAAGAATACATTGGGTGTTTTTTCTCTAATTAGTTTTTTTTATATTGTTTTATACCTACTCAGTTGTTTGTATGAAACAAAATATACATAATGAGAACACTGACAGGACTGGATATGGTTATTAATTGATTTAAGCCCCTTGATTTATACTTATAGGCCTTTAAACATTTCGTAAATCTGTTAGTAATAAATACTTATAAAATTTACTGGCACTAGGTGTCTTCGAGTTTTACTAGTGATTATCCAGTTTTTCTGTATTTTCCAGGATAAAAGTAGTATAATATGAGCTTGGTTTGGTATTTTAGGCATACAAACCAAACAGAACACACACATCATGTTTATGATAGCATACTCTATTTATTACTGGAATATCACTGACAGATAAATTATTATCCAAAAGCTAATCCAATAAAATTCCTGTTTTCATTTGTCTTATTAGTTTTAGAAAAGTAATAAAGTTGGAGCCAATCATCCGTCCTCATGATACATACTATTACCTCGCAAAATTTTATCGAGATCGGTTAAGCCGTTTAGCCGTGATTATGTAGCAAACAGACAGAGTTACATTCGCATTTATAATAATAGGTCGGGGAAAAAGTCTTTTCGTATTTTGTATGTATAAAGTTGTAGTAAAAATCTCATCGGTTGTACTGTTTGTATCTGGCTGGTTTTGATACCATTAAAAATATGACATTTTAAAAAAGGAATATAAAAAGTAAAAAGCAATTTCCCGCCATTTTTCAATTGTTTTTTTGTTCGATAAAATGAGTGAATCTAACGAAGAAATTCGATATATTGTGAAATTTTATTACAAAAAACTGAAAAATGCGACACAAGCCGCGAATAAAATTTGTGACATTTATGGACCTAATGCAGTGTCATCAAGAGTAGCACAATGTTGGTTCAAGCATTTTCAGTCCAGGAATTTTGATGTCAAAGATGCAGCTCGCTCTGGTCGCCCTGTTACGGATAAAGTCAATGCCATTTCTGAAAAAGTGGACCAAGATCGGCATATTAGTAGTTACGACGTAGCTGAAGACCTGGGGATTGACCACAAAACAGTTTTGACCCATTTGAAAATAACTGGGTATACAAAAAAACTCGATATTTGGGTGCCACACCAGCTCACTGAAAGAAACCAAATGAATCGTGTACTCATTTGCGATTCTCTATTGAAACGTAAAGAAACCGAACCGTTTTTTAAAAGATTGATCACTGGTGATGCAAAATGGATCACCTACGACAAGAATGTGCGCAAACGATCATGGTCAAAGGGCAGTGAAGCACCACAGACTGTAGCGAAACCCAGATTAACACGTAATAAGGTGATGCTGTGTGTATGATGGGATTGGAAGGGCATCGTTCATTATGAGCATTTACCGCCGGGCAAAACCATCGATTCGGATCTCTACTGCCAACAGCAGATGAGACTCAAACAAGAAATTGAGAAAAAACGGCCGGAATTGATCAACATAAAGAGTGTGGTCTTTCATCATGATAACGCCAGACCGCACACATCTTTGGCCACTCAGCAAAAATTTAGAGAGCTTGGTTAGGAAGTGTTAATGCATCCACCACATAGCCCTGACCTTGCACCCTCAGATTTCCACCTGTTTCGATCTCTTCAGAATTCTTTGGGTAGTGTTAGATTAACATCAAGAGAGGACTGTCAAAACTACTTGTTGCATTTTATTGATCAGAATTCCCAAAATTTCTACAGCAACGGGGTCATGTCACTACCTAAAAGATGGCAACAAGTTATCGAACAAAATGGTACATATATATTATAATTAAATGTAATTAAACTTGAAAAAAATATGTCTTGAATTTGTTTATAAAATACGAAGAAACTTTTTCCCCGACCTTATATTAGTGTGGATTAGTGTGATTATTGAACTTGTTGCATATATATATATATACTAGCTGCGCCCCGTGGTTTCACCCGCGTGGTGATGAAAATCGGTGACGGGGTATGGAAAATAGATAGTAGCCGATTCTCAGACCTACTGAATACGCATATAAAATTTGGTAAAAATCGGTAAAGCCGTTTCGGAGGAGTACGGTAACTAACATTGTGACATGGAATTTTTTTATATATAGTGATGATGATGATTTATATATAAAAATGAACCCCTATTTCTCCTGGTTACGTGATACCTTGAGAACGGCTTTACCCAATTCATTCATCTGATTTTTTTAATGTTTTCTAATACTTCCTAGAAGGTTCTTACATTTATAAACGGCTGGACCGATTTTGATGAAATTTTATGTCCCTGGAGCGGGTCATAGTAGCGAGGCTGAAGGCCGAGCTTACACCCGTACGGGTCGCTAGTATGCTTATAAAATAAAATTAATATAAGACTTTCTCACTAAATATTTTTAGTGAATAAAGAGTATGAATGATTTGTTGTAATGATATCATTAGAGGACCAGAGTGACAGGATTTTTATTTCTCAGGAAAAGTTTGAAGTTCCTGGAGAAGCATCTACACGGGTGATACCGTAAGGCACAGCTAGCAATAAACTTATATTTCTTTAAAATTTACCTTCATCCCATCTGGCCTATGAGGGTTTCTGCATCCTTTGCACTTGCATTCAGTACAAGGCTTGCTCTCGACGTAGCACGGGCATCTCTGGCCACAACATGTCAGTTTCCCCGGTGTGGCTGTTGCATTGCCGCATCGACACCCCTTGCGCTTAATGCTACATGTACTACGACTTCTATTGGAAGGTTTCTTAAATCCTAATTGGTTAGACTGTAAACAAAAGATCACAATTTTGAAAATTAATTTAAAATCCCATATTCTATATTCTGAATCCTAACGGAAAGTTTTGATTTCAGATCTACATTATCTGTTTCCGTCATCTACATCCAGGATGACAGAGACGGAATGTAGATATTGAATCTAAACTTTCCGATGGGATTCAGAAAGCTTTTGATCTCTGTTAGCGTCTTGAGCTCTTTTAGACTGATTGACAATGCACCCTAAGTTTATACATACTTTAATCATTGAGGAACTGGGTACAAAAAAAGATAATCAAGAGTTCTAAAGTTGTTTTAACTATATTCAAAATCTAGAAGAAAATAAAACAGTGTGTCCTGTATACGAAGATATTTAAAAAAGGATTTTGAGTCAACGCTCAAAAATTTTCAAACTGTGAAACCACAGATATAACTATTTGGCAATCTGTGATGTACTACAATCATTGCAAGCTAAAATAGACTTTGACATCATGGCATAGGATTTAAATTAGTTTGTTGGTATTTTCACAAAAATAATGATTAAAAGACACTTTTGTGAATATCCTAGAGCAGATCAAATGTGTTTGTAAATATATGCCTGTATGGATGACTGATATATACAGATTTATGGTAAATTTCAGAAAAATCTACTAAATATTACTTTATCTTTGAGTAATTCAGAATAAAAGTGATTATTTTCAAAAGCAATAGAAACAAAACATAAACAAACCTTTTTACTATCACTATTTGGTGAGGGTTCACTCTGAGAGGAATCTATTTCATCCACAGCCTTTCTTTTAATTGTTATTTTGTTTCCTGACCCTGCGTACATCACTGAGTACATCGGTGATCCGTTAGAAGTAGCTCTAGTTGAGTTCGGTGAATCTTTTGAAGATCTCGGCTCTGAATTTGTTGATGTTGATGCAACCTGTGTTTGTGTGGATGCAGAGTTTGTGTAGACACATGGTAAAATACTATATGCTGATTTAGAGAGGCCCGCTGTGCTTTTGTAATCATCTGAAAAGCCAGCACCTTCCTGTATTAGGTCGATCAAACCTGAGCTGGCTACTGTACCACCGTTCACGCCCGCCGTTATTTCATCTTCTTCCAACAGTGTTTTGTACACATCCGTGTCCATAAAATATTCACACAACTTCTTGTAACACTGTAAAAGGATACGCAACTGCAAGTTTTCCGCGTAGTTGTCGTAGTCTTTGCACCAACTGCACGAAGGCTTTAGTTTCTTTCTGCCACCTTTGCACTTCTTGCAAACGTGGTGCTGGCAGCCGGAACTCGTCGGCGTGTAGGGCTCCTTCAGTAAATTACCACAAACCGTACAAGAAAGAGATTGTCGTAAATATGGAACCAAGCGAAACAAATCTGTCCAAGAACTTTTATCCGCTGCGTCAGCTAGTATTATCAACCGACACGTTGAAACATATAAACTCGTAGCATTCATTTTCCGGTAAAATGAGAGTCAATTATAGGACATTTATCATTCAAAATAATTGTTTACTCCGTAAAATAAAACTAACTTTGCCTTGCCAGCCAAAAAGCCGCAAACGCTTGCTTTCATTCATTCCATCACAACTTTGACAATACAACTGACGTCTGTCAAAATGTCACTCAAGTTTTTTTTGTCCAGTGCATTTTTTCTTCTTTATTGGACAAGCTAAAGCTATACCGCCTCGTCATCCTTATTTGTCCAGTGCCTAAGTATTTAGATCAACCCGCTTGTGGCTCAATTCTACAACATGTTTTTTTTTTTTTTTTCAGTTTTCTAAAGTAAGATTTAAAGTCACGTTATATTGAAACTACCGCAAATAAAACCGGCCACGTGCGAGTCAGTCACGAAAATACATGTTTTATAGTCTGTGCCGTGTTAGCATATGGTATCATACCTGATACCTGTGATCACACCTGTGGTCGTCAGGGCCTTTATTCTGCACGGGCCAAACGCGCTCTATCGTGGCGCGATAAGTTAACTTCCAAAAGTTGAACTTTATTTCCTAAGCAATAGAGGCCAACTTTTTGAGGGAAACTTACCGTGGCCACGATAGCGCGCGTTTGCCCGTGCGGAATAAGGGCCCAGACATTGATAGTCTCAGAGGAAAAAAAATTATAATATAATCAATGTGTCACAGGCACTGGTTACGAGCACCATGGTACAGTACCTACAGTTACACTGTTATATCACTTAGCCACTGTCAAGCACAGCAGATTGACGAACACTCACTAAATAATAAGCCAAAGAGAATACAATAGAATATAATTATCCACCCATATTACACACATACTCGAAAATATTCATGTATAGGAAAATAATAAGTACAATGAAGCGACATGTTTTTTCAAGTTGGCGCCAAAACTACATAATGTAAATTCGGTATGTAAAGTTTTTTTTTTGTATTTTTTATATATTTTTATTTCGTAGATTAGGTCATTATAAGAAACTAATTTCAATAGTTTTGTTTTATATTGAGTAGTTATTTTATAATATTTTTTTGAAAATTTGAAACCTATGACGTCACTTTTTTGCACAAATATGTAGTTGCGTTGAGGAGCCAAGAAAAGCACGCGAGTCAAAAAAAAGACACTAGAATTTACTTTGACACTTGACAGTGACACCTACTAATTCGTAAGTCTCTATTCAATCAAAACAAAAGTCCATCTAGAGTTGCCATCTACTAAAAAAAATACCCCATGTCAGGCTTTTAATTTAGTCAAATTATTATCCCATTATAAGGCCTCATAGTAACATTACCTTATTTAATAATAATCTACACTTATATTAAAAAAAACGAGGAGATTATTAAGTTTGTTTATAGAAGATACACTCCGAAACTACTTGACCGATTTAAAAAAAAACCTGTCACTGATAGAAAGCTTCACTATTCCTGAGTCCGGGAGTAGAGAGGATTACGGGGCGAATGCAGAACTGGGGCCTTACGGACAACAGCTTCGGTATGTAAAGTTTTTTTTTATATTTTATTTCGTAGATAAGGCTATTTTAAGAAACTAATTTCATTATTTTTGTTTTCTATTCAGTAGTTATTTCAAAATATTTTTTTTAAAATTGAGATATTGTGACGTAACCAGATAGCTTAAAATGTCGTTTATTTAAATATTTTATTTGTTCGATTATTAAGGTTCTGTGT
Source organism: Agriopis leucophaearia (assembly GCA_949125355.1). Taxonomy (NCBI): domain Eukaryota; kingdom Metazoa; phylum Arthropoda; class Insecta; order Lepidoptera; family Geometridae; genus Agriopis; species Agriopis leucophaearia. The sequence goes on from OX421262.1 coordinate 12,705,336, forward strand.
TTTTTAATCTTAGGTTGAGACATCATGTTTGAATATAAATTATTAATCATACATCAAATGGCATATTAAAATATGTTTAACATTATATATCGTTGTGAGTAGCACCCATAATAAAAACAAATTAATCTGACGTGGTGAAAATTAATTCTATTAACTAGGTGCTTCCAGTAAAAACGTTCTAAATCAGATATTTATTTCCCCGAAAAAAACCTTCCTCATGATTTTTCCCTACGCTTAGGGAAAAACACCCCATATTGGCAACTCTGAAAAGAACTAGACTGTAAAACCACAGATATGAAAGAAAAATATTTTCTGTGTGACGAACAGTGTGTCAAATGTATTATATTTTTTTATTCTTAAAAAGCACAGATAATAAAATGCAAAAACGTGACGTCATTTAGAGGTCAATGAAAGTCAAATGATTTCATAGTTTTTTGTTAAAATAAATGGCATCTTATCATTTTAAAAGGTCAGAGTAGAAAAATAAGGGTTTGTAACATAAAATCTCGAAATGGTTTCGGAATTGGCATAGGTTAATTTTTTTTAGCATACCGAATTGTACACAGTAGAAAGCCGTTGTAGGTAGAAAACAATACTTTGTAATATACTTACCTAGGTATCTAGTTCCTGCAAGTATAGAGGCCGCGCTACCGCTCAAGTTCGTTGGACGCAATGCCACAATTGTGACCTTAGTACGAGAACTTGCGAAAAAGTTATCGTTACGTAGACGATAGCAAGTGTCTGAAATATGCAGTTTCCTTTCTCGTCCGATAGAGGCGCTGTTCAATTTTTCATACATTTTGCTATCGTTAAGTAACGAAAAATTTTTCGCAAGTGCTCGTACTAAGGCCACAGATTTCGATGGTTCATGAAACGTTTGTATTTTTACCTTTCTTTGTTGACGGGCCGAAAATCTTTGAAAGATTGGCTGCTTTAGGGTTCAAATTCAAATTATTTATTGACATAAAAACGAACCTGCATTTACATTTATGTCACAGGGTTAGGTTAGCCGCAGTTACAAATACTTAAATATCCTGATAGAGAGGCCCCTGAGCCCGATGAAGTCTACCGGGTTTTCCATAATATACCTTGATGAGTGGAACGCTACGATGCATGGCCCTGCACGTTGCTAGAGGCAATATCCCCGGGAAAATTGGTACGTACTCAAAATATTTACCCTCTACCCTCTCCCAACAATGCGCGGGCTACTCCGCGCCATAATTACCTAATTAGTCGCCTAGTAGGTAGGTAGGTAATAAAGCTCAGAAACCTAGGAGCTAGCTATATAATCAAAGGGTATCTATAGGTACATATAATAAAATAAAGGTGACGAGTGCAGTGCATTACCACGTAGGATTTCAATATCGAAGTTAAAAACTCTGGCTGCGAACTATTATAGGCAACCATAACGGTCACCATCAGACGCAGGACTTTCTCGTCTAATCACTAATTTGCATAAAAGACAGAATCATTGTTTACCTATATATATTTTTATTTGACTATAGTATATGTGTCTACTGTACCTACATGTGTGAATCGTGATTAAACTCGAATCACGAATTTCTTTGAAACTGATTAAATCGGGAGGAGGTATTCCCTACCTAACTAATGGGATCATTAATTTGACTAGTTACCTATTTATCATTAGTACCTACCTAAGTACATTTGCAGATAAGGAAATCAAAACAAAGACGGTAAATTACTTGATAAACAACAGGAACTGTCAACTATTACTGAACAAATACAATCGACGAACCAATCCGAGCGGTTAGATAGTGCTTTAAGTGTGTGGCCCAAATGATCGGGCTGAAGCCATTGTCTTAATAGATAGGGTGCGCGCGCGCAGGGCAACTGATAAAAGATTACAGCGTCATCGCAGCAGTATCAGTTGATCCACCGTCGAGGAAACACCACCTCAGTGGCTGACGGCAACCGCCCGAGTGGTCGTTAATTGGATCAATTCAACGTCTTCCGTCGCTGATTGCGTTCCCGATGTCATGCCGGGCTTGTGTTCCTCTCCGATTGTGTTCTATAAGTGCGGTGAAGTGAAACTCTGAATTGTTTCAAGGATATGTTATAGTGCTGAGTTGGACTTGCTCAAGATGATCAGGTAAATATTAATTAATGGACTGAATCTGTCTCTCATGGGTTTTTTTACTATGGAAGTATAAGTGACCAATATCTGCTTGTTGTGTTAATTAGACTTAAGGCCAAATTAGAATCAGTTTATTTAGTTAACTACCTATATAATTATGAAGATAAATTATTTATAGAAACTTCTACAGTATATATATTAAGGTGATACGTTTCATGTTTGGCGGGAAATTCAAATTTCAAACAGTTTTTTTGTCCTTGTAGCTAGGCCAGGTAATTATTGTGAAAAGACACAGTGTTTGCGAAAATTGTTGGTCGTTCTTTACATTATATCGAAATACAGTATAAACTAGTTCGAGATCCAGAGGCTTCACTATATTAAATGTACTGTTACTATAAGTTTAAATAAATAAATGATTAAATGATTATCGTGTACAGCTATTAATCAGTTACTCACCATATTACTTACATTTGGCAATAAACCGTTTAAAACAGCAATAAATTGTTTATTGACAAATGTATGTAATAATGTGCATTGGAGATAAATAACTTTGTGCGAGTTTCTAAAGAATAATAATAAATTTTCGGAAACATCATGATCGTTTACAATAACTACCCGGCCTAGCTACAAGAACAAAAAACTTTTTGAAGTTTGAATTTCCCGCCATACGTGCAGTACAAGCATCTTCCGTCTTCTTCCATTTTTTTGTAGGTAGGTAGGTACCCAAGTTTTCCTGCATAAAGGGTGTATCTATCTGCCAAGCTAATAGGTTATGCTCAAATTAATATTCAGTCGTCAAAATGCAATTAGCGGTTGAGTAAATTCCACAGATAACAAATAAAATAATTATCAATATAAAAAAAACGATTTCATAAAAATGTCAGAACTGGACCAAATTGGGACCACACGAAAAGCACCAGCTTTCAAATAAAAAATAATCATCAAAATCGCCCAGTCGAAAGTTCTGAGGTAACAAGCAAAAAACGGGTGAATTTAGAACCTCCTCTTTTTTGGAAGTCGGTTAAAAATGCAATGCATCTCGATGTACCAATTTATTTAAGCGCCAAAGCAACCAAGAACTCGGACAGAGTTTACAACTTAGCGCTACCATGTTGGTACGATTGTTTCCGAGTTCCCAAAAACATCTAGTTAGATCTTCAACATAGCCTATACGAGTATGCTTAGCTGGTCATAGCTAAGCATACTCGTGAAAACAGCATTTATATCCGTCCAGTGGTTTAGAAGATGTGCGTGGACAAACAAACAGACAAAAAATCGAAAAACTGCTGCTTATTTTAAGACGGCCTGTGTTTTTTTTATATCTCGCAATTACAGATTTATCTCTACGTTTTTATTATATGTATAGATAGATAGAAGATGTATTATATAGATACGTAGGTCTAGAGCAAAAATAAGAGGCGGCCGTGACGGTGGCGTGGCGCGTCGCGACATGGCGCCGCCGTCGCCTTGCTAAACGCAATCTTCCTGATGTGAATTGGCTTTATGAACATTCATACAGAAAAATAATACAGAATGAGCAAAGTGAGCAAATAAGCAATTCGACGAAACTCATGAAACCAATATTCCGGGTTGATTCATACAAAACTTCGTATCATGCTTATCTGGAAGTGATTAATTTTGTTTGGCAGATATAATACGCACATGTCTAAGAATAAAGTGAATACCACGGTGAATAACCATATCGCTGTAGTACCACGGTAACAAGAAATGATAAGGTAAAAAGCAGAAGTTTTTTTTTTTTTTGTAAAAATTTCCGCGACTTCGTACGCATAAAAAAACGCATTCGGCCCTTGCGCAAAATAACATAGCCTATACTTCAATCTGGTCATAGCTAAGTATATTCGTGAAAACCGCATTTAAATCCCTCCAGTGTTTTAGGAGATGCGCGTGGACAAACAAACAAACAGACGAAAATTATATCAACTGTCTTAAAGTGTTCAGCTGCTTATTTTAAGACGCCCTATGTTTTTTTTTTTTTGATATCTCGTAATTACAGGTTTTTTTCTCTACGTTTTTATTATATGTATAGATAAAAAGAGCAAATGAAATTATAATCGTTATAACATAGAGCGTAGAGCCTAGATAGCTTAATGGTAACTACGATGTCAGCTACAGAAACTAAATATTAATTACGAAAATCTATAATATGAAAGCCAAATCTAAGTGAACTGGCTAATGAGAAAGACTCAGCGGTAGCAAAACCACAAGTATGAACTTCGACCAAAATAAAATGAATGGACGGGCCCTAACCATTGAACTTGATCAGTAAAAACCAGTCAAAACCGTCGGACATATATTTCAACACCTAATTATAAAAATGTACAGTATATTTGTTACAAAAAATAGATATCGGTTTTATTTGTGTATTTACACTTCGGTAAAGCATACGAATTCATAATTTTGTCAGATGTTTCGTTATCTCGTAACAATAGACTCGTGTTTCACTTCCTACGTCTAGAGACCGACTGAAACGAAGTGAGCGCTGGCGCTCATTTTGTAATCTTCAAAAATGCGCTTCTACTGGGCCCGTCCATTCATTTTATGTTGGTCGAAGAGTATGAATAGTTTTTTTTTACCCCCGATAAAAGAGCTGGTATTCTTCAAACGGCCAAACAGATTTTCTTGAATCATAGATAAGAACAATCGCGATCAATGCACCTTACAAACAAAAAAACTAAATCCAAATCAGTTCAGCCGTTTTAGAGCTACGATGCCACAGATAGATGCACAGATACACAGACACACATACACACGTTAAACTTATAATACCTCTCTGTTTGCGTCGGGGGTTAAAACGGTAAATAATAGGTAAAATTAATGACTATATTCGAATTACTGTTAGCAGAATGTTAAAATCACATTAAGTACCCATTTACGTATAAAATGAGGCTGTGATTAAGAAATTACGAATATAAACCCATTTAGAAGCGAATGGACGATTTTTCCCATTATTGCGTACAGTCATACACGCAACCCATACAGCAGGTACTGGTAATCAGTTAGCTAGCATCCTCTTAAATTTCGGCCTCAGTACATCAAAACAAACAACTTTTGGTCTAAATTCGCAAAAAAAACTGCCGTTCCATACAAAAATAAAAACACTCACTCCTGACAAAATGTATGAAACAATCAGGCCCATCATTCCCACTCTGAGGCACTCTGGACACTCTGGGCACGTGCCCAGGGCCCCGCGATCGGGGCCCTCTAGTTCTTGCCAGATCACCAAACGATAACCGATATTTATTACCGAAAAACATATTTATTTCGAAGCCTACCTACCTACTTGCTCATTAGCTTTTACATGCACGATGCTACTCTGCTCTCGCCCGAAAATCAGGCTGTCCAATTTCAGCATGTTTGGATACATTTAAATATATAAAAATAAAATTTATGTACCATCACTGTTTTAAAGAACAATAATCAGTGGACATAGTTTTTCATGTTAATTTTTTATTATTATAGGTTAAAGATGGCCCTGGAAACAACCGTTTTTAAGTCGCGAATTTTTATAAGCCACAGAATAAAAGTTGTTTGTTTTGACGTATTGAAGGGCCTCAATATGTTAGTTAGTAACCTTTTAAGCATATCCTTAAGAGGTTGGTAACTGATTATTTATCATAGTAACCCTGTATTTTCAGTTTGGTAAATTAATGAACTACCATAGAACCACTACCCATTTACCATACCCATTTATGTAGAGCATCTACTCTACATAAATACAGCCCCGTTAGCTCAATAGGTATTGTACCTGCCTTCTGCGCTTGGGAGCGTGGGTTCGATTCCCACCTAGGACAAACATTTGTGTTTGTTCTATGTCTGGGTGTTAATATCTATTTAAGTATGTATTTAAAAATATATATGTATGTATATCAGTCTCTGGCAGCCATATTACAAGCTTTGCTTAGTTTGGGGTCAGATGACCATGTATGCAATAATGTCCTAGATATTTAATTATTTATTTACCTGATATACGACGAACTGATTCACTCGCGACTTGAAGACACTAAGATTGTAACTATCTGGGAACATCAAATATAATTATCTTGGGAACACCCATTCAGGCAGCGCATTTCATAGGCATAGTGTACCTATTGGGTAAAAATACTAACCTCAACAAATATTCATCACTAATCACTACCATCAGCTTTCGCTCAGAGGAATATATATTGTGCCAAGCCAACCTGTTGGCAACTGGACGAGCATTTTGGATATTCAGGACAGCACCGGTCCTAACCTTTGATCAGGGTAAAGCGAGTTTGTCTTTTGGCGCGATTCATTTCTGATAACTATCGTACTATACAGGACTCGATCATTTTTCCGGAATAAAAAGTAGCACATGTGCTAATCCAGGATGTAACTGGCTCCTAGGGCTACCGCTCTTCTCGCTCTGCCCCAGGGCCGGCGTTCAATCAGGAACTGTATCTAGGATAGATGATGGAAACTATTATAAATAGCTGCAAAATCAACTGCACAATGAACCAATAAAAACAACATCTTTCGATTGCCACTGCGAGGGCGTGGGCGCATCATAAAGACCATTCAGACAATTGGGGCCGCCACAGTATCAACATTAGCTACTATGTAACCGCCACGCATGATGCGCAGGAGTGCCCCCCACAATAACGCACAATGCTTCCGTTGATCGGGTCGATCAGGTTCAAACTGTACTAATAGGTACGATTGTAGGCACTAATTGGACAAAAAAAATTGGTACCTATATTTTGATGGAGTTATTTCCTTGTTTCGGGTATGGGATCATCGCTGAAGGCACAAAGAACCTTAATGTATCGCATGAATGTAGTGCGAAGCCAAAAACCTCTCAGGACAAAAAAAAGATGCATGTATTTAGGTAGGTACCTATATGTTTTTAGTCGCATTTCTATTGTATTTCCGCATCAATGTCGTATTAAGTACGATAATAAATAAATTTAAGGAATCATTAAGTATTTATTTAACAAGAGATAATAAAATATTGATAATAAAATAAATTGGAAAAATTAATAGAATGAATTATAATTAATAACAAAATTCTATAAAGTGAAAAATCAATTATATAGATCCCTTACTGTAACCTAATTGATACGACATTGAGTGAAAATACACTAGAGATTTGTTTAAAAAACAGTTTTGAAGATGAACTTCAGTCTGTAAGTAACCTAAGGTTTGTTTTATCAATTATTTAGTTACCTAGATCTACCTATACCTATTCAGTCACATAGGTAAATGCAAATATCTGTTGCACACAATACGATGATGATGCCTGTCCAAAACAGTGAGCAAGTCGCTACAATTGTTAAATTATTGGCTTCCTACGCTTACTACCGAACTGACTAACAATTGTATTGTACAGTAGAACTCCAATTATCCGAATTAATGGGGACCGGGACCCATTCGGATAATCAAATATTCGGATAATCGGATTTAAAAAAAAAAATTGCAATTGGACAGAATAAAAGCTACGTTTTGATATTGCACTATTTTTTTATTGAATTAAATGAAAGAAACATGAAATTTTCACATGTTTTAAATATAAATAAAATGTACTTATGTACAAGTTTAGAAATAAAGTCAGTAAAATAAGTCAGTGTAGGCACAACGGCAAGTTAAGACAAGTCAAGTCAAGACTTGTTTGTGATTCGGATAATCGGCGATTCGGATAGTCGGAGTTCGGATAATTGGAGTTCTACTGTACTTTTTTGAATATGCATGGTTACAAAAGTCAATTCTGCAAGGCGTCGCAGTTTTCTCGAGACTATAGTCACTAATTGAAGGAATGAGTTCGACCTCTGGACAATTAAGACAGTTGACCCTAGACCTTTTAGCTGGAACGGGACGAATGTCTTGCAGTCATAATATCGAAGTGAAGCTTATCCTGTTCAACAAGTACCTATAAATTAATTATTAAAATTATTCTCGCAGTTTAATTAACTAAAAAAACACGCTTTAATATCGCTAATCCTGAAAATCCTGGTAAGGATAATGGGACAAACTATTTAAATTATTACTACATTGATCGGTCCAATTTAATTCGAGGTTTTCATGAAAATCAAGTTCAAAGATTCCGTTACATACATACTTACATATATACATACATACATACATACTTACTTACATACATACATACATACTAAGTTAATAGAAACGTGTTAAAAAAGCTGAATTTTTTCAAACGGCTGAACAGATTTTCTTGACACACTATCGATCACCTTTCAAAAAAACTAAAATCGGTTCAGACGTTTGGGAGCTAGAGTGCTACAGACAGACACACGGACACACACTTACAACTTATAACACCCCTCTTTTTGTGTCGCGGGTTAAAAAGACGCTTAGGATAAACATTTCCTGGTTGGTTTGAGAGATTACAAAAACTATTATGAACTTAGATCTATTACATGAGCGTTGGTTGTCCAGCATCCAAATAGATCAACTATATTGACAAAATAGCGAGTCGAACATCGTTGTATTGTAAGTAGGGTAGGTATATACATATACCTACCTACTTATTAACATACATGTTGCAAGAAATAAGCCTAAACCTGAAGCACAGAAGACATAATAGCACACTAGAAGGTCTAAGCCATCTATTCTGTGGAAAGACAAACAAACAGCCCAATAACAACAATTTCGTATTGTCTACGAGATAACCCGAAGGACCATTCCCATTAAACAAGTAGTGCCATCAGAGTTATCATAACAAAATATATCTAAGATTTCAAAAGATAACAGTTATGATAGACTTACTGATAGATATTTCGTTACCAAAATGCTATCATTTTAGCCTTGAACGATATCTTTTAACCGCGCCAAATTACAGCTAAAATAGTTTATCTAGTATCGCCGAAGAAAAATCACTATCGCTGCTCAACACACCCGTGCGTGATGGACGATCAAATCTCGATAGGTGTATGTGGGCCATGGCCAATTACTTAAAGCAAATTGGGTCATTCATACATTTTATACATTAATCACATTGCAATTTAGGTTCCATTTCGTTTTAAGGATGCACCACAATATTTATTATTATTATTTATTCAATTGACAAAAGAATACGAGTGCCTCAATTTAATTTACGTAGTTTTCTGTAAAACCTTCAAAAATTATTAAAAATATAAATTCAAATCAAATTAAAACTAAAAATGTTGAATTGTCTATAACATTTAAATAGCACAATCTTTTATTATACGCGTAAAATGAGACTACCTTTTTTTTATAAAAAAAATTATAGCACCACCGTTTTTATCTGTCAAAAGCATAATTTATACTTATCCATGGAACACTTTATTAAACCACTTTACTAGGGCATGACTTTGATTTGACCATGACTTACTTGGCTTGACTCTGACCGTGACTATGACTCATTTTATAATATCTAGCAAAACTAGATTTTTTTATATCTTACTTGACACTGGCAAATGCACAAGACGTGTGACGCCAAAATCCTCTAAAGAGGAATGAAGGTTTTTTTTACCTACTTCCAAAAAGGAGGAGGTTCTCGATTCGACTGTTTTTTTATGTTTATTAACTCCGAACTTTCGACTGGGTGAACCGATTTTGATGATTCTTTTTTATTTGAAAGCTGCTTCCCGTGTGGTCCCATTTCAATTTGGTCCAGTTCTGACATTTTAATGAAGTGGGTTTTTTATACTGATGATTATTAAATCTAAAGTCAACTAGGTAATAATATTTTATTTATATTACACGGGAAATACCGGTTACTCCGACTATAGTTTCAACCGCATTCGGCGGTCTTTATCAATGTGAATGCGCGCGCGCGGCTGCGTCTCGCAAAGCAAAAGTCTGTGCAAAGCGAGACGCAGCCGCGCGCATACCAACGAAAGCGGTTCAGACTATAGTCGGAGTAACCGGCCTAATCTAACGCGAGTGATTCTTGTGTAATATAAATAAAATGTGTGAAAACCACGTCAGTTTCCATAACCTACCCAGTACGCATAATTTTTCACTTTAGCAAGAGTAACCATTCCACACCTACCCAGTATGTACCCTAGTTAAAAGCAATTTTCCTAACAAAAGCTATGACAGAATAGTCCAACGTGAATAGTATAGGTAGGTGCCGCCGGCAGCGGGAGATCGTTGGAAGGTTGGACATCACGAGGATGCCACTCATTATCCACTGCACTACACTATTATTGCATTACTTTAAACCCTCTAATTTGATATTATTTAGCATCCATTATTTTCATTATCTCTGCTGACATTAAGAATAACATAGTTTTAGATTGTCACCACTGTGACGCAGAAAATTACAGGTGCGGTACTGTTCGCAAGCGTTTACACGTGGGTGTTTTTTTTCTCTGAAAATGGTTTCCGGACGCATTCGTCATGTGCTTACATTGACATAATAGGCATTTTATTACCCGTAATAAGCAGATACGTATGAATTAGAAAGATAAATACTCGTAAACCTGAAGTGGAGGCAGTCGTAACAATACATAATCATTAGCAAAAGTATACAGGGTTACGTATATAGCCTGTGCCTACTTTGGCTAAAAAGAGTTCATTGCTCATCATTAGAACAACTTTGTCTATGGGACCAACCCTAAAATCGCGAAACAAAAATCAGCTGTTCCATTCATTTTGTAGTGTGAATGACCGTTTTCTACACAGAAAAGAGAAGTAAACAAACATTTTTTTTCTTTTCTGTGGTTTTCTATGAACCAGTTGATTTTATTCGCGATTTCTGGCTTGGTACCATAGTAAAAGTTGGCCATAATGATGAGTACTATGACCTCCTTCCTTTATGAAATCGGTTCACCCAGTCAAAAGTTCTGAGGTCAAAAGAACCTCATCCTTTTTGGAAGTCGGTTAAAAAGAAATCATCAAAATCAATTCTTAATTGACAGAGAAGTCGGCCTCCGCCTTTTTTTGAAGTCGGTTAATGAATGAGAACGAACCAAAACTCGAGGCTTGTGTAGCGCGGGGTTTGGTCTGATCCTTAGATCAAATAAACAAGGGAGGTATGCTTTAGTACAATTATCGTTAGTATTCAAATCCTCTCCGTGTTGCGCCCACTTTTTTCACTAGGTACCTATACACTTACTCATTTTTACACACGATAGGAAACTTGCAGCGACACCAATGAACTAACTAATAGTCAATATGCAAATAATTTCCAATATAAAAAACCGACTTCATAAAAATGTCAGAACTGGACCAAATTGAAATGGGACCACACGGGAAGGACTAGCTTAAAAAAACAGTCAAATTGAGAACCTCCTCCTTTTTGGAAGTTGGTTAAAAAGGATTGCAAGGTCGTCTGCAAGGTGATAGTTCGAATAACCTTAGAATACAACACTGTCGCACCCGCCACGCCACCTTACCATAACTCCCTTGTTTGTCTGAAAAAAAAAAAACTGAAAAACGAAGATTCACAATTCACTCTGACTCTTAAAGTGTCCTATCTCAGACCTCCTAGTGTGGTCCTGTATCCTGTGGTCTAGGCATTGTCTAGCTAGTAGATTAGCACAATGCCTAGCATTAAAAGTCACTCAAGTTTCCAGGCCAAAGACCGAGTAACAAGACCCTTTGATGTGGCACCGGACCCTAATGGCCGCCACTATTTGCGCTCACGATAAATGCACTCGAGTCGATAACATTAAGTATGGCAATATTGTGTTAATGTCCATAATGAGAACAATGAACGAGATTAGATGTGCCAACAGTTCAAGTGCATAGAGCTAATTGCTAATTAATGATGGTGTGTAGCTTGTAGTGTAGCCCAGAGTATGTTCAAATCATCTTGACAACCTACTCATATTTTGCGGAAACACTTTTTTGCTGATAGGCTTACGCTTGACACCCACCTCGCCTGATTGCGGTTAAAAATAGAGCACACTTGCCTAGAGGAAACCGATTCACTAGACATCCAAATTGTAATCATCGGGGAACACATTCCTCAGTGTAGCGGTTCGCACTATACATAATTACTGGGTAATCAGTAATAGAGCAAGAGCCCACGACGGCCAGACCTTCGTTATTTTATAAAAGCTGAAAGTTTCTCTGTGTATGCCTTCAGCACAGGTAAGAACGACCCGCGAGTACAGTTTCGATTGTGGTTACTTGGGCAGGTAACAGGTAGGAAAGGCGTATAAAATAGTAACTTAATTTCCTTAAAGTATAAAGTTCATTTTTTTTTATATTTTCTCCAAAATATCTTTAGAAATCTTGATATTCATTGCCGGACACTTTTGACAGTTGCTACCCCCTGCCAGGCACCCCTAAACTTTAATAAATTTTAATTATACTTTCGTTATAGTATAAAAGCTGAATTAATAGTTACTTAAGGACTTATAAAAATATGTTACCTCAATAGCCAGACAGTTTTAATGGTTTTTACATCTTGCCAGGACACATTGAGAGCCCGCAGCCGCTGTAGGTGCGAGCGCGAGGTAGCAAAACTGTTTAAGCGGGTGTGTGTGATGTTAATTAAAAAATTATTCATCAAGTAATTAATGATAATATGTCAAAACAAACAGCTTTTGTTCTACGATTTTACGAAATTCGATAATCAGCTGTTTCGTATATTTTGTCGAGAGTAAATAGTTTTTTTAATGGAACGGCTATATTTTCCTCTCGAATTTCGAGAAGTCGTAGAGTAAAAGTCGTTTAGATGAACCGAGGCCGCCCTTAAGAGGATGCTAACTGATTATTACCCGTAACCCTGTAAATCACTTTGATTCTTCAAAGCGCTTCCAGCGGATTTTCGGATTATTAAAACGGTGTCGCCTTTTCGTGCCCGCCCGATGGAAACATGGGCAGGAAGAAATGAGGCCTTGGAGATCTGACATGGACGAGATTGGGAAAACTGGGGAGAGAGATGCTTATGCAGTACTTAAGGATCTGCCAATGATGATGGTGATCTTAAACCCGCAGTGTTAAAAAACGCAAGAATGTACCTATTTGACTCTCTCTCTCCTCCATTTTCAGAGCCGTCTTTAATCTATTGGAGGCCCTGGGCACATTAGGAAAATAGGGCCCCTATGACCTTGACTGAGCACTATTTTCGGACGGTGCGCATGCAAAAGCTAATAAACAAGTAAGTATTGTAGTCAGTCATTTATCCCTTGATTTTTTCTAAATAAATATTTTTTTCGGTAATAAAAATATCAGTTATCGTTTGGTGATCTGACAGGAACTAGGGGGCCCTATCGATCATCGAAGTGCCCAGAGTGCCCAGTGCGAATGAGGGGCATGTCCATTTTACAAGATATTTCAACACTTATTGTAAAATACCTTCGATATAATTTAGATCTATCTACATGCAATTAACCTGCCACGTTATCATCATTTTAATATTTATCTCGAGTTATCGCGGTGACTGTTTTCGTAACGTTGAAAACTAAAACGCGGCCATGTCAGAGAGAATGCGACACGTTGTAAAAATAAGTAGACCTACATCTAAATTCGTGTACAAGGTTATACGGAACGGTGGTCCTAAGCCGAAAGGAAGTTATTGGTACACATCATTATGAAAAAATATCAACTGATCCATACATTTCGTCGATTGTGAATTGTGAATGACCTGGTTCCGTGATTTCTGGGTCCCACAGTAAATTATCTTCATAATTATGACTACTTTTAGGGTTAGCACCACCGTTACGTCTAAATAACTTTTCAACTAGATAAGTATATAAAACTGTAAAGTTAGTAACTGGGATAATTTTATTATTCTTATCAATTTGGAAGTACATATCTTATTATAGATTTATTATATATATAGACGAGTCCATAATAGAAGCATTTGTAGTACATATTTTTATTTTAAAAATTATTACAAATGTGACTATATGATAAAATAAATGATATTCTATTTTAACCCGACCGCCCAGAACCCTCCTGGGCAGCTAGGTAGGTAAAAATGAAATCCTTGTTTTTTCGGGGTTGTGAATATTTATGTTTGTCTGTTGCCTCCATCAAGTTATAAGTAGTATACGTAGTAGATACATATATAATTATATAGATGGTTGCCACCAGTAGTCTAAAAGGAATAACGACAGTTTTTGAAGCGCAAGGTGCATTTCAAAATCTGTCGTTAAATATGTAGATATTCTTGTCCGGAATGTCATAGGCAAAATTTTGTTGTTGGTTTTTTGAGCTCCAGCAAACTATATTCACATCTGTGCGAGTGTAATGGCATCACTCTTTAAACCACTCCGTTGCTTTGATTTTTCTACATCAACAAGTATTATTTTAATATTAAATAAACACAATAAAAGAGCTGATAACCTTCAAACAGCTGAACATATTTTCTTGAATCATAGCTAAGAACACTCACGAACAAGTCTCCTTTCAAACAAAACAACTAAATAAAAATCGTTTCAGCCGTTTGGGAACTACGATGCCAAAGAAGAACACACAAAATTTATAAAATCCAAAATCATCAAAATCCATCTGTTTGCGTCGGGGTAAAAAAAAATATGCGAAGGAGATAACTGATAGCTATGGCAGGAACCGCGGTCTCAAATGCGTATAGGTTCTTATATTGATAGAGCAGCATTTTCTGGTCATTTAGAGAAAAGTTGCGGGCATTAGGATGATGTGATTCATATATCTGAGACACTGTCCAAAGCCTATTTTGTATTTAACATTTCCAGCGATGTATTTGTTAAATAGACGAGCACTTCATACCTGTTACAGCTCTACATTTCCTTTTAAAATTGATTGGCAGATGGCATTGCTAGCCATGTAGTTTAGCCATTGAAATATCGTTTCCATTTACATATTCTATGGCTAATGCGACAGTTTCTTCCAACTTGACAAGTTTGTGAGAACTTGTCATTTTAATATCTGTAGTTGACACTAGCTGCGCACCGCTATTTACCAGCAATCTCTCAGGAATTTTAACATTTTCCGGGAAAATATACACGTCACACCGGCCTTACACCTAGCTATATCTATGCGAAAAATCACGTCGATCCGTCCATTTGTTGTTGCATGAAAGGACGACAAACAAACCAACCAACACTTTTTCGCATTTATAATATTAGTAGGGTTGAGAGACATCAGAGTATGTGTAAGTAATGTTACATGAAATGGCGGTAGGTACTTAGGCGAATTGTAGTTACCTACCTACATCATAATTAAGAACAACTATTACTATGAGACCAATTCTGAAATCGCGTAAAAAAAATAAACTGTTGCAAACATTTGTTTAGTGTGAATGACATTTTCTATGAAACAGCAGATTCTGTTTGCTATAGATATCAGTAAAATTTGTTCATAATGATGAGTACAATGACCTCCTTTCGGTCTAGTTCCAATCTGTGTAACCCTGTACAGGTAAAGTACATAGAGGAAGAATTTGCAACTCTTATCCTGTATAAAAAAATGACATAGAGTCAGCGCTCAAAAATTTCCGAACCAAAAGTAGACAAAAGTATAAAACCATACTACCTAACTATTAAGATAATAATATATGTGCATTTAGTTGTGTTGTGCTGTGTGTTTTTGCATTGTTGCTAGCTAAACTAGACATTGATTTAACGACATAAGACGTAAATTACTAAATTTTTCGGTATTTCTAAAATGTGGGTAAACTTAGGACACTGTACTAGAATTTATAGCTACTCGACCCATCATCCATGTGTTTGTATATAATTTTGGGATACAAAACTTTTTTTAAGTAGGTAACTAACCACCGATCTTCAGTAAAGGGCACGTATCGTATCTATATTATACTCGTACCTACAAACTTATCCCATTTGATTATTGCCAGGGTCAAGTTAGATAACCCCTCAACGTACCGAGAAATGTTAATGTCTCTGAGTTATAGCGAGCCTGACCTCTCGACCCTAGCTGATCAACACAAAGAATATGTGTTCAAAAAAGTAGCTACTTATACCTTTTTTTTATTACATCTATGCTTTGAACGATGACTAACAAATGTTTAAGAGATAACTTTGTATTTCTTAAAATTATGTTGACTGGGACAGACCCAGATAAAACTAGTAAATTCAAGAGCAATAAATGGCTTCTATGAACACGGACAGACATTTCTATGACTTCAATACTCATTCGAAAGACATGATTCAACAATTTGATAGTAATATCTATTGTCTACGCGTAAGAACAATCAAAACAACAGTTTATTTACATCAGTGGTTCCCAGACTCTTTTTCTCATAGACCACTTTAAAAATTTTACTGGTTCCGGTTCCCTGCAGCTACATTTCTACCATATTCCCAAAACTCGTCAAAAACGTAGACCCCGTCGAGTCTCCCGTGGACCTAGGGGTCCACCTGGACCACTTTTGGAACCTCTGGTTTAGATAATGATTTCCATTTTCAGGACAAACGACGTATTATTGGTGCTGACATTATGTGCGTCTTTCAACTGGGCCAAGGAACTGACGGAGATGGAAGTGTTGGGCGCAACTCCGAACCACTGCACCTACGAATATGCATACGATATGTATGGGGCTCACTGCGCTGGCCTCAAGCTGACGAAACTGCCGAATCTACGAGGTGGCATCGAGGTAAACTTGAGCAACCCAATACCCGATAACATAATCTAAGATAAGCAGTTTACCTATTCAAATCTATTGAACGTTGATTGTGAAAAGCCGGTGGAAATTTTAGGCAGGTACATTTTTAGGGTTTCATACCCAAAGGGTGTAAACGGGACCCTGTAACTAAGCCTACACTGTGTGTGTATTTGCTCCGTCCGTTCGTCTGTCCTAACCTTCTAACAGCTGTATCGTACGAACTAAGTTAGCCAGTTGAAAATTTCACATAATATTTTAAAATAAGCTTTTTAGATGGGGAATTGTATAAACGTTATTTAACGTATTTTTGTATTTGCTCTAGTGTAAAAACGGTAATACTTACATACAAACGTCAAACTTGGCATGATTGTAGTATACACTCTAAAGTAAAACAACAAATAATAAATACTGGCTAAGTAAGAGTCGTTGACTAATTTTTACCACCGGTTCACGTACGATCACCGAAGTTAAGCAACGTCGGGCGCGGCGGTACTTGGATGGGCGACCGCCTGCGTGTTGTCTTTGTCTTTTGCACTACTTTTTTTGTAAGTACTTTAGTAATTAACAATTTAAGTTTTAAAAAACTTACTTATTTGGTCTTAATTGATCTTTATTTATTTCTTTGAGAAATCAGCCAAATTAAAAATAGATATTTTTATTTTCTATTAAGTTTTTGTAATTTACATGGTGGTACGGAACCCTCAGTGCGCGAGCTCGACTTGCACTTGGCCGGTTTATTGTAATAAGTACGTAAGGTGCTTAGACTGTTATCTACAAGAGTGTAAAAATAAGATAGGGTTAAAATTGAATGCGTATATTGTACGTACCTACTTTTGTATAATATCGTAATTGCATTATTGAAATTACTTACAATATTATACACCATCTATATTTTACCACAACGGGCAATGGAGAGAGCTATGCTCGGAGTTTCTTTGCACGATAGAATCCGAAACGTGGATATTCGACAAAGAACCAGAGTTATCGAAATAGCGATTAAAATTTGCAAGTTGAAGTGGCAATGGGCAGGCCACATCGCTCGAAGAACCGATAACCGATGGGATAGAAAGGTTCTTGAGTGGAGACCATGAACCGGAAGACGCAGCGTAGGTAGGACTCCCACTAGATGGACCGACGACATCGTGAGTCGCGGGCATCCAGTGGATGCAGATGGCAGGTTGTCGTTCAGTGTGGAGTTCAAAGGGGGAGGCCTATGTTCAGCAGTGGATGTCTTCTGGCTGATGATGATATTTTACCACCTTAGACACTATCTTTGAAGTCTTGCGTATGGGCATCTAAGTTGTGCAAGTAGAGAAATTATATTCAGTTTGGTTATTATCTATTTTTGTTGGTTTTCTTATTGAAACGCAACATACTTCTTGAATAGTTTTAATTATAAGCATTTTTTACAATGAAATTATACTAGTTTTATCAAGTTATTTTTCACCGAAGTGACCATAGAGTTACAAAAGAGGAGTGAACGAGGTGGTAAAAACGAAACATAGAGTAAACAGATATGCTACTTAGACTTACCATTAACATTATACACATATTTGTGTGTTTATATGCTCTTGCACGAGCGTTCTTGTTCCAAATTGAGCAGGTTAATTGCACTATGTGCAAATGCAAATATCATGTGAGTTATGGTCTAACACCTAATCTGTTAACCATAAAAAAACATAACGCTCAATGAAACTAAAATAATTAGATAGAATATAAATAATGAGTGTGCCTTTCCCCTGTTTCAGATCTTGGACATAAGCGAAAACAAATTGCATGAAATCCACGCAGACACTTTCTCTGGATACACAAGCATAAAATATCTGTACCTGGCCGAGAACCAACTATACTCCATCGATGAAGACGGGTTGACGTCTCTGACATCCTTGGAAATCTTGGATCTCTCAAATAACGTCATCTTAGAACTCCCTAAGTCCATGTTCCAACTGCCTTCTCTGAGAAAACTCAATCTCAGAGGAAATCCTTTGTTACACAAGAGTTTCAAAGATCTCGAACTGCCAAAACCGATAAGGGCTCCTCTGGAGCTCATAGATTTATCCGACTGTAAAATTAGAGAGTTGCCAGATTGGGGAACACTGCCTCAGATGAAGATGTACAACATCTCTCAAAACCCTCTTACGACGCTCGATGTTAAGCACTTTGCGGCCATGTGCAATTTGGAGAAAGTGGATTTGTCCCAGGCATTGAATGAAATGGAAGTCTGCGACTTGAAGCCTGCCATAACGTGGTTTAAAGCCACTCGCATATTCTACCAGTTAAAAGATACTGATTATGCGCGGTTAAATACTCTAGGTCTGTAATTGTTTTTTTACTTTCATGACATACATTAGGTACTTCGTAAGTAGGACCTATGGGACTATATCAATGGTAGGTACCGACTCAGTGGTGAGTTCAAGTATATTGTTCACTACTGTGAACTCAATTGCAGGCTCATTTCGTTAGTGTGCGGTCGTTGTATTTGAGAGTGTAGTGACGTAGTTTGTAGAGATATCGACAGATGCTGAATTTTAGAGTAGGTATACTAGACGTACTGGGACGCAATTTCTTGGATTTTTGGGATTTCGTATACTATACATATTTTAAAGGAGAATGAATTTATCCGACGATATAAAAAAAGGAATCAAATGGATATGTTAAGAGACTGAAGAATATGGCACAAGGGCTGATGATTGTGATGATAAATGGTAAAGCTTGTTGAGCCGTTATAACCAGTTTATAAGTATTATATAATATGAAAAGCTCTCTGTGTTACAAATATTTTTCATTTTTTTGTTTAGGTACAGAATTTGAGAACTGCCATTCGGACAACAACATATTTGAAATCCACAATGCAACATACAACAGGTGCAAAGCTACATACCAGCAGGTATTTCATAGTTAAATTACTTACCATATTATACACGCTATTTTACACTTCCTTTTGGTAATACAACTACCGCGCACATGCTCGTGAACTAAGTAGGTAGCGAGTATATATTATGATGATGATGATGATATGAATTCATCGCTGTTGAGAAAAATATGTATTCTCACAATACCACGATGGACACGAAATCATAGTATTCAGCTTAGACATCCTATTATCGGTAGCAAAGTAGCGCCTAATTTTCACATCAATTTTAGTATGTAGGTACATGCATTTCAAACTTTTAGTATGGTCATGCATTTTTGTTTATTCATATAAAATCAATGCATTTCTAAGTTATAAATAACAAAAGAATATTATTTTGTTTCTTTTAAGTTAAGATAGGAATATTTTTGAATCCAACTATCTATGATGCTATTCAAAGAGGTTGGATACAATGAAAAATGTCGTCATGTTTGAATTTTGAAATTATTTTTCGCCCTAGCGGATAAAAACTACTTTTGTGCGTAGATTTTAAACGTTAAAGTAAGCTTTTCTGTTTTGTTTTCTGGAGGGGTGAAAAAATATTGTAAATTGGGCACTGCGTTATCCGAAATGCGATAGGAAGAAATTTATTATTCAATCAATAAAATATAATATGGGTATAATAATACATACCTACTTAGTAAACCTTTAAAAAGGTTTCTAGGTTCAAAATATCTGAACGCCTTAGATTCAGTCAATTAAATGGTCATCTATCCCCAAGTATTTCGTGATTCCCCCCTAAGTAACACAACACAAAAATAAACTGATATTGGATTTTTCAGGTCCAAAACATCAGAACATCTCGTCGAACGTGGCTAACGATCGGCGGCGGCCTGTGCGGGTTCCTTATTGGTTTCATCCTGCTTCTGTGGCTGATGCACCGCCACAACGTCGCCCAGACGAAGACCACGGCGGAGAAGTTGAAAAAGAAGCCTACGGATGGCGACAGGCACGCCAATGCCGTCCTCCTCAACAATACCGCATTCGAATAAATGAGATACTAAAGTGAAATGGACACTTGAACACGCACTAATTTTATAATCACGTCATATTAAGCAGGCTTTCACGCTTTAACGTATAATTATATAGCTGTAAGGACTTTTTAGTTTTCTTACTCTTCTTTATTCACAAACGTTTGATCGCTTAATGTAAGTAATTTACATTTCTCAAAATGTAACGAGCGAAAATGAGACAAAGTACATTTTAACTAAACCAGGCCTGTTGGACATTTCTGGAAAAAGGTCTAACCGCATTTAGGCGACGCTGCGCTGCAAAATATTATTTCTATAGATTTGTATGACGCCATCAGCACTGTGTAGCAGTGCGGCGCGTTGCAACTGAGTTACCTCTAGGAGAATATCTTGCAGCGCCGCGACGCGCAGTGCTGCCTTAAAATGCGGTTTGACCATAAGAGTTAAAATGTCACGAATATTTACAAAAAAATATAACACTTTTTTAAACTATCACGGTTGTTCACTAAAGTTAAATGATTATTTACGGGATATTTACCGTGGTAAGGTTGTGGAAGGAGCTCCCGATATTTCGGCGCAGTTACATGCACCATGTTCACGGGAAGACAGCTCCTTCCACAACCTTACCACGGTAAATATCCCGTAAATAATTAACTTTAAAAAAATATAAGTACAGCTAATTCGTCGATTCGATGTTAATTCTTTATTTAGCTAGATTTGAGAGTTTCTTTTATCACAAATTTGAACGTCAGATCATATAGGTATAATATACAGAGGCTTCTCATAAAGGCTGACTAGTTTTCTTTTGTTACGCTAATTTTTTTCTAATAAGTTAAATGTTAAGCATTAGAATAATAGTTGTTATGTTAAGTATTATTGCAATAACTTCTCTTGCCAAAGATGTTATTTCTATGATCACAAAAAATTATTAGGTAGATACGTAATGTTTCCCAAAGATACTAACAACATTGTTGTATATTTGTAATAATAATAAGTATCACTGTGATAGAGAAAATAAAAGTTTTTACAATATTGCAGTCTAATTTAAAGCAACTCCAATCGTCAGAGGCCTTGTCAGGCCTTACGGCTACCTCTTAACGCGGACTCGAAACAGCACAGTGCGCGAAGGCGCAACTTTTCACATCACCTAAACATCGCTTAAAACAGCTGGTAGTAATGGGAGTTGAACTACCGGGGAGAAGCTCTGGGGCGCTGACATAAGTACGTACAATACCTACTCAATACTCAAAGGGAACTTATGTCTAGCAAAGAAAGTCAACATACTGTTCGAAAAAATTAATTATATTTAAATGAAAATAAAAACTGAATTATATGGTCACATGCTAAAAATATACGCAATTTTAAGCTACATTTCCAACTCATAATGTGTTTAATTTAAACAAGGTAAATGAAACAATAAAAAGAGACAGGTTTATGTAAACACGAGCCATTCCTTGAATTGGCACATTCAGTTGCCCTCATCTATAGAACCTTCGAGGACACGTGTCATTGCCAGCTTCAGGAGATTCCGTTGAATGTTGTCCAAGTTTCGGGGAATGTTGAATAGATCTCAAGTGTCTTTCTTTTCACTTTCGTTGATAGATTTTGCTGTTGGTAGTTGACCCTCTTTCTCTTTCGCGAGGCGTTGTTTACTGAACTTTCCCATGCCCGGCTGGTAAATTACGATGCTGGGACGGTCCTGCAACAATCAAATTATTGAAAAGGGATGCCTTGAGCCCTCTGCTCAAGTTTTTCACCTTCCTAATTCGTCTATTTCTAAAACGTCCTTTTCCTAAGTTGTGCTTTTTTTTTAACACCAGGGTATGGTCTCTTTTGCACAAACGCTTAATAAGATAAACTGTTGTATAGGGTTTTTATACATAAGATGGTTAATTTATAATATTGCATAGACAAATTAAACACGTAGGTACCTTGTTCCGGATCCTTCTTTCAGTGCGACGGTCAATGTCACCCTTGTCTTTCTCCTCCGACCCTTCTCTATCAGTCGACCTGCACCTGTCATCGCAATTTAAAGACTTCTGCCTTTTCAACTTGGACTCCTCTTTAAGGGGACCATCTGCAGACTCCATACTGCTGCGTCTAATTTTCAGCACCGGCTTTTCTATTTCATCACTAGAATCTTTCTTAGACTCTTCCAGCTTCATCTTTTTATCCATGCTGTCTATAATTTTAGTCAAATCATCAGTCTTTACTTGCGGCAGTTGAGTGAATGGTTTAATATCGTCATGGTTAAGAGATTTTGATTTACTGTCTGAAGACATAAACTTGCTAATAGCTGCTTGTTTATCAGTTTTCACTGCATCATTTTTAAATCTCTCTTTTCTTGTATCACTGTATTTTTTACTCTTTTGTTCTTTCGGAGATTCTTTATTCTTATCGCGCTTTTCTTTGCGCGAGCCTCTGTCAGAGTCTTCTGCATCATCGTCATAATTATTTCCTTTTTCACTATCTACCTTTTTCTTTTTGTCAGCTACATAGTTTGTTGCCTTACGTTCTCTGTAAGTTTTAGATTCGTAAACAGATCCATCTTTTTCATAATCATCTTTGGGTTCACTTTTATCTTTCTCCCAATCTCTTGATTTTATTTTTTTGACCTCATTTTCACCTGAATCTTCCTCCTGTAAAATTAGTTTTAGAATCATAAAAATAATTAGAATATGTTACTTGGCGCCTCTAGTGATGTTATATGGACACTTGAGTTGCATTTTTACAGCAAATCTAGAATGAAGACTAAGTTACCTGGTATGGCGTTTTTATTCTAACTGCTCTAATGGTTTTAGAAGGAATTAATTATGACTAAAACAATTCTATTGTGCTTAATGTACACTAAATTATATTGTGACAATGAATTACTTAAATATATTACCGATAACAGAAAAATTAAGTGAACCTTTGAACAAGTATCACCACCGCTTTTCTGACTAGCTTCTACTTCTTTCTTGTCACAAAGTTTTCCCGATGTAAGTGTGAAAGTGTTATGAGTTTTCATTACCAAAGCAGGGAAATGGGTGTCCCAGTCGGAATCAGTACTGATAAACTCATCAGACCCGTGTGTTATTTTTAAATCTGATTTTACGGCAGGATTTTTCTTGTGTTTGTGGTAAACTCTTTGTTCCCCAAACCAGATGTTGTGAGTGTTATGTTCACAGTTTTCGGTTGTATTCTCATCTTCAGAGACATCGCCGGATTTCTACAGAGTTATTACTTTAATGAAACAGAATTCTTACTTCCATTTCAAGAGGTAATTAGATGTTGAGTGCCAGTTCTACTTGGAAATAGGTTTATGAATGAAAAATCACATTTATAATAAAAGACAAAAAAAACTGAATACTATCATCAAATAGGTTCAGGCTTGGACTTAGGCTGACCCGGTCGTAGGGGGCAGAAGGGATGCATTATTATCTATTTACATCTGTAACACTATTTGAATTAAACCATTTTAGCACAGCTTGCTAACATGACAAATCGTAATCCATTTGGACCAATGCATTTTTTTTTGCCCTGTTTTGAATAATCCATGGAACAGATTAATGATCACCCGTCTAATTGTAAAGAGGCACCATCGAAAATCTCATCACCCCGCAAATGCCACCCATCAAATACTGGGGGACTTGCAATGGCCCTTGCCTTGATATCTCGACAAAAGCTATGTATTTAAAAAATAGCCACATTTTCTTAATGATAAACATGTATCAATATGTTTAGTGGCCACAGTAACAATGTAATATCAGTAGCTTACCTTTATAGGCCCATCTTTAGTTTTCCTTTCAATCCTCATTTTCCGTTTATCATTCTCGCGTCGGCGACGTTCGTCTCTCCCGCGCTTGTCTTGCTTACGGGCAGCGAGGTACTCTAGCAAAGGCGTCGATTGCACCTTCTTGTCACTTGCTGTAAATTAAGTTTAAAAAGAAAAATGATGTAGATTCCTTTGCTAAATTCTTTAAACTAAAGAAGCACTGTCTATTATTGGCCATGAAAAAATAATTTCAGAAAGAAATCATTGAACTGAGTGTCTGTACGATTTAAGTAACAGTGTAATTTACTTCATCCTCTTCAGTTTTTGGCAGACTTTTTTTGGGTACTAGCTAGTTATGTAAGCAGCCCAAGCAGGTAGACGTGGCATTAGCTTGCAACCACTTGAGATTGTGTTCGACCCCTCATCTATTTTAAACATTCTATACCTAAGTTAGTCAAGATTTTAAAACCATTAAATAAGCTTATGTCTTTCTGAGCGGACTTCTACATCGGTTTTTAATTTAATCCTAATTTTAATATCACCATCGCAATGCTCCCTGAATCTTGACTAGCTTGAGTTTAAAGCAGATCCAAACTATATATTATCAAAGATATGAACCAATAAAAGTGTGACAAACTAAAGTATACCTATTGTGGCATATTATGAATCCCAATGAATTTTAAGTAATTTTAGGTTTTTTTTTTTTCTATGTACAATTACTTTATTTCTTGTTGACTATAAAAGATATCAAAACTTAGGAGTAGCAACCTGTTTGTTGGTTAATAACATTATTTGTGACACATGGCAACACCTCAGATCAGACAAACAAGAGAGATATGCCTAATTCTAATTTAAAGTGGAGGTGATAAGACCTGCACTAATATCCAGCTTGGGGTGTACTGTGCATCTTGGATATGCCTTTTACAATTTTCACTAGTGTACAAATGACTCCATTTAAAAAATAAATAAAAACTATACTGCTAAACCGCATATATCGCAAAAACCTGTAAGTATGGTTCACTTACGCACACATTAAGAAACTTGTAGCGACACCAATAAACTAATAGTCCACATGCAAACAAGGTCATCTGCAGGGTGAGTTCGACTAAAGGTATCAGGCCTGATTTAGGCCAGATGCGTTAGCACCTGCCACACCACCTTACTATATCATATAGTCCAGTCAAGTTAGACATGCAAGGTTATCAAAATTTGCATAAAGCTAAAAAAAATGTATGCATGTTTGGAACAAATTTCTCAGAATAGATGAGTCTTAGGTGTTGATATAATTGCATGATCTTCAATTTTAGTCTGATTTATTTTTATGATAAAACTTACTGTTTGGCTTAAAAACGCAAAAAAACCGATACCTATTTTAGAATTTTGACTATGAATAATTTTTTGCAAATGTCAGATCGATGGGGACTTTTCACATTTGTTTTGTAATAATGTTCCGAACATTCGTACAAATTTTCAGTTCTATGCGAATTTTGGTAACCTTACCCTTATTTTTAGGCTAACTTGACCGGACTAATATACCCTTGCTTGATTGATCTGAGGGCAACACACACAAGCACGACTCATACTTACAATCATTGACGGGATAAGAGTACTCCAGTTTAGGCTGATTTTCAACTTCCTGTTCCTTGTTAAGGTTTTCGATAAAGTCTTGGTAAATAGGATCGCTTTCAATAGTTCCAGTTTTCGGGTCCTTCTTTTTCTTCTTTTTAGGTATTCTTTGAAATGGGGCATATTCCACAATGCCAACATACTCTACACCTGAAATAAAATGTCCAATAAATTAACACAAAAGCAACCAAGCACAAACTGGTTCCCAGAAAGATATGAAGTGAAATATTGTTCGGATAGTTTGAAATGACATTACAGCCAAATCTATTTATATATAAAATTTTCTCAACTAATATATTAGAGATTTAGGCAGTTATTGCTGTGGTCTATATGTGGGACATTATTATATGTACACAGGTTTACACTGAATGGTGGTAATACTAAGCTGAAAGGAGGTCATTTTACACATTGTTACAATAAACTTTTAACATAGTATGAGACCAATCATAAAAAAGCATAACAAAAAAACCTTACATTCAATAAAAACAACACACACGCTCGAGCTATGCTCGGAATTTCTTTGCACAATACAATCCAGAACGTAGATATTTGCCAAAGAACCAGAGTCACCGAAATAGCTAATAAAATTTGAAGTTGAAGTGGCAATGGGCAGGTCACATCACTCGAAGAACTGATGAACGATAGGGACTAAAAGGTTCTTGAGTGGAGACCACAAACCGGAAGACGCAGCATAGGTAGGCCTCCCACTAGATGGACCGACGAAATTGTGAGAGTTGCGGGCATCCAGTGGATGCAGATGGCAGGATGTCATTCAGTGTGGAGGTTAAAGGAGGAGAGAGTTAAGTGAGAGGATGTTCAGCAGTGAACATCTTCTGGCTGATGATGATGAACACACACGCAATACACATTACAATCACACTTGTAAAAATGTATCAAACAGTTGACATTCTTTTATGATATCAGGGTTGGTCTCATGGTGAAAGTTGTTCATAATGATAATTAGGCAACTGTTTATTGTTCACACCAGAAATTACATTCATAGGACAAAAACAACTTAAAACTAGTGAAACAATTGGTGGCCTTATCGCTATAAGAAATCTCTTCAAGGCAACCTATTGTACAATGACCACTTTTTGACTTTGTACCACTGTCTGATCCAATTGATCTCGGTAACAGGAATTCCGTATTTGGTATAGGCACCGGTTTCCAAAGGCACACAAACACACACCGATCCCACCGGCGGGAACCTAGACTCCCAGGATCTGTCAGAAGATCATTTAGATTCTCTAAATAATCAACCAGTTCTAAATAATCACAAAGTTCTATTATTGATTAGGACTCCAGGGCATGTCTGATCCCCCACATCCATCGACAGCCCAAGCCGAGGTTCGAGGCCCAAAGTCTTCACTCTGCATTCGCCAACCAGTCCGGTCAAGCTATCAAGGCTGCCTAAGATCAACAACGTGAGTCACTCATAAAAAATAAGAAGAACCGGTCCCATGTAACCCTACTTAAAATAAAATTTCAACAGTTAGAAATATAATTTAAAGATGTTTTTCATTGGTTAATGTCAATGGGATGTATGACTGCTGAGTAGAATGTTCAAAAGACTTTAGAACTCATGTTTGTTATGTACAAACAGAGAAATGCGATACTTGCCTCTTTCATCTAAGAATACATAACCATCGAACTTGTCTCTGAACAGATAGATATCTTCAACGTTCAGAAAGTTTATGTAAGCTCTTGAATACAGGTTATTGCCTAGAGAAGTGTCTGATTTGGCAAAGTAGAAGTGGTCATGTTCAGGTATAGGAGATACTTGCTCCAGAAACGATTCTTCGGTCATGGTAGGCGGCAGTCTGCGCAATATTATCTGGAACACAACATAAACACGTTACACAACCAACATAAACAGGAATACAGAACGTACAAAGATAGAAACTAATCACTTTGGTCAGTGGCCGTTGAGTTTTCAATTTCTTGTCTTTGCTCTTGTTGACGAAGGTTCTGCTTCCTGAGTCTGAGTGCGACTCCTTGGCATCTTGATCTTCGGTCATTTTCACTTTTTCTTTAGAAATTACCCAGTAAAATACACAGCATTATCAAAAATCCGTGTCGTGGTGATCTTTTGACATTTCAACGCTCCTCCATTCCATTTGACAATTTTGACAGTAAACTGACAGACTAATGACGAAATGGGCAAAGGATTAGTTTGACAGTACATTTTTTCCCGTTTGTTTTGGCTCTACACGTTAGAGCATAAATAGACAAGTGTCAAATAATACAATTTAATTTTTGAGTACATTGACGGATTTAATCACATGTCCTATTTTACACTCAGAAGAAGCATAGAAGTAGTGCTAATTTAGCATAAACGAATTAAGCCCGTCACACAGTACGTAGCTAAAATATAATTATAGCATAGCTGCGTGTGTGGTACCCACAGAAAAGAGAAGGGTAATAAAGTAATGTAATAATCTAAGAGTAGGGTCTAGGGTCTAATCTAAACGAAATAATCCTCATTTCAGTGGTGGTACCACAAAAAAAGTATTGAAAATATATCATGATATGCTTCGACCAAAATAAAATGAATGGAATGGATGGATGATCAGTAAAAACGAGTCAAACCCGTCGGACATATACTTCAACAACTAATTATAAAAATGTACAGTATATTTGTTACAATAAATAGATATCGGTTTTATTTGTGTATTTACACTTCGGTAAAGCATACGAATTCATAATTTTGTCAGATGTTTCGTTATCGCGTAACAGTAGACTCGTTTTCACTTCCTACGACTAGAGACCGACTGAAACGAAGTGAGCGCTGGCGCTCATTTTGTAATCTTCAAAAATGCGCTTCTACTGGGCCCGTCCATTCATTTTATTTTAATCGAAGGTAATATGCTTATACTTATATTAATATATATTGTAGCTACTTCTGTAACGGGCTCTAAACATATTAACATTCTTTCCTCTTAAAACAATAAATACAAAACACGAGGCAGTATGGCCTTAATGACTTTAGCCTGCACAAAAATGGTAAAAAAAATTGAGTGAAATTGGTTTGAGGTTATATTTTGATTTTTGAACAATAGCTTTCTTCTATTGTATTCTCTTTGAATAGCTTGTTTTTATCTTTGAGAATTCTTTCAAGTCGTGATTACTAAATTAATTCTTTGAGAGGTTTAAACAAAACCAGTTATTTTTGTGAAATACTATCGGAAAATATCAAAAAATGTTCTCTACGAGAATACTCATTGGAAAAGTAGTATTCCATCGAACTGCCAATGCATCTCCAAGAGTAACCAATCATATAAGAAAAACGGTCGGCACTCGTAAATATACCACTGGCACAGAGTCATCTGGCGCGAGACAAGAGGCTCAAGTTGATACAGATGCAGCCAAAACTGGAGGATTCGCCAAGGCCTATGAAAAACAATCTCAAATTGTAGATACCAAAGAGCCTGAAGAAAATCACACTTTCTCTTCTTTACTCCGACGGTCAAAGTTAATGGATGTAAGTTTACTATTATGGATTCAAGTTCAGTATTCAGAATCATGTAGAAAACTGAACAGATAGCTTTAATAATTGACCGCACAAATCAAAGGTCTGTGTGTGAAAATAAATCGGCGTTTTTATGTATTTGTAAATATATATTTAGGAATAGGCTTGCGTTTGACTGCCGCCTCGCCTGATGTTAAGCGATGATGCGGTCTACAAAGGAGCACGCTTGCCTAGAAGCCGATTCACTCATAATTTGAAGACTCCCAGATTGTAACTACCGGGAACACCCATTCAAGCAGCGCATCCCACAGACAAGCAGTTTGCAAAATAAAAGGGAAATCAAAGCGCTTCAGATGGGTTTTAGTACAGACGTATGTATTTATTCAATGACAACTTGCATATTGTTGATTTGTAGAAATAATTTTTGTAACATTTTATCGGTAATTATTTTATTCAATCACAATTTTAAGATTGATTATGAACATGTTGCGAGGTTGCAGTTCACTGAGACATCTATGAATATGCACTTTTTGTCCGTAATATTGAAGTCTATGTAGTTATTGGTCTGTCCATCGAGGCTTTGCCAAATAATTTGATACAATTCTTTTTGTCTCCACTATAACTGAAATAACTTTCATTAAAATGAAGACGAGTCGAGATGTGATTGGTCTCTGTAGAAACATACCCTTAACCAGTGCAGTTTGCCTGATGATGGTGCCAAAACTCAAGTACAGTCACTCAGCGCACTATGGAAAGAGCTTTGCTTGGTTTTTCTCTAAAATATTGTATCTGCACGAAAAGAATTGGCCAGAGACACCAACATAGCACAGTGTATTAGCGAGCTGAAGTGGCATTGGACCAGATCTGTCACAAAGTCTATCATGTACCGACTGTTGGAATACAGGTCTCTCGGAGAGAGAGGATGTGCCCTAATCCACCATTCTGGCCCAGTGCATGTTGGTGAATGTGATATGTTTCGTTTTTTTCGTTCACCGTTATAGGGCATCGAAACTGCAGATAATTTATTTAAGTACTAAATAAGTCATTGGTGCAAAGCCGAGGATCGAAGGGATGCCACCAGATTGTACAGCACATTTGCTACCGCCCGGCAATTAATCGCTCTACAGCCCCAGCCCTGCCACATTCATAATATGATGATATTTTTTGTTTCAGTTGGGAGACCCAGAAAACAAAGTAGTTGTTGGCAAGATATTCCATGTAGTTGAAGATGATTTGTACATAGACTTCGGATGGAAATTCCACTGTGTCTGCACACGGCCCACCAACCGCGGCGACGAGTATGTGCGTGGCTCGAGGGTCAGAATTCAGATCAAGGACTTAGAGCTATCATCTCGCTTCCTTGGCTCCAGTACTGACTTGACTCTTCTAGAGGCAGACTGTAAGCTGCTTGGACTTGTATCCACACCTTTAAGACCAGCAGTAAGTGCAAAGTAATGTATAATAAGTAGATTAGTAGTAGATGTAATAAAGTATTGTTGATTTAAAACTGAATCTTTCCTTTTTTGATGAATAATTTTTACTACGAGTAAAAGTTGTTATGTAATGAAGATTACAATGACCTTAGTATCAGCCTTCTGTGAAACCTTGGTTGGCAAGACAACCAAACTGAATCTGAAACACGGAATTCCCTTTTCTGTAATCTGAAAGATACAAAAAACTCAATGAACAAATCTTATGTTTTTTTTAAGTTAACTAGAAGTAGAAATTTGTATTATATGTATTAGGCATCATATTGCCACGCCAGTTTAAACGATGCCAAGTTTCAATAAATTGGACTAGAAAGTAGTTTTTGAATAATTAAGTATCAATTTAAAAACCTACTTCAAAATTAATAAATATGCAATTTCATTTACTTGGATGAACCAAACTACTGAACTGATTTAGATGAAGTTTCTATAGGACCAATCTGAAGGTATATAATTTCAAATAAAAAAAGAATTATCGTAAATTTTCTCTGATCGGTTTATTGTCTTAGTTTGTGGTCAGATGACTGTGTGTGTGTGCAAAAATGTTCCGAATACTTATTATTATTATTTATATTCCGGTTTTTAATATTATGTTTTCGTTTTTTACATTAATTATTAAAAAGTATATAAAAAATAACATCTAAGTAAATACAAAAACTTAAAAACTGGAGTGCCGCCTGCAGTGTCTTATTAATATTATTATTGTACACAAAACATCCATTTTGGCCAACATCAATGTTTTGATTTTGAAATATGTACTTAAATAAAGCAATATAATTGTATGGGGCCGTGCTAGAATTATTAAGACCATATCGCTTGTTGACCATACATCGTAATGATAGTTTCACTCACTCAGAATCAGTAAAAGTAAACTTTTTATCTGGCTACACTGGCCCAACAGGACTAAAGCAATGTGCCTTAATTTTATGTCAATATTTTAGCGAAATCTACTCTGAAACTTTCCCTCTGAGAGTTTTACGAAAAACTGTTTTTTAAATAAGAGGTAATAAGTTGAAATGTATTGTTTTTCCAAAAATTTTAGCCGTAATTTTCAATACAAAATACAGATCTATTTATTACAGAAATTGAATTTTCTATAGATCTTTCTATTTGATAGAATCAGAGCCCCAGAAATCCAAAATTGCATTTTCTATAGATCTTTCTATTTGATAGAATCAGCGCCAAAAATACAGGTTTTATTGCTTTTTCATCAAAAAATTTGAAATTGTTCATTCGAACCTTATCCATCCATCCATCGGTGTTTCGCTGTGATGTTTTTGTGTTTGGCATATATACCTAAATTGATGTTAAAATAAAACATCGATGTTTTAGATTTTAACGTCGATGGACATCGAACATCCCTCACACGTATGTGTCGGTAGGTACGTCACAGAAAAAAAAACTGAATTTGAAGCAACAATTTTTAATTGACATTTTATATATTTGGACAACATCAATTAGTATAGGAAAACATCATTAGGTATAATCTCTATATGACTACCTATTATACTCATAGTATTCAAAATTCATTTCACATTATCTACTTATTGTCTTTATTTGAAATAAATATTTTAGGGTAAATTTAGTATTACCATATCTAGTCCTATTTTTGACACTGAAATTGACAACATTCTCAGTTATACAAGTCAGGTTGAAACATGTTATACAGAGTTTCATAACTAGAAAGATACTCTACCAGGCACAGAAAAGAGAAGGGTATAGAACGGAAGAGAGATGGAACATTTGTTACGAGGCATACGAGTGAACATGAGTATGCACGTCAACGCGTCAAACTCCGCATCGCAGTTGCTAACTGAATTCGAATTCGTATGCTGCTCCATCGGATTTATTCACAATGCCGTCTTGCGCTGTAATTACGTGTGGTAGAGCTAGAATGGATTTTAATTTTTTTTAAAGGAGGAATTTCCTATCTCCGGTATAGTCTAAATTGTTGATAATTTTGTGATTTCACCGTGTTTAAATTATAAGCCGTTGACAATAATAGTGGTTACCATAATTTTATCGATATCGATAATTTTTTATTTTTCTTACAACATTTCCTACAATACCTACTTTAAGAGTATTTTTTGAAGATTAAACTTTATTGTGTTATTATTCATTTGTCTTATTATGTAGATGTAGACAACAGCATTATCACACTATTATTATAAATAAGAAAGTCTGCGTATTAATATGTTTGTTTTCACTGAATTCTGTAATAAGTGAATGGACTAAAATAAAATTTGGTATGGAGGTAGGTTATATTCTGGATTGACTCATAGTTTTTACCCTGAAAAAATAGCAGTTCCTATAGGATAGCGGGTGAAACCACGGGGTGCTGCAAGTCGTCAGTAAATCTATGAATTATTAGACAGACAATAAAAATTGTTTTGGACCCGGGTATGTCCTAAAACTGCGACCAGAACCACCGGAGGATGGGCAGCAGCGTCCTAATAGTACACGGTGAACGTACTGCGATCCCCAAGCCTTGTCTTGTCCAACAGTGGACGTTAATTGGCTGATGATGTGATGTGAAATATTGTTTTTGTCTTTTTGGTCTAATAGTCCTTATCAAAATGAATTCAACGAGTCCAAACACGACGGAGTAATAAGTAAAAGTATGTAGTAGAGAGGTTACTATGGCCTACTTTTCTGGCTCCATCATCAGGCCAGTTAAGTACCACCATATTATTTTACAAACATCAAATTTACTTAGTGCAACTGAAACGTGCTTAGAAAAATGGATTACAAATTTTGAATCGGGAAGCTGACAGACATACCAACGATGCAAGTTAAATAAGAGTTTGTAATTTTTTTTAAACGACTAGGGCAAGTTTTACCTAGCCCTGGTGCCGGGGCAATAGAATACGGCACCGGTACCCCCTGCCTGTAGTAAGAGCCTACTAAAAGGGGACCTATGGGTTCGGGATGGTCAAAGTTGGGGCTCTGACCATCCACTTAAGCGTGCCCAGGGAGAGTACGTTGTGTGACCAACGTTGTCGGGACTGAGACAACACGCAGTTGTCTCGGGAGGAGCCATAGCGCAGTGCTGAGGGCTCCGGTGCGTTCCTCTGGAGATCCCGGAGCCCTCTTGTCAAGCACTAAGGCTGGTCACCGGGGGGGTTTTAGTGGGTCCAATCCCACATAACCTGGCTGCACCCCAATGCAGCCGGGTATCTTTGGAAGATTTCCCCCTCGAAAACAAAAAAAAAAAAAAAAAAAAAAAAAAAAAAATATCTGGGACATTAAATATCTGGGACATTATTGCACACATGGTCATCTGACCCCAAACTAAGCAAAGCTTGTAATATGGCTGCCAGAGACTGATATACATACATATATATTTTTAAATACATACTTAAATAGATATTAACACCCAGACATAGAACAAACACAAATGTTCATCACACAAATGTTTGTCCTAGATGGGAATCGAACCCACGCCCCCAAGCACAGAAAGTAGGATCACTACCAACTGAGCCACCGAGGCAGTCAGAAAAAGGGCAAGTTTTACCATAAAATATTTTATAAGGTATACAATAACAGGTTATCGATAAAATCAAAACTGCACACAAAACTGTCCCATCACTAGCTGTGATACCACATTCTAAATTTTATAATATCATTTTATTTTCATTGGCTTCGCATGGATATTGCATTTAACCTTATCAAATAATATTTATTTTTCTACCTATTTAAAGTCACATAAAACGAGCTCTAAACATAGCCTAAATCGATATCATGGTCAAAGCATGACCTATTAAGGTCATGGAAACTTATCTAGCTAAGTTTGTGCGGAGTTTTGGGGCAAAACCGAAAATATTTTTTTTTACTTCCTATTGTTTGCCCACACTCATGCAAACCTACGAACTTACCTTAATAGTATTTAAAGGATAATAATTCACCAGTATAACACAATTACATGCGTTAATACACAACTTTTGTTAATTAAAATAAACAAAATTGTTGAAAAACTCTTTAACTCAAATTTTTTACCAACCACTTTGCGTGCAGTTTAAGGTAGAACTGTTTTAATAATGAGGTACGTTAATTTACGATACGGTCTATATTTCTCTACTAGTATTATAAACCGCACAATAATCGTTCAGTTTTTTTGCACTAGCAACATTTACCAAAATAATTCCACAAAATTCAAGGGGAACTGAACCGTATTGCACCACGAGAAGGTCAATTTTAAACTTTATTAAAATGGTGTTCATAACCTTTTGAAATAATACTAATCTTGACGAATTACTGCAGTCCTTCCTACGTATTTATATTTTGACGTATCGTTTGCATGTGTTCAACTGGCTACAACGGAATTCTTACAAAAATGCCTTGACAGCCCTTCTAATCTAAACGAAAAAAATTCTCACTTCAGTGCTACCAGGTATTCAAAAAACGCCATATTAATGGTGCCTTTATATCTATGGACCTAGTGCAATGACATACATATTCCAAATAACATTTCATTTCGCATGTTATTAAAGTTCATAACCGCCAAAACCTTGATTGAAAGTGGCACTTTTGAATACCCATATATCTAATGAAATATAATTTGAAACAAGAACATTTAACCAATAAGCATTTGTTGTTGTACCAAAGAGATATTAGGTACAATTAATTTTCTAATTTTTTTTTACTGTCTTCACACGATTAGTTTATTTTGCCAGTGTCAAGTAAAAGAATAAAATGTTTACTTTCTTCATATTTTAAATAAAAAACAGAGTGTTTAACTAGGAAGAAAACATTTGGATCTCCCGAAATATAGTGCCTATATTTCGAGTGTCAAACTATAGTTGCTATCTAAACCAACAAATAATCTCGTGTGAAACAGATTGCTTTCATCCATTGGTAAACAATTTTCTGTTACAGAATAGAACTATTTTGTTATTTTATGGCAATTATACCAATGGGAAACACTCAATCATTTTTGGTACTTCAAACTACACAATGCAATAAAATGCTGCATCTTTCTGCGCTTGATTATTCAAAACATGCAAGTATGTACTTCCATTTACCATTTGGAATGTTAAAAAGCACATTAAAAATCTGTCAATTTAAATACCATAAACTTACATAACAATTTAGTAAAGAGATTAGTAATACAGAATCACAAAGATAACAGTTTACGTTTTCATATAAAGTCAACAGATATGTTGCCCAATTACCTAGGTACAATAAACAACAACTTCTATTTAAATAACATATATAAAATCGTTATAAAATTAAATTTTGTAAGTACTAAATGTAATATCACTTGAAAACATAAATAATTTTAAAGCTTTCGCATTTTTAACACATGATTTATGTATTTTAAGGCTTAATCGCCTTTTTTATTACTATAAAAAATTGCAGTCATGGGGGCTGCCGATAGAAGTGAAAACTAATACGTTACATTAGCATGTCGGTTATAAAAAACCACTAAAACAGGATAACATTATAAACTAAAGTAATTACAAAAAAACAAAAATAAAAATAAATAAAAAAAAACAAAAAAAAACTTTTTTTTTTTGTTTTTTTTTTAAATATTTTTATTTTTTGTAATTACTTTAGTAAAACAGGATAACATTATAAACTAAAATAATTACAAAAAAAAAATAAAAAAAAACAAAAAAAAAACCTTTTTTTTTTTTTCACTTTTAAAAAAACATTATCAGCCTAACTTGTTCCCACTGCTGGGACACAAACCTTAAAAATGGGCTTCAATCCACCATACTGGCCAAGTGCATGTTTGGGAATATCATTTATGTCTTTGAATTTTTGAGGGTCTTGGACATACCGGTTTTCTCACTATGTTTTCCTTCACCACCGTTGAGAGATAGCATCGAAACTATATATAATTTAATTAAGTATTAAAGTCATTGGTGCAGGGCCGAGGATAGAACCAGGTGCTGTCAGATTGTACAGCGCACATGCTATCCACCATCGCTCCAATAAAAATAAAATACATAAATCATTTTAAATAATAACTATACATTTAAAAACCGACTTTTTAGTATAAAATAGGCAAATTCGGTTTAAGTACTTGGATATTGACATCCAAATAAATAAATGAACCTAGTAGATGATTTTTCCTAGAAATAATTTTCCAAATCAGTTCATAAATGACGGAATTCTGGGGTAACAAACACAAAAAAAACGAATTAAGAACCCCCTCCTTTTTTGAAGTCGGTTAGAAATAATGCAGTTTCACTCACAAAATTAATGTTTTCACACTCCAACCTGGAGACCAAGAACCTGGTACTTATAAGTTCAAACTTCAAAAACCAAAATGCAATGTGTTGAGTGTCTGTGTTGTGTGTAATATCATCTGTCAGCTTCCTATTAATTTAATAGACAGCTAATTGTTTCAACCCATAAAGGTGTGTATCTTTGTAATAAAAAATACAGTAGCTTAACATTGCCAATCGTTTTTGGTAGAACATTTTTTTTAATCATACAGGACCTTACTTAAAGCGTTACTCAAGTTGACATACGCTTAAATATGATCCGTCTTGTTTTCGCGTGTGACGATTGCCGTCAGCCAGAAGTTGAGAGAGCATTTTAAAACATAGATCAACTTGAGTAACGTTTTTAAGTAAGGCCCACAATATAAGAATTATGATATCTACCAGCTAAATAAATAGGAGAACTTTAATTGATCCAATTCCATTATAATTGAGATTCGAGGTTACTGCACTTTGTCCCCATTTCTGGTGACTATTTCCTGAATGCTAGGATCCTTGACGGCGTCATCGGCGTCAGGCTTAGCCGGGAGGAGGTCGTCCACATTGGTCGCTATTTCGGCGGGCTTGGGCTGCGGGTGGGACGTCTCCCACTCCTTGAGGTACTGGACTACAGCCGCGTGGCCGAAGGTCTCGGCTTCGTTAAGTGGGCGGCTGCCCCAGCGATCGCGCGGATCGTGCGACACTCCACACTGGGCTAGCAAAAATTCTATGCAGGCCAAGTGCCCTTCAGCGGCTGCTAAGTGCAATGCCGTTCGACCGTCGTAATCCGCGAGCGTCATGTCCATACCGGAGAGGTGGTGTCTAGAAACAAAGAATGTTGAATATATCTGTTATGTAAGAAACATCGAAGCGCAATTTTACTAAATGTAATATGCAGGATAGCTTGCGGAAAATTATTTGTGTGGCGTATTCGGCATCGAAATACTTCCCTGAAGAGCCTATTATTACTGGATGAATAAGCCGAATCTAGCACCAAACGTGACGATGGAACATTAGCCTAAATAAATATGCGAAAAACTAGGATGACACATTTAGCCCAAGGCCGTGACGTTCGAAGCAAACAGCGTCTACGAACTGAATTAAGAGACGCGTACTTGTAGAGAAATATTTTAGTTTGAAGGTGTCACCGGTACAGGAAGGGTTGTCTCAGAACTTTCAGTACTACCGAAAGTAGCATTTTCAGAATTACTGTCCGTGGCGCTGACGAAAACAA